>CM057473.1:1670000-4122500 GCA_030035585.1 Dugong dugon | reverse complement strand
TGTGATCCACAGAGTTTTCATTGGCTGGTTTTTCAAAAGTAGGTCACCAGGCCTTTCTTCCTAGTCTACCTTAGTCTGGAAGCTCTGCTGAAACCTGTTCAGTATCATAGCAACGCGCGAGCTTTCACTAACAGACAGGTGGTGGCTGCACATGAGATGCATAGGCCAAGAATTGAACCTGGATCTTCCGCATGGAAGGTGAGAATTCTGTCACTGAACCAATGCCCCTTTTGAGGGTTATGAAATACACTGTGACTTTTTGGGGCAGTGTTTAACTGAAGTAGCTATTGTAGAATAATGCATAGTGTACAAGCAAGTAATGCTAAGAAAGTCAGATGCTTTTAAAAAAAAAATTCTTAAGCTTAGGGCAGGAGTCCCTGGGTGGTGCAGATGGTTAACACACTCAGTTGCTAACTGAAAGGTTGGAGGTTTGAGTCCACCCAGAGGCACCTTGGAAGAAAGGCCTGGTAATCTACTTCTGAAAAAATGAGCCATTGAAAACCCTATAGAGTACAGTTCTACTCTTACACACACGAGGTTGCCATGAGTTGGAGTTCACTTGACAGCAACTGTGTAAGCTTAGGACAGACGGTGACAACCTTGTTTCACATTTCCCAGGAGCTCAGACAGTTCCCTGAAACGTTTCTCAGCACAGGGACATAAAGTCAAGAAAACCTGAGAGCCAGCCTGCGGTCCTCGCTGTCCTTTCCTCTCTGGAGCATGAATGCAAAATGGTGGATCGTCACAAGGCAGTGGACTCTTGCGATTCCTTTTGCCAATACAGTACTTCCCTTCATACTGTTTTTGGCCTTCACATTAGGGTCTGAGATGAACTGTTTCAAGTCCTCAGTTTCTCTCTGTACCTGTCTTGGGTTATGGAGGGTAGAAGCAGCCCTTTTTGCTCACCCTCAGGGTATCAGCCTTCATCTCTGTATACGTGACTCACAAATCTCTAACACCCCGTTCATTCCTGATTGTCCATTTCCTCCTTCAGTTCTTGACCTATCCACCAACATCTTCCGAGCCCTTCCTAGGAGCGCTGGTCGGTGCTGGCAGATGGTGTTACCAAGATGTCTCAGACCCAGTCCTCGCCTCAAGGGAGAACTCAGGGTCTGGAGAACAAAGACTGGCCACCAGGACATGTTGTGAGGGAGGAGAGCAGAAACAGGAGCAGGAAACAGAGTGTCTCTGGTGTGAGCCATGACGGAGCAGAGAATTCAGAACCGGCTCAGGATGAAAGCATGGCTGGCACCTGTCCAGTATGCTCCTCTTACACAGTGGTTGGGGAGTGGGGTGGAGAGGAGAGACCCTTGACAAGATGGCACTGGATGCCTTTCACCTGTAATGCTCCTCCTCCAACATCCAACTCCAAACCCACCTCCTCTGAACTCCTGCGATTGTGCAAACAGGTAATGCACTCGACTGCTAACCCAAAGGCTGGCAGTTCAAGTCCACCCAGAAGTGCTTCAGAAGAAAGGCCTAGCGATCTACTTCCAAAACATCAGCTATTGAAAACCCTATGGAGCAGAGTTTAACCCTGACACACACGTGGTCATCAGAAGTTGGACTTGACTCCACGGCAGTGGGTTCTGAACTCCTGCTGTCCTTCTGCAATTAGGGAATTATGCCTTGGGCTGGGTTGGGTCAAACTTCCAGGGTGCTAGCTCGATCCCCTCTGTGTCCTTTACAGCCCCTCACAGAGCCTGGCTCACAGAAGGGGCTTAATAAACATTTGTTGGATTAAGATCCTGCAGAAGCCTCCTGTGGCCACACTTGCAGGTGTCTAGAAGAAGTCAGTTCAGGGCAGCTTCCCTGGGGTCATCCAGCTTCCCTGGGGCCATCCAGCTTCCCTGGGGTCATCCAGCTCACCTGGGGTCACACAGCTTCCCTGGGGTCATCCAGCTTCCCTGGGGTCATCCAGCTCACCTGGGGTCATCCAGCTTCCCTGGGCTCATCCAGCTTCCCTGGGCTCATCCAGCTCACCTGGGGTCACCCAGCTTCCCTGGGGTCATCCAGCTTCCTTGGGCTCATCCAGCTTCCCTGGGCTCATCCAGCTTCCCTGGGCTCATCCAGCTCGCCTGGGGTCATCCAGCTTCCCTGGGGTCATCTAGCTTCCCTGGGGTCATCCAGCTTGTCTGGGATAAGATACCTGCAGACTCTAATTACAGGCCGATGCTCTGTGCCCATAGTCACATACCAAAACAGTTGCCGTCAAGTGGCCGACTCATGACGACCCCGTGTGTGTCAGAGTAGAATTGTGCTTCATAGGGTTTCCAGGGGCTGATATTTCAGAAGTAGATCTCCAGGCCTTTCTTCCGAGGTGCCTCTGGGTGGACTTGACCCTCCAACCTTCCAGTTAGTAGCCAAGCTCATTCACTGCACCACCCAGGGATTCCAGTCACAGACACACACCAAGAAGAAGTGCTATATTGCAGCAGGCCCTTAGCAACTTGCCGAATGTTCCTGAACTGGAGCCCTGGAGAGGCACCTCCTGACCTGCCAGGTTCTACCCAGGGTCCCTAAGAGGCCAAGTGTGTTTCCTGGTTTCCCTTCAGCCTCGGGCCACAAAATCAGCCATAACATTGGCTGCAAAGGTGCCTCTTCCTGCCTGGCCCTGACCCTCAGCTCAGCCCTCCCACCTTGAGAGAGAGGCAAACTCATTCCCCTCACTGACTCCCTGGCCTCCTTCCAAGCAGTAAGACACTGGCTCTGTGGTCTAGTCTAGTGCACACACTGTTCTAGTCTCGGACTCTTGGGGTCTCTGAAGCCAGTCACTAAATGTCCTGGGGGCGCTCCACCCTCACAGGGGATGGAGTCTATCCTGCTCCAAGGAGCTGCCCACTGCCGGTCGTTTGCTCTCCCTGCTGCCCCTCCCTCCCAGGCGAGAAAGGGAAGGAGGGGGTCCTTCAGGATTCTTCCTCTGAACAGCAGGAGCAGCCAAGAAAGCAGACCCACGGGGCCCCACAATTTCCTTTACTGTTTCTCCCTAAACAGAGAATCACCCTAAACTGGCCCCACGGCTAGTTGCTCTGCTAGGAAAACCACCTCCCTTGCTTCTCTGGCCTTTCTCGAGGTTTCTGTTAATGGAAAGTCTTTCTGATGCTAACAGCTAGGAAGCAGGAAGAGAGAGTAGCTACACCAAGGACTCTGTTTCTGCATTACTTAAAAATAACCCGCTGCTGCCGACTTGGCCCCCAACTCACAGCCACCCCACATGTCACAGAGTACAACTGCTCCACAGGGTTTTCTTGGCTGTAATCTTTGCAGAGGAAGATCGCCAGGCCTTTATTCCGCAGCTCCACTAGGTGGGTTCAGACCTCCAACCTTTAGCTTATAGTTGCGTGCAAACTGTTTGCGCCACCCAGGGACGTCTGCAGTACTTGGGGCTCCTTATTTCCCTCGCTGCTGGTTTATGTCGGTGTCAAACCAATACTGAGCTGCCGTCTCTTCCCCCTGCAGATTCGATCGTCATTGCCTTTTGGGTGAGCCTGGCTGTCTTCGTGGTGCTCCTCTTCCTCATCCTGCTCTATGCTTCCTGGTCAGGCTCCCCTCAGATGAGGTAAGTGGGAGGACTCGGCCACGTGGGTCACTCAGGGGCAAAATAGTGAGCAATACTGTATCAATACAATGGATCATTTACTTGGCAATAAAAGAGAGTAAGTACTGATTCATGCTATGACATGGATGGACCTCAGTAACATCATGCCCAGTGAAATAAGCCAGGCAGAGAAGACAACAGGTTGTGTGATTTCTTTTATATGAAACGTCCAGAATAGGCGCATCTATGGAGACAGAGGAGCCCTGGTGGCACAGGACTTAAGAGCTCTGCTGCTAACCAAAATGTCAGCAGTTCAAATCCACCACTGGCTCCTTGGAAACCCTATAGGGCAGTTCTACTCTATCCTATAGGGTCACTACGAGTCTGACAACTCAACAGCAATAGGCTTGCTTTTGTTTGGTTATAGAGATAGAAAGCAGATTAGTGGTTGCCTAGGGCTGGGGTGGAGGAGGGAGGCATGGAGTGGGGAGTGACTGCTGGTGGGTATAGTTTTTCACTTGGGATGATGACAATGTTCTAAAATTAGATTATGGTGATGGTTGCACAACCCTGTGAATATACAGTTAGTCCCGGACTTACAAAGTATTCGAGTTTCAACAAACCGCATTCATGGCCACCTGTGCTTTTTGTACATGGAGCCCTGGTGGCACAGTGGTTAAGAGCTACGGCTGCTCACCAAAAGGCTGGCAGTTCAAATCCACCAGCCGCTCCTTGGGAACCCTATAGAGCAGTTCTACTCCGTCCTATAGGGTTGCTATGAGTCAGAATTGACTTGATGGCAACGGGTCTTTTTTTTTTTTATTGTTAGGACCATGTACTATATACAATGTTGTAGTGCATAATTTGCTGATGTTTATATGTAATCTTTCCAACCCCTAAAGACAAATAAAGATTGGATTTATAAAGATACCAATAATAAAAGGAATAATAATGAAAAATAAAAAATAAAAAAAAGGTTTTTGACTTATGTCAGAACCGACTTATGATGGAATCATCAGAACAGAACCCCACTGTAAGTCAGGGACTACCTGTACTACAGACCATTGAATTGTATGCTTTAAACAAGTGAACTTAATGGTACTTAAATTATATCTTGATAAAGTCAGTAAAGAAAATAAGGCCCAAATGACCCCATGTTAGTTGTCTTGTCAACCAGCTCACCAGGACAATAAGACCTTAATGTAGGCATCTGTGCCCACTCTCTATTATTGAGTGCCTACTGTGTGCCTTAAGAGTCCCTGGGTGGTGCAAACAGCTAAGCACTCAGTTACTGACTGAAAGGTTGGTGGTCCAAGTCCACCCAGAGGCTCTTCAGAAGAAAGGACTGGCAATCTAATTCCAAAAAATCAGCCACCAAAAACCCTGTGGAGTAAGGGCAGAGCAAGATGATGAGTGAAGCTTCCCATTTACTCCCCCAAAACTAGCCCCCCGAACAACAAAGAGGCACAGACTGAGATCACAGAACTCTGCATGGCAGCTGAGGTGTCCAGAAGCGGGAGAGGGAAGGAGCAGGGATGGCACAAACCTGAGAGAACCTACCTGCCAATATCAGGAGTGCTCACTCATCGCAGCCATTATGGGACAGGGCTGGGTAACATCTCAGACAGGGAGCACAGAAAGGGAGCTAATCCAAGGATGCTGTGGCCCAAGTTTTTTTTTTCCTCCTGGGGGGTTACCAGTTTGAGACCTCCATTTCTTTTCTTTTTCTTTTTTTATTGTACTTTAGATGAAGATTTACAGAACAAACTAGCTTCTCTTTAAGCAGTTAGCACACATATTGTTTTGTGACATTGGTTACCAATCCCAGGACATGTCAACACTCTCCCTTCTCGACCTTGGGTTCCCTATTACCAGTTTCCTGTCCTCTCCTGCCTTCTAGTCCTTGCCCCTGGGCTGGTGTGCCCCATTTTGTTTTATGGGCCTGTCTAATCTTTTGTAGCCCAATGTTTGAAAGGCTGCACAAATTGGCTGTGGGAGTTTGCTGGCTACACAACTGGGACAGGGCTAAAGGAGACTGGCACTGCGAGAGAGTGCTGTTGGATCTCGCTGAGGACCGAGCCTGATAGGCACTAGGACCAGGGGGAACTGTAAGGGGAGCAGAGGGAGGGGAGTGCTTCAAACTGACAGGGGACATAGACAGAAACAGCTGGGTCCCTGCCCGCAGTGGGACACCGTGGGAGGACCTGTTAAGGGGCACCCATAAGGGAAAGATCTAGAGAGCCCCGCAGCTTTGCCACAGGAAAGTCAAGCCCCACCACTTATGTCAGCATCTGTGACCAGCTAAACTGCCCCCCCACGGCAACACGTGTGTTTTGAATTTCAGAGATCAAGCATCCAGAACTCCTGTATCAGCACTGAAAAAAAAAACCTAAGGTCCAGAGTGCCTTCCAGTGGTTCTCAGGAGAAGATACCAATCCCGCTGCCACTGGGTCAATTCTGACTCATAGCGACCCTCTGGGGCAGAATGGAGCTGCCCCTGGGGTTATGAGTCTTTGCAGAGGCAAGCTGCTACATCTCTGTCACACAGAGCAGCTGGTGCAGGCAGGCTTAGGCTTTTCGGCTGGCAGTCGGGTGCTTGGCTGCTGTGCCACCAGGGCGCCCAATCAGAAAATTTTCCCACAAAGACCAGAATACAAAATTTAAGTTAAAAAAAAGATAACAAAATGGCCCAAGTTCAACAAAAAGAGTAAAACACAAAATCACAAGAGAAGAAAGACCAATCAAAAGCAAAACACGAAGAAGAGGAAATTTCTCCTATGGAGGCCACACTAACGCAAAGAATTGTTAATTTTCAGACTGTGGTGCTGATTATGTTTGAAGAAAGCAAAAAGCACACAGAAAACAAAATAGCAGAGATCAGGAAACAAATGGAGGAACAAAACGAGACACTCAACAAGGAAATAAAAAACATCAAAAAACAAACAAAAAAGCCAAAGAGAATTACTGGAACTGAAGAACAAAGCAACTGAATTAGAAAAAGCAAGGGAAACAAACAGAAGAAGTGAATTAGAAAATAAATAACTAAACTTCTTGAGTCTCAAGAGAAACAAGAGACAAGAATAAAGAAAAGCGAACAAGCTCAAATGGAAATATGGTGTTCAGTTAAGAAATTTAACAACAGAATTAATGGAATCCCAGAGCACCCTAACAATAAAGGCATAGAAAGAATTTCCCAAGAGATAATCAGAGAGAATTTCCCAGACCTGAGCAGAGAGCCGAGCCCACTTACAGGAAGCTACATGAACCCCAATCACAAGAGGCACGAAAAGACCAACTCTGTGCTTTATCATAATTATCATAATAAAATTCATGAAAACCGAAGACAAGGAAAGAATTCTGAAAGCAGCAAGAGAAAAATACAACATAACATATCAAGGGTCTTTCATAGGAACAAGTGAGGATTTCTTCCCAGAAACCTGTGTTATGCAGATGACACAACCTTACTTGCTGAAAGTGAAGAGGACTTGAAGCACTTAATGATGAAGATCAAACTTCATATGGATTACACTTCAACATAAAGAAAACAAAAATCCTCACAACTAGATCAATAAGCAACATCATGATAAAGGGAGAAAAGATTTAAGTTGTTAAGGATTTCATTTTACTTAAATACACAATCAACACCCATGGGAGCAGCAGTCAAGAAATCAAAAAACACACTGCATTGGGCAAATCTGCTCCTAAAAATGATGACATGAACAGACATATGCACACCTATGTTCATTGCTGCTTTATTCACAATTGCAAATAAATGGAAACAACCAAAGTGCCCATCAAAGATGGGTAAGAAAATTGTGGTGCATACGTACAACGGAATACTACGCAACCATAAAGAACAATGAGTGTACGAAACATTATAACATGGACGAACCCGAGGGCATCATGCTAAGTGAAATAAGTCAAGCATATAAGGACAAATGTTGTATGATCCCTCTCTTATAGGAAGACGAGAATAGAGATAGAGAGAGAGACCAGTCTTCACTGGTAGTTACCAGGGAGAGGAGGGAGAGGGCAAAGTACACTTTAGATCGTAGAGACTTGTTATCCTTTTGGTGATGGGAATATCTGCACTGAAGTGGATATAGTGAGCACAGCACAAGCAAAGTAAAAATGAGTGTTCGAGCACATACAGAGGGGTAGAGGCATATTTGTATACGAGTACGTGCATGTGTGTCCATAGGTGAGAAGAGTTAGAAGTATCTATACACAACCCAAACACACTGTTGTCGATTCCGACTCATGGTGATCCTATAGGAACTGCCCCATAGGGTTTCCAAGGCTGTAAATCTTTACTGAAGCAGACTTCCACATCCTTCTCCTGTGGAGTGGCTGGTGGGTTCAAACCACTGAACTTTTGGTTAGCAGCTGAGCACTTTAACCATTGTGCCACCAGGGCTCCCTGAAGTATCTATAGGTATGTGTAAAACAAATACGTGCGTGCAGGCACATATAGTCACTGAAGACACAAATCCGGATACTCCACCAACATAACTAAACACCTTCCAATACTGGTTTTCTGGGTTTGAAAGCTTAGGACCACGGTCTCATGGGACAACGCAGTCAACTGGCGTAACATAGTTCACAAAAATCATGATCTGCATCCTAATGAAGTGAGGAGCATCTGGGGTCTTAAAAGCTTGTAAGCAGCCACCTAAGATACAACTACAGGTCTCTACTTGCCAGGAGCAAAACAAGGTAACCGAAAGCTCAGAGAAGAAACAAGTCTACATGAGCCACAATCTCATCTATTCTGAGACCAGAAGAACTAGATGGTGCCTGGCTGCCACCACTGACCGTCCTGCCCGGGGTTAAAATAGATGGTCCCGGATAGAATGGGAGAAACATGTGGAGCGGACTCAAATTCTTAAAAAAAAGGCCAGACAAACCGAAACAGCAGAGGGCAGAAGACTCCCTGAGACTATCGCCTTGAGACACCCTAAACCTGGAACTGAGCCCGTCTCCTGTGATCACCCGTCTTTTAGCCAAATAGCAGAGCGGCACACAGGATGAAGGCTATTACCCGTAAGATTGGTGTGCTACTTAAGAACCAGCAGTATGAGACCAAGAGGTCAACAGTTACTCAAAAGCAAAGATGAGATGATGAGGGGGCAGGGAAACTAGAGTCCTGGAAAGGGAACAAACTGAACGCAATTAAAGAGAACGTTGACACATTGTGATAAATGTAACTCATGTCACTGAACAATTTGTGCAGAGATTGTCAAATGGAAACCTAACTTGCTGTGTAAACTTTCACCAAAAACTTAATAAAAAGAAAAGAAAACCCTATGGAGCACAGTTCTGCTCTGGCACACTTCGGGTCACCAGGCGTCAGAATTGACTTGATGGCTGTTGGTTCAGTTTTGGCTCACTGTGTGCTTCAGTGGTTAAACTGGAGGTCAAAGCTAGGAGATTCAAGTCATAACCCCTGCCCTGGCTCCTCATATATTATTTCTTCTGTGTTAGACACATCCAATTTTCCCTTCTAGCTTCATCTCCCCCCACCCACCGATTCTGCTGTCCTAATGGCAACTCTTACAAGGAACCCTGCCCCACCCCCATCCCCACCACAGCTGATGGCACCTGAGGAGGCTGCAATGTAACAGGGCAAATTTATGCTGTTGTGCAGTGGTTAAGAGCTCGGCTGCTCACCAAAAGGTCGGCAGTTCAAATCCACCAGCTTCTCCTTGGAAACCCTATGGGGCAGTTCTACTCTGTCCTATAGGGTCACTACGAGTCAGAATCGACTCCACGGCAAGGGGTTTGGTTGTTTGCTGTTGTTGTCGTTCTGATGGCTGCGCAGACCACTGATGGAAACGCTGTGCAGGACTGTGTAATGGACCCGGGACGCTCAGTGCAGCCCAATGGATGCTGAGTACGGGTTAGGAAAGAGAATGCTGGCTGTCCCCGAGGCGACGCTCACTCCAGGTTTAAAAAAAAAAAAGGAAAGAGAGAGAAAGGCTGCTCCACATGGGCGCCATTTGAAAGGAGGCGCTGTGCTGTGGGAGGCTGCCTTCTCAACAGCTCTTCACTCTTGCTGGTGATAGAAACCAACCAACCAACCAAGCTGTTGTCACAGCCAACCCCAGTTCGTGGCAACCCCATGTGTGCCAGAGTAGCTCTATGATCCTTCGGGTTTTCAACGGCTGATTTTTCAGAAGTAGATCCTCAGGCCTTTCTTCTGAGGCACCTCTGGGTAGACTCGAACTGCCAACTTTTGGCCAGTTCTGACTGCTTGACTGTTTTCGCCACCCAGGGACCCCTGTTGGTATTATGGCCACATCTAAATAATACTGTCCAGCTTGGACAGACAGCTGTGAGCATACCACCTCGCCTCATCTGATGATAGTATTACTACCACATCTAAATGAGGCTGTCCAGCTTGGACAGCTGGGAGCACACCACCTGGCCTCCTCTGATGATAACCTGGGAGGCAATTATTGTCCCCATTTAACTGATGAAGCTGCAGTCAGGCGGGAAGTGGGCTCGCCAGGCACTGTGTCCACTGCCTTGCCACCCCCTGGGCAAGAAAATCCAGCCAGGGAAGACAGAGTTCTCCCGAGTAGACACAGATAGGAAATGTGCTATACTCCAGCAGGTGGGTGGATGGAAGGTCAAACCTGCTCCCTAAACCCCCACTGTGAATGACCTCGGAGGTCTGTTGTTAGTGGCCGTTGAGTCTGCTCCGACTCACGGTGACCTCACGCACAACAGACGGAAGCGTTGCCCGGTCCTGCACCATCTTCATGACCATTGGTACACTCGAGTCCATTGTTGCGACCACTGTGTACTTTGAGTGCCTGCCAACCTAGGGGCTCACCTTCTGGCACTATATCGGACATTGTGTTGTCATCCGTAGGGTTTTCAGTGGCTGATTTTCGGAAGTAGATCACCAGGCCTTTCTTCCTAGTCTGTCTTAGTCTGGAAGCTCCGCTGAAACCTGTCCACCATGGGTGACCCTGCTGGCATTTGAAATACCGGTGGCATAGCTTCCAGCATCATAGCAACAGGAAAGCCACCACCGTATGATAAACTGACAGGCAGGTGGCAGCCTGTCTCAGAGGTCTAGTGCCTCTTTTCGTAGATCTCTCCCTACTGGCCACCTTTGTGGCCTGGGAACGACCCTCCCCTGGGCTCTCCCCGGGGGCAGAGCCCTCAGGCTCCTGGGTGAGGCTCCAGGCAGGCGGGTGTGTGCACTAGCTCCTTTGATGCCTGCCTTCTGCTGTGCTCTGTCCACAGGAACCACCCCCAGCACCACCCAACCTGTCCGTGGCATCACTTCCTCAACTTCCCCCCCTGCGTCCGGAGGCACCCAAGGCGCCACAGTGGCCCGCCGGGGACCCCCCTGGCTCCCAGCTCGGAAGAGGAACCAGGAAGAGGCTCGGGATCTGAGCAGCCGCTGCAACCAGGGGGCCCCTCCGCCTTGGCCCCCTCTGCCTCCCAGACTCTCCCTGCTTTCCTCTGGGAACTGGCCCGTGCTGGGGGCCCCCATGGCATCAGCTGACATCAGCAATGAGCCCACAAGTGTCCCCCGGAGACAGCTCCCTCAACGGCAGAGCTGACACCAGTAAACGATGGACCCAGCTGAGTGAACTGGTGATAGCAAACAACCTGGACACACACTTGTCTCCTTAAAGCTGGTTCACAAGTAGCAGAATGCGCCACTAGGTCAAGAATGAGTCTACAAGAGGCCGATAATATGCAGTGAGCAGCAGGCTGCAAACGGCCCCTTTGCATAGGAGAGTAGTCCCAAGTATGGCTGATTTTATTTGGCACACTTCACTTGCTTACTTAACTGCTTATGTTTGCTTTGCGAATGGCTGAAAAATAAAACACCTATGAATTAAGATTTAAAGAAATTGTTCACTAATCTTTACTGGGAGTCCTTGTGTGTTGCAAACGGTTAAGTGGTTGGCTGCTAACCGAAAGGATGGAGGTTTGAGTCCACCCCCAGAGGTGCCTTGGAAGAAAGGCCTGGCAACCTATTCCTGAAATTCAGTCATTGAAAACCCAATGGGGCACAGTTCTACTCTGACAGCAACTGGCTTGAATCTTTCCTCTGCCCTGTTTTAGCTTAAACTATCACTTCTGTCATGTTTTTGCCCCCACACCTGTTTTAGGGGGACACAGGGAGGGCCTGAGAAGCTCTATCCTTTCTCCTGATGCCCAGCATTTAGAGGAAGGGTAGTGTCTTCCTGGCCACACTGGCTGATGGCGGTCATGTGAGGCCTGCGTCACACCTCCAACTCCCCAAGCCTCTACAAGTCACAGTCCAGGGAAGCGTCTCCCCTGGAGCGGGCATCGGACACCCATGGGCAGCCAGGCAGGCAGAGCCCAAGCTGAGGGGTGAGAATCAGCCTCAAAATGCTGCCGAGAAACATCTTTAATTTGGCAGGAAGGGTCACGTTCTGGAGTTGAGTCGATGTGAGCCCTGATCTAAGATTCGTGAAGGATCTGGCCCACCAGCCAGTGCCCATCAGCCTGCCCCTGGGGAGGGAGAGGGCATCACACCACAGGGCCCACGAAGCCCGCCTGCTCCGCCCACTGCATTCGGGCAGGTGGTGCTGGTTTTCATTTTAGCACAGCATTTGAAGTATCTGTAGTTCAGGGTACGTTGTAAGTCTGGGTGAAGACAGTGCGCGATCTGTTCTCCAGGGTCAGACTCTCCTTCCCTCAAACAAAAAAAAACAAACTCATTGCCGTCGGTCAGTTCTGACTCATGGCGACCCCATGTGTGCAGAGTAGAACTGTGCTCCATAAGTGTCACAAATTGTGTCCCCCCAAAATATGTGTCACTTGGCTAGGCCATGATTCCCAGTATTGTGTGGTATCCATTTTGTGATCTGATGTGATTATCCTGTGTGTTGTAAATCCTACCTCTATGATGTTAATGGAGCCCTGGTGGCACTGTGGTTAGGCGTTAGGCTGCTAACCAAAAGGTCGGCAGTTCGAATCCACCAGCTGCTCCTTGGAAACCCTATTGGGCAGTTCTGCTCCGTCCTATGGACTCCCTATGAGTCGGAATCGACTCGACAGCAATGGGCTTTGGTTTGGTTATGTTAACGAGGCAGGATTAGAAGTAATAATGTTAATGAGGCAGGACTAAATCTACAGGATTAGTTCGTATCTTGAGTCAATCTCTTGAGATATAAAAGAGAGAAGGGAGCAGAGAGGAGAGGGACCTCCTACCACCAAGAAACTCCAGGAGCGGAGCGTGTCCTTTGGGTCCAGGGTCCCTGTGCTGAGAAACTCCTTGACCAGGGGAAGACTGATGACAAGGATCTTCCCCCAGAGCCAACCAAGACAGAAAGCCTTCCCCTGGAGCTGGAGCCCTGAATCTGGAATTCCAGTCTCCTAGACTATGAGAGAATACATTTCTGTTTGTTAAAGCCATCCACTTGTGGTATTTCTGATATAGCAGCACTAGATAACTAACAGGGTTTCAAGGCTGTGATCTTTTGGAAGCAGATTGCCCGGTCTGTCTTCCAAGGCATCTCGGGTGGATTTGAACCACCACCATTTTGGTTAGCAGCTGAGCACTTGAGCGTCTGTACCACCCAGGGACCCCTCTCCTTCCCCGCCACCACCTAATCCCTTGAGGTGGTGAGGGCCAGACGTGACCTCGCCAGACTCCAGGAGAATGTGGATCCGGAAAGGCCGATGAGGAGGTGAAGGTGGTGACGGGCTGCAGAGATGAGAAGGGGGCAAGTTGCTGACATCACCCTCATTTCACTGAGCTGAGACCCAGTTTTGGAGGACTTGTGACCACAGACAGAGCATATACAGTCAAACCTGCGAGAGCTGGAGCTTCCGAAGGCGGAAACCTGTCAGAGAAAGAAATCACAAACATTCTCCATTAAAGCAAGTGAAAGAAAAATGGTAAGGCTGCACCTTGTCAAAGGCAGAAAACTCGTCAGACCTGGGAAAACCAGGCCGTCCCGTCGCATTCCGGCTCTCACAGGTTGCTGTATACTTTGTTGTGGGCCACCATCTAGAATCCATGCTCCAGGAGGGCAGGGGCTTCCTGTCACCGCAGAAAAAGAGGGAAGGGAACAACTCCTACGAGGCACTTGGGCACCCAGAGGCAGGAAAGCCATGGTCAGCGGGCTCCTGGGGGCTGCTGTGCAAACACCCCCTCCCCAAGGTTTACAGGGGAGGGGGGAAAAGTGGCCAGATCAGCTGGGTGGGACCCCACCACAGTGAGCCCGAGAATCCAATTCTGTGCAGCTGTCTGACCTGAGAGCCAGCAAAGCCCTGGAGGTTGCGATGGAGGCGTCTGGGGTCCACCCTGCCCTCCTGCTTGCCCAAGGCCGGGATGGGCACATGCCCCCAGGCTCTCCTCCCCCAGCTCCCCTCTGTCCACAAAACAGTACGACAGACGGAGATCGCGAAGCGAAAGGGAGGCACGGTCTCAGCTGGACAGTGCTTGTGGCAACAGGAATGGAAATGCAGAGTTCAACTTCAGAATATCCTGAAAGAATATTTTTTTTTTTTGGGGAGGGGCAGAGGGGACAGGGGACGTGACTCTTGCTTTTTAGCAACAACCACTATTTGTGGCAAAGGGACCACATGTAGATAGGCATTGTTCTTGTGTTGGTTAAAATCTTATTTAAAAGAGAAAAAAAAAACCAGAAAAGATTCTAAAGAATACTGGTGGTATATAAAAGTACAAATGTCTAGCAAATATAAAACCAAGTCATTTCTGGTGCTATGTATATTACGTGGAGACATGAACAACCACCTTCCAGCTAAGACAGGAAATACGACGGGCCATCACGCAACGATGGTGTCCACAGAGTGGTCCCTGGGGCCCGGGGTGCACAGGAGTTTTAACAGGCTAGAAAAACTGCAAATAGTCCATCCAGCACAGGGAAGAAGGGCCCTGGTGGCACAGTGATTAAGTGCTTGGCTGCTCACCAAAAGGTCTGTGGTTCACACCAGCGGCCCTGCAGGAGAAAAGACCTAGTGATCTGCTCCCGTGAAAATTACAGCCTAGAAAACCCTACAGGGCAGTTCTACTTTGTCACATAGGGTCACTATGAAGGGGCAGTTCTATGCTGTCACACAGGGTCGCCGTGAGGGGGCAGTTCTACAGTCACACAGGGTCGCCGTGAGGGGGCCGTTCTACGCTGTCACACAGGGTCGCCGTGAGGGGGCCGTTCTACGCTGTCACACAGGGTCGCCGTGAGGGGGCCGTTCTACGCTGTCACACAGGGTCGCCGTGAGGGGGCCGTTCTACGCTGTCACACAGGGTCGCCGTGAGGGGGCCGTTCTACGCTGTCACACAGGGTCGCCGTGAGGGGGCCGTTCTACGCTGTCACACAGGGTCGCCGTGAGGGGGCCGTTCTACGCTGTCACACAGGGTCGCCGTGAGGGGGCACTTCTACGCTGTCACACAGGGTCGCCGTGAGGGGGCCGTTCTACGCTGTCACACAGGGTCGCCGTGAGGGGGCCGTTCTACGCTGTCACACAGGGTCGCCGTGAGGGGGCCGTTCTACGCTGTCACACAGGGTCGCCGTGAGGGGGCACTTCTACGCTGTCACACAGGGTCACCGTGAGGGGGCAGTTCTACGCTGTCACATAGGGTCGCCGTGAGGGGGCAGTTCTACTGTCACACAGGGTCGCTGTGAGGGGGCAGTTCTACTCTGTCACGCAGGGTTGCTGTGAGGGGGCAGTTCTACGCTGTCACAAAGGGCCACTATGAGTTGGAATCGACAGCACACAACAAAAACAAGTGTAGGACAGGAGATTCAAATATCGCTGGGTTTACTTTGTACACTTAACCTGTTTATGCAACTGCTTATGTTTGCTTTGGGAACGGTAGTAAAATAAAATATACACAAATTAAAAAAAAAAAAAGTTAATTCACTAATCTTTACTATGTCACTTTTTAGCTTCAACTATTACTTCTGTAATTTTTTAAAATAATTTATTTTTGTTGTTGAAAATATATACAGAACATACACCAACAGTTTCTACATGTACAATTCAGTGACACAGATTACATTCAAGTTATGCAACCATCTTCACCCTCCTTTTCCAAATTGTTCCTCCTCCATTAACATAAATTCATTGCCCCTAAGCTTCTTATTTAACCTTTTGAGTTGCTGTTGTCAATTTGATCCCAGATAGTTTTTCAAAAGAGCACAATGCTCAAGGCAGGCATTCTTTACTAATTAAGCTAGAGTACTGTTTGGTTTAAAGAAGACTTCAGGTGATATTTTTGGTTTAAGGTTTAAAGATAATCTCAGGGCAATAGTTTCAGGGGTGCATCCACCCTGAAGTCTGGAGTCCATGAAAATCTGAAATTTTGTTCTGCATTTTTCCCCTTTTGGTCAGGATTTGTCTATGGAATCTTTGATCAAAACACTCAGTACCAGTTGCTGGACATCATCCAGTTCCTCTAGCCTCATGGCAAAGGAGACAGTTGTTCACGGAGGCAATCAGCCGCACATTCCATTTCCTCCTCCTGTTCCTGACTCTCTTTCTTCCTCTGCTGCTCCAGGCGAACAGAGACCAACTGTACCTTGGATGGGCCCTTGCAAGCTTTTAAGGCCCCAGGCACTTTGTCACGAACTAGGAAGTAGAAACTTCTATAATGTTTATCGACTCCGTGTTCACCTGGCTGAGCTGCACTTGTTTTAGAACAGCCGAGGGAAAGCCTGTGGAATCTTACCTGTGAAATTCATGAAATGTCATATTTGACTTTCGTCTGCTCCCACAACAATTAATACACGAACCTTTAAAAGTCAAATCCTGACCTATAAAATGCAGGCCTCTGTGGGGTAAAAGTAGCCTGTTAACATCAATTAGAGAAAAACACAACAACCTTACAAAAATAGACATTAATTTACAAGAAGTTATAAAATTCACAGTGCTCCTCTTTGAAACACAACTTTAAAAAATACAGGGAAAGGTCAAATCAACTTTACACTTTTGAGGATTTAGCGTAAAATCCTTTTTACTTAGCAAAATAATTAATAAACACTGACAGGAACTTACTTGAGAAATTATTCAAAACTTTCTGAAATGACATCTTCTAGAAAGAAGACGATTTAGACACCTGTCTTCATGCTCTTTGAGCCATTTTAGTCTTAAATGTCCACGTATCCCTTAAGCACTCAGAAGTTGAGACTTGAGGTAATGTCTTTGAAGAACGAGGGCAACCCAAGAGAAAGGGCACTGTGATGAGCCACGGCCCCCAAATGCCTCACACTTATTGTAACTAACCACTTCACACACAGTCCCCTGAGTTTACGCCTTATTGGCCAAATAAACAACTTCCTCTCAGCTCTTCCTGTCAGGGAACCAAGTCAGTGCACTGTGGTTTTCCTCTCACATGCCTCCACGAAATCCCTGACTCGGCCAAACTTCGAGAACCTGGTGCTTGTGGCACCAGCCAGGTGGGCATCGGGAATCAGGCGTCCGTGGTGGAGGCGGCAACGTCCCTGCACAGCAGGAGGATGGCGTCCTCCGGGGCCCGGCTTCTGTCACCACCGCTGGGTGCTTCCTCTGTGGCATCATGGATCATTCGGACGTGGGTCAAGAGGGCGTCTGGCCGCGGGGCTCCCAGCCAGAGGTCCTTGATGTACAGAGACACCAGGAACGTGGCGGCGGCTGAGGGAGGGTCAGACAACAGGGCCGTGAGGCGTAAACCTGCGCAGCCTGAAGGGAGCCGTCCACCCCACCACGCACAGTGGCTCTGCTGGGCACCACAATGCACCGCCACATGCTTGAGGGCATGGATAAAAAATTCATTCTGCCTTTGCTTGACTTCCGCATTAATCTTTTTTTGTTCATTTTAAAATTTATCTTTTTTCTGATGAACGTGTGTGGATCCCTAAGCCTGCTTGGTTCTGCCCACCCACGCGAAGAAGCAAAGCTGGAGCCTAGAGAACAGCTTCACAGACCCTTTCTACACAGTTCCTCAGTGGCCCTGGGAAGGAGTTTCATGGGCAAAAAGGCTCAATCTCTGGACTGTGGACAGAGGAGAGAAAAGCAGGTCGTTTCTGCTACCCGTGAGCTCAGCTGCCCTGGCTCTTGGCCCTGCCCGCCCCATTCCCCTTGTGTCTGGGGTGTCCGTGGCCACTTCAGCCTCCCTCCTGTTCTCCCAAGCTTTTTAAAGCTTCTGGTGCTCATTCATTCACACAGCCATTCATTTGTTCATTCCGACCTTCTTGAATCACCTGCTCAAGGCTGAGCAGATAAACTATGTGCATATGCATATGCACATATACATACGTACATGACTTACATGCATACATATATACACACATACATACGTGCACACACATACATACACCACATACATACACGCACATATGCACACACACATGCACACAAAAATCACACACATGCATACATACATATATACATGCACACACACCAGACACATATGTACACACCTACACACACAAAACATGCGCACACACATGTGCACACAACTCACACATGTATACAGACATGCACTTATACACACAGATGTGTACACACACGAGACCCACATGCACACACACATACTCGCATGTGCATACACAAGACACATACCTGTACATGTGCATACACATGAGTCTTACACACATGTACGCACAGACATGCACACGTACACACACGCACACACACGCACGTGGCCCTGATGTGAAACATAACTCTACATTTGGGTCACGGTCAAATAAGCACGGGAAACCACAGCTGTCCAGGCGGGAGAGCCTCTGGCTGGCAGAAGGCCCTGAGGTGGCGCCTCTCTCCACATAGATGTCCTCTCCCTTCATGCTCAGTGGCAGCGACAAGCCCTCTGCAGCTGCCACGCATGGCAAGGGGCTGCCTCGGCACGTAAACCAAGGGGACTGGGGCTCTAAGGACCAGAAGCTGCCCGCTCCCATCCAAAGAAGGGACCTTACCTCTCACGGCTTCATCCTCCTCCGTCAGAGAAGTGAGGCACAGGCCCTCAACGGCCAGGTGGAAGGGGCTCCCCACGGGAACGTGGGCGGCCACCAGCTGCATCATGACCGTGTTGAACAGGCAGGCGACCCCCTGTGCGGGCCCCACCAGCCCCTCCGCACTGCAGAGCCGGCTGTACAGCTTAAATAGTCCACTCCTCACTACGTTGTCCCTGAGAAGGTCAGCCACAACCACTGGCTGCGGCAAAATGTGGCTCTTGAGCCAGCTGAGGAGTCCAGCAGCCTCAGCCCTGGTGGGTGGGTGCTTGGCCACAGTCCGCAGCACCCAGCTGGCCGCCAGGGAGGCCACGGCATGCACAGGGCCTGGAGCATCGCTCTCAGGGGCGGCCCCATCTGTGGCCTCCGTAGAGGGCTTGGGGCCGGGGAACACAGGCTCCCAGTGAGTCAGTATGGACCTCAGAAGGTCCCTGCAGGTGTCCAGGCTGGCCGCCTTCAGCTCAGGGGCAGCTGTCTCTTCTGCTTCCCCAGGCCTCCTCTTTCGGCCCCGGGGGCCTCTGGCTCGGGCGGGCCCCATGGGCTTGTTCTTCTCCTTGATCATTTCTGTTGCACACACAGAGAGAAAGGGCAGCCTTCAGCAAGGGGGAGCAGTGGGACCTGTGCCCCCTCCCCACGCAGACCCACAGATGGGCGGGGTGTGGGCGGGAGAAGGGGCAGTGCATGTGCCCTGAGCAGGTGGCACCATGCAAGCCGACCCGCTCCTGTGCAGACAATACACAGGTGCTTGAAGTTTACTGGGACGGTGGGTGTTGCCACTACAATCAACCCCTTTAACCTTCACAGCCACCTGACGAGGCGGCTGCCATTACTGTCCCTGTGTCACATATGCGGAAAGAGACACGAGCATAAGCGGCCACGCCAGGGCTTCACTCAGCTTGGGCTGTGCTGACCCCACACTGCATTGCCAGGTGGGACAAGCAGCTGTTGGTCCCCACCCCCATCCCCACACTGCACTGCCAGGTGGGACAAGCAGCAGTTGGTCCCCACCCCCATCCCCACACTGCACTGCCAGGTGGGACAAGCAGCTGTTGGTCCCCACCCCCACCCCCACACTGCACTGCCAGGTGGGACATGCAGCTGTTGGTCCCCACCCCATCCCCACACTGCACTGCCAAGTGGGACAAGCGGCTGTTGGTCCCCCCCCAACCCCGTCCCCACACTGCACTGACAGTTGGGACAAGCAGCTGTTGATCCCCCCCACCTTGGTCGTCACACTTTATAAGTGAGCAGCCTGCTACTCAGGCAGGTGAGGCAACTCATCCAAAGGCCATGTACCCCTCAGTGGCAGGCCTGGACCTCACACCAGGTCTCCCGGCTGCAAACTCTGCCCCTCCCATCATCCTCTGCAGCCCCTGGCAGGTGACTCCCAACACCGCTGAGGCGGGTGCCTTTCCTTCTCTTATGTTCACATCAAGTGAGCCCAGGGCCTCCGGGAAGCCAAGAAATCTAACACGAATGGGTGTCTGGTCCAGCAGGTGACTGGCCCTCCCCCGCCTGCCATGGAAACTCGCTGCTGAAGCTTCACCTACAGGCTGCGCGAGTTTGCTTCCTGCCCCCCGAGGCCCGCACCTCCACCGCCAAGGACTCAGCCTGGCAGGGCTGTGGAGGTGGACGTGCCCATCTCTGGGCCCCGTCAGCTTTGAAGGTGCCGCTCGGGGTGGAAAAGCGGTGTGGGGTGCACACCACACGGAGTCCTGACACTCACTCATGAGCTCCCTGACTTGGTGCTTCTCGGCGGCTGTTTTCAGGTCTTCCTGGAGCTTGGTGTCTCTTTCGATGAGGCTCCATTTGTGCAGGAGAACGAGGACATCCTTGGTGGAGAGCACCCTCTCGTTCACAATGAACCGGTCCTTCTCCTTGAAGGCCATCATAATGGTGGCCCGGTACCTCAGTACGGAGTCCAGCGCCGAGAAGAAGCTGGTTAGCTGGGCAGGGTCCAAGGTGGGCCTGTTCAGGAGCCAAAGTCACAGACTGAAGCAAAGGTGGTCTTCCGCCCCTGGAAGCCCAGGACTGGTGAGGCTGGTCATGCTGCAGAACCAGCGTGCCGACGGTCCATCCCCCAAACCAGGCTTCCCCTGACAAGGCCATGCATGTGAGCCCTGGGGCTAACACAGGACAAAGGGGAGCCACTCTGGGGAAGCAGAAAGCGGAGCCCCGAGCCTGTAACCCTGGAGGACCCCTAGCTGGAGGATCCCTGTGGGAACCAAGGTTAAATGGGTTCAGTAGGCAGAGGAGACCCGAGGTCAGGGCGCGAGGCCCCAACAACACTCAACACCAGGACCGTGAGCCTTCTCCCTCTGGAAACTATCAGACTCAAGAGGAAAAAGGCCAGGACTCCTGGCACAGCATCATACCCACGGCCAAACCCTGACTGGGTCACTGGGAGGAACGCCACCTCTCTGAACTCGGAGAAGAGTGAAAATTCCATAACACCCATTCCATATAATTTTAGAAATAAAATCGTTATTTCAAATTACGATCAGTTCCAAGACCAACGTATCTTCCCACAACCACAAAATAAGGAACGTGGCGTACCAGCATGGATTTAACGATTTAATTTGTGGGAACAACAGCAAACAAAATGCCCTGCTCTTGATCAAAAAAATTTTCATTCTGAGACCCCAACCTGTTTGCTATCAGTCTTCTGGTTCCAGCTAGCACACCTCGGCTCTAAAACCAGAAATATGAGTGCAGACGCTGTGGGGCCAGAGGAGAAGCTGGTCTCCTGAGGACACCAAAAGCGCTGCCAAGGGCTCGGACGACGGCACGGAAATATTCAGGAAAATCCACGGACAGTGAATGCCCTAAGCCGACGGAGACAGAGCAAGTGCAGGGTCACCTCTAACCTCCTCAGGTCAAGGCCGTGGAAAATACACTCCTCCCGCAGCACTTTATTCAGGTTTGATTCACTGTATCAAGGTAAGTGGTTCACTTGCTAAAGGTGACCGGGTATGACATGCTTTCAATTTTTAAAAGCATGTTATGTTCTCAGGGTCCTGCAACGGAGCCTCATAAAGTTGAAGCCGAAGGGAGGAGACAGCTAAGACCAAACGCCTGAAGGCACCTACAGCTGACACCAACTCACACCAGGCCGCCACCCAGACCCACCTGCAGAGTTGTGACTGGCAGTGAAAGCGCAGAGGCGCTGCCCACAGTGTCAGACCAAACAGTGGTGTGGCGGACACAGACCTACACAGCATGAAGGGGCAGTCCTGGCGGGGGCAGGCGCTTACCTCAGGTGCTTCATGAGCGCCACGAGAACGTAAAGGAACTCATCGATCAGGTGCAGGGCGAGCAGCTTCGGGGGCTCCTGAGACCCTGGCTTGCAAGGGGGCTGGCTCTTGGGCTCCACCACCCTGTCTCCCAGGTTGGTCACCCACAGCGTGTGCACCAAGGAGATGATGTTGGAGAGCAGCTGCATCTCCAGAAACCTGGAAGCACACATGGGCAACCTTCACGTCTATTCACAGTGTCCCCTTCATGGGGCCTGTCTGTTCAGGCTGGGTGTGAGGCAGGAAGGGAAGGGGACAGAATCAAGCAGTGGCTGGGGCTTCACCTTTCCTCCACTGTTAAATCTGCTCACCTCCCCTCTGCTCCAGTCCCCAGATAAACACATCATCTGTGTGAAAACAGGGTGCTTGCTGTATGCATGCTACTTCAAGACACTGGAGGAGGCCCCCGCCCCTCCTTCCTAACCAGACGATGACCGAGTCCCCGCAAAGAGAAATTCTGGAGCCACCCCGGGATGGTGATAAGAGTTGTCCCGTTCTTGATTTCCAAAACATAAAGTTATCTTCCAGGAATGAGAATTGGCCAATTATGCATTTTATAAATCTGAAAGAGTTTTGAAGTTGATGACAAGGGACACATTCTAGATGTAGGATATCCTTTTCTTTTACAGAAATTTTAGAAAAGGCAGGCACAAAGGGCCTGGCTACCCCAGGCTCATCATCGCGATTCTGTGGAAGACAGAGACCCTTCCCACCAGGTGCTGTGTCCTGTGACACCATGTCCTCCCTCCAGCAGCCTCACACTCAGGAGGGCCAACACGAACCACTGACTCGGCTGGGCCGACAGAGGGGCACTTTGGCCCCACCTCACTAGGCAGTTCAGTGATGCCCCTGAAACTGAAGGCTCCTTGTCTTCACCTGAAGGAGGAGCTGTATTCTTTACAGCACCCCTGGGTGGTGCAAACGGTTAACATACTTGCTGCTGACTGACAGGGTGGAGTTTCACGTCCACCCAGAGGCACCTTGGAAGAAAGACCCGGCGATCTACTTCCAAAAAAATCAAGCACTGAAAATCTACGGAGCACAGTTATACTCTGACACACATGGGGTCGTCATAAGTCAGAGTGGACTTGATGCGGCTGGTATTCTTTAAAACCTTGGCTTAAAAAAACGGGTTGCCATTGAGTTGATTCCAACTCATAGCAACCCTATAGGACAGAGTAGAACTGCCCACTTCCAAAGCTGTGAACCTTTATGGAAGCAGACTGTCACATCTTTTTCCCAAGGAGCAGCTGGTGGGTTCGAACTGCTGACCTTTCGGTTAGTAGCTGAGCATGTAACCACTGTGCCACCAGGGCTCCTCTCGTGAGACTGTTTCCGACTATGTAAAGCTTGCCTGCATGCGGAGGCAGGGGCCTGCCTGTGCACAAAAGGCGGGAAGGCACTGGTCGAGCCTCTGCCTAAGGGAAACGGCAGCTGCGCTGAAGCCAGGCCACAGAGGGAGGAGCCCCGCGGGACCAGCAGTGTAGGCGGTGGGAGGGGACATGTGTCAGGGAGCACAGACCTCACTGGGCCCTTCCAATCGACACGGTACACACCGCTGTCCCTGACGCACGCCCTGTGCACAGCAGGTGCTCACCTGCTCTCCAGGATGTGTACAAGCCACGTCAGGAGACTGTAGTCACGTAGGATTTCATAGGCAGATTTGGCAACCTGGGCGGCGTTCTGGAGAATTTCCAGAATCCAATTCTGAAAACCAAAATAAAAAGTTACTCTCCAATGAGAAAATAAACTGACTTGATCAAAGGAACAGCTTTAAAAACACAAAGGTATGCTACGTTACAGGTGGCTGCTGAAAACGAAGCTTGTTCTGCTAAGTCTGTGGGCCTGGCGGCCGCATGGGAAAACACCCCTCCCCAGAAGTGACAGCCAGAGGATGCAGCCTTCCACAGCAATCGCTAGGTCCTGGGGGTCCCCACTTCTGCTAATCCATCATAAGGAACCAGCCCACAAGTGAAGACACACCACAGAAACCACACGGCACGGGGAGTCCATGGCACACGCAGCAGCCCGAGCTGGGCTGGGGAGGACACGGATCCATGTCTCGCTCAGCCACGAGCTTTTGGTCCCTGTTCTACTACCCAGCAAGGAGGACATCAAAACGGGACTGCCTGTGGAACCATTAACCGGGCACTTTACAATTCTCACATCCCACCCAGAGGAAACACACCATAACTCAAGCTCAGTTTCTTCTAACGTGTTTCTGACCTCAGACTTCCTCCTATTCTACCCACGTTTTACATACTATCAGGAATAAAAGTCAGCCAGGCTTGAAATCACGCAAAATACCAATAACTTCTCCTATGTACTCCGTCCAACTACCCGTGGCATTTAGAAAACACGTCAGTTGGTTCTGGGTTTCAGGGAGACAGTGCTGCTTGAACAGACTCCCCTCTCTGATGACACACAGCTCTGAGCACCAACTGAAACCCTGGTGGCTTGAGACCTCCTCAGCCAGAGTATCTCAGCTGACAATGGGTATAATTTACTTCTAGCCTTCTCAGCCAGCTCCAAAGGGTCACCATTACCAACCAGCTCCTCCCTCTTGAGGGCAAAAGAAAGAGGCCTTCATTTCAGCCGGGGGCCACGGTGAGAGGGCTGCAGTGCAAAGCATCTATCAGCAGAGGAAAAACAACATGGTATCAATGGCGCTGCAGCCACGAACCACTCAGCCTTCACCGCACACAGGCAAACAGGAAAGGTGTGAAAGAAAGTCTCCTCACTGTCCCTAACTCAGAGCCAGGATTAACGTCAAATGAGGTCAGGGCAACAGTCGGGTGCAGGCTGGGATCAGAATTCACACGGACTCGACGTCTCAAAGGAGCGGCAGCCTGCGCACCTGGGCCGCCTCGTCGCACAGTGGGCTGTTGAAGAAGGACAGGATAATGTGGAAAATCCCCTGTCTGGCGTAGAGCTTGTAGCAGTGCTTGTCTCGGATCCCCTGCCGCAGGAGGCTGAGCACCCACTCCTGCTCGGTTTTTTGCTGTAACCCAAGCAAATGGGAGATGGTAGTTAAATATAAGTCAAAATCCTTTTATCTATTTTCAAGCAGTGGCACCGATTCCAACATGGCAGCCCCACCCCCAGTGCTGATGACCGGGTGCCACGAGGTCAACTCTGACTCATGGCGACCCCCTGTGGATCAGAGTAGAACTGTGCGCCGCAGGGTTCTCAGTGGCTGTTTTTTTGGAAGTAGATCGCCAGACCTTTCTTCAGAGCCACGGCTAGGTGGACGCACACCTCCAACCTTTCAGCTAGCAGCTGAGCTAACCATTTGCATCACCCAGGGACTCCTCTGTTTCTGATTATGTTATTAAAAATCCTTAATCTCATCTCTGGTTCAAATTCTTCAGTTAGGAATAAAAAGACCAGGTCAAGTTCAAACATCAAACTGCATTTAGCCAGGTAGGTGGTTCCATACAATCATATTTAACAGTTAACCCAGTGATTCACCAAAACAATAATAATAACAATGCCATAAAGCTTAGAACTCTGAAGTAGAAGTTTTAAAATTTGGGGATCTTCCAAAAATTAATGCATTCAATGACGTCTACGTGCAAGCCTGCGCGAGCATTCACTTTTCATACGTTTACTCTCTGAGACCTTACTACTGTCAGAGCCCGGCCTGTGCCACATGGGGTCTGGGCAGTGCATGGGCAGGGAAAACAATGAACAACACAGCGGCTGAGTAACCTGGCTCGGGAGATACTTCAGGGCCTTGAGGACCTGGGAGGCAGTACCTCGAAGTCAGCGCTGTAGAAGAACTGGTAGAAGCCGGGAACTTTGTTCATGTTCAGGTCTTGATGAGACAGCAGGAACTTGCTGATCTTCAGGTACATGTGCTCCTCTGTCGAGACAGCAGATGGTCAGTCCCTCACGCAGCCGCGGTGCTAACCCTGATGGTGGCTCCTGGGCACAGGCCCGTCAGGGTTAGACTGTGTGTGAGCCCACACCATCCTCAGAGCAAGCCTGTGAGCTCCATGCTATGGTCACCCCACTTCACAGCCAGGAAACGGGAGGCACAAGAAGTGAGGTGACTGCCCCAGGTCACACAGCTGACGAGGGTCAGAACCCAGGCCATCTGGCTGGAGTCTGTGCTTTTAAGCCCTGGGGTAGAGCCCTCAAAGCGGACACGTCTACTTATGATTGTGATCAGCTTGGGTTTTTACCTCAATATTATCTGATTGTATACAACTACCGGAAAATATGAACATATATTCTCTACCCCCAACCCCTGCCACCCACCGGTTCTGCCCCTCACCTTTCACTTAGCTTTCCCTGTATTCTATCCTATCAGGCTCCACGAAGAGCATCCTCACAAACAGGCTTCTCTCCCTGTCCACTGCTGAAGGACAGGTGGGGGCTCCTAGCCTTTGACTATTACAAGCACTGAGTAACCCTGGACACACATCCCTTGTCATCTATACGTGGTTACCCCTGTAGGATACACTCCTACAAG
Organism: Dugong dugon; assembly: GCA_030035585.1. Classification (NCBI taxonomy): domain Eukaryota; kingdom Metazoa; phylum Chordata; class Mammalia; order Sirenia; family Dugongidae; genus Dugong; species Dugong dugon. Next base: position 4,096,238 of record CM057473.1, on the reverse strand, counting down.
TGGACCTGCTCAGCCTCAGTGTTTCCAATCCACCTCAACCTGATCACGTCCGTGGTACCTGGCTTCAAAATCTGCAGGGCTGCTTTGGCGATGAAGAGCGTCAAGGAGAAAGTGAGCCTCGCGTTCCGAGCCCGGATCCCATTCCGGACCACGTCCAACAGGTAAAGGAGCTGAAAACGGGACAACCAGACAGCATCTCCAGGACACCTGTCATTGGTCCTGTCATATGTGGGATGTGGCCACTCCTCGCATCCCAGGGACGGCCCTGCTCGCCTGCCACACCCCAGACATGCTTTCCTCTAGGAATCCGGCGCGTGTCCAGCGGCAGAGAGAACCCTGCACCAGGCCCTGAGAATCCCACCTGCTCTTGTTGCCCCACCACCAGGGACAAAGACCTCTAGGTCAGTCTGTCATGGGTCACAGCCACCTTTAACTATCAGCTCAGACCAAAAAATACCCAACAGAGATGACACCATGTTGTCCACCCACAATACAAGGAGAGAGGATTGTGGGGGAGACCCTGGAGGGTTGAAGATCAAGGGACACCTTCTGCATCACCCCCTATAAGGAAAACAGATCTTTGTTCTTTATCAGTGGTCTCCCAACAACAGCCCTCCATGCCTTCAGACCCCAGGAGAGCCAGCTCTCTGAGTCCACCAGGCCCTCCCTCAGCCCTGCAGGATGTCCCCTCTTCCTATGCACCTGAGCCTGCTCTCGGAACCGCGCCCCCTCCAGCTGCGAGTAGTAGGCCGCCAGCACGTAGTAGGCTGCAGCCCGCATCTTGGGGTCATAGCTGCTGAGGGCCGTGACTGTCAGGCCCAGAGAATTCGAATCCAAAAATTTTCGACAGTCCACCACGAATTCTACAGGAAATAAAACACAGGCATGCTAATTAAACACACACACACACACACACACACACAAATTCCATGGTGATGTGCAGCCTGGAGAATTAAATTTCCCTGTGTCTCACCAACATCACCTACACGATACAAGGAGCCCGTCCTTCTCCAGCTCCTCGAGCTTCTGCGAAAGTTGGACAAGAGGCCGTCCTTCCTTCTGTGGCAGTAACTGCACACCTGCAGCTTCTAGGGTGCTTGTGAACCCCAAGCAGGATTATCTCATGATTTCTCAAAAACACCCATGAGCTAGAGAAGAACGGTGGCAGGGGACACACAGATCTCCTGCTGAGCCTGCAGCAGGCGGGGTAGGAGAGCACAGCTGGGGGTGAAATTGGCTCACAGTCCCCACCTCGTGTGGCCCACCGCCTGGGTCCCCATCTATGAGACCATGAAGGAAAGGAGACAAGGCAGAAGCATCGAGGGCTGCCAGCCAGACACAAGCTGACCTGGTCCATCATTACACAAAGGATGGACTTACAGCTACTCTGCAGCCTTAGTTCTCTCTTTAAACAAACAAAATCTCACAGAAAACTGGCCCACCAAGCCACAGCAAAAGCTATACTCAAAAGAGCCTGCTGGCCAGTACCCCCTCACTGTCTCTTAGGCCCTGAGAAACCTGCAACCACGCCAGGAGAGGCTGTGACCGAGAGGAGAGGGGGCTGGGTACAAGGTGGGGTGGGGCAGGGCCCACCTTACCACAGCTTGCCAAAAAAAACCCAAACCCGCTAAGTGGATTCCAATTCATGGCAACCCATGTGTGACAGGGTAGAACCGCCCCACAGGGTTTTCTCTATGAGTTGGAACTGACTCGACGGCAGTGGGTTTGGTTTAATCTTTATGGAGGAGCCCTGGTGGTGCAGTGTTTAAGAGCTCGGCTGCTAACCAAAAAAAAGCTCAGCAGTTTGAATCCATCAGCCGCTTCTTGGAAACTCTACGGGGCAGAGTTTCCAGGCTGCAGCACAGGTAGGGGAAACTGAGGCCGAGCCTGGCGGACTCTGTGAGCTGAGGAGACGAGCTGCTGGGCGTCCCTGAGAGTGCAAGTAGGCTAGAGTCTGCAGGGCAGAGTCCTGGAGAAAAGCAGCTGCACTGAGAGCTCAGGAGTCTTTCAATGAGTACCAATCAGCACACACCCGTGAGAAAACTACCTGAGCCTAGAAAAAGACCACCCAGGAGGAGGAGAGGAAGCAATCCTCCGGCATACACATGCCCAGAAATAGTTCCTGTTGCCACCAGCCGGGGTGAAATCCTCATAATTCACGGGGCGTAGGGTAGAGTACTCAGAAGGATTTGATCTCAGTAGTGGGGCAAAACCAGTCCCAGACTAAATGTCGCGTTGGTACCACCTAATAAAGCTTAAAAGCAAGACTGCAAAAGAGCAAACTGTTTCCAAGTAACTTGGCTGCATCCTAAAATAAAGCTTAAAAACATCCACAGGAATACAGAAATACCCAGCACCAAACAAGGTAAAATTTACAATGTCTGGTTTCCACTAAAAAATCACCAGGCATGCAAACAGGCAGGAAAATATAACCCATAATGAAGAGAAAAATCTCCCATTTGAAACCAACTCACCAGCTATGGCACAGACAACAAAACCAGTAGAGAAAAACATTTAAAAAGTCCTAACTGTATCTCACATGTTTAAGAAGCTAGAAAGAAGATTGAGCATGTTAAGTAAAGACATGGACAATATGAAAATCCAAACCAAGATTCCAGAGATGAAAACTACAACCTCTGTCATGGTTTGAGTTATGTCCCCCAAAAAATGCGTGTATCAGTTTGGCTGGGCCCTGATTCCTGGTACTGTGTGATTTTCCTGTATGTAAACCTGCCTCTATGATGTTAATGAGGGAGGATGGGTGGCAGTTGTGTTAGTAAGGCAGGGCCTGATCTACAAGACTGGATTGTGTCCTGAGGCAATCTCTTGAGATATAAAAGACAGAAGTGAGCAGTGAGACAGGGGGACCTCATACCATCAAGGAAGCAGTGCCAGGAGCAGAGCCCATCCTTTGGACTGGGGTCCCTGTGCCGAGAAGCTCCTAGTCCAGGGGAGCACTGATGAGAAGGCCAAGAGAGAGAAAGCCTTCCCCTGGAGCTGACACCCTGAATTTGGACATTTAGTCTACTTTACTGTAAGGAAATAAATTTCTCTTTGTTAAAACCATCCACTTGTAGTATTTCTGTTAGGGCAGCACTAGATGACTAAGACAACCTCTGAGACCAAAAATACACTGGATGGATTATCAGCAGATTAGACGCTGCTGGAAAACAAATTAGTGAACTTGAAGAGACAGCAACAGAAACCATCCAAATGAACCACAGAGAGAAAAAACAAATACCCTAGAACATCAATGGTATGTGTAATTGTCCCTGAAAAAAAGGGGGAAATTTGTCCAAAATTGACAGAATTATGAACTAGAGTTAAGAAGTCCAACCAACCCCAACACAAGAAACACAAAGAAAATTACATCACAGTTAAAGTGCTTACGAGCAGTGATTAAAAAAAAAATCTTAAAGGCAGTCACATATCGTACAAAGGAACAAAGATAAGAACAATGGCAGACTTCTTGTTAGAAACAAAGCAAGGGGGGGTCAACAGAACACATCTCTATACAGGCAGGCAGTCCTGCGTCAGGAGCATCTGACGTACAGACAACTGATACTTGCCCTTCGATGTTATGTAACTTTGCCCTCACTTTGAAACGGCGAACCAGCCCCTACTTGCAACCAATTCTTCACTGCAATCACCTTTACTTGCAGCACATGCAGCTCTCCTATCGCTTGAAAGGCTTTGAGCCATTTTTTGCACTAAAGTCAGGCTAAATAACACCTGTGTGCACCTGTTCTGAATTATCTACAAACTCAACTTAAAGACACAGTTAGGAATGGATCTCGTTCATTTGTAGCCGGGGGGCTACCTGTACAGTGGGGAAAAAAAAACCCTGTCAATCTAGCATTTTATACCCCATAAGAGCCTTTCAAAAATTAAGGTGAAATGAGGGCTTTTTTTAGACATAAAAAAGCTGAAAGAATTGATCACCAACAGACTTGAACCACAAGAATTCTTAAGGCAGAAAGAAATAATACCAGACGGAAATCAGGGTGTACACAAAAAAAGAAGAGAACCAGAAATGGTAACTATATAGCAAACATAAAATATTTAAAAAACTTTTTTTAAAATCTCCTTAAATGACAGTACACAGTTTGATGAAAAAATAACAATATATTGTGGGGCTTATAGTAAATAAAATGCATGACAAGAACTGCACAAAAGCCAGGAGGGGAGAGATGAACGCAGACTGTTGTAAGGTCCTCATACTAAACATGAAGTGGTATAATACCACTAGAGGGCAGACTGCAATGAGCTAGAGATACATACTATCAACGCTGAAGATGTATAATATAACCCCTGAGGATGTATACATTAAATGCTAATGATGTATACTCTAACCCCTGAGGATGTATACATTAAATGCTAATGATGTATACGCTAACCTCTGAGGATGTATACATTAAATGCTGATGATGTATACTCTTAACCCCTGAAGATGTATACTCTAACCCTACAGATGTATACTCTAACCCCTGAAGATGTATACTATAAACCCACCCTAAAGATGTACACTATAAACCCACCCTAAAGATGTATACTATAAACCCTAAAGATGTATACTCTAACCCTAAAGATGTATATTCTAACCCCTGAAGATGTATACTATAAACCCACCCTAAAGGTGTACACTATAAACCCACCCTGAAGATGTACACTATAAACCCACCCTGAAGATGTATACTATAAACCCTAAAGATGTATACTCTAACCCTAAAGATGTATATTCTAACCCCTGAAGATGTATACTATAAACCCACCCTAAAGATGTACACTATAAACCCACCCTAAAGATGTATACTATAAACCCTAAAGATGTATACTCTAACCCTAAAGATGTATATTCTAACCCCTGAAGATGTATACTATAAACCCACCCTAAAGGTGTACACTATAAACCCACCCTGAAGATGTATACTATAAACCCACCCTAAAGGTGTACACTATAAACCCACCCTGAAGATGTATACTATAAACCCACCCTAAAGGTGTACACTATAAACCCACCCTGAAGATGTATACTATAAACCCACCCTGAAGATGTATACTATAAACCCACCCTAAAGGTGTACACTATAAACCCACCCTGAAGGTGTACACTATAAACCCACCCTGAAGATGTACACTATAAACCCACCCTGAAGGTGTACACTATAAACCCACCCTGAAGATGTACACTATAAACCCACCCTGAAGATGTATACTATAAACCCACCCTGAAGATGTACACTATAAACCCACCCTGAAGATGTACACTATAAACCCACCCTGAAGATGTATACTATAAACCCACCCTAAAGATGTATACTATAAACCCACCCTGAAGATGTACACTATAAACCCACCCTGAAGATGTATACTATAAACCCACCCTGAAGATGTATACTATAAACCCACCCTGAAGATGTATACTATAAACCCACCCTGAAGATGTACACTATAAACCCACCCTAAAGATGTATACTATAAACCCACCCTGAAGATGTACACTATAAACCCACCCTGAAGATGTACACTATAAACCCACCCTGAAGATGTACACTATAAACCCACCCTAAAGATGTATACTATAAACCCACCCTGAAGATGTACACTATAAACCCTAAAGCAATCACTAAACACAAAGACACACAAAATGAAGAACTATAGCTAACAAACCAACCAAGGGGATAAAATGGAATTATGAATCTAATCATGTCAATAATCACCATGAATGAAAATGGGTCAACCAAAAACAAAACAAAACACCCAAACCCGCTGCTGTCGAGTTGATTCTGACTCTTGGCGACCCTGTGTGTTGCAGAGTAGAACTGCACCCCATCGTTTTCAAGGCTGTGACCTTTAAGAAGCAGATCATCCAGCCCTTCTTCTGAGGCACCTCTGGGTGGATCATGAACTGCCAACCTTCCAGTTAGCAGTCGAGTGTTTAACCGTCTGCACCACCAAGAACTACAGAAGGAGTCTCTATACCCCAGTTAAAAGCCATGCCTAATTACATGTTACCTACAAAGAAACCCACTTTAAATATCAGGATGCTCAGATTAAAAGGATGGAAAAAGAATATCTTGGGCTCCAGTAGCTTATAGACTAAATCTTCTCTTTTCTAATAAGCGACTATTTTTTCTTCTCTTTTCTAATAAGCGACTATTTTTGATGGGGGGGGGGCGTAAATCTAAAATTTTAAAAACATCAGACTGGGATAAAGCTACACTGTTTTGGAAAAGACGAGATGTGCTGAAGTCACACCTATGTACCTAACACAACAAATGCATGTGGGCGCGGTACATTTGGGAAAGAGAACAGTCTAAATATTTAACGTTACACTCACTAAAAACAGCTGGTGCTCAGCTGGTCGGGACACGTCCAGTCATCACGGAGACTAAGAAATGGACTTTCCATGTGTCTGTGCAGAAAAGCCAGTTTTAGGTTCTGTGGTCATCGCTGCCACTCTGTGGAGGTCCTGGCTTTGTAACACGGAAAAGGGCTGCCCTTGGGATGGTAAAAATACACCAGGCCATTTTAAAAAGAGTTATAAACGCCTCTCTTTGTTTTCAGGACCTCACAAACAGCAGTTTGGCCTTCTGACGATAGACCTTCCGATGAAAATGGCTTCACCAGGACGACGACCAAGGATTATTATAAAAAGTGCCCTAGGCGCTAGTGGGATTTAGTGGCAGCGTGACTGTGCTCAAAGGAGCTCTGGTGGTACAGAGGTTAAGTGCTCGGCTGCTAACCGAAAGGCTGGTGGTTCAAACCCACCAGCCGCTCTGTGGGAGGAAGACGTGGCAGTCCGCTTCTGTGCAGATTACAGCCTGGAAGACCCTGTGGGGCAGTTCTACTCCGTCACATGGGGTCCTATGAGTCAGAACTGACTCGATGGCAAACAGCACAGGCAGAGCTTCTACTTAGCTGATTTGCACCAGATGTTGCTGTGTGTCAAGGAGCCCTGTGGCGCAGTGGTTAAAGCACTTAGCTGCTAACCGTAAGGTCTGTGGTTCCAACCCACCAGTTGCTCTGTGGAAGATGAGGCAGTCTGCTTCTGTAAAGATCTACAGTCTTGGAAACTCTATGGGGCAGTTATACTCTGTCCTATAGGGTTACTATGAGTTGGAATCAACTTGATGGCAAGGGGTTTGATTTTTGCTTTCTGGTGTCTGTGCTGCTGGAGCGTCAAGACATCGTCCTCAAGCTCCTCTGACACACTTTCCCCAGAGGCTGGCTGTGGGGTGCAGCTCGTCACATGAGAAGTCCAGGAAGGCTGTGCTCTCATCAGGTGACAAGGCTCAGAACACTAAGTGTGCCTCCCTGTCCGGCTGCTCAGTGGCATACGTGAGTCAGAACTGAAGACCTCAGCCCGGTTCTGCTGAGGACGAGAATTCACTGTGGAAACTGTTACTTGTCACTGCCATGGCTAACGGCCTTGGCGGGCCCCGTATCTCGGCCAAGGACTCAACAAAGGGAAGCTGTAACGTTAAGGAAACAGGTACCCATTTTCAGCAAAGGGCTGAAGTGCAGCTGTGAGAATGTAGCTTCTCTGAATACAAGTAAAAAAACCAAAAACCCACAAAACAAAACCCAGTTGCACACACAAAATCTAAGTAAACGCCCAATTTGGGATTTCAACAAGTTTAGCAATAGCTATACCTACTTTCCATGCAGGAAGTTAACAACATGCAGTTTAGCACTTCTGCTACACACAGCATGGCTAAACTGCAGGAATATAAACGAAGCTTGATACAAAGGAGGAGCCCGGGTGGTGCAGTGGTTAGGTGCCACAGCTGCTAACCAAAAAGGTCAGCAGTTCAAATCTACCAGCTGCTCCTTGGAAACCCTTTGGGGCGGTTCTACTCTGTTCTCTCGGGTCACTATGAGCTGGAATCCACTCAACGGCAACAAGAGGATCCAAGGGAACACGTAAGGGACAATTAGATCTACATTAAGTTAAAAAACAGGACACCTGCTCCTTTTGGGGAGGAGGGGGAACCACTAGGAAGGGACTCTGGGACTGCTGGCTATGTTCTATTCCTTGATCTGGGTGGTGATTTCACCCAAAACTCAAGCCATACAATAGGACTTGCAGACTCTTCTGTATGGCATACTTCGATAAAAGTTCATTTAAAATACTGTTCATGTTTACTTGCCTACTAGGGCAAAAGCAAGAGAAAAAAGAATCACAATAAACTTTTAGGAAAAAATAAAAATGAAAATGCCTCATGACTTAATTCAGCTGCGATAAATCTAGCCAACACTGGCCATTTTGCTCTTGAGTGATTTCTGTCCCACTTCTCATTTTAGTTTAGGACTTTCCTGTCCTGATGAAGATCCTTCCTTTTTCAGTAGATGACAAAATCTATTTAAAGCATCATGTTTCCATTTGTTGCTCTGAATGACAAGTAGCAAAACTTCAGCAAATTTTTAATAAACATTTTTTTGTACTATCTATTTTCCAATCCACTTCTGTGCTTTTTAAAATTTTCCATTTCAGTGTGAATCATTTTAGTGTAAACAGTGTACTAAGCTATCACAAATCCATTTCAGGATTAGGGCTGACATATTCTGCCAGCTTCTCCACCTGTACTGTACCAATAAAACTTACAGTAGGTTGCATCTGGAGAATTCAAGGTAAGGAAAATGGTGACTGTCACATTTCCCTGACCTGAAACACCATTTCCTAGTCCCCTCTCTTCCCAAAAGGCCTCCTATGCCCTGACCCCCACCAGGAAAAGAAAGCACAACATTCAAGATTTTGTGAAACACACTCTCTCCTGATTCTACTATTTTCCTACTAAATATTTCACAAGTCTTTGCTTTCTGTCTCCTGAAGCTCTACTGAGACAGAGAAGCAGACTAAATGGATTTGTCATAATTCACTAAACTTACAATGGCAAGTAACCTTGTATTTTTAGACTGCGGAGAATCTATTTTCCTGTTTGATAAGAAACAGGCACAGCCAGAGGATGGTGGCGGGGTGGGGGTAAGGGGGATCAGAAGAGCTTCCTGGGCCCCACACTATTAGATTTGTCTCACTCAGTCTGCTGTTTAATACAGTCATCAGGGCAATTAAGGTATGGGTTTGCCATTATCATAATCTGATATTTGCATGAAATGTCCCTTGCTATCTTGCAAATAAAATCCAGCTTCAGCAACAGAATACAGTGTCCATCGAGATGGGAGCTACAGACAACACAAAGGGCTGGGGATGGAAAAATCTCTTTTTTTGAGGGCGGTGGAAGATCAGTAAGTTTGTTCACAAATAAGAGCATTTGTGTATAAAAAATTTTTTGAATTTAAAAAAAAAAAGAAAAACAGGACCAATACCAGGACATGGTCTTCCCAATTCATCTAAATCTACCCGGCCATTAAGTCCACAAAAAGGAGCCTTTAGTATCACGATGGCTGTGCCAATGAGCACAGAAGCAAAATGCATGCGTCCACCCAAGAGCACCACACCCGTGGCCTTGGGACTCCTTTCCTGCAGGCCAGACTGGAGGCATCACTGGCCGTAAAGAGCAAGCTGGACCTAGGAGACTACGCAAGGCCTGGTGGGGAGATGAATTCCTACCCCTGCCCAGCAGTAATGAGGCACACCTCCCTTGGGCATCAGTGAAGCTCCACTGGGGAACCTGGATTTGTACCCCTGCCAGGCAGGACCAGGGCAGTGCCCTGTTTCCCGCCAGACCAGAGTCAAAAAAGCCCTCAGAATAAGGAAATAATGATCAGTGGACAGGTGGGAATGTCTTCACTGTATACCCTTGGTACCATCTCAATTATGAACTGTTAAAAATTAGACTTCTGATTTTGGGAAAATGGAGTGGACATACATTTCCCTATTCCTCCTGCTAAGTGTAACTACAAACTCTGGATATTAAATATAAAACAAACACAAGACAACTCTGAAGGGTGGAGAGAAGACGGCAGACCAGCTAGGGACCTCAGGAAGCAAAGATCAACAGGGTGGTGCATCCCTGGATTTTCTTTCTGCCCTGTACAGCCCAGCCTTCAGCTGAAGAGGCTGCAACCTGAAAACACCCACAGGCACAGACAAAAGATGCCCGAACAAAAGCCGACTCTCTCTAGCCAAAGGAAGAGAGAAGAGGCAGCCTAGCAGGACATTTTAGACAATAACTGCTCAACTCCAGCCAAAAACCACGGGAAAACACTGGTCCCACCCGACCCAGGCCAGCAAAGGCCACGTAGGGGGCCCAGACTTCCACCCTTGCCATGCTGGTTTCACAGACGGCAAGGCTGAGAGCTGAGGCTTTCATCCCCACCAGGAAGTAATGATACACCCCTCTCACTCCCCACTGGGGTGTCTGAGGAAGCCTCAGTAGAGTAAGAAGTGTCACCACTGCCCAAAGGTAACAAGGCTCCTGCTGCATTGGAGTCAGGCAGGCCCTGTGAAGGGCAGTAATGAACCACTGCCCAAGGGTAACAAGGCTCCCCCTGCATTGGAGTCAGGCAGGCCCTGTGAAAGGCAGCAATCAACCACTGCCCAAAGGTAACAAGGCTCCCCCACTCTGGTGTCAGTGCAGTCCCCGTGAAGGGCAGTAATGAACCACTCCTACCCCTCCCAGACAGGAGGAAATCAGTGGAGGCCTAGTGGGCAGTTGGAATTCCCACCCCTGTCCAGCACTAACGAGGTCAATGAAGGCCAAGTGGGGAACCTGGACTTGTACCCCCACCAGGCAGTAACAAGGCAGTGCCTCCCTGCTTCCTGCCAGAGTGAAGTTTAAAAAGCTTACTAACACAGAGGTTTGAAAAAGACCCAGACTCATAATACCCAAAATGTCCAATTTTCAATCAAATCTCACTCATCATATTAAGAACCAGTGAGATCCGTAGATGCCAACAAGAAGATGGCAGAGATCTTAGAATTATTTGACAAACATTTTAAAGCAGCTATCATAAAAATACTTTGATGAGAAATTATGAATGTGCTTGAAACAAATGAAGAAACAAAGTCTCAGTAAAGATATAAAGGACGACGAAACAGACATCTTGGAACTGAAAAATATAATAACCAAAATAGAACTCAATGGATGGACTCAACAGCAAAAATGGTAGGAACATGGGAAAGAATCAGTGAACTAGAAGACAGAACAATGGATATTACCCAATCTGAATGACAAGGAGAAAACAGACTGAAAAAAAAAAAAGAAAAGAAAAAGAACAGATTCTCAACAAAAGATACAATATTTGTGTCACTGGAGTCCTGGAAGGAGAGAAGAAGTTGGATGAGGGTGAAAAAATACTTGAGAAGTAATGGTGAGAACTTCCCAAAATTGGCAAAAGATATAAATCTACATATTGAATGAACCCCAAACAGAATACATTATTGTCAAACTTCTAAAACTAAAGACAAAGAAAAATATATCAAAAGCAGCAAGAAATGACAGCTTACCTATAGGGGGAAAAACAATTCAAATGCCAGTAGATTTCTTATCAGAAACCATGAAGGCTAGAAGGAAGTGTCCTGACATTTGTGAAGTACTGAAAGAAAAGAATCCCAGAATCCTATATTCTAAAAAAATATCCTTCAGGAAGTAAAAGTAAAACAAGACATTCTCAGATGAATAAAAAAAAGAGAGTTTGTCACCAGTAGATCTACCCCAAACGGCATTTAAAGGAAGTTCTCTAAACCAAAAGGAAAAATAAAAGAAGAAATCTAGGAACATCAGGAAGGAAAAAAGAACACAGTAAGTAAAATCGTGGGTAAATACAATAGACTTTCCTTCTCCTCTTGGGAAACCCTGGTGGCATAGTGGTTAAGAGCTACGGCTGCTAACCAAAAGGCTGGCAGTTCGAATCCACCAGCCACTCCTTGGAAACCCTATGGGGCAGTTCTACTCTGTCCTATAGGGTCGCTATGAGTCAGAAGAGACTTGATAGCAGTGAGGTTTTTTTTTGTTTTTTCTCCTCTTCAGTTTTCTAAATTATATTGACAGTTGAGGGAAAATTTAAAACATTATTATAGATCCAATTGTATGTAGAGAAAATACTTAAGACAATTACATTATAAATGCAAGAGAATAAAGACATATAACGGGGGTTATGGTTTCTACACTGAACTCAAGCTTGTAAAATGTGAATACTAGTAGATTGTGATAAGTTATATATATTTATATATACACACAATAATGTAAAAGACAGCAACTATTAAAAAACTATGAAAACACTACAGATAAAATGGATTTATAAAAAATGTTCAAATAACCCACAGAAGGTAGGAAAAAGAAAATGGTGAAACGAAAGAGAGAGAGAACAAACAGAAAACAAGGATTAAAAGGGTAGATGTAAACCTTAATGTACCAATAATCACACTAAACATAAATGGTCTAAACAGATCAATTAAAAGAAACAGATTGGCAGAGGGGATTAAAAAACCTAACCCACCTATATGATGTCTACTAGAAACTCTCTTCAAATATAACAATATAGGGAAGTTGGAAGTAAAAGAATGGAAAAGGATGTCATGCAAACATTAATCAAAACGAAAGCAGGCGTGGCTATATTAATGTCAGATAAAGTAGACTTCAGAGCAAAGAAAATTACCAGAGAGGGACATTATATAATGATAAAAAGGTCAATTCACCAAGAAGACACAGTAATCCTAAACGTGTATGCACCAAACAAGAGAGCTGTAAAATGTGTTAAGAAAACACTGATAGTACTGAAAGGAGAAGCAGACAAATTCACAAATATAGTTGAAGACTTCAACATCCATTTCAGCAACTGCTAGAAAAACCAGACTGAAAAATCTGCAAGGATATAGAACTCAACAACACCATCAACCACTTGAATCTACTTTACATTTATAGAACACTCCACCCAACAAGAGCAGAATATACATTATTTTCAAGTGTCTATAGAATATAACACATTTTTTTTGTTCTCTCTCTCCCTCCCTCACCCATTCACCTACTCTCAGGCTACCAGACACAAAATATAATTTCAAAAATATTCTTAAACCAAGAAAAAGTGAACCTCAGCAGGCTCTGACTCATTCTCAAGTATAAAAGCCTCTCGTTTCTGTTGTTATTTGACCACTTATGTACTAAAATTTCAGAGAATGAGCTTGGAAAACATCAAAGACAAAGGGCCAATTCAAGGATTTAAAATTATAAATGATTTCTTGAAAACCATAGTACGTTCAAATCTTTAGCTGTTATTTTACTGAAAACCACTGGAATGGAAAGTTGAGAATAGCTGAACATTCTTCAAGAATTGTTTTCAAAATTAAGGTCACTGTTCCTTGGAAATAAATTGACCTTCATTAAGTCACTGTGGTTATGCCTCAGCCACGCACAGCAGAAACATTCTCCCCACCACCAGAAGGCTGCATTTACCTGGTCTGGTCAATTCACTGAAGAGATGAAGTAGAAAGCAGGGGTCATAAAGGTCGTTGAGATCCACTATGCTCTTGTCTTTAAATATCAATTCCTGTGCATCCTGAGATAGCCCAAAACAAACAGAAATGCACTATTCAACCTTATTTTAAATGTAATATCATGCAAATGTTTACCCACTATTTCTGGAACTGAAAATATTTTGAATATTCAGGTCAGGAGCATGCAAAAAAGTATAGAAAAAGAAACAGCATGGGTATATGCAATGACATGTTTGGAATTTGCTTAAAATAATTTGGGGAGGGGAGGCTATATATGGAACAAATTTGGCCAGTACTGGTAACTGTTGAGGCCTGGTGATGAGTATATGGGTGTCTAGTCTCTATACCTTTGTATATAGTTGCAATTTGCAATTTTACATAACAAAAAGTTATACAACAAGAGAAACAATGCCTGTATTTAACGGCACTATTAAGCTGAAGGTACAGCTGGAGCTCCTGGAGGGAAAGGAGGCAGAACCACCTTCACCCTGAGTGCCCATCAGCTCTGCCCTCGCCTCTGAGGAGAAACAGCAGCAGGCGTGGTCGCACCTCAGGTGGCAGCAGCTTCCGGTTCTGGGGGAAATGGAGGATGGTCTTCAGCATCCGGTCCCGATCCAGCAGGCGGAGAATGTCCCCAGTACTCGGCTGCTGCCACAGTGACTTGCCCAGGCTCCGGCATGTCCTGTGATGCTCCACAGCTGCCGGGCCCCACAGCAGCACCCTAGAGTCCCAGAGAGGAGAGCTCATTGGTCACAGGGTCCCACCAGGCAAAGAATGAACAACCATGATGATGACCACGATAGGAAGCATTTATCGAGCAGCTATCAGACGCCTGGTGCTGTTCTGTGCGCTTACAGGTGTTGTGCATCATGTACTCCCCACACAACCTAGGAAGTACGGGACGGTGATCGCGTCAATGGTAACAACAGAAACTAACACCTATGCAGAGTGTATGATTTCCAGGCATGATTCTAAGCCCTCACTAAATCTTCACAGCAACCCCATAAGGTAGGTACTATTATCATCTCCATTTTGCAAATGGGGAAACAGAGAATTAGAAAAATTGCTCTGCTGGTTAAGTGGAAGAGCTGAGATTCAAACTCGGGAAGTCTGGCTCCTGAGTCACGCTAGACCACAGCTGCAGAGGCCCTGGCTGCTTGATGATGCTGCAGGCCTTTCCTTATTCACATGAGATGGGGAGCAAAGTAGGCCTGCATGGGCTAGCCCCAAGACTCCATATTGCTGTACCATTCACATCACCCCTCTCCCACTGCAGCTGCCCATACCTCACCTTCCTCCTGGAAAATAACAAAGGCCTCCCTCCTGCTCCTCCCTTTATCCCAACCCCCAATCCCTCCCCACTGCTGCCAGGATGCGTTCCCAAAGCCCTGCTTGGATGAGGGCCACTTCCCTCCCTGAAATGTTCACCAGCTCTCTGCCTGCTATCTCCTGGATGAAAATGAAAATGCTTCAGCCTGGTATGCAGGGCCTAGAACCAACATGTCTGACCTATTTCCTACACCACTCTATGATCCAGATAAGCTGACCTACTCGTCATTCCCCAAAGTGCTCCGACTTTCCCACCTCCAAGCCATCATACATGCTTGTCCCTCCACAGTGCCCCAGGTTCCTCTGCCAGCCTCACCCCAAACTCCTCCCTGTCCTTCAGGAAGCCTCCCTGATGCCCCCCAGGCAGATGCTGCCTTGCCCTTGTGCCAGAACAGTCACTTCACACAGGTGGCTGAATCAGATGCCAATTCAGAGTTAAGCGTGTGAAAGCTGTATACCCTCAACACATGGGGGGACTGCTGCATTGCTCTTGGCATTCCCCACCGTGCTGAGCACCCAAAAACCAAACCAAACCAAACCTGTCGCTGTCGAGTCGATTCTGACTTATAGTGACCCTATAGGACAGAGTACAACTACCCAATAGTTTCCAAGGAGCGGCTGGTGGATTCCAACTACCAACCTTTTGGTTAGCAGCCTTCGCTCTTAACCACTGTGCCACCAGGGCTTCAACAAACATCTACTGAATGAAATTCTTCTAAACACAGGCTCATTTCTACACATGTAAACAATGGTTACTCAAGTTAAAGACGTGAATAATCATTTTTAAGAAGGTGTCCCTCTGATGATGGTTTCTAGGGGCAGGCAGCTGATGCACAGGAAACGCCCTGGGGGAAAGGCATGGCTCGCTGGCAAGAGACCCACTCACTGCGTGTCCCAGAGCACACTGGCACGCCCCCTAACTCAGCCTCCTCGTCTGTAGGAGTGACACTCACTCTCCTCTGAGGAGATGGCTCCGTGCTCTCAGCCACCAGAGCCCAGCAGTCCCACCCCCACTCACTCTCCTCTGAGGAGACAGCTCCTTGCTCTCAGCCACCAGAGCCCAGCAGTCCCACCCCACTCACGCTCTCTCCTGGTTGCTGAGCCTAGACTCCTTCCATGGCCAACTCCAACCGTTTATTCACGGGGCAACTCACTTGAGTCAGAGAGTGTTGGAACGCAGAAACGGACAGTTAGAATAGCCCTCTCTTCAGTGTGATAAAAACTGCTTCCCCCTCTCCTCACATACACAGGGATGGTTCCACTCCAGAAAGGGTACGGCTGGCAAGCCACCAACTACAGAGCAGCAAGAGTGAGCTCATAAGATGAAGAAGAGAAAGCTTACCCAAGACCCGGGAATTCTTAATATGTCTTTGTTTTTTAATCTATTTCTTGGAGGGGGATTTCTGAGCTAACACAGATTGTATCCTGAAAAAAAATATATGTTGCAATGGAAATAGTCTTCTCGTCCCTGTAGAGATCTCCTAAGGCATTTTTCTTGGCCCAGTCAGCTCACTTCCCATGTGACGACATAAAGCCCTTCTTCATGTACATATTGGGCTGATGTCAGGGTGCTGATCTCAAAAGAGAAGGAGAAAATAAGACTCTAGGGCAGCAAAGGGAACAATCCAAAAATGATTTCCATAAACTGCACATTTGAACAAGTCCCCTCTTAACCCCGGCACTCATAGAGAGGAGCAGTGCCCACACAGAAAGCCATCGGCCCCAGCCCCTCGAGGCCCAGGTGTGCCGGCCGAGGAGGCAGGGAGCAGCCCCTGGGAACCCAGAGGAGACAAGACAGACAGGGAGAGAGACAGACACACCACTCTCACAGGCAAACAGAGAGAGTAAACGTCCAGTTGGCACTCCTCACTTTTCTCCCCCTAAACCCCCATCTCATACATCATTTCCATCTGAAGTCAAGCAAAAAAGAGAAAGGGTTTCAGAAAAACCAAAACCAAACCAAGACGCAGCAGCCAGGATGAGTCTGGAGCAGGCCTAGGGCACACGTGCACCCAACAATCAGTAGGGCCGGCCCAACCTGGACCCTGAGCGTGAGCTCAGGGCCTTTCCTGGGGTGGGCAGGCTACGCTGGAGCTGCACGTGAGCCAAGGGACTTCTCCCTGTCCTGAGAACCAAAAAGGAAGGAAAAACTGCCAAGTGCAAGCTCACGGTGCAGAGTGTGAGCCCCAGTCTCCGCCGGTGCTCACCTGAAGTTAATGAGGCTGATGTCGTTCTTTTCATACGCCCGGAGAAGAAGTAAAATCTTCTGGTCTAGAAGTCAATTGACGGTCTGTTTAGGAAGCTGAATTCCTTACACAGTCCCCCACGATATAGTACCCCATCTTCACACACTCCCCGGGTCACAGCCCTGTCCTCACACACTCCCCGGGTCACACCTTCCTCCTCACACACTCCCCTGCTCACACCCCCACCCTCACACACTCCTCTGGTCACAGCCCCATCCTCGCACGCCCCCCGGGTCACACCTTCCTCCTCACACACTCCCTCGATCACACCTTCCTCCTCACACACTCCCCGGGTCACACCCCTGTTCTCACACACTCCCCTGGTCACACCCCCATCTTCACACACTCTGCTGGTCACACTCCCGTCCTCACACACTTTCCAGGTCCCCCGTCCTCACACACTCCCCGGGTCACAGCTTCCTCCTCACACACTCCCCGGGTCACACCTCTGTCCTCACACACTCCCCGGGTCACACCCCTGGTCACACCCCCATCCTCACACACTCTGCTGGTCACACTCCCATCCTCACACACTTCCCAGGTCCCCCGTCCTCACACGCTCCCCGGGTCACGGCTTCCTCCTCACACGCTCCCCGGGTCACACCCCCATCCTCACACACTCCACAGGTCACACCCCCGTCCTCACACAGTCCTCTGGTCATACCCCCATCCTCACACACTCCCCAGGTCACACCCCTGTTCTCACACACTCCCCAGGTCACACCCCCGTCCTCACACAGTCCTCTGGTCACACCCCCGTCCTCACACACTCCACAGGTCACAACTTCCTCCTCACACACTCCCCAGGCCACACCCCCGTCCTCACACACTCCTCAGGTCCTCCGTCCTCACATACTCCCAAGGTCACACCCCCGTCCTCACACACTCCCCGGGTCACGGCTTCCTCCTCACACACTCCCCAGGTCACACCTTCCTCCTGACACACTCCCCAGGTCACAGCTTCCTCCTCACACACTCCCCAGGTCACAGCTTCCTCCTCACACACTCCCCGGGTCACACTCCCTATGCACACACTTCACAGGTCACACACACCCCATCCTCACACACTCCCTGGTCACACCCTCACCCAGGACGCTGAGTGTGGCGCCATAGGCCCCGAGTAGCACTGCAAAGTGGCTGCTCTCACAGACAGAGGGGCACAACTCCACCACCGTCAACATCAGGTCCACCAGTGCTTCTGGAAGGAAACAACACTGAGACACACAGCCCTGTGGCGGTGCACACTCAGAACACACAGAGGGCCAAGCTGTTCAGGAAACATGTCAATGCTTTCCAGTCTCCTTCCTTGCTCTCTCCCTGTGCCTTGTTTTGTTTTAATTACATGATCTTCACAGTCATCTCTCTTCCTGGGTCCTTGACAGGCATACTTTTAGTCCTGTTCCACTCCCCTCCCAAATTTGAAGCCACTAGGTTTTTACTAAGCATTTTTTCCTCACGATTATGTTACCAAAATCTCTAACATCTCTACTCCTGCCTGAATAGAAGGGCAAAGCCCTTTGTACTCCTCCCATTACCCACACTTCCCATTTGGACAGTGGCCCTCTTCACTGTAGCAGTGTCCTACAGACTGACTTGGTGGTAATTTCTAACAGATTTGGGGTGCTAATTTTGCCTCTCTAACCACAGCATGGAGCCCTGGTGGCGCATTGGTTAAGAGCTCCGCTAATAGCCAAAAGCTTGGCAGTTCATATCCACCAGCCACTCCTTGGAAACCCTATGGGACAGCTCTACTGTCCTACAAGGTCTCTATGGGTTGGAATCGACTCGATGGCAACGGGTTTTGGAACCAGAGCGTGGCTTGGAGAGGGAGGAACCCTGGGAACGTCTTCTCTGGCATCTGTCAGGGCCCACGCCATACTGGGGACTCGTGGGCACTAAACCCTGACTGAATTAGGGGTGGAGTCTAAACCTGGACGTTGACTGAAGCTTACTCTAGCACTGAACTGTCAACAGGGACATTTCAACCCTTTTCCCTTGATGAGTTTCAATCTTCACATTAAGATTTACACATCTAAACAATTTCCCTCAAGTCAGACACCTACACTTTTTTCTCACCCCTCCTAACTTCCGTTAACTCCTTGATTGTAATAGTTGCCCACGATAAAGCAATAAGACCTCAAACACACTTCTGCAAGCCAGAACAGGGGTCCACATTGTGTATGTCCAAGGAAACATTTCTCGGGTGTGGGCTGACAGAAACTGAACATTCTGACTCTGTCTGAGTAACGTTTCCTTAGCTCCGTGAACACAGGGAGGTAAGTGCTGGGGCACCGCTGGTCTGGCAAAGCCAGCAGGTGAAACCTGTATCTGAAATGGGAGGGTGAGGAAAGGGTCACCTTTTACTTGGCTGTCTGGGTTTTCCTCTCCTTCGGACTTCAGCATACTCGACAAAAACAGAGAATGCTGCGTGAGCATCATGTGGACCGTGGGGAGCTGAAGCAGCTCTGTGCGCAGAGGGCTTTCCGGCACATACAAGAGCTGTATGGCAGCACGGAGTGCCCGTAAGAATGCGTGGTCCTGATATCGGAATCTAAGAGGCAAGAACCAAAGGAATGAATGAGTTTCGCTAAAACAAAACAAAAAAACCAGTTGCCATCAAGTCAGCACCAACTCATGGCAACCCCCTGTGTCAGAGCAGAGCTGTGCTCCATAGGGTTTCCAATGGCTGACTTTTTAGAAGCCTTTCTCTGGAGGCAATTTTGGGTGGACTCAAACCTCTAGCCTTTCCATATTGGTACAATGGTTAAGCACTCAGCTGCTATCTGAAACCACCTGCTACCTCAAAGGAGAAAGATGTGGCAGTCCGCTTCCATAGAGATTACAGCCTTGGAAACCCTATGGGGCAGTTCTACTCTGTCCTACAGGGTCGCTATGAGTCAGAATCGACTCAATGACACACAACGACAACAAGAAGTGCATTGACTGTACCATCCAGGGACTCCTGAGCTTCACTAAAAGAGAACTTTATTTAACAAGTAAAAAAATTTTTTTAAGAAAATTTTCAAACACCCCTCACAGTTGACAACTTAAGCGACTATCCGTAGGTTCTACCACTAACACTTTATTAAACTTGCTTTATCACCTACCCATTCCATCCAACCATTGCTGGGTGCGCTTCTGAACATGAGGGAGGGACTGGTGTGTATTTATATATTTGACGACAACAGAAAACTATCTTTCTGCTTATGTGAAAACAGTTGAGCCTGAGAACAGATTATCCTCTCTGCCTCCCAATCCACCTCACCAGGTCAGCCCAAGTCCCTGTTCATGCACAGCTCCCTCCTTCCTTTGAGCTACTCAGAACATCCATCAAACGACTCAGAAGCTCGTCTTTCCTATGCCTTAAAACTCCTCAAAACTCACCAAGGGGATCAAAGCATCGTGCTCTAGGAAAACCAACTTTTTTTAGCCACGTATGAATAATGTTAAGAATCACTTAGCAAACAGTGGGCATTCTAGAAACACAAATCAACTGAAGGCTGAGCAAAAATGTTACCTCTCCGTCACAGCATCAATAGTTGTCAATCAATAACCTGACTCACCTTCACCTTTTCCTCTCCTGTGTTATAAGGTATTTTTCTCTGTTTCAAGTTCAGGAATAATCAGGGAAATGAAATTAACAGCCTCAATCAAACATCATTTCCTGACCCTCTGACTCCCAAAAATGAAAGTGTCTGACCACATCAAGTACTAGCGAGGCCGTGAGGGAAAAACGAACTCACTTAAATTCACTCAACAACTCTGGAGAGTAATGTGAAATCGGGTAACACCAAAGTGTGTCCACACTAACAGCTACCAGGTGCCCCTCCCTGAGGAAGTCTGCCACACATCCACCAACAGACCTGTGATGCTGACTGCGGGCCTATCTGTAACAGCAAAAGAAAAAAAAAAGAAAAAAGAAACAACCTAGGTGTCCATCAGCAGGGGACTGGTTAAATAAACTATGATGCAGTCACAAGACGGACTAAGCCAGAGCAGTAAAAATAAATGATTAAAAAATGCATGTATCCACGTGGATAAACCAAAAACATTTAAACGAAGACAAGAACATACACAGAATGATGTTGTTGTTGTTGTCAGCTGCCATGGGGTTGGTCCCCAACATGTGGCGACCCCCTACACAACAGAGTGAAGCACTGCCTAATCCTGCATCATCCCCAGGATCTCCTACAAGGACATGACCCAGACCCCGAGCCCAGGGACACAGGAACCCAGGATCTCCTATAAGGACACGGCCCAGACCCCGAGCCCAGGGACACAGGAACCCAGGATCTCCTACAAGGGTCTGTTGTGATCCACAGGGTTTTCACTGGCTGGTTTTCAGAAGTAGAATGCCAGGCCTTTCTTCCAAGTCTGCCTTAGTCTGGAAGCTCACTAAAATCTGTTCTGCATCACAGCAACATGCAACTTTCACTGACAGATGGGTGGTGGCTGCCCCTGAGGTGCAAGGGCTGGGAATTTGTGTCAAATATTAAACTCACTAAGCAGTATTATTTATTGTGCAGAGACATACTGACACATCACTGAGGCATGGAAACCCACGTGGGCACGACAGCTCAACCTCAGAGAGTGGTGACCTTCGCGGAGGGAGGAAAGCGAATGAACTGGAACAAATACAGAAAACAGGTGGCACTTACTAAATGTGGGTGCCGCTGTATTATTCGCTGCACGTTTCTGTATTTTTAAAACATTTCATTTTTTAGGGGATGCTCTCTCAGTACCGTCAGAGGCACACTGTGTGTCAACAGGCAAATCACTCACGCTCTCAACAGCCCACACCTTCGCTCTAACAGGAGATGACACCCACTCTACACATACATACATTAGTAACAAACTCTAAGACCAGCTTTGCCTTATCGGCAACAGGCATACCTCTACTGAATCACACCAAGAAAATAAAAGCAACTTACTTGAGCCCAGTCTTCACAAATTTCTGCCAATCACCAGGATCAACTTCATTAAGTGAATGCTATGAAAGCAAGCAAAAAAAATGAACGTGAGACATCTCAATTGAAAAAATGACTAACTGCCCAAGCTGTGTAACCTTCAAAAGGGCACCTGCCTCTCTGGGCCTAGACTCCTTCACTCTAAGTGTGGGATCAGAGAGTTGAAAAAGAGGAGCTCAGGTGACTGACTGTTCCTGCTCTAACGTCCTGTGAGGCTACCCAGGGTCGTCTCTGTTCAGGCCTCTCTACGTAATATTTGATAAACAGGAGAAAGCTCAAACTTTCAGGGGCAGGGAGGAAAAGAACCAAGACGGATCCTAAAACAGAGCAAAAACTAAAATGCAGAGCATGGATTAAAATGAGAGTTACTCAGAAAATAATGGGATACAGTTACCCAGGAGCCCTGGTGGCACAGTGGTTAAGAGCTTGGCTGCTAACCAAAAGGTCAGCAGTTTTAATCCACCAGCTACTCGCTGGAAGCCCTATGGGGCAGTTCTACCCTGTCTTATAGGGTCGCTATGAGTCAGAATTGACTTGACAATGTATTTGGGTTTTTTTTTGTTTTTTTAATAGTTACCCAAACAATGCGTGCAGCTGTTTCTTACTTTTGTTATTTCTGCTGGAAGCTCTGATATTTCATTAGCACACCTCCGATCACCAAATGAGCAAAGGACATTTCCTGAGTAATCCTTTTGCTTTTCTTTTATCACTGTACACAACACTAACTGACTTGCAATTAGCTTTTTATTAAATAGCAAATGAAAACTCCCTGATCGCTAGTAGAGAAACCTTTACCCACTGCCCAGGTCACTGGGTTCCAGAAGGATCGTGTGAAGAGGTCAGTGGAATGGGGAAATCAAGGGGACTAACAGAGACCCACGAAGGGCAGGATGTGCTCAGGCTGCTGATGGGCAGTGGAGACCACAGTGCCAGGAGAGGCCGAAGGAAATCGAGGGGCAGCTGGACCCTCATCCAAGTCTCACCTGAAACTCATCCCACTTTTAAATACATATTTTCTTTGCCCAAGCAGTTTCTCTTTCAGGAATTCACCCCAAGCCAAGAACTGATCAAAAGTGCAGAGATCAACCATGAAAAGATGTTCATCACAGAATTTTTTATAATAGCAAAAACATGGGAGTAAGTCACGTGCAGGTCCAGCAATATGTGACTGCTTAAATACATTATGGTACATCTACCCAGGGGAAGACCATGTACCACAGACAAGGCCAATGTAGGCCCACAGTCACTGACACCGAAAAATCTCTAAATATGCTTATGTGTTTTAAAAAAAAAAAGCGTAACCAAAAAGGCTATAAACAGCATGCATAGTATGATCCCATTTATACATGAAATTATACATAATTTTATGATACACATACCATTCATATACAGCAAGATCCTAGAAGGATATTCACCAAACTCGTAAGGGGATGGCCTCTAGGTAGTGGGACTTTTTATTTTCTTCCTTATACTTTTTTGCATTATTTCGCAATATGAATATATATTAGCTTTATTATCACAAAAAAACCCAATAATTTCAGATATTCATTTACGGGGGAAAGAGGCAGATGTCGTACGATGGAATACTATTCAGGAACAAAACAAATCACTCGTTGCCACAACATGAATGCATCTGAAAAGCATCATGTTAAATGAAAGAAGCTAGACACACAACAGTGTTCAGACTGTATGATTCCAAGTATAATAATAAATGAAAACTAAATTGAAGGTCTAAAATAGGAAAAACTAACATAATGGTGATAGAAATCAGAAGCGTGGTGGCTTTGGTGGAAATGGAACTGACTGGAAAAAAGCACAAGGGAACTTTCCGGGACGATGAAAATATCCTTAGATGTTGCTGTTGTCAGGTGCCATCAACTCAGAACAAAGGGCAGAAGAGACAAAAAGAAAATACCAAAATGACAAATAAAACGCCAATCATATCAATAAAACCACATTAAATGTAAATGGTTTAAACATTCCCATTAGAAAACAATGATTATCTAATCGGATAAAAATGCATGATGTCACTATATGTTGCCTACAAAAAAAAATGCACTTAAAATATAAATACATGAATGGGTTAAAAATACAGCATGGAAAAAGATAAGCTAACGCTAATTAAAAGAAAGCTGGATGGGCTTTATTAATATGAGACGAAGTAGATCTCAGAGCAAAGAATCTTGCTAGAGATAAAGACAGTCATTCATGATAATATATAAATTCATCAAAAGGATATAAAATCCTAAACACTCATACAACTAAAAACAGAGCTTCAAACTGCAAGAAGCAAACACTGGTAGAACTGCAAGGAGGAAGATAAATTCGCTATTATAGGCAGAGGCTCCGGTACCCTTCTCTCAGTAACTGACAGAATAAACAAACAACCACGAAGCCCACAGAATACCTGAATAACACTATTAAGTAGCTTGAACTAATGGACATTTTTAGAACAGTCCACCCAAAACAGCAGAAAACACATTGACTTCAAGTGCACAAAAATATAAGACATTTTTGTGCCAAGACATACCACATTCTGCAGCATAAACTAGCCTCAAAAATGTAAAAGAATTCAGCTCATGCAAAATATATTCTCTAATTACAATGAAATTAACTTAGAAATCAGTAACAGAAAGGTATACGGAAAATCTCCCACATAACTGAAAACTAAATAAGATACTTCTAAATAACTCATAAAACTCGTTGCCAAGTAGTCGATTCCGACTCACGGCTGAAGATTTATAAAATTAATAAGCTTCTAGTCAAACTGATTAGGGAAAAAAAGAGAAAAAGCAAATTACTAATATCAAGAATGAGAACTGCGACATCATTAAAGATTTTACAGACATTAAAAAGATAATAACAGAATATTATGAACAATTTCATTGCAATAAATTCATCAGCTTAGATAAAATGGACAAATTCCTTTAAGTCACAAACTACAAAAGCTCGCTCAAAAAGAAATGGATAGTTTGAATAGTCCTATGTTTATTAAACAAGTTAAATATGTAGTTGAAAACCTTTCCCAAAAGAACACTCTAGATTCACTGGTGACTTCTTAAAAAAAAAAAGGTTAAGGAAGAAATAACACCAATTCTACACAAACTTTACCCAGCTCATTTTATGAGGCCAGCACTACTCTGCTCCGACAACCATACAAAGACATTACAGAAAATGAAGTTACAATCTAATATCCCTCGTGAACACTGATGCAAAAATTCTTAACAAAATATGAGCAAATCAAATCCAACAATATATGAAAAGGATACTATATCACGACCAAAAGGGTGGATACCAAGAACGCAAGGCTGGCTTAACATGAAAACTCTACATAATTCACCACATTAACAGACTGAAAATACAAAACCATGTATGATCATATCACTAGATGCAGGAAAAGCAGCTGACAAAATACAACCTGCGTTCCTGATAAAAGATGCTTTGGGATTCAGGGGTCATCCCCCACTTCCCATTCTGCCTCCTAGCCATGGCGCCTCTCATTTTTCACCAGGCCGTGTTCATGCCACCTGGCTTGAAATGTGTTTGTAAAGCTTTGTTTGTCTGTCTCACACTTTAGCTAAGTATTTAATCGTCATATCAAGAAAAGACACCTACCAACAGCTCATTTAACCTCAGCAACATTTGCTTCTCTTGATCTTGAGTATCGTCATCATCTTGCTGCTTACTGCTAAAAGACTCCATCAGCCATTTAATACAAGATTCCAGAAGAATCTTTTCCCAGGCATGCAGCTCTTCTGTTGACCCTTCCAAAACTCCTGAGACGGAGTCGGCCACGATCCAACTGCAGCAGAAGACAAACGGCACAAAGTTACAGGGGAAGCTTTGTACATAATCAAACGCTACAATGGGCCACATGGGACAGGTGAACAGTGGTACCTTCTGGCCCTCAGTCCTGCTCCCCACAGTACTCAATCTCAGGAATCACACACTTTTCCTGCCTCTTATCAAACATCAAAGATGGAACGGTTTTTATGACTGGGGGAAAACACTAGCACACCAGAAAAAGGACACACGTCAGACTTTGTCTGAGTCAGAGTTTCTCAACCTTGGTACTACTGACATTTTGGGACAGGTAATTCTGTTGTGGGAGCTATCCTGTGGGTTGTAGGATGTTTAGCAGCATCCCTGCCCTCTACCTCCTAGATGCCAGCATCACCACCCTCCCTCAGTTACAGCAACCAACAGTGTCAGGCATTGCCAAATGTCCCGGGCGGGGGGAGGTCACCCCCCTCCCCCCGCCATTTGAAAAGCCCCACTCCACAGGAACCAGAACCAGGAGTCACTTGTAGAGGTGTGTCTGCTCCAGCCAAATGGGTACAAGGAAGAACTGGCACAGGAGCTGTCTTCTCACTGACTGGCCAACGGGATTGCAGCGATATAAATACTAAAGTGAGAAGTGGAAAGGGGAGGGGAATAGCCATCAAATGATCTAAGCCTTCATACCTCTTGTAACTGCTTGGAGTTTGAAGCAAGGTGGGCAAATGGTCCATGAGGACGCCCAGATCCTTGGCTCTTGCGAATGGGACCAGCTGGGACAGGACCTCCTGATGCAGCCCAGACTCTGAGGGGCCGTTGGCACTGAGAAGCCTGCTCTGCAGCTGCCTCCACAGGGCCTTCCTCAAGACAGGAGTGACAGCAGAGGACACTGGGGTGAGACACAAAGAGAGGCAGCTGCACCCAAAGGTGTGCTGGCACTGGCTCATTCCACTCACAAGAGCTGATTGCTACACTTTCAGGAATCTTGCGAGCCGCTGGTATCACACTGGCAGCCTATCGGCCATGGTAGGAGCGTTCACACCATGGAAATTGGCAAGTGCTATAAATCAGCCTTCCCCCAGAGCCAGCTGTTATTTATCAGCATGCCACCGGCTGCATCTCATCAGCTGACACTGACAGGTACTCTTCAACCCAGTCGGCCCTCGGTGTGACCCCTAGTTCATGGTATGACCATGAGTACAGTATTCCCCCTCAGGATAGTACTGAACCCTATATATACTATGTTCTGTCCTGTATATACAGACCTGTGATAAAGTTTAATTTACAAGTCAGGCACAGTAACAGATTAACAACAATAACTGACGATACAGTAAAACAATTACAATAATATACTGTATTAAAAGTTGTGTGAAAACAAAACAAAACAGAAAAAAAAATTATGTGACTGCAGTCCCCACGCAGCGGGAAGGCGTGAGATTCCATCACACTCCCCATTTAACATTTTCGGACCTCGGCTAACTGCACGTAACTGAAACCGCGGAAAGCGAAACCATGGATAAGGGTGGGGCACTGCACCAACGTTCTGGATGACAAGGTACCGAGTCTCCAAAGGCACAGGTTCATAAAGAGAAGCGCACGGAGAACCACCCACTGAAAACCCACTCCTGCGGTGGGATCTCTTACTTAAAAGAAAAAAAAGTCTGTCATCGTGAGCTTCTTCAAGGGTGAAGGAAAACTGAGAACATGGATACTGGATACTGGGTGATGGGTGTGTAACAACCGATGACACTGAACTGTGCACGTGAAGGATGTGAAAATGGCAGATGTTATGTTACACACCCCACACCAAAGCCTAACCCACTGCTGTCGACTCAACTCCCACTCACAGCAACCCCACAGGACAGAGGAGAACTGTCCCATAGGGTTTCCAAGGAGTGGGTGGTGGATTTGAACTGCTGACCTTTTGGATAGCAGCCAAGCTCTTAACCACTGCACCACCAGGGTGCCGTGTTACATATGCATCTACCAGAGTTAAAACAAACTACAAAAAACATCTTTCATCACTGACATGAAGCTACACAAAACAGAAACAAAGGAGTGAAAATCATATATTCAATAAAAAAGAAATAAATTGAATTTGAGGAGCTCAGAAAGTGCCTTAGATAAGAAACCTGGCAGGTGGAGGAGGAGGAAGGGAGAGCCGCCTCCGCTCCTATCAGCTTTCCTAAACGTCCCCGCTGGATGGAAAAGTGAGGTAGGATGAGGGACAGATAAGCCCGGAGCGAGCCCTGCCTCTGACCCTGTCCCCCAGCCCACAATGACCCCAACAGCTGTCCATCCCCCTTCACATGAAATAACTCGGAGTTGATGGGGCCAAGGGCTACACCTCAAGACGTAAGGTCGAAGAGTCTGGAGGGCTGGGGGAGCAGTGTTGGGTCAGGATTTCTGAATCTTCAGAACTGGGTCTGACACTGAAATGGAACAAAGCCACACCCTTGGATTGGAAGTTCCTGTGCCTAAACACAAACATGCTGTTCACCTCACCGGCCCCTTGGAGTACCCAAAGCCAGCTTGTACCTCCTGCTGGGCGCGTGAAGTGTCCCTGGGACCGGCGCTGGAGGTACACATGGACGAGGGGCAGGAAGACGTCAAGGCCCTCCTGTACGACCAGCCTGGAGCCGGCCTGCAGGCACCAGAGCTCGAACCGCAGCAGGTGGGTACAGCTCTGCTGAAGGAGCAGGGCCACGATGCGCAGGGCCGCTGGCGTCCGCCGGGCCAGGCAGTAGTCGAGAAGGCCGACCCCGACTGTGGGGGCCAGCTCGGGGTCCCTCTGCAGAGCGTGTAGGAACACCGTGTCCAGCTCGTCCACAGCCAGTGTGGGGAGCAACGCCCCCAGGCCCCTCACATACTCGGAGGCCCAGAGGAGCTCGCCGCTCAATGGCTGGTCCTGGGGGCTGCTGGTCAGGAGCTGGACCAGGGTCTTCCCGAGAACGTTCAGGTGTCTGCGCTGCCCGGGGGACTTGGCAGCCCGCTGGGTCACCAGGCAAGCCTCAGGCAGGCCCAGGAGGGCCAGGGTGACCTCGCGGAGCTGGGCACCCTCCATGTACGGATGCAGCTCCTGCAGGGCCTCCAGCTGCGGGAGGGCCTTGGGTGGCGATGTGGCTGGGTCCACCCTCCTGGCTCGCAGCTCTCTCAGAATGCTCTGTGTGATGGCCTCCAAGTATCTGCCCAGCAGGCCCTGCTGCCCGATGTTCCGCAGGATCGGGGCACTCGTGACCAACAGCTGAAGGATCCCCGCACTCAGACGGGCTGCCAGGACCTTCACGAGGATGGGGCTGAGGGTATGCGGGGGGAGGGCCTGCTGCTCCAGTGCCAGGAACCAGCTCTCCAGCGTGGGGTGTCTGAGGATGGCTGTGAGCACCTCCTCCAGCGTCTGGAAAGAGTGAGCAAAGCAGAGATGTTGCCACGGCACCTGGGAGAGGAGGGGAGGGGACAGTAGCTGCCAGGTGAGTATCAGCTACTGCCACTGGAGAAAGACCAAAGGCAGCTTTACTAACCTACCACCTTCAAGCCTGGGTTTAGATGCTGCACCCCAACCCCACCCCAGTCATGGCTGCCAGCCAGTCGTAACGTGACCACACATGGCAGTGAGCAGTGTGGGGGCTGGCTGTGACCTGGTCAGAGCCCTGCAGAGCCCACGTGCACCCAGTGCATTCACCTGAATGAGTTCACTGTGCAGCAAAGTGCTCTCCAGGGTCACTCCCAGGAGGGGACAGGCCAGGTGGCAAGGCCAGAATGAGACTAGGGTCAATCATCCACTGTCTTCCTCCTTAGCAGCCTTGCCCTCCTAAGTATGCCTGTGCTGTAGGCTTCTCCTGACTGGCCAGGCTGTCAGGGCTTAGCACAGACTGCGTCTGGGGAAGCAGGGTTATCCACCACCCAGAACGGAGGCAACGCAGCCTCCACTTTCTGGAAGAACGCCGAGCCTCGAGTGGTTCCCTGACAAACGAGTTCTGACACGGCCAAGTGAGTTTAAACCACTGAGCAGGAAGCAGCCGAGCAGCCTGGGCAGGACTAGAGAAGTTCCGCTTAGCTGTTCCAAGCAGCCTTGCTAAACATGACTCTTAGCCAACGATGTCACACCAGTCCCCAGACCAGGAATAAATCTTCCATCCTTATTTATTTTTAAGGAAGGAAAGAGATGTCTGTCACACTTCCCAGCCGAGTGCTGCCAGTTTAAAAAAAGCACGTTACACAGCAGGATTGCTTGGTCCCACACTGACAGGCTAACAGCCATTCCCCTGGCAACAAGCCACCACCTGTCTGTCACTTTGTTGTACTGGGTGGCTACACGCTGCTGAGATGCTGGAAGCTACGTCCCCGGTGTTTCAAAAATACCAGCAGGGTCAGCCATGGTGGACACGTTTCAGGAGAGCTTTCAGATGCAGACAGACGGGGAAGAAAGGCCTGGCGATCTACTCCTGAAAATCAGCCAACAAAAACCCTCTGGATCACAACAGAACACAACGGTGCTGGAAGATGAGCCCTGGGTTGGCAAGCACTGATTTAAACACACAGGGGCTACCGCACAGCGATCACGAAGACAGCATAGAACCAGGCCATGTTTCGTGCTGGTGTACCTGGGCTGGAGATGACCTGACAACAGCTGACAGCGAAGCCCCCAGAGCCACCGTGAAGGGGAGTCACTGTGAAGGGGGGTCACCGTGAAGGAGGGTCATCGTGAATGGGGGATCACCGTGAAGGGGGCCACGTGAAGGGGGTTCACCGTGAAGGGAGTTCACCGTGAATAGGGGTCACCGTGAAGGGGGGTCACCGTGAAGAGGAGTGACAAAGGAAGCCTGTGTATTCCAACCAGACTGCGAAACAAGAAACACATTGGGTTCCTGCACCCAGTAACACAGATCAGGTGGTAAAGCGGGAGGGAAACAGCCACCCTGGCACCCATGAGAAGCCGGCTTCACCCAACGAAAAGGCAGGCAGATGAGGGGCAGGCGAGAAGGGGCGTGTCGTTCCCCCTCAGGGCAGTGCTCCTGGAGCCCTCACTGTGAAAGGCCTTACCCGCAGCCCTTCCCACGTTCAGCACAGGCTGCAGCTACATAAAGGGGAAACGTTCACCTTGAGTCCCTGAGCAGCACGCCTCCCACACCACCAGGGAGCGCTGCCTGCAGCGGGGGACGTGCAGAGAGGACACCCAATTTACACCATGCTCGCCTCTGGGTGGGGGCATCGGGGTCACTTCTGTTACCTCCCCTATGTTTTCTGGTTTCTCCTGCACTTCTAGATAAATAGCACACATACTATTTTTTAAGCCAGATGCGGGGAAAAAGCCAGGATCTGTGACTTCACAGGAAAGGCCCACAGGACACCCTCTAGGAAGGCAGCAGTACCTTGTCACTGGCCAGCTCCAGGGAGGCCAAGGACTCCATGTCCAAGAAGAGGTCGGCTTCGGCCCGGGCGGCCTCACACCTCTGCTGGTTCTGGGCGTCCAGCTGCTCACAGTGGGCAAGCAGGCCCCGGAGGAGGTCAGTGAAGAGCTGCAGGAGGGGCGGCCCCACACTCCTGCCCAGCTGTGAGGACAAGAGCATGCCCCATCAGACTAGAGCAGGGCTGTCACCCAGTGTTACCAGAGGTGTAATCACCACCGGAGGGAAATCGAGAGTCAGGCAGAGAGCAGCACCAAGAGCCGCAATTCCTTTACATGTGGGATTTACAAAACGCCAGCTATCTCAAAGTCACTTCTCAAGTAACAGACTTTTCTACCTGAACCTTGATATAACACAAAGGGTTACTGGGACAAAAGTGAGGGAATGGGGCCCACCTCAAAGCCTGAGCTCGGTACCTGTGAAGGACAGCAAGGACAGGAAGCACGACACTGAGCTGAATGAATGAACTTGCAGAGAAAACGGGAGGAGGGGCTCCGGCCCTGCTGCGGATGCAGTTTAAGAGGGCCTTGTCCTGACCAGGAGTCCCTGCCTGGTGCAAACGCTTAACATACTCGGCTGCTAACTGAAAGGCTGGAGATTCAAGTCTACCCAGAGTTGCCTCTAAAGAAAGGCCTAGCAATCAATCTACTTTTGAAAAACCAGTGATTAAAAACTCTATGGAGCATGTTTCTACTCTGACACACACGGGGTAACTGTGAGTCAGAATTAACCCGACAGCACCTGTCTTTTTGGTCCTGACTAGCGGCTGCCCCAACTACAAAGCTGGGTGGCATCTGGCTCCCGCTCTGCAGCTGCTCGGGGATCTGAGTGTGTTTGCTCCCAGGAAGAGGTGAGGCAGCCCAGGGGGAAGGCACGCTGAGTGAGCAGACAGGGTCCCTGAGCTCCAGGCTTGCCCTGCAGCCCAGCTTCATCAGCCCACAACCTCCTCACACGTGGGCTCGGCTGACTCGGCTGACAATGCCACTGGAGCCCCCTCGCAGCTCCAAACCCGTTGCCATCGAGTTGATTCCAACTCACAGCAACCCTACAGGACAGAGCAGAACTGCCCCATAGGGTTTCCAAGGCTGTCATCTTTATGGAAGCAGACTGCTACATCTTTCTCCTGAGGAGCAGCTGGTGGGTTTGAACCGTCGACCTTTTGGTTAGCAGCCAAGTGCTTTAACCACTGCGCCACCAGAGTGCCTCCCTCCCAGCTCCAGGACTCTGTAAACCCCATCACTCAGTTTGGGCCCCAAGAAGACCGCGTTCTCTGCAGGTGGAGACGTGGGAGCATGTGGGGCTGAAAGGACGGGCAGCGCTGACCTGGCTGAAGCGCTCCACGGTGGTCCTCAGGTAGAGCAGCACATGCGTCACGGCACACAGGACCTGGTGCAGCGGGAGGTGCAGGACGGCCGCCTGCAGCTGGGCCTGA
This sequence comes from Dugong dugon, assembly GCA_030035585.1. NCBI lineage: Eukaryota > Metazoa > Chordata > Mammalia > Sirenia > Dugongidae > Dugong > Dugong dugon. The sequence continues at coordinate 4,063,683 of CM057473.1, read as the reverse complement.
ACGCCCTCGTCCAGAAGCGCATCCCTGCTCTCGTAGGCTGACTTCAGCAGGGCGCCAAAGGGGGACTCCAGCGAAGGAGCACGGGGCGCAACGCCACCCGAGGTCTGCAGAAGCTGAGGGAGACAGCAAAGGCCCAGATGAGGCAGAACACATCAGCCCGAATGAGAACAGCACGTGGCCTGGCCAAACAGACGCAGGGGGACGTTCACAACAACCACTCACAGCAAAACTCACGTGACCGCGTGGCACTAAGTACATTAAATTCTGACACTATCAGACACACAAACTTTCCTGGAGAGTATCAATGCTGACAGGATGTGAAGGCACGGAACTGGGAGGCGTTATGGATTAAGTTGCTCCCCCCAAGATGTGTGCTGTAATCCTAAGCCCTGTACCCGTGGATGCAATCGTGTCTGGAAACAGCTGTTATGTTAATCAGATCACAGCGGAGTAGGATGGGGCCCTGGTGACACAGTGGTTAAAAGCTCCGCTGCTAACCCGAAGGTTGGCAGTTTGACTCCACCAGCCAGCTGCTCCTTGGAAACCCTATGGACAGTTCTACTCCATCCTATAAGGGTCGCTATGAGTTGGAATTGACTCACCAACAAGTTTTTTTTTTTTTTTTTTGGTTGTTGTTCTGAGGAGGGTGGGTTCTAAATCAATGGCTTCTGAGTTATAAAAGAGCTGAATGGACACACAGACACACACAGGGGCAGACAGACGCCACATGAGGACCATCAAGAGGCCAAGAAGTGCCTGGGGCTACAGATGGAGAAGGAACTGATGGAGCCGAGACCCTGATTTGGCTTTCAGCCTCTAGAACTGAGAGAAAACAAATCCCTGTTCTTTAAAGGCCCTGTGTGGTATCTGTGTTACGGCAGCACCAGCAGGCTGAGACAGGAGGTCTTTACACACTTCTGGAAAACAAATGCTGCAGCTGGGAGCAGTGTGCAATGGAGGCACGACTTACATCACAGTCACGAGCACCAGTGACTGGAAACCTGGGACGTGACACCGGGAGGGAGCCATCTTTGAGGCACGTGTTTCTAAAGGCACCGCCCCATGCCCCGCCCAGGAGCCTTGGCCAGAATGTCCTGAAAGGACAGGAGGACAAAGGATGAAATAAACTCTGGAGTCGCTCTGCTTCAAACTGAAGTTGCGTGTTTCTTATAACGTGACTTCCAGACGGCCTACTCCATCCACCCCGTGCAGCTTACATGTAACACTCCACGTCCTGGGGCTACTAAAACCCCAGGGGTTCCCGGCGTGGCCTCACGAGCAGCAGCAGCACCTGAAAACTCACTAGAAGTGCAGACCTAAGGAAGCGGAGACTCCGGGGGTGAGGCCCAGGGATCTGTCTGCGTAAGCCCTCCAGGGGCCTACAAACCCACTAAAAAGCCCGCTGTCGGCAAGTCAATCGTGACTCCTAGAGATGCTACAGGACAGAGCAGAACTGCCCCACTGGGTTTCCAAGAAGTGCCTGGTAGATTTGAATTGCCCAACTTTTGGTTAGCAGCTGAGCTCTTAACCACTGCACCACCAGGGCTCCCCAGGGGCCTACGGTGCATCCTAAAGGGTGAGAACCGCGGCTGTAACCTACACAACAGATCGCTGGCGTTTACACTGGGAGCACTCAGGAGGTGTCACCCTGCACGTCTGACCACAACCAACTCTTCACCCATGGCCCGTCACACGCAGGAAGGTGGCAGGGTCCTGACCTCACCGCCAGCTGCTGGCACTCTGTGCCTCAGTGTCCCCATGTATATAATGAGGCTGGTGAGTCTTGACCTACTTCTCAGAGTCGTGAGGACTACTGGCTTAAAACATGTGCAGCACGCTTAACAAACAGTAAAGAGGCGATCAATGTCAGCCACCGCTGCCAACATCGCAGAACGAAGCGGTCCCGAGCTGCCAGCCTTCCTGAGCACAGCCAAAACAGACCAAAAAAAGCTGCACTCTGCAAAGGCAGCTCCTCGCCCCACCCAGCCTTCGTACACAGTTTGTATTAGACCTAGAATCGGATCCCCGGTACCGGAATGCAGTCCCCACCAAACAAAAAAGAAAACCTTTTTTTTTCTCTTTTTCCCCAGTTTTAGCAGAATGGAATTTGCTGGGAGCTTTCAGGGCCAAGTCTGGGGACGGGCTGAGGTCCACAGAAGAGAGCAAAGAGACAAGTGTGCCCAGGTAACTCAGCAGGAAAAAGACAAAAAGGCAGGGGCTGGCCCAAAGGCGAAATGGTGATTAGGCAATTATCCTCATTACAGAGCCAGGGGAAAATTCAACTTTGCTGCATCACTGAACCTTCTGTGTTCCAGCCACATTGGCTGAGCAGAGTAACACCGGCTTCCTCTCTTTTACAGGAGAATTGCAAAAGGTGAAGGAATTTCACCCTGCAAGCTGTACAGCTTTAAAGCTACCCAGCTGTGTGCGGGCAGCTGCAGTCCATGGGAGAAAGCATGGAAGTTTTCCAGGGAAAGCCCCAGGCTCACAGGAGCAGGACCACAGCTGTGGTCCACGGGAGAAAAGCGTGCAGATTTTCCAGGGAAAGCCCCAGGCTCGCAGGAGCAGGACCACAGCTGCGGTCCACGGGAGAAAAGCGTGCAGGTTTTCCACGGAAAGCCCCAGGCTCACAGGAGCAGGGACCACAGCTGTGGTCCACGGGAGAAAAGCATGCAGGTTTTCCAGGGAAAGCCCAAGCTCTGCAAGTGTAGCGACCATGGATGCGGTTGATTCTCACCGAGCTCTCGAGGGCCTGTTCCGGGATCCACAGGCTGTAGTATCTGTGAAACTCGCAGAGCTGCTGCCACCAGGGTGACCCTGGGGGCAGTAAGCTGTCGTAAGCCTGGAGCAGAAGACACAGTGCCAGGGGGTCTCTCTGGGTGTGGAGGAGGTCCGTCAGCACCGCCGTCAGGTACGCCACGACACTTGCCCCTGCGAAGGATGAGATGGGAGGTGGGGGGGGTTTGTTGGGACCCCCTTCTGTGATTCAACAATCCTTCATCCCAAAATATTCAAGGCCAACTCCACAATTACACTGGAAGGTAGCTGTTACCCCTGCAGACTGTACTACTGTCGTTAGCTGCTATCACGTCAGCCCCAACTTGGGGAAACCCCATGCACAACAGAACAAGCCACTTTCCTGGGCCATCCCCACGATCCACTGTGTGTCCAACCATTGCATCCACAGGGTTTTCACAGACTCGTTTTCAGAGGTAGATCACTGAATCTTTCTTCCTAGTCTGTCTTAGTCTGGAAGCTCCGCTGAAACCTGTTTAGCATCATAGTGACACGCAAGCCTCTACTGACAGACAGGTGGTGGCTGCACGTGAGGAGTGCTAGCAGGCTGACGTAGGCCTCTGTTTTTTTAAAACATGTAGCGCACAGTCAGACTTCAAGATCCGAGCACAGAAAAGGCGAGGCAAAAGCGGCCTGGGTGAAGACAGGCCAGGTGCTCTCGAGCCTTTTCCTTGGCACATGGGCCTTCAGGGTTGGGACCACATGACTGAGTGGCCTCGCCACAGCAGCCCTGCTGACTGTCCACTCTCTCTTCCCCTTCTGTGGTGACCCTGGAAGCACACGATGCAGCTACAAGATGGAAGCCGCCTTGATTCATGAGCCATCTCCTGGAGGACAGCCACCCAGGAGAGCAACCCACCTGTACTGGACTATGACAAGGCCATGAAACCACTGAAAAGCTGGGCTTATTTGTTACTGCAGCAAAACCTGCACTCACCCCACTAATCATGGGATCGTGGTCTGTGTGAGCAATTCTCTGGGTACCTCGCAAATATGAGGGACTCATACGCCTAGCATCAAGATATCAAAAACAAACACTGGTGTTCTAGCTGGTATCTATGCAGCCATGCAAACTCCTGATTTCAGATTTGTCCCTCCAATAGCCAATTTCCCATCAGCCACCTCAGCCTCCAGATTCCTATCCCTGTACTTGTGGCCCTGCCGGCTGGGTAATGGCACTTTGCTGGGTCTTAAATCCTGCTGCTCTGAGCTTCCAGCAATTATCTGCAGAGCTCCTGGAATCCCCCGACCCCACACAGAGCCAGCCTGTCTGGTGCGGCCAGAACATCCTGACCGTAAACGTGTACCTGGTTCCTTTTCTGTCCCAAGGAGCAGCTTATTCCGGGCTTCCAGGGCTGCGGGGGTCACAGCACTGAAGGGGAACGTGAGGAGGATCATGTCTTCGTTCAATGAGAAGCCGACTTCCTCATCCAAGCCTTCACCGCCCTCCACCAGGACATCCACCATGTCCAGGACATCTGAGATGAAAAGAGGGAAGGAAGCCGAGGTGAGAGCCCCTAAAAGATCCCGCTGTAAAGAACCCCCCCGGGGGGGGGGGGGGTAAGCTCAAGGGTATTTGCAGAAAGGGGAAAAAGTAAAAGCTACACTTTTCTTAGGGGAAAATGACCAGTCTCAAGTTTGATCCTACACAGATAAAGACACTGCCTTCACAAAGTCTCAACATCTTAGCCAACAAGATGCAGGTCATTTAGCTGAGAACAGTCAGACCTTGGTCCAGAAGCACCCACCGTTCCTCACGGCACAGGATCTGTAACGAGGCAGGACTCTAACCTGCAAGGCGCAGGGGAATCACTGATGTCCCCCCGTGGCCTCATGTGACACTGAGACCCAGAGGCTTTCACCTGGACACTCAGCAAACACCCAAAACCCGAGAGGCAGATAGTGTGAGAGTTCAAGCAGAGACTCTGGGGCCATCGACTAGATCCAGATCCTGACTCTGCTACTTACCAGCTGTGTTATCTTGGGCAAGTTATTCAACCTCTCTGTGCCTCAGCGGCCTTATCTATCAAGTAAGGACAATTATAACTTCCCTTGGGATTGTTTAGGTCCCTGGGTGGCACAAATGGTTTGCTCTCAGCTACTAAGAGAAAGACTGGCAGCTCAAATCCACCCAGCGGCGCCACGGAAAAAAGACCTGGTGATCTACTTCTGTAAGATCATAGCCATCAAAAACCCTACGGCGCAGTTCTACTCTAGCACATGTGGGGTCACCGTGAGTTGGAACTGGCTCAACAGCAATGGGTAGTATCAAGGTAGAGTTGTTTATGAAGTTTACATGAGTTAAGACTTGTAAAGAACTCAGAGCAGAGCCCGGCATACAATAAACACTGAATGAACGAAAATAATTCAGCAAATAAGTGGTGTAGGTGTTTCCTGTTACACCACCAGCCGTTTCCAGAACAGGCAGACTTCATGTCTTAGAAAAACGGAAGGATTCCACTCTGCATGAAGGCAGTCATGCAATTCTGAGTCTCTATTCTGCCGCTGCAGCTCAATCTTGCTGCAGCTCAATCTTCAGACGCCCAAGCCAGGGGCGTAGTGAAGGTACCCAGCATCCAGGGCAATCTCTAAGCTGCACCCCACCCCCAACTTAGTGAGGGTACTGAGCACCCGGGGCAATCTCTAAGCTACACACCCCCCAACTTAGTGAGGGTACTGAGCACCCAGGGCAATGTCTAAGCTAAACACCCCCCAACTTAGTGAGGGTACTGAGCACCCAGGGCAATGTCTAAGCTGCACCCCACCCCCAATGTAGTGAGGGTACCAAGCACCCGGGGCAATCTCTAAGCTACACACCCCCAACTTAGTGAGGGTACCGAGCACCCGGGGCAATCTCTAAGCTGCACCCCACCCCCAACTTAGTGAGGGTACAGAGCACCCGGCGCAATCTCTAAACTGCACCCCACCCCCAACTTAGTGAGGGTACCGAGCACCCGGGGTAATGTCTAAGCTACACCACCACCCCCAACTTAGCAAGGGTACCGAGCACCCGGGGCAATGTCTAAGCTACACCCCCCAACTTAGCGAGGGTACCGAGCACCCGGGGCAATCTCTAAGCTACACCCCCCCCCCAACTTAGAGAGGGTACAGAGCACCCGGGGCAATCTCTAAGCTACACACCCCCCAACTTAGCGAGGGTACAGAGCACCCGGGGCCATCTCTAAGCTGCACCCCCCAACTTAGGGAGGGTACCGAGCACCCGGGGCCATCTCTAAGCTGCACCCCCCCATTTCAAGATGAAGAGGCGCTGAGAGCAGTGACGCAATCAGCAGGAACGCCCGCCTCCCTCCCTCTCGTCCAGCTCCCTCCCTCAGGCGCCTTTCGTATTTGTGGCATTCACGCTCCTTGGACTTGCATCTGGGACAAGCATCCCCCAGCGCCACCACCTGCCTCGCTGGGCCTCTGCCCCAAGCAGCATGAGAGGGAGGGGCGTACCATCGATGTGGGAGATAGGGATGCTCACGTCATCAGCATCTTGCTTCGTCATGGCGGCTTGCAGGGTGCTGGCTTCTTGGACAGAATCAGACGCTTTGTCTGTGTATGAATACGGATTCGCCACCAAGGTCAACAACACCTGTGCATTAAAGAGTCAAGGGCAAAACATTCAGATGGCCCCATGGGGACTGGAAAAAAGCCCGAAACACCAGTGGTCAAAATAAAGAGAGATGCTAGGATGTTAACAGTCCTTAATGTTGTCGTTAGGTGCTGTGGGGTCAGCTCTCACTCCTAGAGACCGTGCAGGACACAGAGCTGCCCCACAGGGTTTCCAAGCCAAGCTCTAACCACTGTGCCACCAAGGCTCCGTAAGAGCAATAATTTTACTTCAAAGCTTTTTTTTTTTTTAACTTCGTGTCGTGAAACTTAAAACAAAAAACTCTTTTAGTATCACGTTTGTTGTTGTCAGGTGTTGTCGGGTCGATTCCAACTCACAGCGACCCCATGTTACGGGGTTGGACTGCCCACAGGGTTTCCTAGGCTGTCATCTTTATAGGAGCAGACCGTCAGGTCTTTTCTCCTGTGCAGCTGCTAGGTGGGTTTGAACCACCGACCTCCCAGTTAACAGCCGAGCACTTTAACCGCTGTGCCACTGGGGCTCCTTGTATCATGTTTGGTATACCACTACTCCCTTGTGTAAAACCCATTCCCAAAAGGAAGTTAGCATACAGTCAACTGTTCCCATTTTACAGATTCTAAAACTGAGCAGATCCTGAAGGCTCAGCGAGAAGCGGGAAGTCAGTCACTGATGCACCAAAAACACCCAATGACACTGAGGATAACGAGTCCCATCACCCTCTCAACAGGCACACGCTTACGCTTTCCAAGAACTGAATCACGGCCTCCCTCTCCTCCTCCGCGGTGCTGTCCAGGTGCTCCAGCCACAGCGCCAGCTCCTTCCAGGTGTGCTCAAACACCCCGGTGTCGCGTAGAATCTGTCAGCAAGCAGAGGCTCGGTGGGAGAGCTGGGTGGCGCCTCTGTCCCGTGGGCGCTGGCATTGGGTGATTATGCTCCAGCACCAGAGACCCAAGGAGCGCACACACGCAAAAAAAAACCCAAGCCCGTTGCCATCAATTCCGACTCATAGCGACCCTGTAGGACAGAGCAGAACTGCCCCACAGGGTTTCCAAGGAGCAGCTGGTGGATTCCAACTGCTGACCTTTTAGTTAGCATAGCAGCCGAGCTTTTAACCACTGTGCCACCAGGGCTCCAAAGAGCACAAAGTGGGTGAAATACTCACTCAAAGTCAAGTTTTACTCTAAACGCTATTCTTTCAAAATAAAATTCTCATCATTGAGGAAAATGAGGAAAAGAGTAAAGATCATTCCGTGCTCTACCAAAGACACCATAATCCCATCTTCTGCTTCTCGGTCCTTCTCATTTCCTAAGTAACAAAAAGGGGAGACACCCTGCTGATACCCCAGGGTCTGACTTTCTTCCTGGATCCTCACGCTCAGGAAAGCACGCATGACTCTGACCCTGCACATCTGCTCGGTTGACATTCTCCGAGATAACAAACCAGTCACATCACATCTTCTCAACATGGCACTTCAAGGGGCAGACCTTGATCAAGAAGCATCCACTGTTTGTAGCAGAAGAGAATTTGTTACTATCCTGGACTTAAATGTGCTGAGAGAGTGTGTGTGAATGACTGACAAGCCTATGTGGTTTGATTACAGAGACTCTGGGCTAAGGAGGCCTTCTGGCACGGGGCCCCACGACACAGCACACCAAGGGCGAACCTGATTGTGCCAAATCGCACCCGTTTGCAGCACAAAAAGGACAAAAAAACAGCTGCCATCAAGTCGATTCTGACGCGTGGTGACCCCACGTAGGTCAGAGGAGAACTCTGCTGTACAGGGTTTTCAATGGCTGACGACAGTGGGCTGGTGATCTCTTGAGGGCAAATTGCCAGGCCTTTCTTCCTAGGCACCTCTGGGCCATTATGAACCACCAACCATTCAGTTAGTAGACGAGTGCTTAACCGTTTGCACCACCCAGGGGCTTCCACTTGTAGTTAGTGATCATGGCATCTGGCTGGCGCTAAGCTCACACCTGCACTACCTGTAAAGAAATGGCAACCTGTGGAGGCCAAGGCCTAGACGTTCATTCTCCAAGCAGCTCAGGTGGGGAGATTAAAGGGCTGCAGGATTATCGGCTCTTCAAAGAGAGGTCAACACTTTATACCATAAACACAGTGACCCTGGTTTGCGCTGCATGGCAGAAGAGAGGAACCAGATTTCCTGCCGCTACGGCAAGACTCGAACTATGTGTCCTGGGAAACCCGAGCGTCGGGTATGAGGAGGAAGAGGAGTGACAAAGTGCTCGCTCTTTTCACTGGCCTCGACCAGACCCTGTGCCGTGGATACGGACGAGGTCACAAAGGCTGACGGCCCCCGAGAAGGCAGAGAGTCTGCAGATGAGGGAGAGGGAGAGCCCACTAGACAGCGGCCCAGGAGAGCTGGAAACCTGGTATCCACCGAGCCTACGGAGCACCAGACACAGCCTGCTGCCTGACTATGTTCACCTTCTCTGCAACCCTGTGGTTTTATTATCCCTATTCACCAGGGGAAAACTGAGCTCAGAGAGGCCAAGTAACTTGTCCAGAGCCACCCAGGATGTGGGAGAACCAGGATCCAAATCTAGAAGCAGACTTCAGAGCCTGCGTTTTCTCCACGGCACCATGCTGCCTCTCAGGACTTGTGCTGAGTTTAAGACACAGAAATTAGAAGTTGCTATAATATCTATTTCTAAATTTACGTAGTCCTAATACATCCTTAATTCAATGAGTGTCTACTAAGCACCTACTACCAGGACAATGTGGAAAATACTTCACAGAGTGAGAGTCTGGCAGAAAACGCTCACCTTCGTGATCAGGAGTTTGGTGGATGACTTGAGCTGTGAGTGGCTACTGGTCACGAACATTTTCATCAACAAGTAAAACACGGATCTTTCTCCTCCAACGATTTCTGCATCTGGGCCTTCCTACAGTTTAAAAAACCGGACGTGAGAAAAATAAGGGGATTATGACTTTCTGGACACACGTACTGGATGCCTGGCACAGTGCCAGGCCCTTTCCCTCATTTCGTTTTAACTCACAACTCAGCAAGGCTTCTGTTACTCTGAGAGCAGGAACCTCACCCAAACCCCCAGCAACAGCAGCTGGAGCACCGATGGAGAGGGTGACAAAAGGAAGCACGTGTAGCCTCCACCGCTACAGAACCTCACTCCGCACGACAATCTTGTCAGGAGGGTCCAACGCGGCCCCTATTTTACGCATGTGGAAACTGAGGCACAGAGAGGGTAACTCACTTGCCCAAAGTTACAGGGCTGTCTGCTGGCACAGCTTGGGGAGAAACCCTGGGGGTCTTGGTGTGGATGCTGTCCTGTGTGGTGTGGGGTGGGGAGAGAAGAGGCCCCAGGGCTCCTCAAAGGCTGCTCTCGGTCCACTTTATCAGGACGCCAAAACCCGTTGCCGTCGAGTTGATTCCGACCCATAGCGACCCTACAGAACAGAGTAGAACTGCCCCATAGGGTTTTTCCGAGGAGTAGCTGGTGGATTCCAAGTGCCGACCTTTTGGTTAGCAGCGGAGCTCTTAACCACTGTGCCACAAGGGCTCCATTAGGATGCCAATCCTAACATAATCAATTTACCCTCATAAAAAAGGCCTCTGAACACACGTCTCAGAGAAGTACACGAACTCCAGACCCCCAACCCAAAGTCCGTCTGTCTGCCTTACTGCAGTGGCCCTGTGGTCCCTGCAATCAGGAGGCCTACAGCACTGCACAGCTGTGGGGTTAACCTGGCCCAGCAGGCCAAGTTGGCAGGGTGGGATAAACCACTGTTCTCATAACCATTCCTTCAAATTAAGAGGTCTTCTGTCCCTAGGGGGGCGCGAACAGTTGATGCACTCAGCTGCTAACCCAATGGTTGGCATTTCAAACCTACCCCGGGCTGTCTTGGAAGAAAGCCCTGGCAACTGACTTTCAAAAAATCAGCTATTAAAAATCCTGGACTAGGAGCTTCTCAGTGCAGGGACCTCTGTTGGGTCTTCTTTGTTGGTGGCATGAGGTCCGTCTCCTCTCTGCTCATTTCTTTTCTATCTCAAAAGAGACTAACAACCTAATCTTGTAGACTGAGTCCTGCCTCATTAACATCACACAGGTAGGATTTATAACACATAAGAAAATCACATCAGATGACAAAATGGTGGACAATCACACAATACTGGCAACTGTGGCCTAGCCAAACTGACATGTATTTTGGGGGACACGATTCAGTCCATGACACTTCCTAATCCCATTAACACTACCTTTTCAATAAGGACACGCTAACCAGAGTCCACTCCGACTCTTGGTGACTGGGCCCCCACGTGTGTCAGAGCAGAACTGTGCTCCACAGGGTTTTCAATAGTTGATTTTTCAGAAGCAGATCATCAGGTCTTTCTTCCAAGGCACTTCTGAGTGGACCTGAACCTCCAACCTTTCAGTTAACAGCTGAGTGCATTAACTATTGGTATCACCCAGTGATTCCAAGGGCATGCTAAGCACCTTATGTTTACAAAAGCAAACAAATCTGCAGGCTTTCTGGTTTACCACTCAGAGTCTGGCCACTGCTCCATACGAGTCTCTCTAAAAGAAAAGCCACAACCTCCTCCTCTGTCCCCCCAACAATGTCAGGGATCTAATGCAGTTAGAAATTCCCAGGACAAAAACTCAACAAGCCCGGCCAGTGAGCCCAGGGCAGAAGACTGGAGACCGGCACTTCCCGCATACCTGTGCCTTCAGCCACAGGAACTTGCTAGCGGGTAGCTCCAGGGCCACCTTCAGAATGTGGTACTGCAGGACAGGAGGGACCTCGTCACGAGGGCCCTGCTCTGACATGACGCCTGGGGATGAAAAGAGGAAAGCAGACAAAGTCAGGCCGAGGCGGGGGTCCCAGGAATGGCCGCCGCTGGGCCCACGACCCACGTAAGAAATCCACATCTGAAAATGGAAAGGTGGGATGTCCTGAAACTCACCTGCACACAGCCACGCCCAGTCCTCCGCCCAGGCGCGCCCGCTCCTCTGATCCTCACCCGAAGTACCTTCCTTCCCCAAAACCAAACCAAATCAGTTGCCATCGAGTCAATTCTGACTCATAACCACCCTGTGTGTGCAGAGCAGATCTGCTCCATTGGGTTGTCAATGGCTGTGACCTTTCAGAAGCAGATCACCAGGCCTTTCTTCCAAGGTGCTTCTGGGTGGATTCAAACCGCCAACCTTTTAGTTAGTAGTTAAGGGGTTATTCGTTTGTGCCAACCGAGGAGTCCCTCTCAAGGTCTCCCCAAATCCTTCAATAAAGACCCCAAATTCCACTTGCCAGTGAAACACATCCCTGCCCGTGGCCCACACTGACCTCTTCCTACAGCCAGGATCGCCCGCTCTACACCACGTTGCCCTCGAGACACAGCTCCCTGTTTGCACCACCCACCACTGTGCCTTTCTCCCAGACTGCAGGGCATGGGGGCAGAGACCATGGCCCCCAGGCCTCAGGCTTAGTCCTCCACCCTCCGGTCTGACCTCCAGATTTTCCTGCTTGGGGAGGACACAGCCTCTCACTGCAAGCGGGCCCCATTCTAGTAAACATCATGTTCTCACAGCAAGAGAACCTTTCACCTTCAAATATGGGGTTAAAACGTTAATCACAGGTTTTGGAAAGGGCTGTTTCAATAATGTGTATACATTCCAAGAACGGTATCTTTGCCCAGTGTTCTTCCATAGGCCCAATTACAAAATTACTTTTATTAGACAAGATTCACTGTCAAGCAAGCATGGCCAGACAAACTTGATGTCACTCCGACAAGATGTGGCCTGAACCCAACTCACTGGGGTAAACAGGAGGTAAGCAGGTTAGAAATGCATCTGTGTGAATAGGTCACTTCTTCTAAGGGCCCCCTGCTTCTGCTCCATTCCTATAATCCCAGCTCCTCTGGATGATCTGATTTGTGGATGGTCTGCAGCAGGTAACTCAGGCCTGGCTGGCTGGCTTCACCTGCTGCTAAGTGCTCTCCTGGTATTACTTTAGAAAGACCGGCTACTTTAAAAATGCTGTCGTTAATTGCCGCTGAGTTGATTCCGACTCGTGGCAACCCCATGTGTGTCAGAGTAGAACTGTGCTTCACAGGGTTTTCAAGGCTGAGACCTTTCAGAAGCAGATCACCAGGCCTGTCTTCCGAGGCACCTCTGAGTGGGTTTGAACCAATCCTTAGAATAGCAGTTAAGCGCTGAACAGTGCCACCCCGGGGACTCCATTTTACAAATACTGGTCCAAATAAAAACAGCCAGCAGACTGCCCGCCGGCCCTCCGGGTCCTCGGCTGCGGACTCTGCACTGCTTCGTCAGTGCTTCCCTCCATCTCGCCGGCAGACACGACCCCTGAGACGCACCTTTCAGAAGCTTGCTGAAGTCAAAGTTGTACTGCATGACCATGTGGGGGACCACCTTCTGGTACAGGCAGATGACCTGCAGCAGGACGGCCTTCAAAAGGAGGGTTTCCGCATCATCTGGAACAAACCAGAATAGCTGCGTTGATTTAGAAACACACGTGTTCCTTTTCCCTGGTCAGCCACCGGTAAGCAGCCAACCATACGTGAGACCACATCCCAGTCAACTGCACACTGAAACCGGAGGAGCTTCCAGACTGTGATCCCTGGCTGGATCAGGGACGGCCTGCACACAGATCCCCAGTGCACTGAGGGGTCAATGTGGTTAAAAAAAAAAAAAGCTATGTCCCAACTGCCTGGGTTTGAATCCCCGTCTCATGCTGTGACCTTGGACAGGTGCCCCGTCGCTCCATGCGTAGCGTCTTCACCTGAACAGCAGGGACGGCAGCATTGCCAACCCTCACAGGGCTGTCGCAGGGTTAGATGATGTGACGTGTGTGAGGCACAGCACCCACAGCTTGGCCAGTGATGAGGTCTAAGTCAGTATTTGCTATCCCTGCATTTTATTATGAGGATGGTTGTGTAGTCCATCTTGTGGACTGAAAGAAAGGCCCCACATTAAAGCCAGAGCATGTGACGTACATGTTTCCAGTCCTCAGAGAGACACACTGCTTGGGCACAGCTCTAATACAGATTAGACTTAATCTACTGATTCCATGCTAATCCTTCCCCCAAGGGAAGAATGTCCCTGTCATGGATTGAACTGTGTCCCCCAAAAATAAGTGTCAACTTAGCTAAGCCATGATTCTCAGTACTATCTGGTTGTTCTCGACTCTGTAATATGTTGTAAATCCTAATCTCTATGTCTGTGGTTATGGTCCCATAGCGGTCTGTTACGTTAATGAGGCAGGATTAGGTCATGTTAATGAGCATTAGGGTGGGATACAACACCCTTACTCAGGTCAAAGCCCTGATCAGACATAAGGGGAGTTTCCCTGGGGTGTGGCCTGTTATCACCTTTTATCTTACAAGAGATAAAAACAGAGAGAAGCAAGCAAAGAGAGAGGGACCTCACTATCACCAAGAAAGATGAGTTAGGAGCAGAGTGCATCCTTTGGACCCGGGGACCCTGCGCTGAGAACCTCCTAAACCAGGGGAAGACTGGTGCCAAGACACATGGAGATCTCTAGGAATGCTGGGCCCGAGATGCTGAAAGGAGACAAGGACCTTCCCCCAGAGAAAGGCGGCCTTCCCCGAAAGCCGGCGCCCTGATTTTGGAAGTATAACCTCCTAAACTGTGGAAAAATAAATTTGTTTGTTAAAGCCATCACTTGCGGTATTTCTGTTATAGCAGCACTAGACAACTAAGACAGTCCCCAAGCAAAGAAGGACACAGGATTGTCTTCACAGGCAGAGGGGCCTTCAAGCCAGAACTGGACCCTGTAGACAGGAGCCGTGCGGGGTTGCCTGTGTCAGCCCTGTCTCTCTGGCGCGCAGCCGCTGCCCGAGGCCCTCACCGCTCTGGGGAACTGCGCCGGCAGCTGGGGTCATGTCACCCTTCTTTCCCTTCTCATCATCCTGCTTGGTGTCCTGTTTTCTAAGTGACTGCCAGACCCACACAACAGTGTTCAGGTCTGGTAAAATCTAAAAGGGAAAACAAAGAAACAAAAAATCAGTCACATTAAACAATGAAGAGAAGCGAACTGAACACATGCTGACAAGCAGCATAAATCAGGGTGGAGGCACAAAGATGAGTATTTGAGCGTGTGAGACAGAAAGCCTGTGTGTGAAAAAGTCCACATGTGAGTGTGTGAGTGACCATGTGTGAGAAAGGCTGTATGAGTGAACATGTGAGTTTGTGTGAGAAAGTCTGTGTGTGACTGTGTGAGAAAATCTGTATGAGTGAGCATACGAGTTTGTGTGAGTAAGTCTGTGTGTGACTGAGTGTGTGAGAAAATCTGTATGAGTGAGCGTATGAGTTTGTGTGAGAAAGTCTGTGAGTGAGTGTGACTTTGCGTGAGGAAGTTTGTGTGAGAAAGTTTGTGCGTGAGTGACTGAGAATGTGGGAGTGTGTGAGAAAGTCTGTATGAGTGTCTGTGTGTAAAAAGTTTACGTGAAAAGTGTCTGTAAAAAATTTGTGTGAATAAGTGCATGTAAGTGTGTGACGGAGACAATGTGAGTATGAGAAAGTCAGTATGGGTGTGTGTATATAAAAAAAGTGTGCGTGAGAAAGTTGATGTATCTGTGAGTGTACATATGTGTGTGGAGGGACAGAAAATGTGTGAGTAAATCTGTGTGTGTGTAAAAAGTGTGTGAGAAAGTCTGTGA
This sequence comes from Dugong dugon, assembly GCA_030035585.1. NCBI lineage: Eukaryota > Metazoa > Chordata > Mammalia > Sirenia > Dugongidae > Dugong > Dugong dugon. The sequence continues at coordinate 4,048,617 of CM057473.1, read as the reverse complement.
GTGTGTGAGAAAGTTTGGGTATCTGTGTGTGTATGTGTGTGTGAGGAGGGAGACAGTATGTATGTGTAAGAAAGAGACAGGAGGGTGCGGGGAGAACAAGCCCACATCCTTTGCAGGCTCTTTGCTGTTTGGTTTTACAACCATACACGGTAAGGATCTGGTGAAAAACAAACGCTGAAATTTAAAACAAACGCCCTAAGACTTGTTCACCTGAGCAAAGATACTTGGAACAAAGAAACATTTCCCTATGATCCGTTAAGGAGCCCTGGTGGCACAGTGGTTAAGTGCTCAGCTGCTAACCAAAAGGTTGGTGGTTCAAACCCACCCATTGCTCTGCGGGAGAAATATGTGGCAGTCTGCTTCCGTAAAGATTACAGCCTTGGAAACCCTACGGGGCAATTGTACTCTGTCCTACAGGGTTGCTATCGCTTGGATGGCACACAACAACATAACACGCTCAGGGAAAACTTCCAGAGCAACCGACCAGCTTGCAGAAGACTGGCCCTCTTCCTTCTTGCCCTGGTAAAGCTCATGTGTGTGGGCAGTGGGGGTGCAAGGGATGGGGGCTGCAGGGAGGGACACACCAATAGCACCTGGTGAGACAGGAGGTCCCAGGAGTACCAGAGCCCCCCATTCTGTCTCTATGAGAGAACAAGTATATCCTCTATGTTTTTATTTTGCCAGAGGACTTTCTGGTCCTGTTTTAAGTGTGATATCACTGCCTGTAACCATAAGTGGTATGTTTGTTAGCTGATCTTCATCACCCATGCAGCATTACCCACCAGCCTTTCCAATCCTGTGGCTTTGGGGGCACCCCCCTTGGCACCCACCCTCCGCACTCCTGAACAGGTGTCCTCATTTGTGAGACCTGAAGGAAAGCCCTGGAACCCTCTCTGGAGAGGCATGCTGCCTGGTCTCCGTGCCTACCTTGCTCAGGGCTTCCCTGAAGAGCGGCACAAACTCCTCTGCCATCTCAGGAGTGTAGACACCTGATTCCTGCCACACCTCTTTATTCAGGCAGTGGTCGATATTCTTTAATGCTCTCTTCAAAATGACGGAAATAAGGGATAAAGCTGTGTGCTTCACCAATTTGCTGTCCAACTGAAAAGAAAAAGAGTTAAATCCACAATGTCTTCAGGGAATGCCGGTAGACACAGCCCCGGGCTCAGCTGGCTCCGGTCGGCCCTACGGAAGCCACAGGAGACCGCTGGTTTTCAATCTCAGGGGAGATGCCCTCCAGGTCTGACTTTAGCCGTTGCTAGGCAAGTGGCTGTTGGCCGCTGGTGGTGTTTTTGTTTCTGCCTGTGCTGAGTAAGCCTCTCTGACAACTACTCAGCTAAGATGGATTATCTGCATCAACAGCACAAGGCCTCACCAGAACCTAACCCAAAAAAACGTGTAGCCATGAGTCGATTCCGACTCAGAACCTAACCAGCCACTATAAACAGTGCTGTAATAGACTGAATTGTGTCCCCCCAAAATATCTGTCAACTGGGTAGGCCATGATTCCCGTACTGTGTGAATGTCTACCATTTTGTCAACTGATGTGATTTTCCTAAGTGTTGTAGATTCTACCTCTATGACATGAATGAAGCAGGATTAGAAGTGGTTACATTAATGAGGCAGGACTCAATCTACAACATTAGGTTGTGTCTTAAACCAATCTCTTCTGAAATAATAAAAGCGAAAAGCGAGCAGAGAGACGGCAGACCTCATACCACCAAGAAACAAGAGGCAGAATAGCACATCCTTTGGACCCAGGGTTCCTGCGCTGAGAAGCTCCTCAACTGGGGAAGACTGATGACAAGGACCTTCCCCCAGAGCCAACAGAGAGAGAAAGCCTCCCCCTGGAGCTGGCACCCTGAATCTGGACTTGTAGCCTCCTAGACTGTGAGAGAATAAATTTCTCTTTGTTAAAGCCACGCGCTTGTGGTATTTGTTAGAACAGCACTAGATGATTAAGACACGCGCTTTACTTTCAGATGGTGAAATGACAAGAAAATGTACCAGGTGCTTTAGTATAAAAAAATCACCTCTGGCTCAGCTGACACACAGCCTCAAATAATCCCCCAGGAGAAGAGTCAAGGCCCTCACCCTGTGATCCAAGGAGCCTGTGAGAAATGCAGACTCCAGGCCCCACCCGACCTCCTGAATCAGAATGCGCATTCTGACAGGGCTTCCAGTCATTCTCACTGAAGTTTGAGGAGTGCTAGCTAGGGTGTTTAATTTTATTACGAGGTGGAAACAGAAAGCTTTGCTGGCTTACGTTTAGTTTAACAACCACAGCACCCCACTCCCCTCGCATTCCAACCAGCTGTGGTTTCACTTCATGGATGTATTGTACGCCGCAGCAATACCACGTTAAATATCCTAAAGCAATAACGACCCCGACCTCACAATCACTTCGAAGACGGGGCCCCAAAAAAGTGTTCACATGTACACCCAAAGGGCTTGCAGCAAAAAGCTCAACCAGCAGCCTGAGACCCCGCCTCCAAGCACCTTATTTCCTGTTTCTAAAGTAAACGTAGATAGCTCTTTCCTTTTCAAAAACATATGCTATTATAAAATGTTTTCAGACACTACTGTAAGGAATAAAAAAAAGTGTTCAAAAAAACAAAACAAAACAAAACACCACACTCACAATCTCGCCCCCAAGATACATGTGAATCACTGGGCATCACATAAAAACCCCGTCACAGCTCTCGGAAAGGGCACATGTGAAAAAGAGCCACAGATACGGCTTCTCATAACACCCTGGACCTACACTCACCAGGAGGAGAAAAACACTGGCTGCTGACCAAAAAGTCGGCAGGTGGAACCCACCACGCTCCTTGGAAACCCCAAGAGGCAGTTCTACTCTGTCCTATGAGGTCGCTATGAGTCGGAATCGACTCGACAGCAACACGGTACACCCCTTTCCAGTAACTGTCACCCATCGCCACAGGGGCCAGCTCCTGCCTGGACAACCCACCCTTGGTAGGCCCTGGTCAGGTCCCATCATACTGATGTTCACACAACAACCCAGCCTGCCTAGGAAGGCTAGCAAGGTTAGGGGACATGAGGACAGAGGCTCCAGCTGCCCCGGAGCAGCCCAGGTCCTGCACCACTGAGTACCTAGCCTCCCTCAGGCAGGTCGTAAGGCAACCTGGGCTGGGGGGAGGGAGGTGGCAGGGCCCAAGACCCAGGTGTGCCAACAGCCCACAGCCATTCACCTGAGCCCACAGTCCCCTCAGAATGTGGCTTCTGAGGGGTCTCAGGGACCCTTACAATAAACAAGCAATTACATGAAACTCAAACTTTTCGCAGCCTTCAAAAATGCCTGAGAACAGCCGGTCCTCAGAGGAACGTTCCCCAGAAACAGCGTTAACGCTGTCCACTTCACCCACAGAGGACGGCCTGCTAGGCCCGCTTCAGCCCTACCCTATGCAGAAATTCTAAACAAAGAAGACTTAATAAATGACACTGGGCTGTGACTGAACCCACTCGCTTTACTTGGATTCATTCTCCCACCGGTAGACACACCTAAGTCCCTAGGGGCTGCAAATGATTAATGCGCTTGGCTGCTAACCAAAAGGCTGGAGGTTCCAGTTCACCCAGAGTCCTCTGATTTTTCTACTTCTGAAAAATCAGCCATTGAAAATCCTATAGAGCACAGCTCCAGTCTGATGCACGTGGAGCCTCCAGGAGTTAGAGTCAAGTCCACGTAACTGGGACTGGCAGACAGGACCAGAGCTTCGCAGGGACCCACAGGCCTGGGCTCCGTGCTAGAGCAGGGACAACGCAAAGTCAGCCCCCCTCTGGGAGGAACGTGCCTCCAGCTCCCAGATCTTTACCCAGTGAGTGAACATGGTTACTCAGGGAGCTATTTAAACTCAGGCCCCTGTCCGGGGAGCCACAGAGGCTCAGGTGAGTGGCCATGGTTACTCGTGGAGCTATTTAAACTCATGTCCCTGTCCGGGGAGCCACAGAGGCTCAGGTGAGTGGCCATGGTTACTCATGGAGCTATTTAAACTCAGGTCCCTATCCCGGGAGCTGCAGAGGCCCAGGTGAGTGGACACAGTTCCTTTTGGAGCTATTTAAACTCAGGTCCCTGTCCCGGGAGCCACAGAGGCCCAGGTAAGTGGACACGGTTCCTTGTGGAGCGATTTAAACTCAAGTCCCTGCCCCGGGAGCCGCAGAGGCTCGCTGAGATCACGTGATCAAATACACCCAGGCCAGCACTCTCAGAATAACCACACGGCACAGCCAGTGGGTTTAGCGGGAGAAGGTTCTAGAAGCGGGGTGAGCATGTGACCTTACATTCAATGCCTGGGTGAACATGATCTTATTGCAGACCAGTGGCACGGTGGTCACCATCACCATTGGGAGGAGCCGAGGCAAGGGGATAAACTCTCTGGTCTGAAATGCCCGGGAAATCTCCGGCTGGGCCTCATAGATCTATGGGCAGAAGAGAAAATAATTAGTTGGCGCCAGAGGCAAATTTTAGACGCCGACACAGAAGTCAATGAAACAGTTACAGTAATAAAAGTTTGGCACCTGCCACAAGGAAGAAGGTCCAGAAGATCAGCCATAAAATCCACTAGTTACAGACACGCCAGGTCACAGGCCAGCCACTAAGGGACCAGTGACCATCACAGGTGACCAGGGCCTGCAGTCCGGGAAGCCTTTGAAAACCCAGGATGGCGAATAAATGACTAACGGGAGTATCACCTATCAGGTACTGCACTTGACAGGCACCTGGCACGTTAAGTCACTTTTTAAAAGCTTCATAACAACTCTCTTGGGGTTGGGATATCTTCCATTAATAATTAAAAACGTTTATAGGCAACAAAACTAAACCTCAATGAGGTTACATAAGTTCCCTAGGGCCACACAGCTAGTAAACAGCTGAGGAATTGAACGCAGGCCTGCAAAGATCATGCAATTGGCCCCATGAGACCGGCAGCTCTTAAGAGGGGTACTAGCTGCAGTCTACCTTCAGCAAAATGACAAGTGCCTCCTTTTCATCCCCAAATATATGGGGAACTGCACGCACCAGGTCCTCAAGAAGAATTTAGAGAATACATGAACAGAAGCTTGTCTTACAGATAACCCCAGGCAGAGATTTACAAGAAAACAACCCCAGGTACTCCAGCAATAAACCTGTTGCCATCGAGTCGATTCCCACTCGTAGCGACCCTACAGGACAGAGCAGAACTGCCCCACAGGGTTTCCAAGGCTGTAACCTTTATGGAAGCAGACTGCCACATCTTTCTCCCATGAAGCAGCTGGTAGGTTTGAACAGTTCACCTATTGGCAAGCAGCTGAGTATTTAAACACTGCACCACCAGGGATCCATTTCACCACTAGGCTTCCATAAATTGGGGAGAGAGAAAGCTTATGGGCCAAACGTTAACCCATTAAAAAAAACTCAATTGCCATCGAGTGGATTCTGGCTCCTAGCGACCCTACAGAATAGAGTAGAACTGCCTTACAGGATTTCCAAGGAGCAGCTGGTGGATTTGAACTGCCGATCTTTTGGTTAGTAGCCTGAGCTCTTAACCACTGCACCACCAGGGCTCTGAGCCAAGCACTACTGCTGAAGAATTTATGTATTTCTGTTGGTAGGTGAGGGGTGTTTACACCTGTGATCAGAAGGAATTGAAAGGCGCATCCACGTAAACAAACCCACTCAGGACTGGCGTTCAGACCAACACTTCATGGCCGGTTTCAAGTTGTGCAAATTACTGGAAACAGCAATCTTTAAAAGCTATCCTACAACTGAGACATTTCATTAATTCTGACCTAAGGGAGCTGAGACTTAAGATTTCACTGTTGGCAAATCTGTCTGGATGAAGAAGATGAAATTGGTTCAACAGACACAAAATGCATAAACCTCTGAGCTCAGCTAAGTGAAAAGCAGCATGCTAGACCCAGGGAAAAAGGGCACCAAATTTATCCAAGACAGGCACTCAAAGAACGGCCAGAAGTGGTCATAGTGTACAGTTTAACAGACTAAAACGTCACTTCCTCCCTCCCTCAGCCCCTAACCCTCTACCCCCTACCCTATCTCACAGTTACATATCTGTGGTTTTTACCTTGTTTAGTAGTCTGATATTATTCAACCATGCTGACTTCACCCTCGGGAGGAAAGAAAACGTCACTTCCTTGAAATATCTGTTCAGTAAGTCTGGGCATACTTTAAGGATGTTCACCACAAGGTCCGCCACCAGCTCATCGTCTGCAGCTGTCTTCAGACCCAACAAGAAGTGCAGGAGGGTCAGGTTTCCGCCTCTGTTAGAGAAGGAGAGAGAAGAGAATTAACACCTGGTATCATCCTAAAACACAAACAACAAATAAACACAAAAACACACAGCCTAGAGCACACGAGAGTGTTACCCGTTACCTTCCGACAGTACCAAAGAGAGAGAGGTGGCCAGAGAGTTCTCAAGACATGCTAGGAGGTCCTTACGATGATACCTACAGCTCCCCGGACTCACCCTCAGTACACACAGCAGTAACAGGGCAATGGGGCAAATCTGAGCTCTAGTGGACTTCCCCACACATTTATGTCTACGGCTGCTTTTGTGCTATGGGGGCACAGTTTAGTCACAACAGAGACCGAATGGACCACAAAGCCTTATACAATATTCACTGTTGTTGTTAGGTGCTGTCAAGTCGGTTCCAACTCACAGTGACCCCACGTAAAACAGAACGAAACACTGCCCGGTCCTGTGCCATCCTCACAATCGTTGCTATGCTTGAGCCCATCAATGCAGCCACGTGTCAATCCATCTCATTGAAGGTCTTCCTCTTTTTTGCTGACCCTCCACTTTACCAAGCACGATGTCCTTTTCCAGGGACTGGTCCCTCCTGGTAACATGTCCAAAGTATGTGCGATGAACTCTCGCCATCCTTGCTTCTAAGGAGCATTCTGGTTGTACTTCTTCCAAGACAGATTTGTTCATTCTTTTGGCAGTCCATGGTATATTCAATATTCTTCACCAACACCATAATTCAAAGGCATCAATACTTCTTTGGTCCTCTTTATTCACTGGCCAGCTTTCACATACATATGAGGTGACCGAAAATACTATGGCTTGGGTCAGGTGCACCTCAGTCATCAAAGTGACATCTTTTCTTGCAACACCTTAAAGAGATCTTTTGCAGCAGATTTGCCCAATGCAATGTGTCTTCTGATTTCTTGACTGCTGCTTCCATGGGTGTTGATTGTGGATCCAAGTAAAATGAAATCCTTGGTAACTTCAATCTTTTCTCCATTTATCATGATGTTGCTTATCGGTCTAGTTGTGAGAATTTTTCTTTATGTTGAGGTGTAACTCATACTGTGGTCTTTGTTCTTCATCACTAAGTCTTCAAGTCCTCTCCACTTTCAGCAAGCAAGGTGGTATCATCTGCATATCGCAGGTTGTTAATGAGACTTCCTCAACCCTGATGCCACGTTCTTCATACAGTCCAACTTCTCAGATTATTTGCTCAGCATACAGACTGAAGTAAGTATGGTTGACAGTTTACAACCCCAACGCACACCTTTCCTGATTTTAAACCATGCAATATCCCCTTGCTCTGCTCAAATGACTGCCTCTTGGTCTTTGTACAAATTCTGCATGAGCACAATTAAGTGTTCTAGAATTCCCGTTATTGGCAATGTTATAATTTGTTATGATCCACAGAGTCAAATGCCTTTGCATAGTCAATAAAACACAGTCAAACATCTTTACAATATTCTCTGCTTTCAGCGATGATCCATCTGACATCAGAAATGATATCTGTCATTCCATGTCCTCTTCTAAATCCTGCTTGAATTTCTGGCAGTTCCCTATGTACTGCTGCAACTGTTTTTGAATTACCTTCAGCAAAATTACACTTGTGTATGGCATATTAATATAATCCACATTCCGCTGCATCACTTTCTTTGCAATGGGCACAAATATGGATCTCTTCCAGTCGGTTGGCCAGGTAGTTGTCTTCCAAATTTCTTGGCATAGACAAGTGAGAGCTTCCACCGTTGCATCTGTTTGTTGACCCATCTCAACTGGTGTTTCATCAATACCTTGAGCCTTGTTTTCCACCAACGCCTTCAGCGCAGCTTGGACTTCTTCCTTCGGTACCATCGGTTCCTAATCATATGCTACCTCCTGAAATGGCTGAACGTCGACCAATTCTTTTTGGTATCGTGACTCTGTGTATCCTTCTATCTTCCTTTGATGCTTCCTGCGTCGTTCAATATTTTGCCCACAGAATCCTTCAATATTGCAACTCAAAAATATTTACCACCTGGCCCTGTGGCATAGTGGTTAAGAGCTACAACTGCTAACCAAAAGGTCACCAGTTCGAATCCACCAGGTGCTCCTTGGAAAGTCTATGGGGCAGTTCTATCCTGTCCTATAGGGTTGCTATGAGTCGGATAAATGACTAGACGGCAACAGGTTTGGTTTTTTTTTGTTTTTTAGCCCCTCACAGGACACATTTCCAGTCCCTGCTCTGCGCTATAATGCTCCGCTTTCATCAAGTACCTGTCATGTGCCAGGCACCATCCTAGGCACTGGGACACAGCAGTGAACAGAACAGACCAGCCTCTGTTCCTGATGACTCCGGGGTGAGAGGGAATGATCAGATGGAGGAATAAATACACAAGGTAGTGATAAGCCACAGCAACAAGCCTAAGACAAGCAAAAAGAGAGTGACAGAGCAGAGGCTATTCTGGAAAGAGCTGCCAGGTAAGTCTCCCTTGGGTAGAGGCCTGAATGACACGAAGGAGCATTTCTGAACACCACGCATCTTCATCTTCTTCCCATTAATTTCCCCACAAACAAAACTCCTTTCTTCTCCCCTAAGCACAAATATTTGTCTTTTGCCCATGGCTTCCAAAATGTATATGAACCACAGCTTATTCCAAATAGACTCACACCCCCAACCTGATTCAACATGCTCACTGAATGATCATCCATTTCATGGATCCACGTACGCAGAAAAACGCAAAAAAGAAAAAAAAAAAGGGGAGTGTATGTGCTTTAAACATGGTGCTATATTACATTAGACTACAAAAGTCTGCTGTTACATTTTACCAAAAAAATGAGCCCATTCTCACTGATGAGAGAAAAGCTACACTATCACCAAAACAAAGTAAAAAAGAAAAAGAAATGATGTGGCAGGCTAAGTCATAAAAATCTTAGAATCAAAGTAAGTCCAAAGTCAGAAATTCCTTCTGTACTAGCCCATTCTGAAGAAGACATTTCTTAACTGGTTGAAACCAGAAGTAAAATCTATCTGTAGCCTTAGAGTGAAACGCTATGCAGCCAAGGAGGTAACAAACAAGATCGAGCCATTCATACTGTCCAATATCTTTACTGTCAAACTGGGAAAAAGAAGATCTAATATTTTGGTTGTAAAAAAACTAACACAGATATATACTATAGCTATAGAACTACAAAGTCTAAAAGAATACAATCCAACCTGTACTTTGTTTCCTTACCGATGAAATATTATTATAATTGTGAAATATGAAATGAAATATAAAAACAAGATTTTGAAATTCCAACTCATTGGTAGGAAGCCGCTGGTGGCACAGTGGTTAAGCGCTCGGCTGCTAACCAAAAGGTCAGCAGCACAAATCCATCAGCTGCTCCTTGGAAACCCTATGGGGGCAGTTCTACTCTGTCCTAGAGGGTTGCTATGAGTCAGAATCGACTTGATGGTAACAGGTTTGGTTTGGGTTTGGGTTAAATTGTTGGCAGCCTGTCTGTGAAGTGAGGGAGACTATTACAGTGTTAGAATATGGGCTTTGGAAGCAGACTTCCTGGGTTTAAACCTGAGTGCTACCACTCACAAGGGCACATTACTGGACCTCTCTGCTTCCCTCTTCATCATCGGCCGAAGGTAAGTAAGGTGGTGCCTCCTGGGGGAGACTTCTCATCTATGTGTCTAAACAGATTGCTGCCCTGAGACCCTGGCCCCTGAGGGCATGCAGTTTAAGCACAAGCTCTCTGGGCCTGCAATTCTCACCCCTCAAATGAGTTAAATAATGTCTAAAATCCTAGTTATAACCTACTCCAATTCCATTCCTTAACAGGATTTCCACTACTATTTTCTGAGGAACACACACCCCAGGGTGCACAAGAGTGTTATAAGTTACCTTCCGAAGGTACCAAAAGAAGCGTCATAAAAATTAATCCCATGCTTGAGTGAACAGCAAAGATCCATCAGGAAGTTATGAACCAGCTCCCTCACCATGGTTTTCCCAGCTTCTTCAGCAGATGCCTGTAAGGGTTTGGAAAAATTCAATGAAAATCCCAAACTCATGAACCTTAGTAACAGCTACAGGTAAAAACTGGACAATACCACACACCTAATGACAACTATGGGGCAGTTCTACTCTGTCCTTTAGGGTCGCTATGAGTTGTAATCGACTCAGTGGGAACGGGTTTGGGTTTCTGGTTTTTAACGACAACTAAGAAAACATTTTAAATTAACACTTGGTATCATTCCAAAACACAAACGCCACCAAAAACACTGATTAAGATAAAAGACTCTTAAGAGAGGCAAGTTTAGGCCTGTACTGTGAAACAAGCCTAAGAATGACTTAATTTCTCTTGCTCTGTTAAATGAAATTGCACTTTGGGAGGACTTTTATCGCAACCCTAAGGCTTCCTGGTAACAGAGCCTTCAAAAACATGTTCAAAACAAGAGGACGGGGCAAGTCCCCAAGATAAGAGGAAGTAAGGTAACAAGGCCCGGAGAGGTGAACGACTATAAAATTAACAGGAAGTCTGCACCTCCACCACCCTGGCCAAGTCCATGTTCAGAAGCATCTTGAGGGGAATTCAAGCACACTGGCCTTGGGTTAATGTCAGGGAGTAACTGCTGTAATTCAGCACTGGAGTAATTATTATAAAATAAACTGTACACGTCAGCAGACGAGGAAACATAAGGTCCCCTACGCAGGTAGGATTCTAAAGTCAAACTCTGACAGTGTTCATGAAAGGCTGGAAGGAAAAAAAAACCAAACTCGCTGCCCTGGAGTCAATTCTGACTCATGGTGACTCCTGTGTGTTTCAGAGAACTGAGCTCCAAGGGGGTTTCCTGACTGTAACCTTTATGGAAGGAAAGACAAGAAGGAGTTAAGATAAGAAGGGGAGACAGAACCTGGATTAACTCTGTAAATCCAGTGGGCAAACATTGCAGGGAAAACTCAGATGTCACTCAGCCAAAGGGAATAATAGTCTGTCCCATTAAAAAAATCAAACCTGTTGCATTCCAACTCATAGCAACCCTACAGGACGGAGCAGAACTGTCCCATAGGGTTTCCAAGAAGTGGCTGGTGGATTTGAACTGCTGACCTTCTGATTAGCAGCCGTAGCTCTTCACCGTGGCGCCACCGGGGCATTAGGGGGTAAAAACAGTTAGAATAATGAAAAAAATCAAATTAAAAAATCTTACTGCATCTAGCGAGAATTAACGTGACCACAAACCAAAAGAAAGAGGTCAAATGGCAGGGTTTTTAAGGCAGGTATAGTGTTAGATTCTTCGTTCTCCAGCTGGGCAACCACACCAACGATGTGGTCACGTGAAAACGGGAGCGCACCTTGACGCTGTCCGTGTCCACGTCTGTGATTCCCTTCCAGGCGTAGAGAGATGCTATCTGGTTCAGTAACTGTCCGGTGAAGAAGCGCACCTTCTGGGTTTTCGTGATATTTTTATTGTGAACCACCTGAAAACAACAAAACAAACAAAGTTCAAGGCCTCCGATTATTTTTTGAGGAGAGTTTACTGTTTTTCCTCACTATAAAAGTAATGCCTGCGATTGACAGAAAATTTGGCAAATGAACTAGAACGACAGAAAGAAACACCACCCATCCGTCTTCCCGCCATGCTAGTACACCCACGGTTACCATTCTGGTCTACTTCCTTTCAGCCTCTGTCTCTCTGCAACGGGTTAATATATCCTTTTTTCCTTACACCATTAAGGTTATATACGGTCTTGTGCCCGCTTTTACTAAAGTACTGCAAACTTTTTCTACATCATTAACAATTCCTTTAGAACATCGTTTGAGGAGTGAATATCATTCCGTCCTGAGTGAAACCATAATTTAACCATTCTCCTGTGCTTACAATTAGCTTCTATCCTAACTCCAGCTCTCACTCACCAAGCTACAGCCAGCATCCTTGTTCTGGAGTCTTCACCTGCATTCCTAGGACTTGGCACGGGTTCTCAGGAGTAGAATTGTTCCTAGGGACACCCAAACCCACTTCCCCAGAACCTTGGGGGACGTAGCCTTGCTGTGTATATTTCTAAAACACGCTCCCACGTTAGGAACAAACACACGTAAGGGTCTGTGAACACATGATGACGTCCAACACACACACTGCCAGAAGTGCTGTCTTCCAGAGGGGTCCTAACACTTCCCAGAGGAAAGTACCCGCTTTTGAAGCCTCTTTGGTGGCACTGAATAGCGTCATTTAAAAAAGGCAATGCTTATTTGGCAGGTGAAATCCTGTAGGTCATCGTTTACATCACTTTAAACCAGGGTTTCTTGACAGTACTGAGCTTTGGGGCCAGAGAATGTTTTGTCCTGGGAGACTACCCTAGACACTGTAGGATGGTAAGCAGCTTCCCGGGTCTCTACCCACTAGATGCAGCTGCACCTTCCAGCTGAGACAACCATCACGGTCTCCAAGCACTGTCAAATGTTCCATGGGAAGCAAAATCGGCCCCGGGTGAGAACCATCGCCTTAATACCACTGAAGTTAGACGTTATCATTTTTATGGGCACTGCTAGTTGATGGCCTTTTGGATTTCATGTTGGGAGGCCATAGGGTTTTTCTACTTGATGTTTAAAGTGCTTTTGTATTAAAGACAGGGATCCTCTCAGTAAGTTTTCAAATCTCTATAAAATGCTCAGAAAAGGCAAAATAGGCAACACGACACGTAACATTTTGCTCCACGTATAAAGGCAGCATCTGTAATTCACAGCCCACAATTACCGTACCGGTTTTCTGTGAGATGCTGGCCAGCAGCTCATCTCTTGCTGTGTAACACAGCAGCCTGACCTACAGGACTGTTCTAGCAATTCTGCACCTTCTAGCCCCAGAATTGGCTCATCATCACAAACAAGCTTCAGCTTAAGGAACAGTTTCCTGGTCAACCTGAAGGCTGCAACCAATGTGATGAATGGAGAGAAGGTGTAACGGAAGACATTACAGTCCCAGAGTCCTGAAAACTGTGATGATCACCTCATCCTTCTCAAAGAGAAACATAAAGACAGAAAGTGATGATTACCAAACACGTACCTTTGTCTTCAGCGTGGACAATAAGAGATTGATGGTAGAAATCCTATCTTCCTTTATGCCCGAGCTAAAAATACAGGGGATGAACTCTGAAAGCAAAAGTTTTGAAATATTAAACTCAAGTGTTCTGAAAATGAAAACGAATTGAGGGACTGTCACTGCTTAAATGGTAAAACAAACAATGGCATTTGCTTTTTAAAGCTTTTCTTTTTTAATTACACCAGCTCACATTTCTTTTACAGCAGAGAGTCAACGGAACCTAAGGTTGAGACAATGACAAGACTTTTTAAGAAGTTCACTAGTCCGTTTAGTTTTAACTTCCTTTTGTTATATTACAGAGCCCTGGTGGTGCAGTGGTTAAGCATTCACCTGCTAACCAGAAGGTCAGCAGTTCGAATCCATCAGCTGCTCCTCAGAAACCTATTAGGGCAGTTCTACTGTCCTATGGGTTGCTGTGAGTCGGAAATGACTCGATGGCAACAGGTTTGGTATTTTTCTTACATCAAAGCAAAATTAACACTGATCGATTAAGAGTGTTAGGATATAATTCAAGTTTTCTAAAATTTCTCTTCACATATACTTGCTTAAAACCAAAACCAAACCACTTGCTGTGGAGTTGATTCTGACTCATGACAACCCCAAGTGTCAGAGTAGGACTGTGCTCCATAGGATTTTCAATAGCTGATTTTTTGGAAGTAGACTGACAGGCTTTTCTTCCTAGGTGCCTCTAGGTGGACTCCAATCACCAACCTCTCAGTTAGCAGCCAAGTGTGTAATCATTTTCAGCACCCAGGGACTCCTATACTTGCTTAAAGATATGTGTAAAACGACGTCCATCAAATACTGATTGGTGGTGGAATTTTAACTTTTAGCTCATATGAAAAACTATGGCCTAACCAAATCTCTATTCACATCCTAATTATTTCCTTATAGGTGGAACTGCTAGGTCAAATGTTTGGAAAGTTTTGACGCGTCTGGCCAAACTGTCCTCCAGAAACACTATCGTGAAGTACATCCTTACTCCGTCAGCGGTAGAGGCAGAGTACCCCCAAATCGTCACCTTTAATAAAACGGCCGGAGACCCGGGTGAATTCTGAGGAGACTACGGGCCCTCCTTCCAGGCAGCAGCAAACATCCCACACAGGACTCGGTGGCGAGTGGGAAAAACACCCGCCCACTGCGCCTGTGACAAGCGTGTCCCTTTCTCCATGGAGCTTTTCCCCGGCAGCAACGGAGCAGCCTGCACAGACCAGCGCCGATGGTCTACACAGTGACCGCCACACACACCTTCTCTTAGATGGATGGCCTGGCAGACACCTTCTGGAGGCAGTTCAGGGGTGTCTGGTCCCGCAGGTGCTCTGAGCCCCATGCTCTTCCTCCCTCAGCAGCTCCCGAGCTGCGTCCAGGACACTGGCCCACCCCACCACTTGAGACCTAGCATGATCTGGTGACAGTGGCTTTACCTGACCACCTGCTGCATGCCACACACGGCCTTGGTGTGTGCTTTTTACCCTTACTATACACCTGCCATAGGACACGTACAGCCTAGGTGTATGCCTTTCACACTTACTGCACACCTGCTGTAGGACACACACTGCAAAGGTGTGTGCCTTTTACCCTTACTATACACCTGCCGTAGGACACGCACGGCCTAGGCGTGTGCCTTTTACCCTTACTACACAGCTGCCATAGGACACGCACGGCCTAGGTGTGTTCCTTTTACCCTTAGTACACAGCTGCCGTAGGACATGCACGGCCTAGGTGTGTGCCTTTTACTACACACCTGCCAGAGGACATGCATGGCCTAGGTGTGTGCCTTTTACTACACACTTGCCATAGGACATGCACGACCTAGGTGTATGCCTTTTACTCCTACAGTTTACTAACTCCTAAGAGAATCCATTATACCCACACTCACTCTGGGGGACAGCCACCAGCAGGCGGTCCACTGGAATTCTCTGCAGCCCTGTTTCTGCTATTCTAGAATACTGGGCAGAGGCACCAAAGTACCTGGGCGATGGTTAAGGAAAGGCAGGGAGCCAGGGCTAGGAGTGTGCGCATGTTCTGGGCCACAGAGCCTCTGTCTGCACACGAGTCTGCCTCTCTGGGGTCTGCACATCTACTCTGTTGGGATGGCTCAGTATCCAGACCACACAGCCAGAACAGGGCTGCTTGTTGTGACCAGGGATCTCAAAACAACACCGACCAGAGCTCGCAAGACTGATGGCCTGCACCCCAACATACACGGCAGGTGCAAAGACAGCAAGTGCTTTAACCTGGAGAAGACGGTTTGCGTTAGCTTTCTGAAAACAAGCTCCAGCAGAGTGTCCTGAGGGACAAAGGGGACCGCCTACCTTTCAACTCAAGCACTTGCACGATGGTGCTGTCGTCACCGGCAACCAAGAAGGAAAGGGCAAACCGGATGTAGGCCAGCCGGACGTCGGGCACGCCCTGGGGGGAGAGGAGGCCTGCGTCACCTGCACAGACACACACATCCCCAACCCAAGTGGGAGCAGCGGGCGGAGCCCACCACCTGTCCCAACGTCACAGAGGCCTCCCGGTCCCGCACCATCAAAAGGAATGATGACAAGGCGTGAGGTGAACAAGCGCCGGAGGGAGACCGAGCATCTGTGGGTTGGCAGGAGGCTACAGCAGGGCATGCCTGTACATCGTTTCACTCCCGTGGATTCAGCGTGGTGCTTGGTGCGTGGCAAATTCAAGTTTTGCTTTTTGGAACTTTCTTTTTATTTTTTGAATACTTTCCATCTGCAGTTGGGTGAATCTGCAGATGCTGAGCCCACAGATACGGAGGGCTGACTGTGTCATGGAGAATCCTGTCCTGAATGTCTGGAAAGATTAAACGAGTGGCTGTCTTGCAAACACTTCTGTCCCACGTCACAGCAGTAGGAGAGATGGTGGCAATAGCAATAATGACAACAATGGTACTTGCTGAGCACTTACCATGTACCACACACTACGCCAAACGCTTCACACCTGTTACCTCACTCAACCCTCAGAGCAACCCGAGAAAGGGGAGCTTGCAGTCTTAGTTACCGAGCGCTGCTGTAATACCAGAACCACACGTGGGTGGCTCTGAAGAACAGACATTCATTTTCTCACATTTCTGGAGGCTAAACGTCCACAACAGGAACTGGCGTGTGGATTCCTTCCTTGATGACAGCCCCGGGGATCCTTGTTCCTTGGACAACCCTCACACAGCGTCCATCCTTCCCTGTACTTGGGTGTGTGTGTCTATTCTGGTTTTTTTTATGACTCAGAAGTGATTAGGTTTAGGATCCACACGCATGTGGCCTCATTAACCTAACAGAAAAAACCCTCTTTCCAAGCAGGAGCACACCTACAGCTACAAGGGCCAAGACTGGAACACACACTTTGGGGGACACAGTTCAGCCCACAACCTTACCATCCCCGTTTTACAGCTGACGAAACTGAGGCTTCCGTACCTCACTCAAGGTCACACAGCTGCTAAGTGAGTCAGCACTGGTATTGGGATGAGAAGAAGTAACCTTACACATATCCTGCTTCATGCTGGGGCGTGCCAGCAGCACCAAAGCACCCCCTTCTTCTCAGGGCTCCCACGGCATCTTCACTTCACTTCTTTGCAAGGTGCAAGGGCCATACTCGACTCCGATTAGGTCTCCATGCATAATTAATTGTTTTATTTACTGGGTGGCGCAGTGGTTAAGTGCTTCGCAGTTCAAATCCACCAGCCACTCCACGGAAATCCTACGGGGCAGTTCTACTCTGACCTATAGGGTCGCTATGACTCGGAATCCACTCAACAGTAACAGGTTTTTTTTTTTTTTTTGGACTGGGTACATGTTTCCCTGGGGAGGAGGAAGACCATCTGACCCATGCTCTCTAACATGTGGATCAAGGTCTCACACGCTGTACTAACTGCGTCTACCGCAGTCCACATCACATAGCATTTCAGTGAGACTGTATCAAGTCGATGCTGGTTTGCTTCAAATATGAGAACTTCAAACCATCCTCTCTCTTCTGCGATCTGCGGGCTCTTTACAAAATGGAGCTCTGGCACAATCATAACTGAAGTCCTGAGAATGCGCTGCATCTCCCGAGCATCTGCAGCACTCCAGTGCCTCCACTCACCAACTCAACATTTATAAAACACCAGTCCCACTCGAGACTGTCATGTTCTCAGGCCGAGAGAGGAGGCTAAGAGGACCAAGACGATGTTTCTCCCTCAAGAAGCTTTACTGTAACCACTGCTGCCAAGTTATCCAGATGCCTCACTGTTCAAACAAACACATCACCCACCTGAAGTCCAGTTAATCTGTTATCCTGGTCTATATATGCCTTGCATTTCAAAATAACACTGTAACAAAACAAACAACAACAAAAATGCTAAAACTTGCCAGGCAAAATTAAGTTCGGTCTTAGCCTTTCCCTCCTAGTGGAAAGGTTCCACAGTGTTCTTTGTCCATCGAGGTAACGGGATTGGGAGTCGGGACCCTGGAATGCTGGTCCCAGCTACCCGCCGTGAGTGGATGGATGGCATCATCTTTCTTCTGCAACTTTCTATCATAGCTTATAAACAACGAGTTGGACTAGACCCTCTCTAGGGTCCCTCAAGCAGTGTGTTTCTAAATGAAAAGAAATTTAGTTGTCAACTCGTGGTATCCATTTTGTGTATCCCAGACAACCCCAAACTTCCTGACATTCTAGATGAGATCCCCAAGACAAGGCATCTTCCCCCACCACAGACACGCCACTGCCATGCCTCCATTAATCCACCTGGCCACATAAGACCTCTCACTGCCACCTGGGCCTCTGCCCTGTCTCCAACACACTCACCTAAGTCCTCCCTCTCCCACTGAATGAGGCTTTCTCCTCATTCCTACCCTGAACCTCACAGGCTATTATCCCAGGAAGAAAACGTCCTGAACTCTTTGTGGGCTTGTTCCGCAAAACACCGTCTAAAATGGACCGAAGCATGCATGGTGAAACGCTCCCTGGCATGGAGTTTTCAACAATTATACCCACAACCTTCTCTCTTTACCAGGCTTTGATAATTCCCTCCAAAATGTTAAAATACACTCTAAAAAAAAAAATACATCTACGAGTATCAAACAACTAAACGCCATGAAAAAGAGGAGGGGGAGGAAAACAAAGATTCAGAGATATATAAACCAAACGCAACGTCTGGACCTTGTCTGAATGCTGATCTGAACCACAAAAGTATAAAGAAATTTCTGGGACAGTCAGGGAAGACCAAAACTGAACTGCATATTAGATTATATAGAGAAATTATTAATGCTGTGAGGTGCAATAATGGTACTGCGGTTTTGTTTTTTAAAAGGTCTTTTTCTGTTAGAGATAAACACTGAAATATTTATGGGGAAATATGATTCATGTCTGGGATGTGCTTCAGCATCCTGCCACAGAAATCATTTGAAAAGGAAGGAAGGATGATGGTTGCAAAAGACAGGTAACAGGCATACGGGGGCTCATTGTCGGATTTTTCCTAATTTCGAACATCCCTGACACTTCCTATATTTAAAAAACGTTTTTTAATGTTTAGAAACCGTTTCCTACAACATACAAAGTGTTTAAGTTACTTGATACAGAAAGTTACACAAAAGACGGTAAGACATTTTCATCTGGACAATGACACCCGTTTTACAGGTCCTGGAAAGGTAGGTGGGAACCCTGGTGGCTCAGTGGGTTAAGAGCCTGGCTGCTAACCAAAAGGCTGGCAGTTTGAATCTACCAGCCATTCCCTGGAAATTCTATGCAGTTCAGTTTTGATTCTCCCTGACTGTCCCGGAAATTTCTTTATACTTTTGTGGTTCAGATCAGCATTCAGACAAGGTCCAGATGTTGCGTTTGGTTTATATATCTCTGAATCTTTGTTTTCCGCCCTGTCCTCTTTTTCATGGGGTTTAGTTGTTTGATACTCGTAGATATATATTTTTTAGAGTGTATTTTAACATTTCGGCACAGTTCAACCCTGCCCTATAGGGTCGCTATGAGTCAGAACTGACTTGTCAGCAAAGGGTTTGCTTTTTTTTTTTTTTTTTTTTTTTTGGAGAAGTACAGTAACTTGTCCTGAGACACTGGGATGAGGCAGGGGGCTCAGGAAGGGAAGGCCTAGCTCTACTTCCCCTTATCATCTGGACTTGGTGGATGGCCTGGGTATTTAAGTCTACTGTAGACAGCTGGGATGGTTAAGGTCAAAAGGGACAGGGGTTGCAAGGGTGAGAAAAGCTGACAGATAATTACTGCCAGGCTTATGGTAAAACTAAAGAACCACGGTATTGGCTTCACTGTTCAAATATCACACACGTTCTTTTTATTAGAAATACATTTAAATGTCAGGAACCATTACTCACAAATAAAATCTGCTGACATGTTCGTAAAGCATAGTTTCTATGAGACACTGTCATGGACTGAATTGTGTCTCCCCAAAATATGTGTCAACTTGGTTAGGCCATGATTCCCAGTATTGTGTGGCTGTCCTCCATTTTGTGATTGTAATTTTACGTTAAAAAGGATCAGGGTGGGATTTTAACACCCTCACTAAGGTCATATCCCTGATCCAATGTAAAGGGAGTTTCCCTGGAGCATGGCCTGCACCACCTTTTATCTTACAAGAGATAAAAGGAAGGGAAGCACAGAGTGGGGACCTCATACTACCAAGCAAGAAGCACCATGAGTAGAGAGCATCCTGCAGAGAAGCTCCTAGTCTAGGGAAAGATTGACAAGAAGGACCTTCCTCCAGAGCTGACAGAGAGAGAGAGCCTTCCCCTGGAGCTGACGCCTTGAATTTGGACTTGTAGTCTACTGCACTATGGAAGAATAATTTTCTCCGTTAAAGTCATCCACTTACAGCAGCACTAGATAACTAAGACAGACACTAAGACCTAGATTTGTGTTTCTTCAGAAAGCACCTTATTTGTAATTCCAGTAAAACTCTCAAACAGGGCCAGGCTCACAGAGCCATAAAAATTACCTGGCACTATTATTACAAACAAACACTAACGTCTATTACCTGACAGTGTTTGTTGTTGTTGTTACCTGCTGTCGAGTCGACCCCAACTCGGGGAGAACCCACACACAAAGGAACAAAGCACGGCCCCGTCCTACGCTCTCCCCATGATCAGACATCCGACCGTTGTGATCCATAAGGTTTTCAAGGGCTGAATTTTGGAAGGAGATCACCAGGCCTTTCTTCCTAGTCTGTCTTAGTCTGGGAGCTCCGTTGAAACCTACTCAGCATCACAGCAACACACAAGCCTCCACTGACAGATGGGTGGTGGCTGCACATGAGGGGCACGGGTCGGGTAGAGAATCAGGGCCTCCTGCATGGAAGGTGAGAATTCTACCACTGAACCACCATTTAGAAACTCTTAATTCCTGAGAGTATTTAGAAAACAAGGTACATGTGATTACAGAAGTAAATTATTCTAACGTGGTTTCCCATCTTGGTGGGTAGGGGTTGATATCTCTGTGTGTTCTTTATGCTCAGGAAATGAGTGTGGAGAGCTATGGGAAAGGCTGCCAACAGCTCTGGAGGGCCAGCAGGGAACGCTTATCCGGCAGACAGAAACAAGGACTATGACAACCTCCACCCAGCACACGCAGCTCGGGAGAGCCAGCAGGGAACGCTGATCTGGCAGACAGAAACAGGGACTATGACAACCTCCACCCAGCACACGCAGCTCGGGAGAGCCAGCAGGGAACGCTGATCTGGCACACAGAAACAGGGACTATGACAACCTCCATCCAGCACATGCAGCTCGGGAGAGCCAGCAGGGAACGCTGATCTGGCAGACAGCAACAGGGACTATGACAACCTCCACCCAGCACACGCAGCTCGGGAGAGCCAGCAGGGAACGCTGATCTGGCAGACAGCAACAGGGACTATGATAACCTCCACCCAGCACACGCATCGGGAGGATATCTGACCTCACGCTTACAAGTCCTCAAACACGTCCTTTCTCTTCAAGAATCTTGCAGCCCCGTAAAACGAAATGAGACTAACGAGGTACAGCAGTCAAGGGACAACAGCCAGAAGGCAGAAGGGGACAAGGAAGCTGCTGATAGGGAACCCAAGGTTGAGTAAGGATACTGTTGATGTGCTGTGAGATTGTTAACTATTGTCATAGGGCAACATATGTTGTAACTGTTAAACGAGAAACTGTTTTGTTCTGTAAGCCTTCACCTGAAGTACAATTAAAACAAAAAGAACCTTGCCAAACCCAAAAGAAATTTCTAGAGCCACTACAGAATTATTTGTGAAACAGCTCTCTTGAAAGTCAACCATTCACACTTCGTCTCTCACTGGCACAGCCGAGGCCCACCCAACGCGAGAGTTATGAATGGGAGGCAGTCAAAGCATCAATGTGACAAAGTTACTGGCTTTGACTTGCAGGGGTTTTCTCCGAAGTGGACAGGATTATCCATCGGAAGACACTCTAGAAGGTTCATTGCCACATGCACATGGAGAATGTTTCCTTTACTCAGTGTAGAATGTTCCACAGGGCACTCTGATGTTGAGTGTCCCAGAGAACCCAGCCGGTGTCCCCGCTGTTGAGGTTCTCCCACGTGCTGGAGCCCCACCACTGGCCAGGAGTGGCCTACCTTCCCCACAGACTCCAGTGGCTTCCAAGGCACAGCCTTCTCCAAAAAGACGCCTCCCACTGCCTACACACCAAGGCTGGAGGGAGGAGAAACACCACTACAGTCCCCCAAAGGGAAGGACAACACCTGGGAGGTTATGAGACCCTCGGGGCTCCTCACCTTTGAATCCCGCTTGGTCACCAGGGCGTACAGGGACTTTTTATTCAGATCAAAGTGGCTGCAGACGTCCCTGGCAGCTTCAGCCCCCTGGGCCACCAGGGCCGCCATGAGGTTCAGGCAGGCTCGGGCCAACCTGCACAATGACAAGGAGGATCTCTGTCAGGTCGGAGACACCGGATACACAAACCTGCTTCATCATGAACCAACTGCACTTCATTATCCCCAAACCAGAAAAAGAAAGGCACAGGGTATGCTTTAAAGAACTTAAAAAAAAAGATAACAGAAACTTTTAAAAAGCTAAAAAACTGAGACTAAGAAGGATCACAAATACAAAACTCAAAGTGTAAAGATGGACGTTTATCTCTAAGTGAATCCTCATGTAACTGAGAGACTCCAATCTCATCCCTAAGCTTGGGGGACAGAGAAAGGCCTCGTCACACGGGCATCTCCAAGAGCGAGCTCCCACGCCTTTCCACTCTGCCGTTACCCAGACCCCGTGGTTAACTGGGCACCCAGGGCTACCAGGCTCTGTTCTAGGCCCGGGGCAGATAGCAGGGCCCGTCTTTACAAGGCAGTCAAGGTCTCAGCCCTTGTGCACCTACATTCTAGGGTAGGGAGACAGAGGGTCAGAAAACAGATACAGATTGTGGTGCTGCAGGCTACCATCAAGTCAGCTGCAACCCCCTGCACAACGGAACAAAAAGCTCGTGATCGGCTGCGGATCAGACAACATCCCGTAGCGATCTAAAGGGTTTTCACTGACTGATTTTTGGAAGTTGATTGCCAGGCCTTTCCTCCAGGTCTGTCTTAGTCTGGATGCTCCACTGAAACCTGTTCAGCACCACAGCAACACACAAGCCTCCACTGACAGACGGGTGGTGTCTGCACATGAGGGGCACTGGCTGGCCAGGAATCGAAGCTGGCTCTCAGCATGGGAGCTGAGAAATCTACCACCGAACCACCACTGCCCCAGTGCGTCAGATACAGATACACAGACAGAACGCTGCTTCGAAACACTAGCAGGAGAAAGAGGCAGAAAGTGACAGTGGACGTAGGATGGTCAAATGTCCCGAGGTGACACTCCTGGGAAGTCCTGAATGGGTGCAGGGGGGGAGAAGGGGAAGCTGACTATCCTGGGGAAGAGCCAAAGACAGAGGAAGGAGGAGGGGTAGAGACATGGTCCCGGTGCCCGTGAGGAGCAAAGGTCAAATGCACCCTTGGAGAGCTGCAGACAGACGGACCAAGGCCGGTGCTGCAGGCCTACAGGCGGGCACACACGACTCACCTGTAGCCCGAGGCATACAGGGACTCACAGACAAGCTTCATGTGGTTATTCAGGAGCTTCTTCACGATGTTGGTTCCCACAGCATGAAAATGGGAAAGATCGCTTGCCGTCCGCAACAATATGGCCTCAAAAGCTTGCAATATTAATAGTGTCTACAAAGACGGAATGGAAACACTCATGAATCACTATATTTCTTTGTCTCCTGTACATGTAATAATCTAGTTACAACTACACAAAATGAAATGAAAAAAGCAAATTCTATTAGCAATTAGGCTTCACTGCTTTGGGGATATTCAGACCCAGAGCCTTACAGCAATACCTCTGGGATTTCAAACGGCTCATAAACGTCCTCAATTTTCAACTCCTTTGGAATCAGAAAACAACAGCGCATTTCTAAGTCTGTAACGCAAAAGTTTTTAACAATTTCCTTTGGGTCAAACAAACCATGTCGATACCAAGTGCACTTAGATTCTAAGAATCCATGATCCTTCTGTTAGTATTCACCAAACGTTAACAAGTTAGTGTTTTCCACTAAAATGCTTTCAAAGGTCATGAATGCATTCCTATAGTTCAGGGACAAAGTGTCATTTTCTGTAGAAAGCTGCGATGTCTTGGAAATTTACATCCCATTTCTCACCATTGAGCTTAACACAAGAGCAACATTAACTTCCGTCTAGTCATCAGCCAGGTGAGGAACAACATACCTCACTTTCAGGTCGCTTCTCGCCACTCAGGAGCTGGAAGATTTCTGCGCACTCGACGGAAATCTTTATATAGCCTTCCACGACATCATACACCCGCTCCTGAGGGAGCTGTTTGGCAGCAGAGATGAACGCTTCCAAGGCTGAGATAAAAGTGGCATACGAATGTTCACAAGGATGGTCTCCAGGCCACAAGTGACTCCTCAGTAGTCCGCTAATGCAGCCCACTGGCCTGGGCAGTGAGCGCCCCCCACCCCACCGGCAGAGGCTGCTACAGCAAGCGATGGAGGCAGCACAGGACTGTAGCAAACGGGGAGCCGACGGAACTCAGGGGCTGCAATCCTGGCTCCAGCAATTCCTCACCCGGATGCCGCCTCTAAGCCTCAGTTCTCTCACTGATAGACTGGAAATAACAATACAAGTGACACTGTATAACATGGCAATGAAACATTACCAGGAGCTTTACCTACATAACAACATTTAACTCTCCCGGCAACCCTTGCACTAGGTACTAATATTTTTTCCCACGTTGCGATGCAACTTTTCTCCTGCAACAGCCACACTTATTCATTTAATAGTTACTGAGTGTCTTTTGGAGCTGGTGGTGCAGTGGTTAAGAGCTCGGCTGGTGTGTCGACCTTTCTGATAGGAGCTGATAATTTCTTTCACCTGGGAGAAACGCTCACTGTGTTCCAGCACAGTAACACGGTCTCCACATTCATGTCCAATCGTGTTTTTTTCCCTCCCAGCCTCCTAAGCTGAATACTTTCCAAGGGATTACAAGGAGTTGTAAAGGACGTACACTTTTCCAAACAGTGAAACTAAACTAGAGAATCTGCTCCCCATCAGTCACTGGTCCAGTCTTGGTCAACTGACAGGTCCTCGTGGTGGTTTTTGGCGGCTTGTCACGTGTTGCCGAATGAGTGTGCGTGTTGGAGAGTCAACGCAGACAACCCGAACAGTAGCAAACCGCCTAAACGAACAGCCCAGGGCTGACTCACGGCAGTGAACCCAATAAACATTCGTTGTGGAAATGAGCACCCTTCACCTACTTCCTGACAAATCCAATAAAGAGATTTTAAACCAGCTGAGGAATGCTGCCCAAGCAAGGGAAACGTGAAGTCGCACGAAACCGTCACAAACAAGCTAGTCGCGGTCCTCCCTCGCTGTTGTCAACAGCTCAGGGCAGGGACTCCGGCTCTGACCCTCAGGGCCGCAAAAGCTGCAAAGAGGAGGGGTTTTGTCTAGCACGCAAACGCTACGCAGACCGAGGCCGAGAAACCCCCTTCCGAAGCGAGTGCACCCCGCCAGCCGCGACCCGGCACTCACCTGGGCCCGCGTCCTGCGAGTCCCTCAGCTGAGTCTTGAACTGCACCCCGGTGAGCTCGTCAGCGCGGGCCCGCTTGGCTGCGCCCGCGGGGTAGGCCGCGCCGTTGTGGCCGTCCGGGGCCTTCCTCTTGGGGACCGTCCTCTTGGGGACCCCCATGGCCGAGAGGGGACCGGGGCGCCACGGAAACCACGCACCCGTAGACACCAGCCGAGAAGACACGTGCCGGAAGCCGATGCGCGTCTCTGGCCCACGCCTGGGCCGGAAGGGGCGGGGCTTCCGCAAGGGGCGGGACCTCGAGACGTTAAGTCGGCGGAAGGGGCGGGGCGGAGACTCGGGGAGGTGGGTACGGCGGGTCCTCGAGTTGGTCTTGGCTGGGCGAGAGGCTTGTGGCTCTCTCGGGGGACCTTGGCGAGAAAACTCCGGAGCGCCTCCGACCCCCACCTCCCGCCTGTGGGTGGCGAGGGCACGAGCCCGAGCTTCGTAGGGGCCGTCAGTGTTCGGTTCTTAACCTGAGGGCGCCATGATGGTGCCGCGGCCGCTCACGCGCTCGGGATTCGGTACCTGACCCGGTTGGAGGCGCTGCCGTTTGGAGCGAGGTGGCTGCTCCCTGTTGGGGATCAAAAAAAACAAAAAACAAAGTCACTGCCGTTGAGTCAATTCTGACTCACAGCGACCCTATAGGACAAAGTAGAACTTCCCTATAGGACTTTCAAGGCTGTGATCTTTACAGAGGCAAACTGCCACGTCTTTCTTCCGCGGAGCGGCGGGTGGGTTAGAAACGCCGACCTTTCGGTTAGCAGCCGAGCGCTTTAACCTCTGCGAGACGAGGTTGCATGCCAGGCTGCGTATTTCAGGGAAGTTTTTTCTCGGATATCTGGGCCGAGGACCGTGCAGGAGCCCCTAACCTGACCCTAGCTTCTCTCACAACCTGAACCAGACCAGCTTGTCTGATGGGGTGTCACCCAGACTGACCCCTGTCCCGGCTTCCCCGCACTGATGGGGGGACGTGCACCTTGTCGGCAGCGCAGAGTGCAAGGTGGAGATCCAATGAAGTAACGTCTGTGAACGCCTCCGCATCTCAGTTCTTGTCATTAAAATGGGGACGGCAGAGCCAGCCATAACCAACCTCTGGCGCTGTCGTGAGCAGCAAATGACGCAATGTGTGAAAAACCTCTTTGACGGAGAAAAAGTACAGTGCGTTTTTGCAGGATGTTGTTAATTGACTTGTGAGCCTCAATAAATGCTTTCTGGAATAAAATGGAGATATAAGTGAATCCGTAAGAAAAAAAAAGTGCATTTTTTACTACTACCTCAATACTTGGTTGTGTGTTCACGTAAATTACGAAACAGCTCATTAGCTGAGTAATTGGGATTCTCTGTCAAGTGGCCTTTAGCCTGAGGAAATACTTCTTGTGTTCTGGAAGCAGATGTGTATTGAGCATCTCAGACGAGGTGTGTTTTGGCCTGTTGTGGTTTCAGAACTTCCCTAGCAGTCAAGTCCGATGACATGGACCCTGGGCCTCTGGCCTGGCAGGCCTCTTGTCCCTAAGGAAATGCCACGTTAGTGCGGGTCAGACAGAGGGAGTCACCCCAGCAGGTCTGAGCTGGTGCTTCAATAGCAGGTGGATGTGCTCAAAATGCAGGCTGCAAAGGTCCACACTCTAATTAGGAAAGACAAACTTAATTATTCTCAGCACTTGCCCACAGTGGTGCTTTTCTCTGGTTAATTGCCAGCCATCAATGTCATCTTCTGCCAGGGTGAACCTGACCAAGAGGCAGTAGAGAGGTGGGTAATAGTCAAAAGTCCTGACTTCAGTTTCAAAGTCACTGGTCCAGTGGACAAAGGAGTCCCTGGGTGGTACCAATCATTAACACACTCAGGTGCTAACCAAAAGGTTGGAGGTTTGAATTCACCCAGAGGCGCTTCAGAAGAAAGACCTGGCAGTCTACTTCTGAAAAATCAACCAATGAAAACTCTATGAAGCACAGTTCTGTTCTGACGCATATGGGGTTGCCATGAGTTAGAATTGACTCAACAGTAACTTGTTTGTTGTGTTTTGTTTTTTTATTTTTGTTTTCTACCTTGGGGAAATCACTATGTCTGTGGATTAGTTTGCTTGACAAGGGCTCAAAAAGAGTAAGGAATTTGCCGGAAATACCCAGCTAATAAGTGGGTATTAGGACTCAGTGAGTTTTTGTAAGCTGTTGTTAATTGACTTGTGAGCCACAATAAATGCTTTTGGGAATAAAATGGAAGTATAAATGAATCAGCTGAAAAAAAAAAAAAAGTGAATTTTTTACTACATATAGGACTCATCCAGTGTGTCTCAACCCCAATTTAAAGACAAACAGAAGTTGCCAGTGCCCACCCCGGCCCTGGCCAGAGACAAAGGACTCCCAGTCGTGATGGCAGGTATGGCTCTGCAGTAGGGTGCTTCAGACTAAATCAGCCTGATGCCAGGAATCGTTGGAACCAGGCCACTAACTCCCCTTGTTCAGATACCAGGCTCAATAACCAACCTTAGGATAATGACTTGGCTTTCATGGAAAAGGTCAGCATGGAGAGAAAGACCCTTACTAGCCCCCCAAGAGCATCCTGGTCTGCTTGAAGATTGTGCTCAGTGTTCCTCAGACATTACATACTGATATCCACCTCAGGGCCTTTTCACTGCTGTTCTGTCCTTCTGAAGCTCTGTCCAGACCTTATGTGGCTCCAACTCTCATTACACAAGGGCTCTTCCTACCATCCCTCACCGCCTGTCTCCTTCCCCTCCTCTAGTCCTTATTATCTACTGAAATCAGATACTTACGTGTTATTCAGACTCCTTTAATAAAATATGCACAATGGCACAGAAGAGCATTTAATGCTCCGCTCTCACCGCCTAGAAGAAGGCTTGGAACATGGTTGTTGTTGCTGTTGTATGCCATCAAGTCAACCCTGACTCACAGAGACACTGGGGGACAGAGCAGAACTTCCCCATAGGGCTTCCAAGGCTGTTATCTTTATGGAAGCAGACTGCCACAGCTTTCTCCCATGGAGCAACTGGTGGGTTCAAAACACTGACCTTTCAGTTAGCAGCCGAGCACTTAACCACTGTGTCACCAGGGTTCCCTTGGAATATGGTAAGGTTCAATAAATACTTATTGAATGAATAAACATCCAGCTAGAGAGAAATATGAATGAATACCTAGACCTAGGTCTTGAGTTTGCTTAATGTTAATCTATCCTAAAAGTCCATGGGTGGTGCAAACAGCTAATGTGCTTACTGCTCACCAAAAGGTTAGAGGTTTGTGTCCACCCAGAGGTGCTTCAGAAGAAAGCCTGGTGATCTACTTCTGAAAAATTAGCCATTGAAAACCCTATGGAGCACAGTTCTACTCTGACATGCTTGGAGTCACCATGAATTAGAGTCAACTCCATGGCAACTGGTTTCACTGGTTATCTTAAAAGGCAGGTTGACTCTTGGAATGCTGTCAAAAAGCCTCAGGTAGATATTTCTGCATCAGTCAGCTTGTAAACTGACCCCTGGACTGTGGTGAATTAGTCAAGGGAAGTCCAACCTCTAATAGCCAGTTTATTTCCAGTGGCCACACTTCCCATTCACACCATTAATCGCGGTGTTTATTTTGTGCTTATTTCAATTCCGTAAGGTGAAAGTCAAGTTCTGGACAAGGGTAAAAGGAGAAGCTCCATATCAGGTTCATACTGAAGCAGGTTTATCGCGGGCTCTCAGAATGTGAGAAGTGTACGTTGTACACAAGATGATGTTATTTTCATGCTATGCCCTGCATTCTTTCAATGAGATAAGAGCTCCTTAATGCAATCATGTTATAGACAGGAGGCAATTCCTTTCCCTCTCCTGTTTTAATCATTTTAGTGGTGAATTTTTTCGGATGGCATTTACCAAGATCAAGACAGTTCGGTTATCACCTTGATTAGCAATTAGAAGAATGAAGCATTATTTCAAAGACAGTGACTGTGAACTCTAGCAAAGGACACAGCATCCCACGGACTAGAACAGAGAAGCCAGCGGCTTCCCCTCAATTCAACAAAACACCAAAACCCACTGACTATCTGCTATATGCATTGCATTGTACAATTAGCCACGAGGGATTCAAAAAAGTAGAACACACTGTATCTCCCAAAAAGAGAATTACAGTATCATTGCAAAGGTGACACACCTGATAAGTTCAGTAGCAGTAAAGAATTTAGCCAAGAATCCAAGATGATATGGGATGTTCCAAGGCTACATGATGACTATCAAATGAATTATCTGAACATCTGAACAACAGACACAAGGAGTCAGTATAATCCAGGTTCGATCTGTGTGGACTTCTTGATAAAATGCTGACAAAACAGAGAAAAAATCTGGAACATCATTTTTTTTCCCCTTCTTTGAAGGAAAACTGAAGTAGAGTAGAAAATATTCTCCTCTTGTTCGATATGGAATAAAAGCCTCAAAAGTGCAGGCCTAAGTGTGGTAAAAACGGCGACATAGATGAAGTTTGTCTTCTTAACCCTCTCCAAACTCCCTCTCTGCCCACCCACCTCCCACCACACACACAGAGAGTACCTTCTGCTTTCCCAGACATAGTCTCCCTGGGAAATGCCTCCTCCAGAATTATTCTTTTTCACCTCCATCCCTATGCTAAGTCTCCCTCTTTCCTTGCTCTTCCTCCATAACCTGTTCCTCGCAAAAATGATTTCAGCTAGCCATCAGAAAACAAAGAAACTTGAGAAATTCACAATAAGGTGCTGGAGGATCCCAACATGCATCTGTCAGTCTGTTGTACTGTAGCATAGTGGGTTGTGTATTGCTATGATGCTGGAAGCTATGCCACCTGGTATTTCAAGTACCAGCTGGGTCGTCCATGAAAGATAAGTTTTGGTGGAGCTTCCAAACTAAGACTAGGAAGAAAGACCTGGTGATCTATTTTCAAAAAATCAACCGATGAAAACCCTATGGATCATGACAGAATGTTGTTCGATATAGTGCTTTAAGATGAGCCCCCTAGACTGGAAGGCACTCAAAATACAACAATGAACTTGAGCATGTCAATGATTGTGAAGACGGCACAGGACTAGGCAATGTTTTGTTGTACGTGGGATCGCCATGAGTTGGAGCTGACGAACGACAACAACAATGGAGGATGATAACAATTTGCAACCTACCAACAAATATTCACGCTTTAAAAGAAGACACCTGAGGATCATAACCCCCCAAATGAATTTCTAGTAGTGGTGAGTTAGTCATTGTGGCATTGAACCAGGTGGCAGGGAGACGGAGCATGGACAAGGGAGAAGAGAAGCTTCTGTGCATAAATCTGCCTGGGAATTACAGCCATTACCCCAATTTTCAAGAATATACTTTCCAAATCCAGCCCACGTCCATTCCAGAAGTATGTATTGATCCTGGTAGTAGAATGTCTACAAAGGCCGTATCCTCATTTAATATGTGTTTATGTTGATGATCAGGGTCTCAGGTTAGACTACTGAAAAACAGTGGGCAGTTGAGATTATGGCCCTATTCTTTGAACAGAAAATGTAGCAAAACCCGTACCCAATTTAGAGATTAAAATCTCTGTTATGGGTTGAATTGTGTCCCTGAAAAAATATGTGTTGTAAATCCTAACCTCTATAGTTGTGGTTATAATCCTATTTGGGAATGGATTTTCTTTGGTATCTTAATGAGGCAGTATTCACGTAGGGCGTGTCTGAAATCAGTCTCTTTTGAGACATAAAAAGAGCAGATTGCACGAGCAAACACAAACGAAGGGGAAGATGCACACCGTATGATAGCCAAGGAACCTAGAAATAGAAGCTGAAAAGATGCAAGGACCATCCGCCAGAGCAGACAGAGAGTCCTCCCCGAGAGCTGGCGCCCTGAATTTGAACTTCTAGCCTCCTAAACTTTGAAAAATAAATTTCTGTTTGTTAAAGTCACCCACTTGTGGTATTTCTGTTACAGCAGCAGTAGATAACCAACACAATTGCAAATGGGAATTTTCAAATCTATTATGTAGACTGATTTGACATCTTAATCATTAGAAATATTTTACAAAATGAGGAAATTTAAATAGCAATGTACTCAAATTAACAGCTAGTAAGAGGACTTTATACCTATAAACAGAGAATATATGTTCTTTTTAAGCAAACATGGAAAGTTAAAAAACTGACCATATTCTAGGCTGTGAAGGAGGCCCAACAAATTCCAAAGAATCAGCATCATACAGACCATGTTCTCTTACCATCAAGCACAAACATTAGACCTTGATAATTAAACGATAGGGTTTTTAAAATCCCACAAGTCAGGGAGGGGGTGGGGGTGGGGCGGAGGAGACAAACTTCTAAGTAACTGTTGGAAAAACATTTGGGAAATTATGAAACACTTGGAATTAACAAAATGAACATTCTACACAGCAAAATATGTGGGACCCAGTACCTAGGGGAAACTTTACAGCCTTAAATTCATTGATCAGAAAGCAAAAAGGATGAAAATAAATGAGCTAATAAGTGTTTAAATCAAGAAATTGGAAAGAGTACACACACACACACACACACACACACACACACACACACACTAGCCCAAAGAAATAAGGAGGAAAGACTATTCAAAAACCAAAAGCTGGCTGTTTCTGTTTTCTAGATTAAATAGAAAAACCTCTGACAAGATTAATTGGAGAGATAATAGGAAAAGATGCAAATAAATGAAAGACAGAAGGGAGGAAATTAGTACACAAAGAATAAAGATTTTCCAAATAATAATAAAAGAATATTATGCATACAATGGAATAATATTCAACCATAAAGAGAAGTGAAGTTCTGATACATGCTATGACATAGATGAACCTTGAAAACATTTTGCTGAGTGAAATGTCAGATGCAAAAGGACAAATACTTGTATGAAACACCTACATTAGGCAAATGCATAGAGACCAAAGTCTATTAGGGGGCACCGGGGGTGGGGAGGAGGGAATGAGAGTTACTGAATAAGGGGTGCTGTGTTTCTGTTTGGGGGATGAAAAACTTTTGGAAGTGGACAACATGGTGAATGTAGTTAATGTCACTGAATTTGTTCACTTAAAAAGGGTTAAAATGGCAAGTTTTTGATATATGTATTTTACCACAATAAAAGTTTTTAAAAAGAATATTATAAACAATTATTCACTCATGATTTTGGAAACTAAATGAAATGGACACATTGCTGGAAAATGTTGAAATCTGAAAATTGGCACACACACACACAAAAATAGAAAACTTGACCAATAATCATTAAAGAAAATTATACGACAAACCTTTTCTGTGGCACAGATAATTCTAGAGATAAATTTTAACCATTTTTCAAGTAATGGATTATCTTTATCTTATTCAACCTGTTCCCAAAGCAGAAAAGAAAGTAACCCAACACCTTTCATGAAGCTAGTGTAGCCTTAAGCACAAAACCAGCCAAGGATAATACCAAGAAAGAAAATTGTGAGCTTATCTCAATTATAGGCACAAATAAAATAAAACAAATCCATTGCCATCAAGTCAATTCTGATTCTTAGCCACCCCGTAGGACAGGGTAGAACTGCCCCATAGGGTTTCCAAGGAGGAGCTGGTGGATTCGAACTGCTGACCTTTTTGGTTAGCAGCTGAGCTCTTTAACTAGGGCTTCATATACATATATACATACATATACATATATACATGCACATATATATATGTGTATGTATGTATATATATTTGCCTGGGGGCGAAAAATTACTGAGACGCTAAGCTCTCTGTGAACTGACAAAGCCCGGGAACCTATAGTCTTAATAGGAGCTCACTTTTGTTGATTCTGAATTCCCTTTAATAGATTTCGATTTTTTTTTAGCTTTAAGTTTTCCCTGGAAAATGATCATTTAATAATTTTAAAATCTGAAATGTATGGGCCATGGTCAACAAACATTCATAAATTAAGATTTAAGATGAACTGCGACTCCTACCTACAGAGGGCGCCATTGACAGCTCCAGCCGGGATGCAGCTCGGGTGTGCAGAATTGCACGCTGCCTCCTGAAGCTGCCTTCCCACCGGCCTTCTTCCTCCCCACCCCCCGCGCCCCGATATTTTTCTGAGGGCTTTTTTACTGCTGCCAACCAGGGGGAAACTGACTGGGTATATTCATAACTACCTTGCTCTTTTCTTCCCTCCCCAAAACCCCTTGCCATCTAGTTGATTCTGACTCATAACGACCCTGTAGGACAGAGTAGAACTGCCCCATAGGATTCCCAAGGCTGTAAGTCTTTGCGGAAGCCGACTGCCACCTCTTTCTCCCGCAGAGCAGCTGGTGGGTTCCAAGCTTTAAAGTTAGCAGCCAAGTGCTTAACCACTGTGCAACCAGGCTATCCTCCCTCCAGGGGAGACAAAATCACCAGACAGCCTAACACAAGGATTTTGAGGGCTGAAGTCAGATTTGCTGACATTTCAAAGAGAAGCCAGATCCTGAGAAATCAAGTACGTCACAGAGAGCTGGGGACAGGGGCACTGCTGTGCATAGGAAGAGAGTGGGCCTGGGGTGGAAGCGAAGAGAGGTATTCAGAGACCGGGATGCAGGAGAGTGTCCCAGGTGGTTCACAAGGAAGGGAAAACTAAATTATAGTGCAAAACCCTACCGGTGTCCTGCCAGAGGGCCAGGATAGCTGTCACCACGAGCAACAAGTTGGAAACTGTTTCATCATTAACTGACTACACAATGTGTTTATGATCACCGAGACATTCCTTGGGGTTAAGATGAACACCAAACATTGTCTTATATGCCCAACAAAAAATAAGACACTGAAGCCACAAAGCAAATACATTTATTATCATGGATACCCATTCATTGAATTTCTGCTCTAACTAGCTCTTGTAACCATGCTAGCTCTAAACTGCACCACAATCCACAGGTACGAGTGAGTGGCAGGGCTGGGGTTTGAACCTCTGTGCTCTGACCACAGAGCCATACCATTACCCACTACCCTCCACCATGTCAGTTTGCAGAGGTAAGCTTGGTTTTCTAGAGCCAGACCAGCTTCTTTCCAACACACTAGCCCGCTTTTCCTTCCATGAGCACAATTGCCTTTCTCACTGCAGGGAACCAGGGAAGAAGAGCTGCTGGCCCCAAAAGGGGAGGGAGGAGGGAGAGTAGTGTTGTCTGGAGACAAATGTCCCCTCCTTCTCAGATGGGACCTGGCTGGTCTAGGTCTTTGCTGCATTTAAGGAGGACAAGTCATTGGCAGAGCGATGCCTGAAGGCTAAGAGCAAGAACAAGAGCAGAATGCCTTAAGGCAAGAGCCACCTTAAGACTTCTGTCCCACCCCAGGGCCCCCCAGCCTTGGGAGGGGGAAAGGTGTCTGCTCCCTCTAGAATGGAATCCCTGCTTTGAATACTTGGGAATTTTCACACTGAAAACTCCCATGGATGAGAATTCCATCATTCAGGTGCTCCAATCCACTGTCATCGAGACCATTCCGGCTCATAGCGACCCTATAGGGTTTCCAAGACTGTAAATCTTTATGGGAGCAGAGGGTCACATCTTTCTCCCGAGGAGTCGCCGGTGGTTTTGAACCGCAGACCTCTCGGTTAGCAGTCGTTTACTTAACCACTGAGCCACCAGGGCTCCTCCGGGCTCTCCGAGGACTCCCAGAGTTTGCTTGTGCTGTACTCTTCTTTCACAAGGAGAAAAATCTGAACAACAGAAAACAAACTGAGAGCACACACAAAGAGAAAGGAAACAAAATTAAGACTTTAACCAACCAGTTGCTGTGGAGCTGACTGTGACTCACAGAGTCCCCATGTGTGTCAGAGCACAACTGTGCTCCACAGGGTTTTCAGTGGCTGATAGTTCAAAAGTAGATCACCAAGCCTTTCTTCCAAGGCACCTCTGGGTGGACTCCGACCTTGCAGTTAGCAGCTGAATGTGTTAACCATTTGCACCACCCAGGTACTCTATGTCAAAGAATCAGAATAGATTTACCCTAATTTGCTGAAATCCTACCTCTATTTTAAATAGATGAGAGGCTTTTAGAGCCCAAAAGGACTTTAGAGACCAAGCTTTTCATTTTGCAGATGTGAAAAGTGAGAGGCAGAGAGTTGAAATGCCTCCATGGGTGCCTGCCTCACAACGGCAGAACTGGGACTGGAACAGACATCTCCTGAGCTATTGGAAGATGACACGTCAAAATTCCTGTGACCAATGCAAGGAGCCCTGGTAGCGCAGCAGTTAAGAACTCTTTTCTGCTCACCAAAAGGTCAGCAGTTCAAATCCACCAGCCACTCCTTGGAAACCCTGTGGGGCAGTTCTACTCTGTCCCATGGGGTCACTATGAGCTGGAATCGACTCGATGGCAATGCATTTTTTGTTGTTGTTGTTGTTCAAACTTCCTTTGACCAATGCACAGAGACAGAAAGTGGGTTAGTGGTTACCAGGGGCTAGGAGAGGGAGGAATGGGCAGTTATTGTTTAAAGGGTACTGAGTTTCTGTTTGAGGTGATAAAAAAGAGTTTTGGAACTAAATAGTGGTGATGGTTGCATGGTCCCTGGGTGGCACAAACGGTTTGTGCTTGACTACTAACCTAAAGGTTGGCAGTTCAAACCCACCCAGCAGCACTGCAGAAGAAGGGCCTGGCGGTCTACTTTCATAAAGATAACGGCCAAAAAAACCCTTTGGAGCAGTTCTACGCTGCAACACGTGGGGTTTTCATGAGTTAAAATCAAACTCTACAGCAATGAGTTTGATGCACAACATCATGAATATAATTAATGCCACTGTGAATATAATTAATGTACACTTCAAAATGGTGAAAATGTCAAATTTTATGTTATCTATATTTTACCATAATAATAAAAAAAATTCCTCTGACCTCAGATGAGCCGTAGGTACAGGTAACCCGTTCACGGCAGCGCATGTTCTTAAATATCTCCTCCTGGAGGCTTCTGGGCTATTGCCCTCATGCCGGTTCTAACACAGTCCTTGCCGAGCCGGCCTTTTGCTGTGATGTGGCGCTTGGTGCCAGTCCTGTAAACAAACCAGCATGTGTTGCATTCTAAAAATAAGCCTTTATATTTCTCGACAATATTGGGCTCACTCTCCCGAGCTAAAAGTTTGCTTCTTTTTGAGGCTGACAAATGGTGGTTTATGTCTCCTTAGCACGGCTACAGCTCGTCTTTCTTGGAAGCCAGAGACTTACCCTGATGGCAGAGGTGACAGGATACGTTCAGGGCTGGGAGTTCAAGTGCAAAGCTCACAAACCTTTTCCAAAACAGGGTTGACACAGATACGTGGAGGGAGAAGAAGCCAGGACTTGAAGGAAGAAAGAGAAAAGGGCTACAATTCAGAGCTGGAAAGAAGGCACAGGGATTGCTTCAAAAGAAAAAGAGCTGCCCCTCGGATTGAAAACAGAACTCAAACAGATACCTGTCCACCAGTGTTCACTGCAGCTCTACTCACAATAGGCAAAAGGCGGAAACAACCTAAGTGAAAGAAATCAGTCACAAAAGGCGACATATGATATGATTCCGTTTATATGAAATATCAACAATAAGCAAATTCATAGGGACAGAAAGTAGATTAGAGGTTTCCAGAAGCTTGGAGAATAGGGAGTTATTGTTTAATAGGTACAGAGTTTCTGTTTGAGGTGATGAAAAAGTTTTGGAAACAGTGGTGGTGGTTGTACTATGTTGTGAGTGTAATTAATGCCAGTGAATCGTACACACACACAAAAAAAAACCAGTTAAAATAGCAAATTTTATGTTATATGTAGTGGTCTCTGTGTGGCACAAACCATTTGCGCTCAGCTACCAACCTAAAGGTTGGCAATTCGAACCTACCCATCAGCACCGTGGAAGAAAGGCCTGGCGATCTGCTTCTGTAAAGATTACAGCCAAGCAAACCCTACGGAGCAATTCTAGTCTGCAGGATACGGGGTTGCCCTGAGTCGGAATCGGTTCCACAGCAATGGGGTTGCATGTTACGTGTGTTTTGCTACAAAAAAATAAAAAATAAAAAAGTAAAAGGGAACGGCAGGAATTCAGACATTTAATTTTACAATGTCCTGTAAGTATGCCTCTCACACACAGAATGAATGGTGTGGGTACAGAGACACTTCTCAGACTCGGGTGCAAGAAGGGGTAAGATTGCCCAATGGTACCATCACACGGAAAGGAACTTTTCTTTTTCCTCCACCTCAGCCCCCAGCTTCTAACTGCTGGGAATTTGCAATAGAGCAGGACTTCAAATTCTGGCTCAGATGATCTGTGTGGCCTTGGTTTTCCTATCTGAGAAATGCAGATACTGGTAGCACCAGGACCGGCTTCATGTGTGTGTTACCTGGGCCCTCACTTACGGCCCCAGGCTCAAAGGCCCTATGCTTCATTTAATGTACCGCTGTCACTATCTTGAAACTTTTAATACTTTTTGAACAAGTGTAAAAATGGCATGGGAGCACTATCTGACCTCCTGTAAGCTCACAAGGGGCAAGGAGAATCAAGATCAACAGTCCAAGGCTGATTCCTATGAGGCAGAGGTCAGACATGCCTCCTCTCCCTGCCATCTTTACCATTTCTGACACCAACCATCCCTCCCGTGGCACTCTCTACTTCTGTGCTGGGTTTGATAATTCATCACAGAACTCAAAGACCATACTGATGATTATGGGGCAGTAACAGGTTACGATTCAGGTTCAGGAATGCTCAGGGTACAGTTCTTCCATCAGGACAGCCTCTTCCTAGCCGTGCTCACAGGCAAGCCTGTCTCTGGACCTCAGCCTCTGGCCTGCTCAGGCAAAGTGTTACAAAGCTCTTTTAGCTCTGCCAGTAAGTGCCCAGAGGCACCCCTACTCCATCAGCAAGCCTCGGCTCAAAGGCACTCTGCCAGGAAGCCCACTGTGCCATCTCCTGCTGATCTCTTCTGCTGCCATCTCTCTGCCACCGATTCGTGCCGTCTTCAGTGTTACAGCTCTCTCTCTGTCTCCCAGTTCCAGGAGCTTCTCAGTGCAGGGATCCCGGGTCCAAAAGATGCGCTCCACTCCCGACTGTTCTTCCTTGGTGGTGGTGAGATCCTCTCTCTGCTCTGGAACTGGCTCTCTTTAAGCCTAGTGGGATGGCAAAACTGACCAATCCCCTTGGTGGTCCACAATTACCCTATTTGCAAAGTGCCACCCTGGGAGTTACAAGACCATGGCAAGAAACACCACACAAAAGCAATCCATTGTACTGCAACAAGGAACCCCACATTTTCATTTTGCGCTTTACCAGTAAATTAGGTAGCCAGTCCTGGTTAGTACCTATCTCAAAGGGTTGCTATGAATAGTAATGTTTTGGGAACAGTTTATTACTTGGCCCACCCTTTGTCAGACTGAATTCACTGTGATTCCAGCTACTGCCATGTGGCTGAATAACCAAATGGTTACGACTGCTTTTTATTTTTCAAATTCCATTGTCAGAGAAGGATCTAGGGAAAAATTGCCTTGGTGGAAAAGATGATGCCTCTTCTTGCCCCAGATTAATTTTACAAGGATCCTCCCCTCCTTGAGGCTTATACTTCCTTCCCCACTTTCCTCTCCTTTGAGTTTTTATAGTGACCCAGAAAAACCCATTGTGGTCGAGTTGATTCCAACTCATAGTGACCCTATATAGAACAGAGTAGGACTGCCCCATAGGGTTTCCAAGGAGCAGGTGGTAGATTTGAACTGCTGACCTTTTGGTTAACAGCCGAGCTCCTAGCACTGCGCCACCAGGGCTCCAGAGTTCAGATAACTGATTCTACAATATTTAGAGAGAGGAAAATGAGGGAGCAGTCACTACTTTCTGTTTAGTTGGGGGCACATGACGGCATGTTGAAGTGTGGGATCCAGAGAAGAAGATAAATGAGGAATTATTTAAAGTTTTCTTTCAAGATTCCAAAATTCTTCAAGTGGTCAGATTAGGACCAAAATCTTTTTATTCAGCAGCAAGGACTGAGAGGCAAAGCAAAGGGAAACCAGAGAGGCCTTCTCCAGGCTCCTCCCCACTGCCCTCCACAACCACCTGCTTGCACAGCACTGCGCAGTCCCCATTTGTATTAGTTCCCTGAACCAGTTACTGTCCAGTTGACTCCAACTCATGGCGACCCCGTGTGTCAGAGTAGAACTGTGCTCCATGGGGTTTTCAATGGCTGATTTTTTTCAGAATTAGATCACCAGGCTTTTCCTCTAAGGCATCTCTAGATGGACTCAAACCTCCAACCTTTTGGTTAGCAGCAGAGCACATTAAACATTTGCTCCACCCAGGGACTCCATTAGATTCCTAGGGCTGTTATACCGAAGTACCACAGACTAGACGAGAGAAATTTATTGTCTCACAGTTCTGGAGATTGGGAGTCTGAAATCAAGGTGTCGGCCATTTTTATTCCTTCTGGTGGCTCTGAGGGAGAATCTGCTCCATGCCTTCTCTCCTCGCTTCTGGTGACGGCAGGTTGGCAATCCTTGGCTTGCAACCGCAGCATGATTCCATCATCACATGACCGTCTTCCCTCTGTATCTCTGTCTTTTCTCCTCTTTTATATCAGATTAGGACCCACCCTACTCCAGTGTGACTGCTTGTTAATTAATGACATCCATTATTTCCAAACAAGGTCACATTCACAGGTACCAACGGTCAGGACTTCAACCTATCTTTTTGGAGGACACAATTCAATCCATAATACCTTCCTAGTTGTTGTTAGGAGCCCTGGCGGAGCAGTGGTTAAGAGCTACGGCTGCTAACCAAAAGGTCGGCAGTTTGAATCCGCCAGTCAATCCTTGGAAACCCTGTGGGGCAGTTCTACTTTGTGCTATAGGGTTGCTACGAGTTGGAGTTGGAATCGACTTGACGGCAACGGGTTAGCTGTTAGCTGCTAGCTGCCGTGAGTCAGCCCCTGACTCACAGTGATCCCATGTGTTACGTTGTAGGACTGTGCCCCACGAGGTGCTCTTGGTTGTAATCTTTACGGAAGCAGTTCTCCAGGCCTTTTCTTCCACAGAGCCTCTGGGTGGGTTCGAAATGCAAACTTTGGGTTAGCAGTCCATCACAAACCGTGTGTGTCACCCAAGCTCCCAGACATCTTTCCAATGCGGCCACTTCTCCCCTTCTCTTCAGGTCTGCAACGTCCCAGCCCAAAGCGCAGCCACGCGCTCCTGATGGCACTCCCCTCCAGGCCCTCCCCGCCCCCAGACCCGCTCTGACTCCCTTCAGTCCATCTGCCCGCAAGGCGGGCCAGCGTAGTCTTTTACCAACGCGCATGTGATCACGCCCCTCCTCTGCTTCCAACCCTTTGCCAGCTTAGCATAAAGATGGAAGAGGTCCCCAAGGTCTCTGAGGCCCTCAGCTCTGGCCTGCCAACCTCTCCTCTCCTTGTCACCTGGCCGTGGCCTTTGCTCTCTGCTCCAGCCACCGCAGGGGTCTCTCCATCCTTCTGTAGAGCCATCACCACGTGCTGGTTCCTTTTTCTGAAATGTCCTCCCTCCCCAAACACCTGCCCAGCTTTTGCTTGGCCAACTCTGTCCCTCTCATCCATCTTACCTTAGAAACACCTCTGACACCTCTCTCCACTCCTCTCACCCAGCTTCCCCTGCGACCCACCTTCATGGCGCCTGGTCCCTCACGACGCCTGGCTCACTTGGCATTACCTGCTCCATCTTTGTTTTCTTTGCTAGCATACTAACTAATACTGACTGAGCACTTACTACCTTCCAGGGCCTGGTCTATGCACTTCACCTGCATCAACTCTTTAACGCCCCACAACAACCCTGAGAATTTTACCGCAATTATCTCCCCTTGGCAGGAAAAGGCCAGGCCATCTGCTTTCGTAAAGATTACAGCCGAGAAAACCCTAAGGAGCAGTTCTACTTGCAACACCAGGGTTGCCAGGAGTCGGAAGGGACTCAGTGGCGCCGGGTTCTTTGGTATCCCCCCAGCTTTACAGATAAGGAAGCTGAGCCTGGGGGTGATGTCATAGGGAGAGGTAGAGCCCACGGTGGCATCTGGGAGCCAGCACATACCCACAGGGTGGGGCTGCCAGCCCCCGGCTCCCAGGGAGTAGGTTCTGGGTCTGCGCTGCCCACCCTTCACCCCCAGCCCCTAGCACAGGGCCTAGTCCACGTAGGTACCCAACTGGACAAATGAACGGATAGAATGGAAAGTACATGAGGGACCTCACTTTCAACCCCGGTTGCACCCCTTCCGTGGGTTTGAACAAACATGATTTTTCGAGTGGCTCCTAAGTGCTGGGCATCCTTACCCATCCCTCCGAGCCTCAGTTTCCCCACCTGGAAAGGACACACTAATACCCATGTCAGGGATCGCTGAGAAGACTGGGCTCTCATTTTATTTTTAAGTCATTGTGCTTGGGCGACTGCCCTCCTCCACAACAAACAGCGCCGCTTATCACTCGCCACCCCGCCCCCAGAGAGGGAAAGGGGCGGGACTCCCCTAGGCGGCCACCCAGCCCTGCTGGAGCACTGTGTGGGATGTCACCCACCCCTCCTTGCAGCCAGGAGGGTCCCACAGGGAGGCCAGCGGGTCCCCGTTTCCTTTCTCTAGGCCTCCCCACCCGCGCCGGGGCGTCCGCAGCTCGCCGGTCGGCGAGGGCAGTGCGCCTGGTCCCGCCCTCTGGCCTCATCATCTGCGTTTCCGCGTCAGGCCCGCCGCGAATTTGGCAGCCCCTCCCGCGTTGTTCGAGAACACTTTGTGCCTCCCGCCAGGCCCTCCTCCCTCCCGCCGTCGCCGCCCGGGCCCGGACGCGCCGCGCGGCCCCGGGAACCGGTACCCGGCGCGCAGCCGCGGGCCCCACGCACTTGCGCTCGGTTCCCTGGGGCCTGGGCCACACAGGTTGCTCCGCGCCCACGGACTGGGCGTCCAAACGTGCGTCCGCGTCTAACGGAGAGGTTCAGAAAAATGCTGTGGCCCATTTTAAAACAAAGCCCAATTATTAGCGCTCGGCGCTGTTTATGCCGGTCCCAAGTCAGAGCCTCTGCGCGCTGCGGCAACCAGTGCCAAAGGAAGCGCGGTCGGAGCGCAGAGAAACCGGCTCTGGAGCCATCTGTCCCGTCCTAGCTGCGTGCGCTTGGGCAAAGCACCGGGGCTCAGCCTTCTCTTCCGTGAAATGGGGATAAGCGTGAGAGCCTCGCCGCCCGGCTGGGAGGGGCGATTCTGCACCTGGAGCATCGAGCGGTCGCAGAGATGTCAGTGCTGGGGTCCGATGGCGTGCCGGCGGCGCTTACACCCCCAGGACCCACCTTCCCGCGGCCTCCGCCCCGCCCCGGGCGCCCCAGCTGCACGCGCGGCGCTGGCTCCAAAGTGCGTCACGGGCACCGGCCGCGCTCCTCCGGCGGCCAGGGCGAGGCTGGCGCCGGGCCAGCGCGGGCCGGGCCGGGGTGCCGGGCCGTCTCCGGGGCGGGGACCCGGCGTGGAGCCGCTCAGGTTGCGCGACCCTCGGCGCGCTGTTGGGGGCGCCCTCCGCGGTGGGCAGCGCGCCAGGGACCGGCCTCGGCAGCCGCGGGGCGCGAACGCTAGGCTTTCGCTTCTGCCCTCCTCGTTCCCTCCCTTTGGCACTGGGAAACTGCGCGGATCCTTCCCGGGGCTTCTCGCCCCGCCCCAGTTCTCCGCCCCCTCCCCTTAACCCGGGAGCCCCAGCTGGCCGCGCCGGGGAGGAGGCTTGGGCAGCCGGGGCGCGGAGCCGGAGGGGGGCCACGGAGCCACTGGAGACCGACTCGCCCCGCCATGTGACGTTGCCCCCGCCAGCGAACCCCCCGCGTGTCCCGCACCATGCTCCCGCGGGGACGCGGGCGCCGGTCTCTCGCGCCCCAGTCGGCTCAGCATCCCGGCCTCCGCAGGCAGGTAGAGCCGCCGGGGCAGCTCCTGCGCCTCTTCTACTGTACTGTCCTGGTCTGCTCCAAAGAGATCGCAGCGCTCACGGACTTCTCCGGTAAGAGTACCTCCCTCCCGGTGCGCCCCGGGGGGCACGGCCGGGTTGGATTAAAGTTGGGGCGCGCTCATAGCCTATTTTTTTTTTTGCCTTGTGTGAGCCCTTGGCATACAGCTGGCTGCGTGCGGGGTAGCGGCAGGAGAGCGCCCCTAGAAAGAAGGGTAGGTAACGTGTTTGGAGTTTCTGGCCCAGCTGTTGACCTCGTCGATTCCCCAGCACCGGGGAGCCGGCTCTGGCGGACGCGGGTCCTCTGAGGTTCCTTGAGCTGAACCTGCGCGGCGCCCAGGGCTGTAGAGTACACGTGTTGTGGTCTGCGGAGTGGCGTTTGGCTGCGCCCCGGCCAACGTTCTGGGTGCCCATGTAAGGAGACGTGCCCAGGGGACAGCTCACTCGAAGTCTGCGCCGGCAAGGCAGGGAGGGACGCTCGTGGGGACCGGGGTCTGGTGGAGATATGGTGAGAGACGAGGAGGAGAAGCTTACAGGAGAGAGAGGAGTCTCGGGGGCCGTGACTTTACCGCCAAAATGTGCTAGCCTCCCCTCTCCAGTCTCAGCCCCCTTTAAAAAAAATAATTGAGCTTTTCTGTTGGGGATTGAGACCACGTCCCGCAGCTGATCTCAGGTAGCTGTGGGGTTGCAGGTGCGGCGATGGAAAGTGAAAGAAGCTTTTGGGTTGATGACGGCTGTGGAGCAGCGTTCTTTTAGTGTTGCGATTGCTTAGGATAACGAATGTCCTTACAACTCTCTGTAACAGACCTAGTCTCCCTCTAGAGAAACTGGGGGGGCTTCACCTTTCCCCAGCCCAGATCAGCTCAGTCCCGGAAGCAGCTCTGAACCCCAAGCTCCCCTCCTCCAGGGACCTTCTGCCAAGTCCGGCTTTGTAGGGCTCCCGCAGTGCAGGGTCTTTTTTTTTTTGCAATATAATCAGAGTCTCTCCCCAGCCATGTTTGTACAGTAGACTGGTACATGGCAGAAAACACTGACAAACCAGAAGCTAAGTTGGGCTTCTAGTTTACTTACAGAGAATGTCATTGTTAGCTGAGAACCCTTAGGTCAGAGGTCTTTTGCTTTGAATATTTAATACTAAGGCAGTGTTCCCACGTGGCAAAGGAAGCCAAGATATGCCTGTTTGGCAAGCACATTGCAGCCGTGAAGATCAAGCTCCAGAGGGTCAGGATGTTGTCATAAATGTGCTAGGGAAATGCACTGGGCTTCTCAAGTGCTATTGACTTTTTACTTTAATAGAATTTTCATGACTGCAAGCGAAGTTCGCTGTTTGCTGATTTGAGCTTTGGAGAGCAGTTCTGAACTCAGCCACTCTCTTGCTCTGAGTATTGTGAGGAGAGAATTGAAAGCTGACATCATTCCAACTGA
The DNA here is from genome assembly GCA_030035585.1 of Dugong dugon. Taxonomy (NCBI): domain Eukaryota; kingdom Metazoa; phylum Chordata; class Mammalia; order Sirenia; family Dugongidae; genus Dugong; species Dugong dugon. The sequence goes on along the minus strand of CM057473.1, from coordinate 4,003,913 downwards.
ACAAATATCGCTTTAAGTCAACTGTGTTGTAACCACTTGTTTGTTTACACAGATTATAGAAACACTTAGAGTTTGTTTCTCTAGTGAAGCTGTTGTCACACTTGTAGCACCCAATAGGTTACCACACAAGTTTGGAATTGTCTATACTTGGCAACTGTTACATATGGTAGGCTGGAGCTAGCAAACCAAATCAAACCAGCCAAACCAAACCAACCCAGCCCAACCCAACCAAACCCAACCCAACCACACCAACCAAACCAAACCAACCCAACCCAACCCAACCCAACCAAAAAAAAAAAAAAAAATCAGTTACTCTGGGGTCGATTCCAACTCATCGCAACCCCACGTGTGTCAGAGTAGAACTGTGCTCCATAGGGTTTTCAATGGCTGTGATCGTTCAGAAATAGATTGTCATGCCTTTCTTCCAGTGTGCCTCTGGGTGGATTCCCAAACTGCCAACCTTTCAGTTGGTAGCAGAGCACTTAACCATTGGCTCCACCCAGGGACTCTCTCCGAGCTATCAGCCAGGCTATATCCTGAGGGAAACAGATGCCTTGATGCATGCTCTTAGAAATAACGTAAATGATGACAAGAATCCCTTCTGCTTTCTGTGCATAAATAAATCTCAGGGCTTAAAACTCCCCAAGCCAGCAGTAGGTGATGAGGTTGCCAGGTGGATCCACAGCCAGCCCCCATTTTTCCTCCCAGCAGTGGCGCTCTCTGGAAACTAGGGAGCTGATCCTAGTCTTTTAAAAGTGTCCTTTTATGAGAAGCAAAGAAAAATAACGTCCTCCCAAACCACAGATGCACCCAAGTTTAAACCGAAATTGTATCTAGTGTGGAGGTGGGGCAGAAAGATGAAGTCTTCCAAAGGGGGCTAATTTGACTTGAAACTTAATGAACCTTTAGGGACCCCTTAGCCATGTGAACTACAGCATCCAAGAAAATGCCTAAGCTCCAAAGATGAAACCGCCTGTGTGTTTGGTTGAACATTTCATTGAAGTAATGGATCCTGATCACGTAACTCCAGACCCCCTACAGCCTCAAAACCCGCTGCCTGCCTTCCTGGGGACAGGCGGTCCTGTTCGTTTTTATGAACTTGGAAGGGTATACAGAAACCCAAGGTCTGTAAAGAGACAGTGGACCCCCCCACACACACACCCCTGCTGAGCCTTACAGCAATATCCCAGGGCTAAAGATCTCCATTTCTAAACAAGGGAAACATCAAAAAAAGGAACGCAGGGGGGATTGGAGGGAGCTTGGAACCCCTTTGCCCTGTGAACAAGGGGATTCGGTGAGGCTGAGCTCTCCACCTATGTGAAAGAAAGTGCTGGAATGTCAGGGGTCCCAGCCATTCTCTGCACAGTATAGGACCTGCCAGGAGATTAACAGAGTTCTGAGAAGTGACTTCAGACTCTCTGCAACTCTTCCTTGAGCCTGTTACTAAAGCTGTCAGCTGGTGTCGTTTTCCTGGGTCATTGATTTTTTTACCCTGGGGATTCCAGCATCATAGCTCGCTCTTAATAAGCCAGAGGCTGCTTTGCGGCCTCCTCCTCCCCCTCCACGCTCGTGACTCGTGCTAATCACCCCCAAGCCTGCTGGGAAACAGGCGCCCGAAACACACCCTTCTCCCTCATCCCTGGAGATGTTGAGATGCTGCCAGGGGCCACTGGGAGGCTATCATCATTGCATTAAAAGTGCATCCCGGGGAAGGCAGGAGAAATTCGCGCAAAATTAGTGCCTCTGATCCTTAATCCCGTCTCAGCATGCTTGGCTGGCCTCCGTTTTCCTCCTTGGGATGGAGTTCTGTTCTACCTGCTTTCCCAAGTTGAGGATTTGGCTGAGAGGTCCAAATGGATCATTGATTTGTTTAGAGAAGGACAATGTTATACCATCAGCTTTTTTGCTCAGAGAGCAAGGCAGGAGTTAGAGCCTGAGGATGAGAGCTGAGAAGAAGCAGCAGTGCCCTGTTGGGTTCCAGCCATCAGAAGCAAAGGATCTCCTACATTTTGCTCTGCCTTGTTGTTGTTAGGTGCCGTTGAGTCGGTTCCAACTCACAGTGACCCTGTAGACAACAGAACGAAACACTGCCCGATCCTGCGCCACCCTCACAATCGCTGTTAAATGCTTGAGCCCATTGTTGCAGCCATTGTGCCAATCCATCTTGTTGAGGGTCTTCCTCTTTTTCACTGACCCTCTACTTTACGGATCGTGATGTCCTTCTCCAAGCACTGGTCCCTCCTGATAACATGTCCAAAGTATATGAGATGTAGTTTAGCCATCCTTGCTTCTAAGGAGCATTTTGGCTATACTTCTTCCAAGACAGATTTGTTGGTTTTTTTGCCTTGCCTTAAAGCGTGGCTTCTTGCTGTGTCTCAGACTTAGCTTGTGATGGTTCCTCAGTTCTTGCTCACTCTTTGGTGTTTCATTCCCTTCTTCTGAGGGTCTCCTCGTTCCCTCTTCTCTCTACTGTCTTTTTCTCCCTTCTCAAAGAAGTTCAGAGTGATCGATGGGATGACAGGTGGGTGTGAGAGGAGGGAAGGAGGGGGTGGAAATCCTTCTAGTTCCCGCTTGAATTCCTGGAGCACTCCTGACTTCTGACACAGTAGCACCTACCATGTATTTGTGCCTTTGTTTTATCCTAGGACACGTAGTGGGGGATGTGGGGGAGCAGGACGGAGGGGAGCAGCAGAGGACTGAGGGGCAGCCTTCAAGGTCATCCTAGTTCTGAAAGGGCCGCAGCCCTCCATGGCGTCCCTGCATGACAGAAGGGGTTCCCTGGGCTGACACTTCACCCCAGCCATTGGTAACCCAAGAGAGCAGTAAGTGGTACTCGTTACCAGATCAGCTACAGCTCAGCAAAATAAACCCATCCAAAAAAAAAAAAAAACAAAACAAAACAAAAAACAGTTGCTGTGAGTTGACTTATAGTGACCCCATGGGTGTCAGAGTAGAACTGTGCTCCATAGGGTTTTCAGTGGCTGATTTTTGGAAGTACATTGCCAAGCCTTTCTTTCGAGACACCTCTGGGTGGACTCGAACCTCCAGGCTGTCAGTTAGTGGTGAACATGTTAATGTTTGCACCACCCAGGAGCTCCAAACCACAAAACCAGTTGTCTTTGAGTCAATTCCGACTCATGGCTAATTTTCTAAAGTAGATCACCAGGCCTTTCTTCCGAGGCTCCTCTGGATAGACTGGAACTACCAACCCTTTGGTTAACACCTGGGCTCTTTAACTGTTTGTGCCACTCATAGACTCCTTCCAAACATATCCAAAACCAGTTGCCATCAAGTCGATTCCAACTCATGGTGACCCCATGAGTGCAGAGTAGAAAAGCAGTCCACGGGGTTTTCAGAGACTGTGGCCTTCTAGTAGCAGATTGCTAGGTCTGTCTTCTGAGGAGCCTCTGGGTGGACTCGAACTGCCAACGTTTCAGTTAGTATTAAACCGATCGTGCCATCCAGAAACTCCTCCACACACATCCCCTATTCATTGGCTGAGAATTTAAGACTGTGGAAATGCAGTGGTTCAGTTGACTTTGGGAGCCTAGGATGGGAACTAGGCCCTGGATTGGGACACAGTTGTCCATTGGGAGGGGTTGAACCTGCCCATTCTGCTAAGGTGAGCAATGCATCCTAACCCTAGCTGCACATTGCAGTCAGTTGGGGAGTTTAAAAAACATTTGGATGCTTAGGCCTCACCCCAGGGACCCTGCTTTAATTGGCCCCGGGGAGGGTCAGGCATTGATTTCTTCTTTCAAACTTCCAGACGATTCTAATATGCAGTTTTAATCGAGAACCTCTGCGCTGGAGTTAAGAAGGAAGAGCTAATACTGCCAGTACTTCATTTCACCCGGGCACACACAGGCCTGACTGGGTGATCCTTGTCTTGGTTACCTAGTGCTACTGTAACAGAGCGCAGCTGCTCACCAAAAGGTCAGCAGTTCGAGTCCACCAGCCGCTCCCTGAAAATTCTGTGGGGCAGTTCTACACTGTCCTATAGGGTTGCTGTGAGTCAGAATTGACTCCACGGTAACGGGTTTGGTTTATGGCAGTTAAGGAGCCCTGGTGGTGCAGTGGTTAAGAGCGCGGCTGCTAACCAAAAGGTTGGCAGTTTGAATCCACTAGCCGCTCCCTGGAAACCCTATGGGGCAGCTCTGCTCTGTCCTGGAGGGTTGCTATGAGTCGGAATTGGCTCCTCAGCAAGCGGGTGGTTCTGAAGAACGGAAGTTAATTTTCTTACAGTTCAGGGGGCTGGAAGTTTGAGTTCAGGGTGCTGCTCCTAGGGAACCTCTCTCTTGGCTCTGGGGGAAATCTGTCTCTTTCGGTTTCACTTCCTCTGTCCCTTGGTGACCTCCATTTGTCTTTCCTCCATTTGTGCTCGCTTCTCTCTGTCTCATCCGCTCTTTTTATAGCTCAAAAGTCATTAAATCCATAATCTATAAGAAACTCCAACACCTCTGCAACAAAAAGACAAATAATCTATTAAAAAATGGGCAAAGGAAATGAACAGACGCTTCACCAAAGAAGAGGTTCAAATGGCCAACAGACACATGAGGAGATGCTCGCGATCACTAGCCATTAGAGAAATGCAAATTAAAACCACAATGAGATACCATCTCACCCCGGCATTACTGGCACGCATCAAAAATACTGGAAATAACAAATGTTGGAGGGGCTGCGGGGAGATGGGAACTCTTATGCACTGCTGGTGGGAATGCAAAATGATACACCCATTTTGGAAACTGATATGGCGCTTCCTCAGAAAGCTAGAAATAGACATACCATTTGATCCAGCAATCCCACTCCTAGGAACATATCCTAGAGAAATAAGAGCCTTCACACAAATAGACATATGCACACCTATGTTCATGGCAGCATTGTTCACAATAGCAAAACGATGGAAACAACCTAGATGCCCATCAACAGATGAATGGATAAACAAACTATGGTACATACACACAATGGAGTACTATGCAACGAGAAAGAAGAACAATGAATCTGTGAAGCATCTCATAACATGGATGAAACTGGAGGACATTATGCTGAGTGAAATAAGTCAATCACAAAAGGACAAATATTGTATGAGATCTCTATTGTAAAAACCCATGAAAAAGTTCACACGCAAAATGTAACAATCTTTGTTAGTTACCAGAGATGGGAGGGGTTTGGGGGGGAAAATACTAAATAGGCAATAGATAAGTGGTATCTTGGGTGAAGGGTGAGACAGTACACAATACAGGGGAAACCAGCACAACTTGTACAAGGAAAGGTCATGGAAGCCCCATAGACATATCCAAACTCCCTGAGGGACTGAACTGCTGGGCGGAGGACTGTGGGGACCATCTGGCTCAGTTGGCATAGCACAGTTTATGGGGACGGTGTTCTGCATTCTGCCTTGGTGGGTGGTGTCTGGGGTCTTGGAGGCCTGTGGGCGGCCGTCTGGGGTGCTCCGCTGGTCTCATCCCTTTGGGAGCGGGGTAGAGTGAGGGGAGCAGGATGTGGGGAGGGGATTGGTCTGAAGGACTGGTGGACCGCAGCTGCCAGGGCCTCCACCGGACTGCGTCCAGTGCAGCTGGATGGTGCCCGGCTGCCACTGCTGGCTGCTCTGGCCAGGATAGCAGCAGGGGGTTCTGGATGGAGCTGGAGAGGGATGTGGAACATAATTCTAGCTCACAGAGGGAAGACCAGGTTTGCTGGCCTGGGGGAGACTGGGGAGGCCCTGAGAGTGTGGACCCCGGACACCCTTTTGCTCGGTGGTGGGGTTATCTCCAGGGTTCACCGTTTGGCCTGGGAGTGGACAGCCCCGTAAAACCAAATGGGACTGATGAGGTGCAGTAGTCGGTGATGGGGGACGGGGGGCGGCGGGGGTGGGGGGACTGGGAGGCTGGTGGTGGGGAGCTCAGGGTTGAGTAGGGATATTGTTGATGTGTTGTGAGATTGTTGACCATTGTCATGGGGCAACATGTGTAGTAACTGTTAAATGAGAGCCTGTTTTGTTCTGTGGGCCTTCATCTTGGGTGAGAGTGGCAGCACAACTGGAGGAGTGTGCTCGGTGTCGCTGAGCTGTGCATGTAGAGATTTTTGAGGTGGTGTGTCTTTGGCTATGTGTATTTTCACCAAAAAGAGGGGTTGAGAGGTTAGAGGGTTGGCGTGTTGTGGGGTTTTGACCGGTGTCATGGAACAGTATGTGTGCTGCTGTTTCGTGTGAGGCTGTTGGTTCTGTGGGCCTTCACCTGAAGTGCAGTAAAAAAAAAGTCATTAAGTTTAAGACACACTTTACACTGATGCCTCATTAACATAACAAAGAAAATCCTGTTCCCAAATGAGATTACATCCACAGGTATAAACCCCAAACCAAACCCATTGCCGTCGAGTGGATTCTGACTCATAGTGACCCTATAGGACAGAGTAGAGCTGCCCCGTAGGGTTTCCAAGGAGCAGTTGGTGGATTCAAACGGCTGACCTTTCGGTGAGCAGCTACCAGGGCTCCTCCACAGGTATAGGGGTTAGGATTCCAATACTTATTTTTGGAGGAGACAATTCAATCTGTAACACTCCCTTTCTCCCTACTGCAGGGCTTCCCACCAGAGAGACCAGGGCGGTACTTTCCCAGCTAGCAGGTGGTCACAGCCTCCCCAACAGACACACACCCGCGCACACCGCTGTGTTTTATTATGCCTTAGTCACATCGTCCTTTTATTCAGGGGTTGTGTCTTCACGTTCAAACATTTTATGGAGTGAAAAGTCAGCTCGTAACCAAGAAAAACAAACTGAGCATCTGAAGGAGTTGTCCAGCCGCCACGGGAGAAAGAGGCGAAGAACAAGCGTCTGGAAGTGCTCGTCTGTTGCCATGGAAAGTACCTACGTCTGAAAAATGTTACACAGCCTCCTTTTGTAGGAGAGACGAGGAGTCATCAAGCAAGTGACCCTGTTATTCATAGCTTTGGTCTCCCCCACTTTATCGGACAGGGCAACCTAGCAGCAGTTTCGGGGAAGGAACAGAAAGGACGGGAGTAAAAGTTAATGGAGCAGAGTGCTGTCTGATTTCATCCTCATGGCGACCCTATGAAGTAAGTATTCATCTCCCTTGAGGAGAAGCCAGGCTCAGAGAGGCTAACTGACTAGTCCAGCACCACCCAGCAAGGAAGCAGAGCAGAGTTTTAACACCAGGGGTGTGGGGGGCTCAGCCCATTGTCCTGAGTGGGAACAAAGGCAGAAAACAAAGTGCCACCTTTTGACTAGCCTTTCTAGATGGTTCTGGAGTGGCCACCAGTGTCCCCATTGCCTGCTGAGTTGACTGACCTTTTCCCGTTTCTCCCTCCAGCATCTCCCATCACCACCCGTCCAAAGCGGGTACACGCACCAGGTGACCCAGCGGATACAGGAAACAAAATTAGAACTGCTGTTTCTTTTGGATCTTAAAAAGGAGTTGAGTTTTACTTACCGTTGAAGTACATATTAACAGTAGAACAGTATGTGATTTACAAATAAATGTACACATGTTAGAGACGTGTTCTCAGTTTTCTTTTCCATGACAGAGTTTATGGTTTAAAAACATTGTAGATCGTTGATCTTCACAGCCATCCAGTCAGCATACGGTTGTTATTGGTTGCTGTCAAGTTGGCTCTGACTCATTACAACCCCATGTGCAACAGAATAAAGTGTTGCCTGGTCCTGTGCCATGTTCGTGATCATTGGTGTGCTTGAGTCCGTTGTTGCGGCCACTGTGTATTTTGAGTGCCTTTCAGCTTAGGGGACTGATCTTCCAGCACTATTTTGGACAGTATTCTGTTGTGATCCATAGGGTCTTCACTGGCTAATTTTTGGGAATAGATCGCCAGGCCTGTCTTCCTAGTCTGTCTTAGTCTGAAAGCTTCGCTGAAGCCTGTCCACCATGGGTGAGCCTGCTGGTATTTGAGATACCAGTGGCGTAGCTTCCAGCATCATAGCAACACGCAGCCACCACAATGCAACAAATTGACAGATAGGTGTTGGCATGTTAGCTTAAAAAAAAAACTATTGCTGCCAAGTCGATTCCAACTCATAACAACCCTATAGGACAGAGTAGAACTGCCCCATAGGGTCTCCAAGGCTGTAAATCTTTGAAAACAGTGCTACATTTTTCTCCCATGGAGTGGCTGGTGGATTCGAACTGCTGAACTTTCGGTGTCAGCTTGGTACCTTAAAAATTCTTGATGGGATTCATAGCAAGTATGCAAGCATGGTTCAACATTAGAAAAATCAATCAACATAATCCACCACATAAATAGAACAAAAGAAAATAATCACACGATCATTTCAATCGATGCAGAAAAGGCATTTGATAAAGTCCAACATGTATTCCTGATAAAAACTCTCAATAAAACAGGAGAAGAAGGGAGATTCCTCAACATAAGAAAGGGCATCTATACAAAACCAACGGCCAACATCATTCTCAACAGACAGAGGCTGAAAACATTCCCCCTGAGAATGGGAGCAAGACAAGGATGCACTTTATCACACTGCTATTTAACATTTGCTGGAAGTCCTAGCTAGAGCATTAAGACAAGAAAAATAAATAAAGGGCATCCAAATTGGAAAGGAAGAAGTAAAACTATCCCTATTTGCAGACGATATAATCCTATACCTATAGGACGCCAAAGATGCCACAAGAAAACTACTGGAACTAATAGATTCAGCAGAGTAGCAGGATGGAAGATCAACATACAAAAATCAGTTGGATTCCACTAATGGACCACAAATGCCACAGCCTCCAACAGACTGAGTCCAGCACAACTAGATGGTGCCCAGCTACCACCAGTGACTGCTCTGACAGGGATCACAATAGAGGTTCCTGAACAGAGCTGGAGAAAAATGTAGAACAAAACTCTAACTCACACACACACAAAAAAGACCAGACTTACTGGCCTGACAAGAGATTGGAGAAACCCCGAGAGTATGGCCCCTGGACACCCTTTTAGCTCAGTAATGAAGTCACTCCTGAGGTTCACCCTTCAACCAAAGATTAGACAGGCCCATAAAAGAAAATGAGATTAAAAGGACACACCAGCCTGGGGACAAGGACTAGAAGGCAGGAGGGGACCTTGGGAACCCAAGGTCAAGAAGGGAGAGTGTTGACATGTCGGGGGGTTGGTAACCAATGTCACCAAACAATATGTGTACTAATTGTTTAATGAAAAGATAGTTTGTTCTGTAAACCTTCATCTAAAGTACAATTTTAAAAAAATCAGTTGGATTCCTATACACCAACAAAGAGAACTTTGAAGAGGAAATCAGGAAAACAATACAGTTATGATAGCTCCTAAAAAGATAGCTACTTGGGAGTAAATCTAACCAGGAACATAAAAGACCTATGCCAAGGAAACTACAAAATGCTTCTGCAAGAAACCGAGAGTCCTACATAAATGGAAAAACATACCATGCTTATAGATACCGAGACTTAACATCGTGAAAATGTCAATTCCACCCAAAGTGATCTACAGATATAATGCAATCCCAATCTATATACAAACAGCATTCTTTAAGGAGTTGGAAAAACTAATCAACTTTATATGGAAAGGAAAGAGACCCTGGATAAGCGAAGCATCACTGAGGAAAAAGAACAAAGTCGGAGGCTCCCACCACCTGATCTCAGAACCTACTGCACAGCCACGCTAGTCAAAATAGCCTGGTACTAGTACAACAACAGGCACAGAGACCGATGGAACAGAATCGAGAACCCAGACTTAAATCTATCCACCTGTGATCAGCTGATCTTTGACAAAGGACCAAAGTCCATTAAGTGGGTAAAAAACAGTCTTTTTAACAAATGGTGCTGGTAAAACTGGATGTCCATCTGTAAAAAAAAGAAACAGGACCCATACCTCACACGATACACAAAAACTATCTCAAAATGGATCAAAGACCTAAATATAAAACCTAAAATGATAAAGATCATGGGAAAAAAATGCTAGGTGCCCTAAAACATGGCATAAATAGAATATAAACCATAACTAACAATGCACAAACACCAGAAGATAAACTAGATAACTGGGAGCTTCTATAAATTAAGCTCATCAAAAGACTTCACCAAAAGAGTAAAAAGAGAAACTATAGACTGGGAAAAAAAATTTGGTTATGACATATCCGACAAAGGTCTAATCTCTAAGATCTGTAAAATACTTCAACACTTCAACAATGAAAAGACAATCCAATTAAAAAATGGGCAAAGCATATGAACAGGCACTTCACCGAAGAAGACATTCAGGCGACTAACAGATACATGAGGAAACGCTCACAATCATTAGCCATTGTGTGTTGTGTGTGTGTTAGGTGCTGTCAAGTCGGTTCCGATTCTTGTACAACAGAATGAAACACTTCCCAGTCTTACGCCATGCTCACGATCATTGTTAGCCTTGAGCCTGTTGTTGCAGCCATTGTGTCAGTCCATCTCAGTCAGGGTCTTCCTCTTTTTCACTGACCTGCTACTTTACCAAGCATGGGACTGGTCCCTCCTAATAACATGTCCAAAGTATGTGAGACAAAGTCTCGCCATCCTTGCTTCTAATTAGCATTCTGGCTGTACTTCTTCATTAGCCATTAGAGAAATGCAAATCAAAACTTTAATGAGATACCATCTCACCCCGACATTGCTGACACTAACAAATGTCGGAGAGGTTGCAGGGAGATTAGAACTGCTGATGGAAATGTAAAATAGTACAGCCACTATGGAAAACAATATGGCACCTCTTTAAAAAGCTAGAAATAGAAATACCATACGACCAAGCAATCCCACTCCTAGGAATATATCCTAGAGAAATAAGAGCTGTCAAACGAATAAACATATGCATACGCATGTTCACCACAGCATTATTCACAATAGCAAAAAGATGGAAGCAAGCTAAGTGCCCATCAACAGAAGAATGAATAAACAAATTATGGTACATACACGCAATGGAATACTACGCAATGATAAAGAACAATGATGAATCTGCAAAACATCTCACAACATGGATGAATCTGGAGGGCATTATGCTGAGTGAAATAAGTCAATCACAAAAGGACAAATATTGTATGAGACCACTATTATAAAAACTCAAGGAAAGGTTTACACACAGAAAAAAACAATCTTTGATTGTTACGAGGGAGGGACGAGAGGGTTGAGGAGGGGAAATCACTAGCAGACAAGTGTTAACTTTGGTGAAGGGAAAAATAAAACACGATATAGGGGAAGTCAGCACAACTTGACCAAGGCAAAGTCATAGAAGCTTCCTAGACACATCCAAACACCTTGAGGGACTGAGTTACTGGGGCTCAGGGCTGGGGACCATGGTCTTGGGAGATATCTAGGCCAATAGGCATAAAATATTTCATAAAGAAAATGTTCTACTCATACTTTGGTGAGTAGCGTCTGGGGTCATGAAAGCTTTCGAGTGGCCATCTAAGACACATCTATTGGTCCCATACTGTCCAGAGCAAAGGAGAATGAAGAAAACCAAAGACACACAGAAAATATTAGTCCATATGGAGAAAAATGTAGAACAAAACTCTAACACACACACACACACACACACAGACCAGACTCACTGGCCTGACAGAGATTGGAGAAACCCCAAGATGATGGCCCCTGGACACCCTTTTAGCTCAGTAATGAAGTTACTCCACCAGCCTGAGCCCTGAAGAACTAGATGGTGCCTGGCTACCACCACTGACTGCTCTGACAGGGATCACACTAGAATGTCCTGGACAGAGCTGGAGAAAAATGTAGAACAAAATTTAATTTCTCACTCTCTCTCTCTCACACACACACACACACAGACACACACACACACACACACACACACACACAGACACACACACACACACACACACAAGACCAGACTTACTGGTCTAACAGACTGGAGGAACCCTCGAGATTATGGCCCCTAGACACTCTACTAACTCACAATTGAAGCCACTCCCTAAGTCCACCTTTCAGCCAAAGATTAGACAGGCCTATAAAACAAACAATAACACACGTGAGCTATGTGCTTCTTAGTTCAATCAAGTATACGAGACCAAATGGGCAACACCTGCCCAAAAGCAAAGATGAGAAGGCAGGAAGGGTCAGGAAAAATGGACAAATGGACACGGGAACCTGGGGTGGAAAGGGAAAGAGGGAGAGTGCTTACATATCGCAGGGATTGCAACCAATGTCACAAAACAATTGGTGTATAAATTTTTGAATGAAAAACTAATTTGCACTGTAAACTTTCACCTAAAACACAATAAAATTTTAAGAAAATTCTTGAAAAAGCACCACTTTAGGGGTAACATACACTGAGAAAATAACTCTCTCCCCCATTAGCTACCCCCACTCCCTACCTTGCCCACTAACACCCCTCCCCTGCCAGCTCCACAACTGCTAGTAAAATTTAGAGGCTGGATTTGAACCTAGTACCTACCTGATTTCAAAAATCCATACTCTTGCCATTTGAGCTGAGTAGTGGATCTGGAGGAAGGAGGAGAGGGGCCTCTGAAGTTTGAATGACACTCTGTCACTATTTTAACGAGGCTGGTGTTTTTTCATCTCTCTGTAAGGAAATAGCCTTCCTTAAGATAAATGCTAGAGTCACCAAGATTTTAGTACTGGATGGAGGTTCTCAGGTGTGAAGAGTGGTTGGCCAAGTGACTCCAGTCTGTTGCGTTTCCCCTTCCCCTTTGGGGTTACCTCACTCTCTTGACCACTGCCTCCCCTAAGATGGCCCCTACGTGTGCGCTGTCTCCAGTGAAAGCTCTGGCCCAAGCATAGGCAGTACATTCTCTACTTGGCTTCCCGCAGCACGAGTAAAAGAAGCTGATGAGTTAAAAATACTGCTAATTTCTCAAACACAGCAGGCTCTGTGCCAGACATTGCTCCTAGTACTTCATATAGATTAATTTATTTAATCCCCACAACCCTATGATGAGGATACTACTATAATAAGTTGAAGAAATTGAGGTAAAGAGAGGTTAAGTAACTTTTTGGGATTTGAATCCAGGCAGCTTCTCTAATACTAAAGAAAGAAAAGAAAACAAACTGTAAGTAGTTTAAAGCAAGGTCACTTCTGTAGTGTTTTATCTCTTAATGCATCAGAGCCACATCTCTCCTAGGATTTACAGGTACTGTTCATTCCATATCCTGTCTAAAGGTAGCACCACCCAGTCCCAAAGAACTGATTACAGAATAGAATCTGTAATATGCTTCTGGAACTATGGTGGGACTGATGTTGTGTAAATATTTCCCCAACAAAACACCTAGAACTTCTGGATGAAATATAACAAACACCCTCAAACGTGTAAATGAGTGCCTAGGTATCAGAAATAACCAGGAAACAAAAATGAAGAGGGAGCAGAGAACCAGAGAAGTTAGCTGGTGCTCCTCGGTGGCTACATAGGGGCCTTGTGATCGTCTTGATCACCAGAATTGAACAACTGCATGATGGCAGGAGACAAGGCACTAGACCAATGTAAGGTTAGGACTTAAACTAAGTTCTGCATACAAAACCAGGACCTTGAAGGGCTAAACCCTCATAAAAAGGTAGACAAGAACAAATCTACCTGCCTGCAAAGAAGGATGACAAAGAAACTTGTCTGTCTGGATTCAGGGTTAGAGGAAAAAAAAATACATATGTGTATACATATACACACACACATACGTATGTACACAGCCCTTCAAGGTCCTGATTTTGTATGGAGAGCTTAGTTCTAACTCCTAACCTTAGATTGGTCTAGTAGCTTGTCTCCTGCCATCATGAAGTTGTTAAATTCTAATTATCAAGACGATTACAAGGCCCTCGTGTAGCTGTAGAGGAGCACCAGCTAACTTCTCTGGTTCTCTGCTCCCTCTTCATTTTTGTTTCCTGGTTTTATATATATATAAATACACACACACACATATATATATATATATATATATATATATATATATATATATATATATATATATATGCTATGGGAATATGTAGCCACAGACCTACCCTATCAGGAAACTGAATTTTGAATTTACATTACCTTCACTGGGAAATCCAAGCTAAGAAACTAACATAAAGTTGTCTCAGGTTGGTAGTGCTCCAGGGTACCTGGGAAAAGCAAACACACAAATACTGCCTACATGGAAACATCATCCTGTTGATTATGAACAACAAAATCCAAAAATCACATTATGTGAGCAATAGTCAGCATTAAAAACCAACAACAGAGTTCCCAAGACTTCAAATAATGGATTGATCAGTTACAGTTATAAAGTATGTTTAAAGGGCTTAATTAAAGAAATAAAAGAGGAAATGTAAAGCATGAGGAAGGAGCAAGAGGCTATCAAGAAAGAGCACGCATATTTGAAAATGAGCCGAATATACCTATTGACATGAAAAATATATTCATTGAAATTAAAAGCTTGGTGAATAGGTTAAAGAGAAGATTAGACACAGCTGAAGAGAGCATTAGGGAACTGAAAAATAAATCTAGAGAAATTATTCAGCATGCAGCAAGAAAAGTAAAGAGATGGAAATTTTGGAAGAAAGTTGGTTAAGACATGGAGGATGAAATGAAGATTCAATATGCATCTGGTCAGTGTTCCAGAAAGAGAAAATAAGATAGGGACAACATTCAAAGTGATAATAACCTAGAATTAATTTTCAAGAATTGATGAAAGATTCAAAGTCAAGCCTCCCAAGCAAGACAAATAAAAAAAAACAACGACTTATACCTAGATGCCTCATATTGAAACTATAAAATACTAAAGAACATGCAACAGTCTTAAAAGTAAAGAGAAGAAAAAAAATGTTATCTATAAAGTCTTTGCAACAACAACAGTGGGAGCCAGATGATAGTGAAATAATACTTTCCAGGTTCTGAGGAAAAAAAAAAAACCTCTCAACCTAGAACTATATACCCAGCTAAACTATCTTCAAGAATGCGTGTGAAATAAAGACAAATTTATCACTAGTAAATTCTTTCTGAAAAAATTACTAAAAGATGTACTTTATGAAGAAGGACACTGAACTGAGAAGGAAGGCCTGAGACATAAACAAAAGGAACAGTGAGCCAAGAAATGGTACAACTTCAAATACACTTTGCCTACATTCCTGGCTAACAGCTCTGTCTTTCTACATAGAGATTATCATCTTACTCCTTGCCTCGAAGGAGGTGTTCTCAAGAAATCTTGTCCTTTTGGCCACTAAACTCAAGAAAGACTTTTTTTGGACCACCTAAACTCTTCTGACTTATGACTTCTAGCCTGAGGTACTCAAGACCCCTCCGCAGGTGTCCATCAGTTCCATGGTGACGACACAGTGGAAGTTCTGTAAGAAAGAATGGGAAACATTCTAAAGTCTTTCAGGTACCAGATGGTATGTTAGGAATGATACAGGGCTCCTCCAAAGTGCCAGTTCTGTCAGAAGCTTCCTTTTCAGCAGACTCGTGGACACACAGATAGTAAAGGAATCTGAGGGATGAAGAACAGATTTGGCAGGTTGCACTCTTCAAAAATGGTAACCAAACCACAGAGCTTGGAACTGAGGGTTTAGTTGTGTGCCCACAGACCTACCGGCCAACTCTGCGCATCTAGATACTGCATTTCCACATCTCCATCTCTGATCTTCTGTTCTCTCTGAGACCTGTATCACTTAGTCACTGAGGCCCTCGACCCTGACTTTCTCCTGGATTAACAAGTTTGAACCCAATGAACCCAAGCATGGGTTCATTCTGACCTGAGAGCCAGGTTTTCCACATACAAGAGAACCAGGCAACGTTAAAACTCAAAACTCAGTCCACGGAGTCTGAAACGTATGTTTGTGAACTGTCTGACTTCCTGTCTGCCTCATATGTCCCCTGAATACAAATCACCTCATTTGGGCTTGGAGGAGCAGGGAGGAAGAAACCTAAGAATGATCTCCAAAACAAATCTTTAATTCGGATGAGTAGAATAGAATGTAATCCCGTTTCAAGTCTGTCAGCATTCCTTTGATGATTACAAATGAGCCCCATTCCCCCTGCAGTGTGGGGGAATAGTCTGGATAAAATAACCCTTTTTGTCCGAAAGGGTCCATGCGACGCATACTCGTGACAGTTTTCAGAGCCGTGTTTCAGAGCCTGAGAAGAGCGGGCTGTGTGACCAAGTCCTCTCCCTTTTTCCCCTTGACTTGGAAGGTTCCTCGTTCTTTTCATGTTCAGTGGTCCTCGAAGTCCTCAGGCTTAGAAGCCATAAATCGTCATACTGTCCTCGGAACAAGAGCCTCTTTCCCTCTCTGCCTGTCTGACAGGGGACAGGTGGAACGAAGAATGCACCATCTTATCTCAAAGGCCAGTTGGTACAGCTTTTGAGGGATGCACTTTAAGGAATGCACACCATTTTGTAGTCCCTTTTCCATTAAAAAGAGTGCACTAAACCCAGTTAGGAGCCCTGGTGGCATAGTGGTTAAGAGCTCGGCTGCTAACCAAAAGGTCGGCAGTTCAAATCCACCAGCTGCTCCTTGGAAGCCCTGTGAGGTAGTTCTAGTCTGTCCTATAGGGTCGCTGTGAGTCAGAATTGACTCGAGGGCTCCTAACAACAACCACCACAAACCCAGTTTATCAGGAGGTGCCAGTCTCTGGAGAAGGACATTGTGTTTGGTAGAGGGTCAGACGGACTGACTCCTAACAACCACCACAAACCCAGTTTATCATCAGGAGGTGCCAGTCTCTGGAGAAGGACATTGTGTTTGGTAGAGGGTCAGACGGACTGACTCCTAACAACAACCACCACAAACCCAGTTTATCATCAGGAGGTGCCAGTCTCTGGAGAAGGACATTGTGTTTGGTGGAGGGTCAGACGGACTGACTCCTAACAACAACCACCACAAACCCAGTTTATCAGGAGGTGCCAGTCTCTGGAGAAGGACATTGTGTTTGGTAGAGGGTCAGACGGACTGACACAGTGGCTGCAACAATGGACTCAAGCATAGCAACGATTATGAAGATGGCGCAGGACCGGGCAGAGTTTGTTCTGTTGTACACGGGGTCACTGTGAGTAGGAGCTGACTCGACGGCACCTAACAACAAGAAATCCAGGTTTAGGCATATGCACCTCTTTCTGTCAATTTGGTTGTGAAATTAAGGGACAGTTGTTTTTAGACACCACCGTCCATTCTCTGAGGTCAGAAAAACTAAACACTCCTTCCAAAGCTAACAACTCCAAAAGCTGTGTGGACAGGTCAGGCAGGATGTAAAGATTCGGCTCCACCCACTACCTCCAAAGGAACAGTGTCCTGAACACCTGGGCTGCACGTCCTGCCTGCTATGAGCCACTGATCCCAGCAGGCTGTGGAGAATCCCACAGAACAGATCCGCACTCTTGCCTGTTCTGCCGCTTTACACCCTGAGGTTCAAGTGCAAAAGTCCCTGAGAGTTTCTGGTTTTCTTTGACCACCTCTCTTGTGGTACTTTTTTTTTTTTTTTAATGTCCTGAGATTATTTTTAAATAGGGTTAATATGCTCAGCTGCTAACCAAAAGGTTCCAGGTTTGAGTCCACCCAGAGGTGCCTTGGAAGAAAGGCCTGGCAATCTACTGCCAAAAAATCAGTGATTGAAAACCCAATGGAGCACAGTTCTCTGACACATATGGGGATGCTATAAGTTGGACTCGATTTGACAACAGCTTTTTTTTTTTTTTAATGGCTCTCTACCTCTATAAGCTTTGGCCATGATGACGAATGAGCTCCTTTTCCCTTCAAGGGAAAGGTCTACTCTCATCTCAGGCTTCCGTGTTTCTCTCTGGCTGTTCAAGGCAGATTATTTGAGGTTGTCGACTTTCACCAACACTGCCATATGGTCCAATAATGACTATTTTTGCCTAGTGAAAATCTGGCTTGTTCTAATGTTTAGATTTGGGGGTAGTGGTGGTTCAGTGGTAGCATCTTCACCTTCCGTTGGGAGACCCGGGTTTGATTCCTGGGTGGTGCACAGAAGGTGGAGGCTTGCATGTTGCTATGATGCTGAACAGGTTTTAGCTGAGCTTCCAGACTAGGACAGACTAGGAAGAAAGGCCTGGTGATCTACTTCTGAAAATCAGCCCACGAAAACCCTGTGGATCACAATGGTCCAATCCACAACAGATTATAGGGATGGTGCAGGACTGGGTGTTGTTTTGTTCCATGGTGTGTACGGTCGCCAAGAGTCAGAGGTTGACTTGATGGCAGCTAACAACGACTGTGTTTAGATTAAATCAGTGATTCTCAGTTGAGAACTAGGATTTTGTCCCCCCAGGTGCAGTGGTTAAAGCGCTCTGCTGCTAACCAAAAAAGGTCAGTGGTTCAAACCCCTCAGCTGCTCTGCGCGAGAAAGATGTGGCAGTCTGCTTCCATAAAGATTTTTAGCCTTGGAAACCCTATGGGGCAGTTCTGCTCTGTCTTCTAGGGTCACTATGAGTCAGAATTGATCCAACGGCAATGGGTTTGGTTTTCTGGTTTTCCCCAAGGATATTTGGCAGTGTCTGGAGGCATTTTTATTTGTCACAACTGGGGAGGAGGGTGCTACTGGCATCCAATAAGTAGAGGCCAGGGATGCTGCTAAATGTCCTGCACTGTATAGGAGACAGCCCCCGAGAAAGAATTATCCTGTGCTTGTGCCGAGGTGGAGGGCTACTGAGCTAGACCAGCAGGCTGTTCTGCACTTTTGGAATATGAAGGAGGGGACAAATCCTGAACCTGGAGTGCCTAGAGACAGCTCTCTGGCTCTCGTCTCAAGCCCAGCTTGCCTTCTGCAGCGCGTCGAGCCCAAGGAGGCTGCAGTTCCTTGAAGCCAGGAAATGGAAATCCCACCACGGCTGTGCTTCCGCTCACCCTCCAGCCTGGTGGGTTTGTATTCGGTCTGTTTGTTGGTTTTTCTTTCCCCTAGGGAACTTGCCCGCGTCGTTGGACCTTTCGCCCGCCTCATTTCAAGCTGGAATCTTTGCCATCGCTAATGTCAAACTAGAATACCACCCTGGAGAGGTGTTGAGGCTTGACGTCAGTTGCTCATTTCCAGTAGATGATGCCTGTGCAATCCATTCCGTTATTTCACAACCTCGGTGACACAATCGTGTGTGTGGGCAACGTGATCTGACTTCTAGAAAGTGTAAGAGTAGAAGTCATGAAGACTGTGTAGCCATCTGCTTTCTTAAAACAGTTTTCATTGTGGTAAAATGTATATATAACTTTACCATTTTAACCACCATTAAGGGTACAATTCAGTGACGTTAATTATATTCACCATGTTGTGTTACTTCCACCACTACCCGTTTCTAAAGGCTTTTCATCACCCCAAACAGAAACTCAGGCCTCCTTCAGCTATAACTCCCATCCCCAGCCCCAGCCCCTGGTAGCCACTAATAAACTTTGCTCTCTGTGTATTTGCTTATCCTAGATGGTTCATATAAGTGCAATCCTTTTTACCTGACTTGTCTTACTCAGCATGTTTTCGAGGGTCATCTATGGCACAGCATGCATGAGAATTTCTTTTCTCTTTATGACTGAATGATATTCCATCGTATGGATATACCCCATTCTGTTTATCCATATTCATCTGTTGGAAAATGCTTGCATTGTTTCCACCTTTTGGCTATTGTGAATAGTGCTGAAGTGGACATTGGCGTACATGGATGTGATGGTTAAGGTTACATGTCAACTTGGCTGGGCCATGGTTCTCCGTGGTTTGGCAGTCATACGATGGTGTGATCATTTCCATGATGAGATTTGATATAATGTGATCACCTCCATGATGGGATCTGCTGTGAGTAGCCAATCAGTTGAAGGGAGTTTCCTTGGGTGTGTGGTCTGCATTGAATATAAGTGGATATTCTGGCAAGGCTTGGGGGCTTTTGCTCATTCTGGATGCTGTAGCTGGCTCCTGTTCGTCTGACCTCCGGTTCTGGGACTTGAGTTAGCAGCTTGCCTGCCATCTTACCTGCCAGTCTTTGGGATTCGTCGATCTTCACAGCCTGTGAGCAAGAGCGCTGCTCTCTGACCTGCTGATCTTGGGTTTGCTGGTCCCTGTGGCTACAGGCATCAGGAGAGGCCTCTATCCTGACCCACGGACTTGCGACATTCCAGCTTCTACAACCTCAAAAGCTATTTCCTTGATATAAATCTCTCTCACTATAATATATATGCTTTACTGGTTTTGCTGCCTAGAGAACCCAGCCTAAGACAATGTATCTAGCTGAGCCCTTGCTTTCAAGTCTTCTGGGAGACACCTGCAATCTGCTTTTCCTTGACATCTCTCAGTGTCTCATCCTACTTCCTCCTCTGTTTTCCTGCCCTTGTTCCTCCTACACCCTCTCCCCACCTTCCACCCTCGCCCACCTCAGCACACCTACATATCCTGGCACACACATACTCACATCTGAGGGCACATTTGAACCTTATGTGGTGAAGGTGCTGAGCCCCTTTGCAGAGCCCAGTTTGTGTAAAAGGAGAATCAAACTGATCTGTCTGCAGTGGTAATTCCCACTGCTGCCCAGAGGCTGCAAGATCTCAGAACAGCCCCCGGCTTCCAGAGTGCATCCTCCTCTATCACCCATCTTTCAGAAGGAATGCTACTCAAAATATCTCTTTCCTTCTGCCAAACACAGAGAAAATACCGTATTGTTTTCAAAAGAGCATCAGTGGCACCAGCGGGAATGGGTGTACAGTATTTGTATGGTTTTGTGAGTCAGTACATCTGAATTTCCAAGTATTTTAAGAGCTCTGTCCAAAAAAAAAAAAAAAAAAGGTCTATTGTGTGGCTTTTGGCACTGAAAATAGCA
This sequence comes from Dugong dugon, assembly GCA_030035585.1. Taxonomy (NCBI): domain Eukaryota; kingdom Metazoa; phylum Chordata; class Mammalia; order Sirenia; family Dugongidae; genus Dugong; species Dugong dugon. The sequence goes on along the minus strand of CM057473.1, from coordinate 3,983,152 downwards.
GGCCTGTCAAAACTCTTTTTCAGATTTGATTTGAAGGTGGGTGATGGAGGAAGGCTATCCAGCAGGAGGGCCTTCTCATTTTTCTCATTCTTGCTCATTCTGGTGTGTTAGGACTTCAGCTTCAGAATCAGTTCGTGTTACGAATTGAAGCATCAGATTCAACTCCTGGATCCATCTGAACTGTGACTAGATGATAAGCTTCTGAGCCAGGAAAGGGTCCTTGGGTGGCGCAAACAGTTTGCACTTGCCTCCTAACCTAAAGGTTGGCCATTCAAACCCACCCAGTGGTGCTGCAGAAGAAAGGCCTGGTGATCTGCTTCTGTAAAGATAACAGCCAAGAAGATCCCATGGAGCAGTTCTATTCTGTCTCATGTGGAGTTGCCATGAGTCAGAATCGACTTGATGACAGGGGTTTGGTCTTTTGGTTTTAGAGCCAGGAAAATTGCTTGCAGTATTGCCAGACATCATTTCACATTACGGAGGGGGATTTCTGTCCAACCCTTCCATCCAGCGCCACTTGTCCTCAGCAAAACAAACTCTGTTTCCTTCTTTCTGGCTGTTAGAAAGCTTCCGCAAAGCCCTAGACAGTCACTGAACTTAGAAGTTTTTTTCATACCAAGAAATTTCACGTGGCGACCCTGTACACAACATGGGTCAAACCATGTTGAGTTCAAGAAAAAGAACAGACTGTGGACAAGAAGATTAGTTCTTGGAGACAGAACACAGATAAAACCCACCTCGGCTCCCCACAGCCCTGAGTCAGTCATTGTGAGGACGCCTGACTGAAAGGAACATCTTCGTTCATTGCTGCTGTGTGTGTAGCTAAAACGTGAGCGAGAGGCCTCAGGCCCTGAGAAGGCAGCTTGGTGGTGACATCTGTCTCAGTCACCTAGTGTTGCTGTGACAGAAATACCGCAAGTGGGTGGCTTCAACCAACTATTCTGTCACAGTCTAGGAGGCTAGAAGTCCAAGTTCAGGTCATCATCTCCAGTGAAAGGCTTTCTCTCTCTCTCTCTCTCTGCTCTGGGGGAAGGTCCTTGTCGTCAATCTTCCCCTGGTCTAGGAGTTCCTCAGTGCAGGGACCCCAGGTCTATCTTAGTCATCTAGTGCTGCTAGAACAGAAATACTACAAGTGGATGGCTTTAACAAAGAGAAATTTATTCTCCCACAGTCCAGTAGGCTACAAGTCCAAATTCAGGGTGTCTACTCCAGGGGAAGGCCTTCTCTGTCGGCTCTGGAGGAAGGTCCTAGTGATGCATCAGTCTTCCCTTGGTCTGGGAGCATCTCAGCAAAGGAACCTCAGGTCCAAAGGATGTGCTGTGCTCCCGGCACTGCTTTCTTGATGGTATGAGGTTCCCATGTGTCTCTGCTCGCTTCTTTCTTTTACATCTCAAGAGAGATTGGCTTACGACACTATCTAATCTTGTAGACCTCATCAGTATAACTGCCACTAATCCATTTTATTACATTATAGTGATAGAGTTTACAACACATAAGGAAATCACATCAGATTACAAAATGGTACACCATCATACAACACTGGGAATCATGACCCAGCCAAGCTGACAGATATTTTTGCAGAACACAGTTCAATCCATGACAGGGTCCAAAGGACATGCTCTGCTCCCGGCACTGCTTTCTTGGTGGTAGGAAGTCCCCCTGTCTCTCTGCTTGCTTCCCTCTTTTATATCTCAAAAGAGATTGATTTAAGACACAACTTAATCTTATAGATTGAGTCCTGCCTCATTAACATAACTGCCCCTAATCCCATCTCATTAACATCATAGAGGTAGAGTTTACAACACATAGGAAAATGACATCTGATGCCAAAATGGTAGACAGTCACACAGTACTGGGAATCATGGCTAGCCAAGTTGACAGATATTTTGGGGGACACAATTCAGTCCATAACAACATCCTATTGTTATTGTTGTTGTTAGCTGCCCCCAACTCGTGACGACCCCATGCACAATGGGATCAGACCGTTACGATCCATAACGTTTTCAATGGCTGGCTTTTAGAAATAGATTGTCAGGCCTTTCTTCCTAGTCTTGTCTGGAAGCTCCACTGAAACCTGCTCAGCATCATAGCAACGTGCAAGCCTCTTGTGTATGAGGTGCACTGGCCAGGAATTGAACCTGGTAGAGTGAAAACTTCACCGCTGAACCACCACTACCTTCAGTGATGGCGTCCTGTCCAACCCCAAACCACAGCCTACCCTGGGACCTTCTGGAATGCGACTCATTACTGCCAAAGGTTTTTTGGTGAGAGTCTACTCTGTACCATTTATCTCCATTACCTGTGTATCCTTCTCTCTCCCTGGGAAGGTGAATTATTAGGTGGAGTATAAAAAACCGGTTGCTGTCAACTCCAACTCACAGTGACCCCATGTGTGTCAGAGTAGAACTGTGCTCCATAGGGTTTTTAAAGGCTGATTTTTCAGAAGTTGATCACCAGACCTTTCTTCCAAGGCACCTCTGGGTGGGCTTGGACCCCCAACCTTTTGGTTAGTGTCAAGTGTGTTAACCTGTTGTACCACCCAGGGACTCCAGGCAGAGTATAAGTAGTCTGATGTATTAACTGAGAGCTTTCCTTTAAACAATGTCAAATGTTTGTGGTTCAAGTCTCACAGACTGGGTTAAAATCACAGTGGTGAGTGCTAGGTTGTAAATTCACTGAGTTATCATTATTATTATTATTCAAGCAAGCTTTGAGAAATGGACAGTGTCTGACAATATCTGTGTTTCTATGGACTGTGGGGAAGAGTGAGTTTGCTGGGATTCCGGAAGCCTGAGAACCACCGGGGCAAAAGGTTAAGTTATCCCCACTGCAGGGTGTTCAGAGCCTAGGACTGATCCCATCACATACTAACCCCCTCCTCTATTTAATTCTGATAAAATTATCACCAGGGTACCTCAGGAGCCCTGGTGGCACAGTGGTTAAGAGCTCGGCAGCTAACCAGAGGGTCAGCAATCTGAATCCACCAGCTGCTCCTTGAAAACCCTATGAGGCAGTTCCACTCTATCCTATAGGGTTGCTATGAGTCAGAATTGACTCAACAGCAGCAGACGGTACCTCCAAAGGGAAATAAGTCACAAAAGAATGACATGCAGCCTTTAGAACGGAGCTGTGAACATAAGTAAAATTCAGTTTTCTAGAAATTGCGTTAGAAAAAATAAAGTGAAACAGGAGAGATTAACTTCCTTAGTGTATTTTATTTAACCCAATACATCCAAAATATTATCATTTCAATATGGTTGTTGTCGTTGGCTGCTGTCCAGTGGGCCCCAGCTCACGGCAACTCCGGGGTGCAGCAGGATCGGACGGTTGTACTTATGTAGAGTTTCGCTGGCTGATTTTCAGAAGCAGATTGCCAGGCCTTTCTTTCTGGTTTGTCTTAGTCTGGAAGCTCGGCTGAAACCTGTTCAGCATCAGAGCAGCACACAAGCCGCTGCTGGTAGATGGGTGGGTGGTGGCTGCACTTGAGGTGCACTGGGCAGGGATTGAACCCAGGTCACCTGCGCGGAAGGAGAGAATTTTACCGCTGTCTCTGTATTTCAATATTAAAAAAAATTATTAATGAAATATTGTACATTCTTTTTGATTACAAAGACTTGGAAACCAGTGTGTGGTTTACACATACCCATAAAATCCCGTTGCCATCTGGTCAATTCCGATTCATAGTGGCCCTTTGGGAGCCCTGGTGGCCCAGTGGTTAAGAGCTCAGCTGCTAACCGAAAGGTCAGCAGTTCGAATCCACCAGCAGCTCCTTGGAAGCGCTGTGGGGCAGCTCTACTCTGTCCTATAGGGTCGCTATCAGATGGAACCGACTCAGCAGCGCCTAGCAACAGCGACCCTGTAGGACAGGGTAGAGCTGCCCCAGAGGGTTTCCCAGGCTGTAATCTTTACCGAAGCAGACTGCCACAGCTTTTTCCCGTGGAGCAGCTGGTAGGTTTGAACCGCCGACCTGCTGGTTCGTAGCTGAGCGCTTTAACCACTGCACCACCAGGGCCCCTCGGTTTACACATACAGCACATGTCAATTCCGACTAGCCATGCTCGGTAGCCAGATGTGGCCTGCCCCACCGTTCTGGGCAGCACAGCTTAGAAGGTGAATCTAGGACAGACAAAGAGGGCTTGAGCCCTGGGGTTGGGGTCTCGGGCCTTTGACAGCACCCCGTGGTCAGGTCACCCTGATAGCAATGCCAGAAATCAGTCAGTCCTGCTCTCCCGAATGCCGTACAGCCACCTGGACACCATCAAGATGTCCGGGCTGTCGTCCAGTGTACACCCCACTGCGAGGGTGCTGGGGCCCAGGGATGTAAGCGCCACTGGGCTGTAGGTCCTCCCTTCGCCAAGGCTCCCTTAGCGTGGGAGGCAGCTGGTGGTCAGCCTCCTTCTACAGCTGGGAACACCCAGGCTTGGAGGAGGTAAGTGATTTGCCCAGATGTCTTCCAAGTTATTAGTGGTGGGGCCCGGCTGGGGTAGGACTGGGCTCCACTCTGTGTGACCGCAGTGCCCTCAGGAGCGGCTTGCGAAATGAGCTCAGAAGACCCCGCCCAGAAATCGCCCCTCACTGACAGTATCAGGGGCTGAGCTGGCTCTTTGTGATTCTTCCAGGCTGCACGTCGGAGTCACCTTGGGGACCTCCTAAAATATACTGGTGTCGGGAGTTCCACCTCAGGCTGATAATGGGAAGCTCTAAGGTGGGGCCTGGACATCGGTATTCCTTAAAAGCTCCCGAGGTGATTGCGAAGTGCAGTTGGGGCTGAGATATAACAGAAACATTGCAGACATCTACATTTATCTATTTATTCAGTCCCTGGGTGGTGCAAATGGTTAACATACTGGGCTGCTAGCCAGAAAGTTGGAGGTTCAAGTCCACCCAGAGGCACTCGAAAGAAAGGCCTGGTGATCTACTTCCAAAAAATCATCCATTGGAAGGTGTGTGAAGCAGAGTTCTACTGTGACACACATGGAGTCGCCAGGAGTCAGAATCAACTCGACAGCAACTGGTTGGTTATCTGTTTTTAAATATTTACTCTTTATTATTTTTTCAGACTTATAGGAAAGCTGCAAGAATAACAAAGAATCCCTTTATCCTGTTCACCCAGATTCCCCGAAAATTACCATTTTAATGCGTTCTCTCTCTCTCTCTATTTTTGACTGTTTCAGAGTCAGTGGCAGATAAGATGTCCCTTTACCCCTAACTAGGAGGCCTGGTGGAGCAGTGGTTAAAGTGGTCGACTGCTAACTGAAAGGTCAGCAGTTTGAAACCACCAGTGGCTCTGCACAAGAAAGGTGTGGCAATCTGCTTCCATAGAGACTTACAGCCTCGGAAGCCCTATGGGGTCGCTGTGGGTCAGAATCGACTCAACAGCAGTGGGTTTTTCACCCCTAACTACTTCAAGGCTTGTTCCCTGAGAATTACAACATTCTTTTACATAACCCCAGATTAATTAACAAAATCAGAAAATAAACATAGATACAATACTGTTTTCTCATCTGTAGACTTCGTTCCGATTTCTCCAAGGATCCCAAGATTTAGGACAAAAGAAAATCCCAGATGGCGTGTTGGATCCAGTTGCCGTGTGTCTTTAGTCTCCTTTAACCTGGAACAGCTGCTCAGCCTTTCCTTGTCTTTCGGGATGTTGACATTTTGGAAGAGGAGAAGACAGTTATTTTTAGAATGCCCCTAGTTTGGATGTGTCTGGCGTTTCTTCGTGGTTGGATTCTTAGGCGTTTGGGGTGAGTCTCAGAGCAGCGATGCTGTTCCGTTCTCCTGGGTGTGGCTATCAGGAGGCACGTGATGCCAGTTCATCTATTCTGGTGACGTGAACTTCTTTAAATTGTAGGGTATTGCGCTTCAGGTGAAAGTTTACAGCGCAAATTAATTTCTCATTCAAACATTTATACACAAATTGTTTTGTGGCATTGGTTGCAATCCCTGCAATGAGTCAACATTCTCTGCCTTTCCGCCCCGGATTCCTCGTGTCCATTCGTCCAGGTTTCCTGTCCTTTCCTGCCTTCTCGTCTTTGCTTTTGGGCAGGTGTTGCCCATTTGGTCTCATGTACTTGACTGAACTAAGAAGCACATTCCTGGTGTGTTATTGTTTGTTTTATAGGCCTGTCTAATCTTGGCTGAAAGGTGGACTTTGGGAGTGGCTTCAGTTCTGAGTTAGCAAGGCTTCCAGGGACCATAGTCTCAGGGCTTCCTCCAGTCTCTGTCAGTCAGACCAGTAAGTCTGGTCTTCTTCACGAATTTGAATTTTGTTCTACATTTTTTTCCCACTCTGTCTGGGACCCTCTATTGTGATCCCTGTCTGAGGGGTTGGTGGTGGTAGCTGGGGACCGTCTAGTTCTTCTGGGCTGAGGCTGGTGGAGGCTGTGGTAATGTGGTCCATTAGTCCTTTGGGCTACTATTTTCTTTGTGTCTTTGGTTTTCTTCATTCTCCTTTGCTCCGGATGTGATAGGTGAAGTGAACCTTGATGCTTTGGTTAAGGTGGTATGCAAACCTCTGCTAGATAGCGGGTGCCACCATCAGCTACACTAGCTCAGATTAACTGATGATTTTTAGTTAGCCACCGTTATGGATTGAATTGTGTCCCCCGAAAATATGTGTTGGAATCCTAATCCCTATACCTGTGGATATAATCTCATTTGGGAAGAGGGCTTTCTTTGTTACGTCAACAAGGCCATGTCAGGGTAGGCCGTATCTTAACCCTAATCACCTCTGAGGTAGATACAGAGACAAGCAAGCCCAAACAGACAGGCAGGGGTGGTGTAGGTGCCACGTGGAGGTTGCCTAGGAACTGAGGAACGCCCAGGCTGCAGAAGCTGAGACAAATATCTTCCCCCAGAGCCGACAGAGAGAGCCTTCCCCTAGAGCCGGTGCCCTGAATTGGGACTTCTAGCTTCCTGAACTGTGAGAAAACAAATTTCTGTTCTTTAAAGTGACCCGCTGTGGCGTTTCTATGGCACAGCAGCACTCGTTAACTTAAAAAAAAAACAACCCAGTGCTGTTGAGTGGATTCCAACTCCTAGCGACCCTATAGGACAGAGTAGAACTGCCCCATAGGGTTTCCAAGGAGCTGCTGGTGGATTCAGCCGAGCTCTTAACCACTGCGCCACCAGAGCTCCCCGGTTAACTAAGACAGCCAGTTATCTAGCAGCCTCCAGGGGCTTGAACTCAGAATCAGCAAGTCTTGGAGCAGAAGAGGGGAGAGAAGGAAAGGCTGGCCCAGGGTGCTCCTGCGGTGTCAGGAGGAAGAGGCAGGAGACCACGTGGCAACGGCTTCAGACGCAGGATGAGAGCGGGGAAGAGAGTTACGCTTCGCTCACCAGTGGGTTTGCTGAGGCCTCGGCCACTGACGAAAAGCAGACAACAACAAAAACCAGTTGCCTTCGAGCCAGTTGTGACTTGTGGCGACCCCGTGTGTGTCAGAGTAGAACTGCACTCTGCGGGGTTTTCAAGGTGGTGACCCTTCGGACGCAGATTGCCAGGTCTTTCTACTGAGGTGCCTCTGGGTGGGTTCAAGCCGCCAACCTTTCGGTTAGTAGTTAAGCGCTTAACCATTTGTGCTACCAGGGACTCTCTGCTACTGGAGTGGCTACCAAGAAACCACTGCCATTGAGACTATTACGACCCATGTGGGACAGAGTAGAGCTGCCCCAGAGGGTTTCCAGGGAGCAGCTGGGGGATTTGAACTGCCGACCTTTTGGTTAGCAGCACATAGCTCATGACAGCGCTTAACCACTGCACCGCCAGGGCTAGTGGTCTTTAAGTGCTATTCTTAAAAAGATTCCTTGTCAGTCCTACATCTAAAATAGCAGTCTCCTTTTTCTGGGTTATGCCACGCAGGGACGGATTACCCAATAAGCGAGGCAAGCACGGGCTTAATTGCGCTTACTTACTCATCTGTAGTGCACAATCTCACCTGGTTTTCACATCACATCAGAGACGTGGTGAAACCCTTGTGAAATTGTGCACTACAGATTAGTACGCACAGTTAAGCCTGTGCATACCTTGCTTACTGTAAGCCCGTGTGTGCAGTGCTTACTGGCTAATCGGCCCCCGGCTTGTCTCTTAGATGGCTGCGTTCCCTAGGATCCCTGTCCACCCTTCTTACCAACGAGCCGTTCTCCAGGCGTCAGCCACCACTGTGCTGATAAGTCCCTGAGTGGTACAAGCCGTTAGTGCTCGACTATTCACCGAAAGGCTGGTGGTTGAAACCCACCCAGCAGCGCTGAGGAAGAAAGGTCTGGTGATCTGCTTCTGTAAAGATTGCAGCCATGGAGCTCAGTTCTCCCCAGTAACGCATGGCGTCGCCATGAGTCGGACTCTGTGGCAGCAGGTTTGGGTTTTTGGTTATGTGCTGATGACTTGATGGGCTCCCTCCCTCCAAGGTCGCTGTCTCTCAGAAGCTTCTGACCCTGGACACTCCACTGGGCTGCCTCTGGACCTGCTGGCTCAGCCTGTCCACAACAGAATTCCAAAGCCTGCTTGTTTATTTATTTGGGGGCCGCGGCGCGTATGGGAGGGACAACTCTGAGACGTGCTCTATACCGTCTCCTAGAGGTCCCCAGCAGGGCTGAGCCCAGTGTCCACAGTGGCAACCTGCTCCTTAAGCGACGTGTTGGCCTCCTTCCCTCCCTGTCTCACTGCTCCCTTCTCCCATGGGTGCTTCTGGCCTCACCTCCCATATGCGCTGCCCGCAAAGCTTGCTTTTTTTTTTTTTTTTAAATAATTTATTTTATTTTTGTTGTTGAAAATATACACAGCAAAACGTACACCAATTCAACAATTTCTACATGTACAGTTCAGTGACGTTGATTACAGTCTTCAAGTGGGCACTGTTCTCCCCCTCCGTTCCTGAATTGTTCCTCCCCCACTAACATAAACTCTCTGCCCCCTAAGCTTCCTATCTAACTTTTCTCCAGTTACTGTTGTTGATTGATTCTGTACAGATGGTTATTTAAAAGAGCACAGCGCTCAAGGCAGACATTTTTTACTAATTGCACTAAAGGATTGTTTGATTTGGAGTCCTGGTGGCGCAGTGGTTAAGACCTACGGCTGCTAACCGAAAGGTCGGCAGTTCAGATCCACCGGCTCCTCCTTGGAAACCTGATGGGGCAGCTTTACTCCGTCCTGTAGGGTCGCTGTGAGTCGGAATCGACTCGATGGCAACAGGTTTGGGTTGTTTGTTTGGTCTAAAGAAGACTTCAGGGATATTTGCGGTTTAAGGTTTAAGGATGACCTCAGGGCAGTATGCTGGATTTCTCGGGTGAATGGCACCACCAGTTTGAAACCTAGGAGTCCTTCCTGTCTTCCGCTTCCGTCTGCTCCGTGTCCTCCTCCTCATCTACTCCTGCTGATTCCAGCGCTCAGTCACTGTTATTTCAGCCAGGGCCCAGTGCAAAATGAAAGTGTGCGGCCCTTTGTTTAAAAACCAGGGAGAAAGTGCTGTTAAAGGCACTAAAATCTAAAGCCTTTTCCTTTCTCCTGTGGTCCCTCTCTGCCCTTGTCATGGTGTTTTTTATTTGCTGTTCCAGTTCTGGTAGCACAGTGGTTAAGAGCTCAGCTGCCCACCAAAATGTCGGCAGCCCCTCCTTGGAAACTCTACAGGGCAGTTCTACTCTGCACTGTAGGGTCGCTATGAGTCAAAATCTACTCGACAGCAGTGGGCGGTTGGGTTTTTATTCAATGTCATTCTAAGTAAGGAAAATTTTAAATTTTTAATTATTAGCATGGGTTTTATTGTTCATCTTCATATTGTGCAAAGCCAGTTTTAAATGCAAATAGAAGAGCATTTATCTGTATGCGGAGTCACCAAAATCATATAATTCGTATTTCATACTTTATATACACGTATGTAAGGAGTCGCTGGGTGCTGCAAAATGGTTAATGCGCTCCACCACTAACCAAAAGGTTGGAGGTTCGAACCCACCCAGAGCTGCCTGGCAGTCTGCTTCTGGAAGGTCACAGCCATGAAAACCCTATGGAGCACAGTTCTACTCTGCACACATGGGGTTGGCAAGAGTTGGAATCGACTCCCTGGCAGCTGGAGTCCTTTTTTTATGCGTGTGGATTTCATTCTTAGGGGAATGGTGAAAATAGTGGAAACTCAGCTCTTTCCATTTCGTGTCTTCATGCCCACTCTCTTAGGCTGGGTTCTTCAGAGAAGCAAAACCAGTGAAGTGTATATGCCAAGAAAACCCACTGCAGTTGAGTTGATTCCGACTCATAGTGACCCTATAGGACAGAGTAGAACTGCCCCATAGAGTTTGCAAGGAACGCCTGGTGGATTATATATATATATATGAAGCCAAAACCATTGCTGCTGAGCCAATTCTGACTCATAGTGACCCTATAGGATATAGTAGAACTGCCCCATAGGGTTTCCAAGGAGCAGTTGGTAGATTTGAACTGCTGACCTTTTGGTTAGCAGCCAAGCTCTTAACCACTGCATCACCAGGGCTCCATATATATATAGACAGAGAGAGAGAGAGATTTATCTCAAGGAAATGGCTCACGCAGGTGTAGAGGCTGACAAGTTCCAAGTCCGTGGGTCAAGCATCAGGCTGCAGGCTTTTCCTGATTCATGTAGCTGCAGGGGCTGATGACCCCTAAATCGGCAGGTAAGCTGCTAACTCAAGTCCCAAGAAACCAAAGTTCAGATGATGATGAGCTGGGTGCAGAATCCAGAGCAAGAGTCTTGCTGGAACAACCATTTATATACTGGATTCAGGCCACACCCCCAGGGAACTCCCTTTCTACTGATTGGCTGCTCATAGTAGATCTCACCATGGAGTTGATTACATCATTACATAACTGCCGGATTACGTCATTATGTAACTGCCAAACTACATCGTAACTGCCAAATCACTGAGAATCACAGCCCAGCCGAGTTGCCACACGACATTAACCATCACACCTGCACATTCTACTAACACCCCCTGCCTCTGGCTTTTTGATATGTAAGGAAAGATTGAAAGGAAAGGGGACTATGGGTCGCTCTATCTATCCCTTTTCAGTGGCTAAAACAGGGAAGAGGGCATGATAGGGTCCGTGGGTTGTTCCTGTTTCTTAGAATGCCATTGTTGTCTTTTTGCATTCAAAGTAAATTCTATTTCTAACGGAGTGTGGCCTCTAGAGGTGTCAGACACCCTTTCTCAGTTGTAGGGATAACACGTTTACCTTATACTGGCTTTGAGGTTTGCTGAACCCCATTGTAGGTCCCCCCGAATTCTGTGCTCAGGATTTTGCAAGCGCTTTCTGAGAATGGGCCAGCAAGGAACAGTGGTCGCTTATGTTGTATATATCTCCTTTGCCCACATGCATGCTCCAATGTCCCGTCGGACTTCACGTACAAACCACAAGTTCAAAGGTAAAATTATTATGAATTTCAAGATGGCGGTAGCCAGAACAACTGTTGCTGTCCAGTTGATTCTAGGAGAAAGATCCTTGGATGTGGTGAAGAAAGTAGATGTTACAGGGCTCGTGGATGACAGAGGTGACTACTCAGCTGTCATCCACACACATGTGTATAAAATAAGACAGCAGATTAAAAATAACAAGTGTGAGATGAGGGCAGTCGGAAGTCACAACTGTCACCAAGGGAAGGAGGGGGGAGAGTGAATAAAGAGCCCACAGGAGAATTCAGACAGTGTGGGCACCCCCTACAGGACAAGGTTCAGACCAGCCCTGGGGTGAAAGTGCCAGTGATTCAACTAAGGATGAAGATCAAAGACCACAGCCTTCAGTATGGATTGCACCTCAACGTAAAGAAAATAAAAATCCTCACAACTGGACCAATAAGCAATTCATCATAAATGGAGAAAAGATTGACGTTGTCAAGGATTTCATTTTGCTTGGATCCAAAATCAATGCCCATGGAAGCAGCAGTCAAGAAATCAAATGATGTATTGCATTGGGCAAATCTGTTGCAAAAGACCTTTTTAAAGTGTTGAAAAGCAAGGACCTCACTTTGAGGACTAAGGTGCACCTGACCCAAGCCATGGTATTTTTAATCGCCTCATATGTGTGTGAAAGCTGGACAATGAATAAGGAAGACCAAAGAACTGAAGCATTTGTATTATGTATGGTTTTGGAGAAAAGTATTGACTATACCGTGGACTGCCAGAATGAACAAATCTGCCTTGGAAGAAGTACAGCCGGAATGCTCCTTAGAAGCAAGGATGGTGAGACTTCGTCTCATGTACTTCGGACATGTGATCAGAAGGGACCAGTCCCTGGAGAAGGACACCATGCTTGGTGAAGTAGAGGGTCAGTGAAAAAGAGAAAGATCCTCAACAAGGTGGATTGACGCAGTAGTTGCAACAACGGGCTCAAACATGGCAAAGATTGTGAGGATGGCTCAGGACTGAGCAGTGTTACGTTTTGTTTTGCATAGGGTCGCTATGAGTTGGAACTGACTCGACAGCACCTAACAACAACAGAAAGATTGAGGCAGCCCAGCCTAGTTACAGTGTGGGCGCATATTCTTTACATCTGCAGACTGTAGCAATCCAGCCTCCCGTGTGTCTGAAATACAAAGGAAGAAATACAAAGGAAGAAATGCTGTTATTTCCCCCTATTCTAAGGCGAAACCAGAGAAACCAAAGGACTTGTCTGAAAATCCTGCATTAAGCAAATAACCCGTTGCCATTGAGTCAATTCCAACTCATAGCCATCCTATAGGACACAGTAGAACTGCCCCACAGGGTTTCCAGGGAGTGGTTGGTGGAATCGAACTGCGGACCTTTTGATTAGCAGCCAAGCTCTTAACCACTGCGCCACCAGGGCTCCATCCATTAAGCAAATACAGAGGCTGTAATAGATACAGCAGGTCACCCAACCTCTCCTTAACTACAGCTGGCCTCTTGCATTCTAGATTAGGCTGCTTACATTTTGTTTCAAGTTTTAGAAACTTCCCTGATCTTGTTTCGTTAACTGCTTTGTAGGCAAAGCATGATCAGTCAAACCAGTGGCCGTCAAGTTGACTCCAACTCATGGGGACCCCATGTGTGTCAGAGGACCGTGCTACAAGGGGTTTTCAATGGCTAGTTTTACAGATGTAGATCGCCAGGCCTTTCTTCTGAGGCACCTCTGGGTGGACTCCAGGCTTTCAGTTAGCAGCTGAGCACATTCACTGTGTGCACCACCCAGGTTGCCCTGTTCCTAAATCCAATCGTTTTAAGCTCCAAAATAGTTTCATGAGGTTTATAGTGCTACTCTTCAAACATGATCATCCCTAAAGTAAAAAAAAAATTTCATTTTTATAAGCAGTAGAATTACTATATAATTTTCCAATTACTGAATAAAGTGCGAAATGTATGCCCTGCAGTCCTAATTTTACCTTGACCATGTCATGCTGCCTTGATCATCCTACACACCTTGAAAGCAGGCAGGAGTGAAGGAGCAGTCCAGAGTTGAAAGACTGTTTCACAGGGGGTGGGGGTGTGGGGGTGGCAGTGAGGGGATGGGGGGTGCTGCACCATCACCTTTCTGCCCTGGGGCACGCCAAGTGTTGGACTCTGTTGGTCCTTTTGGTGGGTTAGCTCCCTGAGTGTTTCTGAGAGCCTTTGTTGTATGTGGAGATAGAGCCACTAATTTGGCCAATTCCAAGGAGCAAAGATCGAGTGTAGATTTCATATCCCAGTTTTAAGTGCAGGTAAAAAGTTGCATTAAGTTATCAAATGCACTCCGATCCTGGCTTCATGGCCAAGTGGCTCTGTAGTTTGGGGGTTACTCTGTATCCAAAAGAAAAGGGAAAGTGTTTCATTTAGATGCTCAGGGCAAGCAGGGATTGATCTAGTTACTTTCAAACTAATCTAATCCAGACAGTGTGCACTGAGGAACTTTCTGGGCCTGGTACTTGGTCAGCAAACAAGGTGTTCATTTTTATAGGATTTGAAACCCTTGGTTGAAAAGGCAGGAAGGCACACTACTCCGCCAGACCTGTTCAAAATAAAATAGTTAGTGTAATAGAAAGATTGTAATTAAAGTCCGACACAGCACGTTGGATTCTTAAATAATTGATTCATATTCTCTCCTTGTCTCTCTCTCTCTCCACACACACACACACACACACACACACACACACACACACACTTATGCACACATATATACATATGTGATGTGTGTGTATGTATGTACGTGTGTGTATGTGTGTACGTGTGTGTATGTATATGGAGTCCCTGCGTGATGCAACGGTTAACACACTCATTTGCTAACTGAAAGGTTGGAGGTTCGGGTCTACCCAGAGGTGCCTTAGAAGAAAGGGTTAGCAATCTACTTCTAAAAAACCAGCCACTGAGAACCCTATGGAGCACAGTTCTACTCTGACACGTGTGGGATTGCCATGGGTCGGAGTCGACTTGACAGCAACTGTTGTGTGTGTGTGTATGGAGCCCTGGTTGCATAACTGTTAAGAGCTCAGCTGCTAACCAAGAAGTTAGCAATCTGAATCCACCAGCTGCTCCTTGGAAGCCCTGTGAGGCAGTTCTACTCTGTCCTATAGGGTCACTTGAGTCAGAATTGACTCGATCGCAACGAGTTTTTTGGAGCCCTGGTGGCGCGGTGCTTAAGAACTTGGCGAGTTTGGTTTTGTATGTAAGTATGTGTGTGTATGTATGTGTGTGTATGTGTGTGTGTATGTATGTATATGTATATGTAAGTACCAGGTGGTGTTGGTTGCTTCACAATCATTCACATGTGAGGGGCTCTTGCTCTGCTGGTCTTCCTCACTCTCACTCATTCATTCATCCAAAAACTATTCATTGTCCCCTATTATATGTCAGACTCTTACTGGTGCTGGGGATACAGCACTAAATGAAACCAAACCCCTGCGTACACTCAAAGTGGAGAAGCAGATAGTATGTCTCCATGCGGTGAGGTACAGCAGAGTCGGGGTGAGGGACAGGGCAGTGGGTTGTTTTATGGAGCCACCAGAGAAGGTCTGTCTGATAAAGTTACGTTTCAACAAAGGCCAGTGTCTTAGCTATCTAGTGCTGCTATAACAGAAATACCACAGGTGGATGGTTTTAACAAACAAATTTATTCTGTCACAGTCTAGTGGGCTAGAAGTCCAAATTCAGGGTGTCTACTCCAGGGGAAGTCTTTCTCTCTCTGTCAGCTCTGGAAGAAGGTCCTTGTCATCAATCTTCTCCTGGACTAGGAGCTTCTCAGCACGGGGACCCCAGGTCCAAAGGACACAATCTTTTCCTGGCACTACTTTCTTGGAGGTATGAGGTCCCCCTGTCTCTCTGCTCACTTCTCTCTTTTGTATCTCAGAAGAGATTGATTTAAGACACTATCTAATCTTGTAGATTGAGATCTGCCTCATCAACATAATTGCCGATAATCCCATTTCATTAAAATTATAGAGGTAGAATTTACAACACATAGGAAAGTCACATCGGATTACAAAATAGTGGACAATCACACAATACTGGTAATCATGACCTAGCCAAATCAACAGATATTTTGAGGGGGACACAATTCAACCCATGACAGTCGGAATGAAAAGAGGAAGAGAGAGAGTGAGCAGATATCTGGGGGAAGAATGTTTCAGGTAAATTGAATGGCTGAAGCAGAGGTCCTGGGGTGGAGTGCGGTTGGCCTTTTTGAGAAACCGGAAGAGGGCCATTGTGGCTGGAGCCACGGGGGAGAATGGTTGGATATGGGGTCAGGTGGGTAGAAGGGACCTAGGCCATGGAAGGACTTTGGAGTTTTTAAAATTTTTTTTTATTGTGCTTTAAGTGAAAGTTTGCAGAGCAAATTAGTTTCTCATTAAACAGCTAGTACTCAAATTGTTTTGTGACGTTGGTTGTCAACCCCGCGATGTGTCAACACTCTTCCCTTCTCCACCCTGGCTTCCCTGTTTCCATTCGTCCAGTCTTCCTGTTCATTCCTGCCTTCTTGTCTTTGCTTTTGGGCTGGTGCACCCATTAATCTCCTATACCTGACTGAACTAGGAGGCCCGCTCCTCACGTGTGTTATCGTTGGCCCTATAGACCTGTCTAATCTTTGGCTGAATGGTGAACCTCAGGAGTGACTTCAGTACTAAGTTAAACGGGTGTCCAGAGGACTTTGGATTTTTGTTGGAGTGAATTGGGAAGCCACATAGAAGGTTGCCACATGTAGACAAATGCTTAGGCAGGCACGTGAATCTGGAGCCCATAAACATAAGTGCATACACTGGCACCTCTGCAGAAGGATCTTCTTAAAAAACATATGGGTATATAGGGGAAAGTGTGGGGCTTGGTGAATAGAAGGGTTAGTTACAGAAAGAGAGAAGAAGGGAATGTCGGGAGAAAGAATAACAAGGTAAGAGATAATTGGATGAGTGACTACAGAAACCAGCATTAAATACAAGAATGAAGACTCCAGGGGAAGTGGAAAAGTCTCTCGGCATGGAAAGTGGGTGGGTGGCACTCTCAAATGCTGGCAACATGTTCATTTCTCACAGCAGAAAAGTCGCAGGGCTCTGGAAGTCGTCACTTTACTTATCAAATGTTAGTGGCCAATTTTCAGGGTTAATTTTTCCATTTTTTTATTAGAAATTTGGGAGTAATTTATTCACTTACACTTTGAAAACCACTTGCTTTTGAGTCCCCTCTGACTCATGGAAACTCCATGTGTGTCAGAGTAGAACTGTGCTCCACAGGGTTTTCAATAGCCGGTTTTTTGGAAGTAGATTGTCAGTCCTTTCTTCTGAGGTACCTCTGGGTGGACTCAAACCACCAACCTTTCTGTTATACTTTGGGATTTGTTTAAATGCTCGACAGCAACTGGTGTGTGTGCATATATATCTCTGTCTATATATGGCAAGCTTGGGAGGTTTGGGGGTTTTATTTATTTTATGCTTTTGGAAATTGAATTATCATTTGGCTTTAAGAAAACCGAACAGTTTTATTGTCAAAGAGGATAGCCGAGTTTGTTGAGAAAGAGTGCTTGGAAACGGGATTTCAGGAATTGGTAGGCTCAAAAGTAACGTGTCAGAAGCCAGCAAACTCATCCAAGTTAGCCCTGAGCTAATTCTTTTCATTATGCTAATTTTTATTTAAAAAGTGCTTCTAAGGCATCCTCAAACCTGGGGATAAATGAATACTGGGGTGATCCCCACTGTGGAAATGAACCCCTCCTTTGGAACATCTTTGTAGACTATGAAGACAAACATAACTTACTCCTTTCTCAGATGTCCCAGTCAGAAGGCCAAACCAAGACTAAGCTGGGAAGCAGGGAACTTGGGGTACTCCTAGGCCTTCCCTTTTTGGGGCTTCTTTTGCCAAAGAGATTGGACTCCCAATCTCTTTTCCTTCTAGCATCCTAATGCTCTCATTGGGGAATGAAAGTGGTCTACCCAACCACTGATGAACCTGGTCTACCCAGCCACCGATGAACCTGGTCTACCCAACCACCGATGAACCTGGTCTACCCAGCCACTGATGAACCTGGTCTACCCAGCCACCGATGAACCTGGTCTACCCAGCCACCGATGAAACTCGTCTACACAGCCACTGATGAACCTGGTCTACCCAGCCACCGATGAACCTGGTCTACCCAGCCACCGATGAAACTCATCTATGCAGCCACCGATGAACCTGGTCTACCCAGCCACCGATGAACCTGGTCTACCCAGCCACCAATGAACCTGGTCTACCCAGCCACTGTTGAACCTGGGCCACTGATGAAACTGGTCTACCCAACCACTGGACAAGGTGCTCTACTTATGCTGTGTCTATTACCTGCACATCAACCTTATAAAACCAAAAAAATAAAATAAAATAAACCCGTCAAGTCAATTCCGACTCACAGCGACCCTATAAGACAGAGCAGAACTGCCCCATAGGGTTTCCAAAGAGCAGCTGGTGGATTTGAACTACTGACCTTTTGGTTAGCAGCTGAGCTCTTAACCACTGTGCCACCAGGTTTCCCAACCTTATAAAGTAAGCATAAATATCCCCATTTTACAGAGGAAGAAACTGAACTATAAAGAGATTATATTTAACCTGCCCTAATTGTGTCTCCCACCACCCATCTGTCCGTCTGTCATACTGTGGTAGCTTGCGTATTGCTGTGATACTGGAAGCTATGCCACCAGTATTTCAAATATCAGCAGAGTCACCTATGGTGGACAGGTTTCCGTGGAGCTTCCAGATGAAGACAGACTAGGAAGAAAGACCTGGCAATGAACTTCTGAAAATGAGCCAATGAAAACCCAATGGATCACAGAAATCGTCTGAGACTTTGACTCGCTTACTTTGGATGCATCTTCAGGAGGGATCTATCACTGGAGTAGAACATCGTGTGTGATAAAGTGGAGGGTCAGCCAAGGAGAGGGAATCCCTCAGTGAGATGGATGGGCACAATGGCTGCAACAATGGACTCAAACATGCCAGTGATCGTGAAGATGGTGCAGGACCAGGCAACGTTTCGTCCTGTTGTACATGGGGTCACCATGACTCACAACCAACTCAACAGCAACTAACAACAACAGCAATAAGCATCCGATCTGAAGGTTCCAAAGCCTGATTGCTTCTTTCATAGCCCACACCTCCATCCTCCCTGCTTTGGCACATCTTTCCGGGGCCAGCGCTCTCTGGAGCATCATACCAGCCTGCCCACAGTCTGTATCCCCTCTCTCACACATTCATCTGAATACTGGAACTTGCCTATCCCATGAGCCATTCCCTCAGAGCCCAGTGCTCTCTGCTTTCCACTTTTGCTAAGGCAATTTTTAAAAGTCAAGTAGTACTGTGAAGAGTGGTGACTGGTAGGCTAATTAATAAGAGCGCTCACCCCTTATACCTACTTAGTAACTGTACTCACTTCAATTGTAGCTTTTCAGAAGCAAGGTCTTAACTCTAAGAAATGATCCCCCCGATGAGGATTGGAGGTCACATGGAATGGTGTCACTAACGCCATCACAAACTAGTGAGATATTTTTGGAGAAAGTCTTCAGTTCTTTTCAAAGTCCTGCCATCTTTCACTTGACCCAAGCACAGCTGACAAAATGCTGGAGTCAGGGTAGGCCAGCTGCTGAAACAAACATGTTCATGTCATGGTCCAATTCCAGTGTGGTTGGAAATGGTGGAGGTGCTGCTCCATGCAGTCATCTGGGGACCCAGGTTCCTTCCCTTGTTTGTCTCTCCTGTCTTCTGAGGCCCCAGAGTCTGTCCTTGCCCCCTCCATCGTCCACATATGATAGCAGGCAGGGTTAGAGTGAGTGGAGGGTGACACTGGGGTCTCAAGGGGCAGACCTGCAAGTGGCAAACATCACATCTGCCCTCCTTCCAGAACTCTGTCACATGGCCCACCTTACTGCAAAGGTGGCCGCAAACTCTACTCCTGTGTGCTCAGGAAGAACATATGTCCTCTCTGCCCCATCTAGACTCTGTGTAAGGGAATTTTAAAACTTGAGGTACCTGAGAAGATCCAAAGTGGCCGACTTAAGGTTTGAGCGTGACTCCTCTGTGGCTAGTTCCATTTCCACCCCAGCAACAGCCATTTCCTGTGCAGACGTAACGATGAAACTAAGAAATGCCCTGTGATGACGTAACTACCCTGTGACCTGCCCCCCCCCACCCTTATGATTACCACATTGTAACCGATCTAAGAAAGGCACATCTATCCTTTTAAGCCAATCACCTTACAAGCTCCCACCACAGGAAGTCCTTCCTTAAGAGTTCCCACCACAGGAAGTCCTTCCTTAAGAGTTCCCACCACAGGAAGTCCTGTCTTAGGAGTTCCTGTCACAGGAAGTCTCACCTTAAAATGATCTACTACCAACTGAGTAAAGTCTTTCAATGATCTAAGCCTGTAATTACCAACCAAGTGATGTCTTTCAATGACCCAAGTTTGTGAATACCAATCAAGTACTGTACTTCAAGTTCTTTGTTTCTCCCTTATACAATGTCACTGCTTGGTTGCCATATTGGATTACTGGATTCCACTGCATGGAGTTCAGTCTATCCCCAGCTGGAGCTGTCTCTTTACTTTCAATAAATCTCTCAATTTTACATTAGTTAGAGTGCGGATGGTTACTCTAAGACAACTCATTCACCTTCGCACCTCTGGTTTGTCTTGGAACCAGGATCTGAACTCATAACTTAAGAGCAGTGATAGCCACACTTGGTCATTTCTTCTTGTTGTTAGCTGCTATCAAGTCAGTCCCCGACTCACGACAACCCCATGTACAGACACCAAGCACAATGGAACAAAATGCTGCCCAGTCCTGTGCCATCCCCACAATTGGTTGTGGATCTGACTGCTGTAATCCATAGGGTTTTCACTGGCTGATATTCAGAAGTAGATCGCCAGGCCTTTCTTCCTAGTCCATCTTAGTCTGGAAGCTCCACTGAAACCTGTTCAGCAACACAGCAACACACAAGTCTCCACAGACAGACAGGTGGTGACTGCACACGAGGTGGACTAGCGAGGAGTGAAACCAGGGTCTCCAGCGGGGAAAGCAAGAATTCTATCTACCACTGACCCACCAATGCTTTGGTCACCCCTACTTCTTGCAATTCCCTCTCAAATACGTAAGAAACAGGCTGATGGCTCTAGCTCTTCGTACATTAACCTCTAGATTCAACTTCTTAGTTTCATACCTAGGACTAGAGAAAGGACTTACACCCGGGTCTAACTTTACTTTCTGATCTTGATGCTCTTGCCCAGTCATCAGCCCTTTATCCACTGTGGGGGCCTTTCCTGCACCCCTAGAAATGCTGACTCATTGCTCCAAAGCCGTGTCGACTGCCTCCTCGTTGGGCTTTTGCCAATCCCCTAAACACAATCACAAACACAAAAGAAAGAAAGAAAGAAAAAAAAAAACCACTTTTCTGGAAAAGAACTTCAAACATGTACAAACATCTTTGAGTATTTGCAAATGAAAGGGCGTGGTGTGTTATCCAAGGCATTAACTGAGTGGAAGGTGCTGCTTTATTTTTTAAGGGTGGGAAGAGGCAAGGACAATACAATTGAATTCCATTCTTTTCCCAGAAGCAAGGTTGTGAAATTGCCCCTGGTGATTAGGGGACTTTAGCACATGGATGTGGGGCCAGCAGCTGATGTCCTTACATCCTGTGCTGGGAGTGATTCAAGGAATGTCAGCCTTAGGGAAACTTGGACTTGAGTGGAGGGTTGGCTTCAGAAAAGAGAAGAAGAATTTATACCCTGTTTGGCTTCCTCTAACAATTAACAATGATAACCTGACTATCCATTCATTGCTGTCGAGTCAATTCCAACTCTTAGCGACCCTATAGGACAGAGTAGAACTGTCCCATAGAGTTTCCAAGGAGCGCCTAGTAGATTTGAACTGCCAACTTTTTGGTTAGCAGCCATAGCACTTAACCACTACGCCACCAGGGTTTCCAACCTGACTATGCTAGGCCCAAAATGGAGTCACTTATGGTAAGCCTTATGTCAGCAAATCTAAACCTACCTAGTTTTTATTTCCTGTAAATATTTGACCTTCCCAGGAGCTAAATCTAAGTCAATCCATTGCCTCTCCCAAAACGGAAACCTAAGCTAACCAATTAGGACTCACTAACTCAGTTTAACCTAGTTCAAAATTTCCCCTTGATCCCAAATAAGGAAAGATGCCCACCAGCCCATCCAAAACGTGCCCAGTATAGCTTCCTCGTACCTGTGTGCCTGAGCTTGCAAAAGCTCCCACTTTATACTACCCTTGGGAGCTCTTGTCTGACTTTCAGACCAAATGTCCCCCCAACCCCATGAATTGGACAAAATAAAGCCTGTGAGTTTGTACACAAATTTAATAACGTGGAAGTTTTAATTTTCACAATAACTTTTACTTATTTTTGTTTATGTTGCAGTTTAAGTGGAAGTTTACATTTCAAGTTAGTCTCTTATACAAAAACTTACACATACATTGTTATGTGACTCTAATTGCTCTCCCTACACTGTGACAGCACACTGTTTTCCACCCCGATTTCCCATGTCCATTCAACCAGCTCCTGACCTTCTCTGCCTTCTCAGCTCACCTCCGGACAGAAGATGCCCGTTTAGACTCATGTATCTACTTGAGCTAAGAAGCACACTCTTCACTAGTACATTTTATGCCCCACAGTCCAGTCCAATCTTTGTCTGAAGAGTTTGCCTCGGAAATTGTTTTATTTCTGGGCTGATAGAGAATCTGGGGGCCATGCTTTCCAGGGTTCCTCCGGTCTCAGTCAGACCACTAAGTTTGGTCTTTTTACTAGAATTTGAGTTCTGCACCCTACGTTTCTCCTGCTCCATCAGGGACTCTCTGTTGTGTTCCCTGTCAGGACATTCACTGGTGGTAGCCAGGCACCATCTAGTTCTTCTGGTCTCAGGCTGATGGAGTCTCTGGTTTATGTGGCCCTTTCTGTCTTTTGGGCTAATACTTTCCTTGTGTCTTTGGTGTTCTTCATTCTCCTTTACTCCAGGTGATTGGGACCAACTGATGCATCTTAGATGGCCACTTGCAAGCTTTTAAGACTCCAGATGCCGCTCACTAAAGGAGGATGCAGAACATTTTCTTAATAAACTTTGTTATGCCAGTTGACCTAGATGTCCCCTGAAAGCATGGTCCCCAGACCCCCACCTCTGCTACTCTGTCCCTCGAAGTGTTTGATTGTATTCAGGAAACTTCTTAGCTCTGGGTTAGTCCCGTTGTGCTGACTTCCCCTGTAGTGTGTTCTGTCCTTCCTTTCACCCAAGATAATTCTAGTCTACTATCTAGTTAGTGAATAACCCGCTCCCTCCCTCCCCACCCTCGTAACCATCAAAGAATGTTTTCTTCTGTGTTTAAACCTTTTCTTGAGTTGTTGTAATAGTGGTCTTATACAATATTTGTCCTTCCGTGACTGACTAAATTCACTCAGCATAATGCCCTCCAGATTCCTCCATGTTATGAGACGTTTCACAGCTTCATCGTTGTTCTTTATGGTTGCATTGTATTCCATAGTGTGGTATACCATAATTTGTTTATCCATTTGTCCTTTGATGGGCACCTAGGTTGTTTCCATCTTTTTGCTATTGTGAACAGTGCCACAATGAATATGGGTGTGCATATATCTATTTGTGTGACGGCTCTTATTTCTCTAGGATATATTCCAAGGAGCGGGATTGCTGTATCGTATGGTACTTTTGTTTCTAGCTTTTTAAGGAAGCGCCAAATCGATTTCCAAAGTGGTTGTACCATTTTACATTCCCACCAACAGTGTATAAGTGTTCCAGTCTCTCCACAACCTCTTCAGCATTTATTATTTTGTGTTTTTTGGATTAATGCTAGCCTTGTTGGGGTGAGATGATATCTCATTGTAGTTTTGATCTGCATTTCTCTAATGATCGTGAGCATTTCTTCATGTGTCTGTCAGTCACCTGAATATCTTCTTTGGTGAAGTGCCTGTTCATATCCTTTGCCCACTTTTTAATTTGGTTATTTGTTTTTTTTGTTGTTGAGGTTTTCCAGTATCTTGTAGAGTTTAGAGATTAGACACCGATCAGATTTATCGTAGCCAAAAATTTTTTTCCCAGTCCGTAGGTTGTCTTTTGACTCTTGGTGAAGTCTTTGGATGAGCCTAAGTGTTTGATTTTTAGGTGCTCCCGGTTATCTAGTCTCTCTTCTGGGGCTTGTGCGTTGTTACTTATGGTTTGTATTCTCACAGCAGCTTTTCTTGTTGTTGTCAGTTGCTGTCGACTCAGTTCCAACTGAAGACCTTCATTATTTTAAAAATGATGAGGAAGGAGAAGAAGAAGAAAGAGAGAAAAGAATTCCCTTCCCTTCCGAGCTGAGCTGCAGTCACCTGCTCTCTGCAGTGACATTTGTGGGCAGTGAGGCAACTCCTGGGCCCAGTGGGCTGTCGTCTTACATTATCAACGCTCAGAGCAGAAAGGACTGATTGGAAGTGTGATTTGATTTGAGATGGTTTGCTCAGCATTCCGCCAATGGGAGTGCAGTATTAATTAGCTTCTCCAGGATTTACAATGTAATGGGAATACCTTGCAGCCCTGCAGTGGCTTATGGTTGATAAAGGGTATTCATGCCCATTATCTCATTTGATCCTCACAGTCAAGCAGGTGATGACACTAATTCTGAGCGGTAATGGTCACAGTCACACACCTTCATCCCAGCGTGAACCTTGGCCTTGTGATTTTTAATCCTCTGCTCCTTCTCCTCCTCCTCCCGCCTTCACTCCCATGCTAGTGGGATCCTGACCACCTTCTGAAATCATCCAAGTTAGATGCAGTAGGCTTTTAGCACCGGAAATGTTTTATGGGGCTCAAGTGAATGCTCCTTTAAGAATGCTCTGCTTAACACTGAACCCTCAGATGCCTCGTGTAAAACAAAAGAGGGGGTGAGGGAGAGCTGGTTAAATTCATGTGGAAGATTCCAAAAGTCGTAGTACACACTGGCTTATCTGTGGCTCTGCGTTGTCCTGCAGGAAAGAACTGAGTTTAACTTGGTTTAATGACCCAAACTTATTTTGCCATAGACCTTCCTTCCCCTGCCTATGTATAACACCTGTTACTCCCAGAGGTCACGTTGGGAAACACCGCCATGATTCCTTGAAAACCAACCAACCAGCTGCCATTGAGTTGACTCTGACTTACGTGCCCCATGTGTGCCAGAGAAGAAATGTGCTCCATAGGATTTTCAAGGGCTGATTTTTCGCAAGAAGATTGTGAGGCATTTTTTTCTGAGGTACCTCTAGTCCCTGGGTGGTGCAAATGGTTAACGAGCTTAGCTGCTAACGAAAGGTGGATTGGAACCTCCAACCTCTCGGCTAGCAGCTGAGCATGTTAACTGTTTGCGCCACCCAGGGACTCCTCTTGAAAACTAGTCATTTACATTCTGGTCATTCTCTGGTCACTGGATTATTTGTGTACAAACGGGTTTTCACTGTAAATGTGACAGGGATAATGATCGCAAGAATGACTTCCCATGTCTTTCTGCAGACAGAGAGCAGCCCCTGCTCCCGGGGGTTTCTTTCCCATGGAGTCATTGTCTATCTTTAAAACCCTTTCAAGATCCAATTATTTTCTGCTTTGAATTTTCCTTTGATACCGTGTGTTTTCATTAATGCAGGCATGCTGCGTCATCGAGTGTTGTTACATTTTTGGTAGGTAGTATGGATTTTTTTTCTTGCCCCCTCCCACAAGTCTACCCTTGGAGTCCACAGGGACATACCTTGTCCCACTAATTCCACCCCCACCCAGAGTCCCCTCTCCCCAAGTCCACTGGGACATATATGCTCCCCCCAAAATTTTTTCAAAATTTCTATTTTTCCTACCAAAAATGCACACACCTCATACAACACCCTGTAGAAAAAGTAATTTGTGGCACGCGCCCCATTAGTTTGTTTGTTCCACATAATCATAAAGGCCTATGCCTTGTGGCAGCGTGTACTTCCAGTGGAAAAACTGACAATAAAAATTCCCAGTGAAAAGTCCCAATGAACCTGAGAGGCAGAAAATGTTGGTCATGAAAAGGTTAAAAAAGAAAAAGCTAAAAAGCCTTTTTCTCAGCTGCTCAAAGCTTTCCCCAGCCCAGGGCTTTCTGGGTATTTCTTTGAGGAAGATTCTAGCCGTCTTCACGGCTGTGGATGAAGCGGCTCTTCCCCAAAACCTCCGCTGAACAAGGGTCGACCGAGTCTCCTCTTGCCGCACTGGACTTGAAGGACTGATTTCTTAGCAGAGCACGCGTTTCTCTTTCCTTTCAGGGTAGTAAATATTTGACCACAAATACAAGGTTATTAGACCGAAGACTCTGGGTAGAACGATAAACAAGTAAAGTGTTTTTTACTTTCCCAACATGGCAGGGCATTTGATCTGGAGAGAACCATTCACAAAACGCTACACCAGTTAGTGGGATTTATGGGTTGAATTGTGCCCTCCAAAAGATACGTTGAAGTCTTAACCCTCAGTACCTGTGAATGTGACCTTCTTTGGAAATAGGATCATCACAGATGTAATCAGTTTAGATGAGGTCATTAGGATGGGCTCTAATCCAGTATGACTGGTGTCCTTATAAGAAGAGAAGAAACACACAGACATGCAGGGAAGCATGCCATGAGGTGACGGAGGCAGAGATTGGAGTGATGCATCTACAAGCCAAGGAACGTCAAGGATTGCTGACAACACCAGAAGCTAAGAGGCAGGCATGGAACACGTCACCCCACCCTAGCCCCAAGCCTTCAGAAGGAGCATGGCCCTGCCAACACCTTGATTTTGGGTTTCCAGGCTCCAGAACTGTGAGAGAATACATTTCTATGGTTTTAAGCCACTCAGTTGTGGTAATTTGTTAAGACAGCTCTAGGAAACTAATACAGTAGTCATTCTTTAAAAAGGATCTCTCTTGAACTATCCAAGAAACCAAGGCATGAGGAAGCTAAGGGATATGTTGACTGTGCCCAACACAATGGAAAGCGTGTGTTTGCTCCTTGGGGAAACAGATGAGCCCCCTGGAGTGGGCATTAGACTGGGAGCAGGGACAGATTACCCGATAACCAAGGTACGCATGGGCATAATTGTGCTTACTTACTAATCTGGTGAAATTTACTAATGCTGGTGAAACTCATGTGAAATTGTGCAGTACAGATTAGTAAGTAAACACAGTTAAGCCTGCACATATCTTGCTTACTGTAAGCTGGTACTTACCAGTTAATCGGCCCCAGTCAGGAGCCAGGTCCTCTGTCATCTGCCCTTTGTTTGAGGCTTTGTCCCATCCTAGTCCTGCCGTCATCCTAGGAGATGCCTGTATCCATTGGGCGTCTTTACTCTTGGCACCTGGCATCCTCATTTCCAGGAACCTTCTCCTCCACCCACCTCTGACACCCTCCTCCATGGTCACCTCCTGGACCTTGCCATCACCTGTAGCTACCCTACCTCAAAATCACTATTCAGACAACTTCTACACACTACCTCCTGCCTTTCCAGCTTGCTTGTGTGACTACTTCCACTCAGACCCTTGCTCAGCCTCAGCAGGACCTCTACTCCCTTGGGTTTCTTCTCTGCCCTGTGTTCATTTCCTTCCCTACTTAGCTTGCAGCCCATGGCCCATCATTTAAAGCCCTCTCTTGCCAATATCCATTTTCATACTAGCTTGACCACAACCCACAGTCAGAAATTCAATTTTCATTATGACCTAGGATTCATATGCGTATATATGCACACACATATGTAATGCATAGGCCTTTCCCAACTTTAATCCCATCATAATTATTGAAAACTCTCTCCCTGGGCATTTGTTCTTATAACTGATTTCTCTCCTCATCTTCACTGAGTTTTTCTAAGAGTCATCTCTATGAACTGTATTAGTTTCTTACTGTTGCTGTAACAAGCTACCACAAACTTAGTGACTCAACACAGCATACAGTTCTGGAGGTCAGAAGTCCAGATGTTGGCTAAGCTGTGTTCCTTCTGGAGGTTTGAGGGAAGAATCTTTCCTTGCCTCTTCCAGCTTCTAAGCCACCTGCATTCCTTGGCTTGTGGCTGCATCACTCTAACCTCTGGTTCTGTCATCACATCTCCTTTTTCTGATTTTTAACCTCTTGCCTCCCTCTTATAAGGACCCACCCAGATAATCCAGGATCATCTCCCCATCTCAAAGTCTTTAACTTCATCACATCTGCAGAGTTCCTTTTGCCCTGTAAGGTAACATGTTCACAGGTTCTTGGCATGAGGGCACAGACATCTTTGCTGGGGGGTCATTATTCCATCACGAGAACCATCTTTGACTTCCCCAACTTCTACTGACTTTTCAGCCTTTTCCAAACAGGCTTCTCTCCCCATCCCCTATTCCAAATGACTCCCAAAATAGTCCTCCATGTCCTCCATGTTGATGACCAGTGGGTAGTTTTAGCTGTCATTCTTCCTGATCTGGTAGCAGCTTTTGACTACCAGCTCCACATGTAGAAGACCAGACACATGTGAGGGGCACTAGCTGGTGCTCCCAACCATGTCCTGCTGTTTCTCTGGAGGAGGGTGTTATGGACTGAATAGTGTCCCCCCCCCAAAAATATGTGTTGGAATCATATTCTCTATACCTGTGGATGTAATCCCATTTGGAAATAGAGTCTTCTTCGTTATGTTAATTAGACCAAACCCAATCAGATGGATTCTAAATCTATCACTTCTGAGTTTTAAGAAGAGCAGATTAGACACAGACCCACATACCTGGGGGAAGACAGATGCCACATGAGGATCATCTACAAGCCCAGGAACCAAGGAACATCCAGGGCTACTGACAAGGAGGGAATTGACACAGATGGGACCCTGATTTGGACTTTTTTAGCCTCCAGAACTGTAAGAAAATAAATTTCTGTCTTTTAAAGCCACCCACTTGTGTTACTTGTGTTACAGCAGCACTAGGGATACAAGGCAGAGAGTCCTAATGTGAATCTGTTCAGCTGCTGAAGGGGAAGTTTCACACCTTTCTTCCTCTGTATATTGTCCAAAGGCTCCATGGTGTCCAGACTTACTTTATTAGATTAAAACTGTTGGCAGATAACTCCAGGTCAGGATTTTTTAAACTGTACTTTAGATGAAGGTTTACAGAACAAACTGGCTTCTCTTTAAACAGTTTGTACACATAGTGTTACATGACATTGGTTAACAATCCTATGACATGCCAACACTCTCCGTTCTTGACCTGGGGTTCCCAATCACCACCTTTACTGTCCTCTCCTGCCTTCCAATACTTGTCCCTGGGCTGGTGTGCCCCTTTAGTCATGTTTTGTTTTATAGGCCTGTCTATCTTTGGCTGAAGGGTGAACCTCAGGAGTGACTTCATTACTGAGCTAAAAGGGTGTCCAGGGGTTTCTCCAGTCTCTGTCAGGCCAGTAAGTCTGGTCTTTTTTTGTGAGTTAGAATTTTGTTCTACATTTTTCTTCAGCTCTGTCCAGGACCCTCTATTGTGATCCCTGTCAGAGAAGTCAGTGGTGGTAGCCAGGCAGCATCTAGTTGTACTGGACTCAGACTGGTGGAGGCTGTGGTAGTTGTGGTCCGTTAGCCCTTTGGACTAATCTTTCCCTTGTATCTTTAGTTTTCTTCATTCTCCCATGCTCCCGAAGGGGTGAGACCAGTGGAGTATCTTAGATGGCCACTCAGAGGCTTTTAAGACCCCAGTTGCTACTCACCAAAGTAGAACGTAGAACGTTTCTTTATAAACTATGTTATGAAAATTGAGCTAGATGTTTCCTGAGACCATGGTCCCCACAGCTCTCAGCCCAGCAATTCAGTCCCTCAGGAAGTTTGGATGTGTCTATGGAGCTTCCATGACCTTGCTAGGTAAAGATTTTTTAAACAAACATTGTTATTGGCGTAAAACCTACCTACCAAAAGTGCACAAATCATACGTGCATACCTCAGTGAACTTTCACAAAGTGAAACATGTATCCACCATTCAGATCAAGGAAAAGAGCATGGCCAGCTCCCTGAGGTCTCTCTCACACCCCGTCCCTGTCACTAACCCCTCTCCTCCCAAAGGTAACCCTCTCTGGGGAGGCGTAGGTATTTGAAGAAGGAATTTGATTGAGTCTACAGGAAGTTTTACTGTTGAAGTACCTTCTTTGTACCTGCACAGTCTTAGGACCAAATGCAAAAGGATCTGAAAGATTTCTCATGAGTTCTATTGGTCAGGAGCCCTGGTGGCACAGTGATTAAGAGCTATGCCTGCTAACCAGAAGCTCAGCTGTTCAAATCCACCAGCTGCTCCTTGGAAACCCTATGGGACAATTCTATTCTGTCCTATAGGGTCGCTATGAGTTGGAATTCACTCGACGGCAACGGGTTTCCATGGGTCAAGCTTCTGTCTCCAGAATATCACTCTCAGAGTGGCATCTGGGGTCTTAAAAACTTGGAAGCAGCCATCTAAGGGTCCCAACCCACCTGGAGCAATGGAGAGTGAAGAATACCAAAGACACAAAGAAGATACTAGCCCAAGAAACAAAAGAGCCACGTAAATCAGAGACTCCATCAGCCTGAAACCAGAAGAACTAGATGGTGCCCAGCTATCGCCAGTTACCGCCCTGACAGGGAACACAACAGAGAGTTCCTGACGGAGCAGGAGAGAAGTGTGGTGCAGAACTCAAATTCACATAAAAAGACCAGACTTGATGGTCTGACTGAGACTAGAGGAACCTTCGAAGACATGGCCCCCAGACTCTCTGCTAACCCAGAACTAAAATCATTCTCAAAGCCAACTCTTCAGACAAAGATTAGACTAGACTAAAAACATAGAATAATACTTGTGAAGAGTGAGCTTCTTAGTTTAAGTAGATACACGAGACTAAATGGGCACCTCTTCTCCAGAGGCAGGATGAGAAGGCAGAAAGGGATAGGAGCTGGCTGAATGGACGCGGGAAGTCTGGGGTGGAAGGGGGGAGTGTGCTGTCATAGTATAGGGACTGCAACTAGTGTCATGTACCAATATGTGTATAAATTTTTGTATGAGAAATTAACTTGAGCTGTAAACTTTCACCTAAAGCACAAAAAAAAAAAAAAACACTCTCAGAATACAAATATGGTGTGCAAAGGGTCTCGAGCCACTTCCATGCCAACATGTTGTATTTTGATATAAATGATCTACAGAGCTCAAGTTCTGTTTAATGGCGACAGACAGACCAACTGACTGGTGGTCGTTGAGTCAATTCTGACTCATGGCGACCACGTGCGTGTCAGAATAGAACTGTGCTTGTAGGGTTTCAATGGCTGGTTATTCAGAAGTAGATCACTAGGCTTCTGAGGAGCCTCTGGGTGGACTCAAACCTCCAACCTTTTGGTTAGCATCTGAGCTCTTTAACCGTTTGCCCCACCCAGGAACATCTAATGCATATCTGAAGGAAGATAATGGCTCAGCACAACAGAAGTTTCTTTCTTGCTGGTGTGAGCAGTCCGTGGGTCAGGCAACGCTTTCCTCCATGAATCTAGGATCCAGGTCCCTTTCATCTTGTAGCTCCGCCACCCTGAGGATCTTGTCATTCCCTTCATCCCCTCAGAGCAGTACGTGGCCTTTGGGACAAACCATGAACAGTAAGCCAAGGTCATACTCCAAGAATTAGCGTTTGAGTCAGTTGGTTGTCCACCTCTGTCCTGGTGCATGGCAGGTAAATTTTAAGGAGCCTGAAGAGACCGAGTACTGGGTACCAGCCTAGGGGTAGCATCAGGGGGACCCTGAGTTCCTGGGGCAGGGTGTAGTTCATAACAGGGTGGTGTTGTTGTTGTTAGGTGGTGTTGTGTCAGTTCCGACTCATAGCAACCCTATGTACAACAGGACCAAACACTGCCGGGTCCCGCGCCATCCTCACAATTGTCCGCTGATGTTCGTAAGGTTTGCATTGGGTAATTTTTTCAGAAGTAGACCGCCAGATCCTTCTTTTTAGTCTGTCTTAGTCCGGAAGCTGAGCTGAAACCTGTCCCCCATGGATGACCCTGCCGGTGTTTGAAATACCGGTCGCATAGCTTCCAGCATCACAGCAACACGCCAGCCCCCACAGCAGGACAAACTGACAGAACACTGAGAGGACAAACAGGAGACTGGAATGTTCACGGGGCTTGTTGTTAGCTGCCGTTGAGTGGGCCGTGAATGGACCATTGTGACCCACAGGGTTTTCATGGCTGATTTTTAGAAATAGCTTCACCAGGCCTTTCTTCCTAGACTGTCTTATTCTGGAAGCTCCACTGAAACCTGTTCAGCATCACAGCCACATACCAGCCTTCACTGACAGACGGGTGATGGCTGCACGTGAGGTGCATTGGCTGGGAATCAAACCGAGTCTCCCACATAGAGGGTGAGAATTCTACCGCTGAACCACCACTGCCCTCTGAATGTACACGACTCCATCTTTTACCTAGGGTCCCCTGTGTGTCCTGGAGGAAGGCCCTGACCGCCAGGCTCTCAGACCCCCGTGAGGTCTCCACCCGGCCTCACAGTGGCCCCAGGGTGACTCTGTTGTTCCTGCGAGCAGGACTCTGTGTCACGTTCCCCCTGCCCAATGCCAATGTTACTCCTCAATTTGGACTTTGCTGTCTAAATGGACGCAACTCAGGGTGGCTGGTGTCTTGGCTGGCCTGATGGCTCTCAAGGTGGTGGTGAGAGGGGAGCTGAAGTCTGGAATGAGTGTGCCATGTATCTTCCCTTCCTTCATCTCCAGAACATTCTGGATTGGGACGTGTGACAACCCTGGAGCAGACTGTCTGGACCCCTCTCACTGAGCACTTTGGGGACACTCAGGGAAGGGGGTTGGGTGTCTTTAGCTGAGAATTATGGCTCTGAGGAGGATTTTGAGGCCTCAACAGGAATAACTTCAGCACAGCCCAGTCCGTGTGGGAATTGGGGCGTTCTGAATCAGCCCTCCTTCACACCACCTCCTCCCTGTCTTCAAGTGAGCCACATCCTTTCTCTCAGACGCCGAGGGCTGCCAAGCCCATCTCCCACACACCTCAGTGAAAAGTCCCTGGCTGTTCTCCCGGCCGCCTGGCTGTTGACCTCATGAGGTGTGAGAGGGAGGAAGGGAATCTACGGTCAGGATGAAACTTCCTTCCTCCTTTTTGAGAAACAGCCCAGGCCCTGCGGTTGCCAGGCCTCTTGTAATTTCTCAGAGCTGAAGGCCGAGCACTGTCCCTCCAACCTGCCTGGGACGTGGGATTGGGGCCCACCATCCACCCTCCCTTGGCCCTCCACCCATGCTTCCTCAGAGCAGACCCTTAGATTGGGCGGGGTTCCTGCCTCACTTTCCTCTCTGGTGATGAGGCAGCCACAGGAGTGGCTTCCTAAGTTCAAACCGAATCCCCTCTCTCCAGGTAGACACGACGGAAGGCTCATGGAAGATCAGAGAGTGCGCGTCTCCCTCAGGACAGGCAACTACACGCTCAAGGTGCACCAACTCAGAACATTTTCCTGCTTTATAGAGATACTTCAGGACTGTTCAGCTCCTGGCCAACCCCTCAGTGCTTCCTGTGGAGGAAAGAGCCCTCCGAGGCAGCACTGGGCCAGACCAGAGCTGAAGTCTCTAGCCCCGACATGAGAAGGGACACCCACTCCTTCAGCCCCAGCTCAGGCCTAGCTCCAGGCCTCTCCACGAAAGCTGCTAAGGTGGCTCCACCCCTGTCCTCCAGCTCCTTTTCTGAGGTCCTCCTTCCCCAAAACCAACGAAGGAGTGCTGGGCTCCTGGAACTCTTGTAACCGGGCTCATGGTGTGATAAGTCACTTTCATATGGCCTTTCTAGCCACGGTCTTGTAACTCCCACCAAAAGGTGCTTGTGACCCACCAAGGGGATTGGTGGGTTAATAATACAAATAAGGTGCTTGGCACCTTTGTGGGGATGAGACTGTGCAAATAAGGTGTATGGAACCCTAACGAGGGAATTGGTCAGTTTTGCCATCCCCCTTGGCTTAAAATGAGCCATCCCAGATCAGAGGGGGGACCTCAGTACCATCAAGAAGGAAGAGTCAGGAGCAAAACGTGTCCTTCAGACCTGGGTCCCTGCACTAAGAGCCTCCTAGACCCAGGAGACAGAAAGCTGTAACACCAGAGACAGCACAAGACTGTGAGAAGCGGCAGCAAGACCACAAGAATCCGCGGCAAGTGTGGCTGAGAAATGGCAGCAGCAGAACCAGGAGACCAGCAGGAGACAGCTGCATTCGGCTTCCCAGCCCACAGAGCAAGAGAGCTGAGCCCCTTCAGGCCAAGGCTTACTGGTGGAGCAGGGTGCCTCTGGGCACTTATCAGTGGAGCTGAAGAGCTTTGTAACACTTGTCCAAGCAGGACAGAGGCCAGGCTGGCCCATGAGGCCCACGAGGCCCCAGGGACTGCGGGGCCGAGGGGCCACGAGAGAGGCCTACCTGTGGGCATGGCCTAGAAGCTGTCTGACCGAAGAACTATATCCTGAGTCGTTCCTGACCCTGAATTGTAACCTGTTGCTTCCCTAATAAACCCCATAATCATAAGTATTGTCTGTGAGTTCTGTGTGGCCATGGCAACAAATTATCTAAATCAGCAGAGAAATAGAGAGTGCCATGGGAGGGATGGCTGGTGTCAGAATTGGTAAAAAAGTTGGCAAGAGGAGGTATGTCTGACCTTCACCTCATAGGAATCAGCCTTGGCCTGTTGCTGCTGCTAAGGATTCTCCTCCTGCCTTGTAAAGTTAGACGAGGAGGTCCAAGGACACCATGCCACCATTTTTACACGGCTGAATATTTTCCAGGTTACCTAACCAAACTCCTGCAAAACCACACCGCCTATGCCTGCGATGGGGACCACTTGAATCTCCAGTGTCCTCGGCATTCTACGATAAGTGTCCAGTCAGCATTTTATGGGCAAGGTGACCAAATGTGTAACTCCCAGCAGCCTGCAGCCCAGAGGAAAGACAGCCTAACCTGTGTGGCATCCACCACACTGCAGGTATTGCCTCTTGTAGATGTTTTAAGATGATAAAATGGTCTCAACTCTCTCTCTCTCCGTGTATGTATGTATTTGTGATTATATAGCTCACTCAGAGCAAACCTGACTCATGAATCCCAAGGTATACAAATCAGAAGTTCTGCAGGTGAGCTATTACTTGCTTCTTAGAAGGATTCTTTACCAAACAAGTTGTAGTAGAATCCTTATTTATTGCAGAACTCCCTTAATACCCTTGCAGTATGGATTTATTCACAGACATACTTGTTAGTACAGTCTTGTTGGGCTTCAGCCTGCAGGCCCACATCTCCCATCAAAACCCCAATACAAAAGGAAGGCTGTGGATTCTTTAGTGCAAACCACAAGTATCTCTGTGAGGCAGACATCTGAGGTCATGACCAGCTTCTTAGAGAATGTACTTAAAGAGGAAAAATATTGATAATTGTCTTTTTGGTTTTTTTTTTTTTTTATGGTTTGCTTCTCCAGTTGTAGGTAACCACGCTATTCTCATTGGGAGCCATTTTGGATGGTCTTTGTTGATTGGTCTTTCTACTGGACAGTACAAGAAATTGGGAGGAGAGAGGAGATCTAAGTCATTCTTTTTTTTTGGAGTTGTATATTTAGGGAAAGAGTTGGTATAGGAGGAGGTCATAACTAATGTCTCAGTGATGTAAAATCATTTAGACCACTCCAATTATCCAAGCAACTTTTACTTCCCTTTCCCTCCAGAACTTCAATATTAATAATTAGTTGGCCAAGATTACTGGGTCAGTTGGCTTTGGATTTTTTTAATGCTTCCAAAGTTCCATTGAATATGTTGAAGTAGGGTGGTTAGAGCAGGTGGCAAATCAGAAGTCCACTTGATTTTGTAAGCCATAGGAAAGGAGGGTAAAGCTACATTTCCCAGGAGGAGTACGGAGAAAGAGAGTTAGCTTCGTTGCTGTGTTGCTGTCTCTATGGCCTAAAGACAGAAAGCAAAAAAACAAATAACGGCAACGTCAGGATCTTTACATTGCTTATACTATTTATGGCTCTTGTGCCAATAGGTAGTCACGTTATAGGTAAAAACACCAATTGAGGAGCCCAAACAAATGTATCTGAGTTAATTGGAATTGCGGTTTCCATACCCTATGGAGAAACAACTTCTTTTTTTCTGGAAGCAAGCCACTACTTTCCTTGTGCGTCCCACCCTCCCCCCAATCCTTCTCCCTTGGCGCCACCCCAGAGTCATTCCCTGTTGGCCTCCCCCGTCCCTCACCCCAAGTGCCCAGCTCACCCATCCCTGGTCCCCAGGCATCTGCTGCCCTTTGAGGTGCACAAAATGTTGGGCCAGTGCCAAAAGGGCAGAAGTGCCTCCTTTGGGAAAGTATGAACTCCTGGCACCCAAAGCTCCAAAGAATGGCACCGCCCTCACCCACCACCATGGATGCCTGCCTCTGCCAGGCAGCCCTGAGGGAAGAAGATGTTCCATAAGCAGGCCGACAAGTTAGCATTTGTGAACATAATTCTGATGTTGTTTGGAGGGTTTGTTTGCCAGAAACATCCCTCACCTTGCTCTTTCATCCAGAGATCAAGAGAGTCTTTACATCGTGTCTTTTAAACTGCTTTGGGGGCTGAGGCAAGATGTTTCCTCAGGGGATGGTTGCCTAGCTTAGGGAGAGGACAAGTTGATATGCACACAGGAGAAGCTCCGTTGATCCAGCCCATGACTGAATGTCCACAGGAAGTGTCCCTCTCAGCATTCCCCAGCTCGTAGCACAGTTAGGAACAGCACTGCCTGGGTCTCCTCTCAGAAGCTGTAATGGGTAGCGCCCTCTGGGGACACCTGAGGGCTGAGTCTTATAACCTTGACCCCTGGTCACTGGTCATGTGCTGTCATCTGCAAGCTGTGCCTCCTGGGGTCTCTCAGGGTCCACATCTGAAGTGATGAGTGATTCCTTCAGGGAGATGTTCCATGAGCTTCTGTGTAAATGTGGTGATTCAGGGAGGCTCATGGATCTGAGGTAAATCCAGCCCCAAAGTAGCAACTAGATTCCTGGGAGAGTTTTCACTACACTTGGTGTTCTTTTTACGGGAACCAAGTCTGGGACCTCTGTGCTTATCACGGGCAGGGCATGTTCTGTTTGGAAACCTGGAAGTGAGAGAACAACAGAGAAACGCCAGGTTTTTCTGTGGCCCAGGGTAGGTTATTCTGTGAACTTCCACAGAGCAGATTCAATAACAAATGAGAGTTGCCTGGAAAAAATCAGGAGAGATAAGAGAGATTTGAAAGAAAACTTTTAAGCCAAATGCCTTAGAGAGTCTGAGTATTTCACGAAGAATGTTACTCCACAAGGAAGACTTGGGCCCTGTACCCTTGAATTTGGTGAGGGTGTGGACCAGCTTTTATATTATTATTTATTTGCCTGTGTGGTGGGTCAAAAGAGGAAAAGCTGGAAAGGGTGTGTGTCCCGAAGTCCTCCCCCAGATGCTGAGCTCTCCTGTAGCCTGTGTGGGGCCGTTTCTAAGGCTGAGGAGCCATGATGAGGAACCCTGACTCCCACAGTTCTCTCAGCTTTAAAGTGAGGAACTTCTCTTAAAGGGGACCTCAAAGTCCCTGTCAGCCCCACATCCTGCAGTTGTCTGATCACGCCTGTGTCCCCAGGAGCCGACGCAATGCCGAGCTTTCGTCAGAAGTATTTTAGTGGTGCCAGTCGAGGCTGATAGGAGGTTGGTTTTCTGATGGGAGCCTGGTGCCCTTGGAGCTGGTTTCTTCCTTTGGGAAAGAGCAGGGAGATGATGGGAGGCAACCTGGTCACACACGTGTAGGTGCTTTCACCTCAGACACGGCCCAGAGCATCTGGAACGTTCTCTGTGTGAACCTTGGCCAGGCAGGGAGGCGGCCCTTCCCTCAAAGCACTGGGTTTGGGGTCTCTCGGACACTGTGTGCATTTTTCACATCTGTCCCTTTTCTACCCCTCGTTTTAGAAGGTCCTGGATGAGTGCCAGAACCAGCGGGCCTGCCACTTCCTGGTCAATAGCCGTATTTTTGGACCTGACCTTTGCCCAGGAAGCAATAAATATCTCCTGGTCTCCTTTAAATGCCAACCTAGTAAGTAATTTCGGTGGGGGAACAGTGCGTTTGGGGGTGTGGGTTCTCGGTTTCTTTCACACTTAGGATGAAAATTTCTGCCAGTCGGCTTTTGTCCAGCTTTGAAACTCTTTGTTAATAGAGTTGGGACCCCGTCCTCACCTGGCGTGTGTGTGTATGTGAATGTGTGTGTGTATGTTTGTAAATGTGTGTGTGAATATGTGTGTATGCAGCCACGTGTGAATGTGTATGTTTAAGAATATGTGCGTGTATGTGTAAATATGTGTGTATGCACCCACGTGTGAATGTATGTTTGTGAATATGTGAGTGTGTGTGTGAATGTGTGTGTGAATATGTGTGTGTACCCACGTGTGAACATGCGTGCTCTTACAAATCTCTGAATTTAAAAAATTCTCCCTAAGTAAAACTCAGTTGTACAGATGCTAAAAGATACCGAGGTGGTGAGAACTGGTGGCTTTCCCTCAAATGAGGAACTAGGTCTCCTTTTCAGAGGAAATCTTTTTAGGAGGCTGACCCCACCTGAAGGGCTGCCTGTTTGGCTGAGAGGGTCAGCCCCAAGGTTTGCCAGCTGGGCCACCACTTCAGATCTCTGTACACTAGCTTCTTGCCACTTTTGTCTACAGCAAGGGCTACTGTACGGGTGTGTTATAGATTGAATTGTGTCTCCCAAAAAGGTATGTTGAAGTTCTGACTCCCAGTACCATGAATGGGACCATGTTTGGGAATAGGGTCTTTGAAGATGTTATCAGTCAGGTTAACATGCGGTCGTACTGGAGTCGGGCGGGGCTGATGCAATCTGAACTGCGTCCTTAGTAAAGAGAAGAGACAGACATAGAGGAGACATGGCCGTGGGATGTCAGAGGCAGAGACTGGAGTTTGCTGCAGCTGCCAGCCAGACACACCTGAGCCTAAGAGAGGCAGGGAAGAATCTTCCTAGAGCCTCCAGAGACAGCATGGCCTGTTGACGCTCTGGATGCAGGCTTTTAGCCTCCAGAACTGTGAGACAATAAATTTCTGTCGTTCTGAGTGGCCCACCTGCGGCACTCCTCGGAAACTATAACCGGGTGCCGTTGAGTCGACTCGGACTCACAGCACCCCCGTGTGTGTCAGGGTGGAACTGTGCTCCACAGGGTTTCCAATGGCTGATGTTTTGGAAGTAGATCACCAGGGCTTTCTTCCAAGAAGCCTCTGAACCGACTCAAACCTACAACCTTTCCGTTAGCAGCTGAGCCCATTCACCGTTTGCACCAGCCAGGGACGAGAAAGAAAGAGGACGGGCAGGAGCAATCTCTTTTATTCTGATTCTTGCACTTTGCCCTGTTGTCTTCTGCCATTTCTAATGCACACCAGTTTTGTGAGAGATTAGCCCTCTGCAGGCCACAAATAATTCAGCAGGTGGGCCCCCTGCTAGGTGTAGAGGGTCTGCCTGAGAGAAATTGTAGGTAATTGCGGCATTAGCGTTACTAGTAATTCTCAAAAGAAGAAGAAAAAAAAAACTTGTTGAAAAGAAAATATAGCAAAAACATTTGACCAAGAATGTGAGGAATGATAATGTTTTAAATCCCCCAGGTCCATCTACATTCAATGAAATCAGCTGTAATGGGAATATTTATGCCGGGGGCACTGGCAAACACTGCAAATCACAGTTGGTTGGTTGGTTTGCTTTTTGGAAAGCTATTTTACCAGCAGTCCTCACTAAACCAAAAAAAAAAAAAGAAGAAGTCAGTTGCCGTTGAGCTGATTCCAAGTTATGGCAACCCCATGTGTGTCAGAGTAGAGCTGTGCTCCATAGGGTTTTTGCAGTTAACCTTTTTATTTTTTTTAATTCTTTTATTGTGCTTTAAGTGAAAGTTTACAGTTCAAGTCAGTTTTTCATACAAAAATTTATACACACATTGCTGTGTGACCCTAGCTGCTCTCCCTATACTGTGACAGCACACTCCTCCTTTCCAGCCCGGATTTCCTGTGTCCATTCAACCAGCTCCTGTCCCTCTCTGCCTTCTCATCTTGCCTCTGGACAGGAGCTGCCCAACTATCCATAGCATTTTCAATGGCTGATTTTTCAGAGTTAGATTACCAGGCCTTCCTTCTGAGGTGCCTCTGGGTGGACGCGAACCTCCCAACTTTTGGTCAATGGCCGAGCGAGTGAACGATTTGTGCCAGCCACAGACTCCAGCCAACCCCACT
Organism: Dugong dugon; assembly: GCA_030035585.1. NCBI lineage: Eukaryota > Metazoa > Chordata > Mammalia > Sirenia > Dugongidae > Dugong > Dugong dugon. The sequence goes on along the minus strand of CM057473.1, from coordinate 3,943,479 downwards.
AGGACCCGCATTTCCCAGATTTGCACCTTGCTGTGCCGCTGCTCCAAATCTCATCCCTTTGGGGAGTTCTGGTTTCAGCAAGACTTTGGATTCAGGAAGTTCTCAGTTCATATCCCGTTTTGCTGCATAGCTGCTGTGTGACCTTGGACAGTTTAGGGAGCCTTGTGGACCCTCTAGGACTCAACTGTAGGATGGACACAGTGCACCTTCCACATAGGGCTCTTGTGAAGACTGTAAAAATACCATATGTATGTCAAAGTACCATATGTATGTCATGGGGCGAGCTTAGTAATTAGTAGCTATTATTCCAATAAGCAGATTAATGTAATTCTCATAAAGGTGTGAATGACTGAGAGGCCATAATTTACCAAGGGCAGGGTGGGAGGGTGTCTTAGTTATCTAGTGCTGCTGTAACAGAAACACCACAAGTGGATGGCTGTAACAAACAGAAATTTACTCTCTCCGAGTCTAGGAGGCTAGAAGTCGGAATTCAGGGAGTCAGGTCCAGGGAAAGCCTCCCTCTCTCTGTGGGCTCTAGGGGAAGGTCCTTGTCATCAATCTTCCCCTGGTCTAGGAGCTTCTCAGCACAGGGACCCCGGGTCCAAAGGACGCACTCCACTCCTGGCACTTCTTCCTTGGTGGTATGAGGTCCCTCTCCTCGCTGCTCACTTCTCTCTTTTATGTCTCAAAGGAGATTGATTCAAGATACAACCTAATCCTGTAGATTGAGTCCTGACTCATTCACATAACTGCCTCTAATCCTGCCTCATTAACATCATAGAGGTAGGATTTACAGCACATAGGATAATCACATCAGATGACCAAAGGATGGACAACCACACAATACTGGGGATCATGGCCTAGCCAAGTTGACACACATTTTTGGGGGACACAGTTTAATCCATAACACAGGGAGGTCCCCGGGTGGTGCAAACAGTTACTGTGCTCGGCTGCTAACCAAAAGGCTGTTGGTTTGAGTCCACCCAGAGGTGCCTCAGAAGAAAGGCCTGGCAATCTGCTTTCCCAAAACCAGCAATTAAAAACCCGATGGAGCATAGTTCACTGTGATACACACGAGGTCGCTGTGAGTCAGCATTGACTGGATGGCAACTGACTGGGATTTTCTTAGGGTGGGAGGAAGCCAATGGGAGTGGTCTGCCTTGGCGGCAGGCAGTATCAGGAGGCATTGTCTCTAGGGAGTTTGAAAACACAGTAAAGGTGACTAAATGTCTGTCTGCATTTTAATGTCACCATGCACTGGCAATTATCAACAGTGTCAGTAATAAAATAACTCCTGTGACTGCAGACCACCGCCACGGCCCACCTTTGAATGGCCGCTGCTGATAGGCAAATGGAGATCTGCTTTAGGAAAAGGAGTCGGGTGACCCCGTAACGCTCTAACTGGGAGAGTTCAGAGGAAGAGTTTTGTCGTTTGAAGCAAAGTTGTGGTCCTGTCTTCACCCAACTCCTGCCACTCTCCATCTCAACCCACGTGAGTGTTGGTGACCCCCTTCTGGAAGACTGCCAGCACCTTTCCCAATCTGACACCAGTGGGAACTCTAACCCAGCTCTAAACAGTTCCAGTCCTCTAAGAAAAGTAGCGATTCTGTCAGTCCCAGAACCCAGAAACATCACCTTCCCAAACGTTATGGATTGAATTGTGTCTCCCAAAAATATGTGTTGTAAATCCTAACCCCTATGACACAGTGTTAAGCACTCAGCTGCTAACTGAAAGGTCATCGATTTGAATCCACCATCTGCTCCTAGGGAGAAAGATGAGGCAGGCTGCTTCTGTAAAGATAGCAGCCTTGGAAACCCTGTGGGGCAGTTCTGCTCTGTCCTGTAGGGTCACTATGAGTTGGAATGACTCCATGGTAATGAGTTTTTTAGGGTATACCTGGAGTGGGCTGTCTCTGTTACGTGAATGAGGCAGGAGTAGTGTAGGGTGTGTCTTCAGTCAATCTCTTTTGAGATATAAAAGAGGTTGAACAAGCAAGCAAAGCAAGCAGAGATGGGGGAAGAGAGATGCCAAGCCATGTGAAGCAGAGGCTCAGAAGAAACATGGACTTTTGTCTAGAGCCGACAGAAAGAGAAAGCCTTTCCCTAGAGCCAGCGCCCTGAATTCAGACTGCTAGCCTCCTAAACTGTGAGAAGATAAATTTCTTGTATTCCTGTTATAGCAGCGCTATATAACTAAGACATCAAAGCCCCAAGGGACTCAGCACACAACAGTAACCACACGGACATAACATGACACTCACAGGCCCCTCCGTTCCAGGAGGTGATCTGCCCACAGTCTGGGGACAGCATCGCGGCAGCCGGGCCACTGGAATCTGGAGGCCTTATATACAGGGCTTCTGTTACTCTGGGTGAGTTTTGCTGGCAGCGAGGCTACCTTTTATAAATAGGCTTGAATAAATCAAAGGAATGTGGCTAATCAATGCATTTCCTGATGTTTCTTAAAGACTCTTCTAATTTTTAAAAATTCTGATTTTAGAAAGAAACCATTCCTATTTTTTAAAAAAGTGTCCAGTTTGCTGAGATAAGGCTTGTTGTACGTCCTGCCTTCCACCCGCCCTCCCTTTTGGCTAGCTCTGCGACTGGAAGGCATTCTAACAACTTGGCAGATGCTGTTGGAAGGGTGCTTTAGCACTTTGACTGTGCCCACCTGAGCCCTCTTTTCGGTTTCAAAGCGCGTGGTTCATTCTGTCTCTGAAGTCAGGCAAAGTTTCAGTGTGGATGGGATTTAGCACCTACAAACACACAACACCGAAAAGCTGATGCCGTTGCGGATGTGACTGAACAGAGAGTCAAACCTCCAGTGCAGGGTCAGACTCAGTGCCCCTTTCTATTTAGAAAAAGAAAACAAAACTTTTCTTGGCGCTAAGTGTCTGCTGTTACATTACAATCCCAGTAAGTGTGCGGAGGGCGTCGTCAGCGTTGTGCTCAGCCACTGCTCGAGTTGCCCTCGCGATGGCTCCCGGTGCACACCACAATAATGGAGCGGGTGGGGACCGGGCCTGTAGCCTGGCTTCTGCCCTGCTCCTTGCATTAACCTTGAGGGGCCGTCATTGCATACTAAAGGACAGTACCTGGGCGACCGGTGCTGGTGGTTGTCGCAAGTGATCGATGTAATTGGTTTTATTGAATTGTACACATGAAAAACGTTGAATTGGCAAATGTGTTCTTTATATTTTTACAACAAAAAAATTCTAAAAAATAGCAAGACTGAAAAAGAATAGTGCCAAGGCCTACCAGCCCCAAAGCTGACTGTAGTCTTGAGATCCTCAAAACCTTTCCTTCCTTCAGTCCAGAAGTTTGGCCTCTCAGCTGCTTCTCTGGTTTTGGCAGAAAAGCATAGGAATTTGCAGGTTACAGAAAGATGGAGTTTACCTTTGGAAATTATTTTCTTTTGTGTTTTAAGCTAGGGCTTATGCTCACTGAGTCCAGGATCTGAAGGCCCAGTCAGCCAGCGTGGCCCTGGTGTGTCTGCTGACACCTTTCGGGAAGGCTGAAGGCAGGGGCTTTGAAACATTTTTGATTGCAACCCAGAGTAAGAAAAGCATTTTACATTTTGACCCAAAGTAACACGCATGCCCGTGCACACAACTGGAAAACGAGTGTTTATTTTTAATTACAAAACGATGTTTATTCTTTCTCCATGTGATGCACTTTGATGTTTTCTAAACTATTCTAGTCTTTTTATTTTTTTCAAAGTGCTGTTCACGACTCGCTAAATTGATTTCATGACCCACTTTGTGGTCATCAGCGGCCATCCAGTCAGCCCGGACCCACGACAGTTCCATGCACAACAAAACAAAACACTGCCCGCTCCTCCACCACCCCCATGATTGCTTGCAGATTGTACCATTGTGTGCTATGGGGTTTTCTTCTGCTGATTTTCCGAAGGAGATTGCCAGACCTTTCTTCCTAGTCCTTCTTAGTCTGGAAGCGCTGCTAAAACCTGCTCAGCATCATAGTAACACGCCTACCTCCCCTGACAGACAGGTGGTGGCCGCGCGTGAGGCGCATTGGCCGGGAATAGGACCCGACCCTCCCACGTGGAAGGAGAGAATTCTGCCACTGAACCGCCACTGTCCTCCATGATCCACCGGCGAGTCCTCAACTCACAGTTTGAAAAACATTAACTTGAGGTGTATCAGGGACCTGGGATTATCCTGCACCCCCAATCCAGGAAAGAAAAATGGAAGGAAAACATGAATGAGTGAAAGAAAGAAAGGTGGCTGACGGGCTAGTTCACCCTCCCTCTCTGCAGTCTTCCCTTCCTGTCGCCCCAGGCAGGCCAGATGTCTCAGTCATCTAGTGCTGCTAGAATAGAAATACCACAAGCAGGTGGCTTGAACAAAGAGAAATTTATTCTCCACAATCTAGTAGGCTACAAGTCCAAACTCAGGGTGTCAGCTCCAAGGGAAGGCTTTCTCTCTCTGTCGGCTCTGGGGGAAGGTCCTTGTCATCAGTCTTCCCCTGGTCGAGGAGCTTCTCCGCGCAGGGACCCCAGGTCCAAAGGACAAGTCTTCCTGCTCTTCTTTCTTGATAGGAAGAAGTCTCTAACTCTCTGCTCGCTTCCCTTTCCTTTGATCTCTTGTAAGATAAAAGGTGGTGCAGGCCACACCCCAGGGAAACTCCCTTTACATTGGATCAGGGTTGTGACTTGAGTAAGGGTGTTACATCCCACCTTAATCCTCTTTAACATTATCTAATCCTGCCTCATTAACCACAGGCAAAGATTAGGATTTACAACACATAGGATAATTATATCAATCACAAAATGGAAGACAACCACACAGTTCTGGGAATCATGGCCTAACCAAGATGACACATATTTTTGGGGAACACAATTCAGTCCATGACACCAGACAACCCGAGCAACTCCGTCAGGTTGGCTCTTGTTTGCTGTAGACTTGGATGCTTCTTTGGCTGGAAGATGTGCCTGTTGGCTGAGTGGTTGCCATTTCAGAGTAGGAAAAACCAGGACAGAGGGTGATGGATTGGGGCCCACATTTTTTCATGACTTTCTTTTCAAATGGAGTGCTGGTGGCACAGTGGTTAAAGTGCTTGGCTGCTAACCGAAATGTCAGGGATTCAAACCAACCAGCCGCTCTGTGGGAGAAAGATGTGGCAGCCTGCTTCCGTAAAGGTGACAGCCTTGGAAACCCTATGGGGCAGTTCTCCTCTGTCCTATAGGGTGGCTATGAGTCAGAATTGACTTGAAGGGGTGGGGTTTGGGTTTTGATTCTTTTCAAAAGGCTGGACTCGGGAGGGGGCACAACACATGCAAATCAATGACTGTGGTGCACGTTACATTTTGCTTGGTTTTTATTTAGAAAAGTTTAAGACAAATGACAGGCCAGAAGATATTCATGACACTTAAGAGACAAAAGTTAGCATCCAGAGTATGTAAATGACTCCTATAAACAGTTTTTAAAAATCCAAACAGTGTGCACATTGTTAGTTCACAGGGGCCTGGTCTGAGTATTAAATATATTTATACATTTAAAGCTCTTAGAACGTGCGTGGTACAGAGGAACTGCTCAGTAAGTGGCTGTTGTTAGCTGTCATCAAGTCGGCCCCCGACTCATGGTGACCTCATGCACAGCGGGATCAAACCATTGTGATCCATAGGGTTTTCGTGGCTGATTTTCAGAAGTAGATCACCAGGTCTTTCCTCCTAGTCCTTCTTAGTCTGGAAGATTCCCAAACCTGTTCAGCATCGTAGCAATATGCAAGCCTCCACTGACAGATGGGTGGTGGCTGTGCATGACGTATACTGGCTACAAATCAAACCCAGGTCTCCTCCATGGTGGCGGGGGAAATTCTACCACTGAAGGACCAATGATCCCTCAATAAGTGTTGTTGTTGTTAGGTGCCATCAATTCTATTTTCGACTCATAAGAACCCATTGTGACAGAGTAGAACTACCCCGTAGGATTTTCAGGACTGTAATCTTTATGAGAGCAGATGGCCAGGTTTTTTTCTCCCAAAGAGCTGCTGCGTGGGTTTGAACTGCCAACCTTTTAGTTTGCAGCCTAGTGCTTAACCATTGTGCCACCAGGGCTCCTTCAATAAATGTTAGCTATTATTATTTTTAAAATATCTTTAAATATTATTTTAACATTTATAATGTATAATACAATGTTTACAGTATAATCTGTTTAGTATTTTTAATAATCGAGGCATAATTTACATTGCATAAAAATCACCGATGCAATGATTTTTTAGTAAATTTTCTGAGTTGTGCATCTGTCATTACAGCCAGTTATAAAACATTTCCGTCATCTCAGAAGTTCCCTCATGTCCATTTGCAGTCACTCCCTGTTTCCACCCAAAGCTCTAGACAACTACTAATCTACATTCTGTCTCCATTGATTCATCTTTTCTAAATATTCCCTGTAAATAGAATCATATAACATGTGACATTTTGTGTCTAAAGTGTTAGCTATTATTATTTTAAAAAGTCAAATTGTTATTAGACTTTTTATTAGTGGAACACTTTATTTTAAACAAAATCTTATTTTCTTCAGCAGTGCATTTGTAATGTCAACTCTCTCACATTGCAAAAAAAGTTTTTGCAATGGCAAGCGGATTAAACAAGTAGACAAACCTTTTCCTAAATTCTTTGGGAGCAAAGTGCCACCTTCACCTGGGTCCTAGGTTCAGATTGCCCTAACCTAGGATGTGCGATCAACCTGAGAGGTCGTCTGCTCCTGGATTGCCAGATTTGGGGCACGCTTTTCATACTTCTGAAAAGAGGGATTCTTTACAGACACAGTATCTGGTGTCCGCCCTTTTCCTAGAAAAGGAAATATTTTTGCCTTTATATCGTCTCTCCCTTTTAAAATGCGTAAATGAGGAAGATAGAAAGCTGCTGGGGTCTTGTGGTGAGGTGTAACGGTTCTCACCGGGAGGTTTAATGCTTTTATTAGGCAACTGTTCATCTTTACCTCTGTGGGCGCCCCAGCCCCAGGACCACAAGCCAGTGTTTGAGAAAAGGCTCCTTTCAATTAAAGAATGTGTAATCACAGGTGGGGAGAGAAGGAGACTTCCCAGGCCACACTGAGGAACTACACCAGTGATTCTACCTTCTTCAACCTGCCATTTCCCCTCCTTTGGCACCTTAGACTAATCTCTGCCATGTGTGCGCTTGTGGAGAGGCTGCTACCCACCTCCTCCTGCGGAGGGCTTTGTTTCCCAGGGTCAACGACATCATGGCGGGCAGGACCATCCCATTTCCCCCTTCTGAGGGTGCAGCCCCGGGGGGATGAGCAGCCAAGACTTGGGGGGTGCGCACAGGTTCTTCTGAGGGAAGCTGATGGTGTCGCCAATTTTTGTTTCTGCTTCAGATGAATTCAAAAACAAAACCGTGTGTGAAGACCAGGAGCTGAAGCTGCACTGCCACGAGTCCAAGTTTCTCAACATCTATTCAGCAACATATGGCAGGAAGACCCAGGAGAAGGACATCTGCTCCTCGGACTCAGAGCGCTTCTCCCCCATGGGTACGTGTTTCTGTGTGGTTATAACTAGGCTGCTGTCTGAGTGGATCAGAGTCCTGACTCCCTCAGGGACCAGTACCTGGATCAATGGTGAAGTCAAGGGCGGATTAGAGGGAAGCCAAGGGCAGATTAGCAGGAAGTCCAGGGGAGACTAGAGAGAGAAGTCGGAGGAGGGTTAGAGGGAAATCAAGGAGGGATTAGAGGGAAGTCAAGGGGGATTAGAGGGAAGTCAAGGGGGGATTAGAGGAAAGTCAAGGGGGGATTAGAGGGAAGTCAAGGGGGGATTAGAGGGAAGTCAAGGGGGGATTAGAGGGAAGTCAAGGGGGGATTAGAGGAAAGTCAAGGGGGGATTAGAGGGAAGTCAAGGGGGGATTAGAGGGAAGTCAAGGAGGGATTAGAGGGAAATCAAGGGGGGATTAGAGGGAAATCAAGGAGGGATTAGAGGGAAGTCAAGGGGGGATTAGAGGAAAGTCAAGGGGGGATTAGAGGGAAGTCAAGGGGGGATTAGAGGGAAGTCAAGGGGGGATTAGAGGGAAGTCAAGGGGGGATTAGAGGGAAGTCAAGGGGGGATTAGAGGGAAGTCAAGGGGGGATTAGAGGGATGTCAAGGGTGGATTAGAGGGAAGTCAAGGGTGTATTAGAGGGAAATCAAGGGGGGATTAGAGGGAACTCAAATGTGAATTAGGGAAGTCAAGGGAGGATTAGAGGGAACTCAAAGATGGATTAGAGGGAAGTCAAGGGGGGATTAGAGGGAAATCAAGGGGGGATTAGAGGGAACTCAAATGTGAATTAGAGGGAAGTCAAGGGGGGATTAGAGGGAAATCAAGGGGGGATTAGAGGGAAATCCAGGGGGGATTAGAGGGATCACAAATGTGAATTAGGGAAGTCAAGGGGGGATTAGAGGGAACTCAAAGATGGATTAGAGGGAAGTCAAGGGGGGATTAGGGGGAAGTCATGGGTGGATTAGAGGGAAATCAAGTGGGTATTAGAGAGGGAAGTCAAGGATGGACTGGAAGGGAAGTCAAGGAGGGATTAAAGAGAGAAATCATGGGGTTATTAGAGGGAACTCAAAGGTGGATTAGAGGGAAGACAAGGGAAGATTAGAGGGAAGTCCAGGGAGGATTAGAGAGGGAAATCAAGGGTGGACTGGAAGGGAAGTCAAGGGCAGGGAGGAGCCGTTGCCCCCCCACACCCAGCTCAGAGCCTCTTTTGCCCCACAGTCAGGAGTCCCTCAGTTGTTCAATCATTCCACCAAAACCCACAAACCAAACCCGTTGCCCTCCAGTTGATCTTGGCCAGTGTGTTACAGAACAGAACTGCTTTATAGAATTTTTTTGGCTGTGATCTTTATGGAAGTGGATTGCCAGCCCTTTCTTCTGTGGTGCCGCCGGGTGACTTTGAACAGCCAACCTTTAGGTTGGTTCTTGTTGTTTCAGTTGCCATTGAGTCGATTCTGACCCACGGCGACCTTGTGTGTGCAGAGTGGAACTGTTCTCCATAGGGGTTTCAATGGCTGTGACCTTTCAGATGCACATCGCCAGGTCTGTCTTCTGAGGTGCCTCTGGGTGGGTTAGAACCGCCACCTTTTGGCTGGTAGTCAAGCACAAACCATTTGCACCACCCATACCAAATAGATATTGAGTGTCTGCTGTATGCTGGGCCCTGTCCTAGGCATGGGGAAGTCATCAGTGACCAGTACAGAATCTGTGTCCTCCTGGAGCTAAGGTTCCAGCAGCGGATGGGGAGCCAGCCAGGAAACAAATAATACATGAGTTGGTATGTACGTCAGGGTGGTACAAACAGTTAACGCACTCGGTTCAGGAGCCTCAGAAGAAAGGCCTGTCGATCCAGTTCCAAAAAAGTCAGCCAGTGAAAACCCTGTGGAGCACAGTGGTCTGATCTGTTGTACATGGAGGTACCATAAATCAGGGCCAGCCTGACAGCAGCTATCAACAAGATGTCTTAGTGGGTGCGGATTCGTGCTAAGGAGGAAAGCAGGTGGGGGAACGGACCTATGGAAAGGAGGTTCAGTGTTACGGAGTGAGGAGCACACTGAGCAGAGACTTGAAGGAGCCCGCGGGTACCTGGGGGGAAAGTGTTTAGGTAGCGAGAAGAGCCAGTTCAAAGACCATAGCCAGCATGCTCAGGGTGGCTCAGTGTGCTCAGGGTGGTTCAGTGTGCTCAGGGTGGCTCAGTGTGCTTAGGGTGGCTCAGCATGCTCAGGGTGGCTGGGTGTGCTCAGGGTGGCTCAGTGTGCTCAGGGTGGCTCAGCACGCTCAGGGTGGCTGCAGGGAGTGAGCGTGGGGAGAGAAATGGAGAAGGACCCAGAAAGTAGTTCTTCATAGGAGTCTGCAGTGTGGAGCCGAGAAATGATGGCCAGGATACGGGCCTGATAACGTCACCCTCAGAGTCACTCCAACCTGTGGCTGTGAAAAAGCCTGGATCTCCACCAGCCGGCGGGGAGAACAGACCCTGCTGTGAGCAGCGAGAGGAATTGCCTGTTATTGATCAAAACCTACAATGAGCTCCTTAATACTCTAAGTGCTATAATTTATTCATGCATCATGTGTGAAATTAAACATTAATTAAAAAAGAAATCCATGCATAAGTAATATCCTGGACCTGAACAGAACACAAACGTAAAACATCTTAGAGTTTTCTAGAGAAACATAATCAGTAAGATATATCCAGGGGTGGATTAGCCAATAGGCAAGGTAAGCACGGTGCTTACCTTGCTTACCAGATCGTCTGTAGTGAACAGTTTCACATTTTTTCACCACATCAAAGATTCTGCTTCTAGGTATGGCTGGCATTTGTCTCTCCCAACCCCACACCACCTTCCTACAGAATCAAAGCCTCTTTTCAAATTTACAATCCCTGACACGGACGGATTACCCAGTAAGCAAGGTATGCCCAGGCTGATTTGTGCTTACTTACTAATCAATAGTGAACAATTTCACGTGGGCGTCACCACATCATGAAACCAACATGAAATTGTGCATTACAGATTAGTAAAAAACTACAAATCAGCCCGTGCATACCTTGCTTACTGGGTAATCCGATCCTGGATATATATATATCTATTTATAGTAGTGCCCGATTTACTCTGTATTCTAGTTACGACGAACTGCATTTACGACTGTCCTTTTTCTTGGTACATCTTATTGTTAGTAATATGTACTACATATAATGTTGCAGCATGTAATTTGCTGATGTCATCATATCTGTAAGTTTATATGTAATGTTTCCAACACCCAAAGACAAGTAAAGATTGAATTTATAAAGATACCGATAATAAAAGCCAATAATAACGAAAACTTTAAAAACAACCAAGGTATTTGACTTATATCAGAACTGACTTATGACAGAGTCGTCGGAAAGGAACCCCGTCGTAACTCGGGGGCTGCCTGTATATATGTTGTTGTCAGGTGCTGTCGGGTCGATTCCAGCTCATAGCCACCAGAGTAGAACTGCCCCACGGGATGTTCTAGGCTGTAACCTTCACGGAAGCAGATCACTGGGCTTTTCTCCTGCGGAGCCTCGGGTCAGTTGCACCGCCAGACTTTTTCCTAGCAGTCCAGAGCTTAACCACTGAGCCACCGGGGGGGGGGTGTGGCAAGGAGAGAGAGATTGATTTTTTTAAAAAAGGAATTCGCTTATGTAATTGTGGGTGCCGGGGCGGTTGGCAAGTCCAGAATCTGTATGTAAGGTGGCAAGCTGGAAATTCCTGCAGTCTTGCGTCCCCAAATCTGTAGATCAGGTGACGGGAGAGTAAAGAATGGAGGATGTTTGTAGTCTGGAGGCAGAGTACCCCCTGGGAAACCTCCCTTTTTGCTCTTAAAGGCTTCGGTGGATTGGACGAGGCCCGCTCACATTACAGCGGCAGTCTGCTTCACTAAGGCTCCCTGATTTCATCACGTCACCCCTGTGCTCCATAGCAGCACCTAGACTAGCGTTTGACCAAGCAACTGGGCCCCATTGCCCCTCCGAGTTGGCACATGAGATTACCCATTGCATAAGGTATCCTAACTGCACAGGCAAATCATCAGGCAGACCCGAGAGAGGTCCAAAAAGTAGTTCACGAGGGCCATGTGCCCCCAAAGGCCCCCCACCCAGCCTTCTGAGAAGGCCCTTCTGTCGAGAATGGTGGAGGGTCCTTTGAAGGCCAGCCCTGCTGGATACAAAGGAAGGCTGAAATGGGCATTTGGTTGTTCTCAGCGGTCTGGGAGAGAGGGCTCCTGTCTTCACAGGTGTGCTGTCAACTGCGCAGAGAGGCACTTTGGGGGGGTCCCCACTGCCTGTTAATGGTACCACTCTCTGCCCTATTCCCCGCATTCTCCCTCTCGTATAACACCTGCTGGTCTCCAGAGGCCCGAGATCTGTGGCTTCTACCTCTTCAGTCCCCACTCCCCTCTCTTCTCTCGGCTACTGAGCTCGGCAGAAGGACCATTGCCTGAACCACTGAAGGAGCCTCCCTACCCCTAGGCTTGCCTCTCTCCTAGACTTGCCTCTCGCCCAGGCTTGCCTCTCGCCCAGGCTTGCCTCTCCCCCAGGCTTGCCTCTCCCCCAGGCTTGCCTCTCCCCTAGGCTTTCCTCTCCCCCAGGCTTGCCTCTCTCCCAGGCTTGCTTCTCCCCCAGGCTTTCCTCTCCCCCAGGCTTGCCTCTTTCCCAGGCTTTGCTTTCTAAGAAGTCCTTGGGTGATGCAAAGGGTTAAGCTTTTGGCTGCTAACTGACAGGTCGGAGGTTCAAGTCCACCCAGAGGTGCCTTGGAAGAAAGCCCTGGTGATCTACTTCCAAAAAATCAGCCATTGAAAACCCTATGGAGCACAGTTCTACGCTGACATACATAGGGTCACCATGAGTCAGAGTCAACTTGGTGGCAACCGATTTGTTTTCTAAGAGCCAACATTACTGCAGGACCCACCACCCCATATTATCCGGGCTTCTTAGTTCGAGAAGAGACTCTTGGCGATGGAACAGCTTTCCAGTCTCATCACCCACCTTTCCGCCTTATGCTACTGCAGAAAGGGACTCCATTTCCTAATATTGGGGAGGGCACCCCATTTCTCAGGCTTACAAAAGTCGAACTTAGCCACAGGTGTTTTGGGAGGCAGCAATAAGTAGCCTCTATTCAGCTGTTCTTTTCAGTAGCAGAACTCAGTCCGCCGAGTAGGTAGGTCCCGTAAACTAAGCTATTTGCCTTTGGAGCAAATACGTTCCCAGTACGCTGAGTGGCAGCTGGGCTTGAAAGGGGAAAGTAATCAGCCAAAGAAAATGTTAGCAGACGTCGTGGCCAGGTTTCCATAGAGAGTTCGAGGAATCCGCACGTCGGCCAGCTGTTGTAACGCCATTAATAACTCTCGCTGGTGCATGAAAGGCCTTGAATGGAAGCCTGTGTGGCCCTTGCTTGCCATTCAGGTTAACAGGCCCGAGCACTGGCAGAGACAGATGGCAAAAAAACCTGCTGGTCCTCCCACCCTGCTCCCACCTCCACAAGCAAGTGCTGCTCCTCTTGCCCTGGGCGGACGCACGAGGATCCAGCGTTTCTCTGCCTTCCTGCAGGGACCACTGCCGAAACCCCAGGACCTTCTTGCCCGGTGCTCTGGGTGGAGAGAGGCTTGAAGACACAGGAGTCCCTGGGTGGCGCGAAGGGTTGAGTGCTTAACTACTAACCAAAAAGTTGGAGGTTCAAACCTACCCAGAGGCACCTTGGAAGAAAGGCCTGGCAGTCTGCTTCCGAAAGGTCACAGCCATTGAAAACCCTATGGAGCAGTCCTCCGCGGCACACACGGGGTCACCATGCCGCCCTCAGCCCCAGGAAGCCTTGATTCTTCTCACTGCTCAGGCTAGCGCTAAAATACAAACCAGGGGCTGCCCTGTGCTGATACAGTTTCTAGCTCTAACTGAGTGCCCAGAGCCCTGGTGGCGCAATGGTTAAGAGCTCGGCTGCTAACCAAAGGGTCAGCAGTTCCAATCCACCAGCTGCTCCTTGGATACCCTATAGGGTAGTTCTGCTCTGTCCTGTAGGGTCGCTATGAGTCATAATCAGCTCGACAGCATCAGATTTGGTTTGGTTTCGGTAACTGAGTGCCGAGGAGCCCTGTCGGTGCAACAGATAAGCACTTGGCTGCTAACAAAAAGGTTGGCCGTTCGAATCCACCCAGCTACTCCGTGAAAGAAAGACCTGGTGATCTGCTCCTGTGAAGATTACTGCCTAGGAAACCCCATGGGGCATTTCTACTTGGTCATAGGGGGCTGCTATGTATCGGAATCAACTGCACAGCACCCAACAACTGAGTGTGAAGAAATCACTGACTCTCTGGCCCAGGTAAACTATATGTTTAGGTTTTCACCCGCACTTGGCATGTACCCCTCACACCTTCCCCCCAGATATGAAATGAACAGTTTATCCCACGTTCATAATCATCCTTTACTATCACCAACCTTTTGGTTAGTGGTTGAGTTCTTAACCTCTGTGCCACCAGGGCTCCAAACCACAGGTATAGGGGTTAGTATTGACAACACATATTTTGGGGGAACAGAATTCAATCTATAATAATGCATATATATGTATATGCATATATATATACACATATATATATATATATATGTGTATATATATATGACAAATGATTATTTTGCACAAACACCATAACATTTAACAGAAATAAGAAAAATATTCAGTCACAAATTAAACCCATCAAATGAAATTATTTTCACTCTTCTGGATTTCTTTCAAGTCCTCATCTGTGGGCATAGAACCTTTTCCTATGATTGTCATTTTAAAGCAGATGTATTTGCATACTGTGTTCTTTTCTTTTAACTTTTTAGCATCGGTGTTTTTTCACGTGGCCAACAAGCTCCTACCCACGTCAGCCACTTCCCGGTATTTCGTTAAGGGGATATTGCATAATTCACTCACCCTTGTTTTTGGATTCTTTTTCATTATTTCTGATTTTTGACTATTATAAAAAAAATGTATAGTGAACTTGTGCTTCTAGCTTTAAGTTTTTTCCAGAATATTTCCTTGGGATAAATTCCAGCAGTTTTATTACCAAAAGAGGGTGTGGACATGTTTATAATTCTTCATGCGTATCACCAAAGTTTTTTGGACCCATTTGTACGTGTACATAGTACGGCACAAGTTTCCTTGCACCCTCTGCTTCCTTGTGTATGACTTCTTTTAACATTTCCAAGTTAAGAGGTATGGAATGGTTCTTTGATGTTTTAATTTGCGTTACTTTGATTGTCAATGACCTTAAGCATTTTCTCATGTTTTTCTGTTTGTACTTGCACACATTGTCTCTCTAGACTTTGCCCTTTTTTTTCTGTAAGGATCTTTATTTTTCAGACTTTTATGAACGCTTCACAGAGTAGAGATATTAACCCTTTACACTCTTCTTCTGCTGTAAACGTCTCGCTCCCAACAGTATATCTTTTCTTATCATTTGGGTTTGTTACATACGGCTGGTTATTCTTTGATTCTGTGTACCTCGTATGAGATCATTAGTGGCTCAGCGGTATAATTCTTGCCTTCCACGTGGGAGACCCGGGGTCTATCCCTGGCCAGTGCACCTCATGTGCAGTCAGCCACCACCCATCCGTCAGTGGAGGCTTGCGTGTTACTGTGATGCTGAACAGGTCTCAGTGGAGCTTCCAGACTAAGACAGACTAGGAAGAAAGGCCTGGCAGTCTACTTCCAAAGATCAGTCAGTGAAAACCCTGTGGATCACAGCGGTCTGATTTGCAAGCAGTCACGGGGATGACATGGGACGAGGCGGCATTTTGTTCAGTTGTGTGTGGGGTTGCCGTGAGTTTGGGGTCCGAATTGAAGGCAGCTAATGACAACAACTTCGTATGCAGGACAAGCTCAAGATAAAGGAGCTGAGAGGCTGTTGAGGAGAGCCTGCCTGGTGGAGGGTGGGGTTACCTACACAACTGAGACACCATTATGCCCCTCCAAGCATCTGCAGGTGGACCCAAAGCCTGGATGTTAGTACCTTCCCTAATGGGACCCAGGCTCCTTCTGAGCATTCCCAGGGGTGAGAGGGGCTCAGGTCTGTTCTCAGGAAAGCCTCTGAATTCTGGGCTCAGAGAATGGGAGGCGGTGCCCCAATGTGCTGTGTATGGTGCCTGTCATGGATTGAATTGTGTTCCCCCAAAATGTATGTCTTCTTGGTTAGGCCACGATTTCCACTATTGTGTGATTGTCCTCCATTTTGTGACCTGATGTATTTATGGTGTGTGTTGTAAATCCTCTATGACGTTAATGAGGCAGGATTAGAGGCAGTTATGTTAATGAGGCAGGACTCAATCTGCAGGATTACATTGTATTTTGTCAATCTTTTTTGATACATAAAAGAGAGAAATGAGCAGAAAGGAGGGGGAACTTCATAGCACCAAGAAAGAAGCGCCGGGAGAAGAGGGTGCCCTTTGGGCCCAGGGTCCCTGCGCTGAGAAGCTCCTAGACCAGGGGAAAATTGACAAGGACTTTCCTCCAGAGCTGACAGAGAGGGAAAGCCTTCCCTTGGAGCTGGCGCCCTGAATTCAGGCTTCTAGCCTCCTGGACTGTGAGAGAATAAGTTTCTGTTTGTTAAAGCCATCCACTTGTGGTATTTCTGTTACAACAGCACTGGATAACTAAGACACTGCCCTAATCTGGTCCCATCTGAAATGTAGCATGGCGAGTGAGGCCATGGCAGAGCAGGCATTGAGACACTCAGCATCAGAATCACACAATACCCTTGCCTTGAACAGCGCTTCCCAACCTGTCTGCCATCATCAAACACATAGAAAATTCTATTTGCGTGGCTCAGTGGGGTAAAGGGCGCAGATTGCTTAATACCTGGGGCGGCCCGGAGGCCTGAGGGGTACTGTCTCAGCACACCTGTGTCCCATTCTCTGCTGCCGACGGGAAGTTCTGCCCTGATGATGCACTTGGCTTCAGAGTACAGTAACTACAGATGCTGGGCTTCTCTTCAAGGCCCTTACCTTCCACTAACGCTCCCCCCCAGTTCATCCAGCGTCTGCCAACTGCCCAGCCCCTAAGCCATTCCCACAGTTTTAAGTTTTTGTTACCACAGTACCCCTCTTCAAGTATCAAAATGTGCTGTATAGCAAAAAACAAAACAACATTGCCATCAAGTCAATTCCAACTCACAGAGACTGTATGGGACAAAGCAGAACTGCCCCATAGGGTTTCCAAGGAGCAGCTGGTGGATTCAAACTGTCAACCTTTTGCTTAGCAGCCGAGCTATTAACCACTGCACCACCAGGGCTCCATATAGCAAAATATCCCGAAATTTAATGGCTTAAAACAACAGCAAGCGTTCGTGGCCTCACGGTTTCTGTGGGATAGGAATCCAGGAGCAGCTTTGCTGGGTAGTTCTAGCTTAGTGTCTTATGGGGTCTTACGAGGTTGCAGCTAGGATGTTGGCTGGGACCACAGTTAACCTAAAGGCTTAGCTTCCATGGTGGCTCACTCACATGGCTGGAAGGGTGGTGCTGGCTGCTGGCAGGAGACCATATTTTCTTCCCACATGGGTCCCTCCACACTACTGCTTGAGTATCCTCATGACATGGCAGCTAGCTTCCCCCAGAGCAAGTGATCCAAAAGAGCAAGAGAAAGCTGCCTTCTGGTACCTCTGCATACTCTCTCGGATTCCTTGTGGGAAGAGGTTACACAGGGTGTGAATTCCAGGAGGCAAGGATCATTGGGGGCCATCTTGAAGGCTGACTATAACAACTCAAATAAAAGGGAAGAAGCAGCAAGGCTGATGACCAGCCCAGCTGTGAAACTTTCTTCAAAAAGTAGCACCTTCCTGCCGTGCAGATTCAAACAAAGATAGATCTGATGTCTTATCTCGAGGGCTGCTGACCCAAGACATTTCTGAAACGCCTTGCAGCAAGTCAGGTCCCTCTGAACTTACGCCTCAGCTAGTGGAAGAGAAGGCGTGAAGGAAATTGATCATCTTAGGTCCCAAATGAACACCAGCTCACTTAGTCATCTAGTGCTGCTATAACAGAAATACCACAAGTGGATGGCTTTAACAAAGATAAATTTATTCTCTCACAGTCTAGGAGGCTAGAGATCCAAATTCAGGGCATCAGCTCCAGGAGAAGGCTTTCTCCCTCTGTCGGCTCTGGAGGAAGGTCCTTGTCATCAATCTTTCCCTGGACTAGGAGTTTTTCCACACAGTAACCTCCAGTCCAAAGGACATGCTGTGCTCCTGGCGCTGCTTTGTTGGTGGTATGAGGTCCCACTCTTTGCCTGCTTCCCTTTCCTTTTTGCTCTCTGTCTCAGTCACCTAGTGCTGCTCCAACAGAAATACCACACGTGGATGGCTTCAACAAAGAGAAATTTATTCTCTCACAGTCCAGTAAGCTGCAAGTCCAAATTCAGGGCATCAGCTCCAGGAGAAGGCTTTCTCTCTGTCAGCTCTGGAGGAAGGTCTTTGTCATCAAATCTTCGCTTGGTCTGGGAACTTCTCAGCACAGGAACCTCAGGTCCAAAGGACGCGTTCTGCTCCCAGCACTGCTTTCTTGGTGGTGTGAGATTCCCATGTGTCTCTGCTCGCTTCTCTCTTTTATATCTCAAGAGATTGCATTAAGACGCTATCTAATCTTGTCAACCTCATCAGTATAACCTCATCACAGTGATAGAGTTTACAACACATAAGGAAATCACATCAGATTACACAATCATGCAACACTGGGAATCATGACCCAGCCAAGCTGACAGAGGTTTTTAGGGGACACAACTCAATCCGTGACACTCTCGTAAGATAAAAGGTGGTGCAGGCTACATCCCAGGGAAACTCCCTTTACATTGGATCAGGGATGTCACCTTAGTAAGGGTGTTACAATCCCACCCTAATCTTCTTTAGCATAAAACTACAACCACAAAATGGAGAACAGCCACACAATACTGGGAATCATGGCCTAACCAAGTTGACACATATTTTTTGGGGACACAATTCAATCCATGACACCAGCAAAACAGCATTTTAACACAAGAAGGTAATGACCAGGGTTAGTTACCTAGTGCTGCCGTAACACAAATACCACAAATGGGTGACTTGGAGGAACAGACATTTATTTTTTCACAGTTCTGGGGTCTAGAAGCCCAAATTCAGGACGTGGTTCTAGCGGGAGGTGCTTCCTCGTAGATTTCAGCTTCTGGAAATCCTTTTAAATGCACCTGTCTCTGCCCTGTCTTCCTCTTCCCCCCGTGTGTGTCTCTGTGTCTGTTCTGCTGTTTTTACAACTCAGAAGCGATTAGATTTAGAACCCATCCTACTCAAGTATGACCGACTTAACAAAGCAAATCCTATTTCTGAAAGGGGTCATATTTACAGGTATTTCTTTTTTTCTTTTTTCAGTTGCCATTGAGTCAATTCTGACTCATGGTGACCTTGTGTGTCAGAGTAGACTGGCTGATTTTTTTGGAAGTAGATTGTCAGACCTTTCTTCTGAGGTGCCTCTGGGTGAATTCAAACTGCCAACCTTTTGGTTAGTAGCTAAGCACTTAACCACCAACCTTGTGGTTAGTAGCCAAGCACTTAACCATTTACGCCACCCAGGGACTCCTGTTTACAGGTATTAAAAACAAACAAACAAACCAAAAAACCCTGACCCATTGCAGTCAAGTCAATTCTGACTGCTTTTCTTGGCTTTGATCCTTATGGAAGCAGATCACCAGGCCTTTCTTCTGCGATACTACTGGGTAGGTTCGAACCACCAATATTCAGGTTAGTAGAGTGCAAACTGTTTACAACACCCAGGGATCTCTATTTACAAATTTAAGGGCCAGGATTTCAATGCATATTTTGAGGAGTGGGGGGACACAATTCAGTCCATAACATGAACCTTCCCAAAGACCTGGCCACAAGCATACAGAGCTTGGGAAAGTTCCCCTGGCACGGCAGCCTCTGTGGCCGTCATTTCCTGCTGCGCTTACGTTTTCTGGGTAGGCTCCAAGGAATCTGTGCTTCCTTAATAAGGGAATGTGGAAACCATGCAGTGGGCGTCAGCGGCTGGGCCAAGGCCATCACAAGGCCAAGTGTGGGCAGGCCTGGACTGTTCAGCCCAAGATCAAGGTGCCAGTGGCTTCTTCTGCCAAGACAGCCCCACTTCAGAGCACGAAGCCCAATTACCTAAATAAACACAGGTTGTAAGGAGCGATTAACTTCAGTTTGTGCATTCAACAATAGCCAAAAAGTGAAAATTAAAATGGTTGACTATCTTGTTATCACATGTATTGAGGACGGGGGTAGCTTGCCGGGAAGAGAGGGTGCAAAGAAAATCAACCTGGGAGGGAAAAAAAAAAATCACTTAAAAAAAAAAAGATCCTGCCAACAATCCAGAGCTCAGTGCCAACAAGGATATGGCCAGACCTGAACCAGGCCTGAATTGCCTTGGACCTCTTCCTGAAAACACACTGCTTCCCTTCGCTCTCCCAACGATGAATTCTTTCACTCCAAAAAGTGCAAATGCATGCCCACTGTGAATCACTGGCTGGTTGCAAGACCTCCTGGCCAGGGAGGATTATAGTCTTATAACTGGAAGATACTTTGTTTTCTCTGTGAATCTTAAAGACTATGCTCAGGCATATATATATGTCCTTAAAACTCTAAGAAAACATAAGGTTTCTGAGGCACTCTCAGACGGTTTTGGCACAGGCGTGAATCGGTACAGCTTTTCTGGATAAAAGTTTGGCAGTGCGTATCAAAAGTCTTGGTGGTTCTGTGGTAGAATTCTCATCTTCCACTCGGGAGGCCCAGGTTCAATTTCTAGCCAACGGACCTCGCATGCATTAGTCTTGAAGTTAACTTTTCCTGTTAACTTTTATTATTGCTCTTTATAGTCTGAAGAATCCCTGAGTAGTGCAAACAGTTAATGCGCTTGGCTGGTAACCAAAAGGTTGGAGGTTCAAGTCCACCCAGAGCACCTCCAAAGAAAGGCCTGGTAATCCACTTCCCAAATCCCAGCTACTGAAAACCCTTTGGAGCACAGTTCTACTCGGACACACATGGGGTCGCCATGAGTCGGAATTGACTAATCAGCCACCAGTTTTTTTTTTTTTTAACAAGGGTGTGAAATATGTTCACTGTGGTCTTAATTTGCATTTCCCTGATTACAGATCAGATTAAGTTTTTTTCATATACAGGTTGTCCCTGTCAGGTTATGAGGAACCACACTTACAACTGTCAAGGGTTTTTTGTACATCTTATCTGTAGTAATATGTACTATATACAGTGTTACAGCTTGTAATTTGCCGACGTTATCCTTCCCAGGTGTTCACTTGCAGGTGTTCAGTTTTATGGTTCACTGTTCAAAACACTGCTGTATAGCAAGCTATGGCCTGGTCTACAATGAAGTCGGTGTATGTGTATTTTTTTATGTATATATTAAAATACATCTGTAGGTTTATATATAATGTTTCCAACCCCTAAAGACAAATAATGATGGGACTTATAAAGATACTGATAATAAGAGGCAATAATAATGAAAACTAAAAAAAAAAAGAGAGGTATTCGACTTAGGTGAGAACCAGCTCATGATGGAGTCATTGGAATGGAGCCCCGTCGTGAGTCTGGGGCCACCTGTACGTACCAGATGAGTTTCATCTTCTGTGCAATGCCCATTTTAAAAAATCAGGTTGTTTGTCTTGTTTGTACTGATCTGCAGAAGCCCCAAGTCTCATTAATTACGTACATTGAAAATGTCTCCCCCCGCCCTTGTGGTTTATCTTTTTGCTTTCTTCATGATGTGTTCCAGTGAACAGAGTTCTGAATTTTAATGTGGTTCAGCATCGTGTACAATATCCACAGAGGACAGTCACACCAGCCCCTTGCTTTCGGCTCCCTGATGCTTGCAAAATAAAGTCCAAATTCTTGAGCTAAGCATCCAAAGGCAATCTCAAACTTACCTCAGTCACTTCTCCAACTATGACTTCCCTGCCCACACTCGCTTTTCCAGCACGTGGTCAGCCCCCTAGACCCGTTGCCGTCAAGTCCATTCTGACTCATAGCGCCCTATAGGACAGAGTAGAACTGCCCCATAGGGTTTCCAAGGAGCGGCTGGTGGATTTAAACTGCTGTTAACCACTGCACCACCAGGACAATAGTCAGCCCCCTATCGCCCTCAAGTACTTCTAGTCCACTTGCCTTAGTGTTTATACATTTCCTTCTTGCCTGCCTCTCGTGGATTCACGCTCCATGACCAAGCCCCTCTCCTCCATAAAGCCTCCCCTCACCACTCCCATCCACAGCGATCTCTCCTGCCTCTGACCCCAGCACCTCTCATCTGGACCAGTCACTCACTGTCACGCAGTATGAGATACCGGGTCTCTCCGGCTCCATTGCAAATGCAAGGTCAGGCTTGACAAAGCGCCTCATCCTCTGTAGATGCTCAACTAACATTTACCAATCGTGCTGACGTACCAGGGTGCTGGTGGATCTATTATGGAAAACGCATCCTTGTGTTTATTAGTTCATTTTGCTCATTCATTCACTCATTCATTCATCAGTTATGTGTTGGGCTGCTACCATGTGCCAGGGAGTGGGAATTAAATGGTGAACAAGACAGACATAGCCGCTGCCCTCATGGAGCTTCTGTCCATACAGGGGAGGTGGATTCTCAATCCAGTAGAATATGATGAGTAATAAGCATCGTAAAAGAGCCTAGAGCCTTCATTCAAGGTTCTACATGTTTTATCTGCTCTGTGTGTAGCACTGGCTACATAACTTGCCAAGCTCAGTGCAAAATGAAAATGCAGGGCCCCTTTTTCAAAAATATTTAAGAATTTCAAGATGACAACCGCAGAACATTCCACCGAGCTCAGGGCCCTCCTAAGCATATGCCCGTGAAACCGGTTCTCTCTGTACAGCACTCAGCCCATCTGGGGTGCTTAATGGAACAGACAATAATCAGAAGGACTGTCTCCATGTGGTTTTAGCTTCGTGTATTTTCATGGGTCGGAGCTGATCTCAGAGCTGTTTAGTCAGTGGCTGAGCTGACAGTGGAAAGGCTCACTTTGTGGTCCAGAGCGACTAGGAGATCTTGGCTGGATAGATCCAGCTTGAACACAGAAAACCCCACTGATGATGTGGTGGGCATATAGGGACTGCAACATAAAGCTCTTGTTGATGTTTTCTGCCTTTCAGACTGCTTGTCTTATTCCGCGTTACAAGTGTTATCCCGGAGATGCTATGGGAAGCAGAGATGCAAAATCGTCGTCAACAATCACCACTTCGGAAGCCCCTGTCTGCCGGGAGTGAAGAAATACCTCACAGTTACCTACGCATGTGGTAAGAACACACCCTCCACCAGCAGCTTGAAGGCCTGCCTCTCTGGGGGGATGTAATCACGGAGGGACAGGAACAACATGCCCAAAGAGTTTGCAAGCAACAAACCAGGCAACTGTACCCCGAAACTGTTTTGTCATCCCAGATATTCATGAGCCCTTTCTGTCTATCCTTGTTTATGACATTCTCATCAGATAAGCGACAGAATTTTCTTTGGTCAAAATTTGTTTTAAAAGCACTTTTAGCAATCAGATTGGCAGCAAACGAGGAAGTAGGAAAAGAACAAGCAAATGGAGGTAAAATTGGTATGACTGAGCATACTGGTCTTAATCTGGGTTCTTAGGAGGTTCCAGAATTTATTGGTATGTATGTGAGTTCACCAAGGTATTGTCTGGCTCCTATGTAGCCTCCCAGCACTACTTTTAGGCCCAAAATGACTAACTGTTTAGGCTGCCAACAGCTAGTTTATCTTCATACCCACAGTGCTGAGTCAACAGATCAAATGCTTATCCTAAAACAATTAAAAATGTTACATGACAGGGTTACTTTGTTTTTCTAGTGTCTTTAAATAATAAAATGAATGCCTGGTTCATTTAGATCCGGATTTCATGAAGCTGCTTAAAAATGAATCAGCAGTTAATTATTTTTTGAGGGTGAGGTGGGGGACCAGTTTGTATTCACGATGTGCTGACTGTTTTTAGAAATGAACATAAAAACAAAGGGAAAGCAAAGAACACCATGAATGAAGAACCTGATCTGCTCTTGGAAACCCCTTTTTCCCCTGCCAGACATCCCTGGCCTTTTTTTTTTTTTTTTCTTTTGTAAACACTTCATTGAGATATGATTCACATACCGTACAATTCACCCGGAAAGTGCACGATTCAGTGGTTTTTAGTATGTTCAATTATGTCACCATCACCACTGTCAATTTCAGGACAGTCTCATCACCCCAAAAAGAAACCCTGTATCTTTTAGCAGTCACCTCACAATCAACCAGCCCTGCCCTCCAGCCCCTAGGCAACCACTAATCTACTTTTGGTCTCTATGGACTTTGCTATTCTGGACATTTCATATACACAGAATCATACGGTATGTGGTCTTGTATGACTAGCTTCTTTCGCTTAGCATATGTTTTGAAAGTTCACCCATGTTGTAGCACATATCAGTGCTTCACTCCTTTTTTAACGCTGAATAATATTCCATTATATCTCCAGACTTTGATAGTCTGAATTAAAAAATTTGTCGTCTGCAGTACCAATGCTGTAATAGGTACAATGAGGTGACTACAAGAAAGCATCTTCACAGCAACATCACCCACACTGAAATTACGGGAAGGATTTTTTTTTTTTTTTTTTTTTTTTTGGCTCTTTCAGTCTTTATTCCTGCAACTCTGTCTAAGCAGCTCTGGGTAGCACTGAGCTCATTATGGCCGAGGGTCCCCTAGAAGCCAACACTGATTGCTATGAAGTTTCCGTAACTTCAGGCCTCTTCAGTTAATGGTTGAATGAGGAGCAGAGCGTAAGCCTGAGAATGAGGTGGATTTTCTCGTGTGCTTTCGAGGCTGAGACAAGAGCAGTTACGAGGGCTGTGGCGTTTCTTAGCTAATCCTGAGAAGACGCGTGTTCAGGGCCTGGAGGTCACGTGCCCTGGTTTGAGCTCCCCTTCCCTCATTCACTCATTCAGCACCTTGTGGGCGTTTTCCGTGTGTCGGGGGCCATGCCAGGTGCTGAGGATTCAGCAGTGAACAAAAAGCCATGATCTTCGCCTTCATGCACTAAGAGTCAGATGAGAGAGGTCGGCGTTAAACAAGTAACCAGACAAATCTATTGTTAAATTGCGGTAAGGGCTGTTGAGGAAGAGCCGACACTATAGAGGGTAACAGTGGATGAGGCCCTAATGTAGCTTTGGGGAAGTGGTTTGAGAAGCTGTCTAAAGAGAACCTTTCTCTGTGGTCAGCGTTCATCTGTGCCCTCTGAGGGATGGACAGGTGTGAGCTGGGCAGAGAGAGGGCAGCAAGGCAGCCAGCCTACCCAGGGGTGCTGAGTAGGGGAGGGGGTGGGGTGGGCCAGGAGGAAGATGGCATGAAGTGGCCCTGGAGAGGGGTCAGGGCCAGATCCTGCAGGGTCTTGAGAAAGGGTGCCTGTGGAGGGTTTCAGGGAAAGCTCAGATCTGATTCTTTAAATGATCACTCCAGCTGCAGGGTGGAGAATGGATTAGAGCAAGAGTAGAAGCAAGGAGACCGGTTAGAAGCCAACAAGTCTTTTTTACCAAAACTTTTTTTTTCTTATTAAAAAGAAGGTAGCACTGAGTAACGCTGACTTAGACTGGAAGAGTGTTGAAGGAAGTGGTAAAATCGAGTGGCTTGGGAATGATTTGCAGACTAGAAACAGAGATGCTGCAGCGACATGGCGCATTGGAAGGGCTGAGGTCTGGTTGAAGGTGGGGGGGACAGAACGGACCTGTGATCAGAGAGGGAGAAGTTTCTCTTGTTCCAACAGGAGAGAAGAGGTCTGTGGGAATAGATGAAGGTAGATTTTGGAGTACCTATCGCAGGACCTCTGCTCTCTCCAAAAAAAGGGCGTGAGATGAGGTCATCGGCTGTTGAGGGGGTGGGGAGAGGGGCCTGAGGAGGTGAAAGAAGGTGTGAAGTTTCGGCTGTGGCAGGCAGGAGAGCAGGCTGACTTGAGAACCCCAGGAACATTGCTGGGTGGTATTTAGAAATAGGGTTTTCATCATTGTATTAATTAGATCATACGTGAGTAGGGTAGATTCTAAACTGAATCACTTCTGAGTTATAAAAAGAGTAGACTAGACGTTGAGGTGCACACTATGGGGAGAAGGAGGACAGGTAACACGTGTGGATCACTCACAAGCTGAGGAACCGAGGAACAACCCCAGGCTACCGATCAGGAAGGAACAGACACAGCCGAGACCTTGATTTGGACTTTTAGCCTCTAGTAGTGTGAGAAAATACATTTCTGTTCCTTAAAGCCACCCAAAACCAAACCTGTTGCGTCGAGTCAGTTCCGACTCATAGCAACCCTGTAGGACAGAGTAGAGCTGCCCCATAGGGTTTCCAAGGAGGGCTGGTGGATTGGAACTGCCGACCTTCTGCTTAGCAGCCGAGCTCTTAACCACTGTGCCGCCAGGGCTCCTTAAAGCTGCCCACTTGTGGTATTTTTGCTGCAGCGGCGGTGACAGCTGAGACTTGGGATTCCCATCACACGCAGCCTGGTTAGTCCACAGAGCTCGTCCTAGAATGCCTTTCCCCTTTGAGCACCTCCTCGGTGACATCCTGCTTCCTTCTTGAACTGAAAAGCCTCTGGCATTCGCAGAGACCCAACGCCCTCCTCAGGCCATATGTTGAGAGCGAGCCAAGAGATAGACATGAGAAAGAAGTGGCACTACTGGCAGGGAGGGAGGATGCACCCTGGACTTACTACCGCCAAGAAATCAAGGCTGTCCTTCTCTGGGGCCCAGAATGATGGAGAGGCTGTTTAATTAGAAAGCATTTCGTGGCTGCACAGCTCAGCTCCCTGGGGCGCTGCCATGGTCCCCGGATCAGCTGTGTGCCTGCTGTCAGCCAAGGGCCCTCCTCAGAGCCCCAGACAACCTCAGCTGCCTTGGGCATCTTCACTGTGCTTCCCTGGAAAGCGGCTTCGTGCCAATGGGCACAAAGGTGCCAGGGCCTCCTGCATGTGGAAAATGAACAATTCAGGAATGTTCTCTGGTTGTCGATCCTGGGACATCCCCAAAGGAATTTAATTATGCACTCGTAGAAAGGAAACGAGGTCTTCTAGCTGCTGAAAATCTCTTACCAGCTCTTTCTTAGAAATCAGTTGGCCTTGCAAGTGCAGTTGAACTAACACGGTTTGTACTGGCTTCACCTCTATTTCCTGTTACCCTTTCTCCCACATATCAGCTAGGCTGGAATGCAAACAAAAATAAGCACTTTGTGCAGCAAAAACATTGGTTTCCCCTCCCTTCTCCCAGCCTGCTGCAGTGTGCTTGGCCTTCAGAATTTCACCTGGCTCTCCCTTTTACCTGGTCCTCTCATCTGCCGTCTGCTCTGCCTGGGGGATCCAGAGATCAGCATGGTTTATTCTTAAGAGTCAGCTCGGCAGAAACTGTATTCATTTTTTAAATGAACCTATAATGCTGCCTTCCACTCCTCATCCTTCTGTAGTACTTTTTAAATAATATTTAGAAAACCAATCTAGCATGGAGTCTTCCAAATTCTCTTTGGACTTATTATGGAAGCAAGGATGCAAAGAGCCCTGGCCACAAAGCAGAGTAGGAGCTGGAGAATATGCTGTATGGTGAGTTTTGCGTTAGTTGCAGTCATCGTGATTTACTACGTCTCAGGGAAGTTCATGCTCGGAGTTAACACATTTAGTGAGATATTATTTACATACCTTAAAATTCACTGTTTTTGGTTTAAATACAGAAGAAGACATTCTTTGATGGTTACGAGGATGGGGAGGGAGGGAGAGGGGAATTCACTAACTAGATAGTAGACAAGAATCATCTTAGGTGAAGGGAAGGACAACACACAATGTGGGGAAGTCAGCACAACTGGACAAAACCAAAAACAAAGAAGATTCCTGAACACAACTGAACACTTTGAGGGACAGGGTAGCTGGGGCTGGGGCCTGGGGACCATTGTTTCAGGGGACATCTAGGTCAACTGGTATAACAAAGTTTATTAAGAAAATGTTCTACATTGCACTTTGGTGAGTGGCATCTGGGGTCTTAAAAGCTTGTGAGTGACCATCTAAGATGCATCAATTGGTCCCAATCCACCTGGAGCAAAGGAGAATGAAGAACACCAAAGACATAAGGAAAATATTAGCCCAAGAGACAAAAGGTCTACATAAACCAGAGACTCTATCAGCCTGAGACCAAAAGAACTGGATGGTGCCTGCCTACCACCAATGACCGCCCTGACAGGGAAAATAACAGAGTCCCTGACGGAGCAGGAGAAAAGTGTGAAGCAGAACTCAAATTCACGTAAAAAGACCAGACTTAATGGTCTGATTGAGACTGGAGGAACCCCCGAAGCCATGGCCCCTGGATGCTCTGTTAACTCAGAACTAAAACCATCCCTGAAGCCCAATCTTTAGACAAAAATTAGACTGGATTATAAAACAGAAAATAATACTCATAAAGAATGTGCTTCGTAGTTCAATCAGATACATGAGACCAAATGGGCAGGATGAGAAGGCAGGAAGGGACAGGAGCTGGTTGAATGGACACGGGAAATCCGGGGTGGAAAGGCGGAATGTGCTGTCACCTTATAGGGATTGCAACTAATGTCACATACCAATACGTGTATAAATTTTTGTGTGAGAAATTAACTTGAGCCATAAACTTTCACATAAAGCACACACACACAAAATTGACCCCTTTTAAGTGAATGCAACTAAATGGCGTTTTGTGCAGCCATCACCACCCTACAATTTTAAACATTTCCATGACCCCAAAAGGTGCCCTGTGCCTGTCTGCAGTCACTCTCTCTCCCCACTGCCAGCCCCTGGCAACCAATGATCTGCTTTCTGTCTCAATAGATTTATTTATTTATTTATTTATTGGACATTTCATATAAATGAAATGTTACAATATCTTTTGTGGCTAGCTTCTTTCACTAAGCATGTTGTTTTTGGGGTTCCTCCACGTTGTAGCAGATACCAGTGCTTCCTTACTTTTTGTTGCTACATAGTGTTGTAGTCAATGGACATGCCACAGTTTATCCATTCTCCATGTTGTTATTTTTTTTAATACTGTAAAATGGGCCTAAAATTTCACCTTTCTGGAACATTTGATGGTCACAGATACCATTGGGGTGTGTGTGTATGTGTGTGTGTGTGTGTTTCAGTGTATCTGACAGCTACTGATTTGAAAAGTGATTTTTTAAAATCTTATCTACATTGCATTTAAAAAAGTATATTGATGTATACATTTTTTAAATGTACAAAGCATTTAAAAAATTTTCTTTTTGGTTTTTAGTTCCCAAGAACATCCTCACAGCGATTGATCCAGCTGTTGCTAATCTAGAACCTTCTTTGAAGAAGAAAAATGGTGAATATGGTAACTTTTATGGCTCACTTCCAGCGTTTCTCTTTAAGTAAAGGTAAAATGTGGCCATAGTTGGGCACACTTTGGTTAGAATAAAGGGCATGTCAGGAAGTATGTTCAAGCTACTTCTTCTGGGTGATGAAAATGTCATGGAATGGTGGCAAATGGGGGCCAAGATCTTGTTTTGTTTTAAATCACAAGTTGAAGAAACCTCCCTTCCAGCTCCGCTTGCTTCTTAAAAGAAAAATCACTTTGAAAAAGAGATGTGCTCTGAAGTAGATTTGAGATTCCTGAATTATACGATAAGCTTGTTGGCAAAGATGTTCTCACTGAGACCCTGGGTAGATCTGGCCCAGGCTGGACCTGCAGGCTTGTATACATGGGCCACCTTTTTCCTTGGTCTTTGGCTCAACTGTCTTTAAAAGGGGTATGAGCATTTTTATTTTCTTATCACATCTAGGAGCCCAGTGGCACAGTAGTTAAGCGCTCAGCTGCTAACCAAAAAAGGTCAGCAGTTTGAATCCACCAACTGCTCCTTGGAAACCCTATGGGGCATTTCTGCTCTATCCTATACGGTCACTATGAGTCGGAATTGACTCGACAGCAACCAGCAGCAGGAACAGCATCACATCTAGAATGGAATTCATACCCATGGGGTTCGTGATAGAAATTGCAAAGACTCAGTAGAACACCTAAGATATTGAGCTTTAGGTTATGAGAGTTTTGTTTTGTGTTACTTTTATTGTATTTATTATGTCTTTTCCCCATAAGTATAAAAATAAAGTATGGCTGATGGGGAAAACACAGAAAAGCAGAAAGAAATATAACCTCCCCCCAATCCCACAGTTTAGAGGGGACATTCAGTAACGTTCTTGTATGTTCTTCTAGTTCACCATCCAGCTCTCCACCAGGCTCTGCATCTCTTAGTCCCACTTCTCTTTCTAAGATGGCTCCCACCCACAACCCTGACAATATCCTGGTCCCCCTGGAGTGGGGCCCGAGAGCTCTGTGCCATTCTTCCTCGCAGGCAACCTGTCTTGTCTGACACTCCCAGGGATCCCCGCACCCGGAGGCTGCCCTATCATGAGCTCGCAAATCTCCCCGTAACCAGATGCTCCAGGCATCTGAAACCAGAGCTGCCCTCATTTTGATGTCATTTCCAAAAAAGTAAACTAATACCACCTCTCTCTGTAATTTGATGTTTGCCTTATTTGTGGTCAACAGTGCAGACACGAGCTCCAGGGTTAAAGTGAGAGATGTTATTAAGCCCCCCAGAAGCATGATGAAGCTATGGATGTCTTTGCCTTAGGATGAGGAAATAAATTTGTTCCCTTCTGCTGTGGGGTGGATGGGTGGAGCTAACAATCAGCACCTGAAATTGTAACCAACTCTTTTTTAGAATATCTAAATCTCTTTTATCACTTAATATTCTCAGGGACTGCTTACTAAATATTCTTCCTGGCTTCGTTTTCCATAATTTAGTCCGAGGCCCACTTGTTTGATATCTGTTGCTTTTTATTTATTATGGCAGTCCTGGAGCCATAAGGGTATCTTAGGGCAGGTGTAACTTTGAACAGCTCTGATTAATTGGTCTTTTATTTTTACACAACAGGTATAAACTTTGACCCAAGTGAATCAAGTGTTCTGAGGAAAGACGGCGTCATTTTTAGCAACTCTCTGGCAGCGTTTGCTTACATTAGAGGTAGGTCCTAGAATACTAATGGATTTACTAAAGCCTAATTAACCAGTGCACTGTTTAATGATAATATGCAAGCTCAGATAATAAAGAAAAATGACTTTAAGTTTGACATGGCAATTGAAGTCTTCTAAGAACCACCAAAAAAAAAAAAAAAAAAAACCATTGCCATCGAGTCAATCCCAACTCATGGCAACCCTAGAGGACAGAGTAGAACTGCCCCATAGGGTTTCCAAGGAGCAGCTGGTGGATTTGAACTGCCAGCCTTTTGGTGAGCAGCCAAACGCTTAACCAAGAGCCCTGGATTTAGGTACAGTTCCAACCAGGCTAGCAACAAGAGAACCACGTAAGGAGGCAGTAAACAGATAAAGTCACACAATTGAGGAGTCGTGAGGCAGCGGTGGTTCAGTGGTAGAATTCTCGCCTTCCACGTGGGAGACCCGGGTTCAATTTCTGGCCAGTGCACCTCGTGCGCAGCCACTACCCGTCTGTCAGTGGAGGCTTGGATGTTGCTATGATGATGGGCAGGTTTCAGCAGAGCTTCCAGACGAAGACAGACTAGGAAGAAAGTTCTGGCAATGTACTTCCAACAGATCATCCAGTGAGAACGCCATGGATCACACTGGTCCAGTCCGCAGCCAACCGTGAGAATGGTATGGGACCGGGCAGCATTTTGTTCTGCTGTGCGTGGGGCTGTGAGGCGTTGGAGCCGACTTAACAGCGGCTAGCAACAGGGAGGAGTCAAACGCTCCAGGAATCCTCCCCGTTTGTAAAACAGGAATCCAAGGAATGTATTTACTGGCTCCAAAATTTGGGAAGGGCATAGGTTTATTCAATTCCACCCCTGACTGGAAGAAAAATAAGCCGAGAGATGGCTTAGTCAACAAAACAGGTCATGCCCTGTGCAGGCAGTGATTTTCTGAGTCATCAGTGTTACTTCTCCTGGTTGCCAAGGTCTCCCTTGCTAATCTACCCCACAACGATCAATCAGACTCAGCCCTCCTTAATTACAGAGCCACCAGGCTCGCAGGCAGACTGGTCCTGCTGCAGATCCTCTTCAGTCGATGACAGATGGCACACACAGTCCTTCCTCGCCACCCCCTCGGCTCGCCTTAAGACCGGCCCACACGTTGGCCGGTTACAGCGGCGAGTTTCAGCAATGCCTGGCTCTGTTCAGGAAGACAGGAACCTCTGAGAGCTTTTGTAAAATGCACGTTAATATATATAATATATAGCAGTGTACTATGTGAGGCTTGCTCCTTGAAGGAGAATACAGGCTTAAGGCGCCATGTCCATGCTGGAGATAGAGCAGACAGTCTTGGCTTGCTCCACCAGCCCATGGTTGCCCATACTCGCCCCTGTCAGCAGGACTGTGGTTCTGGCTTCCCGCTGTGGATCCTCTTTCCCAGTCACCCCCCGTTTCCATGTTTCCATCTCTAGCTCTTCGTTCTCACCCTGCTAATTGTCAAAGTTAAGACAATCGAGTTGAGTCTGAAAGGACCTTTCCCCAGGTCAGGCTGAAAGTAGCTCTGATACATTGCAGCAGCCCAGTGTGCATGGGGGAGAGAGACAGGAACCCACAGTCGTCCTGGGTGTTGGAACACAGAGGTTGGCTGAACGTACACAGGACTCCCGAGGGTGTCTGATGATGCTTTTCTCTTTTGATCGTTTAAATGATCTGTGAGATTGTTTTCCTGAAATGAGGCCCCTTCTTAGAGGTGTTTGAATTTACCCTTATTTCAGTAATCAGACCTACTCCTTACATTTACTATCAAATCTAGGTCAGGGGTCTGAAAACTGATAGAAAACTTAGGAAATTAGAGAAATGGGAAAGGAGGGTCGTGTGTATGTGTATGTGTGTGTATATGTATGTGTGTGTGTATATGTGTTTGTGTGTATGTGTATGTGTGCATATATATGTGTGTGTGTGTGTGTATGTATGTGTATATGCGTAGGTATGTGTGTATGTGTGTGTATGTGTGTATGTATGTATATGTGTAGGGGTGTGTGTGTGTATATATGTGTATATGCATATGTATGTGTGTATGTGTATATGCGTACGTGTGTGTTTATATGCATATGCAAATGTATGTCTGTGTCTGTGTGTATATGTGTGTATGTATGTGTATATGCGTATGTATGGGTGTATGTATGTGTATATGCATATGGATATGTGTGTATGTATGTGTGTGTGTATACGCATATGTATGTGAGTATAGTGTGTGTATGTATGTGTGTACGTGTGTGTGTATATATGTGTATGTATGTGTGTATATGTGTGTGTGTACATGTTAAGTGTGTGAATGTCTGTAAGTGCATGTGTGTGCTGGGGGTTCTTAGGAAGGCAGTTATGAGCTGGTTCAGTATGGGCTGCTATCTCCTGGCAGATTGGCCCCTAAAGTGACTTATTGATACAGTCGTCCCTCAGAACTTGATGTCTCCTAAAGATGTCTTTAAAGCTCTAAAAAACAAGATGTCACTTTGATGACTAACGTACATCGGATCCAAGCCATAGTCTTTTCAGGCAAAAGCTGGACAATGAAACAGGAAGACAAGGATTGATGCGTTTGAACTGTGGTGTTGGCAAAGAATATTGAATATACTGTGGACTGCCAGACAAACAAACAAATCAGACTTAGAAGTGAGGATGTCGAGACTTTGGCTCGCTTACTTTGGAAGCATCATCAGGAAAGACCAATCGCTAGAAAAGGACATCGTGTTTGGAAAAGTAAGGGGTCAGTGAAAATGAGGGAGACCTTCCATGAGATGGATCAACACACTGGGTACAACAATGGGCTCAAACATCCCACGGGTCATGAAGATGGTGCAGGACTAGGCAGTGTTTCGCTCAGTT
The DNA here is from genome assembly GCA_030035585.1 of Dugong dugon. Taxonomy (NCBI): domain Eukaryota; kingdom Metazoa; phylum Chordata; class Mammalia; order Sirenia; family Dugongidae; genus Dugong; species Dugong dugon. Next base: position 3,910,036 of record CM057473.1, on the reverse strand, counting down.
GTACATAAGACGGCCGTGAGTCAGAGCTGACTTAATGGCAACTTACAACAACAAATTCTACTTAGCGCTTTATTGACATCTGGCTGTGTGTGTTTACCTCACATACGCCTGCAGGCTGGTCTTTGGAAGCCTGATTTATTGTCACTGTCCCCGCCCCTTGGGACTGTGACAAGTGGTGTTTTCAGCTTCTGGCAGACCCTGCGTGGACTTTGGGCTGTGTGGAGTAACTGGGTGCCGTGTGTGGAGGAAGCAAGGCAGAAGGGGGCAGGTTTGCTGCTGCTTCTGAGTTGGGTAGGCACCATTGTTTTATATGAAAAGAACTCCGGGCTATCAGACAAACTCATATTGACACAGAAGTATAAAGACACATTCCAAGTTGGTGAGGACAATTGGAAATCAGCACCACCTTGTCACATAGATTTGAATTCCCTGAGTTCCCACGGTCTCCAGTCTTTGGTTCCATGACAAAAAGTTAAATTATTATCACGTCCCTAAGTGCTGTCAGACTTTGTGCTCACATCTGGGGGCTCTCTGGCCCTCGCCGAGCCCAGATTCTCCCGGCACCAGCAGTGTCCAGGACGGGGGACCCTTGCCTGGGCCTCTTGGTGCCCTATTTGGACATGAACAAGTTTGACCTGGAGCTTGTGTTGGCCACTGACCTGGGATCTGAGGGTTGAAACGAGTCTTGAAGGCTACTGACCACCATTCTGAGGTTCCCTAGGATGTACCCGATAAAATACCGATCAAGTGAAAGTCCTTCACTCTAGCCTGTGATGAACGAAGGCTAAATAACAGCCAGAACAAAATGTGCACACATGGGGTCGCCTGGAGTCAGAATTGACTCTAAGGCAACAAACAACAGCAACAACATTCTGAATTAAAAGGGAAAAGCGTTAACCTTGTTCTTAACCTCATAGTCTAGAGGCAGACAGAGACATACAAAGATCGCAATGGCCACAGTGGGGAAGATGGATTGAAAGGGGCAAGGGAGGAGGCAGGAGACCAGTTAGGAGGCAGGAAGGATGGTGAAGAGCAGCGTGATCATTCCTGGTTTTCAGATTAGTAATCTAGGTCTAAAGACACATCAGTGAGGTGGAAATACAAGCTCTCACCAGGAGATGACATTCATAATATATATGCGGTCCAAGGACTGCTATCAAGAATACATAGAAAATACACCTGTTTTTATACATAAGAGGAAAAGCACAACAGCCCAGTAGAGAAAATGGGAGACAAGAACCAGCATTTTGAGAAGAGGAAATGCATAAACATGTGAAGAGATGTACAAGAAATTTGTGATCAAGGAAATGCAAACCAAGGCTGTAAAAAAACAGAAACTAACCCTGTTGCCAGTGGAGTTGATTCCGACTCATTGTGACCCTATAGGACGGAGTAGAACTGCCCCATAGGGTTTCCAGGGAGAGCCTGGTGGATTCGAACTGCCAACCTTTTGGTTAGCAGCCATAGCTCTTAACCACTAAGATACAAATTTACACCCATTTGATCGGAAAAGATTTAGAAGTCTGTCAGTACCAAGTGCTAGAGAAGATGAGGATCCATTGGAAAACTTCAGTGTTGTTTCTCGAGTTGAAATTCACGTACCCTAAAACCCACCCATTACCCTCCTGGGTCAGTGCCCAAGAAAGGTGTTTGCACATGTACACCACGGAGTTTACAAGAATGTATAGGGCTGCAGTATCCACAACAGCAGAAATGTGGCAACAATCCAAATGCCCATCAGCAGGAGACTGAGTGAATAAACTATGGTATAGTCAAACCAATGGAATATTATACAGCACTCCAAACGAATGAAATATGTGGATGGATGCAGCTACTCAATATAGATGGATATTTGAAATAGACTATTAAGACGAAAAAAATTAAGGTTCCAAACACCACTGTTGTTGTTGGGTGCCATCAAGTCTGTTTCAGCTCATAGCAACTCATGTCACGGAGTAGAATGATCTCATAGGGTTTTCTAGGCTGTAATCTTTATGGGATCAGATTACCAGGTCCTTCTCCCACAGAGATGCAGGGTGGGTTTGAACTGCCAACTCTGCCAACTTCCAGTAGCAGCCCAGCATATAGCCATCATGGCACCAGGTCTCCTTATCTATAATGTTCGAACCTTTTAGTAAAGTTTCTAGGAATCCGTGGAGATGCAGTAAACTGCATTAAAGAAAGCAGGAGAAGAGTGAACATGGAATTAAGGGGGTGCTCACCTCGATGGGGGCAGGCTGGGAATCCCAGATTAGCACAGGTTGTTCTCAAGGCCTTGATTTCCACGTGAGGTGATGGGTTCAACTCGACAGCAATCGGCTTCTTAGGAAAAATATATTGTTATTAATAGCACTACAGACAACACTCCTAATAATCTGTCACTTCGTCCCCACCCTGCCGAGAGCCCTGGTGGCACAGTGGTTAAGCTCTCGGCTGCTAACCAGAAGGTCTGTGGTTCAAACCCACCAGCCAGCTGCTCTGCAGGAGAAAGATATGGCAGTCTGCTTCCGTAAAGATTTACAGCCTTGGAAATCCTATGGGGGCAGTTCTACTCTGTCCTATAGGGTCACTATGAGTTGGAATCGACTTGATGGCAACAGGTTTGGTTTGGTTTTGTCCCTCCCCACCTTTCTACCAGCCAAAATAAATTTTGATTTAAGACTTGTCTCTCTTACAGACAGCAGTGAGATTGTACTAGTAGGGGCAGTTGTAACAAAGAAAAACATATTTGAGTCCGATGACTCCACAGTTGACTTGAGCTGCAAGGGAAGGAAGCCAAACGGGGAGGTTTTGGGTTTCAAGAAGATAAGGTGTCCCAGTTAGATCTCTCCCGTCAGGTCATAGAGGTTGGGTCACTTGGCGGTACATGAAACTCAACAACTCTCAGCTTTTAAACTCAGTCTGGACTCTGGGGAAGGGCAGTCTTCATCTTTTACCTATAGTGAAATGGGAGGGAGGCACCGTGCCTGGACAATCCATGGGGTTGAGATATACTGAGAAGACGCCGTGTAACAACTTTATACCCCTCGAGGGACTGGGTTCCAGTCCTGGCTGTGCCTGAAGAGGCCAGCTGGTCTCGGGCAGTGGTGCCCCCTCTGGCCCTCAGCTTGGGCATCAGCCTCAGAGACCTGCAAACTGCAGCCCGTGGGCCAAAGCCAGCTCGCTCCTGATTTTGTGAATAAAGCTTTATTGGAACATAGCCATGCCCGCTTTGTCTATGACAATTTTTGCATTACAAAACCATAGTTCAGTAGTTGCAACAGGGACCATATAGCCCACAAAGCCTAAAATATTTACTATCTGGCCATTTACAGACATTTGCCAATTCCTGATTTATATTACGAGGAAGTTAAAAACACCAAAAAACCAAATCCGTTGCCGTCAAGTTGATTCCGACTCATAGTGACCCTATAAGACAGAGTAGAACTGCCCCATAGGGTTTCCAAGGAGCAGGTGGTGGATTCAAACTGCCAACCTTTTGGTTAGCAGCCAAGCTCTTAACCACTGTACCACCAGGGACTCCACTCGATGTTATTTTCCAGAGTGTGGGTACAAACACCCCAAGGTGTACACAACCATACAATGGGGTTAGTAGTAGTCCTTTCTACACAGGATTAAATATATGTAAGGGTTAAGACCAGGGCCCATAAATGTACATTAACATAATCTTTATTTCTATTTTTTTGTTATATAGACAATTTTGGATGCAGGGAAAATCACTAGAGCTTTTATTTACATTTATTTTCTAATCTAAAAATAAGAAAGAAATTAAGCTTTGCTAACACCTATGGTATTAGCACTCACGTTCACGTATATATTTTATACATAAATTGAGTCTTCACAATCTCCTGCTACTACTAATAGCTAACACTTCACTGAGCATGTACTGTGTCAGGGAGTGTTCTAAGAGCTTTACATGAATTAACTCATTTCATCATAAAAACTCTATGAACAAAGTTCTGTTATCTCCATTTTACAGATGAGGAAACTGAGGCACAGAGAGGTTGAATAACTTGCCCCAAGTCATGTAGCTAGTGAGTGGCAGATCTGAGTTTGAACTCAGAGAAGCTGGCTCTTGAGTCCCTGTGCTCCGTGTCCTCTTATAGATGTACATATGTTGGCTGTATGGAGACCTGGTGGCAAAGTGGTTAAGAGCTCAGCTGCTAACCAAAAGGTTGGCAGTTCGAATCCACCATCCGCTCCTTGGAATCCCTATGGGGCAGTTCTACTCTGTCGTATAGGGTCACTATGAGTTGGAATTGATTGGACGGCAATGAGTTTGGTTTTTTGTTTTTGGTTTATTGGCGCTATATCCTCAGAACTTTTTTTTTTTTTTAGATCAAAAGGAATATCTGATTGGTAAGGTGTGGATGGTCTCATTGTGCTGTCTAGGACTGGCCTTCATATTAGCCTCCCACCTAGACAGCCACCTGTGTGTGGCGGCGGGGGGGACTCTGGGCTGGAGAAGACTGACAGTTCCCCCCAGCCCCTGACATGTTCTTTTCCTCCTGCAGCCCACCCCGAGAGAGCCGCCCTGCTGTTCGTGTCCAGTGTCTGCATCGGCCTGGCCCTCACAATGTGTACCTTAGCCATCAGAGTGTCCTGCACCAAGGACTTCCACGAGCTGCAGCTGGGGAGGGAGCATCTGGTACCAGGGAGTGACAAAGCCGAGGAGGACAGCGAGGACAAAGACGAGGAGGAGGGCTCCTCAGACCCTGAACTTCCGGGAGAACTGTCAGGGTTTTGTAGGACTTCCTATCCCATCTATAGTTCCATAGAGGCTGCAGAGCTAGCAGACAGGATTGAGCGCAGAGAGCAAATCATTCAGGAAATATGGATGAACAGTGGTTTGGACAGCTCGCTTCCAAGGAACATGAGCCAGTTCTACGGAAAACCAGATGCATCTTGATGTGATCACACTTTCTGAAGAGGGAAGGATCAGGAATGCCCCTCCAGTTCTGTTTCACTTGTACCTTCTATGAAGGAGAATTTGTCATGTCATCCAAGACGGGTGAAGCCAGAAAGATGTTAAAACAGACATTTCAAATTGTTTACAGCACATTCCAAAATAAATCAGGAGGGAGGAAGTCTTTGTTTTCTGAATTTATTTAAATCCATGTCTGCACATTACCATAGTTGGAGTTCACATTTATTGAGCACTTTTAATGCCAGGAACTGTTCTAGCTGATTTTCGTATATTAAGTCATTTATTCCTCACAACAACCTCATGAGGTAGTACTAGTACCCCCATTTTACACATGAGAAAATGGAAGCTCTGTATATCCGTATGGGAATTAAATATTGATACTCTGGACGGCAAACATGAGCTCATACACTACATGTTTGAGGTTGATGAGTTTTAATCACATTAATTGTTTACAGCCACGGTCAGCACTTTTTCTGTAAAGGGTCAGGTGGTAGATATTTTAGGCTTTGTGGGTCCTATGGTCTCTTTCACAGCTGTTCACCTTTGCTCTAGTACAGTGAAAGCAGCCACAGATGATATGTAAACAAATAGGAATGGCTGTGTTCCAATAAAGCTTTATTTATGGACACTGAAATTTGAATTTCATTTAATTTTCACATGTCACAATGCATTCTTTTTTTTTTTTTTTTTTAATTAACCATTTTAAAATGTAAAAACCATTCTTAGCTCCAGAACTGTGCAAAAACAGGATGGATCTGGCCTGCCAACTATTATTATAAAGTATGGTCCACAAAGCCTAAAATATTTACTCTCTGGCCCATTACAGAAAAAAAATTGCCAACTCCTGGTTTAGAGTTCAAAACTGCAGACCTGATGATGATAAAAGCAATTAACCAGATTACCCAGCATTCCCATGGGCAAAGATCAAGTAGAGTTAGCTTTCAAATAGTTGCAAGAAATGGGTTATTATTATTTTTTTTTAATCGTGCTTTAGATGAAGATTTACAGAACAAATTAGTTTCTCATTAAACAATTAATACACATATTGTTTTGTGACATTGGTTGCCAGACACGTCAGCACTCTCCCCTTCCTCAACCTTGGGTTCCCCATTACCAGCTTTCCTGTCTCCTCCTGCCTTCTTGTCCTTGCCCCTGCGCTGGTGTGCCCATTTAGTCTCATTTTGTCTTATGGTCCTGTCTAATCTTTGGCTGAAGGGTGAGCCTCAGGAGTGACTTCATTACTGAGCTAAAAGGGTGTCCGAGGGCCATACTCTCGAGGTTTCCCCAGTCTGTCAGACCAGTAAGTCTGGTCTTTTTTTGTGAGTTTCAATTTTGTTCTACATTTTTCTCCAGCTCTGTCCAGGACTCTCTATTGTGATCCCTGTCAGAGCAGTCAGTGGTGGTAGTCAGGCATCATCTGGTTGTGTTGGACTCAGTCTAGTGGAGGCTGTGGTAGTTGTGGTCCATTGGAGGTTTTTCCATACTGAGGGGAGGGAGCTGGTGAGGAAGTGGAAGATACAGGAGTTAAGGAGAATGAGCCTGCAGGTGGGAGAACTCAGGAGGAGTTCCTTTGGAAGATGCCCTGTGGTGGACAGGAGGCTCCTAGCCATGGAGTAGAGTAAGAAAGGAACCTTCTTTTTTGCCCCAGTGGGGCTGAGGGAGGAGTCCCTGAGTGGTTGCAAAGAGTTAATGCACTTGGCTGCCAACTGAGATGTTGGAGGTTCAAGTCCACCCAGAGGTGCCTCAGAAGAAAGTCCTGCTAATCTACTTCCAAAAATTCAGCCATTGAGAACCCTATGGGGCACAGTTCTACTCTGACACACATGGGGTGGCTCTGAGGTGGATTTGACTCATTGGTAACTGGTTTGGGGCTGAGAGAATAAAAATGATCATGTTGCATCTATCTCATATGCCTACTACAAATGAGTCCTCCCGGTCTTATCTTATTTAATCATCACGTCAATCTTGCAAGCAGGCAAATGTGAACTCCACATTGTGGATGAGAAAGCAGAAGTTTGACAGGTTAAGTATTGAGCCCCAACTCCAAGAAAGTTCTGGAGCCACCCCAGGCGTGCCACAATCAGGAAACCACAGCTGTTTGCTCAGGGTCCTGTGATGTGACAGATACCAGAGAAGGTGTTTCTCTTTCAGGTCCACAGGTCATGAGGGTGAAGGGCCCATCTGCATAAAGCAGAGTAGGGTGGATGTGGACTGAGGAGGCTTCTCTCATCAACTGGCCCAGCTGCCTGAATTGGCGAGTTGTCTGTGGTATTTGAACAGCAGTGAAGCACACACAAAATGGCGGCCACTGGCAGAGTTGCTGAGAAATCCTGAGGTTCCCATTCAATGGATGGAAGGGGAGAATGAAGGTGTGCCAGAGGTGACATCCCCTCTTCCCCACTTTGCCTTCGCCACTGGTCAGCGTCTAAGACTGGGAGGGGAGGGAGGGTAGTAGGATGGTAGGAGGGGGTGCAGTATGGACAGGCTGGGGTGACTTGGGCAGAGACCACATCCTTCCACAGAATGCAGGGGATGACGAAAAGTTCATGGGATCAGGGATGACATATTTTAAACCTGTCATTAGAGATTCTAGATCATGGCAGAGAATGAAGGGAGTGTGTCTTAGGCTGGGTTCTCTAGAGAAGCAAAATCAGTGCAGCATATAAATATATATATATAAACCAAAACTAAATCCATTGCCGTTGGGTCAATTCTGACTCATAGCGACCCTATAGGACAGAGTAAAACTGCCCCGTAGGGTTTCCAAGGAGCAGCTGGTGGATTCGAACTGCCCACCTTCTGGTGGGACCTGGCAGTCTACTTCTGAAAAGAATTAGCCAGTGAAAACCTTATGAATAGCAGTGGAACATTGTCTGATATAGTGCCGAAAGATGAGCCCCCCAGGTTGGAAGGCACTCAAAAGACGACTGGGGAAGAACTGCCTCCTCAAAGTAGAGTCGACTTCAATGACATGGATGGAGTCAAGCTTTCGGGACCTTCATTTACTGATGTGGCATGACTCAAAATGAGAAGAAACAGCTTTAAACATCCATTAATAATCGGAACATGGAATGTACAAAGTATGAATCTTGGAAAATTAGAAATCATCAAAAATGAAATGGAACACATAAACATTGATATCCTAGGCATTAGTGAGCTGAAATGGACTGGTATTGGCCACTTTGAATCGGACAATCATACTGTCTACTATGCCGGGAATGACAACTTGAAGAGGAATGGCGTTGCGTTCGTCAAAAAGAACATTTCAAGGTCTATCCTGAAGTACAACTCTGTCAGTGATAGGATAGTATCCATACACCTACAAGAAAGACCAGTTAATTCGACTATTATTCAAATTTACGCACCAACCACTAAGGCCAAAGATGAACAAATTGAAGATTTTTTTACCAGCTTCTGCGGTCTGAAATTGATCAAACATGCAATCAGGGTGTATTGATAATTACTGGCGATTGGAATGCAAAAGCTGGAAACAAAAAAGAAGGATCAGTAGTTGGAAAATATGGCCTTGGTGATAGAAACGATGCCAGAGATTGCATGATAGAATTTTGCAAGGCCAATGACTTCTTCATTGCAAATACCTTTTTTCACCAACATAAACAGCGACTATACAGATGAACCTCGCCAGATGGAATACACAGGAATCAAATTGACTACATCTGTGGAAAGAGATGTTGGAAAAGCTTGATAGCATCAGTCAGAACAAGGCCAGGGGCCAACTGCAGAACAGACCATCAATTGTTCATATGCAAGTTGAAGTTGAAACTGAAGAAAATTAAAGCAAGTCCACAAGAGCCAAAGTATAACCTTGAGTATATCCCACCTGAATTTAGAGACCGTCTCAAGAATAGATTTGATGCATTGAACACTAATGATCAAAGACCAGACGAGTTGTAGAATGACATCAAAGACATCATACATGAAGAAAGCAAGAAGTCATTAAAAAGACAGGAAAGAAAGAAAAGACCAAAATGGATATCAGAAGAGACTCTGAAACTTGCTCTTAAACACTGAGTAGCTAAAGCAAAAGGAAGAAATGATGAAGTAAAAGAACTGAACAGAAGATTTCAAAGGGCAGCTTTAGAAGACAAAGTAAAGTATTATAATGACACATGCAAAGAGCTGGAGATAGAAAACCAAAAGGGAAGAACATGCTCAGCATTCCTCAAGCTGAAAGAACTGAAGAAAAACCTCAAGCCTTGAGTTGCAATAGTGAAGGATTCTGTGGGGAAAATATTAAATGATGAAGGAAGCATCAAAAGAAGATGGAAGGAATACACAGAGTCACTATACCAAAAAGAACTGGTCGACATCCAACATTTCAGGAGGTAGCACATGATCAAGAACCGATGGTACTGAAGAAAGAAGTCCAAGCTGCACTGAAGGCATTGGTGAAAAACAAGGCTCCAGGAATTGACAAAATATTAATTGAGATGTTTCAACAAACGGATGAAGCACTGGGAGTGCTCACTCATCTATCTATGCCAAGAAATTTGGAAGACAGCTACCTGGCCAACCAACTGGAAGCAATCCACTGTTCCCAAGAAAGGTGATCCAACTGAATGTGGAAATTATTGAACAATATCATTAATATCGCACGCAAGTAAAATTTTGCTGAAGAGCATTCAAAAGCAGCTGCAGCAGTAGATCGAGAGCAAACTGCCAGAAATTCAGGCCGAATTCAGAAGAGGACGTGGAACCAGGGATATCACTGCTGATGTCAGATGGATCCTGGCTGAAAGCAGAGAATACCAGAAAGTTGTTTACCTGTGTTTTATTGACTATGCAAAGGCATTCGACTGTGTGGATCCTAACAAATTATGGGGAACATTGCAAAGAATGGGAATTCCAGAATACTTAATTGTGCTCATGAGGAACCTATACTTAGACCAAGAGACAGTTGTTTGGACAGAACAAGGGGATACTGCGTGGTTTAAAGTCAGGAAAGGTGTGTGTCAGGGTTGTATCCTTTCACCATACCTATTCAATCTGTATGCTGAGCAAATAATCCGAGAAGCTGAACTATATGAAGAAGAATGGGGCATCAGGATTGGAGGAAGACTCATTAACAACCTGCCTAATGCAGATAACACAACCTTGCTTGCTAAAAGTAAAGAGGACTTGAAGCATTTACTGATGAAGATCAAAGACCACAGCCTTCAGTATGGATTACACCTCAACATAAAGAAAACAAAAATCCTCACAACTGGACCAATAAGCAACATCACGATAAATGGAGAAAAGACTGAAGTTGTCAAGGATTTCATTTTACTTGGATCCACAATCAACACCCATGGAAGCAGCAGTCAAGAAATCAAAAGACACATTGCGTTGGGCAACTCTTCTGCAAAAGACCTCTTTAAAGTATTGAAAAGCAAAGATATCACTTTGAAGACTAAGGTGCGCCTGATCCAAGCCATGGTATTTTCAATCGCATCCTATGTATGCGAAAGCTGTACAATGAATAAGGAAGACCAAAGAAGAATCGTTGCCTTTGAATTGTGGTAATTGTGGTGCTGGCGAAGAATATTGAATATCCCATGGACTGTCAAAAGAACGAACAAATCTGTCTTGGAAGAAGTACAACCAGAATGGTCCTTAGAAGCAAGGATGGCGAGACTACGTCTTACATACTTTGGACATGTTGTCAGGAGGGATCAGTTCCTGGAAAACGACACCACACTTGGTAAAGTAGAGGGTCAGCAAAAGAGAGGAAGACCCTCAACAAGATGGATGGACACAGTGACTGCAAATGAGCTCAAGCAGAACAACGATTGTGGGCATGGCACAGGACGGGACAGTGTTTCGTTCTGTTGTCCATAGGGTTGCTATGAGTTGGAACCAACTCGATGGCACCTAACAACAACACCTTTTGGTTAGCAGCTGAGCTCTTAACCACTGCACCACCAGGGCTCAAAATATATGTAGAGAGATATTTATATAAAGGAAATGGCTCCTGCAGTTGTAGAAGCTAGAAAGTCCCAAGTCTGTGGATCAGGCTGGAGGCTTCTCCTAACTCACATAGCTGCAGGTGCTGGTGAATCCAAGATTGAAAGGTCAGATAGGAGGCCTCTGACTGACAGGCTGTGGATGCTGATGAATCCCAAAATCGGCAGGTGAGACGGCAGGTAAGCTGCTAGTTCAAGTCCCAAGAACCAGAGGTCAGATGAACAGGAGACAGCTGCAGGATCCAGAGCGAGGAAAAGCCTGCAAGCCTTGCCAGAGAGTTCACTTACATTGAATGCAGGCCACATGCCCGAGGAAACTCCCTTTCAACTTATTGGCTGCTCACAACAGATCCTATCATGGTATCATTGTATCAGATCTCATCGTGGAAGTGATTACATCATTATACGACTGCCAAACTACGTCATAACTGCCGAACAGCTGAGGATCATGGCCCATCACAGAGCGTATAGCTCCACTGTCTCACACCTTCATGAGGCTCTTGTTCTAATCAAAAAGAATCCTTGGCCTTTCATTTCCTGAGCTCAGCAGGGAGCATTTTGATCTTGCCCAACTCCCATAGCAGCCTTCTGTTGACCCCATTTCTACTCCTCAGTGGCCTCTCCTCCATCTTGGTGAACAGAAGTACTGCCTATCTGATTGCTGTCTTCTCGGGGCCAAAGAGGACATGGCAGCTAAAGGTTTCAATTCACCAGTTCATGAAGGAGCTGTTGCTACATGGACCTCGGTTGCCGAAGGTCTTGTTGAATTTCACGTCAATTTTCCCTTATCTGGAGCCCTGGTGGCACAGTGGTTAAGAGCTCAGCTGCTAACCAAAAGGTCAGCAGTTTGAATCCACCAGCTGCTCCTTGGAAACCCTATGGGGCAGTTCTACTCTGTCCTATAGGGTCGCTATGGGTCGGAATCTATTTGATGGCAATGGGTTTGGTTTGGTTTCCCTTATCTGAGTTCCCCAACACCCCAACCACACATGCATGCACACACACACGTGTGCATGCACCCACCCACACACACCCACACACACCCACCCACACCCACACCCACACCCACACCCACACACACACACACACACACACACACACACACACACACACACACACACACACACACACACACACACACACGTTCCAGGACCCCTGCAGGGACATCTGGAAGACAGGCCTGCCAAGGCTTGAGGACCCACTGCGAGGGTCAGTCCTGGCCCTGTGCAAATGTGGTGCGTTGTATATTTGCATTTTCTGAGCCCCAAAGAAGAAAGAAAGGAGCCTGCGGGGTCCTGCTGAGAGTGTGTTTGGATGGGCACAAAGCCCAGGAGGAGAAATGACCAAACCCGATTTGGATGAGGGAGGGCTGGCAGAGCACAGTCGCCTGAGGAAGCTCCCGGGCGAGTCAAAGCCCAGCAGTGAGGGCTCCACAGAGGCTTTGTGCATCTGCAAGCTGCAGAGGTCCCGCCGTTTCCACGCCATGGGGTCCCGGAAGTCCTGTGCAAGGAGGCCACCCCCGTGGGAGGTTCGCACATGTCACTGTACCAGTCACTTGCTGCAAATGCTCTTTCAAGACGAGAGCTGCCCGCTGCACAGTTCTGCCCCCAGCTCGTTAGGGATGCAGGTGCTTCGTGGGTGCCGTGGCATCTGCACCCCTGTCATGGATTGAACTGTGTCCTCCAAAAATATCTGTCAACTTGGCTGGGCCATGATTCCCGGTACTGTATGATTGTCTATTTTTTGTCATCTGATGTGATTTCCCTATGTGTTGTAAATCCTATCTCTATGATGTAATAAGATGGATTAGTGGCAGTTGTATTGATGAGGTCTACAAGATTAGATAGTGTCTTAAGCCAATCTCTTCTGAGATATAAAAGAGAGAAGCAAGCGGAGAGACATGGGAACCTCATACCACCAAGACAGCAGTGCTGGGAGCAGAGCGTGTCTTTTGGACCTGAAGTTCCTGCGCTGAGATGTTCCTAGACCAAGGAAGGATTGATGACAAAGACCTTCCTCCAGAGCCGACAGAGAAGCCTTCCCCTGGAGCTGACACCCTGAATTTGGACTTGTAGCCTACTCGACTGTGAGAGAATAAATTCCTCTTTGTTAAAGCCGTCCACTTGTGGTATTTCTTGTGGTTATAGCAGCACTAGATGACTAAGACAAGCCCCTTCAGGAAGAAGCAGTGCCTCCCAAGGGGCCCCATACACAGCCCCACAGCTGACCCCACAAATGGTGTAGTACCGGCTCTTGGTGTCCCAAGACCCTCTTCACCAGGCTGGTTACCCATCCCCCTAGAATGATGTCCTTCTCCAGGGACTGGTCCCTCCTGATAACATGTCCAAAGTACATGAGATGAAGTCTCGCCATCTTACTACTAAGGAGCATTCTGGCTGTACTTCTTCCAAGACACATTTGTTTGTTCTTCTGGCAGTCCGTGGTACAGTCAATATTCTTCACCAACACCATAATTCAAATGCGTTAGTTCTTCTTCAGTCTTCCTTATTCATCGTCCAGCTTCCACATGAGTATGAGGTGACTGCAGATAGCCAGTTTGTGCTCCAGGTGACCTGGGGAACTGTCATAGTTTCCTGGGACTGCGGTAACAAGTACCACAGTAGGTGGCTTTAAAGAAGAGAAATTTATTGCTCCACAGTTCTGGGGGTAAAAGTCAAAATCAAGGTCTTAGCTGTATTAATTCCATTCTTGTTGGCAGTCCCAGGGCTTCCTTCGTTCCCTGGCTGCAGGCAATCCTCACCTGGCATCTGTCCTCCTCCCTGCCTGTGCCTGCCTGTCTGTGTGTCTCATCTGCTCTTTTTCTCACTCAGAAGTGATTAGGTTTAGGAACCACCCTACACTGATATGGCCTCATTAACGTAACAAAGAAAACCTGTTCTCAAATGGGATCACATCCATGGGTATAGGGATTAGGATTCCAACACATATTTTTGGAGGACACAATTCAATCCATAACATCCCCTTTCTCCCTATCTGGCTTACCACCAGAGAGATCAGGGCTGTATTTTCCCAGCTAGCGGTTCGTCACAGCCTCCCCAACAAACACACACACACACACACACACACACACTCCCACACATGCACCACACACACACACACACACACACACACACACACATCTTTTTGTTTTATTATACCTTAATTACATCATCCTTTTATTCAGGGGTTGCCTTCATGTTCAAAAATTTTACAGAGTGAAAAGCCAGCTCCTTGTAATCAAAGAATAACAAACTGGGTGTCAGAAGGAGTTGTCCAGCTGCCATGGAATAAAAGAGACTGTTAAGGACTGAATTATGTCCCCCCAAAATACGTGTTGTAAATTCTAACCGTTACACTTGTTTCAAAGATGTTACTTTGAGAACTAAGGTGCTCCTGACCCAAGCCGTAGTATTTTTAATTGCCTCATATACATGCAAAAGCTGGACAATGAATAAGGAAGACCAAAGAAGAATGGATGCCTTTGAATTACGGTATTGGTGAAGAATATTGAAAACACCATGGACTACCAGAAGAACAAACAAATCTGTCTTGGAAGAAGTACCACCAGAATGCTTCTTAGAAGCAAGGATGGCGGGACTTCGACTCACGTACTCTGGACATGTTATCAGGAGGGACCAGTCCCTGGAGAAGGACATCATGCTTGGGAAATTAGAGGGTCGGGAAAAACAGGAAGACCCTCAACGAGATGGATTGACACAATGGCTGCAACAATGGGCTGAAACATAACAACGATTGTGAGGTTGGCGCAGGACCAGCAGCGTTTCGTTCTGTTGTACATAGGGTTGCTAGGAGTCGGAACCGACTCAATGGCACCTAACAGCAACAACAACATACTTGCGATTATAATCCCATTTGGGAATGGTTTTTCTTTGTCATGTTAATGAGACAGTATTAGTGTAAGGTGTGTCTTAAATCAATCTCTTCTGAAATATAAAAGAGCAGATTAAGCAAGCAAGAGAGGAAGTTCAAGCAGAGATGGTGGAAGATGGCTCTATACCAGACGAAGATTACCATGATCGCCAAGGAATAGAGGCTGAAAAGGGACAAGGACCTTCCCCCAGAGCTGACACAGAGAGAAAACACCCCCTCTCTGAGAGCTGGTGCCCTGAATTCGGACGTCTAACCTCCCAAACTGTGAGAAAATAAATTTCTGTTAAAGTCATCTGCTTGTGGTATTTCTGTTATAGCAGCACTAGATGACTAAGACAGAGATGAAGAACAAGCTTCTAGATTTTATTATGGAAAGTGATTACATTACATTACAGCCACAGGTCTAAGGGTTAGGACTGTAACACATATATGGTGTGGGGGCAGAGGGGAGGCAGGCAGGACAATTCAATCCATAATAGGAACCAAAGCCTTCTTGAGTCCTTCCTGTAAGGTCATGGAGCCAAGCAAACAGTCTCATCTACTTTCCCTGGGGTTGGATCCTGCTTCGAGCAACCCTCACTTTGTCTAGCAAAACCAAAAACCAAACCCACTGTCATCAAGTCAATGCTGACTCATAGCAACCCTGTGGGACAGAGTAGAACTGCCCCATAGAGTTTCCAAGGAGTGGCTAGTGGATGTGAACTGCTGGCCTTTTGGTTAGCAACCAAGCTTTTAACCACTGCGTAGCAGGTCCTCCTAAAAAAAAAAGCACCACTGCCCTGAAGATTTCACTCCATCCTCCACCCTTCACCCCAGATCCCTGAATATCAACAAGACAATAGACGTAACTCTGGTGTGCCCCTTGGACTCAGGTTTCTTCTCCTGCTGTGTTGCTCACTTGTCTCCCAGCTTTTTCCGACTTGGTCCTAGCTTGGACTTAGGATGACCTATCTGTGCCTCAGTATGCTCGTCTGTGAAATGGGCATAATAATAGTACCTTCCTAATGGTGCTGAAGAGTCCCTGTGTGGCACAACTACTAACCAAAATGTTGGTGGTTCAAACCTACCCAAGCTCAGTGTGATGGTTAGGATTGTGTGTCAGCTTGTCTGGGCCCTGATTCTCAGTATTTATATGTGATCACTGCCATGGTGGAATATGCTGTAAGTAGCCAATCAGTTGAAAGGGAGTTTCCTTGAGGGTGTGGCCTGCATCTGAACATAAGCAGACATTCTGGCTTTTTGCTCCCTCTGGATCCTGTGGCTGCCTCCTGTTCGTCTGACCTCTGGTTCTTGGGACTTCAGCTATCAGCTTATCTGCCGATCTTGGGATTCGTCAATCTTCACAGCCTGGGAGCGGGAGCCCTGCTCTCCAACCTGCCAATCTTGGGTTCACCAGCCTCTGCGGCCATGTGAATCGGGAGAAGCCTCTGTCCTGATCTACGGACTTGGGACATTCCAGCCTCTACAATCTTGTGAGCCGTTTCCTTGATATAAATCTTTCTATATATATATTTATATGCTTTACTGGTTTTGCTTCTCTAGAGAACCCAGCCTAAGACAGGCACCTTGCAAGAAAGGCCTGGTGATCTGCTTCCCAAAGGTGGCAGCCTTGAAAAGCCTGTGGAGCAGTTCTCCTGTGCACACACGGGTCACCATGAGTTGGAATCGACTGCACAGCAACTGGTTACTGTTGGTAGTGTTGTTGAGAGTGACAGTACTTCACACATAATGAGAACAGCAGTGAACTTAAGCTTTTATCATTAATTATTTCTTCCTCTTGAACAGTAGCATCCAGCAGACATGTGGCCAAGGCTGCACCATTTATACTCCACTGAGGGCATTTTGGAGCCCTGGTGGAGCATTGGTTAAGAGCTTGGCTGCTAACCAAATGCTGGCAGTTTGAATCCACCAGCAGTTCCTTGGAAACACTATGGGGCAGTTTTACCCTGTCCTATAGGGTCGCTATGAGTCAGAATCAACTTGACCGCAACAAGTTTGGTTTTGGTTTGAGGGCATTTTAAGGAGCCCTGGTTGCACAGTGGTTAAGGGCTTAGCTGCTAACCAAAAGGTCAGCGGTTTGAACCCACCAGTAGCTCTGTGGGAGAAAGACGTGGCAGTCTGCTTCCGTAAAGATTACAGCCTTGGAAACCCTATAGGGCGGTTCTACTTTGTCCTAGAGGGTCATTATGAGTCAGAATCGACTCGACAGCAATGGGTTTGGTTTGGATTTTACAGAATTCGAGTGTGTAATAAGAACAAGGAATTGAGGAAGAGAACAAGGCAGCCCCCTTTAGCCCTGCTGTGGAGCAGAGTTTATGGAGGAGCAATTACTTTGTTTGCAGAGCTCAGAGGAAAGCGTCAAGGACTGAACTTCCTTGGGTTCTGCAGCCAAGTCCCCTGTGCAGCCTCCCACACAAGGACTTCCAAGGCCGGGCCCAGTTTTCTCTGGGATCATTGTAAACCCGGAACTATGGTCATTTCGTTATGAGAAGTCTATTGTAAGCCTGACCAGCAATGCCGATTTGGCCAAACTCCACCCCAGGATTGGACAGTAGCCTTGGAGATTAGTTACTAAATATTCCAATTAAATGCCCTGTAGGCTGGAATCCCCCCCGGTCCACAGCTCAAGAGGGCAAGAAAGAGCCACAATATCACTCAGCCATGTAACAGAGAATTCAGGAAGCCAGCTAATAATCAGAGGCCACCTTATTCTCTTTGAAATAGGAAGTTCAAACGCACAGGCACCTCCTCTGGGCTGGGTGGAGAATGAATGAGACGATATCTAACCGAAGATGTTGACCATCTGGGGCCATGCCGCCCAGTAGAGTAGCTACTGCCCCATGTGCCTATTTAAATTTAAAGGAATTAAAAGTTAATAAAAATTAATAAGTCAGTTCTTAAAAACATACTTGTATACCAACTTTCATTGCAGCTCTATTCACAATAATCAAAAGGTAGAAACAGCCTAAATGTCTACTAACAGATGAATGGATAAACAAAATGAGATATACATACAATGAAATTTCTCAGCCACAAAAAAGAGAAATGAAGTCCTGATACACACTCTAACATGGAGGAACCTTGAAAACGTTAAGCTGACTGAAATAAGCCAGACACAAAAGAACAAATACCAGCTTCTCAGATATTTGCTCAGCATATAGATTAGTATAGTGAAAGGATAGAACCCTGACACACACTTTTCCTGATTTTAAGCCACAAAGTATCATCTTCTGAGAAGCTGGACTATATGAAGAAGAACGTGGCATCAGGATTGGAGGAAGACTCATTAACAACCTGCGATATGCAGATGACACAACCTTGCTTGCTGAGAGTGAAGACGATTTGAAGCACTTACTGATGAAGATCAAAGACCACAGCCTTCAGTATGGATTACATCTCAACATAAAACAAAATCCTCACAACTGAGCCAATAAGCAACATCATGATCAATGGAAAAACGATTGAAGTTGTCAAGGATTTCATTTTACTTGGATCCATAATCAACACCCATGGAAGCAGCAGTCAAGAAATCAAACGACACACGACATTGGTCAAATCTGCTGCAAAAGACCTCTTTAAAATGTTAAAAAGCAAAGATGTCGCCTTGAAGACTAAGGTGCGTCTGACCCAAGCCATGGTGTTTTCAGTTGCTTCATATGCATGCAAAAGCTGGGTAATAAATAAGGAAAACCAAAGAATTGATGCCTTTGAATTATGGTGTTAGTGAAGAATACTGAATATACCATGGACTGCCAAAAGAACGAACAAATCTGTCTTGGAAGTAGTACAGCCAGAATGCTCCTTAGAAGCAAGGATGGCGAAACTTTATCTCACATACTTTGGACATGTTATCAGGAGGGATCATGCTTGGTAAAGGAGAGGGTCAGGGAAAAAGAGGAAGACCCTCAACGAGATGGATTGACACAGTGGCTGCAACAATGGGCTCAAGCATAACAACGATTATGAGGATGGCACAAGACCTGGCAGTGTTTCGTTCTGTTGTACATGGGTCACTATGAGTCAGAACAGACTCGATGGCATCTAACAACAAAAACAGTATCTCCGTGTTCCATTTGAACGACTGCCTCTTGGTCTATGTACAGGTTCCACATGAGCACAATTAAGTGTTCTGGAATTCCCATTCTTTGCGATGTTATCCACAGTTTGTTATGATCCACACAGTCGAATGCCTTCGCATAGTCAATAAACCACAGGTAAACATCTTTCTGGTATTCTCTGCTTTCAGCCAGGATCCACATGACATCAGCTATGATATCCCTCGTTTCATGTCCTCTTCTGAATCCAGCTTGAATTTCTGGCAGCTCCCTGTCGATGTACTGCTGCGTCCATTTTTTAATTATCTTTGGCACAATTTTCCTTATGTGTGATATTAATGATATTGTTTGATAATTTCCACATTCTGTTGGATCACCTTTCTTTGGAATGGGCACAAATATGGATCTCTTCCAGTTGGTTGGTGTCTCAGTCACCTAGTGCTGCTCTAACAGAAATACCACAAGTGGACGGCTTTAACAAAGAGAAGTTTATTCTCTCACAGTCCAGTAGGCTACAAGTCCAAATTCAAGGCATCAGCTCCAGGGGAAGGCTTTCTCTCTCTGTTGGCTCTGGAGGAAGGTCCTTGTGATGCATCAGTCTTCCCTTGATCTGGGAGCATCTCGGCGCAGGAACCTCAGGTCCAAGGGACATGCTCTGCTTCTGGCACTGCTTTCTTGGTGGTGTGAGGTTCCCATATGTCTCTGCCCACTTGTCTCTTTTATATCTCGCAAAAGAGATTGGCTTAAGACACTAGCCAATCTTGTAGACGTCATCAGTATAACCTCATCACAGTGATAGAGTTTATCACACACAAGGAAATCGCATGAGATGACGCAATCATACAATACTGGGAATCATGACCCAGTCAAGTTGACAGATATTTTGGGGACACGATTCAATCCGTGACAGTCGGCCAGGTAGTTGTCTTCTGCTCATTTTCCCTCCTTTGTCCCCTGAGAGGAGTCCCTGGGGTGTTGCAGTTTATTAATGTGCCTGTCGCTAACCAAAAGGTTGGGGGTTCTAGTCTACACAGAGGCACCTTGGAAGAAAGGCCTGGCAATCTACTTCCAAAAAATGAGCCATTGAAAACCCTATGGAGCACAGTTCTACTCTGTCACACATGGGGCCAACTCAACAGCAACCAGTTTGGTTTTTGATCTCCTGAGAAGAGTGTGGCTACCTAGAGGGGCCGGACCTCCTTCCTCCTGACCCAGCAGGCTACCAGTACCCACAGGAACAGTCTGGAGAAACCTCAGGCTGACCTGTCTCACATGGGAGACCTCTCTCCCCACCTCCCCAGGCAGAGCCAAGGGTCCACCAGGACCGTGCCTCCTGCTCAACTCGTCCCCTTGCCCTTCTGTCTCTTCTCGAGCTCCATGCGTTCCAAGAACAGATTCAGCAAAGGCCCTTTCCTGCACCCTTTGAGAGTTTCAGCTTACTAAGCCAGAATGTAATAGCAGTAAATGGTCAAACCAAGTGCCCTAGGAGGACCGGGAGAATAGTTCCACCTAACAGGCTTGGGAGGCTTAGTGGAGACAGCGCTCAGCATGGTCCTCAAGGAATGAGTGGAACTGTAAACGTGAATGAATGTGAGGAGATCTGAGATGGAGAGAGGAGAGGCAGCAAAGGCCAGGGGGTGGGACCAGGAATGGTGGGTTTGGGAATGGGAAAGAGTGGAATGAGGAGGTGCCGTGGGAAAGAAGGCAGAAGGAGAAGGCTGCTGGGAGCGGGTGCATACTCCAGGTTACAGGGCGTGTCTGATGTCCTGGCTGTAAGGATGGCATCTCCCACCTCGGGTGGCACCCCTTATCTTGCAGAGGCAAAAACTGATATTCAGAGCAGGAAAGGGGCTCGGCTGCAGCCCACCCACAGCGAGGAATCACTGAGCCTGGCTCCAAACCTTGGCTTCCTGGCTCTTGCAATAGTAGCTGCTCCTGACTTTAAAGTTTCCGACACTATCCAGTTGATCTTAATATCCTGGAAATGACCAAATTACAGCTTAATTCTGTTGGAGAAATTAAAATGGACACTCTTAGAAAGCTATCATGATAATTGATTCACGTGTCCCCAAATGTATGTCAAGGGCCTGATGGATGACATCTAGCTAAGCCCTTCTCTGAAAGCTTCTTGGTCTTTGCCTGGAGATGTTCACTGCCTCATTGCGTTTCTCTGATCGGTCCTACAGCAAATCCAGCTGAGAATTTATCTTGAGGCGAAAACGCTGCCTTCCTGCTCTTTAGCAAACTGCCCACGGTATCGTGTGCCTAGATGGCAGGGACCCTGCAGAACAAAGAGAGGAAAGCCTGTCACTTCCTACTGGGGGTACACAGTACCCCCATACTTTCTCTGTTCCAAGCTCACGACTCCATGCGCCGAGTCCTTTCAAGAAAAGAAGAATAGAGCTTGTCGTTTCCTATTGTTTCAAAGGCGAAATCCAGCCTGGGAAAGAGGAAGAGAAGAGGAAGGGGGCTCGTGTTCAGATGACTAAGCTCCAACCTGACCTGGAAAATGTTCATCCCGATTTGTTTCCGAGGAAGGGAGGGAGCGCCAGTTGGAGGGATGTGTCAAATAATGGCATGACTCACAGAGAGCGAAAAGGAAAACTTTCCCAACCCGCTGACAATGGCTGAGCAGGGGAATGTGTTACTAATCTGCTAAGAATTTACAAACCTAGAGAGCCGCCTCCCAGCTCTGAGCTCCCCAGCTTCCTTCCTTAGAACTTGACCTCAGATTGTAAGCCACTGGTCAGCTGAGGGAGGATCTCACAAATGAGCCCTCATAGCCTCTGCCAGCGAGGTTTCTGTTACCTGAGACTCACCTAAGTCACTTAGCTCCTGCACCTGGAAACTTTTTCTTATTGAAGATGTCTTGGGAAGAATTCCAGCTGTTCTGGGAAAAAAAAAAAAAAAAAAAGATGCATTGCATTTTTAAATGAGGTAGACCTCTACGTACCAACATGAAAAATTCTTCAAGTCATTTTATTAAATGGAAGGTGCAAATTATAAGATAGTACATAATCTATAATACCATTTTGGAGCCCTAGTGGCACAGCGGTTAAGAACTCGGCTACTAACCAAAAGATTGAGAGTTTGAACCCACCAGCCACTCCTTGGAAACCCTATGGGGCAGCTCTACTCTGTCCTATAGTGTTGCTATGAGTCGGAATCAACTCAATAGCAATGAGTTTTTATAATATCATTTATGTACAAAGGTTCAAAACAAAACTATGTTTTTCCGTGGGTGTACATAAATCTTTTGGAGTCCTTGGATGGTGCAAATAGTTAACATGCTCAGCTGCTAACTGAAAGATTGGAAGTTTGAGTCCACCCAGAGGCACCTCAGAAGAAAGGCCTGGCAATCTACTTCCAAAATATCAGACATTGAAAATCCTATGGAGTAGTTCTACTCTGACACACGTGAGGTCTCCATGAGCTGGAAACAATTAGACAGCAACAGGTTTGGTTTTTTTAATATATGTTACAAACCCACTGATACATTGTTATAATCATTGTCTTAGATAATCTTATGTTTTTTAAAGAAGCTAAGAGAAGAAAGGAGAGCACAAATATATTTATCGTTTTGTTTTGTTTTTTAATATTAACCTTATCATTTACCACTTTTGGTTCTCTTCACTTCTTACTGTGGATTCAAGTTACCATCTGGGGTCATTTTCTTACTCCAGTATAGCTTCATTCTCATCCCCTCCTTTGTGCTGATCTTGTCAAATGTATTACCTTTCTGTGTGGTATAAGCTCAACAATATATTTTTATAGGTATTATTTTATGCAAGTGCTTTTCAAATTAGTTAGGAGAAGAAAGAAAAATAAGTATATAGGTATACTGTCTTTTATCATTAGCTACATAATTACCCTTACCTTTATGGCTTGTTCCTGTGTGTGTTTGAATTGTTTGGGAGCACTTCCCAAAGAACTTTCTCCAGTATTTCTTGTAAGGCAAGTCGTCTAGCAATGAATTGTCTGTTTCTGTTTATCTGTGAATGTCTTTATTTTACCTTCATTTTTGAAAGATAGCTTTGCTAAATACAGGATTCTTGGCTGACAGGTTTTCTTCGTTTTTCCAGCACTTTGAATATGTCATCCTACCCCGGCCTCCATTGTTTCTGATGACAAATCAGCTGTTATTCTCACTGTGATTCCCTTGTGTAAAATGACTCACTTCTCTCTTGCTCTCAAGAATTGCCTTTGCCTTTGTCTGTCCACATTTTGACTATAATCTGCCTGGTTATGGATCTCTTTCTCTTTGCCTCCATCATGCTTGGACTTCATTGCACTTCTTGGGTTAGTTTTTGTTTTCATCTAATTTGTGAGGGGTTTTCATTCATTATTTCTTGGGATTTTTTTTCTGTCCCTTTCTCTCCTCTCCTTCTAGTCCTCCCATTATGAATATGCTGGTGTCCCACGTTTCTCTGAAGCTGTGTTCATTTTTCTTCATTTCCTTCAGATTGCATGATCTCTATCTATGTTCAAATTCACTAATTCTTTCTTCTGCCAACTCAGATGTACTGGTAAGCCTCTCTGAGAGGAGAAATTTTTTTCTGATATCGCAGTTTTAAACCCCAAAATTTTCATTTGGTTCCATATATATAATTTTTGTTTTTTTTTATAGACATTCTCTATTTTATGAGTAATTGTCATCATAAAAAAAATTGCCATCAGGTTGATTCCAACTCATGGCAACCCCACGAGTGTCAGAATAGAACTATGTTCTACAGGGTTTTCAGTAGCTGGTTTTTCAGAAGTAGATCTCCAGGCCTTTCTTCCAAGGCACCTGCAGGTGGACTCAGACCTCCAACTTTTCAGTTAGCAACCAAAAAAATCCACTGTTTGCATCACCCACAGACTGACTCCCATTGTTATCATATCTTCCTTTAATTCTTTAAGAATGGTTTTCTTAGTTCTTTGACTATGTTTATAATATCTCATTTGAATTCTTCGTATGCTAAGTCCAACAAGTGGGCCCTCTCAAAAGCAGTTTCTAATGCCCGCTTTTTTTTTCTCCGATGAATGGGCCATGCTCTCTAGTTTCTTTGCATGGTTCATAGATTTTTATCTTAAACTGAACAATTTAGGTAACATATTGCAGCAACTTTGCATACTGATTCCCCCTTTCTTGGGCTTGATATTATTGTTTTTTTGGTTTTTTTTTTGGATTTTTATTATTTGTTTAGTGACTTAGCTGAACCCATTTGTGGAGTACATTTCCTCCACTGTGTGAAGTCTTTGATGTTCGTACTCAGATTATTTTCTCTTGTTTTACCTTTTAGATTGGCTTCCTAGAGGATGCTACTGGGTCTGCATAAACCACTTGTTGGTAAAATGTTGTGCTTATGCCTGTGTTCATTTCTAGGGCCCCCGTAATAAAGTACAACAAACTGAGTACTTAAAATGACAGAAATTTATTGTCTCACAGTTCTGCAGGCTAGAAGTCTGAATTCAGGGTGTCAGCAGGGGCATGCTGTCTCAAAAGCTCTTGGGGAGGATCCCTTCTTGTCTCTCCCAGCTTCTGGTCATCCCAGATGTTCCTCGGCTGGCAGCTGCAGCCTAGCTCCATCTCTGCCTCTGTCATCACATGGCTGTCTTCCCCCTGTGTCTGTCTCTGTGTTTCTTTCCTCTTTTCTAAGGACACTATTCATATTGGATTAGGATCCACTTTACTCCAGTATGACCTCATGATAACTTAACTCCTAACGTCTTCAAAACTCTATTTCCAAACAAGGTCACATTCATAGGGACCAGGGGTTAGGACTTCAGCATATCTTTTTTGGGGGGATACAATTCAATCCATAACAAGCCCCCTTAAACCCATACCCACTGCCATCCAGTCAGTTCTGACTCCTAGCGACCCTATAGGACAGAGTAGAACTGCCTCATAGGGTTTCCAAGGCTGTAATCTTTATGGAAGCAGATTATCACATCTTTCTCCTGCAGAGCAGCTGGTGGGTTCAAACTGCTGACCTTTCCATTAGCAGCCAAGCATGTAACCACTGTGCCACCAGGGCTCCTTAGAAGCTCCCTTAGCCAGCTAAATTTTCACCCTTTACCATTGGTGTGTGTGTGGCTCGGAGACTGCTTTCACCGTTCGTGGAGTTTACAATTTTGCCCCATGTTCAGCTAGGGACCAGAAGGTCAGCCACTTTCTCCTAAAAGGGCACAGCTTTGGGCATGTTCACAGACCATGAGGGATGTAGGTGATTTTAAGTCTAGTTTCTTGGAGTCACCTCTGCATCAGAATAATTTATTGTTCAGCCAGAGTTTGGTCAGAGGCTGTGCTTAAGCCCCTTGAGACAGTGAAGTTATGAGTTTTGCGAATCTGTGTGCGGCTTGAGGAATGCTTTCACGTCTTCCACACATTCTGCTCTGACAGCTCTTGAGTGGGTACAGCTTAGCACTTGTGCACAACCCTCTGGACCCCAAGGATGAGTGTGATCCTGTGAGGGCTCTTAGCTGCGTTAAACTTTTAGCTGGTCTGCTGCTTCATCAGACCAGTATCATGGGGCCACTAGTATCATGGGGCTACCAGCCCATAATTGCTTAATTGTTACCACCAAGATCTCCGTTGTTTCAAAATGCCTTTAGGCATGGACCTCTCCAGGCTCCGTTCCAAATAAAGTCAGCCTCCTCAAGCTTAACTGTGGAACCCTTCTGGTCTCTGTTCCTCTGGGAAGAATCTCCATGTGACTGCGCAGGAGTTGGAGGTTAAGGACAGTGGCTCACCTCTCCCGGAGGGGCACCTACTCTACCAACAGATGCTGGAGGGGAGATGGTAGCCTCCACCTTCTTGGCTTATCCCTTCTGGCATAGAAACTCTGCGCCACAAAGGAGCTGCAGAGCAGGCGGTGGGGCTCCGGTGTTCTCGGTCTGCCATGCTGGGTGCAGAACCATCACCCTATGAATGGAAGTCGGCTGGTGGAAGGGATCCCCAGTACCCTCAGCCACGCCTGCCTGGAATAGCACTTCTGCAGCATGGGATTGGGGTAATAAGACACAGGTAGCCTGCCCTCCTGGAGGGAAATGGTAGCCCTAGACTAGGCACTGGGGGAGTCGGAGCCTTTGTCTTCTTGGCCACACCTGACCTGAGTACAGCTTCCACTTCATGGAGCTGTGGAGGGGAGAAGAGCAGGTCAGGACTCAATTCTACAGACTCTCACTTCTTACCAAGATGTAGTACATTTTCTTGAATAAGTGTTTCTGTATTTGCTATACGCCCTTAGAACAATTTCCAGCGACTTTGAATGGGTGTTTTTAAAAATAGTTTTCACCATTTAAATGGTAGTTTCACTGGGAAGAGGTTCACCAAGCTCCTCACGCTGCTGTCATTATTGCATCCGGAAGTCTAGGAGGGAGCCTCCTGGAGGCAAGATCTGTTATGCTCATTTCTGGAATCCCTGTAGTGTCTGGCACTGAGCCGCATTTCGTGGGAACTTGGTATGTATTTGTGGATAATTCTTCACTCATTGTTATTATGCCCACGGAGGCAGGAGCATTCCCTTGGCCAAGTTTTTTACCTATCGTTTTGCTTCTTGGCCCAACATTTGGGCAGCAACGGACCTATTCCTCAGTTGATTTTAACCCCACTGAGATCAACTCTCAGAATTAATGCCTCTGAGCCCTGGTGGTGTAGGGGTTAAGAGTTAGGCAGCTAACCAAAAGGTCGGCAGTTCGAATCCACCAGCTGCTCCTTGGAAACCCTATGGGGCAGTTCTACTCTGTCCTCTAGGGTCACTATGGGTCAGAATCAACTCGATAACAATGGGTTTGGTGTTTTTTTTTTTTAGTATCATGGGACTACCAGCCCATGATTGCTTAATTGTTCCCCACCAAGCTCTCTACTATTTCAACAGGGCCTTTAAGTGTGAACTTCTCAGTTCAAAGTCAAGACTCAAGTGGAATTCAGTGTCCCAAATAGTCCAGTCAGCTGATGGTCACTACCAAGAGAAAAAAAGGAAAGGAAGTGCAAATGTTTCTAATCTCTCTTGCAAGGAATGTTAGAAATCACCAGGCCCATCAAATTTTTTCTCAGCCCACCACATGCAGCTATTATGAGTATGAACTTGCTGGCTCTCTCATCTGTCTGTCTGTCCCTGTCTTCCTCCGCTCATCCCACGGCACTAAATTCCAGAAACATGTGTCTGTAGCCATTAAATTCTAGGTTTCCCAGACACAGGGTCCGGGAAGCCTCAGCAAGGACAGAGACAGAAAAGGGCCAAAAACACCGATGCCTTGTTGCGCTAGGGGCCCAAGCCTAGGCGGACCTGGAGCTATTTTCACAAGTTTAACAGATCGCACATATGGCTGTGATGGCTAATGGCAAAAAATATCAAGTTTCTTTGCTTTAGGCTAGAATTACTTCTTCTTGGTTGTTGCATTCTGGTAAGAAGGGAGGTCGGAGAGTTACAGATGTCCTTAATTAACAAAAAAGGAGAAAGTAGATCATGCCTTAGCACTGTTTGACAAACTAACGTTTTCCAAACATGGGATCAGATGGAGTGAGGAAAAATAATGACAGGGCTGTTGGCGGTGGAGAAGCGGCACATCTCTGACTGGGCTGCAGGCCAGATTAGCCGGGAAGCACGGTGCGCACAGGCTTGCTCTGAGCAAGGTGCGCTGGGGCTAAGGCGTGTTCACATGCTAATCTGTGGTGAGCGATTTCCCATGGGTCTCGCCACATCTTTGATGCGGTGGGAGACAGGTGAAACTGTGTACTGCAGATTGGTGGGAGGCACAACTGGGCCTGTGCGTGCCTTGCTTACTGTGTAATCCGGCCCTGCTGGTTTGGATAAATCCTGCCCCGGCCCTTCCACCTCTGTATCCCCTCTATGACTTCCTCCTGCCTCTAGGCTCAGGGATCAGAGCTTATTTCCGTGTTGATTTAAACTGACCAAGTCACAACCAGCTTTGGACCAGGAAGCATCAGCTGTTCCAGATTCGATGACAAAAGGCAGTGCCGCCCCTTCTCTCTCATACCCAGAACAGGCAGCTTACTCTTTCTTTCTTCCTTTGTCTAGGCTGTGCTACCCACCGTTCCTTGCTTTACTTCGTTCATTCACTGCACAAATTTTCCCCAAGCTCCTTGCTGTGCCAGGCACTGCCTAGACCTTGGAAATTCAGTGGAGAACAAAGTGTGACCCTGCCTTCAGGAGCTTATACTCGGCTGGGGAGACAGACGTGAAATGAATAAACGCATTAAAAAGTACAACGACCAACTGTGAAGACCCCTGGGTGGTGGCTACTAAACCAAAGGTTGGTGGTTCAAACCCACCCAGAGGCGCCACAGAAAAAATGCCTGGCGATCTGCTTCTGTAAAGATTGCAGCCAAGAAACCTCTACGGGGCAGTCCTGCTCTGTGACACAGGGGGTCACCACGAGTCAGAATCGACTCCAGGGCAACGGGTGTGGCTTTGGCTTCACAAATTGTGAAAGTGCCGTGAAAAGACACAGGGCGTCTTAGAGGACGTCGGGGAGAGGGTCTGACGGAGACCTTGGCTGGGAAGGCGCCCTGAAGAGGTGGCGTGAGATGATCTTTGTTCCTGCCCCACCTCGTCCACCTGGCTTCGGTCATGGGAAGCTGGTGAAGAAAGTTTGTCCTGCTCTGTTTGGAGCTTCAATTCTCCTGCAGGAGAGAGGCCCTGGGCTCACTGGCCAGCCAGTTACGAGTTCTGGTCTCAGCCTGGAGTCCCCGGTGAAGAAGGCCAGGGATCATGTGGCCGTCTACACTGCCCGCTGAAGGAGCTTCTGGGAGGGCAGCCCACCACTCTGCACGCCCAGCTCGGACACAGTTAATATGTCAGACCAGGAACAGTGAGGCTGTGTGTGTGTGCATGGGTGTGCGTCTCTGTGTGCGTGTGTGTCTGTGTGTGTGCACATGTGTCTGTGTGCGTGTGACAGAGAGAGTGTGAGGGGGTACTAAAGCAGGATGAGAGGCAGAGCTTCACCTACAACTGAAGGAAGGTCGTGGGCCTGAGGAGTGACGGTCACAGGGTTGCTGAGCCGGCTGAGTGACAGCCTGGCCCCCTCACACCTGTCCAACCTTAAGAAGTCACCTGGGGAGGCTCCCCTGACTCCCAGCACTTGGCTTCTCTGCTGCGCGTGGGTTACGTTCAGAAAGGGCCGGAAGTCCATCATTTGTCCTGGAGGCTGACTCAGCTCTGAAGAACTCAGGGCAGCCCAGCAGGTGCACCCCCCTGCCCTGCGCCAGGGTCCCGCGCACTCAGACAGGAACGGCTGAGACCTTGAACCCTGAGTCCAGCATCTAGAGGGGAGCTGGCCCAGGCCCCAGGGGTCTCCGAGCAGCAAGCCCCTGGCTACAGCCCCCTCTCGGCCCATCACAGGGCCCATTCCCCATAAGCTGTCCCTGCGGGGACACTCTGGCTGGGGAGGCAAAGCAGGCCTCGGAGGGAGGGCTGTGGGAAGACACAGCGGACCAGCCAGCCAGCCTCTGGCAGTGGAGGGGAGGCCAGCCTGCAGGTGGGTGAGCTCCAGCTCCAGCAGGGGTCCTGGCGCGCCCCCCACACCTGCAGCCCCTCAGTTTGGCCTGCTCCCCACCATCTGAGCTCTTCATCCTTGCACCCTCCATCCACACTCACGCCAGCTTCTCACCAGCCCTTGGCCAGAAGCTCAAGACTGCAAACTCAGGTCCGCTTGCCCACTCAACCCCAAGATGATGGAAGACAGGGACGGGGGAGGAGAAAAAGGCCGAGCTTTAGGGTGACTGGCAGGGGGGCTGGGGATTTCTGGAGTGAACTGGAGCCCTGGTGGTGCCGTGGTTAAGTGTTGGACTCCTGTCACGGACTGAACTGTGTCCCCCCAAAGTATCTGTCCACTTGGCTATGATTCCCAGTACTGTATGACTGTCCAGCGTTTTGTCATCTGCTGTGATCTCCCTCTGTGTTGTTAAATCCTGTCAGCATGATGTTAATGCGATGGATCAGTGGCAGTTATACCGACGAGGTCTAGAAATTACTGTTTTAAGCCAATCTCTTTTGAGATATAAAAGAGAGAAGCGAGCAGAGAGACATGGGGGCCTCAGACCACCAAGAAAGCAGCACTGGGAGCAGAGCACATCCTTTGGACCCGGGGTCCCTGTGCATGAGAAGTTCCTTGACCAGGGGAAGATTGATGGCAAAGACCTTCCTCCAGAGCCGACAGAGAAAGAAAGCCTTCCCCTGGAGCCAGCGCCCTGAATTTGGACTTCTAGCCTCCTAGACCACGAGAGAATAAATTTCTCTTTGTTAAAGTCATCCATCTGTGGTATTTATGTTATAGCAGCACTAGATGACTAAGATAGCTGCTAACCAAAAGGTCAGGAGTTCGAATCCACCGGCCGCTCCTTGGAAACCCTATGGGGCAGTTCTACTCGGTCCTATAGGGTCGCTATGAGTTGGAATGAACTTGACAGCAATGGGTTTGGTTTGGTTTTTTTGGTGTGTTCAACAACCAGGTAATAAAACTCCTGACCATTTAGCGGTGGCCTCTCACAAGCTGGTGCCAGCCAGCTGCTACACGCCATGGTTGGGGAAACACAGCGGAGGGGAAGACAGACTGCAGACGTGACCTCAGCTTCACGGGGCTTGTCATGCAGTGGGCTGGTGTCTTAGTTACCTAGTGCTGCTGTAACAGAAGTACCACAGCGGGTGGCTCTAACAAACAGAAATTTATCTTCTCACAGTTAGGAGGCTCACTGTTGTTGTTAGGTGCCTTTGAGTAGCTTCTGACTCATAGCGACCCTATGCGTGACAGGACGAAACTCCGCCCAGTCCTGCGCCATCCTCACAATCGTTGCTATGTTTGAGCCCATTGCTGCAGCCACTGTGTCTCGTTGAGGGTCTTCCTCTTTTTCGCTGACCCTCTACTTTACCAAGCATGATGTCCTTCTCCAGGGACTGGTCCCTCCTGAGAACATAGCCAAAGTATGTGAGAGGAAGTCTCACTATCCTTGCTTCCAAGGAGCATTCCAGCTAGAATTCAGGGCGCTGGCTCTAGGGGAAGGCTTTCTCTCTCTGTCAGCTCTGAGGGAAGGTCCTTGTTCCTTTGTGATCTTTATGCTGTGTGGCATCTACCTTCTCCCAGCATTGCTTGCTTAATCTTCTCCTTTTGTATCTCAAAAGAGATTGACTCATAACAAGCCCTGCACTAATACTGTCTCATTAACATAGCAAAGACAACCCATTCCCAAATGGGATTATAACCACAGGCATAGAGGTTAGGATTTACAACACATATTTTGGGTGGACACAATTCAATCCGTAACAGCTGGCTGCAATGGACTCTTGGGAAGATGGTCCCAGAACACCCCCACTTCTGATGGCCACAGGGCCACCCCGGAGGACACCATTTCCTCTGGGTGTCCAGCTGTCCACAGAGCAGCCTCCGCATTCAACTCCCGAGTTGTTCAGGGTGACAGAGTCAGGTGAAGATTGTCCCAAACTACAACAACTCACATCTGTGAGCTCTTGGGAAGCCTTTTGGTCCCCAGGACCCTGAAGATGGCACAAGGGGACAGGCAAAGGGCAGGGGTTGTGTTGGAGAGTCTCGAAAAAGCAACTGGCCAGGAGATACAAGTGTGGACTGAACCTGAAAGAAGGATTAGGGGCGAGGAGGAGGAGGACAGACTATTGGAGTGGCCGATGGTCCAAGTCGACATTTACCTGCCCCTAGCTCAGCACTGGAGCCCTGGTGGCGCAGTGGTTAAGAGCTACAGCTGCTAACCAAAATGTTGGCAGTTTGAATCCACCAGCCGGTCCTTGGAAACCCTATGGGGCAGTTCTACTCTGTCCTATAGGGTCGCTGGGAGTCAGAATTGACTCAACAGCAATAGGTATGAGTAGCTCAGCACTAAGGAGCCCTAGTGGTGCAGAGGTTAAAGAGCTCGGCTGCTAACCAGAAGGTCAGGGTTTGAACCCACCAGCTGCTCGGCAGGAAAAAGATGTGGCAGTCCGCTTCTGTAAAGATTACGGCCTTGGAAACCCTATAGGGCAGTTCTATTCTGTCCTGTAGAGTCGCTATGAGTCAGAATCAACTCAAGGGAAGTGGATTTGATTTTGGATTTAGCTCAGCACTGGGGAAGGAGTCGTCATTCTAGAGACCCTCACATTTCAAAAATATTTGATGTTATTGCTGACTCGGGGGACTTTGGAGATGTTTATGCCAAGCTCAGCCAAGTTTCCTAACGCCTTTCTTTCCGTCCCATACACATGTGCATGTGTACACACACACACACACACATACACCTGTGCTCATACACACACATGTATACACACATACAGACACAATACACACACCTACATTCACACATATACACACCCCCACACACCTAAGCACATATGCACACATACACATACATACACATATGCACACCTACACACACATACACCTGTGCACATGTGCACACACACCTACATACACACGTATACACACATACACTGATACACATATGCACACATACCTACACACACACATACACCCCCCACACAATACACCCATGTACATACACACACACCTCTACACACTTATACACACACCTACTCACATATACACACCTACACACACATACATCTATGCACATATGCATATGTACACATGCACACACGTATACACACATACACTCATACACATAACAAGTGTGTACACATACACACTATACACATACACACTCACACACTTGTATACACACATGTACACACATGTATACACACATGCATGTGCACAGATACCTGCACGCACACACACACACACACACGCACGCACTCTCTCCTATATCATTTGTACCAGGAGGGTTCTCTTCAATACGACACTCCTTACGAACTCCTTCTCCGCGTCGGGAGCCCAGCCAGCACCAGGAACATGAGTAAGAGGACAGAAAGCTCCTGCCCCATGCGCCTTACAGTCTAGTGTTGGCCCGTGGTCGTCCACAGTGGCCTGTGTCTCGTTAGTTCTGGGGCTGAGTCTAAGGAAGCCCTTAGTTGCCACACACCCAGCTACGGACTCCACTGTCACTCTACAAGGTATGAGGTGAGATGGTTCTCAGGGGGTTTAGAACTGGGCTGGGAAATGGGGTGCTGTTTCTCGCGACCTCACAAGTCCCTGCTCTGGGCATTGCATATAATTCTTGATGTAGATGCAATATGAAGTAGCATTGACAGGAAAGTCGGTTACCTGAGCTGGGTTGGGTGGGACTTCTTCATATCCATAGTAACCTCAACCAGGGTGACAACCATCTGGATTGCCAGAGACAGAGGTTGGGGACTTCCACAATGGGACCTGTTTAAGAAAACTAAGCCCAGTGCCCTGGAGTTCATCCTGACTCATGGTGACCCCATGTGTTACAGAGTAGAACTGTGCTCCATGGTGTTTTCTTGGCTGTAATCTTTATGGAAGCAGACGGCCAGGACTTTCTTCCGTGGAGCCGCTGAGTGGGTTCAAGCCACCAACCTTCAGGTTAGTGGTCAAGCGCAAACCGTTTGTGCCACCCAGCGACCTCCAATGTGGGACATGCAGTGCTAAAAGCGGGCCAGTGGTCCCAGGCAAAATGGGAAAGCTGGTCACTCCAATTCTCACCCCCTCCCAGCTGCCCCATCTTGAACACCAGGCCTACAAAGCCAAAATCTCACATCCCAATAAATTGCCACCGGGTTCTAAATCTTGCTTTCCTTAAATCCATTTCCCTAAGAAATATTATAGCATTTGCTCCTTTTCCTTTTATAAGATATGTTGAAAAAGAGCCATTCATTGCTAAATCCCTCTTTTCAGTCACTTTTAATATTCTTTTTAAAAGAAAGAAGAGAAAAGGCGACTGGACCTCAAACTTCACAGACTTGGATGAAACCCAAAGGTGAGGAGTTTTTCAGCAAAATCCATTCAGGGTCTTGAAAGTCAAGTACGTGACTATAAAATACACCTCCTCAGTCTAAAATAATGCCCTTTTCTATGCTTGGGTGGCTGAGCTATGAGACGTCAGGGGATATATTCCCTGCTCCCAGCAATGTGACTAGAAAAAAGAAGGGAACACAGTGGTTATAGAGACGGCCAGGTTCCTTGGGGTCTGCGAGGCCACCCCAGGCTGGACAACGGCCCAACCTGGGTTCTGGAAGGACCCAATCTATCAACCTCACCCTGCTGTTCCCGCCTCATCCTGTCGTGACTCCTGCTGACTGAAACAACAGGCCACCGCCTTCACTGCCGAGAGGCTGTTTCAATTCTCAAGGTCCCTGGGTGGCGCAGTTTGCGTTCAGCTGCTAACGTAAAGGTTGGAGGCTCAAACCTACCAGAGGTACCGTGGAAGGAAGGCCTGGAGATCTGCTTCCACAAAGATTACAGCCACTGAAAACCCTATGGAACACCGTTCTACTCTGACACCCACGGGGTCGCCATGAGTCAGCATCCACTCGGCGACAATGGGTTTTTAATGGGTTTCGATACTCCTCCGCACAGTTGGCACCAGCGTAGCTCCAGCTCTTGGCCCCGACTATGGCAGTGGTGTCTGCCACGGGGAGGATGCGTCTGGATTTCACCCAGGGCGCTTTGATGGGGGTGGGGGTGGGGAGACATCCATCAACACCTTCAAATTCCGGCCTTATCACTGAGACGGAGCACAGCGTTCTCTCTCTCACCAAGATTAGCCTGCACCAGAGCTGCAGAACCGGCCTTTGCCCCATCAGAAGCGTTCCTGTTTGCGAGACAAACAAAAAAAACCCGTGAGCGTGCGTGTGTGCGTGCATGCGTGCGTGCGTGTGTGCGTGCGTGTGTGTGTTTACGATCTCATTCAGCCCTTGCGAAGCAGCTGGGTGAGTGGTACCATTTCTATTTTGTAGGTTGTCGTGGCCCGTGTGGCGATCTGTGGGGGGGCACTGGCTTCAGCTGACCTGGGTTCCATTCTGGTCTTTGCGACTTGGTAGCTACGTGACATTGGGTGGCTTGCCTGATCCTTCTGTGCCTCAGTTTCCTCATCTATAAAATAACTGTGATAGTAGCACCATCTCAGAGGCCTGTCACAAGAAGTCACCGAGGTAAGGAGTCCAAAGTACTTGCATGTCACAGCAGCACCGTTCACGGCAGCCAAAAGGTGGAAGCGACCCAAGCGGCATCTGTCCGTCAGATGAGTGGGTAAACAAACGAGAGCTCTGGTGTATACACACGACCGAGTATTACTCAGCCGCGAAAAGAAATGAAGGTCTGATACGCGCTGCCACATGGACGAACCTCACAGACACCATGCTGAGTGAAATAAGCCAGACACAAAAGGACGAACACTGTACAGTCCCACGTACGTGAAATGTCTAGATAGGCAGGCGCACAGAGACCAACGTTTCTTAGTGGTGACCAGGGGCTGGGGGGCGGGGGTGAGCAGTTACAGCTTAAAGGCTCTGAGTTTCGGCTGAGCGTGAGAGGAAACTTTTGAAAATGGGCTCCGGTGATGCTAGTCCAACACAGGGCTGTAAACAGTGCCACTAAGTTCACACTTAAAAACGGTTAAAAAGCAAATAGTTTGCTATACAGATATTTAACCTAATAATAATAATCATAAAAAGCTTGCACAGGGCCCAGACATCCTAAGCGCCTGATAAAAGGTAGCTGCTATTCCTGGAGGCTTCACCAGTTGTTCTCGTCCGACGGGCTCCCTCCCTCCCCAGTTCTCTCTGACTCTGGCTTTGGTGGATCACAGGGAAAGATTTCCTTCTCTGGTCTCTCTGTTCACTGCTAGGTGGCTCACTCGTACAGATGCCTGTGCGTGTTCCCCACAACTCCCAGGAGGTTTGTCTGGCTTTAATGAAAAGGAAAACAGGGAGGAAGGTTGGCGTCTTGCTTACCTAGTGCTGCTGTGACAGAAATAGCCAGGTGGCTGGCGTTAAAGGAGAGAAATTCATTTTCTCACAGTTCAGGAAACTAGAAGTCTGAATTCAGTGTGCGGCCCTTGGGGGAGGGCCTTCCTGGTCTACTTCAGTTTCTATTACCCAGCAAATGAGCCCTGAAGTGCTCAGCTACTGACCGAAAGGTTGGCAGTTTGAACTCAGCATCATCTCTGCAGGAGAAAGACCTGGTGATCTGCTCCCGTAAAGATTACAGCTTAGAAAACCCTACGGGGCAGTTCTACTCTGTCACATGCAGGGACGGGGCGTCCAATAAGCAAGGTACACACAGGCTTACTTGTGCTTACTTATTAATCTGGAGTGCGCAATTTCACATGGGTTTCACCACACCTTTGCCATGTGAAATTGTACACTCCAGATTAGTAAGTAAACAAAAGGAAGCCCGTGCGTACCTTGCTTGACTAATGTAAGCCACGCACACCTTGCTTCCTGGTTAATCTGCCCCTGGTCACACGGGGTCTCTGTGACTGAAATCAGCTTGACGCACGGAACAACAACCGTATCTGCAGTCGTTGGCATCCCTGGGCTCCTAGACTCATCTCCTCTGCTGTCTTCAGACAGTGTCTGTCTTCCCCATGTCTGTTTGCCTGCCTCTGTGTCCAGGCTGCTCCTTAACACTCAGACGTGGTTAGCTTTAGGATCCACCCTGCACTGATATGGCCTCATTAACACAACAAAGAAAACCCTGTTTCCAAATAGGATCACATCCACAGGCACTGGGCTTAGGAGGCCAGCACAGATGTTGCGAGACACAATTCAACCCATCCCAGTTAGGGAGAAAAGGGGAGCAGCTGCGTGCCTACCTGCCAGGCCCTCATGGGTCCTCCCACCACCCTGGATAAGAGCCAGCTCCTCTCATGACTGGAGCGTGATTCACTTCCGGGTCAGTGCCGGAGCTGCCGATCAACCTCTAAGACAACGCCCCATCTCCTTGCCTGTTTCCCTCCAGCACCCAGCAAGGGGGTAAGGAAGAGTGAAAGAGCTGCAGGAGTCCCCATCTGCCAGGGAGAAGATCACAGGAACGGAATGCTTCTTAAAATCCTATTTTCTAAGGCTCATCTGGTAGAACAATGAGAATAACATTTGTGTATGTTATTGTTAGGTGCCACAGAGTCAGTTCCGACTCATAGTGACCCGATGTACAACAGAACGAAATACCTCCCAGTGCTGCGCCATCCTCACAATCATTGCTATGTTTGAGCCCATTGTTGCAGCCACTGTGTCAGTCCATCTCGTTGAGGGTCTTCCTCTTTTTTGCTCACCTTCTGCTTTACCAAGCATGATGTCCTTCTCCAGGGACTGGTCCCTCCTGATAACATGTCCAAAGTACCTGAGTCGAAGTCTTGCCATCCTTGCTTCTAAGGAGCATTCTGGCTGTACTTCTTCCAAGACAGATTTGTTTGTTCTTCTGGCAGTCCATGGTATATTCAATATTCTTCGCCAACACCATAATTCAAATGGGTTAATTCTTCTTCAGTGTTTGTGTACAGAAGGAAAAAATCTAATAGGGTATTCTGGGCTGCGTAATTCCTACGTATAAAAATATAAACGTTGACATTCGTACTGACAAATTTAAAAGTTAATATGGAGATACCACCTCACACTCACTCGGATGGTGATCATGAGTAAAATGGAAAATAACAAGTGTTGACAAGGTTGTGGAGAAAGTGGAACCTCCTTCGTTACTCGTGGGAATGTAAAATGGCTCAGTCGCTGTAGAAAACAATTTGGCAGCTCCCCAAAAAGTGAAACGTAGAATTCCCACAGGATCCAGTAATTCCACTCCTAGGTATATACCCAAGAGGTGTGAAAGCAGGGACTCAAACAGATACTTGTACACCAATGTTCACTGCATTACTATTCACAGCAGTCAAAAGGTGGAAACAACCCAAATGTCCATCAACAGATGAGTGGATTTAAAAAAAAAAAAAAGTAGTCTATCTATATAATGGAATATTCTTCAGCCACAAAGAGAAATGGAGTGCTGATAATCGCTACAACATGGATGAGCCTTGTAAACATTACGCTGTGTGAAAGAAGCCAGATACCAAAGGACAAATAGTGTATGGTCCCACTTATCCGAAATATCTAGACTAGGCAAACGTATAGAGACCAAAGTTTATTAGTGGTTACAAGAGTCTGGGGTGGGAGAGGGGAGAGGAATGGAGAACTATTGTTCAAGGAGCACTGAGTTTCTGTTTAGGGTAACGAAAAACATTTGGCAATGGATAATGGTAAAGGAGCCCTGGTGGCGGAGAGGTTAAAGCAATGGACTGCAAACTGAAAGGTCAGCGGTTCAGAACCACAAGTCTCTCTGTTGAGATTTAAAGCCCCGGAAGCCCTATGGGGTTGCTATGAGTTGGGATTTACTCGATGGCAGTGGATTTGTATGGTTGGTTGTACAACATGATGAATGCAGTTAACTTCAGTAAATTCTACACTTAGAAATGGTTAAAATGGGTTGTTATATATATTTTTTCCACAATAAATTTTAAAAAGAAAAAAGTTAACATTATGAAATGCAATGTTTGTGTGTGTCTACAAATGTTGGTGGG
This sequence comes from Dugong dugon, assembly GCA_030035585.1. Classification (NCBI taxonomy): domain Eukaryota; kingdom Metazoa; phylum Chordata; class Mammalia; order Sirenia; family Dugongidae; genus Dugong; species Dugong dugon. The sequence continues at coordinate 3,871,759 of CM057473.1, read as the reverse complement.
GGCTCACCCACAGCCTGCAGCCCCACATTCCATTGCCTGAGCACGTCTGTCAGAAAGAAGGCTGAAGCCCAATATGACCACATCTTAACTTGCTTACAGCCGCAAAGACCCTATTTCCAAATAAGGTCACATTCACAGGTACTGAGGGCTAGGACTTGAACATATTTTGGGGGTGGGGGACACAATTAAACTCAATACAGGAAGTTAAATTTACATTCCACTTGGATCAACAATCAATGCCCATGGAAGCAGCAGTCAAGAAATCAAGCCATCTAAGATGCATTGATCGGTCCCAACCCACCTGGAGTAAAGGAGAATGAAGAACACCAAAGTCACAAGGAAAGCATTAGCCCAAGAGACAGAAAGGGCCACATAAACCAGAGACTCCGTCAGCCTGAGACCAGAAGAACTAGATGGTGCCCGGTTACCACCAATGATGGCCCTGACAGGGAACACAACAGAGAGTCCCAGATGGAGCAGGAGAAAGGTGGGGTGCGGAACTCAAATTCTAGTAAAAATACCAGACTTAATGGTCTGACTGAGACTGGAGGAACCCCAGAAAGCACGGCCCCTGGACTCCCTGTCAACCTAGAACTAAAACCATTCCCAAGGCCAACTCTTCAGAGAAAGATTAGACTGGACTATGGGACATAAAATGATACTCAGGAAGAGTGTGTTTCTTGGCTCAAGTAGATACATGAGACTAAATGGGCAGCTCCTGTCTGGAGGTGAGATGAGAAGGCAGAGAGGGTCAGGAGCTGGTTGAATGGACACGGGAAATCTGGGGTGGAAAGGAGGAGTGTGCTGTCACAGTATAGAGAGAGCAATTAAGGTCATATAACAATGTATGTACAAATTTTTGTATGAGAGACTAACTTGAATTGTAAACTTTCATTTAAAGTACAACAATTAAAAAAAGAAAAGAAAACAAATCAAGTAGTGCGCCCTGGTTGTACAATGGTTAAGCACTTGGCTGCTAACGGAAAGGTCGTCAGTTCGAACCTACCAATTACTCCTCAGGATAAAAATGTGGCAATCTGCTTCTGTAAAGATTACACATCTCGGGTATTGCAACCAATGTCACAAAACAATCTGTGTATAAATTGTTGAATGAGAAACTAATTTGCCCTGTAAAGTTTTACCTAAGCACAATTTAAAAAAATAAAAGAAAGAAAGAAATCAAATGATGTATTTATTGCATTGGGCAAATTTGCTGCACGTGACCTCTTTAAAGTTCTAAAAAGCAAAGCTGTCACTTTGATGACTAAGGTGAGCCCGACCCAAGCCATGGTCTTTTCAGTCACGTCAGATGCCTGCAAAAGCTGGACAATGAATAAGGAAGACTGAAGCATTGACGCATTTGAATTGTGGTGTTAGCAAGGAATACTAAATATACCATGGACTGCCAGCAGTACGAACAAATCGGTCTTGGAATAAATATCGCCAGAATGCTCCTTAGAAGCGAGGATGGTTGAGACTTCCTCTCACGTACTTTGGACATGTCATCAGGAAAGACCAAATTCTAGAAAAGCAGAGGTCAGTGAAAATGAGGGAAACCCGAAATGAGATGGATTAACACAACAATGGACTAAAATATACCGCCAGTGAAGATGGTACAGGACTGGCCAACTTTGGTTCCGTTATACATCAGCTCACCCTGAGTCAGAGCCGAGTCTATGGCAACTAGCAACTAACAACAATACCGGAGCTCACAAGAACTGGTGCCGGCTTCTGCCAGCCAGACTGAAAAGACTCATAATTCACAGGCAGTGGGTAGAGGGCTCAGAGGTGCTCCTGCTGGCAGGACTGGAGTACTTATAATTCACAGGGCAGCGGGTAGAGGACTCAGAGGTGCTCCTGCTGGCTGGACTGGAGGACTCATAATTCACAGGGCAGTGGGTAGAGGACTCAGAGGTGCTCCTGCTGGCCGGACTGGAGGACTCATAATTCACAGGGCAGTGGGTAGAGGACTTGGAGGTGCTCCTGCTGATAGGACTGGGAGACTCATAACTCCCAGGGCAGTGGGTAGAGGACTCAGAGGGTTTTGCTTCAGTGGTGATGAAGAATTAGCTCCACAGATAAGGTGGAGGTGTAACTTTTGGAAATTCCACCATGTACGTGATCATGAAGTTCTGGTTTATCAGTGCAAGCCTGGTTTGTGATTAACCTTCCCCTGTCCTAGACCCAGGAATCCCTGGTGTCACAGTCATTAAGACTCAGCTGCTAACAAAAAGGTCAATAGTTCGAACCCACCAGTTGCTCCACGGGAGAAAGATGTGGCAGTCTGCTTCTGTAGACGCTATCAAGTCTATTCTGACTCATAGTGACCCTATAGGACAGAGTAGAACTGCCCCATAGGGTTTCCAAGGAGCAGCTGGTGGATTCGAACTGCCGACCTTTTGATTAGCTGCCAAGCTCTTAAGCACTGTGCCACCAGGGCTCCTCCATAACCATTAAAGCCTTCAACATCCTCTGGGGCAGTTCTACCCTGTCCTATAGGGTTGTTATGAGTTGGACTCGACGGCAGCAGGACTGGTTTGGTTTTCTTGTCCTAAACCCATTGCTTCCAGAGCCGCTAATCCTCCTCGTGGGGGTCTAGTTCTGAGGACGCCGGGACCCCTGAGAACAGCCTCTGTCTCTGACTTTCTTTGGGTTGAGGGTTTTGCTCAGAGTTTTGCTTGGTCTCCAGCTATTGAAATCGTTTCTCATATCACTAAGTCTTGAGCTAATATGTAACTGGAATGTGTTTTTATCCAAGGAAGTGCTAAATTTCCCGCAGCTTTACATAAACTTCCTTTTACTGAAACAGCCCAGAAAGTGTCCAGGTTCATAGGCTGTGAGCCCTTCTTTGAGATTCTAAACTTAGTCAGCCTCTTTTCCTCTCCATTCCCAAAGCGTGGGTTCAGACAGCCCAGACTGTGCGAGGGGAAATGACCACTGTGCACCCCAGCTACTTGACCCCAGTGACCATGATGGGGCAGGAGTAGGGGCTAGCCAGTGGGTGCGGGTCCGATACTGTGTGGGAAGAACTGCTAGAAGAGATGCCGTGTGCTGGGTGGCTAGGCGTCCGGGCACCCCATGGGCATCCTGTCTCGATGGGAGAAGCAGCACCCTTCAGCACTGGGCAGAGCTGAGGTGGTACACCCGAAGCTGAATCGTGCACCATGATTTCAACAACAGCCCCCATGCCAGACCTGCTCTGTAAACTGTGGGTGCTCACCTATGTTTTTGTACCGTCCTCAGGACTGAGAAAACACACCAACAATTAAAGTACCACTAGGAGCCCCTGGGTGATGTAGATGGTTAAGCACCCGGCTATAAACCAAAAGGGTGAAGGTTTGAATCCATCCAGAGGCCTGGAATCTACTTTCCAGAAGGAAGTCCTGGCAATCTACTTTCCAGAAGACCATAGCCATTGCCAGCCCTGTGGAGCACAGTTCTGCTCTGACACGCACAGGGTCGCCGTGAATCGGGATCGACTTGACAGCAACTAGTTGAGGTTGGTTTTTTTTAGCACCTGCTATGACTACTACTTACTACAATAAAGCCCCCATTTCTCCATTCTGGGTCCAGGCCCTACTCTCAGCAGCTTTGCAATTAACTGATCTTATTATGTTATGAAGTCATACTGGAGTAGGGTGTGTCCTAAACCTAATCCCTCCCGAGTAATGTCTTATAAAAAGTGCAGAATGGACACAGACACATGGGGAAACCAGATGCCACGTGAAGATCTCCCTACAAGCCAAGGAACGCCAAAGAACACCTGGGGCTGCCAACAATGAAGGACCCTCCCCTAGAGCCAGCACTGTGCTTGGACTTCTAGCCTCCAAAACTGTGAGACATTCAATTCCTAGAGTTTAAAGCCACCCAAATATGGAGGGTAATCTGCTTCACTTAAGGCCCACCGCTGTGATCACAGGTGTCTACTCCATAACAGCATCGGGACTAGAATTTGACCAAACAATTGGCCACCACAGCTCAGCCAAGTTGACCCATAAAATTGCCATCACACCATCCACATGCCCACAGCCTCGATTCTGCCCTTAGAATAAAAGACCACCTGTGGCATTTTTAATGAGCCCAGGTGGTGCAGTGGTTAAAGTGATTGACTGCTAACCAAAAGGTCCATGGTTCGAAACCACCAGTGACACCATGGGAAAAAAGATTTGGCAGTCTGCTTCTGTAGATATTTATAGCCTTGGAAACTCTGTGGGGTCTCTATGAGTCAGAATTGATTGAGTGGCAGTGGGTTTGGCTTTATTTTGTTCCTGTGGTATTTTTTGTTTTAGACCACTGGGAAACTAAGGCAGACTTTTGGGTGTTTGTTTCTTCTTGAACTGCCTGCACATTGAGTTCAACCCTCATATGTCATGGAGATGCAGCTCTGTAACCTTACCCTCCACACTCAACCTCCTCAGGGAGAGGAGGCCCTGAAGAACCACCTCCAGGACCCATCCTTGTCCCCCTTTGGGAGATTATCCAAGAGCATCTGTACAGTATAGGCTATGGTTTACAGCCAACATCAACTGGGAGTTGAATTTTGTCAAATGTCTTGTTAACATCTATGGAGATGATCATATATCAAATGCCTTGTTGACATCCATGGAGATGATCATATGACTTTTTCCCCCAATGCTATGAATATGATAGATTTCCTAATATTAAACAATCCTTGCCTTCCTGGAATAAATCCACTTGGTCATAGTATATTATTTTTGATGTGTTTTTGGATGCTGTTTGCTTATATTTTTACTTAATATTTTTGCATCAATATTTATAAATGATATAGAACTGTCTTTCTCATTTGTGATAGTAATATTAGCATTATAAAATTAACTTAAAAGCTGACCTTCTTTTTCTATGCTCTGTAATAGTTTAAGCAGCTTTGGGATTAACTGATCTTTAAAGGTTTGGTAAAATCCCTTGATGATTTTTTTTTAACATTTTATTGTGCTTTAGGTGAAAGTTTACAGAGCAAATTAGTTTTCCAATCGGTAATTCATATATAAATTGTTCCATGACATTGATTGTAATCCCTGCAATGTGTCAGCACTCTCCCCATTTCCTCCCTGGGTTCCTCGTTTCCATTTGTCCAGTTTCCCTGCCCCTCCCTGCCTTCTCATCTTTTCTTTGGGGCAAATGCTGCCCTTCTGGTCTCCTGTAGCTGATTGTTCTATGGAGCACATTCCTCACGGGTGTTATTGTTTATTTTATAGTCCCATCTACTGTTTGGCTGAAAGGTGGCCTCTGGGAGTAGCTTTGGATTCAGGTTAGAATGTTGTCTCAGGGCAATAGTCTAGGGAGTTCCTCCAGTCTCTTTCAGACCAGTAAGTCTGGTATATGTATTTTTTTCGAATTTTGTTCCGTAATTTTTTACCCATTCTACCTAGGGCCTTCTATTGTGGTCCTGGTCAGAGTGGTCAGTAGTGGTAGCTGGGCACCATCTAGTTCTTCTGGTCTTATTAGATTAGAGGAGGCTGTGATTCATGTGTGCCATTAGTCCTTTGGACTAATTGCTTCCTTGGGTCTTCAGTTTTCTTCATTCTCCTTTGCTCCAGATGGGGAGAGACCAATAGTTGCTTCCTAGATGGCTGCTTGCAAGCGTTTAAGACCCCAGACACTGCTCACCAGACTAGGATGTTATCTTTATGAACTGTGTTTTGCCAATGGACCTAGACATCCTGCAGGATGATGGTCCTTAGCCTTCAAGTCCAGTGCCTCAGTCCCGACGTCTAAGTAGTTCCCTTGGTAATTTTTTAAGGGTTTGGAGTTTTCTCTTTCTTCTATACACATTCTTATCTCTACTTGGGTCAATTCTGGTATAACTTGTTTTTCCAGAAACTTATCCATTTCATCTAGGTTTTCAAATTTACTTACCTAAACTAGTGTAAAATATCTTATTTTTTAAAATTCTGCTCAGTTATTATTCTCCCTTTGTCATTTCTTATTTTATATATTTGTATTTTTTCTTTTTTAAATTGTCAGCCAATAGTTTTCCAGGTTTGCTGATTTTTCAAACTATCAGCTTTTTCATTAATTTGGTACACTCTTTTTCAACTCCATTACATTTACTTTGATCTTTATTAATTTCTTCCTTCTGATTTTCTTGGTTTACTTTCTTGGTCCTTTTCTAGTTCTTTATTTAGATGTTTAATTGATTTATGTTCATTTTTATTGATTTAGGTATCTAATGCTATACATTTTCCCCTGATCACTGTTTTAGGGGAATCTCATACATTTCAGTATGTTGATCTTTCATTATCATTACTTCCTAGAAATTATGCAACTTTGTTTTGAATATCCCCTTTTTATGTTAATGTGAATTGCTAGTTTTTCTGCATTATGATCAGAGAATGCTTTTTATATTATTTCTGCTCAGGAAGTTTGATGTTTTCTATGTGAATGTTCTGTGTGTCTAATCTGAGATACACACAGAAGTTATGAATGAAATAGTATGATGTCTGGGAATTTTCTTTTTAAAGACATCAGTGGGGGCAATGGGAAGATATATGAAAAAGATTAGCAAAACCTTGATAGCTTTTGAAGTTGAATGGTGGGTACAGTTCATCATGCTATTTTTCATTTTTGTGCTTTGGAAGATGCTTGAAATTTTCATGATAAAAAGTTAACAGTAGTTCTCCCTGGAAGGGGATAGTGAGTTATTTTTAAGTTTCTTCTTTATTCGTCTCTGTATTTTCCAAATTTTCTAAAAAGAGCACATATTATTTTATAATTAAAAGTCTCTTTAAAAAGTTGTATAAACATGAAGATAAAGAAAACCTGGTAATTGGGTTCGGTTCAAAAGCAAGTCTTGGCTCTAGGCTCCTGGGCCTTGGCTGGTAGAGTTCCCACTCACCAGGAGACCACAGCTGCAAATCTGAACAAGTGAGCAGAAGTAGCTATTCCGCCTCATAAGGGATGATAGAGAGATGTGTGGTCGACCAGATGGCTGGGCCATGTCCTTAGGAACACAGGATCAGAATGTTATGGGTCTAAAGAAAGCTGTAAAGGAGCAGTTGTTATATTGCAGCACACCTGCCTTGAGAAAGCATGCTGCTGACTAAAAAGGGGGTTCCAGGTGCCAAAACGCTGCCCCCCTATTTGGAAGACAGATTCAATACACCCAGCATCAATACACCCAGCTCCATGCTCCATGCTCCAGCAGGAAGCTTCTAAGAGACATTTCTCTTCCTATTTGACATTCTTCTACAAAGATCAAATTTCTATGGGCCATTTGAGAAGCAATGGATGGTATAGGGGCCTCCAAGAACAGAAAGAACCTGCACGCCCCATTTAATGCTGTGCTAGGTGGCGCTGATTTATTACAATGCTGTCTCCAAAACGTTTTCCTAAAAAAGTAACAATTAGATGATCTAGTACAGTGTGCTCCGTACTGTGCAATTACAGAATTTCCTGCGCTCTGCTAGAGACTCCTCTTCTAAAGGAAAGTCTGATCGTGAGACTGCTTCCCCAGTCAAAAAGGCTGCAAGGCTGACTTTCGATGAAGGATTTCTCCAGGCCCTAACTGTATTGTGACGAAGGCACACAGAGTACACCATAAACCAGTATTCCCTCATGTCCCGAGTTAGCCCCAAACTCCAGCTCGTACCAGGAAATGCCACATCCAGCCAAAGTTTGGAAAAACTAGAGAACCATCACGTCTGGTAAAGCAGAGGGTCAGTGAAGACAACCCTCCACGAGATGGACTGACACAATAGCTGCATCAATGGACTCAAACACACCAACAGTCATGGGGATGGAGTCCAAGAACCAGGCAAGATGGTCATGAGCTGGAGCAGACTCCATGGTAACTAACAACAACAGAAATCCCATCAGGCAGGGGTCGTGGAAACGTATTACTGGGGCATAGGCTTGGATCTGTCAGAGAATTAACATCCCCCAACTCAAGCTCCGCCTCCCCTTTATATAAGCATAAAGGCAAAGTAGAGCTTGCATTAAAATAGAAAGTGCTGCTCATTCACTGTCCTCATCTACAGCTGCTTCATATTCATCAGGAAGGTTGAGGAAAGTGTCAAAACAGTTGTTATTCTGGGAGTTAAAATCTGACTGTAACACTGTCCATTGCCCCTGGAAGCTCACGCTACATTCAGGGATCTGCCTTAGTCTCCTAGTGCTGCTGTAACAGAAATACCACGACTGGGTGGCTTTAATGAATGGAAGTTAATCTTCTCACAGCTCTGGAGTCTGCGAGTTCAAATCAGGGTCTCTGACATGTAGATTCCTTCCTTGTTGGTAACCCCGGGCTTTCCTTGGTTCCTTGCCTTGTAGACGACCCTCTCATGTGTCTCTTCCCCCGTGTGTGCTTGTCTCTGTGTCTGCACTGCTCTTTGTGTAACTCAGAAGTGATTAGGCTTAGAAGCCACCAGTCTTAGGCTGGTTTCTCTAGAGAAGCAAAACCAGTAAAGCATATAAATATATATAGAGAGATTTATATCGAGGAAATGGCTCATGTGATTGTAAAGTCTGGCTGGAACGTCCCAAGTCCATGGGTCAGGATAGAGGCTTCTCCTGGTTCACCCAGCCGCAGGGGCTGGCAAACCCAAGATCGGCGGGTCAGAGAGCAGAGCTGTTGCTCACAGGCTGTGAAGACTGATGAATTCCAAGATTGGCAGGCAAGATGGCAGGTAAGCTACTAGCTCAAGTCCCAAGAACCGGAGGTTAGATGAACAGGAGCCAATTGCAGGATCCAGAGTGAGCAAAAGCCAGTGAGCTTTGCTGGAATGTCCACTTATACGCGATGCAGGCCACCCACTCAAAGAAACTCCCTTTCAACTGACTGGCTACTCACAGCAGGTGCCGCCATGGAAGTGATCACATTATATCAAATCTCATCATGGAAGTGATCACATCATTATACAACTGCCAAACTACATCATAACTGCCAAACCACTGAGAATCATGGCCCAGCCAAGCTGACACACAACCTTAACAATCTCACCACCCTACTGGTATGACCTCAACTGATTGATTACATTACATTAAATTGCATTATGGAAAGTCATTACATTACATGACACAACCTTATACCCACAGGTATAGGGGTTAGGATTCCAACATATATTTTTGTGAGGGTAGGGCACAATTCAATCCATAACAGAGACAGATATGTAAACAAATAATTACAATTCATTGGGGGGATGATAAAGGCAGGAAACCTGGGAACTGAGAGGGGAGTTTTGTCTTAACCTCACCTAGGGCTGTGGGAAGTTGGCAACAACCGCAGAGTGGTGTTCTCTAGATAATGTTTGAAGTACGTGTTCTGGTGTTTTCCCCTTTGAGAAGAAATATTTAAAATTATATTTTAACTATGTTCGTATGTTCAGGTGTTATAGGAAATGGAGTTTACTTTTTTTTTTTTTTAAAGTCCAACTCTTTCTCAACCTTAGGCTTGTTAATTGTTTCAACAGGGTAGGCTGCCCACGTGTTCTGACAATTTCTCCCTCTCTTTCCCAAATTGCTCTTTTAAGCGAGGCTACATTTCCTTTCCTCTTTTCTCCATCTCAGTTCAAGCCAGATTTCCCCATATAGATAGCTTCAATCAAACTTCAGTTGATCAACTTTTATCCGATAGACATGTTCCCCTATTGGTGAGTTCCCCTACCATGCTGTTGTTGTTAGGCGCCGTCGAGTCGATTTTCAGCTCTTAGTGACCCCATGTAAAGCTGTTAAAATCCTATATCCAGTAGTTTAAATCATATTTACTTTCCAAGGAAAATCAAAACCTGTGCTGCTCAAAAACGCCCTCTGCAGACGAACATAAATTACCTCAGGAAATGCCAAGAGTTTTCAGCCCTGTGAACAGTTCCGAGAAAAGTTTGGTATCTGTCCATATGAGTAGCGTTCATTTTGTGAAGGTCTAATAGTAAAACTGGGGCCCTGGTAGGGCAGTGGTTAAACATTTGGCTGCTAATCAAAAGGTCACTAGTTTGAACCTCTCAGCCACTCCTTGGGATGCAGGTTGGGGTCTCTTGTTGCCCCTAGCTATGGGGCAGTTCTACTCTGTCCTGTAGGGTTACTAGGAGTTGGAATGGACTCGACAGCAATGGGTTTGGTTCTGTGAACAGTAAAACTTAGAGCAGCTCTCGGATTTGGGGCATCTATTTGCATATTGATGCATATTAATGCCCTTAATTGTTTTATCTCCCTCTCTTTTAATTTTTTGTTACAGTCAGAAGTGATTTAGTCATAACATGGGATTCTGGTAGCCAGAGTTTCAAGCACATTTTGTATTTTGCTGATTTACCACGAAAACCCACAGCGCTTATAAGCTTGGCGCTTATAGGATTTGTTCCAGCACAACACAAACAAGATAACAAGAAATGAGCACTCACACAAATAACGCAGCTATCATATCTGCCTGCTTTGTCTGGGGCTGGGGAGGCAAGGAAGGGAATGGGCAGACGTCCGCATAGAACATCGATTGCCCCACAGTCATGCTGCCAATTCATACGGGCTTCAGTTGAGGTCATACCAGTAGGGTGGTGAGATTGTTAAGGTTGTGTGTCAACTTGGCTGGGCCATGATTCTCAGTGGTTTGGCAGTTATGATGTAGTTTGGCAGGTGCCACCATGGAAGTGATCACATTATATCAAATCTCATCATAGAAGTGATCACATCATTATACAACTGCCAAACTACCTCTAAACTGCTACCTCTAAACCCATGCCAGAGTGACCCAGAGTCTTACAGGCAAAGACTCCTATGTGCAGTGGGGCTGGGATGCAGGTTGGGGTCTCTTGCCCTAGCTAGAAAATAACAAAAAAAAGCCTGTTGCTGTCGAGTCAATTCTGACTCATAGCAACCCTAGAGGATAGAGCAGAACTTCCTCATAGGGTTTCCAAGGAGCGGCTGGTGGATTCAAACCGCCGACCTTTTGGTTAGCAACCAAATGCTTAACCGCTGCGCCACCAGGACTCCCCCTAGAAAGTGACCCCAAACTCATTCCTTTATTGTTTGGAGGGGGTAGCTTTCAGAGTTAAGCCCCTCTTTTTTCTTACAGCATCTCAAGAACGGGCTCAGGTATCTTCTCTTCCGTGGCTGATGAAGCAAAGCAGCACCTTAGGATGTACAGTCCATCCTCACTGTTGACTACAGACATTCGATTATCAAAGGCTGGCATCTGCCCACCCCAGAGCCACCAGACTTGGACTGGGCCCTTCACAGTTGCATATCCCACCGACGTTCATTCATCACTGTGCGCCAGAGCTTGCTTTAGTATCTCCCAAACCAAGCCCGTTGCCATGGAAACTCACAGTACAGTTACTGGCGGACGTTGGAGCAAGCAGTGGGTTTTGAGAGGCTTCCCCTTGGGCAAACTGACCTTTGTGGGCTTTGGTTTCCTTATTTGCAAAACAACAATACTTGTGTCATGGATTGAATTGTGTCCCCCCCAAAATACTTATCGTAAACCGTAGTGTCCCAGTGGTTGTAACTGCATTCGGGAACAGGGCTTTGTTATGTCAATGGGGCAGTGTGAGTGTAGTTGGGGTCATCTGAGATGTAAAAGAGCAGATCTAGAGCGGAGCACAGATGGGGGAAGAGAGATGCCACCCACATGAGATGTCCAAGGAACCAAAAAACAGAAGCTTAAAAGGGACAAGGACCCCCCACCCCGCCCCGAACTGACAAGGAGAGAAAGCCTTCTCTTACAGCTGGTGCCCTGAATTCGGACTCCCAGCCTCCTAAAGTGTGAGAAAATAAATTTGTTAAAGCCACCCACTTGTGATATTTCTGTTGTAGCAGCGCTAGATAACTAATAAGTTTCTTCCAAATTCAGATGTATAAATGAAAAAATAAACAATAAAATGCTTAGTAGCCAAAACCAAAACCAAACCCGTTGCCGTCAAGTTGATTGCAACTCATAGAGACCCTACAGTGTCTGGGAAATAGTTCAAAAAAAAAAAATTGCCACGGAGTTGACTCCACCTCACAGCAACCCCGTGTGTGTCAGGGTAGAACTGTGCTCCACAGGGTTTTCAATCATCAGACCCTTCTTCCAAGACCTCTCTGGGTGGACTCGAACTAGGGATTTAAGTTATAAAACTATGAACGGGGTAGTTCTGAACGCATGAGTTGCTCTGCAGGAGAAAGATGTGGCAGTCTGCTTCTGTACAGATTACAGCCCTGGAAACCCTATGGAGCAGTTCTACTCTGTCCTATAGGGCCGCTAGGAGTCGGAATAGACTCGATGGCAGTGAGTTTACCATCAGTACAGGAATGGTCTCGGCCTTGGAAACCCCGTGGACTGCAGTTCTACTCTGCACACATGGGGTCGCCGTGAGTTGGAATCAACTCAACGGCAACCGTTTTATCTTTGGTTTACCATTATTATTACATTTAGCGTTGAACTTTTTGTGGGAATCAACCACATCTCCTTGAACACTCTCTGGGATGAGTGGACTTTGAGCAACATGTCAGGTGACTCCTGGGAACCTTGGGGCCCTCAGAATGCGGAGGGAGGGGGTTCTCTCTTACCACCTCGGAGGGGGGCTTGCGGAGTCTTTGTAAGAGAATCCAGCAAAGCTCGGCCCCCTTGAGGCCACAATGCTCTAAGCGTGGGGCGGTTCATTTCAAGCCTGATGGTACCTTCTTCACAGAGTGGTTGCCAAGGTGCCAGGCAATCTTGTGGCATAAACACTGTTCAGATGCTTTCAGGTTGCTGATGGGAAGGTTTTAGGTAGTGCCGGAATTTATTACTAGCATTCCTGGTCTCCATGAAATAATCCCACGACGAGACATGTAAAAGGACAAAACCACAGCGCAGACTGGCACCACACACGGCAGGTACTTCGTTTCTTTCGATATTGATCCAAAGATGGACGGGATTAAAAAGAAAATAATACCAAGACTACATACTTAAGCTGGTCTACAGCCTGTCGCTGGGCAAGGTGACGTTTGCTGGTAAATTTATTTCTTGGGAAGTTCTGGGCAAGTCCCAAGTGTGGCCTGGGATGAGTCAGGGGCCCCTACAATCACCACCTTCCTATGAGGGGCAGCGCAGTGACTGACATATGTCAACGAGCACAGAGCAGACAGTGACTACCTCTCTCCGTCCTCAAGGATGATAGTGGGAAGGGGCTACGCATGGCCTTATGTTCTAATGAGCTGCCATGTCTGAACAGATAGAGGTCAGGGGTTCTGAGGCAGAGAAGGGCAGGGACAGAAGAATTTTTTTTACAGGAGTATTCAATAAGGAGTGTAGTATGATGCTAGTCATCTATTGATTCCTTTACTCAGAAGTGAGTGAACCTCTGGTTAATAAGTTCTGATGATTAAACGAAGCAATAAAATAACTATTGAGGCTACTTTAAGTGTTCATATCCCATTGGGTCGATAAGAATTCATAACAATATGGAGTTCGTGGGTGGTGCAAATGGTTAACGCACTCAGCTGCTAACCGAAAGGTTGGAGGTTCAAGTCCACTCAGAGGCACCTTGGAAGAAAGGCCTGGTGATCTACTTCTGAAAAATCAGCCATTGAAAACCCTATGGAGCACAATTCTACTCTGACACATGGCGTCATCATGAGTCAGTTGACTCAACAGCAACCGGGGGGTTAATAATATGAAAATAAACCAAACCAAACCCCTTGTCCGCAAGCGGATCCCAACTCTTGGCAACCCCATGTGTTACACAGGGTTTTTTGCTGTAATTTGCAGATTGCCAGGCCTTTCTTCATGGCACCACTGGGTGAGTTCCAACTGCCAACCTTTAGGTTAGCGGTCGAGTGCCAACTGTCTGCGCCACCCAGGGGCCCTGAATATGGAAACAGGAGTTCTTAAAGGGTCTACTGTGATCACCTGTTTTTCCCCACAAGAATGGGCAAGAAATAAATGCACATAAGTTTTACTTTGACAAAAGCAAAATCTCCTCAGATAGAATCATAGGATACAAATCGCAAAGTCTGCATCATCCAAGGACAAAAATTCTTCATGAAGCCATTCGACATTATAATGAAAGTCAGAAAGAAAATAGATGCAAACTTGTTTTTTGCAAAATTGGACTATCAACCGAAAGAGTAAGGTGCAACCAAGCTGTATAGTCCACTAACAACCCGCTTCAGGAAGCACTGTTTTGAGGACAGCGTAAGCCCTAGTCGCCAGCTCAGGGGCAGCAACTCTGAGGAACATGGGATGGGGGGGTGGGGAGAGGAAGGTTCTGGAGAACATGTGCGGGCCCCTCTGCTCTCCAGAGGCCTAGTTTCTCCCAGGAGGGGCCCACGTCACCACTCAAGGTGGGGAGCCCTGAGTCTCAGCGAGTCTTGCTGCCATGTTCCACCTTCAGGGCCTCAGATCCATGGAGATGGGCGGAAAGTGGTCAGTCCCCCCACTTCCTGCAACGGGACTAAGTCAGGGAACCAAGCAGCTGGTCCCAGCCCTGCCCTCAGGGAAACGTTCCACTGGTAAACTCCTCCTCCAACACACACGTGCACACATGCACGCACACCCACATGCTCCATCTCTGTGGTCATGGCTGGGAACTTGGTCCACACACACACACACACGCTTCATCTCTGTGGTTGTGGCTGGGAGCTCAGTACACACACACACAGACACACACACACACAGACATACGCTCCGTCTCTATGGTCGTGGCTGGACACACACACACACACACGCTACGTCTCTGTGGTGGTGGCTGGGAGCTCAGTACACACACACACAGACACACAAACACACATACACTCCGTCTCTGTGGTCGTGGCTGGACACACACACACACACACACACACACACATGCTCCGTCCCTGTGGTGGTAGCTGGGAGCTCAGTACACACACACACACACACACACACATACACTCCGTCTCTGTGGTCGTGGCTGGACACACACACACACACACACACACACACACACACACACACGCTCCGTCCCTGTGGTGGTGGCTGGGAGCGCGGCCCTGTGGCAGGAAGGGGAGCACTGGGCACAGGAAGACCAGGTGTGCACCCCCCCTCCTCAGGGTGAGCACACTCCCCCATTCCCTGGGGAACAGTACTCTACAATCCACACATCAAGCTCAATGACATTTCTCGGCCAAGCGCCACAGGCCATCTGGGAGACGTATGTCAGATGCTGAAGGTCAGGGTTTCTAGACCGTCTTAGTGCTTCATGAGGATGATGGGTTAGATCAAAGGTGTCCTAACAAAACCAGTCAGGATGAAGGGTGAACCAGTGTACCCTGTGGGTGGGCACGAACTCAAAGGGCCCCATTAGTGAAGGCTGGTGAGAACCTGGGTATAAACCGAGCCCTGGAAAGGGGCCTGAAGCCACAGCCCGAGGCTCCATGAGGAAGAGCTGCCCCTGTCAGCCTCTGCATGCGTTTTCCTCACGTGCACTCCACCCACAGAGACTAAGTCTCAGGTGAGACCAGTTGGCTCCTCGCTACCACCACAGGAGTAGCCTCTAGTCCTGGAGACAAGGCAACCACTGGGAGTACAATTTCGCCTTTGAGGCAGGAGATGCCGGGCTACAGGGAGACCCTGTAGGGGATTACAGACAATCTCCTCCAACAGATCTAAAAGGAAGAGTCAGAAGAAAGATACAGACAACTCAGCAGCCAGTGGCCTCCAGTGGTCACTGACGGTCAAGATTCCCATCAGACACTCGACTTGCTAAGAAGGAAGAGGTACTGTCAGATGTCCTCCCCTCAAGAGTTCTCATGAGAATACAAACCAGAGAAATCAGGAATAATAATAACGAAAGACTGCGATTTCATCAAAGAAGAACCTCAGACACTAATTTAAAAAACCAAACCCGTTGCCGTCACGTCCAATTCTGACTCATAGTGACCTAAAGGACACAGGAGAACTACCCCATAGGGTTTTCAAGGAGCGGCTGGTGGATTCGAACTGCCAACCTTTCGGTTAACAGCCGAGCTCTTAACCACGGCACCACCAGGGCTCCTCAGATACCAATTAGTTGTGCTGAAAGAGAAATAATTTAGGGAGATTCTTTTGGGATGTATTTATTAAGTTCTACAACCTTAAATAACCTTTACTTTAAAAATTCAAGTTAAGAGAAAAACTAGGAAAATGAGAAATTTCAACATCTTCTGTAGAGAGCTGTGGGTGCTCTTTCTGTCACTGAAATTACTCTCCCTAAAAACAAGGCGAGTCAGTATTTCCGAAAGCTTCGTCAGCAGCCCGACTTCACTGTGGTCTCCACTTTATATCTGTTACCCCGTGGAAATGTCTTTTCAGAGCGGTGTTATCAGCCCACGGGGAATTCCAACAGGAGTCGTCCTCGTTCTCTTCCAGTTTCTGGGAATAAAGACGTCTTACTCAGGGAAGCACTCCAGGAAGCGTTTTGCACACAGAGACTGAAGAAAGAATCCCCGACCAGCCCTCCCATCACCCTCCTGGCCTGTGTCAGAGGCTGGGCTGACACTGGTGAGGCCCAAGTGGCCCAGGACAGGCTGGTCCCCCACATCCTGCAGGACTCACTAGCCGCACCTGCCCCAGTGCCCCTAGGTAACACAGAGGGGTGTGTGCCCTGGGCACAAGCTCTGCTGGCAGCCTGTCACCGATACCTTGAGTTCCTCCTGCCTCCTGTGATAGTACAGCATCAGCTGCTTCTGCTCCTCACTGCTGATGATGGGTTCTCGGGCTGGAGCTCCTTGTCCCCTCTGCAAAGAACAGGGTAAGAGGGAATCGTGGACTGAGGCACTCCTGGAGTGACAACACAGGATTTACACCCAGGGTCTTACAATTGCCTTTGCTGGCCGTGAAGATGAACAGGCTGTCTGTCCCCAGACAGAACCACCAAGGGCAGCTTTGGTCTCTGGCAGCACAGTAGCTCAGCGCCCTTACGGTGGAGGGAGAGAGACCGGCTGCCACAGTGAGGCTATCTGCCTAGATGCCAACCCACCAAGACCCTTCTGTCACGGCCACTCCTGAGCCAGCCACTGCAGTCCAGCAGGGAAGGGAGATGCTTCGGAGCCACAAGCTCTGGATAGAGACCACTGGGGAGGACCCTGTTACCCCAGAACTACAGTGATGATGTAGGAGACAGCATCAACCAAAGCACTTGTAGCTGCACAGCTCTGTGTTATGTCTCCAATATGTCTCTAACCCTTCCCCTCACTATGAAACAGCTGGCAGTGCCCTCAGCTGTACCTTCCAGTTCAAGGAACATTTTTTATTTACTCACAGCCCTAGTTTTTCAGTTGAAATTAGCATGGCACAAACCAGTTGCGCTGTCAGTGTGTCATATTGCGGGGGCTTGCGTGTTGCTGTGATGCTGGAAGCTATGCCATGGTATTCAGATACCAGCAGGGTCATCCATGGCAGACAGGTGTCTGCTCAGCTTCCGGACTAACACAGACTAGGATGAAGGACCCGGCAGTCTACTTCTGAAAAGAATTAGCCAGTGAAAACCTTATGAATAGCAGCAGAGCATTGTCTGATACAGTGCCGGAAGATGAGCCCCCAGGTTGGAAGGCACTCAAAAGACGACTGGGGAAGAGCCGCCTCCTCAATGTAGAGTCGACTTTAATGACATGGATGGAGTCAAGCTTTCGGGACCTTCATTTGCTGATGTGGCACAACTCAAAACGAGAAGAAACAGCTGCAAACACCCATTAATAATCAGAACGTGGACTGTACAAAGTATGAACCTAGGAAAATTGGAAATCGTCAAAAATTAAATGGGACACATAAACATCAATATCCTAGGCACTGGTTAGCTGAAATGGACTGGTACTGGTCATTTTGAATTGTGCAATCATTTGGTCTGCTATACTGGGAATGATAGCTTGAAGAGGAATGACGTTGCATGCATTGTCAAAAAGAACATTTCAAGATCTATCCTGAAGTACAACACTGTCAGTGATAGGATGGTATCCATATGCCTACAAGGAAGACCAGTTAATACGATTATTATACAAATTTACCTAAGATCTCACTAAGGCCAAAGATGAAGAAACTGACGATTTTTACCAGCTTCTGCAGTCTGAAATTGATTGAACATGCAATCAGGATGCATTGATGATTACTGGTCACTGGAATGCAAAAGTTGGAAACAAAGAAGAAGGATCGGTAGCTGGAAAATATGGCCTTGGTGACAGAAATGATACTGGAGATGGCATGACAGGATTTTGCAAGACCAATGACTACTTTGTTGCAAATACCTTTTTTCACCAACATAATCGGCGACAATACACACGGACCTCGCCAGATGGAATATACAGGAATCAAATCGGCTACATGTGTGGAAAAAGACAATGGGAAAGCTCAATATCATCAGTCAGAACAAGGCCTAGGGACAACTGCAGAACAGACCATCAATTGCACATATGCAAGTTCAAGCTGAAACTGCAGAAAATTAGAACAAGTCCACTAGAGTCAAAGTATAACCTTGAGTATATCCCACCTGAATTTACAGACCATCTCAAGAATAGATTTGACGCGTTGAACACTAATGACCGAAGACCAGACGAGTTGTGGAATGACATCATACATGAAGAAAGCAAGAGGTCATTAAAAAGACAGGAAAGAAAGAAAAGACCAAAATGGATGTTACAAGAGACTCTGGAATTTGCTCCTGAACATTGAGTAACTAAAGCAAAAGGAAGAAATGATGAAGTAAAAAAACTGAATAGAAGATTTCAAAGGGCAGCTAGAGAAGACAAAGTAAAGTATTAATATGACCTATACAAAGAACTGGAGATAGAAAACCAAAAGGGAAGAACACGCTTGGCATTTCTCAAGCTGCGATAGTGAAGGATTGGGGAAAATATTAAATGACGCAGGATGCATCAAAAGAAGATGGAAGGAATACACAGAGTCATTATACCAAAAACCATTGGTTGACATGCAACCATTTCAGGAGGTAGCATATGATCAGGAACCTATGGTACAGAAGGAAGAAGTCCAAGCTGCACTGAAGGGACTGGTGAAAAACGAGGCTCCAGGAATTGATGGAATCTCAACTGAGATGTTTCAACAGATGGATGCAGAGCTGGAAGTGCTCACTTGATTATGCCAAGAAATTTGGAAGACAGCTACCTGGCCAATTGACTGGAAGAGATCCATACTTACACCTATTTCCAAGAAAGGTGATCCAACTGAATGTGGAAATTGTCAAACAATATCACTAATGTCACACACAAGGAAAATTTTGCTGAAGATCATTCAAAAGTGGCTGCAGCAATACATCGACAGGGAACTGCCAGAAATTCAGGCCGGATTCAGAAGATGATGTGGAACCAGGGACATCATTGCTGATGTCAGATGGACCCTGGCTGAAAGCAGAGAATACAAGATGTTTACCTGTGTTTTATTGACTATGCAAAGGCATTCAACTGTGTGGATCCTAACAAATTATGGGTAACATTGCAAAGAATAGGAATTCCAGAATACTTAATTGTGCTCATGAGGAACCTGTACTTAGACCAAGAGACAGTTGTTTGGACAGAACAAGGGGATACTGCGTGGTTTGAAGTCAGGAAAGGTGTGCGTCAGGGTTGGATCCTTTCACCATACCTGTTCCATCTGTGTGCTGAGCAAATAATCTGAGAAGCTAGACTACAGGAAGAAGCACTCAGCATCGGGGTTGAAGGAAGACGCATTAACAGCCTGCGATACGCAGATGACACAACTTTGCTTGCTGAAAGTGAAGAGGACTTGAAGCACTTACTGATGAAGATCAAAGACCACAGCCTTCAGTGTGGATTACACCGCAACACAAAGAAAACAAAAATCCTCACAACTGGACCAATAAGCAACATCATGATAAATGGAGAAAAGACTCAAGTTGTCTCATCAGCTTCAGAACAAAAGAACCAGATGGTGCCCGGCTACCCCAGTGACTGCCCTGACAGGGAACACAACAGAGAGACCCTGATGGAGCAGGAGAAAGGTGGGGCGCAGAACTCAGACTGTAGTAAGAAGACCAGATTTAATGGTCTGGATGAGACTGGAGGAACCCCGGAAAGCATGGTCCCCGGATTCTCTATCAGCCCATAACTAAAACAATTTCCAGGGCCAACTCTTCAGACGTGGATTGGACTGGACTGTGGGACATAAAGTGATACCTGTGAGGAGTGTGTCTCTTAGCTCAAGTAGATACAAGAGACTAAATGGGCAGCTTCTGTCCGGAGGTGAGATGCAAAGGTGGAGAGGGTCAGGAGCCGGCTGAATGGACATGGGGGATCAGGGGTGGAAAGGAGGAGTGTGCTGTCACAGTATGGGGAGAGCAATTAGGGTCACATAACAATGTATGTATAAATTTTTGTATGGGAGACTGACTTGAAATGTAACCTTCATTTAAACTACAGTAATAAACAAAACAAAAGACTGAAGTCGTCAAGGATTTCATTTTACTTGGATCCACAATCAACACCCATGGAAGCAGCAGTCAAGAAATGAAAAGATGCATTGCATTGGGGAAATCTGCTGCAAAAGACCTCTTCAAAGTATTGAAAAGCAAAGCTGTCACCTTGAAGACTAAGGTGCGCCTGCCCCAAGCCATGGTGTTTTCAGTTGCATCACATGCATATGAAAGCTGGACAATGAATAAGGAAGACCGAAGAAGAACTGACGCCTCTGAATTGTGGGGTTGGAGAAGAAAATTGAACATACCATGGACTGCCAAAAGAACAAACAAATCTGTCTTGGAAGAAGTACAGTCAGAATGCTCCTTAGAAGCAAGGATGGCAAGACTATGTGTTACATACTTTGGACATGTTGTCAGGAGGGATCAGTCCCTGGAGAAGGATATCATGCTTGGTAAAGTACAGGGTCAGCGAAAAAGAGGAAGACCCTTAACAGATGGACTGACACAGTGGCTGCAACAATGCGCTCAAGTATAACTACTGTGGGCATGGCACAGCACCAGGCAGTGTTTCGTTCGGTTGTACCCAGGGTCGCTGTGAGTCAGAACTGACTCGATGGCACGCAAGAACAACAGACCAGTTGCTGTCCGTGGATTCTAACTCATGGCGCCCCATTTGCGTCAGGGTAGAAGTGCACTCCATAAGGTTTTCAGTGGCTGATTTTTTGGAAGATGACTAGGCCTTTCTTCTAAGGTACCTCTGGGTGGACTCGAACCTCCAGTCTTTTAGCTTGCCGCCGAGCGCATTAACTATCTGCACCACCCAGGGACTCCGCATGGCATGCCCCCCCGAGTGCTCCTCCAAATTAGAATTTGAGATTTTGTCAATTAATCTTATTTTCTTCTAGTGGGAATGCATAAACAGGACATTCTTACTTCCACCCCAGGCCAAGAAGATTCATGTATCTGCACAAGTAGTTTAAATGTTTCCGTTTTATTGTAAATTGTCTTCAGTTCGGAGGTGAGTAACAAAAACACACCAAAATGTTAAAGTACTTACTTGCTGAATCTTGATGATGATTTTGGTTTTTTCATTCTTCCCCACATAGTCTGAAAGCTTCTTTGTTCTTCTCAACTCCTTGGCTGCCCACCACAGCTGAGCCTCGGACTCTTTAATGACGCTGAGTTCCGCCTGGGGTCAATGTGAGAGCCGCCGTAAGGTTCTTGGGACACTGCCGCAGGCTTGCACCCCGAGCAGAGAGCCTGGCTGGGCCCGCCAGCCTGCACCAGTCGCCTGCAACAGACTCCAGGCACCATGCCCTCCTCCCCAGGAGGCTCTGCTCCTCTCACCTCACCTCACCCACAGCTCTGCTCCCCCCTTCATCTCACCCAAGCTCTGCTCCCTTCACCTGACCCACAGCTCTGTTCCCCCCACCTCACCCATAGCTCTGACTTGAGCCATGCCTTCCCTGTTACTGTCAGGCCCCTCTCACGTGGATTATTGAGGTACTACCATGGAAGAAAGCTACAGTCTTGCTGGGCTTTCAAATTTAGGCATAAGGGGGCTGTTTCACTTGCTGGCTTTTGTGTACTCACCTATTTTAAAACGGCTTACAGAAATATATAGATACACATAGTGGAGAGCCCTGGTGGCGCAGTGGTTAAGAGCTCAGCTGCTAACCAGAAAGTCAGTAGTTTGAATCCACCAGCTGCTCCTCGGAAACCCTACGGGGCAGTTCTGCTCTGTCCTATAGGGTTACCATGAGTCCAAATCGACTCGACGGCAATGGGTTATACACACATGTGTGTGCGCGCACACACATGCACACACACACAAAACCCACTAAAACCAAAACTCATATATATACACACACGCGCGCACCTACACACACACACCTGTACATATACACGTATATGTACATGCACACACGTACATATATATGCACAAACACACATACACACACGTACATATGCACACACACATATGTACACGTCTGTAGGAGTCCCTGAGTGGTGCAAATGACTGAGTGCTCAACTAACTGAAAGGTTGGCAGTTCGAGCCCACCCAGAGGTGCCTCAGAAGAAAGGCCTGGTGATCTGCTTCCAAAAGGTCACAGCCTTGAAAACCCTACTCTGCACACATGGGATTGTCATGAGTCAGAATCGACTCGGCAACTGGTTTGGGTTCTTTCTTAGAGAAAAATATACTGTCCAATAGGTAACAAAATGAGAAAAATAAGGGAAAAATGGAAAATAAGGGTGGAAAGTATGAAGCAAAGGGTAGGGCTGGAACACAAAACGCACGGAAGTGACTCATAAGTTTGCGAAGGAGGAGGTCACCAACAGGCGTCTGGCTTCCCAGCAGCCAAAGAGCGTGCGAACGTTGTCAGTTACTCCAGATGGGTGGCCTCACAAACCTCTCTATGGTCTCTCTGCACGTGGGCCCCACTATGCACCCACAAGTCCCACCTCTCAGGGTCCCCTCGTGAACCCAGAAGTGCACCGAGGCACAGGGCAGCACCAATGGAAAGCTGGGGGAGGAGCAAACACTGCCCCCCTGGAGGCAGTCCAGTGTGACAGGTGTCTGCCCTCTGGGGATGAGGTCCCCCTCCAGAGCACGGGGAGCCACACACCTGAGTTCCGGCCAAGTCTTCTTTGTTCTCCAGTTCCAGCCGGATGGGATCATGGGGCGGCAAGCCCATGGGGTAGACAATCATCACAGCCCCACGCAGCTGGTCCAGGGCGTCCTTCACCATCTCCAGGGTAACACACACATTCGCTCCCACCTGTTTCTGAAGTGGGCAGGCCCCGTGACCTAAAGTGCAGCCGGTCAACCCAACAAAAACTCACCAGCTCCTCTGACGGGGCCCTCGCCAGACACTGCTTGAGCAGCAACAAGGAACAAACAGTTCTTGCTACCAAAGCCACCATAACCTAGCTTGGGGCGGGCCTCAGGGATGAAGCAAAACCAGGGCAGCACTGAGAGAGGGCAGTAAGTGCCGAGATGCTCCGGGGGAGCACCCGCGTCCACCTGCACAGGCAGGACAGGGGGCTGGGGAATGCTGCCTAGGAGGCGGCTCTCAGGTGGGCCTGAAGACACACGTGGGTTTCACAAGTGGAGGTGGGAGCCAGGCATCTCAGGACAGCCAGCAGACCAGTCTATTTGGGGCTTGAAGGAGAAGAGAGGAGAGGGCTGGAGGAGTGGGCTGGAGTTATTTTTTCAGTGGCCACGGAGACAGGCGAGGTGTCTATTTATGGTCAGCAACGAGCAGTGACTGGCTTTTCTGGGAAGAAGGGAAAACGTGGGAGATGACCCTTGCGGCGGTGCAGAGTGGACCTAAGTGGGGAGACCAGGCAGGAGGCTAAGTAGGAACAGACTAAAGGCGGCAGGGGAGCCTGAGATAGACTGGAGGCTGTGGAAATGAGAGGTGGGCTTCAGGCACCATGGGAGCAGACAGAGGGGGACGGGGGAAATGTCGAGGTGACGCCACGGACGGCAGCTTCTATGACACTGGCATGTCCCTTGATAGAAGCAGAAACGTCTGCAGGTAGTGTGCATTCCCAAGTTCAGAATAAGAGAGTAAAGGGTGAGGACACCATGAGGCCAGTTCCAGAAATCATGAGTCTGAGGCACTGGTTGCACACCCGGGCAGAACCACCCAGGAAGCAGCCGGAAACTCAGTCCCAAGTTCAGGAAGATGTTGGGGTACAGGACAGAGGTTTGAGAGTTACCTGCAGAGGTGGGACTGGCACTTGGCAGAGTAGGTAAAGGGCCAAGAGAGCACGGGAAGAGAAGAGGGCCCCGGATGAAGTACTTGGATAAACACCAAATTTAAGTGACCAAAGGAACCAGTGCCTGGAGAGCCGGGAGGGAACCAGAACACAGGTAGGGTTGTGGGTGTGCTTGGGAGGAACCAGAACACAGGTAGGGTCATGGGTGTGCTTGGAGGGAACCAGAACACAGGTCAGGTCGTGGGTGTGCTTAGAGGGAACCAGAACACAGGTAGGGTCGTGGGTGTGCTTAGAGGGAACCAGAACACAGGTAGGGTCGTGGGTGTGCTTGGAGGGAACCAGAACACAGGTAGGGTCGTGGGTGTGCTTGGGGCCCAGGAGTCCCCACAAGGACTGCTGATGAGGGACCGCTGGTGGCAGCGTGTCTGTGGAGAAGAAAACCAAAGCCTGGTCTAAGACACCTGGGGATATGGGCTAAGGGCCTGCAGGCAGCCAATGTCCGCCTCCTCCAGGAAGCCTGCGAGCACGGAAGAGGGGGCAGGATGGGAGACTGAGCTGTAGGGAACTGATGTAAGGGATGAGGCCTAAGTATGTTTACAGAGAAGAGACGGAGCCCAAAGGGGAGAGACCAAAGACAGCATCCCTTCCTGGGTGGGGGAGCCAGACGAGCAGAAGGCGTGGGAGCAGCCGCAGAGATGGGAGAGCCCCGGCGGGCAAACACACTGATCTCTTGAGTCCCAAGGGAGGGCCAAGAGAAGCAGGATGATAATGGGGGTGTGGTGGGGGCGCAGGAAGCTGCACGGCTCCTGCCAGGTGACCTTGGTCTCCCAGCCTCAGCAGGAGGCGGAGCCTCAGGTGAGGGGAGAGGGCAGGAGCTGGAGGAGACAGCCATGATTTGTATTTTGACAGACAAGCTTGGAGTATCGTTTGAAAAGCTAACTGTCATGGATTGAATTGTGTACCCCCAGCATATCTGTTAACTTGGCTGGGTCATGATTCCCGGTATTATATGATTGTGCACCATTTTGTAATCTGATGTGATTTACTTATGCATTCTAAACTCTATCGGTATGGTGTAATAAAATGGATTAGCGGCAATTATACTGACGAGGTCTACAAGATTAGATAGTGTCTTTAGCCAATCTCTTTTGAGATATAAAAAAGAGAAGCGAGCAGAGACACATGGGAACCTCATATTCCCAAGAAAGCAGTGCTGGGAGCAGAGCACGTCCTTTGGACCTTAGGTTCCTGTGCTGAGATGCTCTCAGACCAAGGGAAGACTGATGACAAGGACCTTCCTCCAGAGCCAACAGAGAGAGAAAGCCTTCTCCTGGAGCTGATGCCCTGAATTTGGACTTGTAGCCTACTGGACTGTGAGAGAATAAACTTCTCTTTGTTAAAGCTACTTGTGGTATTTCTGTTACAGCAGCACTAGGTGACTGAGACACTAACCTTGGAGATTATTGCTTTGGCTTCTTCTGTAGTCTTCTTCAACACTTGCTTCATTTTTTCATTTGGAGCTATTAAAAAAAGGGGGGGGGGCAGGAGAGAGAGAGAGAGAGAGACAGCCATCAAATATACAGTCTCTTTAAAACTCTTCTTAAATACCCCTATCACATCTGTCTGCATCAGGGAGTAAGTGAATGAAAGTGTAAGTGTGCGATTTAGGGGGTGGATGCAAGAAAGCTGGCTGTGAGGTAATGATCTTGTCATGACAAGAGACCTCGAGGGCACTTTATACAAAGTGGCAAAAGCTTTAAAGAATAAATGTCACCGGGCTAGAGGGGTCGGCAGACATCTTCTGTAAAGGACCAGAGAGGCAATGTTTTAGGCTTTGCAGGCTATACGGTCTCTGTTGTAATGACTCAATTCTGCCATTGAGGCACAAAAGCAGTCATAGACAATAACGCTGACAAACAGGTGGCTGCATTCCAGTACACCTTTGTTTACAAAAATAGGTGGCTGGCCGAATTTGGCCTTTGGGCCAGTTTGCCAATGTGTGGACAGGAAGAAAAAAATAATAAATTTAAAGTTTAGAAGCAAAAATCTAAAGATGTGACAAGTTCAAACTTTATACACCCACTCCTCACTTATCAAAACATACTTAGGTTCCCAAGACTAAGTCGTTATGAGAAAATCAGCGTTATGTGAAAATGGAGGATGACCACATCAAATCACAAAACGGAAGATGACTACATCATCACATAACTGCCAAACCACTAAGAATCATGGCCCAGCCAAGCTGACGCATAACTTTAACCCTCACAGCCAGCGTTACTCTCGCCTCACACCTAAGTGTTTGTTACTGCCACACATCCGTCGTTAACGCGCACAATAGTCAGACAGTGGATTTTTTATTCTAGTTATAAATGCGAAATGTCAGATAACAAGATAGCTAGTAAGTGAGCAGGTGTATTCTAAATAAATAATAATATTAATTGGACATTAAAAGTATTAGCTATACAGCGGTTAATTTAAGACAGTATCTGTTTAAAGATGAATGATGAACTGCTGACTGGTTCTTATACTATTTTTCTTGTTGATGCAAACTCCTTCTAAAAAGAAAAAAAAAACTCTCTAAGCTGAGAACAAGGTTAGGTATGAAAAGACACGGATGGCAATCGACCATTTTCCAGGTTAAAAATCACAGGAAGTAACACCAGGAATGTCTATATTCCCATTTTAAAAATACATATATTTTTGCATTTGTAAAGGCCTTGCAGGGACACTGTTTTGAATTTATCACTCCCTCAAATGACTGGCAGTCTTGGGACATGGGAGATATTTAATTGTTTGTGAAATAATCAATCATAGTTTTTTAAATGGAGCTTTTTGTGCAGGATAAAAGGGATATCCTATCAAAAAAGGATTACTGTCCTTTTTGCCTTCAGATTCCTCATGGCCAACCGTATGCTGAACACAGACCTAAGGACAGTTTCCTCAGTGCTCCAAGGTGGGCTCAGAGGGTCGACACCAAAAAGACGTGTCCTCAAGTCAAGGGGGCGCCCTGTATGGAATCCACTTCAGTCTTTCCCAGAATCTCCAAATAAACCCCAGTATCTGCCAACCATAACACAACCTTCCATAAATTTTCAATGATTATTGCCCCAAAACCACTGGGTTGAACCACGTAAGGTGGCTGATATTCAACCATTTTTGACCTACAGAAATGGCAGTGTCACATGGCTCATCTATTGAAGAGCTGGTTGCCACTTAGTGAGAGCAAGACAGCATGAGGAGCTTCATTTATGCATCTAGTTCATCCTGGATTAGGGTTCTACCACAGTGCAGTAATGTCTAAGTTTGTATAGAAAGACTGGGGCCAATTTTTAAATTTCAAGGACTGCATTCATACTTCATTGGTATATGTGGGCACACACATAGAAGAATGCTCAATCACCTTGTCCGTTCCGTCGTCCGACATCATCTTTTTTAAACACTGAGCCCCCACTGGGCACACATTTCTCTCCCCATTCATCCTTTAGTTTCAACTCTTCAATCTGGTCATCAGTCAGTCCTTGCATATTAGGAGGGAGAAACACACCATGTTCTGCTAATTCTTCCATTTCTTAAAAACAAGAGAAAGTTAGACAATAGGTATCGGAAACAGCGTCATACTTTATGCCCCACCAAAGGTAGGCTCCCCAGAGATCAGTAGTCTTGCCCGTCTGGTTCATTACTTGATTTAACAAACACTTAGAAACCACTTTGAGGGCACTGGTGGTTCAGTGGTAGAATCCTGCCTCCCACACAGGAGACTCGATTCGATTCCTGTCCAATGTACCTGAAGCACAGCCACCACCTCTCCATAAGTGGAGGCTTACATGTTGTTATGATGCTGAACAGGTTTCAGCAGAGCTTCCAAACCAAGACAGACTAGGAAAAAAGGCCTGGTGATCTACATCTATAAATAAGCTAATGATAACTCAAAAATGAAGCCACTCTGGAGGCTCATTTTTCAGCCAAAGATTAGACAGGCTTATAAAACAAACAGTAACACACGTGAGGAACATGCTTCTTAGTTCAATCAAATACACAAGACCAGACGGGCAACGCCTGCCCCAAAAGCAAGACGAGAAGGAGGGAAGGAACAGGAAAACTGGACGAATGGACACGGGGAACCTGGGGTGGAAAGAGGGAGAGTGCTGGCACGTTGCAGGGATTGCAACCAATGTTACGAAACAATCTGTGTATAAATTTTTGAAGGAGAACTAATCTGTGCTGTAAACTTTCACCTAAAGCACAATACAATTAAATAAATAAAAAGCTAATGAAAACCCTATCGATCACAACGGTTTCGATCTGCAACACATCCTGGGGATGGGCAGGACTGGGCAGTGTTCTGTTTTGCGCATGTTGGCCAGGGGCCCGGGGCTGGCTTGGCAGAAGCTAACAAGTAACCACTTGCTATGTGCCAAACCTATCCCTGACCCTTGACAAAGAGTCACCGATTCCGCCTCATTCAAGAGAAGCAAGAGGTGAGAAACCCCTCCCAGGCTGGCATTTGGGAGGCGTGACGTACATGTCCACTGAGCTCTGAATTCATACAGGGCTTTCCAGTTCTCCCAATGCTCTCACAGAAATCCCCCTCTAATTTAACCTTGTGAGGTGGTGAGACAGCCGGCCACATCTGAGGCTTTCCCAGTCACACTGCTGACACCTCGTACGCACAAACCCGCTCCCGTTAGTGGGGAGGATTTCAGGCAGCTCACACCCCTCGCAAATGACAGAGACAGGACAAGGGCCTTGGCTTGGTAGTATCATGGTCACCATTCAAGTGCATGGTTTTATTCTTTGCCTGTGTCCAGTTTTCCACGTATAAGCCAAAAACGAAACCGGGAGTAGTGTCTGGGGTCTTAAAAGCCTGTTAAGGGGCCATCTAAGATAAGATACTCCACGGGTCTCACCCCTTCAGGAGCAAGGGAGAATGAAGAAAATTAAAGATAAAAGGGAAAGATTAGTCCAAAGGCCTAATGGACCACAACTACCACGGCCTCCACCAGACTGAGTCCAGCACAACTAGATGGTGCCCGGCTACCACCACTGACTGCTCCGACCGGGATCACAACAGAGGGTCCCAGACAGAGCTGGAGAAAAACGTAGAAGAAAATTTTAACTCAAAAAAATACCAGACTTACTGGCCTGACAGAGACTGGAGAAACCCCGAGACACCCTTTTACTTCAGTAACAAAGTCACTCCTGAAGTTCACCCTTCAGCCAGAGATTAGATAAGCCCATAAAACAAAACGAGACTAAAGGGGTATACTAACCCAGGGGCAAGGACTAGAAGGCAGGAGAGGACAGTAAAGTTGGTACTAGGGAACCCAAGGTCGAGAAGGGAGAGTGTAGACATGTCGTCAGGCTGTTAACCAATGTCATAAAACAATGTATGTACTGTTAAAAGAGAAGTCAGTTTGTTCTGTAAACCTTCACCTAAAGTACAATTTAAAAAAAAAACAAAAAAACAAAACTAATTGCTCTTGGCAACCCCGTGTGTGTCAGAGTGGAACCGTGCTCCATAGGGTTTTCAGTGGCTGATTTTTTGGAAGTAGATGGCCAGGCCTTTCTCCCAGGGTGCCTCTGGGTGGACTCAAACCACCAACCTTTTGGTTAGCGGCAGAGTGCATTAACCATTTGCACCACCCAGGGACTTTCCATATATATTCATACCAAAACCAGTCTACATTTTAACAAAATTGCTGTTCTTTCCCTTTTTTAAAATCTTTTTAACACAGAAAGAAGCCCATGGATCTGAGCGTTCCCCTAACACTGTGGAGACAGTTAACAATATCATCCTGTGGAACAAATGGTGTAGCTGAATGGAATGTTCACTGTCTCCCACCCACCAGACTGTAAGCACCTGGAGGGCAAGGGACTGGTCTCCTTCACTCTTGTCTTTCCGAGGAGAAGCACAGGCATCTGCCTACTCACAGGTGACACTGGCCTCCCTCAACGTCTGTAAAACATCAATGCGTTCTAAGCTCACTATCGTTGTCACCTGCTGCGAGTTGGCCGGATTCATGACTGACCCCATGCAAAAGAAAACAAAACGATGCCTGATCCTGTGCCATTCCCAATCATCAGTTGTGGATCAGACCACTGTGATCCACAGGGTTTTCACTGGTTGATTTTCAGAAGGAGATCGCCAGGCCTTTCTTCCTAGTCCATCTTAGTCTGGAAGCTCTGCTGAAACCTGTTCAACATCAGAGCAACACACAAGCCTCCACTGACAGATGGGTGGTGGCCGAGCGGGAGGTCTTGGCCGGGAATCAAACCCAGCTCTCCTGCCTGGGAAGCGAGAATTCTACCACTGAACCACCACTGCCCCCATGACTCTTTACATTCAGCACATTTTTAATCTATCATTTTACAGGAGATGAAGCTGTTTGGGTCTCTTTTTTGCCCAAAGACTTTAATTTTAATGTAACATCTAATATTGAGCTTGTTTTGGAATAAGTAAAATTATGAAACTATACGTATGCGTCTTAAAGGTAGAAACCACGGCCCTTACGAAGTAATCCAGGCAACAAAAATCACGGAGTTATAGAAACACTCAACACGTCAGCCCATTCCTGGAGTACATCCCCTCCAGTTCTAGAACTCTGCTGTCCAATGTAGCAGCTACTAGTCACACTTGTCTATTTAAATTTAAACTAATGAAAAATTAACACTAAAATCCAGTTCCTCGGTCTCACCGGCCATATTTCAAATGCACAACGGCCACAGGTGGCTAGCGGACACTGCACTGGACAGCGAATAGGGTACATTTCCACAGACGAGGAAAGTTGTAGTGCACGGCGCTGCTCCAGAGTTCCACGGGGGGTGAGCAGGGCGGTGAGAGATCCTGAAACCCCGTCACACGCGAATAGTCAGACTTCCTCCTCAGGAAAAAGGAGAAAGAACGCCAAGGCTGTCTCAGTGTCTCCTCACCTGCGAGGGGCCGTCCCACAGCGACGCGGGCACCACCAGAAACTGCTCAAGCTCAGAAGTCTCAAAATATGAAATTCACTTTTAAAAACTCCGCCGGGTTATCTTTCCACCTTTCGCACTTGTTTAATTCACTACATCTGCCCTTCAGCCCAGTCTTTCGGCTCCCTCCTAGGGCCACGTCCCTCTCTACCCTGTTCTTTCAACCACGTACTCACCAGCACCCCAAAGCTTGGCTCCGAGGCATTTACGCGTACCCTGGCCTCCCCTTCTGCCCACCTGGAGCCGGGTGCCACGCGCGTCCGCAAGCGGTTGGCCGGCTCTTCATTCGTCTCTGGTTCCCCCGGGGTCTCACTTCGCCAGCTGCTGCAACCGCAGCACCCCGCCCCAGCCAACCTTCTCCGCCCCAGATCGCCCCACTTCTTCACCCCTCCTGGCGCGGCGCCGTCCAGGCCCCCACCCCGCCGGGCTCGATCGTCCCGCCGCTGGCAGCCCAGACTCGCACCGTCCTCGGGGAGAGGGGTCTGGGCCCCGGGCAGCCCCCAGCAGCCGCGCGTCCCCCCGGGCCGCACCTGAGCAGAGGCGCTGCACCTTGAGCCGTCCGTTGTAGATTCGCGTCACCTGCACAGTGAGCTCTTCCAGCTCGCTGCTCCCGGGCGCCTCCAGCAGGAACTGGCTCTCGTCGCCGCGCTTCACGTGCAGCAGAACCATGGTGGCCCCGCGAAAAGGCCGGGGTGCACGGCTCACCGGCCGAGTTACCCGCAGAGACTAACGGCGGCGACCCAGCAACCGCCGCTTAAAGGCCGGAA
This sequence comes from Dugong dugon, assembly GCA_030035585.1. Lineage (NCBI taxonomy): Eukaryota > Metazoa > Chordata > Mammalia > Sirenia > Dugongidae > Dugong > Dugong dugon. The sequence goes on along the minus strand of CM057473.1, from coordinate 3,840,000 downwards.
TCCGGGTCTCCGGCGTCCGCGGGGCAGGAGGAAATGGTACTCGCTCCCGGAAGTGGCGGTTGCCAGGGGAAACAGTTCAAAACAGGCTGATGGGCCGCCGGCTCTAGGTCAGAACCCCGGAGTTGGGAAGCTAGGGTGCGCGGAAACCCGCAATCCACTCCCGGAAGCAGCTGTCGCCACGGGCAACGATCCGTACACTGTGAGGCCCTCTGACCCAGCCGGCACCTCTGGAGCGGGATCCGCGGAGCCCCACGCCCGGAAGTGGCTGTTACCGGGGTAACTCTCAAACAGAAGCCTCTGGAGGGGAGCGCGGGCCGCCCAGTCCACTCGCCTGGGGGCTCGAGATTCCAGAGGGAAGGGTCGGAAACGATGATGGGTCGGGAACGGCTGGAGGAAAGGGTCCCCACCGGGGCCGCGCTCCGCAGCGCCCTCACCACAGCTCCCAATCCCAGCAGACCTTTCTGCAGCCAGCAGCCTCCACTGCCGGAAATGCCTCCCAGCTGCTTCCGGTCTGGAGGAAGTGGGAGGCCGTTGGCGGTGTTCTTGTTTTCTGGATCCATAGGTCCGGGAGAGTGCTGGCGCTTCCTTGTGCTGGCTGATTCGGCTTCCCCCATCTGGGGTAGGCCAATGGGCTGCTTCCAGAGTGACCCTCCCAAAACTGGCTAGCCAGCCAGCCATCCTCCAACAGATGCTTACCGAAGGCCATTCAGCCAGGCAGTTTTCTTCCAGGCCCCAGTGACACAGCGACAGATCCAGAGTCCTGCTCTCACGGAGCTTGTATTCTAGTGTCAGTGACACACAAAACAAAAATAAATGGAGAAGGCAAATTCAAATAGAGATATGAAGAAAACAAAACAGGGTAACGTGTTTTAGATTGGATGGTTAGGGAATGCCTTAAGGGGTGGGTGGCATTTGCACTTGGTTGATAACAAGGAGCTAGCTAAACTGAGGTTAGGAGTCTCTGGGTGGTGCACACAGTTAACAAAGGCTAGAGGTTAGAGTCCACCCCCAGGGTCTTCGGAAGAAAGGCCAAAATCTACTTATGAAAAAATCAGCCCTTGCAAACCCTATGGAGCACAGTTCTACTCAGACACACGTGGAGTCGCCATAAGTCAGAATCAACTCCATCGCAAGCGTTTTAGCAACGCTAAGACAGTTCCAGGCCTCTCTACCTGGTTATCTCCTTCCAAGGGGCACAGCCGGATATGATTTGATTCCTGGGAGTCCCCAGCTAGTACTTCAGAACGGACTTCCATCATGAGTTAAGTACAGCAGTTAGTGATAACAACACGCATTACTGTGTGACGCTCATGGAAACATTGCATGGTTTGGAAGTGTTTCTTAAGTGTTTTATATGCACAGGAAGGTAAAATATATACTATAGACTGAGACAAACATTTGACTGACTGACGCCATGTAAGAAACATATGTACCTGTTGGGACTTAAAGACAGACTTAGGAATTGATCTCGTTTGTAACCTGGAGACTGCCTGTATTACAAGCACCTGCTAGTTTGTATTCCTGAAACTGGCTCTCAACATCGAAACTGCATCCCTGAGGGATTGGGGGAGAGGACTGGGGGGATGCTCAAAGCCAACCGAAGGCCTGTATGTAGAATGAGATTGGATAGAAAGAGAATGAAGCCCAAGGAGAGGGGAAGAAAGCAATGAAATTGAAAACAAAAAACAATAGAAATCAATGAAGCTAACAGTTGATTCTTTGAAAAGACTGATGACAAACTTCTAGCAAGACAAAGGGAAAAAAAGATAGTAGTTACCAATCTCAGGAATGAAGCAGGGAGTATCACTACAGCACCAGAAGGTGGCGGTGACTGCCGTCTGACTCACAGTGACACCCCCCCCCCCCCGCCCCTGCCCACAGAGAACTGCCTTATAGGGTTATCTTGGCTGCAGTCTTCACGGAAGCACATTGCCAGGTCATTCTCCCGCAGAGCTGCTGGGTGGGTGCAACTCTACACAAATAAATTTGACAACTTAGATGAAATGGACCAATTCCTTGAAAAGTACAAACTTCCACAACTCATCCAACATGAAATACATAATTTGAATGGCATTAGAACTATTAAAGAAATTGAATTTATAATTTAAAACCTCCCAAAAAATACATTCCTAGGCCCAGATGGTTTCATTGGGGAATTCTATCAAACACCTAAAGAAGAATTACACCAATTCTATACACCCTTTTAAAGAACACCTCCCAATTTGTTTTATAAAGCCAGTATTATCCTGATACTGAAATCAGACAGACAGTACAAAACTAGAAAACTACAGCCCAATATCATCATGAATATAGATGTAAAAATATTATTGCTATATTAGTAAATAGAATTCATAAATGTATAAAAATAAGTATACACCATGACCAAATGAAGTTTAATCCGGGGATGCAAGGTTGCTTCAACATTCAAAAACCAATCAAAGTAACCCACCATATTAATAGGCTAAAGAAAAATCACAAGACCATATCAATTGATGCTGAAAAAGCATTTGACAAAAGGTAACACCCAATCATAATAAAGTCTCAGAAAAACAGAAACAGAGGAACTTCCTCCATTTGATAAAGAGCAACTACAAAAAACCCACAGCTCACATTACAATTAGTGGTGAAAGACCGCTGTCTCCCTAAAATCTCTTATTCAATATCACGCTGGAAGTTCCAGCCAATGCAATACATCAAGGAAAGGAATTAAAACGCATACAGATGGGAAAAGAAGAAATAAAACTGTCCCTCTTTGCAGATGACTGTCTATGTAGAAAACCCCCAGGAATCCTCAAAACAAACAACAACGCAAAATACTCCTAGAACAACAAATAAGTTAAGCAAGGTTGCAGGACACAGATAAACATATAAATGTCAACTGAATTTCTACATACTAGCAATGAAAATGTAGATGCCAAAATTTAAAGTACGGTACCATTTACAATTGCTAAAAAAAAAAAAAAATCACACAGATGTTAACCAGACAAAATATGTGGATTTGTATGCTGTAAAAAATAAAATGCTTATGAGAGACATCAAGGATCTAAATAAACGGGGAGACACACCGTGTTCATGGACTGGAAGATCTTCCCTAAACTGATATACAAGTTTAATGTAATTCCTATCAAGATGTTTGTACATATAGCAGGGATAGACACATTTAGTCTAACAATTCTGAAGAAAAATAAAGTGCGAGGAATCAGGCTACCTAATTTCAAGACTTACTATGTATATATGTGTGTGTATAAAACATTGCCGTCGAGTCGATTCCAACTCATAGTGACCCCATAGGACAGAGTAGAAATGCCCCATAGGGCTTCCAAGGAGCAGCTGGTGGATTTGAACTGCCAGCCTTTTGGTTAGCAGCCAAGCTCTTATCCACTGTGCCACCAGGGCGCCAAGACTTACTATACAGCTGCAGTAATCAAGACTGTGGTATTGGTGGAGGGACAGGCACAGAAGTCAATGGAACAGATTAGAGAACCCAGAAATAGACCCATACAAACATGCCCAATTGATTCTCGACAAACGCAAAAAGCATTTCAATGGAGGAAGGATAGTCTTTTCAACAAATGATGCTGGAGCAACTGGGCATCCACAGACAAAAACATTACTCTAGATCTAAACCTTGTTTTATGTAAAAATTAACTCAAAATGGACCACAGGCTTAAATGGAAAACGTAAAACTATAAGACCTTTAGGAAAACGCATAGGAGAAAATCTTCAGGAATCTAGGGGTAGGCAAAGAGTCATTAGATTCGACACTAAAAGCACAATCCATAAAAGGAAAAATCTATAAGTGGAACTTCATCAAAATTAAAAGCTTTTGCTCTGCAAAAGACCTTGTTAAGAGCATGAAAAAACAAGCTACAGACTGGGATAAAAGGTTTGCAACCACTTATGCAACAAAGGCATAGAAAATATAAAGGACTCTCAAATCTCAGCAGTAAATGGTGGCAGCACAAGATGGAGAATATGATTGTTACTGAATTATACACACAAAAACGGCTGAAATGGCAAATGCTTGTTACATATATTCTACCATACTAAAAATTTTTTTTAAAAACTCAACTGTAAAAAACAATCTATTTAGAAAATAGAAACAAGACATGAACAGACATTTCATGTAGAAGACTTAAGCTGACAAGCACATGAAAAGATGTTCAATATCCTTAGCTCTTATGGAAACGCAAATTAAAACAACGAAACATCACACAACTATGAGAATTTCAGAAGCGAGAATTCCGTCAGCCACTTCCGTGCCAAATCCTACCCCGACCTGTCTTTAAAATGTATGAAGTTAGGGGATATGTATGACTTCCCCTTTCCCGCGTGGTACAAAACTGCCTCCCCAGCCCTTTGGGGAGAGAGTGCTTTAGGAGAGGATCCCCCGTCTCCTTACTTGCCGTGACTAATAAACTATGCCTTGCTTTAAATCCGCTTGACTCTTAGTTATTCTTAACGAGAGTACAGGCGGCGAACCCACTGCGTTTGGTAACACCACCACCAAATGCTGGCAAGGATATGGAGAAACTGATCACTCACACACCACTGGTGGGAATGTAAAATGGTACAATCAGTCTGGAAAACAGCTGAGCAACTTTTTAAAAGGTATACACGCAACTACATTACCCAGCAATTGTACGACTGAGCATTTATCTCAGAAATTGAAGCTTATGTTCAACAACAAAAATGCTGTACATGAATGTCCATAGCAGCTTTACTCTTAATAGCCCAAAACGGGTAACAAGCCACCTGTCCTTCAATGGACGAATGAACAAACTGCGGCCCATCCACACAATGCAATCCTACTTAGCAGCACCAAGAAACACACTATTGATACATCCAACAACCTGGATGAATCTCCAGATACTTATGCTGAGTGAAAAACCCGGTCCTCAAAGGTTGCATACCTTGTCAGTCCATCTATATACCGTTCTTGAAATGACGAAATTATAGCAATGGGGAATAAATGAGTGGCTGCCAGAGGTTAAGGACAAGGATGAGGAACTGGGAAAAGGGAAACACGAGGGATCCCCATGGTGGTGGAAATGCCCAGTACCTTGACTGTATCAATGCCAATGTCCTGATTGGGCTACTGAACTATAATTTTGCAAGATGTCATCACTAGGGAAAGTGGGGTAAAGGTTGACATGGGATGTTTCTACATTATTCCTTACAGCTTCATGTAAACCTACAGTTATCTCAGTCTTTTTTTATAAAGCCTATTATTATCTGAATCTGTAACTTCTTAAAGAATACTGAACATAAGTCAGTTATTCAGGAATCAAGGTTACTGTTTTATCAATCACATAGGAACGAAAAAAGGCAGTCCTCATAGGAACCAGCAGCCCCAGCCTCTTCATTCCAGTTTTGCCGGTCTTCGGCTATTCAGGGTCACTCTCCCTCCACCCGCTCCAGCTGTCTCTGCTCCTGTGGGTTAGAAAGTTGTCATCCATGCTCATGTGCTGTTTTCACAGCAGCAAGACTCTGAGTGAGGGCCTCTCTTACACGGCAAGTGCACGGGCTTCTTGAGTGATTCGTAACCTGAAAATCTTCTTCTTGCTTTTAAACATTCTATAAACAAACAAAAAACCAAACTCATTGCCGTCGAGTTGATTCCGACTCACAGCGACCCTAGAGGACAGAGCAGAACTGCCCCATAGAGTTTCCAAGGAGTGCCTGGTAGATTCAAACTGCTGACCTTTTGGTGAGCAGCCATAACTATTAACCACTGTGCCACCAGGGTTTCCAAACATTCTATGGAGAAATGAATGAAAATAAGGTGCTGAGTTAAAATACCTGATTTGACAATAGGAGTTAACCTGTATTCCCCAAGTGTCACTAACTTATCTATGAGAACTGGTTAAGAAAAAGTCTTCCCTTTGAGCAAAGTAGTCAACATGGTAAAGACAGGTATATTTATTTCATATGACAGCACGTTTCACAGGATATGTACAGAATGTATACCACTGACTTTAATACTTCTATAAAGTATATAGTTATAAATATTGTATGCCACATAAGCAATAAAACTCTTACGTATAAACAGCAAACTACTATGGAGAACACGGAATTCCCAGAGAGCCTTAGTGTCTAATTTCTGCTCTGCTTTTAACAGAACGGGTAAATATTTCAATAATACACAGGAAAGTGGCTAGTTATCTGCAGCACACCTTTTGACTTTCAAACTTCGTGCATTTTCAGCAACTTGCCAACTCTAATTTTCCTGATAAAGGCTGAACTGCTGCATCATGTGTGTATTTCAGACAGTAGTTTATATTCAGTAGGGAACACTGCTCACAGAACTGCAATTTGCACTAGTGAAGTTTACCTAATAATGAATTGTCTTCTTAATGGAGAGCAAATACCATATATACTAATCACGCAGATGTAAAAGCCAGTTTCAACAAGTTAATTCACATTTGAAGCACAACGCTTATAGTAATACTGCTGTTTAACATATACTACTCCTGAAATGATTAGAACCTCCCCCCCCCCAAAAAAAAACCACAATATAAAACAAGAGTTATTTCTAACAGCAAATCCTGGCTGTTTAACAGAGAGGATTATTTCTATAAATGTAGTATTCCGATAACATTTGAGCCTTTAGAAAAGTGCCACTTTTCTAATAGATTCGCTTGTTGGAAGTGCAAAGCAGTTTGCTGTACTTTTAGGTATTCTTAGCCATAAACTCCGTCTTCTGATACTCCCCCAGTGCACACCTCTAAAGGTGAGTGTGGACACAGCAGTGGAATGTGAACAGGAGTCTCCGTGGGCACAGACGATTCTAACCTAAACTGACAACAAAACAACTATTGCTCAAGGGATTTTTCTGACTGAGTTTACGTAACGCTATCAAAATACTATGCTCTGTAAAAATGCTGTATACGTCTTCATAAAATTAATCAAAGCGGGATTCGTTGCATATTGGCGGTGCAGGAGACAAAACACACATCTAATTTGAGGCATCGCCTCCAAAGACTCAAAGCAGCAATGTAGACGTGTTACATAAATTCTTAAGGGGAGCGAGCACATGCCCAACTCAAAACACACTGAGGAGCGAAGAGAACTGCCTTTCCCACGAGGCCAGACGGCCAGACGGCCAGAGTGAGAGCAGCAAATGCTAGAGTGTGGAGGGGGATGGGCACCACAGCCTTAACGTGCAGAGAGAACTGAGTGCGTTCAGCCTAATGTTTCTAATGAGACTTCCCTACATGTAAGGCCACAGTGCTTGCTTGACAGGGCTGGCATATCCACCCACATGACACTGACCACAGAAGCTGCTGCTTCCAGCTGCAAGAACCCCCTCCTAGACAGAAAAGTGTACGGAGGTGCTGCGGTGGCAAGTGACACTGGCACGTGTGTGTGTGTGCGCGTGTGTGCGCGTGTGTGCGCAGGGGTGGGATGTGGAATGGTAGATAAATCAGGCTCTGTAGGGATATTATTCTAGTTTGGGAAAGAAAATTAATAAAATGCCCAAATTACATTTGCAGTCATCTTTTTGGTAATATTTAAAAAAAGGACTTTGTTAGAACTTCTAGGTAAAAATTTGATTCAAGTTACATCCTAGAATTTAAATTAAGACGTTTACAAAGATGTAAGTGTGTATATATGTATCTGTATACACTTTTTTTTTTTTTTTTTTAAAGCAATGCCTTCCAAAACTGTTTCAATATCACTTCGGCAGATCTTTGGTAAACACTGATAAATACCAACTGCTAACGAGTGGGAAACGGCTGGCAGTCATGTCAGCTAAAGGTTGTCTGGACTTCCTAAAACTCTTTAGAGGAGAGAATGTCTGAACAAGGACTATTCCCTAAAGTGGTTTCAAGCATGTTTTTATGGCCACTACTCTCTTCTAGCCACCCAAACATAAACACACCAAAACTCCAGTTAACGACGAGAAGCAGTTTTCCGTGTTTCCAATATACACATACTCCACTTCGTACACATTAAATAGTGGTATTCGATGACCATCTCAGTGTGCCCAGCAATTCCTTATTGCACGTAATGAATAACGAATGCCCAGTTCTTTTGGCTTCCCCTTCCCAAGCTAAGAAACGGGTGTTTTCTATTGCCTCCCATTATCTTTCTGTGAAGTCCAGGGTGGGTGATGCCTTCGATGCCACGGCTGTGAAAGGATCTCTTGGAGGGGCAGCACCGGACAGGGGCAGAGGAGGCGGGGGTGGTCTTCTTGATGGTAACACAGAGAAAGCAACATTTGTACACTTATTCCAGTCATCATCGAATGTCAAGTGTGAGCAAGAAAGTGAGCCTGGACAACAGGCTGACTTTGACTTCGGCTTCACACCGAAGTCCTCCTCCTCCTCAAAGGTTACCCATCCTTTTGGATTGCTACTTTTATCCGAGGATTGGCTCTGCAGATCAAAACTGTCCTCAAAGCCATCAAGGGAAGATGAGGGCTTGCTTTTGTTAGGACCAAGGGGCTGCGGAGAAGGGGAAGGGCTGTTGGCAACAGGCCCTTCTTTGGAGGACCATGAAGCTACCTCTGATTCTTGAGAATCGGCTCTAAATGGGTTTCCAGGAGCAGCAGTCCTGTCAGTGAAAGGATTTGTGCTGGTCAAGGTAGTGAGAACTGGGTTTGGAGAACTTCGTGTATTTTCCTGGGCTTTACTCCGCGCTGGAATTGGAGGCATTGCTGGCATGCAACTTACAGAACTCAGCCTATCAACGTTACTTTGTGCTGCAGAAGGCAACTGAAGCAACCCCTTTGGATTGGGGGTTAGAGCAGGCGATGTTTGAACAGATAACTGAGCCTTTGATACAAGCAGATTAAATGACAGATCTTCAAATGGGTCACTCTTTAATGGTGACTCTTGTCTGACATCAGAGACTCCATTTATTTTTACCTGGAAAAGAAAAAGGGCACTGAATAATCACAGTTTATACTTACTCTTAATATTTCCTATGCTTCCTGTCTCAGTTGTGCTTCATTTTCAGGGGGCGAGTATACAAATTTAGGAACTAAACAGCAGCTTTGTGTACTTTGCTACTCTGGTAGTTTAAGTCAGATGACAGAGCTAAAATCTTACTCTTTAAAAACTCCCTACTAAATAAATCTTTTTACTAAGTATGTGTTTTTTTAAATTCCAAAGAAATTAAACAGAACTTACTTCATGCAAGTATTGAAATGTTAAAATGGAGAACTGTACAGAATTAAATGATCTGTGTTCATCTCAGTCCTATCACATTCTAGCACGAACTTAAGAAGCCCAAACTCAGAACGCAGGCTAAGTGAATACGAAACTTCCAACACCCATCTGTGATGATGATGTGCTTTCACTGTTCTTGCAAATACATTTTCATTTAAAATTAATTTTACTATGGAAATTCAACTTAATGGATGAAACTTTGGTTTTACTAGTACATTTGTGTTGTAAGCGGAAGACAATACACCTTTTCCCTTTCTACTCAGGAAAAGGAATTTTCAAAAAGCTCTTTGTCTTTTAATGTAAGTTCTCTTTTTCAGAATAAACTCAGTGAATAATGTGACAACTTAATTGATCCTGCCTCATCTTGTAAAAATGTTTCAAAGCAGATATGCTTATTAATAACCAAGTACAATATATACGTATTTTTAAAACCAGGGGAAAATCCTATTTTCTATTTGGTATATTAATTCTAAAACTAAAATGAAGCTGTGCCCAGAGCAGTGCCCAGTCCTTCCTATGTGACAGCGCTGGTCATGAACTGTTATGGATATAGGAGGAGGGTCCTGAATTATTTTCGTCATAAAAAGTTCACACTGCCCCCCTAAGTGTCCTTCATGCCTAGTTCACAAAGAAGCTAGCTGGAGTCAAGCAAGGCTAGACGGGACTGAGCCAATCCAACTGTTCTCATGAGAAATGGAACTCTGATCCCAGACGTGTGAGCAAATTAGCTCACCAGGTGCTTCGTTATTAATTTAAAAACAAACAAACAAACCTCTATATAATTGTTATAACTGGATAGATGACTTGGACATTTATGCCAGCTTCAAGGATAAGAAAAAAACTTCAGGGTTGGAAAGATCGGGGAGGGAGCGCTCCAGCTCATGGTTTTCAATACTTCCCGCCCTCAGAGAACAATATGCTTTCCTAGCAAAACGACACTACCCGAAATGAACTAAGATAGTTGTTAAAGCAGAACAACTATATTTTCATGAAATATGTTGGAAAAAAGACCAGCAGTCCCAATTAAATGTAATTGCATGTTACAAAATACCACTGTAGGCACTATTTAACACAGGGATATGCCTCTGCAAAAGGAAATTATGTGGATAACTCGATAAGTGAATAACTTTCAAGTATCTGGTTGCTTTATTCAATTATCCTAGACATACTTTATAATTAAATGAGCAAGTACTAAATGAACAAGCAAAATTTTCTTCAAACAAATTTAGTACAACAATAAATTTGTACAAAATAAAAGAGTAAATATGTAACAGACTCGAAAACTATATTCTAAGTGTATGAAAGGTAAACTGACCTATATATGGAAATACACTTCAGAAACAAATTAACCATAGACATCGTAAAATTACAATTAACTACATTACCAATAATCTCTGGATTATTTATGATTAAGAAAATAAAATGGAAATTTTTGATTAGGCCTGCGCCCAATTCTCCCATGGCAGGTCTATAAGACGTAACAGGAAAGGAGAATTTTATGCTTTGCACAGCTTAGTCAGCCCTAGCCAAATAGAGGCCATATGTTTATTCTTATTTCGTATGTAAGAGAAAGTTTTATTTCAAAGTAAGTTAAAAGTAATTTCGTAGATGAGTGTCATTCTGCCTAATCAGACTTGAAACTACAATGAGAGCCACACCACCACTCATTACATTAGAATTAATTTGAAATCTAAGCAAGATCTGTGATGACTTGACATTAAAAACAGTTATATTTTTTCAGAGAAAGGTGTTGGAAGGATCTTCAAATAATCCTGTTATAATATTAACTTTCACCTTTCTAAATCATCAGTTCTTTCTTACCAAAAGGAATCTTGCTGATAAAACTACTTAGAAAAAAAATTCCCATAAGAAATCTAAGAATAATGATTGAATTTTGTGTTGATGGAATTATGTCATTTAACGATTATGCCAATGTGAATACTGAGAACCCATCTGATTTTGCCAAATAGGCTTCCATATATCTAAAGCTTACCTCCTTGAAGCTACACATTTTAGTTTTGTTAATTTCCATAAAAAAAATGAAGCAAAGAAATCGTAAAGCATTAGCAAGAAAGACTAAAATGGTTCCTAAAAATTCAAAATACTAAGAAAAATGAAAAGCAGGTTTTATGGTATGATAATAGAGTTTATTAATGTGGACAGGCGGTTTTGAAAATGGGTGAATCTTTAGATGTATGAAGCAGAAGGTTCACACATCTAATGTGCTAGGACAGACAAAAGCACATAGAAGATTGATAACAGTCAGATACCTGTCACCCTGATGGCTGCTCCTGCTTTGAGAAAGAGAACAGACATCAAAGGAGAGTTAGGAGGACAATCCCAGACCAACCAGCAACCCTAACAATGTAGTCTTCAAAACACCCTTGGTTCTATACTATATACAGAATCCAAGAGCAATGATATTTTCAGGTCATAGCATTAGTTCAAGCAACAATTCCAATTCCTTGTAATAATTTTGAATATAAAATTTACTGTTGAATTAGGGCCCAGACTTAAATTTTGTCTAAGGTTGATTACTAACCAGTTTGAAGTTCTGTTATTCCAAAAATATATTCTAAATAGATATTTTTGGAATGCTAAAACAGTTTAAGTAGCTTAGGATAGCCTATGGATCTGTCATCATCAGAGAAATGTACAAAATGGCATCACTCTGCAAAAGCACTAGCCCACTGAAATTAGTTTTCATTTCATAAACGGTCAGGATCCAGACTTGCTCCATAGTACTCAAATTTTCTGAAGGATGATATCACTAACTCACCTCACGATTTAAACAAGAAACTAGATCGTACTTTTGTGGTTTAAAAATGAAATTCATCATAATCTTTCTATAATATAGCAATATCTGTTCTTATCCAGTATGCTCATGAAACAAGGTGCTACCAAAAGGTCAGTGGTTTGAACCCACCAGCCACTCCGTGGGAGAGAGATGTGGCAGTCTGCTTCCATAGGGTTATAGCCTTGGAAACCCCTTGGGGCAGTTCTTCTGTGTCCTACAGTATAGGGGCGCTATGAATCAGAATCGACTTGATGGCAACGGGTTTTTTTTTTTTTTAATTCTCGAGAAACAGTTTTGAGCAAATCTTCCCGAATACCTAAAGATGATCTTATTTTTAATTAGGAAAACATACTTCAGCAATTTAGAGAGATACCATTCTAAAATACATTAAACATTTTGGGGTTTCCTGCCGATTTGAACATGAGTCTCCTGAGTCTGAGTTCACACCTTCTTGCTGATCTCAGGGTTCTCTGACACCGGGAGCAGGAGGGGTTCATGCTAAGATGTGCAGGGCTGCTGGACCCAGAACCCTCACGGTCAGCTCGCACTTTTTACTAAAGTGACTTCTGTCACCTTCCTTCCTGTTGGGTTCCCCCACTACTGGCTCTGAGCTGACACTCCGACAACCAAGATGCTGGAAGCCAGGCAGGTAAGTGAGGCATTTTTGTATGCTGTCAAGAATATGTAACATGTTATATAATGATGCATTAGATTCAAAAAAATCTTTCCCATACACAATTATAGAGTTAAAGGACATTCAAATAATAAGTACATAACATAGTTTAAAGAAAATGTTCTACGTCCGACTGTGGTGAGTAGCATCTGGGGTCTTAAAAACCTGCAAAGGGCCATCTAAGATACATCTTTGGTCCCATCCTGGCTGGAGCAAGGGAGAATGAAGAAAACCAAAGACACAAAGGAAAGAATAGTCCAAGACTAATGCCCCACAATTACCACGGCCTCCACCAGACTGGGCCCAGAACAACTAGATGGTGCCTAGCTACCACCACCGACTGCTCTAACAGGGTCCTGGACAGAGCAGGAGAAAAATGTAGAAAATTCAAATTCACATACACAAAAAAAGACCAGACTTGCTGGTCTGACAGAGACTGGAGAAACTCTGAGAGTATGGCTCCCGGACACCCTTTTAACTTAGTACTGACGTCACTCCTGAGGTTCACCCTGCAGCCTAAGATTAGGCAGGTCTATAGGGCAAACAATAACACACGTGAGGAGCGGGCTTTATTATACTTCGGTCAGGTACACGAGACTAAATGGGCACACCAGCCCAACAGCAAAGACAAGAAGGGAGGAAGGGACGGGAACAAGGTGGAGAAGGGGAGAGTGTTGACACATCAGCAGGGTTGGCAACCAACGTCACAAAACAAATTTGTGTATTAACCGTTAATGAGAAACCAATTTGCTCTATAAACTTTCACCTAAAGCACAATAATAATAATAATAATAATAATAATAATAATAATAAAAGTGAAGTTAGGCCAAGTAAGTTCTGATGTTTTAAACAAGTCACCTTGTTGGTTTAGGGCAGAAATAATAAAGATTATTAAGTGTTCAATTCTAAGACTACTTCATGTCATTACCAAACTATCAAATTTTGTCAGATTTTAAAATCTCACCGCTAACTTTTCAACTTACAGCCACTTCAGAGAATGTTAAAATGCTTATTGTTTTTTGAATAAGTATTATCCTTATGTTTCAAAACTAAAAACATGTAAGAAGGGATAAGATGAGAAGCCCTCCCTCCTCTCAAACACTGGGTACTGACATTTTCTGGAAGAAACTCTCATTAAGCACTTCTGATCCTCGCAAACACAGTCTACACAAAAATAAGACCCCACCCTCCAGAACAGAAAAGTGTGTCTGTGTATATAATTTTCAGGCGAATTTTATATCAAAGACTGAGGAAAAAGAAAATTGAAAGCAAACGTCTTGTTATTTTTGATTACTGGAATGTCCCAAGATTGCAAAGACGACACCCAGGCCGCATACAAAGCAGTGCTGTCTGCCACCACATCACCACGCTCACTTCACTACGCTCAGGAGTCAAAACAATGACAATGATCTAAGAGAATGACCTTGACGGTCAGGGGAACACTTGTCCTGTACCACTGTGAGTCGTAAGATGACTCTGTACTGATACTTTCATACTGGTCTAAGGATACTTATGCCACTACAGAGTTTTAGGAACTGAGGTGCATTTTTACCATGAACTAAAGAGCCCCTGGTGGCGCAGTGGTTAAGTGTTCAGCTGCTACCCGAAAGGTCAGCGGTTCGAACCCACCAGCTGCTCTGTGGGAGAAAGATGTGGCGGTCTGCTTCCATGAAGATCACAGCCTTGGAAACCCTATGGGGCAGTTCTACTCTGTCCTGTAGGGTCGCTATGGGTTGGAATCCACCTGACAGCAATGGGTTTATTATGAACTGGATGCTCACTTTCCACCCTAAAACAGCAGTAGAATGCTCAGAGTTTTTAGCCCTTCAGTTACATTTAAAACGTAGAATAACATACATTAAAAGAAAGTAAGAAGAGGAATTTGAGTCACTTCCGGTGGGTTGGCAAGGAGAAAAGAAGAGTGGGTTTATTCTGTGAAGGATATCTAGCATTATTAAATATCTCCAGCATCCCGGATTTCTGAAGGAGTTGTAGCATTATTAAATATCTCCAGCATCCTGGATTTCTGAACTAGAAAATTCAGATAGCTTTCTGGTATTAGTCAGATTTTGGGAACACTTGATTTTTCTCTTTTACATATTTTCTTCAGCTTCCAGAAATGTAAGCCAGTGTTAACCCCTCTGTAGTTGTTTACAGTTACGTGCAGAATGTTTAAAAAGTCCTATTTACTGAATAGCTGTTTCTCACCATATAGAAACTAAGATAGGAAATGGTTAACTTCTGCCAACTAGCTGGACATACTCACATATCTGTACAGATAAATGCAAACTATAATCTATAAATGTGCTTAAGGAACACCATCAATGTGTAGTATTTCTGTATTTTAGATCTTTCCAAGGTTTAAAAGCAGACTTTTAAAATTTCACACATTTCTGTGGCCTTGATGGCATTTTCAGGTTTAAACTTCAGGGTAAAATAAAATATAAGGTTAGATAACAGAAAATGTACTTAATTAATATAAATTTCATTTTAACAGTTTTACTGAAATGTGTATAACAAAGCTAAGTAAAACAGCATCCAAACAGAAATAAAATAATTTCATCTGAATGATTATTCCTGTGCTAAAAGAACTTTATATACATACACAGGAGTCTTTTCAACAGGAGGTCACTCTGGCAGAACAAGAGTCCCTGTGATCCTATCATTTCAACCCACCAAGGCAATGGCACCATCTTCTGGAAGTTACTAATGAGGTGACTTACTATTTTAATAAGGAACCCTGGTGGTGCAGTGATTAATGCAACTGACTGCTAACCAAAAGGTCCGTGGTTCGAAACCACCAGTGGCTCCGAGGAAGAAAGATGTGGCAGGCTGCTTCCGGAGAGACTCACAGCCTCAGACACGCTGCGAGGTTGTTATGAGTCAGAAGTGACTTGACGGCAGTGGGTTGGTTTATTAGTTTAATGGTATTTATTTTCGTGAACGAGCCTCCTGCTCCAAGCCCAAACCATCTAAACTGGTCCAATAACAACTACAGCAATTTGAAATAAGTGAGGAACCCTGGTGTCAGCAGCAACACTGAAAACTACTGCTTGATTAGAGAAGCAAAACGATCACTCTGTGTTTACTGAAAATTAACCACACAGCCACTGGTCGAGGGGCTGATCTGATCCACCTTTCTCTCCAGGAAGTAAAAGCCAAGACTCATTTGTTAGTCGTGGGCAGTAAGAAAAATAAATTCCTATTGTCCATCCTAACTTATTAACAATCCAAAGTAAATTATGCATGGAAAAAAAAAGTCACAAACACTTTAAAACGTTAACATGAGAAAACAGCCTGGGAGCCAGTTGGAAACGCCTCCCAAAAAACCTGGTTTAGGATCACTGGGAGGACACTTGATCTAAGCAGCAGATTAAATAAATAAATAAAAGCCCTGAATAGCCAAACTGTGCATTTAGTATACAACTAGTTTGTGAGGTCAAATGACACTCACTAGTTGAAGTTATATCTCAAGATGCTATTAATACCAAGAGACAAAAACAGACAAAACTAAAGCTTGTATTTGTTTCTTATAAAAGCTAATAATAATAAAATAAGTCTGTTTGAAGACCGCACCATATGGTACCCTGGTTAACAGTGAGACTTACTTGCTGTTGTGAGGGAGACTCTGAAGGCAAGTTATGGGATGACCTGCTTCGAGGCGGTGGCTGGGGGGGAGTTTCCAAACTTGGCTGGGGGGCAGACTGAGGCAAAGGGGCTGCCACAGGGACGAGAGGCTCCTGCATCTTTTGGACAGCGGGGGGCAGAGAAGGCTGCCCTGGAAGAACAGCCTGAGGCTTCAGTGGTTCAGGAAGGTGAGCTGGACCTAAAAACAAACCAGGTTCAGATGTTAGGTGTTTTCTAGAAAACCAAGTGCTTTTCCCGCCTTTAGCAAAATGTCAGGAGGACATGCTGGTTTCTTTTTCCAATAAGGAGCCTCATTTCTTGTGGTATAAAGAAGGAAGGGCATCTGTGTTTGAATAAGTTGTGGCAGGTGGGAGATGACAGATGGGAAAAGGAAAGAATACAGATCCAGTTGGTGTTTCTAACGGCATCTACCTCTTGGTGCCTCAGATGGTCTGCTCTGGCTTTCGGGAGTCAGTCTTCCAGCAGACGCCCGGGCATGGCTCTGTGGGGCACTGATAACTCCAGCACGGGGTGGGATCGTCTATAAATGGGAAACATAACATTTGAGACACTTATTCTCAACGGATAAGATTCTGTGAAGACATCTGCTTTTGTATCACATTTAATCTCCTGTCTGGTATTATTCCCCAACTCATCATTTTAATCATTCTCTATCTGTAGCTATATATTTTAAAATTTTCCCTTTTATTTTTAAGCTACCAGGAATGAGCTGACTATGTGCCAGGCACCGTGCTAAGCACTGTATAGGCATTCTCATTCAATCTTCAAACCATCTCTAAGAGGCAGGTATTATTTTATCACTCCGATTTTAAAGATGAGTAAATGTATGTAACCTGCCCAAGGCCACCCAGGGAGAAACAAGAGCTAGGATCCACACTCAGGTCTCACTGCAGGGCGCTTGCTCTTAGCTGCTGTGCAAGGCTGCCCTAACAAGAGAGCCCAGGAAGATGTTACAGGGAAGACGTTCCAGTTCACAAGGATAGGGAATGACCTCTATTCTGAGCAATTAAGAGGCTTACAAAAAAGCCACATTCTGATTTTTTTTTTTTCCCAAACACAAAAGTAAAACTCTGGAATGACTAACTCACTATTCTAAATTAAATACACTGGAAGACGCGCTGCTGAAAGACACATTTTCTCTTTTCATACTTTTCCTGAAGGCTCTAGGCTCACAGCTCTTACTTTAAGCAAACGTTAGTAAGATTGAATCTCACAAAATCCTGACTCTCTCCTGCCCTTACAGTGTCAGTATACTGGCTCTATCAGAACTGTTTTTCCTGAAACTTCACTAAAATCCTTCTGATCGAAGGAAGAGTTCATACGCTCCTCAGTTACTCAGATAATATATAATAAAAAGCTGTCCAGGTGTATCCTCTCCTCATACACTCAGACACTCTGAGCTATTTCTTTTGTGACCATGATTATTTCAGCCTGTCACTTTTATCCAAATACCGAAGTATGTTTAGTTACCTGTGAAGAGTATGTTAATATAATGCTAGAGTTGACAGGTACCTTATAGGTTTTCTATTGCAATTCCCTCACTTTACAGTAGAGGAGATTGAGGACTTCAAAGGTCACATGATTTCTCCAAGGTACCAAAATTAACAGTAGCAGATTTGGGCCTAGGACCTGGACCCCTCAGCTCTCGGCTGAGGCGCTGCCTACCGGTCTGGCTGCACTGTATCCAGCGGGCGCTGGGCCTGGGAGTCCGGCCTGAGGTGAAGGCTGACTGCGTCCTGGAACAAAGACATCACATCATGGAGTCAGGTTAAAAAAAAAAAGTCAAATCAAACATGAAACCATGTACTTACATTCCACGTGTTTATTTCATGGTCTAGATTTAATGTTAAGTAGCTAAATTCAAAAGTTTTTACCTATATTATCTTTCCGTGTCATTCCAGGGCTTTTGGGTGCTTGGAAGCAGGAAGGAAAAACAATCAGTCATAAACAGAGTAACAGTGCATAACATCAGCCAGCTGCTCTGTTCTATTACTGGCAGAAATGGGGGGGGTGTGAGATGGTAAGCAAACATGGGATTTGTGTTGGATCATGACAGAGGATGCTAGAGAGAAACAGCCCCAAGGAGAGAAACATTAGAAGAGCTACTAACTCTTTTATGGGAGACAAGTTTAGCCCAGTCTGATATCTCACTCACTGGGTCACTTCTAAGTTATTTTCCCAACAGAGTTCTCTACTGTGAACCTTGAAAACATATGGCCGGCGTGTGTGCACCGCCACGGCCTGTGTGCACAGCCACGGCCTGCATGTACGGTCACGGCCTGCGTGTATGGCCACAGCCTGCGTGTATGATCACAGCCTGTGTGCATGGCCACGACCTGCGTGTATGGTCATAGCCTGTGTGCACGGCCCACGTGTGTATGCTCACAGCCTGTGTGTATGGTCATACTGCTCCTCAGACACTGGCAGACAGCCTGCTCCTGAGCAACAGACAGAACTGCATTTTTCAAGTTATACAAGAGGCTCCTAACGGCACTCTTTTAGGGCTCCAGGGCTCCATGCTGTAGATAGCATTATGGCTAAAATAATCTTATAAGGAGGTGTTCTGGATTTCCATAACAAATCCTGTGACTAAGGAAGGAGACAGGCATACCTTACTATCAACATCAATATCATTGCCTTATGGAAGACACATTAAAAGACAGCTAAAGGACGAAATGAAATAAGTTACTTTTTGGATCAAAAAGAGTAGGAGGGTCTATCAAAGGCAGCATCAGAGATTTATCCACCTTTTTGAAAGCGAATTCAAGTACAGTTTTTATATGAAACGTATCAGCCCTTTAATAACTGATCTGAATGAACAGCCTCCCATCCGACTGGTCTTTTACACAATTCTAGCTCAGCACCACTGCACACAAAAGCACTGCTGTGGTCTGAGATTGTCCACCACATACTATCCTCGGATCTGAATCAAGAGTGTAATCACAGTAACTACTTTTTAAAACTTCAGGTTTAGTATAGGACATTTCTAAACATTCGACTTATTTTAAAAAGAAATTTGAAAGCCTTCCAATACAATAGTGCAGTAATTTCACATCCTACTCAAGTGCACCCGGAACAGAGCACAAAACAACACGAGAATTTCCGGGAAATTAAACGGGTATCTGTTAGAAACTATACACAACACAGAAGGAAAGAAAGACAGGAGGGAAGGGCGAGCGGACGGCTGGACTGAGAGAAGATTTGGAATGCCTGTAAGCAACCGAGGGGCTGTCGCTTGGAAACAAAACGAGAGGTCAACCTCGTAACACGGAAGTCTCATTACCTTCTATCATGGACTGAACTGTGTCCCCCAAAAATGTCTGTCAACTTGGCTAAGTCATGATTCCCGCTACTGTATGACTGTCCACCATTTTGTCATCTGATGTGATCTCCCTATGTGTCGTAAATGCTATCACTATGATGTAACGAGATGGATTAGCAGCAGTTATGTTGATGAGGTCTACAAGATTAGATAGCGTCTTAAGCCAATCTCTTTTGAGATATAAAAGAAAGAAGCAAGCAGAGAGACATGGGGACCTCATGCCACCAAGAAAGCAGTGCCGGGAGCAGACTGTGTCCTTTGGACCTGAGGTTCCTGTGCTGAGAAACTTCCAGACCAAGAGAAGATCTTCCTCCAGAGCTGACAGAGACAGAAAGCCTTCCCCTGGAGCTAGTGCCCTGAATTTGGACGTCTAGTCTACTGGACTGTGAGAGAACAAACTTCTCTTTGTTGAAGCCATCCACTTGTGGTATTTCTGTTATAGCAGCACTAGATGACTAAGACACCCTCCATCTCTCTCCTAGCTACCCCAGGACTGGGAGAGGCCCCAGCACCTTTTTAAGAGAGAACAGAAGCTGTATGTTGTCCACCGCCCACAGCACAGAATGAAAGGCAGGCATGCAAGACTCCTGCATCAGACTTACTTTTACAAAAAGGCTCTTTTATTGCTTTAAATTTCTTCAGAGACGTATCGTACAAACCAACGTGGCTTCCTATGCCTAGTCCAAACCCGAGTCCTCTCTTTCCTCAAACAGCAGAAACAGGACGATGGTTTACTTTTTATAGCTGAGATGACTCGCAGTGGAGAATCTAAACATCTATTAAATGAAAGCCTTTTGTCTTATAATCACCTCATTCCTTATATCCAGAGTTACAGTGGAGAATCTAAACATCTATTCAGTGAAAGCCTTTTGTCTTACGATCACCTCAGTCCTTATATCCGGAGTTACAGTCCTACTAAAAGCTCCCACATCTGATGGTCCAAAAATCAAGGAAAAAGAAATCGAAGAATGAAGTTCCAACTGCATTTCAAATTTCTAAGAAACAATATTTCATAAACATAGCAGAAGTCAATTCTTGACAGATTAGAAAACCAAAAGAAAAACAAAGCTCTGAAAATATTATACTGATTTTACCACCCAAGCTTACTTCCTTACAGGAGGTTTCCCGGGCAAAATACAATCTATTGCAGATACCACCTGTAAGAGAGCTATGACGAGAAGCAATTAAAAAATAAACTGGGTTTCTAAATAAGCCACTTGGTTGCTAATACAACGTTCCAAAAATTCATTTTTAAAACTTATTTTCTATAGGTTGTTTTCCTAATTAAAACAGAAGATAAGTAGAATTTATCATGAAAATTAAGTAAGCCGGACTTTGAACCAGGGAAAAATGTTTTCTGTAAGTCAATGGAAAAATGATCACCCTGCAGTATTTTGCAGACACTGTAGTGCTGAAATAATGTGGCGATTCTTAGTACATAAAGTCATTCCAGTCTACACAGCAACAAAGGCAATCTGTACCATCACTAGGCTTTGGTCAGAACATTGTTAGGCAGCCCGGGCAGAAACAGATCAACTACATGTGCACAGTGGACCTTAGTGATACTAAACCAGATTGGCAAAAGCTCTTGTGCCAAACCTGCCTCATTCCTTCTTGAGAACTAGATTAAATAAACTTGTCAAATGTGTACCTCCAACTGAGCTTTGTGAGTTTTCATGAGTTTAAAAGTAAGTTTACAAAAGCTAAGAAGCTTCCTGAATACAAACAAACACTTTGAGGGACAGAGTAGCAGGGGTGGAGGTCTGGGGACCATGGTTTCAGGGGACATCTAGGTCAACTGGCATAACAAAGTTTATTAAGAAAATGTTCTGCATCCCACTTTGGTGAGTGGTGTCTTAAAAGCTAGCAAGTGGCCATATAAGATGCACTGATTGGTCCCAACCCACCTGGAGCAAAGGAGAATGAAGAACATCAAAGACACAAGGAAAATATTAGCCCAAGAGACAGAAAAGGCCACATAAACCAGAGACTTCATTAGCCTGAGACCAGAAGAACTAGATGGTGCCCGGTTACCACCTATGACTGACCTGACAGGGAACATAATAGACAGTCCCTGATGGAACAGGAGAAAAGTGGGGTGCAGAACTCAAATTCTAGTAAAAAGACCAGACTTACTGGTCTGACTGAGACTGGAGGAACCCCAGAAGACATCACCTCCAAACTCTGTTAACCCAGAACTAAAACGATTCCCAAAGCCAACTCTTCAGACAAAGATTAGACTGGACTATAAGACATAAAATGATACTCGTGAAGAGTGTGCTTCTTAGCTCAAGTAGATACATGAGACTAAATGGATAGCTTCTGTCCAGAGGTGAGATGAGAAGGCAGAAAGGGACAGGAGCTGGCTGAATGGACACAGGAAATCTGGGATAGAAAGGAGGAGGGTGCTGTCACAGTATAGGGAGAGCACCTAAGGTCACATAACAATGTGTGTATAAATTTTTGTATGAGAAACTAACTTTGAGCCACAAACTTCCACTTAAAGCACAACTAAAAAGAAGGGGATAAAAAAAGTGAGTTTAACCCAAACTAATACTTTAAATAAAGAGCAATACACTCATTATTTAAAAATGCCTTATAGAAGAAAATCATAGTTCTTAAATTTAAAAAAAAGAGTCATGAGTCTTATAGTAAGTTATGACAAAGCCATGCAAAGTGAAAGATATGTTTCAGACAATTACTATAACTTTAAATTGTATTCCTAAGAAATCTTACTAATCCACAAGCTACTAAAAAAGGAATGTACTAGAGCATCACTAACCAAATACTTGGGAAATGTTCTGTGCTCACTGTACCTGAATCTCTTTCTAACTTAACATGACTTTTGGGAATTAAATATTTGCAACCAAAACGACTATTATTTATCAAGGAAAACTATTGGACCTTGATGAGGAGCTCAACTATGTTTACCTGCAAAACACAAGCCCTCACAGACTAGTCCTATTCACTACTGAAACTAAGCCCTAATCTTTTACCTGACAGGAGCTATTTTTCACCTGGAGCATAAATGTCATTCATTCTAATTTCCAGCCAACAGGGCTAAAGTACACTGCAGCTATAGGGACCACACTCCAAAACATGAACGAACCGCCATCCACACGTTATAACAAATGTAAATGGTTACCTCCAAATTCTTTTCTAGCAGGTGCAGGACTCCTAGCCCCTTAAGAGTTCACAAGAAAACACGCAGCAGAAAGGAAATGACATTAAGCAAAGAATTGAGATGTCAAAGATTGACTGCAGCATACATTATTTCAAATGTTATGTAGGAAGTACAAAGTAGTATCCAGACATTATAAAATATATATTTTTTGATGTATATACTTCTAATAATTCAAGTCATAACGTTATACTTGTTTAAAAACATTTACATGAATATATAAAATTTTATTTCATATTAAATAAGTATATTTATGTTCTTCATTCTAATTACAAATTTTATAGAAATTAGTAAACTAGTGATTTTGTGCTTATAAAACCCAGAAGTGAGGATTTTGGGGAATAATTCACACGTCCAACTACATCAACTTGGCAAAAACAAAGCCAAGCACCTCATGTGCACGTGCAAGAAAGCAGCTGTGGAAACACGTTAGAGAAATCCGGCTGACAGACGGCACTCTTTCACCTGTTCTGTCAGGCCGAGAGCCGACACGTTCTGTAAAGCTGAAGAAGCAGCAACAACGATATAAAGGCATCCAATCTAGTAGCTAGATACGTGGAAACACGCAGAGCATTTGTAAGTGGGGTGGAGGAGAACTTTCAGTCTAGCAGAAATGGATGTAAAATGGTCTGTTACCTGACGGTGGAGGTGGTCTCTGTGGAGGAGCTGGACGCGTGGGAGGAGCAACTGGGCGGGGAGGAGGAGGCCGTTTGGGCTCTAAGGTCTGAGAAGAATCTTTTTGCTGCAACTGTGTTGCTGGCTGAGAGTCGACAGGAGAACCTAAGAAATTATATTTCTTAGGTAAGAAGATCAGGCTCCAGTGGGTGTTGGCAGAGAGGTATACCAAAACCCAAAACCGAATCCACTTCCATCGAGTCGATTCCAACTCATGGAGACACTACAGGACAGAGTAGAACTGTCCCGGAAGGTTTCTAAGGAGCAGCTGGTGTATTTGAACTGCCAACCTTCTGGTTAGCAGATAAATGCTTAACCACTACACCACCAAGGCTCCAGAGAGGTATAGTACTTCATACCCATAATGCGTGTGTGTATAAAATTTCCCGTTTTGCTCATTTTCTAAATTGGTACATACAGGGTAAAGAAATGACACACATTTTCAGCATGGATGACAAGCAATTCTACCTTTAAATCACCCTTTGAGACCATGAAGAAACAATGAGAGCTCTAGGTTGACTCTGCAAACCTAGGCCCCAGGTGCTGAAAGCTGGCTTACTGGGTGTCCCTATCAAGATGGCACAAAGCACTGTTTAAGTCACTTGCAGTCAGCTGGCTGGTAGAGACAGGGAAAAAGAAAAGAGGAGTCTCGTCTTTCTCTCTCCCTCAGCTTATCTTGAATTTACATAATGAAGCCAGTTCTCCAAGAAGAGAATGGAAAATAAGAGACGTTTAAGAAATGGAAGGCATCTTTGGAGATGCTGATTGGCATGGAATAGTGACTTAATAATTTAATGTAACTGCCAGAGACAAATCTTTCCACTTTGGAGGCGAAATGATTATCAAGTTCAACTTAAAAAACTTGCTTTGTCTCTCCTTGCTTCATTATGTCATACTGATAACGTATAGATACATAGTTAAGTCCAAATAATTCATTTCAATAACAAGCATATAGATCTATAAACCAGTACCAGTTGCCCTCGAGTCAACTCTGACTCTTGGCTACCCATGAGTGTCAGAGTAGAACTATGCTCTGTAGTGTTTTCAATGGCCAACTTTTAGAAGTCAATTGCCAGGTCTTTCTTCTGAGGTGTCTCTGGGCACATCTGAACTTCCATCCTTTCGGTTAGCAGCTGAGCACATTAACCGTTCGCACTACACAGGGACTCCATATAGATCTATGTTGTTGTTGCTATGTGCCACCGAGTCAATTCCAACTCACAGCGACTCTATATGACAGAGTAGAACTGTCCCATAGGGTCCCCTAGATTATAATCTTTATAGGAGCAGATCACCAGGTCTTTCCTCCCACGGAGCAGGCCGGTGGGTTCAAACTGCCAATTGTTCACTTAGCAGCCGAGCTGTTTATCACTGTGCCACCAGGCTCCTTATAGGTCAACCCAAATGAATGAGATTCACAGCAAAGTGTTCTTACCATGTCGCTGCTGTTACTAGCTGCCATTTAGCATCACAACAGAAAACTGTCCATTTTAAGAGGTGGACAAACCTGACCACATAGAAAATGGATTTGAAATTTCTCATCTATTGACAGCCATGATGAGTGTCTTCTCCAGTGAGGATTTATTACCTACAAACCCTCCTCCTTTGTATGCACAGAACACAGGGTACACCCTGCAGCACATGGGTGGAGAAGTAAAGCAACAGTGGCTCCTTAAACGAGACTCAACTGCATTGGAGACCTGACCAGGTGACATCAAACACACTGGCTAAAAGCAAGTCACACACAACTTTCAAATCAAATACACACTGTGTGAACTTGGAGGCCCCGGAGTTCTGGACGGTGCTCGACTTGGTCTGACGGGAGGGGGCGGTACAGGACCCTCTGCTATGGTAGGTGACTGGCAGGGACTGGTCCGCGGTGAGGAGCTGGGTGAAGTGCCCAGGCCAGAGCTCGAAGCCGGCTGGAGATGCTGAGGAAGGATTTCCTCTACTTCCGCACTGTAGTCATCAACATCACCTGGGAAAAGCAGGGTTTACAAGATACCATTTTAATGCTCTCAGAGTTTTTTTTTCCCAAACCAAGTTTTAAAGGGTTAAACACACAGAATAAACCTGTTAATGTTACATTGCAAACATACATGGAATAAGCACGTAGGCATGTATAAACAAAATACATATATATGTATATATATCTAAAACTACAATTAATACAAACCCTCTCAGAGAAAAGGTCATAAGATAGTCTGTCTTCTCCGAGCAACGACAGGATGTGAGTGCCGACTAACCAACAGCTGGGGTGACTAAATGGGCTTTTAAATTTCCGAGCAGCTATCTCAGTGATGACTCAAAAGTTATCACTAAGCTCCCCCTCCCAAATCTTTCTACTATGCCCTATGGGACCCCTCTACCCCACCCTGGGGCCAGCTCTCAGACAGCCCCCATCACAGACCTTCCCTCAGTCTCCTTACTCCTCTTGCCCCCACGCTCCCCTCACCCACGCACACCTGCTCCCCTCACCCACGCGCACCTGCTCCCCTCACCCACGCACACCTGCTCCCCTCACCCACATGCACCTGCTCCCCTCACCCACGTGCACCTGCTCCCCTCACCCACGTACACCTGCTCCCCTCACCCACGTACACCTGCTTTGCTTTAGCTGAACACTGACTCTCCCTGAGGGTCTCCCCATCCCACGTACCTCAGGGTTGGAAACTGGGGTCAGGCCACCCCTTGAAACCTAATTCCAGAACATTAATCTTCCAACCACCAACAAAAAGGTCGATTTCTCCGAGGCTTATGCCTTATGTCCACCCCACTTGTTGCAATAATCCCCAACCTCCATCCTTCTGGTCACCGGAGCCTGTTCACAGGACTAAGCAGACAGTAAGAGGGTAAAAGTTGGGTCTTACCATCTTTCTGTGCAACGTCAAAGTCCATGGGGGCAGCCCATTCAACAACCTAAATAAATGCCTTGTCTTATGCTTACTGATATCACCTCCAGTCCAAACACACACACCCCAGACATGGCTGCCCCTCAGAACTGTACTGTCTCTGAAATAATACGCTCAAATGCTTCATGGGGACCACCACCTCCAGCCTTTCAGCTCTCTCCCTCGGCTACTCTCTTTGATCTGCTGACCTCATCAGGATCGAGAATCCCTCTACTTTTGGTCTGCACCTGACTTTGTTCGCTTCTATATGTGTCTTTAGATTCTATGATTCTTCACCTCAACCATTTCCCTATGTCACTTCTCTTCCATCACACCTGCCTGACAAAACCCCAGCCCTGGATCAATGCCACCGTTTACTCTCTGCCACCGCACCTGGGCTGCTGCTGCTAAAGGAAACCTCACGATCCTGAAGATCGCAGTCAAACTAAATGTGTCATTTCAGCCTCATCTGGGCTTTCGAAGCTGCCTGGCCATCCACGGTTGGCTCTCCCCTCACCCCTTCTCCACAGGAGCTGTATCTAGAACCATTTCAACTCTATGGAAACTGTGAGGTGCCCCACTCCAGCAGGTAACTGCACCTCTAAGCTTCACAGAGAAAAGAGAAGTCGTAAGATGGGAGCCCCCTTCAACAGGCTGCCCCGGAGCCGGCACCCGGGTATTTCTCAGCAACCCTGCTCTGCATTGTTCTGCCTTGCCCTTCCCCAACCTCGTCAGCCTTTCTCCTCTCCCAGCGCTTCTCCATCAGCATGAAGCATTCTCAGGCCTCTCTCACTGAAAGACAACACTTCTTGGATCCTCAATCCCACTGGAGAAACGACCCTCTTCTTCCCCTCCCCTCGCCTCCACCTCAGCCAAACCTCTTTAAAAAGCTGTCCGCAGGCACTCTGCACTTCTTCACCTTCCACCTGTATGTCAGTTTACCACTACCTGGCTTCACTGCGCCACTGAAATTACCCTCGTCAATGTCATCAAAAACCTCCCTCCTGGTATGAAATCCAAAGGACAAGTCTGGGTCTTAATTTCTTCTCGTCCCTGTGGTAGGACATCACTGACTACTCCCTACTTTTTATGCTCTCGTTGCTTATTTTTCTGCCACTATACTCTCCTGAGGAGCCCTGGTGGCACAGTGGTTAAGCACACAGCTGCTAACTGAAAGGTCAGCAGTTCAAACCCAGCAGCTGCTCTGAGGGAGGGAGATGTGGCAGTCTACTTCTGTAAAGATTTACAGCCTTGGAAACCCTATGGGGCAGTTCTACTCTGTCCTATAGGATCGCTGTGAGTCAGAATTGACTCCACAGCAAAGGGTTTGGTGTTTTGGATTCTATTCTCCCGGTTCTTTGATGTTTCTGGTTGTTTCTCTTCATTTTCCTTTTACAGACAGCTGCCTTCTGCTTAAAGTCAGTGTTCTGCAGGACTTGATCTGGACTAGTTCTCTCCCTTCTCTGTACAATCCTACTGAACAATCCAACAAATGCCCATGGCTTCACCTAGAGCCACCTCGGGAGCACCCCACAGCCACCACCTGCACCTGATTGACTCTCGGACACTTCAGAGTCAACATGCTCAAAACCAACTCCATCCCCGAGCGCACACCTGCCTCCTGCAGCCTTCCTTCTTCATCTACCCCTCACAAGCTACACTTGTATAATCATACAATCGTATAATGGACTTTAGCACTTCCCTGCCCGACCCCAGCCCTCTGTGCCTTCACCTTCTGCCAGGATCACTCCTCTCCACCCTCCTTCATTCAATTCTTGCTCGGCCTTCAGATTCTCCAGTTACATTTCAATTCCTCTGGGAAGCCTTTCCCAACTTCCCAATTCCAGGTTAACTAACTTTCCCATGAGCTCCCAAACGCCCTTCATCATCGAATTTACATCCCTTTATTATAATCGCCTGCTTACTTGTGTCTAAGACCCACTAAGCTGTGAGTTCTGTAAGGGCAAGGACCACATCTGTTGAATTTCCAGCATCTAGCATGTACCTGGCACATAAAAGGCACTACATAAACGTGCGCGGACTAGTAAATGAACGAAGAACTTTGAAAACTGGAGATTAACCTTGTAAGGTCTTCAACTCTTAAATGCAACACCTAGCTGTACAGGGTATACCATATGATGTGTGTCATTTTATAAAATAAGATATGCATTTTAATGAAAAATATGCTAGAACAAGACAGCATTAGAAAGCAAATGCATCTTACCATGTTTAAGGAAATGATTATATCCAGATAACCTGTCCCAAACTCCAAACCTAAAATGGCTACATTTACATGGGTTGGTTCAGTTTCAAATGCATGTGTTCCTGGCACTTTGAATCTTTCAAAATTACTTTGGAACATATTTTCTTTTGCAGTAACTATTTTGAACTCATTTCTAGTATCAGAACACCCATTCTAAACTTTTTTCTTTTTTTTTTTTTTACCTTAACTGCATTTAGTAGAGGGAAACTAGACACTAATAATACCAAAATATAAACTAACATTTGTAAATGTCTGCATGTGTGAATGGCAAAATCGAAAATGCATTTAAAGTGTCGGTATCAGCAAAATCAACACAACACAATGCAAAACAAAACCTAACAAAAACTGCCATTTGTGCTTCAAGGAGGAGGAGAAGGATGAACTTGGATAGTAAGACTTTAGATAGATGGTGTCATGGACTGAATTATGTCCCCCCAAAAATGTGTGTATCAACTTGGCTGGGCCATGATTGCCGGTATTGTGTGATTTTCCCATATGTTGTAAATCCTGCCTCTATGATGTTAATAAGGG
The DNA here is from genome assembly GCA_030035585.1 of Dugong dugon. Taxonomy (NCBI): domain Eukaryota; kingdom Metazoa; phylum Chordata; class Mammalia; order Sirenia; family Dugongidae; genus Dugong; species Dugong dugon. The sequence goes on along the minus strand of CM057473.1, from coordinate 3,810,843 downwards.
AGGATGGGCAGCAGTTATGTTAGTAAGGCAGGACTCAATCCACAAGACTGGATTTTGTCCTGAGGCAATCTCTTGAGATATAAAAGAGAAGTGAGCAGAGAGACAGGGGGACCTCATACCACCAAGAAAGTAGTGCAGGAGCAGACTGCATCCTTTGGACCAGGGTCCCTGAGCAAAGAAGCTCCTAGTCTGGGGGAACACTGATAAGAAGGCCAACAGAGAGATAAAGCCTTCCCCTGGAGCTGACGCCCTGAATTTGGACTTTCAGCCTACTTTACTGTAAGGAAATAAATCTCTCTTTGTTAAAGCCATCCACTTGTGATACTTCTGTTATAGCAGCACTAGATGACTAAGACAGATGGAAAGGAAACTCATCTAGAACCACACAAGTAAATGTGTTCCATAAACAAACCTTCCATATCGAAATCTGCCGTCACCTCTGCATCTTCACCAAGCAGGGTCGAGCTGGTTGACGATGGCAAGGGTACGCTAATTTTCTCCAAACTCATTTCTTCCTCCAAAGTTCTGATCCAGTCTGGACTTTTTAAAGTAATAGTTATAGTCCGACCCAATAACTAGTTGAATAAAAAGGGATAAAAAGATTTATTGGCACAAAAATAGATTATTTTGGAATAAAATGGCTGCCTTGGTTGTACTATGAAATGGTGTAGAAGTTAATCGAGTTAGGCGCAATTCACACTGAATTTTTTAAGTAGTCTAAACACTGCTCCCGACTCTCCCTTTAAAAAAGCCTGTGGTAGGACAGTGATGACAGTCGCACAACTTGAAGAATGTCATCAATGTCACTGAATTATACGTGTAAAAATTGTTGAGATGGTGTATGTTTTGTTATGCATATTTTCACCACAATTAAAGCTTAGGAAACCCGTACAGCTGTCCGCTGCTGGAGAAATGAAGCCTGGATTTCAGTTCTTCTGTCTAGTGACCAGATACTTAGAAATCTAAGATTTGTCTAAAAATTCAGAAAAAATTGATAGACACACCATTTCACAGAACTGTTCCCAGGCCACCCATGTAAACTCTCCCATCAACGATATTCTGACTCACAGATTAGGAATATTTCCAACTAATTAAAGTTTCTCTCACTGGGACTGTTATCTATGGGAATCATGTTACCTGCACTTAAATGAGGTACCTGGGCACCATGACCCAAGTCAATAAAACAAGTTCCTAGGAACAATGAGCACCAGTCCCCTTGTTATAAATAAAGCATTTTCTTCATTTGATAGAAATTCTTTCTACTATACAGATGAGCCAGGATATCTATTCTCAATTCAATTTTAAACTCTTTATATAATGAAATGTAATATAATAATAGAAATCAAATTAAGAGACACACATTTTCTTCTTAAAACCGAAAAACCTAAACTGCCTTTCAAGTCGATTCTGACTCATAGCAGCCCTATAAGACAGAGTAGAACATCCCCATTAGGCTTCCAAGGAGTAGCAGGTGGATTTGAACTGCCAACCTTTTGGTTAGCAGCCGAGCTCTTGACCACCGCACCACCAGGGCTCCATTTTCACTTCAGCTCTATTAATGGTTAATCTCTCTAGGGAGGATCAAAATAACCCTAGGCTAATCAGAAAGTTATTCTAAATAAAAAATATTTAACCTATAATTCCTCACGCATGTCATAATGGCTTAATCTGCCTGAACTAATAATACATTTAGATAATTTTGTTGCACATCTCTAAGAACATACAGATGCTTAACTTCTGAATGGTTTAAGATCGACAAATGCTACATTACCTCTTTACCATTTAGGTTCAGAACATTCAAGGCAGAGCTTCCCTCCAAAAATGTAACCCACATTTTATCTTCTACAAATCTTTACGAAAAAGAAAGAAAAAAAACATAATTAATATATTAGACATAACTAGCCCGATGACTACTCATTAACAAGTGCCTATCGGGCCAGGGAGGTAACACAAAATGAGTGAAAAAATAAAGGAGGGAGAGCAGCAGGGCCAGTGCTGACCTAGAGAGGGCGCTCTCCCCCTAAAAGCATTCAAAGTCAAATTCCTGTCAAATACTATGCTAATAAACAGTCTGCCAGAAGAAATGACCTATGGGCCTCCATTTATGATCCCCGGTAATCCAACCCTTCAATTCACTGAAGAGGAACAAAGGGCTAGAGGGTAAGCGATTTGTTCACAGTGACTCAATAAGGCCTCCTGATCTGTAAATCCAGTACTGTGTCGTTGCTGCAGCGACTTCCCTGAAGGAAACGCCCTTTGACGGAGGACAGGGAGATGTCCGTGACAACCGGCCCCGGGTGCCAGGCATGGTCCTTGTCTTTGATCAGTGATAAGCCATGTAGTCTCTTGGAACTTCAATGGCCTTTGCTATGATTCTAAGGTGATAATTTTGAAAGAAGAAACTCCCAAAAGGAAAAAATGTAAGGGAGATTAGAACAAGTTCAGAAGAGGATAGTCACTACTAAACAATCAGGTTATTACACAAAAAAGAACAAAACAATGTATAACATCATCAGTCTCACTCACAACAATTTTTTTTATTTTTATTTTTATTGTACTTCAGGTGAAGGTTTACAGAACAAATAGTTTCTCATGAAACAGTAGTACACATATTGTTTTATGACTTAGTTAACAATCCCACAACATGTCAACCCTCTCCCTTCTCAACCTTTTTTTTTTTGGTGAAAATATACATAGCCAAAGATACACCATTTCAAAAATTTCTACGTGCACAGTTCAGTGACATCGACTATGCTCTTCCAGTTGTGCTGCTATTCTCACTTTAGATGAAGGCTTACAGAACAAAATAGTTTCTCATGTAACAGTTAGTACAGATGTTGCCCTATGACAATGGTTAACAACCTCACACCACATCAACACTGTCCTTACTCAACCCTGGGTTCCCTATCACCAGCTTTCCTGTCCCCTCCTGCCTTCTGGCCCTTGTCCCTGGACTGTTGTGCCTCATTAGTCCCATTTGGTTTTATGGGGCTGTCCACTCCCCGGCTGAACGGTGAACCTCGGGAATGACTTCACCACTGAGCTAACAGGGTGTCTGGGGGTCACTGTCTCGGGGTTTCTCCAGTATCCGCTAGGCCAGGAAATCTGGTCTTTTTTTTGTGTGTCACTCACAACAATTTTATGAGTCAAACTACCCCTAACTGTATAAATCAAGTTCACAAGTCTTCAAAGATTTTTCAAAGAGAGGGGAAAGCACATACACATACACACACATACACACTTACAGTAGGATTCAAAAGTAAAGATTCTAGATAGTGAGAAGAAAAGGCAAAAAAAAAAAAAAAAAGTGTGCACAAGTACTTTAACTGATTGAAATCAAAAGCCTGGTACAGGTTTCTAGTCACTCAAACATGACGCAGGTGAGTAACTTTAATTTCTTTGCTATAAATTATTAAGTTGCCCTCACTGACAGACAGTGGTGGCTGTGCATGAATGAGCTGATTGGGAATCAAACCCAGGTCTCCGACTGAACCACCACTGCCCCGACTATGCGTCTAACACCCATGAATTTCTGTAGACCATTTTGGAAGCTGTATCCTGCCTGTTCTTACTCACTACGGTAAAAGCTTCTAGGGCACACTTCCCCCACCCCAACTAATATCCGGATCTATATGTATCTAACTTTCTCCCATTCACATTTCCAGGGAAGCTCTTATTTCAGTAGAAACAGTTTACAGATTTCAGTCACTCCGTAACAGCTGTCTTATTCCAGACTAAACCCCACTGCCGCTGAGTCAATTCCAACTCCTAGTGACCCTGTAGGACAAAGCAGAACTGCCCCATGGGATTTCCAAGGCTGTGATTATTACGGAAGCAGACTGCCCACATCCTTCTCCCCAGGAGCGGCTGACGGATTCAAACTGTGGACCTTTTGGTTAGCAGCAGAGCACTTAACCACTGCGCCACCAGGGCTCCTTTTCTTGGCTACAAAGTAATAATCAGTTTAGTCTCACTGCTCAGGGCAGTCTTCTCCTTGTTTACTTTAACTGTCTGCTTTTTCTTTGCCAACGTGGTTGTCTTAAGGTGCAGTAACTAGAATATTACGGTGTGGATATGATGTTTTATGAGGTTAAAATAATCCCTCGTTCTGTTACCAGTACATTTCCTAATGACAACAGGCACTCTGGGGAGCTTTGGCCCCAGCTGCACACTAAGTTCTCTAGAGCCTGGGGTAAAAAGACCAGCAGGTGCTTTTCCCGTATCAGAGCCCGTCACCCTTTAGGGACGGTCTGCATTGTTTCTAGCTCAGCGCTCTCTTACGTTTTCTCATAATGACAGTGACTCTGCTACTCTGCAGCCCACGCACATAATTCACACGATGTTCTTGGTGGCATGGCATTTCCATACTTGGCAAAGCTTACTGGTATCTGCAGACTTGGAGATTTCACTATGTACTTGCTAGAGTTTTAAGATTTTGGAAAACCTTTTTGCTTTGTTTTAAGGCTTTGGAGTAGATCTTTGTTAAAAGATCTGAGGGAAGTCTAAATAGGACTTCTTCTCTATTTGCTAATTTACTCTATGAAAGAATTCCAGATTTCTTAGGCACAATTCTCGGCTCTACTGAAACTACACCATCTCAATTCTGAGGACTAATGCTGTTTAGGATCTTGGGAAGCCATTATACATGGGCTGATCTTCCCAACTAGATTACAAGCAGAAACCAAGTCTTGGGCCGTGTTTTCTCTGCTCTTCCATACCACCTAGTACAGAGATTTGCCCACCAAAATCTATAAAACATACTCAAATAAGCAAATAAACAGCACAGAAATTTAATAGTACCTCTTCCCTATGAAATTCAGAAACATATATGTCATTCAATCTCTCAAAATCACTGTACACCTGGAAGAGAACATATTTTAAAAAAGGAAAGAGGTGCCTGGCTCTGCAAAGGCAGACGGTTAAGTAAATGAGGGAAACCAAGCCGGGCGGAGATGACCCCTGACTACTCATGTGGCAGCGCTGCTTCTCAGCTGGCTGGAAATAAAACAGACTTGAAATCACTGAAAACCTCAAATGTCTTGAACTTAGGGGGGATAAAGTCACCCCACTTTGGTCTGTCTTTCTTTAAAAAAACAGAACGGCAGTCAGGGCTGCATTTTGCTATATGGCTTTGTTTGTTATGTGTTATTTTGTACACTGCTTCTGCTGTTGTTAGGTGCTGTGGAGTCGGTTCCGACTCATAGCAATCCTACGTACAACAGAACGAAATGCTGCCCTGTCCTGCGCTATCCTCCCAATCGTTGTTATGCTTGAGCCCATTGTTGGCAGCCACTGTGTCAATCCATTTCACTGCAGGTCTTCCTCTTTTTGGCGGACCCTCTACCTGACCAAGCATGATGTCCTTCTCCAGGGACCGGTCCCTCCTGATAATACGTCTGAAGTACATGAGACGAGTATAGGAATCTTGAAAGATCACACCTAAATTTGCACCTGTTTCTGTCCTCAACTGTTCATATCACATTTCACTATTTAACTCTGAGTTGGTTTCAAAACCTTTCTGTTCTTTGAATTACCTATCTATGGTATGACTTTTCTTTAGTTTGAAAATACAAATACTCATGTACTATTCAAACACTGAGGTTATTTCTAACATAGAAACTATCATTTATAAATAATATAGGATAATAAATACTTTCCTCACCTTATGAGTATAACTTCACCATAATTTGCAAACTGCTGCAGAAGCTCATCAATCAAAGCATCATCAAAAAAATTATTTTCTGGTAAAGAACTTTTGATTGAGACCAGTACTGTGCCATCTGGTGGACCCTGAACTGAAATCACTTCCTTATAAATGTTTTGCCTTTCTTCAGCTTCAACTTCAAATATATCTGTATCAATCAGGGCAACGACAGGCCTGAAGACATAGAAAAAGACAGATGTATTAGAAATGTTTGAGAACGGACGTTCTTCAAACAAATTTCAAGCACCATTAGAAATACAGAAACTGTTGAAACCTGTGGTCAGAAGTCTTCAGCTCGGCCCTTCCGTAGTGCAGCAGCGTGCCAGGGGTCCAGGTGTAGAGGATTTTACTTTCATCCTGAAAACTAGCATTTAGAAGATCTAAATCTTCAGCTGTAGTCGGATAAGACAAAGCACAAGAGATGCTGCATGAACTTGACACATCACGTGGAGCAGGAGCTGCTTCCTATTTGTCACTAGCTTTAGTTGTCTGAGGCTAGAATACCTGACACGCTTGTTACTAGGCAAGTGGGCGAGACACCGTTAAGTCAGAAAGGCTTTTTTTTAGTAAAATTATCGTTTTATGCCTTACTTAATAAAAATTAATTTAAGAATGTGACTTTACTTCTGAGATTATTTAAAGGCCTCTGACCAAAGATGTTTCATAAATACTTCGACAGACAAGAGGCAGTTCAAAATATCTGCAAGTCACTTTAATTATTCAAGTTAAAAACCTTAATTAGCATTCAAGTGAAAACTTCACAAAAAACGTTTCCTTGCTTCTCTTTATATGAAATTATGTCACTAAAAAGCAAATGGACTGAAAGTGAATGAAATTATTATAAGCAGGTCTGAGAATACTTAAACATATTGGTATTATACTTAAATTTTGTTTATTCTATTCTGGATAACTTTTGTTGAAAAAAAAAATAGCTCTGCTGTTCTCATCTAATATTCATATCCTTCCCTTCTCCCTCATGAACTCTGCATAACCATTCAAATGAAGAGGTCCATTTCGTTTCCCAACCTGATCTATCAAAAGGCCACTTCCTTCTCCTCCAAAGGACGCGGTCCGTCCAGGCTGGCGTTCGGCACTTTTCACTGGTGTCGTAGTCATCAGAAAACAAATCATACTTATATGTCGGAGCAAAAGTTACTTTCCCCTCTAAAAATCCTCTAAAAATCTAAAATAAACATATACAAAGTAAGTTACCTTAAAGGTGAAAAGTGAAAAGTTCTGTTTTCATTCAGGCAGGCGTTCATGAAAAGTGAGGCTGGATAATCTCACACTGAAATTTGTACTTATCTGATGGACACTTCCAACTGAACGGAGCAAAGCTCAAGAAAGAAACAGCCAAGACGCGGCCACTTTCACACCACTTGTTTGCCCTTCAATTGAACGAACTATGAAAACACAAAGAAGTGAATCCCACCAGACCTCTGAGCTACACCGGACATTTTAGAGCTGTGTGGGCCTCTGGAAATCATCTTGCCTGATGGCTCATTCTCCAGTGAAGAACCGAGGCTTACAAAGGGTACGTGGTGCCCAAAGGTGGGAATTCAAGTAACAGGACCACCAGACACCATACCAAGTGGCCTCCAAGCCCCTCTACTTACAAAAAAAATTCCAAAGTTTTGCAGTTATGTTTTAAGCAGTAAGTTTCAAAATGGTAAATGATATGAGAAACAAGAGAAGAAAAACAAACAGATCAGTATAAGATCTGAAAGTCAAAAAACAGTAGCCTTGAAGACTAAGATCCTGAACTCACTATTATAAAAAAAAATACAACAAAAATGTGTATCCTTTACTACTTGAAAGTGAATCTTACAGAGACACAATATATTTTTTCTCTTAGAAATCATGGGTTTTCTTTTTTTTTCTTTAAGGAATGGTAATTCTTTACCTGTTAAGTTACATATATATATATACACACATATATACATTTCTTTACTCTTAATAAATATATATAACATATGTATTTACGCTTTAATAAATATATATAACATATATATTTATTAAAAGTAAAGAGACTTTAAACACACACACACCCATGATTAAGGAAAGCATGTTTCGTTATTAAAAACCCTCTAAGATACAAAAAGTACCCCCCTCTTCAATGCAAGTATGTATATACCTGTCCAGCATTTTTCTGATTGATTAGTTGATCTCCTGCTATAAGAGAATCCCAATTTTGTTGTTTTATAAGCTCTTTAACTTCTTCGTTAGGGAGATCAATTCGATAGTTGAAATCACCACACCAAAATACATAATCATGGGAAAACAGCATCCTTCCCTGGAAGCAATGAGAGGGAATTTTAAATCCAAAACCATTTTTCCCCCAGATATGCTTCCCTCCCTCCTATGACCTAATAGTATCAACACATCAAGTATCCATTTAGGTGAATGGTGCTGATGTTTCTAGGAATTACCTTAAATTTTCAAAAACACTGATACAGAATTCGGGTAGGTAAATTAAAATGTGTTTCAAAGCTTCATTTTCAAGAACAAGCAGCAGGAGCTTACCATGGGGAAACTCAGTTTCCGCGCTATCTCTACAAAATCTTCGTTTCTCTCTTTGACTTGTGACTGGCCTGCAGCGAAGTGGCTGCAGACGAAGCAGAGGCTTGTGGTGTGGAACAGCATCCGGATGGCAACAGCTCCCTTATTCCCAGTAGCACCTCCCATCCCAGTCTTCACAGTGTCAACTGCGACATCCCTTCAAAACAAAGAATCCTAAATCAGAGATCTGAAATGTCAATAGTTCCACGCCCACCGGAAATGAGGAACGTATATCATATGATCGTACAACTACACGGGAGAGCAGTGCTGTGAAATAGGACACTGCAGTTATTAATGACTCTTCAATTCAAGTACAGTTTAAAACGAGAATGATGCCTAAGGGTTTCTCTGAAGCAGCAAACATTCTAGGCCTTTTCTGGTTCCCTTTCCCATGGCAGAAGGTAGCCTTCAGAGAGTGCTCTGTTCACTGACCTGATAAAAGGAGCATGCTGTGGTCTGATAAAAACAAAGAGGCAGACGCCCACCAGCTGCTCAGAAGCCAGCAGCACATACTTGTTGTCTCTGGAGATTGTCTTCTGAAGTTCCACGGCCCAGAGCTTCTGATTAGTTGTGCTACCATAAAATATTAAAAAGGGAATCTCTTAAGAGAGATTGACAATAGCCTATTTTATAAGACAATTGCCGATTATATGTTCATATGCCTAAATTTCATAAGACTGCTAACAGTCAAGGAAGCCACACCAACAGTGAAATATTTACATGTAGGCTGGTGTTTTGTTTTGTTTCCTTTTAAAAGGAAAACCCAAAACTTGGCCAAAAGAACATCATACTTCAAAATCCAATCGATGACTCTTTGACAACGAAAACAGAAACTTCCTTATTTTTCTGAATTACATCAATGTCTTTTTAAACACTTATTATAGTAAATCACCACATACCCATCACTCAGCTTCAACAATTATCAACATTTTGCCACCTTTTTTTTTTTTTTTTGTAAACCTGGAGTATTTTAAACCAAATCTAAGGCACATGTCACTTCACCTGTGCAGACATCAGTATGCAGCTCTAACACAATAGACATTTTTATATAATCCCAATATCATTATCACACTTTAATATTAACACTTCCTTAGCATCATCTAACACTCAGTTCATATTCAAATTTCCCCAATGATATCTTCTTGCAGTTGGTTTCTTTAAAACAAGGTCCAAACAAGGCCTACACAGTGCACCTACTTATCTCTTGAATCTCTTTTAATCTTTAGTGGTCTCTCAATGTCTACCTCCTCTTTTAAAGAAACTGACATCTGCCTTATAAAATGGTCAACAGCCTGGATTGGCTGATCATGTCCTCATGGTGTCTTAACTGGTCTCTCTACCCCTCACATTTCCTATAAACTGCGAGTCTGATGTAGAGGTCTGATTAAGAAACAAGTTCAATTTTTCTTTTGACGGGTGGGGACAAAAACCCCTCCGGTGTGATGCTATGTCTTTCCTGCTGCATCACAACAGGAGGTGCACCGTCTCGGGGATGCTCAGGGGGTCGCAGTCTGACCCACTCTTTTGTAAAGTTACCTATTAACCTTCCAGCCAAGGTCTTAGCATCTGTTGATGATCATTGCCTAGATGACCTATTATTTCACTCGGGTTTTTACAAAACGTTACTTTTGTAATTTCATCATTCCACTGGCATTTATAATAAGCTGCAATTCTATAAAGAACTTTCTCTTATCGACTATTCAATTACTTTGAAATACAGTTCGTGTAAGAAAGGCAGGATAAATGCTTGATTCTTAATCTATGCGTTTTAAAAGCAGTTTGTATCCAAGAATCTTCAAATGGAAACCAAAAAAAATTTTTCAGATCTCTATGAACTCAAAGAATTTTATACACCAAATCAAATTGAAATGAGTGGATGGAAAAGAATTAATACTCAATGAACACTAATTGCAGGTTAGGCAGATCTACATGTTATTCTAACATGTTTAACTCTAACAACCACTTGGAGATTATTCTAATTCCTAGTTTATGGTTGAGAGTATTCTCATTGCTCAAGGTCACGCAACTGGTAAGTGGCAAAGCCAGATTATGACCTCACATCTATATAACCTAACACTATACCACACCACATCCAAAATACACAGTCGGAACACACACTCACTACTTACTTGCCATAATCCTACTGCTTTGACTCTGATTCAGAACTGAGAATGACAACTTTCTTCCCTTCCTTCAGGTCTCTCCTCAATGAACCCGCCCTGACTATTCCATTTAAAACTGCCAACACCTTTCCACCTCCACACAGATGATCCCCTTTACCTCTACCTGTTTTCTACTGCACTTTTCCTCTTCTAACACACTGTACGATTTACTTGTTACAGTATTGTTTACTGTCTCTTCCCACTAGAATACAAAGCCCATGAAGGCAAGGAGTTTTGCATGCTTTATTCACTGATGTACTTGCAGCACTTAGAGCAACTGCTTAGCAGATATTGGTTAAATAAAAGAATGGATAATCACCACTTTATTAAAGAATAATCTGATTAAACTCCATTTAGACAAATAATTGAACACTTTGTTTGGTAGTAGGAACCCTAAAATTATGTTCTATTGTAAGACCCGAATAGATATTTTCAGGAAAATATTTAAAATAACAAATGAATAAAGTCAAGATTTTTTTCTACTTCCCTAACATAATTGTTATTCACTTCAGCTAAGAAAAAAACTGCAATTTGCAAAACTGATAACTATACCACACTATTTTGGCCCATAATTTGATTCTGAAAATCTTTAAAATGTCGTAAAGCATGGGCAACTGCTCAAACTTAAAAGCAAAAGCGTATTTTATGTTAAAATACAACACTCAAGCTTTTAAGTTTCAGTCCAATAAACTGTATTTGTAATACGGTGTCAGAGTAGGCATTCTCAAAGTGTGGTCTGGAGACATCCCTCTGGGGTTCCCGAAGCCCACGAGGTCCGAACTGTTTTCACACTAATAGTAAGGCACTGCTTGCCTTTCCAGTGTGCTCACTGACATGTTCACTGACGACGCAAAAGAAACAACACGCAGAAGCGCTGATGCCTTAGCACGACCCCGACACTGGCTGTCAGTCCTCACCGCCAGGCACTTCCACTAACAAAATGGTAATTTCACTACGAATGCCCTTGATGAAGCAATAACATTATTAACTTTATCAAATCTCAACCCCTGAGTCACACCTTTTTAAAACTGTATGATGAATGTGGAAAAAAAAGCAAAAGTACCTCTGCTGCTGACTGAGCACAATGGCTGTGTCACTGTAAAACGTGACCATTTGAGTTGTGAGCTGAACCCCGCTTTTTTCATGGAAGACAATTTTACTTGAAGAGCTAATGATGTAACAAACCATGGTTACTCAGACTTGGGAATCTGACAAACATTCTCTCAACTAAGGCTACTGCTTCAAGGAAAACAATTGGCAGTATTTCTTTACAATGATAAAACTTGAGTTTTCAAGCAAAAATTAGAATTCTGGGAAATATGTATCTGCCACTGTGAACTTGACAGCTTCTCAGTACTTAAAGAATTTTCTGATGAGATCGGTGACTATGTTAATGAATACAGTGTTTTGATATTGTATAATAAAATGTATCAAAATCTGGAATATCTGGGTAACTCAGCGAACCAGTATTTTTCCAATCACCAATACATGATGTTATAAAATCACACAGCAGTAAAAGGTAGACAAATGAACTTCATATAACAAAGTATAAAAAGTTCACTGATAGTCCCTGATTCCACATTACAACTAATCTTTAAAAGACTACTTGTTGAGTCTTGATGTCGCATTAAAGAAGAAATTACCTCAAGTCTATTGAAACCCTCCCTTTTCCAATTACGCAGCTATGTGATTTTCTTCACATGCTTCAACTGAAACAACATGTTGTTAAGAGACTGACACAAAAGTACCAATAAGAATTCAGTTGCCTTAGAGATACGCAAAACTACAAACCAATGTAGCCCTTTCTGTTGTAGAAATACACTTATTTTACAAAAATCTTATTTATGTTAACATGGAATGGGCTTATTATCATTATTTTAAGATGAATTAAATGTCTTGAAAATGTCTGTTTTAATCTCTAGTACAATAGCTATCGAGACATATAACCACATTAAAAAATATCTTTGAGATTAAAGAGTGTGTAAAGGGGTCCTGAGACCAAAAAGTTTGAGAACTGCTGTTTTACAGTTTACAAGGCACCTTTATGTACATACATTACCTCAATCTATCTTTCTAACAACTCCTTAGTTAACTGCTGTCCATCCCTCAACTGGAAATTTTTCCCGTGTGTTACCTGGCTGGCTTACCTTGCATTCACAATGTTTCCAGCATTCAACTCCACCATTTCTTCAAAACCAATTGCAAATACATCAGTTGGCTTACTTCTTTTATCTATAATTAACATCCAAGAAAGACTTTTTTTAATACAGACTCAGCCAAATGGCAACCCTCTTAATGCAACAAAGATCAATACGAGAGCCCTTAAAAATTCACTGAAGTTCAATCAAATCTAAATTAAAGGTAAAGACCCATGAGTGGGACAAAATTACTTTAAATTTCTATCCAGATGTCTTACATTTGCTACACTACTTCAAGATCATTCTTCTTGAAGATCTGTAAGTCCCACCAGAAATCATCTTGAAAGAACTCCTGCTGAAGTGTGCACCAAGGACAGCTGAGCTGGTGTAAATCAAAATTGGAGAATGAAGTGGCTGAAAAACCATTTCAAATTAAAGGGAACAACTGGGAGAGATTTTTCACATTTAAATTTGAAAACCACAGGCTTGACTTTTTTACTATTTCCTGGGTAGAGGGAATCCAGGAAAACAGTAGAAGAGATCTAAGTTTAAAACCTGTATCTCGGAGGCGGGGCCAAGATGGCAGAGTAGTCAGATGCTTCCGGCAGACCCTCTTACAACAAAGACCCAAAAAAACAAATGATTCGATTATATGTGGCAATCTGGGAGCCCTTAACATCAAAGGCAGAGCTGAAGAACTGGACTGAGTGGCAGGGGGAGGGAGAGACGGTTCAGAAGCAGCAAGAAGTTGCTGGACCTGACCCGGCAAGAGCCTGAGCCCTTCAGGCCTGATCACCTCGGGGGTGAGCCCTGGTGGCACAGTGGTTAAAGCTACGGCTGCTAACCAAAAGGTCGGCAGTTTGAATCTACTAGCCGCTCCCTGGAAACCCATGGGGCAGTTCTACTGTGTCCTATAGGGTCACTATGAGTCGGAATCCACCCAACGGCAATGGGTTTGGTTTTTGGTTCGGGTTACTGTGTGCAACGTCCATGCAGGCATCATCTCATTTAAGGACCAAATGCCCTATGAGACATTATTTTTGCCTCTACTTCACAGATAGGAACTGAGGCTTCAGAGAAGCTAAGCCCCTAGCCCAGCTTCACACACATGATACAATGTAGCACAGACTCTGGAGCCAGAGGGCCTGAGTTCCAACCCCAGCTTTGCCAGGACTAGCATGACCTTGGGCAGGTGACCCCCTTTTCTGTGTATCGGTTCCATTGTCTGTAAAACTGGAATAATAGAAGTGTCTATGTAACAGGTCTGTTTTAAGAATTAAAGACACACACGTAAAGTACTTAGAATTGTGGTATCAGCTACTATTTTATTATTATTACCATGACTATAACTTCGAGTCAAGCTCAATGTAAGTGAAAGAGGAGACATTTCAATAAAAGTTTGAGGATAAGCTCAAGGTTTAAGATGTGACTGATTAAAGATAACTGAAAAAGGAAAATCTGTATCTCAAACTATTTCCTGTACATAAAACAAACCAAACCCACTGCCTTCCAATCGATTCTGACTCACAGTAACCCCATAGGGCTTCCAAGGCTGTAAATTTCCGCAGAAGCAGACTGCCACAGCTTTCTCTCAAGGAGCCACTGGTGGTTTCGAACCGCTGACCTCTTGGTTAGCAGTCAAAGGCTTTAACCACTGTGCCACCAGAGCTCCTTTTCTTATACATACCACCTTCATATATAATATTTGGTAATTGTGTGCTATTTTTAAAAGAAACTAAAGTTGACTTAACAAAAGAGGGAGGCTTCAAATTCATGGTTCTCGTCAAACTCTTAATAAAATCATCCTTCACTTAATATTTGGTTCTGGCCATTAACAGCTTGGTGGCAGAATGCCCAAAGAGAGTGACAACCAAATCTTTACGTGGATAAGCCAGGACTGTTAAAGTTATAAGGTGCCAGTAAGTACCACAACACGTCTTGGAAGACCTCTCATGACCCACCCTGATTATTATCTTAGTAACTCAAAAGAGGACTAGGTTTTAAAAACTGGGCACACTGGGTTTGAAAAATGAAACGCAAATTGTTAATTAGAAAATAAACTTGGTTTGTGTCAATTTAAAAGAATAAAAACAGAGCTTTTTTTTTTTTTTTAAATATGTGTGGACCCATTTCCTGAGACTCACCTATCAACGAAAAAGAGTTTTTATTTTACCATTATGCTTTTCATGAAGTAGAAAATAAACTTGGTTTGTGTCAATTTAAAAGAATAAAAACAGAGCTTTTTTTTTTTTTTTTAAATATGTGTGGACCCATTTCCTGAGACTCACCTATCAACGAAAAAGAGTTTTTATTTTACCATTATGCTTTTCATGAAGTAGAAAATAAAGGTCTGAAAATAAAAAACAGAGGCAAGATTTTAATAGATTTGACCCACAAAAATGCTGGGCTTCAACTTTATAAACCCAAGATTCTTTTATAAACTAGTGCACATTATGGAATACTATGCTTGTTTTCCAGATCAATAAAGCACAGTCAGAGCTGAGTAACCACATCCATCTTATCAAATGCCAACCTTGGAATTCCTGGATGCCAGCGAGTTTGGGCGCATCCAGCAGCCAGTCAGTGAGCGTCTGATTCCTGAAAGCTATGCTGCGAAACTGCTTCCCTCCGTTCACGTTCCAGGTCCCAACACACACTCGGATTTTCTTGGGCTTCGAATACTTGTAGAAATTCTCACACATGCTCTTTAGTACTTTAGAAGATGCTATTCAAAAACAAAACACAACGGAATTTCAGCTGATTAAACCACTTATGGAAACGGATGTTCATGACTGAGAAATGATGTCCAGAAAATATGATTACCAGCATACGGCAAACAAGCTGAGATACGTGCACAGGCACAAACTAACAATCAGCCCTGAACACGGAGCCCAGCACGATGGAATTTACCAACACGATTAAAATAAAGAAAACGGACCACAATGAACACAACAGGCAAAGTAAAAAAAGCTATTACAAAATTACTGCGGCAACATAAAACATGCAGAATAAACAGTCTGGTTTCAGTGCAAAGGTACCTTATTTTATAATGTATAAAATCTAAAAAATGTACATTTTTAGGAATACAGCAATTGGCTTTCATACAACTTTCATTAGGAGGCTGGTAAAAACATACAAATTTTATTTCTCCTAAACAAAAACATTTAAGAACACGTGCATTTAAAATTCAAGCTGTCGTCAAGAGGTTTGATGAACTAATGGTTCCCTGACAAAAATATAAATTATGGAAGCTAACTGGATGTCTGAAAATGAAGCCACTACAGAGTGTGCCCCATCTTGCTCAGAATAGAAGCCAGCATCCTCAGCAATGGCCTACAAAGCCCTGTACAATTTGCTCGCCTTTTTCCCTCATCTACTGCCCTCGCCTGCTCACTCACTGCTCAGCCACTGGTCTCCCTGCTATTTCAAAAAGCAGCCAGGCATGTTCCCACCCCAAGGCCTTTGCACTGGCTGTTCCCACAGCTGCACACTCTTCTCCACCTTCTTCAGGACTTTACTTTCCAGTGAGACCTTCCCCGGCCACCTTATTTAAAGCTGCACTCCGCCCCTCACCTCCCATGTCCCCATTTGCTTTATTTTTCTCTAGGGCACTTAGCACTATTTACAAACTACGTATTTTACGTATTTATCCTGTAACTCTCTTCTCCCCTCACCAGAATGGAAGCTCCACGAGGGCAGAAATGACTAGAAGAGTGCCTGCTATGCAGTAAGTGCTCAATAAATAAGCATCAAATGAATGACTGTTGAATATATTTTGAATCTCTCTTGTGTGTTCGTTGACTAACATCTTTCCCTCCGCACCACACTTCATTTTGGTTAAGCCAAATTCCCAGTGCTCAAAGTGGACAGAATTTTAATAGGACCTCCATCTAAAAACAGAAATTTGCACTTAACTGGCAGTTAACTGCGCAGAAGAAAAGGAAATCAAAATGATTTTCACCTTTCACCCATATGATCTTAAAAACCAACAAAACAAATTAAAAAAAAAAAAAAAAAAAAAAAAAACCAACAAACCAAACCTGTTGCTGTTGTCAATTCTGACTCCTAGCGACCCTACAGGACAGAGTAGGACTGCCCCATAGGGTTTCCAAGGAGCACCTGGTGATTCGTACTGCTGACCTTCTGGTTAGCAGCTGTAGCTCTTAACCACTATGCCACCAGGGTTTCCCACATGATCTTATTGTGACGTTATTTATTATTTAATGAAACCAAAGTACAGTAGTCTTGTAAAAATTAAAGGCATATGGTCAGGTCTCATGTAGATGAAGTGACTCCTCAATATACCAGGCAGACAATTCTTGTAGGATGAACAAATGTGTGCAGGTGCAGTAACTGATACAAAGTATTCTACAGACTGTCTTACACACAGGTACCACACCTACCTGCTTTTTCCACAGATCTGTCTTACACACAGGTACCACACCTACCTGCTTTTTCCACAGATCTGTCTTACACACAGGTACCACACCTACCTGCTTTTTCCACGGATCTGTCTTACACGCAGGTACCACACCTACCTGCTTTTTCCACGGATCTGTCTTACACACAGGTACCACACCTACCTGCTTTTTCCACAGATCTGTCTTTACACACAGGTACCACACCTACCTGCCTTTTCCACAGATATGTATTACACAGAGGTACCACATCTACCTGCCTTTTCCATGGATCTGTCTTACACACAGGTACCACACCTACCTGCCTTTTCCACAGATCTGTATTACACACAGGTACCACACCTACTTGCCTCTACTTCTGTGTTCTGATTTAGAGAAGCCAGGAAATTGCTGCCATGAAACTGGAGCCCACAAACGTGAATCCTCATTCGTGAAGTACAGCTACACCGTTCCTGAAAAGTCTAACATTCTGTGGAACAGCACACCGCTGAAAATACAGCTTACAGGGAAAAAAAAGTTGGGTGGACCATTTGAAACCTATGGAACTTTGTAAGCAGAGCGCTAACAAGAACAATAACAATCCTAATAAAAAGACACACCTGCTTAAATATCCATTAGCCTTTCCCCTAAATTCACAGTCAGCCCAATTTTCTGCAGGCACACACACTAGAGCTCACACTCCCTTGGAGATGTAGGTTCTAGCAGACAGCAGATTCAACAGAAACCAGGCTCGCCAAAATCAAAAACACAATCCACAGAAGCCTTCGTCAAGCATTTCTTTTAAGCATGGGAAGAAGTACGCGAACAATTCTCAGCCTCTTCATCTACACTTGCCCTTCCTCAGGAACTAAACATCGTGGAAACCATGGTGGGTCTTAAAACCATTTCTTGCACTAAAGGAAGATTTTTTCTGCAGTATTTCTACTTTTCCTAAATTCTTCATAATATTAAGGTTTCCTTTCTCTTCACTTGTGTAGAAACCCTGAACAGTTCATATTAACATGCTGGAAAATCCTAAAGAACCAGCCAGACTGCATTATACTGACATCACCCCCGTTTGTCAACTGTAGACGCGCTAATTCACATTAAAGAAGCCTGTGTTCCTTCAACAGACCATAAATAATTTTTCAACCATGCCATTTTTTCCTAATTTCAACCAGTATTTTAATCCAAATGTGAATACAATTGACAGAATCTGTGCATAAAGGAGACTCCCAATGTAAAATGGCAGGTGCTTCCTGAAATAAGAAAATGTCATGAGGCTGCATTACCTGATAAGTTGAAACTTACTGCTAGAGGCAGTGTGGGAGGCACAAGACACGTTGTTTCTAAGCACGGTCCCTTCCCCAGCGCTGTCCCCTCCGCAGCACCAAAGGTCCCTTCCCCAGCACTGTCCCCTCCGCAGCACCAAAGGTCCCTTCCCCAGCACTGTCCCCTCCGCAGCACCAAAGGTCCCTTCCCCAGCACTGTCCCCTCCACAGCACCAAAGGTCCCCTCCCCAGCACTGTCCCCTCCCCAGCGCCATCCCTTCCCCAGCACCATCCCCTCCCCAGCTCACCTCTATGGAGGACGGCAACCCTGAGTGCTGCTGCCAGAACCCCCTTGCACTCTTGGGAGTAGCCCAATCTCATTAAAAACAGATTCATTTCCCGAACACCTTTCAAAAGGTTCAAAACTATTTTCATCACAATACTATGATGTTATTGCCTACTTCAAGGAATCCCCGCAGGGCACAAATGGTTAAGCACTGGACTACTAACCGAAAGGTTGGTGGTTAGGACCCACCCAGAGGTGCCTCGGAAGACAGGCCTGGCGATCTGCTTCCAAAAGGTCACTGTCTGGAAAACCCTATGGAGCAGTCCTCCTCCGCACACACAGGGTGCCGTAAGCTGGAACTGACTCGGTGGCAACTGGTTTGTCTGTTTATCTGCCTACTTCACTCTCATTCTCTCACAAGAATGACTGGAATTCTAGGGCTGGCACACAGCAGAAAAACAGCCTACCCTGCTTTGGGAACGCACATTCCCATCTGAGCCAGCCCCCTGCACTTCCACTGTGCCCTCACAAGAATCCTGTGAAGCAGGTAAGACAGCATCATTCCCATTTGACAAATAAGGATAACGAAGCCCAAAGACGTTAAATGATCAGGTCACAACTGCACAGCTAATTAGTGCCAGAGCCAAGACTAAATACTTTTGTCTTTCTTCTTATTCTGAAATAACTTTGGCTAGCCAATTAAGTAATGTGAGACTGGAAGAAAGCAGAAACAGTAAGTGCTGGAATATCTGACAGATGGTATCTGAAATTAATCCAAAATAGTCACATCTGGATTTTGTTCATTAGCCTATTAAGAGTAAAGTATAACACTAATGTTTGTTCAATAAACTATAAAAATGAAATTAAAACTAGGTGAGTTATTTTTAATTGGAATTACGCACTTGCTACAGAAAGGCAGAAATAGCTGCCTATTTCCTCCTAAACGAAAGGAAGTACTTAATTTTTCAAACTTAATTTTTTTTTTCTCAGATTGAAACTAGACATCCATTTATCCTGTAGAATCTGAGTGTGAAATAAGAAAGTTTCCATTTACGTGGGCTTTATTTGTTTACAATACCAACTTTAGAAAAATACAAAGTCGCTTTTATTTGTAGATTGATTTTCTGTACTGTACCTGACTGCAAGGTCTGTTCAGAGACTATGGATGCATGGAGAAGAAAACAAAGAGGCGTTAGTAAGAGCACAGGTCAAAGTCAGAATCTGTGTGTCATCACAGAACATTCTAAGACGGCCTCACTTATTTAAGTCAACTGGATGACTTTATTTTCTCTGATGGCTACAAAATACAAAAATTAAAAACCAGTAACAATAACTGATGTAAACCTCCTGAATGGAGGAAAAAATCCTACAGTGACTCAGTTATGTCTACCCATTCTGATCAGTCTACCTCAGTTTCACAGTCAGAAGGTCAAATGTGACTTCTAGGCTTGCTCTTCAGGCTGCTCGTGTGTGTGTGTGTGTGTGTGTGTGCGCGTGTGTGTGTGTGCGTGTCTGTGTGTGTGTGTCTGTGTGTGTGTGCATGTGTCTGTGTGTCTGTGTGTGTGTGCGTGTCTGTGTGTGTCTCTGTGTGTGCGTGCATGTCTGTGTGTGCGTGCGTGTCTGTCTGTGCGTGTCTGTGTGTGTGTGCGTGTCTGTGTGTGTGCCTGTGTCTGTGTGTGTGCCTGTGTCTGTGTGTGTCTCTGTGCGTGTGTGTCTGTGCGTGCATGTCTGTGTGTGTGTGTGCATGTGTGTCTGTGTGTGTGTCCGTGTGTGTGCGTATTCGTGCTGACACGCAGGCGCACTACCACATGCACATATCTGCGTGAATGAGAGAGAACGTGAGTACGGAAAACCTAGGAGGCTGGAGAATATGGAAGATACGGCTCTCATTTATACTTTTTAGGATTTTTTCTGGGACTCACCAGCTGACAAGCGCAATCAGTTCTGCTGTAACGAGATGTGTGTGTTTCAAAAAAACACTGCACTATGCAAAACTGTGCAAAGTCTCACAGCCACAGGGCTCGTGGGAAAAATGGGGCTGGGCACAATACTCGAAAAGATTGACGGTGACACACCCTAAGAGACGGGGACCTAATAAAAGACGGCAGCACAGTTTTATGCGTGTTAAATGGCTTATCTTGAGGCAGACCTGAAGCCTGCGGGTGGACACAGGTTTCAGAAGGGCTGCAGCTTGTGCATGACAGCAGAAGGGCTCACGGAAACTGGACAGAAAGTTGTGACAACAGATGTGCAGGACCCGGCTCCTAACACACGTGATGAAGAGTGGTGGTGTGTGCGTATGTGCGTGTGTTTTGTATATTTCTACCCAACTCAGTTCTGCAGGGTGCAGTTCTCTGCATTCACCCAGTGTTTTCGGCCAGGGAAATCACACATAAGCTAGCCCAAAATTTGCATTATGCTCAAATTGTTTCCTAATATATCAATCATGTTGGAAGAAATTCTCATTTTCAGAACAAGTGTTACAGCAGCACTGACTATTCTTTAAGGCATGTTTTACACACAATAAAATGTTCAAGGATCTAGAGTAACAAATTACCAAGTTTGGGGGCTCCTCAGGTCCCTTGCTTTCCTTCAGCTGCTCACTTTCAGTTGTTGCTTATTAATGCCTCGAGGAGCCCTGGTGGTGCAGTGGTTAAGCACTCGCCTGCTAACTGAAAGGTCAGCAGTTCGAACCTGCCAGCTGCTCCGTGGGAGAAAAGATGTGGCAGTCTGCGTCCGTAAAGATTACAGCCTTGGAAACCCTACGGGGGAAGGTCTACTCTGTCCTGTAGGGTCACTATGAGTCAGAATCGACTCACAATGGGTTCAATGCCTCCACATCAAGGTAGACACAGGTGATAAAACACCTGTTAGTCAAGTCTCTACTGCTGGAAGCCAAGAAAAAAGCCTGAAGTTGAAAGCAGTAGCTAAGATCAGATTTTTTTTAAAAAAAGAGTTTTAGTAGGTCTCAGTCCCCCTAGCCTACCTACATATCCCTGAGGAGCTGACTGTAATTAACTGCCTCCAGAGCACCATGAGGAATTCTCAAAGAATCCATGACAACCATTTGATGGAGCAATTACCCAGCAGTCATTAACTGATATAAGGACAACTTTCTCCTACTTGAATAGGGAAAACAGAGAAGTTTGGTTTTGGACCATCTGAACAGAGCAAAAAAAAAAATGTTTAGAGGCTGAAGGTTAAAATGAAAAAAAAAAAAAAAAAAAAAAAAGGAGGGGGGGACAACTAAGGAAGCCTAATTTATCAAGTTCTACACTGAGTTTTCCCATGATACTATTCACATGTGCTCACCAACATGAGAAGCTCAAATTCTTCTGATTTTAATAAAAAATGTGCAGTGAAGGATAAAAAGCTATCTGGAAAGCTATATATTTATGACAAATACTAAAACTGGCAATAGCAGTTAGTGTCCATTAACAAGCAATATTTTAAATTATTAATATGATTTAATGCTTTTTCAAATAATCACAATTAAAGCGTAAAACCAGGTTATAGTAACTTTTGGATGGCAATTAAAAAAATAATATAAGCACTAGGTTTTACAATAAGGCATTTATTTTCTAATTAGACCACTGAATGCTCTTTTAAAAGCACTAGCTGAGTATTTCATGGACTTGTGTGCAGTTAGTATTACTTAAACCATTTACCCCTCTCAACCATAACCTGTCTAAGAATACATGCTTGAGTTTCCGTTTACAGCTTAATAATACCACTGACAGTGTAAACATCTTAAAAGAGACAAACTTCCTTTGGACAATGCAGTTAAAAAAAAACTACCTGTATAGAAATTCCTTTCCAAAACTACTAAATAAAATGTAAAAATTATTTATGTAAACAAGTTTATATTTACCTTGTGAACTTTTATAAGGAATATAAATAGCACAAATCAAGTAAAACATAAAGTAAGTACGCACCACGCAAACTTCCAGTGGTTAGGAGTGCTCGAGCTTTGTCAGCTAGGTCACTATTTAGAGTATTTCCCAGCAGCAAAATGTCAATGGCCTCTTGCTTGGAGCTGTCAAAGAAGTTGTTCTGGATTGTCCTGGTAACAGAACGTGCTCCATCTTTTAACTTTCCACCCTGTTGGAGGAGAAAGGAACAAGGGCTCTCATTCCCAATATTGTTAGCTTTATTTAACAGATACTCTAAAACTTTAAATCAGGTTTATAAGATTTTACTGCAATAAAAAGGACGTAATCATTCCTACTCTGAATATCTAACCATCACATTTAGATGTCTCATGAAGCCACTGGGTCTCTTCCTCTGCACAGAGATAAAGTACCAGCTCAGCACCACGGCTGTGTCCAGTAATGGCATCTACAGCAGTAAATGTGTAAAGCCGCTTAGTATAAAGGACATAAACTAAAGTGGACTTAGCTAAAAACAAAAAAAAATGAACTACATCTTAATGTTTAGACTTAAGGATGAGGCGGGGGAGGGGAAGGGGAGATAAGAGAGGGCGCAATGAACCGACACACTGAGAAAACTTCACATTAATAATAGAAACTATCATTTTAACTGATACCAAATAAATTAGCTAAAACTAAAACTGAATATAGTAACAAAGGTCTAACGCAAAAAGAAATTTATAATTACAGCACCTAAATAAATACTATATGTAAA
Source organism: Dugong dugon (assembly GCA_030035585.1). Taxonomy (NCBI): domain Eukaryota; kingdom Metazoa; phylum Chordata; class Mammalia; order Sirenia; family Dugongidae; genus Dugong; species Dugong dugon. Next base: position 3,787,682 of record CM057473.1, on the reverse strand, counting down.
CTCCAGTTTGTATATTTCAGGCAATTTTAGTACTTCTGTAAATATAAATCATAAAAGTAATAAGCTTATGCCAATTCTTACAAAGAGAGACTTGATTATAATTTTTAATGAATATATGTTTTACTTGGGCATGTTAGTTACCATAAAGATTTATTTTGATCTTACAGATTTTGATGCTTTCAGAAAAAAAAAAGCCTTCTAGAGAATTACTTTGCAACATGCAATTTTTATTCCTTAAAGAAGTAACAGTAATCAGAGGCTTCTTTTTAGGATAAAAAGGAGCCCTGGTGGCACAGTGGTTAACCGCTCATCTGCTAATCAAAAGATCAGTGGTTCGAACCCACCAGCCACTCTGTGGGATAAAGATGTGGTAGTCTGCTTCCGTAAAGATTTACGGCTTGCAAACGCTATGAGGCAGGTCTCCACTGTCCTATATAGGGTCGCTATGAGTCGGAATTGACTCTACGGCAGGGGTTTGGTTTTTAGAATACAGAGCCAAATTTTTTAAATGCCATCAAATGAAGACTGCATATTTAATCAACTATTCAAGTTCAGCAGTAAAATGTTATTTCTTTCCATACGATAACATACGCAAGTGACTATTTGAAAAGAACTCACCGTTCACATTATCAGGCAATTAATCAAAGGGAACCCAGAGAAAGGAAAAGAAAAAGCAGTTCAGATATTAGACTTAGTTTAATTCAGACTAGTATATTTAATGCACAAATATTTCATAACTATATATTATAGTAAAGACAAGAGACCACTGATAATATATGTAACCTCTGTACATATATCATCCTACTCAATGCAGAGACAGGAAGACAGGAGAACATGAACAAATATTTTTAAGCAACAGTGGTAGAGAATGGGCAGGAGAACAGCAAGAATCATGTCCTCTATTTAAACGGAATAAATAGGTTTTTGAAAACAGGGACTATTTCACATGTAAATATTTATAAATGACAATTCAGATTATTTCTGTGACTTGGACAAAAGGAACTTTGCAGGTAAGGCCACATTTCTCTGTCTTGGTATGAGATGTTTTACGAGACGTAAGAAAGAGGATGATCTGCAACTTAAAAGAAGCTGTGCAGATGAAGAACAGTCTTTTAAGAATTCCAGTTGCTATAGTGAAGAGGGTAGATGAGAACTATAAAAGTGATTAAGTGTTCTTATTTCTATTCCTGAGGTACTTCGAAGTGTTGTATTGCTTTAGAATGTAAATTCAACTGAGGTTAAGTCCTTTAAAATTTTAACAATATTTAAGTACATAAAATAAGGGAAAATATCTCAAGCATGCTTCCAAAATCCCTCAATAGAGGCCAAATACTAGAGGGACAAGTAGCCTGTAGGTAATTATAGCAATTAAACAGTAATAATGAGGTGGAGAATTCTAATTAAGTCTACACCCCCCATTTCTTTGCACGTTTCCAAGCTTCCTTTTCAAGGTGACCTAACTAAAAGAAGAAAACAGCTATGTCCCGATAGCGCTGGGTTCCCGGAAAGTGTTCATACTCTGCCGACCCACATACTCACCCATTAAGCATTTGTCACAACGGGGCGCCATGTTAAGTGCGGGAAGCACAGAGCCAAAAGGAATAGGACCCTTTATCAGGACAACTACAGTTTTTTTTTTTTTAAATCATATTTATAAACAAAATAAGCAATATAAAAAGTGAAACAGATATGCAAAGGAAATGTATGAAAAAAAAAAAGTTAGCCATGCATACACAAACCTAGAGATCACCAAATGACTAAATATGTCAGACATACACACCCTCTAAACCTAGGGAAACAGCTATTTTCCATTCCATCATCAGAATCCACTCTGGAAGGAAGTGTTAAAGAGGATGTAAAAGGATGATAGGACAGAATTCTAAAACAAGCTCTTTTAAAAAAAAAGGTTAAGAAAAGAAAGACTACATTTAAAAGCTTTACTAAGAGGAGAAAGGGTCCTTTGTAACGTTACGACGTATCAGCTCTACCTTGGCCTTCCCTTCGAGCGCCCCGGTTCCTGCGTATATCTTACTGATGGAGTCACCGTTCACAGACCACATTGACCGGAAGACTTCCTGAAAGCGGGTCACCAACTGAGGCTTTTCAGCTAAGCTGAGAGCTTCCAACTGCTTAGCTAGCATCTGAAACAGCAACACGGAAACTTTTATATTGACATACTAATTGTGACGTGACTTTTAGGAACTACCAGAACCAAACCAAAAATTTCGATTTACAGGACTATGTGGGACTGGACTCTGAAAATGTCACCGTTGACTGGGTTAACTTTATTTCACCACCATTTCAAGTTTTAAAGTAAATATCACATCAATGAAGCTTACAAGTAACTTAATATTCCCTTGAATTAATAAGAACTTCTTTAGTGACGTGAAAAATACATTTCTGTGGCAGAGATCTTTCCACTCTGTAACTTCACTTTTGAGAAAGAAAGAACCTCAGCTCCAGGGTAACTAATGACTGATATTCTGGCCGACTGTAAGATCATTAACTAGAGGAAATAGGAATGTGCCATTTCATATCCGTGTTTTTTATGGTATTTGAGAACTCCGTTATGTTCCTATGGGTGAAACCCCATCACAGCCTGTGACCACAAGTGTTGCACAACAGGAAATGTTTAGCAAGCTCAGCATCGCTACACAGTTCGTCAAGTCAAATCGACACCACAACTACAATGAAGCCCTGGTGGCGCAGTGGTTAAGAGCTCAGCTGCTAACCAAAAGGTCGGCAGTTCCAATCCACCAGCTACTCCTTAGAAACCCTATGGGGCAGTTCTACTCTGTCCTACAGGGTCACTATGAGTTGGAATATTAGACTGAATCTGATGGATAAGTGGCAAAGAAAAAAACTTTTAAACGAACACCTTAAAGAAGGTAATCGCATTCGCTTTCATCCTCACTAACAAAGGCATTTTCATCTGATCCGGATTTTTGTAGCTACTGATTTGAAAATGCCATACAACCTGGACTGGGTTACAGACTGTCAAAATGTAATCCTGCAGGATTGTACATGTGAAAACAGACACTCCCCAACTCCTAAGACAGACTTTTAAAAGACAACACAGAGAATAAGACCAAAACCATTCTTTTTTCAAAAAACAGGACAAAAAAAAAAAGGCAATTATTGGATAGCATAAATAGCAGTATTTAGAAGGGAGGGATAGTTTAAGGACTAATAGAAGGAAATACAGAGACAGCCACCTAAAGAAGAGAATATGAAGAACAGGTAAAGGAAACATTTAAATCAAAAGGGGCTGGGGGTGGTGGAAGCTAGAAGAGACAAAAAGAAAGCCTTTCATGAAGCAGGACTTCATCTCTATTTGGCAAAAAGTAGCTAATGAGAGTCAGAAGTACTGCGCCGCAAAATCACTGACAGGTATCACTGAGCTGTACATCTCGACATTGAGGAGATGGCGTATGTTTTGTCCTGCATATTTTCACCACCATTTTTAAAAAAGCACTGAAAGAGGCACAGGACCCAAGCCACACGTACTCGCTGCACTTTGTCGTTTACCTCTAAGCCAAGGAACGCCTGCACACTGTTCGTTCTATCAAGACAGTCCAAGCAGTTTGTACGAACTGTACCACTCTGGCATCTGTAACAAATTCAACCAACTTAAACAGTTCATTTGGAACAAAAATAACAACACTAAAATACACTGCGAAAAATTAAAGGGATTAAAAACGTGGCACCACTGTCTCCTCTAACTTTTTATTACTATAAATTTCACACATTCAAAAAAGTTGAAAGACTTTGACAGTGAGCCTTCACATACCCATTCCCTAGATTCTACCATGTTAACATTTGCCATATGTCATTTGTCACACCTCTATCTATCCAGACCAATTATTTTTAATTAGGCCAAGAGTTAGGAGCTAAATGTACATTCCGGCTTACAACTCCCTAGTTCTCTCTATATAAAAGATAATAAAATATTAATGGAATTAATTCATTAAAAAGCCTATGATCTGTCATCTCTAACAGAAAAAATCAGAAAATTGAGCTTTGTTCACTAAAGTTTACCTCAACCTATATACTGAACTTATGGTAAATTTTTCAACACTTTTTTTCTCTTATTTCGTATGTCACAGCCGAATATTTAAATTATACTGATGTAGACACACGGCAATGTCTTTCACTTCTGCTTGCAGCTAAAACCCTTGCTGAGATTTTAAACATGTAGACAAAAGGGATGGCACTTTTTACAATACATAACAGTTCATTTGCTGAACACACAGTAAATCAGGGAATTGATTTTTACTCACATTCTTTTAAAAAAAAATGTTCTAAGGGTTTCCCCTTTTATTTTTGAAGTAACATTGTAAAAAAGAACTAGAAGTTACACCATGAGGTCAAGAAATACTAAACATTAGTTTTGAGAGAGAAGTGGCATAGATGCATAAATATCAGCGTGAGGTCTGGAGATGGATGAATCCTAGCTCTAACACTTCCTGGACATACGACCTGGGGCAGATTATAGCCTATGCCTCAATTTCCTCAAACATAAAATGGGGATAATAATAGAACCTATCCCTACAATTGTTGTTTTTGATGCATGTAAAACACAAGTACACTGTGTAGCATATAGAATGTACTCAGTAATGCAAGCTGCTATTATTCTTATTCTTTGTTGAAGTCTAAAGAAAGAGAAAAAGTCTGAAGTATAAAAAAGGAAGAGATCTTATTTATCATAAACCTTGCTTTAAAAAAATAAATTTAAGACTTCAACATTGAGAATAATTCAAAAATTACGGCAAAGCTCCAATTTAAAGAAGAGAGAAACAGAGCAAACCTTTGAACTTCACTTCCATCGAAATAAAAAAATCCATAATCTACAAACTTTTGGACTTGAGGTTTAAGAACACTATGTAATTTTTCTGCCTTTCCTCCTTTAACCATCTGATGATAGTCAAAATTCACCATCTGGATATCGGTGGCATGTTCAGAAGCTTTCAAGTGACTCTGAAAGTAAAGGCAAATATTCATCTCAATGTTAGCTAAATACGATTTAACAATACATGTTATAAGTGGAACCTTGCCTTTTCAATTAAAACCTCAGCAGGGTCTCCTCAAACCTTACTAACTCTATCACACAGATTTTGTTGACACTGCAGTAAAATGGAAAATTACTTGCTGATACCAATAGCACTTTTTCCCTAAAACCTCATATACTATCCCTGAAAGGTTAGGTGACACAGTTAATATCAGAGAACTTAAATAATGTTCTCATCAGGTTTAGGAAATGAAAAATTATTTTCAATCACCAGCATTAATTTTTTTACAATGCAAATTTACAGTCACAGATTGAGTCATTTTTTATACCTTCATTCAATACATAGACTTTTTAAAAAGTTTTACATAAAAAGATACTCTTCAAAGTATAATTCATTTACTAATAATGTTTATTTCACAAGTTTAAAACGAAACAGCAAAACCATCAGGTTACTTCTGAATTCTATTCATTAGATTGAACTTTAGAAAATGTTTTCTAACAATTTTATTTAATTTAAGCTTATAGTTTTATCTAACATCATAATTCATATAAATTCATGACTGACTGAATAAGCATTTATTGAGAATGTATTTTCCTTAGAAGTCAGACATTTTTTTTGGGGTTCTTTTTTTACTTGAAATTCTCTCATCAGTCCTTAGGTATTTATTTGTAAGAGAGAAGGTATGGTCTTGCATATAGACAAATGCATTATGCACCATCTCACATGTTCAAAGCAATGATTATGGCTTCTAGGAGTAAGCAAAGCTATGAACAGATGAAGGAGGAGAAACTGCCTGCTATTTCTCTGCTCGTGGCAGATGTACATTCTGTGGGAAGAGGTATTCTTTTGTTTCTCCACAACACAAACAGGTTAGAAAACAGTGCCGAATGCCTTGAAAGCCTTCCATAATCCCATTTTCGGCAACATTAGCCCCAAAGAGCTAAAGAAGGTTCCGACAAGCACCCAATCTTTTTCTAGTAAGTAATTTACTTCCTGGACGAACTTGATGATTGCATTAGTTTATTTTTAAAATACCATTCTAGTGTCTAAGGGTCACAACAGAAAAAAAAATGATCATACTTGCCTGGAAAGCCTTACTCAGCATGTGTTCACCTTCCTTAGACCCAAGCAAATTTACTATTATTTGTTTACCGTATAAACTCTTAAGTGTTCTAAAATGCCTATTAAAGAAAATAAACGTGTCAAATGATACGTTTTAGGACACCTCCCGCCACCCCCAATAATTAAGAATCCATTTCTCAACAGAACCTACACAACAGTATTTTAAACTTACAGAACTGGCAACATTGGGTACAAATCCATTCTATCTGGTATCAAAACTCTGACTCACAGAAACTCTCAGTTAATGCTATTTCCTCTGACATCTGGGTGCTGAGACCTGTTTCTTTCCACTATGGTAGAATGATGCCAATCAACTCCTACCTGCTTCCTCCCCAGTCTGTGAGGCTGGCACTGGACGAGCAGAGAGAACACAAGCTTGGGTGGGAAGGCAGCCAAGGGCAGAGGGTCCAGGGCTGTGCCTCAAACATGAGGACATCACATACTCTGAGTACTCAGACGGGCCTCCTTAATAAGCTCTAGCCCTAAGAAAATTAGGCCCAGAACATGGTCTTCTTCCTCTCCAGTCTCCAACCATTCCAGAGACTGTAGGGCATACTGTCCAAGGGAAACATAAGGCGAGCCTCATGTGAAATTTTAAGTGTTCTAGAAGGTATATTTTCAAAATTCAGAAAAAAACAGAAAAAATTTAATTTAAATACATTTTATTTAACCCAAATACTTCTAAAATATCTTTTCAACATGTAACCAATATAGAACGAATACGAATGAAATATTTAACATTCTTTTTTTTTTGGTACTAAGTCTTGGAAATCCTGGCGTGTATTTTACACGTAGAGCAAATCTCAATTTGGACTAGCCACGTTTCAAGCACTCGACAGCTACAGGTTGCCAGCGGCTACCATACTGGACAACACATCCACAGAGGCTGTTTTAAGACAGAGAGATCAAGACCCATGCATCCAGTGCTCCCGTTTCCAGAAGTTACGACACTAGGTGTCACTGTTTTCCAGTTCAATTAGTCAGAAGGAATTTTACTTGCAGCCAAAAAAGTTGAAATGAATCAGTAAATTAATTACACTCAGTCTCACTGCTTAACAATATCAACATGTCCTGCACTACATTCAAATAACCAGTCCTACCTGTCAAAAGCAGGCGCGTTGGCTTCAAATCCCCTCGACATGCGGACACGATGGGATCCCACCTTGGACAAGAATATAGTATATTTAATCATATGAAAAACAAACATGTACACAGAAGGGATGTCATTTTTTACAGTATATAACAATTCATTTGCTCAGCACACAGTAAATCAAATAATTGATTTTCATTCACGACATTCTTTTAAAAAAAGTTCTAGGGGTTTCCCCTCCCTTTTATTTTTGAAGAAACATCGCAAAAAAGAAAAACACTTACAAATTAATAGGAATTTTGATTTATGAAACATATGTTTAAGAATGCTTCACCTAACTGCCTTGTTTTAAACTCAAACTACAGGCCCTATGTAAGTTAACAGATATTATCACCATTTGGGCAATTAAAAACTGAAATAGTGATTAACTTGCCCTCTTTGATCCACAAAACTGATGCCAAAAAAGATTCAAGATAAATTCTCGTCCTACTCTTCCAAGCTGTCTACGAGTGCAATGTCTATGTGTTTTTGCTCTCCTATGCTGAATACTCCATCCACCTGTCCTTTACCAAAAGCTTCAACAAATTAAAAATCCCATCCCTTTCCGGACAAACAAACTTTCCAAGTCAAGCTTGCAGTCCTGCAATGACAGTAATAGTACATTGCAGAATCAGAAAATCTGGGTTAAAAGAACTAAATAAGATGGAAAATACCTCTCTATTGTACTTTATTATGGTGTTTCTGTCCTCAGTAGGAGAGGGGCAGAGAAATGAGGCAGAATTGAGAATGCTCTGACAGATGCCAAGAAGAAATACAAAGGTGACATCAGATTATTTCCCTCAACTACATTTTAAACATTTCCCTCTGAGCCTCTGGGAGCAAAGCTCCCCAGAATTCCTTCTGGCTAATCTGTGAACAACACGACTTTTAGAAAGGGTGTTGGGGAGAGGGCTAACAAATCAGTTATGCTGTTTAACAAACAAAACCAGAAAACAAGCTCTAATATCTGATAGTGTCACTCATTAAACATCTCCCCTCACTGTTCTGAGGAGGGACACAATCTACCTACTGACTGTTCTGATCATCAATGGATTCTCTCTTCCATGGTTTTTTTTTTTCCTTTTTAATAAGAAACCAATTAACCTGGTAAATGTAACATCTATATTAAATTTCATTTTGTAGTACTTCATAGTCTTTAAGTTTTAGAATTTGAAGGTGTGTGCTCCAGGACACTCAGCCTTTCAAACTGCAGGAACTGAGAAGCTGATTGATACCTTTTCTTTGGTGTAATCCCAGGTTAATTGCCTATAACTCTCTAAAAGTGTAAGACTTGGGATTTTGCCTACTGACTAATACTTATCTTGCAGAGTACTGCAACTGTCAATATGGTTAAAAAAAAAAAAAAAATACAAGTTGCCATGGTTTTCGGCTAATCCTGTGGTTGTTCTTTACCATCCTGATAGCTAACACCTAGACACATCTAGCTACATACTCCAACTCCTATTCCAGTACGCTGGTTAGACAAGATGAGGTTTCAGTGCTCAGTGTTAAAGGAAACAGCCAAGAATGAAAGAGCTGTTGGGTCAATTACCATAAAAGCAGCACTTCAGAAAGCTGTAAGATTTTAGATAATCATAAATTTAGCTAATTAAAAAAATATGTTACTCCAAAAATATTTTTTAAAACCCACTGAACTGGGTGGTATGGAACATCATTTTCCACCAATACTATTGCTTCATGCTCACATGCTTGTGAAACTTCAATTCAACCAACAACTGAGTGCTCAACATTGTACATTACGAGAAAAAGACCTTATGATGCCTACCATCTTTTAAGACTTACTAATATAAGCCCTCGTATCACAGTGGTTAAGTGCTCGGCTGCTAACTGAAAGGTCAGCAGTTCGAACCCACCAGCTGCTCCATGGGAGAAAAGACCTGGTAATCTGCTCCCGTAAAGATTACAACCTAGGAAATTCTACGGGGCAGTCCTACTCTGTTCTACACGGTCTCTATGAGTCGGAATTGACTTGACGACACACAACAACAACATAAGCTACAATGTAATGAAGAATATAAAATAATTATAGTATTATTTGCCAGCACTTAAAATATCATTCTTACCTCTGCAGTACCTTATGGCAACTCCTTCAATGTCTCAAATTAACTCATATTGATAGTTAACTCTTCCATAAAGTCCTGACTCCCCAGACTGTAAATTCTCTGGGAAGCACCGTTATAGTCTTTGAAACTCGTATAATTCAAAAACTCACTGCCATCTAGTCGGTTTCGACCCACAGCGACCCTACAAGATAGAGTAGAACTGCCCTACTGGGTGTCCAAGGCTGTAATCTTTATGGAAGCAGACTGCCAAATCTTTCTTCTGCAGAGCAGCTGGTGGGTTCAAACCCACAATCTTTCTTTTAGCAGCTGAGTGCTTTAACCACCATGCCACCAGGGCTTCTTTGAAACTCTTACAGTACTTAGTATAAAATAATATACATTGGAAGAACTCAAATATTTAACAATGAAGAGATCCCTGTGGAGAAATAACTGGAATCCACTCAATGAGATCTGAGTTGGCTACCGATGACCAACAAACCTTAATTTTGGAAGTAGACGTTTGCCCTTAGAAAACAGCAAGACAAGAGGTTGGGTAGAGTAAGCCAGATCATAAAGAGACATGCCTAGCAGAGGCGATGAACACAATATATTCAAAGTGGGAAGAACTGTCATGTAGTTATCAGGAAGCACAGCCTAGAGGTAAGACACCAGTTAGAAAACTGTCAAAGTCTTCCAGGCAAGAAGAAATGATGAAGACTTTAACTGAGACAGTAGTGGGAATGAAAAGAAAGGGGAAGTCCCAATGCCTAGGAGAACGCTGGAGCTAGTCACAGATTTGCTTGCTCAGGACTGGTTCCTGGAGCAGATTGGGCTGGATATGCTGCAAGACAACTAGACTGGATTCTTGCTCAACAGAAGTTCTCAATTCTGAGTGGTAGGGATCTTGGTTAAAAATGCACATTTTTGGCCCCATTCCCAGAGACTCTGTTTCAGTTGATCTGAAGTTGAGGCCATGAATATGCATTTTAAAATCACATCAGGTGATTCCTTTGAAATTTTTTAATTAAAAAACCTCAGAGGAATTAATCATGGAGGACAAGGAGTAAGTCAAGGGACAACTGCCTAACAGTTTTCAGTCCGTGTCTTCTGAACTGGGGCATCTCGCTAGGCAACACAAAGTTCAAGGATCCCCTGAAATAAATTCAGTCCTGAGAATACACAGCATACCTGATAACCGTTCACCACCACACCAAGTTAAAAGTCCTTGTTTGGCCTTTTGTGGGAAAATTAATCTTTGGACTTGGTATTTTTATTTTTAAAAATCAATGCTTGATTTTCAGTCTTTTTATCAGTTATATATTTCATTCTTCTATTACATACTTTTTTAGGATAGGAGGGAAAATGTCTTGGAATGTAAGATACTCATGAAACTAATCCACTCCTAATCAGTGCAAGGTTGACTTTAAAAATTATTAAGCTAAATAACTGAGAAAATCCCTGACCTAATCCTCTCCCCAGCTCAAGACAAACATTAGTCCAGTCCAGTGACAATTCAGCAGAATTGCTGAACTGTCTCAATATCTCAAAAATTACTATTTCTATGAAGAAATGCATGACTTAGAAACCCACAGTTTTCAGCCCTTAACTATGACAGTAGCCAGCTAGACCATCTATGTGGGCAGGCCACAGCACAACAAGAGAAGGAAGCAGGAAGGAAGTCCTACCCAACGAGGATCCCTCAGTAACTACTTGGGATCCAACCGTATTAGACAGGCAAACACTGGTAATGCTAGACTTCCTAATAAAATCACATACAAACCAGTGTAACAGAGAGCACCATCAACAGCTTATTAAAAATCTCTTACACAAGCCTGATCCTAAAACAAAGGCATTCTCACCTTGCATCAAAGCAGGGCTTAAAGAATGTTCTTAAATATTCCAAACACAGTGCTCTGATCATGACAGCTTAGGAGAAATAGGCTAGACAGGTATTCTTTCCCCCAAAGAGACTTGGGGAAAGATATAGCTGTTTAATTTATCCTACCTGCCAAAGATAAAACCCATACAAGTCCAACTGGTCTTGACAAGAACTCAAGAACCTTAGCAAAGCGATGCAAGTGTTAATCCTCCGTCTGTCTAGAATAAACTGTATTACTTTTCAGTGTGTGATTTCTCTCCACAATAAGCACCCTAGAGTGTAAGACAGATCCAGCTGTAAACTCAACGGAGGCAAGATTTTTTCTGTTCATTTTCTCAAAACGGCTGAGACACAAAACTCACTAGACTACACATACCTAGAAGCCTAAAAAGAACATACTTACATTTTAGGGACTAAAGATTTTTTATAAAAATTACATGCAAAATCACACCATTATGAACAATCCAATATTATGACCTTACATTAAAAAAAAATCTTATACTTTAAAGATTGGACATTTATATTAACAAAGGAAAGTAAAAAATAAATACGTAAAAAGAACATCAGAAAGCAAGTCAGAGAACAGGTCACTATAAATGACTAAGTAAGATTCGCTAGAAGATATATTACTGATTACAACAACAATAGTTAACTCATACATAGTTCTTATTCTGAGAGCCAATGCCATAATCAGTGCTTTTCATTTAACCCGTTACAACAACCCTACAAAGTAGGCACTATTATTATTATCACCACCACTGTACAGACATAGTGAGATTAAATCAAGGTCACACAGCTAGCAGTGGTTGAGCAAGGATTCAAACTGGTTGGTCTGGTTCCAGAGTCTTTGTTTTAACTATTACATACTTCTGCCTAAGGAGCTAAATTGTCACACACCAAGATAAGGAGACCCAGTCCCTGGTTGGTGCAGACAGTTAAGGTGCTTGGTTAACATGCTTGGCTCTGCCCAGAGGTGCCTCAGAAGAAAGGCCCGGTGATCTACCTCTGAAAACTCAGCCATTCAAACCCTATGAGCACAGTTCTACTCTGACACACATGGGGTTACCATGAGACATAACTGACTCAATGACAACTGATTTCTGGTAAGATAATGAGATAATAAATATGAAAGCACTTTGAAAATCAATTCATTACAAAAGCATACCAAAGTTTTAATATTAAATACAGCAGCTGAATTTCTATGACTGTTTGCAAGAACATTAAAGGAAAATATACCTAAGATAATTCCAGGAATCCTGTACTCAGATGTCCAGTTCCAAGTCTAGCTAGTCTGATTAGCTGGAGTAACAGAGCTATGAACTAATAAGACATCCTGAAAGCTTAGAGAATATGGAAAATTCTCAAGAGAAAAAAATAATAATACATGAATGTCAAACACATACTTGCAAACCTGGTTGTTCCCAAAACAAGGGAACAGATCCCCTGATTTGTAGGAAGGAAGAAACAGAGTCATCCAAGTACACAACCTGCAGAGAAAGATCATATATAAACATTTCCACAGGAAAAGTTAGTACCCCTGTATTACAACAAATTTACTGAAATATGTTGCATGCCTGTCATATTTTATCACCAAATTTCCCTAATCAAAATATTCAAAATAGACCACTAGACAAATTTATTGATTTTTTTTCAGTTAATGATAGTTCTTCTACATATATTTACCAAGAAAATTATAAAAGGATATGCGTAAGAATCACAACTTTTAATTCCTTTTGCACCTCAATATTTTATAGGCATATGTTAATATTTCATTTACTTTTTTTCTTTAGCTTTTTATATTTTTTGAAAAGTAACTTGGAAGCCTGAATTGGCCTGAAGGCAGGGGGTGGCTCTCAAAAGGCATAAAATTATAAGCCTGAATTTACAATTACATAGTTTCACAGCCAAAAATATCCTAGCTTACAACAAGAAAACAACAGAATTACAAAAAGGGTAAAAATTCTGAACAGAAATCTCACCAAATACACAGATATAGCGAACATACAGATATATAGATGGTAAATAAGCATATGAAAAAAATGCTCAACATCATATGTCATTAAGGAATTGCACATTACAACAATGAGACACCACTACACACCTATCCGAATGGCTAAAATCCAAACACTGACAACACCGAATGCTGGGGAGGATGTGGAGCAACAGGAACTCTCGTTCATTGCTGCTGGGATGCAAAACGGTACAGCTACTTTGGAAGACAGTCTGGCAGTTTTTTACAAAGCGAAACATAGGCTTACCATATGGCCCAGCAAGTGTGCTCCTAGATATTTACTCAAATGAGATGAAAATGTATTATGTCCATATAAAAATCTGCACACAAATGTTTATAGCAGCTTTATTCATAATCGCCAAAAATCAGAAGCAACCAAGATGTCCTTCAACAGGTGAATGGATAAACAAACTGTGATACAACCGTATAATGGAGTATTACTCAGGGATAAAAAGACATGAGCCATCAAGTCATGAAAAGACAGGGAGGAACCTTAAATGCATATTGCTAAGTGAAAGAAGCCAGTCAGAAAAATCTACATACCGTATGGGTCCCACTATAGGACATTGTGGAAAAGGTAAAATCAGAGACAGAGAAAAGATCCATGGTGGCCAGGGGAACAGGGAGAGAGGGAAGGATGAACAGGTGAAGCCCAGGACATTTTTAAGGCTGTGAAACTATTCTCCACGATAATGTCATGGTGGACACATGACATTATACGTTTGTCAAAACTCACAGAACTGTACAACACAGAGAATGAACCCTAACGTAAACTATAGACTTCAATTAATACTAATGTATCAATAACGGTTGATCAATTATAACAAATGTACCACAGAAATGCAAGATGTCAGTAACAGGAGAAACTGTGTGCAGAGGGAAAAGGAATTCTGTACTTTCTGTACAATTTTTCTGTAAACCCAAAACTGCTCTAAAAAATAAAGTCTATTAAAAAATGTATCATAACTTTTAATTTTTAGACGGTACAATATCTCTCATTAAGAGTTGGGTTTTGATATAGTTTTACCAAAAAAAAAAAAAAAAACTTCCCTTATGTTGTCCAGCTCTATCATTGAGGACCTTTAAATCAACACCACGTAAGGCGTTGGCACTGCCATCCATACTGGTGAGTATCCTGTTACTCATTTGAAGAGCCGTACCTAAATAAGTGTGTTCTAGGGAAACCTTTCTTAAGGCTGATTAAGTAGCCAAAAACCTTAATAAAAAGGTATTACAGATGTCAAAATGAGTTCTTAGAAAATAACAATCTACCATTCTATTATTTGCTGTGCCTGTCATATAATACATCAATGACGCAATGCAAAACACCAGATACCTGTTCTGTTTCCACAAAATTGGCCACGTGACCGTCATCATTTGTCCCGCGGACATTGAACCTGGTCCCAGCGCGTTCACAGCTCAGTCTTGAAATGAGGCAGGCCTTGGCCTGTTTATGAGCGGCGTAGATGGTCCTGATTTCCACCCCGCCGCACATGAGGCGTAGTAACCACTCGTCACAATTCACACCGTAGTGCTTGAGATGCAGGTGCAAAGACTGATTCCTAGTGAAAAGGGAAAGAGCCGCATCAGCTGCCTGAGGAACAACAAAGTTTGAGAATGGCGCTTCTGGAACACTGAACTGATGTCATGACGTTAGGAATGAACAAATCGTGTACGCCGACTATGCTACAGAGCAGAAGGTAGGGTTACAATATGAGATCCTGGGATATGTGATCCATGGCCCAAGGAGGAGAAGCACATTTTCTGTTTTTAGTATCCGTGCCCTGTTTCTGTTATGTCTTTATATATAGCACATTTGTTAATGTATCTGCAATCTAACTTGTTCCAAACAGATTTTATACATTTATGCACGCACACACACACACACACACACACACACACACACACACACACACAGTCTCTCTCTTTCTCTCTTAAGCGCTTGACTACTAGCCAAAAGGTTGGTGGTTCAACTCAAACCCACTGGGAAGTGTCTCAGAAGACAGGCATGGTGGTCTGCTTCTGAAAGGTCACAGCCTTGAAAATCCTATGGCGCAGTTCTACTCTGCACACGTGGGGTCACCACAGGTGGGAATCAACTCAACAACAACTTTTAAGGCTTGACTTTTATCGGGCTCTACTTTTCATTAATTTAAACAGCCAGATGTGGCTAGTGGCTACCCTATTATCACGGCACTAGAGCTTCCCATCACTCCAAACACTTTTTAGCATTCTAGGTAACAGATGAAACCTAGTTTCCAAAAATTTTCAGTGAAAGAAGTTTTATTCAAACAAATATGCAGAAGCCCGGTGACAGGAAAACAGATAAAAGCAGCATCAACAAATGCACAGAGAATGTAGGTGAGCAGTTACCAGAGGCTGGCGGGAGAGGGGAATGCAAACTACTGCTTAACAGGTACAGAGTCGCTGTTTGGGGTGATGAAAAAGTTTTGAAAATAAATAAGTGGTAATGGTTGCAAAAAACAAACAAAAACTCGGCCAGGGAGGGGGTCACCATGTTAAAGCAAGGATGGGGACTGAAGCCCTGCCAGGCTGGCCTTCTTCTCAGCCTAGCTAACCCGCTCCCTGAGGTCTCCACTGGGACCCTGGTCCTCCAGGGAACACATACGCAAGCTGCTGTGGACGCTCCTAACCAATCCACCAGTAAAGAAAATATACTGCCGAGCAGGAAAGGGAGCTGGTACTTTCAGATGGCAAGGTGCATTAGAAAAATGAATTTTTTATAAGAATGAAGTCTGGCTCTCTAAGTTTTAAAACTCGTCCACCATTTTAAGTGGAAATCTTCCTTAATGTGCTCTGCACTACCCGGTTGTTTTAAACAAAATATATATTTTTTAATTAGCATTTCCTTGAAGATTCAGGGTCACTGATGTCACTAACACACAGGAACACTTTTAGAGCAGCGCTCCTCTGCT
The DNA here is from genome assembly GCA_030035585.1 of Dugong dugon. Lineage (NCBI taxonomy): Eukaryota > Metazoa > Chordata > Mammalia > Sirenia > Dugongidae > Dugong > Dugong dugon. The sequence goes on along the minus strand of CM057473.1, from coordinate 3,771,533 downwards.
CCACCCCCCTCGCTTACAGGCTGCACTAAACAAAAGGGCCCCTTAGGTCACAGGCTGCAACAGAAACAAGACGGAGTCCCCGGGGTGGTGCAAACGGTTAATGTGCTCAGCTGCTAACCAAAAGGTTAAAGGTTCAAGTCCACCTGGAGGAGCCTTGGAAGAAAGGTCTGGTACATTTCTTCTGAAAAATCAGCCATTGAAAACCTTATGGAGCCCAATTCTACCTGACACAGGTGGGATCACCATGAGTCGGGATCAACTGGATGGCAACAGTTCAGAGATAAAACAGGTGGTGGCCACAGGCGCTTCCAGGTAAACCAGTTATCACCTCGACCCCCCATATCGGTGTGAGAAAGCAAACGGAATGTAAACGAGTGGTGTGATTACTACTGGGGTGACACTAAGTCTGATCAACTTATTTAAAACGTGACTAAACGACTTAAGCGTGCGTAAATTAGTATTACCGACGTTGATCTGAGGGGGCTCAAACTGATTGTGACCCAGTGTGTCCCGCCACCACAGTGGAGACTGTTCATAGTGCAGGCATACAGACTTGTCCTCACGTAGATGGGTCTCACATCCTGTGCCTTCTGTACACGGAGCTTTTCTCCCCGCTGTCTGCATTTTTCTTTGCCGTCAACGTGTTGCTGTTTTAGTTCTATCTAAACGCGTACACCGCTCTCAACTGGCAGCAACTCTGAATTTCCAATAGAGTAAGATTACCTGAGTTTTGTGACAGTTTATTTACCGCTCTTAGGCTACAAAACATTCTTGGCTGTATCCCAGAAAATAATACTAAGCTGCAAGGGTATGCGTGATAAATAAAGCTTCTGTTTGTTTACGCAAAGCGATGGTGGGGAACGCCAGTCCTCAGCAACACCGCAAAACGAGCAAAATTCACCTCAGGTGTTTCAGTCTCCCCTTTGTTCAACTCTGGTGGCAAAGTTGTTAAGAGCTCAGCTGCTAACCAAACGGTAGGCAGTTCGAATCCACCAGTCGCTCCTTGGAAACTCTATGGGACAGTTCTACTCTGTCCTATAAGGTCGCTATGAGTCGGAATTGACTTGACGGCAGTGGGTTACGGTTTTTTTGGTTTTATTACGGGAAAAGGTCAGCACTGATGTCAGTTGTAGGCAACAGAACCAGTGTACTAGAAATCTGGTCTGGCTACAACAAAGCAATACTAATTATAGTCACACGTGTTCTACATACCATTTGTACATACTTAAACAATACAGCACATTTAAGAATCATCATGAAATACAGCACAGTTACCTACTTAAGTTCTATTTTATTACAGTACTAGACTTTGTCCCAGTATACTATTACTTCAAAGTTTGCTGCTCTTGACTCAAGATCATCTGCCTACAGCCTTAACATTAAATCAGTAAGTAAGGGAATGCTGGTTCTAGAATAGTAATGCTGCCTGAGACAAGATCTCAAAACTAAGAACAATAAATATGAACACGACAATTTTATTGTAACTGAATTCATTCCTCAATTTAAAACAAGTATTTTAAATACACTTCTGGAATGAAAGGGCTATCCAGATCAGAGGAGCAAGGAGCTTCACATCACATGCCAACCCCAACACAGCAGCAGCGGCTGCCTACCACGCTCTCTCTGCTGAGGACCCGGAGCAGGAAGGAGCGGTGTGCTCTCCCACAACGTCCACCCCTTGCTATCGCTGGAAACTGCAACCGTTGCATTTAAAATTACCAAGCTACTGCACACCAAGTGAGCACAGTGGGAAAAGGGAAAACAAACTCACCAGAAAAATCTATTATCAGTTGTGTGTTCTTGCATGCTACGATGCGCATTAAGACTCAGATCTAAACTGATTCCAGATGCAGACCATGCAAAATAAAAGTTTCCTGAATTCAAAACTTTTCGTACTTCTGAAATGCGATCCTCATCTGAAGTATCAATTCGTAGTGATATAAACTCAGTGGAAGTAACTCGGAAAACTTCAGATTCTTGAATTTTTCCAACAGACATACATCCAGTGACTAGGACCAGATAATGTAACATAGTATCACCTGCAAAAAACAAAGAGTTAATTGAATGAAAAGCCCCACTATTTTTCAAGCTTTTCAAAGTTTCTTCCGACTTTCTTCTCATGTCCCCGTCTTTTAAATCAGACGTTGTGATTATTTTAAACTTACTGTGGATGTCTTTAAGTTTAACTTTCACAATGAGAATTTTTTCAAGAATTGAAAAAACTTCATCTTTAAATACATTTAGTAGAGCAAAACACTCAAACATTAGCAGGATAAGCTGGCATTTATAAAACTGTTCCTCTACTTAATTGGATGCTAAGAACACTTCTCCCCCCACCAAAAAAAAAAATTACGTGGTATCTTCTCCATCTTCCGTTTATGACTGACAGGAAATTCAAATGAGACAATGAATGAGAAAGTTCTTTGTAACTAGTCAAGCTGAAACATAATGGCACATACGTGTGGGCTGATGATATATGGGTAAAAGGTCACTGGTGACAACTAATATTTATAAAGTGATTCGGTTTATAAAAACTTTCATAGAGTTTTTCATCTAATTGTGACAAAAATTCTACCAAATTAGTATGAAGTTGGGATTCAGCAGTGGTGTACTCTGAGCACTGGCTCTGATGTGGGCAGAGGTGACCCTGAATACCGCCTTCACTACTTATTGTCTGATCAACTCAGGTATGTTAACGTAACCAGTCTGAGACAGCTTCCCTTGTGAAAAGGTAAAAAGGAATCAAAACAAACACCTCATTGGACTGTGAGGATTACCCAAGACAATCTTAGCAAAGCAACTTTGCACAGAGCTTTACAGGTGACAGATATCATACTACACAACAAATCTCCATCTTACGGACCACTGCTACTCCAAACGTGGTCAGTGAACTGTTACCCGTCCCCAGCGGGAAAAGGTGCTGACACCAGAATAGGAATCAACCACATCACTCGGTTCACCCTTCGGTTTAGCTGTCCTTTTTTTTTCATAGTGAGATTTTACAGATGAATGAAGCTGGGTGTTGATTCCATGATGGTGCAAGCTCCCTATCTACTCCCAGACCAGTAACAGCTCGCGAGGAACGTACTAGTCCCTGGGCCACGCTTTGAGTCACAGTGTAAAATACAATCAAACTGATAACCATAAGGTTACTCTGCAGCCCATGGTGACAGAAAGTAGCAGAGGCAGTTTCAAACCAAGCCTTCTGAATCCAAAAGCGATGTCCTCCTCTCCACTACAGCCAGGGAGATGAGTGTGGTCCCCACTAGGGCACCTTCTTCTAAACACACTAAAGCAAGGAAAAAGGGCAACTTCCTGATTTTCTCTTTTAACAACCAACACCAATCCCTCAAAGTGTTCAAACAGGACAGTGTCTCTGGAACTTGAAATCACAAGAGCTGGAGCGTGCAGCATGCCCTTTGGGCAACAAATTATCACAAGATGAGCTTAATTAGGGTTTCAAAGATGTTACCACGTTTTTTTGCTCAAATAAGGAGTCTGAAAATGGTCTATAGATAGTTTCTCTCAAATCCTTAGAACTACACCAACAGAAATAAAAACTGGATGAACAGTAATGAATATCAAACTTACCAAGATTTAATCGTAAAACACCTAAGAGTCCATATGCATCCATTACTTTGGAGTATGTACCCTTGATTGCCTCTTTTTCTGCAGAAGCTACAAAAAAAGTTTTAGGTTAAGAAAATGACTCGAAACATCAGCTTCTATTTAGAAATAAAGCCAGAGTTTCAACCAAAGGTTTCAAAATCCAACAGATGTTTTAACATAAATGAACTACATAAAATATTTTCTCAAACTATAAATTAACTGTTCTTCCCAAAGACTTAAATTATTCCAACACCATCTACTAACTAATCCATCCTCTCCCCACTGATCTGAAATACTACTTTTAATAATACACTTATGTATTTGGGGCTGTTTTCGGGTTTTCTTCTCTGTCCCAATGATCTGTTTGCCTACCCTTAATGCCCGTACACCACCGTTTTATGATAGCCCCTGTGGGATAAGACTCAAATCCTTAACAAGGAATCTTTCAGAATCTGGCCCCAACCTACTTTCAGCTTCGTTTTTCATTATTCCCATCTCCCTTTCACCCCAGTCTTATGCCCTAATCACTTCTTTTTTTTTTTTCTTCTGTGCCTTCTGCTTGGAAGGCCTCTGCCCCACCTTTGCCTCTTGGCAAATTCCATCAACCTCATAAAAACACAGCCACAAGGTCACTTTCCTGGAAGCCCTTCTTGACTTCTCCAGGCACACTCTTTCACAGAGCTCCCTCTTCATGCTGCCAAAACATGTGATATAAACTTATCACTTGTCTTTCACACCAGCCAGTGTGCTCCTTGAAGGCAAGGGGGGAAAAAGAAAGGTTGAGTAGACTCCGACTCATGGGGACCCCACGTGTGCCAGCGTGGAACTATGCTCCAAAGAGTTTTCAATGACTGATTTTTTGAAGGTAGATCACCAGGCTTTTCTTCCAAGGCGCCTCTGGGTGGACTTAAACCATCGAGCTTTTGGTTAGCAGCCCAGAGCATTAACTATTTGTACCGCCCAGGGACTCTGGAAGGCAAGAACTCTGTCTTATTCTTTTCTTTTATCCCTTACACTTAGAACAGTGCTTGGCACACAAGACAAAACCTTTAAACAATGAAAGCTAATAACAACACTTTACACTTTACTGCAGGAATGAGGAAATCTTTAGACTGCCTTTGACTTATTTCTTCATAAAGTTAATGTTATCTTGTTAATAATTTCCTTATGGCACACTGTTAACAACTGTTCTACTGGAAGAAAAAAAAATCCCTGAAACTTTAAAGAAAAAATCTTCCTGGTACCTAGCAAATACACTCCTAAAAAACTGGCAAAGAACCAAAGAAATATAAGCACAGTTAATATTTCAAAGGATAATAAAAAATAACGACATTCTAAAGTCTGCAGTCCAGAAGGGTATGATCCTCTTTTTCATTCCTTCCTTTCTCTCCCAGGTGTCTTTCCCTCTCTGCTGCCGTCCTTTTCCCACAACCCCCAGCTCACCTCTTGGCCGACTGGCTCACACTGTATTTACCTCTCCTCTCTCCCCTTCTCCTTCCCCTCATTCAGCTACAACAGAGAATTACAGTACATTTTGGAAATACTGGTGTTCTACGGGAGCCCCGGTGGCGCAGTGGTTAAAGCACTAGACTGCTAACTGAAAGGCTGGTGGTCTGAACCCACCAGCTACTCCGTGGGAGAAAGGTGTGGCAGTCTGCTTCTTTAAGGATTTAAAGCCTTGGAAACCCTATGGGGCAGTTCTACTCTGTCTTTACAGGGTGGACAGAAGTCGGAATCAACTCGATGGCAATGGGTTTGGTTTGGTGTTCCACGTTAGAAAGTCATGTAAGCAGATCCTCACAGCCTCCCCAGTTCCTGTCAATTTTTACTGCCCACAAAAGGGCTTTCTTCCCAGCCTACTGCTCTAACTAATATTCCTTGGTACCCGGGTGGCAGAAACGGCTAAGTGACCAACCACCACCTGAAAGGCTGGCAGTCTGAAACCAGGCAGAGGCACCCCAAAAGACAGGCCTGGCGCTCTGCTTCTGAAAGGTCACAGCCTTGAAAATATTACGGTGTGGTTCTACTCTGTACACACGGGGTCGCCACGAGTCGGAACTGACTTGGCAGCGACGAACGACAACATCAGCACTGTGCACGAGAGATCCTTTCCTTTACCTCGAAGCTCTCCTCCGCGGTTGCACAGACCGTCTCACCTTCCCTGCCCACTTCACCGTTTTCTAGACCATCCGCTCTTCAGTCCTCCTCCTACGGTTATCTCACTTCTGCCTCCGGATGAGTTGTGCTCTGCTAGTTGGCAGCACAGGCTAAGACAAATGACTCAGTCACTCAATCAGCTGATCCTGTCACAATTCTCATTAAGTGTGGACCTTATCTTCAGCATACCACCCAGTATGAAGTTAGGGAGGGGGGAAGGTTTCATCAGGCCATTAAAGTTATGGGAATTGGTATTTCATTCTGCATTCCTAGAGTTTCTATTATAACACTATGTATTTATAGAAAGTTACTCCTAATATTCAATGACAAGTAATACCAGTATCAAAAATGAAAACATAAATTTTAATCCTTTATAAAGTAAACCAGGATTGCGTTCTCCTAAATACTATCCCAAAGCCCGGTGGCACAGCAGTTAAGAGCTTGGCTGCTAACTAAAAGGTCAGGAGTTTGAATCCACCAGCTGCTCCTTGGAAACTCTATGGAGTAGTTCTACTCTGTCAATAGGGTCACCGTGAGTTGGGATTGACTCGACGGCAACAGGTTTGGGTTTTTTTTGTTGTTATATACTGTCCCGCAGGAGATTAAAAATACACATGTACTCAAAAACAAATGTTAGAGACAGGCTTGTTATATCCCTGATGACAGAAGGCATGGACTCCAGGGCAAATATTATTCTAGAGTTTTACAGGTTACATGCTATATGCATTTACAATACCATCACTAATACGGTAATATAGAAATTACTAAATCTATCCGTTTCAGAGGCATCATTGTTTGAGCTTACATATTGGCAACCAGTAAGAGTTTAAAAAGAAAACATATTTTCAGTACTAGGTCGTCAGCTTCTCTTCGAAAAAGAAAGTTGTTTTATAACTTAAATTACCATGCAGCAAAATGTTCCCTCTTCTGATAATGCATAATACTTACCTCCCATTAATGGTACTCCAGATGTATGAACAACCTACCGTATCTCTCAGGCCCAATGAAGGGCCGTCTATAAGCGTGTCACTCAACTCAAACATACTAACAAATGTCTCATATTCTGAGATACAGGAAAACGGGATACACACACACACTTTAAACTAAAGTACATATTCTTAGATAAAAGTAAGCTAAAGGAAAGAAAAGTAATTCAAAGACTAGACGAGACGTCATTTTCCCTGCCTGTGCTTTAGGTGAAAGTTTACAGATCAAATTAGTTTCTTATTAAACAATCAATACACAAATTATTTTGTGACACTGGTTGCCAACCCCACGACATGTCAGCGCCCCTGCTTCTCAACCTCGTTTTCTCTACCTCTATTCGTCCAGCTTTCCTGTCTCTTCCTGCCTTCTCGTCTTTCCTTTTGGGCTGGTGTGCCCATGAGTCTCACATACGTGGTGGGACTCCGTGTGTTACTGTCTGTTTTACAGGCCTGTCTAATCTCTGGCTAAACGGTGAACTTCAGGAGTGACTTCAGGAGTGAGTTAAAAGGGTGCCGGGGGGGTGGTGGTGGGGGGGCGCGCAGGAATTTTTTGATTTCCTTTTAAAGTATCGAAAGAAATTCTAGAATTAAAATAGTGAATAGTATTTCAGCTGAGGCACCTGTACCTTTTTTCTGTGATGATTACGACAGTAACTAACAGGGGACTAGGTGTTTTTCATGCATTATTCAATTTTCACAACAGCTTCATGAGGAAATTACTACAATTTCCATTTGACATATGAGGAAATAGGCTTAGAGAGGTTACTAGTTTGTTATCACCTTGCCTAAGGCTAGACAGCAGAGTCAGGAACGTAGCTGCCTGAGATAAAGGGCTTGTCTAGTTCACTGACTCATCCCTCGTAGCCTAGTTCAACGCCTGGCATTCAGTAGGAGTTCAACAACTGTATGTCCAAAGAATTATTGCATTAAATTTAAGAGCCATATGCACTCTTATCTCCAGATACTTCCAATTTCATAAGAGAAAATAAAACAGAGTACTTTCTTCCCAAATATCTTCTTATCTCGAGAACCGCAGATATTTTCCTATACTTCCATATATGCTTCAAAGGTCTGGGGTAGACAGAATGGAGGGGGACCCAGGGAGGGCGTCTGAATCCAGGCAGAGTAAGGAAGATGGCCCTGAGCATGGTACCGAAGGGGCACGGTACCAAAGGGGCACGGTACTGAAGAGGCATGGTACCGAAGGGGCACCGTACTGAAGGAGCATGGTACTGAAGCCATGTCGGGGCGGGGGGGCATCCACTTGGGGAAAGGGGCAGCCTGGCATGAAGTATTAAAGTCTGCGTGGGGTGAAGATGGTGGCATCCATTGGGGATGTTGCGGGAGGCCTAGCATGGTATGCTGGAACTCAGAAGCGGTGAAGAGCATCAGCACAGGAGGCAGCCCAGGGCAGGGCACTGGAGCCCGACTGAGTAGGGTGAGGAGGGCATGTATGTGATGGAGAGGCTGCAGCAGACAGGACCGTGGTTACACGCTGGGGAGTGATGGAGGATAACGGAAACGAGGTATCTCACTGACAGAGAAGGGCATTACAAATACAGAAAGAGGGAATGCAAGAATGAACACTACAGTGTTCACTGGAATGGAGTTATCAGTGCAAACTCACAGTTTTCAATATATGTGTATATGTAGATATACAAATATAGATATAAGTGTGTGTGTATAATTATATATGATTATTTGATCAGTATACAGACTGAATGAGCACAGTGAAAGGATTCAATCCTGATGCACACCTTTCCTGATTTTAAACCACGCAGTATCCCCTTGTTCTGTTCGAATGACTGCCTCTTGGTCTAGGTACAGGTTCTGCATGAGCCCAATTAAGTGTTCTGGGTCAGTAAAAAAGAGGAAGACCCTCAAGGAAATGGAATGACACAGTGGCTGCAACAATGGGCTCAAGCACAGCAATGACTGTGAAGATGGCGCAGGACTGGGCAGTGCTTCGTTCTGTTGTACACAGGGTCGCTGTGAGTCAGAATCGACTTGATGGCACCTAACGACAACAATTATATATACATATATACACATATTTACATATACTCCCTGCCTCTGTCATTGAGAGGATCTGGAATCAGCAACACTCCAACAGCAATGAGCATAGCCAGCACCCAGATCTTGGTTTCTATATAACCTTTCCACTAAAAGGAACTAGGACTCCTTGTGAAAATGGCTGATTCCAGGACGGAGGCAGGGAAGGACAAGGGGAGCCTGGAACCTATTCTTGTGCCAAAAAATAAGGAAGCATTCAAACAATAACGGAAACTGTCACAAAAACAGAGAAGCCAGCTTGAAGAGGCTTCTAATGACAAAATCTGGGACACTCTGAGCATCAAAATAAGTAACAAGAATAATGGATAAGCTCATAATTTGAAAGTATGATGAGGAATGGGATATTTACATAGTCTCAAAGTATCTCCCCTCAAAATACTTACTAGTTATAAAACAAGAAAAAGTCCTCCAAGCTACTTGGTAGACACCTCTGTAACCAAGTAATCAAAGTTACCGCCAACAGTAATCAGACAAGTCAAAATCGTGTGCCACCTGAAAAGAACACAGCATCACTTCTGTGATACTCCTGCCAAAGACGTATAAACTGAAGCTAAGAATCCGGAACCATCAGACAAACCCAAATTGAGGGACATTCTACAAAATTAACTGGCCTTCATCTTTAAAAATTTTTAAATCATAAAAGTCAAGAACTGAGGAATTTTTCCCACTGTAAGGAAACTAAAGAGACATAACAACTCAATAGCAAAATGTGCGATTCTAAACTGGATCCTTTTGCTGTAAAAGATATTATTGGGACAACTGGTGAAACGTGAATGGAGCCTGAGGATTAGATAACAGTAATGCACCAAAGCTCTATGTTGGTGGTTATACTGCAGCTATGGAGGAGAACGTCTTTCCAGAAAATACATAATAAAGTATCTGAGGGTGATGGAGCATCTTGTCAGCAATGTACTCTCAAACAGCTCAGAAAGAAAAATGTTCTTTGTACTGAACTTCAACTTTTCTGTCTGCTTGAAATTGTTTCAAAATTAAAACTTTCAAAAATGTAACCACCAAAAATGAATCTGAAAAATACATGTACATCTTCTTAAGTGGCTTTTATCTCTAAACGGCACTAGTAAGAAAAACTCTTATAATACTATGGCCGCCTCTTCCCAGAAGTTTTTTTTAATGGGGGTAAAAAAAAGATTTCCTTATTTTATGAAACTCCAATGATTAAGCGCTCAGCTGGCTAACCGAAAGGTTGGCAGTTTGAACCTATCCAGTGGCTCCGTGGGAGAAAGACCTGGTGCTCTGCTCCCATAAAGATTACAGGCTAGAAAACCTTATGGGGCAGTTCTACATGGGATCACTGTGTGTCAAAATCGACTCAATGGCACCCAACAACATTTTATAAAATATAGAAAAATATGTAAGAGGGATGAACCTAATTAAATTACTGTGCCATTTCTTTGGTAATTTAATTCTAGAAAATAATTTGAGAATCTCCTACTATAAAGAAATCATTTAAAATAAGAATGCCTCTACTACATTAAGGCGCCCTAGTGGTGGAACAGTTAAGCGCTCAGCTGCTAAATGAAAGACTGGCAGTCGAACCCACCCATAAGCTCCAAGGGAGAAAGACCTGGTGATCTGCTCCCGTAAAGATTACAGCCTAAAAAACTCTATAGGGCAGTTCCATTCTGTCACATGGGGTCGCTATGAGTCAAGATTGACTCAACGGCACCCAACAACAACAACATACCACATTATTTATGATAATGTATATAACCTTTAGATAAAACAGTGTTTGTAAATAACTTCACTCAGCTCATCCCTATCTTTCTTTTTCCCTTAACACTTTGGCCTGCATCCCATGCTTCAACCAACGTAAGTACTCTGTGACCCCTTCTCCACGCACTACATTCTTTTCCCTGTTCCTATGTTCACAGTGTTCTTTCCATCTGGAATACCCTGTAATCATCTTTGTATTTCCAAATATTACACACCCTTCAATACCTAACTAAAATGCCCCTTCTTCCTCGAGGCTTCCCTGCTCACTCTGGCTGGGAGTAAATCCCTTTCTTCTGTCTCATACACAGACACTTACACACAAACAGCAACAGAAACTAGGTCTCAGCTTATCCCAACACAGTACCAACTTAATACACAGGCTTTGAACAATGCAGCTGTTGAGCATTCATCTAACAGATAAAAACAAATTGAGAAGTTGCAGCACAAAAGGGAATGTTTTGCTAGTACTAAAACAGTACATAAAAAGGTAAACATTTTTTTTCCTCTACGGTTTAAAGTATTTGAATGTCCTATTGCTGAAGTTTAAATTAACGAGTCTTACAATGATGTCTGGCATTTTTCAAATGTGTATGTCTTGTGGCAGGGAGTGAGGATGGGAAATGGGGGAGGGGGGGACAGGTAATGTTAACTAATTGCTAACCAGTGTTTAAACTAGCTGAGTTTATTAAATGGCAGGGTCTGTGGAGGGCCCAGAGGAAACAAGCTGAAGTAATGAGTAGAAAGGAAAGTTCCCAGGGACGTGGTGACGTGGAAGTTCCGGTCACTTTCCTGCTAGTGCGGTCTTTCAAGTATCCACTGCACTTTCAATGAGGGAAACAAACTGCCTTTTGTGATGAGATTTGTATTATTTTTCTCTTCTGATCATGGTGGCATTTTCAAACAAACAAGATGCTAGGAAAAACAAACCTTTCTTGTTGCAAGTTACTGTCTTCTGGCCACTAGTAGGTATGAGTGCCCAAGAAGACCACTGTTTTCAGAGCGATTCTGAGCCCATCAAGATCTTCAGCCATTCAGCTCAGGGAAGAGGCCTGCCCTTCTCTGGTTCACACGTTGAGGGAGTCACGTAAGCAAAGTGGAACTTCTGAAGAATACCTCAGGGATAAAATAGAGCCTAACTCCCTCAATAGTTTGTTCTAAGCTTGTTTAACAGCTTCTTCCTGTGCCACTCTCAATACTATCTGTCATTCATACCTTCAATCTTTCCTTAGTCTTTAACCTGCACATGCATTTCCTGAGAACACAGAGCTATCTGAAGGCTACCTTTTTAAACATACCCTCACATCATTAGGACTGATCATCTGAAGCCCATCTGATTCTCCTCCTAGTGAATATGTGCATATGGAGAAGGCCATATGTGACTATGACCTTAAATATATAGTAGAATTGAAAATGAAATAAAATATGTGTCATTAACATTTATTCTCACAAAAATATTTATGAGGCAATCTGGCAAAATTCAAATGCTGGCTGGATATTTGGTATTAAAGAACTAGAAATTTTCAGATGTGATGACATTGTATCTATGCTGGGAAAAAGAAGTCTTTATCTTTTAGAGATACATGCCGCAATATTTATGGATAGAATCAAATGACGTCTGGGATTTACTCCAAAGTAAACAGGGAGTGGAAGGTGGTAGGTAGGGATACAGGTAAAACAAGTGTCCATGAGTTGGTCATGGTTGAGGCTGGGTGACAGATCTATGGAAGTCAATTCTTCTATTTTGATATATGTTTGATATGTCACAAAAGAAAATGTTAAAAAAAAGTTACTCTGACAGCATTCTTTGGCATACGGGGTAAGTTGAGGAAGGAGAGAAGACAAGGTAACTCTGTCCACTCAGTGAGATAGCCAGAAGGTACCAGAATTCTAAGTGATCACAGAGGTACTTCATATCAACTCACAGTGACCTTAAAGGACAAAGTAGAACTGCCCCTTAGGGTTTCCAAGGAGCAGCTGGTAAACTCAAACTGCTGACCTTTTGGTTAACAGCTAAGCTCTTAATCACTGCACCACCAGGGCTCCACAGAGGTATGTAGTTTGTTCCAAATACCCTAGGCCAGGAGTGTATGAGTCAAGAGTGCAATGGGCATTTGGGCTTCTGTAAATTTGAAAGGGGGCAATAAAGCCTACAACCTTTAAAATGACTTCATAGCCTCTTCTTCCCAAGGCTATCGAATAGTCATCAAATAGTAAATATATAATTCAGTGAGAAAATAGAAGATTTGGCTATTCCAGAACAGAGGCCCCAAGCAGGGTAAATACTGCTACACTCTGTCTTAAATGTTTTCCTTACATTCACCCTAAATAACTTAGCTTTGAGATCCTACACTGTTAAAACTGTTTGAAACTATCCTTGGAAAACAATAGGCTTGCTTTTGCTCATCATCGCAGAAGAGGTGGAGAAATATTTAAAACTGCATAAAGCCATGGGGTAGTACCTGCAACTTTATTCTGACAACTTTAACGCATTTGTTTTAGTTCTGTGAAATTTTTCAAAGATCTTTTAACCGAACAAATTCATGACTGAAGGTGGGCCTAACCTACAGCTTTTCTTATTTAAGTTACAGAAAGGTAATGGAAATAGAAGCTATAGAGATGCTCTCTTTACAGACTACACTGAACACTCAGAATATATCAGTTGTTCTCTAGCAAACTGCAGCGTACCAATTGTTCTCTACCACGCTAATTGACACTGTTTTTTGCGTACTTTTTTGGCTTATTTTTATAGCACTGGCTGCATCAGCTGACATAACTATCATTATTCAGCACTGTAGGTATTACACTCTCATTCTCAAATTAGAATTCAAGGCATATAATGAAACATTAAGATTGGATTACAGAAATTCAGTATGAAGACACGATCATATACCTATTTCTTGATTTTAACTCTAAAACAGAGGCTTATTAAACACAGAACAACTGTCAGATGATAATCATACCTGCACTGCTAACTCTACCATCTGAAGAGAAAAGAAACAAAATTAACTTATTACCCAAGGTCAACAGATAATTTAAAAGCCATTTGCATTTAATTTCAAAGGTATTTTGAAGCTTAAATTTTAATGAAAATTTCTCCAACTTCTGAAGAAGTACAATAATTCAAACTAAATAATAAAGCCACCCAGTGAAGATCTGACCACCCAATATCAACATTCTTCTGTGGTTCGAACACTCCAGTTGGAAGGAGACTGTCCTTCCCCAGCTGATAGAGAAGACCAAGCTAACAAAGGTCAGTAGGAACGTGAAAACGAAACCACAAGCTCAAACAATCTTCTTAGAACCGTAATTTGCCTGTGGTTGCACACACCACTGTCTGTGGTCAGCTTATCTGCACACAGGTAGCACTTGTGCAGAGTAGCAGAGAACCTCCAGCACAGAGAAGCCTGGAGATCATGTAGCCTAAACTACTCGTTTTTAGAAGAAAAAGACTAAAGGTTAAGTGATTCACACGAGATCATATCACTTTCCTCTTTCCATTTCATCATACATACAGAGAAATAAAGAAGTTTCCTTATAAAACTAAGTAATTAATATTCCAGCTGAAAGTTATACTATCCAAATTATCATTCTATATAAACTCTACACGGCAATCCTGGCAACATTTCAGAACAAAAAGAACCCCTTATGCATGCATGCATCAAGTATTTCCTGAAGGCCTACCATGTAATGATCAGTATCCTGACGGAGTTTACCATCTACTAAGAAGACAGGCATTAAATGCAAAATTACAAATTATAGCAAGTGCTATGTTAAAGTTCCAACCCACTGTAACAGGAGGACCTGATTTAGAATTGTTTGTTGAGGGAGGAGGGTGCTTAGAATATACCTGACTGAGGAAGTGACTTAAGCTGAAACCTGAAGGATACACAGGAGTTAGCCAGATGAAGAGTGGAGGTACAAACGTTCCAGGCAACATGCATGTACCCTGCGATGCAGCAATCCCAATGCTAAGAACGGACATGCATACACAGTGTGCCAAAAGACATGTACAAGGATGTTTACTAGTGTGATTTGTAATATCAGACATTGAAAATAAAGTAAATGAAAATAGGACAGATAAATGGTGGGATATTCTCGCAATGGAATACTGCATAAAAATGAAAATGAATAAACTACCACTACAACACAGATGAATCTCCCATATATAATGCTGAGTGAAAAAGCTGGACACAAAAGAATACATACTGAATAATCTTGTTTATATTAAGTTCCAAGCCCTGGTGACACAGTGGTTAAGAGCTCGGCTGCTAACCAAAAGGTCGGCAGGTCGAGTCCACCAGGTGCTCCCTGGAAACCCTATGGGGCAGTTCTGCTCTGTCCTAGAAGGTTGCTGTGAGTTGGAATCCACTCAACGGCAACAGGTTTGTTCTGTTTTTGGTATGGTGCAAAAAGTCAGGACAGTGATTACCTTTACAGATTGTGGTGGAGATAACTGGAAGTAGCATGAGGTATGTTCTGGAGTGCTAGGAATGATGTCCTACTTAACCTGATGGTGCTAATGTGGGTATGTTCACTCTGCAATAATCCATCAAGCTGTATAATGTATACTACATGTGTGCCATAATTTAATAGGTTTATTTTGAAAAATAAATATTCAGAGCAGAACCAACGGCATATGTTAGGAGTCTGACAGAAGCTGGTACCTTCAGATCTGAAAGCAGTCAGCGTGGCTAGAACACAGGAAACCAAGGGGCACAGCGGCATAAGGGAAGAGGGAAGCAGGGACACGATCCTACTGAAGGTCATTTTAAAGAGTCTGGATTTTATGTAAAGTTCAGAGGCCAACTTACTGAAGGGTATTAAGCAGGGGAAAATCTGTGCTTTTAAAGGATCGGCGAGGTAGAGAAGTGGAAGCAGGGAGACCAGTTAACAGGAGGCTATTGCAATGGCCCATGAGAAAAATGATGGTGGCTTGACTACAATACCAAACCAAAACCAAACCCATTGCCACTGAGTTGATTCCAACTCACAGTAACCCTAAAGGGCAGAGTAGAACTGCCCCATAGGGTTTCCAAGGCTGTAATCTTTTATGGGAGCAGGCTGCCACGTCTTTCTCCCGCCGAGTCACTGGTGGGTTTGAACCACTGCCCTTTGGGTTAGCAGCTGAGAGCTTAACCACTATGCCACCAGGGGTCCTTATGACTAGGACAGAATGAGCCAAAATGGTGTGGATTTCATAGATTCCTGATGAAATTTGGAGGTTAACTCGACTTAGTAATGCCACAAAAGTATGAAATGAGAAAGAAGGAGGTGTCAAGGATGATTCTTAAATTCTGGTTTAAATAACTGGGTGGAAGGAAAGCAAACACTAAAAAAAGAACAAAGGAAAAGCAGGTTTGGGAGTATTCACTGGTCAATGTGACTGTCACCCCAGTATCTATTCCAGCCCTCCCTTAGCCACCATTCAGTCTGGGGTACTGAACTAGACATTCATAGCGATTTCTACTTAAATCTTTTGCCAACCCAAACAGCACATGGTATTCCCATGGCCACAGGAACTGTTTCAAGAATGGACACAATATTCAATTTGACCCAGTGCAAGAAGTGGATTTTTATTTTGTGGGTTTGGTCTACGAAGAAAAGCCCGGCAATTTACTTCCAAAAACCAGCTAATGAAAACCTGTGGATCACCAAGGTCCGATCAGCAACTAATCATGGGTTCTGTTGTGCACAGGGTTGCCATGAGTCAGAGGCCGACTCAACAGCAGCCAGCAACAACAACCCATTATCTCAGTTTGAAAAATCTGGATCTCAATTGTGTCATCCAACGTAATTGCTTATTCTACCAGTTCTGTACAAATCCTACACTGCTTTGCAAGACTTACAAATCTGATACTTTCTACCCCATCATCTAAGAGAATGATGAAAATGCTCAACAAGATAGGTCAAAGATGTGTCCCTGATGCTGACCAAGGACAGACAAGTAATGAGCACTAATATACAACTTACTGTATTAAAAGATTCATCCTGCCTACATGTGGCACATGGTCCACAAGGATATTAAAGACTGTTTAATGTAAGACATTCAACAGACTATAGCAATCCTAAAGTCTACTAGTCAACAGAATGAAACACACTCATGATAAAAATCTATTGCTAAGAGCTAGTTTGGATAAGTAAACACATTTTATATTTTAAAACTTATTCTAAAGAACCATAGTCTCGTGGGACAACTAGGTCAGTTGGCATAACTTAGTTCATAAATATAATGTTCTACACCCTAGTTCGGTGACTAGTGTCTGAGGTCTTAAAAGCTTGTGAGTGGCTATCTAAGATACAACTATTGGTCTCTTCCCGTCTGGAGCAAAGCAGAGTGAAGGAAGCCAAAGATTCAAGGAAGAAACTAGTCCACAGGACTAATAGCCCACAAGAGCCACAGCCTCTTCTAGTCTGAGACCAGAAGAACCAGAGGGTACCCAGCTACCACTCCCGACCGCTCTGACCAGGGACAAGACAGAAGGTCTCGGTTAGGATGGGAGAAAAATGTAGAACAAAACTCAAATTCATAAAAAAAGAAAACAAGACTCACTGGACTCCTAGAGACTAGAGGAACCCCCAAGACTATTACCCTGAGATAGCCTTTTAACCTGAAACTGAAGCCACTCCTGGAGGTCACCTTTCAGCCAAATAATAGATTGGTCTATAAAATAAACAGTAACACCCATGAGAAATGTGCTCCTTTAAACAATAAACTATACAAGACCAAATGGTCAACATTTACACAAAAGCAAAGACGAGAAGGCAAGGAGGGACAAGGAAACTTGATGGATGGAAACAGGGCAGGTGAAGTGGAAATAGTGAGAGCGATGACACATTGCGGGGACTGTAACCAATGTCACAGAACAATCTGTGTGTGAATTACTGAATGGGAATCTAATCTGCTGTGTAAACTTTCACCTAAAACACAATAAAGTATTCAAAATAAATAAATAAAGAAGCCTACAGAAATGGCAGAACAGTATATTTTAGTAAGTATAGGCAGGCAGGGGCTGACAAGTTGATTCCGACTCATGCCAACCCTGTGTGTTTCAGAGTAGAACTGTGCTCCATACGGTTTTCAATAGCTGTGACCTTTTGGAAGCAGATCACCAGGCCTTTCTTCCAAGGCAGCTCTGAGTGGATTCAAACTGCCAGCCTTTCAGTTAGCCAAGCAAAATGGTTAATGCCTGATCTAATTATTTATTAAGAAGCATTTTTGTTTCTTTATTTTTTCTTTTCACTGGCTTAGTTGCCTCAAAATCATTCAGGAATTTCAAGAGAATAAATTATTTCAACCTGAACTGAGAAAGTAATTAGTGTTCAACTGATGAAGAAGCCTTAATGCATCTCTCCAAATGCCAAATTTACTCCAAGTAATTTAACTGCTTCAGTAGCTATGAACCAGCAGAAATGCATCCAAGGTGCATGCATGTGCTTATCTTATATGACATTACACGGCAACGCCATTACGTTTACTCCTGCAAAATCTATTTTTAGCTGGAAAAAGATAAAACACAAATTCTTATTCACAACCATTAAAAAATTGAAAGAACAAATTTAAACTGTCACCAGTAAATATATGATTTGTTAATTTTTAAAGCTTTACTATCGCCTTTTGGGACTCTAACAGCAAGGCTAACCAATTACACTAGTCTGTTCCACCCTTTATGCTTCTTTCAAATTTACAATTTTAAACATAACTGAGTAACAAAATTTCACTGATTCAGACTTTATCACCTCAGAATTTTTGAAAACACTGGCCTTTGATGCAAAAAAAAACAAAAACAAAAAAAATACTATTAAGATGCTATCCATTATAATTGGCTTATATTTTTTCAGCTTTTGAACACCTGAAAAGTCTTTACATCTTTGTTTTTAAAAGACATTTTCAATGGGGACAGAACTTAGGTTGACTGTCTTCTTTTCTTTCAGTACTTTAAAAATGTTGCTCCACTGTACACAATGGTTTGGCCTAGCTGTAAAGAGAATTCTACCATCATTTTTATCTTCATTCCTCGGTACACAATGCATCTTTTTTCTTCCTCTCAGGATACTTTTAAAATTTTCTGTGTGTCCCTAATTTTAAGCAACTGATTATGTGTTTGGCTATACTTTTCTTCGTTTCTTCTGCTTGGGATTCACTGGGGTCCATCAAATTTGGATATTTTTCGGGATTTGTTTTTCCAAATATTTTTTCTCCCCCCCCCCCCCCGGGATTCCAGTTACACGTGTATGTTGGGCCACCTGAAACTGCCCAGTAGCCCTCTGATTCTGTGTTTGTTTCATTTATTTATTTTAGTCTTTATTTCTCTCCGTATTTCAGTTTGGATATTTCTATTACTATGTCTTCAAGTTCATCGATCATTTCTTCTGCAATGTTTAACCTGCTGCTAATCTCCATCAGTGTAATTTTAATTGTAGACATTGTATTTTTCATTCCTAGAAGTCTGATTCATTAAGTCTTTCACATTTTTTCATGTTTCTTCTTAACATGCTCATTCTTTCCTCTACTTCTTGAACATATGGGGGATATTTCCAATAGCCGTTTTATGGCTTTATCTATTCATTTCAGCATCTGTTTCTACAGACGGACTTTTCTTCTCATTATGGGTTGTATTTTCCTGCTTCTTTGCATGCACGGTAATTTTTAATTGGATTCCTGACATTGTGAATTTTACAGGGTTGGGTTTCTTTCTTTTTTTGTATTCACATAAATATTCTTAAATATTGTTCTGGGATGCAGTTATTTGGAATTTAAATTATTTGAAAACAGTTGGATCCCCTTGGGTCTTGCTTTTCAGTTTTGTTGGGCATGATTGGAGCGGCATTTTGTCTAGGGCTACTTTGCCCCTCCACTGAAGCAGTAGCCTTTGAGTACTCAGCCCAGTTCTCCATGGTTTACAAGACTTCTCCACACTAGTTACTGAAAACAGGAACTGCTCACATCCCCAGGTGAGCTCCAGGAATGCTGCTTCCTGCTCCTTTTTGGAGGTCCTTTCCCCGCCTTGGCTTTCCTGTATGTGGTTTCCTCACATACTTGCACTCGTCAGTACTCAGCTGAAATCTCAGATGGAACCCTCTACAGATCTCTGGAGCTCCTGGTGTATCCCTCTGGTACTCAGCTCTGAGAATTCTAATGTCTGGGCCCTCCCAAATTCCCTACTCAGTCTTCTCAACTCAGGGAAACTTCCAGGCTTTGCCTGGGTTCATGCTCCTGCTGGAAACTCTCCAGGCGCCAAGCTGGAGCAACCTTAAAGCTCACCTCATTTGTTTCCCTTCTCTCAGGGACTACTGTCTCGTGCTGCCTAGTGTCCAATGTTTGAAAACTGTTTCATATATTCTGTTCATTTTGTCGTAGTTGTTGTTTAAGATGGGAGGGTAAAGCCAGTTGCTATTACTCCATCAAGCCAAAGTGGGGGGTGAACTGTATTTTATAGAACAAGACAGAATATATGACAGATCTGGAATCATCTAATAGAAGTTGCAAAACAGGGTTTTACACTTTAGTGAGAGAAATTCTGCCTTTGCTTTTATTTCCTGATAACAAAGCTAAGTGGTAAAGAAATGAAAGCAATTAAAAACTACTGTTGTGTCCTTACATTTAGTAGGCTAATCCTGCTACTCAGCCCAGGAATGGAGAGGTTGTTTGTTTGTCTTGCTTTGTTTTAAAGAGCTGAAATTTAAGTTGCTGTTTTAATTTCATTTCCATTAAATGTGAACATTCCAAAAATTTATAAAGAGCAAATGAATTTTTGCAACCTGAAAACAAAATGACATGTAACAAATTTAAATTTTATCATTTCTGTGCTGAAAAAGTCAACTATAAAAAGTCACTTTTTCCCTTCAACTTGGAATTTTTTTCTTAAAAAGAGAAAGGATACTGCAACCTATCTAAAGGGCAATTATGTTGACGGCATTTGCCGTTATAAAAAAAAACTATGCACCCTGCTTGTCACCACCACCTACTACACTGACTACACTCGGTCACCCAAAATTCCAGAACCTGACATTTAACTTGGCCCAGCAAAGAAGCTTTATGTTTGTAATGGCCTAACTGTAAATGAAACCATGTTTTCCCTCTAATATAATACTAGAGCCACAGTTTAGAGGCAAAACACAGTAAGTTTAAAACTTCCTTTGTTAGAAAATGCTATCAATTTTACTCTGAACTCTCAAGTCTTCACTGGCACTCATTTTCCCTCTTCATCTCTCATCGCACAAAACGTTGAACACTCTTTATACCACATTTTCAAACATAAAATACCATACTTTTATCAATCTTGTAACCTAGTTTAGGTTAGTCCTTTCCCCTGAGGCGATTCATTTACTAACCCTTTATTCTGCAACCATGAGTAAAACAGAGATTACTAAGACACGGCCTTTTCTTCACGGAGCCCAGCACCCAGACACAGAAGCCTGGACACAATTTCCATATAATAAAAAAGCGCCTTACTAAAAGTGCTATGGGAACATTAGCACTTTGTTTAGTCCAAGAGTTTCAAGAGAACTAGTTATTAGCTCCATAGTAGACAATAATAGCATTAAAACTCTGGGAATCTGGCTATTTTGAATAAAATTTGCAGACCAAAAATTTACCTCAAGATCTAACATAAAAAGACCTTTATAAACTATGCTCAGAAATGATCACCCCAATCGAATTATATCAGAATCTCTGGGGGACTAGAGCCAAGGTACCAGCATTTTTTAAAGTTCCCGGGTAATCATACTGTACCAAAAAAAAAAAAAGTTCCATGTGCACTGGAAAAGAACCTGTATTTTGCAGCTGTAGGGTAGAGTATTCTATATATGTCTATAAGCTCAAGTTGGCTGACTGTGCCCTTTAGGTCTTCTGTATCTTTGTTGAGTCTCTTTCTAGATGTTCTGTCCTTTACCGAGAGTGGTGTGTTGAATTCTCCTACTATTATTGTGGTACTGTCAATTTCTCTTTTCAGAGCTGTTAGAGTTGTTTTATGTATTTGAGAGCCCTGTCATTGGGTCCATCGATGTTTATCCTGGTTATGTCTTCATGATGGATCGTCCCCTTAATCATTATATAGTGTCCTTCTTTGTCTTTTATGGTGGATTTTGTTTTAAAGTCTGTTTTATCTGAGATTAGTACTGGTGCTCCTGCTCTTTTTCGGCAGCTGTTTGCTTTTTTTCCAACCTTTGATTTTTAATAAATTTATGTCTTTGTTTCTAAGGTGTGTCTCTTGTAGACAGCATATTGATGGATCCTGTTTTCTTATCCATTCTGTCACTCTCCATCTCTTTATGGGTGCATTTAGGCCATTTACATTCAGTGTAATTATTGATAGGTGTGAGTTTATTGCTGTCATTTTGTAGTGCTTTTTTTGTGGTGTTGATGTTTTCTTTGTTCTTCTTACTCTCCTGTGCTGAATTCCTTTTGTCTGTAGATTTTTTTCATTTCTTCTGTTTTTGTAGGTTTTGTTTTTACTGAGACTTTATGTTTTTCCTCTTTATGTTGATGAGTAGGCTTGTTAACTTTCTTTGTGGTTACCGTGAAATTTACCCTTATCTTTCTAAGTTTGAAGCAGTCTATTATTACTTGGTATCGCCTTGCCTTCCTCTCCATTAGAAGGTTCTATACCTATGCCGTTTATTCCCTCTTTTATTGTTCTGACGTTGTTGTCATTTACAGATTAACTGCTCTGATTTCCCTGTTGTATTTCTTTTGGTTTTGGATAGTCCTTGAGAGTTCATTTCCTAGACTGGGATCTGGGTGGTACAATCCTGCATCCTAGATTCAGCCTGGGAGCTGCTGATGTTTGTTCTCAGATCGAAGGACTCCCTTTAATAAGTGTTTTAAGTTTGGTTTTGTTTTCACATATTCCCGTAATTTCTGTTTATCTGGAAATGTCCTAATTTCACCATCATATCTGAACGAGAGTTTTGCAGGATATATTACTCTTGGCTGGCATTTTTTTTTTCTTTCAAGGTTTTATATATGTCATCCCACTGCCTTCTTGCCCGCATGGTTTCTGCTGAATAATCTGAGCTTAGTGTTACTGTTTCTCCTCTGCATGTGACTTTTTGTTTTTCTCGAGCTGCTCTCAGAATTCTTTGCTTGTCTTTGGTTTTGGTGAGTGTGATTATGATATACCTTGGCGATTTTCTTTTGGGGTCTATCCTATACGGGGTTCGTTGAGCTTCTTGGATGGTCAGCTTTTCATCTTTCATGATATTGGCAAAGTTTTCTGTCAGCAGTTCTTCAATGATCTTCGCTGTATTTTCTGTTTTCTCCCCCTGTTCTGGAACTCCAATCTCTCACAGATTTTTGCTTTTGATTGTATCCCACATAATTCTCAGGGTCTCTTAACTTTTCTTTGTTCTTTCTTCTGATTTTTCCTCAGAGTTGTATACAAATATTTGTCTTCAATTTCACTGATCCTGTCTTCCACCGTTTCAAACCTGCTCCTCAGCCCTTCTATGACACTGTCCATTTCTCAGATCTTGTTGTTTATCTTTTGGATTTCTAACTGTTGTTTTTGTATGATTTCTAGTTGTGAATTCATTCTGGCATTTTGTTCCTGCATTATTTTCCTGAATTATTCCATTTTTTGGTCTGTATTTTCCATGAATTTGTCTGCCTTTTCTGTGAATCTATTTCTTTCCTCATTTTTGTCTACATTTTGCTTCAACTCTTGGATAGCTCTGAATAGTGGAGATCTTAATTCCCTATCAGGTAGTTCTAGTGCCTTTTCTTCTACCGGAAAGTCATTTGATGTTTTATTTTGGACATCTACTGGAAACATCCTGTCCTGTTTTTGTAAATGTTTTGATATTGTCTGCTGTCTTCAGGGCATTCAGTAGTTATTTTTCTTGTTTACTGATTGTAGATTTGTTTGTCTCATTGTGGTTTTTTGTTTAATTTGGCTATGTTTGAGCAGGCGGGCTGCACGTTCTTTGTTGTTTGCTTGTCCGTGGGCATGATACTTTTCGCCTCCTTCTCCAATTGTCAGGGTTAGTTGCTCAGATATGGTACAGCAGGACAGGTTTAGCTGAACAGGAGTTGCTGGGATGGGTTGTTTGTGGCACTTACTACAGCCACCAGGGCGGACCAGTAATCAGTGCAGGGCAGGTTCCGGTAGGCTGTACCTTAGATGCTTGGTGGTGTGATGTTCAGTGCATGGTGCAGGTAGGCAAGATGGAGG
Organism: Dugong dugon; assembly: GCA_030035585.1. Classification (NCBI taxonomy): domain Eukaryota; kingdom Metazoa; phylum Chordata; class Mammalia; order Sirenia; family Dugongidae; genus Dugong; species Dugong dugon. The sequence goes on along the minus strand of CM057473.1, from coordinate 3,747,802 downwards.
GGGGAGACTGTGATGTGTGGAGCTAAGATGGGTATGGGAGACAGGAGAGAGAGGAGAGAAGAACAGGAGCCAAAAACATACTAACAAACAAAAAAGATTGCTGGGGAGCTTGCCACTGGAGTGGACATGAGAGACTAGGAAATGGAGAAAAACAAAAAGGAGAAGAAGAAAAAAAGAAAAGAAAAGAAAAAAAATGAATAAATAAAACTTAGAAAGACAAAAGGAAAGCAAAGCTCCCAGGGATCCCACCGGTGTGGCTGTGAGGTCTGGGGAAGTTGCTCCCAGGCCGTGAAATACACCCTGGCTAGAAGAGGTAGAGGTGTCACTCAGTGCCAGGTATTCAGGGAACAGAAAGAGACGGAAAGTATAGAGAGACAAGAAACTGTATGCCCAGCTAGAACGGGCTCCCAACTCGAGAAAAGAAAAAGAAAGCAAACAAACAAACAATTCAAAACAAACCAAAAAAAGCCCTGGGATCCCACCAGCATGGCAGCACAGGCCAGGAAGCAGTTTTGCATTTTAGTGGCGTTTCACAGCCTTTCAGGAAGAAGCAAAGATGGCGCACAGAGCCAGGTATTTGAGAGAAAGGAGGAGGTGGTGGTGAGAGATAAGGAAGAAATCTAAAGACACGGAAAAAAGCAACACCAGCAGCCAACAAATGGCACTTAGGGAGCTGGCCAGTGTAGGCAGCTGGAATCTGAGCAACACCGAGGTGAAGCTGGTGCTTCCTGGCCAAGGGACTGTGGCTGCAGGAAGCAGAGAAGGCCGAGTGGGGGTAAAGAAGGGTGTGGGGTGGGAAAGCATATATCGCTGGTTACCAGTTGTTGCTGTCTCCTGCTGGAAGCTCCGTGAAGCTGCTTTCTCGTACCCCTTGTTCGCTGATCTCTGATACGAGTCCAAGATGGCAGATCTGTGCTGCATGGCTGATAGGGGACCTCTGCATGTACCTCTCCTCGCTCTCTGTTCTCTGACAGTTTCTTATTCCATTTGGTGCTTGGCTGAGTTCTTTATCTCTTCATTTGATGCTTAGGGTTTCAGGACTGCCTTTTCTCTGTTTGACTTAGTTTTTCGGATCTTTGCTGCAGAGGGACGGTGTGGTGCTTCTGCCTATAGCGCCACGTTGCCCAGAAGTCTCCCCCACCCCCCCCCCTTTTTTTTTTTTTAGCACTTATTTGGCATAAAAGATAGCTGCTGAAGACTGGAAGTATTCTTAGGTTTCCTGACCTTGGAATAATGGATAGCAATAATCCTAAAAAATGTAAGTAACACATACGTGCTTTGTAGCTGAAATTTGACTGCCCATTACCAGTGACCACAGTTAAAGAAACATTTATGATTTGGACAAGATGAATCAGGGAATGTCACCAAAAAACACAAGCAGTTTCACAGTACTCAACCAAGCCTCCCCTGCTCCATATTTTTAATTAAGAATTTAACAGTATAAGAATTATATTTTCAGTATGAAAAAACATCCTATGCAAATTAATATCGTAGCAAGTTATACTGTGGCTTATTTAAGTCTAAAGAACAGTTTGAAGCAATTAGAGCCATACTGACTGAATATAAGGAGTCTGGTAATGCAGTGGTTAAAGCGCTCAGCAGCTAACCAAAAGGCTGGCAGTTCAAACCCACCAGCTGCTCCGAGGAAGGAAGATGTGGCAGCCTTGGAAGACGTATGGGGCAGTTCCACTCTGTCCTATAGGGTTGCTATGAATCGGAATCGACTGGATGGCAGTGAGTTTGGTTTGGTTTTTGATTAAGTATAAGCAGTATTATTTATACTTGTTTCTTGGAACACATACAGCTCCTTCCTCTCACTCAAACCATCTTACCATTTGTACCAAAAATTACATATTTCTTATACACTGTTCTTTACTTAAGATTTTTCATTATATCAGTTCACTTTTCCCCAATCAGGATAAAATTTTACTATTTTAGAGTATTAAGATCAGGTTAACACTTTAACATTAATACTCTGTATGCAAAGATTATAATCTTAAGCTCTTCGCTTACTGAGTCTGGAAAAAGTTTAGTAGTTTAAAATATCTAAGAGCTTACAAGTATGCTTTTCAAAGACTATTTTAATTTATAAAAATATGACCAGTAATTAAACTGATGCTAAGATAATAAAACTATGTTAAAGAACACGTGTCATCACCAGGAAGCCTCTAAAAAACACAATCATATTTGAAATAACCCCAAAGTGAGGTTATCAGTCTAAATCTCATATTAAGAAAAAAATGTAATAATCAAATTAATCTTTTAATTTTTAATATCATATGTCTGCTCACACAATAATCCAAACCATAGTAATCTACTGTTTTTCTTGTGGCACAGTAAACTTTTTCTTTAAAATAAGCTATAAAAATAATTTTAAAAATAAAATTAAATCAATTGCATACCCCACATGAAATTCTGGAAGTTGTTTACATTCATGTTCATGAAAATATAAGGGCCTCACTATATGATATTCGAATATTATCTGACAAATAAGTACTCTTATAGTCTACGACTAACTAATCTATAATAAAGTCTGTTCATGACAGTAAAAACATCAAGCAAGCAAGTTAATGAGCTTATGGAATATGCCATAAACTCTTACAGTATTTATAAGGAAATAAAAGATTTACTTTTAGAAACATCAGAAGAACCCAAGGAAGCCAAAAAAACTGTAACCAAAACCACCAGGGCCCTCCACAAAAAAACCCAAACCGAACAAACAAACCTGCAGAAGATGGAATTTAAAACGAAATAGCTCTGAATAAAAGGAAATAAAAGCATAATTTGCTCGATGAAATACAGTAAGGGGGTTGTCAAGGTCTTCTCCTTTTTAAACAAAAAAAAAAAAAAAAAAGGTTGAATTGGAATGATGTCCTATCAAAACAATGACCAGGTGGGCTATACAAGACTTACAGAGTACTGCCACAGCCCCAGACTCGAACATGAGACATTCTTCCTTATGCCTAGTTTCTACTATGAGGCTGAACGGTGGGGGATCCAATTTGTGATAGATTCGAAATCCTTTGCTGAACGCCATCCTCCTTTCTTCAGAGGCAGCCCTGTGAAAAACCCAAGCAAAACGAAGCAAATGAAGCTAATGTTTCCTTCTGCAGCGATGACTGCAGGACATCAAGTTCCTCCCTGCCAGGTTTGCCTGCGGGGTGGGGAGGAAAAAAAAGGGGGGGGGGGAAGCTCAGGGAAAGAAGGGCTTATTCCAAAAAACAGAAGTCGCCACTTGATCCTGCCAAAAAGCAAGAAGAAAAGCTACCAATTCTCATGGCAAGGCAAGACAAGGTTTTGTCCCACTGTAAGTCCACCAACGGTTTGGTTAGGAGGAGTTTCCCGTTTCATTTATGTTCACCGAAAGGGAAAATTTTGAGCGCATTTCGTTCGGAGTTGTTTATCAGCTTCCTGTTTCAAGGTTTGTCACTACGCTGACACGGAACCCAGTGGGAAACCTGAAGCCGTTCCTCGAGGGGGAAGGCGAGGAGGTGGGAAGGAAGGTTAGCCAGGCCGCTTCACAGCTCCTTAGGGTCGGAGGAGAGAAGGATTAGCAGACCCACAGGCTCCCCCGAGGCGGCGGCGAAGGGCACGGCAAGCGGCACAGGCTGTCGCCGGCTCCCGGGTATGAATGGCCACCCGAGGAGACATGGCTGGGGACATGGGGTTCTTCGGGGTCCCGGGAAGCCGGCCGCGCGGAAAGGGGCTTCCTCCCTGGGGGACAGAGGCGCCGAGCAGCCCACCCTCCATGATGCGCCAGAAGCAACTACCGGCTCCCAGCCCGACTCGCTCGGTCCGCGCGGCAGTCTGACAGGCGCTGTCACCTCGGTCCCCGGCCCGGCGCCCCGCACGCCGCGGCCTCTCCTCACAGCCCGCCTGCCCTCGGGACCCGGCCGCCCCTCACCGCTCCGCCCAGGCCGCGGAGACAGAACACCTTGGGAAGCGCCGCCCGCCCGCCAGCCGCCGGTCGCTCAGCCCGCGACCGCTCCCCGCCTCACCTCCTCCTCCGGCTCCTCCTCCTCCTCCCGCAGCCGCCGCCACCGCCGCCGCCGGAAGCGTCACTTCCGCTCCAGCAGGCCCAGCTCTTCCGCATTGCGCCGCGACGGGGGCGGAAGGCCCGCCCCTCGCGGCGAAGAGGCGGGGCGCAAGGAGGGAGACCCCGCCCACGCGAGGCCAAGGTGCGAGGCATGGTCTCCGCGAGCTGCAGCCTCGCCACCTGCTGGGACTTTGGCCTCCTGCGTCTTGTCCTCCCCCGGGGGCAACTGGGGGTCCCACGACTGCGGAGGCGAGGAGAGGGCGCCTCCGGCCTCCTCGGGTCTCTCGCGTGGGATGTTTAGAGCTTGCCAACGCTCCCCGTGGGCGCCTGGGGGAGAAGATTTGGGGCTAGGTATTGCTACGTGCGCAAGATAGGTGGCAGGACCACCCCCTGCCGCCCCCGCCGGGCCTGACGGGCGAGGGGAGGGCCCGGGACGGCCAACTCGCCGGGCCAACCAGGTGGCGCCTGGAGAGCTGTCCATGGTGTCTCGCAGCCAACAGCGCAGAGTTCTTACTCTAATCCTCCGGGTAGGTAGCAGGAAGAAAAGCTAGAGCCTGCTTTGGAACAATCCCGTTCGCTGCCTTTTCTTCCTTCTTGTGTGTGCTGGAACCCTCTAGGAATGCTATAGAAAAGGCTGCTCAGCGGTAGGCAGGGTCGAGTGGGAAGTCACAAACCAGGATCTCAGGACTCAGTGAAAACCTAGCCGTAGTGAGGCCGAGGCAACTCCGGTCATTCATCGCTGAACGTAGTAGCTAAAGGCATCTAACTTTTTGTCCCATCCTCATTTCAGTTCATGCTTCCTGGCAAATCAGTGTGTTCTATAGACTTCTCGTTCTGTTTCCACTTACTAGACCTAATATGGGAATCAAATCAAAGCAAACAGGGCCAAAGGGGAATTGAAAACTCGAGGAAACCAGCACTGTGAGAAACTATTTCCACTTGCCTTTGCTTTTTCTTTATCTCTTCCCCTTCTTACTTTTATTTTAACTGCAGGAGCAGAATTTAAATTTGGAATGTTGCACAAAATCATTTCCCTTCCAGGCCCTGTCATGTGCTTGATTTAGCATTTCTTCACCATTTTAGAGAAGCTGAACACACCCTGCTTTGAGGAATGCTGAAGTAGCTGTAACTCACTAGAAGAGAAGCCACATGCAGGTTAGGAAGGAGAAACGCAAAGCTACTTAGATTTAGTTCTGAGAACAGGAGATTCCTTTTGCACTTATTACTGTCTCCCTAGAAAATGTGCTTTCCTCTCTGCAAAGGTTATCAACAGTAGTCTCAGAATTAAACTCATATTAAGATCGTCTATACTGGTTGGAAACCCTGGTGGCGTAGTGGTTAACAGCTACTGCTGCTAACCAAATGGTCAGCAGTTCAAATCCACCAGGTGCTCCTTGGAAACTCTATAGGCTCACTATGAGTTGGAATCAACTTGAAGGCAACTGGGCTTTTTGGGGTATCTACTGGTCAGGAGTTACTAATTTTTCTTTCCAGAGGATTCCATTTCAATTAGAGATTGCAATTGACAAAACTATATGGGAGTGGGTGAGAATGGAATTTTTCTCATTTTCCTTTTCAGGTATAATACCTCTATATTCTTGAAGGTCTGCACACAGAGGTATGTGCCAGGAAAACACATGGAAGATCACAGCTCCAGGAGAGATGTGAATGTTATCACATGCCTTGCTTGGCAGTTTCCCTTTCATGGCAGCTGAGAGCCAGGAAAGTTAACCTGCTGAAAATCAGCTGGGGCTCAGACTTGAAACCGTACTTGCTCAACCCAAACCCAAGATGTCTTCCACTGCACCCCTACACTAGAAACCCCTCCTTTCTCAGAGTGTAAACTGTGGGTGCTAGGCTCTCATGGAAGCAATTGTTCTGCCTATTTCTAGTTCCTTTTGATTTTGGATTAAGAAGATTGACATCAAAGTTTCTTGGCTCTGGGATGGACTTGCTAATCTTTCAAGTCAAATTGAACTGGGGTGGTGGGGCTCTCATTGCTAGACTTATCAGTAGAAGGTCACAGCTTTTGCAAATTCTTAAAATACATCATTTTAGCCAGGAGATAAGCACATGTCCAGGGCTTGAAATAAATAAGGGTAATTTTACTAGTGGCTTTTTAAACATTGTTCCTTCTTATTGTTGTCCCTCTTTCCTATTGTATTTCTGTTTGCTACAGTACTTGAAAACTGCTGGATAATTGTGTACAACAAACTTGAAAAGTGTCTTTGGGGCTGCCTGACTTAAAATACAGGTTCAGTGGCATACACAAACTTCTAAGTGTGTCCTAAGGGCCCCGCAGAGACAGGCTGGCCCTTCTGACCCCTGAAACTGAAGAGTGACAGGCCCCGTGGGAGGCTGAAAAATGGCCTCCCCAAAGGGACCCACATCCTAATCCCTGGGACCTGTGAAGTTAATTTATTTGGAGAAATGGTCTTTGCAGATGTGATTGAGTTAAGGATCTTTAGACGGGGAGATGATCCTGGATTATCTGGGTGGACCCCAAATGCAGTCATGAGTGTCTTTATAAAAGGGAGGCAGAGGGAGATTAGACACCAAAAACAAACCAACCAACCCAGTGCTGTAGAGTCGATTCTGACTCATAGCTAACCTACAGGACAGAGTAGAGCTGCCCTATAGGGTTTCCAAGGAGCAGCTGGTGGATTCGAACTGCTGAACTTTCGGTTAGCAGCCGAGCTGTTAACTGCTGCACCACCAGGGCTCCAGAGATCTAGAGGGCCTGCATAGAAAAGAGTGGCTCCTAGTTAAAGAGAAAACAGTGGTCTTGAAAGGTGATGCAACATTAGGTTACAAATACCATTAGCTATTTGCTTTAACTATGAGACATTGCACTGGGCAAGTCTGCTGCAAGAGACTAGTGTTAAAAAAGCAAAGATGTCACTTTGTGGATTAAGGTGCACCTGACCCAAGCCATGATATTTTCAATTGCCTCATATGCATGCAAAAGCTGGACAATGAATAAGGAACACTGAAGAAGTGATGCATTTGAATTATGGTGTTGGTGAAGAATACTGAATATACCATGGACTGCCAGAAGAATGGACAAATCTGTCTTGGAGGAATTACAGCTAGAGTGCTCCTTAGAAGCAAGGATGGTGAAACTTTGTCTTACATACTTTGGACACATTATCAGGAGGGACCAGTCCCTGGAGAAGGACATCATGCTTGGTAAAGCAGAGGGTCAGTGGAAGAGAGGAAGACCTCGACAAGATGGATTGATACAGTGGCCGCAATAATGGGCTCAAATATAGCAATGACTGTGAGGATGGTGCAGGACTGGGCAGTGTTTCGTTCTGTTGTACATGGAGTTGCTATGAGTCGGAACCAACTCGACAGCACCTAACAAGTTCATAGTGATCAGTGAAGGACAAGCTTTTAAATTGGAAAAAGTGAAATCCTCTAAGTAGAAAATATAAGCTTGAGAGCAGAATTACTGTGAGAATAAAATTAAACAAAAACTCAGACTGAAAAAATGCTCACACATAAACAATAGGTGGGAAATTTTTGCTACTGGAGCAAACAGAACTTGTAACTTGTGTGTGACAAAAATGGAGTGCTGGCATTTGGAGCAGGAGGCCACCTCCAGAGCGCTCAAGTGAAGGGGGTTTATTTTAATGACACACAAGGACTCTCCTGGATATCAAAGGACCAGAGCCCTAACAGGTCTTGGCCTTCCTGAGCTCAGAGGTGCAGGACGTTCACTCTTCAAGGTGGCTCTGGTCCCTAAGCAGCAGATGTCTCTGGAATTTCAGCAGGGTTACATGGCTAAGGTAAGCTTTCACACTCAAAGCGTTTTGCAAAGTGGCTTCAAATGGTTTCTTCAGGATTTATCAAGCATGGGACATAACGTACATTTTCCTAAAGGTATTTTTAAGCAAGAGCTTAAGAAGTAGTGGGCCACAATACACATTCTGAAAAATGCCGTGCTAGGCAATCTCATTGTACTGGGTGATTCTAACCTCTAAGCCTTGCTTAGAGCTGATAAGGAGTAAGGGAACACCTAGAGGTCCAGACGCAGGATCAGGACCAGTCCATGCTGCACATCACCGTGAATCTCATGTAACAATTTTGAGCCTATCTGCCTTTGCTGGCATTCTGAACCTGCTCCTAGCAGTTCTGAACCCCGTATCCACAGAGTTTCAGTTCCGGAGGGCAGTCTCCAATAAACGTTTTGGGCAATGACAGCTTCATGGAAGTATGGTGCCATGGAGTCGATTCTGACTCATAGCAACCCCACGTGACAGACTAGAACTGCCCCCATAGAGTTTACCCGACTGTGATCTTTACAGGAGCAGATCCCCAGGTGTTTCTCCTGAGGAGCTGCTAGGTGGGTTAGAACTGCCAACCTTTGTTAGAAGCTGAGCACTTAATCGCTGTGCCACCTAGGCTCCTCTTACGGAAGTATAAGACCTCCCAAACATACAGACATAGTTCACTGTTCTCTACATATAGAAGTTCTACTGCTTAATTTTGCTCACTTTCATTGACCTGGTACAACAGATCAAAATGTTCTGGCGAAAGTGAATGGAGCCCTGGTGGCGCAGTGGTTAAGAGCTCAGCTGCTAACCAAAAGGTTAGCAATTCTAATCCACCAGCTGCTCCTTGGAAATACTATGGGTCAGTTCTACCCTGTCCTATAATATCGCTATGAATTGTAATCAACTCAACCACAGCTGGTTTGGTTTTTTGTTTAATGGGTGAATGGCAACACTCTTTAAAAGCTGGTACGGTAGAGTCGATTCCAACTCAGGGAGCTCTGCTGGGTAAAGTGCTCGGCAGCTAACCAAAATGTCAGCTAACTCAAAGGTCAGTGGCTGCTCCACAGGAAGAAGCTGTGGCAGTCTGCTTCCATAAAGGTTAGAGCCTTGAAAACCCTATGGGGCAGTTCTACTCTGTGCTGTAGGGTCACTGTGAGTCGGAACAGCCTTTACTGTGTGGATATTACCATGTTAGAAGAGCTCTTTTCACCACGAGGAACCACTATGACGGAGCTACTTATATTTTCATAACGTGTATTGCAGTCCTATGTCTGACCATTTCTGAGGGCTATGTGATCTCAAGGGAAATTAGCATTTAAGACAAAATTGGGCATTTGTCAACTCGTTGAATTGTACAGTTACAGAGGGTAAATTTTACTGTTTATAAATTATACCTCAATAAACCTGGCTTTAAAAAAAAAAAAAAGAATGTTCTCTAATTCTACATTTTATTCTATTAAGGAAGGTCCTTGTGCTGAGACCTGTGCTATTTTTGGCCAATTCTGGGTGTTAATGAGGTTACCTTGACAGGTAAATCTGGCTCAAATCAACTGGACACCCTGGGGAACACACTTCAGTTTTGTACCCGGCCATGGTCCCCACAGCTGCTCTACACCAATGATGGAAGGACACAAAAGCAGGCCCACTTCTGGGGGGAACGGGACTCCTTTGAAGGGCAGTTTGGGGCTGAGGTCTCCATCGGCCTGCTGAAGCTTTCTTAGAACTGCACTGAAGTCTTAAGACCTTCCTTACCTCCTTTACAGGGGTCTTCGTGTTCTGATGGCACTCCCAGACTTTTCCAGATCCCACTCCTCCCCACCGCCCCAATTTCCTGTACTTCTAATGCCATCATGGTGTCTGCTCCTCAGAGGGCCTGCACTAACATATTGGGGTGCTTACCCCCAACTTCCTTCACTGGCTGAGGGCTGCACCCATGGGCATCAGTGGCACAGGCCAAGAGAAACCCGCGCACAGCCACACAGCGGCAGGTGGTTACAGGACACAGGCCAAGAGGGGGCCCCCCCGCGCACGGCCCCAGGTGCTTGCAGGAGGACACGGGCCGAGAGGGGGCCCTGCGCACGGCCTCAGGTACCTGAAGGACAGCAGTGGCATGAACAGGGATACAGGTGGGGCACCAATGTAATTTGCTACAGTATTAACCAGTGTGGTGTGTGTATACTGTCTCAGTAACTTTTGTTTTCAAAAACCTTACCTATTTTTTTAAGCTCAATTAGCTGAAAAATAGATCAATAAAATGCATCGAAATGCACATCGAACATTTTCCTCTGTCAAATAGACAAAGATTGAAGTAGTTTTTTTTTTTTTTTTTATATATTGGATTATAAATTCCTGGGATTCTTAGTACAATAAACCAACTGATTGCTTGAACAAAAAAAAAAGATGTTGAAACCTACTAGGCTTAGCGAAAAGAACAAAAAGAACATGCTACATAGCTATGAGTAACTGACTCTTGTGCTTCCACTTTCTTACTTAGAAGATGGTTATGTTTAGCAAATGCTTATTGAACATTTATTGGCACCTCCCAGGTACTGTTCTAGGCACTTTTGATAAAATGGAGTTAATTCAGAGGACTGCCCCAAAAGAAAAAATGAAAAGACATAATAACTTCAGCTTTATTAAAATGCCAATTTATCTTTTGGGAATTCACTTCGTAAGAAGTAACATCCTTTAGCTATTTGAGGAATGAAAATTTTGTGACTGGGATATGAGAGCCTTTTGTCCTAAATCCAGCTTACATTAAGTCCCACAGGACAAAAAATCTTACTGTCGTTACATGCCCTTGAGTCAGTTTTGACTCACAGCGACCCTATGTACCACAGAACAAAACACTGCCTGGTCCTGCGCCATCCTCACAATCGTTATGCGTGAGCCTATTGCAAGCACTCTGTCAAGCCATCTTGTTGAAGGTCTTCCTCTTTTTCACTGACCCTGTACTTTACCAAGCATGACGTCCTTCTCCAGGGACTGATCCCTCCTAATAACATGTCGAAAGTATGTAAGAAGGAGTCTCACCATCCTTGCTTCTAGTAAGCATGCTGGTTGTACTTCGTCCAAGACAGATTTGTTCATTCTTTTGGCAGTCCATGGTATATTCAATATCCTCCTCCAACACCACAATTCAGAGGTGTCAGTTCTTCTTTGGTATTCCTTATTCATTGTCCAGCTTTCACATGCATGTGATGGGACTGAAAACACCATGGCTTGCGTCAGGCTCACCTTAGTCTTCAGGGTGACATCTTTGCTTTTCAACACTTTAAAGAGGTCTTTTGCAGCAGATTCGCCCAATGCGTCTTTTGATTTGACTGCTGCTTCCATGGGTGTTGATCGTGCATCTAAGTAAAATGAAATCCTTGACAACTTCAAGCTTTTCTCCGTTTATCATGATGTTACTTATTGGTCCAGTTATGAGGATTTTTATGTTGAGGTGTAATCCATAATGAAGGCCGTGGTCTTTGATCTTCTTCATTAAGTGCTTCAAGTCCTCTTCACTTTCAGCAAGCAAGGTTGTGTCATCTGCGTAACACAGGCTGTTAATGAGTCTTCCTCCAATCCCGATGCCCCGTTCTTCATATAGTCCAGGTTCTTGGATTATTCGCTCAGCATACAGATTGAACAGGTAGGGTGAAAGGATACAACCCTGACGCACACCTTTCTTGACTTTAAACCACACAGTATCCACTTGTTCTGTCCGAACAACTGCCTCTTCATCTATGTATAGGTTCCTCACGAGCACAATTAAGTGTTCTGGAATTCCCATTCTTCGCAATGTTATCCATAATTTGTTACGATCCACACAGTCCAATGCCTTTGCATAGTCAATAAAACACAGGTAAACACCTTTCTGGTATTCTTTGCTTTCAGCCAGGATCCATCTGACATCTGAAATGATATCCCTGGTTCCACGTCCTCTTCTGAATCCAGCCTGGATTTCTGGCAGTTCTCTTGTCAACATACTGCTTTGTTTATTTTAAGAGTCATTAAAAGCAGATGTAAGCCATCAGTCCAGTACATTTAGGAAAATACAGTTTAACGACCAAAAGATATACATATTATACATGTTTACATGTTTTATTCCACTGAAATTGAGAATAAGTGTTCTGATTTCAATCCTATTTAGTAGGCTGTCAGGATTGAATTGTGTCCCCCAAAAATGTGTGTTAACTTGGCTAGGCCATGATTCCCAGCATTGTGTGATTGTCCACCACTGTTACCTGATGTGATTTTCCTATGTGTTGTAAATCCTACCTCTATGATGTTAATGAGGTGGGATTAGCAGCAGTTATGTTAATGAGGCAGGACTCAATCTACAAGATTAGGCTGTGTATAAATTAATGTCCTTTGAGATATAAGAGAGAGAAGGGAGCAGAGAGACAGGGGGCCCTCAAACCACCAAGAAGCAAGAGCCAGGAGAATAGCATGTCCTTTGGATCTGGGGTCCCTGCACTAAGAAGCTCCTTGACCAGGGAAGATAGAGCCGACAGAGACAGAAAGCCTTCCCCTGGAACCGGCACCCTGAATTCGGACTTCTAGCCTCCTAGACTGTGAGAATAAATTTCTCTTTGTTAAAGCCATTCTCTTGTGGTATTTCTGTTACAGCAGCACTAGATAACTAAGACATAAGCCAATAAGGCATGACAAAAAAATCATCCAAAACAAGTATGCAAAAATAAGCAAATGTTCCTACATAAAGATAAAACTGACAGCAAGTAAAATGCATGACACTGTTCTAAATATTACTTAACTTGACCAAGGGTACACATGGACCCAGTATATCAGAGTCACTTAAAATGCTCTAACTAAAAATAGGCACCAGCAAAATACAACAAAGGATTATTTAAAAATTAATTTAATGCATGGCTAAAGCGTAATTACATATGTAATTATCAAACAATAGTCCTAATTTCCAAAAAGTTCCTCTTTTGAAAATCACAGGATCAGAAAGCATAAACTTTAAAACAAGTTCTCTGAATATGTACAGTGTGGTATAAACATTACAGAAGACCATGGGATGGTAAATTGCCTGGGTGTAGCTAATCGGCAAGGCGTATTCTTTATTGCATATATAACTCACATATGTGGGATCTGAAATATAATGACAAACTACTAAAGTTCAAATGCATGTATTTGTAAGCTGGCCAGGGAATAAGATCAAGAATGAGACAGGACGGTCAGCCCAAAACCATGCAGTTAAGTTGTGGGTTTGTTATTTTTAAAAATTAAACATCTGTGTTCCACCTGAATGATTTTGCATATATTAGTTGAAGTTCATATTAAATCCACATTTCGCTGTAATGCCGACTCGAGGGAGAAAGATCCCCCATCCACTTGACACAGTCCACAACTCGACTCTGCTATAAGGCGGCACAGCTGCTGTGACAGCAACTGCGAACCGAAAGGTGACAGACATTTAATCACCTGCCAGCCCTTTGTTGCAGTGTGTAGTAACTGCCCTAAGACGATTTGCTACTGAATAATTTTCTGTTAAAAGGCTTGCTCTGTAGAAAAACACCCCAAATTTCCAGTGTGAAAGTTAACTCCATGGTGGTATAAATACATAGATGCATAATTACACAATTTACACTGCACACATTGTTTACAGAGGGCAATTAACTGCAAGGGCTAATTTTAATGGCCATACAAAATACTTCTGTAAACAAAGTATGACAGGCAGTAAGGAAAACGTTCATAGACTCCTAGAAATGATCTGAACTCCTTTCATTCCAAAGGAATCACATGTAAGGACACAGTATTGAATATAATAATGCTCTCTGTATTAAAACAAGAATCAATATTTTACAGTTTAAGAAACTTTACATATATACAAAATTTATACATTGGGAATGGTATTCAAGCAAAGAGTAGGCTTTTGAGTCACATAGATCTATTTTCCCTTTTCCAGTCGCCTGGATCTATTTTCCTTCAATCAAAGACTTAAATTCTTTGACATTGTGGTCACCTGCAACAGTCATAGCATGATCCAGAGCATGTACACTTGCAAGGAGTTTTATTATCTGTTTTATGTTTTCCCTAAGAAAGAAAGAATATAGTGGTAGCAGCTCATTAATTAATACAAAAGGCTTTAAGGGAAAATTTGCTATTAACTTTATGACTATTTTAGAGACTTTGCAATTAATTTTTACCAAACATATATTTTTCCAAAAAACAGAAAAAAGGTAAGCAAGCTGCAGCATGTAAAAACATGTTATTTTTATAAAATGAAACTTTGTATATGTTTAAATAACTAGCCCAAAGATGGAGCACTCATTTAAAAAAAAAACAAAACCCATTTCATTCAGATCAATGACTTTCATTAACCCCTAAACAGGAAAGAGTCCTGTCTCCTAGTCCTTCCCAAGCCAGTGTCCTAGCTCCTGTGGAGCACAGCTGGGACACCAGTTCTACTTGTGTGTCCTTCTCACCAACCCATCAAGATCCAGCATCATCTCCGGGCCTCCCAAAGTCACAAAGCACAGCATGGCTCGCCTTATCACCACAGCTAGAAGCCATTCTGCCTTCTTATCATGAAGTAATCCTCAAAGCTTAATGTGCATCGGAATTAACCTAGAAGGCTGATAAAACACCTATTTTGCTGGGCCCCACCCACAGATGTGGAACTCGTGGATACAGAGGGCCAAGGCTACCTTTCAATCTACTTTGGGTTTAAGTGACTATCTTTTCCAGGGTTTATATCTATACAGTGAACCTCCAAAGACCAAGGAGCCTCAGAGCACCCCAGTTCTTCAAGGGAGAAGACACAGAAAATGGGTTTACTCATTCCCCTAGGGGCTTTTCAGTTCTTACCAGAAGTCTTAATACTTTCACAAAAAACATACTGAAAAAAGTTTAAAACTGCAATAATGAAGCACTATGTGTATTTTGGTAGGCTTGCCAATACTAAGTAAGCATACAATTTAAACTAAAATATAAACAAGTCTCTACTTACAACATTTTAATAACATTAAATCAAACAACCAAGAAAAGGAACTATATATAGATCACCATCTCATTAAATAATTAGAAATAATTACCTTGCATTTCTTTTTTCCACATCGGAGCACCCAATACTGTTTCTGTAAATTGTATCCGCTAAGTGTACAAGATATCGACAGAAGTTTTCTAACTGAGAAATAGTTCTTTCTCCTTTCAGATTCATGAACCATTGTTTGGGAAAACAACTGATTACCTATAAAGAAAAATGTAAAATAAAAGAGTTAAAATAGAATAAATGAAAATAGCTAAAAGCTGAGTCTAGGTAACAGATATAATGCATTTAACTAGAAGGTTTGCTATCGCGCTATGTGACTAATTACTCTGAAAGGACGATAATCTTTCAAACCTGACTTCCTACATTAACTACACAAATATACCTGAATTTTTATTCCTACAGGTAGGTCAGGTAAATCAAAGCAAAAGAGAACTCGTCCAATATTAGATAAATCAGGGCCCTGAAACTGACCCAGGGATCCCTGCAGAAACGACAGGATCTAGGGCAGAACAAGTATGGGGTGAGGCGGAAACATTTTGTGCCAGAAAGGAAGAAAAGTTTCCCCCAAAATGAAGGGCATTCTACAAAATGACTGTTGCATCATCTTCACAAGTATCAAGGCTGTGAAAGTCAAGGACAGGCTGGAGAACTCTTCCAGGTTCAAGGAGACGAAAGAGACCTGACAACTAAGAGCAATGCATCATCCAGGGTTTTCTTCTGCCAATGACGAATGCAGCTGGGATGGAGGACAAAACCTGAGGGTTAGGTGACAGGAACCTATCAATGCTGACTTTCTGATGCTGATGGTTATGTTGTGAGCATGCGGGAGAATAACCATGCTTGTAGGAAATACACAGAAAAGCATCTGAGGGGGGTGGGGCTTCAGGTCTGAGACTTAATCTGACATGGGTCAAGGGCAAAAAACTCTCTGTACTAAACCTGTAAATTTCTCCAGTTTTGGGATTGTTTCAGAGAGTATTTTTAAAAAAGATTTAAAAAAAAAAATACATAACTCAATGTATATAAAGTAGAAAACAAAACAGTATTAAATATAATTATTTCTTAAATGAGAAAAGAAACCATTTCTTTGGTAACACTCAAAGTTAACAGTCACTCAACTGTAATAAAATGATTATCCCAAAATAAAAACTTTTATTAACCCCCTACAAAAATACCGATATAGACAGACAGGTAGGCAGATACACACGTAACAAAAAATATTTTTATTTTAAAAATGCTACGGGGTTTGGAAATACCTGGGTAAGCAAACTGAGGGTCAACCTTATACCAACTCCAATGACCAAGGGGGTTTCTTAATATTCTCAAATTCCTCTTCAAACAAACAAAAACTTATGTAAATGCCTATGCTTTAAAAACTCCGGTATGGTCCTTATCGTTTAACTCACATTTTGAGCTTTTTTGATGCTGTCATCTCCATACTCTGAGTTCTGAAAAGCCATGAGAATATACCTATTTAGTAAACCGTCTATTGATAACTCCTGTAGAGTTTTATTTGAGAAAATGCCATACCATTGAAGAAAATTCCCTAGTAACTAGAAAAAAGAAAAAAAAAATTGAGAGGCAATGTTAAGCAATTAAATTACGTACAAAGTAAATCAGCTACACAGTAAAATACCACTTGAAACAGAATGGACACTGTCTTACCAAAACAATAAGCACCTTTAAAGGGTCCAAATATTTCCTAGTATAACGGAGGATCTGAATTTTTTTTTTCCAGGTTTTTTTTTTAATTGTATTTCAGGTGAAGGCTTACAGAACAAATAGTTTCTCATGAAACAGAAGTACACATGTTGTTTTGTAACATTGGTTAACAACCCCACAGCATATCAACCCTCTAACTGCTCAACATCTTTTTTTTTTTGGTGAAAATACACATAGCCAAAGATACACCATTTCAAAAATTTCTACATGCACAGTTCAGTGACATTGACTATGCTCTTCCAATTGTGCTGTTATTCTCACTTAAGATGAAGGCTTACAGAACAAAATAACTAATCGTTTAACAGTTACTACAAATGTTGCCCTATGACAATAGTTAACAATCTCACAACACATCAACAATATCCTTACTCAACCTTGGGTTCCCTATCACCAGCTTCCTTGTCCCCTTCTGCTTTCTGGCCCTTGTCACTGGACTCCTGTACCTCGTTAGTCTCATTTGGTTTTACGGGGCTGTCCACTCCCAGGCTGAACGGTGAACCTCGGAGGTAACTTCACCACTGAGCTAAAAGGGTGTCTGGGGACCATACTCTCGGGGTTTCTCCAGCCTCCTTTAGGCCAGTAAAACTGGTCTTTTTTTGGGAGTTAGAATTCTGTTCTACATCCTTCTCCAGCTCTGTCCAGAACCCTCTGTTGTGATCCTGGTCAGAGCAGTCAGTGGTGGTAGCCGGGCACCATCTAGCTGTACTGGACTCAGTCTGGTAGAGGCCTTGGTAGCTGTGGACAAATTAGTCCTTTGGATTAATCTTTTCCTTGTATCCTGTTCTCTTCATTCTCCCTTGCTCCTGAAGGGATGAGACCAGTGGAGTATCTTAGATGGCCCCTCATAGGCTTTTAAGACCCCAGACACTACTCACCGAGGTAGCATGTAGAGCATTGTCTTTATAAGCTGTGTCATGCCAATTGAGCTAGATGTTCCCCGAGAGGATCTGAATTTTTAAGCAACTAGAATTTATACAGCCACATGTGGCTAGTGGCTGGAGTCCTGGTGTTACAGTGGTTAAGAGCTCGACGACTAACCAAAAGGTAAGCTGTTCGAATCCACCAGCCACTCCTTGGAAACCCTATGGGGCAGTTGTACTCTGTCCTGTAAGGTCACCATGAGTTGGAATTGACTCGACGGGAACGGGTTTGGTTTTCTGGTTGGCTAGTGGCTACCATATGGGCAGCACAGATACAGAACACTGCAGAAGGAACTACTGGCAGCGATGACTTTTAGATAAACGTCCTCCATTTCAAAATTATGCCTAAGCTAGTTCTAGTTCCAAAAAAGGTGGAAATTCTTTTTGACTACAACACTGCACAGCTACCAGATCAGGAACGTGGACTGAGCCTGTTATACCACGTGGACATCTCAAGCAACTCAAGCTCAATGCGTATACAACGGAAGGTGGTGTCATCTACCACCCTCAGCTGACCATAAACATTTCTAGTTTCCCAGTACTTCTCAACTCAGCAAATGGAAACACTATCCAACCTGAAAGCTAGATGCCATGCTTGACCTCTCCTCCCTCAAGTCCTCTGACTTTTCCTGCAGTCGGCCCATTTTGTTTGGTTCTCACTGCCACCTCCCTGATCTATGCTGCCACCACCTCTTTCTGGACCTTTTTGTCACTTACGTGATTACGAGCATAGCTCTGGAGTAGCCTTTCTAAAGTAGGGTTGTTGGAGAGAAGAAAAACCTACAGGAAAGGATTTGAGTGACTCGTTACTCAGCTTCCCCAAGGACGGTACATAGCCAATACCATTCTAGACAAGTAGAAGAGAAGAGAATTCGCTATATACAGTGGAGGCTTCAGGGCATTAGGTGTTAATTCTCTCACAAAACTCGGCTTGAGAGGAGCTGCTCAAGGGTCAGACTGGCCTGAGTTAGGTTCCAGTCTCTACCACTTACCAACTGAATGACCCAGGGCAGGTCACTCTGTGCCTTGGTAGAGTGGGATTAACAGTGTACCTCAGAAAGCCGTGCTGAGGATTCAACCAGACGATCTACAGATGTGCGTGACGTAGGGCAGGTCACTCCCTCAGTAGAGTGGGATTAACAGCGTACCTCAGAAAGCTGTGGTAAGGCTTCAACAAGACAATCTACAGGCGTGTGTGACGTAGGGCAGGTCACTCCCTCAGTAGAGTGGGATTAACAGCGTACCTCAGAAAGCTGTGGTGAGGCTTCAACAAGACAATCTACAGGCGTGTGTGACGTAGGGCAGGTCACTCCCTCAGTAGAGTGGGATTAACAGTGCACCTCAGGAAACTGTGGTGAGGATTCAACAAAACAATCTACAGACGTGTGACGTAGGGCAGGTCACTCCCTCAAGAGAGTGGGATTAACAGTGTACCTCAGGAAGCTGTGGCGAGGATTCAACAAGACAACCTACAGACGTGTGTGACGTAGGGCAGGTCACTCCCTCAGGAGAGTGGGATTAACAGCGTACCTCAGAAAGCTGTGGTAAAGATACAACAAGACAATCTACAGATGTGCATGACGTAGGGCAGGTCACTCCCTCAGGAGAGTGGGATTAACAGTGTACCTCAGATAGCTGTGGTGAGGATTCAAGAAAACAATCTACAGACGTGTGTGACATAGGGCAGGTCACTCCCTCAGTAGAGTGGGTTTAACAGTGTACCTCAGAAAACTGTGGTGAGGATTCAACAAGACAATCTATAGACATGTGTGACGTAGGGCAGGTCACTCCCTCAGTAGAGTGGGATTAACAGTGTACCTCAGAAAGCTGTGGTAAAGATTCAACAAGCCAATCTATAGACGTGTGTGGCTTGGCGCTTGGTACCTAGTAAATACACAAAAATACTAGCTCCCATTTTCATTATTACTGATTTCATTATTACCACCAGAGTGATCTTTTAAAAATGACAATTTGTTCATGTCCCTTTGGGCTAAAAATCCTTCCATAACCCACACATATGGTCACCTGATTTTCGACAGGCACATAACAGCAATTCAATGGAGAGAGGATAGTCTTTTCAACAAAAGTGCTGAACAAATGACCCTCCATCATGCCTCACACCCTATATAAAAATTAACTCAAAATGTATCAAAGACCAAAATGTAGTTTAAAACTATGAAACTTCTAGGAAAAAAGGTAGGACAGAAACTGTGGCCTTGTGTTAGGCATACATTTCTTAGATATGATAGCTAAAGTACAATCCACAGTAAAAAAATAAATAAATAAATAAAATAATGGGACTTCTTAAGACTTAAGAACTTGCGCACTTTAAGACTAGAAAAAAACTCTTTGCAAATCATAAATCTGATAAAGAACTTGCATCCAGAATATAGAATTCAAAGCTCAGTAATAAGAAAACCACCCAATAAAAACAGTGGACAAAAGGTTTCAAGGGACACTTCACCAAAAAACATATACAGATGGCAAATAGGTTCATGAAAATACAGTCAACATCAGTCTTTAGGGAAATGAAAATAGAAACCATTAACGAGATACCTTTACACACCTAGTAGAATGACTTAAAAACAAAACAAAAAACCTGACAATACCAAGTGTGGTAGAATGAGGAGTAACTGGAACCCTCATGTATTGCTGGTAAGAATGCAAAATGACAAAGCCACTTGGGAAAACGCTTGGCCTAGGTATTTAGCCAAGTGAAACAAAAACTTACACACACACAAAGCCTGTATGTGAATGTTTATACCACCCAACCTAAATGTCCTCAGTTGGAGAATAGATTAAAAAACAATGGACTATCACCCACTGCCATCGAGTCAATTCTGACTCATAGCGACCCCATGGGGTTTCCAAGGCTGTAAATCTTTATGGAAGCAGACTGCCACATCTTTCTCCCGTGGAGCTGCTGATGGTTTCAAACTGCTGACCTTCTGGCTAGCAGTTGAGTGCACTGTGCCACCAGGGTTCCTTAATGGAATATTACTCAGCAATAAAAAGGGATGAATCTCAAACGCATTAAGTGAATGAAGCCAGACTCAAAAGGCTACCTACTGCATCATTCCATTCATAAGACATTCTTGCAAAGGCCAAAACCACAGGGACAATAAACACACCGAGGTGGCCTGGGGTTAGGGATGGGCTCGAACACAAAAGGGGATGGGGAGTTTCTTTGTATGATGGGACTACTATACATCTTGACTTGGTAGTGATTACATAGCTTTATTTGTTCATCAGAATTTACATATATAAATTATACCTTACTAAAAAATCCTTTCACGGTTTCTCAAGATTTTTAAGATCAAGACCCAAATCCTTCCTGCAACCTACCAGCCCGTTGACAGGGACCTGCTTTCCCTCTTCTCTAACCCCAGCCATGCTGGCCTCTCTTCACATCCTCCAGTGAACCCTGCTCTCCCTCACCTCAGGGCTAACTCTGGCTTACTCTCCTGGTCTAGTAACTGAAATCACTTCCTCAGGGCAGAGGGGTACCTTCTGTGCCCCTTGCCACCTGCTCCAAGATGAGCTTGAACTCCCTTTCCTAACTCATCACATGGCGATCACTGTTGACGATTTGTCCACTGTGCTGGACTGTAAGCTCCATGAGGACTCCACTTCCGTCTCACTGACTGACATACTCCCACACTTTAGAGGAGGGCCTGGACCTACTTGCTGAGTACATTCATTGTGGTCTACTTAGGTATTCTGCTGGCTAGCTTAGACCCTATTTTGGAACTCAGAATTCATCTTCTCCTATGGAAACATCAAACTGAAATTAAAATTAGTTGGAAATAAGACCTGTTTGTAAAATGGACATTTTATATAGATAAATAATCTAAGCCTATAAAGTTACCTAACCAATTACTAAAATACTTTTCAAAATATAATATATGAAGTCAAACAAAATCTGAAGTCTTTTAGATCACTAGGTCACATACCTTAACTGAAGACCAAAACTGTCGTTGAAAAAACAAGTAAGGCCCAGAATTTTTA
Source organism: Dugong dugon (assembly GCA_030035585.1). NCBI lineage: Eukaryota > Metazoa > Chordata > Mammalia > Sirenia > Dugongidae > Dugong > Dugong dugon. Next base: position 3,726,331 of record CM057473.1, on the reverse strand, counting down.
TTCTCTAAGACACTAAAAAGGAAAAAATAAATAAATAAATAACACCATGATCAGATGTCTTATATATACCAAGTGCCATATAATTCCTGTAAGAAAAGATTTCTGTAAGCAAAATAGGTTAACAAAGGAATCAAGTGATTTTGAAAGTTTCAAAACAATTATATTCTGGAAATCAGTAAGTTTTAAAAGGTAATGAAAATTCATTCTGAGATACTGAGGGAGAACAAAGAGTATTTATTTACTTGATGCTACTTAAGGGAACAATTTCCCCACTGAGCTGGTATGTTTAGGATACTGGTTTACACTACTTAAGTTTATATTTCAAGCTACCTTTAGTTTTCTAGAACTTAAAGCCTTCTCTGGAATGGAGATGATTATTATCCCTAATGTTCTTAGGAACGACTTACTTTTTGGGATATAAGGGCATGAACACATCATCATCTAAGGTCCTTCTCATTCTCAACAGAAGCGCCTTTAGGTACACCTAAATAGTTAAAGTAGATCACACATTTTAATAAGAGTTATGATCAAAGTTAACCTGTAATAAAAATAAGCCACATTTCAAATCATAAAATCCACTGAGTATTCAAACTGTGCATATACTGTCCTCAAATATTTTATTTTCCTTGCTGAAGGCTCCAAGGACGTTAACACTCACTACTCCACTGATTCACCCCTCAGCAAGCACCAAGCAAAAAGGCCACTTAGAAATCTTTCAACCCCTTAGTCTACTCTATAAAGATTAAGATCATACATAATCTGGTTCTCAAAACAAGTCAGTGAAAATACAACAATGACAACAGGCCCCTTTTCACATCTAACTGTCACACTGCATGGCTGCTGAGGGAGAGCAGCAATTTTAAGTTTAGAAACTAGTTATGAAACAATAACTAGTTATTTTATATGCCGTTTAAATGTTTTAGCATTTAAATTTCAATTGTTCCCCCTTCTAGTATTGAAGTTTTCTTTCCCCCCCAAAATATGATTTGATTAATCAGATTTGGAGGGGGGCTGGGGTGGTGAGAGGGTGAAGAGAATAGTAAAAAATGAGATGCTGTCCAGACTGTTAGCATCTTTCTTCCATATACATTATTTTTTTTTAATTGTACTTCAGGTGAAAGCTTACAGAACAAATAGTTTCTCATGAAACAGTAGTACACATATTGTTTATGACATTGGTTAACAACCCCACAACATGTCAACCCTCTAACTTCTCAACCTTTTTTTTTGGTGAAAATACACATAGCCAAAAATACACCGTTTCAAAAATTTCTACATACACAGTTCAGTGACATTGACTACGCTCTTTCAATTGTGCTGTTATTCTCACTTAAGATGAAGGCTTACAGAACAAAATAGTTTCTCATTTAACAGTTACTACAAATGTTGCCCTATGACAATGGTTAACAATCTCACAACACATCAACAATATCCTTACTCAACCTTGGGTTCCCTATCACCAGCTTCCTTGTCCCCTTCTGCCTTCTGGCCCTTGTCACTGGACTCCTGAATCTCGTTAGTGTCATTTGGTTTTACGGGGCTGTCCACTCCCCGATATACATTTAAAAAAAATTGGAAACTACTGTCTTAAGTTTTATAATATCTCAAAATTTTGGTCTAGATAGGAAAATCAGATTTCTGGCTGGCTTAGAACATAACCACTCATTCTCAACCCCCGTTCATTTTCAAAAAGAGAGAGAGAGAGAAAAAAAAAAAGCTTTCTGAAGATAAACATTAAATTACCTGTGTATTTCTGTTCTCTGCATTCACTACAGAAGAATATCCATTTATTAATCTCAGTGTAATTCCAACCATTCTTGAAGTCTGCGTTGTAGAAAAAGGGTCCCACATACTCTCAGCTATCACTATTAAGAAAAAAATGTACTGATATATGGAAGTAAATTAGAGCTTACTTAAATCTGATATCAAGCAGTTCTGAAATTATAAATGCCAATACTGATTTATTTTTCCTCTCTCTCTACAACATAAAAATTTCGGTCATCTTTGTTCTATGAACCATGGGAACTGTGAGGGGCAGGGATGAAGACGGGGATAAATTCCTCTAGTTCTGCTATTCAGTGAAGACGAAGGCAAGAGAAAAAAGGGTTTTCATATCCCAAAAGATGCTCTTCTGGCCATCAAGGACTTCTAACTAAACTAGAAATTTATATTTACTATTTAAAATAGGTTCCTCTATCAATGATTCCGAATCTTTCTTGAGAAACTAATGAAAGTACGGAAACTGCTCTCCAGAAACGCTCGCATTCAATCTCGCCCTAGGCGCTCCGGGAGTCTCTGAAGCGCACACACACAACCCCAAACCCACTGCCGCTGAGGTGATTCCAACTCCTAGCAACGCTACAGGACAGAGTAGAACTGCCCCACAGGGCTTCCAAGGAGCAGCTGGTGGATTCAAGCTGCTGACCTTTTGGTGAGCAGCCAAACACTTAAACTACTGTACCACCAGGGCTCTAAAACTCACCTATGGATCAATTATTGCCCCAGACCCCAGACCTACCCCCACGTGGTACTCAAGCCCCAGGTCAAGAATCCTTGCCCTTTAGCTATCTCTGGGCCAGGTGGTAAATCTGTCATTTATAAGACTTTCTCTGAGGAAATATGTATTGGATTAAGAACTCTCTCAAAACAGAACTGAGAAACCAAACATTCCTGATGTTCAATTCAGCAAACAGGGGCTTTACCTGTTAGTTTTGGCAGAATCACCTTCTCCACGATGGTGGGTAGTAGTGCAATGTCTACATCGTCCTTCTCCTGTTCCCGTTCTTCACAACCATAAAACAGCAAAGATTCGAACCACAGCATGCTCTCAAAGTCCTGGCATTTTGCCTACAAGAAAGATATTGGCTTGAAGAGATTATTCAAGCACTTAAAATAGTGGCTATTTCTGCTTCTAGTCATAACAGATTTAACCTTCCATTGTAAACAACATGAATGGAACACGTTTTCTGACAATGGACCACAGGCAGCACGGGATCAGGATCCTTAAAAGAAGGGAATCAAAACAGGCGAGCCGTCTGACTTAGGAGAGCTCTAGAAATACACACGGGGTGCTCCTGAGCTTGTGTGTGCATATATACGTGTGCTTTAAGCGAAAGCTTACAGAGCAAATCAGTTTCCCGTTCGACCATTCGATAGTTTGCCCAGAAAGTGTTGCATGATCTTGGTTTCATTCCCCACAATATGTCAGCACTCTCCCCATTTCCGCAGTTTGCCCCATTTTCTTTTGAACTGATTCTCTACCCATTCCTGCCTTCTCATCTTTGCTTTTGAGCAGATTAACGCCCTTTTCATCTTGTAAAATGGACTGCTGTGAGGCGTACGTTCTCTCAGGTGTTACTGTGTATCTTACGTGCTAGTCTACTGTTTGGCCGGAGGTGCTGTCTGGGAGCTCTCCAGGTTATTCTAAGACACGCACGCAGAGGCAAGACTCACGCGGGCATGCAGAGAGCGAGGGGCTGGCAGCTGAATGGCTCCCAAAGCTCACGCTTTTTTCAGTGGTGTCTCCCAGTTCCAATCTCTGCCCTCTTTTCTTCATGGTTTACACATTCAACCCAGCCACTCTCCTTCATGCCCGTGGCTCCACCCATACGCTGGTAACATCCCAAACTGTATCTTAAACATAACCACTAGACCTATACGATCAATTCTGGTCTCCTCTGTTATATAGCAGGCCAACAGGTACGGCTGATTCTCCTGCCTCACCCTCCCCACTTCCATTACCACTGACTTGGTTCAGGCCCTCATTTCACACCTACCTGATTGTCTTTTCCCAAAGATTCTAAGTTCCTCTAGGACCCAGTTCTTACTGTTCATTTGCATATTCCACTGTCACTACATATAACTTAGCTGACTGAGAAAGACACTGTATATAAACAGACAAGCAACAGAGACCTCGTGAGGTGGATGGAGCTTGTCTTAGTTACCTCGTGCTGCTATAACAGAAATACCACAAGTGGGTGGCTCTAACAAACAGAAATGTATTTTCTCACAGTTTAGGAGGCTAGAGGTCTGAATTCAGGGCACCAGGGGAAGGCTTTCTCTCTCCGTCGGCTCTCTCTTGGCATCTCTCTTCCCCCATCTCTGCTTCTCTCTCTTGCTTGTTTAATCTCTTTTATATCTCGAAAGAGATGGATTCAAGACGCATCCTACTCTAATCCTCTCATTAACTTAACAAAGACACCCATTCTCAAATGGATTTCCAAGGAGCCGTGGACCTTTCAGTTAGCAGCCATAGCTCTTAATCACTGTACCACCAGTGCTCCAAAATGGGATTAGAACCATGGGCAAAGGAGTTAGGATTTAGAACACATATTCTCGGGGGACACAATTCAATCCATAACAGAGCTTAAAAGGAAAGACGTAAGATTACACCAAGATACAATCTGTATCAATTAATACAGCCTATGGTGAAGTGGTTAAGTATTTGGCTGCTAACCAAAAGGTAAGCAGTTTGAATCCACCAGCCACTCCTTGGAAACCCTATGGGGCAGTTCTACTCTGTCCTACGGGGTTGCTAGGAGTCGGAATTGACTCGACGGCAACTGGTTTTGTTTTCTTGGTATCCCCCCTGAAAAGTATTTTGCTTAAGCTTCCATCTCTAGCTTAAGAGACTAAAACTGCCCAGGGTTTATGCTATACTGCTTCCTAAGAGTGACTTAAGGCACCTACCTCTAGAGGAGTCCAGATGAGGAGCTGCAGCCTTATGAGGGGGTTGAACAACTTTGGCAAACACAGGCCGATGTAAGCATCCTTGTAGGACGTGTAGTATTTTGAACGCCACGCTTCAAACTGTGATTTGATACAATCAATTGAACAGAAACTCTCAAGGACATCTTCAAAAATCTTGCTGGACTCTTTTGAAATGCGATCTAAAAACAACAACAAACCCCCCCCAGAGAACCGTAATTTAGTATGGAGTAGAAAAACACAGTTCAATATTTTAAGCGTTATCTTTGTAGCCTGTGTATCAATGATAGGTTCATTAACACAGAAATCATTGTTACTCCCAATTTAGAAGAAAGGGCAAACAGAGGTGAAGTTTAGATTTCCATTTGTCTATCACGTAAATCAAAGTGCAAGCAGTCCTCACTTTGCAGTTCAAATGTGTACAAGTTTGTCACCACGGTTCAGCTAAGAAACCCCCGTCCTTCAACAGCATAGTTCAAATGTCAGTTACCATGGTATATCAACTGCGAGTAACTGCATAAATGTGCAATCTTTGCTGCTAGCTGATCAGTCCACAAATCACTGTGTAAATAACAGATTTGCATCATAATGAGTGACCAATCACACCATATCTTTCAAAGGTTTTTGGTGACAGCAGTAACTGACCCAGACAAGTACCAGCAAGGGTGCTAAGATATTTAAGTGAAAGGTTATCTGGGAACAAGATATCTGCACGGTACACCAGGTGACTCAGGAAAAGGGAATTGTTATAACGGACAGATCGAGTTGTGACAACCTTCACCAGAAGATCACACTTAACATCACTAACAGTGGGACAATTTTTTTTTTTAAATTGTACTTTAGATGAAGGTTTACAGAACAAACTAGCTCACAAAAAAAGTCCAGATTTACTGGCCTGACTGAAGAAACCCAAGAGTATGGCCCCGGGACACCCTTTTAGCTCAGTGGTGAAGTCACTCCTGAGGTTCACCATTCAGCCGGGGATTATAGGCCCATAAAACAAAACAGGACTAATGAGGCACAGCAGTCCAGGGACAAGGCCTAGAAGGCAGGAGGGGACAGGAAAGCTGGTGATAGGGGACCCAAGGTTGAGACGGGACAGTGCTGACATGTCGTGGGGTTGTTAACCATCGTCATAGGGCAATCTGTGTACTAACTGTTTAGTGAGAAACTATTTGTTCTGTATACCTTCATCTAAGGTTATAAAAAAAAAGAATTATCTATGTGAGATCAAATTGACAACAGCAACTCAAAAGGTTTAATGGGAAGCCTAAGGGGCACAGTGAGTTGAAGATAATGGTGATGGAATAATTTGGAAAAGGATAATGAGAATAGCAGCACAACTGGAAGAATGTAATCAATGTCACCAAATGGTACATATAAAAACTTTTGAAATGGTGTAACTTTGGCTATGTATATTTTCACAAAAAAAAAAAAAAAGTCCTCCAAGGTCAAGAAGGAGAGTGTTGACATGTCATGGGGTTGTTAACCAATGTCATAAAACAATATGTGTACTGTTTAATGAGAAACTATTTGTTCTGTAAACCTTCATCTAAAGTACAATTAAAAAAAAAGTTAATGTCTTGAACAAACAAAACATCCTAAGGTTGTGTGTAGGTTACCTGTGGATGTTCATTTATTCTAGATTATAACATGCAACAACCAAATGCAGAGCACGAAGCTCATGTGGATCCTTGTTTGGAAAAACAAACTAAAAAACCCACAAAATAGCCCGTAAAGACAGTTTTCAAGGAGTTTTTTGGGATGCTTTTGAGGAAAATTGAATACATACATATTAAGAAATTTTAGCTAATTTTTTTAGATGAGATTTAGGTATTGTGGTTAGGTAGAAAAATATCCTTGTTTTTTAGGAGACACATGCTAATAAAGTGTTTAGGGGTGAAGTTCCATGATGTCTGAAAGTCACTTCCAAATGGCTTAGCAACATACACATCCGTGTCTACAGGGAGATAAAACAAACCTGGTTAAATGTTAAGAACTGCTGAATCTGGGTGATAGGTATATGGATGATCAACTGTGCTTTTCTTTCAAATTTTCTATGTTCAGAATTGTTTACTATAAAAAAGTGGGAGAAATAAATAATCTTCTTCAACTAAGTTCCAAACGGTTCATGTAACTGCAGCCAGCAATGGGAAATGAAGACTGATTTGGGGATACTTCCGGAAATGCCCAGCACACAGCAGCACTGTTTCTTGTGGGGAAGGAATTATTCAGGACGCCCACACCAGCGTTTCTTCCAGGGCTCAGTCCCGGCTGCCGACCTTTCCCTTTCCAAGCCAGACAGGCTCTCTCAGAGCTACTCTTGGGATCCGACACGTTTTGGTCACTTAAAAATTCTATGATTCTGAAGAGCAGCCTCGTTTACTACACAAGGACTAAATAAACCCATGACGAGGAATTACAACCCTGCTTTTTGAGAACTCATCATGATGTTCTGTAATAAAAGCGGGTCCAAGTTTTTACAATTAAGAAAAAGTTGTCTGATTCTACTGCAGAGACCAAACCAGAAACAGCACACCCAAGTAGAAACCAAACTGACAAACAACGAATCCCATTTCCACATACATGTCTAACCTTTTTCCAGATTGAAATTAGTAATATCTGTAGACGTTTCCTCATCGTCACTGGAAAGGCCTTCGAGATGATCTGCCATCTTCCCAGTCTGCTCTCTCGCTTGTCTGCGACGAGTCCTGAACAACAAACGTCAAGTTCTCAAGCCAGACACAAGAGACTCATTCCTTTCTAAACAAACTGACAGCAAACGATTCTCAGGATTACCTTCTGGCCTCCCGTTCTGCAATCCGACGTTTTGCATGTTCTTGATATAGTGCCCGATCACGTCCAAAAGAATCAAGATTTGGTGCCATCAGAGCTTTATCTGTAAAACAGCGATGGTTAAAATTAAAAGCCTCCCTTCAACAATCTTCAGGAAAGAGTGCACAGAACAAGCCATTACGACAGACCGCGTGCTAATCTCACACAGCAGGAGTTTGCAGTAACTAGTACTGGGTAGTTTTTTAGTTTTGAACTAATCTCAGTATTACTCTGCATGCCTATGAAAAGGAGTAGAAAAATTAAAGAGCTGATGTTGTTTTAAGAGCTCAACAATCCTACATAAAAGAAACTGGGCTTACTCACTAGTTTTGTGTATAAGTAACAGAACTAGTTTATGCTATCGTGATGATCAAATAAATTAAAAGTCTAAATTACCTGCGCAAAGGGAAAGATAGATTACTTTTTTTAAGGAAGAACTCAAGCATCACACGTTGAACAATCTGAAATGACCCCAGAGAAGAAACAGAGATGGAAAGGATGAAAAGAAAGAGTTTGGCCGCAGGACTTTCATAATACATCCTAATCCTGCTTTGAGTAAAGAGAGAATGTTCTTCTCTGATTTTTAGAACACGGGCAGACTCAACTCTCTCCTGAACATCCTAATTCTGCTTTGAGTAAAGAGAGAATGTTCTTCTCTGATTTTTAGAACAAGGGCAGACTCAACTCTCTCCTGAACATCCTAATCCTGCTTTGAGTAAAGAGAGAATGTTCTTCTCTGATTTTTAAAACAAGGGCAGACTCAACTCTCTCCTGAACATCCTAATCCTGCTTTGAGTAAAGAGAGAATGTTCTTCTCTGATTTTTAGAACAAGGGCAGATTCAACTCTCTCCTGAACATCCTAATCCTGCTTTGAGTAAAGAGAGAATGTTCTTCTCTGATTTTTAGAACAAGGGCAGACTCAACTCTCTCCTGAACATCCTAATCCTGCTTTGAGTAAAGAGAGAATGTTCTTCTCTGATTTTTAGAACAAGGGCAGATTCAACTCTCTCCTGAACATCTTAATCCTGCTTTGAGTAAAGAGAGAATGTTCTTCTCTGATTTTTAGAACAAGGGCAGACTCAACTCTCTCCTGAACATCCTAATCCTGCTTTGAGTAAAGAGAGAATGTTCTTCTCTGATTTTTACAACAAGGGCAGACTCAACTCTCTCCTGAACATCCTAATCCTGCTTTGAGTAAAGAGAGAATGTTCTTCTCTGATTTTTACAACAAGGGCAGACTCAACTCTCTCCTGAACATCCTAATCCTGCTTTGAATAAAGAGAGAATGTTCTTCTCTGATTTTTAGAACAAGGGCAGACTCAACTCTCTCCTGAACATCCTAATCCTGCTTTGAGTAAAGAGAGAATGTTCTTCTCTGATTTTTAGAACACGGGCAGACTCAACTCTCTCCTGAACATCCTAATCCTGCTTTGAGTAAAGAGAGAATGTTCTTCTCTGATTTTTAGAACAAGGGCAGAATCAACTCTCTCCTGAACACTGTAGCTAAGTAGGACCAGTGGATACTTCATCACACACAACTCTTTCATACCTCACTGCCTCATTTATTTTCTCCTCCTATTTTCCATATCTTTTTAACATTCTGAAGCAATTTTCTAGCTTTATCTTCTAAGTCTTCTATTTAAATTTGCACGTCAGTTACATTTTTAATTTCTAAGAGATGGCTCTTGTTAGAATACCCCTTTCTGTAAATTCTTATACTTGTGTTATGAGTAGAATACCTTCTCTTATGTCCCTGAGGATATCAACTCTAAAGCTCTGAAGCATTCTTCTGCCACCTGCATTATCTGCTTCCTCAGAGTGCCTCTGGTTCTCCTGTCGTGTTGGCTTTGGTGATGAGCGTTAGCTATCTGTTCAAACCTAAGAAAGAGACTGGGCGCTCTGTGTGCGTAGGTGGGGACTGTCTACCAGAGGCATCGCCAATAGATCACTGGGTGGGGTGCCAACTCTTAGTTGGGCGCCTCCAATGTTAGTATTTCAGGGTCTTTCCTCTGGACCCCTTCCCCTTCTCCAGAAAAGACTCCTTCTATCTCCTGCCTAGGATAGTGGGGCTGGGGAAGTACAGGCAGCCGCACTTTCCTCATTTCTACGTTTTCATTCCACCCTATGAAAATATCCTGGACAACCTGTGATAGTAACGGGAAGCAAACTATTAGGGGGATAGGTGGGGGAAGGAGGAAATGTCACATGTCAGATGAAAGACATCCATTTAAGCTTGTGTACTGTTTCCTGCTATCGGAGACATGTCACCAATACCAGCAACAGGAAGAACAAACCCCCAAACTGGCTCTCTACCCCAGTGTATTCTAACTATCCTGCTGCTGTTGTTAGGTGCTGTCGAGTCGGTTCTGACTCATAGCGACCCCATGTACAACAGAAGGAAACACTGCCTGGTCCTGTGCCATCCTCACAATGCTAGACCCTAATATTTTTACAAGTTGACATTTTCCCTGAATTCATTTGTGTTTCAAAATAGGTGATATTGGGAAAGAGGCATGCTCCAGAGTTCACCAGTTGTAATAAAGGATTACTAGTGTAAATGAGACAGATGCCTAGCCCTACTTCAACTGTAAGTCTATTTACACACACAGATGAATTAGCTGAAACCCCCAAACTACAGAAGTGATTCCTATCTCTTTAAAAGGTAACTTTCATTAGAAAAATATTTTAAATAATATTTATTACTATACGAAATACTTAAAATGTTGCCATATTACAGGCTTTATAAATACCAATTGGGAGCGGTATACGAGGGAGCAGAGATGACTCGAGCCATAGGCTGCTTCACTTCTGTAGGAACTACAGGCAGTAACAGTGGACAAGTGCTTATAATTTCAAACAGACAAATTTCAGGCTATTCTTTGCTTCTTTAAAAAAAAGATCAGAAAGGGAACTGATCCTTCAGTGTCCCAAGCAATTTTCCTCATATCTTTAGCAGTAAATGGAGACCCTCTAGAACAATATTTTTCAGTTTCTCATTTCCATTCCATTTTTTCCCCACTTTCAATCTAACATATATCATTCAACTTTAACTTCAAATTCCATGTAAGTAAAGTGCTCCAAATTATGAGGAACAGATTGTAGACAAGAGAAGGTATCTGATGAAATACGTAACTCACACAAACCATTTCTTCCCTTTGAAGGTATAATGGTTCCCTGTAATCTGCCCCAGAAATCTGCTTCTGTCTGGATCAGAAGTGATCTGAGGGATGTGTTTAGTCATGTAGGTGCCCAATATGTTAATAATCCAATTTAAACTCGTGTGGCAGAAACAGAAGGTCAAAGCCATTTATGTGGCTCACAGCTGAGTCTGACTCAGTTCTGAGGGCCATATGACCCTTTCTTTACACTCTCCCAAACACATCTGACACGCAAGAGAATGTGTTCTTATGGTGTCTCTCTGATTTAAACGACACCCTGTATGAAAAAGCATCATTTTCAAAAAGAGTAACAGTAGGGCCTTTTGCACCTGATTACCTGAAACGGTTATTTAACATGCAGATTTCTGGACACCATCAAAGACCTAGTAAGACTCTCTGTGGATAGGACCAGGAAGTCTGCATTTTAAATAAATATCGCAAGTAATTTCGATGCACACTTCCATTTAAGAACTACTGATGTAGAAAACAGAGGTGACAAAAGAAGCCACAAGGAATCCATGACAGAAAATTCCTATCAGAGCATCCAAGAATACGGAGGGCAGTGGAAAAACAGAGCTAAAACGTTTAAAACGCCTGTTGAAAGAATCTTGGCCAAGCTAAATGGGAGGTTTCTAATTAACTTTGGTTTCCCTTAACACATCTATAATGAAAGGAAAACAAATTCAATTTCTAAATTTTTATATTAAAATTTCAAGAACTGCATGCATTAATTGACTTTCTAAAAAAATCCAGTATATAGGGCAGACTAGAGAAGGAACATTTAAAAGGAAAATATACAACACTCTGCTGCATCCTAGAAATGAACCTCAAAACTCTCTCCACCTGGAGTTGTCTCATTTGTTCGTAACACACACCCCCACCCACACACACCCCCACCCCCACCCCCACCCACAATTTCCCAGCCCCGAAACTCAAAATCTTTCACTGTAACCAACAACATTTGTATTAGTGCTATGAGCAGGATGAAAATGAAAGAAAAAAAAATCAATCAGGGAAGAACAGATAGTGGTTGTAAACAGATACAGTATTAATTATACTCTATTTTCCACACTCTAGAGGAGACTGAAAAAATATGCCCAAAAAATAAGATTGACAGAATATCAGTGCATATTTTAGAGCTCGTTTGTGAAGCTATACTTTCTTAAATACAATCCGATTACATGCTGTTATGGTTATTCAGATCTACCTGACATAAAAGCAAGGAAACGGGTTTCTTTAAAAAAAAAAAAAAAAAAAAAAAAAAGCTGGGGTATCTAATTGTCAATTAGGCTGCACTAAGGAAACAAGGTTGTTTAATGAATAATAAAAACCTTCAAGATGGACTGACTTGAATGGCTTGAAAACTCCGAAGATTCATCTTTAATATCATCTTGCCGTCTTTGGACAAGGCGGGAAGCTCGCTGTTTGTACAGCTGATGTATTGCTGATTCAAGTTCATTAATCAGTGGTACCTGTGAAAATACAACACACTCCGTAACACCAAACTCCTCAGCTGCTTACTTATTTGAGGGTTCCATACTATTTCCGGATTTCTGAAAAAATACCCCCTCTATGGACAGAATAATCATGAGTACCCAAAAAGACACAAATAGTAATTCATTTTTTATAATGTTTAGGCAACATCACTTCTTCTTTTAATCCACGTATAGAACTATCATGTACAGGGCTGAGTCACTGCAGCAAAAGCCTGGTTAGGAAACTTAACACTTCAATATTAGTAAAGAGACCAAATAAAGAAATGTCAAGAATTTTAGTCCTTTTTCTTTAGAATATTTAAGTACTTGGAAGTGTTTTAATGTCCAGTTTTAATCTTCCAGGAGCATGATCTGCCTCTCAATGTTTGTAGTTAAAAGTAAACCATTATCACTGTGCACTACCATCCCCCCACAAAAATGCAATGGCTCTACAAGTGGGTAAGAACAAGAATCTACTAATTGCCCAATTTTAGACATTCACATTGCCCTGCCACTCATGTGTACCAAGTACCTTACAGTAATCTGTTGCACTATCTTGTAACTTTATCACACATTTTAAATGTAAACTGAATGATTAATAGAGCAAATCAAATTTCTAACCATTACTAACCTGCCTGAAATCAATGTATCTCAAACTTTAGAAAGTTCCTTTCTTCCTATCAAATGTTTAAACTTATCCATATTTTGTAACAAAATAATAAAATTCTTCATATGAAATGTCAGTTTAAAAACTCCATAAATTTTTCCAGGTTAATCACCATAGCTAAAGCATTCATTTAAATTCATATAGAATACAAAAACTTAGGAAAAAAACAAAAACCACCCCATTCTCTTTATAAACATCTTATGTTCTAACCAAACACTATGAAACTTTCACAAGACACTAACAACCACTACACATACCTGAGGAAACCAGAAACTCTAGTTCCCTGGTGGTTAGTGCAAATGGAAAACACACTATTTAGGGTTTGGGAACACTGGCACCAAGTGTTATAGCAGCTTCCTGAACTCAACAGACTGCAAATGGAAAATAAAAGAAGGCAGATGGAATACAAAGATGTCTGTAAGAAGAGGAACTGTATACACTTGAATGATTCCATTGCAAAAATGGCAAATGTTCACAGAACGTTCAGAATGACGTAGTTGTTTATTCTTTAATAAGCCATACCGTGGGCAACAATGTCCCCAAATCTGCATTAGCTTTGACAGATGAGCCTGGAGACTCTAGCATTAAAATTTACCACAGTTCAATGTTTCGGCAGTTTTTTAACCACTGCCATATCATGACTTACTCTTCCCCACCTCCTTTAGAAGGACTAAAGACAAACGTCTCTACAACACGGGCCCTGGAGTCTGTTAACATTCCTCTACTGTGCGGCTACATGCCTGAGGTTGCATCACACAGGATTTAATTACTGAAGTTGCAGTTAAAATCCTAACAATGCCATTTTTGTTTGGGTAACTAGAATGCCTTTTAACAAAGCCCAGAGAAAATTCTGAGAATAAAAGGACTAAGGACAAATTTTCAGCTCTCCTTCAATTCTTAACGATATTGAGTTATCTCAGGGGCTTGCACCAAGACAATTTCTTTACCCTCTCCAAACTATTACTAAATAGTTTTATTTCAAGACCAAATTTAAGGCAAAGAACACAAGAAGGAAAATGACAAGAGGGAAACAAAACAATGGAAAGTTAAAATAATCTGCAAATAACTGAAGTTCAAAAACCAATTACTTTTATAAAATAACGTGGTATTTATCTTTTTACGGACTTGCCCGATAACAACATTTTTATAGAGTAACAACTAAACTGAATTACTCATATCCATCCAATTGGTCCTAAGTATTCCCAAGATAACAACTTACGACATTATTAGCATGACAGCACTCTTAATGAAACTGAGTATGTATGAAAATGTCAAAATGAAAGAAAACACTAATCTTTAAAGGAGGATATATATCTCTTGATTAACATGAGAAGGTCACTCTCTAATCTATGAAGTTTAAGATCTCCTTTGAAAACATTTATCTAGAGACTGTAACCACATTAGCACAATCTGAGTAGATGTCTCTAGGAACAGGATAATCAGAGAGAGACAAAGAACCTCCCTTTTACCTCTTTCTGTGTGAACTCGTCAATAAAATGAACTTCAAAAAACTGAAAGATGGGGGGGGGGGGAAGCCCTTACGTCTAAACATCCAAAAACAAACTTCATGCAAATGATTTTACAAGTTTACATTACACCTGTTGTTACTGTTGTTAGATGCCATCGCACCTGTTCTGACTCATAGCGACCCTACGTCCAACAGAAGGAAACACTGCCGGGTGCTGCGCCATCCTCACAATGGTTGCTATGTTTGGGCCCATTGTTGCAGCCACTGTGTCAGCCCATCTTGTTTTTCGCTGAACCCTTCCACCTTACCAAGCATGATGTCCTTCTCCAGGACATTACACCTACTCCTCACTCAGTGGTTATCTTGTCATCGAACGTTACACTCACAGCGCAGTGAAGATCCTGCTGTCTATTTTGTGCATTAACAACATACATCCGGCAGGTGCGGGGCGAGAGTATGCTGGCTGTGATGGTTAATGTTGTGTGTTAACATGGCTGGGCCATGAGTCTCAGAGGTTTGGCAGTTATGTAATGATGTGGTTATCCTCCGTTTTGTGATCTGATACAGTCATCCTCCATTTCCACATAACACAGATTTTTGTGCAACGACCTGGTCTTTGGAACCTAAGCGTGTCGATAAGTGAGGAGTGAGCATACTGTTTTTCCATTCTATTCCTAATGATAAGTGATTTAGACTTCAACCAAGTTTAAAAGGCTATAAGTACTAATATACTTTACTATGTGAATACGTATTATATAGAATACTAATAATTTAGATAGAATGAAAAATAGTGATTAATAATTCTTCTAGAAATAGTAAGCAATTGAAAACTACATGAACTAGATGCCCTACTATGCTCTTTAATTCAAAAATGGCATACTATAGGGTCACTGTAAGTCAGAATCAACTTGGCAGCAATGAGTTTTTTAAAAATATACTCTAGTTGATCATTACTGTCTTTTTTTTTAAGTTATATGTGTTTGCAATGATTAGTGTATAAGTTTACTCAAGTAAGTTCCAACGCAAAGGCCAAGAAACTTCAAGAAAACACTCAACAGGGACAATCCTCACTTACAGTACAGTCGAAGACAAAGACCGTCTTTAGCCACAAAGGCCTTCATGGCAGCCCCCACCAGGCCCGGTCAGAACGGCTTTCCCAGAAGGAAGGAAACAACACCAGCTCCGACACCTATGTCCCACTTCCTGTCTTGACCCTGGCACCACCCCTACCATCCACACAGAGGAATACAGCCGTGCTATGCTTCCTCCCCTCTCCTGTACTTGTCACCCTAACCCACTGATCTGCCACAAAGGGTTAGCAAAGCTCAGACTGTAGTTGCTTCTCCAAAAACCAGGTGCTAAGGACAAGAACATAAATCCTACAGACAAACATGACACATGCTGTCTCAGCCTGGACCCGACCTCAGACTGACTGAATCATCAAGACTCATTAGAACAGTCTGCCAGTGTTCTTTCACCAACCTTGTACTTTAGGGTACTGAAGTAGTCAACAGGGATAATTAAAAAGTTAAAATACTCATTTACCTATACTAGATGCTTACAGATTCTATGCTAACCCACACAGCCAATGATAAAGGGAAATATACCTTCCAATCCCTTATTACTTAAAAGTTTAGGGACAAGATGCTCAAGGATGATGATTTCAATTTTTTTTTAAGATAAGGCTGAAAAGTCCATAATGTTTATAAACCAATGCATCAAACAATAAGAGATCATTTGAGAAGAAAGGGGATTCTGTGTGTAGCTAATTTAAAAAAATGTAAACAATGGCAGAACAGAATGCAAAAACATTGTGTCAACTATCATACTAAAAAAACGAGCTCAGAAGATATGAGACCTTAGAAGAAATTAAGTCCAATGAGTGGTTTCTGAAATGGATGAAGCACAGGCTTATTTAGGTGAAAACAATTAGCAGCAATGGTGACCAACACTATCTAGGGTAAAAAATAAGAACTAAGAAAATTTGCTACTTTATGCATATTTGAAATTACTTGTAGAAACAGTTAAAGTTTAAACCTGAACCATAAAAAAGAAAACTGCATCAGATGAGCCCTATTTCCTAGCAATTCAAGGCAGGCCAATCATCTACCATTATATTAAGGCAAGAATTGCCAAAGTCTTATTAAAGTGTACTCTGAGGTAGAAATGCCGCCAATGAAGTGAAGACAAGGAAGCATGACTTTGCATCGCCTTGAAAGTTGAATTCAGCAGGTATTTTCTGAAAAACATGGAAATGTTCTACACAAGGCCATCTACACCTCCCTCATTTGGTTTAGTCAAAGAGATTAATATTTTTGCATTCTTACCTTTTCACTGAAACACTCAAGCAAGTCTTGGACATACCCTCGCATTTCTTGCAAAAATTTATACCGTTCACCAATACCCCCAGAAGACCCTTCTAATCTCTCAATAGCCCTGGAAGAGTCCACTCGGCTTTGCACGTGTTTCTCATGCTGCTGTTGGTTTGTTCTGTGCAATTCTTTCATGGAATCCAACCTTAGGAACACAAAAGGATAAACAGAACACATTTACATCCAGAAGTCTATGCTGTCAGCACTCTAGTCATATTATAATAATGCATTTCGTTCCACTATTAAAATACAAAAATACTTGGAATGGCATCTTTTCATCTGTACTGCTTTTTGCTCAAAAATGGCAGTTTACGGACTTCATGAAAAGTTATTTGGTGGGCTAACCAAAATCTCATTGCTCTGCTTTTCCCCCCGTAGCTTGACTACATTTTTTCAGAGTCCAAGAGGTGCAAACTCAGAACTGTCTTCAACATGGAGTGGCTTTTTTTTTTTTTTTTAAAATAACTTTCCGCAGCTTCCACAGAAGTAATCCAGGAAGGTGGCAGAACAAAGCATGAAGTCATCTTCCGCTGAGATTTTGAAGATGCGGGCCAGTGACTCTTCTTTGCTGATACTCTGCATCTGCTACCCCAGACTACAAGGTGCCTGAGGGGACAGAAAGCTAGCAGACAGGTTTTTAAGAAGCTGATCTGCCCTACCTGTCTTTAAGCTGTTTCTTTACCAAATCAATAGTAACGGGAGTCATCTCATTACTGGGAGTTTTGAAAGGGGCTGTATTATCTGTTTTTTGAGATTTGGCATCTGATGATCCATAGGTCGTATAACTATAAGGAATGCCATAGGATGAACCATAAGGCATTGTCTGGAAAGTGTTCTGGTAGTACATATTCACTTCAGTGGGCTGACTTGCTTGAACCTAGAAAAGAAATGGGATATATATGAAAACTACTAGCAAAAAGTTTGAGAAGAATAGCACACCTATAGCTTAAAAAAAAAAACCAAAAATTGCAACCATTTTCCAAACAGCGTATAATTAAAATAAATAACTGCAAAGTTCTTTAAAATCAAGTAAAAGTAGGGTTGGATGACTATCTTATCTCTTGATGACATCACTGAGTTTATTTCTAATAATTTTCAAAAACAGAATAACAGAAGTTTAGAGTTGGAAGGAACATTAAAAATAACCCAAGGCCACCATTTTATCCATGGAAGAGGATAAATGATTTGCATGTGATCAAAGAATAAAGGGACAAGCAGAGATTACAGTCTAAGACTCCTGACAACTAGTCCAGGATTTTTCCTATTATGCCCTTTTTTCTTCAACCAAATGCATGCAAAAGTCTGCCTCAAAACACTATTACGAAAACAGTTTACATACATGCAAACTGTTCCACTGTACTACTTACATCCATAAAACTGTTACAACTACGCAGGAAGATATTTTTCATCTCTCTCAGTAAGTTTCTGCATTACTGAGAAACCACCTCCTACAAAATAACTTTTAAAGTCAGAAAAAAATAAACCATACAAGAAAAAAAATTTTGACAAAAGCACTGGTTCTCACACTTTAGTGTACATCAGAATCACTGGAGGGCTTGTTAAACAGATTTCTGGGCCCTACTCCCCAGAGTTTCTGATTAGTAGGTCTGGGGAGGGGCCTGAGAATTTGCATTTCTAACAAGCTCCCGCGTAATGCTGAGTCTGCTGGCCAGGAGACCACACTCTGAGAAAGAGTGATCTAAGGAACTGTGAACTCTTCCACCATTCTGACTGTAAACAGCAAAATGTAATACATTGTCTTCTAAAAGTCTGTTGGATACATCACCTCATGATTTTCTTCATCTGTTACTTGAAGGAAGGACAAAGATTCCATATGTTTTCACTTTAACAAAAGACACAAAAAAGGCTTTCTAATTTTTGAAATTTATTTCTTAACTCTTACCTGAGGGATATTAATTCCTTTTCTAATCTGCTCCTGCTCCCATCGGCTGAGCTCTTCATCTTGCTCCCCAGTTACCAAAGCATCATCATCACTCCCCTCGATACCTGCAAACAGAAGCAGCAAAGAAAAGTTACGTACTACCAGGAAAGGGAAGGACGCTAGCCTGATATTTCACGATAATTTAATACCACCACTGGTATTAACTCAATCTTACTAAAATGTCTGTTGTGCCCTCCTCTCTGTCATTTGATCCTCCCGACTTTGCTCGTCTTAAACAGAGCGCCCCTGAAGCTAAAGGTACAATAACGTAGCGCTTACAATCTCCGACAGCTTTCCTAGTAACCGCCTGTAAGCTTCGACTGAAACAAAGGGAAGAACAGAACCTCGTGTTTCCTAAGAATGTTGTGAGGACTATACTTAGTGCTTAGCACACTATCCAGTCACAGGAAGTGCTCAATAAACACTCAACATCACAACTATGTTATGGTTTCCAAAGTCCAATAAAACACTTGCACCCAAACAATAACCATCGTCTAGCATAAGACAGTTTATTAAACAAAAAGTGTAGGTACGTTTTGGCTTTAGTAGCCAACCACGTCTAATAGCAATGCAGTGGTCTTACAACCCTATTAAACTGCGTTACCTATTTCCTCAGCAATTTTCTGTCTCTGTGACTTTTCTTTCACAGAAAACACGATACGGCGCTTCTCATCGTCGTCTTCGTCGTCGCTAGCGTCGTTCTCGTCCTCCCTCACCAGGCGTCCTTTCCCAGGCTCAGGGTCATGAGGAGGGAAATCCCCCAGCTCCCGGGCCATCTGACGCTTCTTCCTCGCAGCATGAATAAAAGCTGCGTCTGGAATTTCTCCTGGAAACAAACGGTACGAGATTTAGGCAATATTAGAGGTATAAATTTTCTTTCTTTTTTTTTTTTTTTTTTGGAAAATACAAAGGGTGAAATAATCTCACCAAGATACCCTGTTACCGTGATGTGCCACTGTTAGCTGCTGGCACCCCTTCTCACACTGCGCCTGCAGTCCAGCTGACTTGATTTACTGTTTGAATTAAATCTGATATGTTTATAAGTGGGGGAGTAAAACGTCTAACAGATTTATAGTGATGGTTGTACTACTTGGTGAAGTTACTGAAAATCATTGAATTGTATATTTGAAATGGGTGAATTTTATGACTCAATAAAGTTGTTTTAAAAATCTGGTGTTTAATAGTCTTTAAATTTAGGAATTACAAGGAAAGAGTGGAAGGAGAGAAAAGGGGAGAAAGCCCACCAGAGCAGGCGTATTTTAATGTATTTTTTTTCATTATTAAATAAACGAAAGAAATGAAACCATTTCCACTTTTGTTTTTGTTTCCCAGTTTAGTAGATACTGAAAAAGAGAAAAATGACTGTCACGCACAATCTCATGACCCTAGAAAAGCACTATGAAACTTGTAGTGTATTTCTCTCACAAATATCAGTTTCAGTTTACCTGTAAGCATATTAAATATATAATTCTGTACCTAATTTTTCTTTATATTAAACCATAATAAGCTTTCTTCCATGCTATTGTTCTACATAAACACAAAATGACTGAACAGATAAAGCATAATTTACTATACAATCAAATGAGCTGACCATTTTTCCCTACAGTAAAAATGAATACCATCTCTCTTGTCTAGTAATTGTTATTTTAACAGCTATGTAATACCCCATCAAGCAAATGTACCTCCATTGACTAAACCACTCCCCTCCTGCTAGACATTTGTTCTAAATTTTGTCCACTGCAAACATGGTTGCAATGAAGGCATTATATTCTTGGGATAAATTTCCAGAAATGAAATTACGGAGTCAAAGGGCAAGAATATTTTGAAATCTATTCATTCATATTAGCAAGTAGCTTTCCATAAGGACTGTGCCAATTAGACTGTCACTAGTGATATACAAGAGTAGGTATTTGTAAACTTTATTAAATATTTATTCAAAAGCTGATTAGCCAATGTATAGATTTACAAACCATTTCCTCTAGAAAAGGAAAAAGAAAGAAAGTGTGGACATAAAACAGCACTTAGTTTTACTTCTTAGTAGCAGTTTAGAAAAGAAGTTTTATGGCAAAGAATGTTAGCCTTATTTGAAATGTAAAAGAATGCTCTAGTATACCATTTATCCAACTGCCTATCTGTGGACAAACCTGAGAGAGCTGGACAGCTTCTCCTTATCCCACTGTCTCTGTTTGCAAATGGAAGCAGCCTGGTTCCACACAAGGCTATCATAATAAGAGATGCCACTTAGCTCTCTCCTTTAACAACCATCTTTAAAGATGGCCCACTCCTAAGGGCTTATTTCAGCTCTGAGCACATACCTGGACGGAGAACATTCAAAGGCGACAAAGCGTTTGAAAAGGCTCCACCGGCCTTTGGCTTCTCTTCCTCCTTCTCACTTTCCATATCCATTTCGTCTCCGCCATGCTCACTGATAATAACTCCATCTTCCTGACCGGGATCCTTAAGGTGTCCTGTTTTGTCCAAAGGCTGTTCATCTAAATTTATGGAGGGGGGAAAAAAAACCTCATCAGGTTACATTTAAAATAAAATCCATAAATTAGGGGGTCACTGTTTATTCAATTACAGATTCATTCCACTAAAACCTGAATTACTTTATTTATAAAAAACTCAAACGTTGATGTATGAAGATAAAATATTGTGACAATAAACATAACCAGAAGGGAAAAATAAGGGACAGAGGAATATATTTGAGGCCCTGCTCCATCCCACCTTCAGCGGAATTCTTTCTATCAAATTTAACTGTTTCTTCATCTAAACTCCCACAGGTACCCGCCTGTCTCTCTCTCAGGCCCTGTTTCATTTGATGTCAGTATTCCATTAAGCTCTACGCCCGTTCAAGGCAGCTTTCTGTCAACAACAAAGTACTGTATCTTTATAAACCAGATAAATCTCTCTGTAATGGGACACTTTCTGGGATATTGTCTCAGCTCATACTACTTCTCACCCATCATCCAAAGGGGTGCAGCCTGACCTCACTGCCATGACAGGACGTATAACAACCTGAGTCTCTTTCTGGGAATCTGGAATTGGGATAGAGACAAGTTAGAGACTCGGTGGCATAAGAACAACCAAGTGTAAACCGGGGGGAGCCATCGAGCGGCCACATTCCGCCATGTGGACAGAGAACTGAGTTCTTGCGTCCTCAGTCCACTTTATTCCTGAGGCCTGTTTCAAGATTGCTTTCTTGCCGCAGGGGTACAGGAGGTCCCTTTATGATAAACTGCCCTTGTTTTACGTTACTTATAACTAAACAAACAGGAGCCCGGTGGTGCAGTGGTTGAGCACTCGACTGCTAATCAAAAGGTTAGTGGTTCAAACCCACCAGCTGCCCTGTGGGAGAAAGATGTGGCAGTCTGCTTCTAGAAAGATTACACCCTTAGAAACCCTATGGGGCAGTTCTACTCTGTCGTATAGGGTCGCTATAAATCAGAATAGATTCGATGGGAATGGGCTTGGATAATTAAATAGTCCTACTAATTAAATAGTGCCCTCCCTCCCAGGAACTGTTTCCAGAATATCAAAGTGTTTTTAACCTAGAAGTACCCTGATGCATGTAATAGACACAATGAATATAATAAAAGAGTAAAGCAATTGTTTATTCTAAATAAAAAAGATATTCTTCTGTTCTTTCCTTAGCACCCCCCACCCCCCGCAACTGCTTCTAATGTTCTCTATTCTCCTCAGGTCACAGTCTCCTCACTAAATAAAATTTCCAGCGACATTATCACCATGCCCCAGTTTTTAAGACATTACTGAGAAGGTTTAGATCATTCTGCTTTAGGCTAATTTTTTTTTTTCATTTACCATCCTATCTCATTAGCCATAGACTTCCTTAAGTGCATTCTGGGGCTATGAAATTCAAAACTCACTTCATCGATAGATGGATGCTTAGATGGAGTAAAAAGCCACCTACTTCCTTCGGGTCTCAATAGACTGAGAACAGAACTGCAAAGGGTCTACTACGCCAGCTATGCCAGGGTTTCTGTAGACTTTAAAAGAGCCAACGCTTCGTCAGGTTCACAAGTATCTGTGACTGCACAAGCGGACAAGTGAATTTCTGGTTGGCGGTCACGTTATCCCCACAGACATCTCTATGGGGAGAGGTGTTAGATAACGTTTTGCAAGGTCCCACTGATACCCTTGATTTCACTTACTACTACTTTAGGCTTCTTGCTCTCACAGTTAGCCATGCCCTTCGTCTGAAACGCTGTCTGGCTCTCCCTCTCTACTGCCTTCTCCCTTCTGGCCACACAGAGACACAGGCTTCCCCTTCACCAAAAGGACTTCTACTTGATCTCATTGGTCCCTCTAGCTCATGTCCTCTAGTTCTCTTTTTTCGGCCAAACTTCCCGAAGAAGCAGCGTGGGCCTGCTGTCTTCTCCTCCTCATCAACCTGTGTGCCTTAACCCTGGCAAATGGCCTCAGGTCCCTCCCCACCGAAGCTCACCAACTTAACCTGACGGCTGCAACCACAGCTAATCATACGGCACTGCTGAACAATTTGGCAAAAGGTGCTTCTTTCTCTGAGCAGCTGAAGCTCTGTGGGCATAGAGCCTGGCTAGCAAATCACTCCCTTCTGCCAGATGCCCTCCTCCAGGGAAAGATCTGGAAGCCCTACCAATAGCTCCTCCTCATCCTCACTTTTCCAGACCTTTCTTGTTCTATTTCATACAACTGACCATCATCTTCTTGAAACTTTCATCCCTTTTCTCTTTGGCTTTCTGATTCTTTGATCTCTTTTGGTAAATCCTCTTCTCTGTGTGGACTTACTACAGGGTATAAGTCTTTGGCCCTCTGTAATTTTCAACGTCCATGGAAGTAGCACTCAAGAAATCAAACGACGTATTGCATTGGGCAAATCTGCTACAAAAGACCTCATTCAAGTGTTAAAAACCAAAGATGACACTTTGAGGACTAAGGTGGCCCTGATCCAAGCCACAGTATTTTTAATCGCCCTCATACGCATGTGAAAGCTGGGCAATGAATAAGAAGACTGAAGAAGAACTGACGCTTTTGAATTTATGGTGCTGGTGAAGAATACTGAATAGACCATGAACTGCCAGAAGAAGGAACAAATCTGTCTTGGAAGAAGTACCGCCAGAATGCTCCTTAGAAGCAAGAATGGCGAGATTTCGCCTCACATACTTTGGACATGTTGTCAGGAGAGACCAGTCCTGGAGAAGGACATCATGCTTAGTAAAGTAGAGGGTCAGCGAAAAAGAGGAAGACCCTCAACAAGATGGACTGACACAGTGGCTGCAACAATGGGCTCAAGCATAACAAGGATTGTAGGATGGTGCAGAACCAGGCAGCACTTCATTCTGTAGTACACAGGGTCGCTATGAGTCAGAACCGACTCGACAGCACCTAACAACAAACTTTTCCTTTATGCTGCTCCCTCATCAATTCCATTCACTTTCAGTTATAATTATTACCTCTATAAGCACCACAACTACATCTACATGTCCAACTGTTTACTGGTTATTTCCACTCAAATTTGTTTAAGAGTGAACTCATTATTTTAAAAATGTTATAAAAACAGGCTTTCCAAGTCAATACTACTTTTGTTTTAAAGTTAATACATCTCTTTGCCTATTTTAGTAGAGTTGGAGGTAGAAACTGTTCTGGATTGTGAGTTAATTAATGAAAGGGCTACACAGCACAATCATTCCAGTGACAATGATGAACACCCATAATACGGATAGAGGGTTTGCCCTTGGGGAGAAGATGAATTATTTGAGTTCTCTGGTGAGCAGAATATTAGAATTATGTGGAGGTAGAAGGCAGCAGGAAGCCACAGAAGATGGCCTCATACTTCTTCAGTTTCTAAATCCACAGCAGCAAATGGCAACCAGACCTACAGCCCCTTCTCAGTCCTTTACTTTCCTTGTACTATTTCATATGACATAGTTCTCAAGAGGTCTGGGAAAGTTAAGGCAGTTTCCCTAAAAAGTACTCCTCCTCCAACCTGCCTTCCCTATTCCTGTATAGAATGCTTAATTATTCTCAGTCACCCTGGCACAAAAGCTCAAATTTGACTATTTCTTTTAACTACAACAGCTAAAGCATACATCAGGCCTACCCATTCTTCCCTTCAAATGTTTCCCAAACAATCCTTTCCTTCTGTTTCTTTTCCCACACTCACAGCAAACATTGTTAACACAACCTTCCCACTGAGTCAGGAAAAGCCAGGATCTTGCTCAGCGGAGACGTTCCAAACCCACTATTAATGGATCAGAGCTGGCCCTTGAGTTTCTCAACTGCCCCGGGCCTCCAAGCCCTCCTCACACCGACCATGCCGCACGTTGTGCCAGGTCCAGGTGTCTGAACAGCGTTTATCACGTCACCGCCCCAGCAAGCCACGGGACACGGCAACCCGAAACCCCTCACTAGACACTCGACGTCCTGCACAATCTGTCAACAACGGACCTGTCACACTAAACCGCTGAATGCTTTCTATACAAATCATCTACTTTGGCCTGTCAGATGTACTGACTCTTTTCCAAAAAGGCCTCGATTGTTTTAATCTTTGATAACAGCCCCATATCTTCCCTCTCCTATTTTCTAGAATTTTAACTATCAAAGATGCAGACTCAAATCCCACTTTTTCTGTGAAGCATTCTCTCTCCTTTCCCTTAAAAAAAAAACGTATAGCCATCCCTTGGACCACTCATTCAACATTTTGCCATGTACTCGGACCTACTGCCACCTGATGTCACCTCTGAAACTAGACTGTAAATTATATATGTCAGATTTTTCAGATTAAGACTGTAGGTGAGAACTTGAGACATAATAAATTTTATCTTTAATTTCATATGATAACTCATGCTGTAATGGATCCAAGGAGTTCTTGTGGTGCAGTGGTTGGTGGTTCAAACCTGCCAGCTGCTCTGCAGGAGAAAGAAGTGGCAGTCTGCTTCCCAGGGCTTTGAACTGTAAAAATTACAGCCTAGGAAACTCTATGAGGCAGTTCCACTATGTCCGATCGGGTCACTATGACTTGGATTCAACTCGACAGCAACGGTATTTTTTTGTTTTTAACAAAGGATCCACTTTCCTAAAGACAAAACAACTGCTTACAATTTTTAAACTTTGGTTTTGAGAGGATATGAGAGAAGTCTGTACAAGCTAGCTACCTCGTACTAAGGAGTCTTCATCAATGTTGTCAGATAAGACTGCCGAGTGGGGTATTACCAACATGAAACTTAGGGCGTTCCTCAAAGCTCTCTAAGAGCTAAACAAACTGAGAAAATCTCATCAAAGAAATGGAAAACTCTTAGGTTGAAATGGGAAGCCTTCTTTCTCTGCTCAACAGCAGTCTGCAAGCTACTAGGAAAATATGGATAGGGTTTAGCCATTCCAACAGACGCATTCCAGTGGTAATGATTTTATCGCTCTTTAAGAATGCACTTATAATGCAATTGTGTTAGAATTAAATAACAGAACTGTATTGCTACTCAATTTGGACCTTTGACAACTAGATGTCACTCAGTCAGTTCACAATACATGTATCAAATCCACTCAATTCTTGTAAAGAAAAAGCTTTTCATTTTGTCATTTCAAAAGAATCTGATTAGTTTGGTACTTACTGTCAGCTGATGAGTTGAGTTCCGTCTTAATCTTTGATTTTTCAAGATCTTCTTTGTATTCTTTCTTAAGTAATTTTACTATCTTTTTGCTATAACTTGATTTCTTCACTTTGAAAACTTCTTCACTTTCTTAAAAAAAGAAATTAAACGAAGTCTGTAGCAACCACTTTTTTCAGAAAACATTTTCCCTTCTAGCTTTTACATACATGGTCTTATGTGCCGTTCTGGAAACCCTGGTGGCGTAGTGGTTAACAGCTACGACTACTAACCAAAAGGTCAGCAGTTCGAATCTAGCAGGTGCTCCTTGGAAACCCTATGGGGCAGTTCTACTCTGTCCTACAGGGTTGCTATGAGTTGGAATCGACTCGACGGCAACGGGTTTTTTTTTTAATGTGCCATTCAAGTCGTCAAATTCTATCATTACATAATTTGAAGTTATTTCAAATATCAAAGGCTTTCAAAAACTGAGGACAACTTCATAAATTAATCTGGAGTAACAAGGGCTTGAGAATTTTTAAAAAAGAATAACACATGTAATGTCACAAACATTTCTTAAATCAACTATTTTGGGGGCAAAAGTCATTCAAAATGTTTCTGAAAAAGCACCCACTTACCAAATTAGTAAAGAATCCAAAACAAAATATTCAAAATCAAAACTGGGCGAGTTGGGGAACTCTACATTCACCACAAACTGATGTGCATTTTTTTCAAGTCTAAGCTGAGGGCAAATCACTTTTTAACAGTTAAGTTTGGGTGATGCATTCATTGTGATCCCTTTAATTTGAAAATTTAAAAGTCACATGCAAACCACTTTATCAAATAGCCCCCAAACCACCAAAAACAAAAATCTGGCTGCATAATCTCAAACAAAACGAAACAAATAACAGAAAGGCCAATGGAAAATGGCCTACCTTAGCAGAAATAATATCTCACACCAACACGCAAGTGAGGTTTCTAAGACATCATTTCTTTTTTCGTAACACGGAACTGAATTATATACACACCCACACAAAACTGGCCAGGAAGGAAAAAGATTTAAGCTCATTTCATCACCAAATTTTTATTAAAAAAAAAATTTTTTTTGGATGGCATGTGTTTTTAGCACGGGAATGCACACTTACTAATGGAGAATGTTTAAATTTTTCGTTGGTA
This sequence comes from Dugong dugon, assembly GCA_030035585.1. Classification (NCBI taxonomy): domain Eukaryota; kingdom Metazoa; phylum Chordata; class Mammalia; order Sirenia; family Dugongidae; genus Dugong; species Dugong dugon. Next base: position 3,698,947 of record CM057473.1, on the reverse strand, counting down.
ATATGGATTTGGAGAAGTATGATCTGGCAGTACAAGCCACCAATAAGATGAGTGGCACTCTGGCGCCATCCATCTGTGGTGTGACAATATACGGATAAGAACTAAACAGAGAATTTATTGCGGGCGCCTTTCCATTAGGTTAGACTGGGAACCTCTGGTTTTCCAAACATGACACAGAAAAATCAAAACAAACCCAGTAGGGCTCCCTAGTTGTCATATAAGGAAGCTGTACTACGCTTGCAAGCCTTATCCCACAGAAACAAAGGGGAAAAAAGGCAAAAGTTTACAAAACTAACACATCCAAGAAGCATCACACAACCTACACAACAATGAGGCTCCAACCCCGGTCCACCAAGCTTCACGCATTTCAAAAGGAACCCACCTTGATGCTAAGTGCATTACAACCGGAATGCCAAACGACCTGTGAGGTCCACGGGCATGAAAAGTGGCTGGTAAACTGTTAACCCAACAGTAACTAAAGAGGAAAGACCAGAACTCTCACTCCACTGCAGCCAGGCCTCTCCAGTATTGGATGACCCGTCTTGCGCTACTATTACCCGGTCTCTCTTCAGCGGTCCGAAAATCATTGCGAGTAAGGCTGGACCATCTATTACCTCTATTTACGTTAACGGGGAAACTGAGGCGCGGTGCTTCCAAGGCACTGGCCCAAGGTCACTCATAACTAACGCTGCAACTGTAGGTTTCCATCCCCAGACATGGCATTCCCTTTGCAAACAGCCACCTTGCCGGTCAAGGGTGCCTGGACCGAGCACCCCACAGGCGTGGGCAGTGACCCGCAGAGAGCTCAGGGAGGTGACAAAAGCAGTCGAGAGACCCCACCGAGAAGGCTGACTGCACTTACAAACTCGAAAACGAACCGAGCTCTGGCCCTCCCGAAGACAAAATGCACAGGACAGTGCAGAGTAGGCGGCTGTTACGAAAAGGCTGGTGGTGGGGCGGGACAGAAGGCCCGAGCACAAGGCCGGAGGCGGGGGAAGATGCGCTGCCAGGCCGGCGGGAAAGGGCTCGGCCCGGGGTGCGGGGTCTTGGGTAGGAACGCGGGCCTGGGGTGCAGGGCCCGGGCTGCGGGGTCCCGGGTAGGAACGCGGGGCGCGGGGTGAGAGGTCCGGGACAGGAACGCGGGCCCCGGGGCGCCGGGTCCCGGGTAGGAAAGCGGGTCCCGGCGTGCGGGGTCCGGGGCAGGAACGCGAGTCCCGGAGTGTAGGTCCCGGGTAGAAAGGCGCGCCCTGGGGTGCGGGGTCCGGGGCAGGAAGGCGGGTCCCGGGGTGCGGGGTCCCGGGTTGGAAAGCGGGTCCCGGGGTGCGGGGTCCGGGGCAGGAACGCGGGTCCCGGCGTGCGGGGTCCCGGGCAGGAACGCGGGGCTCAGGGTGCGGAGTCTCAGGTAGGAACGCGGGGCCCAGGGTGCGGAGTCTCAGGTAGGAACGCGGGGCTCAGGGTGCGGAGTCTCAGGTAGGAACTCGGGGCCCGGGGTGCGGAGTCTCAGGTAGGAACGCGGGGCCCAGGGTGCGGAGTCTCAGGTAGGAACGCGGGGCCCGGGGCAGGAACTCGGGGCCCGGGGTGCGGAGTCTCAGGTAGGAACGCGGGGCCCGGGGTGCAGGGCCCGGAATACGGGGTTCGGCGTAGGAACGCGGGGCCCGGGCCCGAAGCGCGACGCGGCGCCGGCGGTTACCTTCGTCCTCGTCCTGGAAGCTGAGCAGGCTGGCCCTGGGCACCTCTTTGTTCTCGCGCGGCCTCTTCCGCGGCTTCAGCCCGTTGCCCAGCTCTGCGCTGCCCGGGAAGCCGCTCCCCGCCTCAGCCCCGAGGCCCGGGATCAGCGCGGAGGACGGCGGCAGCCCCGCGGCCAGCAGTGGCTCCCCCCCGGGGGCCCTGTCGCCGGCCCCGGGGCCCGACTCGTCGCCGATGGCCGGCGGCGGCAGCAGCGGCGGCGGCTCCTGCTCCTCATCGCGCTCCCGTTCCTCCTCCTCCGAGTCGTTCCTCTTGCGCACGTTCACCCGCCGGGCCTTTCGGAACATCCCCGCGGCCCGCACTGAGCCCTCACACCCGATCCCACACGGCGGTCAGAGCAGCGCCGAGCTCGCGACGGCGCACGCGCGCTCCCCTGAGCTCCAGCCGGGGTGAGTCTTCCCTCCCGCTGCCGCGCGCCACCGAGCGCGCATGCGCCTGCGCTCACACGCTCCCTCAAGTACTTGTGAGAGGGCCACGCACTTCTCGCGAGAACGTCATCTGGGGGCGCTGCCCTCTATCGGCATGGAGGACTATTAGCAGGGAACTATGGGACTCTAGGTGGCGGCCCCGTGACTGTTGGAGAGGTCACAGAGGGGATCATAGAGACGAGAGGAAAGAGTAGGTTCAGCCGTCCCACGGCTGGCGTCCCTGTAGAGCGTCTTCCGCACAGTCGCAGGGCGGTCACGTGAGGAAACCTCCCGCCAAGAGCTGGGAGGTGCGAATAGAGGAGGAGAGGGGAGGAGCCACAGGAGAAGTTGGGTTTGGTGAGGGAGAATGAGGCTGAAGGGGTGGAATGTTCCTCTCGAAATTGTGACTTGACATGTTGCTATTATTGGTAATTATCAGTAATTCTATGGAGTAATACTTCGTATTTCTACAGTTTTCTAGCTACAAAGCACTTCACATTGAATTTCATTTATGATAAAAGGTACCTGGTGTAACAACCCCCCCCCCCCCCCGCTCCGTCCCGATTAGAACGAAAGCAAAAATGTTTTACTGTTTTCGGAAGAATGCCAAGTTTGCTAGCAGTTATATGACTAAATACGATCCGAAGCATAGCCAATTTCAGAAACAAATAGAAGGAAAATAGACTTGGGGGTGGGAATGGTGACACTTCAAGTCTGCGTCACAGACATACCATCTTAACTGGGAAGACTTTAGCAGAGTAATTGCTTCTTGGGTTGAACTCACGCTTCCCCCATTGCATCACCAAACTTGGAGCTTTTTTCCTTTGCATGGGCCACTGCGTGTACATGTGAATACATTTGTATGTTTCAAAATTAAAAAGGTAGGGCGTTTAGGGTAGTGAAAAAAGTACCTGTGTATACAAGCCTTCCAGTTCACCTCTTAGAAGGTAATGTGAACAGTTTTTTGTGGTCCTTCAGAGAGATTCTGTGAACATAAAAGCAAATAAATACGTGTAATTTTCATGAATCCCCTCCTCTTTAAGGAGATGATGTAGAAACGGTGCATTTTTAGCATCGGCCTGTATGTGTACATTACTGACTTAATCTTTTTTATCCAGCTGCACAATGATCTGAAACCCTGGTGGGGTAGTGGTTCAGCAATTCGAATCCACCAGGTGCTCCTTGGAAACTCTATGGGGGCAGTTCTACTCTGTCGTATAGGGTCACTATAAGTTGGAAATGGACTCCAGGGCAAGAGGTTTTTTGTTTTTTGTTTTGTTTTGGTGCACATTGATCTATTGTCAGAATGTACCGTGACTTACTTAACTAGTCCCATAAAAATGGATATTTAGGTTACCTCCAGTCTTGCTATAATGATCAATGCTACAATGAAAAATTTGAAAGTTTGTCACATCTTTAGGATGAACCAGAATTAGAATTGCTGGGTCCAAAGGTATACATTTGTAATTTTGATAGTTCTAAATTGTTTTTTGTAAAAGCTATGTCAATTTGTACTCTTACCGGCAAAGTATCTGAGTGCCTGTTTGCCACCGTCATCCCATTAAAATTTCAGTGAGATTTAAGTTGCAAGTTGAGGTGGAAGATGCCAGGCCCACCAAGAATTTCTATTTCATACACGTCTGCTTCTTGTCTCTGGTTGTCTTTGATGGGATTTAAAATTTGCCCACCTAGGACCCAGTTTTGGAAACTGGAAACATGGTCTAGGCTAAAAGCATCCTGTCTAACACTTTCCTCTGGTTAATAACTGACTTACTTTCTACTCACATTACTCTCAGTCCTCATATTCTGGCTGTTCAGCATTAATTTCAGTTCTGATTCCAAAGAGTGTTGTGTTGTGAAATTGAACTCCCATTTCCACCACAGTTGATTCAAATTTTGCCTGGTCAGCCTCCAGACACTTGAGCCCAGAGACAGATTTGCAGTAAAAATGATTAAGGTAGAAGTAGCAAAGATAAAGTCCAAAAGCAGAATACGTTAGTATTTTGCCCTAAAACTTCAAAAAAATCTCTCACTGTAAACCCCAAAATTATTGCCTTGAGATAATCTTTAAACCTTAAATCCAAAATACCCCTAAAGTCTTCTTAAAACCAAACAGTAGTTTAGCTTAACTAGTAAAGAATGTCTGCCTTGAACATTGTGCTCTTTTAAGAACTGTAAGGGATCAAATTGAGAACAGCGACTCAAAAAATTAGAAAACTTAGGGAGCATTGAGTTTATGTTAAAGGGGAGGTGGACGATTCAGTAAAGGAGGGTGACAAAGGTTCCACACCTTGAAGAATGTAATCATTTTCACTGAACTGTGCATGCAGAAATTGTTGAATTGGTGTATGTTCTGCTGTGTCTATTTTCACCATTAACAAAAAATTTGTTAAAAAAGAAATCTCCCACTGTAAAAGATTGGTGATTGGATGTGGAAAATGAGTAGGGGGGAAATACTTGATATTTTAAAGACAGCCAAACTATTCAGACAACAAATGTATTTGTAACTTTACCCATTCAGAGAATTAAAGAGCAGAGTTAAACCCTTAAAAATGATCTTATCACCCAACCAAGCCACAGATCCTTCCACCAAAGGTTGTAGACCTTGTGGAAATTAAATTCCTGAAATTGAATAACTTAGCCCTGAATAAATTAGCCCTGGTGGTGCAGAGGCTAAGAGCTCAGGTGTTCACCCAAAGGTCAGCAGTTTGAATCCACCAGTCACTCCTTGTAAACCCTATGGGGCAGTTCTACTCTGTCCTATAGGGTCACTATAAGCTGGAATTGACTCGACGGCAATGGGTTTGACTTGGTTTGATTTTATTATCAGAGAATAATTATTTGATAAAGGACTTCTGTGTTTTGAATGTTAATCTAATATGTTTAATGAATATGATATGTCATCACCGACTTATACTGGAGTGACGTTAGTATTCCGGGAAGGCAAAAACTGTTGTGCAAAGCATCCACCAATTTTTTCAAATTAATAAGTTAGTTAGTTCAGTTCTTTCTAAAAAGTTATCTTTTCAAACAACAATTCAGATTAATTTTTTCACCAAATCATGACTTCACATGGATTAATTGACCCCTAAATTCAGACAAAAAAGGTGTATCAGTTTTGCTTGCCAACTCAGTCTAGAACAACAGTTACCAAATGCGTATCTATGAACAGGTGAAAAATTTTCCCGGTGAGTTGCCAAATGAGCAGAGCAGACAGTCTGTCGGTATAGAGTAGCTAGATGTCCTTTTTTAGAAAGAAGGGTCCTTTATTCTGAGATTATGTCATTCTTTCTCTTGTGATGTTAAGGTACTACAATCTTTTCTTCTATGAAAGATGACAGTATATGGTAGTGTCTTTGCTGTCATGTCCTTAAGTGGCAAGCTAAAAAGTAGAGTATGAGTCCTCTCAAATTTTTTATTTTATCCGTTTAAACTTTCCTTGGCAGGTAAAATCTAACAGTCTAGGAATCCCTTATATAGGATTTTTTCCCCTAAAACTATAGCTCTGGATATCTCAATAATCCTAGTCTGGAAAAAAGCTGAAGAAATTACCTAATTAAATTTCTCTAGACCTTGCCTTGCTGAAGGCAGTTCTTCGTTAACTTAAAGTAGAATGTAAGCTTCATAAGGGAAGAGATTTTTATGTTTTGTTCACTGCTGCCTTCACAGCAGCTAGAATAGTTACTGACCCATGATAGACACGCAGTAAATATTTGTTACTGAATGGTATTAGACATTATCTTTACTATTTTTCATTAGTGATCAATGTTTTACCCTCTGCTGATATAAAAAGTTCCTGGGTAGTTCAAGCAGTTTTGATTGGCTGCTGACCAAAAGGCTGGTGGTTTGAACCCACGTGGCAGGTGTGCTGGTGAAAGTCCTGGCAAACTGCTTCTGTAGAGATTATAGCCAAGAAAACCCTGTGGAGCAGTTCTACTCTGTAACAAGTGGGGTCGCTGTGAGTAGGAGTCGACTGGACAGCAGTGGTGTGTTTTTTGGTATGATGATATAAATTAACATTTTCTGCAGCTTTCATCCCTTCGTTCTCAAAACATGATCTCAATACATTTGTTATAAATTACTAAAGTAGATTAGTTCTTTTTTTTTATTGTGCTTTAAGTGAAAGTTTACAGCTCAAGTTAGTTTCTCATACAAAAATTTATACACACATTGTTATGTGACCCTAGTTGCTCTCCCTGTAATGTGACAGCACACTCCTCCTTTCCACCCCAGATTTCCCATGTCCATTCAACCAGCTCCTGACCCTCTCTGCCTTCTCATCGCACTTCCGGACAGGAGCTGCCCATTTAGTCTCATGTATCTACCTGAGCTAAGAAGCACGCTCTTCACGAGTATCATTTTTATGTCTTACAGTCCAGTTTAATCTTTGTCTGAAGAGTTGGCTTCGGGAATGGTTTTAATTCTGGGTTAACAGAGAGTCCGAGGGCTGTGTCTTCTGGGGTTCCTCTGGTCTCAGTCAGACCATTAAGTCTGGTCTTTTTACTAGAATTTTAGTTTCACACCCCACTTTTCTCCTGCTTCATCAGGGACTCTCTGTTGTGTTCCCTGTCAGGGCGGTCATTGGTGGCAGCTGGGCACCATCTAGTTCTTCTGGTCTCAGGCTGATGGAGTCTCTGGTTTATGTGGCCCTTTTTGTCTCTTGGGCTAGTATTTTCTTTGTGTCTTTGGTGTTCTTCATTCTCCTTTGCTCCAGGTAGGTAGGGACCAATTGATGCTAGATTAGTTCTTAAAGTAGTAATAGACCCCTTTCACTGTGATGCCCAGCCTAAAATGCTCCCCCTCTGCCTTTGGGAACTGCCTCCAGCAGGAGGAAGGGCACCTGCACCCTGGGGCTGGACGGGGCTGGACACCTGGTTGTGTTGTCCTTATTGGGCGGAGGGTGGGCACCTGATCCAGAACAAGTGTATCAGATTCTCCCAAGAATTTTCACTTAAAACTGAGACAATGAGTCCCTGCTTCTGGCTGGAACTGCAGTGAACTCAAACCCTGTAGGAAAGCCATAAATGACCATGCCAACTCTGGAGCTGAGAGAAGTAGTCAGTGGAGCAGGAGAGAGAAACGAAACAGATATGCCAGAAAACAGAAGAAGACTCAGAGAACAGCAGGCGGGATTCTGGCAGCTTTCTGCATCCTTCACCCGTGACTCCTCCTGAAGCAGGGCTGTCCTCCTCTCTGTGGGTTCCCTTTGATACTCCCTGGAGTCCTTATCATACATTCCTTTTTGTTTTGCTAGTGTTGGTGATGATGTTTTATTTATGTGTGTGTGCTTGCTTAAAGCAATGCATGCTTGTTTCCATTGCCTAGAACCAAAGAGTTTTAATTAATCCAAGAGTTATTTTAATTTTGTAGTAATGTTAATTTTATCGGTGAAAATTGTACAATTGTAAAAGTGAAATAAAATAAAAGAAAGTTTACCAGCTTAATAACTCTTTACTCTAGGGTTTGTGTATGTGTTTTGTTTTTTTTCCTTAATGATATGCCCATAGATATCCTCATTGGAGCTCTGGTGGCGCAGTGGTTAAGAGCTCGGCTGCTCACCAAAAGGTTGGTGCTGCCCCTTGGAAACCCTATGGGGCAGTTCTACTCTGTCCTATAGGGTCGCTATGAGTCGGAATCGACTCAACGGCAACAAGTTGTTTTTTTTTTTTTTTTAATTTTGTCCTCACTGGTATTCAAGCAGTGTGTAAAATGAGGAAAGCTCTTTCTCTTGCAAGTATGTAGTTATTGCAATTAACTTGCAAGTAAAGAGAGAGGAATTTCTCCATCCACCGCAGGTGAATGATCCTAGTTGAAAATGCTGGAAAATGTCTCAATTATTTCTCGCAAACTCTGTTGAAGTTGAGCCGTTGGTTCTAATTCAGTGAGGTCATCTTTACTGTCAAACCATTATCATTGATGGAATCTAGGTTTAAAAGATTCAAGGTTTTTAAAAATTAATATTAAATTTTTTTTTTTTATTTTACCACATTAGTATCCCCAGTGAAGATCACTCAGCTCTTTCAAATGTATCAGCAGTTCAGCTGTAATACTCATTCATCTTCTGAAATGACAGTTTCTGCAGCAAAAAGAAAGCTAGGGAAATTTCTTTTCTCTTTACCCAAACTGGGAGTGTTGTAATAAAAGTAAACATAATAAACATAATAAAAGTACACAGTGAACTAGACAGATGTATTCTTTGCCCTTCTAGATCTAGTCAGGTGCTGGAGACAGATAAGACACAAAGATTAGTTATTAATTGTAACTACCATCTCCTCTGTCAGTTTGTCGTACTGTGGTGGCTTGGGTGCTGCTGTGATGCTGGAAGCTATGCCACTGGTATTTCAAATACGCTTAATTGTGCTCTTGTGGAACCTATACGTAGACCAAGAGGCAGTCGTTCAAACAGAACATGGGGAGACTGTGTGTTTTAAAATCAGGAAAGGTGTGCATCAGGGTTGTATCCTTTCACCATACTTACTCAATCTGTATGCAGAGTAAATAATCCAAGAAGCTGGACTATGTAAAGAAGAACGGGACATCAGGAGTGGAGGAAGACTCATTAACAACCTGCATAATGCAGATGACACAATCTTGCTTGCTGAAAGTAAAGAGGACTTGAGGCACTTACTAATGAAGATCAAAGACCACAGTCTTCAGTATGGATTACATCTCAACATAAAGGAAACAAAAATCCCCACAACTGGAACAATAAGCAGCATCATGATAAACGGAGAAAAGATTGAAATTGTCAAATATTTCATTTTACTTGGATCCACAATCAACACCCATGGAAGCAGCAGTCAAGAAATAAAAAGACCCGTTGCATTGGACAAATCTGCTACAAAAGACTTCTCTAAAGTGTTAAAAAACGAAGGTGTCACTTTGAGGACTAAGGTGTGCCTGACCCAAGCCATGGTATTTTCAATCGCCTCATATGCATGTGAAAGCTGGACAATGAATAAGGAAGATCGAAGAAGAATTGATGCCTTTGACTTGTGTATGATGCTGGTGAAGAAAATGGAATATACCAGAGACTACCAGAAGAACGAACAAATCTGTCTTGGAAGAAGTACAGCCAGAATGCTCCTTAGAAACAAGGACAGTCAGACTTTGTCTCACATACTTTGGACATGTTATCAGGAGGGACCAGTTTCTGGAGAAGGACATCATGCTTGGTAAAGTAGAGGGTCAGTGAAAGAGAGGAAGACCCTCAATGAGATGGATTGACACAGTGGCTGCAACAATGGGCACAAGCATAGCAAGGATTGTGAGGATGGCGCAGGACCAGGCAGTGTTTCGTTCTGTTGTACAAAGGGTGGCTATGAGTGGGAGCCGACTTGACAACACCTGACAACAACAACTGTGATTATTATGAAGGAGACCCACAGCTGCTGCCCACCGCGTCTTAAGAACCACAGATATAAAATGGTTGAAATTTCAATTTCAGTGAATTTTTTCTATAAGCCAATGACCATTTAAGTATTTTGATCATTAGAAAATGTGTAAGGATTTCTGGGATTGAGACAGAATGCTTTCCTGCAAGATGTTTACACCTAACAGCTCCAGGGTGTCTCTTTAGTAAATTTCTTAAAAAACATTATTTCATGTAAAACAAGGATCAGTTGAAATCATTTTATCCAGTTCAATATTTTATATTACTATGTGAAAGAATTTAATTCAGAACCATAGTACTCTGTGATATTTATATTGCATTCACAATGGATACTTTACATAGGCATCGAAGAACTGTACAGTCAATGCAAAAACAGCAATAGTTTTCCTGAGAGAACTTGCGTATCACCTCTGTTAGCTTCTGTATCATTCTTATATTATCATCTGCCCCTCTTGGGGGAAACAATTAAAAGCAGGTATATTATTGAAGACAGCAGGGTTATAAGCATCCCCTCTGAGTATAAAAGAAAACTTTTTTCTGTATTGTCTAGTTTTACTAGAGGGCAGCAAAGCTGTACAATAAATACACAGTATGATTACAGTATGATTCCAGGGAGGATAAACTAAAGTTAAGAACCACCTACAGGTTTCAATTTGGTAATAACTCTAAGTGGACTTTAAGAAGTAACCTTTAACTCATTATAAAAGGACTGTGTGCAGGTTTTAGAAATCTAGAAAATGCAGAAGTATACAAAGAAGAAAGTAAAAAATCACCTATAATCTCATTACCACTATTAATTTTTGGTGCCTTTCCTTCCAGAATTTTTTTTTAATGAATACTCTTTCATTTTGCATTCACTCATTGTTAGTGGCTTCACCGCTCAAGCAGATGACCTCCTTGGATTCTTAGTTCTTTAGCCTCCTCACCTCCAGTGCTCATCTGCATCGCTCCACCTTAGCCACCTACCATAATGGTTGTACCTTGGACCTTCTCAACACAGCATTGCTTCTGAACAAGGGACTAATTTTACAGTAAGAAAAATGATGCAATGGTCTCATGTTCACAGGATTTGCTAACCTTTCCATGTATCCTGTCACCCAGAAGAATCTGGTTTTATGGAACATTGGAGTAGTGGCCTTTTGAAGGCTTAGCCATGGCACCAACTGGGAGACAATGCCTTGAGAGGCTGGGATGCTGTTTGATGGATATGTTTGTTTGTTTGATGTCTATGTTTTGAAACAGTAGCTAATATATGATCCTATAGCCAGAATACACACGTCCGGAGACCAAAGGATGGAAGTAGTAGTGGCGTCTCTACCCATAAGACCTGTCGAGGCAGGATTCTCATCACCAGCAAAAGACCACACACAGTCTATCAGCGCATGGGAAGCACTTTACTTACATAGAGAAGAAACAGAGTGAGGTCAGCTTCACTAGTGGGCACGGGTCTCCCACAGCCCCCAGGATCGTCCCACACACGGCTAGTGCAGGACAGATGTTCTGTGTTCACCCTTCTTGTGCTATAGTACGAGAGACACTGTTCCCTCCCGGCTGGGAACAGATACAGAAGAGGGGTTGGCCAGGTGCCATATCATTCCCATGCATGTACAAGAGACAGAGAAAGTTACTGTGTGCCCAGAACAAGGGGAAATCTTCCCCAATAAGGACAAGGAGCTGGGAGAGAGAAGGTGACCCAATTCCCAGCCTTCTTATCAGAGAACGTTCTGATCCCAGGCTTTTACTTAGGCAGCCTGGATGGGAGGTGTAAAGGCAGACCATTCCCCCAGCAAAACCTAATGACCCACAAAAAAATTTTTGCTTGCTGTACCTGAAAATTGCTAGCTTGAAAGTTCCTTTATCCAAGAGAGGAATGCTTCTCTGAGAAGACACAGTGGTTCCACAGAAGTTCCTTTATCCAAGAGAGGAATGCTTCTCTGAGAAGACACAGTGGTTCCACAGAAGTTCCTTTATCCAAGAGAGGAATGCTTCTCTGAGAAGACACAGTGGTTCCACAGAAGTTCCTTTATCCAAGAGAGGAATGCTTCTCTGAGAAGACACAGTGGTTCCAAGAACTGGTAGTTGAGTGTGCATCCTGGCCGTTTTTGGCTTCTGAATCATCAGGAGAAAAAGGGGGGTTACTCTTTTGTCTTTAATAATTGATCCTGATTAGCAAGGGGAAATAATGTTGCTTTTGCACAGTGGGGCAGTAAAGAAACATATCTGGAATATAGAGGATCCTTTGGGGTAGCTTCTAGTACTTCCATATCTGGTGGAAAGTTTTAGTGGGAGATCTTGCAGTCCAACAAAGGCAGCACTGCCAAGGGCTCAGACCTCTCAGGAATAGAGGTTTGGTTGACCTCAGCAGGTAAAGAGCCTTTCTTAGCTGACCTTCTAAGGGATAGAGGAACATGAAATGGTCCCAGAGACAGGAAGTATAGATGCTAACTATGCCTCGTGATCAGCTGCAGAAATGAGGATGGCAGTAGCCACCCTTGTGTCCTTGCTTACTCTGTTATGCTTATCTACGTTTATATACCATTGTCAACAATTGTAAACATTAATCCAGTCTAAACAGGATACCAAGGAGTGATTGTGACTAATTTAGAAGAGCATTGCATATCACCTGCCGATGGAAGCAGTGACTGTTGGGTTTTGGTCTATGGATTTTACAGAGAGGGTAAGAGGATATTTATTTGTATGAAGGATAGCTGTATTAAGTTAGGAGGACCATGTTTTTATTGCTATTGTTATTGCTTGGAAGTGTAAAAATGGGTAGAAGAGAGTGTGTTGATATTGAGTCTCTAGGGGAGTGGGGTGTGCTGGGTGTTATCCTTTGACACTTGGCATCACTGCACACCTCCTTCTGTGCATTTTCCTGTACTCCAAACCCAAATCAAACCCACTGCTGTTGAGTTGACCTCACTCATAGCGACCCTGTAGGACAGAGTAGAACTGCCCCATAGGGTTTCCAAGGCTGTAATCTTTATGGAAACAGACTGCCACAGCTTCCTCCTGCAGAGCAGCTGGTGGGTTTGAACTGCTGACCTTATGGTTAGCAGCTGAGCGCTTTAACCACTGCCCCACCAGGACTTCTTCCTGTACTACAGGGCCTGGAAAGCTAAAAAATCACATTTTGAAGACTCCCATGGAGCTCAGTTTCTGGGTGGGACTGATGTTCTGCCAATTGGAAGCACTCATATGAGACTCGGGGTGCTCAGTCAAGGCAGAGGCCATCTCCCACTCTCAGAGCAGGTAAGTGAGGCCATGTGATGAGTGAGCCAGAGCGGGTGGTGGCCACCAGGAGGGTCAAGTCCTGTAGTCACTGGCTTCTGGGCATCTCGAAGAAGTGGTGGCAATCACGAATACTCGGCTAACATTCTGTGTCAAGCAGGGACAGATTACCCAGTAAGTAAGGTAAGCATGTGCTTAGGTCATCAACAAAACAGGAGCACCAGCTGTCCAAAGCAAAGACCCCTAGATGCCAAGCAGACAGGACACAAGGAAAAGTGAGCGCTGTAGTGGAAGGGAACTGGCAGGGCACTACATGAAACTGATCCCTGGCTTAGTCATCTAGTGCTGCTCTAACAGAAATACCACAAGTGGATGGCTTTAACAAACAGAAATTTATTTTCTCACAGTCTAGTCGGCTACAAGTCCAAATTCAGGGCACCAGCTGCAGGGGAAGGCTTTCTCTCTGTTCCCCCGGAATAGGAATTTCTCTGAGCAGGAACGCAGGTCCAAAGGACGCACTGTGCTCCTGGCACTGCTTTCTTGGTGTATGAGGTCTCCAACTCTCTGCTTGCTTCCCTTTTCTTTTATCTCTTGAGAGAGAAAAGGTGGTGCAGGCCACACCCCAGGGAAACTCCCTTTACATTGGATGAGGGATGTGAGCTGGGTAAGGGTGGTGGTACAATCCCACCCTAATCCTCTTTAACATAAAATTACAACCACAAAATGGAGGACAACCACACAATACTGGGAATCATGGTCTAGCCAAAACGATACACACATTTTTTGGGGAACATAATTCAATCCATGACAATAGCATTTTATAAGTTTTTTATACAATAACTATTCTATTTTTCTTTTCATTTCGAACCCATCAGGTATAACCTCACATTCAATTCTCTCTCGTTGACCGCATGAGAACACACCAGCTGCACGATATTCATGTGACTCCTGACATATCTGGCCCTGTGCAAAGAGAACCGAAATGGGTCTTCAGATTGAGCATCCCCTTGTGTTTGTATCATGCTCTTTGTGATCACTCTCATCCCGTTGGGAATCAGCAGTAGTCCAATGAACTGTGAAGACGCAGCATCAAAGGATGGAAAGTGAGTGCACAAGTTTTTAAGTATTATTTCAAGATGAAAAACACTTGTGGAGAGATGCAAGGGCCCGCCAACAAACATCATACGATAAATGAATGCAATTATTTCCAACTGCCCTGTAAGTACTATTTCTTTTGACTACCTCAGACCTGACGAACAAAATTACAAGTTCCAAATCAATTTTTTTACTTACTAGTTTTCAAATACAAATTTTTGTGTTATTATCCAAATTTGAATGTAAATTTTATTTTAGAAATTTTACTTGTTTTATAAATTTTATTTATTTCCAGTGATTCAAATTTATTTGCTATGGTAGGACCAAATTTAAAAAGTGACATAATTTTATATCCAGGTAAAAAGAAGCGGCAACAACTAAGTGAAGCACAAAAACAAAAGCTCGCAGAAGATGAAGAGAAAAGGATTTGTGAAGCCATGAAGACAATTCCAAAATTAACTTCCTTTTTAAAACATAATGAATCACAAGAGACAGCTTCCACTGAACGCTCAAGTTTAACGGGTGCAAATCTTTGTCCTAGTACAGCTAGTGCTGAAATTACTAATAGCAATACAAATATAACATGATTTGTTCCAAATTCTGCATCCATTCTTGGCTGTGGTAAAAAAATTAATAATGGTGTAAAAAGTGAGACTATTTTAGAATTTTAAATTGTCATGTATACAGACCCCATAAATAACAGAAATACAGATCCTGCTTTGTGGAATAATTTTTCTTCTAATGTATAAATATTGGATCGAAAGAGGGCCAAGTGATTGTCAACATCACAATAGACCATTTGAAAATTCATGTCAAAAATGTCTGGATGGTAAACAAACAAGGTTCTGTGGCTAGAATATATTTCCAGGTGCAAAGCTAATGGTGCAAATTGTAAGAGGCAGTGCTTTACTGTATTCTCCATCAGTCGGCTCTCTATATTGTTTGCAGACTGTTCAGTCCTAAATCCTTGAATTCTTGACTTGCTATGGAGAGATTTAGTGATTGGTGCAACTCAAATATGATCGATAAACATGAAAACGGTTCAATTCACAGAAATTGTATATTGTCACGTTTCAACCGACAGCATGGTTTTGGCTTAACTCATGAACTGGAAGCACAAATTAATGAAGAACATCAGTATTGGAAAGCCATTTTGCAATGCTGAACATGGACTGTATTTTCAAGGAAGAAATGAAGTGTTTGGGTCCCCACAGAATGGAAATTTTTTGGATTTACTTGAACTTGTTGCTCAGTTTGATCCATTTTTAGCAGGTCACATCTCAAAATACAGTAATACAGGAAATGGCAACCCATCGTATATGTCTAAAACAATATGTGAAGAATTAATAAACTTAAGCATATAGGAGCCCTGGTGGTGCAGTGGTTAAGAGCTCAGCTGCTAACCAAAAGGTTGGCAGTTCGAATCCATCAGCCCTGCCTTGGAAACCCTATGGGGCAGTTCTACTCTGTCCTATAGGGTCGCTATGAGCTGGAATCGACTTGACGGCAACGGGTAATAAGTGGTAAAGTTCATTCGACTATTTTCGGTGAAATAAGTATAGTTCGACATTTCAGTTTGTCTGTAGATTCCACTCCTGATCTTTCTCATACAGATCAGCTAAATATTGTTTTAAGGTATCTATCTCCACACATGAAAAACCTGTTGAGCGATTTATTGCATTTACTAGCTTAAAAAATCATACCAGTGAATAAATTGCAAATCAAGTATTTCACTATTTATCTGAAATTAATAAAACAGATTTTTCTAAGTGCAGAGGCCAGTCCTATGACAATGCTGCCAATTGTCAGGGCATTATAAAGGCAGCGACAGAAAGTTTCAGAGCATAATGAACATGCCATTTCCATACCACGTGCTGCACATTCGCTTAGTCTTATAGGACATAGCGCAGTAGATTGTTGTCCAGAAGCAGTTGATTTTTTCCTATTGTTCAGTTACTCTGCACATTTTTTCCACCTTTTCACCGACGGGTGAGTGTAACAACAACAACAACAGCTCAACGATGGGCAGTTCTTAAAACATACTTAGGCAATGATCAAGCATTAAAATGTCTTTCTAATACATGTTGGGAAGCGCATGCTGCCCCATGAGTGCAATCCTGGAATCGTACCCTCAGATTCTAGATGCTTAGAAAATATTGCTGAAGACCAGACACAAAAAGGAGATACCAAAAGAGAAGCAGGGGACATTGCCAGCAAAATGCAAACACTAGAGTACAGTATTTATGTTGGTTAGGTGGACTAGTATATTGTAGCATGATCATCGGAGGGGTCAAGCTCTCTAAGATTCAGAAGTAAATTTAATGACATGTCTAGATCTCTACCAGCCATTAACAGGGTACTTACATAATTTAGGAGAAGATTTTGAATAACTTGAAAACACAACAAAACAAATACTGCCAAATCCTGAATATCAAGCAGTTTACTGTCGCAGAAGCACCAGAAAGAAGCAAGCAAATGACGGAAGTGCTCCCGAAGTATCACTGAGTGCCAGAGATCAATTTCCAGTGACCTCATATTACACTCTCATTGACACACTTGAAACTTTCACTAAAAGAAGGATGAAAGTATATGAAATTCTTTCAAATAGATTTTCCTTCCTAAACGATGCGGATGTACCTGATGAAGAATGCATGAAGGCATCCAAGAAATTAGTGCAGGCTCATCCTGATAAATACAAACCTTTACGGAGAAGTGCAACAATTTCATTCTTACATGAGAACTAAGTTTACAGATTCAGTAAAGATATTTTACTCATGTAGGTACATATGATTTCATAACAGAAGGTAAAATACAATGCGTATCTCCCAAGGTTGAAATTGCTTCATGCATATTCCTAACTTTAATAATCACAAACTGCACAATAGAACGCTCATTTTCGTCCTAAAGAGACTCAAAATCTCTCAGTGTACAATGATAATTAAAGAAAAATTCATTTAATTGTCCTTGTTATGTATAGATATTTTTTGGCAGCTTAATTGTGATGAAATCGTTGACGAATTTGTAAGAGCAAAGAACAGAAAGAAATGTTTTCAGTTATAACGTGAAAGATCTATTTAAAAATAAAAGATAGTATTTTGTTGTAATATTTGTCTTTTGATCGTTACATTTTCTTTTATAACTTCGTTTGTTCATTTATAATTATAGCATGTATTACGAAACAAGCATCAAAATTGAAGTATGAGCTGTTTAAAGCAAAATTGGTCCGATTCAGTTTTGACTTTCTGACTCTGGTGAGCAGCGGTGGTGTGGCTTCAGCTGATTAGTGTGCTGGCAGCCCCCGACTTCTGTTCATCCAGCCCTCCCTGTGATTTTGTAAGCAGCTAACCCCTGGTGTTTAATCCTTCTCTGCTCAACATACATAGAGCATGCTCTGTTTCCTGCACTGATACACATCTATCTGTAGTAATGTTTGTGTATTTTTAAACTAAATGGTATCATATTCTATGAGTCATTTTATAATGTGCTTTATTCCATTGAGTTAGGTGTTTGGAGATCTTTTCTTACAAATGCATATAAATACACCTCATTTCTTTTTTCCAACTTTTTATTTTGGAAAAAGTCAAATGTATAAAAAAGCAAGAATAGGACAAAGAACATCCATATACCCATCGCCTGGGTTCATCAGCTGTTAATATTTTACTACATTTGCTGAGCCATCTGAGAGCTACATGCAGATGTCGTGCGGTTGCTCTTAGATGCCTTCAGATCAGTTCTGACCGGTAGTGACAGTATGCACAAGGGAACAACACACTGTTGGGTCCTCGCCATCCTCACCGTCGTTGCTATACCTGAGCCCACTGTTGCGGCCCCTGTGTCTGTCAGTCCATCTTGTTGAGGGTCTTCCTCTTTTCGCTGACCTTCTACTTTACCAGGCATGATGTCCTTCTCCAGGGATGGTCCCTCCTGATAACATGTCCAAAGTATATGAGACAAACTCTCGCCATCCTCGCTTCTAAGAAGCATTCTGGCTGTACTTTTCCGAGACACTCTCATTATCTATATCCAGTCCATATTCAAATTTTCCCAAATGACCCAATAATGCCATAAATTCTTTGCAGTTTTTTTTTAACTAATAGTGTTTATCTTTTTTGTTTAAAAAATAAACTGAAATGTGACAAAATGTTCCTATTTTTCAGTTCTAGATGGTAATTACATGAGTGTTAGTTATAGTATTCATTCTTTTCTTTTTCAAATGTTATTGAAATATACTATGCATACAGAAAAGTGTACTTATAAGTGAACGGCCAAATGAATGTTTACTAATGACATATACACATCTGGGAAGCTGTTTCTCTATGGTAATACAGAGAAGGAGAATTGCTGGCTTCTAGGGTGTGTGCATTTTAAGAGAGTCCCAAAGTGTGCTTCAAAATGGTTGTACCAGTTTATTCTCCCACGAATGGTGTATGAGAATATGTTCGCTAACAGGCACCACAAAGCTTGATATCAACTCACTTGATTTTTTGCCAACCTAATTGATGAAATCTCGATTGTATTTTTCTTACTAGAGGTGATTTTTTTTATTTTGTTATTGGCTGTTTGGGTTTAGTCTCGGGTGAATTGTGTGTTCTTTCTCCTTCCCTGTTTTTCTGTTAGATTGTCAGGCTTTTTCTTTTTGTCTCCTGAATGTTTAAGTTGTTCTATAGTTTCGTTTGAAAGTTATCTAACTCAACGTTATGGTGTGTATTATGAGGTGAGGCTGTAACTTTAAGTAGTGGGCAGTTCCAGCATCTTGTTTATTTATGTGAAAATCCTCTTATTGGGTTTTTCCTATTACAAAAGGAATAGTGTCGGCGGGTTTATTTATTTATTTATTTTTTATTGTGCTTTAGGTGAAAGTTTACAGCTCAAGTCAATTTCTCATGCAAAAATTTATCACATATTGTTACGTGACATTAGTTGCACTCCCCCTAAAAATATGGAATGCTTCACGAATTTGCATGTCATGCTTTTGCAGGGGCCATGCTGATTGCTCTCATCTGCATCGTTCCAGTTTTAGCATATGTGCTGCCGAAGCAAGCACCGTGTGTTTACTTTTCAAAATTTAGAAAACTCGGCTACTCAAGAAGAGGAAAATAAACATCGCTTCTAATCCCGTCACCCAGATATGATACTGTTAATATTTTAGTGCATGTCCTCCTACATTTTTTTCCCCAACACAATCTATTGAATTACTTTCCTTCTTTCCACAGGTTTGTGATTTTATGCTTACCATATACTAATCTTTTTTTAAACCCTAGAATCTGTTTCTAAGTGATCCCTACTGCTTTAGCTGTTTCTCTGTGTGTTATTGTGCCTGTACTGAAATTGGTGAGGCTTTATGATACGCTGTCTGCTCTGCAGAGCCGGCTCACCCTTACTGCTTCTCTAGAACTTAGATTGGGTACACATGACTTGTATGTCAGTCTGAGCTGTGACTGGGTTCATGTTAAATTTAAAATGCATTAAAAATCAGAATAGAGAATAGGCTCAGCATAAAACCAAAAGACCCCTTCACATTGCTTTTCCTGTAAGAAATCAAATCAGATTTACAAACGTCCTCCCGTAAATTCTGGGCAAACAGAGATCCTGAAATGATCAGTGAGCAAGTCTGGGAAATGGAAATTGACTGTCCAAATCCCATTTTTACTAATTTAATTTGTGTAAAATGTTATTAACATCTCCTTTCTTTCTTCAGTCTTTTGTTTCTTCTGTCTTTTCAGAGGGCTTTCATAGATCCGCTCAGGAGTTTTACCCCTAACTCATTTTTCCTCACAGGTGTTCAATTCCTCAACCCCACCCTCGTCCACCATAGGGGCTTTCTGGACTGTTAACTCCTGACGTTGAAGAGTGGACTACCTGCAAGATGGATGCAAAGCCCTACCGTTTCCACCTGTGGTTCTGGCAAGTGAGGAAGTCGGCCATTTCAGTAGTGCAAGTGACCCTCTAAACTTGCTGTCGTGACTCAGCTCCTTCTGCATTTCTTTCTATCAGAGTAAGAGGAGACGCTTTCAGGTGGGGTGTGCACTCTGAGTTTACTACAACCCTCACCACTCCCTATCGTCCCAACCCTTCAGCTAAGAGCCAGATGCCATTTATCCCCATATTTGTGCTGTGGATTTTCTCTGTTACCTGTTTACCCCACAACAGCACAACCAGAACCACATTTTCAGTCCAGAAATCTGGAAACCTCAGGCTAGGTTTTTAACTAAATTAGCTTCTCTCTTCTGTTGATTTAAATCCCATTGACCTATAATCATTGCTCGTAAGAATCACTTGAAGCATATGTGAAAGGGCTTTAGAACTATTAAAACCTACCAAATGGAAGGTATTTATAGGAGGTGCATAATTTCTAACATCATTTAATTTTACATTTTATTCATAAAAATCCATTACAATTCCATTTGTTACATTTTCAGTACTAAACCAAAAACCAAACAAACCAAACCCATTGCCATCAAGTCAATCCCGACTCACAGCGACCCTGTAGGATGGAGTAGAACTGCCCCATAGGGCTTCCAAGGAGTGGCTGGTGGATTCACACTGCTGGCCTGTTGGTTAGCAGCCGAGCTCATAACCACCGCGCCACCAGGGGTCCATTTTCAGTACTGAAAACCAAAAAGCCAAACCCATTGCCATCGAGCCGATTCTGGCTCGTAGTGACCCTATAGGGCAGAGTAGAACTGCCCCATAGAGTTTCCAAGGAGTGCCTGGGGGACTCAAACTGCCAACCTTTTGCTTAGCAGCCGAAGCACTTAACCACTACGCACCAGGGTTTCCACTTTCAGTGCTGCAGAACAGTCGATGTATTTATTATTAATCTTTCCACTTATTTCCTCTTTGCCTTCCTTTCTCCAACACCCTTTTCTTGCTTTGCCTTTTTCTCTCACTTTAAATGTTACCTCTGAAGTACAATGTCAGTAATGAGGTCAGTACATTTTTCTGTTAAAATTCATACTTGGATTTTTTTTAAGTTTTGGCCTAATTTAAATACTGACTTTATGGATTCATGTAATTTGTCTGAATGGTCAAACCCCCCACCAATTAGGCAAATATTGAGATTTCATGTTATTTTAGTTACCCCGTGTTAAGGATAGCAGTTCTTGGGTGGTGCAGATGGTTAAGCACTTGGCTACGAACCGAAAGGTTAGCAGTTTGAACCCACCCAGAGGTACCTCAGAAGAATGGCCTGGCAGTCTGTTCCCGAAAGGTCATAGCTATGAAAACTCTGTGTAGCGCAGTTCTACTCATATACACATGGGGTTGCCATGAGTTGGAGTCCATTCAATGGCAACTGGTTTGGCTTTGGGTTTATGTTAAAGGCGAGAGAGAAAATATGGTGAATGTGACCTAAAGTCATCAACCCTAGGACATCTTGTCATTTCATAATAAAATTATTTCTTATGGTCATGGTTTCATGAAGGTACAATGATGTTTCAACTTCGTGGCACCCTAGTTTAGACATTTGTACCACGGTTATCATGTATTCTTTAGATTCCACCTTAGTGGTAAGTTGACTTTCTGTAAAGCAAAATTCTTTTTGTTCAATAATGAGTCAATCTAATTTTTTAAAAATTATGTTGCTTTGGTTCCTTTTATCGGTACACATAAAACCATTTTGTGTTAACCACATATCATTTAACACATATCATCTTAAACTTCCAAATAGACTGAGCTGTCAAAGTTCTTTTGTTAATTACCGATCAGCAATTTGTGCATTTTTACCCATAAGAATAATGTTATAAATGCTTATTAGATTCCCAGACTAGCCCAGAAAACTCTGTTTAGCCCCTACTGTTGTTATGAGTCGGAATCGACTCGATGGCAATGGGTTTGGGGTTTTTTTTTTTTTTTTTTTTTTGGTCATTAAACAGAAGCCCTGGCGGCACAGTGGTTAAGAACTTGGCTGCTGACTGAAAAGGTCGGCAGTTTGAATCCACCAGCCCCTCCTTGGAAACCGTATGGGGCAGTTTTACCCTGTCCTATAGTTGCTATGAGTTGGAATTGGCTTGATGGCAATGGGTTTGGGTTTTTTGGTTGTTAAATATAGTTCTAATGATGTCAGTCTAAGTTTTGATTTCTGGAGCAAGAGGAAGAGAGGAGGGGGATGAAGGAGTGAGAGGAGAAATAGAGGACATGGTACAGTGGGGAGGAAGACAGGAAAGCAAAGAAAGAGAAGGGCGTGGAAGAGAGGGGCTAGAAGAGAAGGAAATTTCCCTGTGTTTAGACCTTGCACTAAGCAAAATTTTGAGATATTTGCAATTATTTTTTTGTGTCCTCCGATTTTCATTTCTGTGTTGTGCCCTCATTTGGTCCTACGGTCCTACGCTATCGATGCCTGTCCTGCCTTCAAACTTCAAGCCTCAGTCTCCCAACCCCCCCACCCATACACACATAATCATACTCAACAAACACACTCTTAAAACTCTTTTTTCTCTAGGGCTTCTGTTCTTGGCAAGGTATTAGGAAGCCATGAGTCTAAGAGAACCTGATCATTTTGTTGAGCTCGGAGTCCCTATACTGCTGGAATCTATCACTCTCTGCTTAGGAGAGCTCTCCAGGCAATGGAACAAAAGGAAGGAGGAAAACAAGGAAGGCAGTGCCTTCAAGGAAGACCCCTCTGGGGAGCGGACCCATGCCTTTCTCGGGGCTCGGCCCCCACGTTTATCTCTGTGAGCGGTTCCTGGCATGCGTTGCTTTCTCCACGTCTGCTCTGACATTTCTCCACAGCCTCCCAGCTGCAAAGACCTAGCCCCCACCTGGCGCTCAGTACATGTTTCTGGACTGAATCCTCTTGGTTTTGTGGTTTCTTTGAATTTTGTTTTTCAAAATAGCTTCCGTGGTTGGGCGCAGAGCAGTGTAGAGAGGACTGCTTATTTGCATAGGTAGCTCTTTTGTGAACGGGGGTGTCATGGATTGAATTGTGTCCCCCCAAGTTGTGTGTCAACTTGGTGAGACCATGATTCCCAGTACTGTGTGACTGTCTACTGTTTTGTCATCTGATGTGATTTTCCTATGTGTTGTAAACCCTACCTCTATGATGTTAATGAGGAAGGATTAGAGGCAGTTATGTTACTGAGGCAGGACACAATCTATAGGATAAGGTTGTATCTTGAGTCAGTCTCTTTTGAGATATAAAAGAGAGAAGTGAGCAGAGAGGAGAGGGGCCTTATACTATTAACAAAGTAGTGCCAGGTGCAGAGTGCATCCTTTGGACCCGAGGTCCCTGCACCGAGAAGGTCCTAGGCCAGGGGAGGGTTGATGACAAGGACCTTCTCCCAGAAGTGACAGAGAGAGAAAGCCTTCTCCTGGAACTGGCACCCTGAAATTGGACTTCTAGCCTCCTAGACTGTGA
Organism: Dugong dugon; assembly: GCA_030035585.1. Classification (NCBI taxonomy): domain Eukaryota; kingdom Metazoa; phylum Chordata; class Mammalia; order Sirenia; family Dugongidae; genus Dugong; species Dugong dugon. The sequence continues at coordinate 3,675,720 of CM057473.1, read as the reverse complement.
GAGAATAAATTTTTCTTTGTTGAAGCCATCCACGTGTGGTATTTCTGTTACAGCAGCACTAGATGAATAAGACTCGGGGTAAAAGGGGGGTAGAGTTGTGGGCAGAGGTACCTATCTCATGACCTTATTCCCAGATTCCTTGTTCGAATTGTCCATAGTTGGCCAAGTTCCCAGTGGTTGACCATAGTCCCAGTGTTAGTAAATGAAGGTGACAACATAGCTTTTGTTGCTTGGAATTGGGACGGTTTTCAAGTAAGGAAAGTAGGGAAAGTTGTTGGTGATGCTGGCAATGTTTGCAATACTGTATGACTTTAGGGACGATTCCCTGTTGAAAAGAGCCATATCTAAGAATGAGATATACATACACGTCGGCCAGTCTTTGTGCATCGACATGGGCTTCTCTTTGGATTTGCTGTCTCCATTGTGGATGAGTAAGCTCTGCTCTGCTAATGGATGCTTGGCCTCCGCGTTGATGCGAAGCCTCTTTAGACCCCAAATAGCCAGGTATTCAGGGGGGAGAGTGTTAGTACTGCACAGAGAAAGCTTTAGGTCCTGGACCAGGGTGAAGTTCAGCAGGAGGCCCAGTGCAGACGTGTCGGTGAACCAGATGGTGAGATGGCCGTGGTAGCTGGGCTGCTGCACCAAGAGGGGCAGGACGGTTTCACAGCTGCACACCAGGTTGGCCAAGCTGTAGTCACAGTCTCGGATGTCTGCAGAGCAACTGCAGTTCCGAATGGTGTTTTCCTTTGTGAAGATCAGAGTGCTGTTCTTCTGACCTTTTGTGAAGCTGCCAAGTGCCAGGATGCCCAGGGTGCTGACCAGCAGGAGACAGTGCCTGGAAGGTGGTGCCATTTTTGTCTCAGTAGGGGCCAGCGTGTTCCTGTCTGTCCTTCATGAGCCAGTTTGTTGAGACTCACCTGAAAGAAAAGATGCAGCTTTGTTATCACAGCTTCTCGTTAGAAACACACAGCCTAAACCAATGTCACAGAACGTGTAGTAATTATTTAACGAGAAGCTAATTTGCTCTGTAAACCTTCATCTCAAGCACACGCACACACAAAACCTAAACAATAACAAAAAAGAAACACACAGCCTACAGAAAAGGAGTCCCTAAACAACCAATCCACCCCTCATCTATCAGTTTGTCCTACTGTGGTGGCTTGCGTGTCACTGTGTTTCAAATATCAGCAGAGTCACCCGTGGTGGACAAGTTTCAGCAGAGATTCCAGACTAGGAAGAAGGGCCTGGTGATTTACTTCCAGAAATTAGCCAATGAAAATCTTAGGGATCACCACAGAACATCGTCTGACTTCCTTGCCTTGGACACGTCTTCAGGAAAGACCAGTCGCTGAAGGAGGGCGTCATGTTCGGTGAAGTAGAGGGCCAACAAGGGTGAGGGAGACCCTTGGTGAGATGGATTAGCACAGCAGCCATGAAGACGGACTCAAACGTGCCAATGATCATGAGGATGACCTAGGACCAGGCAACACTTTGTTCTGTCGTACGTGAGTCAGACGCGGGCAGTGCTTGGAGCCCAAGCACAGGATGTGCTGTTTTTCCCGGAGCCACAGCAAAACCCCTGAACTCTGCTGTCTGAGCACAAAACTCCTAGTGGTGTTGACTGACGGTGAGCATGCCTGTGTGAAAGTGAGGTCGAGTGACAGACAGGAGGCCAACTGCATCCTATCCACGGGGAGGGATGTGGAGTTGTCTGAGTGAGCACATCCTCCAAACATCCAATTACCAGTACTTAGGACTTGTGACCCCCCTAAACATCACATACCCTCCTCCCCCTCCATATCTGACTTCCTGGAATTCAGGACAAACTGTTCCTTGTTGGATTCAGCTACCCAGGTGCTACCTGTTAAACAACATAGCATGAATACCAATGAAACCTTTGGTTAATGGTAAACTTTAATTTCTAACTAGATGAACGTGCCTCTCTTCCCCATATTCATCTGTTTGTAGATCCATTCATCCTCTTCCCGGCCTCCTAGAAAAGTAAGGTGCCAGAGTCAATTGTAACCATGCTAATAGGCAACGAAGAGCCCGATCGTGCACTGACATGGACTGCCAGAAGAATGAACAAATCAATCTTAGAACCAACAAATCAGTCTTAGAACCAACAAATCAGTTTTAGAAGAAATACAACCAGAACGCTCCTTAGAATCAAGGATGGTGAGACTTTGGCTTGCTTACTTTGGACACATCATCAGGAAAGACTAATTTCTGAAAAAGGACACCCTGTTTGGCCAAGTAAGGGCTCAGTGGAAATAGGGAAACCCTCCATGACACAAATTGACACATGACCACAACAATGGCCTCGAACATACCGACAATCGTGAAGATGGCGCAGGACCGGGCAACGCTTCATTCTGCTGTACACGAGGCCATCACAAGTCGGAGCCAACTCAATGGCAACTAACAACATCAGCAATATCGGAACAAATTTTATGAGTTGATTTTGTCAAACAATTTATTGTAGGGATCCAAGACTAAGCAATATATAAGTGCTATAAATGATTCTAAAGAAGAATTGATGCCTTTGAATGATGGTGTTGGTGAAGAATATTGAATCTACCATGGGATGCCAGAAGAACAAACAGGTCTGCCTTGGAAGAAGTACAGCCAGAATGCTCCTTAGAAGGGAAGATGGTGAGATTTCGTCTCACATACTTTGGACGTGTTATCAGGAGGGACCAGTCCCTGGAGAAGAACAACATGCTTGGTAAAGTAGAGGGTCAGCGAAAAAGAGGAAGACCTTCAACGAGATGAATTGACACAGTGGCTGCAACAATGGGCTCAAACATAGCAGCGATTGTGAGGATGGCACAGGACTGGGCAGTGTTTCATTCTGTTGTACACAGGGTCTCTGTGAGTCAGAACCGACTCGATAGCACTTAACAATAACAACGAAAGTGATTCTAGATAAGGTAGGAGTGCATGTATAGTTTAAACATCAGTGTCCAGTAGAGACACAAATGTCCACTTGGGGGAAAATGCCCTAACAAAGTAGAGCATGTCGTATAGTGCCTGGCATATAATAGGTATGAGGTCTCCTTTTATGGTGTCATTTGAATAAGATAAGCATCATGGCATATGGCACCAGATTTCAGTTTTGTAAAAATAATTAAATTTCCTGTGAATTACCTGATGATTGCATCCTAAGGTAAGAGAGAGACCAAACAATACAATTCAGTTCATCTATATTTACCCATGGAATTGGCAAGATACACTTGGAATGAGACCTCTGACTAGGAGGGCCTAGAACTATTGACAAGGCCACTCCCAGAGGGGCCAGGGAGGAGTCGATGGACGGGTTGGGCTGGGGAGTAAAACAGATGTCCAAAGAGTATGTTGACAGCAGGACAGAAGCCAGGTAGACACGCAACACTAAAGTGAAAGATGAGGCCACAGAGTGGCAAAACAAGGCAATGAGAAGTCCAAGGGAGGCAAAGCTAAAAATGCCAGCTATCAGGTAGACAGGCAGTGTTATGGATTGAATTGTTTCCCCCCAAAATATGCGTCAACTTGGCTAGGCCATGATTCCCAGTATTGTGTGGTTATCTACCATTTTGTGATCTGATGTGATTTTCCTATGTGTTGTAAATCCTACATCTATAACATTAATGAGGCAGGATTAGAGGCAGTTATGTTAATGAGGCAGGACTCAGTCTACAGGATTAGGTTGTATCTTGAGTCTATCTCTCTTGAGATATAAAAGAGAGAATCGAGCAGAGAGGAGAGTGACATCATACCACGAAGAAAGAGGAGCCAGCAGCAGAGCGTGCCCTTTGGACCTGTGGTCCCTGTGCTGAGAAGCTCCTAAACCAGGGGAGGATTGATGACAAGGACCTTCTCCCAGAGCTGACAGAGAGAGAAAGCCTTCCCCTGGAGCTGGTGCCCTGAATTCGCACTTCAACCTCCTAGACTGTGAGAGAATAAGTTTCTCTTTGTCAAAGCCAGCCACGTGTGGTATTTCTGTTACAGCAGCACTAGATGGCCAAGCAGGCAGACTGGTAGCACAAGTCTGTCAGCAGGTGGCCGGAGCACAGGGAGGACAAAACTAAACCCAGCCAGGTAAACCTGAACAACAGGTGGGACATTGGTTCAAGCAACCATAACTCCATTCATTCATTCAACAAATGCTTACTGAGGATTAACTAAGTGGCAGGCATTTTGTCAGCCCTGGGGATACAGCCCAGAACAAGACAATCCAGGCCCCAGCCTTCATGGAGCTTATGTTCTCAGGGACTTGATTCTGCTTCCTGTTGACCGTGCTGACGAGGGCCAGGCCGGCACACGAAGACCACTAGGCTGCAGCAGCGGGCAAAGGGGAGTCAGACAGGGCTGTCACTGCCTGTGTGCCAGGCCCTGGCTTAGGCCCAGGAGGGGAAACGAAGATGAACAGGCCGTGGACCCCACCCTCTAGGGGCGTATACTCGAAGGAGGAAGACAAGTAAGGCTGAGCTGAGAAGGGCTGTACTGAAAACCCAAACAGGTATAAGAATGTAGCAGAGAGACCAATTAAATTCCCTCTGGGGACTGGGTGAGGCAGTTTACGGAGTTTTGTGTTTATTTTGAATTTGGCACACGGTTCTGTTAAGGGATTTATTTGTAGGTGCATGTGGTGATAACAGAGAGGGCTTGGCGGAGTGGAGTGGCCCCTGAACAAGAGATTTAGCGGTTTTAAATAGTGTTGGTGTGTGAAGAGCAGTGAATAATTTATTAATTATAAGATAATTTTAGAAGACCAGCTGTCCCAGATTCTACCAGGGGTTTCTGGGACTGCATGTCCCAGGAACCTTGTCATCCCAGAACTAGGAGTGTGTCTGTCAGTCCCGTCGGCCCACTCTGACCCCAGCTGTAAAGGGAAAGTGGGAACATTCTTTCAGGTGCTCCATACTGTTCTGAAGCACGCACGGAAGAGGGAACGGGTGGGAAAGGAAAAGGATATTGCTAACCCGGAACACGTGGAACTGGAAAGGTTCTGTGAGCAGCTTTCCAACAGTCAAGGCCCTGGCTTGACCTCAGGGTGGTCCCTGTCTCCTGGACATCAAAAACCAACACCAAACCAGTGGCTGTCGAGTCAAGTCTGACTCATGGGGACCCCATTCAGTCAGAGCAGAACTGTGCTTCACAAGGTTTTCAATGACTGAGTTTTTGGAAGTAGATCACCAGCCCTTTCTTCTGAGGCACCTCTGGTTGGACTCGAACTTGCAACATTTGAGTTAGTGGCTGAATGCATTAACCATTTGCACCATCTATTAAGGAGGCCCAGAGGCCAGAGAAAGGAGGCCAGCTGCAGGAAGCCTGAGAAGGTGGGACAGACACCCCTAGTGAGAGTTCATGGGGGTACCACAAAGACGCCAGCCAGACATCTCTCTATTTCAGCTTAACCATAAATTTCTTTCTTCAGACTTGTTGAATGTCGATGGCAAGGCAACACTCTAGTTCACTATGTGTTTATTCACCTGTGGGCAGATTCCAGCGGGAAGTAAGCAGAATGGACATAAATATAGGGCATCGTCCCTGCCCCTTGCTATGCCCCTGCCCGCAGGGAGTCGAGCCAGGATGGGCTTATGTTAGAACATAGGAGACAAGTTGCAATGAGGGAACCCAGCAGATGGGATGCGGAGGGAGTGCTGTGCCAGGCCAGGAAGAGTCAGAGGTGCCAGCTCAGCGGACCCCTGAGCCCCCCGCCCACTGCCACCACCCTGCCACATGGCCCGTCAATCTCCTCTGTCCTGCTTTTGGAATTCTCAAGTCCTTGCCACTCTAAGGAGCCCTGGTGGTGCGGTGGTTAAAAGCCTGGCTGCTAACCAAAAGGTTGGCAGTTCAAATCCACTGTTGCTCCTTGGAAACCCTATGGGGCAGTTCTACTCTGTCCTGTTGGGTTGCTGTGAGTTGGAACCAGCTTGATGGCAACGAGTTTGGTTTTGGTTTTGCCACTCTATGCTAATTACATAAATAATTTCCCTTTTCTCTTTCCTATTCAAGAAATATTCTCCTACTCAGAAGTTACTTCCTTTTTGAAGCTTATCTTGTCACCTTCCTCTTACCTGTCCCCAGAAAAAAGTACAGACTTAACAACCAAGAAAAACAAAACCCAAACTCTTTGCCCTCGAGTCCATTCCATTCATAAAGACCCTGTAGAGTAGAACTGCCCATGGGGTTTCCGAGGCTATAAATCTTTGCAGAAGCGGACTGTCACATCTTTCTCCTGAGAAGCAGCTGGTGGGTTTGAACTGCCGACCTTGCAGTTAGCAGCCAAGTGCTTTAACCACTACACCACCAGGGCTCCCTGTAGACTTAACACCCCATAGAATTGTTACTATCACACTGTAATGTGATTCTTGGTTTAAGTGTATCGTCCACTGGAGTATCACCCTCTTTTTGACTTTCTATTCAGTTTCCCACACTGCACCTGGTACACAGCACGGTCTCAACATTCAAGGTCTCGCTCTCTGATTCCCCGATCTCTTCACCTGACTCTTTTCTCTAAGTGCTTTCCCACTTTGAAATTAAAAAAGAAAAAATCACTTCTAATTTTGAATTAAAACTCACTTCCGAATTGAAATTTTAAACCACATTTTAATCCCAATTGCTGAAAGAATTTGGAGAATGTCACTATGTTTTTCTACAGTTATATATATTTTTTCTTTTGTGCGGAGACTATAGCATTCAAAACACCATTATTCATGACATTTCAAATCTGTTTTGGGCAAATGGTCCAAACGCTATCCTCCCCCTGACACATTATCTCCTTACTAGCAATATCTTCTCATAAACAGAACTAGTCCAGTTTGAAACATTCCTTTTGGAGTCAAGTGTAAACATTATCTAAATGTTGGGTGTAATCCTAGATTGGGGAGGAATCTGTGTGGAATTTGTTTTGAAGTAACTGATGTCTGTATCTGCTCAATTCAGAAGTCTTTGCCTTCATGCAGCTAGTTGCTAGTATTATTTGCTATAGAAATTTTCTTCAGCTGCAACACAATAATAATATTTGAATTGATCTTGAACAATAATTCTGGTTTTTAAATATACTCAGTGATTTAAAGGCTCAAAGATTTTCTAAAATTTTATTCATTTGTTGTTGAGAATATACACAGCAAAACATATACCAATTCAGGTTTCTACAAGTACAATTCAGTGACACTGATTATATTCTTTGACTGGATAACCATTCTCACCCTCCTTTTCTGAGTTGTTCCTCCCCCATTAACATAAACTCATTGCCCCCTAAGGTCCCTATCCAGTTTCTCGAGGTGCTGTTTTCAGTTTGATTCCATACAGATAGTTCTTAAAAGAGGACAGTGCTCAAGGCAGACATTTGTAACTAGTTAAGCTAAACTATTGTTTGGTTTTAAGACGACTTCAGGGAATATTTTTGGTTGGAGGTTTAAAGATTATCTCAGGGCGATAGTTTCAGGGCTTCATCGAGTAAAGGCTCAAAGATTTAATGATCATAAACATTTTCAGTGTTTTGCCTGGAAAATGTAGATGGATTTACACCGCTGAGCTTTTGTTATGGTTAGTTAAAAGCCATTTATTGTGTCTTACAGTCTACGTGTGTCAGAAACTTCTGCTGTAGTTGATAGTTGCCGTCGAGTTGATTCTGACTCATGACGATCCCATGTGTGCAGAGTAGAACTGCCCCATAGGGTTTTCAAGGCTGTGACCTTTTGGAAGCAGATGGCCAGGCTTGTCTTCTGAGGTGCCTCTGGGTGGGTTTGAACCACCAACCTTTCGGCTAGTAGATGAGTGCTAGACACCTATCCTAGATATCCGTGTTCTCCTCTTCTCCGTTGGCACGTTGCTGGGCTTCATTTCCAAGTTTATTTCATCCAGGCGGAGCCAGGTGACTGAGTTCTGGATGGTGGAATGTGGATGGAAGACCCCGTGAAGAACCGTAAGGCCCTAGAGGCTGGAAGAACTATGGACGGAAGCTTGAGGCCCCCAATGACTGTGTGGAGCAGAGCATACCTTTCCTCCCTTAAAGACATAGGACTGTAATGTAAGTGACAAACAGACCTTTACTATTATAAGCCAAGATGTTTTGAAGTTTGTTATAATAGTGAGCCCACGCTGGTGAATACCTGTAAAAAAAAAACCTGTTGCCATCGAGTCAATTCCGACTCAAAACATCGACCCTACAGGACAGAGTAGACCTACCCCATAGGGTTTCCAAGGCTGTCATCTTTACAGAAGCAGACTGCCACATCTTTCTCCCACGGAGCAGCTGGTGGGTTCAAACTGCAAACCTTTCAGTTAGCAGCCGAGTGCTTAACCACAGTGCAACCAGGGCTTCTTCTGACTAATACAGTAGGTATTAATATTTTACTTCTATTTATGATTTTTATGTCTTCTTTTCGCTGAGGAAAGTGAGAACTAAACATTTAGAGAACACTTACTTTGTGCCAGATGGCGGCCTAATCAGTTGCCGTCAAGTCAACTCCGACTCATGGCGCCCCCATGTGTGTCAGAGTAGAACTGTGCTCCACAGGGTTTCCAATGGCTGATTTTTCAGAAGTAGATTGTCAGGGCTTTCTTCTGAGGCACCTTTGGGTGGACTCAAACCTCCCACCTTTCGGTTAGCAGCTGAGCACATTCACTATTTACACCACCCAGGGACTCCAGGTGCTGAGAGCAAAAAGGAAGAAGACATCATCTCTGCCCTTAAGGAACTTGAAATTTGCCCGAGAAATTTAGAATGTGCTATGGGAACAAACAACTAGGCAACCCATTATAAGATAGTGTGATTGGTGAGCGCTTATTAAAGGGGCCCGTCAAGCCTTGGGCAGGGAGAAATGGGAAAAGGGGTGCCATTTAGGCAAAGAAGGGGTTGCAGCGAGGAGAGATGAGGCAGTGCAGATAGAAGGGTCACATGAGCAAGATCTCGGAGAAACGAAAGCACTTGGTGTGTTTAGAGCACTTTGAACGAGTTTAAAAGATGTCTGGGGCCCATGAGTCTGGGAACACGGACAGAAAGGGGTCAGACAGGGCTTGCTGGCCAAGCTGAGCGGTTTGGACTTTATCCTGGCAGCGAGTGGGCTTCTAAACTCTTCTGATTTTCACCCCATCAATAAAAACTTTAAAAAACCCTCCCTCACAGATACCTTTTTTTTAAATTTATAAAGTACCTACCTGTACTACCATATTTATGTGTTATTTCTATTGTAAACAATACACCAACAGTAGAAATTTTTAACATTTGGGATAAAAGATAAATAAAAGGGAAAGCTTCAGTAATTTCAGTGCCTGCTCCACTGGCAGGGCTAGTGCGCCCCTTTGATGTCAGCACCCCCCTTGGGGGCCCATGCAGGAGGCAAGAAATGAGTCAGTGAGGTCTCCTGCGGGGGTGTTTAGATCTGTGTTTAAGGAAGGTAATTTAGGCTGCCAGGTAGAGACCGTTGGAGGGGAAGAGACTAGAGATAGGCAAATGGGTTCTAAGTAGGAGGACACTCAGCTCTGTATATTCTTTGAAGGTTTATCTCTCCATTTGCTGACTCCTGACTCCAGGCTCTCGGGAAAAATCTATTTCAATATGTGGAATCCTTGAAGGGGTGGAGAGGACCAAGAGGGTAGGACTTAGGAGATGGGGTTGGGGCTGAGGCTCCTTCCCTGCTGTGGGCATGCAGCTGAGACAGCCTCCTGACCCCCATGAGGGGACCTGTGGTGTAGGGAGTGGGGGCCCATAGGGGCAGCACTGGCAAGCACTCATTCTCTCATTCTTGCCCGGGAACTCCATCCTGGAGACATCTACTCTGTTCCTGACGGCCACAGAAAAACACACTCTATTTTCTCAGGAGCCTCTTGGTGGTTTCCTTAGACCGGCAGCAAGACCAGCTGCTACTGAGGACTAGTTATGGGCTAGACAGTGAAGTCCGCAGAGTATTGCTCATGTCCCCAGGCTCCCCTCACTATGCCTTCATCTTAATTCCTTGGTCATCCCCTGAGCCACACTTTCTGGGTACTTGGTGTGAAAACCCACTCTCAGAGAGGGGTCTAATATCAGTTGTTCAAGCCTCATCAGGAGTCCCTGGGTGCAAATGGTTAATGCGATCGGCTGCTGACTGAAAGAGTGGAGGTTCAAGTCCCAGGTACCTCAGAAGAAAGCTTGGCAATCTATTACTGAAAAATCAGCCATTGAAAACCCTATGGAGCACAGTTCTACTCTGACACACATGGGGTCACCATGAGTCGGAATCCACTGGGCAGCAACTTTTTTTTTTTTTTAAAGCCTTAATAGGAGTTAAATCAACACATTATTGCCCAAGGGGATTTACACTTTAAGCCTCATACCTACTTTGCCCTTATTAGAGGAATAGCAAGGATCAAATAGCAAGTATGGGAGAAGTATGGGGTGGAAATTCTCCGAAGACCCCAGAATTGGGAGGTCACCTGTTGAGGCCCAGTTCCCACCCTCCAGAGGTGGCATCCAGTTACACCATCACTGTCCCCATCTAGGCCAAGGAGGTAGTGCTGCCTATCCTGTATTACAGGGCTGAGGTGCTCATGGGGACACTGTGCAAAGGCTTTAGGTGTTAGCACCCTGAAAAACTCCCAAGAAAAAGGGTTTTTTTGCATTTTTCTTTTCTTTGGCTCCTTTCTACAAATGAACCACAAGAGGTAGGTCAGAGATAAACAATACCTAAGACGCCATTTAAAAGGGGGAGTGACATTCCTTGTTGTTTAATATTTCAAGGTTTATAAAGTTGAAAGTTGACTCGGATCCCTCCCCAGTGTTTTGTCACTGTGGTGAGTGTTGTGTTTTCTTTCCTCCTCACATTCCACAACAGCACACCCCCGCCCCAGTACGAGCCCCTGAATTTTCACACGCCCTTCCTTGTAAGTGTCTCATCTGAAGTCACCGCTCAGCACAGTCGCTGTGGATGAGGCTGGCGTCTCCTATATCGTGGCTCGCATAGCTGATTAAGAGAGGCAGGGAGCGGAATTCACCACGATTCTGATTGGATGGGTAGCTCGTTTGATTTATACAGTGGGATCTAAACTATTTTGCTTTCATCTGATACACTGTCTAATGTTGAAGGAGAAGTAAAAATTCGTGTCTCTGTAAGTTGGAATGTACGCAAAATTAGCTTCAAGCATGCACTTGGGGTTTTACAAGGACACAATTAAAAATATCTCTGTTGTTCATGCTCAATTCACATGGTACATCGTTGGGCCAGCCACAGAGCCTCTGGGGGTCTCATTTCTCTCTGTTTGGCACAGGGATGGTAAGACCTACCACCGAAGGTTCTGATGAGAGGGAAACAAGATGCCTGTGGTAATGGATCCAGAACCATTCGTACTATTCACTAGTACTATTACTATTGTTCACGTTGTTGCTGTTGTTTGTTGTCATCGAGTCAGCCCTGGACTCACGGTGACCCTGTACACAGCAGAAGGAAATGCTGCTTGGTCCCGCACCATCCCCATGACTGGCTTCGGATCAGACCTGTGTGATCTATAGGATTTTCATTGATACTGCTTTCCTTTTTTACTATTTTCATTAGTACTATTCATAAGCTCTGATGTTTTGCAATTTCAGAATTATAGTGATTAGAGAATTATAGTGATTAGTGCTCTGTCAGGGCACCCCAAAAGCCACCCCAAAGAAATAACCGGTTCATTTAATGCCCTACTTGCATGGAGAATTTGAATTGAGAACAGGCCCAACATCAGATAAAAAGGGCTTTTTGCCTCGTTTTTCCTGTAATAAATGAAATCAGGTTTGCTAATGTCCTCCTGTAAATTCTGGGGAAAGGAAGTTCCTGAAATTATTAGCCAACAAGTCTGGTAAATGGAAATTACTTGTCCTATTTCCATTTCTACTAATTTAAACGCGTGTAAAATGTTTAAAGGAACAGCTGAAATATCGGACATGATCAGAACACTTTACGTCTGGTCTCCTACTGTGCCTGATGAAGACTGTGGTAGATTGAATAATGGCTCCCTAAAGATGCTGTCGAGTCAATTCTGATTCATAGCAGGTCTATAGGACAGAGTAGAACTGCCCTGTAGGGTTTCCAAGGAGCAACTGGTGGATTCAAACTGCCGACCTTTTGGTTAGCGGTGGAGCTTTTAACCACACCGCCACCAGCCTTGGTGGTTCTTTGCATAAGTAGAGTTGTTGAGGGAGAGAGAAGGAAGGCTAAAGATGATGCATCCCTGGCGCTGGGATGAAAGGAATGGGATTGACGCGGGTGGCCTCTTCCCCACCCAGCCTAGGCCTTAGGATGAGCCCAGTGGAGGTGCAGGCAGAGACCGAATGGACTGCTTCAAGAAGGGCCTGAGATGGCGGCACGAGCAGCCCCTGCCTAGGGGACAAGTATGACACAGGGCGAGGACAGGGCATCCTTCCCAGTTCTGCCCTGAGCACAGCACAGCTCTGGAGCAGTAGGAATAAAGGCAGGCAGCACTATTTGGCCCCTTCCGTAGGACACATTGGGGTGCCCCGAGACTGCTCTCCAGGCAGTGAATCAACAGAGGCCCCATGGCAGAGGCAAGGGACGGTCAGCAGCCAGTGGGAGTCAGGCACAGAAGCACGTGAGAAGACCATTTGTGAGCACAGGTAAGACACACTTGGGCCTCCACGGAATAATTGGGAGGAGACCCTGCTGGGTAGAGAGAGTGGTTGGGAGGAGGCAAGGACCCCTGTCAGGTAAGTGAGAGCATGAGTCAGCAGAATCCAAGCTACTCATGTTAATATAATCTCATTTGTATCTCCGGGCTGGTGAAGCCAGGATCCATTCAGGTTTTAACAGGATTACTGATTTGAGATTAAATTTACTTGATCTAGAAATGGACTACAGTGCTCAGGAGCTTACAGACTAAGATGACTAAGAACCAGTTTTGTGTTTTGAAATTGTTGGCTCAGCTGGTGTCGATTTCAGCCACTAATCTGCTTATTGGGTGTTGGATCCCTGGCTCTTGGCATGCCGTGTAGGTCATGTTTCTGATGTGACAGAGCCCTGGTCTTCTTGTTGGCCACTGTTTCCTCATTCCTAGCACAGTGCCTGACACGTAGGTTGTCGTTGTTGTTAGGTGCCGTCGAGTCAGTTCCGACCCATGTACAACAGAGTGAAACACAGCGTGGTCCTGCACCATCCTCCCAATCATTGCTATGTTTGAGCTCACTGTTGCAGCTACTGTGTCAATCCATTTTGTTGAGGTCTTCCTCTTTTTTGCTCAACCTCTACTTTACCAAGCATGATGTCAAGGACATCCTGGAATTGTGGACTGTATCATGTTACCAAATCAGCAAGCAAGAATCATCTTCTTCAGCAGGAATTTCACTGTATGGCCTAGCCGTGACAGGGGAACCACAGGAGATGTTGAGTATGGGTGAGAGGATGGGAAATTTGAGCCTGCTGTCCTATGCTTTACCTATGAGTCATCCTCAAAAACTATGGCTGGATGACATCTGGCAAAGGACCCAAGAGGTCTCCCCAACTTCCTGTCACTTTACCAATGAGCCCAGAGTAGGTTCACAGTTGCCTTGGAACTTTCCTGTAAGTCTGATGGGGACACAGGGTGACACACTCACCTATAATGATGATCAGAGCTCCTGATCACTGTCCTTCCGTTTCACTCCACACCCTCCCAGAGCCTAAGTGAAACATGAGCAGAGTTAGTATAGATTGATCTCACGGAGCCATCGCCCTAATTGCTTTCAGTTAAGAGATTATAATGGACCCTGCTGCAAAATTTCTCCATAATCTAACATTTAAGAGTCCAGTCTTGTAAAGCTAACTCAGGGAAAGCTTTGCTCAAATTACTGCGTCAGTCATTATGTGTGAGGTTGCTGAGAAAATGAGTCAGACACTAATCCATTTGCTAGGAGATAAGAAACAAAAATGCTGGCAAATCTTTAATATTTTAATTACCTGCTTCCAGAACAACAAAAGGGGATTCAGATCTTCCATTTGCAAGTGTGCGTTATTACATTCCCATAAAGTACCTTGAACTATTTCCTCAAGATGTAAGCCTTAAGCTGTTTCTTCTATATTCAAGTTGAAGTTCCAACCGTTAGATTATAAAAGTAAGAATTGAATTTTCCTTTGCTGGTTTTAGTTTAAAATATTGGAGGCAAAGACTATTGGGGCCCTGTTGCTTTCTTGAAAGATTTTTAAAGGTTTTGAAATGCCTCCTGGAAATGACGATTAAATGTAACGTGGTATCCCACGGAAAGAGCAGTCAAGAAATCAAACAACGTGCTGCACTGGGCAAATCTGCTGCAAAAGAGCTCTTTAAAATTTTTGAAAAGCCAAGATGTCACTTTGACGACTAAGGTGTGCCTGACCCAAGCCATGGTCTTTTCAACCACATCATATGCATCAGAGAGCTGGACAATGAAAAAAGAAAACAGAAGAAGGATTAAAGCATTTGAATTGTGGTGTTGACAAAGAATACCGAATATACCATGGACTGCCAGAAGACCAAACAAATTAGTCTTAGAAGAAATACAGTCAGAATGCTCCTTAGAAACGAGGATGGCAAAACTCCTTGCTTACTTTGAACACATCATCAGGAAAGACCAAATGCTGGAAAAGAACATCACGTTTGGTAAAGCAGAAGGTCAGTGAAAATGAGGATCACCCTCAATGAGATGGACTGACACAGTAGTCCCAACTATGGACTCAAACATATCAAAGATCATGAAGCTGGCACAGGACTGGGCAACTTTTCCATCTGTTGTACATAAGGTCGCCATGAGCTGGAGCCAACTTGACTGGCAATCAACAATGTAGCCAACAATGGAACTATCAATGTAACCAACAATGAAACCAACCATGTAAGGTGTTAACAACCGGGGAAACTAGCGGGGAGTATATGAGAACTTTCTGTACTATCGTCACATTTTTTTCTGTAAATCTAAAACTCTTCTAAAATTTTAAAAATTTATTAAAATAGAATGCCTCCTGACCTCATTGATAACTTCTTGAAGATTATTTTTGTTCCAACAACAGAGCTTCAGTAGATAATCTGGACATCACAATTTGGTCTCAGCCAAGTGCTCATGAAATGGTGTCTAGAGACTGAGAATTCTTCAGACCCCCTAGCCACGGGAAAGATCCTGGCTTCCTTAATGACTTTGGAGACCCAGCATTTCAGAGAGGCAAACTGGAAGTAATGCTTTCATGGGAAACAGATCAAAACTGGGGAAGAAGAGGCGTCAGGGAATACTGTGGGGGCAAAGACTTAAGGGGTGTATGGGGTGTCTCTCTGCACTTCTGTTATGTTTTCTAATTCTCAGATCCAGACTCCGTTCCTCCCTCATGCTGCTGTGTTGCTGCCGTGTCTGGAGAGCTTTTCTGTTTCCTGTACCTAAGAAACCACCTTCATCTTTTAATCTGTCTTCAAATACCACCCCTTTCACGAAACTTTACTAAGCTAGGGGGCTGAGTGATGTTCTTGCCTGTCTCAAACCAGCTTTTCTTATAGGCCGCATCAGTCCACTATAACAGAAATTAAAAACAAGCTTCCATAACAGACCTGTAATCATACAGAGTCAGAGTTTTAAGCCACTCCAAGGAGGCGTTTGTTGCCACCACTCCACAGGAACCACTTTCATCAGGTATCAGGTCTCCAGTGGCTCCCACCTACCAACGTCCCAAATCCAACAGTCAATTTTCTGGTCTCGTTTCACTTGACTTCTCAACAGCATTTGATATGGTTGCCCATTCCCTCCTCGAGGGAAGAACTTTTTGTTCATCCGTGACACCACACTCTCTTGCCACTTCAATGGCCACACCTTCTCAGTGTCTTTGGCTGGCATCTCCTCTTCTCACCTGGTCACTGTTGCATGCTTTCTCACCCCCTCATTGTTGCATGCTTCAGGCTTAGTGCCTGGTGCTCTTCTCCATGCACATCGGCTCGCTTGGTGATCACAGACTATCTCATGGATTTAAATACCACCTATGTCCTAAGAAGCCCTGGAGGCACCGTGGTTAAGAGCTCAGCTGCTAACCAAAAGGTCAGCAGTTCAAATCCACCAGCTGCTCCTTGGAACCCCTAAGGGGCAGTTCTACTGTGTCCTATAGGGTCCTTATGAGTCTGAATTGACTCGACGGCAATGGGCTTGGGCTTGGGCTATATGCTAATGATTGGAGTTCCTGGCTGGTGTAAACAGTTAGCGAGCTTGGCTGCTAACCAAAAGGTTGAGGTTCAAGTCCACCCATAGATGCCTTGGAAAAAAGTCCTGGCAGTCTGCTTCCAAAAAATCAGCCATTGAAAACCCTACAGAGCACAGTTCTACTCTGACACACATGGGGTCGCCATAAGTTGGAGTTCACTCGATGGCAGCTGGATACACTGATGATTAGCGGAGTTGTATCTGTAGCTCCTAACCTCTTCTCTGAGCTTCATACTCATACATCCAGCATCTTACTTGATAGCTCTACCTGGATGTCTAACAGGCATCTCAAATGTAACAAGTGAAATATACAACTCCTGACTCTCAATAGGAAACCCTGGTGGCGTAGTGGTTAAGAGCTACGGCTGCTAACCAAAAGGTCGGTGGTTCCAATCCACCAGGTACTCCTTGGAAACTCTATGGGGCAGTTCTACTCTGTCCTGTAGGGTTACTATGAGTCAGAGTTGACTTGATGGCGGTGGGTTCAGTGGGTTGATTCTCAACAAAGTTCAGACTTCTGGGTAGAGGAGAGGTATTATTATATCAGGGTTTTACTGCATCAACATTTCACTGCCCTTCAGCCCTGTTCCCAAGGCTAAGCTAGCTAAATATAGAAAACGTTCGTTAGTAAGGTGCAACCAAAAACCAAACTTGTTGCCCTTGAGTCGATTCCAACTCATAATGACCCTACAGCACAGGGTAGAACTGCCCCATAGGGTTTCCAGGGAGTGGCTGGTAGATTTGAACTGCCGACTATTTGCTTGGCAGCCGTAGCTATTAACCTCTGCACCACTAGGGCTCCAATAAGGTGCAAGGTACATTAAAATTAGAGATGTGAGAGATACATGTATGTTGAAAGCTCAGTGAAACCAGGAACTGTATCTACTTTTTATTTATTAATAAGTGTTATTTTTTGTGCCAGGTACTGTTCTAAGTCCTTTACATGTCTTATGTCATTTAATCCTTACAAAATCCCTAAAGTAGGTATTACGGCCCCATAGTCATATCAGAAATGGAGACAAGAGAGGTTAAATATCTTGTCAAAGTTCCCAGAGCCAGTAAGTAGGGCAGCTAAGATTTGAACCCAGAGAGCCAAATCTTAGGGAGTCGTGGTGGCAACTGTACTAGTATTCCCCACCCCAAGGTCGTGTGCCTGTTCCAATGATGTTTCATGACTTGTATTCTATTACTAAACTTCATGGTCTTTAACCTAAAATGTTTATAAAAACGTCATTGTCATTGAATAGGAAACAAAAGGAATCACGTGGGTTCTATTTTACGTAAACATTTCAGAAATACTTTTTAAAAAAGGAATTAATTTTTTTTATCGTGGTAAATAGATACTCAACAAATCATTTGCCGTTCAGCATTCTTCCTGAGTACAAGTCAGTGACATCACTTATGTTCACCGTGCTATTCAACCATTACCATTATCCGTTTCCGTATTTTCCCATCACCTTTAACAGAAGCTCAGAGTCCCCTAAGCAAGAGTCCCCCTTTTCCCCTCCCTCCCTCCCACCCCTGGTAACCACGAAAAAGCTTTGGTCTCTATATACTTGCCTGTTCTAGATATTTCATAGAAGTAGAATCATACAATAAACCAGAACCAAACCAAACCCATTGCCATCCAGTCGATTCTGACGCATAGTCACCCTAGAGGACAGAGTAGAACTGCCCCAGAGGGTTTCCAAGGAGCAGCTGGTGGATTCGAACTGCTGACCTTTTGGTTAGCAGTCAGACACATAACCACTGCACCATCAGGGCCCCCAAAAAGAACTTTTAGAAGTTAGCTTAAAACATAAGTTCCAGTTCGTAATCAGAATAGAGAACAGCATTAACGAAGTGCTGCTTCTGTTAATATAGGCATGGATTGTAAGACAAAGGATATCTCAGAGAGAGCCACTAGGAAGTCCAACTAAAACACGTAGCCACTGTCCCGTCCTCTCAACAGAGGTCCTTGTGAGAGTTAATTTACCCAGTGGTTGTAAACCTTTCAAGTTTTTTTTTTTTGGATCACTTGCTATATGCTCAGCTAATTGGGTTATTGGAGTTTAAGCTCACAGCTGACAGAAGCGCCCCCTAGTCACACATCCATGGGGCAGCATAGCCTGCCTGCTCTTCCTCCTGTTCCTACAGACACAGAAAACCTACTCCCTGAATCTCAAAAGCTCCTAGTATACCAGTTTTGAGCAAGGAAAAACACCGGTGGGGAAAAGAAAGCTGGGAAAACTTTCAGCTGTTGAACATCATTCATTTCTGTGAATACTTAACTGAAACTGTTATTTTCAGAACATGCCCAATTCCTGTCAAAAAAATTTAGTAAAAAATCTTTTTTCTTCCAGAAGTATTGCATTATTCAGTCTTAATAGACTTAAAAAAAAAAAAAAAGTGAAAATTTTCTCAAGGATGACTCCATTCATTAAAAAAATAATTTCAAACAAATGAACTCTGATGTTTTTGGACGTTTTTAAGGATAGGATTTTTTTTATATAAATATCTTGTGCAATGCTTTTGTAACATTTCCTTTCCCTAAGTGGTTGAGCGCTCAGGCTGCTCACCAAAAAGTCTGCAGTTGAATCCACCAGCTGCTCCTTGGAAAGCCTGTGGGGCAGTTCTGCTCTGTCCTGTAGGGTCGCTATGAGTCAGAATCGATGTGACGGCACACAGCCACAACAGCAACAACAACAGTATACACCAAGCACTCCCTGGGTGGCACAGATGGTTAAGCACTCAACTACTAGTTGAAAGATTGGCAGTTCGAACCCACCCAGAGGCACCTGGTGCTCTGTTCCAAAAGGTCACAGCCTTGAAGACTCTGTGGAGCACAATTCTGCAATGGTAACTAATAACAACAATATAAAGCAACACACTTAATGCTAAGTCCTGTCCAAAAACATGTTTACTGAACAATGAAATATACATTGGACTGTTCAGGGACTACTGGGTTTGACCAAAACCTCCCCACCATCTATATCATCAGTAAATTATCGTGCCTTTTTTTACTTTTGAATAAAAGGGCCAACTCAAAAAGAGTTAACTCTCCCCCAATGCTAACACTTGTCTAAATTTAGTTTCTTCCTTTCTTCCTGTTTTTTTCTAAGGAGTAAACGCAATGAAGCCTAGTGTGTAAATAGGCAGTAAATGCGATATTATTAAAAGATAAAAACAGCAAAGAAACACTGTAAGCTGATATTTTGAGTGTTCTTAGTTTTCTTTGTTTAAGCTCACAATAAGGAAAAGAGTTCTTTTATTTAATTATTATTTAGCCTCGAAGATCGACGCGAGAGTATAGCCAGATGTTATCAAATGGAAACAAGAAGCCCAGCTTCCACAGAGATAGCTGTTAGACAGTGTTCGTGTAAGTGAATTTATCTATTAGGGACTAAAGGAGAAGACCGTTTCATTGTTTGCTTAATGCACTGAAAACGCTTCCTTTTAAAGGCAAGAACTCCGTAAAGAGCAATTCATATGCCTGGAAGCCTAAAAAAGTGTTTCGTGGTGAAAACCACCCATCCATGTACGTTATGTTCAGGAAATGTAGATATGACAAGAGGGAGGTGACCTCGGTAGTGGCCCTTGACCCTGTCACAGAACTTCCCTGCCATGCGGCAGAAATTCCAAAGCTATTAAAAACTGCCCGTTAACAGATACATACTCTTCAGAAAAGAAGGGCAGATAAATTACTTACATCTCCAAGTTCCAAAGAGGCTGGTCTCTCCCTCGGCTCTGCAGCCCTTTGTCTGGCTGCTGATCCTTCACCCGGACTTGACAGCTGGTTAATCTGCAGGCAGGCTGGAATGTGCGCTCTTGCACTTGCTGTTCTTTTCCGCTTTCAGAGGGCCAGCAGCCCTGGTTGTTTCCATGGCAACCAGAAGGCAGCGCCCGGCCTACCAGCTCCATTAGCCACACAGCAGGAGAGAACCTGCCTTGCCTACCCTGCTCGCTCTTTTTGGGTTCTAAGCTGGAAAGTTTCCAGGAAGAGCTAAGGAGGCGGCTGCTGGACGCTGACCCTGAAGTGCTGACACTGATGGAGAGGGGCCCCATT
This sequence comes from Dugong dugon, assembly GCA_030035585.1. NCBI lineage: Eukaryota > Metazoa > Chordata > Mammalia > Sirenia > Dugongidae > Dugong > Dugong dugon. The sequence continues at coordinate 3,655,531 of CM057473.1, read as the reverse complement.
AGCAGGGAATTGAGTGAATTAAGTAGAGCATGGAGACTCCGTGATACTTTTCCTTTCATAATTTGTTCTACTCTTTTAGGTGTGGCAAATGATTAAAACAAACCTGTCCCGTCAAGTCGATTCCGACTCATGGCGTTCCCGTGTGTTACAGAGTAGAACTGAGCTCCATAGGATTTTCTTGGCTGTAAGCTTTATAGAAGCAGATCACCAGGCCTTTCTTCCATGGTGCTTTTGGTTAGCAGTTGAGTGCGAACGGTCTGCGCCACCCGAGGACTTGATGAACCTATGCTCAATGTCTGCAGTCCTGTAAAAATTATCCTCTTGGGTTCTTCCAAAGAAAAAATGTGCTCGTTTCAACTCTGTAGATGTAGTCCTGTTTTCTTTTTTTCGATTCATTTAAAAAAACAAAGAAGCCACAAAACAAATAAATGTGTAAACAAATATGCTGTATAACACTAACCAATGACTCTCCCTAAATATAGCACAGTCAGCTGTGTGGAGGTCCTGGAGGAAAGCCTTACTAATTAAAAACACAAAGAGACTAGAGCAATTGATTTGCAGTCACTGGGGTGCAGATTATCCCGTATTTTTAAAGAAGAGAATGCCTTGCTGGGGAAATTCATTCACTCATTTATTAGTCATCTGGTGAACCATTATACACTCAGGCACTGTACTAGGAGTTTTAAGAGACACAGAAATAAATGTAATGGTTCTTGTCTTCCAAGAGCCTATTATATAGAAGGGGTGATTATATAAGTTGATGCCGGGAAATGTTTGAAGAGAGGTACAAAGAAAATACAAGGGGCTTTCAGCAAAGGTGAGATTACGTTTTGGCAGGGAGACGAGAGAAATGTTCCTGGAGAGACAGCATTGGATTTGGGCCTTGAAGATGGCTAGGATTTGGGTGCTCAGGTATATAGGAAAAGGAAAGCATTATGGATTGAATTGTATCTCCCAAAAATATGTGTTGTAAGTCCTAACCAGTATCTGTACCTGTGGTTATAAGCCCATCTGGGGGTAGGTTGTCTTTGTTGTGTTACTGAGGCAGTATTAGTGTAGGGTGGTCTTGAATCAATCTCTTTGGAGATATAAAAGGAGCAGATTAAACAAGCAGAGATGGGGCGAGATAAATACCACACCGATGAGGATCACCAAGGAGGCAAGGAACAGAAGACGTAAAGAGACAGAGACCTTTTCCCAGAGCCCACAGACACGGAAGGCCTTTCCTGAGAGCTGGCACCCTACGTTCAGACTTCTAGCCTTTCAAGCTGTTAGAAAATACATTTCTGTAAAGACACCTGCTAGTGGTATTTCTGTTTCAGCAGCACTAGATGACTAGGAAACACAGTAAGGCCTCGTACAGTGATTCTCTGACCAGTGGGGGATAAGCTGGTGGGTAAATCCTTCCTCTTTTCTCATCCAGACACACAATTCTGAGATGCGTGTCATCTGGCTTCTCAGGGGTCCGTGGGATCAAGCATCTCAAGCAATTAAGAAAATTGCCGGAGCAAAGGTTGGGAGATGAGTGAGTATTGGGCCTATTCAGCTTTTTGGAAAGCCACTGAATCATAGTCAGGAGTAAGGGAATTGCAAAGAAAAGAGGAGAACCCACTGTTGTTGGTGTTTAGTTTCTACAAAGCAAACACATGAATTCCACTATAGAAGAGTAGTGGAACATGGACCTTCGTTCAAATCTTGATTCTGCCACTTTCCAGCAAATCATCCAGACGTTATGAGCCTCAGTCTCCTTATCTATAAAGTAAGAATAGCAAGAGTAGTTGAAAGGTTGAGGTGAGGACTAAATGAGATCATATATGTGGGCAGGCTGATGGGGATGGGGGAGGGAAAGGCTGGTCGGCCATATGCCAGCTGCCCCAACTTTCCAAAGCAATTGTGGCTAATACTACAGTTCGGCGTACTCAGCATCTGTTCCAACATCTTTCTCTCTTTCCTACCTCCACCATAGAGACTGGAAAGCTAAAATAACTGACAGCTAGGGTTCCCTTGCAGCTAGGGTTCCCGATAGGGTTTAAGTGGTATTCATCATTTACACTTGATTTGAACCGAGTCACATGGAGAGAGGGCCATGAGACTTTGGGAACTGAGTTAGGTGAGGAGGTTACTTGCTATCCATTTTGCTGGCATGGGTCTCAGCAGAAGTGATGTGGTCTGGGAATTAGCCACAACGGTGGTGGATTTCTGATGAAGGTGCCTCCCGGTTCTGACAGATGCGGCATGATTCTAGAGCTGAGGACTGTGGCACTGGCTTCCTGCTGGAGGATGTGACTTCTTAATTCAGCAACTTCCTGATGGTGGAAGAGGCAGCAGCTCCCTTGATGGCTCAATTCTATGATGACTTTCAGTGTTCAGCCCAGAGTCTGCTTCTTCAGCCCTACCAGTGATTCAAAAAAACTACCCGTATGTCATTAAAAATAACCCTCTCTGTTTAAAACAGCTGGAGTGGACTCTTGTTTGTAACCAAGAATCCTGACATATCGGTAACTTGTTCATAGGTGTCTTAGCAACCCTATGTACAGCAGAACGAAATGGTGCCCAGTCCTGCGCCATCCTCACAGTTGTTGCTATTTGAGCTCATTGTTGCAACCACCGTGTCAGTTCATCTCATTGAGGGTCCTCCTCTTTTTTGCTGACCTCTGCTTTACCAAGCATGATGTACTTCTCCAGAGACTGGTCCTCCCTGATAGCATGTCTGAAGTCTGGCCATCCTCACTTCTAAGGAGCATTCTGGCTGCACTTCTTCCAAGATAGATTTGTTCATTCTTCTGGCGGTCTACGGTATATTCAATATTCTTCTAGCTGGTCAATAAGTGGGAGTTTGCTGGTACTGCCTCATCAGCTTCTTCCTGCTGGAACGTAGACGCGATGCTGGAGGAGCGGTACTCATCAATAAGGTGGGAAGAGCTGGAAGATGGAAGGAACCAGGTGCCTTGAGGGCATTGCTGAATTCCTGCACCAGCTCTGAGCTGCCTGGCCTGTAAGATGGAGGAGATAGCAGCACCTAATCACAGCTGTCTTAAGCACTGATTAAAAGAAACCACAGAAAGCATTTAGCACAAACTGGGCAGCATGGAGGCATTCAATAATGTAGCTATTCTGACTACTACTCTTTGGCACTTTCTCTATTTTTGACTTTGATGCCTTTCAGGACCCCTCAGAGAGTCAGGAGCTGGACTGAAGGCAAAGAGGGTGAGAGGGTGTGGAGGTAGGTGGCTCCCTGGAAACGTGGAGGCCAAACAACCGCTGACGAAATATGGCTGGATCTCTGTGTGTGGTATGTTAAATATTTACCACAGGTTTTATATCTCCTCATCTTTTCAAAGCGTTTCATTCCGCTTGCTCTTTGTATTAATTGGAACACATGGTTTAAGTTGATTTGACAAAAATGAGTCTTGGGCAGAGTAATGAAACCACATTGTAGACTCCTTGTTTGTTTAGCTGGGGAGTCTCTGATGGGTGGAGTTCTGTGGGCTTCCAGTCCAGCTTTACCCTTGACTAATTTTGCTTTCTTTCTTTCTTTTTAATCACAAAATCAATACAGGCACCTTATAACACATTCAAACAATACCCAGTGTTTTAAGTGAAACTCTACACCCACCTGTCCAACTAACTGTGCACAAATAATGTCTGGTGTTAGTCAGAATTGAAGCAAATCTTGCTGTGTTTTCAAACCTTAGAAACTGCTTTGATTGCTAATTAACAGGCTTGTTCCCTAACGTCTTTCACAAGAAGGCCTCAGTTCCACTGTTTCTGACTCAGCAGCAAGGAAAACTTGGTCTACTCCTTGCCCTTTTAGACCTGTGACCCACACCCTACACCCTGCTTCCAAGTATCCTCATTTGAAATCTCTACCACCACCAGACTTGTGTGTGTGTGCTTGTGTGTTAGCTACCATCAAATTGACTCTGACTTATGGTAACCCCAAGTACGATGGAGAGAAATGTTGCCCAGTCCTGCACCATCTTCATGATCGTAGGTTGGTACGTTTGAATCCATTGTTGCGTCTACTGTGTATTTTGAATACCTTTCAACTTAGAGGGGTGGGGAGCTCATCCTCCAGCACTATATCAGACACTATTCTACTATGATCCATTGGATTTTCATTAGCTAATTTTTGGAAGTAGATTACTAGGCGTTTCTTCCTAATCTGTCTTAGTCAGGAAGCTGTGCTGAAACCTGTCCACCATGAATGACCCTGCTGGTGTTTGAAACACTGGTGGCGTAGCTTCCAGCATTACAGCAATATGCAAGCCACCACAGTAAGACAAGACGGAGAGGTGGTGGCCACCAGACCCAACTTCCTCTAGATCATTACTGGTATCTTCTATTACTTCATCAAGAGCTGTTATTCCATCCAGGACAACTTCAGTAACCATCTCAAGTTCTTCCTTTCCATTCAGACTCCTTCACTGGCAACTTCAACATCTGAAGTACTCAGCTGGTTGCAGAATACAGACATTCATGTCCTCACCTAATAGTATCAATTGTACTCTAGGCCTTGATATCAGCATATGGTTCTGTTCACCCTCCAGATGCCACTGCCTTCTTCTGTTCTTTCTCCCAAGCCCAAGTATGCTGCATGTGCTCAGGCACCTCTGTACTGTGGTGTTTCTGGTTTTACCTCGTCTGTTCCAGCCACTCTTGGCTCCATGATGAACTACTCTAAAGCTGCCTCAGCACCACTCAATGGCCCCTCCGGTTACCTTTGTCACACACTTCATGCCAGTCTGCCCCTGGTGTCTAGTCTTCTGGTGCTGCTGTAGCAGAAACACTACAAGTGGGTGGCTTTAAAGAACAGAGATTTGTTTCCTTATAGTTTAGGAGGCTAGAAGTCAAATCCAGGGCATGGCTCTAGGAGAACGTTCTTTGTCTATTTCAGCTTCTAGTAGCCAGCTATCTTTGGAGTTTCTGGGCTTGTACCTTCATCTGCCTCCATCATCAGACACAATCTCTCTTCCCCCATTTGTGCTTGCTTGTCTCTGTGCTTGTGGGGCTCCTTGTCACTCAGAAATAATTAGGTTTAGGACACGCCCTACACTGATACGGCCTCCTTCACATAACAAAGAAAACCCTATTCCCAAATGGGATTATATCCACATGTATACAGGTTAGAATTCCAACTCCTATTTTGTGGGACACAGTTCAATCCATAACACCTGGGTTACCCCCACAGTGTTTTCTCAGCTCCCGCTCTTAGGGGAAGGGACTCGTGGAGAAAATGTGAAGAACTGAAAGTTCAAGATGCTTGATTCAAGTGAGCCTTGCTGCTTTTCCAGCATAACATTCAGTCAGCTCTTGCCCAGTGGCTTTGATAACTTTTTCCAGTTGCATCAAAGACTCACTCCTACCACAACATCTGCATTCTTGTAAGACGATCTTGCACATTATTTTTTTGAGGGGAGCCAGGGGTCTGGCCTGGGGTTTCTCATCATCCTGCTGACACCAACATTGTAGTACGAGAGCGTTCAGGGCTGAGCAAAGAAAAAGATATGACCATGAGGTGGCAGTGTTGCACAATAAGCTAATTATTGGGGCTGCCGCGTTGACAGCTGCGTGCAGGGGGCCCTCCAGAGACAAGTGATGCGGGCAGCAGCCAGAAGGGGAAGACGGCAAAGGAAGTGGGGGGTGGGGGTGTGCTAGGTGACGACCCTCAGCAGCAAGGTGGGGAGTCTCTAGGTTAGAGGGCTCCAGAGGGCAGCGGGAGCTTGGGGTCTTTATAACCACGGGGTTTATCTTATCTGTGGAGCCCTGGTGACACAGTGGTTAAGAGCTCAGCTGCTAACCTAAAGGTTGGCAGTTCAAATCCACCACCGCCTCCTTGGAAACCCTATGGGGCAGTTCTACTCTGTCCTATAGGGTCGTGATGATTTGGAATCGACTGGACGGCAATGGGTTTTGGTATTATATCTATGGCTAGCAGATGTTGGGCACAATTTCATGAGGTATGCAAAGCAGGCAGTCTAAATGACTGAAAAATCCCCTTGCTTGGGCCATTTTAAAAACAGCTGGATGTGCACAAATTTCAGTTTGGCACCAGTAGGCTTTGTGGGCTAATGGGCCTCAGCCTATTATGAAGAAAGAAATAACCTGGGGCTGATCTATGATGGTTAATTTTATGTGTCAACTCATCTAGGCTATGTTTCCCAGTTGTTAGGCCAAACACTAGTCTAGTTGCTGTTTCCTAATGTAATATAACACAATGTAATGTAATCACTTGCCATAATGTAATCTAATCCAACGCCATCAATCAGTTGAAAAGGGGATTTCCTTAGGGTGTGTTCTGCTTCCAGACTATAAATAGATATCTCAGCAGAACTTGTTCTCTCTCTTCACACTGCACTTTTCCTGTAGCCTGACCTGCAAATTTTGGGACACAAGCCTGCAGGAGTCTCTAGCCTGAACTATGGCCTGTGGACTTGGCAGCCCCCTACAACTGTGTGAGCCAATTCTTTGAAGTAAATTTCTCCTTCTTCCTCCTTTCTGCCTCTCTCTTTGCGTGTGCGCAAACACACACACACGCACACCTCATTGGTTCTGTTTCTCTAGAGAACTTGACTAAGACGCCATCTTTGTCTCATTTATATAACAAACATACTTCACCTTGGCTCGGGCACCTTTCATACACCACTTCAGATCCTTTCAGCCTCACGGCCCTTTTATTCCACCACTATAGTGGCGACCAGTTCTGCCCTGGGGCCAACCAGCTGCATATAGAGACAACCTGCAGACACCTCCTGCCTCCCAACCAGAGGCTTTGCTGTTGTCACTGTGGCTTGGGACACTGCAGGCACCCCCTTGACATCCTCCTAAATGCAACCTACAAGTGCTGGGACGTTAATGCCTCCTGGACCAGTTCTCTGACTCATGGAGCAGGCCAGCTTCTTTCTTTCTCCCCCAGACAGATAATCCTGAGACACATGCATGTGGCTTCTCAGGTGGTCCATGGGATCAAGCAATTCAATAACCTACCTTGTGTTTTCTCTTACTGCTTCTCTGTTTCACTCTCCTCCACTCCTGTTTCTTGGGATCACATCCCAATTAAGTCCTTGCATGTATGTGTTTTTTTATGTTCTGCTCTCTGGCTAAATCAGGCTAAGCCACATACTTCACTCTTCTTTCCAGATTGTAAACTAAATTCTTCCTCCTTTGAGCCAAAAAACAGCCCGTCCCAATTCCTGAGAAAGCTTACTTCTATCCCGATGCTCTCACATCTTCCAGTAACTAGGACCTTGATTGTTTTAAGGAATGTATCCTGAGAGCTTCAAAAGTCCCAGTTTCGTGAGTACTTCTCTTAGATATAATTACCCCCATAAAGGAGAGAAAAAAGTATTTGACACATCAACACGATATCTTCAGACCCTTTAATGATCTTATAGAGTACTAAAGTCATTTGTCATAGTACATCACCTTAACAACAACATTATCCATGAGCTTACTGGATAGTGTTACCTGGATAAAAAGTAGAATCCCTATCAATTCATGATAGTTACAGCCAGGGATGGATTACCCAATAGGCAAGGTACTCACTGGCTTACTTGTGCTTACTTACTAATGTGCAGTGCACAGTTTCACCTGTTTAGAAACCCATGTGAAATTGTGCACTACAGATTAGTAAGTAAACACAAGTAAGCCCTCGCTTACCTTGCTTACTGTAAGCCTGTGCATACCTTGCTTACTGATTAATCTGCCCCTGGTGACAGCATATACAAAGGTTAGTAGAGAATAACAAAGGGATAATATGATACAGATGTTGGGCAGTTGGTTAGGCTTACTCTCCAAATAAGTGATTTACTCCTCTACAGCTGTTTCTCAGCAGACCTGATTCCAATGTGCGTCTTGGGAAAATTGAAAAGTTAACACCTGTCTTGGATCGTGGGGTAGATGGTGAATGGTTAGAACCATGAATATTAAAGTCACAAATGCCAGGGATCTACTGTACTTTCTATTTCTTAGTATCTACTGTCCAGATTTTGGATTTCAGATGTGCACAGCCTCCCCATCCTGAAAAAATAAACCTCCACTTGACTTGATAGAACCACTCAGGACCATTCTGTTGTCACATAGATCTACTGAAAGCCCACTCTCCAGTGACTTTGTTCTCATATCTAGTGACTCTCACTGGATCTTAGTCTACTTACTCCTCTGTGGTACCTGACTGTTGGCCAACTTTTCCTTGGCCTTCCTTTATCATACATGATTCTATGAAATTTTTTTCCAGATGTTTATCTTACATCATTGATTGCTGATGTTATTAGCTCTTCGAGTTGGCCTCCAACACATGGCAACCTCACGCACAATGGAACAAAACGCTGCCCAGTCCTGCACCATCCCCATGACTGGTTTCAGCTTGGACTGTGTGATCCATACAGTTTCTACTGGTTGATTTTCAGAAGTGGATTGCCAGGTTTTTCTTCCTAGTCCATCTTAGTTTGAATTGATTATACCATCTCTTTCTCTCCTTTGGGCTCCTCTTTCTTCCTCCTTGAGCACTACCTAAAGCTCAGTCCTTGACCCTTAATGTTCTTTTACATTTCTTCTTCATGAATTCTAGTCCCTTGTTTCAATTGTACTTAGGTCACACCCTTGTAAAGAACACTTACCCACATACAGAACAAACTCAATACAGACTATAGAAACAGGAGGGATGTCTTGTTGATACCTAGAGTCCAGCCTCAGTTTGAATGCCTCCAGGGTAAAGGGCTCACCTTCTTACAAGGCAGCTTTTCTCATTATTAGAAAACTCTATCATGTGAAATGGTTTTGTATGTATGAATGATCTGCCTCCTGGCAATTTCGAGACATTGACTATTCTTCTGCCCTCCAAAGTAACATTGAAGAATCTTCCCTCTTCTGTTGGATAGCTCTTAGCAAAACACTGTTGGCACATATTGAGCTTCTCTCAGTCACTCAGACCCCAAACCCTGGAAACATTTTTTATTCTTCCTTCTGCTTTATTCCATAGAGCAAACAAATCACCAAGTACTGCAGGTCATGTTTTGAAATTTCTTCTGCAGAAATAACATGTTTCAAGATGGAAGAATTAAATATCATAAAATTATTAACTTATTTAAAATTAATGTATAGAGCTACTGCAATAATAATAAGAGTCTCCACTGTATTTTTTTTCCAAAGGCATCGATACAAGTATTCTAAAGTTCAGCTGAGATAGTAAGTAAAGAATATTCCGAAAATGAAGAGTGATAAGAGGAGGTTAGTTATATGAGTTACTCAGATAAAGGTACAGTCATTAAAACAGTGTGCTACTGCCGTGGATATGGACAGATCAATGGAATAGCACAAACCACTCAGAATTATAGTTTATCAAATATAAAAAATTTGATGTATGAAAGATGGCATTACATATTAGCAAGGAGATGAAGGATTACTCAGCAATGTTTTTGGAATCACTGGCTAGGAATTTGGAGAAAAATCCATTTAGATTGTCACTTCATATGGAATAAAGTCCATATGAGGTTAATGAATTAAAAAATAAAACCATGGAAAAACAAGAAGAAAATTAATTGCATAGTAATTAATCTCATAGCATGGAGAAACTTGTAAGATAAGTAATTGAAGAAGTCAGAAAGAAATCTATCAAAGTATTATATTCCAAACATATTAACCTTATCCTGAATCCTTTAGGAAATGATGTAGGGTGTACAGTGTTCAAAAGGGCCGAGAGATCAAATAAGATGAAAACTGAAAAGTCTTAATAGGATTTTGTGTTTTACTCTTATTATCTGTGGTGGGTTTTATCTTTTTTAAACTCTTATTAGAATGTTCTCTAACCAGATTTTACAGTAGCTTAACCCAATTCAGTGAATCATAGTCTTTACTTTTCGCTCGGAAGTGTTTACCTCAGCATGTTACGTAACACACCGATCCAGAAGTCACTGTTTACCAGCCACCCTGTGGTGAGCTTCCAAGATCAGCCTCTTCCTTTCTGAGGGGAACCCACCAGAGAGTAATGCTTCGTTGTCAGGTAAAAGCTCCCCGCTCAGATTTTCTGGAAAAGGAATGAAACCTTTTCAGTCACAGTGTGCTTTCAGAGGACCTGCGAGTCCTCTGAGAATAATAGTCCAAGGGAGCATTTTACAGCTAAGCACATGACTGAGGGAAGAAGTCTGCTGTTGCTGCTCTGCTGCTCCAGGCTGTTAATACTCCTGATTCTTCAGCGGCTCCCTTCCTCGGGAATCACACCTCATCTGTGGCGTGGAGAATATCCATACTTCTTTGCAATACAGGGTAATCTTCTTCCGCATTCTCCTGGCAGATCAATTCAATGTTCTTCAGCTTTCCAAAGTAGAAATCCTTTGCCTTCTCCAATTCTTTGTTGTTTCAATACGTTGACCTGATGCTTTAATTTGGCTGCTTCATCATCCCCATTGCCTAAGCCCAAATGCTTTCTCTCCAAGCCAGAGCCTGTACTGGTAGTTCTGTGTGTCTAAACAGGCTTCTGTGGAGTTGAACTGCTGGTTTATTCAGAGACGTAGTAATAAGAGAAAGTGCCACTGAAGTATCTTGACCTTGTCCAGCAGCTACAGTGGAGTTATAGTCTTTTCCATCCTACTTTGCATCCAGAAATTAGTCCCCACTGGGAAACCCTGGTGGAGTAGTGGTTAAGAGCTATGGCTGTTAACCAAAAGGTCAGTAGTTCGAATCCACCCCAGGCGCTCCTTGGAAACTGTATGGGGCAGTTCTACTCTGTCTTATATGGTTGCTATGAGTCGGAATTGACTCGGTGGCAAAGGGTTGGGACAAATTCAAAGTTGACTTGAAACTTCCCTTTCCATGATTTGTCCACAAGAATTATTTTGTCAATCCTCATTCTCTTAAAACCTGCTTGTAGGACAGGGTAGAACTGCCCCATAGAGTTTCCAAGGAACGCCTCATGGACTTGAACAGCCATCCTCTTGGTTAGCAGCCATAGCACTTACCCACTATGCCACCAGGGTTTGCAGGGCTCCATAGGTCTCTTTAATTTCTTCTAGAACTTTCTTAATCTAATAGTCTAGATAATTACCTTGTGGCATCTATTAGATCCAGGTTTGATTATTTTTTTCAAGAATACTTCATGGGTTCTGCTGTGTATGTCCTGTGACATTATATCAGGAAGTATCTAATATCTGCTTGTCTTAGTTTTGTTGATGCTAAATTGATCAGTTTGCTCAGCTGGTAACAGCCTGAAAAGGATTTAAAAAAAAAAATTTCCTGGGGTGTGTGTGTGGGAACATTACTTTTGGCTCTCCTTATGTTAATTTCTAACTTTATTGGCTGGTGGTCTGAGAATTTAATCTACACTATTGGAGCATTTTGAAAATTTTGTGATTTTCTTTGTGGTTTGTATATGGTGAATATTCCTGAAAGTCTTCTGTATGTTTAAAAAGAATGTTTATTTTTAATTTGTTGGTTTCATATTTATCCAAATATGTATTGCGTCAAACCTATCAATTTTGTTATCCAAATCCTTTATATTCTTACTTATTACCCATACTTGAAATGTCAATTCTGGAGAAAATCTTCCACCGTTATTATGGCTAATATGGTTTCTTTTCATATTTCTAACTCTTTGTTCTTTATCTGTTTGAAGCTATGTTGTTTGGTGCATGATTGTTATGTCTTCATCGAATTGTACATTTTATCCAGGTGAACTCTTCTTCTTTATCCCATTTACTTTTCATCTTGAGTCCTAATTTTGTCTACCTTGGTTGTTTTTGTTAGATTTTGCCCTTTTTCATTATATAGTATTTTGTTTTAGACGAGTCTTTCCTAAACATTACATGGTTGGATTTGTTGTTGGCTTTGTCTCTTCATAGCGTAACTCAACTCATTAATATACACTTGTTTTTTGACATGAGCTATTCATGCTCTCTTAATTGTCTTTTCTTTATTATGTATTGTTGTTGTTTTTTTCTCCTTTGCTATACCCCAATATCCAAGGTCTTTTTCTTCCTTATTGATAGAAGTACTAAATGTTGTTGGACATATATTTGCCAACTAGAGATTACATGTCCTAACTTCCCTTGGGACTAAGCATAACTATTTACTCTACTATTACTAGCAGCAACAAAAACCTGTATAGCACTTAATAAGTTCCAAGCAATGTTTTAAACCCTTTATATATAGTACTCATTTAATCCTCTCGATGACCCTATGAGGTAGGGAGTATTATTACCCTTATTTTACAGATGTGGAGAATGAAGCACAGAGAGTAACATGCCCAAGCTCATACAGCTAGTAAGTCTTTTTTGCATCTGATTTTTTCACTCCAAAAAGTGGTTATGAGATTCATCCATTCGAATAGTTATAGATCGTTCATTCTCACTCTTGTATGTTATTCCATTGTGTGATTTTAGCATAATTTATTTATTCATTCTATTGAGGGGCATTTGGGTTTCATCCAGTTTTTGGTTATTACAAATAGTGCTGCCAGAAACATTCTTGTAAATGTCTTTGGTGAATATCTATTCATGTTTCTGTTGTGTATATGCCTAGGAGTGGAATTGCTGGGTCATAGAATACATGTATGCTCAGGTCTAGTAAATCCTGCTGAACAATTTTCTAATGTGGTCGGACCATTTTACATTCTCACCAGTAACATATGTGGCTGTTCCACATCCTCACCCACTCTTGGTAATGTTTTCGTTTTAGTCATCTGGTAGGTGTATAGTGGTATGTTGTTATTATTGTTAGTGGCTCCCGACTCACGGCAACCTCATGCACAATGGAATGAAACACTGTCCCTAGTCTTGTTCTATCCCTGCAATGAGTTGCAGATTGGACTGTTGTGATCCATAGGGTATTCATTGGCTGATTTTTTGGAAGTAGCTCACCAGACTTTTCCTCCTAGCCTGTCGTAGTCTAGAAGCTTACTGAAACCTGTTCAGCATCACAGCAACACACAAGCCTCCACTAACAGATGTTGCATTGGCTGGGAACCAAGCCTGGGTCTCCTTCATGGAAGGTGAGAATTCTACTACTGAGCCACCAATGCTTTCTATAGGGGTATGTTGCTGTTGCTGTTCAGTGCTGTCGAATCGGTTCTGACTCATAGCAACCTTACAGGACAGAATAGAACTGCCCAATACCATTTCCAAGGAGGGACTAATGGATTTGAACTGCCGACCTTTTGGTCAGCAGCCAAGCTCTTAACCACTATGCCCCCAAGGCTTCATATAGTGAATACTGGATTGTCTTAACTGGCATTTTCTTGACGATAATTCGATGGATATCTCTAAGTAAAATGACATAATTGCCTATAACTTTGCCCATTTTTCTATTGACTTGTCTGATTAAAAAAAATCATTTTATAAGAGTTCCTTTATATAATCTGGATATAGCTCTTTGTTGATATGTGTATTACAAATCTATTCTCCCACTCTGTAGCTTACCTCTTCACTGCCTAAATGGTGCCTTTTGATGAACAGAGGTTCTTAATTTTAATGTATTCCAATTTACTAATTTTTTCCTTCAAGATTATCAAATTTTTCGTGTCTATTTAAGAAATCGTTGCCCTTCTTCAGTGTCATAAAAATGTTCTCCTATGTTTTCTTCCAAAAGCTTTATTGTTTTATTAGATTGGGCCATATGAAATTACCAATGTTAGACCTGAAAAAACGGCAGTTTCTTATGGTTCAAGCTAACACATTCAGTCTCCAATGTATCTGGAATTGATTTTCATGTTTTGTGTGAGGCAGAGGTCCAGATTTTTGTATTCAACTGCCCCAGAAAATACATGTTGAAAAGCCATTCTTTTCCCCACTGTTCTGCAGTGTCAAGTTTTGCCTAAATCAGATGACCTATTACCTAAGTCTATTTCTGGATTCATTATTCTATTCTTTTGGTTTATTTGCCTATTCTTGTGCCAGTGCCCTACTGTCTTAGTTACCATAGTCTTCTAATAGGTCCTAATAGTTGGTGATGTAAATCCTTTTGGTTTGTTCTTTTTCAAGATTGCCTTGGCTATTCTTGGCCTTTAGCATTTCCATTTAATTTTAGAATGCCTTTTTTTTTTTTGCAATTATTGCTTTATATTTTTTATGCTATTTTATGTGATGCTTTCAAATTTACAATCATTATATCTTCTTGGTCAGTTGAATTTTATATCAGAATGTTAATTACCCTCTTTATTGTTATTTTGTCTAAAATTAACGTGGCTATCCCTGATTTTTTGGGGGGATTTTCATATTTGCCTGCTGTTTTACTTTCTTAGTGCTGCTGTAACAGAAATACCACAAGTGGGTGGCTTTAACAAACAGAAATTTATTTTCTTATAATTTAGGAGGCTAGAAGTCTGAATTCAGGGCACCAGCTTAGGGGAAGTCTTTCTGTCTGTGTTGGCTCTGGGGGAAGGTCCTCGTCTCTTCTCAGCTTCTGTTCCTTGGCTCTTGGCCATCTTCATGTGGTGTAGCTTCTATCGTCTCCCATCTGTGCCTGACCTGCTCTTCTACATCTCAGAAGCGATTGGCTTAAGACACACCCAACACTGATATGGCCCCAGTAACATAACAAAGAAACTCTATTCCCAAATGGGATCACATCCATAGTGAGAATTTGCAACAGGATCTTATAGGACAGGGTAGAACTGCCCCATAGGATTTCCAAGGAGCAGCTGGTGGATTTGAACTGCCAACATTTGGGTTAGTAGCTGAGCTCTTAACCATTACACCACCAGGGCTCCACATAATTTTTAGGAGGACACAATTCAATCCATAACACCTGGTATATCTTTATTCATCATTTTACTTTGAATACTTCCTTGTCCATATTTTAGATTTATCTTCTATCTACAAAATATAGCTGGATTTATAATACAATCTGTTTTTTTATGTGAGAATTTGATCCATTAATATTAATGTGATTATTGATATGTTTGGATTTGTTTCTACCATCTTACTCCATAATGGATGTATTTATTTTTATCCCAATCACCTCCTTTACGTTACTCTAAACTTCTTGAGGTTTGCTTTGCCAAGATCCTAGAGTGCACGCCTGACATTGCTCCTCATTTCCAGTTTGACTGTCATAAATCTTGTGACTTCACTCTGGATCTTGGGTCATCATCTCAAGTCTATTTTGACAGAAATTTCTTTTTAAAAATTTTTTTTATTGCACTTTAGATGAAGGTTTACAGAACAAATAGTTTCTCATTAAACAGTCAGTACACACATTGTTTTATACATTGGTTAACAACCCCATGACATGTCAACACTCTCTTCTCGACCTTGGAGGACCTTTTTTTGTTGAAAATATACATAGCCAACGTTACACCATTTCAAAAGTTTCTGCGTGTACAATTCAGTGACATCAATTACATTCTTCCAGTTGTGCTGTTATTCTCACTATCCTTTTCCAAATTATTCCATCACCGTTATCTTCAACTCACTGCCCCCTAGGCTTTCCATCAAACCGTTTGAGTTGCTGTTGTCAATTTGATCTCACATAGATAATTCTTTTTTCTTTTTTTTTTTGTGCCTTAGATGAAGGTTTGCGGAACAAATAGTTTCTCATTAAATAGTTAGTACACATATTGCCCTATGACAATGTTAACAACCCCACGACATGTCAACACTGTCCCTTCTCAACCTTGGGTTCCCTATCACCAGCTTTCCTGTTCCCTCCTGCCTTCTCTGGACTGCTGTGCCTCATTAGTCCCATTTAGTTTTATGAGGCTGTCCAATCCCTGGCTGAACAGTGAACTTCAGGAGTGATTCATCACTGAGCTAAAAGGGTGTCCAGGGGCCATACTCTCGGGGTTTCTCCAGTCTGTCAGGCCAGTAAATCTGGTCTTTTTTGTGAGTTAGAATTTTGTTCTGCATCCTTCTCCAGCTCTGTCCAGGACCCTCTATTGTGATCCTGGTCAGAGCTGTTAGTGGTGGTAGCCGGGCACCATCTAGCTGTACTGGACTCAGTCTGGAGGAGGCCTTCGTAGCTGTGGTCCATTAGTCCTTTGGACTAATCTTTTCCTTGTATCCTGTTCTCTTCATTCTCCCTTGCTCCCGAAGGGTTGAGACCAGTGGAGTATCTTAGATGGCTGCTCACAGGCTTTTAAGACCCCAGACACTACTCACCAAGGTAGAATGTAGAACACTGTATTTATAAACTGTGTTATGCCAGTTGAGCTAGATGTTCCCCGAGACCATGGTCCCCACAGCCCTCTACCCAGCAATTCAGTCCCTCAGGGAGTTTGGAAGTATCTATAGAGCTTCCATGACCTTTCCTTGTATAAGCTGTGCTGGCTTCCCCAGTATTGCATACTGTCTTACCCTTGACCAAAGTTACCACTTATCTATTGTCCATTTAGTTCCCCCCCCCCACCCCTCATAACCAACAAAGATTGTTTCTTTTTGTGTGTAAACTTTTACATAAGTTTTTACAGTAGAAGTCTTATACAATATTTGTCCTTTTGTGATTAACTTATTTCACTCAGCATAATGTCCTCCAGTTTCATCCGTGTTATGAGATGCTTCACAGATTCATCATTGCTCTTTATCTTTGCATAATACTCCATTGCGTGTATGTACCATAGTTTGTTTATCCATTCATCTGTTGATGGGGATCTAGGTTGTTTCCATCTTTTTGCTGTTGTGAACAGTGTTGCAATGAACATGGGCGTGCATATGTCTAGTCATGTGACAGCTCTTATTTCTCCAGGATATATTCCTAGGAGTGGGATTGCATTTCTTAGTGCTTTTTTTCGTGGTGCTGATGTTTTCTTTGTTCCTCTTACTCTCCTGTGCTGAGTTCCTTTTGTTTGTGGATTTTTTTTTCATTTCTTTAGTTTTTGTAGGTTTTGTTTTTACTGAGAGTTTATGTTTTTCTTCTTTATTTTGATGAGTAGGTTTGTTAACTTTCTTTGTGGTTACCTTGAAATTTACCCTTATTTGAACCAGTCTATTATTACTTGGTATCGCCTTGCCTTCCTCTCCATTAAAAGGTTCTATACCTACACGATTTATTCCCTCTTTTATTGTTCTGATGTTGTTGTCATTTACAGATTAACCTCTCTGGTTCCCTGTTGTAATTCTTTTGGTTCTGCATAGTCCTTAAGAGTTCATTTCCCAGGTTGGTATCTGGCTAGTACAATCCTGTGTCCTAGATTCAGCCTATGGTCTGATGTTGTTTGTTCTCAGATCAAAGGACTCCCTTTAACAAGTCTTGTAAGTTTGGTTTGGTTTTTACATAGTCCCTTAATTTCTGTTTATCCAGAAATGACCTAATTTCACCATCATATTTGAACAAGAGTTGCAGGATACATTATTCTTGGCTGGCAATTTTTTTCTTTCAAGGTTATATATATGTCATCCCATTGTCTTCTTGCCTGCATGGTTTCTGTTGAATAATCCGAGCTTAGTCTTATTGTTTCTCCTCTGGATCTGACTTTTTGTTTTTCTCGAGCTGCTCTCAGGATTTTTTGTTTGTCTTTGATTTTAGCGAGTGTGATTATGATATGCCTTGGTGATTTTCTTTTGGGGTCTATCCTATATGGGGTTCGTTAAGCTTCTTGGATGGTCAGCTTTTCATCTTTCATGATATTGGG
Source organism: Dugong dugon (assembly GCA_030035585.1). NCBI lineage: Eukaryota > Metazoa > Chordata > Mammalia > Sirenia > Dugongidae > Dugong > Dugong dugon. The sequence goes on along the minus strand of CM057473.1, from coordinate 3,637,974 downwards.
GAAGTTTTCTGTCAGCAATTCTTCAATGATCCTCTCTGTGTTTTCTGCTTTCTCCCCCCTGTTCTGGAACTCCAGTCGCTTGCAGATTTTTGCATTTGATTGTAACCCACATAATTCTCAGGGTTTCTTCATTTTTTTTTTTCTGATTTTTCCTCAGAGTTGTATCCAAGTGTGTGTCTTCAATTTCACTGATCCTGTGTTCCATCATTTCAGACCTGCTCCTCAGGGTTTCTATGACACTGTCCATTTCTGAAGTCTTGTTGTTTACCTTTTGGATTTCTAATTGTTGTTTTTGTATGATTTCTTGTTGTAAATTTATTTTAGCATTTTGTTCCTGTATTATTTTCTTGAATTCTTCCATTTTTTTGTCTGCCTTTTCCATGAATTTGTCTACATTTTCTTCATTTTTGTCTGTTTTTTGCTTCAACTCTCAGATAATTCTGAATATTAGAGATTTTAATTCCCTATCAGTTAGGTCTAGTGCCTTTTCTTCTACTGGAAGGTCATCTGGTGTTTTATTTTGGACACCTACTGGAACCATCCAGTCCTGTTTTTGTAAATGTTTTCATATTGTTTGCTATCTTCGGGGCATTCAGTGGTTATTTTCCTCATTTATTGATTGTAGATTTGTTTGTTTAGCCCCGGTTTTTTGTTTTATTTGGTTATGTCTGAGCAGGCGGGCTGTGTGTTCTTTGTTGTTTGCTTGTCTGTGGGCACAATACTTTTCACCGCCTTCTCCAATGGGCAGGGTCAGTCACTCAGGTATGGTACAGCAGGGCAGGTCCAACTGAAGGAGAGTTGCTGGGATGGGTTGTTTATGGCACGTACCAGGGCTGACAGTGTGGATCGGGAATCAGTGCAGGGCAGGTTCCAGTAGGCTGTGCCCGTGCTGCTTTGGAGTGTGATGTTCAGTGCACGATGCAGGTAGGCAGGAAGGAGGGGGGAGATTGTGATGTGTGGAGCTAAGATGGGTATGGGAAAGATAAGAGAGAGGAGAGAGGAACAGGAGCCAAAAACACACACATGAACAAACAAGAGTGCTCAGGGAGCTTGCTATTGGAGTGGAGAGATGAGAGACTGCAAAATGGGGAAAAACAAAAATGAAAAAAAGGAAAGAAAAGGGTAAAAAAATGAATAAATGAGAAACTGGAAATGAAGAAAGACAAAAAGGGAACAAGAGAGAAGAAAACAAAACAAAGAAACAAAAACAAAAAGAAAAAAAAAAAACAAGAGAAAAGAAACGCCCCCAGAGATGTCCCCGTGCGTCTGTGCAGAGTAAGGGAGTAGCTTCCAAGCTGCGCAGTACTGCCCAGCTAGAAGGGGCTCCCAAGCCAAGAAAGAAAAAGAAAACAAACAAATCAAAACAGAACCAATCAGAGCAAACAAACAAACAAACCCCCGGGAGTCCCACCAGCGTGGCAGCACAGGCCAGGAAGCAGTTTCACAGTCGAGCGGTATTTCACAGCCTTTCAGGAAGGAGCAAAGATGGCACACGGAGCCAGGTATTTGAGAGAAAGGAGGGGAAGGTGATGTGAGGTAAGGGAGAAATCTAAAGAAGCGGAAAAAAGCAACACCAGCAGCCAACAAAAGGTGCTCAGGGAGCCGGCCAGTGTGGGCAGGTGGGATCCAAGCAACACCAGGGTGAAGCTGGTGTTTCCTGACCAAGAGACTGTGGCTGCAGCAAGCAGAGGAGGCTAAGTGGGGGTGAAGAAGGGCAGGGGGTGAGAAAGCCTATATTGCTGGTTACTGGTTGTTCTGTCTTCTGCTGGAAGCTCCATGAAGCTGCTTTCTCATACCTCCTGTTCGCTGGTCTCTGATAGGAGTCCAAAATGGCAGATCCATGCTGTGGTAGTATCTTTCCTCACTCTCTGTTCTCGGTCAGTTTCTTATTCCATTCAGTGCTTGGCTGAGTTCTTTATCTCTTCATTTGATGCTTAGGGTTTCAGGATTGACATGTGACTCTGTTTGACTTAGTTTTTCTGATCTTTGCTATGGTGGGATGGCATGGTGCTTCTGACTACCCCACCATGTTGCCCAGAAGTCCCCCCATAGGGTTTTCCTGACAGAAATTTCTTAATAGCATTACTTTCGAAACAAAACCAGAATGCCCCCCCAGGAAGTTTTGCTAGCATAACTTCTGTCTTCACCTGTGTATTCTGAGTCACTTGGGCCAGATTAGGTGAAGCTTTGAGGAAGGAGGAAGAACATGTACACAAACAATGGAAAGCACCAGTGATAACAAGGGGAACAGTAGATCTGTCACGAATTAAGTACACTTTTATTCTCTCCTCCTGTCTAGGTCAGGTTTCTGGTACTTCCCATGGGCAAGGAGTGCCCAGTTGGAGTCCCTGGGCGGCACAAATGGTTAAATGCTTGACTACTAACCAGTGGAGCCCTGGTGGCACACTAGTTAAGAGCTCTGCTGTTAACCAAAAGGTCGGCAGTTTGAATCCACCAGATGCTCCTTGGAAACCCTATGGGGCAGTTCTGCTCTGTCCTGTAGGGTTGTTATGAGTTGGAATCGACTTGACAGCAATGGATTTGCTTTGGTTTTTTTGGAACTAACCAATAGGTTGGTGGAGACACTGGTGGAGTAGTGGTTAAGAGCTATGGCTGCTAACCAAAGGTTGGCAGTTCGAATCACCAGGTGCTCCTTGGAAACCCTATGGGGCAGTTCTACTCTGTCCTGTGTGGTCGCTATGGGTTGGAATCGACTCGACGGCAGCGGGTTTAGTCTGATTTTTAATAGGTTGGCAGTTCAGACTCACCCAGAGGCTCTTTGGAAGACAGGCCTAGCAACCTGCTCCTGAAAGCTCACAGCCTAGAAAACCCTGTGGAGCACAGTTCTACTCTGCACACATGGGGTTGCCATGAGTCAGAATCCCGAGCAACAACAGCGGCTGAAGAAAAGAAAGGGGAGCATTGCTCTCTCTTCCACTAGGTGGCAATGTTTCTCTGGAAACCAAGCTGGGCTTTACAGCGCTCTGACACGCTAGCTGACTTCCCCCAGGAGGTGCCTAAACCCTCCACTAAACTACTCGCTACCCAAGAAGCCAGATTAGAAGGGGTACAAGCTTCTATTTACCTAGCAGGAGGAACGACGATCCCCTTAGCCTTATAACTAACTTAGAACCTGCGGAGAGATGAGAGGGTGAAAGACAAAGGGAAAACCGAAAACCAAACCCGGTGCAGTTGGGTCGATTCCAACTCACAGCGACCCTGTAGGACGGAGTAGAATTGCCCCACAGCGTTTCCAAGGAGCGGCTGGCGGATGTAAACTGCCAAGCTTTTGGTTAGCAGCCGAGCTCTTAACCACTATACTGCCGGGGCGCCAAGAGAGAGGAAGGGTGTACTTAGTTACAGCCAACCCTGCAGTGAAGACACCACGAAGCAGATGTCTTTTGGAGGGAGTCCCTTAGGACCTAACTTTGGACTTGAGAATGGGCCTTTCTTCCCCTTCTTTGACTTTCTAGGGTTCTCAGGCTTTCTTCATTTGATGCCTTGGAGAGGCTCTAAATAACAGAAATCTGAACAACGCTGCATTAGGGCTTAGCCGCGGCTCAGCTAGGGGTCAGTTCCCTTTACAAGATGCTTACTTTGGTTAGGTGACTTTTTCAATCATTGTGCCTCCTAATTAAAGCAAATAACTTTTCAGCACATTTCTCTTAATATTGCCACTTTGCATCAATAGATACTTACAGAGAAAATTCCATGTTCAAAATCATACGAGCGGCTTGGTAGGTACAAAGAAGTACTAGGTAGACACTGAAGAAGTACTGCTATTCCATTACGTGATCGGATAGCATGACTGATACAAACAATAGCATGGCCCCCTCTCTATGAAGGGGTTGTATTTTCAAGATTATTCTGGGACTCAAAATACATTTTCTAATTAGAATGTTTTGCATGTCAGTTTTCCTAGTTAACCTGTAACATTCTTCTCTTCTCTTGTTGCGTTTAAAATAATGTTTATCATTAGGATAAAAATCTATGGTCATAAAAAATAAAAAGAGGAAAATCATAATCTCAAATTCTATCCACAGAAAACTGCTATTAACATTTGGTGCCAGTATTTCTCTCTGTGCATTAAAAAAAAAAAAGTCATGATACTCTCTGCCTGTTTTTATATCTTAATTTTTAAGTATCAGGAACATTTTCTTTCCTTAAAAAAAAGTCTTCAAACACGTAAACTCTGGAGTTAGACTACCTGATTTGATTTCTGGAGCTAACACTTAGCTCGATTTCCTTATCTGCGAAGCAGAAGAAATGAGGGTCTACATCATAAGGTGGTTGTGGTTGTTACATGAGATAATACATACAGTGTGTTTGCCACAGTGCTGGGCGCTTAACTAACCACACCAAAAACCAAATCGGTTGCCACTGAGTCATTCAGACTCATAGCGACCTTTATAGGACAGAGTAGAAATGCCCCATAGGGTTTCCAAGGAGCAGCTACTGGATTCAGACTGCCAATCTTTTGGTTAGTGGCTGAGCTCTTAACCACTGCACCACCAGGGCTCATAAGAAGTGCCAGGTAAAGGTTAGCTTTTATGTTATCATTAACATTTTTACATAATCTTTCCCCAGTTACAGAAGTTTGGAAAATATGAAGTATAAATAAGAACATGTGCGGTCCCACTACCCAGAGATGATCGTTGTTAACTTAATGTTTTCAATTTTTTAAAAATCCAAATGGGGATCATACTGTATGATTTCGTCTGCTTCTTTTTGACTTATTGTCATCTCACACAAACCCCTGATATTTATTGGCTGCAAAATATTCCAGTGTATGGATGTATCATAACTATTTTTCGAATCACTAGATATTTGAATTCCTTCCATTTTTTCACTATTACAAACAATGGTGTGATAAACATCCTAGATATAAAACTTTGCTTTGGTTTATTTCTTTAGATTAGTGTCAAAGAAGTGCAATAATTGAGTCAAACTATATGAACTATTTTAAAATTGTTCATATACACTGGCCATATTGTTTTTAGAAAGTTAGAACTGCTTTATGTTTCCACGAGCTACTATGGAAGTGCCCGTGATTGTGAGGACGGTCTTATTTTGCATTTTGCTAACGTGGAAAGTAAAAAATGCAATCCCATTTCTCTTGGCATTACTTTGATGAGTGATGAGGTAAGACTTTTTAAAAAATATCACTTTCTCTTCTGTAATATGTCTTTTTTCTTTGTCCATTTTTATCTTGGTCTTATTTTTTCCACAAGATGTGTCAGCTTTTTATATAGTACCTACACTAACTCAGTTGCCATATTCATAGGTTTGGGTTTACAGTTAGTTTTCATGTGGAAAAGAAAGTTTGAATTTGTGTGCCGTCAGGTCTGTTTTGTGTGTGCGCGTGTGTGCGCGCATGAGTGTGTCTGTGCGTGTGTGTCTCTGCATGTGCACGCATGTGTGTGTGCGCATGTGTGTGATTTCTTCTTTTGCTCTTATGCTTGAAAACATCCTTCCTTATGCAGAGACTGGAGCTCTGGTGGCGCGGTGGTTAAGAGCTCAGGGGCTAACCAAAAGGTCAGCAGTTCAAATCTACCAGCTGCTCCTTGGAAACCCTATGGGACAGTTCTACTCTGTCCTATGGGGTTGCTGTGAGTTTCTTCACCCCACTGGTAGAGAGCAGGTTAAATTTTCTCCTGTAACTATAAAGTACTGTGCAGGGTAACGCTTTGAGACCCTTTGGCTATCCTATTGCCCGATAAACGTCCACTCACTGGCTTTAGCATCCATTGATGTTTCTTGCCTGAAGCAGTTACTTCATTGTTGATTGTGATATACATTTAATTCTTAAAAATGACACGATATTTTAATCCATCTGGAATTTGTTTTGAATGAGATGAGAAACTAAACTGATCTTATTTCCTCCCAGCATGGGCATTTACTTTTTAGTAGTTTTTCTGTTGAAAAAATAATATAGGCAGGATATAAATGCAAACACCAAAAAAATAAAAAAGCACGTAAAATAAAAGTAAGTTATCCTCCCACCCCAGCCCCTAACATCCCCTCTTCAGAGTCAATTAATGTGATCTGTTTCTCATGTGGCTTGCTAGAATTGTTCTAACGTACAAACCGCACAGGTGTAGGAGTGTGTGTTTATCCATGTTTACCCACCTTGCTTCTTTCTTATCCTTCCTGAACGTCATTCTTGGTCTTTTTTTTTTTGATGTCTGTAGAGCATTACATTAAATGAAAGATGCATGGTTTATTTGACCCATTTCTGACTTTTAAACAGACTTTTGTCAACTAGACTGGGAGTATGCCATATATATAATTGTTACTTTTCTATGGGAAAAAATGTGCTGTTATTGGTCGCACCTGGAACATTTCTTCCCCCAACTAGTAGGTAAAGGAGCCCTGGTGGCAAGAATGGTTAAGCACTCAGCTACTAATCTAAAGGACGGCAGTTCGAACCCAGCCCTCGGCTCCGTGGGAGAGAGACCTGTCCATCTTCTTCCTAAAGACTTATCTTCTGTAAAGCTCACAGCCAAGAAAACCCAGTAAGGCAGTTCTAGTCGGTCATATGGGGTTACTATAAGTCAGGTAGTAAGTGTGGTACCTTGGAGGTGCCTGGACAAGTGAAATAATTAGAGAATTGTTAATATCTAGCCTCTGAGGAACTGGTAGCCAGTGCAATCTAGGTTGTTAGTTGCTGGTGAGTCAGCTCTGACTCATGGCGATCTTATATATAACGGAACGAAGTATCGCCCAGTCCTGTGCCATCTTCATGATCTTTGATACATTTGAGTCCATTGTTGTGGGTATTGTGTCAATTGCTCATTTTCACTGACTCTACTTTACCAAATACAATGTCCATTTCTAGCGATTGGTCTTTCCTGATGATATGTCCAATGTAAGAGAGTCAAAGTCTCACCATCCTTGCTTCTAAGGAAACTTCTGGTTGTATTTCTTCTAAGACTGATTTGTTTGTTCTTCTGGCAGTCCATGGTATAGACAGTGTTTTCTGCCAACACCACAGTTCAAATACATCAATACTTCTGCTGTCTTCCTTTTTCATTGTCCACCCTTGACATACATATGAGATGATTCAGAAGACCATGGCTTGGGTCAGAGGCACCTCAGTCCTCAAAGTGACATCTGTGCTTTTTAACACTTTAAAGAGAAATTTTGTAGCAGATTTGCCCATGCAATACTTCATTTGATTTCTTAACTGCTGCTTTCATGGACATTGATTGTTGATCCAAGCAGAAAGAAATCATTGACAACTTCAATTTCTTCTCTAGTTTAAAAAGTGCTGGTTTACCACCTGTGGTGGTTAATGTTATGTGCCAACTTGGCTAGGCCATGAATCTCAGCATTATGTAATTATCCTCCATTTTTGTGATCTGATGTAGCTATCCTCCATTTTGTGATCTGATGTAAGGGGCGTTTTCTTGGAGGTGTGGCCTGCATCCAACATACATGGCTGTTCTAGCAAAGCTCTCTTTCTTGATCTTGCATCCGACTCATCATCATCTGACCTCTGGTTCTTAGGATGTGAGCCAGCAGCCTGTCGATTAACCTGCAGATTTTGTGATTCGCCAGCTCCTGCAGCCCCTCGGGACAGTAGCCTGCCATCTGACCTGCCGATTTTGGGTTTGTCAGCCCCTGTAACCATGTAAGACAGAAGAAGCCTTCAGCCTGATGCCTGACCTACGGATTTGGGACTTGCCAGCCTCCAAAACTGTGTGAGCCATTTTTTTAAAAAATCTCTCTCTTTATATATGTATATGTATGCATCGGTGGTTTTTCTCCTCTAGAGAACCCAACCTGAGGCACCAGCACCCCTCTGGGAGTAACACCTTGTCATTACCAATACCTGCACTCATCCCCATCTCCAACCACCACCTCTGATCTTTGGGACACACAACCCAAAGATCATTTGACTCAACCTGGGCCTATGACGCACTGCTGCTACCAACTTTTTACTACTTCTCACACTGTCAGGTCCTCACTTCTCTCCTTGCCCAACATAAATATCTCCATCATGATATTCAGAGAAAGGAGAGGACGGGTGGAAAAGAGCAGCGAGAGAATGTAGTATTCAAAGACACTTGGAAAGGTGTAGGGAGGGAGGATGTCCCAGGAAGAGAAACTGTGTGAGAAAGGTCTGTGAAAAGGGAGCAGGGTATAGTGAGCAGGAGCGGGGTATACTGAGCAGAAGCAGGGAATAGTGAGCAGTAGCTATGCAAAGACTCTTGGGGCTGGAGGAGAGGGTTGATTGGAGTTGAGCAGGGCAATAAGAGGTACAAGTGAGCAGACGGAGTGTGGGCTGCTGGCCCTGAGTGGTGGGGAGGCGCCGTCTGCTGTGAAGAAGGTCATTGACCTGGTAGAAATGATGTTTTAGGCAGGTTAATCTGGCCTCATATCAGTGAATATAAAACAAGAAATAAGTTAAGCTTTACTAATACTTGACATGGTCCATGAATATACCATGGAGTGCCAGAAGAACGAACAAATCTGTGTTGGAAGAAGTGCAGCCAGAATGCTCCTTAGAAGCAAGGGTGGCGAGATTTCGTCTCACATACTTTGGACGTGTTATCAGCAGGGACCAGTCCCTGGAGAAGGACATCATGCTTGGTAAAGTAGAGGGTCAGCAAAAAAGAGGAAGACCCTCAATGAGTTGGATTGACCCAGTGGCTGCAACAGTGGGCTCAAACATAACATCGATTGTAGGCATGGTGCAGGACGGGGTGGTGTTTCGTTCCGTTGTACACAGGGTCGCTATGAGTCGGAACCGCCTCAATGGCACCTAACAACAACAACAACACATCAATGCACGTAAGAGTGAACCTGAGGGGGTGGGGGAGGAGATCGATTGTGTGGACTGAAACTGGGAGGAGAAGCTAAAGATTAGAGAAAACATTAGAAGAGGAGATAATAAGACTTGGCTACCAAGGGTCATAGGGATGGAAAGGAAAAAAGTAGAAAATGCTGTAGCTGAGCAATTGGAACAAAGGTGGTGCTGGGGGACAGGAAGCTGGATGGTGTTCTCTGTTTACAAGTGATCTTTATGTCAGTGAAGACCCTGTGGATCACAACGGCCCCATCAGCAGCCCGTCAAGGGAATGGCGCGGGACCAAGCTGCTCTTCGTTCCCTTGTGAGTTGTGAGTCGGGCGCCAACTCCAGGGAAGCTACCAACAACGACACCAACAGCAACCCTTCACTGTGACATCCTGTTTGCCAGAACCGCAGAATCGGAGCATTGAGAAGAACCCGAGAAATCATTTAATCAACTCTCCCCATTTTGTCCATACGGGGCCAGGCATGTTTTATTGCTGCCTGTAGTCACCTTGTGTTTTACTGTTTCTTCTCAGTGGAGGTGGGGGGTGGGGGGGTGGGGGGGGCGGTGTCCCAGAGAAAGTGGTGGCTGTTCAGTACACTGCTGGGAGCAGCCACTTCCCCAGGAGATAGCACCCCGGGCCTGGCGCCCCCAGCAGGTACTGCCTGGGCAAACTGAATCAGTCACTAATGTGCTGAGCCCGGACAAATGACTGCTCGAGGCCCCTGCAGCTTTGAGGCCTGGGTGCTAGCAGGCCTGTGGGGGCCTCTGGGGGGCTGTGGGGGCTGTGGGGGCCTGTGGGGGCTGTGGGGGTGCTGGCTTCCCCCGTGGGCACTCATGCTTCCGTGAGGAGGTTTAACCTCTTCAGGTCTTCTTCTCACCCCTATTTAAGAGACAAGGTTTACAATGTTAGCACAAGAGGTAACCCAGCTACTCAAAAGGATAAACAAACAAACAAGCTAGTTGCCATTGAGTTGATTCTGACTCATGGCAACCCCCTGCGTGTTGGAGTAGAACTGGGCTCCACAGGGTTTTCAGTGGCTGATTTTTTGGAAGTAGATCGCCAGACTTTTCTTCTGAGGTGCCTCTGCGTAGACTCGAATCTCCAGCCTTTAGCAGCTGAGACTGTTAACTGTTTACACCACCCAGGGACTTAAAATGATAGGCAAGTATACATATGTCTGTGAGATCTTTCTCTGAGAGCTGGAAATAAGGGGCGGGAGTGCAGAGGATGAAAAGGGAAGGCGGTCACAGGCACACGAGGCAAATGGGCTGCTTCCCAGCAGGCCTGAGGCTGCCTTAAAAATGGACACTAAGCATTGTGGTTTGCTTGCCTGTCACACTTGGTCTTTCAGTCCTTCTTCCCTAACTCTGAAGCTGAACCAGGAAAGGCGAGCCAAGCCGAGTCACCCGTTGGCAGGTGGGTGGCAAGGGCTCCGAGCCAGGCGGCCTAATGAACCTGGCAGGGCTGGGGCCGGCACGGAGAGGTTGCCCTTCCTCTGCTCTTACTTCTCCTGGGAGGGCTGCGTGGCTTACCTGCACTTTATTTCTGTCACCAGTATTCTGCTCTGGCGCTACCAGTGTGATGACAGGTAGGACACGGTCACAGGTGATTACTCACTTCCGCGTCTGCCTGCAGAACCTTGCTAACCGGCCGCACACTCCCACCAGCCACCGGGATCCAAACCAGTTCAACCCAACTGTAAAGTTTTAAGCAGAGTCCGTACAAAACCACATGCCTTTGCAGGATATTGTTATTTTCTATGCCATTTGATGGCTGTTTGGAATATGGAAACTTTTTTCCGAAACTCAGGAATTCAGTTGTTTCAATGATTTAAAACATTTCCTCACTTGTTCAGTGGATAACCTGACAGTGGATAAGTTGAATAAACTTGAAAGGGTCCCGGTTTGCACCAGGCTTGTCCTCTGCGGCCCACATGCATCCTGCCCGGCTCGAAGCCGGAAAGGCAGAAGATCCGTTTACAGGTCTGCCAGAACGGATTGTTCCCAGGGCAGACATTCTTCTCTAAGGTCTCTGCCATGCTCAAGAGAGGCCCGTCACCCACAGATCAGTATTCAAAGGTGTCTTCTAACTTGCTCTGTTAATGAAACAATTAATGAAGCAAATCTTTATTTCAAAATCAGACAGACATACTGACAATAACAGACCTTTTCTTTTTTTTTTTTTTGCGTAAGAGCCTGCTAATAACAGACACAGAAAGAGCATAATTTTTTAAAAGTCACTAAATTGTAAATAAAATAAACACTGATAATGTATTTCAAATTAATGTAATACAACTTTTACGTTCTTTTGTAACTAAAAACAACATTTTAATAATATCTATTTGAAAATGAGGAGCCCTGGTGGTGCAGTGATTAAGAGCTCAGCTGCTAACCAAAAGGTCGGCAGTTCGAATCCGCCAGCTGCTCCTTGGAAACCCTATGGGGCAGTTCTACTCTGTCCTACAGGGTCGCTATGAGTAGGAAGTGACTTGACGGCAATCTGTTTGGTTTTTTTCTTTGTAATTTGAGTATGGGGAGGGGACTAGCAATTTAACGGGGTCCCTGAGTGGTGCAAACAGTTAACGCGCTCAGCTATTAAACCAAAAGGCTGAAGGTTCAAGTCCACCCAGAGGCACCTCAGAAGAGAGTCCTGGTGATCTATTTCTGAAAAATCAGCCATTAAAAACCCTGTGGAGCACAGTTCTATTTGACACACATGGGGTCACTATGAGTGGGAATCAACTCGATGGCAACTGGTTAGCAATTTAATGATGATAATAATAATAAAAGAAATCTTACGAAAAGGTTCTGAGTTTTTAAAATGTTAAATATCTGCCTAGAATTGTTTGCAACTGTCATAACACAAACATGACCTTTCTAAAATTGTACCAAGTGCTAAGAAATGAAACAAAAATCAATTAACAAAGCGTATATGTAATTCAGATGATGCACACAATCATATAACTTCGCTGTATCTCCTGAGAAAGGAAGGAATACAAATTAATATGAAATTACGTGAGGCTGCAAAAATCCTTTTTAATAAGTCGTATGGTTTTTTTAAAGCAGAATCACCAACCTGAAGAATAACATTTTGTTGTTTATTTAAGGTGAGAGAAACGTTTTCATTTTTACTTAAAATCTTTTTCTTGATTGACTTTTAACTTTGCTTTATCTTAAGCGTTTCACAAAGTTTTCCATAATCAGATGAAAACAGAGAAATAGACGCTCGTGTTAAACCTACGTCTCAACAAGTTAATATGTGATAGTGAGTCGTGTGTGTGTTTTAAGGTTTAGAAAAAGCAACAGATTTATTGCATCAAGAAAACAGTCTATTTTCATTGATTAGCTCACATGGCCAAGAATTTTTGGGTTTAGTCCCATCTTCACTGCCTTCCCCAAGTGAAGTAACAAATCACAGGATTTCAGCTGCTTTTCTGTCGAAGTGCAATGTCGCTGGGAGCACGCGTTTCAGAACCAAACAACCATACTGTTTAGAATAGTAATTTCCAGTAGTTTGTAGTTGCCTTGGATTCAGTGACTCCTGAATGCTGTTGGCCTCTGCAATTTCCATCCACCCAATCTCTCTGCAGAGTGACAGAGCCCTTCCCTCAGGGCTGTCCAGCCACCTGTGGTCTCTCAGCCCCTGCAGGTGCTGCCGGTTGACTTCACCCACCCAAGATGCCGATGTATCATCTCTTGGCGAGGTAGGTTGTGTCCTGGCATGAACTCAGGCTTTGGATCGAGACAGACCTGAGCTCATCCCGCCCTGCCATAAACTATCTGGGTGATTACATCTTCTGAGCCTCAGTGCCATCTCTGCAAACCAGGACTAGGTCATTCTGATTCACACTGAGGAAGCTGGGGCGCTGCATGCAAAAACATAAGTAAAACCTCTGGCGCAATGCTTGGCATGTATGTAGCAGAAGCTCAGTGCCCCTTAAGGAAACACTCTCCCCTTCCCCTTCCCCACCACCCCTGTTAACCACTAATAAACTAATAAAATGCCATTTTATATAGATTTCCAAGGTTCAAGTGGGTTTAACCTGGCTCACATGACCTTGGGCAAGCCATGTGATTTCCTTCAACTTCTGTGTTTTCATCTGTAAAATGAGTCCAGTAAGGCTCAAGCAAGATGGCAGCCGTGGAAGTGCTTTGTAAACAGTAAAACATTAAATAAATGTTACAAACATACCTTTAAACACACATTATTCTTACATCAGCCTGGTGAGTAAGGAGTTACTATACTCCTACCTATGAGAAACTGAGGCTCAAGTGTGTTAAAGTGAAGTCATACAGCTGGAGTGAAACTAAAAAAATGATGATGTTATCCTAAAATATTACACTATAATACTAATTGTTAAATGTTATAATTTTAATACCATATTCAAACATTACACTGATAGTATTCACATATAACACCGTACTCAAATATTACACTAGAATACTGATGCTCAATATCTAATTATCACACTCAAATATTAGGCTATAATACGAATACAAAAAAAACAACCGGTTGCCATAGAGTTGATTCTGACTTATGGTGACCCTACGTCTTTCAGAGTAGAACTGTGCATAGAGTTTTCAATGACTATGACCTTCTGGAAGCAGATCACTAGGACTTTCTTCCAAGACCCCTCTGCTTGGATTAAAACCACCAACCTTTCAGTTAGTAGCTGAGTTTGTAACCATTCGTGCCACCCAAGGACTCCAATACTCATGTACTGTAGCTGTAATGCTATCTTCAGAGCTTTCTTGTAATTATTTCTTTATTTTGTGCTTTTACCGTTTGTTTCTAAGTCATGTCTTTGTGAACCTCTGTCTCCTGCCATCTAGTCTGAAGTTCCTTATAGACTAGGGCTCTGCTGCCTTCACAGCTCCTCACAGGCACAGCTGTGCACGGTGACCTGCGTTAAATGCTTTAGGTGGACCAGCTCCTTCTGTCTGTGTTCTGCTGTCATTGCTCTAAGGCAAGGCAACTTTTGCCTCCTCCCTGAAGACTTTCCTGCTCAATCCCAGTTACGTGTTCTCTCCCTTTCCTGATGTATAGGCAAGCTAAGAGGTGACACCACTGGGTTTCCAAGTATGTTCAATGTTCTGTGATGGTTTCCTGTTGTCAATTCCTTCTGGTTATTATTTCCTGTGAGAATAGGAACCATGTTTTTAAATTAGGGTAAAAATACATATAACAAAACATTTGCCAATTCAACAGTCTCTACATGTATAATTCAGTGACATCGATTACGTCATGTTGTATAACCATCACCACCGTCTATTTCCAAATTATTCCACAACCATTAACAGAAACTCAGTGTTCCCTAAGTAAAGACTCTCCCTTCCTCCTTCCCTCCCACCCTTGTTAACCACTGTAAACATTGATCTCTGTATATTTGGTTATTTCATGTAAGTTGGGTCCTACAATACTTGTCCTTTTATAACTGACTTATTTCACTCAGCTGAATGTTTTCAAGGTTTATCCACATTGTCATCATATGTATCAGGACTTCATTTCTCTTTGTGGCTGCAGAATATTCCATTTTATGTATACACCAGTGTCTGTGTATACCAGTCAGGAAAGGTGTGTGTCAGAGTTGTATACTTTCACCATACCTACTTAATTTCTGTATGCTGAGCAAATAATCTGAGAAGCTGGACTATATGAAGAAGAACAGGACAACAGGATTGGAGGAAGACTCATTAACAACCTGCCTAACGCAGATAACACAACCTTGCTTGCTGAAAGTAAAGAGGACTTGAAGCACTTACTGATGAAGATCAAAGACCACAGCCTTCAGTATGGACTACACCTCAACATAAAGAAGACAAAAATCCTCACAACTGGACCAATAAGCAACATCATGATAAATGGAGAAAAGGCTGAAGTTGCCAAGGATTTCATTTTACTTGGATCCACAATCAACACCCATGGAAGCAGCAGTCAGGAAATCAAGCGACACATTGCATTGGGCAAATCTGCTGCAAAAGACCTCTTTAAAGTGTTGAAAAGCGAAGATGTCACCCTGAAGACTAAGGTGCACCTGACCCAAGCCATGGTATTTTCAATCGCATCATATGCATGCGAAAGCTGGACAATGAGTAAGGAAGACCGGAGAAAAATTGACGCCTTTGAATTGTGGTGTTGGCGAAGAATACTGAATATACCACGGACTGCCAAAAGAACAAACAGATCCGTCTTGGAAGAGGTACAACAAGAATGCTCCTTGGAAGCAAGGATGGCAAGACTACGTCTTACATACTTTGGACATGTTGTCAGGAGGAATCAGTCCCTGGAGAAGGACACCGTGCTTGGTTAAGTAGAGGGTCAGCAAAGAAGAGGTAGACCCTCAACGAGATGGATTGACACAGTGGCTGCAACAATGGGCTCAAGCATAACAATGATTGTGAGCAAGGTGCAGGACCAGGCAGTGTTTCGTTCTGTAGCACACAGGGTCGCTGTGCGTCAGAACTGACTTGACGGCACCTAACAACAATGTCTGTACGACATTTCGTTGCTCCATTCATCTGTTGATGGACATTTAGTTGCTTTCACCTTTCAGCTATTGTGAAAAGTGCTGCGGTGAGCACTGGTGTACAAGTATCTGTTTGCATTCCTGCTTTCAATTCTTTTAAAAAAATTTTGTTGTTGTTGAAAATACGCACAGCAAAACACACAGCAATTCAACAATTTCTGCATGTACATTTCAATGACATTGATTACATTCTTCAAGCTGTGCAACCATTCTCACCCTCCTTATCCAAATTGTTCCTCCCCTGTTAACATAAACTCATTGCCTCTTAAGCTTCCTATCTAAAATTTTGAGTTGCTGTTGTCAATTTGATCCCATATAGATAGTTCTTTAAAAGAGCACAATGCTCAGGGCAGACATTGTTTACTACCTGAGGTAAACTATTGTTTGGTTTAAAAAGGACTTCAGGGGATATTTTTGGTTTAAGGTTTAAAGATTATCTCAGGGTTATAGTTTTGGGGGTTCATCCAGCCTCAATAGTTCCAGAAAGTCTAGAGTCCATGAGAATTTGAAATTCTGTTCCATGTTTTTCCCTCTTTTGATCAGGATTCTTCTGTAGAATCTTTGATCAAAATATTCAGTAATGATCCTGCTTTCAATTTTTTTAGGTGTGTAACTAGGATTGGGATTGCTGGGAGGAACCGTGTTTTATTAAGTGCTTAATAACACCTAACAAATACTTGTTGATAGATCTGTTAGTTGAACTGCAGCACCTAGGCCTCAGTTTCTCACAGGTAAAATGTCAGTCCCTAAATACTGACATTACCAGATAATATTCACACTACAGAAAAGGCCAAAGACGCAGGACTGAGCGCCAGATCCAGAGGAACCACATGGATGGGTGTATTTCAGGACAAAGCAGGGGAAAAGTTTGAACTTAAATTCTTGGTTTTTGAGAGCCCACTGACAACAAAATCCTGCAAACATTTTAATATATAAGAGTTGTTTTAAAGCTCAAGTTGGTTTCCCTATATGATATAGTCTTGAGAAGTTTGCATTCTTCAAAAAATGCCTTAATGCTGTATAAAAACTCACTTATTGATAAATGGATAAGCTGTCACACAAGAGGAATTATTTTCGTAAGGGAACACATGGAAAATATACAGACTTCACCAGTAGTTGAGCAACGCAAATGGAAACGACTTACATAATTAGCCTACATGTTTCAAAATGAACATGTGCTGTGAGGGCCAGTCCTCAACAAAATGCTACATCCATACATAGCTGGTTACGATGTAAATTGGTTCAACCCTTTGGAAAATCAGGTAGCAATTCAGATGCAAGGACCATACAAATGTTTATATTCTTTGATCCAGTAATCCTACTTCTTGGAATCTGTCCTAGGCAAAGAATCCAAAAGAAGTTGAAAGCTATGTGTTTGAAAGCGCTCACTATAATCTTTATTTTTGGTATCGAAACTTGGAGACAAGCTAATAATACCCACCTCTTGTGCTGGGCTCAGCAGTACAGAAGCAGCTTCCATCCGTCATCTCTTTGACTTCACTGTGTCCCTGCGAGGTAGGTGCTATTCGCGCCTCCCCTTTATAGATGAAGAGATGCGTGTTCAGAGTGGCGAAGGTGCACAGATGACAATGTTGGGAAAAAACAGAACCAGCCTGAGGTTTTCTGATTCTGCCTCACCCCTGTGTGTGACACACATTTGTCTAGTGCTTGGGTAAGAGTTAGCTTCGTGAACTTGATGGAATAAATATCTTGCCATTAAAACAATCACCATGACGGCAATATTTTAAAAGACACAGTTGCCATAGAGTTGATTCCAGCTCATGGCAACCCCGTGTGTGTCAGAGTAGTACTATGCTCCATAGAGTTTTCAATGGCTGATTTTTCAGAAGTAGATCACCAGGTCTTTCTTCTGAGGTGCCTCTGGGTGGACTCAAACCAACCTTTTAGTTAGCAGCTAAGCATATTAACCATTTGCACCACCCAGGGACTCTGAAGGCAATATAGAAATATTAAAAAAACAATAAAATAAAACTTGATTGAAAAACACAAAGTATCAAAATCACATCTTTGCTGTGATTATTATACATAAAATTAGGTAGCCATATTAGTTAAGGGCTGGAAGGGAAAGGAGGGAGAAAAAGAAAGAAAGAGAGACGCCTTTTTATTTTGGTAGCATTTTGTTTATAATTTTGTATTACTATGAACCACCTGGTACCCTTTAACTCTTTAGTGGAATCATAATTTACTTTGGAAAAATAAGAATATAGAGAGAAGAGTTCCACTTGGTTGCACTCACTCTGAGAACTCTAACTATAAAAGTGCCTGGAAATCAAATAAGGCTTTTCATGGAATTATCGATGACAGAGTAACAAAGCCTGCGCAGGACGGGCCAGTGCTGCTGGCAGAGGCTGGGGCTGGCGTCGCAAGTCCCCTGGACTGGCTGCTTCATCTCAATGACACTTGTGAAATGAGTCTTGTGAGGAGCGTGGGGAGGTGGGAACTCCTTGTGAGGCCCACAAAAGAGGGCTGGGCTTGCCGATGGCATCAGGCTCTGGGAGTCTGGAGGAGTCGCTCACCATCGTCCCAGGCTCCAGTGATTAAATGCTGGATTAAAGAGGAAACATTCCTTCCACCCGCCCTGCCCCCCAGTCCCGGCTCATCAGGCCCATTCACAGCGCTCCTTCCAAAAAATATTGACAAGGGTACCTTCCATTCATCGCCCTCCCAGCTGACGCTGCCACCCAGACAAAGGGGCTTCAGGGGGTTAATTAAAACCAGGTAACCGAAGGAATCAGCGACCAACACTTCAAAAATGCCACAGGGGCTCTGGGGCAGGGACAAGACATACGGTGTGAAAGCACCTCCTGGACACCGCTCTGGCAGTGGCTGCGCTGGCTGATCTTCTGATCTTCTTGGGCTGACAGACACGAGGAACTAGCTTCTTCCCGCTTTACCCTTCTCCTGACCAAGCTTGCTGTCTACCTGCCCATCTTAGTTTAGCTAGTTTTCTGTCTTTTCCAGACACGACTGGCATCTGCCAACATCATTATTAGTCTCTTCATCAAACTGACGTGGATATTTAGTTCTCCTTTGTCACCGAGGGCGTGCCTTTTCAGAAATATTCTCACAGAACATGGAAGATGCTGGTAGACAAGCTGGTGTCCTGGGCTGAGCTTAATATGACCTCAGTCTGACATACCAGATCACAGCAGGGCGACAGAAATGTGGAAAGGCTGGGGAGAAAGCTTTGCAGAAATAGTGCCTGGACTAAAGACATACACACTGTTTAGACTCTAAATATTCATCCGATTTTCATTTTTTAAAAAGGAAAATGTTTTGCATTAAAAACAAAAACAAAAAAATCCATTGCCATCGAGTCAATTCTGACTCACAGTGACCCTATAGGATGGAGTACAACTGTCCCATAGGGTTTCCAAGAGCAGCTGGTGGATTCGAACTGCTGACCTTTTGGTTAGCAGCCACGCTCTTGACCACTGTGCCGTAGTGCCTTTAAACAGGGGCATTCACTAAATACAAGTTGCAGGTGAATAAATGAGTGATTTAGGGAGTAAGAACATAAGAATCATGCCAGATTGTCACTTACCACCTGTTTGACCTTAGACAAGTTACCTAAGCTCAGTTTCCTCATCTGAACAATGGGGATAATAATAATAACAATATTTGCCTCACAGTACTGTTATGGGGACTGAAAGCATTAATATATACAAAGCAGTTTGATTAGATTGGTCACATAAAACATGCCATGTAAGCATTAGCTATTGTTCTTATTTCCTTACATTGAGAGGTGTATTAATAGCAACCTCTTCCTGTGGTGCTAAATAGAACAGAAATGCCAATATCAAGAGGGACAATTCTGATTATTTCTTTATATTGTAGACCCTTAAGTACAATTCTAAACAAACATGTTAGTATATGGAATTCAGAAGCTTCTTCAAATGCAAAAATCATGGGAATACAAGGATGGTTTGATATTATGAAATCTGTGATCATAATTCAGTATATTAATAAGTCATAGGAGAAAAACCCCACAATTATGTGTTTGGTTGCCCAAAGAGCTTTTTATCAAAATCAACAACCACTTTTGGTTTAAAAAGCTTCAATCAGGAATAGATGGATACATCCTGGACATGATAAAGGCACATCTAAATACATACACACGTATCATTTGAAAAACACTATCATGATGCTTAATGGTAAAATGCAAGAAGCATTTTCCTATTATCAAGGATAGGACAATATTGACTACTATGGACACAATATTATTCTGGAGGTACTAGCCAATGCAATTAGACAAGAGGGAAAAAAAGCTATAAATATGGGAGGGAATTTTTTGCAGATGATATTATCGTATATCTCCAAAACTCATAAATAATCAATTGAAAAACTGTTAGAGATAGAGATACAACTAAGTCAAGTGCCTGGTAGAAAGTTAGTTATATAAAAATTAGTAGTTTTTCTACATGTAAATACAGAGGGATTGAATTGACTAGTCTCAGTCCAGCAGGCTGGATGAACTTTGTGCCTCTGCAAACCTGAGCAGAGGGCTGTGACTTGATGCATTTCTGTTGGATAAACTCAAGTGGCGATTTGGACAGCAAGGCAGTTCTTCATCAGGACACACCTTCTTTTTTGCTTCGGATTACCTGCTGGCAGGAACTAAGAGTTTGTCTGTTACATGTGCCATGTGTGTCAAATTGGAGTCTTTGAAGTTGTTCAAATAAAGAGGATTAGCCATAGTTCTAGGGGGACATAAAGACTAAGCCAAAAAGAAGTAGAATTCACATGGTTTTCTGCATCTGTTAACCTGACGTAGACGCATCTCCTTGTACTATGTGGGTATTTTATGCACCGTTTGCATTGAAAAAGTCACAGATATAACCAATTCTGTATGGTACTACACCTCTTGTATCCTTGAAGAAAGAAGATGTTCCACCATCATCTTAATAGTATATCTAATACCAAACGGCAGTGCAATTCAATTAGAAAGTTATTTCTCAGAACACTAAATTGACATGTGAGCTCCAAACACTGTATATTGCTTTTAAGCTGACTTCCTGATCTCCTGCCATCAAACCTCACATGCTCTTCATTCTGATTTG
This sequence comes from Dugong dugon, assembly GCA_030035585.1. Lineage (NCBI taxonomy): Eukaryota > Metazoa > Chordata > Mammalia > Sirenia > Dugongidae > Dugong > Dugong dugon. The sequence continues at coordinate 3,617,565 of CM057473.1, read as the reverse complement.
CTCTAAGAATTTATTCATTTTTTCACTAAAATGTATTTTAAGGACTGAAGCTATAGTTAACATTTTTGTAATCATGTGATTTTTTTTCTTATTTATTCTCCACGGTCAAATACACATAATTAAAAAATGTGCTACCATTTTCAAGTGCTGACTCATCAGGTAACACAGGACTTGGTAAGTGACGTAAAACTTCTCCCACAATCTCTAAGCCCTTAATACTGCATGCTCATGTGTTTCACCCAGAGAATCAGAAGGATGCTGTTTGATAACATAGATGCCAACAGAACAGAGTGTGTGTAGATGTTTGTAGAAAATTTAAATTAAAAAAGCCATTCATTTAGAAAAGACTCAAATATGTATCTTAAAAAGAAGCTTGACGAAGTCTGGGGCTATATAATGTTTTCATGACAGATACTTGTAAATATGTAAATGTCAAAAATAATTATAGAATAGAAAATCATTCCGTTCGGGGCTCCCTGCATATATCTCACGACATAAACCAAGGGAAGTGAGGCTTCATTTTAACATAGAAGAGCCCTTTCCTGGAAGCAAGTCCAACAGAAACCCTCATACTTTCTAGAAAGGTAAATTTATGGTCTTTATTCTCTTCCAAAGGACTCTTTCTTTTGCTAGAGAATCTGCAAAAATGATAAAAGAACAACCTCCGTTAGTATAACAGCTTCTCAAGAGCCCAGTCAATAATTTTTTTGGTTAAAAGATTTTTTTTTTTTTTCCCGGCAGATACAGCTTTGCTTCTCTTATTTTGACTTCCTCCTCAATTGGGTTTGTGATCATTTTTTAAGTAAAATTTAAAATAAAAATAACTGATGCACTTACTTAGCATTTCTACTTTTAATTTCATTCATTCACTCATTCATTTATTCAACAAATATACACTGGAAACCTACTATGTTCCAGGCGCTCTTCTAGACCCTGAGGTATAGCAGGAAACAAAATTCTTATCCTCATGGAGTTTATATTCTGATTCTGATGAAGATAAAAAACTGGTGACTTTAAACATTTGAAGTCTATCAGATGCTGAGTTTGTCATTAAAAATAAAGAGAAAAGCAAGCTCAGGTCAATACATATATGTCGCTAATCTAAATCAATCATTGGGCATCCTGTACTGATTCACCTCCCTAACTGCACAAATAGAAAAACATCCTTTTCCAACTGACATTCCCATCTGAGGGGAGTAGTCGGCTGTTGGAATTTTCAGGCTGCTCCAAGCTAGTGTGAAGTGCCACAGTGGGAAAGGGGGGGCACTTGTGTCAGAGGAATCTGCTTTCAAATCCTGCCCCTTGCTATGAATCAGCCATTTTATCAACATGATAAGACAGTGGATATAGGCATCATTTACCAAAAAGGTGTTCTGCCCTACGCTGTGCTGACTCATTGATCCCTCTGTACCCCTGTTTCCTGGTGGAAATCGACGGAGTTGGGCAAGATGGTCTCTAGGGTCTCTTTCAACCCCAGCTGCTTCTGTGACTCCAGGTGGGGTGACCAGTTGTCCAGGTTTGCCTGGGACTGAAGTGTGTTCAGGACGTGAAACGTTCGGTGCCCAAACCAAGAGAGCCCAGGCAAACCGGGCTTAACTCCAGGCTTCCTCAGGACTGGGCTGGTGACTTTAACAACAGGATGTGTCCACCGAATACTTCAGATTAGCCTCACCCTCCCGAAGAATCCAAGCTTGAAGTTAGCCAAGAAACAAAGCCACAGCCACGTGACACCCCCAGCTCTTCGTTCATCCCTTCATCTCCCCTAGTAGTTTTCTAGGTTTAAACTGTTTCACAAACCTGTTTTTAATCACCTACAGCCATGGTTTTAGGTTAGGTAACCAGCTGTTACACAGCAGGCCAGCAATTTCAGCAGACTGGGGAACAGTCCCAGAAACTGTCTCAGTTCGACTTGCTGCTTCTGTTTCTGTTGGTAGGAAGATAGCAGAATGGCTGTAATCTCAGCCCTGGCCTCGACAGAAGCATCCTCTAGTGAATGTTAATGCAAGTTTCTTCCCTTGCTCCTCCTCCTCCTCTTTATTTTTATTCTCTGTCTCATTATTATTACCATTACATTACTATTATTATTACTGTTACTACCAAAATTGTGGTGTTTGGCGAAGAATATTGAATATACCATGGACTCCCAGAAGAAGGGACAGATCTGTCTTGGAAGAAGTACAACCAGAATGATCCTTGGAAGCAAGGATGGCAAGACCATGTCTCACATACTTCGGACATGTTGTCAGGAGGGATCAGTCCTTGGAGAAGGACATCGTGTTTGGTAAAGCAGAGAGTCGGCGAAAAAGAGGAAGACCCTCAACAAGATGGATTGACACAGTGGCTGCAACAATGGGCTCAAGCATAACAACGATTGTGAGGATGGCGTAGGACTGGGCAGTGTTTCATTCTGTTGTACATGGGGTCGCTGTGAGTTGGAACCGACTCAACGGCACCTAACAATGACAGCAACCAAAAGGCAGTCACCTCCACGGGAACAGCAATGACCGATGTGTGCAGGAAGCTTTCAGAGCCCGATGTTATGATTCTGAGTGGAGGCTGCACACTTTGAGGAGGTCCCGGTGGGGAGGCCAGCTCTGCCAGCCCCAGCTGAGATATCACTTAACAGTGTGAGGCCCGCAGGGGCAGGGCCCGCTCAACATGTTTGCAAGATGTGTAGCTATTAGCAACACCTTAGCGCACACTAATTAACAGGGAACGTGGCCAACGCACCCAGCCCTAAAGCCGGCCAAACTGCATCAGGGTTTGGGTTCTAAATTGATACGAAAAAATAACTCCCCACAGGTGTGTTGTGAGGCGCGCCTTTCCCCAGCAGGTGGCTTGTTTGCTACGCTTTAGCTACAGTAGATCCCAAAGTGCCAAAAACTCCAGGGTTACGAGTTTATTAAGGCCACTTAAATTGGTTAAGTGTATCCACTATTTCAGCCGAGTGGCAGATACCGTACACACGCGCCACCACCACGGACAACAAAAACCCAAACCAGTTGCTGTTGAGTTGATTCCAAAGCATGGTGGCCCTGTGCGTGTCAGAGTAGAGTTGTGCTCTGTAGGATTTTCATGGCTGTGACCTTTTGGAAGCAGATCGCCAGGTCTTTTTCCCAAGGCAACTCTGGGTGGACTCGAACCACCAACTTTTTAGTTAGTAGCACAGTGCTTAACCGTTTGCAACACCCAGGGTCTCCACACCTGCACTAACCTCTGCCGCCCCCTCTCCCCTTGAATCCTACACCAGGAGCAACCTGGGTGTTCGATCCTGCCCTGCCAGTGACCGTCCTACAGGTGCACTATTTTCTAAGCCTTGTAATGGATGAAACCTACTCTCTGCTGTAAGACACTCACATTGCCCTTTAAATTACCCCCATTAATCAAGCAGGAAATGATTTTTTCCTCTCACTTTTATAGTGAAATCTTTCCATCCTGTATTTCCCTAATCAGATCAGTAGACGAGTTCTATTTCTTATAAAATCACTCCTTTATATTTAATTAATCAGCAGTTTGAAACCACTGGCGGCTCCGTGGAAGAAAGACGTGGCAGTCTGCTTCCGTAGAGATTTATAGCCTTGGAAACCCTGTGGGATCACCATGAGTTGGAATTGACCGGAAAGCAGTGGGTTTGGTTTGGGTTTTACTTAATCAGTAGCTTGTTTGGCAGATAATCACCGTAACAGTTGTTTACTTGGTTTCTCTTATCTGGGGTTTTCGTTTGGTTTAAGGATACCAAGTGGTGCAATTGTTTAGTGCTCGGCTGCTAACTGAAATGTCGGCAATTTGAACCCGCCAGAGACTCCACGGGAGGAAAGACCTGGTGATCTGCTCCTGTAAAGATTACAGCCCAGGAAACCCTATGGGGCAGTTCTCCTCTGTCAAATAGGGTTACTTATAAGTCAGAATGGACTCAATGGCACACAACAACAGCAAGGAAATTTAATGTGGGTCAAGGAAATGAGGTCACTGGCATTGCCACTTTCGCGGATTTCATTGCCCTAGACACCTATTTATTTATTGCTTTTTTGCCCCCCCCTGCCCCCATGTTACCCTCTATAGGAAGGTGGCAAGTTTTACCATTGCATAAATGAACACTTTACGAATGGTAAAATAGCACCTCTGTGCAACAGTGAGGAGTCCCTGGGTGGTGCAGGCTGCTAACTGAAAGGCTGGAGGATTAAGTCCACCCAGAAGCACCTTGGAAAAAAGGCCTGGCAATCTAATTCCCAAAACACAGCCACTGAAAACCATATGGAGCACAGTTCTGCTCTGCAGTACACGGGCTCTCCTAACTCAGGGCTGACGCGATGGCAACTGGTTTATGCAACTATAATCCTACCAGAGTTAAAAAAAAAAAAAAGGATAAAATCCAGAATCTCCCAAATCTCAACATAAAAGCCTACTTTATTTGTGAGGTTTTCTCACCAGAGTGAGGTTACAGGGGGATTTGGGTTCGTTCTCTGCATTGCAGAAGAGATTCCAGTCTCCACTGGGAAGTTGGTCAGACACCATGTAAGATCCCTTTCAGGATACACAGCATACCAGTTGTTATGGGTTGTGGGGTGGGGGAGGTAGGGGAGAAGGATAATCAGAGAGGGATGGTAGACAAGATTTTCACTTTTTATTTTATCCCCTTTAGTATGTTAAAAAATTAAAACAATGTGTCTTGCTTTTGAATAATAATAATAAAAAATTAAGATCCCTTTATAGACTGTGATTCAACGATTCCCTGCTTGCTTGGTTGTTTGAGCAGATCTAAAGGTGCTGCTGACTCAGTGCCGCCCCCTAGGGGAGGTGGTGACCGTGTTGTCAGGCGCAACAAAGGGCCACATACAAACCAGAAGGCAGGAGGTGCCTTGTGGTGATCTCCACCACTGAACCAAGGTTGGTCAAGCCCTCTTATCTGGGGGGCACTTTCAAGGGAGTAAGGAGCCCTGGTGGCGCAGTGGTTAAAGCATTTGACTGCTAACTGAAAGGTCAGTGGTTTGAAACCACCAGTGGCTCCAAGGGAGAAAGAGGTGGCAGTCTGCTTCTGTAGAGATTTACAGCCTTGGAAACTTATGGGGTCGGTCTGAGTCGGAATCAACCTGACGGCAGTGAGCTTTCAAGGGAGTGGGAGGAGCAGCTGCAGCAGGAAGAGAGATGATAGCCAAAGGGACTTGGTGCCTTTGACACCTTTCCCAGCTGAGCTCACAGGGGTGCTGTGAGGATCGCTGCTTGCTGATTACATGCTGGTGAGCACGCGTGATCCTTGGAGGAAAGGCCAGCCACTTAGTGCAAAATAACAACCAAACATTGCTCCTAATTTTGTCTAATGACTTTCTCTCAAAGTTCAGTCTTGGGCTGGCCTCACTTTTCAGTGCCTCATACACCATGTCTCATAAACTGTGAGAGGCGGTGGTGGCTGAGTGGTAGAATTCTTGCCCTCCATGCGGAAGACCCGGGTTTGATTCCCGGCCAATGTACCTCATGTGCGGCCACCACCTGTCTGTCAATGGAGGCTTGTTGTCGCTCTGATGCTGAACAGGTTTCAGTGGAGCTTCCAGACTAAGATGGACTTGGAAGAAAGACCTGGCAATCTACTTCTGAAAGAAAACCCTATGGGGTCCAGTGGTCCACTCCACAACCAATCATGGGGATGGCACAGGACGGTGCAGTGTTTCGTTCCATTGCACCCGGGGTCACCATGAGCTGGGGGTCGGCTGGATGGCAGCCAACAGCAGCAACAGCTGGACAAGCCACCCGAAGCTGCGGACGGCTGCCTTTCACGGCCCCTCCACGAGGCGCTCGCTGTCCGATCTCTGTGCTCATCGGATAACCCCTCTCCTCCAGCAGACCTCTCAGCCACATGCAGCGATCCCCGCTTTGAGTCTAAAACCTGCTCACCGGCTGCTTTACCAAATGCCAAAAACGAAACGGTTGCTGTCCAGTCAATTCCGACTCACGGCGACCCCACAGGTGCAGAGTAGACCTGTGCCTCATGGGGTTTTTGAGGCTGTGACGTTTCAAAAGCAGGTCGCCAGGCCTTTCTTATGACGCACCTCGGGGTGGGTTTGAACGGCCAACCTCAGTTAGTAGTTCAGCGTTTAACTGTTTGCACCCCCAGGGACTCCTCGTTTCCAGACAGAGAGGGGAAAATTTGACTTCTGAGCGCTCAGCAGCCATCCGGGTGATAGGTGTGGGGACAGGTATCTCTCTCTCCACCTTCTCCAGGGATTGCTGCCCCCGGGCTGGAAAGCAGGAAAAGACACGGTTCCTTTCTCCTCTCCCAACATCATTCCGTCTACCCTTCCCTTCACGATGCGGCTTTACGTCCAGCGATGGCAAGCCTGCAATTAAAAGCAACCATTGTTACAGGCTGTTGTTTTGCGGGAGCAAATACCCTCCATGTGTTGATTTAGAACGTTTCAGGGGAGTCACGATGAGGCTGCTCCACTTGTTCAATGCCAAGCCAACTACTTTAGAAAGAGGACCATATGCTGCCTTTACAATGTCCCTTTGGTGTTTAATTTGATGAAACAGTGCGCCATAATCAGCTGTGAGGACATCAGCCGTGATTGATGGGCAGTGACGCACGTGGAATAACTCTGATTTCAGTATCACCACGCTAATCCCATTAGACGCTTGAGTTGACTTGTTGTGGGCTACCTTAAGAAAAGTTATTTCTTTAATGGTCAAATTGCCGTGAGGTCTGGAAGATCTAATGTATCATAAAACCCATTAAATAACCCGCCTGGCAGCCCACCCTGCTAGGCAGCGTGCTGCTGTGTGGGGGATCGTGGCCAAAGATGCCAGCGTTCATTTACACACCAGCCAGTGGAAGCCTCCAGGAAGGAGCTGAGTGTGTAGAAAGATGTCTACTCCGAGCCGGTGCCCCTTAAGCTCCGGTGTGCCAAGGGGTCACTGGATTCTCCTTAAAACACACATTCTGATTTAGCAGGTTTGGGGGGGCCTGAAATTCTGCGTTTCTGACAAGGTGACGCGGATGTTGCTGGTCCAAGGACCATCCTTTGCATAGGGAGGTGCCAGAGGACTTTTGAGAATATTCATAATAGCAGCTAGTTGCCTTGCTTCAACAGACCCCCTCTAAAATTCAAATATCATCCACACCCTGGTTTGGCAGAGACAATCTTTTAGAGAAAGGGAAACTAAAACCCACAGGATGAATTTCTTAATTTTGCCCAATACCAGCCTGTGGAGGCTCTGGATACCGTGCTTTAACCAAAGATGGAGCCAGCCGATGTATTCAATCCTATATGAAAAGCACTACAGGGCAGAGGTTAAAAAAAAGAAAAATAGTGTGTGGGTGCATCTTTATCAGTTCGTGCTACTGTGCTGCCTGCAGGCATGGATTCCCCAATGAGCAAGGTATGCACGGGCTTACTTGTGCTTACTGAACTAATCTGTAGTGCACAATTTCATATGGGTTTCACCACAGATATAAAATTGTATACTACAGATTAGTAAGTAAACACAAGTAGGCCCATGGGTACCTTGCTTACTGGTTAATCTACCCTTGGGTGCCTGGGATGTTGCTATGATGCTGGAAGCTATGCCACCGGTATTTCAAATACCAGCAGGGTCATCCATGGTGGATAGGTTTCAGCAGAGCTTCCAGACTAAGCTAGGAAGAAAGACCTGGTGATCTATTTTCAAAAATTAGCCAATGAAAACCTTATGGATCCCAAGAGAATGTTATCTGGTTTAGTTCTGGACAATGAGCCCTGCAGCCTGGAAGGCATTAACAACAGCTGTGACAGTGGACTCAGACATGCCAACCATCATGAAGATGCGGCAGGACTGGGCAGCGTTTTACTCTGTTACAGAAGGTCACCGCGAGTTGGAGCCGACTGGACGCCAACTGTTAACAACAACATGTGTTGTGAATACTTGATGTGTGTGTTATGCGCATTCATTTATTGAATCTTTACTTTCAACTCCATGCGGCACATTCTATTATCATCATCCCCATTTTACAGATGAAGAAACCAATGCACAAACCAGTTAAATAACTGAAGTCACAGAGCTTATAAGTAGCAGAAATAAAATTCAAAGCCTCGTTTTATGACTGCACAGTGCCTCTCTATTTTTTTAACCCCTGCCCTGTAGTGCTTTGCATATAGGATTTAATATGTTGGCTGGCTCCATCTTTGGTCAAAGCATGTTATCCAGAACCTCCATGGGCTGGTAAACCCAGACCAAACCAAACCTATTGCTGTCAAGTTGATTCTGACTCATAGCGACCCTGTACGACCGAGTAGAACTCCCCCATAGAGTTTCCAAGGAGCGCCTAGTGGATTCAAACTGCCGACCTTTTGGTAAGTGGCCGTAGCACTTAACCACTACACCACCAGGGTGTCCCCCACGGGCTGGTACTGGGCAAAATTAAGAAATTCATCTTGGGGGTTTTCGTTTCCCTTTCTCTAAAAGATTATCTCTGCCAAACTGGGGTGCTGATAATATTTGAATTTTAGAAGGAGTCTGTTGAAGTGAGGCAATAGGTGGCCCAAGCAATGAGTAGTTTATGCCCTAACCGGAGCCCTGCAAGGTAGACGTTGCGTGTCCCTTGTCATCCCTTCACCTTGAATTTGTGCTCACTCCTTGCAAACAATGAAGCTGGTCTGGTAGCCTTCGCAGAAGGAAAATGACAAAGGAGAAAACAAACACCCTGCAGAGATTTCTGGAGGACTCAGGTCGCCTTGGAAAACCTGTTACAATGTGTTCTGGTTGACATGCCAGCTTTCCACTCAGTTCACCCTTGAGTCATTTTCTTGAGTCCATAGATCCTTTAAGTGAAAAAAAGTATATTTTATGTTAAATTTTTTAACATTTCAAATAACAACTAAATATTTTTTGCTTGATTTCACAAGTAAATAAAACAACAGCTGCCGCCTCAGCATTTGACTAGAAAAAAAAAAAGACATAGTTATTAGCTTCTAAAAATAGCTCTTACAGATCATGTTGTTAGTTTCTGTCTAAGGAGCCTTCTGGTTGTGTTTCTTCTAAGATGGATCCATAAACACACCTAAAAGGCAAAAAGTAACCAATCAATATCAATTCAGATAACTCACCCAAGTGTCCATTTTATATAAATGAATTAAAAATTACGGATCAAAAGATAAAGAAGGTTACAACATTTCTTTGAAAACTAATGTGCTGAAAAGAAAGAGCATTATCAGGTCAGGAATCAGGAAGCCCGTGTGAATTTGAACCTTGATTTTCTCATCAATAAAACGAGGGAGGTAGACTTCCAGGATCACACTTCCAAGTCTGACATTGGATGAATTAATTCTTACCTGTTGATCCAACACAAGAGTGAGGTTTACCAATGGGGAAGCTTATTAAGTTGAACCATCACCTTCTGCTTTCCACTGAGCCCTTCCTATGCGTCATAAAACACAAGTGCTCAGTATCTCTGTGCTTCAGCCAGTGGAGAGAGTTCAGAAATCTTGTCTATATACATATGTATATGTATATGTTGTTGTTACTTGTCAGCAAGTCAGTTTTGACTCATGGCAACCCCACGTGTTGCAGAGTAGAACTGTGCTCCACAGGGTTTTCAAGGCTGTGACCTTTCAGAAGCAGATCATCAGGCTTGTCTCCTGAGGCTCCTCTGGGTGGGTTTGAACTGCCAACCTTTTGGCTCGTAGTCAACTGCTTCATGGTTTGCACCACCCAGGGACTCCTATATATATACATCCATATACATAGACGTTAGCTGTCATGGAGTCAGCCCTGACGCATGGTGATCCCACGCACAACAGAACAAAATGCTGCCTGGTCCTGCGCTATCCTAGTCGGGGCTGTGAATCAGACTGTTGTGATTCATAGGGTTTTCAGTGGCTGATTTTTTGGAAATAGATAGCCAGGACTTTCTTCGTACTCCATCTTAGACTGGATGCTCTCCTGAAACCTGTTCAGTGTCACGCGAGCCTTCACTGCGGTGGCTGCACACGAGGTGCATTGGCCGAGAATTGAACCTGGCTCTCCCGCATGGAAGGCAAGAAGTCTTCCACTGAACCATCGATGCCTCATGCATACACATGCACACACACACATTTAACTGCTGGGCCAGGCAACCGGGTGCTGTGCTGCACAATTTTTGATCACCATAACAGTCTGAGGTATTATTCTCCCCATTTTACAGATGGGACAGGTAAGCTCTCAGAAAGGGTAAGAGACCCACCCGAGGTCACTGGAAGGCTGAGGCTTAACTACAGTGAAGACAGTAGATAGAAGTCAAGAGCACTTTCTTCCACCAAGACCCACACCTATGTCTAACCCTTCCTGCTAATGAGGCAGCTTTCTCTCTAATGAGGCAGCTTTCTCTCAGGCTCAGGTCTCCCTTCCAGAGCAAGACAGCTTTCCATTCTGGCCCACAGCTTGTTATTAACAATTGCTTTCTGTCAGCAGCTTTTGTTTTTCATAGGACTAAGACAATAAAGCATTTCTTCATTTCTCTTAAACCATGGGTCAGCTTTCCTCCTTCTCGCTCCTGGGGACTTTGCCATCTTAGCAGATTGTAAGAGAAGCCTGCCCCAAACTGGTGAGCAGATTATTGAAACTCCTGCCTTTTCCAGTGACTTCCTCTTGTAAGGTAGTCATTTGCACTCCAAACTTCACAGGGAAATGCCATTTCTCTGAAAATAAAAAACTTCTCTAAAAATATTTTACTAAATGTGTGCGCTTTCCTAGCCCAAAGTTCTTCACAAGTCATGGCCTCTGTCTTTGCAATGCCCTAACATATCTTGATGAAGCAGGAAAGAATCTTGGGTTTGCAGGAAAGGGAACAGATGTTACCGGAGAATGTTTGCCGAGTTCCGGGGCTGTGTGACAGGTGGAAAACGGACAGAGGCCATTGAGTCTGTTCCGTGTCCACCTGTGGAGTCCAATTTGTAGTTGTTCAGTTGTCTGTGACTTTCTTTCCCACCCCCTGTCCCCAGATTTAAGTGACCAGTTTTGCCATGAGGGCTTATAGGTACAGTACATTCTATAGACTTGGACAGCTTCATAAAAATGATCCAATCATACCTCGGATGAAGGCTGTTCCATTTATTCTCTATATCAGCCTAACACTTTTGCTTTGTTCAGATTTCCAATAGCCAACTGTCACTGACTTTGCACATTTATGAGTTTAAGACGACACTTATTGTCTGGGGCTTTTAATACCACAAAACTTCAGCACAGAATTTAGATGCTGATAAGGAAGCAGGTTTTAAGGCACAACTAAATGAGCTCATAACTGCTGCTTGCAAAGCTCCTAAAGGTCCAATTTTTTAAAAATTGTCTTTAGAGCACGTGCAGGGAAAGATGTGAAATTGGTTTACTGAAATATGAAAGAGGAAATCCTAGCATTACCAGGAGCCTGGGGCTGCATCTGATCACGAAGAAGAGTTTGTAATTCAAGGAAATTAGATCAGACTTGAATTTTAAAGTATCCTTTTTTCTTTTTCTTTTTTTTTTACCTTTTGTTTGTTTGCTTCTCCTATAAAATGATATAATTAAATGTTATTACTCACGTCTGTAATTCTGCTGCAGTTATAGTATGCCAGAGAGTTATTTAACCTAATTCAGACTCAAAATGACCACTGCTCAGATAAGAAACCACGTGGTAAAAACGTTCACCTACAAGCCTTCTCTCGAAATCACTTCCTATAAAGCCTTCTCTCAATGATTTCTCATTAGTTTCATGTATTCATCAAACAGTTTAAACTGATGTAGAAAAACCAAATGAGTTTTTATCTAATTCACACATAAATGCCTGTGAAAAATTCCAGGGAAATCTAAGCGACCCATTTTAATGTCCAATGCAGTTAAAAGGAGGGGTGATATTATAACCAGTTTTAAGCAACAGGTACTAAAACGAAGAGAAGTGAAAGTTTTCGATCTCCTGCTCTCACTCTGCGCTGTAGCTTTTAAAATCACACATCTTAAATTAATTCTGGTAGATTTTCGGCTGCTTTCCGGGAGCAGGGTTCCTGAGCGAGCATAATGTTTCCTGCCCACAATAGTCCTCTTTAGTTTGATGCCTTAAGCGGGGCGGGGGCGGGGAACCAACCACAATATTCCACAAAACCACGACAGACACGATTTTACCCTTTTTTTAACGTTTCCCTTGTGGGAGCGGGGAGGGAAGGGAAAAAGGCTAAAAGAAACTAACGTTGGGTCATTTCACTCCTTCCGCAAACAGTTGGAAGACTAACCAATTTGTACTTACAAATCTGGGGCATTAGCAGACGGGGACCCTAAATCCGCATGCATACAAGCAGTAACTGTTTGTATGCCAAGCTGTTTGTAAGCCTGATTTGACAGGAGGGAGCTATTCATTCTTTTGTCAACTGTGAGTCTACCAACGTTAGCCGGCCTGGGTCCCGGGGTATGGGAGCGCTAAATCTTCCGTCCTACAACTGTATAATGAACAGACTGTTTCATTAGTGGGACAATTCACTCGACAAATCCAGCCCAAACAACTCATTTCACAATTTGTGAGCGGAATTAAATTTCGGGGGAGTTGCGCAAAGGGGCGGGCGGGGGGCGGGGGCGTAGGTGCGCCTCACACAATGTCCTGGGGATCGGAGCATGGAGACAAGTGTCCCGGGCAATTCTGCCAGGGTTGTGGGCTGCGACCTGTGAGACCACCGCATGCAGATCAGCGGATTAGGGGGGGCACAGCATCAGGTCAAGTGTCTCGAGGGGAGCTGATAAACACCCCAAACCTGACAAGCTTTTCCTTTCTTCTGGCCCCACTTGTGAAGTGTCAGAGCAAATCTTCTGAATGGCAATCCAGTTTACTTAGCGGCCCTTTCTTCAAGAAGACACTCTGCATTTTCTGAAGCCCATTCCAGGCCGCCTCGGGAATAAATTTGCCCTGCGTCTTGCACACAAAAAAACGTCTTTTTCCTCCACATCTTGACTAGGAGCCTTTGTCTCAAGGTGTGTGAACCAGAACAAAAATCCACAGTGAGAGCCCCGAAGGTTTCAGAGCCCCTGGATTTAGCTTTAATACAAATTAAACACTTTGAAGATTACACAATCAAATCCTTCTGCAGGGGGGTCACAGAAAAGTCTCATTTTGACGTTAGCAATGTATGGATTTGGCTAAACGGGCAAATTTTAAGCAGCAAATGGTCATAGAATAACTTGGTCTTAATAAAGCCCGCTATACACATTGCTATGCATTCAAAGCAAGTAAATCGCCAGCCTGTTAGATTTCTTCTGTTTCAGGAATTCCAGAGGAGAAGGTGCTCATTGGATTACATTGTGTCTCTGTGTTAACTCAAAGTACATGAGAGGAAACTGTGCTGTAACATCAAACATTTCCTCAGGAGGTTTGAGCAGAGATGCTAGATTTTCGCTTTGCTATGCTCTAACATGTTGTAATAGCTCAGGCGTTTAAGGGGTCTCTGTTGCAGCTTGACTTTGCTTTATGGTTCCACTCCGTATTTATTTATCTTTTTGGCAGTTTAATTTTTAATTTGGTATGTCTTGTAAAGCTAACATGAAGTTTTTAAATGAGCATCATAAAAAATTATCAAGTCAGAGAGCCTTCAGAGAATTACGATGTCACTGCCCCCAGACATTTTAAATTGAGATGTTTTGGAACTCTTTTTTTGCTGATAATTTTAAAAATATTTTCCTTTTAATAAACATTTTGGCTATATTCTCATGATAGCTTTTTAAAATTTAGGTCATGGAAAATATGTTATTGAACTTAGTAATAAAACTTCTGTTCCAGACAAACACAATGAAAGTTCTTTAAAACGTGGACACTTTTTATTTCTATCGCTAGCTGCGTCCACTCTGTAAAGAACGTCCAGTCTAGTGAACCCCTAAATTAAGCCAAAAATACTTCTCAGTTGTTCATTGCCATGGAGCAGCTTTTGACTCCTGGCAATCCCATGAGTGCAGAGTAGAACTATTCCACTGGGTTTTCAAGGCTGTGACTTTTTTGAAGCAGATCGCCAGGCCTGTTTTTTAAGGCAACTCTGAGTGGGTTCGAACCATCAACCATTTGGGTCATAGTCAAGCACTTAACTGTTAGAACCTCCCAGGCAGCCACTTCTCAGTTAACTTTCTCAGAAAACTGAGTAGCATTACAGCTATTACATTTTCTAGTAGAAAACTACCCACAACTTTGGTTTATGAGGATTTCAAAGCTAACTATAAGTTACAGGGATAATCTATGGTCACTGTATACTGCTGGACTTGTTATAGTAAGAGGTGGATCATTCCACCTCCTTGTCACCTTTCTTTGTAGGAAAGATGGTGATTCAGTGCTAGAATTCTCTCCTTCTATGAGGGAGACCCAGTTTGATTCCCAGCCAATGCACTTCATGCACAGCCACCACCCATCTGTCAGTGGAGACTTGTGGGTTGCTATGATGCTGAACATGTTTCGGCAGAGCTTCCAGACTAAGACAGACTAGGAAGAAAGGCCTGGTGATCAACTTCCAAAAATCAGCCAATAAAAGCCTTATGGATCTCAATGGTCCGATCTGCAACCAATCATGGGGATGGTATAGGAGAGGGCAGGATTTTGTTCCATTGTGCATGGGCTTACCACGAGTTGGGGGTGATTCCATGGCACCTAAGAACGGTAACAATAGGGCTATATATACCTGCCAATCAAGTTAGTTCGAAGCTTACCAGTGGACGTTGATTGGCAGTGTGGAACAGTTTTCTCCTCTACCTCCAAAGACTTGGTATTTCTGGAAGCGATGAGCTTGGTATTTCCCTTCCTCATACAGGCACGCAAGTTAACTGAAAAACCAGCATTAGAGAGGCCGTTCAGTCGCCCTTTGAGCTCCATGATAGCAGGATTCCCTGAATAATCACGCGGACGTGCAATCCTCCGCAGCCTTGCAAAGAAATCAGTCTAATCACCCAGAAATTCAGCTTTGTCACCGTCCTTTCTCTTGCCATCAGACTGCTTTGGCTCCCTCTTTGCTTCCACGTCATTTAACCCTATCGGCCCACCCTTCAAGTCTCGCCATGGGGTCTCCACTGATCGTTGTCCTGGCATTTCCCAACACTTCCCAAGAGGCTCCATCTCCTTCCTGTACCAGATGATAAAGTCAACATCTACTCTTGCAGAATGTTCAAGCAACACAGGAAAGATAAAAGTAAAAGTCATTCTAGCCCCTCCACCTAGAGATATCCGCAGCCAGTGGATTGAAGACCATACTTCCAGATGTGTTTCTATGCGTTTATTAAAAAAAGAAAACAAAACCAATTACCAGAGTCAACTCCAACTCATGGCAGCCCCACGTGTGTCAGAGTAGAACTGTGCTCTACAGGGTTTTCGATGGCTGATTTTTCAGAAGTAGATCACCAGGCCTTTCTTCTGAGGCACCTCTGGGTGAACTCCAACTTCTGACCTTTCAGTTAGCAGCTGAGCTCATTAACTCTTTGCATCACCCAGGGACTCCGTGTATTTATGTATTTTGTTAAATAAAAATAGCATCATACCATACATGCCACTTTATAAACTGTTGGTTTTTGTCCAGCAATATGTCATGGAGATTTTTTGTATATATCATTGTTTCTATATCTGCATATTCCTTTTTTTTTTAATTGTACTTCAGGTGAAGGCTTACAGAACAAATAGTTTCTCATGAAACAGTAGTACACATTGTTTTATGACATTGGTTAACAACCCCACAACATGTCAATCTTCTCCCTTCTTGACCTTTTTTTTTTTGGTGAAAATACACATAGCCAAAGATACACCATTTCAAAAATTTCTACATGCACAATTCAGTGACATCAACTACGCTCTTCCAGTTGTGCTGCTATTCTCACTTTAGATGAAGGCTTACAGAACAAAATAGTTTCTCGTGTAACAGTTAGTACACATGTTGCCCTATGACAATGGTTAACAACCTCACAACACATCAACACTATCCTTACTCAACCTTGGGTTCCCTATCACCAGCTTTTCTGTCCCCTTCTGCCTTGTGTCCCTTGTCCCTGGACTGCTGTGCCTCATTAGTCCCATTTGGTTTTATGGGGCTGTCTACTCCCTGGCTGAACAGTGAACCTTGGAAATGACTTCACCACTGAGCTAAAAGGGTGTCTGGGGGCCATATTCTCGGGGTTTCTCCAGTCTCCTCTAGGCCAGTAAATCTTGTCTTGTTTTTTGTGAGTTAGAGTTTTGCTCTACATCCTTCTCCAGCTCTGTCCAGAACCCTCTGTTGTGATCCTGGTCAGAGCAGTCAGTGGTGGTAGCCGGGCACCATCTAGCTGTACTGGACTCAGTCTGGTGGAGGCCTTGGTAGCTGTGGTCCATTAGTCCTTCGGACTAATCTTTTCCTTGTATCCTGTTCTCTTCATTCTCCCTTGCTCCCAGAGGGATGAGAGCAGTGGAGTATCTTAGATGGCTGCTCACAGGCTTTTAAGACCCCAGATGCTACTCACCAAGGTAGAACGTAGAACACTGTCTTTATAAACTGTGTTATGCCAATTGAGCTAGATGTTCCCCAAGACCATGGTCCCCACAGCCCTCCACCCAGCAATTCAGTCCCTCAGGGAGTTTGGATGTGTCTATGGAGCTTCCATGACCTTTCCTTGTACAAGTTGTGCTGGTTTCCCCTGTATTGTGTACTGTCTCACCCTTCACCCAAGATACCACTTATCTATTGCCTATTTAGTATTTCCCTCCCACCCCTCCCATCCCTGGTAACCAGCAAAGATTGTTACATTTTGTGTGTGAACTTTTTCATGGGTTTTTACAATAGAGGTCTCATACAATATTTCTCCTTTTGTGATTGACTTATTTCATTCAGCATAATGTCCTCCAGTTTCATCCATGTTATGAGACGCTTCACAGATTCGTCATTGTTCTTTCTCGTTGCATAGTACTCCATTGTGTGTATGTACCATAGTTTGTGTATCCATTCGTCTGTTGATGGACATCGAGGTTGTTTCCATCGTTTTGCTATTGTGAACAATGCTGCCATGAACATAGGTGTGCATATGTCTATTCGAGTGACGACTCTTATTTCTCTAGGATATATTCCTAGGAGTGGGATTGCTGGATCGAATGGTATGTCTATTTCTAGCTTTCTGAGGAAGCGCCATATCATTTTCCAAAACGGTTGTATCATTTTGCATTCCCACCAGCAGTGCGTAAGAGCTCCGATCTCCCTGCAGCCCCTCCAACGTTTGTGATTTCCAGTGTTTTTGATTCGTGCCAGTAATGCCGGGGTGAGATGGAATCTCGTTGTGGTTTTAATTTGCATTTCTCTAATGGCTAGTGATCATGAGCATTTCCTCATGTGTCTGTTGGCCATTTGAATGTCTTCTTTGGTGTGCATATTCCTTTTTAAAGGCACCATGAGAGTCCATTGAATAGATACACACATAATGATCTAATTAATCCCTTTTTGTTGGCCATGTAGGGTGTGTCCATTTTTTCACATTATAAAGAATGCTGATATGAGCATCTCTGTACAAACACCTTTGTGTACTTCTCTGTTGGCTCTTTAAGATAAACATTCGAAAGATGAATTGTTGGTCAAAGGCTATGCGCATATACACATGTATGTTGTTGTTGTTAGGTGCCATCAAGTCGGTTCTGCCTCACAGCAACCCTATGTACAACAGAATGAAACACTGCCCGGTCCTGCGCCACCCTCACAATCGTTGTGCTTGAGTTCATTGTTGCAGCCACTGTGTCAATTCATCTCTTTGAGGGTTTTCTTCTTTTTCACTGACCCTCTACTTTGCCAAGCATGATGTCCGTCTGCAGGGGCTGATCTCTCCTGACAACATGTCCAAAGTATGTGAAGATGTAGTTTCACCATCTTCGCTTCTAAGGAGCATACTGGTTTTACTTCTTCCAAGACGGATTTGTTTGTTCTTTTGGCAGGCCGTGGGATGCTCAGTATTCTTTGCCGACACCACAAGTCAAAGGCAGTAATTCTTCTTCAGACTTTCTTATTCATTGCCCAACTTTCACACACGTATGAGGTGATTGAAAACACTACCGGCTTGGGCTGGTCACACCTTAGTCTTCAAGGTGACAACTTTGCTTTTTAACACTTTAAAGACATATACATAGTTAAGCTGTCCTCTGGAAATTTGCCACATGATTCTAGTCCTGCCCAGTGACCTGTTGGGGGTGGGTACACAGTGGAGGCAGGAAGCCACACCTCCCTATACTAATTCAGCCTCTCACAGCCTCTAGTTCTTGGTCCTGGGAGCTGTGGTTTGTCTGTGTTCTAAGGTGTCATCAAAGCAAGCCAATTTACAATGCGGCTCTACTGTCCTCTCCTTCCTTCTTTTTTCTCACCCAAATAGCATGTGGCATTTTGGGGACCAGTTTCCTAATACTCACAAAGGCCTCTTGAATTAGTTGAATAAATTGGTGATGTAAGAGAAAATGTTTATTTCTTATATTTTAAATGCCTTAACTGACTCCTAGATAATCTTGCCACTGCTTTCTCTGACTTTGTCAGCTTCCTTTGTCATTATATGTGTAATGACAAGTCCTGGCACATGCCTCTTACCTCTAGCCACAGCAGAGTTTCATTCTATATTATTTTTAGTAAGCATGTATTGAAACTATAAAACAGTTGTTGTTGTTAGGTGCTGTCAAGTCAGTTCTGACTCATAGAGATCTAATGTACAACAGAACAAAACATTTCCTGGTCCTGTGCCATCCTCACAGTCATTGCCATGTTTGAGCCCATTGTTGCAGCCACTGTGTCAATTCATCTTATTGAGGGTCTTCCTATCTTTTGCTGACCTTCTACTTTACCAAGCATGATGTCCTTCTTCAGAGACTGGTCCCTCCTGATAACATGTCCAAAGTATGTGAGACAATGTCTCACCATCCTCAATTCTAAAGAGCATTATGGCTGTACTTTCTTCCAAGACAAGTGTGTTCATTCTTCTGGCAGTCCATGGTATAGTCAATATTTTTTGCCAACACCATAATTCAAAGCCACCAGTTCTTCTGTCTTCCTTATTTATTGTCCAGCTTTCACATGCATATGAAGCAACTGAAAACACCATGGCTTGAGTCAGGCACACCTTGGTCCTCAGAGTGAGATCTTTTGCTTTTTAACACTTTACAGAGGTCTTTTGCAGCAGGTTTGCCCAATGCAATACCTCTTTTGATTTCATGACTGCTGCTTCCATGGGTGTTGATTACGGATCCAAGTAAGATGAAATCCTATGGAACTAACTATAAAACTAATACGGTCAAATTACATAAAGATTGAAAAAAGAAAAAGATAGCATCTCACAAACAGTTTCTCCAGGTTGTTACGTGATCTTCGGAGCTTTCGTTCAGGCGTTGGGTGGTTTTACTTTTGTCCCCTGTGGCTGGAATGTGGTGTGTCTACTTCACCCACAGAAATACAGGGATTTATGAGCTTTCAGAATAGCCACCTTAAGAAATCAGTTTCTCAAAATACATAATGTTTTTGCTTTTTAAAGTGGGATTAATTTTTGGCTTTTAAAAAGGAACCGTTTCAACTCGAGCAGTGGCATCCCTGGTGATGCAAACTGTTAACACGCGTGTCTGCTGACAAAAAGGTTGGAGGTTTGAGTCCACCCAGAGGTGTAAAACCCTATGGAGCAGTTTGACTCTGACACACATGGGGTCGCATGAGTTGGAGTCAACTCAATGGTGACCGGTTGATGGTTACTTGTGCAGTAAATACGAGATTTTTTTTTTTTTTTGAAAAAGGAAAAATGGAGCCCTACTTAAGTTTTCATGATTTCACCATTGGATAAACAAATCCCAGTGTGCAGGGTGAACAGCTACAAGCTTTGTGTCCTGTAAAAATGAATTTCTGAGTTTCTCTGGTAGTTTTCCGTGATGGTCGATGAGGCTGAAGCAGGCCGACGGCCGCAGTGGAGATTGTGGCCATGGCATCCAGAGCCACCTGGCCTTCTGCTCCGTCCTGGACCTCCCGTTTCTCGTTTTCTGTAGGTCTTTAGTGGTAGCCCTTAGACAACTGGGCTTCCCTGGGGCTTTGTGTCTTTGATGTGCTTGCACGGACTCTGACAGTTGAGTATTTTGACATTCTTCATTTCCAACAGCTGTGCACTAAACACTTACAGCCAGTGAGTGGTTTCATTCTGCTAGCTTGCCAAAACGCTTGCCAAAAGTTTAATGTTTTCCTATTCTGTATGCAAAGCCTTAAAAAAAGTTTCTTTTCTTTTGTCTTATTTCTAACAGTCTTGCCCTCTGTTTTAAGGTATGTGGCTGCTGAGTCTCGATGTTATGTTGAATGTTTTCCCTTCATGGGGTTTAATTTCTCTCTTAAAAGATTGAACGATGCCACTTCCACTTCTTCTCCTCATCAATAAAGTCGGCTAATATTTGTAATTCCCACACTCATTGAATTGTATCAGTACAGCCAATTTACAATGGTTCAACACCACTGATCTGTAACAATACACTTTATTTTTTAAAGGTATTAAAGATGTATTAAAGTAGTTTTAGGTGTACAGAAAAATTGTGCAGAAGGTTCCGAGAGTTCCCATGTGCCCCCTCCCCGCCTTGCACACAGTTTCTCCATTGTTAACATCTTGCATTAATGTGGTTCATTTGTTACAGCTGATGGACCAATACCTGAGACATCATAATCGGCTGAAGTCCACAGTCCACATTAGGGTTCACTCTCTGGGTTGTATAGTCTATGGGTTTTGACAAATGTGTAATATCATGTACCCACCATTGCAGTATCGTGCAGAATAGCAACACTGCCCTGAATAAATCAATGCCCTGTGTGCCACCTGTTCATCCCTCCGTCCCCCTAAATCCCGGACGACGACTGATCTTTTTCCTGTCTCTATAGTTTTGTCTATTCCAGAATGTCCAACTATAAAACATACTGGAATAATACTGTATATACATATTGTACGTGATATATATGTGACTATATACATATAGTAATATGTATATAAACCCATTGCCGTCGAGTTGATTCCAACTCACAGCGACCCTATAGGACAGAGTAGAACTGCCCCATACAGTTTCCAAGGAGCTGCTGATGGATTTGATCCAGGGCTCCTTGCATATACGGTATTATATATAATATGTATATACATATCACACAATGTGTATATATGTATTACAGTAGGTATATGCATATTACACAATACGTATATACATATTACAGGAGCTCGGGTGGCGCAGTGGTTAAGAGCTTGGCTGCTAACCAAAAGGTGGGCAGTTGGAACCCACCATCGGCAGTCTGCTTGTGTGAAGACTTACAGCCTTGGAAACCCTATGAGGCAGTTCTACTCAGTCCTATAGGGACGCTGAGTCCGAGTGGACTCGACGGCAGTGGGTCCTGCATTTTTCAGACTGGCCGCTTTCACTTAGCAAGGTGCATTGAAGGTTCCTCTGGGGCTTTTCATGACTTAAGAGCTCATTTCTGTTTGTGCTTTCTATAATTTCCACTGTATGGATGTCCAAAATTTTGTTTATCCATTCACCTATTGAAGGACATCTTGGTTGCTTCTGATTTTTTTGCAGTTAGGAATAGAGCTGCTATAAACTTTAGCGTGCAGTATTGTGTGGACATACCTTTACATCTAACTTAGATTAATACCTAGGAGTGCAACTGCTGGATCATAAGGAAAGCCTATGCTTAGCTTTGCAAGATGGCTTTGATTTTAAACAGGTGGTTCCTGAGAATTGTTGAAATAGCAGCCTCTGAATGGAAAAGTATAATCAGTAATTTAAATGATATCGAATCTCTGGAAAATGGGCTCCACAAAGGTGGGGATTTGTGTCTGTTTTGTTCACTGCTGTATGCTCAGCAGGGCCGGGCACATACTAGGCACTCAGTGAATATGTGTGGAATGAGTGAATGAGTGAATCCAATAAAAAACAACATACTTCGAATAATTCAATGTAGCAGGCATTGAAATCACTCTCCTCACTCCCTCGGCAATTTTTAAGTGACTAACAGCCCTGTGACTTTGTCTCTTAAATTATCCGGGTCTCCAAATCTTGGTTTTCTCATTTATAAAATAAACACTCGAAACCCGGTAAAGTCCCTTGTAGCCCTGAGCTTTATCATGGGATGTGATACCTTTGTAAGCGATGATCTAACATGTGCATCTGCTGCCAGGCAGGCCTGCTATACAGAAAACAATTCCAAACTGACACTTCCCAAAAGTATTTGGGGAATGCAGGTGCTTAAGAATAAATGCACACTCGCAAGGTAACACAGTTGCTGTTAGTTGCCATTGAGCTGGCTCCGACCTTTCGAGACCCTACGTGCAGCAGAACGCAATGTTGCCCGCTCCCGTGCCATCCCCAAGATCTTTGGCAGTTTCAGTACGTTTTTTGTGGCCATTGCGTCCATCCGTCTCACTGAGGTTTCCCTCGTTTTTGCTGATCCTCTTCTTTACCCCAACATGATGTCCTTTTCTAGTGATTGGTCTTTCCTGATGATAATTCTGTCTCAGTTATCTAGTGCTGCTGTGACAGAAATACCACAAGCGGGTGGCTTTAACAAACAGTAATTTATTTTCTCACAGTTTAGAAGGCTAGAAGCCCAAATTTAGGATGCGGGCTCTAGGGGAAGGCTTTCTCTCTCCGTCGGCTCCGGAGGAAGGTCCTTGTCGCTTTAGCTTTTGCTTCTTGGTTCCTTGGAGATCTCCCTGTGTCCTGGCATCTCTCTTTCCCCATCTCTGCTTGCCTAGCCTGCTCGTTTTATCTCTTGTAAGAGATTAACTCAAGATACACGCTACACTAATCCAGCCTCATTAACATAACATAAAACTCGTTCCCAAATGGGATTATAACCACAGGCATAGAGGTTAGGATTTATAACACATATTCTGGGGGGACACAATTCAACCCTTACAAGTGTCCAAAGTTAGTGAGTTGAAGTCTTACCATCCTTGCCTCTAAGGAGCACTCTTCTAAAACTGGTTTGTTTTCCTTCTGCCAGTCCACAGTATCCGGCGACAGTACCGGACGACAGTCTTGCTTTGACTGCACGGATCCCCCCCTCCCTCCCCACCTCGTTCCTTTCCTCCTTCTGCCAACCTCATAGTCACATCGGGTAAGGAATTTGAAAGCCAATCAAACAAAGAAGAAACAAGACATTCCCCGGTTTACCCAGGCTTAAAGTTTAATACAGTCTTTGTGCCCTGAAATGTGGGGGAGTCTAAGATACGGGGTAAGTGATGTAGCGAGAAATTGTCAATACCATCTTAGTGACAGTTATTAGTGCAATGCGCTGCAAAATAAATTTGGCGACAATTTTCAGGGTAGAATCACATTTCCTAAGTAGCTGGACATGCTCTGGGATGCAGTTATTTTGTCCATTTTAAAATGACTTGAAGTTCTGAACATTCCATTGCTTTTTAGAGTTAATCTCTATTTTAATGGGTCTCCCCTTTAAGTGTTTTCTGGTTGCCTATACTTCCACGTCATTATATTTTTCTCAACAGTTCTTTCTTACAAGTTTAAAGGAAAATGTTGGGCCACTAAATCTCTTGACCCCGTGAATGATTTCTTGTTGTTGTTGCTGTCGAGTCGGCTCTGACTTGCGGTGACCTTCTGTATAACAGAAGGAAACGTTAGTAGGTCCTGTGCCATCTTCATGAGCCTTGATGTGTTTGAGCCCATTGGTGTGGCTAGTGTCATTTCTTTAGAACCACTTAATCCAGAAGTGGGAAACTCGTTTATTTGTCTAGGCTTTTTCCTAGAAGTTAATATGCCTAGTTACAATATATTAGCTTGGTTAGTATTGTAGCAGTGAAAGAGAGAGAGATAGGAAAGACCCTTTCACATAACAGAACCAGATACACCTTTCAGAAGGGAAGTAGACTGTGAGGAAGAAATGTCCGAGCCCCAGTGAGAGGGGAGCAGGCGGGCGGTGACAGTAGGGTGATGGCCAGCATCGGCAGGGCTGTGGGCTCTGTCAGTCATTCTGAGTGTCATCTGAGACACCATGGGAGTCCACTGAAGAGCACGGAGTTGTAAGGTAACATGGTTTGAGTCTTAAGAAGATTGTAATAATTTCAAGAAGATTTCTCTGACCATCCTATAGAAAGCAGATTGCAGTTCTGCAAACTGAATTTAAATGTCACAATACACCTAATAGAAGCATAGCTGTACAGAATAACGGTAGGAGCAGTCTGGGTTCCAATCCCAGCCTCACTTGTTACTCGTTGTGTGGCCGTGGACAAGGGAGTTGAGCTTTCTGAGCCTCAGATTCTTTATTTGTAACAGGAAGGCGATAGTAGTGTCAACCCAAAGGTGGCAATGAGGATTCACTGAGCAGAACATCTGGCACGTAGCAAGCGCCTGACAAACCTCAGCCATTATTATTACCTATTCCTGGACTTTGTAAGACACAGGTTTCTAAAACAGTAAAAATTAAACAAAACCTTACAAACGGAATGACATTTCAAATATTTGTTTTCTAGGAACGGTGGTGTTGTTGGCTGCCGTTGAGCTGGCCCTGACTTGTGGTGACCCTAAGTCATGGCAACCTCCTGTGCAAGGGAATGAAACACTGCCCCATCCTGTGCCAGCCCACTCTTGGCTGTGAATCCGACCAATTGTGCTCCATAGGATTTTCACTGGCTGATTTTTGGAAGTAGATGCCAGGCCTTTCTTCCTGGTCCACTTAGTGTGGAAGCTCTGCTGAAATCTGTTCAGCATCATAGCAACACACAAGTCTCCACTGACAGATGGGTGATGGCTGCGCGTGAGGTACTTTGGCTGGGAATCGAACCTGGGTCTCCTGCATGGAAGGCAAGCGCGCTACCACTGAGCCACCAACGTCCTCTCTAGGAAAATTACTGAAACCAAACTCGCTGCCGTCGAGCAGATTCCGACTCCTAGTGACCCTGTAGGACAGAGTAGAACTGCCCCGTAGAGTTTCCAAGGAGCAGCTGGTAGATTTGAACCGCTGACCTTTTGGTTAGCAGCTGAGCTCTTAACCTCTGCGCCACCAGGGCTCCCTAGGAAAAGTAGCCTATACGGTAAATCCTTTCATACAGAAAAAACAAACACAAACAAAATCACCTTGTAGTTTTTCTGGTTGAAAAACAACTTTCCACTTACAAGGTTGCTCAGCACAGGGGACGGCATCAGCTGCCTCAGGAGCTCTCTGCATGCCACGAACCAGCCTGACTTTAATTCTTCCTGCTTTAGTTCAACCCTGGAAACTTCACACTGTCTCCTATCTGTAAGGTGTTGGTATTTGGTATCAGTTAAGGTTGTTTTTGGCTGCAGGAAACAGAAAACCCCTACTCAACCAGCTTAAGCCATGACTCACGAGGGACTTCAGTGTTTAACACAGCGAGAGACCCAAAGGCAGGATGTCTGGGGCTCAGGCTCTGCCTCTCTGGCTTTCTCTCCTTTTTCCCAGTTGTCGTGGAGTTAATTTTGACTCGTGGTGACCCCCCGTGTGTCAGAGTAGAACTGTGCGCCAGAGGGTTTTCAATGGCTGATTTGTCAGAAGTAGATTGCCAGGCCTTTCTTCTGAGGCATCTCTAGGTGGACTTGAACCGCCAATCTTTTGGTTAGCATCTGAGGACAATAACTCTTTGTACCACTCAGGGACTCCCTGGTCTTCCTGGGTGCTGGCTTAATCCTGGAGCTGGGGTCAGGATAGCTGCTTTCATCCGTGGGTCTTATCCAGACACAACAACATCCCTGGGAAGCAGCAGAATGGCCTCTTTCTTGTGTCTCTTTTTAAGAGTGGAGGAATCTTTCCCAGAAGTCCCTTGGCAGAACTCCCTCTTGTCTCATTGGCTACAACATTGATCCATGACTCTGCTGGAACCAATCACGGCCGAGGGATTGGAGCCATCGTTGTCGCCTTGGACACCTCATGGCCCATGCACACCCTAGGGTCTCAGCCTCCTCTGGAGTATGTGGATGAGTGGAGAAGGGGGGACACCTGAACAAGACCAGGGTTGTGACAGAAAGGAGGAAAGAAGACGTGCGTGGGGGTTAGGCAGCCAGCAGCACCTACTACAGCTTCCTGGGCATCCAGCCATTGTCCCCCAAGCCTCATACTCTGGGGAGAAAGATGGAGGCACACACATATCATCTGAACACTGATAAGACTCTGATTATTACGGCAGTAGACTTTGATCAAAGGGTGTGTAATGGATTGAACTGTGTCTCCTAAAACTATGTTTTGTAAATCCTAACCTCTATGCTTGTGGCTGGAGCCCTGGTGGTTCAGTGGTTAAGAGCTCAGCTGCTAACCAAAAGGTCCATCGGTAGTTTGAATCCACCAGCCACTCCTTGGAAACCCTATGGGGCAGTTCCACTCTGTCCTATAGGGTCAATCTGAGTCTAAGGGTTTTTTTGGTATGCCTATGGTTACAGTCCTGTTTGGGAATGGGTTGTCTTTGTTATGTGAACGAGGCAGGATTAGTGCAGGGTGTGTCTTGAGTCAATCTCTTCTGAGATATAAAAGAGATTAAACAAGCGAGCTAGGAAGCAGAGATGGGGGAAGAGAGATGCCAAGCCACATGAAGATGGCCCAGGAGCAGAAGCTCAAAGAGAGCCGACAGAGAGAGAAAGCCTTCCGCTAGAGCCAGCGCCCTGAATTCAGACTTCTAGCCTCCTAAACTGTGAGAAAATAAATTTGTTTGTTAAAGCCGCCCACTTGCGGTATTTCTGTTATAGCAGCGCTAGGTAACTAAGACAGGGTGTGAGAATATGGATAAAAAACTGATTAATTCTTTCCTGGATAATGCCAGGGCTGGTGATGTCTGAGCTGCTCTTTGAAGAATTGAGTAGAAATGCAGCTTTCTTGGTAGAATCAGCTGAAATGTAGTTTTCTTTTAGTAGAAAAAATATTATTTTACAGTATCCTTTAAACCAAGCTTGATTTTTAAATCTCCTAGTGAAAAGTGTGTTCTTATTGTAAAAATAATGGTTGAAGGTGGATGTCTTATATGTGGTTAAGAACCTTGCTGCCCGGCATGGTACCTGGACTAGCAGCATCATCAGAAGCACCTGGGAGATTCTTGCTTTTCCTTCTGTCTCCCTCCCATCCTTCCTTCTGTCCTTCCTCCCTTCCTTGCCATCAAGTTGATTGACTTACAGCAACTTTATGTGTATCAGAGTAGAACTGTACTCCATAGGGTTTTCAATGAGTGACTTTTTTGAAGTAGATTGCCAGGCCTTTCTTCTGAGGCACCTCTGGGTGGACTTGAACCTCCAGTCTTTCTGTTAGCAGCTGAGCAAGGTAACCTGTTTGCACCACCCAGGGACTCCAGGGGATAGTTAGAAATACAGTACCTCAGCCATTACCCTCCTCTGCTCACCGAATCAGCAGCTATAAGGCTTACAGATCCCCAGGTGATTCAAATGCACATTAAGGTTTGAGAAGCCTGCTCTCCGGTCCAGGTTGTTTTCTGTCTGGGAGTTTCCAGTCAGGTGGATCTTACTATCTTAGGTTTCACGTTCATTCAGAGATGTCCTCTTCTCCTCCCTGCCTCTCCTTGTGCTACATACACGTCTTTTGTTTTCAGAAACGTGGTTAGGAGTGATATATAACATAGCAGCTGCAGATTATTTTCTTTCTTTCTTTTTCCCATTTACAGTTTGATCTGCTTCTGAAAGATCAGCCGGATTTAGAAAAGGAGACCCACGTAGAGGTGACTGCTAATTAAGTCCCTTCTTGAAGATTATTAGTTTAATACAGCAACAAAACAAACTAAAAAAGAGCATATTTTAGTTTGGGCTGGAAGGGTGGGACTGGGGAAACAGAGGGATGTGAAAAGAATTGCTAAGTGACTGATAAATAGGCTTAAGTTATTTAAACTGGCACCAAGGCAACTTCAACAGCGTGCTTTGCATCGTCTAAATTTCTAAATACCTGGAGTATATTTGTAAACATGGCAATCTAACATGTTATTGAACAGCACATTCATATTCAAATGAGCATAAATGAGGATTTAACAGCTGATTGCACAGTGTGAATGATAGTGAGTAATTGTCAAGTCGGAAAGTTGCGGGGATAACAGTACTAACGCGCTCAGCACGCAGCGATCTGACTTACAGTAGCAAATCCGTGGATGTTAAACTCGCCGCCCAAGTCCGCAGACAGAAAACAACGATTCTAGATTAGGGTGACGTGGGCAAAACGGGAGTCAGGAGAGAGAGAGGGCGGAGAAGGAAGGGTCGGAGCTAGGTTTAAGGGGTGTGAAGCTTGCCTCCCCCCCAAGCCGGCCTTCACCTCTTTCCTAACAGTTATCAATGAGCTCCCCCCCAACCCCCGTCCATTCAGGCTGCCCCACTTCTCGGAAGCCATTGTTCGGAGGTGTGGCTCATTTCAGGCATTTAATCTCCGCTGAATGGCAGCTGTGTTCCCCATTTTGTCTTTGCCCGGAGCCTGCAGGCAGCTGGTCAGTGGAGAGTAACAATGCCCACAGGAGGCGAAGGGGCAGAGGATTTGCTGCAGATGCTGCGTCCCCAACATTGACCTTGGTTGTTTCCCGCCCAGGCTGGCGTGGCCTTCGCGGCGGGGGCCCGGCTGGCCTCCCAGCTTCACTGTGGGCGAGGTGGCAGCTACCTGCGGATTTGCTCCCCGCTAATAACGGGGAGACCCAACAGGCCGGCTCAGTGACGGGGAAACCGAAGCCAAGGCAGGCGAGGCGGCCTGACGCAGGGCACATACAGAGGCCCTCATTTTCGGGAGGGGGTCTGTCAGCAGTGATCGGTGGCTGCACTCTGGGCAGGTGGGCCCAGGGGACCTGAAACCTGGGCGCTGGGCATCGCTGTGTCTTTCAGCCTAGTAACGGTCTTCCGCGTTTCCTCCATCCTCGGTGCCGGCCTGGCGGTCAGCGGCGAGCAAGGCGGACACCTGGGCCCAACGCATCTGCACCACATGGAGAGAAGGAGAAATGTAACAAACGATTCTGGCCTCTGCCTCCCCCACCCCCCATGCCTTCTACACCCCTAACCTCCCCTAAACAACAACAAAAAAACCCAAAAAACAAAAACACCAAGCATGTTGCTGTCAGTCAATTCCATCTCCTAGCAACCCTAGTAGAACAGAGGAGAACTGCCCCATAGGGTTTCCAAGCCTGTAGTCTTTACCGGAGTAGATCACCAGGTCTTTTCTCCCATGGAGCAGCTGGTGAGTTTGAACTGCCAGCCTTTCGGTTAGCAGCTGAGTGCTTAACCACTGTATGGCCAGGAGGGCTCCTGGAGTCCCTCCAAAATACGTGTTGCGCAATGGTTAAGCGCTCGGCTGCTAACCGAAATGTTGGTGGTTCAAACCTGCTCAGTGGCTCCGCGAGAGAAAAGACCTGGTGACCTGCTCCCATAAAGATTACAGCCTAGAAATATGGGGCCGTTCTACTCTGTCACATGGGGTCGCTGTGACTTGGAATCCACTGGACAGCATCCAACAATGACATACGTGGGTGAGTTCACACAGGTCGAGCCTGAACATTTATTTATTTACGTTTAAAATTCCTACACAAGACCATCTCCAAAGCCAATTGTTGTCCCTCCCTCTCCTCCCAGCCTACCTCTGGCATGCTTGTCTGCCTGACCTGTGCCTGACCAGTCTTTTTGCTGGTCCCAACGACCTTTCCTGATCTTTGGTTCTGAGAGGTAGCCCCTGATTCCTTTGGTTCAACAACCCCACCCCCACCCCTTTTGTCCTCCTAATGTAACTTGAGATGGTTTCTGAAACTTGCAACCAAAAGAACCTGTACCAGGTCAGAGGAAACGAATGTGTTTAAAAGAGAGTGATACCAAAAAATTATTTTCTTTACATTGAGGTGTAATCCGTACTGAAGGCTGTGGTCTTTGATCTTCATCTGTAAGTGCTTCAAGTCTTCTTCACTTTCAGAAAGCAAGGTTGTGTCGTCTACATATCCCAGGTTGTTAATAAGTCTCCCTCCAATCCTGATGGCCCGTTCTTCATATAGTCCAGCTTCTCAGATTATTTGCTCAGCATACAGATTGAATAGGTACGGTGAAAGGATGCAACCTTGACACACACCTTTCCTGACTTTAAACCACATAGTATCCCCTTGTTCTGTGCGAACAACTGCCTCTTGATCTATATACAGGTTCCTCATAAGCACAATTAAATGTTCTGGAATTCCCATTCTTCGTAATGTTATCCATAGTGTGTTATGATCCACACAGTTGAATGCCTTTGCATAGTCAATAAAACACAGATAAACATCTTACTGGTATTCTCTGCTTTCAGCCAAGACACATCTGACATCAGCAATGATATCCCTGGTTCCACGTTGTCTTCTGAATCCGGCCTGAATTTTTGGCAGCTCCCTGTCGATGTACTGCTACAACAATTTTTGAATGATGCTCAGCAAAATTTCACTTACAGGTAATATTAACAATACCAAAAAAACAAACCCGTTGCTGTCGAGTCGATTCTGACTCATAATGACCCTATAGGACAGAGCAGAGCTGCTCCTTAGAGTTTCCAAGGAGCGGCTGGTAGATTCGAACTGACCATCTTTTGGTTAGCAGCCAAGCTCTTAACCACTGCACCACCAGGGCTCCCATTGTTCAGTAATTTTTACATTCTGTTGAATTACCTTTCTTTGAAATGGGCACAAATAGGGATCTCTTCCAGTCAGCTGGCTGGGTGGCTGTCTTCCGAATTTCTTGGCACAGATTAGTGCTTTCAGCATTGCATCTGTTTGTTTAAACATTCAGTTGGTATCCATCAATTCCTGGAGCCTTGTTTTTCACCAATGCCTTCTGTGCAGCTTGGACTTCTTCCTTCAGTATCTCCTTCAGTATCATTGGTTCTTCATCATATGCTACCTCCTGAAATGGTTGAACGTCAACCAACTCTTTTCGGTACAGCCACTCTGTGTATTCCTTCCATCTTCTTTTGATGCTTTCTGCATTGTTCAATTTTTTGCCCATAGAATCCTTCAGTATTACAACTCAAGGCTTGAATTTTTTCTTCAGTTCTTCCAACTTGAGAAATGCCAAACTTGTTCTTGCCTTTTGGTTTTCTAACTCCAGGTCTTTCCACATTTCATTATGATACTTTACTTTGTCTTCTCAAACCACCCTTTGAAATCTTCTGCTTTAGCTCTTTTACTTCATCATTTCTTTCATTCTCTTTAGCTAGTACTATATATATATTCATATGTGTGTGTGTGTTTATATGTAAACAGGTATATAAATAATGCATCCAGTTGCCGATGAGTTGATTCCAACTCATGGCTACCACATGTGTTGCAGAGTAGAATGGTACTCCATAGGGTTGTCATGGCTATGACCTTTTGGGAGCAGATCACAAGACCTTTCTTCTGAGGTGCCTCTGGGTGGGTCCGAACCATCAACTTTTTGGTTAATAGTTAAGTGCTTAACTGTTTGCGCTATCCGGTGACTCCTAAGTAATGCATCTACATGTCGTATTTATATGCTGTTGCAGGGCCCCAGGTTGATGGGCCACACACTCAGATGTGAATAGATGAAATTTAGTTTACTTTTCTGTAATGGCAATGAACTTGATCTTGAGCCTGTATTCCAACTTGATAGTGGAAAACACTTAAACTTACTATTTAAATTGTCACGTCTGGTTTAAAATAGCGTCTTTTAATTACTCAGTCTCTCTTTTCTGTGCTTTAGGTGAAAGTTTACCGTGCAAACTAGTTTCTCGTTAAATGATTAACACACAAATTGTTTTGGGGCATTGGTTGCCAACTCTGTGATGGGCCAACACTCTCTGCTTCTTGAACTCAGGTTCTTCATCTCCATTCATCCAATTTTCCTGTCCCTTCATGCCTTCTTGTCCTCGCCCCTAGGCTGGTGTGCCCATTGAGTTTTATATACATGGTTGAACTACGTGCGTTACTGTTTGTTTTATAGGCGTTTCTAATCTTTGGCTGAAGGGTCAACTTCAGGATTGACTTCTGTAGTCAGTTAAAACGGTGTCCGGGGGCCATACTCTTGGGGTTTCTCCAGTCTCTGTCAGACCAGGAAGTCTGGTCTTTTTTTGTGAGTTGGAATTTTGTTCTACATTTTTCTCCAGCTCTGTTTGGGACCCTCTGTCGTGATCCCCGTCAGAGCAGTCACTGGTGGTAGCCAGCATCTAGTTGTGCTGGACTC
Source organism: Dugong dugon (assembly GCA_030035585.1). Classification (NCBI taxonomy): domain Eukaryota; kingdom Metazoa; phylum Chordata; class Mammalia; order Sirenia; family Dugongidae; genus Dugong; species Dugong dugon. Next base: position 3,585,494 of record CM057473.1, on the reverse strand, counting down.
AGTCTGGTGGAGGCTGTGGTCGTTGAGGTCCATTATACTCAGTTTCTTTTAAATAAATAATCAGTTTTTCAGGGTTTCTCCCACTTCCCTCTTCTTCCTCCTTTTCCCACAGGGGTAACCAATGGTCGGTGGTGGCTTCCTGTCTCATAACATCCAGGTTGGAGCTTCTGTTCTTCCTCCGTCTTCGTCCTCCTGGCTTCTCTGTGTCCTAGACCATCCCTCCTGCTCCCGGGCATCTGAGCTGTGTCTGCAGAGGTGTGTCTGCTACATCTCGAGCACCATGCTGGCTGGTGTTTGCTGTTAAAGGTTGTGGTCCCTGGAATGACCCTTTGTTCCAAGATTCCAACAATCTGTAGCGTCCCCGTCCTGGTCCCAAGTCTCCTCTCATGCATGGACACCCTGAGCAGTTATGCAGGCCCATACAGACATGGGGGCTTCTGGATCTCCTGGTGACACACCACGCTCAGGCACGGGCACTGACGGCATTTTCTCAGATGCACACTTCTGCACCCTCTTCCTCAGACCCTGATCATTCTTGCCTGGGTGCCATATTGCCCCAGCACCATCCTTGCCACCTTCCCAAGCTGCCCCTGGGCTCCACTGAATCTGTCCATGTCCTCCTGCCATCTTGCCTGTCCCTTGCCCCCCATCCCCCACAACTCAGCAAGATATGGGGTACCAACTGCCTCCTTGAGGATCCTCTTTCATCCCCTTGGAATTCTTTCCAGGCTCCTCCCCAGAGCCCTCCCTGGAAGGGCCTTTCTTCCTGTGGACTCAGAGCTCTGTTACATCATATCCTGCATTCCATGACCTACTTTGTGGACAGTCCTCAAAGCTTTAGTTCTTGACATACAAAATGCAGTTTCAGGAAGTCTAAGAAATCCATTTTTTTTTAAAAAATCTTTTGAAAACTTGACTTTCAAGACTGTTGTCTGTCCTTTTCCCCAACTACTCATCATGGACCTTCAAAAGTTTAGTCTGAAGTCTCCAACCAATTAGCAGGGCCTTCTGGATACACATGGCTATAATCTAGAACACTGACTGTGGCAGAGAACCTGAAGTATCTAAAATGTGCTGAAAGTCCACACTTCTCTGCACGCCAGCATGACAGATGTGTGGCCCTTGGTCACCTCTCATGGGAAGCTGTTTACTCCGTGTCACAGAGAAAGGTCAGACCTAAAACTCCATTGAGGCTCAGTGACTCACACTCCCCCGGCTCTGCAGGAACCTTATGGAAGTGGTGCTTAATGATTGTTTTGAAAGAAGTATAGTCTTTAAGCAGGTCTAGTATAATCAGGGAGTCCTGGTGGCGCAGTGGTTAAGTGTTAGTTAGGCTGCTAACCAAAAAGTCGGGGGTTCAAATCCACCAGTTGCTCCTTGGAAACCCTATGGGGCAGTTCTACCCTGTCTAATAGGGTCACTGTGAGTTGGAATTGACTTGATGGCAATGGGTTTTGTTTTGTTTTGTTTTTTTTGCTTAGTATATCTAGAAGGTCCCTGGTGGTGCAATGATTAAACGCTTGGCTGCTAACTGAAGGGTCAACAGTGTGCGCCCACCTAGTGGCTCTGTAGGAGAAAGACCTGGTGATCTGCTCCTGTAAAGATTACAGCCAAGAAAACACTATGGAACAGTTCTACTCATCACATGGGTCTATATGAGTCGGAATCACCTTGACGGCACCTAACTGCAACAGTATATCCAGAAGGTCCCTGGGGGGCACAAATGGTTTGCACTCAACTACTAACTTAAAGGTTGGCGATTCAAACCCATCTAGTAGCACCCGCCATGGAAGAAAGGCCTGGTGATCTGCTTCCATAAAGCTTACAGCCAAGAAAACCCTCTGGGGCAGTTCTGCTCTGTAACTCAGAGGGTAGCCATGAGTCACAATCGACTTGACGGCAATGGGTTTGCTTTCGGTTTTGTATATCGAGGGGAAAGGTTGTGGACGTGAAACTGGTGGGTGATGACCATTTTTTTAACCAAAGAAAAGGTTGATGATAGAAATTAACAACATGGAGAATGTTCCAGAAACCAGGCCAGCAAGGCCTAAGCAGAGTGTCATGGACAGCTTCTTATACGTGCTTCTTGTTGTTGTTAATCCCAGTTTGAATTTCTAGCCTTATTAAAGACTTAAGGCTTTATCTCCTTTTCCTCCCCCTGGAAAGCCAGACGCATGTAACGATCTCAATTTCTGTAATCTTCCCAGTGGCACAGTTTCTGGGCTGCTTAATCTTTTTTATTTCCAGGTGGATTAATGAGTGCTACATGGCTCTGTCTTTGTCTTGCTGGTGTTTCACGGGACGAGTATCTGTGGGATTCAGTGTTGTTTCTCAGAGCTCGGTTTTGGTCCTGTGGACAGATGTCACAGCGTGTCTGTCAGGCGTGGACACGGCACTGGCTTTGCTGAAATGAGTTGGAATGGAGTCCAGTGTCACAAGTTAACGTCATCCCACAATTGGGTTTACCTTCCACCTGTGAAACTTGTCCTGATGTCTGATGCAAGCAGAAGCCCCGCAAGTAACACAGAATCACAGGGGAAGAACAATAATCATAGAAGCAGGGTCTTAGAACTAGAAATGACCTCGGAGATCCTGCAATCCAGCCCGTTTTAAACCAAACAAAACGCCAGAGAGGTTATGTGATTTTGCAGAGGACTTCAGGTAAGCCAGTTGTCATCCAGTCAATTCTGACTCATGCTACCTCATGTATGCCTTTGCATAGTCATTAAACACAGGTAAACATCATCCTGGTATTCTCTGCTTTCAGCCCAGATCCGTCTGACATCAGCAGTGATATCCCTCATTCCACATTCTCATCTGAATCTGGCTTGAATTGCTAGCAGCTCCCTGTCCACGTACTGCTGCAACCATTTTTGAATTATCTTCAGCAAAATTTTACTTGCATGTGATACTCATTTTATAAATATAAATAACCAAGGACCTTCTATGTACATGAAGGCTGAAGGTAGCTTTTTTGTGTTTCCTCTTTCTTTGCTCCTAAAGGAGAACAGTTGCTGTTAAAATTTCTGCTTAAATAAACAACTGCTAGAGTTTTTGTGCTCTGGGTGGTACAAACAGTTTGTGCTCAGCTACTAAGTGAAAGGTTGGTGGTTCAGACCCACCCGGTGGTCCCAGAAGAAAGGCTTGGTGATGTGCTTGCATAAAGATTAGAGCCAAGAAAACCCTATGTAACGGTTCTGCTCTGTAACTCATGGGGTTGCCATGAGTTGGAATCAACTAGACAGCAATGGCTTTTTTTTTTCTTTCATTTTCCATTGTACGAAGCTATTATTTGTTCTGCTGTTAATTGACATTTTTTTTATTGTGCTTTAAGTGAAAGTTTACAGTTCAAGTTAGTGTCTCATACAAAAATTTATACACACTTTGTTATGTGACAGTTGCTGTCCCTAAACTGTGACAGCATACTCTTCCACCCCAGTTTTCCTGTGTCCATTCCACCAGCTCCTGTCCCTTTCTGCCTTCTCATCTCTGGACAGGAGCTGCCCATTTAGTCTCTTGTGTCTACTTGAGCTAAGAAGCGCTCTCTTCACGAGTATCATTTTATGTCTTATAGTCTAGTCTAATCTATGTCTGAAGAGTTGGCTTCAGGACTGGTTTCAGTTCTGGGCTAACAGAGAGTTTGGGGGCCATGTCTTCTAGGGTCCCTCCAGTCTCAGTCAGACCATTAAGTCTGGCCTTTTTACTAGAATTTGAGTTCTGCACCCCGCTTTTCTCCTGCTCCATCAGGGACTCTCTGTTGTGTCCCCTGTCAGGGTGATCATTGGTGGTAGCCAGGAGCCATCTAGCTCTTCTGGTCTCAGGCTGATGGAGTTTCTGGCTTACGTGGCCCTTTCTGCCTCTTGGGCTAATATTTTCCTTGTGTCTTTGATGTTCTTCATTCTCCTTTGCTCCAGGTGGGTTGGGACCAGTTGATGCATCTTAGATGGCCACTCGCTAGCTTGGGACCCAGATGCCACTAACCAAAGAAGGAGGCAGAAAATTTTCTTAATAAACTTTGTTATGCCAATTGACCTAGATGTCCCCTGAAACCATGGTTCCCGGAGCTCTGCTCCTGCTACTCTGTCCCTCAAAGTGTTTGGGTGTATTCAGGAAACTTCTTAGCTTTTGGTTTAGTCCAGTTGTACTGACTTCCCCTGTATTGTGTGCTGTCCTTCCTTTCACCTAAGATAATTCTTGTCTACCTTCTGGTTAGTGAATACCCCTCTTCCTCCCTCTGCACCCTCGTAACCAACAAAGAATGTTTTCTTCTGTGTTTAAACCTTTTCTTGAGTTCTTGTAATAGTGGTCTCATACAATATTTGTCATTTCACAACTATCTAATTTTACACAGCATAATGCCTTTCAGATTCATCCATGTTATGAGATATTTCGAGAATTCATCATTGTTCTTTATCATTATGTAGTATTCCATTGTGTGAATACACCATAATTTGTTTATCCATTCATCCATTGATAGGCACCTAGGTTGTTTCCATCTTTTTGGTATTGTGAACAGTGCTGCAATGAACATGGGTGTGTATATATCTATTCGTGTGATGGGTCTTATTTCTCTAGGATATATTCCAAGCAGTAGGATTGCTGGATGGTATGGTACTTCTATTTCTAGCTTTTTAAGGAAGTGCCAAATCGATTTCCAAAGCAGTCGTACCATTTTACATTCCCACTAGCAGTGTGTAAGTGTTCCAGTCTCTCCACAATCTCTCCAGCATTTCTTATTTTGTGTTTTTTGGATTAATGCTAGCCTTGTTGGGGTGAGATGGTATCTCATTATAGTTTTGATTTACATTTCTCTAATGGCTAATGATTGTGAGCATTTCTTCACGTGTCTGTTAGCTGCCTGAATGTCTTCTTTGGTGAAGTGCCTGTTCATATCCTATGCCCATTTTTTAATTGGCTATTTGTCTTTCTGTTGTTGAGGTTTTGCAGTATCTTATAGATTTTAGAGATTAGACTCTGATCGGATTCATCGCAGCCAAAATTTTTTTCCCAATCTGTAGGTTGTGTGTTTACTGTTTTGGTAAAGTCTTTTGATGAGCATTTAAGTGTTTGATTTTTAGGAACTGCCAGTTATCTAGTTTCTCTTCTGGTGTTTGTGTATTGTTAGTAATGTTTGTATTCTGTTTATGCCATGTATTAGGGCTGCTAGTGTTGTCCCTATTTTTTCTTCCATGATCTTTAGCGTTTTAGATTTTATATTTAGGTCTTTGATCCATTTTGAGTTACTTTTTTGTGCATGGTGTGAGGTATGGGTCTTGTTTCTTTTTTTTGCAGATGGATATCCAGTTATGCCAGCACAGAAAGAGGTTTTTAAGAAGAATTTTTGCGGCACGTGGAACGTTTTTAAAAGTTGATTTAATTTCATGGCTTCTTAAAAAGACCTTCCATTGTTTCTGACTTTAGAACAGGCCCTTTTTGTCTGTAAAGAGCCAGGTAGTAAATATTTCACCCTTTTGGGCTACCTGGTCTCTGCTGCAAATGCTCAATTCTTCTGAAAGCAGCCACACACATTGTGTAAAAAAACCAAGTGTGGCTGTGTTCCAATAAAACTTTATTTTAACTTTATATAATTTTCACATGTCACAAAGTATTTCATTCTTTTGATTTTTTTTCAACCACTTAAATTCTTAGCTTTTGGTCCATACACAAATGTTGTTGTTGTTAGTTGCCTTTGCGTTGACGCCGACTCGCAGTGACCTTACGTGTAAGAGAACAAGACACCGCCCAGTCCTGCGCCATCTTCACGACTGTTGCTGCTGGAGTCCATTGTTTCAGCCACAGTGTCAGTCCGTCTCACCAGGACCCTCCTCACCTTTGCCAGCCCTCCACTCTACCAGCCATTATGTCTTTCTAGCAACTGGGCTTTTCTGATCTCGTGTCCAAAGTGAGCAAGTAGAAGTCTTGCCATCCTTGCTTCTAAGGTGCATTCTTGTTGTAAACCTTTTAAGACTGATTTATTTGTTCTTCTGGAGGTCCACAGTATATTCGATATTCTTCACCAGCACTACACTTCAGATAGGTGGCGTGTTCTCGGAGGACTCACAGAATCTAAGGAATTATGCGCCACCTAAGATCCAAGAGGGAAGGACAGAGCTTGACTTCAGAGACAAATGCCTCCGGAACCAAGAACTCCTCTCGGCCTGTCCTTTCTGCTGCTTTCTTCTCTAGCTGCAAACTGTATTTTTTCTCACGTAGGAAACATGATCACTGACAGCATCTGAGCCTCACGTCTCATAGCTGTTGCCCTGGAGAGATGCTGAGTTGACTCTTCATGTCCCGTAGCCATACATCTTAGGGAAGGGAGGCATGGCTCCACTTGGGCCAGGTACCCACCCTGGGAACAAACAACTGAGGCTGGCAGCTTGGGTAGGAACATGGTTGATCTATGGGAATCCCAAGGAAATGGGAGAGGAATTCCCAGTCAGGCGGGTGTTTGGGGTGGATCAAGCAATAGATGTCTCCCTCACTGTCTCATAAAACAGAGAGTGTGTGTGTGTGTGTGTGTGTGTGTGTGTGGTGGATGAACAAAACATCCATACATTATTATGAATACAAATTCCCATGGCTTATTCTAATAGGACCTTTAGACTGTGCATACATTACCTTTTAAGGGCCCATAGGACTGATTGACAACCCTACCAGAGCAAAAGCTATTTGAGGCATGCTGGGACGATGTGGTAACAGTATTTTTCATTTACGAATTTCAACATTTCTCCTTGTTTTGGCTCAGAATTATTTGATAAACATTTCTCATAGAAAAAAAAATTCTATCACCTGCTGCTTCTCATTTCTGTGTTCAACATTTGCTCTCATTTCAGAGAGAGAATTGTTAACGACGCTCCTGTTTTTCTCACAAGCAAGTTGCTGCTCTGTTCACAAAAGTGTACCTAACGGCTTCTCAGCAAGATCCGAGTAGAGAGGTCTCAGCAAATGTGCACAGGTCTCGCTCTCAGACAGAGCCACAGGGATGGTCACACAGAGGGAGACGAGCTGGGGCAGGTGGCCAGCTGGCCACGGGCCTATTTGCTTGCTGTTGTTAGCTGCCTTCAAGTGCACCCCCTACTCCTGATGACCCTATGCACAGCGGAACGAAACTCTGCCCAGTCACACGCCATCCCCACGGTCAGCTGTGGATCATACTGTTGTGACCCACAGGGTTTTCACTGGCTGGTTGTCAGAAGTAGATTGCCAGGCCTTTCTTCCCAGTCCATCTTAGTCTGGAAGCTCCGCTGAAACCTGTTCAGCATCCTAGCAACATGCAAACCTCCGCAGACAAGATGGTGGCGGCTGCACATGAGATACGTTGGCCAGAAGTGGAACCCAGGTCTCCTGCGTAGAAGGTGGCAATTGTACCACTGAACCACCACTGCCCTCATTGTTTGCTTGTTAGCTCCTGGAAAGGCGGGTCATTTCTCAGTTTCATTAGGGGGTCAAACTACAAGTACAAAACACTGCAACAAAAATGCTGATGATGGGCGTCCAGGTTGATGCTAACCACGCTCTCTAAACCTGCACTCTTCCTCGTTACCCTTGTTGGTAGATCACGGATGATGCCTTAACTCCTTCGTTGGACGGACGCAGGAAGCAAGAACTCGGGGAACTCCAGACACCCCTTGCAGAGTCATCAATCTCTACAAAGATTATTCACAGCTACCGGGAGCGGACTTTTCAGTAGCGGGAAACCACAAAACTATGACTCAAAACCAACCCATCCCGAAGCTGTCAGGTGCCAGAGGAGGGCAGTGAGAGCGTGGGGAAGGGGGGACCACGGTTAAGGGGGGACCACGGGGAAGGGGGGACCGTGGGGAAGGGGGGACCACGGTGAAGGGGGGACCGTGGGGAAGGGGGGACCGTGGGGAAGGGGGGACCATGCGGAAGGGGGGACCAGGGTGAAGGGGGGACCGTGGGGAAGGGGGGACCGTGGGGAAGGGGGGACCGTGGGGAAGGGGGGACCGTGGGGAAGGGGGGACCGTGCGGAAGGGGGGACCGTGGGGAAGGGGGGACCAGGGTGAAGGGGGGACCATGCGGAAGGGGGGACCACGGGGAAGGGGGGACCACGGTGAAGGGGGGACCACGGGGAAGTGGGGACCATGCGGAAGGGGGGACCACGGGGAAGGGGGGACCGTGGGGAAGGGGGGACCGTGGGGAAGGGGGGACCGTGGGGAAGGGGGGACCGTGCGGAAGGGGGGACCACGGGGAAGGGGGGACCGTGGGGAAGGGGGGACCGTGGGGAAGGGGGGACCGTGGGGAAGGGGGGACCGTGCGGAAGGGGGGACCAGGGTGAAGGGGGGACCGTGGGGAAGGGGGGACCGTGGGGAAGGGGGGACCGTGGGGAAGGGGGGACCAGGGTGAAGGGGGGACCATGCGGAAGGGGGGACCATGGGGAAGGGGGGACCACGGTGAAGGGGGGACCACGGGGAAGTGGGGACCATGCGGAAGGGGGGACCACGGGGAAGGGGGGACCGTGGGGAAGGGGGGACCGTGGGGAAGGGGGGACCATGCGGAAGGGGGGACCAGGGTGAAGGGGGGACCGTGGGGAAGGGGGGACCACGGGGAAGGGGGGACCGTGGGGAAGGGGGGACCAGGGTGAAGGGGGGACCATGCGGAAGGGGGGACCATGGGGAAGGGGGGACCACGGTGAAGGGGGGACCACGGGGAAGTGGGGACCATGCGGAAGGGGGGACCACGGGGAAGGGGGGACCGTGGGGAAGGGGGGACCGTGGGGAAGGGGGGACCATGCGGAAGGGGGGACCAGGGTGAAGGGGGGACCGTGGGGAAGGGGGGACCACGGGGAAGGGGGGACCGTGGGGAAGGGGGGACCAGGGTGAAGGGGGGACCATGCGGAAGGGCGGACCATGGGGAAGGGGGGACCACGGTGAAGGGGGGACCACGGGGAAGTGGGGACCATGCGGAAGGGGGGACCACGGGGAAGGGGGGACCGTGGGGAAGGGGGGACCGTGGGGAAGGGGGGACCATGCGGAAGGGGGGACCAGGGTGAAGGGGGGACCGTGGTGATGGGGGGACCGTGGTGAAGGGGAGACCGTGGTGAAGGGGAGACCAGGGTGAAGGGGAGACCAGGGTGAAGGGGGTCTAGGATGAAGGAGAGACCAGGGTGAAGGAAGAACCAGGGTGAAGAGGAGACCAGGGTGAAGGGGGACCAGGGTGAAGAGGAGACCAGGGTGAATGGGGGACCAGGGTGAAGAGGAGACCAGGGTGAATGGGGGACCAGGGTGAAAGGGGCACGGCAACGAAGGGGGCACGGCGGTGAAGGAGGGACCGCAGTGAAGGAGGGACCGCAGTGAAGGAGGCACCGCAGTGAAGGAGGGCCACATTGCCTGTCTTAATGCGTAGTAACAAGGGTGAAATTGGCCACGTTTGTCTTCTGGGCTTTCTTTGCTCCCCCTTTTGGTATCTCCTTCCAATTTTAGTGTCTTCACTCATTCAGCAAACACTAATTGAGCCCCGAGTTTGGAATCCTGGTAGTGCAGTGGTTAAGAGCTACAGGTGGAAACCAAAAGGTCTATAGTTTGAATCCACCAGCTGCTCCTTGGAAACCCTATGGGGCAGTTCTACTCTGTCCTAAGGGTCTCTGTGAGTCAAAAATTGACTTGACAGCAAAGAGTTTGATTTGATTTTTAATTTGGCCAAGAGATCTTCTGGAGGGGTTGCGGTGGGTAAAAAGAAAAATGATTAAAGGGGAGCTTATGGTCTAGGGAGATAATCACATTATAAACCAGTGATTATGATTAAAAAAACCGGTTGCTGTTGAGTCGATTCCAACACACGGCGACCCAACGTGTGTCAGTGTAGAACTGTGCTCCACAGGGTTTTCAATGGCTGAGTTTTTCAGATGTGGATCACCAGGACTTTCTTCCCACACACTTCTGGGTGGATTCGAACCTCCAACCTTTCAGTCAGCCGAGTACCTTAACCTTTTGCACCACTTAGACACTCTAATTAGGATACAATCTGATAAGTACTAAAAGAAGAGAAATCAGTCAGGGTGGGCTTCACAGAGGAGGTGACATTTGAGAGCCATCCCGAGGGATGAATAAGCTTTGCAAGTACAGAAAGAAAGGAAGGCTGTTCTAGGCAGAGGGAGTAGCAGGAGGCGAGAGAGGGTGGTGAGTTCTACTGGGTAGAGGATTGGCTAGTAACTCAGTGAGAGGAGACCTGGGGTGCCTGAGAGACGGTGAAGTGATGTGAGTTTGGAAAGTTGGATTAGAGCCAGGCTGCACAAGGTCTTTGGCACATATCAGGTGCTCAATTAATATTTACTCAAAGGTGAGAGAAAGCGGAATAAGAGCAAGCACGTACTAATAACAGTGACTGTTACGGTTTGGTTTGTGTCCCTATGAATGTGACCTTACTTGGGACCAAGGTCTTTGCAGGTGTAATTAGTTAGGTTAGCATGAGGCCACACTGGAGCAGAAAACCAAAAAAACCAAACCCACTGCTGTGGAGTCAATTCCGACTCATAGCGACCCTATAGGACAGAGTAGAACTGCCCATAGGGTTTCTAAGGAGCAGCTGGTGGATTTGAACTGCCAACTTTAGGGTCAGCAGCCCAACACCACTGGAGTGGGGGTAGGGGGGCTAATTCAGTATAAGAAGGAGAGAAGAGACCCAGAGACAGAGATGTGGAGGGAAGACGGCCGTATGAAAACGGGAGCAGACAGTGAAGGGCTGTTGTCGCAGGCCACGGAACACCGGGAGGTACCGGAAGCTAGCAGAGACAGGGAAGGATCTTCCCCTAGAAACTTCAGAGACAGCATGGCCCTGCTGACACCTTGATTTTGCACTTCTAGCCCCCTGAACTGTGAGACAATAAATTTGTGTTGTTTTAAACCACCCAGTCTGCGGTACTTTGTTGCTACGGCACTAGGACACACACAGTGATAGCAACAGTAATGGTAACAGTATTCCTGCTGGTCTACCCATTGTTTTACAGATTCATGAAGCACTGGGAAAGAAATACAGAATTACCCAAATCCAGCTACTTGTTATATTGCACTACCTTACACCACATATCTATATGCTATCTATCATCCATCCATCTTTTATCTATTACCTATTTACCTATCATCTATTATTTATCTATGATCTGTCTATTATTTATCTATCATCCTCCAACCATCTATCCATCCATCCATCTATCCATTTATCTGTCTATATCAAAGAGATAGTAAAAGAGTGGAAGAGAATTTCAGACCTCTCTGATCTTGAGTCCTTCTTCTAACAGGATGGTAATGGGTGAGAGGGCAACATCAGACCATCTGCTCTGCCCGTCTTAGCATCTGCTCTGGAGAGTGGTCACTCTGAAGATGGGACCAGTCCCCTCTGGGGTGCCGAGAGCAGCATCTTTGGGGGAAGTTCCCCTCCCAGGGGTCTGTATCATGCCCATTCATTGAAACTTCCCTGCAGGGCAAGGGCATGACCTCAGACAGAGTTCACTGAGCTGACAAGGCTGAGCCTTGACCCTGGGGTGGAGAGGGCATCGAGTCACCTGGCAAAGTGCAGTGCCTTTTTCAGAACAAGGGCTGAGTTAAGAGTACGTATGTGAACACAGAGAGCCTTAAAGATTTTTGGTGGTGAGCAAGGCAGTAGGCGTCTGTATGGATTTTCTGACATGATCTCTTCACCTGTTCAGAGGGTCAGGTCACTGCCCAGGGCACCATCATCTGGCAGGTTGGTGGGAAGGAGCTGCTTTTTACAATACAAGGAAAGTGTGTAACAGATCCTAGATGTTGTAGAAACTCAATCTCTGCAGTAACTTGAGAGAATATTGGCGGGCTCGGCATTAAGAAGGCTGTTTCCCTTTACATGGGTCTGGAGGAGGTGATGCTTATACATGAGAGTAGAGCACAGGCACACCTCAGCCTGTTTAGTGAACACTGTGCTGTGTGCTGCCGTCTTGGGAAGCTCAACGTGTGCTCATTCCACAGGAACTGCCATTGTGCAAACCTTTCTTGGAACTGCCCCAAAGCGTTCAGAGCTTGTTCATGAGCTACAAAAGAAAATAGTCTCAGTATGGTCATGCACGAAAAGAATGACGCATAAAAGGAACATCGATACATGGTAGTGTTGCATACCACCACCTGTCAGTTTTTGTACTGTGGCGGCTTGTGTGTTGCTGTGATGCTGGAAGCTATGTCACTGGTATTTCAAATATCAGCAGGGTCACCCATGGTGGACAGGTTTCAGCAGAACTTCCAGATTAAGAAAGACTAAGAAGAAAGGCATGGTGATCTATTTCCCAAAAGTAGCCAGTGACAACCTTATGGATCACAATAGGACATCGTCTGATATAGTGCTGGAAGATGAGCCCTCTAGGTTGGAAGGCACTCAAAATACACAGTGACTGCAACAGTGGACTCGAACAGACCAATGATTATGAAGACGGGGCAGGACCAGGCAATATATTGTTTTGTTGTGCATAGGATCACAAAGAGTTGGAGTTGACCCAATGACAAATAACAACAACAATGTTACATAGGGAAAGAGAAGAAAGAGGGGATCAAGAAGAACAAGAGACCCAGAATCAAGGGGTTAGTTAAAAACGGGGTGTTTTGTTCTCTAAGGTCAAACGTGTAGGCATGCAATGGATTTTTCCACAATCTGAGAAGTTTTGTTTTTCTCTGTGAAAAAGCAGACTTTGCAGTGAAACCTCTCAGTGACCGATCACCTCAAAGAGCTGGAAAGGATTTGCAAAGCTGTTCACCTCCAGTGTCCGTTCGACGAGATCACGCGGACTGCTTTCTTCCCGTCCGTTGTGTTTTCACGTCAGCGTTTTCTTCAGCAGCGATAGTTCTGCCTCCCAAGCGTTGCAGCGGCCAACTTCTTATGAACCTCAGGCTCAGAGGGGCTGAAAGGCTTGGCACGTGTCTGGGGAAACACAAATGACCTGGATGCTGAAGTGTAGGCCTTTCTCCGAGAGACCACGATCACCAACGGACGTGTAACTGTTGCTAGCTGCTCTCCAGGCTGCTCCGACTCATGGCGATGGCAACAGGAGTGACAAAGGTGTCCCTGGGTGTGTATTTTGAGTGTCTTCCAACTTGGAGCTTTGGTGGCGCGGTGGTTAAGAGCTATAGGACAGCAGAACTACACCATAGGGTTTCCTAGGCTGTAATCTTTACAGAAGCAGACTATCACATCTTTCTCCCGTAACCAACGTGGCTTAGTCCTGGGCCATCTTCATGACTGTTGGTATGCTTGAGGCCACTGTTGCAACTATTGTATTAATCTATGTCTTTGAGAGTTTCCCTCATTTTCTCTGACCCTCTGCTTTACCAACCATGATGTCCGTTCCTAGCACTGGTCTTTCCTGATGCCGTGTCCAAAGAAAGCAAGTTGAAACCTCACCATTCTCTCTTCTAAAGAGCATTCTGGTTATATTTCTTCTAAAACTGATTCGTTCATTCTTCTGGTCGTCCACGGTTTATTCAGTATTCTTCACCAACACCACAGTTTAAGCCCATCAATTCTTCTTTTTTCACTATCCAACTTCCGCATTCATATGAGGCAATTGAAAAGACCATGGACTCGGGCTGTTTTCATTTTCATCTTGATTGAGCATTTGAATTTGACACTGTCCATGTGTCCAATAGTTGCCAAAATATGTTTCTGCTTCAGGGAAATAAGGGTTAGTGTTTTGCACCCTCCTTTCTTTCCCCCGTCTGAAGTTGGCTTCTGCCAGTTCTGCTGTGTCTGGACAGCAAAAAGATACCAGCCTGGAAGGTTACTAAGAAGCTCCTTCCTGGCCAGAGAGGAGGTCTGAGAACACTGTCCTCAAGGCCTTTTGTCCTGAGCATGAGCAGAATTCACTGGTGTGAAGGCATCATGTGGCTCAGCCCTAACCTGCTCCTCCTTGATGCCGTCCCTAAGTCTTTGAGGATGAGGCTGGACACTGGAGCACAGCCCAGGATCCCTGATGGCAGGTGGGTGAATCTGGGTCTCTCATCCGAATACTGCTAATCCCTTCTCCAGGACTGAGTCCAATTTAGCACAGTCCATTCAACTGGCCTTGTAGGAGCTCCCTGGTTGAAAAGGTGCTTCTACTTGTCAAATGCTATTTCTTCCCGAAACTTTAAATATTAGATCCTGGCCCACCCCTTTCGGGTAGAAGCCTTTCTAATTGATGCTAGGCCCAAGTAACCTTGAATTCTACTCTGTCTCCCTTGGTCTTGTAAAACCAGAGATAATTACTGCAATGTTAAAATCACGGCTCTTCCAGTTCCCAGCTGGATGACGTTGGGCGAGTTGCTTCACATCTGTGGGCCTCAACTTCCTGATCTGCAAAATTACCTCTTCTTGGTGAAGCACTCTTCAAGACCAAGAATAGGATCTGACACACGAGACTAAATGGGCAGCTCCTGTCCAGAAGCAAGATGAGAAGCCAGAAAGGGACAGGAGCTGGTTGAACGGACACGGGAAATCCAGGGTGGAAAGGAGGAGTGTGCTGTCACAGCACAGGGATTGCAGCTGGGTTCACATCACAATGTGTGTATACATTTTTGTATGAGAAACTAACTTGAGCTGTAAACTTTCACCTAAAGCACAATAAAAAATAATAATAATGAAGAAGTAAAGTAGAAACAGTTGAAAAACAATTACTTCTTCTTGGGTTTATTGTGAGGATTAAATAAAATAATTAAATCTAAAGTGCTTGGCACAAACACATAGCACGCGGACTAGTTAACCAGTTGCGGTCAAGTAGATTCTGAATCATGGCGACCCTATGTGTGTCAGAACAGAACTGTGCTCCATGGGGTTTTCAATGGCTGATTTTTCAGAAATAGATCACTAGGCCTTTCTTCTGGAGTGCCTCTGGCTGAACTTAAACCTCCAACCTGTCTGTTAGCAGCCAAACATGTTAATCGTTTGCACACCCAGGAACAAAAACCCCCAACTTGATATCACTGGGAACAAGGTAAACCAGGTTCCTGTGCTCCTGGCTTACATAATTATTGATATGGTCGGGGGATAGCTCACCGTGTGGTCAAGAAATCCTTTGATGGGATGATATTCAATACATACGTCCACCTTCATCTGGTTGCAAAGAGTGTTGGTCGTGGTGGGCAGAGGCCATCTGTAGGATGAGGTATTTCAGTATGTCACTTATCACAGTCTTACCAAATGCCCGAAGATGACACTGGAACTGAGAGAGGAGTTAGGATGGACAATTGGAAAGTCATACCAGAAGGATAGCCTGGGGTAGATACATGTTTCCAAAAATTGAGATTTAAGTATTTTAGCAACATTGCTCATTCATTAACTTGTTCACCAAACATTATTTATCGACTGTCCTATTCTAGCTTCTAGTTACCTCGAAATGAGTAAAAATAAGTCCTCAGTCTCAATGGACACTTGAGCCACTTAGATCAAGCCAACTTGCTGATTTTTTAAATTTAATTTTATTTGACAAGTCAATGGGTTTTGCTGCACTCCAGAGAATACCTCCAGATTCAAAACGACATCTAAGCATGGAGACATTTAAGGGATATTTAGGAACTTCTGGAGTACACAGATCTTCCTCCAGCCAAGACTCATTTCACTATTCTGCCATCACTCTCTCCTTCCCAGACTCCCACTGTCACTAATTTCCCAGCCCTCTTGTGTTTAGGTGGGCAAGTAACAACTTCTAGCTAGTAGGATGTGAGCAGAAGAGACGTGTATCACAACCAGGCATAGACAATGGAGCATCTGTGCCTTCCACACACTGTTTCTTTCTGGTCCACACCAGCCTTGAAGGCCATGAGTTAAAGATGGTCGTATGCAAGATGGAAGAAGTTTAGGTTCCTGACTCACTGCTTGAAAGAGACCTTCCCAGTCTAGAATGGACTGTGGCGTGTGCAAAAAATAAACTTGTATTGTGTTAAGCCACTCAGGTCTTGGGGTTGCTTGTTACCACAGCTTTCATAGTTTACCCTGACTAAAGAACCCTGGTGGTGCAGTGATTAAGCACTTGATGCTAACCAAAAGGTCAGCTGTTCAAACCCACCAGCCGCTCCACGGGAGAAAGATGTGACAGTCTGCTTCTGTAAAGATTACAGCCTAGGAAACCCTATGGTGTCATTCTGATGTCCTATAGGGTCACTATGAATCAAGATCAACTCGATGGCAGTGGGTAATACACTCTAGGTGGGGAGGTAGCGGTGGTTCAGTGGTAGAATTCTCACCTTCCACGCAGGAGACCAAAAAAAAAAGCAAAACTCATTGCTGTCAAGTTGATTGCGACTCACAGCAACCCTATAAAACTATAAAACAGAGTAAAACTGTCCCATAGGGTTTCCAAGGAGTCGCTGGTGGATTTGAACTGCTGACCTTTTGGTTAGCAGCCAAGCTCTTAACCACTGCCCCAAGAGACCTGGGTTTAATTCTGGGCCAATGCACCTCCTGTGCAGCCATCACTTATCTGTCAGTGGAGGCTTGCTTGTTGTTATGATGCTGAACAGACTTCAGTAGAGCTTCCAGACTGAGACAGACTGGGAAGAAGGCCTGGTAATCACTTCTGAAAAATCAGCCAATGAAAACTCTGTGGATCACAACGCTCCCATCCTGTTGTTCAGGGAGTCACTTTGTGTCAGGGGCTGACAGCAGCTAGCAACAACAACAATGTACTCTGTTACCACCTCTGCCTGGTCACATGTGATCTCTACAGCCTTAATGCTATCCCTAGATTTTAATGCGTAAGAGGTCTCAGAATGCTCCTTGGAAGTGAGGATGATAAGACTTCATCTCACGTACTTTAGACACGTTATCAGGAGGGACCAGTCGCTGGAGAAGGACTCTGTAAAAACAGCGTGAGGGTGGTGTTGTCTAACCTCCTGTAACTTCATGAGTGGGAAAGAGACTCAAGATCAACAGCCCAAGGCTTATTCCTATGAGGTGGAAGTCAGACATGCCTCCTTTCTTCGCCGTCTTTACCAGTTCTGAAACCAGCTGTCCCTCCCACGGCACTCTCTTCTTCTCTGCTGCGTTCCGTAATTCGTTGCAATGGCCACACAGAACTCACAGACCATACTCATGATTCTGGGGTTTACTAGGGAAGTAACAGGTTACAATTCAGGCTGAGGAACACTCAGGATACAGTTCTTCCATCAGGACAGCCTCTTCCCAGCTGTGCTCGCAGGCCTGCCTCTTCTTGGCCCTTGACCTCTGCTCAAAGGCACTCAGCTTTCTCACTCTGTGGGCCAGGAAGCCCACCACGCCATCTTCTACTGCCAGTCTCTACTGCCACCTCTTCTCTGCCACCTTCAGGGTTACATCTTGCTCTCTGTCTTCTGAGTCCAGGAGCTTCTTAACGCAGGGATCCCAAGTCCAAAGGACATACTGGCTCCTGGCTGCTGTTCCTTGGTGGTGGTGGGGTCTTCTCTTCCTCGCCTCTGGGATGGCTCACCTCAAGTCCAGGAGGATGGAAAAACTGACCAATCCCTTTGGTGGGCCACAGTTACCCTATTACACAGTCCCACCTAATCACTTGGGCGGGAGTTACAAGACCATGGCTAGAAAGGCCACAAGAAGACAATTCATCACACCGCAACCATCATGCTCAGTAAAGTTCGAGGGTCATCGAAAAAGAGGAAGATCTTCGATGAGATGGATTGACACAGTGGCTACAACAATGTGCTCAAGCATAACAATGATTTTAAGGATGGTTCAGGACAGGGCAGTGTTTCATTCTGTTGTCCATGGGGTCGCTATGAGTCGGAACTGACTCTACGGCACCTAACAGCAGCACCTAACAAGAGGTCTCAAAGAGTGGAAATGACCCTGTATGTGAAGGTTGACATTTCTTTTTCCTGTGTAGCCAAGCATTGGAGAGGAGACTGTGTTTGTTTAGAAAAGTTTTCACAAATCCTTTGTCATGAAGATTTTGGGGAAAAGTGGCCATGAAGGCTGTAAAGATGCCTTCTGTACACCAATTAAGTAATCCAATTCAGTGATGTCAGGGCAAGACTTGCATCAGCCTTTGATATTCTGATCCAAGCACCCATCAGTGCCCAGGATCCCTTTGCTCCGTGTGGATACGAATAACCAATCTTACGCTTTTCCACCTGCTCTAGGTTGGATTTTGTTTCACCCAAAAAATATGAAAATGTCACTGATCACTGCCTCTAAATCCTATGTTTGTCTCTATCTTATGTTCTGGAGGGGAAAGGAGTTCACAATCAGAAAGAGAAGTAATTTTTCCTGTTGCTAATAAGCTACGTATGTGCAAAAGGTTAGTTTCTGAGTTATTTCAGATTCTGTGACTCAAAGTGTGGGATCTGGTAAACTATAATGGATAATTGTGAGAAATGAGAAATTAAAGGGAGTTTTGGAGTCTTTTATATATTTCAAGTTTAAAAACAATTTGGTCTCTGCATCATTAAAACTAAACTTTCACCTGCTACAAATTTCCTTCTTTGTTCCAGAGGCTGTTGTCCGTTGGAACAGAAAGGAAAGGAAGCTGTCACCGGCCTTTTACAGAGTGCAGATGAGAGCAAACATCAGCAGGGCCACACATGTTAATGAGGAATGGCTGTTGATCAGAGGGTGGACTCTGACACAGAAACTTTCCCTTGGATTTAAAAAAAAATTTCAGCTCGTCATTGGTAGTCACAATAAAATGAATTACTTTAACAAAAATAAATACGCAGTGATTCAAAGTGTTTTCAATAATTACGATCACACTTTGCAGATTTTGTGCTGTGACTTAAGCATCACATTTAAGCAGTCAGCCTGTACTTAGAATTTCTGGATGTTAATACATATTGCTCTGAGGACTAAGGTGCACCTGACCCAAGCCATGATGTTCTCAGTCACCTCAAATGTATGTGAAAAATGGGACAACGAATAAGGAAGACTGAAGAAGAATTGATGCATTTGAATTATGGTGTTGGTGAAGAATATTGAATACGCCATGGACTATCAGAAAAACAAACAAATCTGTCTTGGAAGAAGTACAGCCAGAATGCTCCTTAGAAGCAAGGATGGTGAGACTTCGTTTCATTTACTTTGGACATATTATCAGGAGGGACCAGTCCCTGGAGAAGGACATCATGCTTGGTAAAGCAGAGGGTCAGCGAAAAAGAGGAAGACCTTCAATGAGATGGATTGACACAGTGGTTGCGACGATAGGCTCAAACAGCAACAATAGTGAGGATGGCGCAGGACCAGGTAGTGTTTTGTTCTGTTGTACACAGGGTCTCTATGAGTCGGAACAGGCTCAACTGCACCTAACAGCAACAACAAATACATATCGCTAGACATATATTTAGAAAAATCTACAGATAAATCCATAGAACTCATATGGACACATATAAAAACAGATTTTTTCAAAAGATAGACAAATACTGTAGTTTCTTGATATAAGGACTCACTTAAGTGATGGTGGTTAATCCATTCTTCATATATCTAACATTTTATACATCAATCCATTCAATAGTTTTCCCACCCACTAATATCTTGTTTTATCTTTAGGACAACTCTGCGAGGGAGGAATAGTTATCTCCATTTTATAGATGAGGAAACTGAGGCTCCGAGAATGACACTAATTGACTACTGAGCAGATGCTTGAACCAGAGCGATGCACAGGAAGACGAGGAGTCTGTGAAGAGGGCAGACAGATGAAAATGAAAGGGCCAATGATTCCTTGAGAATACCACGCTTCCAAAAACATAATAAATTTTGCTTTCCCACTCAGGGTCCAAACCAAACCAAACCTGTTGCCGTTGAGTTGATTCCAACTCAGCGACCCTATAAGACAGAGCAGAACACCCTCTTAGTGTTTCCAAGGAGTGGCTGGTAGATTTGAACTGCTGACCTTTTGGTTAACCCGTGTGCCATCAGGGTGGAAGGAAGGGTCATATCAGTCAGGGTTTAGTGCAGTACACTAGGTATTTCAAGCAGAGGCAGATTTCATACGGGTCATTATACTGTCTCAGTTACCAGATGCTGCTATAACAGCAACAACGGTAGAAAACCCACAATGGGCGGCTTTAAAGAACGAGAATTTACTGTCCCACAGTTTTGGAAGCTAGAAGCCCAAATCAGGGCATTGGCTCCGGGGGAGGGTCCTTCACTGTGGGAAGCCCTGGACGTTCCTTGGCGTTCCTTGGCATCTGTCTTCCTCACGTGCGTGTGTGTCTCTGTGTCTATTCTGCTCTTTTTATAAGACACTGCGCAGAAGTGATTAGGTTTAGGACACACTCTACTCTGGAATGACCTTCTTAACATAACAAAAGAAAACCCCTATTTCCAGATAGGGACATAATCATGGTCTGTATCACAGATCATGGTGTTTTCAATCGCCTCATATGCTTGTGAAAGCTGGGCAATGAATAAGGAAGACTGAAGAAGAACTGATGCCTTTGAATTGTGGTGTTGGCGAAGAATATTGAATATACCCTGGGCTGCCAGAAAATCTGTCTTGGAAAAAATACAACCAGAACGCTCCTTAGAAGCAAAGAAGGTGAGACTACATCTCACATAGTTTGGACATATTATCTGGAGGGATCAGTCCCAGGAGAAGGACATCATGCTTGGTAAAGTAGAGGGTCAGCAAAAAACAGGAAGACCCTCAATGAGATGGACTGACACACAGTGGCTGCAACAATGGGCTCAAGCATAACAACAATTGTGAGGATGGTGCAAGAGCAGGCAGTGTTTTGTTCTGTTGTATGTGGGGTCGCTATGAGTCGGAACTGACTCGACGGCACCTAACAACAATAACAACATCGCAGACCTGTCTGGGGTTAGGACTTTCACATTTCTTTTTGGGGGACGCAGTTCAATCGATAATATAGGCTTACAAAACTGTTAAAAGGGCTGGAGCAGCAGAAGACAGAGAGCTTTTTCTAGGCTTCAAGGTCACATTGTCACAGCAGTTTCCAGAGATGAGGAAATCTCCATCATTAGGTAACACCCAGGCCCACAAAGCCAGTGCTGGAGAATAAAACACAAAAGCTGGCAGGTGCTAAAAGCCACCATCAGAGACCTCCTCTGTGGGAGAAGCAGCCTCTGCTTCACCTTTGACTTCTGATCACACACAAGCACATCTGACTGGCAGAACCCAAACTGCATCCAGAACCCTTGCAGGGGAGAGCCTGAGAAACGGCTTTAAGACTTCTAGTTCCTGAATACAGGAGGGAACATAAAAAAGGGGATAGGGATTAGGGTAATCTAAACTATGGTAATAAATGCTGTGAGCTGCTGTGAATTGACTCCGACTCATGGCGAGCTTAAGTACAACAGAAGGAAACATTGCCCAGTCCTGCAATATCTTAACAATTGCCAGGGTGTTTGAGTCCATTGTTGGGGTTACTGTTTGTTACTGAAGGTAACAAATAAGACTCCGGAAATTCAGTGCCTTTAAGAATAAAAAATTTATTATTCAGGTAATAATCCAGGGGAGGGGATTCAGGTCAGTGGCAATCCAGCTCCACACAGTCCTTCAGGGATTCAGGCTGATGGTCTTTGCTATCTTTACTGTGGGGCTTCTAAGGTTGTCCTGGGTGTTTGTGAGGGTTAATTTTCCAAGTCAACTTGTCTAGGCTGTGGTTCCCAGTAGTTTTGCCAAACACTAGACTAGTTGCTGTTCCATAACGTAATCTAATGCAATGTAATGTAATCACTTTCCATAAAGTAATCTGGTGTAATGTAATCAATCAATCAGTTGAAAGGGGAATTTCCTTAGGGTGTGGTCTGCCTTCAGACTATAAATAGATATTTTGGAAAAACTCTCTTTGTCTCTCAACTCTGCAGTCTTCCTGTCACCTGACCTACAGATTTTGGACTTTCCAGTCCCTGCAATTGTATGAGTCAATCCCATGAAGTAAATATCTCTCTCTTTCTCTGTGTGTATAGATATAGATAGAGATATAGAGTCACTCTGAGGACTAGGGTGCACCTGACCTAGGCCATGATATTTTCTATCACCTCATATGCATGTGAAAGCTGAACAGCGAATAAAGAAGAGCAAAGAAGAATCGATGCCTTCAAATTATGGTGTCGGTGAAGAATATCCAATATACTATGGACTGCCAGAAGAACAAACAAATCTATTTTGGAACTGCAACCAGAATGCTCCCTAGAAGCAAAAATGGTGAACCTTTGTCTCACATACTTTGGACATGTTCTCAGGAGGTACCAGTCCCTGGAGAAAGACATCATGCTTGGTAAAGTAGAGGGTCAGTGAAAAAGAGGAAGACTCTCAACAAGATGGATTGATAGAGTGGCTGCAACCATGGGCTCAAGCATAAAAACGATTGTGAGCATGGCGCAGGACCAGGCAGTGTTTCGTTCTGTTGTACATAGGGTCAGTATGAGTCGGCACCGACTCAATGGTACCTAACATCAACAACAACATGAATATAGATACAGATATAGATATATAACTGGTTCTGTTTCTCTTCAGAACCCTGACTAAGCCAGTGTTCATCATCTCAGTCAGCTGGAAGGGGAAAGAGCATGAAAGCAAGAAGCTTTTGTGGGTGGACCTGGAAGAGGCACATGCCATTTCTGCTTACATCCCTGTGGCCACACCTAACTGCCAGAGAGGTTGGGAAATGTTGTGTAGCTGGAAAAATATATGCCTGGTGCTCCTACTAAAAGGGAACAAGGGAAAAATGGATTTAAGGACAGTTGGCAGTCTCTTGTAAAGGGTGGAAATGGACACCAAGTTCCAACAGGTGAATCCAGTACAGGGGCAGACAGTCCACCTCACTGACTTTCACTTCTATTACCAGTAGGTATCATCTACATGGCTCATTACAAGGGGACTTGTGTTTTCTCCCATGCTCCACACAGGTGTCTCTGCACCTTCTGGCACCTTCTGTGTTGAGAGTTAACTCATTCTGTCCAAGCTGTGTTTCTACTTCAGGTTAATGTTACTCGTCAAAATAAGAACTCTCCGCATTTACCTGCTGTTATGTCATAAGTTCTGCTTTATAAATCCACCACTTGAATCTTTGTCCTTGCCTTGCACATACAATCAATTTGCAGGCAAATGCTTCTCAGGGCTGGTGAAAGGATCCATGGCCTTGCATGGAGCAGACTGCAGCTTCCACCCGACTCTCATCATGGGTGATTCTTATGTGGAATGAAGCGATGCGATTCAGGGGGGCGATTTCACCTCTAAGTGTTTGATCAGCCAAGGGGAATGAAGGTGTGAACTGGAAGTCCTCTAAGGCAGCCTGTCCAGGGGCCCTCATGGGCTATGACAACCCACAGTGGCTGCCTTGAGTTTTTGTTAAAGTAATTCATTTTATTGCAACTACCAATGGACATTTTAATATCTGAAATGAGACTATGTTTGTGCCCTAAAGTGACCACTGAACTCCTGGGGCCTGCAGGGACTATTGTCAAGGGCCCTACCAATACCTTGATTTCGAAAGTTGAGCCTCCAGAGCTGTGAGAGAATAAATCTGTGTTGTTTTAAGCCACCCAGTTTGCGGTCATTTGTCATGGCAACACTCGGAAGCTAATACAGTGACCCAAATTTTCATTCCCGACGGAGCTGAGTCCTTGGTGGTCTTTTTTTATTGAGCTGTAGCAGTTTCATCGTGGAGGCCCATTGGACCAGGAAGTGCTAAGAGATACCCTAGTGAATCTCCCGAATTCCAGACACAGAATTCCATTCCCCCATTATGTAATTTTCCCCTTGGGTATTGGGATCAATAACCCAGCCAACACTGTTACCTCCTTCTCTGCTGTTGGTTAAATGAATGAGGATCCCAAAGTAGCCATGACCTAGCTCCCTGGGGTGAGCATTTTTCTCTCGGGCACAAAGACCTCCAAACTCCCCAAGCCCAAAGTGATGAGGCTGGAAAGAAAACATTTCTCCTGAGCGTTACAGAGTGTAATAGCGAGAGGGACACGCTCATCTCCACCCCTTGCTTCCCAGACCCGGGCATTCTGGCCGAAGGGAAGACGACACCATATACTGGCTCTGATTAAAGGCAAATGGGACTAACAAAGGACAGCACTACAAATTATCAGGGTGTCATCTCCCTGCTAGCCCTAAAACTGAGGTTCAGCGGGCTGGTCCACTGTTGTGTCACGCCAGAAGCTTCTGAGCGACGTGGCATTTGGGTCCGAGTCCATCGCCACACTTCCTTTGCCATAAAATGTGCCCCTGGTCCAAAGGGCTAGTGTAGCAAACCCTGGCAATGGATGAGGCATTCTATAAGAGCATAAACCAAGGTGCTGATAAGAGCATTGTGGACAGAGAGCCAAATCTGTATCAGGGGTCTGTCTTAGTTACCTAGTACTTCTGTAACACAAACAGGTAGCTTTAAAGAACAGACATTTATTTCTCACAGTTCTGGAGGCAAAAAGTCCAAATCAGGGTCTCGGCTGTGTCAATTCCTTCCTTGTCAGTAGCCCCGCATGTTCCTTGATTTGTTGGCTTGTAGATAATCCTCACGTGGTGTCTCTATCCATTCAGCTCTTTTTATAACTCAGAAGTGATTAGATTTAGAAATTACCTACTCTCGTATGACCCAGTTAATATAACGAAGAAAACTCTATTTCTAAACAGATTAATATTTACAGGTATAGTGACCTGGATTTCAATACATATTTCTGAAGGACACAATTCAATCCATGACAGGGTCCAACACAATTAACTTGCTAGTGTCGTTGGGGAATAGTGACATATTGGGGTTCCCAATATGACCTCTGTTGACAAGATGGAAACTCAGCAGTAGCTGTAGCTAAATCAGCCCTGGTGAGGGAAAGACCATAGTGATGAACCCATGCCACATGGCCACCTTGTATATGAGCCCATTGGACAAGCAGTGAGGTTAATCAACACCTACAGGATGAGTCAACTTCACCACCTCATTGTTGAGAACCCCCTCTACGGTGAACGAACCATGAATATCCTCACACTCTTTGCCCATTCTAAGAGGTCCATCTACATACTCCCAGACTTCCTTGTCATCTCTTTTCAAGTATTGTTCTTTCCAAGTCATTGACCAGCTGGTCAATCCATTAGCCGCTGACCATGGATCAGAGTGGCTCTACACCTCTAGCCATCTTTCCTGACTGCTGCTTGGATCTGCAGAGGTGGCAGCACCTCATCCCTGGCTTCCCTACCTCCTGACTTCCAAGCTTTCTCACCCATGATCTAACCTCAGATCAGCTGTGCAAATGCCCGAATGTAAGCAAACCGATGAGGATTCTGGCAGTAATGGCGGGTGAACAGGGAAGAGCCCTGCAGTGGCTGTGGGACAGAAGACTTTCTCCAAGTGCTGCTTCTGAAGACATCCCAGCTTACAGACGCTAAGGTTGGTGGTGGCTGCAAATGGACATCAGGTGAATCCCCAAATTATGCCCACCAGGAGGATTTCCCTTTATCACTTTCTCTCTGCACATGGCACAATGCAGCTGCTGTCCACTTCCAGCTGATGTTAGTAGGCTGTGCAGATTCATCCATACACCACATCTGTGCCTTTCCCTCCTCCATTAACCAGTTACAAGGAACTCCACACAAGGCCATAGGTGTGGGTTGTGGGAGAGGTGGCAAAGATGTAGGGGCAAGAATCATGGGACTCTGAACCATCTGTTTATGCAGTTTACTGGTGCTTTCTGTGGCTCCTCTGGGCCAGTCTCCCAAATGCCATTTCATTTTTGCAATGGAACACCACCGTGCATGTTCAGTCTCGTGGTGGGTGGGTCAGATAACACCCATTTCTTCATAAGCAGTTTGGGTGGCTTAGTCACTTGGTGTCCTGTGGTCAGGTATTTAGTTTCTACCATGGCCCATTAGCAAGCTAGGGACTACTTTTAAAACAGAGAAACAGAAGATAGCACGCCTTGCTCCCTAAACCATAGAAGTTCATGCTGTGATTCTCCAATTGGGCTTGCTAGAGACTCCACACCGGACCTCTCTACCATAGACATTTCTGCTGGATTACAAGGCCCGAGTGGCAGGCAAGTTCGCACCACAGCCCGGACACGACTCAAAACTGACAGCATCATGCGTTACCCATGAAATCAGTTGCAGCAGCATGCTCAAGTGTTCAACAAGATCTGCCAAGTTATGATGATTTTATTTTGATAATTTCATCATAATAAAATTATAATATTATGACTATTATGTTTGTGTAATATAAATATATTATAATATTTATTTTTTATTTCCTGTCTTTTTTATTTTAACTACCCTAGTGAGCCCTGGTGGCCCAGTTGTTAAGAGCTTGGCTGCTAACCAAATAGTTCAGCCGTTGGAATCCACCAGCCACTCCCTGGAAACCCTATGGGGCAGTTCTACTCTGTCCTACAGAGTTGCTGTAAGTTGAAATCAACTCAATGGCAATGTTTGGTTTGGTTTTGATATGGCGTCCAAAGGACCTCTGGTGGCGCAACAGTTAATCACTCAGCTGTTAATAGAAAGGTGGGCAGTTTGAACTCACCCAGCAGCTCCACTGGCGATCTGCTTCCGTAAAGATTATGGCCAAGAAAACCCTATGGGGTAGTTCTACTCTATCACATGGGGTCAACTTGACAGCACCTAACAACAATAACAATATAGCACCCAACTCTCTCTACACCTTGCCCTCAACGTGCATTTTATCCCATGTCACCACTGGTCATGATTTGAATAATCATGATGCCACAGCGTGCAGTGGATTACCTGGGGGCCATTTCATCCTGGTAAAAGAGGTATCCATGGGCAACTTAAATAGGTGAGCAGCTAGTGGTGCACTGGTAATGTTGAACAACTGAGTCTCAAAAACAAAAACAAAAAACAAAAAAAAGAAGAAAGGAAGAAAACAAAAGAGTTATAATTTGTAGCATTTGCCAGTTTCCATGGTGTGAACACTCCCATGATCTCAAGCTATCAGCATAATTTCACTGAACACATAGTTGGAAAGAGATGCACGGCATCAGCTCTTGTGAGCTGGTGGGAGCAGTCTGCAGTGCACCACTGTGAACAAGCCAATCCTCAAACTTGATTTTGATGGTCTGGTTCCTGGAGCTGCTACTGGAATGCATTACCATATCCGTCAAGGGCCTAGCAGAAAACAGATGGCACACTCAAACTGAGTAATTTGGGAGAATTTTAATAAAATAATTATTTATAAATGGTAGACAAATAGTGGGCAGGGTATAAAGAAACCACAAAGGATAGTGAAGCTCCCTGAGGCTAGTAAGAGTGGGGCTCTATTACCACCCCTGGGTCTGAGGTGGGGAGGGAGGCCGTGGGTTCTGGAACCTGGAGAGAGAGAAGGTCCCCTGATAGGAGCTGTGTGCTTGGGTCAAAGGATGCAGCCAGCCTACGGCAACCCCATGGGGGGAGCCAGGGGAATAGATGCTGTCACTGCATTCTCCTCCTGCCCTCACAGCTCCCCATTAATAGGGTGACCAGCTGTCCCAGATTGCCCTGCAGTCCTTGGGGGGCAGTGGTTAACAGCTTAGGCTGTTAACCAAAAGATTGGCAGTTTGAATCCATCAGTTGCTCCTTGGAAACCCTATGGGGCAGTTCTACTCTGTCCTATAGAGTAGTTATGAATCAGAATCAACTTGACGGCAATGGGTATTTTTGGTCCTGGTTGTAGCACTGAAAGTTCTGGGAAACCAATTTGGCAATTAGAGTGGAAGGTTGAGGGGAAGTACAAAAGTCATTTGGTGGCTAAAAAAACAAAACAAAACAGGAACTGAAAGTAACACTGTTTTTGGTGTAGGTGGGTACAACATAGATATTTGCCTTCCATAGCTACTGTCCCTGTGTTTTCCTCTGACTGCTGATGTCGGCAACCATAATTTGTGGTTTGCCTTACACCCTCTCCTCACTTATCGACATGGTTAGTTTCCAAAGATCAGGTCATTCTGTGAAATTGATGTTATGTGAAAATGGAGGATGACCACATCAGATCACAAAATGGAGGATGACTACCTCATTACACAACTGCCAAATTACATCATTACATAACTGCCAAACCACTAAGAGTCATGGCCCAGCCAAGTTGACACACAACCTTAACCATCACAGACAGCCAGCATTACTCTCACCTTGCACCTTGACGTTTGTTACTAACAGACGTACATTTTTAATGTGCAAAATGGTCGGATAGAATAGTTTTCACTACTGTTGTAAATGCAAAATGTCAGATAATCAGATAGTCAGTAAATGAGGAGAGGGTGTAATAAATCATTCATTGCAGTGGTGGTTCAGTGGTAGAATTCTTGCCCTCTATGCAGGAAACCTGGGTTTGATTCCAGGCCAATGCACCTCACGTGCAGCCACCACCCATCTTTCAGTTGTGGCTTGCGTGTGGCTATGATGCTAAACATATTTCAGCAGAGCTTCCAGGGTAGAGTGGATCCTAAATCTAATCACTTCTGAGTGGTGTCTTATAAAAGGAGCAGAATACACACAGATACACATACACGGGGGAAAGACAGACAGACACCATGTGAAGACAGACACACTTGGTGGATGCATGTACAAGCCCAGGAACGCCAAGGGTTGCTGGCAGCTCCTAGAAGCTGAAATAAACAAAAAGGACTTCTCCTTACAGCCACGCCTTGAATTCAGACTTCTAGCCTCCGAAACTGTGAGGAAATAAACTTCTGTTCTTTAAAGACACCTAACAGTGGGGTTCTTTGTTACAGCAGCTCTAGCAAACTAAGACGCGGGGTCTAACTGATTTTTCACACCGTATCAACAGTTGTGCTTTCTACGGTGTATCAAGCAATGTATCAAATCATGGCAATGAAAAAATGTACCAGCTGTTAGGGTACTTTGATTTGAAAATGCACTTTCAGCTCATCATCTTCATTTCTATGAAGAGTTTAATGAAACTGCAGAAAACCTAAGAATGATTGTTGATACCTTGTCCAAATACAAACCAGTATTTGCTCATCTTTCGGCACTTCTGGGGGACAGTGCAAACACAGGTTTTGGTAAATGCCATTCAGTCTACAGACGTCCTACCAGAGAAAATGAAAAGGAGCCACATGTCCTGCACACCGCGTACACAACACCAACAGAGGCGCGGTTTGCTTACCTGGGACGGTGATGCTTTCATAATGAAAGTTCTTGGTCACCTTTCAGTTTTCTCAAAGTGTGCCGAGGCATTTAACGAGATGTTTTGCTTTGCAGAAATGGAAGGAGATAGTCTCTTTAGACATGTGCCTACAAGGTGGCTGTCGTTGCCGGCAGTGGAACAGATGTTAAAATGTTGGCCTGCCGTAAAATGGTTTACAAGGTTTGGGACAAGAAGAATGCCCTTCTCTAATTTGGATATACATTGAGGATGAGAATGTAGAAAAGGATTACAACAAAGCAGAAATTTATACGCTGTTTCTCCAACACAGTTTGATGGTCTTTGAAGAGGCCGCAGGAGCTTAGGAAAGGCTGAACTGACCGCACCTGTGCTGCCTGACATTCTGTGTAGATTGTGACAAAAACTCGTGTAACAAAAAAGGGATTCTTTTTATTTTTTTTAATAAGACTGCTTTCATCTAAGGAGCCCTGGTGGTGCAGTGCTTAAGAGCTCTGGTGAGCTACGGCAGTTTGAATCCACCAGGTGCTCCTTGGAGACCCTATGGGGCAGTTCTACTCTGTCCTATAGGGTTGCTATGAGTTGGAATCGACTTGACAGCAATGAGCTTTGGTTGGCTTTAATCTAAAAACAAAACAAAAAAAGATCAGAAAGGGGTAACTAAAATAAAGCAGGACTTTCTCGGTTTCTTTACTAAAACTGTAACTTATTTGGAGTCCAACGTAAGCTTTCATAAGTTCAAATTACCTCTGTGCTTTAGAATCACGGTATTAGTGTCTAGAGCTGCCATAACCAACAACTACCAACTGGATGACTTGAATAACAGAAACGTATTCTCTCATAGTTCTGGAGGCCAGAAGTCCAAAATCAAGGTGTCAGGAGGGCCATGCTCCCTCTGAAGCCTCTAGAGGAGAATCCTTTTTTGCTTCTTCCAGCTTCTGATGTTTCCAGACGTTCACTCCAATCTCTGCCACCATCTT
The DNA here is from genome assembly GCA_030035585.1 of Dugong dugon. Lineage (NCBI taxonomy): Eukaryota > Metazoa > Chordata > Mammalia > Sirenia > Dugongidae > Dugong > Dugong dugon. Next base: position 3,555,496 of record CM057473.1, on the reverse strand, counting down.
CACAGGCGTCTTCACATGGCCTTCTTCACTTTGTCTTTTTCACCCTCTCTTCTCTTCTCAGGGTTTGTCATTGCACATGAGGCTCACCCTAACCCAGGATGACCTCATCTCGAGATCCTCAACTACATCTTGGAAGAGCATTTTTCCAAATACCCACTACGGTCGAGTTGATTCTGACTCATAGCAACCCTATAGGACGGAGCAGAACTGCCCCATAGGGTTTCCAAGGCTGTAATCTATGGAAGCAGACTTCCACAGCTTTCTCCTGTGGAGCAGCTGGGGGGTTCGAACTGCCGACCTTTTGGTTACCAGCCAAGCACTTTAACCACTACACCACCAGGGCTCCTTTTTCCAAATAAGGTCATATTAAAGGTTCTGGGTGGATGCATCTTTTGGAGGGGCGCTATTCAACCCACTTCAACCTTCACCCTGAGAAAGAGCATTTTAGCTTATGATGCCAGACGATGTGCTTCAGAGCACATAAAAATGATGGGCATGTTTCTTTGTTGGTTTGTTTTTAGAGAAACATTGTGTTTAATGGTAAAACTTAGCACGTTCCAGCACGGGGCATGGCCTGGAGTCGAAGCAGCGGGGACAGGTAGGTGACCCCCATGGAGCCTCACTTGGGGAAGAGGATGAGGAAGGGGACCATCAAACAGAAGACCCCCATGGCCTCAGACAGGGCAAAGCCCAGAATGGCATAGGAGAAGAGCTACTGCTTGAGAGACAGGTTCCTGGCATAACCCATGATCCAGCTGCCAAACCCTGTCCCAACGCCAGCCCTTGAATCAACTGCACCAACTGTGGCGGCCACAGCACCAATAATAACCCATGATCCAGCTGCCAAACACTGTCCCAATGCCAGCCCCTGAATCAGCTGCACCAACTGTGGTGGCCCCAGCACCAATAATAACCCATGATCCAGCTGCCAAACCTTGTCCCAGCGCCAGCCCCTGAATCAGCTACACCAACTGTGGTGGCCACAGCACCAATAAACTTGGCTGCTGTGTCAATGTCCTGGGACACAACGCTGGTCTGAAACTCCCGTCTGGCCACCTGGATCAGGGAGCTGCTGTAGGAAGTCAGTTCAGATGGGATCTCTGGCCTCCTCAGGAACGAGGCAGACACAGGCCTGTTTAGACCCCTGGTACAACAGTGGACCAGAGCTGGAGGAGTGAGTAATGCCCCAGTGCTCTGCATATTTTCAGTCTCTCAGCTTTAGTTCTGGGTCTCAGCGCTCAGCTCCCCCACCCACGTGTTGATGGGCGTCTTGGAGATGGGTAGCCTTTATGATGAATTTGTAGATACAGAGGACCTGACGGACACACACCTGGTCTACTGAAACAAGCCTGCGGATACAAAATGGGTGGGCATCTTGGAGCCATGGAAACTAACTCCTACACATAACATAGTCCATAAAGACAATGCTCCACATCCTAGTTTGGTGAGTAAAGTCTGGGGTCTTAACAGCTTGAAGTGGCCATCTAAGATACAACTATTGCTCTCTACTCGTCTGGAACTAAAAAGAAAAAAAGAAACCAAAGACTTAAAGAAAAAAGCTAGTCTACAGAACCAATACTCTACACTAACAATGACATCACCTACCTTGAGACCAGAAGAACTAGATGGTGCCCGGCTACCACCACCAACCGTTCCAACCAGGAACCCAATCGATGGTCCCAGATAGAATTGGAGAAGAATTTAGAACAAAACTCAAATTCCTGAAAAAAAAAAGGCCAGACTTATTTGGCTGGTAGAAACTAGATGAACCCCAGAAACTATCACCCTGAGATACTCTTTAAACTTGGAACTCAAACCACTCCCAGAGGTCACCTTTCAGCCAAATGACAGATTGACCCATAAAATAAATAATATCACCTGTGAGTACTATGTTCCTCAAAATAATCATCTAGATGAAACCAAATGGTAAACATTCACTCTAGGCCAAAGATGAGAAAGTAAGGGGGGACAGGGAAGCTAGATTAATGGAAACAGATCAACCAAAATGGAAATAATGAGAATGCTGACATATTGTGAAGAATCTAACTAGTGTCGCTGAACCATATGTATAGAAATTTTTAAATGAGAACCTAATTTCCTGTGTAAACTTTCACCAAAAACACAATAAAATATTAAAAAGAAAAAAGAAAAGAAAAAAAATAATTCCTACATGTCCAAGTCTTGCGAGTGCGTACTCCATGGGCAAATGCTTTGGTTGAGAGGAAATCTAGCTCAATGTCATCACAGCTCATGACACCAGGAATCAGTGTCAGGTGGGCTTAATAGCAGCACAGTTGCAAATCAAAGTGAATTTTGCGTCTGACTCTATCAGTTTTGCCACTACTTCCCTGGATGGCACACAGTTAAGTACCGGATTACTAACGGAAAGTTTGGCTGTTTGAACCCACCCAGAGGTGCCTTGAAAGATAGACCTGGCCATCTGCTTCTGGAAGTTCACAGCCTTGGACACCCTATGGAGCACAGTTCTACTCTGCACACATGGGGTCATCATGAGTCAGAATCAACTCAACAGCAACTAACAATAAAAACAATGAAAGAAGGGTGTCCTTAAGACTTCAGGCAGTTCAGAGAAGTATTATTAGACAAGGAAACAGAAGGAGTAAAAATATCCTACTGTATATCCCTAGCCAGAATGGAACCTATCATTGCTATTTTTTAATTAAATACAGGTGTATGTGGCCGTGGTAGAAGTCCTCTACCCTCAGGCGGAGGAGACAGAGAATCAATCATCACCGCAAAGCTGATTGACGCTCTCCAAACTTTTACCAATTCTGACACTAGTCATCCCTCCCACGACACTCTCTGCTTCTCTGCTGGGTTCAGTAACGCCTTGCAATGGCCACACAGAACTCAAAGACCACACTCACAGTTGCCTGGTTTATGGGGGAAGTGACAGGCTACAACCTGGGATTGACATCAACTCAGAAGGAACAGGAACAGGATTGACTTGGAAGTAACAGGCTGCAACTCAGGATTGGCGTCAGGAAGCACACAGGCAAGGTCGGGAAGGCTCCCCCAGTGGACAGTACATCCCTGCCTTCTTCAGTGTAGGACAGCCTCTCAGCCCTCTCTCGGCCATGCATGTCCCCTCAGGACAGGATCCTCTCAGCCGTGCATACCTCCTCTTGGCTTGTCATGGTCCGCTCTTGGCCTGCACGTCGCTGGGCTCTCTCTCTCCGTTTTCTAGCCGTCTTCAGGGTCAGAGCCCTTGACCCGCATCACAACACTTTTAACTCCACTGGCAAGCCTTTGGAGCCCTGGTGGTGCAGTGGCTAAGTGATATGGCTGCTAACCAAAAGGTCGGCAGTTTGAATCCACCAGCCGTTTCTTGGAAACCGTATAGGGCAGTTCTACTCTGTCCTGTAGTGCTGCTATGGGTTGGACTCAATGGCAATGGGTTTGGTTTGGTTTTGGTCTGGCAAGCCTTTTGTCTAAAGGCACTCAGCCTCTCTGCTTCTTCTTTCTTTGCTGCTTGCCTCTGACCGTCTCTGTGGGGCTGGCTCCTTATACAGGCAAGTGGCTCAATCCTACTGGGTGGATTTCAAGCCACTATTTGCATAGTAACTGACCGATCCCCTTGCTGGACTGAAAGTGGCTCCATCTATTTGCATAATAACTGACATTTTCTGCCAGCAGAGGTTTTACACACCTTATTTGCATAGTAAACTGTCTGAATCTGCAAGACTGGCCTAGAAATCATCTTCACCAAACTACAAACCCGGGGCCAGAAAGGCCCTATAGAAAGAGAAATCCATGGCACTGCAATAGGCAGTCTCTGTTTAATTAGTTCTATTGTGTTTATGTTCTCCTTTTTTAAAAAGCCTTAGAATTAGGTATCTTAAAAATGCATGATAATATAGCCTCCAAAGTTTAGATGTGCAATAAATTGCTATGTTAGAGAATAGAAAGAAACATTAAAAAGTATTTTATTTTCTCACATGTATTACTTGTTTAACTAGTCCTGCTATTAATTAATTACTCCTAATTGCCACTGTTAACTAGTCCTATTGTTATTTTGTTTAAATAATACCATTTATGTAACAGAAAAGTAATATAGAATAATATATAAAACCATCTAATTTCAAATAAATACCTATTTTTCATATTTTCCTGATAAAGTAATTCACATGCGTGTGTAAGTATTTGCTGTATATTCTGCTGGTGGAACTGGTGGTTCAGTGGTAGAGTTCTCACCTTCCTTGCAGGAGACTCCGGCTCGATTCCCAGCCAAATGCACCTCATGCGCGGCCACCACCTGTCTGTCAGTGGAGGCTTCCGTGTTGCTATGATGCTGAACAGGTTTTAGTGGAGCTTCCAGGCTAAGACAGACTAGGAAGAAAGGCCTGGTGATCTACTTCCTAAAATGAATCAATAAAAACCCTGTGGATAACCGTGGTGCCATCTGCAACCAATCATGAGGATGGTGCAGGACCGGGCAGTGTTTCGTTCCATTGTGCATGGGGTCCCCATAACTCCAGGGCAGACTCAGTGGCAGCTAACAACAACAAAAATAACTCAATATTATGCTATTATATTGTCTGATTTGGTCTGGTATGGCTGTGTCCTGGGTTGACTGTGAAAAGATGGTCACCCTGCGCGTTGGCCAAACACAGCCTGGAGTCGGAGGGCAGGGAGCTGTGGATGTGACACCACACTGATCCTGGGCACAGAGCAGAGATGATCAGGGAGTGGAGCTGAAGGAGCACACCCCTGTTGGTTGTGCTACCTCGGGGGCCAAGACCACCAACAGCAGAGCTGCGTTGACAGGTCTGCGGCACCCAGGAAATGGCGTGTGTAGATTTCCATGAAGGAGCCAGGGTTTTCTTAGGATGGCTTCCTAATCTCTTTGGTGGCACCACCAGTGCCCTAGAGAGTGCCACTTAGTGTGACTTTTCACTCACTTGTCTATGAGCAAAAAAGTGTGTGAAATCCTGTAGTTCACTGTTCTCATCTGCAGAATGAGGGAAACAAAGCACACGTTTGTTGTGGACTAAAGATTATAGATAGGAAGATACCTTGAAAAACTTAGTGAATAATAACTTCTTGGCATTTTCCCGTTCTGCCTTTTAGGCCACTGGGGCCTTGTAAAAAAGAATATTCTCTAAAAGTCGAAAATTGGATTCAAGCCAAGCAGTAATACCCACCGTAACAATGGCAGACATTTATGAAGGGCTGACTATGTGCCAGACCCTGCGTGAAGTTCTTTCACATGGATTATCTTATTTAATCCTCCTAACAAACTTAGGAAGTTATACTGTTGATATATTTTGCAGATGTGGAAAATCATGCTTAAAGCAGTAAATAACCTGGCCCACATTTCCATAACTAGCCAGTGGTAGATCGGGGATTTGAACCCAGGCAATCGGAGTCAGCCACGCTTTTGACTACGAAGCATTCTGACGCCCTAATCATAGCACCTTGTAAAGCCAAGATAACCACCAGGCGACTGTAGGGAGCTCTTGATAAAACATTGCAGAAAGGTGGTGAGAGATGTGTACAGCAGGGAACACTCAACTCCATCAAGGCTCATGCTTTGGGTCTCCCATCTGCACCAACATGGAGTAATGATAGATTTTAAAAAGTTGCCAATCTCAACAAAAGATAACATGTCCATGGGCCGGAAGCACAAAACAGAAAGCAGTACTGAAGCCACCAGCCCACTGCTCTGTGGGTCCGGAAGCAGTTAGAGGAGTTAGGGAACTTGCTTCCCACAGAGTGATTGGAATGGCAAATCCATCCCACAAGGCAGGGGACCAGAGCCAGGGATGAGGTGATGCTCCCCCATTGTAGAGGGGATAAAAAAAATGCTGCTACCAGCCGCTGCCTAGACTTGAAATACATGTCTAGAGAGGTGAGACAAAGCAGTCAGGACCTGGTCATCATACAAAACAGATCAGTGATGAGAACTGCCACATCTCTGGTTAGCCCCTGAGGGTGGACACTCTGAAAAACCACAGTCAGACCTGGTTCTGGACTGGAGGCCCTAAAAGGCAGGTGTTTGTGTTCTTGTTGTTAGTTGCCAACAAGTTGACTCCAACTCATGGTGCTCTTATGTATCACAGAATGAACCATCGCCTGGTCCTGCGCCATCTTTATCCTCGTTGGTTTGCTTGAGCCCATTGTTGAGGTTACTGTGTCGATCCATCTCCTTGAAGGTTTTCCTCATTTTCATTGACCCTCTATTTTACCAGCCAGGATGTCTTTTCTAGTGATTGGACGTGTGTGTCCAAAGTAAGCGAACCAAAGTCTCGCCATCCTCACTCCTAAGGATCATTCTGGCTGTACTTCTTCTAAGACTGATTTGTTCATTCTTCTGGCAGTACATGCTGTATTCAATATTCTTCACCAACACCAAGGTTCGAATGCGTCAATTCTTCTTCTGAAATCCCAGAGGAAAGGAATGGTACGTGCAGAACAACTACAACTGCAATAAAAACCAACTAACTCTTGATGAACTTGCACCAAGTCAACAAAATCAACAATCAGGAGGTAAAAATCACTTTAGAGAAAATGAAAGTACTAGTGCAATCTAAAAATTATTTTACAAATTACAATGTTATATATTTTCTAAGAGTTGAAGGAACAACAAGGATAAAAAGAACAAGAAATTAAGGACTCAAACCAGGCAGAAACAATAAAAGAACAGATGGATATGAAAAAGAGCCAGTTAGAATCTTGGAGCTAATCACTGACATTTACAAAGCTCAATTAAAAAAACAAAAAACAAAAAACCTGTTGCCATCCAGTGGATTCCATCCGATGGCAACCCCATGTGTGCAGAGTAGAACTACACTCTATAGAGTTTTCAAGGCTGTGACCTGTCAGAAGCAGATTGTCAGGACTTTCTTTCAAGGTGCCTCTGGGTAAGTTCGAATCGTCAACCTTTTTGGCTAGTAGTCGAGCGCTTAACTGTTTGTACCACCCAGAAGGTCCTCACAAAGCTCAATAGCTGTCATAAACTCTAGATTTGATGGCTAAAGAGAGAATTGGTGAATTGGAAGATGATTATGGAGGAATTAATTCAGAATGCAGCACAGAGAAATAAAGATCTCTGAAAGGCCAACAAACACATGAGAAGTAGTTTGACATCATTAGTCAGTCTACATTATTAAAAATCAGTTAGATATTTGTTACTAGTCAATCCTAAAACAAAATGAAACAAAATTGTTGAAAATACGAGGATATAAAAAGTTACCATGTGTAAAATTAGCCAAAACAAAATTGATGTAGCTAATACTAATATAAGAAAAAAACAGACTTTTTGTCAAAAACATTAAAAGGGATAAAGAGACGAAACACATAGATAAAAAGAACAGTGAATCAGGAGGATAAAACAATCTGGAACTTGACTTTACTTTTCAAACCATGAAATACATGCAGGCAGTCCCTGGGGTATGAACAAAATCCGTTCCAGTGTGTTTAAGAATTTGTAGGTAAGTCAGAACAGGTGCATATGGTTCTTATTTAGCATTACTTTAGTGCGAGAAAAGGCTTTTTCAAAGATTTAAAAGCTGCATGTGCAGCAAGTCAAGGTGATTGTGATGAGGAATTTGTTTCGAGTAGGGATTGGTTCAGTCATTTCAGAGAGAGGGCAAATTTACATAAAATTAAAGAGCAAGTACCAGTTGTCCGTAAGTCAAGCGTTCGTAGCCTGGGGACTGCCTGTAATACAAAAGTTGACAGAATTACAGGGAGAAATGACAAATCTACAAAGAAGGTGGAGCGTCTGTGAAATATTACCATGTATTTCTAGGCTTGAAAATTCAATATTCAAGCGGTTGCTTCCCCCCAGCCTGCCACTGATGCTATTTACCCACATTGGTGGGGTGTTGCCACTAGGTGATGCTGGTGGGGTGATTAGAAGACAGTGGGGGCCTATCCAGCTGGTGGAGCAGCTTATGCACAGGCTACTAAGACAATACCCCCCGGGACTGCCTCACTGATACCTGCAGGCCATCCCCACTGTCCCCTCCTAGGCTGGAGGCCCCCTCCATATTCTATACTCTGTACCCCACACTCCATGCTCTTCATTGCATACTGCACACCCCATACTCCATATTCTGTGCTCCACATCACTACTGAATACTCCATGCTCCACTCTCTGTGCTCTACAAACTCTATGCTCCATACTCCATACCCTCAGATAGTCTCCAAATGGAGAAGCCTATATACATCTAATGCCATTTTCTGAGACACAGTACACCAAGGCATGTGTTACTATTCTCTGAATCTTGTTGCTTATTTTCCATTGTGGAGTTTTTACATTTTTGCCGTAACACACCATCTCTCCATTATGTTCCTCAGAGATGCTCCTTTTTCTTGAGAACACCTGCTTTTGAGATGGGTTGTAGAATCCTTAAGTCTTTACAATAACCACCATCTCAGTAACACCCACTCAGAAGAGTGTAGCATGAAAACCTGCCTCTTGGCTGCAGCCCCAGGGTTTGAAGGTGACCCGGCATGAACAGCAGCCTCTAGAGAGGTTTATCTCACACAGGAGGAGGAACTTCCCTTCAACCCAGTTAGGAGGTGAGCAGATGGAGGTAAATGTTTAGACGTGGCAGAGGAATTTGAGGGAACTCTCCAGTGATGCTGCCACCTTCTCTGTGAGGAAGTGACAGGAGTCAGTGAGAGGAAAAGGAGATCTGATAGGAAGAGAGGGAAGAGACTTGGCTGACTGGAAAGCAACAGCTTTTAGCTTACGACAAACAGATGGGCCATGATCTTAAGCCCTGACCTTGAACTCATTTAAAACGTATGTCTGGTTGCAAATTTCCTTTTCTTTACTGTCTGCTGATCATGTTTTCTTTATTTGTGGTACTTTATGACATCTATCTATCCATCTTTCCATACACCCATCTATCCATCTATCTATCTACATATACAAAAATAAATCAACTTACTGCCGTCTAGTCAATTCCAACTCATAGCGACCCTATAGGACAGAGTAGAATGGCCCCTATGGTTTCCAAGGCTGTCATCTTTGCAGAAGCAGACGGCCACATCTTCCTCGCTCGGAGTGGCTGGTGGGCTTGAACCGCCTAGCTGTGGTTAGCAGCCAAGTGCTTTAACTACTGCACCCCCGGGGCTCCTGTTATCTATGTATAAAGATATCTATATCTGTATCTTTGAAAGATACCAGCATTTGTATGACCTTTTATTTAACCAGTTTTAGAGCTGGTACCTTTTCTGTAGACAGCATAAGAAAAATGATACAGCAGTGGGTTAAGAAAACCCAACTTCTTGCTCTCCCTTTCCCTCACCCAACTCAGGGGACAGTGACACAAAACCTAATCGTTCCTTTGTTTTATTTGCTATCTAGCTCTGATTTCTCGCTGCTATGATGTGAGTAACATTTTAAGGAACAAGTAGAGAAAACACTTTTACTATAAGGCAAAGAGCAATGGAACGGGCTTGTCTTAGTTATCTAGTGCAGCTGTGTCAGAAATACTACAAGCAGACGGCTTTAACAAACAAATTTATTCTGTCACAATTTCGGAAGCTAGAAGTCTGAATTTAGGGCGTGTCATGGATCGAATTATGTCCTCCCAAAAATGTGTGTATCTATTTGGATGGGGCATGATTCCCAGTATTGTATGGTTGCCCTCCAATTTGTGATTGTAATTTTATATTAAAGAGGATTCGGCTGGGATTGTAACACCCTTACAAAGGTCACATCCCTGATCCAGTGTAAAGGGAGTTTCCCTGGGGCGTGGACTGCACCACCTTTTATCTTACAAGAGATAAAAGGAAAGGGAAGCGAGCAGAGAGTGGGGGACCTCATACCACCAAGAAAGCAGCGCCGGGAGCAGAGCGTGTCCCTCGGACCTGAGGTTCCTGTGCTGAGTTGCTCCCAGACCAAGGGAAGACTGATGATAAGGACCTTCCTCCGGAGCTGAAAGAGAAAGCCTTCCTCTCGAGCTGATGCCCTGAATTTGGACTTCTAGCCTACTAGACTGTGAGAGAATAAATTTCTTTTTGTTAAAGCCATCCACTTACGGTATTTCTATTAGAGCAGCACTAGATGACTAAGACAGGGTGCCAGCTCCAGGAGAAGGCTTTCTTTCTCTGTCAGGTCTGGGAGAAGGTCCTTGTCTTCCCCTGGGTCTAGGAGTTTTTCAGCACAGGGACTCCAGGTCCAAAGGACGTGTTCCATTCCTGGCTCTTCTTTCTTGGTTGTAGGAGGTCCCTCTATCTCCGGTCACGTCTCTTTGCTTTTATCTCTTGTAAGATAAAAGGTGATGTAGGACACTTGAGGGAAACTCCCCTTATATCTGATCAGGGCTGTAACCTGAGTAAGGGTGTTGCATCGTACCCTAATCCTCATTAATATGACCTAATCCTATCTCATAAGCATAGCAGAGAGCTCACTCCCAAATGAGACCATAACCACAGGCATAGCGGCTAGGATTTACAACACATCACAAAATGGAGGATAATCAGATGACAAAATGGTGGACAACCACACAACACTGGGAATCATGGCCTAGCCAAGTTACACACATTTTGGGGGGGACACAATTCAATCCATAACAGTGAGTAAAATAGCTCTTCTGAGTTCTGTGAGTCCTTTTAGTGAATCATCCCACCTGAGGGTGGTCTTGGGGACCCCCATCATAGGACCCCAGTAAGTATTTGACCACCTTTATGGTTTGTGTCTGTTTGGAAGCTGAAACTGTGCAAGTGACAGGACACGTCCTTGGGAAAGTGCCAGGCAAGCATCCTAGTTAGGCCGGGGAAGTAAAGGGAAGACTGCTCTGCTTCTTGGTATGAGAGAAAGCAGCCTATGAATGGGAGTCTGTAGATTCAGGTGGATAGGATTCTGGATGCAGTAGTAGGAAAAATATGGGTTTTGAAGTCAGAGCGACCTGAGTGAGACCCTCTCCCCTACTAGCTGTGTCATCTTGGACATGTTTCTTGATTCCTCTGAATCCAGTTTCATTATCTCTTTAAAGTGTAGTGATGATAGCACCTATCTCAAAGGCATATTGAGAGGATTTAAAAAGTTATTGTTGTTGGGTGCTGTCCAATCTGTTCCGACCCTATGTACAACAGATCGAAACACCACCTGATCTTGTCCCATCCTCACAATCATTGCTATGCTTAAGCCCATGATTGCAGCCACTGTGTCAATCCATCTCGTTGAGGGTCTTCTTCTTTTTAGCTGATGCTCTACTTTACCAAGCATGGTGTGCTTCTCCAGGGAATGATCCTTTCTGATTTAAAAAGATGACATATAAAATCCGTAGCAAAGTGCCCAACTTACTATAGCTCCTCATGATCAGCACCGGGGATGTGGACAGCTGACTCACCAGAGATCTCAGGAGGTTGGACTCATCTAGATCCACCACCATTGTGACAAGCAGAATTGTGCAAAGGATGAGCCTGAGCTATGAAGTCCGGCAGACTTGGCTCTAAATCCTGCTCTGGCTCCTGCATACTAGCAGTGAGAGCTTGGGTTCCCCTTTGTGCTGCCAGAGCATTCGCTTCCTGTTACAAGCTGAGGTTGATAACCTACCTCTAGAGCAAGTTCTCTGCTAGGGGTAGCTTTGCACCCCTGGGGACATTTGGCAATGTCCGGAGATGTTTTTGGTTGTCATAACTTGGAAAGCGTGTACTTCTGGCATCTAGTGGGTTGAGGCTAGGGATGCTGCTAAACACCCTACAATGCACAAGACAGCTCCCACAGCAAAGAGCTATTCAGCCACAAACGTTCATGGCACTGAGGGTGAACAGCAGTGGGATAGAGCACTTAACGAGATTGAGTTTATAAAGGGTTTGGTAGACAGATAGAGTGGTTCCTGTCTTCTCCGCCTCTTTCTCTTCCTCCTCCCCCTCCTTTTCCTGTGGCTGGGTACTGACAAGGGGACAGGGTGTGACTGCTTTGCTGGCAGAATCCCCCCACTCAGATCCTGGAGGGAACCCACTTCTGGCCTCACATAAAGAAGGCCTCCTAGCTGTAGGTTCAAAACACCAAATTCCAGAATGCAGCTTCCAGGCTGTAGTGTCTGGAACACTTGTTGGTTCTTGCCACAGCTCCTTGGCTGACTTGGTGGGAACCTCAGGCCTGGCCCAAGGTGCTGCAGCTAGCCTCAGCCCCCAGGTGGGCCTGTTTGACATGAGCTTTCCCACGGGCCGCCCCACCCCTGGAGCTGCTCTGGGGCTGTGGCTCCCTGGTTACACTCAGCTACTAACCTAAAGGTTAGCAGTTTTAACCCACCCAGCAGTACAGTGGAAGAAGGGCCTGGTGATCTTCTTCCATAAAGATTACAGCCCAGAAAACCCTACGGAGCACAGTTCTACTCGGTAACTCTCATGGGGTTGCCATGAGTCAGAATCAACTCAATGGCACCAAGTTTTTGTTTTGTTTTTTCCTCAACCCGTAGTCATGACACTTCAGCAGAAATAACCTCTTTGAGATTTATTGAAATCTTAAAGAAACCTTTTCTTTACGATTATGTGTGTATTTGTGTTGCGTACAGGCAGTGAGGGTGGAGGAGACAGTGAGGGATAGAAGTGGACGGTATAGAAATGGCCAGGGTCCCTGCAGGGGCGCTGTGCTGGGTCTCTACGCTTGGATCTCAACTTCCTCTGTCTTGTTGCCAATGCTCCAAAACCAAAAAACCAAACCCGTTGCCGTTGAGTCAATTCCAACTCACTGCAACCATATAGGACAGAGCAGAACCGGGTTCCAAGGCTGTAATCTCTATGGAAGTAGTCTGCCACATCTTTCTCCCATGGGTTCAAACAGCTGACCTTTCAGTTAGCAGCTATGCGCTTAATCACTGTGCTACCAGGGCTCCTTGCTAATGTTCACTCCCTGGAGATTTCCTGGCTCTGTGAGGGAGGCGAAAGGAAAAGATTCAATCCCACAAACCCAGGGAAAAGAACCAAACCAAACCAGCATTCTCCTGAGCATGGACTAGCTCCAGCCGTCTCTCTGAGCCCTCCCCTCTCAGTCCCCCATTCAAAAGGCAGTCCACAGCTGGATTTCAAGGCGAAGACAACATCACGCACTCAAATCCCTCCAACGGGGCATGGCTGCTTTCCATTTGTTTCGCCACAGTAGGGGAAAGTCTAGTCGTGAAACTTTTCTCTGCTGTGGAAGATTTCCCCTTTGAAGTTGCTCCCAACAATGATACTATAAGCCCAACAAAGCCCGCTCTTCTTATGGGGAGCAGATTTTCTCCTGCAGAACCACACTGGGGCTGTGAAGACAGAGCAAGGCTGGCTTCCAGAACATGCTTTCCTTGGCTGCGATGGGGTGAACCTTTCTCCCCCCTGCAAGACAGCCATAAAAACACAGATACCAAAGAGTTAATTTGCGTTTTTTAAACCTCCTTCCCCATGCCCGCTCTCATTCCTGCATAAAGCCCCCATGTCCAGACATCAAATCAGTAAGCCCTGTTGCCTGTCAGAAAATACAATGTCAGGCCATTAGTATGTTAATAAGTCCGGAGGGCGACAGGTGGCCTTCTAGACAGCTCAATTAAGCTGCTCATTAAACACACGCTAACGAACAGCCAAGGCAGGGCCTGAACAGCACCATTCTGTAATGACATGATGTCAGAGCGAACAAATGAGGAAAAACAACAAAAACGTTACAGCAGGGACAGACGCCCCTAATAAGGAGCCCTTGCGCCACATCGCCAGAGAATCAATGAGCCACAGGGATCAAAAACCTCGACCCAACATTCTCAGGAGGCTGAATGCAGCAAGATTTTTCTGGTCACTACTTTAAAAAAAAAAAAAAAAAACCCAACCCCAAGCCTAAAATTATCCCCAAATATCACAAATTAACCGTTAAAAAAAAAAAGAGTAAAGTTTATCTGACACAGAGCTAATCACAAAGTCTGAGAAATGTGTATTGGTGGGGCTGAATGAAAATCATTATTTAATGGGATCATCATTTACATTTGATTGACATCTTTTTTTTTTTTTTAAGCCCGCAGGTTCGAATCTTTTGCCTGCCCCTCTGCTCAGGCAGCAGAAGGTCACAGCAGAAGGCAGAAGAGCAGGAAGCCAAGTATCTTAGGTGGAGCTTCTCCTTGTTATTATTGGAGAAGGGACTGCCAGCAACTGCTGGGGGTTGCTCTCATTCTCAAGTAAGGGGCTTCCTGAATAATCAAACATCAAACCTCCTCCTGGCATGGCGCTGACATTCAAGACACATAGTGCTAAAGTAACAGGCTGGTTGACCATTAGAAGGTCATTAGAAGGTCATGACTGTGGCTCTTTGTCACCAAGTTAGCAGCTGATCTCTCCTCTCCTACTCTGTGTGCAGACGTCTTCCAAGTCTGAGGGGGGTGCCGCCTCCCCGAGGACGGCAAGGTGATGGCAGGCAGGAAAATCTCAGCATTGGCTTCGTGTTCACAGAATCTGCTGGGAGCATCCATCCCCCAATGGCTGTTGTGCTTCCTCTGTCCAAAGCGATGGTCCAAATCAATGGCCGGCACAGGCAAGACTCACTCTGTGACCCCGAGCAGTTCATGTCACCTCCCTGGATCTCTCAGTGTTTATAAAATGCTATGTGGGGGGTTCTCTCTGGGTCCTTTCCACTGTAAAAGGGTCTTTAGGACAAAATAAGAGTAAGACCCCCAAGACACAACTAGTCACTGAAAGCAATCTGAGAAGAATTCAGGAACAAACAGTAATGTGTTACCTACAAGAACAAAAGAACTCAAACACTGGAGATCTCGGTGGTTTGTAAGGGCGCCAGGTCAATTCTCTGAAAGGCAGCTGAGCCGGAGTGGACCAAGGGGACACAGGGAGGGGATGGGGCTTCTGCTGGCCCGTGAACGAGGAGGACGGAGGAGGGAAAGGCAGAGGTATTCCAGGGCACTTGTCTTTTTTTCAACCACACATCCCTATCCAAAAAAAATTAGTATACACCCCAAATACGTGCATTTTAATTTATAAATAATAAGTGTATGCTACTATACCTATCTGTTTGTTGTTACTAGTTGCCATTGAGTTGGCTCCGACTCACAGTGGCCCCACGTACAACAGAACGAAGTGTTACTGTGTCCTGCGTCATCTTCACAATTGTTGGAAAGCTCAAGTCCACCATGGGTGACCTTGCTGGTATGTGAAATATGGGTGGCATAGCTTCCAGCATCACAGCAACATGCAAGCCACCACAGTAGGACAGACAGGCAGATGGGTGGTAGATCTCTGATGGATCTCACCCATGCCCTTCCCTAAACTCACCAAGCCCTCTCCCCTTGGCCTTGCACACACTGTCTCCTCTAGCTTTGCCACATCCCCCCCATCTCCCACTGCTCCCTCTGCCCCATCACACACACACACACACACACACACATGCGTGTGCGCGCTTGCCCTCCATGCCTGATCCCTCCTCTGCCTGTTTGACATCCTTTCCTCTCCCTCCACAGACGTGGAAGAGCAGACTCCCAACTGGGCTGTGTGCATCTCGGGAGTTGCCCAGTATGATCTGCTGGGATATGGAGAGAAAATATTTGGACTTCTATTTGTCATTTTTGATCTCACCATTTAAAATTGTCTTGCTCTGCTGTGTATTTTGATATGTTCATAATATATTGGTATTCACCACCTGTCTGTCAGTTGGTCTTACTGTGGTGATGTGTGTTGCTGTGATGCTGGAAGCTATGCCACCAGTATTTCAAATACCAGCAGGGTCACCCACGGTGGACAGGTTTCCGTGGAGCTCCCAGACTAAGACAGACTAGGAAGAAAGGCCTGGTGATCCACTTCTGAAAATTAGCCAGTGAAAACCCTGTGAAGCACAACAGAATACTGTTCGATATAGTGCTGGAAGATGAGCCCCCTAGGTTGGAAGGCACCCAAACTACACAGTGGCAGCAACCATGAACTCGAGCAGACCAATGATTGTGAAGATGGTGCAGGACGGGGCAATGTTCCATTCTGTTGTGCATGGGGTCACCTTGAGTTGGAGCCGACTTGACAGCAACTCACAACACCACCAACAGCAGTAACAACAGAGAAGCGAGAGCGATCTGACTTTTTGTCTTAGTGTCATGTTGTTCTTAGACGGGGCAGGCGTGAGAGCACACAGCGAGTCAGCAGGCATTTACTGACCTTTCCTCTTTGCTCAAGCCACTGTGGGGGACACAAGAGTGAGAGCATTTGGTCCCTGCCCTCAGGGAGTTTGCAATCAAACCATCCACCACCGTTGTGACAAGGAGAATCGTGCAAAGGATGAGCCTGAGCTATGAAGTCTGGCAGACTTGGCTCTAAATCCTGCCCTGACTCCTGCGTACTAGCAGTAAGAGCTTGGGTTCCCCTTTGTGCTCCCAGAATGTTCACTTCCTGCTACAAGCTGAGGTTGATAACCTACCTCTAGAGCAAGGTCTCTGCTAGGGGTAGCCTTGCACCCCTGGGGACATTGGCAATGTCTGGAGATGTTTTTGGTTGTCATAACTTGGGAAGCATGTACTTCTGATATCTAGTGGGTTGAGGCTAGGGATGCTGCTAAACACCCTACAATGCACAAGACAGCTCCCACAGCAAAGAGCTATTCAGCCACAAACATTCATAGCTTTATAGCTCCTACTGGGTACTTAGCATCACTGAGGGAACAGATAACTATTTTCCTGACTTTAAGGATCCCTGTGCAGAGAGAAAGTACCAGTTTCAAGGAAGAATACATACCATTCTAAATGAAACTCATCACCTTACTTAAGCAAATGCGTATTTGGTAACTGATGTAACAGAGCTAATAAAGCTGAATGGTAAGCTGCTAGTGGGGAAAGCCCAAAAGCAACCCAGTTGCCCAAGAATTGGTGACTCAAGAGGTCTATGAAAGTGGGAATAAAGGTGGAGTTACAAGCAGGAGGACTGACTAAATGTCCTTTTAAAAAGTAGTTACATCTCTAGGTTTTCTCTCCTATTCTTCAAAGCCAGTCTAGAAAAATGTTGACATTCTGAAATGTTGAGATTTCTGGCCATTTTCCCCACCTTGTTTCCAGAATAATGGCGATAAGGATTATACTTTCTAGATGAGAGACTGGAAGAGCCTTTACTGCAACACTGCGAGAGAAAAGACTTAAAGATGCTAACATCAAAGGTTCCAGGGAACATCAACATAACCTGAAGCCCATGGTTGACAAGCCCCATTCATGTGCACAAAGCTTACCATCAGCTTTTAGTGCCTTGTTCTTAAATATGAGGAGTTAATGATCAGCTGACATTTGAAGACAGCCTCTAACAGAAAAGTTCAAACCAGACAGACAGGGACAGAAGTTGGAGGTAATGGAAGCTATAGAAGCTACACAGGGAGAAAATGATCATTTATATTCTCAGAGAGTTGGGAGAAGATACTGTATCCATGAAATAAGAACAGGATACTATAAAAAAAAATTCAGAGAACAAACAAAAGTGCTTGGAAACAGCAGAAATAAAAAAATTAAGGAAATCTTTCAGAATGTGGAGCCCAAGGACGAAGAGAAAAAGTAATGAAATGATAGGACCACGCCAGAATGTCTAATACGCAAAGCTGGAAAGAGGATCTGGAGACAATGGGAAGAAGTTACTCAAAGAAATAATTCGTGAAAACTTCCCAGATATCAAGCACCTGAGTTTCCCAATTGCACCCAGCGCAATGTGTGAGCATGGAGTTTCTAAGACACATCATTGTGAAATTTCATCACACTGAGGGTAAAGAGAAGATTCTAAATGCTCCCAGAAGGAGAAAAAAAAAAAAACCTTTATACGAAAGATCAAGAATCAGAATGACACTGGACTTCTCAAGAACAATATGATGGAACACAATGGAGAAATGTTTCAAAATTCTGAAGAAAAATTATTCCCAAGGTAAAATTCTATACCCAGCAAAACTATTGGTCAAGCGTGAGGGTATAGCAGATATGTTTTAGACATGCAAGGCCTTACAAAGGCACTCTTTGCTCTGGAAGCTATTGGAGCTGCTTTTTTGTTTTGTTTTGTTTTATTTTAACAAAAACAGGGCTCTATAACAGGAGGGAGGTGAAGGAAATCTGCTCTAGTACAACAGCTGCAGAGCAGACTTAGAAGGTGTCCAATCCAGAAAGTTCTGGAAGAGATTTCTTTAAAACAGATGTCGTTCATTTGTCTGAACACACTGAGAACAGGGCAGAGTTTGGAGATCAACAGTGGCTCTTAACCACTGTGCCACCAGGGTTTCTTTCTTCTATATAGGAAGCCAATAATCAATAATCAATTTTCAGTGGAAAACTTTAATTGCCTAGTTAAGGCAACATTCTTGGCTGCTATTACTCAATTACACCTCAATGTGATTGAGTGTGACATCCTTTCCTGAGAAAGAACGCTTTAAGAAACTCCAGAGGAGAGGGGGTTAGAGGCTGAGGGGCAATGCAGGACTTGAAGAACAAAGGCTCTGATCATAAAATTTATCTCCTTCTACCTGTTTAGGGCCACAGAATATCAACAGTGAAGGAGCCCTGGTGGCACAGGTTGGTAGTTCAAACCCACCAGATGCTCCACGGGAGAAAGACGTGGCATCTGCTTCCATAAAGATTACAGCCTAGGAAACCCTACGGGGCAGTTCTACTATGTCCTACAGGCTCGCTGGAAGTCAGAATTGACTCTCCGGCAACAGGCTTTTGGTTGTTTTATCTCTAGGTGCTGGGATTATAGCTGCTTTTGTTTTTGTTTCTATACTTTCCTCCTATTTTCCAAGTTTTCTGCAAAGAAAACATTTTATTTTTTATCATTCATTCATTCAGTTAATCAATAAATATTTATTGATTACCTTCTATGAGTCAGACTCCATCCTGGGTGCTGGAAATACAATGGTGGATAAGACAAGCCTACTTCCTCCTTTCAGGGAGTTTATGGTGAAGTTGGCTTTGGGGGGACACCAGGTCTTTCTGGAGACCACTGAGTCTGGATCAACACATTGGTGCCAGGAGGGGATCGTGCCCATGTTTATGCTGTGAGGCTGCTGGTGTGGGGGATAAGGGAGCAACGCTGGTGCCAGACTACCTGCGTTCAAATTCCAGTTCTGCAGCATCCTAGCTGTGTGACCTTAGGCAAGCCACTTGGCCTCTCTGTGCCTTGGTTTCCTCATCCACAAAATAGGAAAAAATGATAATAGTACTTAGCTCTCTGAGCAATATTTGGGACACGTTGCTGTTGTTAGATGCCATAGAGTAGGTTCCGACTCATAGCAATCCCATGTAAAACAGAACAAAACATGCCTGGTCCTGAGCTATCCTCACAATCATTGTTTGAGCCCATTGTTGCAGCCACTGTGTCAATCCATCTCATTGAGGGTCTTCCTCTTTTTCACTGACCCTCTACTTTACCAAGCATGATGTCCTTCTCCAGGGACTGGTCACTCCTGACAATGTGTCTAAAATACATGAGATGAAGTCTTGCCATCCTCACTTCTAAGGAGCATTCTGGCTGTATTTCTTCTGAGATAGATTTGTTTGTTCTTCTGGCAGTCCATGGCATATTCAATATTCTTCACCAACACCGTAATTCAAATGTGTCAATTCTTCTTCTGTCTTCCTTATTCATTGTCCAGCTTTCGTATGCATATGAAGCAACTGAAAATACCACGGGTTGGGACGTACCTAACTAAAAATTCATTATTATTGTTCATTGCTTATCTGAAGTTCAGATTTAACTCAGCGTCCTGTATTTATCTGGCAACCTACTTCTCCAGAGACGTGGACTCTGAAGGTAAACCCTCAGAGAGACACAGTTCAGGTGTGTGTCTGCAGCTCAGGGACCACAGATCTGCAGTTACTGCTTGCCTACACCATGTTTGCCTGGATGGATTTCTGTTGTGGGACCATTCCACAAGGCCTCCTCCAGGCCCTGGGTTCCAGAGGTGTTATATGCTGGATGTACTAGCGTGTGGGCTCCAGGAGGCTTGGGTGTGCCTGCCTCACTCACAATTGTACCCTAGGACTCATAGAATCGCACAGACTGTTGTTAGTTGATGTCCAGTCTCCTCTGACTCACGGTGACTCCATGTGTGCAGAATAGAACTGCTCCGTAGGATTTTCAAGGCTGCAGTCTTTCAGAAGCAGATCTCCAGGCCTGTCTTCTGAGACACCTCTGGGGGAGTCCCAAACCCCAACCTTTCAGCTAGTAGTCGAGCACTTAACTGCGTCACCCGGGCGCCCTATTAAGAGTTGATGGGTACCTGATTGATTACTCTATCTGCACTCTTGGAAAAATGAAACAGAAAGAAAAAAAGGATTTTCTAGGGTATATCCCTTTCCTTGAGGGTGCTTTTCTAAAATCCTATTTTAGAATCTGTCAGTAAAAAGTTGACTTCACCCAGAAATGGTTATAAATGGTTCAATTAGTGAGGAATTTAATTGCAAGAGGAAATGTAGAGGAGACTCTGGTTTAATCAAACAGCATTCACCACCAAGAATTTGTTGAGGGCTGCCTCTGTGCCCAAGGGGCCCTGGTGGTGCGGTGGTTAAAGCGATCGACTGCTAACCAAAAGGTTGGTGGTTCAAAAGCACCAGTGGCTCTTCGGGAGAAAGATGTGACAGTCTGCTTGCATAGAGATTTACAGCCTTCAAAGACCCACAGGGTCGCTACGAGTTGGAATCGACTCGATGGCCGTGGGTTTGGTGGGTCTCTGTGCCCAGTGCTCTTAGGTTGATAGGCCCCTGGCCTCAGGGTTGGCAGTCTCCATCCCTGGTTCTTTCCATCATGGGCTATGACCAAGCATAAGAATGAAGAGGAAACCAGTTCTTGTCTACATGCCTGGATTTGCCTGTTTGGTTCCTTAGTACCTTGAGAGGCAGACAGAACCTCTTCAGTGTTGGAGACCTGGTTCAAAGCAGAAACCAGGCCCAGGAAAGCTATCACACCAGCTCTGCTGTCCATTCTTCTGGGGCTTAGAACATCCTTGAGAATATAAGTTCAGTGGGCTCCTGGACCATCCTCTAAACCTTTCTACATCTCTGTGAGCCTCCTGTCAATGGAAGGACCTAGACAAAGGGTACTCTGGGCTACTTTGTAGAAGTGGTAATGATTTTATTCAGATTAGGTTGTTGGAAGCCCGGGACAAGGCACGACACAGGGGTTGAGCAAGAGACAAATGGTCTAAGACAGTGACCTTCATACTTTGCTGAGTCACTTGGGAAACTGTGAAAAATACAAATGCCCGGACCCTACCAGTTGTTCACATACTTTGGACATGTTATCAGGAGGGACCAGTCCCTGGAGAAGGACATCATGCTTGGTAAACTAGAGGGTCAGCTAAAAAGAGGAAGACCCTCCATGAGATGGACTGACACAGTGGCTGCAACAATGGGCTCAAGCATAACAATTGTGAGGATGGTGCAGGACTGGGCAGTGTTTCATTCTGTTGTACATGGGATCGCTGTGAGTCAGAGATGACTCAACAGCACCCAACAACAACGATAACAACCACCAGTTGCTGTCAAGTTGACTCCAACTCATACAGACCTCATGTGTGTCAGAGTATAACTGTGCTGTATAGGGTTTTCAATGGCTGGTTTTGAGGAAGAAGATCATCAGGCCTTTCTTCTGAGGTACCTCTGGGTGGACTGGAACCCCCAATCTTAGCATCTGAGCATGTTAAATGTTTGCACCACCCAGGAACTGCTGCCTGGATCCTACCTGAGATCTATGGGACTTGAAACCTATTGGATCAGAAGCCACAGAATGGAGCCCAAGGATCTGAGCTGGGCTATTTCTCCAGAGGAAACTGGGAAAGCTGGTGGATATTTGTGGTTCTGGGTCTCCGGGCCTGGCTTCCTGGGATGGCTTGCTGCTTTCTTGCTGTGCGCATGCCCCTCCCCAGTTCGTTTCCAAGCTGAGTGTTGCCTTTTAGACCCAGTGCTTGATTATTGGCTGGGCTGAACCAGAAGGGTCGAGTCTGCTTAGTATAGGTGTCGATGGCCTTGTGGAATCATAAAATGTTAGGGCTGGAAAGAATGTTTATAGCGGTAATTGATCCACCAGGATGAAGAACTAGGGACCTGGGTATGGGAAGCTTGTTGTCCAAGTCTCCAAACTCACGCTTCGGTCCCACCCTGCCTACTCTCACCTCTTGGAAGCCAGCTTCCCAGGAACGGAGACTCCATGCACTAAACCACGGGCTGTGGACAAGACACTGCACTGTGTGTTCATCCGAGGCCATGGGGCCTTGTGGAGACGGTTCAGTCCCTGTGGTTGCAATATTTCACGTTTGGAGCTTGCCTTGGGGCTCCAAAAAACCCACTTCCTCCCGCCTAAGCACCCTAATCAGTAGCACAGAAGTAAAAGGACTCACCCTTTGCCCCAACCTCTCACCCAAGGGGGTGCTAGGGCCCCTTACCACGCAGGGTGGGGACATCACCTCCAGTGAACTCTCAGAGCGGACTGCACCCAAGAGGCAGGAATCCCGCCCTCAGCCCGCAGCTGCTGCGCTCTGCCCCTCCGCCCTCTCCTCTTTGCCACATAGGCTGTGGCGCCTTGGGTGGTTTGGCCAGCCTCGCTCCAGCCTCACAGCCAAGGGGATGAGTGTGAAAATCCACCAGAGCCCTTTGCACGCCCACAGTGAGGAGTCTGTGGCTGCATTAAAATGCTTCCCCTTCTTCTGATTGAGGATTAGATGCAGCAGAGTGCTTGAGCCTCCAGCTCCTTTGAAAAGAAACCCAGTGTGAAGTGTCAAGCTCAGATCCCACGCAGCCTGCGGCAAAGGCCTGCTCAGGGGCCCCGCCGCTGCCACGCCCACATTGCTTGGATTCTGTGTGCACCGTAGCCCGTAGCCCGGTGGGTCCGGGGGTGGGGTTGGGGCCGACCAGATGTTTTGAGGGGATTACGGTGTGAAAGACAAGCTCGGTTCTCCTGTGTGCCACCCACTTCTCAGAGGCGGTTTTTCCACCTGCTGCCACCAAAGTGGTGGGAATGGAAAATGAGAGTTCAGGTCTTCAGAGCGTCTAGGACACCCCAGGCTTCAGGTGCCTCATGTCACTTAATCCTCACAGTGCTCTTGCGAGGTGGGTGTCACTGTCACCTCCATTTTGCAGACGAGGAAACCAAAGCTTGACCAAGTTAGGTACCTGGCCCGGTGGTGTCTAGTTCTTGAGTAGCCCACCTGGGGCTCAGATGTGTCTGATTCCATAACCCCTTGTTTAATTCCATCATCCCCTTGCCATCCAGAAACCCTGGTGGTGCAGTGGTTAAGAGTTACATCTGCTAACGAAAAGGTCAGCAGTTCAAATCCACCAGCCAATCCTTGGAAACCCTATGGGGCAGTTCTACCTTGTCCTATAGGGTCTCTATAAGTCAGAATCGACTCAACGCTGCCCTCGGCCCTGCCACACTGGCCACCCAGGGCTGGTGGCTCACACTGCCCTCGGCCCAGCCACGCTGGCCACCCAGGGCCGGTGGCTCACGTTGCACAATGTTTGCCGTGGTGCTCAAAATGGATTTATTGGATAAATTAACTAATTAGTGATTCCCTTACCTGTTTTCTCAGTCCCTGGATAGTGCAAATGGTTAACAGGCTCACCGCTAATCAAAAGGTTGGTGGTTCAAGTCCACCTAGAGGCGCCTCAGCAGAAAGACCTGGTGATCAACTTCTGAAACATCAGCCATTGAAAACCCCATGGAGCACAGCTCTACTCTGACACACATGGGGTCGCCATCAGCTGGAATCTACTCGATGGTGGCTACTGGTTACTGGTTAACCTGTTTGCAAATTGAAATTGTGGAAGCAGCTTAGAAAAATAAAAATCATCTTTCTGGATCTGGCTAAAAGCTACTTGGAGTGGGCCCCCTAAATCTGCATTTTTGGCAAATTCTCCAAGTGATTCTAATACACAGTTAAGTTTGGGAACAAGTTCAATAGAGAAGGTGTTCACAGGGTATAGCTCGCTGATGGAGGATAATGTTTATATCTTTTTAAAAGCTAAATCCACAGCCATACTTCTCAGTGTTCTATCCTTCAAGTGTCTGGCATGATCTGGAGTGTGGGAAGGGACATTAAGAAGTCATTAAGGCTGGCCTCAGCTGGCCTTAAACAAAAGTCTCCTGCTGACGTTGGAGCCACCAAAAAAAAAAGAAACCATTGTTGTCAAGTAGACTCTGACTCATGGCGACCCCATGTGTTACAGAGTAGAACTATGCTCCATGATGTTTTCTTGGCTATAATCTTTACGGAAACAGACCACCAGGCCTTTCTTCTGCGACTTTGCTGGGTAGATTCGAACCACCAAACTTTAGGTTATTAGTCCATTGCAAATCATTTTCGCAACTCAAGTGCCCTACTGGTTACGTTGTTGTTGTTAACTGCTAGCCAGTCAATTCCGACCCCTTGTGTGCAGACTAGAATTGCTATAAGGTTTTCAAGGCTATGACCTGTTGGAAGCAGATCACTAGGTCTGATTGCCAAGGCGCCTCTGGGTGGACTCTAACCTCCGACCTTTTCAGTTAGTAGACGAACGCGTTAACCATTTGTACCACCCGGGGACTCCATTGGCTACAATTTAAAAAAAAAAAAAAAAAACAACCCATTGCCATCGAGCCGATTCCAACTCACAGCGACCCTATAGGACGGAGTAGAACTGTCTCCTAGGGTTTCCAAGGAGTGGTTGGTGCATTCGAACTGCTGACCTTTTGGTTAGCAGCCAAGCTCTTAACCACTGCACCACCAGGGCTCTGTTGGTTCCATGGGTCAGCCCTGTTCATAGAGGAGGGGGCTGTACAAGTGGGTGAATATCAAGGCGAGAATTGCTGGGGGCCATCTTGGAAGCTGGCTAGCACCCCACCGAGGGTGAAAGTGTTTGCCATCAGGCAGGACTGACAGTGAAGTGATGGAGGGGGCGCAGATCTGCAGGTGTCACTGCCCAGGGCCGTGCAGTGTGGTGCACGCTCCCTGCCCCGCTGGGAAAAGCCTTCCTCCATTTAGCCGCCATCATTTATTAGCGCTGTGTCTCTTCAGACGCTTCAGAGTCCAGGGCCTCTGGCAGAGGCAGCCAGACTGCAGAGAAGACAGTGTGTCTGTCTTACCTCTAGCTCCTGGGTAAAACATGCCAAGCTGACCAGATTCCGCAGGCGCCAGGCACGTAGTGTGCCATGAGGGCCCTCCTCCTGAGGTGCGTTTTCTTATGTTTGCTGCCAGATTTCTCACCAAGCAAACCTGCTTCCCCGACCCTGTGGAGCAGGGAGCAAAGGACGTCCCTGTTAATTTCTGCTTGTTCCCTTCTTGAAGGTTTATGGGACACGTCTGAAATCTCAGATACATCCCCGTGAGTTGCCATGGAGTCAACTCTGACTCACGGCGATGCCGTGCATGTCAGAGTAGAACTGTGCTCCTTAGGGTTTTCGGGGGCTGGTTTTTTGGAAGTAGATCACCAGGCCTTTCTTCTGAGGCACCTCTGGGTGGACTCGAACCACCAATCTTTAGGTTAGTAACTGAGCGCTTAACTGTTCACGCCACCCAGGAGCTCCTAGATAGATCTCAACTCCATGTAATTGTCCTGAAGCACTATCAAAGACTGTACAAGCCCTGATCAGAATCTATTGGCTGTAGGGGTGTGCCCTCATACCACCATTATGGGAAAATCATTTCTCTCTATTGTGAGCATTTGTAGTGAAATGAAGTAGAGTTTCCCGACTGTGATAATGATTATTGCTGTGATAGCTGCCTGCTGCTCCTGTGGTTGCTACAATTATTACTACAAGCGACCCTTTATCTTTGAGGAAAATGGAATTATTTTGACTCTCATGGGTGTTTGCACTGACAATGCAATATAATGGCTTAGAAGACACAGAGCAAAATCTGTATAGATAAAGCAATTGTATGATATTTTGAAAATCTAAAGCCAGTGTGGGAACTGGGGCTCTTCAGAGGAGACCTAGCTGTTGGCGAGGGAGCTGTGGGCTTTCACCTGCCAGCTGAGAGTTCCTCAAAGCTGAGCTCTGGGAGAAGGAGGAGCTGGGGGTAAGTGCACAGGCGTCTGAGTCAGACAGAGGTCCTTATTTCCAGGCCACCCCCTAATGTGTGGCCTGGACAAGTCACTTAGCCTTTTGCACCTGCCTTTCCTGATATGTGGAACGTTGATAGTAACTCCTCCCTTTTGGGGCTATTTTAAGGACAACGTGAGACAGGGGCTTAGCACCATGCCTAGCACAGAATAAAAACCAGTTGCTGTCAAGTTGACTCCAGCTCGTGGTAACCCCAACTGTGTCAGAGTAGAGCTGTGCTCCATAGGGTTTTCAATGGCTGATTTTTTCAGCAGTAGATTACCAGACCTTTCTTCTGAGGTGCCTCTGGTGGACTGGAACTTCTTCCTACCTTGCAGTTAGCAGCTGAGCAGGAACTCCAGGCCCAGAGTAAGCACTCAAATAATGCTGGATGCTGCTGCTATTTATTCCTACATGCCACGAATTACTAGTCAAGGCGCCCTGGTGGCGCAGTGGGTAAGTGCTCGGCTGCTGACCGAAAGGTTGGCAGTTTGAACCCACCCAGCCGTTCTTCAGGAGAAAGACCTGGCGATTTGCTTCAGTAAATATTACAGCCTAGGAAACCCTACAGGGCAGTTCCACTCTGTCACATGAGATCACTGCAAGCCTAAGATCGACTCGACGGCACCTAACAACTGTGACAGGAATTGTTAAGAATAATAATCGTCTGAGGTCACCCAGGGCAGGCTGTGATGTCGCCAGGGCATCACCAAGGAAGACCCTTCAGGCAGCTGATGACGCAGCACAAACATGCCTGTGAGTGGTGGAAACTGGGTTTGTAGGTGGACTTTGTCACTAGTTCCTCCCCTTGTGTGACTTTGATCAGGTTGCTTAGTCCCCCTAAAATGGAAATATTGTTGTTAGGGGCCTCGAGTCAGTCCCGACTCATAGCGACCCCACGTACAACAGAACGAAACACTGCCCGGTCCTGCACCATCCTCACAATTGTTGTTATGCTTGAGCCCATTGTTGCAGCCACTGGGTCAGTCCATCCCCAGCTGTATTCTGAGTGCCTTCCAACCTGAGGGACTCATCTTCCGGCGCTGTATCAGACAGTGTTCTGCTGCTATTCAAAAGGTTTTCACTGGCCAGTTTTTTTAGAAGTAGACTGCCAGGTCCTTCTTCCTAATCTGTCTTAGTCTGGAAGCTCTGCTGAAACCTATCCACCAAGGGTGGCCGGTTGATACTTGAAATACCAGTGGCAAAGCTTCCAATATCACAGCAACACACAAGCCACCAGAGCAGGACAAAATGACAGTCACGTCGTGGATTGAAACAGGAAGGAAAAAAAAAAACCAAGAATAATAATATCTAGCCTACATGGCTATTTTGAGTCAGAATCGACTCCACAGCAACAGGTTTGGTTTTGGTTTAATAAAAAAATATGCAAACGAATTCTGGAGCACAGAAAAGTTCTGCAAGTGATTTTTTAGTATAAATCATGATTTTATTCACAACTAAAAAGATAGCCTCTTACATATATCTTGGAAGTTTGGTCCGGTTGTAGCCTGGGATCATGTGTTCTGTGCATTGGATCATTGGTGTCAGGATACGTTAGCATCTGATTAATGAATATAAATAAATAGAAAAATACACCGCCCTTGGATCGTGTTTGACAAAACATGCAAGAGTCTAAGAGAGCTCTATGAATGGTGGCTCGATTTTAATGGCGTGAAAACACGTTTAAGTGTCGCGAGCATTCAAGCTTTTGATCGGTGGCTCCCAGCCGGGGGCGATTTTGCCTCCTGGGGTACGCTTGGCAATTTCTGGAAACGTGGTTGTCACAAGTGGAGGAGGGGTGTTACGGGCGTGTGGTGAACAGAGGCCAGGGATGCTGTTAAACATCCTACAAGGCATAGGACAGCCCCCACCACAAGGGGTCATCTGGTCCAAAACCACAGTAGCACCAAGTTTGGATACTAGCCTGACTTCCCCAATGTTCCCAGAGAAGCGGGTCAAATTCTCATTCCTTTTTGGCAGAGTGGGCTGTTGTGAAGGTGTGAAACTTGAACGGGCTGCCATGCAGCAGGAAGATGAGAACTGAGGAAGGGCTTTGGGGACAGTGCGGAAGTACAGCCAGGAGACAACATTCGAACTCAGAATTGCTACCTCTGGGGCCCGTGGCACCCTACTGACCTTGGAAAGCTGGAAGATTCTAAGCTCAACAAATGAGATACCCTAAAGAATTCATCCAACTCTCTGAATTCAGAAACTGAGTGTTAACTCAGGCACCTTCTGAACTGGTTAACGAGCTACTGTTGTCTTTATTTGAGAACACCAGAGGGCGCTCAAGAGAGGAAGAGGCGACCCTATGAAGATAGTCTTGTTTATCTGTAGACCCAGCTGGTCCCCAGAGGTCAGGGGAAGGAGGCTAGAGATTCAGCCACTTCCCTTTCCTCTCAGCCCCTCACTAACCAACATTGGTTGCTTCCATCCATCTGCTCAAGTGGCTCAGCAAAACCTGCAGACGTTATAGCTAATAAACCTTTGTGGCAGGTAGATCTGTTGGCTGAAGGGGCTGAATCTTGGGTACCATCATATTCTTAGTCCCTTGGTGCTTGAGAGGGAGGTTTTGCCTTGAAAACAAGCCTTGGACATGATACCGCAATGATGTCTCAAGGCAAGGCCTAAGATTGTTTCCATGGAAGCGAGATTAATGGTATAGGAATGGAAAGACCATTGGACTACACGTCCGGTTCTAAAACAGTCTTGACAAAACCACTAGTTATATGGGGCCCTTGAGTCTCCGGTGCTCATCTGTAGACTTGGGCAGATTGGATGGCTTCCAAACTCTCTTCTGATTTCTTAACTTTATGACTATGGAGCCTTGAGAACAGACAACCTCCATGTAATACTAATGGTGTAGCCAGTGGAAGTCTCACAGGATGAGGAGGTGGTGATTTCAGCCTAGAGGATCTGATTCCAGCTCTAGGGCTGGAGGTTAAAGATGACTGGTGATAACTCATCTCGAGGGGCTGTTGCCACTGCTTACGGCCACCCTCGGTGTGTCGGGATCACTTTGGTGCCAGTTGGAATAAATGGAAAGCGTGTTTAACTTAAAAAGCAAAGACTACAACACTATCATATTGCACGAGCAGACGTGCAGTGGGCCGGGGGCAACTACTGTTTCAAGATGATTTAAGAATTTGATCAAATGTCTGGCTGCACAACTGCACACTTTAAAAGGCGCTTCACAGATGGGTTTCATAATTGAGAAATGCATTTGTTCTTTGTTGGTGTATAAAAATACCATGATTCAAAGTTTGGAGTCAGATGCCTTTCTGAAAGTGATTTCCCTCCATCTTGCACACACATACTAGCAGATTTCGCAGAAATGACATACAGGAACAGAAAGATGGGATAATTATTGCACTCTTTTGGAAAGAGTACATTTTCACAGGGGAAAAAAGTCAGGAGTCTGCAAACAGACACTGAGGAAGAAACCAATGACCAAAATCAGTATCTTTGAAGCTTTACTTTGTGTTTAGAAAAGTACTCACGGGGAATTATACTGGGAACTCACAGGGCTTAATAAAACAGACAAACAAATGCACTGCTGTCCAGTCAGTTCGACTCATGGTGACCCCATGTGGCACAGAGTAGAACTGGGCTCATTAGGATTTTCTTCGCTGTAATTTTTACAGAAGCAGATCACCAGACCTTTCTTCCGTGGCACTGCTGGATGGGTTCAAACCACCAATATTTCAGTTAGTAGTCAAGTACACACTGTGCCTCCCAGGGACCTGCAGAGCTTAACAGGCCAAGGCCTTTTAGTGTTCTGAGAAAAGCATTGCATAGGAACCCTCTCCTGTAACTATTCCCTACTTAGCGTTTCCAGAGCCCACAGTATCGGCATAGCTTAATGTACTAAACCTTTTTTCTCTATTTATAAGTGGAAACAAATAACTTATATTAGGAAAGAAGAAGTGTGCTTTTCTGAGTATCCCATGAGTACGACTTCCCATTGATACTGGAAAGTGGAGCATTTCCCAAAGTCTGCTCACTTTGATCCTATCTGTTCTGGTGGTTTTGAGCACTGTATTAGTCTCTTGGGCTGCTGTAACAAGTACCACAAACTGGGCGACATAGAACAACAGAAATGTATTCTCTAGAAGACCAGAATCAAGATGTCAGCAGGGGCGTGCTCCCTGTGGAGGATCCTTCCTAGCCTCTCTCCTTGGCATACCTTGGTGTACCTTGGCCTGTGGCAGCATCACTCCTTGGCATACCTTGGTGTACCCTGGCGTACCTTGATGTACCTTAGTGTACCTTGGCGTACCTTGGTCTATCTTGGTGTACCTTGGCGTACCTTGGCTTACCTTGGTGTACCTTGGCATACCTTAATATACCTTGGCCTGTGGCAGCATCACTCCTTGGTGTACCTTGGTGTGCCTTGGCGTACCTTGACGTACCTTGGCCTATCTTGGCGTACCTTGACGTACCTTGGCGTACCTTGGCCTATCCTGGCATACCTTGACGTACCTTGGCGTACCTTGGCCTATCTTGGCGTACCTTGACGTACCTTGGCGTACCTTGGCCTATCCTGGCATACCTTGACGTACCTTGGCGTACCTTGGCCTATCTTGGCGTACCTTGACGTACCTTGGTGTACCTTGGCCTATCTTGGCGTACCTTGACGTACCTTGGCGTACCTTGGCCTATCTTGGCCTATCTTGATGTACCTTGGCGTACCTTGGCCTATCTTGGCCTATCTTGACGTACCTTGGCGTACCTTGGTCTATCTTGGCGTACCTTGACGTACCTTGGCGTACCTTGGCCTGTGGCAGCATCACTCCAATCTCTGCCTCCATCTTCACATGGCCATCTTTTCTGTGTTTCTGTCCAAAGTTTCTTCATTTTCTTTTTAAAAAAATTTTTTTTATTGTACTTCAGACGAAGGTTTACAGAGCAAACTGGCTTCTCATTAAACAATAAATACACATATTGTTTTGTGACATTGGTGAAATTTTCTTCATTTTATAAGGACACCAGCCATTGGATGGAGCCACCCTAATGCACCATGGCCTCATCTTAATTTCATCATGTGACAAAGACCCTATTTTCAAATGAGGTCGAGTCCATTGGAACCAGGGGTTAGCACTTCAACACGTCTTTTGGAGACCAAGTCAACCCACAGCAGATTGTAAGACATTATGCAGCCATGCGGTGTTCCCAGGACTACTGATTCTTTGCAGAGCTAAAAGAAGACCTGCCTAATGTTTTCTTTCTCAGAAGACTAAATGCAAGACAGCTCTGAGGGGTTTCCTGGAATGTGAAACACATGGGTTCTGGTTTTCATACACCCTCATGTGGCCTGAACAAGGATCCTCAAATCATGATATGGCAATAAACGTGTTCAGAATGGGCCCTGCACAGACTCTTTTCACCTCCATGTCCCAGGCCACTGGCTCAGAGCAAGATGCACAGATTGATGAACTAAAACTGCTAATGCCCAGTATTTGCAGCAGGTCCTTCTCGGACTTCACCCAGAGTCAGAATCACCTGGAGGGCTTGTTAAAACGCACTGCTGGGTCTTACTCCAGAGCTGCTGATTCAGTAGGTCTGAGAATGTTGTTAGCTGCCATCAAGTCGGCCTCTGACTTATGGCAATCCCAAGCACAATGGAATGGAATGCTGCCCAGCCCTACACCATTCCCATGATCGGCTGTGGATTGGACCATTGTGATCCATAGGGTTGTCATGGGCTGATTTTCAGAAGTAGACCACCAGGCCATTCTTCCTAGTCCATCTTAGTCTGGAAGCTAAGTAGAAACCTGTTCAGCATCATGGCAACAACACGCCTCCACTGACAGAGAGGTGGAGGCCGTGCATGAGTTGCACTGGCCAGGAGTTGAACCCTGGTCTCCTACATGGAAGGTGAGAATTCTACTACTGAACCACCAATGTCCCCTACAGGTCTAAGCTGGGGGCCCCAGAATTTGCTTTGTAAACAAGTTCCCAGGTGCTGCTGATGCTGCTGGTCCAGGGGCCACACTTGGAGAGCTGCTGTGCCACAGTAATATGGAACATGAGGGAGTGTGATGGTTAAATGTCCCCTACACACCTCCTACCAAAAGTCTCACCAGAATCACCAAGCAGACACAAAGACTGACTGGCCCGAGATTTGCATCCATCCCTCAGAGCAGGACTAATGTGCAGGAATGTAGGAAAACGGTCCAAAGACAGGCCACCATATCTGGATGTCCTAAAAACAGACACACTCGCCCCTGGTTATTCGCGAGCTGACTCAGCATCTATTTAGGAGACTTTGGCAGAGACAAGCCACCACTGTCATCAGGAGGCACCAGTCCCCGGAGAAGGACACCATGCTTGGTAAAGTAGAAGGTCATCGAAAAAGAGGAAGACCCTCAACCAGATGGATTGACACAGTGGCTGCAATAATGGGCTCAAACATAGCAACGATTGTGAGGATGGTGCAGGACCAGGCAGTGTTTCCTTCTGTTGTACATGGGGTCGCTATGAGTCGTAACTGACTGGATGACATCTAACAACAACAACAGCAGAGACAGGTTTTAACCGAGCTTCTAGACTAAAATGGACTAGACAGAAAGGCCTACTACCAACAATTAGCCAATGGAAACCTTATGGACCACAACGGTTTGATCAGCAGCTGATCATGAGGATGGTGTAGGACCAGGCAACTTTTTGTTCCATTGTGCATGACTTGACAGCAGCTAACTAACTAACTAGCTAACTAGCAGAGACAGACCCTCAGAAGGGGCTGTGGTCCATTCATTAGACGGTCATGAGGGAGCAGGTGCAGTGTGGCCGGTGGGAGGCGGGACTGTGGCTGGTCAAGGTGAGCACTCCTATTGCAGACTGAGGGTGGGAGCAGAGAGAATGAAGTCCTCTATCTTCCCCTTGAAAAGGAGTTTCCAAATATTATTTTAGCAACAGACTATTTAAAGATTTGGAAAAGCATAAAGGCAGAGCTTCCCTGGTTGAAGTGTGAAGAGGTGGGTGAGGGGCCTGGAGGTATGAGAGGGTGGGAGAACGGCTCCCTGTGGCATCTACCTTGCAAGGCCTGTCTCTTGCAGCCCCTCCATGGAACCCCAGCGTTCCTCAGAATGCACCTTGAAAACCACTTAGTGGACCTTTTACTTCTCCTTCACTCATGCATCCACCAAGGGCTTTTTGAGCTCCTCAAAGGCCAGAGGTAACCTTTGAGATACTGGGAACACACAGATGCACAGTTTCTACCTTCAACAGAGTCGAAACATTCTAGAAAATACTGGTCTTTTGTTCAACATCCTCATAGCTTTGATAGAGAATTGTTGGGTAATACAATAAAATGAATATGTCTGGGAATACCAGCCAAAACTCATTGCCGTTGAGTGGATTCCAACTCATAGCGACCCTATAGGACAGAGTAGAACTGCCCCATAGGGTTCCCATGGAGCGGCTGGTGGATTTGAACTGCTGACCTTTTGGTTAGCTGCGGAGTCTTAACCACTGCGCCACCAGGGCTCCCTGGGAATGCCAGTGGGTATCAATTGCTACGTGATTCCCTCAGGGGCAGATCAACCAGTAAGCAAGGTACGCATGGGCTTAATTGTGTTTACTTACCAATCTGTAGTGCGCAGTTTCACATCGCATCAAAGATGTGGTGGAAAGAGGGGTAGCTGCACTACAGATTAGTAAGCAAGCCCAAGCAAGCCTGTGCGTACCTTGATTATTGGGTGATCCGTCCCCGGATTCCCCAAGGGGGTTTGCCTGGCAAAGGTGGTTCCACCCAAGACCTAGAGTCTTCACCTGACCGTGGTCATTTCAGGCGTTGGTAGAAAGCCCATGTGAGTGAGCGTGCATGTGTGTCCGTGCGTGCACAGTCGTGGTGGTTTCGCCAGGCACGGAGCAGGCTCTCCAGGAACGTGGGCTGTGACTGCTTCCTTTGCCCGGTCTTGTTGTTAGGTGCCCTCCAGTCAATTTTTGACTCATGACAACCCCGTGTGACAGAGTAGAACTGCCCCCTAGGGTTTTCTAGGCTGTAATCTTTATGGTAGCAGATCGCCAGGTCTTTTTCTTGCAGAGCCACTGGGTAAGTTTGAACTTCCAACCTTTTGAGCACCTGACTGTTGTGCCACCAGCACTCCTTGTTTGCCTTCTCATAAGATCACCCTTGTTTGTTACATTACAGGGAGCCGCACTGCTCAAGTTCAAACCCCAGCTCCGCCATTTACTGTCTGGGTGAACCTGGGCTGGTTCCTCTCTCTGTGCCTGTTCTCGTCTGTAAAAACGGAAATGATGATGATAGCACCTGCCTCACAGGGCTGTTGGGAAGACTCAACAAATGAATGTATTTAAAGCACTGAAAAGGGCTTGACATATGACAAGGACTAAGAAAATAGTCTTGCTGTTTTTGCTATTACAAAAGGTTTTTATACCCACGTGTTTAAGTCTTAATAAACATGTGATTTTTCTTTTTAGGGAGTAGGGCTGGTAAAGCATTGGAAGCTAGCTGTTTAGGGGCCTATATTTTCCAACTTCTCCTCTCAAATACACACACACACACACACACACACACACACACAGACAACCTTGTGTGGTGCAAATGGTGAGTGCGCTTGGCTGCTAACTAAACAGTTGGAGGTTCTAGTCCACCCAGAGGCACCTCGGAAGAAAGGGCTGGTGATCTACTTCTGAAAAATGAGCCACTGAAAACCCTGTGCAGCACAGTTCTACTCTGACACACGAGGTCACCATGAGTCTGAGTTAACTTGACAGCAACTGGTTGAAGATATATATAAATATGTATATGTATATGCAGTGGTTAACCGCTTGACTGCTAACAGAAATGTCAGTGGTTTGAATCTACCAGCTGCTCTGAGGGAGAAAGACGTGGCAGTCTGGATCCATAAAGATTACAGCCTTGGATGAATGGACACAGGAAATCTGGGGTGGAAAGGAGGAGTGTGCGGTCACAGTATACAGAGAGCAACAAGGGTCGCATAACAATGTGTGTATAAACTTTTATATGAGAAACTAACTTGAATTTTAAATTTTCACTTAAAGCACAAAAAAAAAAGAAAGAAAAAGATCACAACCTTGGAAGCCATATGGGGCAGTTCTACTCTGTCCGATAGGGTCAGTATGAGTCAGAATTGACTCGACGGCAACGAGTTTGGTTTTTTTTTTTGTTAGGGGAGGGTATAAATTCCCAGATGCTCTCAGCTCCTCACCATTGAGCAAGTGGGGCCTGAGAGCCCGAGGGAAGCCACAGGTGCTGGTTGCTGGAAGCAAAACAGGCCTTGGGAGGAAGAGTAAAAAACAGAAAAAGAGATGTGAGGCCGTCTCAACAGAGTGAGGGTTGAAAGGTCCAGTCCTTCCACCTCAATGCAACTGTGCTCGGAAGACAAGAAGACCTAGAGGTTGTGATCTCAGCTTCCACCAACCTGCCATCGACAAATGAGACACAGTAGTACGTGGCTGAGGGCCGTGCCTCGAGTTAGAGTCCAGTCCTCCTCCACCATTTACTGGCCATTGAACTTGGTCGCTTTTTTAACCTCATTTTCCACATCTGTAAAATTGGGATAATAATAGGATATATTTCCAAGAATTGTTCTGAGAATTAAATGAGTTACAACATGGAAAGTGCTTAAGACATCATTGGCACATAGTTGTTGTTAGGTGCCGTCAAGTTGGTTCCCACTCATAGCGACCCCATGTACAACAGAGTGAAACACTGCCTGGTCCTGTGCCATCCTCACAATCGTTGTTATGCTTCAGCCCATTGTTGCAGCTACTATGTCAATCCATCTCTTTGAGGGTCTTCCTCTTTTTCCCTGACCCTCTCTACCAAGCATGATGTCCTTCTCCTGGGACTGGTCCCTCCTGATAACATGTCCAAAGTGCATGAAATGAAGTCTCATCATCCTCGCTTCTAAGGAGCATTCTGGCTGTACATCTTCCAGGACAGATTTGTTCGTTCTTCTGGCGGTCCATGGTCTATTCAATATTCTTTGCCAACACCACAAATCAAAGGCGTCAATTCTTCTTTGGTCTTCCTTATTCATTGTCCAGCTTTTGCATGCACATGGGGCAATTGAAAACACTATGGCTTAGGTCAGGCACACCTTAGTCTTCAAGGTGACATCTTTGTTTTTCAACACTTTAAAGAGGTCTTTTGCAGCAGATTTGCCCAATGCAGTGCATCTTTTGATTTCTTGACTGCTGCTTCCATGGGCGATGGTTGCTGACCCAAGTAATAAATATATATAGAGAGAGATTTATATCAAAGAAACAGCTCACGAGATTGTAGAGGCTGGAATGTCCCAAGTCCATGGATTAGGACAGAGGCTTCTGCTGATTCATGTAGCTGCAGGAGCTGGAGAACCCAAGATCGGCATGTCAGAAAGCAAGGCTGTTGCTCACAGGCTGTGAAGATCGGTAAATCTCAAGATTGGCAGATAAGCTGCTAGCTCAAGTTCCAAGAACCGGAGGTGAGACAACGGGAGGCAGCCGCAGGATCCAGAGAGGGCAAAAAGCCTGCTTATATTCGGATGCAGGCCACACCCCCTAGGGAACTCCCTTTCAACTGATTGGCTACTCACAGCATATTCCATCATGGGAGTGATCACATAAAAACACTGAGAATCATGGCCCAGCCAAGTTGACGCATAATCTTAACCATCACAACCTTTATCCTTTATTTATTTATTTATTTATCCCAAACGTATTTAAAGTATCTCTCTTTGTAGTACCTCTGGGACCTGTTTAGCCAGGTGAAGAATTCACACAAAGCCACAAAAACCAGCTGAAAATATTAGTTGAGAATCCGTTTCCCTTGTCTATACAATGACTGTCCCTACACTCGTTTGAATGGCTTCGCATCCAACACCAAGTAACCCCCAAGGGACAGAAGGGCTGGGTGGTTTGGCTTCCCTTAGGGGCAGATTTACCCTCGAGAGCTTTCTTGTCCTTGTTAGCACCTCCTCTGGACCACGGTCAGGTCAGCTTTTCTCCTGGGACTGGTTTCCACAGACTTTACCTTCTCACTCTGCCTTCCCAGCTGAGTCCAGAGGCTCAAATGGAAATGAACACTTTAGAATTTTTATCTGCACTTGGCAGGACTGAGTGAGAAGTCCCTTTAGCACTTGCTTTGTTAGAATTAGGCTCATCTGTCTGAAGCAGAGGTCCTGAAGGAAAGTGGCTCGAAGAAGACCAGAGTTTATTTCTCTCACGTGTCCAGGGCTGATGGTGGCTCTGCTCCATTAGGTCACGAGGAGCTGCTTTGCCTCCTTAGCACAGCTTCTTAGAGTGCTAGGCGTCCAACCATTGCATCTGCATCCCAGCCAGCAGCAAGGAAGGAAAGCAAAGAAGTCAACGCCCCTTCCCTTTGGGGACACTTTTCGTTGTTGAGTTATACACCAATTCCACCTTCATCTTTTGGCCAGAATGTAGTTACAAGGCTAAGTTCTGCGACTTAGAAGTTGCAGAACATTCTTCAAGTAATTCTGCAAAATATAATTATTGTTATTCTAGGTAGACATGTACCCAGCCATGAATTGAGAGCTCTATTGTAAAAGAGTCCCTGGGTGGTGCAAACAGTTAATGCACTTGGCTTCTAACTGAAAGACTGGCGGTTTGAGTCCACCCAGAGGCGACTCAGAAGAAAGATCTGGCGATCTGCTTCCAAAAGATCACCACCACTGAAAACCCCGTGGGCACAGTTCTGCTCTGACACACGCAGGGTTGCCACGAGTTGGAGTCGACTCAGTAGTCACTGGTTTGGTTTTTGGCTTATTGTGAAGGAAGTAGGGTGGAACCGGTATTGGGAGATGTCTGGACATCTCTTGCCAGGGTCCTGCAGTCCCAAGAGTCAAGGGATCTTCTTCCAACTTCAGTTCTGCAGACGATTTGTCAGCCCAGTTGGGGTGCTGCTAGAACAGCGTAGGCAGATGCTGTCTTGTTCGTTGTAACCTGTCCTCATTTCTGCCATGTTTATTTTTCATTAATATCCTTGGGTTTAGTACAGAGTGGGAGAACAGAGTTCGAGTCACTGACAGAAATGAAGCCCCAAGAGGCTCAGAGTGCGGGGATTTTGCCCTGAAGTTGTACTTTGCCCGCTTTCACGTGAAGATGCCGACATTGTATCCAGAACAATTGCACCGTCCAGAGGAAGGGATCCACAAAAGTGTCAATTCGCCACATACTGGCTTTTTTAAAATATAACTAATTGTAACACATGGTTGCTGTGAAAACACAGGCTTCCTAAGGCTGCCGTCTCAGTGACCCACACCCTGACCTGGACAGACCACCTTCTGTCCAAGCAATGAGAAGTTTTATTCCTAGGCCAGACGAAACCCTGGCTTACCCTGGTGAGCAGTGGCATCGATCCGACACCAGGAAGACAGCTGACGGAAACGCTGAATCAGCTCTCCAGAGCGAGCACAGCGCTCCTCTAAGGCCTCAGCTGGTTGCTCTCTTGGCTCTGAGACGCACTACCAGCTGCCTAGCCCTGGCTGCTGGGCTCCACGGAGGGAGCCGCTTGCAGGGTAAGGGGCTGCAGGTTCTTAGCATCAGTATGGCATTCACCCGAGCTGGCGAAGAAGCACGACGCCAGGGAAGGCATTGGTAGTGGAGGTCTGTGGAGGATTCGGCTCTGCTTCTCAGAGCTTTATTGCCCATTGCACAGTCTGGACGGAAACCTGCGAGGCTGTCGGTGTGGGTTTAAGATGAGCCTGAAGGCGTTTGGTGCTTGGCCTGTAAGAAAGTAAAGCCCTCCTAAGCATTCAGAATGAACCATATTCAGACGCAGAAAGAAAGACAGCAAAAGGAAAAGAAATTTCTCAAATTTCACTTGGGGGAGTTCCCGAGGAAGGAATCCTTCTTGGAGAAGCCTCAGGAGTGATATGTCCACAGCAGCCGAGGCTTTAGATTCTCACTTTCCATGCAGATTCCTGCTTTGATGATACCACCTGCTGAGAGCCTCTTTCTTCATGATTGCTGGGGTTTTACTTGTATTCCGTTTTCTAGGGCGAAGCAAAAAGCAAATAACACTGCATTTGTTATGATAACTTAATTATCAAATCTATTTTAATTCGAAGTGACTTCCCTCCAAATTTATCTTAAAACGTTTCTGAGCAGAAATGCAAACATAGATTAGTTCTGGTGCTAAAGGCAGCTATTGAAAATATTGTTATGGAAACCCTGAGCAGAGTGTAGAAGGATGAGGGTAAAGCTTAAATATAGGGTGGCTAGGAAGTGAGGGAAGCCCTGGTGGCGCAGTGGTTAATCGCTATGGCCGCCAACCAAAAGGTCGGCAGTTCGAATCCACCAGCCACTCCTTGGAAACCCTGTGGGGCAGTTCTACTCTCTCTTAGAGCGTCGCTATGAATTGGAATCGAGTCAACGCAATGGGTTAGGAGGTGAGGAGGTGAAACCAAAAGGAAAAAAAAAAGCCAGTTGCCAAGGCTGTAATCTTTACGGAGGCAGACTGCTACATCTTTCTCCCACAGAGCAGCTGGTGGGTTTGAACCGCCAACCTTCTGGTTAGCAGCTGAGCCCTTAACCAGTGCACCACCAGGGCTTCTAGGAGGTGGCTAGGGTGGTACAAATGGTTGAGCACTCTTCTGCTAACTGGAAGACTGGCAGTTTGATCCCACCCAGAGGCCCCGTGGAAGAAAGGACTGCAATCTGCTTCTGAAAAGTCACAGCCTTGAAAAGCAAGTAGAGCACAGCTCTACTCTGCACCCATGGGGTCAGCGTGAGTCGGAATCAACTTGACGGCAGCTGGTTTGGCTTTTTTTCTTTCTCTTTTTTTGAAGAAGTGAGGGCAAATTATCAAGCCCCAGTAACTGTGTTTTAAAGTGTGATGCTGGGGTGGGGAGACACAGTGAGACTCAGCAATCTCCAGAACATAAAGAGGTGACGTGGGGAAGCATGTCTCCCAAAGGGGAAGCAGTACGTGCCTTTAAATCAGAGGCCACAGGAATCTTTACTGGGGGGTGAGGGGAATTCAATCCATTTTCCTGATGTGTGCTACAGAGACAATGGTTCAAGGGTGGACGACCTTTATTTCCAAACGCCTTCTGGAGGGTCCCCTTCACGACAGAGCACCGACGCTGTTCATCGGAACTTAGTGAATGAAAGTATTAGACGGATTTCTATCCAGACCTTCAA
This sequence comes from Dugong dugon, assembly GCA_030035585.1. Classification (NCBI taxonomy): domain Eukaryota; kingdom Metazoa; phylum Chordata; class Mammalia; order Sirenia; family Dugongidae; genus Dugong; species Dugong dugon. The sequence goes on along the minus strand of CM057473.1, from coordinate 3,515,383 downwards.
GTCTCAAAGAGCTCTGAAGAGCCCTGGTAAAGAAAGCCCGTTTTACTTGGGCGATTCCACAGGGGTAACTCACTTTAATTTCCCTTTCATCTCCCTGGCAGGACTTGAAACTTTAAAAGCAAACAGGTTTCCTTTTCTAGTTCCTGGGGAGAAGGCTTCTGTTGCTTTCTTACTGCAGCAAGATTGAAGGTGGGTGACCCTTCTGCATTTGTTACCTTGGAAGAGGTACAGAACCAGAAGTAAGTGTGAAATAATAGGCAAATGGTGGATTCCTCCCTTCTTCGTGAAAAGTTATTGCCCTTCCAAATGCCAGTTTGTTTTTTGATTTTCCACGGTCCAGCCCTGCATTTAGCACAGAAAGACACTTTAGACGCCACGACACTGGTAATAACCCCAAATATACACAAGGACAAAGCCAAGGGCATGTCTGTTTTGTTCTGCCAGGCAAATTATGATCTAAGTTTTCTGGCAACATGGCTTTTTTTTTTTTTTTTTTTGATTGTTTATTGCAATGGCCTGATCTATTTATTGAGATTCTAAAATGCAATTAAATTTTTTGGAATAAAAAAGAGAAGGAGAGCTTCTTATGTAGATTTGAACTGTTTCAAATGGGAACACACCTCCCGTTGTGAAAAGAAAAAAAGAAAAGCATTGTGGAAAATTATACCGGATTACCTAGGCTAAAGGAAGTTTTTTTTTTTTTTTTTTTTTTTTTTTTTTTTTTTTTGCCTCACCACGCCTCTTGCAAGAGGGAAAAAAATACACCAGGAACGGGATGAAAACAAACCACTCAGCCGGCAGGCAGGACAGCAGCCTCTGCAAAGTTTATTCTAGCTCGTGCAGGAATGCTACAAACCCAAGGCGATTAGTCACCAACAATGGTCCTTTAGCCAGGGATTATAAAACAGCCACCAAGCAAACTGGGTCGGTTTATTAAATTGTTGCATAAAGGAGATGGGCACTTTTTTTCTTCCTAAGAGCTTATCAAAAGGCATTAACTTGAATAAAAAATGGTATGAAAATTGAGTATTTTAATTGATGTCCTATGTTTTGTTCTTCTGGGTATTCAAATCCTGAAATAGACTAAGAGAAACAGGCCAAGAAATAGGCTAAGAAAAACAGAATTTGGAGCCTCCAGAAAAACATCTGTAGTGATGACTCTCAATCTGATTTGTACAGTAGTTGTCACATGCGTGCGAAGACTGTAGGAATGGGTAAAAATTAGAATAATCTTTCATTTTGAGTTATGAAAAAAAACTTTTAAAACGTTAATATTTCTGCGAGGATAATATAAGGCAGACAACTAAATCACTAAAATACTGGTCACATCCCAGGTAAAAATAAAAATGGGTTCATTTAAACTGCAAGAGGAAAAACATCCATACTGCTGCTCGTTGGCAGGGTGAGGCTTCACAATATGCACACCCTCAGATACGGGAATTGGTCAGATTTTTGGACCACAATTATGCAAGGGAATACCCAAATACAGACCATGCAACAACATAAGCTCTAGCTTTTGTCTGATTTCGTTAAACTCTAAAAGGCTGACTTTTGATGCTAATTAATTAGACGGTCTAATATGTCCCCTTTTCCTTCCACCACAAGTATCTGTGAATCAAATTCCATAAACAGGTTCCTGAAAAGCTGAAGCGACACCCCTGCCCCGCCCCCGTGCTAAAGAGGAGGGGCAGGAGTCCGCTGTGTGAATTTCTGCAGGGAGCAGTTCGCCCAGCCTCCTCTGACCTGAATCTGAAAACAGCCCCTTCCCTAAGCTTTTACGAGATGATGTACTGGAAACCAACGCATCTGACCAAAAGGTCTCTGAAGTTGCAGCCTTTTGTACTTACACTTTTGAAATATCTCCACTGTGATGCAAATCTTGATTTTCAATCAAAATTGGCTCAGGAAAAAAAAAAGAAAAAATCTTTTTCTGCAAACTGTCGCAGGAAATAAACATAAGCCTACATTTTCTGTTCTGGCCCCCACAAACCCACAGAACAAACCACATTCAGCACACAGCCCTTTGCAAATGCTGGCGGAAACTCAGCTGTCGACTAGCACTTTAACTACATTTTCCCAAAGGGCACTGAGTTTATCCATTTTAAATGGCCACCGCTTTTTTTTCTTTTTCTAATATGTGTGCCAATGTAAAGGATTCCATTGCTGTTAAAAATCAAGTCAGTTTTAGAGCGTTCTCCCTTCTCAGCCTGGAGCCTGTAAAGTCCGTCCAAATAAGACAGAACGAAATACGTAAAGGAAGGCATCATAACGGCTGGAAGACTTCCCGCTCTAAGTTCATTTGATTTTTCAAAGCTGAACATTAAATATGGAACCCTCTCGAGGGCCGAAGAAAGTTTGAAGACACTTAAGCCAGGAGCCAGGCTCTCAATGTCTTTCATCTGCTTCAGATTTCAGGGGTCTCTCTCTGGTGCACCCTTCTAGATGCCGTTCTGAAGGAGCGGTCCTCCTGCCGAAATACACACACACAGCCTGGGATTAAAAGGGCTGGAACCTACCAGCAAGTTCTTAACGCCCTCCTACAATCATTAGACCCAATCCGCCATCATTCCAGATTCATTTTTCCCGTATTCATCTGTCCAACTAATTCCTGCCGCATTCAGCAGGCTTACATCTTAATCTTTTCTGTTACATAGAGAATACATACTGAAAAGCTGCGTTTTCTGGGTACATGCACACATTTGGAGCGGATGAACCATATGTGAAGTGACATACAAAGCTGAATGCCAAGCTGAATGGTGTCCCGCGCTGAAAACACTGCGGACGCAGGAACAAAAAGCCGGCGAACAAGAGCCCTGTGCGGGGCTGGCGGCGGCTGGAACACCAGGGGACTGGCCGCGAAAACGTGGGTATAATTTCACTCACACGAGCTGTGGGAATGGAGCCCCCGTCTGCTGTTTGATTGTGTGGGATGTTTTTGGCAGTCGCCTTGTATTCCGCACTGATAGAAAAAGGGGGAAACAAGAAAGAAAGCGAAAACGGAGGGAGAGGAAGATGAAAACAAGAGACTGCATCTGCTGTTCTGAATTTGGCGTCCGGCGGCCAGGCCCAGCTGACAGTGCTGACCGGTGGCCGCCCGGAAACGAGGGCCGGGGCCTGGGAGCTGTCCCCTCGACTCCACGCCCCCACCCCGTCCCCTGAATGCCACGCTACCACGAGGGGACTTTCGTCCGCCCTCCTCTGTCGTCTGCTTCACTTGCCACCGAGCTGTGGGGCTGAGGTTTGCCTGATTTAATAAAGCCTTTTATCCAAGATAGTGGCTGCGTGAGGTTCACGGGGAACGCCGCTCCCGGGGGCGGTGAGGACGCACGAGAGCCTCAGAGGGCTCCCGGGGAGTGGGAAGTACACTCAGGGTGGGGACTCAGCCGCAGGCGCCCTCCCCGTTTGGATGTTGCCCCTGTGGTATGTGGCCGGAGTCAGGCAAGGGTGTGAGGGCCACCCTCGGGGTCGCCGTCCCAAAAAAGATTTTAGTCGCATCCACGCCGTTGTTCCTCGCACCGACCACTGCCGGAATTAGCAAATGAAAACGTGAGATGTCCGGTTAAATGTGGATGCCAGATAAACGACGAACACTATGAATGCAGTGAATGCTGTCGTCACCTTAATTCCAAATTTAAGGAGGTGTCCTGTGTTTTACTTGGCAGCCATATTCACACCCTACCTGCCCGAGCTGGCCCCGCCCCTGCTCTCACCTGGCAGGGTGGATCAGCAGTGTCCCCCGCCTGCATTTCAGGATGTTAAGAGGACAACGAAAAAATAGATGGATGGATAGCTGCTTTCCAGAAAGGTCGTTAATTAGCCTTGCTGGTTAGCCCGTGGTTCCCATGCGCCGGCTGTGCTAGAAGTGCCCCCCCCATTCCCTCCTGCTCCCACACCCCCTTCTCGAGCAGGTTTCGCATAATTTTATTTGCACGTTTTTAAACCAAACTCCCCAGTCCAACATCCACTGTCTTTACTAAAGGCAAATCTACAGTGTAATGGAAGACTTTGGGGGAAAAAAAAATCTCCTCCCTGACTAAGTTAGCACCCCCTTTGGCCTAACCCACATCCCACGAAGAGCTCCACTCCACCCGGTGGCCGTCCCTCATCCCACACGTGACCATTCCACCACATGCCCTGCCCATCCTCACCACGTGACCAGCTCCAGCCCACCACATGCCCCACCCACCCATGTGCCCTGCCCCATCCCACCACGTGACCAGCTCCAATTCACTACCTGCACCGCCCACCCCTACCACGTGACCAGCCCTACGCCGCCGTATGCCTGGGTCCGTTCCGTCCGTGCCCTGCCCCGTCTCGCCATTTAGCTTTACCAGCACAGTGTCATCTGTGGCTACAGCTCTTGCTAATAGGGCTGTTGCCATCTTCGATGATTAGTATTTCTTAATAAGGTGCTAAAGCCCCGTTGGCCGCCAGGATTTGTCTCAGAGTGGGCACATTGTTTCCCACCAGTGGGCCGATGAGGCACACCTGGTCAAGGCTAGTAGAAAGGAGAAGGTTCCCTTGTGAGTAGCGGGCGGGCGGCATCCCGGGGAAGGCAGACCCCGGTCATCCTGCGGGTGGGGGGACGGAATCAAGTGCGGCCTCGAAGGCGGGTGGCAGGGTGCCTCAAGCTGGTCCGTGCTGTGACCCCCGAAGTTTAGTTTAAGAGCAGAATTCAGAAGAGCCCTGGTCTTTTCAGTACCCCCTCTACAGGAGGCTGGGGCTGCCTCTACTGGCCGGGACTAGAAGTGTGCTTTTTCCCGGTGTGGCGGAATTGCTCTCATTTTCAAACATGGTGCCGGAGCATAATGGCCGTTTGTAACTATCACATTAGCACCATGGAGCAATATAGCTACACTAAATTAAGACTGCTTTGCAGTTAGTACCGAGGATCACAGCTGTGGAGACAAATGGCATATGTGCTAATTAAACAATTTGTCACTTGACTGTTAAACAAACAATCCAGCCTCTCTACATTACAAACTGCCATCTCCAGAACACCGCCATCGTTAACCCTGTGGAAGGAACAGCTTGCCATGCCCCCAACTGCTTTGGAGCCAGGTCTCAACGGCAGGACGACAGGTGACGGAAAAATTCCCTTGGATTACAAGTCCCTACAGTCTTTAAAGGTTTTCTTGGAAATGAGTTCTGTGGGGACAAAACAGACCCCGCTACTCAAAAACCGTTTGGAAAGTAGCCCGCCCCTGAGTCAGGATTTCTAAGCTCTGTCACATGTGTCCTTCCTGAAGAGAGCCATGGAATTTGTTGTAACCAACAAACACCCATGGCATCACCTTCAGACTTAATCTTGTGTCTTCAGTATATCCTCCTCTCCATTTCCACACTTGGTCTTTTCTTGCCCATCAATCCTCCTTCCCCCACTTCTACCCCAATGCTAACCTGTAAACGGAAGGAGCCACTGCTGGCCCATACAATGGCTTTACGTGGACCAAGGAGGACGCAGCCCTGTGTCAGGGCACCAGGCTTGGTAAGCGGGGTGCAGGCTGGATTTGAGTCCCCATTCACTTCCTTGGTTCAGGGCCGCTGTGCAGTGTACAACCTGTCCACCATATGGGCAGCTTTGTTCTCAGCTGCCCCTCGCAATAGAAACCAAGGACCACTTGCCTTTGATTTGATTCCGACTCATGGCGATTGAGTGTGTGTCAGAGTAGAACTATGATCCATAAGGTTTTCAAGGACTGACTTTTCTGAAGTAGGTCATCAGGCCTGTCTTCCGAGGCACCTCTGGGTGGTCTTGAATCTCCAACCTTTGGATTAGCAGCTGAACATATTAACTGCACCACCCAAGGAATCCAGAAAACAGAGAAGGCTTGGGTATTTTTTTTAATGATTTTTTATTTATTTATTGTTTTTATTTTTTCCCATACAAAAATTTATACAGACATTGTTATGCGACTCTAATTGCTCACCCCATTCTGCGACAGCACACTCCTCCTTTCCACCCCTGGTTCCCCACGTCCATTCGACCAGCTCCTAACCCTCTCTGCCTTCCGATCTCACCTCTGGACAGAAGCTGCCCATTTAGTCTCTTGTATCTACTTGAGCTAAGAGGCACACTCCTCACAAATATCACTTTATGTCCCACAGTCCAGTCCAATCCTTGTCTGAAGAGTTGGCCTCAGAAATTATTTTAGTTCTGGACCAATAGAGAATACAGGGGCCATGCTTTCTGGGGTTCCTCCAGTCTTAGTCAGACCATTAAGTCTGGTCTTCTTACTAGAATTTGAGTTCTGCACCCCACCTTTCTCCTGCTCCATCTGGGACTCTCTGTTGTGATTTATTTTTTTTTTAAATTGTACTTTAGATGAAGGTTTACGGAACAAACTAGTTTCTCATTAAACAGTTAGTACACATATTGTTTTATGACATTGGTTAACAACCGCATGACATGTCAACGCTCTCCCTTCTCGACCTTGGGTTCCCTATCACCAGCTTTCCTGCCCCCTCCTGCTCCTTGTCCCTGGGCTGTTGTGCTCCTTTAGTCTCATTTTGTTTTATGGGTCTGTCTAATCTTTGGCTGAAGGGTGAGCCTCGGGAGTGACTTCATTACTGAGCTAAAAGGGTGTCCAAGGGCCTTACTCCGGGGGTTTCTCCAGTCTCTGTCAGGCCAGTAAGTCTGTTTTTTTTGTGAGTTAGAATTTTGTTCCCCCTTTTTTTCCGGCTCTGTCCAGTACACTCGATCGTGAACCCTGTCAGAGCAGTCAGTGGTGGTAGCCGGGCACCATCTAGTTGTACTGGACTCGGTCTGGTGGAGGCCGTCGTAGATGTGGTCCATTAGTCCTTTGGACTAATCTTTCCCTTGTATCTTAAGTTTTCTTCATTCTTGGCTTGGGTATTTTAAAGCCAAAGAAAACCCCAAAATCAATTGTCACCATTATCCTTTCTTGTTCTTTTTTAAGAGTTGTTAACCAGGGGAACTGGATTTCACCTCCTTCCTGCCCTTGCTCACTTATACAATACCCATTGCCGTCAAGTTGATTCCAACTTACAGCAACCCACTAGGACAGAGCAGAACTGCCCCAGAGGGTTCCCAAGGTTGTAAATCCTTATGGAAGCAAACTGTCACATCTTTCTCCTGCAGAGCAGCTGGTGGTTCAAACCGTGGACTTTTCGTTTAGCAGCGGAGTGCTGAACCAGTGCGCACCAGGCTCCTTCCTGCTCACTTACAAGCTGCCAATTGATCGGATGAGAGGAGGAAGACAGAATAGGGAGGACTCTGTGCTGTGGTCCAGCCTCATATCTCACGGTGGGGGTGGAGTAGAGCCAAACCAAACCTGCTGCCCTCGAGTAGACTGATTCCTACTCACAGCAACCCTATAGGACAGAGCAGAACTGCCCCATGGGGTTTTCAAGGAGCGGCTGATGGATTCGAACTGCTGACCTTTTGATTAGTAGATGAGCTCTTAACCACTGCGCCACCAGGGCTTTGGGGGTGGAGTACTAGGCTTTGTGGAACAGTTTGGGGGCAAAACCTCCGGGAGCAGTGTAAGTTTCACACAAAATGATCCTGTTGCAGTAAATTTTCACCAGGCAGGAAAGGAGCCAAAAAGAAGCTTGAGCATTGAGTCCTCTCTCAGGAAGCTGAACCCAGGATAATTTCTTACTAGGTTTTAATAGCTACTTTTGTGTGGAATTGTGGGAGTGGAAAGGGAACCTAAACAGTGTGTTTTCTCTATGGGAGTCTGAGCTTTTGGATATAAAAGTCTGTGATGGAGACAAGGCCACCAACAAGATGATGCATGGCTCACCAAAACTGCATTCTGTCTCTTTGTAAGGGAAATCTCAGTTTAGCCCAGAAGGGTCCAGGCATGGAGAATCTCAGCTACCATCATTTAGGACAGGGCGGGGCACAAGGTAATTGCTCAGTAAGAATTAGCTCTTACTATTACTGGTATTGCAATTATTACTATTATTATTATATAATTCTAATATGTTATTATGTTGTTATTGCTATTGTAATTATTATATTATTATACTAATGTAATTACTATATTAATATATAATTATAATAATTATATTATTAATTATTATCATTATTATATTAATGCTGACCAAAAGGTCAGCAGTTCGAATCCACCAGCTGCTCCTTGGAAACCCTATGGGGAAGTTCTAGTCTGTCCTATAGGGTCACGGTCAGAATTGATTCAAAGGCAATGGTTTGTTTATTATTATTATTATTATTATTGCAATTATTACTATATAATTCTAATATGTTGTCATTATTATACTGTTATTGCTATTATAATTATTATAATAGATATTATATACAAATAATATATAATTATATTAATGTATCGTTACATAATATATTGCTATTATTAATGTTATTGTTTTATAGTACCATTGACTGTCCTTTCCAGCACTTGTTGATATTGTCTGTTGGTGTGTGCAGAGTTGGGGAGTAGGATTCCCATGAAGCAATGTTTTGAAAAGGATCCCTTTCCTGAGGAGTCCCTGGGTGGCCAAACGGTTAAGTGCTGGAGTGTGAGCCGAAAGGTTGACAGTTCAACCCCACCCAAAGGCACCTTGGAAGACAGGCTTGGTGATCTGCTTCCTATGCAGCAATTCTGCTCTGCACACTTGGGGGTCGTGGTGAGTTAGAACCAACGGGACAGCAACTAACAACAGCCTTTCCTGAAGCCTGCCCAGGACGTCTGCTCGGAACGCCTGCTAGGGACGCCTGCTCAGGACACCATCAGAACGTGTGGCTGTACCGGGAGAGTTAAGAGGCTCCTGAAGCACTACCACTGGCAAGACACATTATTCTCTGGACTGTTTTCCAGTCAGACAGTCTGTTCTCCAGGCAGCCTCCTGCCTTTTGGGAGAGGACCGTCATCTGCTCAGATGAGGCTGATCTGTGACTCAGGCAGGCCAGCCAGCCACCCTACAAGTGGGTAGAGAATCCTTCCTTCTGCAAGATAACTCAGAGACCAACTCACCCAAGCCTCTCATTTCAACAGGGAGACGACACGGAAGTAAGTGTGAGAAAATAGACAATGGCCTAAATCACTGAGTTCTTCCTTCTCGCTGTGTGGTGTTTCTCCTCCCAGTCACCCCTCCATCTTCTGGCCTAAGACGAATGAATCTTCATGGTATCTTTTCCTTCTAGTATTAATTGGGGCTCAGGAATTCCCCAATCCTTTGACTTATTTATGGCGCAGAATATTTTTGCTATATGATCTTGCTGCCTCTTACGCAGGTTTGCGGTGAAAAGCGTGTATGGGCGAGATCTTGTGTAGCGCCAAGGAGAACAATGCAGGAGTCTGCAAAGGTCATTAGGGGACAAAAGCCTGGAGTCTTCAATAGCTTCCTGACAATTGTCCAAGGGCGTGCAATCCTGGGGACACAGGACACCAGCTACCCCTTGCCTGCTGGGCAACCCAATTGGTCCACATCTTGTCTTTTAGGATAATTCACTAAATTTTATACCATGCCCCAGGAAAACCAAAAACCAAACCCGCTGCCGTCGAGTTGATTCTAACTCATGGTGACTCCGTGTGTTACAGTGTAGAACAGCCCCATAGGGTTTTCTTGGCTGTAATCTTTCAGAAGCAAATTGCCAGGCCTTTCTTCCGTGGTATCACTGGGTGGATTTGGACCACCAATCTTTAGGTTAGTAGTTGAGTGCAAACCATCTGCGCCACCCAGGAGCCTAGGTAAAATTAGGAATTTTAATATTCAAAATCATTTGCTTACACTGTGTCCCTAAATCATAGTGAAGTCTTCCACGTTGCTATGATGCTGAATCGGTTTCAGTAGAGCTTCCAGACTGAGGCAGACTAGGAAGAAAGGCCTGGTGATCTACTTCCCCAAATCAGCCAGTGAAAACCCTATGGATCACAAAGGTCTGATCCCAACTGATCATAGGGATGGTGCAGGAAGAGCAGTGTTTTGTTCTGTTGTGAGTGGGGTCGCCATGAGTTGGGGTCTAACTTGATGGCAGTTAACAATGACAAAAGCATATACCGTAAATGTATGCATAACACACCAGTTAACCCTCTGCAGTTGAGACAATTCTGACTCATAATGACGCTATAAGACAGACTAGAACTGCTCCACAGGGTTTCTTTACGCCCCTACACGTGTGTCAGTTTGTTGTACTGTGGTGGCTTGCATGTTGCTATGATGCTGGAAGCTATGCCGGAGGTATTTCAAATACCAGCAGGGACACATATGGTGGACAGGTCTTGGTGGAGCTTCCAGAATAAGACAGACTAGGAAGAGGGACCTGGCAGTCTACTTCTGAAAAAATCGGCCAGTGAAAATCTCGTGAATAGCAGCAGAACATTGTCTGGTATGGTGCCAGAAGATGGGCCCCTCAAGTTGGAAGGCACTCAAAATACGACTGGGGAAAAGTTGCATTCGCTCAAAAGTGGCTGTAGCAGTACATAGACAGGGAACTGCCAGAAGTTCAAGCCAGATTCAGAAGAGGACGTGCATTGAGGGATATCGTTGCTGATGTCAGATGGACCTTGGCTGAAAGCGGAGAACGCCAGAAGGATGTTTACCTGTGTTTCATCGACTCTGCAAAGGCATTCAATTGTATGAATCATAACAAATTACGGATAACATTGTGAAGAATAGGATTTCCAGAACCCTTAATTGTGCTCATGAGGAACCTGTACATAGATCAAGAGGCAGTCTTTCGAACAGAACAAGGGGATACCACGTGGTTTAAAGTCAGGAAAGGTGTGAGTCAAGGTTGTGTCCTTTCACTATATCTGTATGCTGAGCAAGTAATCTGAGAAGCTGGACTATATGAAGAAGAACAAAGCATCAGGATTGGAGGAAGACAACCTGTGTTATGCGGATGACACAACCTTGCTTGCAGAAAGTAAAGAGGACTTGAAGCCCTTACCATCAAAGACTATAGCCTTTGGTATGGATTACACCTTGTCTTAGTCATCTAGTGCTGCTATAACAGAAATACCACAAGTGGATGGCTTTCACAAACAGAAATTTATTCCCTCACAGTTTAGGGGGCTAGAAGTCCAAATTCAGGGAGCCAGCTCCAGGGGAAGGCTTTCTTTTTCTGTCCCCTCTAGGGGAAAGTCCTTGTCATCAATCTTCCCCTGGGTCTAGGAGTATTTCAGCACAGGGACCCTAATCCAAAGGAAGAGCTCTGCTCCCAGCCCTTCTTTCTTGGTAGTAGGAGGTCCCTCTCCTCTTGACTCACTTCTCTCTTTTATATCTCAAAAGAGATTGACTCAAGATACAATCTAATCCTGTAGATTGAGTCCTGCCCCATTAAAATAACTGCCTCTAATCCTGTCACATTAACATCAGAGAGGTTACAACACACAGGATTACCAGATTACAAAACGGAGGACAACCACACAATACTGGTAATCATGGCCTAGCCAAGTTGACACATTTTGGGGGGACACAATTCAATCCATAATGCACCACAACATAAAACAAAAATATATGTTCCCATTCCAAAGAAAGGTGATCTAACAGAATGTGGAAATTATTGAACAATATCATTAATATCACATGCAAGTAAAATTCTGCTGAAGATCATTCAAAAGCGGTTGCAGCAATACATCAACATGGAATTGCCAGAAATTCAAGCTGGATTCAGAAGAGAACAAGGAATGAGGATATCATTGCTGATGTCAGATGGACCTTGGCTGAAAGCAGAGAATACCAGAAAGATGTTTACCTGTGTTTCATTGACTATGCAAAGACATTCGACTGTGTGGATCTTAACAAATTATGGATAACATTGTGGAGAATGGGAATTCTAGAACACATAACTGTGCTCATGCAGAACCTGTACATAGATCAAGAGACAGTTGTTTGAACAGAGCAAGGAGATACTGTGTGGTTTAAAATCAAGAAAAATGTATGTCAGGGTTGCAACTTTTCACCATATTTATTCAGTCTATATTAATCTGAGAAGCTAGACTATATGAGGAAGGGGGCATCAGGATTGGAGGAAGACTCATTAATGATCTGCGATATGTAGCTGACACAACCTTGCCTGCTGAAGGTGAAGAGGACTTGAAGCACTTACTGATGAAAATCAAAGACCACAGCCTTCAGTATGGATTACACCTCAACATAAAGAAAACAAAAATCCTCACAACTGGACCAATAAGCAACATCATGATAAATGGAGAAAAAATTGACATTGTCAAGGATTTCATTTTACTTGGATCCACAATCAATGCCCATGGAAGCAGCAGTCAGGAAATCAAGCGACGCATTGCATTGGGCAAATCTGCTGCAAAAGACCTCTTTAAAGTGTTAAAAAGCAAAGATGTCACTTTGAGAACTAAGGTGTACCTGACCCAAGCACACCTCAATTGCCTCATACGCATGCAAAAGCTAGACAATGAATAAGGAAGACAGAAGAAGAATTGATGCCTTTGAATTATGGGGTTGGCAAAGAATACTGAATATACCATGTACTGCCAAAAGAACGCACAGATCTGTCTTGGAAGAAGTAGAGCCAGAATGCTCCTTAGAAGCAAGAATGGCAAGACTTCATCTCACGTACTTTGGGCATGTTATCAGGAGGGACCAGTCCCTGGAGAAGGACATCATGCTTGGTAAAGTAGAGGGTCAGTGAAAAAGAGGAAGATCCTCAATGAGATGAATTGACACCGTGGCTGCCACAATGGGCTCAAACATGACAACGATAGTGAGGATGGCGCAGGACGGGGCAGTGTTTCCTTCTGTTGTGCATGGGGTCGCTAGGAGTCGGAACCGACGCAATGGCACCTAACAACAACAACATTGCATGTCTCCTCCTGGTCTTGTGTAAGTTCCCTGAGAGCAAACATGTATTTATTTTGTCCACTGCTACAGTCTCAGTGCCTAGGAAAGTGGTTGGCACATAATAAGTGCTCAAAAAATACTTGCTGGATGAATGAAGAAATACGAAAAGTGCTATACGGAAGTGCAGACAGAGTGGGAGCCTAGGGGAGGGAGACATTAATTTTGTACGGGAGCATCAGGGAGGCTTTTTAGAAGATAGAAGATTTGATGAGGAACCTGAGGAATGGGTCTGTCGGCTTCAGACAGGGAGAAGAAGGGGAGAGAACAGCTACGGTCTCAAAGAAGGCACAGGGCACGTGATCCCCTAGTAGAAGAAGACTTGAAGACCATCCACCCAGCACCTTCCAAACAGTGGGTTGTGAACCACTCGTAAACCATGAAATCAATTTAACCAGCATTAGGAGCCCTGGTGGTGCAGTGGTTAAGAGCTCAGCTGTTAACCAAAAGGTCGGCAGTTTGAATCCACCAGCCACTCCTTGGTAACCGTAGGGAGAGTTCTGCTGTGTCCTACAGGGTCACTATGAGTCGGAATCAACTCCACAGCAACGGGCTTTGGGCCAGCATTTTAAAAAATACAATGGAAATATCAGGCTGACTCTTACTTAGCTAAGGTGAGTTTGGTGAAATTTTATTTCAGGTGTGTATGTATGGGTGTGTGTGTGAGTTTTCTATGTGTGTATTGGGTTATCACGTAAAACTGATTTCTCATTCTGGCTGAAAAGTTTGAAAAGCACTATGCTAGAATCAACCAGCATCCTAATCTAGGATGTTTGTCTCTGGTGAATATAGGTCCTGCCAGATGGTCATTGGGCTCCTCCTTTTCCAAGCCATTGGTGGGGAGCTCGCTAGCTCAGAGGGACCTACTGGATTACTGTGTAGCACTTGTTTTTCTCTGTATCTTTCCAGTTGGAACTTTCCTCAAACGTCTGATGATAGACACCGAGAGTAACTGCCCTGTGTTCCTATTTTCACTCCCAGGAATTATGTAAATCAATACACCATGTCTTTGGTTTTTATTTTGAAAAATTTGAAGACAGAGGACAGTGCGAAGATAGCATATGGAAGCATCCAGAATTGACAGCCGTTGACATTCTGCCATATTTTGCTGTCAGTAAACTTCTTTTAAAAGAAAGTTCCCTTTATCACCACCCTCTGTCCCCTTCCTCTCCTCTCTCGTTCCTGGGGACATCACAACCTTGTTGACATCTTTCTTGTCCCACTTTCATACTTTTGCACCCCTCCAGGAACAATATAAGATATCATCCTCTTTGGGGCTTTGAGTTTATATCAATCTATGTCTCACTTTTCTCACTGGACCTGGTGGTTTTGAGATCACGAAGGAAGTTCCTAATCCAAAGGAATTGCACCGGAACCTCCTCTGCCCAAAGATTCCACTGAAGGGTGTTACAGGTTGAATTGTGTCCCCCAAAATATATGTTGACGTCCTACTCTCCGAAACCTGTGGATGCAGCCTTATTGGAAATAGGGTCATTGTGTGGCTGTTCGTTGTAAGAAGAGACACAGATGACACAGAAGGAAGACAGTCATGTGATGACAGAGGCAGAGGTTGGAGTTAAGCTGCCTGAGCCAAGGAAGGCTTGGGACCACCAGAAGCTGCAGAGACAAGACAGGAGCTTCTCCTAGACACTTCACGGAGAGCACGGCCCTGTTGACACCCTCAATTCAGACTTTTAGCCTCCAGAACTGTGAGACAATAAATTTCTGTTGTTTGAAGTCACATGTTGTTAGATGCCATTGAGTCAGTTCTCACTCACAGCGACCCTGTGTGCAACAGAACGAAACACTGCCCGGTCCTGCGCCATCCTCACAGTCACTGTCACACTTGAGCTCATTGTTGCAGCCACTGTGTCAGGCCATCTCGTTGAGGGTCTTCCTCTGTTTCGCTGACGCTCTGCTTTACCAAACACGATGTTCTTCTCCAGGTGAGAAGGGACTGGTCCCTCCTGTTAACACGCCCAAAATATGTGAGACGAAGTCTGGCCATCCTCACTTCTAAGAAGCACTCTGGCTGTAGTTCTTTCAAGACAGACTTATTTGTTCTTCTGGCGGTCTGTATGTTCAATATTCTTCGCCAACACCATTAATTCAAAAGCATCAATTCTTTGGTCTTCCTTATTCATTGTCCAGCTTTCGCATGCACAGGAGGTGATTGAAAATACCATGGCTTGGGTCAGGCCCACCTTAGTCCTCAAGGTGATATCTTTGCTTTTCAACACTTGAAAGCCACATAATTTGTGGTAATTTGTCATGGCGGCCGTAGAAAACTGTTACAGGGGGGCGGGGGGCATCTTCTGTTCCTGAAACTTCCTGAGTGGGATGAGCTTTCCTTCTTATTGCCTGGAACACCAGGACCTGCTCTCAGTACCGTGGAAGAGACAGTGAAATGCACTACAATTGCTCCCAGGAGCAGTGAACCTCCTCCGGGCATGGGGGTATGCACAGTCCCGGTCATCTTGGTGAGAGTCTCAGTAGGTAAAATCTGGGGTCTGGTCCTGAAAGACTTAAGACCAGTGCTGGAGAAGAAGGTGCAGATATAAAACAGGATAATCTGAGTTTCTCTCATGACATGGCTAGGAACATTCCCATCATGACAGGAGCCTGCCCAGGGGTTTTCACACATTCTGAGCACCCCCTGTGAGCTCTGAAGCAGTGTAGTGCAGTGGTGAAGGGCATGGCGTTTGGAGTCATAGAGATCTGAATTCTAGCCCTGGCTGTGTGGCTTTGGGCAAGTTACTTAACCTCTCTACGCCTCAGTTTTCTTAACTCTAGAAGCACAGTCACTGTGTCTGCTTACAAGATTGCTTTAAGGGTTAAATGAATCGACGCATGTGAAGAGTACTTGGCACACAGTCAGAAATCAGTAAACATTGTTTGGTTTTGTTATTATTGCTTTTAACCAGGCACTGTACTAGGCTAACAGGTCCCTGAGGGATGCAAACGGTTTGCACTCTACTACTAAGTGAAAGGTTGGTGGCTCAAACCCACCCAGGGGCACCTCGGAAGAAAGGCCTGGTGATCTGCTTCTGTAAAAATTACAAGCAAGAAAACCCTATGTGCTTTGTAACACATGGGGTCCCCCTGAGTCAGAATCGACCAGACAGCAGTGGGTTTGGTTTAGGGTTTTTTGCTACTAGGGTACCGAGACACGGAGATGGACAGAACCTAGTCTCACCCTCAGAGACTTCCGAATCTAGTAGGCAGGCTTTTGATCCTTCTGTCACCCCCAGTAGCTCCTGATTTTACTTTAAATGAATTATTTTTGCCCGGGGCGTGATGGCGCAAAGTCTCACACCAAACTGGTCATCGTTCTGAAGACCAGGACAGCAGCGTAGAGGAAAATAACAAGTCAGCAGCCTCCTCCCGCGGGGCCGGGACTTGCCCCGGCCTCGGGCTCTGTGAGCTCTGTGAGGAAGACTATAAATAGCAGAGGCGTGCAGGATTAAGAGGCTTTTCCACTGCAAGTCTGGGAAGTTGTGATTTTCCTTAGACAAGCCCTGTTGCTACTGGCGGAAAAAAAAAAGGGGATAGGAAACTTTCTTGTAAGTTTGACGAGAACTTTAGCAAAGGTAAGGAGAAAGTGTCATCTCTAGATCCCACTTGCTCTCCCCCGATCCCAGTCAACTGCTTTTTTAAAGGATATTTTCAAAGACAGAATTGCTAAGTCACTATAAAACTTACCAAAAAGTCAGTTCTCTTGGTTGCATGTTCATCTGATTATATAT
Organism: Dugong dugon; assembly: GCA_030035585.1. Taxonomy (NCBI): domain Eukaryota; kingdom Metazoa; phylum Chordata; class Mammalia; order Sirenia; family Dugongidae; genus Dugong; species Dugong dugon. The sequence goes on along the minus strand of CM057473.1, from coordinate 3,498,833 downwards.
ACGTATATATACATATATATAAGTATGTATATATATAAGGTCTTTCTCCTGTGGAGCCGGTGGGTGGGTTTGAACCTCCAGTCTTTTGGTTAGCAGCTGAGTGCTTAACTATTGTTCCACCAGGGCTCCTTTAGTTCCCAATCCAAAGACCAAAAACTCATTGCCTTTGAGTCGATTCCAACTCATAGCAACCCTATAGGACAGGGTAGAACTGCCCCATAGGATTTCCAAGTAGCGGCTGGTGGATTCGAACTGCAGTCATTTTGGTTAGCAGCTGTGCTCGCCGTAGTTCTTAACCACTGCAAATAGCTATCCTTTAATGAGTTAGCAATTAGATAGATTTGCTCATATATATTACATATATATATATATATACAACGGGCTGAAGAATAACGACGATTGTGGCACGGCGCCCGACTGGGCAGTGTTTCATTCTGCTGTGCATAGGGCCGCTATGAGTTGGAACTGACTCGATGGAACCCAACAACAACGACAACATATATATACACACATACATCTATATCTGTACCTGTATCCACGTCTATATAGCTGTTGTCAATTCAACTCATGGCAGCCCCATGTGTGCAGAGTAGAACTGCTCCACAGGGTTTTAAGGCTGTGACCTCTTAGAAGCAGATCACCAGGCTTTTCTTCTGAGGCACCCTTGGATAGATTCCAACAGCCAACCTTTAGGTTAGTAGTTGAGCATTTAAGCATTTATGCCACTCAGGGGCTCTTCCACAGGTTGCTAGAGTGGTTATAATAATTTTTTTAATGAGTGCGTAATATTTCATTGAGTGAGTGTATCATAATTTAACCACTTTCCTATTAATGAGCATTCAGATTCCTTCTAATTTTTCCCTATTATAAATACTTATACTGAAGATTTTATATATGTACATATACACACACATATATGTTACTATATATTTACACATATTGTATAGAAGTTATATATATTAAAAGTATATATGTAATACTTTAAAATAAGATGGGAAAGCTCTTAGCTTCTGATGTTGTTAAGCATCATTGAATCAATTTTTGACTCCTAGCAACTCCATGTGACAGAGTAGAACTGCCCCATAGGGTTTTCTAGGCCTTATCTTTACAGAAGCAAATTGCCAGGACTTTTCTCCCTTCGAGCCACTGGGTGGATTTGAACCTACAGCCTTTTAGTCCAGGCTGTTGGTTAGCAGCTGAGTGCTTAACCATTGCTCCACCAGGGTTTGTTTGCTTCCAATAAACCTGTTGTTGTTGAGCCTATTCCAACTCATAGCAACCCTATAGGACAGAGTAGAACTGCACCATAGGATTTCCAAGGAGCCGCTGGTGGATTCAAACTGCCAACCTTTTGGTTAGCAGCCTGAGCTCTTAACTACTGTGCCACCAGGGCTCCTTAGCTTCCAATACCAAAAAAAAAAACAAAAAAAAACCAAACCCGCTGCTGTCGAATCGATTCCAATTCATAGTGACCCTATAAGACAGAGTAGAACTGCCCTCTAGTTTCCAGGGAGTGCCTGGTAGATTTGAACTGCCAACCTTTCGGTTTGCAGCCATAGCTCTTAACTACATAGCTATCTATGCCTTAATGAGTTAGCAATTATAAGGATTTTCTCCATTCATCTTGACAACAACCCTTGTTGTTGTTAGTTGCTGTGGAGTTGATTCCGACTCGTGGCGACTCCATGACAACAGCCCTAAAGGTAGGTATAACTATTACCTTTATTTTACAGTTAAGGTCATAGAGGCTCCGAGAGTTTTCAGTAACTCACCCAAAGTTAAAGAGTAGTAGAGTTAGGATGGAAATCCAAGAATCTGACTCCTGAACCCTTACTTCTTAACCTTGGTTCTGAGCCACCTCTCACTGTTACGTCAAATTATATACGCAGTGCAACTGAATAAAAAATTGACAGAGAAATCACACCTTACACACACACACACACACACACACACACACACACACACACACACACAGTGTTAAGACTCTCACCCTCTGACTTTCCTCTCTATGACTGGGTTGTGACTCAACTTCGGAGCTAGCAGAACACCCGGGAGGAAGCCGGGGCTAGTATTTCGGTTTTGTTCAGGTCTGTGAAAAAGGAGCCCTGTTTGCCCATCCGGTCACGGAGTGGTCCTGAATTGTCCCTGAGGAGAAGGGAGAGATTTACGGACTGAATCCTGGTCCAAGTTAGAGAGAAAAGTGTCCTTTATAAAGACATGTTCTGGAGATTATTTTGAGAGGCTTTCCGTTAGCCCCCAGCAAATCTGCATGCTAATACGGATCATTTGCTTAAAGCAGGGTTGCAGGAAAAAAACTTCACACAATAACAGTAGCTTGATTTGGTTACCTTGTTTTTTTTGTTCTAGCCATTGGATAAAGGCAAAGCCAGGCTTGTGGAAGTTTTACGGAATCCACGGACAAAATGAGAGTATCGATCCATGAAGACTCACTCTGGCTTCGCCTTGCTCATCGTTACTACTTCTTATGAGCAAGGAGAGATAATCAGGATGGGAGTAAAAAAAAAAAAAAAAAAAACCACTGATAATCTCCCGAGCATTCTGAATAATTTATCAGTTTCTTCCCCTCACTGAGAGTTCTAAGATTTCTTGGCAACTCCTTCCTAAAAGCAGCAATTTTCCTTCTTATACTGCAATGTACTTTTGGTCACTTTCCCAAAAATGTTGATATTCATTTCCAGGTGCACTTGGCCATTTTGAGTCGTGCAGTACCTTTTTGTGTGTGTGCGATAGTTCTATACTTACTGTCTTGGTCATGTAGTGCTGCTATAACAGAAATACCACGAGTAGATGGCTTTAACAAAGAGAAGCTTATTCTCTTACAGTCCAGTAGGCTACAAGTCCAAATTCAGGGCAACAGCTCCAGGAGAAGGCTTTCTCTGTTGGCTCTGGAGGAAGGTCTGTGTCATCAGTCTCCCCGTGGTTTGGGAGCATCTCAGCGCAGGAACCTCAAGGTCCAAAGGATGCGCTCTGCTCCCAGCACTGCTTTCTTGGTGATATGAGGTTCTGCTCAATTCTCTCTTTTATATCTCAAAAAAGATTGGCTTAAGACACTACCTAATCTTGTAGACCTCATTAGTATAACTGCTGCTAATCCATCTTATTACATCATAGTAATAGAGTTTACAACACATAAGTAAATCACATCAGATTACAGAATGGTAGACAATCCTACAATACTGGGAATCATGACCCAACCAAGTTGACAAGATATTTTGGGGGGACACAGTTCAATTCATGACACAGAAGAGTCACAGAAACAATACAGAGAGTTCTCGTATACCCTTCACACAGTTTCCGCTTACGTTAGCATCTTATGTAACTATAGAGCATTCATCAAAATTAAAAAAGGTAACCTTGGCACAATACTGTTTTGTTCACTAAAGTGAGGGTCCCTGGGTAGCGCAAACAGTTTTCACTCCACTACTAACTAAAAGATTGGTGGTTCAAACCCGCCTAGCAGTGCTTCGGAAGAAAGGCCTGGAGATTTGCTTCTGTAAAGATTGTTGTTGTTAGTTGTAATCAAGTTGATTCTGACTCATGGAGACCCTGTGTGTGTAGAGTAGAACTTGTTGTTGTTGTTAGTGCTGTCAAACGGTTCCGACTCACAGTGACCCCATGTAAAACAGAATGAAGCTCTGCCGGGTCCTGCGCCATCCTCACAGTCGTTATGCTTGAGCCCATGTTGCAGCCACTGTGTCAATCCATCTTGTTGAGGGTCTTCCTCTTTTTCCCTGACCCTCTACCTTACCAAGCACGATGTCCTTCTCCAGGGACTGCTCCCTCCTGATAACGTGTCCGGAGTACGTGAGATGAAGTCTCACCATCCTCAATTTCAAGGAGCCCCCTGGCTCTGCTTCTTCCCAGAGTAGTACTGCTCCATAGGATTTTCAAGGCTATGACCTCTCGGAAAGGAGCCTTGGTGACACAGTGGTTAAAGCGCTTGACTGCTAACTGAAAGGTTGGCAGTTCAAAACCACTAGTGGCAGTCTGCTTCCACAGAGTTTTACAGCCTTGGAAACCCTATGGGGTCAGTATGAGTCAGAGCAACTCAAGAGCAGTAGGTTTTTTTCACGTCTCGGGAGCAGATCGACAGGCCTCACTTCCAAGGCATCTCTGGGTGGATTTGAACCATTAACCTTTCAGTTAGTAGTCCAACGTTTAACCGTTTGTGCCACCCAGGGACCCCTTACAGCCAAGAAAATCCTACGGAGCAGTTCTATAACACACGGGGCACACAGGATAGCCGTGAGTCGGAATTGACTTGACAGCAACAGGCTTATTAAGTGGGAAAATTTCTCACGTGTCAGCAGTTTTTCACTAATGTCCTTTTTCTGATCCGGGACCCAGTCCAGGCTACCACACTGCATTTAGTCGCCATGTCTCCTTTGTTGCTGTTGGCTGCCACCTAGTCGGCTCCGACTCACAGCGACCTTACGTAGAACAGAATGAAATCGTACCTGGTTCTCTGTCATCTTCATGATCATGGTCGTCTTCGTTATCTAGCGCTGCCATAACAGAAATACCTCAAGTGGATGGTGTTAACAAACAGACATTTATTCTCTCACCGTCTAGGAGGCTAGAAGTCCCCATTCAGGGCGCTGGCTCTAGGGGAAGGCTTTCTCCCTCTGCTGGCTCTAGGGGATGGTCCTTGTCTCTTGGAACTTCTGCTCCTGGGTGATCTCATGTAGCTTGGCATCTCTCTTCCCCCATTTCGGCTTCTTTCACTTGCTTGTTCAAGCTCTTTTGTATCTCAAGAGATTGATTTAAGACATACCCTATACTAATGCTGTCTCATTAACTTAACGAAGACGACCCATTCCCAAATGGGATTAGAACCACCAGCATGGAGGTTAGGATTAACAACACATATTTTTGGGGACACAATTCAATCCATAACAGCTGGTAAGTTAGAGTCCATTGTTGTGGTTATTGTGTCATTCCATCTCATTGACGGTTTCCCTCATTTTCACTGACCCTCTTTTTTACAAAAGATGATGTCTTTTCTAATGATTGGTCTTTCCTGATGACGTGTCCAAAGTGAGTCAAAGTCTCACCATCCTCACTTATAAGGAACATTCTGCTTGTGTTTCTCCTAAGACTGAAGAGATATGTTTCCTTGGTCTCCTCCAATCTGTGACAGTTCTCTCAGTCTTTCTTTGATATCATAACCCTGACTTTTGAAGAGTACTGCTCAGTAATTTTGTAGGAAAAAATTGCCACCGAGTCGATTCTGACTCATGGCAACCCCATACATGTCAGAGTAGAAGTGTGCTCTGTGGAGTTTTCAATGGCTGATTTTTTGGAAGTAGATCACCAAGGCTTTCTTCCGAGGCACAGGTGGGCAGACTTGAATCTCCAACTTTTTGGTTGAGCTGCTGAGCTAACCGCTGGGACAACCCAGGGACTCCTATTTTGTAGTGTCCCTCTGCCTAATGTCCCTCTCCCTAATGTTTACTCGTGGTCAGATAGGCATTACACTTATCGAGAAGGACGCCATGAAATGATACGTTCTTCTCAGTGGCTCAGGCCAACCTTCATCATTTGGCTAAGGTGATGTCTGCCAGGATTCTCCACAGTAAATTTATTATTTTTCCTTTTGTAATTATTAAATATGAAGTTACTAAACTAACACATTTGAATTGTGGTGTTGGTGAAGAATATTGAATATACCATGGACTGCTAGAAAAACAAATGAATCAATCCTGAAGGAAGTACGGCCAGAATGCTCCTTAGAAGCGAGAATGGCGAGACCCCCATCTCACGTACTTTGGACATGTTATCATGAGGGACCAGTCCCTGGAGAAGAACATCATGCTTCGTAAAGTAGAGAGTCAGAGAAAAAGAGGAAGACTCTCAGTGAGATGAACTGAGTCACAGCTGCAACAATGGGCTCAAGTATAGCAACGATTGTGAGGATGGTGCAGGACTGGGCAGTGTTTCATTCTGTTGTACACAGGGTTGCTTTACGTTGGAGCCAACTAAATGGCAACTGACAACTGGGTGGTGCAAGTGGTTTTTGCTGGGCTACTAACTGAAAGGTTAGTGGTTCGACTCCACCAGTGTGCTGCAGAAGAAAGGCCTGGTGATCTACTTCTGCAAGATCACAGCCATTGAAAGCCTGTGGAGTGCAGTTCTACTCTGACATACATGGGGTCGCCATGAATTGGAATTGACTTGACGGCAACAAGTTTTTAATTATTAAATATTTGAGGGGAAATACTTTGAGACTATGCAAATACCTATTTCTGCTTAACATCCACCATAGTACTTTTTGTGCTCCAAAGCAATAGTTTAACCTCAGCTAATGTCAAGAAGACGTCCACAGGGACTTCTGGAGTTTGTGGGGGTCAAGGAGCCTCACAGTCATTCACTTCCTCCTGGAAACCCAACTTTACAGGAAGTGGCTGGAAGACCCCTGATTTCCTCCACCAGCTATTTCAAGGCTTAGATGCTGCAGATGTGATTTGGGGTTTTCAGGGCCAGGCAAGGAACCCCATTTCCTGTCCTAGCATGACTTGGCGTTCTGTCCAGAATCAGTCATGCTTCACTTAACTTAGGAATAACATGTCACTGGAAGAGAGAAAGATGTGGGCCTGAGTGACAGAATAAACTGTGTTCAGAAGACAGAGAGGTAGTTACCATTCCTAGGTGATTAGCAGGTACTGATCCTACAGATGCCCTTTACAATGCTGAGCCCGTTATTGATGAGCGTATGTTGTAAAATAGATCTGCAATGGAAAACAATAGTGGTTGGGGATTTTCACCACCTAAATATATTTTTCTCCTTTCTTACTGTCCTTTTATAAATTGAATCTATTTTCAGTTGATGAGAACTGGAAATGAGGGATGAGGAAAGTTAAAACAAATGGGGAAAATGGAGAACCCAGTCGCCAGATGGATACTCAACCAATGCCAGTCCTGGGAAGCACTTGTTGTCTGAGATCCAGATGAAGAGAGAAGAGAGGAAGGAAAAATGGCTTTCCCTCTCTCTCTCATTTTTGTTTCTCTTCCATGACAATAAGATTGTCTTTCTCAGGATTCTGCCAAAAGGAGAACATTCGTATGGTTTCTACTTCATTTTTATTGTAGTGAAGTATACATACAACAAAACATTTGCCATTGCAGGCATCTTTGTGTACAACTTAGTGACATTAATTACATCGCCAGATTGTGCGACCATTACCACTGCTGTCTCCAATTGTCTTCATCCCTTAACAGAAGCTCAGTGCCCCTTAGGCCATGCCCACCCTCCACTTCCTCCTCCCGTCCGTCCCTGGAGAATATTTGTATCTTTTGTTTAATCTCAGAATGGACTCTTCACAGTCCAGTTACATGGTATACTCAACTAAGATCTGATGTCTGGAAAGCATTAGAAAGAAGAAGTGGAGAGGCAGGGCCAAGATGGCAGAGTAGTCATACGCTTCCAGTGGACCCTCTTACAACAAAGACCCGAAAAAACAAGTGAATTGATTATATACGGCAATCTGGGAGCCCTGAACTTTAAAGGCAGAGCTGAGGAACCAGACTGAGTGGCCGGGGGAGGGAGAAACGGTTTGGAAGCAGCAAGGAGTTGCCAGACCTGACCCGGTGAGAGCCTGGGCCCTTCAGGCCTGAGCAGCTCATGGGTGAGTGGTGAGGCAGGCAAGCTGCAGTGCTCGGGAAGCACTGTTTCTGCACCGGGAAAGACCCTGAGCCAGAGAGTCTACATGGCCACCCAGAACCAGTGAGAAGCAGCTCTCGATCGGCGAAAGATAAGTGCTTGTGTACGGCCCACCGCGCAGATCAAAAACACCCCCCTTAGGGAAAAACCTGTCTCCCATTTACCTCCCTGCTCCCTGCTGTGCACTGGGTCCTGGACCAGCTTCAGCAATTGCCAAGTCCCCTGGGCCAGAAGTAGGATCCATCACACGACCTGGGCCATTCTCCCTGCCTAGGAGCGTGAACAAATTAACAAATGGGAAGAATAAACTGCCGGCTCCCCTAAGCCAGGAACCCCAGGTAGGCACAGCTCATTTGCCTAGGCACAGGGATCCACGGACTTTGAGTGACCTTTCCCCCTGCATAGACTTGTGTCGGCCCATCTCAACGGTGTAGGCCCTCATTATTGCAGTATATACCGGAATCCGAACTTCAAGTGTTTTGGCTGTGAAGTGGCAGGTTTGTGACATTTGACACTTCTCTGCCCATTAAGCAGGGTCTTCACCTACCCACATCAGGGGCCTGAGGACTGGTGGCTCCACCCATGCCACTAGCCACCTGTGATAGGGACCCGAGAATAAGAGGTGCCCCCTAGTCCTTACAGCCAACAGCATTAGGTGCTCATAGTTCATCTGCAAAACCCATCCTCCTGCATGCTGTAGGGAACAGGGACATGCCTTCCTCCTGGACACTTGGCAGTGGTCATCAGCCCCCTGCCTTGCTCAGACTGTGTCCCCCTTCTGCAGCCAGATGTCTGTGCCTACACCAATCCCCATGCCTGTCTAGGACTGTAGGTGAGAGCCTACACCACACACTTGGTGGCTATCTACCTGGGCACCTGAGCTGAATCCATATAGGAGGAGTGAGTAGACTCCTGAGCTCACATACCTAGTAACAGATCTAACCACCTGGTGACAGAACATTAGAGCTTCAAAGGTGCCAATAATCAAACTAGCTCATATGCACAGCCTGTTTGGGCATATGAAAACAAAACAAGAAGCTAGGACATAGTAAGCAAACATAAAATAAATAAATATAATAACTTATTGATGGCTAGGAGACAACAGTCAACATTAAATCACATAAAGAGGCAACCCATGATGGCTTCAGCAAGCTCCCAAAATAAAGAATCTAGAAATCTTGCAGAGGAGGAAAATTTCTTGGAATTACTGGAGGCAGAATACAAAAGATTAATATACAGAACTCTTCAAGAAATTAAGCAAAACGCAGAACACGCAATAGAGGAAATTAAAAAGATCAGAGAAGAGCATAATAACAAATTTAACAGGCTACAAGAATCCATAGAGAGACAGTAATCAGAAATCCAGAAGATTAACAATAAAATTTCTGAATAAGACAACTCAATAGAAAGTCATAGGCACAGAACTGAGGCAAGGGAAGTCAGAATTAGTGAGATTGAAGACAAAGCACTTGACACCAACTTATTTGAGGAAAAATCAGATAAAAGGATTAAAAAAATGAAGAAACCCTAAGAATTATGTGGGACTCTATCAAGAGGAATAACCTACTAGTGACTGGAGTATCAGAACAGGCGGGGATAACGGAAAATACTGAGAGAATTGTTGAAGATTTGTTGGCATAAAACTTCCCTGATACCATGAAAGATGACAAGATATCTATCCAAGATGTTCATCGAACCCCACATAAGGTAGATCCCAAAAGAAAGTCACCAAGACATATCATAATCAAACTAGCCAAAACCAAAGATAATGAGAGAATTTTAAGATCGGTTAGGGATAAATGAAAAGTCATCTACAAAGGAGAGTAAATAAGACTAAGCTCGGACGACTCAGTAGAAACCATGCTGTCAAGAAGGCAATGGGATGACATATATAAAGCCTTGAAGGAAAAAAATTGCCAGCCAAGAATTATATATCCAGCAAAACTGTCTCTCAAATATGATGGCAAAATTAGGGCATTTCCAGGTAAACACAAGTTTAGGGAATTTGCAAAAACCAAACCAAAATTACAAGAACTACTAAAGGGAGTCCTCCGGTTAGAAAATAAGTGACATCAGATAACAACCCAAGACTAGATCAAAGGACAGAGCAACCAGATATCAACCCAGTAAGGGAAGTCACAAAAATAAATCAAAGCTAAAACACTGAAAATAAGGAAACAGATGTCAATATGTAAAAGATGACAACATTAAAACAAAAAAGAGGGACTTAAAAAATGTAGACATAAATTTTTCGTATGGAGAGGAAGTCAAGGCAATGTAAAGAAATAAAAGACGGGTATAAACTTAGAAAAATAGGGGTAAATATTAAGGTAACCACAAAGGAAACTAACAATCCTACAAGTTAAGACAAAGAACTAAAAAAATATAAAGACTCAGCAAATATAAAATCAACAACAATGAAAAAGACAAAAAGAAAATACATAAAGAGAAACAACTCAGCACAGAAAATTAAGTGCAACAAAGAAACTGTGAACAACACACAAAAAAAAACATCAAGATGACAGCGCTAAACTCACACCTACCAATAATTACGCTAAGTGTAAATGGACTAAATGCACCAGTAAAGAGACAGAGAGTGGCAGATTGGAGGAAAAAAGAAAGAAGAAGTGAAGGAGGAAGATGAGGAGAGGATAGTCCCAATCTGGAAAACGTAATAGATACTTGTATAAAACCAAAAATCCAAACTTGTTGCCGTTGAGTTGATTCCAACTCATAGTGACCCTATAGAACAGAGTAGAACTGCCCCATAGGGTTTCCAAGGAGCAGCTGGTGGATTCGAACTGCTGAGCTTTCGGTTAGCAGCTGAGGCCTTAACCACTGCATCACCAGGACTCCAGATATTTGTAGAGAAGATAGAAATATACAAACCATGTTGTTAGCTGCCGTTGGGCCAGCCCCCAGCTCATGGTGACCCTGCGCACAATGGAACAAAATGGATAGGACCATTGTGATCCATAGGGTTTTCGTTGGCTTATTTTTGGGAGTAGATCACCAGGCCTTTCTTCCTTGTCCGTCCTGTTCAGCATTGTAGCAACATGCAAGCCTCCACAGACAAGTGGTGACTGTGCATGAGGTGTGTTGACTAGGAATCAAATCCAAGTCTCCTGCATGGAAGGAGAGAATCCTACCACTGAACCACAACTGCCTTCTATGCTGCTGTTTTGTGCCAGCGAGTCAATTCTGACTCACAATGACCCCCATAACATAGAGCTGAACTGCCCCATAGGATCTTCTTGGCTGTAGTCTTTATGGAAGCAGATCGCCAGGCCTTTCTTCAGTGGTGCTGTTGGATGAGTTTGAACCACCAACCTTCTGCTTAGTACAGTTGAGCCCAAACCGTTTGCACTACCCAAGGGACCTGTTAGCCAACACAGTGCCTGATTGTCTTAGTCATCTAGTGCTGCTGTAACAGAAATACCACAAGTGGGTGGCTTTAACAAACAGAAATTTATTCTCTCACAGTCTAGGAGGCTACAAATCTGAATGCAGGGTGCCAGCTCCAGGGGAAGGCTTTCTCCCTATGTCAGCTCTGGGGGAAGGTCCTTGTCATTAATCTTCCCCAGTCAAGGAGCTTCTCAGCGCAGGAACCCCCTGTCCAAAGGATGCACTATTCTCCTGGCTCTTGTTTCTTGGTGGTATGAGGTCCCCATGTCTCTCTGCTAGCTTCTCTCTTTTATATCTCAAAAGATATTGACTTAAAACACAACTTAATCTTGCAGATTGAGTCCTGCCTCATTAACACAACTGCCTCTAATCCTGTCTCATTAACATCATAGAGGTAGGATTTACAACACAGGAAAATCACATCAGATGACAATCACACAATACTGGGAATCATGGCCTAGCCAGGCTGACACATATTTTTGGGGACACAATTCAATCCATGGCACTGGCTAAAAGCAATAATAACAAAACATTTATTGATTTCTTATTGTGTGCCTTTCGGTTACCAGCGGACCAAACCATTCGAGCCACACAGGGACCCTTTACCAACTGTGTATACATACTCTCTTGCTAAAACCTCTTTGTGTTCTCTCTCTGATATCTGTCTTTTGCTTGTACCTGGCCGCACATATGACGTATCATTTATCCATTTCTCTACTCTAGAATAAAACGTGCACGCCAGAAGGTGGGCCAGGTCAGTTATACTGAACAAACTGCATAACTGAGCCCATGGCCTCCAAGGCCCTGTGTGACGTGGTCCAGTCAGGACCTCTCAGCCAATCTGCCCTGGTGGTTTCCGTCAACACTCAGCATCTGTATATTCTGTTCAAGATCTCATATTACATCTAAGTCCTTGACTTTTGGGTTCAATCAACGTGGCTGGTTTAGAGTAAATAAAAGGCGTAGTTTTTCTTCAGAAAATATAAAAAGATAGATCCAGGTGCTACAAGAAGGAGTAGTTTATAATGAGAGAGGGGAGCGGAAAAGTAGAAAAACATTTTAAACATGATCCACATAACAAAAGTCAAGGGATTCTCCCATGAACAAGGACGTCTACGTTTCTAATGAAGAACCGTCAAGAAAAGTTGGGTCTGTGTTCATGAAGAACTGTCAGGAAAAGCTGGGTCTGTGCTCATGAAGAACCGTCGGGAAAAGTTGGATCTGTGTTCATCAAGAACCGTCAGGAAAAGCTGGGTCTGTGCTCATGAAGAACCGTCGGGAAAAGTTGGGTCTGTGTTCATCAAGAACCGTCAGGAAAAGCTGGGTCTCTGTTCATGAAGAACCGTCAGGAAAAGTTGGGTCTGTGTTCATAAAACTCCGGTTAGGAAGGCAGGGCACGTACAAACTTGAAAAAGTAGTCTCCCACCTCAAATTAAATACATTGAACAAAATTTTGGCGTTATATGCAGTGTGCTATTTATCTAGAAATGTAATTAACGTGAAACCCCTTTTTCCTTATTGGTGTTGGATAATAAGATATCATTTTGGTTCCCCACAAATTCCATGTAAATAACCCCACAGACCGAATGGGAGTCAGGCCCACCCCTCCGCACTGGAGCGAATTTTGGGAAGCTGTTTCTACACAATCATGGGCTGATTTTCAGATTTGGGGGTGCTCCCAGAAGCATCTTGGTCCTGCCCCCACCCACCATGCACACATCTGTGCCCCCCACTTTGCAGCACCCACGCAATCATCTTGCAGCGGCTCGTGGGCTGGGCCCAAGCAGCTGGTGTGGGGCAAACAGAAAGTGCAATTGATGGACAACCCTCGAGAACAGACCCCAAGTCAGGGACCCCAACAGCTCCTTGCACAGAACAAAACAGACAAGGGTAGACAATCGGTTTGGGGGCAAGAAGCAGTCTCCCACCAACACGCGACGCGTTTTTCCTTCTCCACACAACGCAGGCATTGTCCAGGGGCTATAATGTTGTTCAGTGTCCTTCACTGCTGCGTAGAAGGCCCAGGCCTGTCTTCTGTGAGCAACTAAAACATTATTCCGAGAGCAGTGGCGTCACTCACGCACAGACGCTGGATAGATTTCTCGTTCGATGTGCAGAGGAGGGAATACAGAATACTATTTTGATGTGTTTTTTTGTTTTTTTTTTAATTTGGTGGCTGGTTCTTCTTGCTCACCAAAAAAGCTCATTGGGAACACAAAAAACTGAGACTCACAGGCGTTCTCCTGTGTGAACGAGAGCACAGCCCAAGGAGTAATATATTTCAGGCTTCTGGAATATGTCAGAGCCTGGAAATAGAAGAAGGGTTGGTCGGGGGAAGGCTTTCCACCCATTTCACCTGGGCTTACCACCTCTCAATAGGAAGGTGAGCTATTTCTACATGTAGACAGGTAGATAGATAAGTGGATAGAGAGAGAGAGATGATAGATCCATCAATAGATAGATACGTGAGAGAGACGGAGAGAGAGAGAGATTGATTAATAGAGAGATGATAGATCGATCAATAGATAGATACGTGAGAGAGACGGAGAGAGAGATTGATTAATAGAGAGATGATAGATCGATCAATAGATAGATACGTGAGAGAGACGGAGAGAGAGAGAGATTGATTAATAGAGAGATGATAGATCGATCAATAGATAGATACGTGAGAGAGACAGATGGATCAATAGATAGATGATGGATTGATCGATAGATAAATGATGGAGAGAGAGAGAGAGAGCTGCCTTCAGGTTAGCTCCGACTCATGGCGACCTTCCATACCACAGAATGAAATGTTGCCTGGTCCTGCACCGTCCTCACAATCAATGGCATGTTCTAGTCCATCATTGCAAGCTATTGTGTCAATCCAGCTCACTGAGGGTTTCCCTTGCCCTTGCCGGCCCTCTGCTTCACCAAACATGACATCCTCCTCCAGCAACTGACTCATCCTGATGACATGTCCAAAGCAAGCAAATCGGACAATGTTCTGTTATGATCCATAAGGTTTTTGTTGACTAATTTTTGGAAGCAGATTTCCAGGCCTTTCTTCCTAGTCTTTCCTAGTCTGGAAGCTTCATTGAAACCTGTCCACCATGGGTGACTCTGCTGGTATTTGAAATACTGGTGGCAGAGCTTCCAGCATCACAGCAACACACAAACCACACATCTCCTTGTTAAAATAATTATTTAATTTAAAATAAATAACCCAAGTGACTTAACAAAGTGTGAAGATTAGGAAAAGATCAACAGATCCATGAATGAATGAGGTAATAGGAATGCTTAGTAATAGAATGTTGCCATAGACCCTGTCTCCTAAATTAAAACTATCATTTGTTATTAAACAAAGGTTAAGTGAGAAAAAAGGGTAGATTATCGATTGAAACAAATTTTGCCCGTATTTCTATCTTAATATAAAAACTATTTTCATTTGTCCATGTTCTCTTTTGACTCTTATTTACACGTGCAGTGTTTTCACACCGTTTCAACTCTTCTATAGACATGACATTGTGATCATTTCCATGTTCCTAATTACTGATCATCTTTATCATTTTTAATAAATATATAATAGACCATTACATCAATATTCCGTAATCTATCCTTTGTCCATTGCTAAATCTTTAGGTGATTTTTATTTTTCATCCTCATAAATAACACTGCTATACTCTATCAATACATACACCATTTTCTTCTTTTAAATTACTTCCTCTAGATAAATTCCAAAGAATGAAATTACCCGGTCAAAGAGTACAAGCATTTTGATGACCTCTGACCTGCATTGATTGCCAAAGGGCCCTCAAAAGGCATTGTACCAGTTTTCAAAGAATGATATATCTGCTTCCCTCAGAGTCTCTTCAGTACTGAATTTTAGGATGTTCCTGTATTTTTATTTCTTCAATCTGAATTAGTTGAGATAAAATAACATGCCCACAGGACTATCATTTTAAGTAGCCCTATAACTCACTGACTACTCAACGCTTAGGGAAAAACAGACAGGAAAAGAAAGCAGAAAAATAAGCCAAATCCAACACTTTCCTAGTAGCGCTCAATGCATTTGTATACTGAGTATCTGTGCTAAACGTGCTCAGCTTCAGTGCTGAGAACAAAGATTTCAGTTCTGAAACCTCTAGAATGGCACAGCACGCTGGAGTCAGGTAACCAAGTCTACATTCATAAATACGCTCACGTCCTCACAAAGCTCTCAACCTTGCTAAAGGGCTAAGGCCGGGGGAAACAAGTGTTGGCTTATTTTATCGATGCCTGAAGTACTGATTTTGAGCAGCAAAGATGTTCCTTGCTGTGTCCTCTTGCCAAGATTCCCAATTATTTCACACTTGCTTTTCTGTCTTCCCTCTGTCTCAAGCTATCCTGAATAGGAAGACAGAAGATGAAGGAAAGAAAGTGAAATAACAGGGGCCAAGAACCTGTCCTTCCTCGCATAAACCCTGCATTAGGCCTGCCTCTGTTTCCCAAGAATGCCCACACAAACAGAGAAACGCAAACACAGAACGCTGTCTGCATGTGCACTTTGCAGATGGCACGGTTTTCCAAAAACAGAAAACCCCCGGAATATCTAATTCCTTGTGATCGGTTCAGATCAAATATTGTTCTTTCCTAAAAATACGCCTTTAGGAGTTCCAAAACACGGTGCTCCAACAGAGTAGATACACAATTAAAATCCACGGCATGAAGATAGAGCAGAATGTGGAAGTTAATGGACCACTTGGAGCATGCAGTGGCGAGTCCTAAGAAAGCATATTATGGAAGCACATCCACTGTTATGTGGGAAGTACATCTGCTACAGCTGAGTGGCACCCCCTCTCCTGGGCCCCACCATACCAGGGAGAGCAGGCTTGGTGTTCTCAGGAACATGGGGATTCCTATTTTAAGGCCCCATATTCATAATGGAAAAGCATAAACCAGGAACGAGGCAGCAGTGGGTCAGTGGCTGCAATCTTGCCCCTCCACGTGAAAGACCCGGGTTCAATTACAGGCCAATGTGCCTCGTGTACAGCCACCACCCGTCTGTCAGTGGAGGCTTGCCTGCTGCTGTGATGCTGAACAGGTTTCAGTGGCGCTTCCAGACTAAGGTGAACTAGTAAGAAAGGCCTGGGATCTACTTCTGAAAATCAGCCAGGGAAAACCCTATGGATCCCTATGGTCTAATCCAAAACCGATTGTGGGAATGGTGCAGGACCGGGTAGCATTTCGTTCTGTCGTGCTTGGGGGTCACCATGAGCTGGGCCCAACTCTACAGCAGCTAACATAAACCCGGAAGCACAAATGTTAGCACTTGACTTTGTAAATTGGGTGAACTCTTCGAGGTCCTCAGATCCATCCTCGCCTGCCGTCACCACCTCCCACCGCGAAGGGAAGAAGGGCCGAGAAAGGAGCCCAGAGCTATCAGAAAAGGATGGAGTGGCGTTTCGTTTGCTGTTAAATCTTAGGGGCGAATCAGCGCGAGTTCTCATGTCCACACTGGCAGGCTGCTGACTTCCACGTGGTGTGTGAACAGCCGTGGGCTCGCCTGCTGCTGCACTCTGCGTCAATGGCATCCCCTGTCGCGGAAAGGGCCGGAATCAAGCTGGTGTCCTTCGGCCCTGCCTTGGAGTACTTTCTTTCCAGGTGCACCACAGCCTGGTGAGTGGAAGAGCGGGAAGGTCAAGTGACTGAAAAGGGTGGACTTGAGAAAGGCGTGGTCATCTGCCAGAGTGGACCCTTCATAGAGACTGAGGAACTGTGTGAGCGAGAGGCCTGCAGGCTTGTTCAACGCCAAAGAGAGGATCCATCAGTGTCAGTGGCCCATTCAAGAAGTGGCACCTCGCTGATTTCCATTCTCTCCCTCCTCCTTCCCTGGCCGCCCACAGAACTTGCTCATTCCCATCTCTCCTCCCATCACTCCAAACAGTAAAGTCCAGGAAAAGTGAACACAGAAGTGCCTGGCCTACACAAAGAGCTGCCACCTTGACACCCAAGGCCGCCTTTCCCAGAGTTCTTCTCCACATTCTGTTGAAACACACGGGAAGCCCACTCGCACATTTGGGCTGGAAGTCATTGAGCCCCAAAGCTCTGGTTTCGGGTACTGGGGAACACCAAAGGAGAAGCGACACTTCCCACACACCACCCCCGTCTCTTCCCATCTCCCGCTGCCCCAGAATTATCCCCTCCCGTCTCTCTACTCTCGGAGAACACTCTGTACACACGTCTGCTGCCTGCTAACCCCACTGTAGGTTTGTTTGTCTCTGTACTGTCCTCCCAAGTAGGCAGCGAGCTCGTCAGTGTAATCTGGCAGACTTGGGTTCAAATCCCAGGTCCAGTCCGTTAGCAGCTACATGGCATTGAATAGGTCACTTAGCCTAAATGAGACCCTTGAGTCCTCAGTCTGTATCATGTTAAGAGGAGAGCAGACCTCTTTGGGTGGTTGCATGGGTCTTAGGAGCTTCTATAAAATGCTTGGCCTTATCCCACTGTTCACTGAGCAGCCCCCAGCACCTACTGCAGCAGCTAGCAGAGAGTACTCGCTGAATATAACCCACGTCCCTGATGAGTTCTTAGGCAGTGAGGGTGAGCAGGGAGGGGTAAACAGTGTAGAGCCTGTGGATACGCTGGGGATGAGGAGTTTCTTATCTCAACCTCCAAATGCACCACTGAACTCGTCTTGGGGATAGTAGGTCACTTCACCTCACTACTGGCTCTTCCTGGTGGCGCATTGGGTAAGCGCTCTGCTCCTAACTGAAAGGTTCACAGTTGGAACCCACCCAGTGGCTCCGGAGTAGAAAAATGTGGCAATCTGCTCCCGTGAAGACTACATCCTAGAAAACCCCCAAACCCTATGGGGATTTTCTATTCTGTCACATGGGTCGCTGTGAGTCAAAATCGACTCGATGGCACCCAACAACTGGCTCCTCACATCAAGTCTTTCACACCTCTCCCCCGAGTGTGGAAGTGCAAACCCTCCTTGCGAAGGCCTTCTAACCTTGGGGTTTTACCTGGTTTCACTCATCTGTTCTCTCATTTCTTCAACACATTTTTTTTTGAGACCCATGTTGTGCTCGTTCCTGTCATCGCTGCTGTGTGTGAACAAGATGCTGTCCATCTCCTCCGGGAACTTACAGTCACAGATAAGGAGCTCAGTGTCGAATGTTGAAAGTACCATGATAAAGTCCAGGGATTTCTCCTTGAGGGAACTCAGGGAAGGCTTCATGGAGGAGGTGTACTGGGAAGATGATCTTAACTCAGATATGGGGATACTGATCCTGGCCACGTAATCCATGTGTAGAAAGGCAGCTTTATCATGGAGCTAACAGAGCTTAAGCTTAAGGGACCCTCATTTGCACAGTCCCTTCCAAGGTTTGGGAAGGGTCCTACGATTGTGTTCACGGAGTTGTATATTTTCATAAAATTGGCATCAGTTAGATGTTTTAACCACAATTCAGACCACTGCCTCTTTCTGTTCCAGTGTCTTCTCTTTCACACCCCCCACGTCTGTGGGTATTGGAGTGGCTGCGGGCATTTTTGGGGATGTGGCTAAGGCAAAGTTGAACTGGGGCAAATGTTTACTTTAGTGGAATTTATCTGTGAGCTTTGCAGTCACTTCTCTATAGTTAAAGTTATTGCCAGTCTCCTGAGTACAGAAATGGCTTCCAGAAATAACCCCTGGCTGCTGCCCACCGTGTGGACTCACCCAGCATAGCAGCTAGAGGTTGTGGGGTCAGAGATCATACTGAGACACAGACACATCCTATGATGCCCAGTAGCTGAGCAGGGTGGGTGGTGGAGGAGAAACAAGGTTTGGAATGCATAGAGCTAGGAGCTAGTCTATGGGAAAGTATTATAAAGGTGTGTCCAATAGTTAATTTATATTATATATATATTATATATATACATGTGTTACATCCAGCAGTTAATTTATGTTATATATATATATAATATATATACAAGTGTGTTATGTCCAACAGTGAATTTATGTTATATATATATTATATATGCATGTATATTCTACGTATATGTATGTATGTATATGATATTTCTAGACTGTGAGGTTTACGGTACTTGTCAGTTTTAAATTTTGTATTTTGTTGTGATTTCTCTCCTCATTCTAGATAGATGGAAAGAGATAGTCCCTGGGTGGTGCAAACAGTTAACCACTCAGCCGCTAACCAAAAGGTTGGAGGTCTCAGTCCATTCAGAACTGCCTCAGAAGAAAGGCCTGGTGATCTACTTCTGAACCATCAGCCATAGAAAACCCTATGGAGCACAGTTCTATTCTGACACACGTGGGATCGCCATGAGTTGGAATTAACTCAACAACAACTGGTTCTCTCTCTCTCTCTTTATATATATTTATTGCAGGTGTATTATATATAGGTATACAATATTTCTAGACTGTGAGGTTTATGGTACTTGTCAGTTTTTAAATTTTGTAGTTTGTGGCCATTTCTCATTCTAAATAAATATTCACATCTAATTTTGTATTTGTACTTTTGTATTTCTTTTCTTCAAAAGGATTCTCAAACTCAAGACACCGGATTTGCCCAGCCCGCGTGCATCATGTATCCCGAAAAGCCTGCTGGGGGCGCGCTGGCGCACACCCAGAGCCCCATCTTTGTCCTTCTCTCCCAGAGGGCTGTTGTGTAGACACATCAGTGGGCAGCTGGGGTGCTGGTTTCTGCCTCCTCTCAGGAGATGTTCCCAGGGCCCCTCTGCCCAGGGGCAGCAGCTGCCCCCTTCCTTGGAGGCGCTGGGATCCAGAGCCTGGTACCTGGAGGCCAGGGCTTGCCCAGGCTCCTTCCTTCCTGGACACATGGTGGTCTTTGGCCAACAGCTGCCTGTGAACAGTCCCTCTTCCAAGAATCTGTGCGGCCATTCATTGCAGCCTTCCTCTTGGAAAGACAAAGAAGGTTGCATTATACGAGGTGAAGCTCATCGTTTGCATCTGCCAAGACCAGTGTTTCCCCTCCCTCCCAGCCCCCCAGGCTCCAGCCACCACCACCCTCCCCGCTTTTACACACTTGTGGGTTTTCAATAGTGTGCGGGGGGTTTCTTTTCCCCTTTCTTTCTGGTCAAGAGAGGGTTGTCTCTCTGGGTGGAGAAAGGCAGTGTGTTTGTGGAGTGCAGCTGCATTTGAAAGGTACTTTGTTGGCGAGTTATGAATTTGCCTTTGCTCATGTGGGGAAACAGGGAGATTCTTTGGCTTTTTTTCCCCCTCAAACTGAAATTGATGTTATTTCTCTGCCAGTGGTACCCAAGGAAATGTTTTGTTCCATTTCCTCCCCTTTCAGCCCGAGTCCTATTTATGTTGGGAGCTGAGGCAGTGCCATTGAGAATCATTGTCATCTCCACCAGCGTCTGGGGCTGGCCAAATCCAGCAGCTGTGGTTTAATGCCTACCCCCACCGAGGTTTATTTCCTTGACAACACGGTCTTGTTTGGACCAACTTTCTCGGTCTTTCTCTCGCTGTTTTTTCCCCTTCCCAAAAGCCGCCTTACAGTTCTGTGGGGCTTAAATTTTAAAAAAGAAAGATGTGTGTGTATGTGTGCGTGTGCATTGGTGGCCATGGGCAGAGAATGGGTGCTGGGAAGATAAACTCCAGGAGCTGGAGAAGGGCCCAGGGGACAGGAGCAAGGGGTGGGCTAGTGGTGGGAGGTTTGCACCATAAATAACAGGATCAAATTAGTTATTATTTTGATGGTCACTACTCACTCCGCCCCCAAGCCAGGCCAGGCTCACCCTCGGCTTCACCCACCCTAGCATTTAAAATGGAAGACCTAGGTGGCCCAATGGGACCCCTGACCCCTATATCCTGTTCCTTTCTCCCTGCTTTGCTACTTTTCTCCCTGATAAAAGGAGAGAGTGAGAGATAATTAACAAAAAACATGGCTCTGGGACAATGGAACAACTGGCCTTGGCCAGCCAGAAATCCATCCCCGTTTTCTAGGTGTGCTTTCCCCCATCAATCTTTCCGCTAACCTCCGCCTTAGCAGGAGCAATAGTAACACCCCTCCCCTGCCCTGAGCAAATGCTTTCTTTTGACTGGAAACAAAAAAGGGGCTCTGCGAAGACTGGGGTGAAATCTGGGTGGTATGGGGGCTGCACAATGGGGCCGCTGTTTCACTGGCCGGGCTGGTGTTTTACAACAGGGGAGGGGCGGGCGTGAATGGCCGGATGAAGGAAACAATCCCACTGATTCAGGCCTACAAACCCATCTTCTGTTCCAGACGGAGCGGAGCGGACAGAAAGGAGAGCAGCCACAAAGAAAGCTGGGGAAGGAGGGGGCAGAGAAAGAATAACAACAAAATGCATAAGGCTAAAAATCTCTCCTAGCCCACAGATCCTAGAAAGGAAGTAGAGAAAGGGCCTTGCAGAGGAAGAGTTTTATCTGGGCGCTGATTTATGGATGAAGCTGAAGCGACTTGCTAGAAAAAGGCTTGGAGGGGGATGGTCTTTGACACTGAAGGTACAATGGGGCCATAAGGGCCAAAATCTCTTGGGATCCTCTGGGGTCCTGCCTTTCTCTTGCCCTCTCTGCCCGCTCCCAGCAAACACCGGAAGAACATGATTGGTGGTGTGCTTGGAAGAGCTGGTGACGAGGCTGGGCCACTTGAGGTCTCCTGAAGAGGGTATTATGGTCAGGGGAAATATTTGTACTGAGAAGATGGCACACTCCATTTTGCTAATGGCTCTCATCTGCCCCCACGTAACCGCCTTCTTGCCCAGCTGTCAGGGGCGCGGCTGTAGCCAATTCATGACACCGTTGGAGAAAGCACCCTTTCTGTGGAGACCAAGAAGGGGACATTGTGCTCACCTACTTGAGCAGAGGGGAAGGTGACCAAGAGGGCAACTCGTGTTGTAAATTACCATCCAAACAAAGACAGTGCCTCCCCTGCACTGGACACCACCAATAACTTATGAGTGGACAGTGGGGGCAGCCCAGGAAAGACTGGGTGCTGGAGAGTTCTCCCAAACTGTGCCACCGAGAGGCCTTGGGCCTGGCGCCTGGGCTGCTGGGGAACCAGGACTCTGGAGTGGATCTTCAGGCCAGCTGAGCTGCCTTGAATGCCCAAGAGGTTCCATGGTTTGCCTTCAGGGAGAGGCAAGAGGGAGACTCTGCCCCCTCACAGAGCCGCTAAACTCCTTACTTGGGTCCTTTCTGGCTAAACACCCAATCTTCCTGCACCTCTCTATAAGCTAGCCTCCAGCTTTAACCACCCTCATAAAGGGAGACAGAGAGAGAGAAAGGGAAAGGAAGTGAGAGAGGGAGGAAGGAAGGAGGGAGGGAGGAAGGAGGGAGGGAGGGAGGAAGGAGGGAGGAGGGAGGGAGGAGGGAGGGAGGGAGGAGGGAGGGAGGGAGGGAGGGAGGAGGGAGGGAGGGAGGGAGGAGGGAGGGAGGGAGGGAGGAGGGAGGGAGGGAGGAGGGAGGAGGGAGGGAGGGAGGGAGGAGGGAAGAAGAAAGAAAATGAAGGGAGGGTGGGGAAAAAAGAAACAACCATTCATACATTCGTAAGTAAGAATTAGGAAGAAACGAGGGTGGCTTTTTACTGAAAAATGAGTTTCCTACCCTTGATTTAATGTCTGAAAAAGTGCACTTTATACAAAACATCGTAATACCAAATTTATGCCATCAACCAGCAATGACCTAACCTTGCAGACGTCAGGTAGTGACTAACTGGGCGCTTCATGCTGTTTACCTAAATTAATTTTCTGAGCAATAGATTTTTTTTCACTTTTCCAAAGCAGCAGGTTTTCAAAAATAGCCATCACTCTGCCTCTGATGTATTGCACTCATCCCCTTGGCCTTAAACAGAGGATGCCAAACTGAACTTTTTTTATTGACTCGGGGTCAAATGAAAGAGAATGTGTGAGAGCGCTCTGCAAACCAGAAGGCACAATACAACTGTGTGCTATTCTTCTTACGCTCAATGACGGTGACCTCACGCTTCGTGACCCCAGGCGATGATGCTTCGGGAGGTTTTGTGTCTGCTTTTTATAGCTCTTCTGTGTCCTTCAGCTGTCACTTCCTTCTTATTTGCTGTTTCCACTGGCTGTGAAACCAGATAACCAAGCCTGCTAACAAGGTTTGAGTGAGCATCGAAATATTTGGCTTTGCGACCCTGGGAAAGTTATTTAACTTCTCTGTGCTTCAGTTTCCTCACCTGTAAAATGGAAATGGAAACTTTACTTACTTCAGCCACCACTCATCTGTCAGTTTGTTATACTGTACCGTCGTGTGTTGCAGTGATGCTGGAAGCTTGTTGTTTGTTAGGTGCTGTCAAGTCGGTTCCTACTCATAGCGACCCTATGCACCACAGAACAAAACACTGCCCAGACCTGCACCATGCTCACAATCGTTGTTATGCTTGAGCTTATTGTTGCAGCCACTGTGTCAATCCATCTAATTGAAGGTCTTCCTCTTTTTCACTGACCTTCCACTTTACCAAGCGTGAAGTCCTTCTTCAGGGACTGATCCCTCCTGACAACATGTCCAAAGTATGTAAGATGTAGTCTTGCCATCCTTCCTTCTAAGGAGCATTCTGACTGCACTTCTTCCAAGATGGATTTGTTCATTCTTTTGGCAGTCCGTGGTATATTCAATATCCTCCAACACCACAATTCAAAGGCGTCAATTCTTCTTCAGTCTTCCTTGTTCACTGTCCAGCTTTCGCATGCATATGATGCGATTGAAAGTACCATGGCTTGGGTCAGGCGCACCTTAGTCTTCAAGGTGACATCTTTGCTTTTCAACACTTTAAAGAGGTCTTTTGCAGCAGATTTGCCCAATGCAATGTGTTGCTTGATTTCCTGACTGCTGCTTCCGTGGGTGTAGATTGTGGATCCAAGTAAAATGAAATCCTTGACAATGTCAATCTTTTCTCCATTTATCATGATGTTGCTTATTGGTCCAGTTGTGAGGATTTGTGTTTTCTTTATGTTGAGGTGTAATCCATACTGAAGGCTGTGGTCTTTGATCTTCACCAGTAAGTGCTTCAAGTCCTCTTCACTTTCAGCAGGCAAGGTTGTGTCATCTGCATATCGCAGATTATTAATGAGTCTTCCTCCAATCCTGATGCCCCTTTTTTCTTCATATAGTCCAGCTTCTCAGATTATTTACTCAGCATACAGATTGAACAGGTATGGTGAAAGGATGCAACTCTGACACACACCCTTCCTGACCTTAAACTACGCAGTATCCCCTAGTTCTGTCCAAACAACTGCCTCTTGATCTGCATACAGGTTCCCCATGAGCACAATTAAGTGTTCTGGAATTCCCATTCTTTGAAATGTTATCCATAATTTTTTACGATCCACACAATCAAATGTCTTTGTATAGTCAATAAAACACAGAGTGAGCTCCCAAAAACTGAGGGGTCACTGTATGAAGAAGCCAGTTCAGGAGCGAACTGAGGCTTGACTAAGAAACCTCAAGTCCTACACCTCTGCTTGCCCAAGGCCTTAACTTCTCAGCTGTTATGGATTGGATTGCGTTCACCAAAAAGATATGTTGAAGTAAGCAGGGTGGGTCCTAATCCTAATCATTTCTGACAGACTGGAAAACAGAGTCACACACACGTGGAAGACTCTATGTGAGGATCCATCTACAGGAACACTGAGAAACGCCCAGGGCTACCAGAAGCCCAGAAGCTGAGAGAGACAAGGAAAGATCTTCCTCCAGAGTAGACAGAGCACGGCCCTGCTAACATCCTGAATTTAGACTTCTAGCTTCCAGAACTGTGAGCAAGTAAATTCTGTTCTTTAAAGCCACCCATTTGTGGCATTTTTTAATGGCAGCCCTAGGCAACAAAGACACCTGCTGAGCATGTTTTTTAAGTACTTGGACGCCAGATCTGCATCCCTCCTGTGCTCTGCCTTCTCCCACCCTCATGCCTTCATTTCACCAAGAAGTAACAACAATACTCACCGAGCTGTCACTCATTGAACACAACCCCACATCAGCCGCACTGCTCCAAGCTTTATCTGTTTTCTTTTTTTTAATTTATTTTATTTTTGCTGTTTGTTGTCGAGAATATACACAGCAGAACATACACCAGTTCAACAATTTCTGCATGTAGTGGAGTCATGTCGATTGTGTAACCATTCTCAGCCGCCTTGTCTGAGTTGTTCTTCCCCCATTAGCATAAACTCACTGCCCCTTAAATTTCCTATCTAATCTTTCTAGTTACTGTTTTCTATTTGATCCCATATAGATAGATCTTAAAAGAGCACAATGCTCCAGGCAGACACTCTTTACTAATTAAGCTCAACTATTGTTTGGTTTTAAGAAGACTTAAGGGGATATTTTTGGTTTAACATTTAAGGTTTAAAGATTACCTCAGGGCAATAGTTTCAGGGGCTCATTCAGCCTCCAGAGCTCCATAAAGTCTGGATTCCATGAGAATTTAAAATTCCAGTCTGCATGCTTTATCTATTTTCCACAGTCTCCTTAGTGAGTATTTTCTGAGGGTCCGTAAGATGCTGGAGAACATTAGAGAACCTTAGTCCTTCCCACTCATTTTCCAATAAGGGGCTGTTCTTGGGGAGATAAAGAGATGTGCCTGGCGTCACCCCACTGGCTAAGAGCACTGCCTCCCGTGTCTCCCCATTTGAGTACATGCCACTATACCAGGTCATGCCCCTTGTCCAGCCTCCCACTTCAGCTTTTTGTTGTTGTTGTATACATATATATAACACAACATTTGCCGATGTAACGTTTTTCACGTGCACAGTCCGTTACATTAATCACTTACAACCATTACCAATAGCCATTGCCAAATTTCGATCACCATAAATGAACACTCGCTGCTTATTAAACAGTGACTCCCATCTTGCCTTTCCTCCTCTGGTCTCTCTACATTTGCCTGTTCTAGATATTTCATATAAGTGAGATCATACAATATTTGTCCTTACTTCACTCAGCGTAATGTTTTCAAGGCTCATCCATGTCGTAGCATATATCAGGACTTCATTTCTCTTGATGATTGCATAATATGCCATTGTACGTATGTATTACATTTTGTTTACCCGTTCATCTGTTGATGGTCACCCCCACTAGGATGGCTAAGATTTAAAAAAAAAAAAGGAAAACAATAAATGTTGGCAAGGATGTGGAGAAATTGGAACGTTTATTCATTGCTGGTGGGAATGCAAAATGGTACAGCTACTGTGGAAAACAGTTTGGCATTTCCTCAAAAAACTAAACCTAGAACTACCATATGACCCAGCAATTCCACTCCCAGGTATGTACCCAAGAGACTTGAAAGCAGCGTGCGAACAGATACTTGTACGCCAACGTTCTTTGCAGTGCTAGTCACATTAACCCAGAGGTGGAAACAACTGGTTTCAGCTTTTAGTGTCACCTAAGAAGTGTCATTTCTGAACAGATTGGTGAAATAAAACACAGGGCACAGGGGGCAGTATAGGGTCAGAGGGGCCTACAGAGGTCAGAGGTCAGAGCCAGATTGAAGGGGCTTGTTGCCCCAGTAAATCACAGCACAGACCAACCTCCAATGAAGCACTGAGGACAGTCTTCAGATGAGGAGAAGAGTATGGGCAGAGTGACCTGTACTCTCCCCTGAGTTATATTTTATTTTTTGATTGACTGAATAATTTTGTTTTAATGATTATTTATGATTGAGGTAAACTAATTTCAACTTTTAGAGAGAACCACTGTTGAAAGCTTCATATATTTTGTTCTATTTTTTTTCCAAAGTAAACACACATACACACCACACACATGAATGAGATCATGTACTTGAAAATACTGCTTTGTTCATTTGATTTTTTAATTAGAAGCAGAGTATGGTGTTTAAAAGCATTTTAGGCCCCCATAGGACTGTTATGAGGATTAAATGATTTGACGTTTGTAATATGCTTACAACAGGCCCCAGCACACAGGTAGTATTGTTGCTAGTTAGGGTCAACACAGCCCCTACTCACAGCGACCTTACGTATTACAGAATGAGACTTTACCGGGTCCTGAGCCATCTTCGTGATTGTTGGTGTGCTTGAGTCCATTTGTCATGGATTGAATTGTGTCCCCCAAAAGATCTGTCAACTTGGCTAGGTCACGATTCCCAGTATTGTTTGTCTACCATTTTGTCATTTGATGTGATTTCCCTGTGTGTTGAAAATTCTATCACTATGATGTAATAAGATGGATTAGCAGCAGTTATACTGATGAGGTCTACAAGATTAGATAATATCTTAAGCCAATCTCTTTTGAGATATAAAAGAGAGAAGTAAGCAGAGAGACATGGGAACTTCATACCACCAAGAAAGCAGCGCCACGAGCAGAGCGTGGACCTGAGGTTCCTGTGCAGAGAAGCTCCCAGACCAAGGGAAAACTGATGACAAGGATCTTCCTCCAGAGCTGACAGAGAAGAGAAAGCCTTCCCCTGGAGCTGACGCCCTGAATTTGGACTTGTAGCCTACTAGACTGTGAGAGAATAAATTTCTCTTTGTTAAAGCCGTCCACTTGTGGTATTTCTGTTACAGCAACACTAGATGACTAAGACACCATTGCTGTGGCTATCAGATCATATTGCACAAGTGTTTTTTTGTGTGTTTCTTTTTGTCATGAATAAAACAAAATATTGTGGATAGTTGTGTATATAAATGCATAGGATCTGCTTTGATTTTCTCAAGGGCTGCATTATATTGCATCCTAAAAACAAACAAACCCTTTGCTGTCGAGTTGATTCCAACTCACAGAGACCCGATAGGACAGAGTAGAACTGCCCCTTAGGGTTTCCAAGGAGTGGCTGGTGGATTCAAACTGCAGACCTTTCAGTTAGCAGCCGAGCTCTTAACCACTGAGCAACCAGGGTTCCATATTGCATCCTACTATTATTTATTTAACTAATTTCCTAATGATGAATGTTTAGGTTCTCCCAGTGCAGTCATAATAACCAAGAAAAGGCTAATTTCCAAAATGTGAAGATAGCTCATATCCCTGTTTTCCTACTTTTCCATCTCTGATACCAGCCACCCATGTGTCGTCTTCTCTGCTCCCAGTGCATTCAATAATTCTCTACAATGACTCACAGTACTCGCAGAGACTACCTGTACTTACAACTATCCATTTATTATAACCAGAAAGGATACAATGCAGAGAGGTTGCGGCACGAGACTTCTATTGTCCCCAGGGACGTGCCACCGTCTGCCCATGCTTGGATGTTCTGGCCACTCCAGGCAGCCCAAAAGAGAGAGCACCCCAAGGATATTGGAGGCTCAATCAATCAATGCATATGCATGACTCAATGAATATGCATGCTTGACTGCACCATGTTTTTCCTCCCTCCTGAGCTTAGTTGCCAGGTTGGGGCCTGTGTAGCCGCTACTCATTTACAGATATTTAGCTGTTGCCTGACTATTTTAGAAAACAAAGGGGCACCTTGATTGCTGGAGAATTTCAAGGGCTATTTTCAGAAACCAGAGACAAAGTTCTTTGTTCCACACCCAGCTTTTGATATTATAAACAATAGTGCAATGAACATCTTCATGCATACATACTTTAATACTTGTTTTATTATTTCCTCTGGATATGTTCCTAAAAAGTAGTTGCTGGTTCGAAAGGCAAACAATATTGCTAGATTGCACCCCAGAAGAATTAGACCTAATGGTATTCCTGGGCAATAGTGTGTGGACCATTTCCCCATATCCTCACCAGTACACGTCATTATCATTGTCTTTCATCTTTGTTAGTCTGAGAAGGAAAACTAAACAAGGTCTTATTTTAATATGAATTCAGTTAAAAAGAGGTAGAGCATCTTTTCACATGTTCTCTTCATAACCTCTGCCAATTATTCTATTGAGGTGATTGGCCTTCTTCATTGATTGTACAATTCTTTATTCAAATTATTATCCCTTTGCCTATTCCATGTGTTGTTGAGTATTTTTTTTCCCCAGTTTGCCTTTTAACTTTGTTTCTGGTGTCTTGTGCCATCTAAGAGTGGGATGGAGGGAGCCATGCAGGGAAGGCACCCTTTCCACAGTGACTATGAAGTCTTGCTTGAGTCACAGCCAGGATCCCATCAGGCAGAGAGTGTAGGAGGAGAGGTCATCATTCCAAGCAAACAAAAAATCAGGTTGCATCTCAAGGGCCTACAAAATAACCTGGGCCTATCAGCTTTTGCCTGTCATTGAGTTCATATGAAATTTGTCACCTGAGTCCTTTTACAAAACGTATTGGGGTCCCCTTCCCCTCCCACCGGCTTCTCTTCCCTTTCATCTTCCCTGACCATTCCATCATGGAGCAGCAGCTGCGTGTCCAGGGTCCAAAACATGAGCCAGGGAGAGTGATGGACTATCCAGGTACTGGTTCTCTCCTCTACTGCTTGTGGAACTCTGATAAACCTAGCCCCATCCTGTTTTCTAACTTGTAAAGGGCTAAAGCGCTCAGTTGCTAATCGAAGGGTCAGCGGTTTGAACCCACCAGCCACTCCGCCGGGAGGAAGATGTGGCAGTCTGCTTCCATGAAGATTTACAACCCTGGAAATCCTATGGTGCAGTTCTACTCTGTTCTATAGGGTCACTATGAGTCAGAATCGACTGGACAGCAATGGGTAATGGTAGCTACTCTTTATATAGCATACTTAGTAGGTACCAGCGACTATGCCAAGCACTTTATGTACATCATCACCCTTAGGTCTCACAGTAACCCTCTGAGGTGGGTACAATTATTATTCCCTTGTTTCACAGATATAAAAACTAGGGCTCAGAGAGGTTAAGAAACTTGGCCAAGTTCACACAGCTAGAGAATGATATGGCAGGTCTGTGTGTTCTCAATCTATGTTATTATCTGTTATGAGTCTAAGCTTTGCTTATAGCTCCTTTGCCTTTTCTTTCTAAAATCTTATAAAACAGCTCTCTTTATCTCTATGTTTCATTACATTATGCCTAAATGAGGATTGATTCGTTGGTTAATTTTGGTGCAGCATTTACCATGCACTTGCTAGCTGAGGTAAAGTTCCTGGGTGTTGAAAATGACTTGCACTTGACTACTAATCTAAAAGTTGACAGTTCAAACCCACCTGACAGCACTGCAGAAGAAAGGCCTGGTGATCTGCTTCTAAAAGGTCACAGCACAAAAATCCTATGGAGCACAGTTCTATAGTTCTGCTCTGCATCATATGAGGTCTCCATGAGTTGGACTCAATTCAGCCGCTAAGGGTTTGGGTTTTTTTTGTTTTTGTTGTTTTGTTTCTGCTGAGGACTTATATTTCTTGAATTCTGAAATTCCTCATCTGCATTGTCCACCACTCCTCCTGACCTCCTTCTAAAACACCTAGGGGATATGTTAGAGCCTCTGGATCAATTTTCACTTTACTTAACTGCTCTCACATATTTTTTATTCTCTTTGTCTCTCTGAGATGCATTCTGGGTAAATTCTTCAGTGTTGTTAACTAATTCCCTTTCCAATTGCATCTAGTGCAGGCTTTAATTTCATCTCTTGAGTTTTGTACTTTAACAATCATATTTTTTGTTCCAAGGTGTGATGGTTAAGATTGTGTGTCAACTTGGCTGGGCCATGATTCTCAGTGTTTTAATGTAATCACTCCCACGATTGAATATACTGTGAGTAGCCAATCAGATGAAAGGGAGTCTCCTTGGGGGTGTGGCCCGCATCTGAATATAAGCAGACTTTCTGGCTTTTTGCTCCCTCTGGATCCTGCAGCTGCTTCCTGTCGTCTCATCTCCTGTTCTTGGGACTTGAGCTGTCAGCTTATCTGCTGAACCTGGGATTTGTCAATCTGCACAGCCTGTGAGCTGGAGCCCTGCTCTCCGACCTGCAGATCTTGGGCTTGCCAGCTTCTGCAGCTGTGTGACTTGGGAGAGGCCTCTACCCTGATCCACGGACTTGGCACGTTCTAGCCTCTACAATCACGTGAGCTATTTCCTTGATATAATCTCTCTCTCTATATATATTTATACACTTTACTGGTTTTGCTTCTCTAGAGAACCCAGCCTAAGACACAAGGATTCAAAAAATTTTATACCCACCTGCACTGTCATGGCTCAAAATTTCTCCTCCTTGATCTCTTGAAGGACTCAAAACATATTTATTTGAAAGTCATTTTCTGATTGGGCTATTATTTTCATTTCTTTAGGAATTCATTTTCCAGGTTGTTGATTTTTTTAAAAAATGTTATTCTTTCTTAGTCTTAGTTTTCTGTATTTGTTTGGAAATTTTAATTTGCAGAGTTATCTTGGGTGGGAGTTTCTTCCTCTTTACTTTCTGCACTTCCCCCCCAAAACACACTGCCCATGGGCTTCTCAGCATTCCCAGCAAGAACCAGACATTACGTGGCAGCTGGGATATCCAGGAATGGAGGCTCCACCTGGCAGCTCGTTCTAGCCTTGATGCCACTCTGCTTCCTCCTACCTCCTCAGATGCACAGTTTCCTAAAAGCTGTCACCTCAGATAGCACAGAAGCATTCTTCAACTTCCTTCACAAGTCAAGTAGCCCCAGCTGTGATGGTTAAGATTGTGTGTCAACTTGGCTGGGCCATTACTCTCAGTGGGTTGGCAGTTATGGAATGATGTAGTTTGGCAGTTACGGAATGATGTAATTTGGCAGCTATGGAATGATGTAGTTATCCTCCATTTTGTGATATAATGTAATCATTTCTGTGATGGGATCTGATATGATCAGCCAATCAGTTGTAAGGGGAGTTTCCTTGGGGGTGTGGACTGCATCCAGTATATATGGACTTTCTGGCTTTTGCTCACTCTGGATCCTGTATTCTGGCTTATCATTATCTGACCTCTGGTTCTTGGGACTTGAGCCAGCAGCCTGCCACATTGCCTGCCAATCTTGGGATTTGTCAGCCTCTGTAGCCTGTGAGCCAACAGCCTGCCATCTGACCTGCCAATATTGGATTTGTCAGTCCCTGCAGCTACATGAGTCAGGAGTAGCCTCCAGCCTGACACCTAACCCATGAACTTGGGACTTGCTAGCCCCTACAACCGCATGAGCCATTTCCTTGAGATAAATCATAAGACAACTTTCAAATAAGTATATATGCATATATATAGGATACATACTTGTATATATATATATAGGCTATATACGTATATATATAGGATGTATATGCATATATATAGAGGATATAAATGTATACACACACACGCATATATATATATATATAAACTTCACTGGTTTTGCTTCTCTAGAGAACCCCTCCTAAAACACCCAGCCAAGTCTGTAGTTTCAAGACTGGCTCTGGTTCCCCATCACACTTGTGACACATTAATCTTGTAACTGCCTCTCCAACATCCAGACCCAGAGGCCAGCACAACTGTGGCTTCAGCCCCACCTCCACTTTGAGTTCATCTTGTTTCTGGTCGAGGGACGTATTACCTTCCTAATTTTGATATTAACTATGTCTTTTTAAGTTTAACTTTTCCATGTTTTGTTTTTTCCTATCATTTCTATTGTTTGGAATGGAATGAAGTTGGGGGACCTCAAAGCATGAAGTCACAATGCTGTATTTCTGGGATTTGCCACTGACTCTAGCCTTTAATACTGTCTTTCTTGTTTAATTTGCTATAGTCTTTTAAACCATCTCAAATCCTTTCCGTAACTAGGAGGGGTACCCATACTTTCTGAAGAGAAAAGTGCCACCTCCTCCAGAGGCTCAGAGGTTGTTTACAGAGAGGAACTTTTAAGGGAAGTGGCTACTTTCCTGGTTGACCCTATG
Source organism: Dugong dugon (assembly GCA_030035585.1). Taxonomy (NCBI): domain Eukaryota; kingdom Metazoa; phylum Chordata; class Mammalia; order Sirenia; family Dugongidae; genus Dugong; species Dugong dugon. The sequence continues at coordinate 3,466,054 of CM057473.1, read as the reverse complement.
GGGAAGCTGCACCCTTTAGGATTTGAGAAGTGCTGTGTACTTAGCAGAAACTCAACAAATGTTGGTTGAATACATGCAACGTGCCAGGCTGACACAAATGTACCGAAAGCCCAACTCACCTAGAGCTTAGAACCATGTTATTAAAGTATCTTTATATGGGAATTTCATTGAATGGGATCAGATGTCACTTGCTTCTTCCCCTAGTACAGTTTAGGTTTCATGGATGAAATTGGGGACCAGCAAGGAAAAGAGAATGCCTTTTCAGCAAATCTAGACAAAGCTATGTAAAATGTATTTATCATCCCAAGTAAGATACCCAGACCAGGTAGACCTTATTTTTCAAAAGAAAAAGAGAATATTTTAAGTCTTAACAGAACTGAAAAAAATCATCAACTGTGCTCCACAACTTCAAGAATCACCCCAGAACCGTGGTCTCGGGGTACATGTAGCTCAATTGGCATAACATAGTTTATAAGGAAAATGTTCCACATTCTACCTTGGTGAGTAGCGTCTGGGGTCTTAAAAGCCTATGAGCAGCCATCTAAGATACTCCACTGGTGTCATCCCTTTGGGAGCAAGGGAGAATGAAGAAAACAAGATACAAGGGAAAGATTAGTCCAAAGGAGTAATAGAACACAAAGACCACAGCTTTTACTAGACTGGGCCCAGCACGACTAGATGGTGCCCACCGACTGCTCTGACGGAGATCACAATAGAGGATCACGGACAGAGTTAGAAGAAAATGTGGAACAAAATGCAAACTCACAAAAAAAGACCAGTCTTACTGGTCTGACAGAGATTGGAGAAACCCTGGGAGCATGGCCCCTGGACACCCTTTTAACTCAGTACTGAAGTCACTCCTGAGGTTCACCCTTCGGCCAAAGATTAGACAAGACCCATAAAACAAACAATAATACACCTAGCTCAACCATGTGTACGAGACTAAATAGGCATATCAGCCTGGGGCAAGGACGAGAAGGCAGGAGGGGACAGGAAAGCCGGACAAATGGAAATGGGAAACTCAAGGCCGAGAAGGGAGAGTGTTGACACGTTGCGGGGTTGGCAACCAATGTGACAAAACAGTACGTGTATTAATTGTTTGATGAGAAACTAGTTTACTCTGTAAACCTTCATCTAAAGAACAATAAAAAGAAAAAAAAAGAATCACCCCAGAGAATTACGGAAGGCAAACAGAAAACACTTAAAAGAAGTAAGTGAATGGGGACATCAATAAAGAGCCAGGTTAATGACTTAAAAGTCAATCAGTCATGACAGCCCATATGTTTAACAAGTGTCAGTTATAGACACTAAATGTCAAAAGGGCTTCAAGCTACCAGAAATAAAGGTAAGGTGAGAGGGAGGAGTAGAGAGTTAATGGAAAACTCTAAACTCTTTATCCTCCCAACTGTGGGTTTCCAGGTTTACTTAGTTAACAACAGACTTTAAAAGCAGTGAAAGCAGTAAAGGAGGGGAGCGTTGGGGGCTTCCCTGCCTGTGCTAGGGTAACCGGCAAGAGTCCCTCTCAGGGGACGACTGTGTTCTGTTCCCTTTCTGGCCTCTGATTATGGCCAAGTGGATTTGTGTAGTTCTTTAACTCCATGGGAGCCTTGGTGGTGCAGTAGTTAAAGAGATTGACTGCTAACAAAACGGTCAGCAGTTCCAATCAACCGGCTGCTCCTTGGAAACCCTATGGGGGTTTGGTTTTGGTTAACTCTGTGTTCTAGAACAAAGCAAAAAGGTGGGGGGTGGAGGTGGCCATGCCAGGAAGCCACATGGGAGAGTTGCAAGACCGTGGACTTAGAGTCAGAAGACAGGCGTTGGAATCCTTGGTCCTCCCTTTCTTATTTGTCTCACTGTCTCAGTCTCCTCATGCTGCTGTAACACAAATGCCACACGTGGGTGGCTTTAAAGAACGGAAATTTATTTTCTCACAGTTCTGTAGGCTAAAAGTCCAACAGGATCACAGCCGTTGAATCCTTCCTTGTTGGTAGCCCACGATTTTCCCACGCTAACGCTCTTTTTCTAACTCACAAATGATTAGGTTTAGGACACACCCTACACTAATGTGACCTCATTAACATAACAAAGAAAACCCTATTCCCAAACAGGATGACATCCACAGGTACTGGGGTTAGGACACCAACACATATTTTCAAGCACACAATTCAATTCATAACACTGATCCAGATCTCAGTCTCCTCATCTGCAAAATGGAGGTAATAATGTCCACCTCACAGGGCATCTGTGAGAATCATGCAGATCTGCCATTTGTTGAAAGCCTCCTATGTGCCACGTGATTTACCTACATGAGCTCCAATTACAGAACATCCTTGAGATTGGTTTTAGTATCAACGTTTTCAGCACAGTCTTGTCCCTCCCTGAGGAACATGTTTCTGAGGGGAATAACTTCAGGGAGCCATCTGGAAGATGGTGCCTCCAGGAAGCTCAGGGTTCTCCTCTCTCTTCTAAAATTTTTCTATGCCTACATGTTCAACCTGGTGCTGCTGATTATGAATAACATTTTTAGTTGCCATCAAGTCAACTCTGACTCGTGGTAACCCCACATAAAACAGAAGGAAACATTGCCCAGTCCTGTGCCAGCTTCATGATCATTGGAATGCTAAAGTTCATTGCTGCACCCACTGTGTATTTTGAGTGCCTTCCAATCCAGAGTGCTCATCTTCCAGCACTATATCAGACAATATTCTATTGTGATTCTGTCTTAGTTATCCAGTGCTGCTATAACAGAAATACCACAAGTGGATGGCTTTAACAAAGAGAAGTTGATTCTCTCACAGTCTAGTAGGCTACAAGTCTAAATTCAGGGTGTCAGCCTCAGGGGAATGCTTTCTCTGTTGGCTCTGGAGGAAGGTCTGTGTCATCACTCTTTGCTTGGTCTGGGAGCTTCTCTGAGCAGGAACCTCAGGTCCAAAGGATATGCTCGGCTCGTGGCACTGCTTGCTTGGTGGTATGAGGTTCCCTTGTCTCTCTGCTTGCTTCTCTCTTTTATATCTCAAGAGATTGGCTTAAGACACTAGCTCATCTTGTAGACCTCATCAATATAACTGCCATTAATCCATGTTATTACATCATAGTGATAGCATTTACAACACATAGGGAAATCACATCAAATGACAAAATGGTAGACAATCATACAATTCTGGGAATCATGACCTAGCCAAGTTGATACACACATTTTTGGGGGGACATAATTCAATCCATGACAGATTCATAGGGATTTCATTGGTTAATTTTCAGAAGTTAACTGCCAGGTCCTTCTTCCTAGTCTGTCTTAGCCGGGAAGTTCCACTGAGACCTATCTACCATGGATGACCCTAGTGGTATTTGAAATACCAGTGGCATAGCTTCCAGCATCATAGCAACACACAAGCCACCACATATGACAAACTGAGAGACAGGTGGTATATGTATGAATAACATAGGAGATGGTTTAATCCACATCTAATGTGTTGCAGCAATTACTATAATGGAGTCAGATAAAGCATTTTTCACAAAAATACAAGAACACTAAAAAGCAGTCAACATAAATTCAACGTTGGGAACCTAATAATACTTAATGTGTGTGTGCCAAACAACATAATAACAAGATGCATAAAAAGAAAACCAGAGTAAATATAAGGAAAAATTAAAGTGAAATATAGTTATAATTGGGTTGAAACATTATCAGAAGAGAATAAGCAATTGGACAAACAACTGATTTTAGAAATCATAGAGAACAAGGTAGAACTAACACAGATGTAGAAAGAACCTAATGGCAGAACAAGGCAACACATGTTCCCCCTCAATCTCACTATTTAAAAAATCTTACAAAACATAACAACACTCTACAGTATAAATAAATATTTAATAAATGCCTAAAGGTAGAAATTCTATATATCAACATCTTTGATGTCAAGGCAATCAAATTAGAAATAAAAAAGGAATATCAGAAATTAAAGTGAAGGAATTTACACGTATTATCTGAGTAGCAGAGAAAATTCAGAACGCATCAACAGAATAAAAATATCAAGACAAGATAGAGTGATGCAACCTACTCTCAAATGGTTCAGAATCGACTGAGAGAGAAAGAACGATAAAGCCAATATGATCACATGCTAATATTTGGGGAGCCTGAAGGAAGGGTATATAGGAAGTCATAGTATTATTTTTGCTACTTTTCTGGAAGTCTGAAATTTTTAAATACATAGTTTAAGAAAAGACAGTAGATGGGTAGAAATAATAAAACTAAAGAAAATAATAAATGAAATTGAAAAAATAAATAGAAAATAAAACTAGTGGTTTGCGAAGTATTACTTAAACTTAAATACACTTAAATTTGGTTAACCATTGATTGATTAACAAAAGCAAAAAGAATGCAGGTACTGAAAAAAGAGCAGGGTCCTCAATTAGCTTTGTGAAGTAAGCTACAGAAGTAGACCCTTTACCTTAGTGCTAGGTCCCTGGGTGGCACAAATGATCTACGCTCAACTACAAATCTAAAGGTTGGTGGTTCAAACCCACCAAGTGGCACCATGGAAGAAAGCCCTGGCAATCTGCTTCCACAGAGTATAGCCAAGAAAACTCTACGTAGCAGTTCTACTCTGTAACACATGGGGTCACCGTCAGTCAAATCCACTTGATGGCAGTGGGTTTGGTTTTTACCTTAGGGCTCCCCTCCAGCCCCCACACAACTCCCCAGCACCTTCAGCGAAGGCTGCTTTAGTTTTAGTTCTGAGGAATGATATAAGGAACAGCGGTGTGAGAGGAACCGTTCTGTGTTTTTGAGGGAAATGTAGAGGTTCTATTGTTTGTATAGCCTTGTCCAAGAGTGCCACGTTAAAATTTCTTTTAGAGTCTCTTCTAAAGGGAAAAAACGTTCTCTTCAAAAGTTTGTTTAGTCAGCTACTAAAAATCATGTAAATCATGAATGCTTTCTTTTTTGCCTTGAGGGTCAGGAAGAAAGGTCTACTCTGGCGGACTCCAATCCATTCTCCACCCTGTAGCTAGAGGGACCTTTGTGACACTAATTTAATTATGTTGCTCCCTACTTGAAACTCTCTAATGGTGTCTAATTGCCCTGAGAGTGAAACATGAATCTCTTAACCCTGACCACAAACCTGGGCACTATCTGGCCCCCACCCACCTCTCCAAACTCAGGTCCTGCTTTGTTCAGTGGCTTCTCAAGCTCCACCCGCAAAGGCCTTCCGTTGCTGCTTCCAGTGTAACGGGCCTCCTGTCCATCATTTCACCTGGATAACTCCAACCCTCCTTCTCTCCCTCCCCTGCCTTCCCTCCCTTTCTCTTTCTATAAGTATTTATTAAGCGTATACTAAAATCCAGGTGCTACATTAGGTGCTGGAGATACAAAAATGAAAAGATCTATATCTTACCTTCAAAATATTTATACTTCTTCATCTTCTGAAACTATAGATCCATCTGGAAGTCCATATTTGTATACATATAACCTAGTTCCCAGCTTAGAATCATTGCTACTACAAAAAGCAAAATAATTTCCATGCATATGTGGACTCCATCTGGGGCTGTCTTCATACTATTGTGTTTTACTTCAGATTTTATAAGGAGCTTGTGATGTATATAATCTCATATGACTCTCAGAATACCATCATAATCTCTGTTTTCCTCGTAAGACAACTGAGGCTCCAAGCTATTGGTAAATCATGTAAAGGGCGCAGGGTTAAACAGCCAAGGCTGAACTCAGGGTCCATCCAAGGCCCACTCTGCCAATATGTTGCTCTACATTTCTCCATATTCTCTCATTCCTGCTTTGGAAGTTGGACTCCAAGCTCTGGAATTTCATCTTTTTTGACAATGTGTACACGTAACAGTGGACATTGGAACACAGAGTTGAACTCAGAATCCCCAAGAAACTCAATGCAAGTATCAATGCTATATGGCCGCCATCTAAATCTGCATTAAACCAGAAGCCACAGGATTGCCTTAGACCAAGGTAGTTGAGTAGAAATGCAATCTCAAGCAGAAGCAGAAACTGAAGTCCTGGCTCCTGGCAAACTGAAGCATTCAGCCTTGATAGAAAAACACAAGAATCCTAACTAGCTTTTCTTATCAGTGAGCCCAGTTAACTAAGGCTCCAGTTGGCGCGGTGGTTAAGAGCTCGACTGCTAACCAAAAGGTCAGCAGTTTGAATCCATCAGCCCTTCCTTAGAAACCCTATGGAGCAGTTCTACTCCGCCCCATAGTATCACTATGAGTCGGAATCGACTCAACGGCAACGGGCTTGGTTTTATACGTATATATATTATTATACATTCAGGTGAGCTGGTTGTAACCATCTTTGCTTTAAAGAAAAGGAGACTGAGCCTCCCAGAGGTGTGATTCTTTTGAGGTTAAGCAGCAAATCAAGAGCAAAGTGGAGATGAAAGCAGCATTCCTCTGTGACTTGAGTGGCAACGAGGGGTTAAAAAAAGCCTGGCATCCGTGCGAGGGAGGCCCATTTCACTTAAAGAAAGGAGAGGGATGCCTCAATATTGCACAAGTTTATAATGTGTATTGAATTAATTAAGGCAGCCCCTCCCCCTTACAGCCATGGAGGTAGATACACAAAACTAAGGTGAATCCCCAGCTACTGGAAATAGCAGCCTCGTTTAACACAGGAGAAATGGACCAATCCATGAAGTTTGTTTGCGAGTCTGTCTTCTCTAGCAAAGGTGGTTGTCATTGTTAGCTGCCGTCCAGTCAGCTCCAATCCATAGCAACCCCGTGTCTAACAGAACGAGACGTCCCCCGTTCTTTGACCTTCATGAGTCTTGGTCTGTTTGAGTCCATTGTGGTGGCTGTTGTGCCAGCCCATCTCATGGAGGATTTCCTTCGTGTTTGATGACCCTTTAAGTTACCACACATGGTGTCCTTTTCTAGTGATTGGTCTTTCCCGATGACGTGTCCAAAGTGAGCGAGTCGAAGTCTCACCATCCTTGTTTCTAAGGAGCATGCTGGCTGTACTTCCTCAAAGACTCATTTGGTCGTTCTTCTGGCAGTCCACTGTATATTCAAAACTCTCGTCCAGCGTTCCAGTCTGAATGCATCAATTCTTTTTCTGTCTTCCTTTCTCACTATCCAACTTTCACATGCATATCAGGTGGCTTAAAAAACCATAGCAAAGGTATATAAGTAGTAAGCTCAAAATTCCTAAATACTGCCCTGCAGCCCCTTGTTCCACACCTGGTGAGCCTGAATGCAGAGAGCATGTGGAAGACAGACATGAACAATGTGTTATGCAAGTTCCTGGGAAACACCTCCAGCACTCTGACCTGCAGCTCTTCAGAGGGGACGGTGTTTGCTGCTAGCACTCCTGTCAAGGTTGGCCAGGGGCAGGGTGGCAGCAGCCAAGTCTTTCCACATTTACTTCCCCAGGGTCTGGAGCCCAGAGGTGACCTCAAAGCTGCGTACTTGGTGTTGTGGGTTTAATTGTGTCCCCCGAAATGTGTTGAAGTCCTAACCCCAGGTACCTGGGAATGTGTGCTTACTTGGTAGTGGGGTCTTTGCAGGTGTAGATAAGATGAGGTCATACTGGACTAGCATGGACCCTAATAGGGAAACTTTGACATAGAGAGACAGACACCCAGGGAGAACACCACGTGATGACAACGGCAGAGATTGGAGTGATGAATCAACAAGCAGAGGGAGGTCAAGGTTGACCACCACCGGAAGCTAGGAGAGTAAGGTGGAGCAGATTCTCCTTCAGAGCCTCCAGAAGGAGCCAACCCTACCAACACCTTGACTTCAGGCTTCTAGCCTCCAGAACCGTGAGAGAATAAATTCCTGATGTTTTCAGCTACCTACTGTGTGGTACTGTTAAGGCAGCCCTAGGCAACTGGGTGGCGTAAACGGTTTGCACTCCATTACTAACCAAAAGTGAAACACAGGTAAACATCTTTCTGGTATTCTCTGCTTTCAGGCAGGATCCATCTGACATCAGCAATGACATCCCTCGTTCCACGTCCTTTTCTGAATCCACCTTGAATTTCTGGCAGTTTTCTGTCGATATACTGCTGTAACTGCTTTTGAGTGATCTTCAGCAAAATTTTACTTGGGTGTGATATTAATGATATTGTTCGATAATTTCCAAATTTGGTTGGATCATCTTTCTTTGGAATGGCACAAATACGGAGCTCCTTCAGTTGGTTGGCCAGGTAGTTTGTCTTCCCAATTTCCTGGCGTATACGAGTGAGCAACTCCAGTGCTGCCCGTTTGTTGAAACATCTCAGTTGACATTCTGTCAATTTCTGGAGCTTTGTTTTTCACCAATGTCTTCAGTGCAGGTTGGACTTCTTCCTTTAATACCATCGGTCCCTGATCATATGCTACCTCCTGAAATGACTGAACTTCAGCCAATTCTTTCTGTTACAGTGACTTTGTGTATTCTTCCCATCTTCTTTTGATGCTTCCTGAATCGTTTAATATTTCCCCCACAGAATCCTTCAATATTGCAACTCGAGGCTCAAATTTTTTCTTCAGTTCTTTCAGCTTGAGAAATGCTGAGCGTGTTCTTCCCTTTTGGTTTTCTATCTCCAGCTTTTTGCACGTCATTATAATACTTTACTTTGTCTTCTCGAGCTGCCTTTTGAAATCTTCTGTTCAGCTCTCTTACTTTGTCATGTTTTCCATTTGATTAAGCTACTCTATGTTCAAAAGCTAGTTTCAGAGTCTCTTCCGACCTCCATTTTGGTCTTTTCTTTCTTTCCTGTCTTTTTAATGACCTCTTGCTTTTATCATGTATGATGTCCTTGATGTCATTCCATAAATCGTCTGGTCTTCGGTCATTAGTGTTCAATGTGTCCAATCTATTCATGAGACGGTCTCTAAATTCAGGTGGGATATACTCAAGGTTGTACTTTGGCTCTCATGGACTTGTTCTAATTTTCTTCAGCTTCAGCTTCAACTTCAACTTCAACTTGCATATGAGCAATTGATGGTCTGGTCTGTTCCATAGTCGGCCCCCGGCCTTGTTCTGACTCATGATACTGAGCTTTTCCATCCTCTCTTTCCACAGATGTAGTTGATTTGATTCCTGTGTATTCCATCCATTTGGAATGGTGTATAGTCTTCATTTATGTTGTTGAAAAAAGGTATTTAACTGTGCTCATGAGGAACCTGTACATAGAACAAGAAGCAGTCGTTCAGAGAGAACAAGGGAATACTGCATGGTTTGAAGTCAGAAAAGGTGTGAGTCAGGGCTGTATCCTTTCACCATATTTATTTAATCTGTATTAATCCTAGAAGCTGGACTATATGAAGAAGAATGTGGCATCAGGATTGGAGGAAGATTAATTACCAAACTGTGATAGGCAGCTGACACAACCTTGCTTGCCGAAAGTGAAGAAGACTTAAAGCACTTACTGATGAAGATCAAGGACTACAGCCTTCGGTATGGATTACACCCCAACATAAAGAAAACAAAAATCCTCACAACTGGACCAATAAGCGACGTTGTGATAAACGGAGAAAAGATTGAAGTTGTCAAGGATTTCATTTCACTTAGATCCACCATCAATGCCCATGGAAGCAGCAGTCAAGAAATCAAATGACATATAGCATTGGGCAAATCTGCTGCAAAAGACCTCTTTAAAGTGTTAAAAAGCAACGATGTCACTTTAAGGACTAAGTTGCACCTGACCCAAGCCTTGATGTTTTCAATTGCCTCATATGCATGCAAAAGCTGGACAATGAATAAGGAAGACTGAAGAAGAATTGATGCCTTTGAATTATGGTGTTGGTGAAGAATATTGAATATACCATGGACTGCCAAAAGAACAAACAAATCTGTCTTGGAAGAAGTACAACCAGAATACTTATTAGAAGCAAGGATGGCAAGACATCATCTCACATACTTTGGACATGTTATCAAGTGGGTTCAGTCCCTAGAGAAGGATATCATGCTTGGTAGAGAGTCAGCAAAAGAGAAGAAGACTCTCAGCAAGATGGATTGACACAGTGGCTGCAACAATGGGCTCAAGCATAACAATGGTTATGAGGATGGTGCAAGACCGGGCAGTGTTTTATTCTATCGTGCATAGGGTCGCTATGAGTCAGAACCGATGACATCTAACAACAACAACACTAACCAAAGTTTGGCAGTTTAAAGCCACCAAGTGGCACCATGGAGGAAAGGCCTGGTGATCTACTTCCATTTGAAAACCCTATGCAGCACAATTCCTCTCTGAAACATGTGGGGTTGCCATGAGTCAGAACTGACTTGACAGCAGTGGATTTTAGGAAACAATACACTAGACAAATCCATCTTTACAGGACTGGCATTTTAGTCCACCAGCCCTGGATGTCTGTCCCTGGACAAGGATGATTTCTATGAGCTTATATCCTTGAGGGTATGATTCTGATTTTCAGTTTTAACACCATGAGTGATTGGCCATCTCAGTTGGCTTTAAATAATTGTCCTTCTTTTATAGACCTGGTAAATTTCTGATTCTAATCTATGGATGGAATCTGCAAGGTCACCTCATTTGTGTTTGGTAAAATCTGAGGACCAGTAGGTATCTCTTACGGATTGAATTGTGTCTCCCAAAAATATGTACTGAAGTCTTAGTCCCCGTCCCTGTAGATGTGATCCTGTTTGGAAATCCAGTTTTCTTTTGTTACGTTAATGAGATCATACCAGAGTAGGGTGGACGCTAAACCTTATCACTTCTGAGTCATAATAAGAGCGGGAGAGACACAGACAAATGCACTAGGGGAAGCCAGATGCCACTGGAAGATCCACGTTGGCAAAGGAACGCCAAGGATTTCTGGCTGACACAGAAAATAGGAGAGCGTCCTGCAGAAGGAATGGACATGGCTGAGACCCTGAGTTGAACTTTTAGCCTCCAGAACTGTGAGAAAATAAATTCCAGCTCTTTATAGCCACCCACGTGGGTGTTTGTGTTCCAGCAGCACTGGGGACAAGGGGAGCATCTGAGCGGCCTTGAGGAACATTGGCCTGAGAGAGATTTCCCAGTGGGAACTCCCTGTTTCTGGGGGAGTAGGAAGAGAGAAAACGGACAGGAGGGAAGTCTTAACTCATTCTCACATCCAAACAGATTTTTAAAATCGCAAGGAGCATCCATTCAGTTTCTCTAATCAGCTTCAAAGGCTCCCGTTACCATTGTGTGGCTGGTAGTTCCGTGTCACAACTAATTACCACCTAATAGCGTCGTGGGGACAAAGTCTGTCCCCCCCGCATTCAGCCCTCGTCTGCCCTGAATGGTGGCGATTACAGGAGGTAACAGAGCAGTTGTTTCTACCTGCTGTAGCTCATCAGCTCCTTCTCCAGCGGAGGTAGCCGCCTCCGCCCCCTTTCACAAAGATAGTTTGTCATTAAAATGCCCAGGCTTGCTCTCACTCTCTTTGTAAAATCTGGATGTTGCCTACACTTTGAGAAAGGTTTCTGAAGAAAGATTAGCAGGATTAGGAAAGGTTCCCATATGTTCAGCCTTACTCTGGGTATTGAAGGCATCACAATGCCGCACCACCCAGGAAACACAAGAAAACCGAGCGCTGGCAGAGCGGGTGGGGAAAGGAAGCTGGGCAGTTCTCCGCCAGCAAGACAACGCGGGAGTCACGTGCAAATTAGGGATGCTTCATACTGGAGGAACTCCCAGACAGCGTGCCAGAATTTCTGTTTTTAGTGCTGTTTTCCTTTTACTTCCTGTAGGATTTTTTTCTCCCTTTGAGAACTTGGCCAGTTTAGGGGAGCGGAGGTGTCAGAAGCAGAACTCAGCATTTTGGCCTTTTGTTGCTGTTACTTGCTGTCAAGTCAGGTCTGACTTATGGTGACCCTAGTCCTGCCATCTTCACGATCATCATTCTGCTTGAGTCCGCTGTCCCAACCCTGTGTGTTCTGAGGGCCTTCTAACCTAGGGGGCTCATCTTCCAGCACTATGTCGGACAATATTCTGTTGTGATTCATAGGGTTTTCACTGGCCAATTTTCAGAAATAAATCACCAAGACTTTCTTCCTAGTCTGTCTTAGTCTGAATGCTCCGCTGAAACCTGTCCACCGTGGGTGACCTGCTGGCGTTTGGGATACTGGTGGCGTAACTTCCAGCATCATAGTAACATGCAAGCCACCACAAGAGGACAAACTGACAGACGTGTGGTGGACAAACCGACAGACAGACGGTGGATCTGGGCCTTAGGAGGGTTCCAGGAGCCAGGCTCAGTCCAACTGCTAACCTTCGGCACTCCCTCTGTCTGCTTGTTCTCACTCTGTTGGCTTTCCCAAGAGCCCCAAATGAAACAAGGGCCAAGGCTGCAAGGGCAGGGGAGAAAACCTGTCCCCAAGTTGGAATATTTTATTGAGTTAAACTCCTAACCAATCCAAACTGACCACACACCCGTTGTTGTTATTAGTGTGGTCAAGTCGATTCTGGCTCCTGCCGACCTCATGTGTGCAGAGTAAAACTGCTCCAAAGGGATTTCAAGGCTGTGACCTTTTGGAAGCAGATTGCCCAGCCTGTCTTCCAAGGCTCCGCTGGGTGGGTTCAAACCACCAACTTTCTGTTAGTAGTTGAGTGTGTAACCATTTGCAGCACTCAGGAACTGTCTACTGCAGTGGAATGTCACACTGAGAACTGTCACACTGTGGCCTGTAACAAAGGAGTGAGAAGGATTCTGGGAAAACTGCAGTAATGGCTGGGTAGGTAGAATCTTCCTGTCTCCCCATAAGAAGGAAGGCAAACAACTAGATCAGCAAAGCTGAAGAGTCATGGACATTATCTACAACAAAACTAGGTGATGAGCTGGTCCCCCCAAAACTCCAAACACAATGAGGATATTTAGAAATTATGTGTAACCCTGGCATCTTCTCAGCTGAGAAACAGTAGGTTGCAGAGCAATGCGTGACATTTTCCAAAAGAGATTCAAGTTCAAATCCTGGCTCTAGAAACCAGCTATTCATTTTGGAATACATTTATTAATTTACACGTTGAATATGTTTGTTAATCATTTGGGGCCCCAATTTTCTTAACGATAAAATAGGGTTAATAATATTTCTCTACAAATCAATGTTCCTTCTGAGTACAGATGTAAAACTCTCTTACCAAGATTTAGCAGATCAAATCCAATAACACATAAAGAAGATAATACATCATAACCACGTGGAGGTTATCCCAAGAATGCAAGGTTGGTTTAAGTTTTGAAAATAAATCGATATAATTCACATTTAACAGATTAAAAAAAAGAAAACCATGTGATCATCTTAATAGATGCAGAAAAGACATTTAACAAAATCCAACGTGCATGCCTGATGAAATTATCAGAAAACTAGGAACAAAAGGGAAGTTCCTTAACCTGAAAAATAGAATCTATGAAAAAACAACAGCTAACATAATATTTAGCGGTGAAAGAATGAATACTTTCTCCCAAAGATCAAGAATCAGCCAACAATATCCACTCTCACCACTTTTCTTCAACATTGTCCTGGAGATTCTACCCAGTGCGATAAGGCAAGAAAAAGAAATAAAAGCATTCATATTGGAAAGGGGAAGTAAAACTGTCCACAGACAACATGATCATCTGTGTAGAAAATCCTAAGGATTCTCCAAAAAGGCCACGAGAACATAACAAGTGAGTTTAGTAAAGTTGCAGGTGAATACACAAAATCAATTGTATTTCTATATACTAGCAACAAACAGAAAGATTGAAGCTGTCAAGGTCTTCATTTTACTTGGATCCACAACCAATGCCCATGGAAGCAGCAGTCAAGAAATCAAACGATGTATAGAGCGGTGGTTAAGAGCTCGGCTGCTAACCAAAAGGTCGGCAGTTTGAATCCACCAGCCATTCCCTGGAAACCTTATGAGGGAGTTCTACTCTGTCCTAGGGTGTCTCTATGAGTCATAATCAACTCAACGGCAACAGGTTTTGGTTTTTGGTATGCATAACATAAACATTCAGATGCCTCCTCCAGACATCTAAGCTTCCTCCAGCCTGCACAGCCCATCTGTGAGGCTTCCCCTGTGGTTCTCTGACTGCTGTTCCTAACTGAGTATCTTAGCGCCCCTCACCAAGGCCACTTGAGATGTTCGTTTAAACTGGGTGTTTCCTCTCGACGCGTAGTTTTTCACTCTTCTATTGTTGTTAGCTGTCCTCGAGTCACCCCTGATTCATGGGGACCCCATGCACAACAGAACAAGTCGCTGCCTGGTCCTGCACAATCCCTGTGATTGATTTTGGCTCAGACCATTGTGATCCACAGTGTTTTCATTGGCTGATGTTCAGAAGTAGATCACCAGGCTTTTCTTCCTGGTCCATCTTAGTCTGGAAGCCCCTCTGAAACCTGTTCAGCATCATAGCCACATGCAAGCCTCCACTGACAGGTGAGCGTTCCTGTGCACGAGCTGCGTTGGCCAGGAATCTCATCTGCGTCTGTGGTACAGAAGGTGAGAATTCTACCACCGAACCACCAAAGCACGGTTCGTAAGCCTGGGAGTGTGTAAGAATGAGCTGGAGAACTGGTTAAAATGCAGATTCTGGGCCCCACCCCAAGTCAACTGGGAAGCTGTTGAAAGTGGAGATTACTGTGCAAGACTGCTATACCTATGAAATGACTGTGAGCTGAACCTCAGGGGCCAGGGGGCAGTGGGAGCTCTGTGCGGGGGGGGAAAGGAAGTAAAGAAAGGTAGTTATCTGCACATGATCTCTGAGGAGGGTGCTTCCCCTGCTTTTGCTTCCACATGTAGAAAAGAAAGAGTTGAACATAAGGCTGAGGGCGATGGGAAAGCCAGCCAGGACAGCCTCTGTGTGGAAGTCTGGAAGCTAATCTCCAAAAGCTGGCCCCCAACGAATGACTCCTCCCAGTATTCATGCCGTATGTGATTCCCTCTTACACTGAATCCGGGCTGGCTCTGTGACTCCCATTGACCAATGGGCTGCAGAGGAAGTGAGTTAGCGCACTTCTGAGGCTGAGCCTTAAGGCATATGCAGCTTCTGCCTTTGCTTCTTAGAATTCTCTTCTTCAGCTTAGCTGCCATGCTGTGAGGAAGCCAAAGCAGCCACGTGGAGGTACCCAAATAAAGCAGTCCCAGCTGAGCTCCCAACTGACAGCCAACTGGCCAGCCATGTGGATAAGGCCATTTTGGACCTTCTAGCATCTCACCCAGCACCAAGTGAAGCAGAACAACTGCCTGGTAAGCCCACAGAGTCATGAGAAATAATAAATTGTTATTGTTTTAAGTTACTAAGTCTTGGAATTGTTTGTTACACAGCAACAGATAACTGAGGCAAGGCATTTCTCCCAGTGCTACTGTCACATCTAAATTCCAGGCTTCAGCAAAATCAGGGCGGTCATCTACCGTATCCCAATGCTTAGACCTATTTGTAAGACCATAATATTTTCATAAAGAGTGTGTTATTCTCAAGTACATCGCTATGATATTGCTTACTAGGAAAATAACCAGTTTTTCCTACTAACTTTACAAATAACAATGCAAAATTGAAAAAATAACGAGAATTTGAAAGTTTCAATACATGTTTGATTGTGTTCAAACACATTTACCTCTGAGCACAAAATAAATGAAATAAAAAAATCTCTCCAACTTATAGCAATAATAAAAATATGGGAAGGCTCTGTATTGGACCATCCAGTCATTTCCACAGAGTTAGAAGGGACCTCCGTAGAAAGACATAATTACTATCTTCAGGTTGCCTGGTTCCCCATCCTTCTAATGAGTAAGGTATTTAAAGTCCCGAGCTGTTTATGTGACATTTCAATAAGTAATGCAGAGATTCGGCAACATTTCCATATTCCGCTTTTAAAGTCTGAATGCCTCTGCCTTAATCCCAGCTCATTGGCATTTATCACCGTTTGTTACGCTAACAAGTAAGATTACGGGAATTCTAATGAAGGCTTCCAGTGGAAACGTCTGTGATTAAAATGCCATAATAACAGTTGCACGCATTTATGTGCCTGATTATCATAATCTATTTAGCACAAGTAAACACACAGACAGAAGGAGAAAAGCAAGCCCACTGATACTTCAACTAAAGGAGAGTTTGCAATGCGGGGGAGACAATGCAAATATGTAAATGTCTTTGTGTATTCTTTTCATGGCTTTCCTTTCTCATCCTGGATTTTTTTCCCCCTGTTTGCTAATGAGAAGACTCTGCCATCACATGTGGTCCCTGCTCCACCAGGCGGAGGTGCATTTGGGGGCCATCTGCTGGGACCAGAATCCCAAACAATGCCACCCAGAAAGCACTGGATATATTTGCAGCCACCTTTGACATCACGAAATAGAAGAAATTGTATCGCAAAGACTCCGGCCTTTGATGTGTTCATTCTGAACACTTCGTTCAGCTGTTACTCCATTAATGCAAGTCCTGGCTACGCATGACCACGTTGTTCCCTGCCCTCTCCCTTCCCCCACAAACACCCCCCTGTCAACAAATTACACGCAACCATGCCAGGCTTCTAAATTAGTCTCCCTCCGTCTCTCTGCTCGTCATTATTTTTAACTCTTAATAAAATGCTGGGTAGGAGACGGGTCAGCGTCTTCCATTTGGAAAGGGATTTTGAAGAACTTTTTTAAAAAAGTGAAACTGAATAGTTTACAAGCGGGATAATGGTGATGTCCCCATTTGGACAATAACTTGAAGAATTTGCTGGAAATCCCAAACTGTGGTACTCAGGAGAACGGCGTGGGCATTTGTCAAAGGAGGAAATGATTTCTCAAAACGTCAACACACAGGTAGATGATCTCGCCTGAAAGAGAACAGTGGCCTGGGAAAATGTTCACGGAAAAGCTGAGGAGAGTTCGTTGGGCAGATGTTTCACAGAACATCAGAAAAATACTAAACCTTTGGGTTTAGAGGAACCAACCGAAGACCGAAGACAGTCATGTGTGCTCGATTACAAAGAGGTTTTGTTTTTACAGAGTCCCTGGGTGATACAAACAGTTAATGCACTCAGCTGCTAATAGAAAGGTTGGAGGTTTGAGTCGACCCTGAGACACCATGGAATAAAGGCCTGGTGATCTACTCCCAAAAAATCAGCCACTGAAAACCCTATGGAGCACAATTCTGTTCTGACACATGGGGTCACCATGAGTTGGGATTGACTCGACGGCAACTGGTTTTGTTTTTATTTTTCAATAAAAATTTCAAAGCATATTAAAAAAAATCCTGGAATATTCAGAAATAGGCAATATTTATAGCTAATATTTATTGTTATTGTACTATATTCCAGACCCTGTTCCTCGTGCTTTTCACGTGTCATTAAATCTGACTCTCATCATAAACTTATGGGCAAGACAGGACCACAGGTGAGGAAACTGGGACACAGAGAGGTTAAGCAGCTCGCCCAGCGGGGGTAATTTGCTGGTGTTAGCTGCCGCGGGGTCAGCTCCGCTTGTGACCACCTTGTGTGTAACAGAACAAAACCTTGCCCAGTTCTGCACCATCTTCGTGATTGTTGCTCTGTTTTTGTCCAGGGGCTAATGTAGAAAGTGAGAAAACCAGAATTCTAACCCAGGGAACCTGAACCCAGAGCCTGTTTTGAACAGGTCACTAAAATAAATTGCTTTCTCCATGGTTTAAGAACCATATGTCTTTGTGGAAAGCTATCCATCCCAGGAGAAACAATACAGGGGAGTGACTGACTCAGGCATAGCGATCCTGCAATATATGCTAGCTATAACCATTAATTCAGTAACCATAATAATAATAATAATTAGGATAATAATGATAATGGAGCCCTGGTGATGCAGTGGTTAAGAGCTCGGCTGCTAACCAAAAGATCAGCGGTTCGAATCCACGAGCCACTCCTTGGAAACCCTATACAGCAGTTCTACTCTGTCCTGTAAGGTTGCTGTGAGTTGGAATCAACTCGATGGCAACGAACTTGTTTTTTTAATCGTGGTAATAATATCGTTATTCTTAGAAACCAATGTTGTTTCCTCAACAACAAAAATAAATTATATATATTAAAAAAAT
The DNA here is from genome assembly GCA_030035585.1 of Dugong dugon. Classification (NCBI taxonomy): domain Eukaryota; kingdom Metazoa; phylum Chordata; class Mammalia; order Sirenia; family Dugongidae; genus Dugong; species Dugong dugon. Next base: position 3,448,093 of record CM057473.1, on the reverse strand, counting down.
ACTGTTGTTTCTATTTGCACACATTTTCAACATACGTTGATATGTAGTTTTCAAGTTAAAAGAGAGTAAGAGAAAGGAGGCCAGAGGGCTGCAAAGAACTAAGAACAGTTTTTGCTAAAAGCCACGCAGTCCATTGTCTGGCCCCCAGCCCCACGCTTACCTGCACATATGGCAGAGGCTGGAAGGCAGCTTGCTAAGCACCATATGCACAAAATAATCACAGGGGTAGGTTAAGGAGACAGCCTTCCCCCTAATTTGACCAATTTAGCATTTGGGGAGTACTCTGCCTGTGCCTATCATGGGAATTTTTAAACAATGGATTGAAAGAGAAATTAGGGGAGGCAGACAATATTTTGGAATCAACCTAATAAACGTGCACAGCTGTGATGAAGATCATCCGCACAGTAAATGATGGGTCCTTCCTCGCGGATGAAAATAAATGTCAGCTTCCCCAGGGGCCTGTCCTCCGCTGGTGGCTCTGTGCCAGGGCAACCTCATCTACTTGCAGGATGCTTTCTACCATGCTGATGTACTGTTGTGCTTCCCTCCAGCCCCGTGGCTCAATCCCCAGGCCCATGTCCCCAATTGGCCGCGGGGTATCTCCACTGAGCATCTCCACTGGGTGTCCTGCAGGCATCTTAACAACTGAGCGTGTCCAGAACACCAACGCTTCCTCATGAATTCTCCGTCTCCTTGATGAGATGAGGTGATGCTCCCATCCATCAAGCCACCCAAGCAAGAAAACTAACGAGATCCCAGAGAATTCCCCACGCCTCACTGTCCACATAGAGTCAGACAGTCACCAAGGCTTGCAGATTTTAAGTTCTAAAAATGCCTTCCATCTGTCCCCTCTTCTCCAAGTGCCTGCCACTGCCCAAGGTTGGGCCCTGTTAGGACTGAATTGTGCCCTCCAAAATGATATGCTGAAAACCTAACCCCTGGTACCTGTGAGGAAGCCCTGGCGGTATAGTGGTTAAGAGCTTAGGCTGCTAACTAAAAGGTCAGAAGTTCGAATCCACCAGGAGCTCCTTAGAAACCCTATGGGGCAGTTCTACTCTGTCCTATAGGGTGGCTATGAGTCAGGATCGACTTGACAGCAATGGGTTTGGTTGTTTTTTTTATGTGGTACCTGTGAACACAGCCTTGTCTGGAAATAGGGTCTTTGATCTCAGTTAGTTTGCCATGAGATCATATCAGACAGGATGAATACTTATCCAGTCTTGGTGGTGCCCTTATAAAAGAGAAGGGACACAGAGAGACAGAGAAAAGACAGCCACGTGAAGATGCACCTACAAGCCAAGGAATGCCTGGGGCTACCAGAAGCTGGGAGAGACAAGAAAACATTTTTCCCTAGGACTTCAGAGGGAGCGTGGCTGACATCTTGATTCAGACTTCTAGCCTCCAGAACCGTGACATAATAACTTTCTGTTCTTGTAAGCCACCCGTTTGGAGTCTTTTGTTTTGGTTTCCCTAGGAAGCTAATACAGGCCCTTATCATCTCTCACCTGGATTACCGTAAGATCCCACCTTCCACATCTTCTACAACTCTAGGTATACATACAGCTGCCGCTGAGGCAACTCCAACTTATGACTACTTTACATGAAACAGAATAAAGCATTGCCGGGTCTCGCATCATCCCCACCTTCACCGCACGTGTTCAAGTCCATTGTAGCAGCTGTTGAGGCAGTCCATCTCACTGAGGGTCTCCCTCATCCTCATTGACCCCCTTCACCAGACGTATGTCCTCCTCTAGTGAATGAGCTCTCCTGATGACGTGTCCAAAGCAAGCAAGACAGACAATGTTCTGTTACCATTCATAAGGTCTTCATTGACTGATTTTCAGTGGTAGCTTGCCAGACCTTTCTTCCTAGTCTGTCTTAGCCTGGCAGCTCCACTGAAACTTGCCCGCCACGGTGACCCTGCTGGTATATGAAATACCAGTGGCGTAGCTTCCAGCATCATAGCAACACACAAGCCACCACACTACAGCAAACTGACAACGGCAAGACCCTGTATTTTCCAAATTTTCTAAAAAGAACTTCTGTTATCAGGAAAAAAATGAATTATTTTGAAGAAAATCATGGTTGTCTCTTCTCGACTCGGGGAAGTCTTCTTGGTGGTGCTCCATCTTCTGCTCTGAGTCTCCTCCCTCCTGTCCCGTTTTTCCATTTTCTGTTTCTCACCTCAGTGCGAATTCTCCTCTCATGCTTCCTCTTTACAGGCTGACGTTTCAGCAGGACAATCCAGCTGTACCTTGGTTTTGAGGTCACCCTTCTTGGTTTCCACATCCCACAGCTAACAGGCAATGGAATTACTGAAGAGCACAGAGCGCTTGAACGGGGTGGTGAGGTGGGATTTGTACCTGGTCTGGGAACAATGAGACCCATTTTGAAACAGAAACCTGGACTTCTGTGCTTTGATGTGACGTTGTCAAGTCGGCCCTGACTCATGGGGACCTCACACACAGCAGAACAACACATTGCCCAGTCCTGTGCCATCCTACGACTGACTGCAGATAGGACCACTGGGATCCAGCTGGCTGAGTTTCAGAAGTAGATCACCAGGTCTTTCTTCCTAGTCCTTTTTAGTGTGGAAGCTCTGCTGAAACCTGTTCAGCATCATAGCAACACATAAGCCTCCACTGACAGACGGGTGGTGGCTGCACATGAGGTACATTTGCAGGATAAGAATTCTGCCACAGAATCACCAATGCCCATTCTTCAATAAGCACATCAGAATGCAGTGGTTTTTATCCTAATTCAGCAACTGAGAAACTCTCTGTTGCCCCTCCCAGGGAAGTTATGCAGACATGTGTATCCTGCCCCCATCCGTCTGCACTCCCACCTCAGGCTTTGCCAGGCAGGTGGCACCTCATGCTGGCTGACCTCCAGAACTCTAGGCCCCCCCGCAAGGGCCAGCAGGCATGTGCTCAGAGAGCGGAGGCCGGAACCTGGCCCCTGAGAGAAAGAACCAGACGCGTGGGGCAGGGCTTGGGGCAGGGCGTGGGGCAGGGCTGAGCAGGCTCTGCAGAGCGCTGAGCACCTGCAGGTCCAACCCCGGAAGCCCTCTCCATTGAGCCTTTCAGAATGTGCACATCTCCCCTTTGCAGGGTTCTGGAGCTCTGAAAACCCCAGCCGACCTCACCCCTGCCCAAATGAGAGAGATGGGGACCCTTGCTGGGCTGCAGTATCCCTCAGGGCCCCAATAAGAGATACCACACCCAAGTTAGGATACTTCGCTACTACAACCACCAGTTGGTGTTGAGTCGACTGTGACTCAGGGCGACCCCGTGTGTATCAGAGTAGATTTGTGCTCTGTAGGGTTTTCAGTAGCTGGTTTTTTGGAAGTAGATCATCAAGCCTTTCTTCTGAGGTGCCTCTGGATGGAATGGAACCTCCAATCTTTCAGTTAGCAGCTGAGCGCATTAACTGTCTGCACCACCCAGGACAGGACACTTTGAGGAGGGGTAATTTAGAACATGGGAGGTCAGGGGGAACCCCAGAAGATCACGCAGGAAGCCGGAGCTAACAGCATTAGAGCTGTCCCTGCCCTTTGGCCCAAAAGGACAGGGGGAGGGAGAGGTTGCCAGAACCCAGAGGAAAGAGAATGGTACAGAACAGGCTGCCTCAAAAAAGTTGCCGTCAAGTCGTTCCTGACTCATGCTGACCCCACGTGTTACAAAGTAGAACTGGTCCATAGGGTTTTCTTGACTGCAATCTTTACAGAAGTGGATCACCAGGCCTTTCTTCTGTGGCACCGCTGGGCAAGTTCAAACCGCCAACCTTTCAGTTAGTAGTCGAATGCCAACAGCTTGAGCCACCCAAGGACCTTTAGGAGGGAGAGTGCCCTACTACTGAGGGACACAGCCAGCCCAAGAAGACCTCACAGCAGGAAGCCAGCGACGTAACACCTTAGTCTCTTCTCTACCACTGTTGTTGGCAGGTGCCATCAAGTTGGTTCCGACTCACAGCGACCCCTGTACAACAGAACGAAACACTGCCCGGTCCTGTGCCGTCCTCACAATTGTTACGCTTGAGCCCATTGTTGCAGCCACTGTGTCAATCTATCTCGCTGAGGGTCTTTCTCTTTTTCAATGACCCTCTTACCTTGTCAAGCATGATGTCCTTCTCCAGGGGTTGGTCCCTCCCGATAACATGTCCAAAGTAAGCAAGACGAAGTCTAGTCATCCTTGCTTCCAAGGAGCATTCTGGCTGTTCTTCTTCCAAGACAGATTTGTTTGTTCTGACAGTCCATAGTCCATTCAATATTCTTCTCCAACACCAGAAATGGAACCATACGGGGAGGGTAGCTGTGTAACATGGTCCTATCATGTGAGCCTACAGGCTTGTTATGATTCTACCCTAGGTATTAGTTAGGGTTCAGACTCAATTGATGTGAAAAAGATGTCAGGAACGAGGCCACAAAGGAGGCTGGGAAATGTAGTTCTTTCTCTGGGTGGCCATGTGCCCAAGCAAAAGTCCCATCACTCTCCAGGAAGTGGAGCAGATAGAGAGGAACAGCCAGCAGTGTTGGCCATCCTGCCATGTGACCTGGGGGCAGCAGGCTAATCACACAGGCCCTACTCTAACCAGCTGACAGGGCTGCTGAGTGAATCAAAAGAAATTATAGTAATAATTACAATGGCAATTGCTCTTGTTAACAATGTGCGAGAGCAGAGGCTGTCTGTTCTGGTCACTCTTGGGCCCCCCGCTCCCGGGACAGTGCATGGCACATGAAAGAAATGCAGTAAACACTTATTGAATTATATGCTCAAAACGGAAACGTTCCTCAGCAGATGTAATACATTGAAGTGCCTGGATCATTCTACCCAACTACTTGGAGAAAGCATTGCTATATCTTTGGGAGGATTTGAAATGGTAGCAGATATTGAAATCTATTATAATTGGTAGTTCTGAGAGGGAAAATGACATTTTATTGTCCTGTCCTATAGGCTCACAGCAATCAGTCCTGTCACCTCTTCCAACATCTGAGTGAGAGCTCATTTTTACTCTGGACTCAGAAGGGTGAAAGCTGAGCATTTAAGCTAGCTGTCAGCCAGGCAGCCTATCTTATACATTGGAGCACACAGTGGGACAATGCTTAGGTGACAATTTGGCAACAGCTCTCAAAAATTAAAATGCACTGGCTATCTGACCCAGTGATACTAATTCTAGGGATCTATTCTGCTAATGCACTAGCAGCTCCGTGGGCAAAAAGACCTGGCAATCTGCTTTCTTAAAGATGACAGCTTTAGAAACCCTGTGGGGCAGTTCCACTCTGTCACATAGGGTCGCTATGAGTCGGAATCGACTTGAGGGCACACCACAATAGCAACAATCCTCATGATCCTCTCACACACGGTACAAATGACGTTTTACAAGGTTGTTCACTGCGACATCGTTTGTAGCAGGGAAAGGCTGGAAACAACTTCAGTGTCTTTCAACCAGGGACCAACTAAAGAAATGATGACACATTCATGTAACAGGAAGATGTTTTTTTTAAAGGAGGAACACACTGGCATTGCTAAGAAATGATCTCCAAGATATTAACTGTAAAAAGTGAGAGGGACAACTGTATGTATAGGATGTTACCATTTGTATTATATATATATATAGACATACACATGTATGTATCTGCTTGTATTTGCATAGCATATCTCTGGAAGAATTGACAGAAGACGGTAACCGAGCAAGACAGCTGGGTGACTGGGGGAAAGGAATGAAAAGCAACTTTTCATTATTTGCTGTTTACATTTTGAATTTTGAACTATGTGAATTTAATACCTCTTCAAAAATAAAATAGTATTAGCTAATTAGCTTCGTCCAGTGGTTTCACATTTATTCTTTAAAGTGTACCTACCTCTATCCTGGTGACTTTGGTTCTCTCGTTAGCCCAGTCAGCTGGTTAGAGTAGGGCTTATGTGATTAACCCCCTGCCCCCCAGGTCACATGGCAGGAAGGTAAACACTGCTGGCTATTCCTTGCTATCTGTTCCACTTCCTGTAGAGTACCATATCTTTTTGCAAATAATGTGCACATTATACTTTTTTGCCAACTACGCAACCCGCCGTTATTTTCGTAAGCCCGTTATGCCAATCTTTTTTTTACATGTTTCTGACTTGAATTGACACTAAGAAGACATAATTAAACTGTGAAATAAGCAGACCTGACATAATCTAATGGTTTCACTTAAGACGATCTGATAAGGTTTTTGTATTCAACTGCTGAGCTAATGCGCTATAATTGTCAACTTAAATTAATAGAAACAAACCAAGTTTCAATTGTTTATTTTCCAATTACTGAGGGACTACCTACCGCACTTGATCCATGACTTCTTGACCATGGCTTAAACCTTTGTTATACAATTATGATCAAAAGTAACATTTTTGGACTATTTTTATACACGTAAGCAGGAGATTAAAGAAGATGAACAGAAGGAAAGGAAATGAACAGAACAATGTTATTTACCTGAAATACGGGAGGAGGGGTGAATGAGGCCAAAATTCACCTCCGGGAATGTCACGAGACATTCTATGCCAGAATTGTTTCACTTAATTTCATCATTTCTACTCGTTATATGCGTGGCACATTATTTACGTGGGTGCTTAACTTGTGAAAAATACCGGTAATAGAACTTTTGGCTGGGCACATGGTCACAGACAGTAAGGACTATATTTCCCAGGCTCCTTTGTGACTAGGTTCTACCCAGTGGGATGTAAATGTGGTGTATACCACTTTCAGAAGGCATCCTTCAAGCAAGAAGTATGTCTCTGTGATTGTCCTCCAGATAGAACAGAAGAATTACTACTGTTCTGCAATTACAATAAGAAAAAGCAACTCACCTGCAAGTTTCAGGTGATAGCTAAGAGTACCATGTGGGGACACCTTGGAAAAGCTTACACAGATTGTGTGGGAAGCACTTTGATCTCTGGTCATCTGGGGCTTGGGGTGTGCTGTCTTCTCTGTGACTGGTGGAAGAAGGACAAGCACCCTCAGGGCCAGGGATGCTATCTTAGCATGGGTTCTCTAGAGAAGCAAAACCAGTAAAGCAATGAATATATACAAAGAGAGTGTTATATAAGGAAATGGCTCATGTGGTTGCAGAGGCTGGAATTTCCCAAGTCCGTGGGTCAGGATAGAGGCTTCTCCTGATTCACATAGCCTCACCATCTGGCAAACCCAAGATCGGCAGGTCAGAGAGCAGGGCTCTTGCTCACAGACTTCGAAGAGACATGAATCCCAAGACTGGCAAGCAAGACCGCAGGTAAGCTACTAGCTCAAGTCTGGAGGGCAGATGAACAGGAGCCAGCTGCAGAACCCAGCACGAGAAAAGGCCCCCAAGCCTTGTCAGACTATCCACTCATATTCAGTAAAGGCCACACGCCCAAGGAAACTCCCTTTTCAACTGATTGGCTACTCACAGCAGATCCCATCATGGAGGTGATCACATAATATCAAATCTCATCATGGAAGTTATCACAACATCATACAACTGCCAAACTACTGAGAATCATGTCCCAGCCAAGATGACACACAACCTTGACCATCACGGGTTCCCAGACTCTGATGCTGGGTGCTCACTTTTTTGAAGGAGTGGGTATTTGCTCTCATTTGATGAAGGAGAGGCTTTCCCTGTACCTGTGATTGCTCTGGAGAGGCAGAGTGTTTGAGGATTGTAAATATGTGTACTGCAGGTGTGCTGGTATGTGTGGATGGGTGGGTGTGTTTGCAGGTTTAGGAGAGGGTCTTTATTCAATGAAAAAAGAAAAAAACAAGATGCAAAACATACATAGAGTATGCTATCACTTGCATAAGAAACAAGAGCAAGAGCACGAGCAAGGTACCTTCAAACACATAAGCTGTGCATGCAAAGACTATTTCTGGAATACACAAGAAACTAGAGGAGTGGTTGGCTCTGGGGACTCGGGCGAAGGGGACTAGTTGTATCACGGAGATTTAGCCAAATGCCTTTCGTACCATTTGAGTTTTATTTTAAGCACGTGCTACACAGTACCTGTTCAAAACAGGATTTAAAGGAGAGGGAATTCTAGTTAATAGGATGTGGTGTCCTTTTTAATGGAAACTGCAAATACTGCCTGAACAGAATGGCCGCTTTGCTTAGCCAAGTGTCTTAGATACAACCTGGAAGGAGACGACTTTTTTGGTTGGAAGTAGGGCAAGAAAAAGAGAAATTGAATGTCTCAAACTCCTGCATCTTCCAAAAGCACAGAGCTTGAGTTCTGCCCTGGTCATAGGCCCAGCCTTGGAATGTTCTGTTCACACACTGAACATCCTCCTGGGAGCCAATTCAAGTCACTTACAGACCCGTGGGGTCAGATTCCCCTGCACAGTTGACTCTCCTTTGAGCAAGCAGGAACAGACCTTCCAACGCAACACACACAGTGGAAACACATTTTTGCAGGCGCTGGCCTTTCCGGGCTGGACAGGCCTAGGGCAAAGGAGGTGAGGGCCGAAGGGGATTGGTGTGGTCTGTGCTGTTAAAACACTTCAGGTGGGACTGGTATCGACGTAGAACGACATCCAAGAGATGCTGAGAAATGAAAAGAACTGGTTACAAAGCCTGTATACTGTGGGTTGGGAGCGACAGTTCTCCAAAATCTTGACACTGGCTTGGGGAGGATAGTGTTACAGACGACCTCTGCTTTCTATAGTACTTCAGTTCTGTTTTGTTCTTACGGTTGGCATTTATCTTTTGTTATGCTTACCGAGTTTTATTTAACAGACGGTCAAGGGAGCAGGGTAAGGACTGTTCAGATGCCCGGAAGGGGTTGTGGAATCCAGAGGACACAGCCTTGTAAGCTCCAGAAGGGGTCTACTTCTGGGCTGGAAGAGCCAAGGATGGTGTGGAGGAGAGAAACATGCCAGAGACCGAGCATCAGAAAGATACAGAGCAGGGCACCCCGGACTCCAGTGTGTCACCAACTGCCTGGGGACCTTGTCTATGTAGATTCTCCTTCAGCGGGTCTGGAGTGGCCCCGAGGTTCTTTCTGCCTTTCTAACAGGCTCCCACATAACCTCAGCTAGTCTGGAGCCCCAAGGATCTGGAAAGAGACCTACAGGAGCACAGAAATACGGTTTTTACTGTTTGTGGTGTAGTGTGGAGCCGATTCCGGCTCCTAGCGACTCCATGTGACGGAGTAGAAGTGCCCCATAGGGGTTTCTTGGCCGAAATCTTTACGGAAGCAGACTGCCAGGTCTTTCTCCCAAAGAGCGGCTGGATGGGTTTGAACCGCTAGCCTTTTGGTTAGCAGCCTAGCACTTAACCTTTGCCCCACCAAGGCGTCTTATGATTTGTATAAATAGTCAAAATGAAAAATAAAATTCCGACATGTGTCTTGGAGGAGAGTGAGAAAGAAAGAGAAGGGAAGGGCGAGAGAGTAACAGAAGCGGGAGGAAGAGAGCGCTAGAGCGCGAGAAGGCAAGAGAAAGAGGAAAGGCGGAAGCCGGAGCGCGCGCCCAGCCTCTTGGCTTTTCCCAAACCCAATCTGTGGCCCGGCTCTGCCGGGTGGCCCCGAACCTGGCGGCAGCTGCGCGCCGCGGGCCCCGCGCGGTGGCGGATTGCGGAGCCGGACCACACCCACTAGGCCAGGTCCCAACTTCTCCGCGCGCTCAGCCACACCGCGCAGCCCGGAGCTCGGGCGCTGGAGACTCGCCAGAGGGTCCGCGGAGGCCCGCCCGTTGTGCAGTCGGCCGAGCTGGCGAGGGCGAGGACACTGCAGGGCCCTGCCCGGCTCCCCGGCCGCGCCCTGGCCCGGTGCGCTTCTCCTTTCCCGCGGGCCCGGCGCGGCCACGAAGCCGGTGAGCAGCCAGCCGAGCCCATCTCGGCCCCACGGAACCCGGATGCAGGACTCGGCCTCAGGCGAAGAGCAGACGGGTCCTTCCGGGCTCTGCAGAGCCCGGCAGCCACTCACTCCTGTCGGTCGGTACCCGAGTAACCGAGGGGCATCCCGAGGACGTGGCGCCGCACTTTTCGGAGCGGCCTGTTAGACTTGGGGTGGGGGAGGGGGAGGTCTGTCTCCCCGTGTCCATTTCGCTGGAACCAGCAGCCACGGGCCTTGTCCCGCACTTTCGAAACTGGTTGAACGAGGGAGGAACATTGTCCTTTTGACGCGACTGCTCTTTTGTGAAGGCTGGGAACGCCGGTAAGACTCTTATCACCAGCACTTGCTGAAGACTTGGTGGCGCAGTGGTTAAGTGCTTGGCTGCTAACCGAAAGGTTGGCGGTTTGAACCCAACAGCCGCTCTGCGGGAGAAAGACCTGGTGATCTGCTTTCCTAAATATTACAGCCAAGAAAATCCAATGAGGTAGTTCTTCTCTGTCACGTGGGGTCCCTAGGAGTCGGAATCGGCTCCACGGGCACCCCATAACATGGAGCCCTTCCCGGCCTGTCCCTGCTCTGGGTCCTGGGGTGCAAAGCGGGTTCAGACGCAGTGTCAACTCTGAACGCGCTGCCTGGGTAGTGAGGGAGCCAGACCTTTGCAAGACAGCGTGGCGAGCCCTGGGGGCGGGGGCTGTCGGTGCTACTGGGGGCTACGAGGAGCCGTGGGGTGGTCTTCCACGCAGTGTGAAGCGTGGGTTGGCCCCTGAAAGACTAGTGCAAGACACACTGGTGGACCGGAGGAAGGGCGGGGAGGGGAAGGTAAGCGCGTGGGAAAGATGGGGTACACGGGGTAGGCACAGTGCCCACCGGTTGCTTCCGGTCCCGAGAATTCCACAGGTGGAGTGGGGCTGGGATGCCAGGCCGGCAGAGGCCAGGTCAGGACCCCGCAGGCCACGCTAGCGGGCTCAGAGTTGATCCTGATGGAGACGGGGAGACGCCATCTGCTGCTTATTATAAACATAGTGGCGAGGGCGCTAAATGAAACATCGTCTCCCGCAGAGATAGCAAGGCCGGCGGGCCACCGGTTGCCCGGAGCGACTGTCCTTCCGCACGTGGAGGTGAGCGGCTCCACGTCCTCCAGGTGTGCAACCCCCCGGGCCACCCTGCAGCGGTGCGTCGTGCCGGGAGCTCGCGCACGTCCTGTCCCCCGGAAATCAGCGGCGCAGAGAAATTGTCGCCTGTTTGCGGCTGGAATGGGTCCCTCCCGCAGTGGACCCCCGCGTCCTCCTACCGACAGTCCCTCGAAGCAGCCAGGGGCTGTGGTAGCCCCCCAGCCGGTTTGGGTTTTCCAGTTCCTCTGTGTCCCAGCCACCCTGGAACCGAACGGAACGCACCCGCAGCAGGACCAACCACTCAGGGACACCCCCACAGGCGTCCTGCGACCTTCTCACCTCGCACCTCCAGCCTCTGATGAGAGGGTGTCGGCGGGGTGGAGACTTCTGGGCAGAGAGCTAGCGCACCCAGTGGGCAGAGTGTCCCCAAGGCTGTGTGTGTGGTGGGGGAAGTGAGGGGTGGAACGGAGCCACGGAGGCCTCTGGACTTGGGATCCCGTGGACGGGAGATTGAACATCCCCCCTCCACCGTGACCCCCTCAGTATTCGTATCAGTGAAATGGGAACCCCCTGCCTCCCTCTTCATATCAAAGGGTGCTGAGAGGACTGGATGAGGTAACCCTTTGTAAGCCGAGCTCAATAAAAGTTAAAGCCTATCTCCCTCATCCCACCCCCAAGGTCCTCAGTCTCCCAGTTTGGGGTTCAGGTTAATGTCAATGTCGCTGATCAGCCTGGAGGGGCAGGTGGCCAGCAGCATCTTCCTGGGAGGGGAGGGTGATCAAGACAGAGGGAGGCCTGTGGGGTGAGGTGTTGGTTTTGGTTGGTTGCTTTTTGTTCGTCTGTTGTTTTCCTTTAGCCTCTGGCATGGCACCCCTCCCCCAAGCTCCGGTTGTTCCTCTGGGCCTCTCCCTGGGCCCAGCCTCTTCTGGCACCCAAACACGAGCCAGGCCAGAACAGGGGCTCCTGGAGCCTCAGCGCCTCAGTCACCCAAACGGTCTGTGAGCAGAAGGAAAGATCACAGGAGGAGCATGGCATTCAGCCCTACCTCCCCCCCCACCCCAATCTGGAAGCCAACTTACTTAGAGCCCACAGGGAGCCTCTAGGGACCCATTTTTACAGATGAGAACCTGAGGCCGAGAGGGATAACCAGCCATCTCTAAGTTCCGGCCGTCCACAATCCTCCACCGCCTCCCGGTGGACCCTGTCCCCAGCACCGGCTGTGCCTCCTGGCTCCGCCCCTCTGCTGGAGACCTTGGGCACTCTGTGGGCATCATTTTCCCCGTCTGTGAAATGGGGTAATGCCTCTCTCCTACACCGGTGATAGATTAAATGAGATGACTTGTGTCAAGACTTGCTAGTGACTGGCACAGCTTAGGTCACCCTTCAGTGGTCACAGCTGTCATTAGATGGAAGTCATCAGCCCTGTTCATTCCAATCTCCCACCCGTTGAGCAATCCAGATTAGAGATCTCACGTTTTACTTTGAGGTACAGCAAGGAAGCGCAGGGACCTTCGCCCACGATTACATGCACTTCACCAGCCATGCTGCACACCAGCTCACGTGCACATTTGCATGTGTGTGCATTCAGAAGCGTCTACCAAACCCTCGCCACGTGCCAGGCCCTGTGCTTGGCGCTGAGGCCCCCAGGACACCAGGATGACCCTGGTGGGCTCCAGGATGACCCTGGTGGGCTCCAGGATGACCCTGGTGGGCTCCAGGATGACCCTGGTGGGCTCCAGGAGCCGAGCCTCGTGAGGAAGACAGATGCCATTTGTTTCCTGAGTTCTGCCTTCTGAGAGGTCTTAGCGGGCACATTTGGTCGCCAAACGCTGCCACTCCGCGTCCCCCTGGTTTCCGGACCGGGAGCGATGGCTGAAATGCCTTTTTCTTTTCTTTCCTCGCTGTGCCGGGAGCCTCGCCTCCCAGCGCCGGCACTGACGGCTCTGCGCAAAGACGCGGCTCTTCTTGGCAGCCGGGCGGAGGAACCGGGGAAGGGAGAGGCGAGAACCGGAAGAAAGGCCAGGGAGGGACCCGAGAAGCGGTGGGGGGTCCGCGCCCGGGAGCTTCGCGCGAGCCCGCCCCGGCAGGTTTGGCAGAAGCTCCTCCCCGGCCGCCAGGCGACCGAGCAAAAGCTGGTCCCGACAAGCACCCGGCCCTTTGTGGGAGGGAAACACAAAGCAAGGGAAAGACACGTCTTCCGCTTTGACGGAGGAGGCCGACCAAGCCCGGACGCCGGGGCCAGCCAGGAACCCCTTGGAGCTAGGGCAGATTACTCTGGGCGAGTGAGCGCTCAACTCCGCGGGAAGAGGCTGCGGCTCAGGGTCGCGCGCGGGTGGGAATCTCAGCGCCCGAGCGGGCCCAGGACGTGCACGCCGGCCACAAGGCGCAGGTCGGGGCAAAAGGCACCGGGCGGACCCCAGGACGTGCACGCCGGGCACAGAGCGCAGGTTGGGGCAAAACGCACCGGGCGGACCCCGGGAAGTGCACGCTGGACGCGGGGCGCAGGTCCTGGGACACACGAGGGCAGGCGCCGGCGCCCAGCTTCGAGTTTCTGATTATTCTCAATTTCCGGGAAATTTAGCTCAGGGCAAAAACCTCGAAGATACAGCGAGACTTGTCCAGCGTCCAATTTGCTCCTGGGCTAGAAGAGCCACTCCCACCCCCTCCCCCAGCAACTCTCTGGCAAGAGAGGGTGTTGGGAAGTGCAACTCGGAGCTGCCAGCCGGAGTCCCCGGGCGTGAGGCGTGCGGACCGCGAGGTGCCGCTGCACAGCCCCAGAACTGTCACTGCCGCCGCCACTCGGTGGAGCGGGTCTGGGGCCTGGAGCGTCCGATGGACGTCCACTCGGAAAGCTGGCGAGAAGCCCGCTCTTCTGCCTCCGGACTCTGGGTTCCCGGGCTCTAGAATCGCGCGGTGCGGAGACCGGCCCCTCAAACTTCGCCCCCGCCTCCAACTCTAGTTATTGGAGCGCGCGTGTAATGCACCCCAGACTGCATTCTCCCGCGCACGGTCGGATGCAGGGAGGACACCAGTGGGAAGCAACGTAAGAATGAACCAGGGCTTTGGGACAGGTGCCGGCGGCTGGACTAACCTCGCTGCCTTCTACCCAAGGGCGCGCTCGTTGCGCCCGCTTGTGTTCATTAGATACACTGGCGGGCTCACAACTCCACGCCCCGGCTCGGGTACGCACAGCGCACACCCCACGCAAGTCCTCAATGCCGGTGGCTGTAGAGCCCCAAAGGGGCGATCCTCAAATACGCGCGCTTTCTCTGCTCCCCACCCCCGCCCTCGCGTTCGTCTCTGTGACAGATTCTCCTAATTGAACTGCTCTGGGTCAGCCGCGTAGCGGTTGGACGACATATCACCACGCTTCAGTTCTTAATGTTTTAAATACATATTTAACGGATGGCTGCAGAGCCAGCTGGAAAACACGAGGGTTGAGAAATAATGCTCCAGAAGGCACGCGACCGGGAGAGGGCAAGAGCCTTCTGGGCTTTCCAGCAAACGCGGCGGAGGGAGACTTACCCCGGCACTGGGGCAATAAAGTGGATTTGTTTGTGTATCTGTTTTATCTTGTAACTTTGCCACTCGAAAGCGAAACGCTTCTGTTTATTTGCTGGTTTGCTTGCTTTTAAAATCGCGCACGCAAATGAAAAGTTGGGAAACAGCGGCCAGAGCGCCAACGATCCCAGCCCGGGAGGGAGAGCAGGGCGCGCCCGCGTGGCCGCTCGCGGCCGGGATCCGCAGGAACTCCTGTCACCCAAACCTGCAGATGTGAGAAATTCCGCTCCGGGAAAAAGTCAGGAGTTAGGGAGACAGATGGCAGCCTGGAGCGCAAGGGCCAGCCAAGGCGCGCCTCTGCAGTCCAGGTAGAGACGCGCTGTAAACGGTGGGCCACTTTTTCTGAGGCTTGCTGCAGAGACCGTCTCTTGATTTTTCCCATCCGTAAAATGGGTGAGTGCATTGGTACCTCTGAACTACCTCAGCTGGGCGCTTCTCCCGATCCAGTTTAATTCCTTCTGGTCAAAGGTTTTCAGGTTTCCGTGTTCGAGTGGTTAGGCCTCGCCGTCTGGTCCACGGCGCCGGCGCCGGGAAGACTTTGTCCAGGCCTGACACCTCTCTTTGCAGACACACCAGAGCTGCCCCCTACCCCATGGTCGTGGTGACACCTAGGAAGATGACGCTGCAAACTCCAGCATCCGGCTCCCGCGCTAATAAATGGAGAGGGGTGTTGAACTCCGGCTCATCCTGCCCTCCCCTGTGTTAGCACGACTACCGTGTGGAAGTAACGCGTCCCCACGCCTACACCATCCTCAGTTCTACGAAGAGTTGTGATTTCTTTCTAAACTCTCGGTTCTGGAGCTGGTCCCTCTCCTTCCTTGCCCGACCCCTGCCCCCACAGGCCCTGCCCCCAGCTGAGGGCGCTCCTGGCTGCCCGCGGAGCTGTGGGAGCCGCCAACTCCTGCGCGCAAAGAAAATGCGAGCTTTGTGCCTGGTTATTGTTTACACTGGGGGCCGAAAATGCCCGCGTATTGATGAAACCCATGAGACGGGGACAGGCGGCGGGCACCTCGAGAGAGGGACAGAGCGCGAGGAGACTCCCGCCTGAGCTCCTGGGCCGCCAAGGTTATCCGCGGGCTGCGCTGACTGTTAGGTTTGTTTGATGAGCAGGAGCCCCCAGCGCACCCCAATCTCCAGTCTGACTCCGTGGTGACTGCATTCTTCTAGACTTTTGACAACCTCCCCTCTCTCCCTCGGTCCCCACCGCGCTCTCTCCGGGCCTCTTCGCTTCGCCTGCGAGCCCGCCCTCCCCCTCCTCTTCGCCTCTGGCTCTCCCTCCCCGGGTCCCTCCTCCAGTCCCTCCCCAAGAATCTCACGGCCGCGGGCGCCCATTGGTCGTGCGCGGGCAGGAGGCGTGTGCCGGGCCGGGAGCGTTTCATTCAACGGAATTAGCCCAGATGACATCAGCTTCCCAGTCCCCCCCGCGGGCCCAGCTCCTTGGCGCGGCGGCCCCTCCAGCACAAGCACATTGTTCCCCGCCCCGCCCCGACCGCCGCCACCGCCACCGGGCTATAAAAACCCTCCGAGCCAGGAAAGGTGAGGCTGCTTCTTACAGACCGACGCGGCCCCAGCGCCCCGGGCCACTTCTCCGCTGCGGCTTTTCGGAGAGAGCTCTTGGAATTGCATCCACAGTAAGTGTCCCCGCCCCTCAGCAACTCGGCCTGGAACCCAGGGACAGACGCTCTCCAACTCTGCTGTGACCTGGATGCTCGGCTGGAGGGGCCCCGATCCCGCCCTTGCCCGCCAGTTCCCCAGAGCCACCTCGCCGCCCCGACCCTCCCCACACTCCCCGCAGCATCCCCTCCGCCCAAAAGCGAGAAGTCTGGGCCACAAGAGCTCCCTCTGCCCAAACCTCTGCCAGCCGGCGAGGTCCCCTCGGCCCCGGGGACGCCGCACATGGAACCCGGGCGCCGCGCGGGCGCAGGGGGCGTGTGTGCGTGCGTGTGTTTGCTGCGCGGTGTCCACCGAGATGAGGTGGATGCGCTTGCGGAACCAAAGAAATACTTCCCTATTTCGATCTCCACCCTCCCCAAAGAAAAGCCCTCACTTGCCACTCGTTTCTGCCAGCCCTGGATACCCAGCCTCCCCACTCCCAACCGAAGGCACAAACCTCCCGGACGCCGCCCTGGCAGCCGCAGATTGTGAGGGCCACCCAGTGCTCCCTAAACTCAAACAACCTGTGGATGGGGGCAGAGGGGAGGTGGTAGGGAGAGAGAGAGATTAGTTGAGGGTACTTGCGTGTCGCTAGCTGGAAGGCCAGAGATAGCAGCGAGGTGGACGCAGTGTGGCCCGCCATCCGCGCCTGGCTGCGGCGCTGCGATGCAGACAGGAGCAGCGAGCTTTCTCTCCCACGGGCTTAGTGTGTCTCTCTGTCTCTGTCTCTCTCTCTTTAGCTCTCGCTTCCCTTCCTCTCCGTAGGAGGCGCGCGCGGCAGCTCTGCAGACCGAGAGAGGGAGGACGCTGCCGAGCTACCGCCTGGGGCCATGGACTCGGACGCCAGCTTGGTGTCTAGCCGCCTGTCGTCGCCGGAGCCCGACGACCTTTTCCTGCCATCCCGGAGCAAGGGCGGCGGCGGCTTCTCGGGGGGCACCGTGTCCTCATCTACACCGAGCGACTGCCCGCCTGAGCTGAGCGCCGAGCTGCGCGGCGCCACGGGCGCGGCAGGCGCGCACCCTGGGGACAAGTTGGGCGGCGGCGGCTCCAAGTCCTCCTCGTCCAGCACCTCGTCGTCCACGTCGTCGGCGGCCGCGTCGTCCACCAAGAAGGACAAGAAGCAGATGACGGAGCCCGAGCTGCAGCAGCTGCGCCTCAAGATCAACAGCCGCGAGCGCAAGCGCATGCACGACCTCAACATCGCCATGGACGGGCTGCGCGAGGTCATGCCCTACGCTCACGGCCCGTCCGTACGCAAGCTCTCCAAGATCGCCACACTGCTGCTGGCGCGCAACTACATCCTCATGCTCACCAACTCGCTGGAGGAGATGAAGAGGCTGGTGAGCGAGATCTACGGCGGCCACCACGCGGGCTTCCACCCGTCCGCCTGCGGCGGCCTGGCGCACTCTGCGCCCCTGCCCGCCGCCACGGCGCACCCCGCGGCCGCCGCGCACGCCGCGCACCACCCCGCCGTGCACCACCCGATCCTGCCACCTGCCGCCGCAGCCGCTGCCGCCGCCGCCGCCGCCGCCGCGGTGTCCAGCGCCTCCCTGCCAGGCTCCGGGCTGTCGTCGGTCGGCTCCATCCGGCCCCCTCACGGCCTGCTCAAGTCTCCGTCGGCGGCCGCGACGGCGTCTCTGGGGGCCGGGGGCGGTGGCAGCGGCGGCAGCAGCGGTTTCCAGCACTGGGGCGGCATGCCGTGCCCCTGCAGCATGTGCCAGGTGCCACCGCCGCACCACCACGTGTCGGCCATGGGCGCTGGCAGCCTGCCGCGCCTCACCTCCGACGCCAAGTGAGCTGGTGGGCGCCGGCGCGTTCTGGCGAGCGGGGGCCGAGGCTGCGCGCAAGCGAGGACTGGCCGGCGCCGGGCCGGGGAGCTCTATTCCAAGGAGGCGGCGCAGGACCAAGGACTGGGTGGGGGCGATGGTGGGGACTCCAGCGCCGGGAATCGAAGCAATGGGGCGCGCACTGACGGATGCGGAGTGAGGGGGCCTTCGCTCCGAGACTTGTTAGTTCTCTCGGGCTTTACACAGCGCTGGTCAGGTAGACACCCTCCCTCGACGCCCCCCTCCCAGAAAAATATTCGAAAGACTTCAGTTTCCCCGGGAACACGGCCTGAGCCGACCCGGCGGCACTTCGTTACAGGGGGGCGTTGGGGACTTCCCCTCCGTCCTCGCTTTTCTCCTTTCTTGGCCGGTGGGGACTGGAGAGTCGCAGTCGTGGAGCGACGGCCCCGGCCTGCCCTGGAGGCTGGGCCCTGGCCCGGGGCAGGGGCGGGCACTTAGTTGGTGCTGGCCTTGGGTACCACACGCACTTACTTACGGCTGTGTCCAGTCTACACGGCAGGGAAAACCCACACCCGTGCGGGAACCTGGCCGCTCCGCCCTGTCGCTCCCGTCGTTTTGGGCTTTGTGGTTTTCCAATAAATCTGTCGGTGTTTCATTTTCAAAAATGCGAGCAAGCTTATAGACGGCCAAAATAGAAACACTTGTGGAGTGGGATAGCACGGAACTGCTGACTTTGGGGGCGAGTGTTTTTGAGTTGTGATTTTAAAATAGAAACTCTCTTCTTCCCCTCCAATCAGAGCACAAAGTGACTTGGTTTCTTACCCAATTGGGGGCCGTCATTTTGGTACCCGGGAGTTTGTCAGAGCTAAAAGGCTGTTGGAGTGAATGTAGCATGGTAATTTGGGGATTTCAGTTGGGTTTTTTTTCCCCTTTCTTTCTTGGATGTGTAAATATAATATCAGTGATGAGGTAAGCGCGCGCTGCTAAGCCGTTTGCTCACGTGACTGAGCCCCACTGGAGCCTAAGCTGGGTTTCCTCTATATTTTTCTTTCTCGCTCTCTCTTTTTTTTTTTTTTTTTGCCAAATTTAACACAAATGACAGACTCCCCACGTGTTTCCCGTGTCAGCACAAGCTGCCTGCTCGCTGCCTGCCTTGCAATCTCGGCTGCGCAGCGTTAGCCGGGTAACACCACTCCTTGATCGCAGCCCCTCGCAGAGTGTATCATCTGTTTTATTTTTGTAAAAAAAAAAAAAAGTGCTAAATAATATTTATTACTTGTTTGATTGCAAAAACGAAATAAATGATCGAGTGTTGAGATTTTAAATAAAACGTAAAGCCAGCCGGGCGGTTTCAGTTGGTGTGGGTGGGAGGCGGCGCCGGGAGCCTGGGCCTTCGCTGGCGCAGGCTCGACGCTGCCTCGGGAAGCGGGTGCGGGACGCGATCCTTGCTACCGGATTTGGGGACCATTCCACTGGTCTCCCCAGAGAAAAACGGGAGGTTGTGTGTCTCAGCCCTCCGACCATTCTTCTTAAAACGCGTTCTGAGCTGCGTTCCAACAGCTAGCTGGCTTGTCTTTGTGTTTCTTTTCCTGCGCCTATTCAGAACCCACTTTCCCGTCGGTTGAGGATTTTTAGTTAGAAGCGAAAATGTCTCTCCAGGATTAAGTTTCAGTTAGAACCGAAGATGTCTCTCCCAGAGCGCAGAATTGAGAGACTTCGGGGCAAGGGCAGTGTCTGCTGCGGGGCTCCGGGCGCTCAGGCGGCCTCCCTGCCCTGTTTTCCTGCCTCTCTCCTCCCAGACGGCCGCGGGCTCCCATCCCGCCCCGCCGCCCCTGCGGGCTCTTTTGGCTTCGCTGCGGCCCGGCCACGTGGGGCTCAGTCCCGAAGCGCCCCAGCGTTGCCGGCGACGCGCTGCGGGAGGGTTGGGGGCCGGATCCACTCACCCTGCGCTCCCTTCCCAGCGCTGCGCCCGCCGGCCCGGGCTTTGCCCTGCAGAGGGTCGGGCGCAGGGAACCTGGCAGCGAGGCGGCGAGGGGCCTAAGGTCGCTCTGTGGTCTCCCCCTCTGCCCCGGGGCCGCCTCCGTCTTCTCGAAGCCACCGGATTCCTCACAATCCCAAATTGTAATGCAAATTTAGGACATGGCTCTTAAGAAAGATTCTGGGTAGAAATTAAAAAGCTTCGGCCCTCCCGGTCAAGGACGAGGACAGACCGTGAGGGCAGTCTCTTGGCCGGCCCGCTGGCCCAAAAACGTGCGCCCCCGGGGCCCTCCGCACTTCTTTGGCGGCCACTGGAAGAAGGTCCGCGGCAACCTGGGGGTGAAGACTTCCCTATTTGGAACCCCATTTCTAGGATCCGGTCCCTGAGCCTGCCCCCCGCCCCCCCACCCAGGCTCCCCTTGCCCAGGCCTGAGGGCAGGTCCATCCCTAGCTCCGGGTAGGCGCTTCCCAGTCCTCCAGTGGATCCAGTCGGCTGCGGGCCAGAAGGGCGGGTGCTAGGGCCGGCCGCTGTAGGCCTGGTCCTGGCTTGCTTCTCAGGTGAGGCTGGGGTATTGGGAGGAGGCCGAAGGGCTGGAGGAGGGCAGGAGGGAGCAGCGCTGGGCAGATGTAAGAGAGGTAGGGCCATTGCCATCTAGTCCATTCCGACTCACAAGGCTGTAATAATCTTCAGGAAAGCAGATCCTCACATCTGATTGCCACATCTTTCTCCCGCGTTCAAGCAGCAGCCATTTCGGTTAGCATCCCAGCGCTTAAGCACTATGCCACCAGGCTCCTGAGCATAGGGCAAGGCCTGGAAACTTGTATCCCGAAATCTCATTCGAAACGAAACTTGATAAGAATTCAAAAGTGATCCCAGCTCCAGCCGCAGACACACATGGGGGGTGGGGTATCAGGGGAGGTGAGATCCCAGCTGGTAGGAGCCGAGAACCCGGCCAGGTAGGAGTTCGGGCTCCATCGCTTACTTTCCCTGCGAGGCACCGCATGTGCCGGGGCGGCTTTGGGTGTGCGCGCTGTGTGCATGGAGGGGGAGCGGTCCAATGAAATCTATCAAGTCTCCCCCCATGCCCTACCCAAGATCGAAACCAGGGTCCACTCGCCAGCCAGGCTAGACTCGACCTCCCAGGAAGAAGGAGCTGGATCCAACCAGGCTCCAGGCCCTCCCGCGAGCCACTCGCCTGCACTGCACTGCGGCCACCACATGTGGGTGCGGCGCATCCCCAGACGCTGAGGAGGCACACAGAGGCGCACAGGAGCTCGTGAGCGCAAGGCCCCCCGGGGCAAGTGGCTCCTCGCCGAGGGTGGCCCTGGACTCGGGAGAGGCTAGGGGCTCGGGCCAGCGGCTGGGCTTCGGTGAGGGGCAAGAGTAGACCTTGCAACTGGGTTGACTTTGGCGGGACCTTAATTGGGCTGGGCACCCCACAGAAAGAGGGGAAGGGAAAATGAAGTTAGAGAGCCGCAGTCGGAGCCACACGGGGTCTGCAGAGCTCCAGCACGGCCGGTCCCCTCCCAGGGAGCCTCAGGCTGAAGGTACTCTAGTGTGATTGGGAGCAGCTCAGCGTCGGTGTCGCCCTTGCAACCCTCAGCTTTCAGCGGTGACACAGGGACCTCCTGCCCTCACCAGCTGCCAAGGTCTGCGAGATGAACTCCCCCCTCCCTCCAAGCTTGGCTGACGGGAGGTTGAGGTAGCAGCGCCCAGTGAGCAGCCTCCGACCATCCTCCACGGCCTCTACGCCCCCAGGGCACTGTCATCCGGCTCCCACTCCACATCTGGGCAGAAGTCACAGAGAAATGACAATTCCCTGGGTAGCCAGAGGTCTCCGCTGGAGGGACTCGGTGCTGGAGGCTCCCCCAGAGCCCCTGGGGCGCTGTGGGCCACTGTCACCTGTGGGGTGGGAAGTTCTGGGTCTCGGACAGGCAGTGAGCATCGGGAAGGTGGCATCCCGCAGGCCTCATGTGCACCTCAGCCAGGGAACAAACTTGGGGGTCACACTTCCATCCTCTAAGGTGGGTGTCAATACCTGGGTGCCAGGGACATGCACAGCAATCCCAGTCTCACAAGTCCTAGCCTGGAACCAACCACGCGTTCCAGGGCCAGTGCGTTGGGTTTAAAGCCCTCTAAACGCTCTCATGAGTGAAATTACCCCAGAGCTGGAGAAACGTCTGTCTGTCTGTCTCCCTTCAGGGCAGAATCCACCTTGCAGGCTGTCTGAGTGCTCCCTTAATGTCGCCTAGAATTTAATCTAAAGGGAAGGATCCCGCTACGCTTGCACCACCTCTCATTTCGAGTCCCTGTTTTATTATAGATCTGCCCCATGCCCCCCCTCCCACGGGAACACGGAGGGTCTTTGGCAGATCCCTATACTAAAGGCTCTCAAGACACTTTGTGAGTGTCTGGCCACCCACAGTCATCTCTGAAGATCTGTAAGGGAGGCCAGAAGTAGGCCTGACCTTGGAGGTTGCTGCGCAGACTTGCACCCTGGCTGGGGAGGGAACACAAGAAGCTAGGGGGTCAACGCTGAGTGTGGAGGCTGCAGGCCCTCCATGGGCTAGGCACCCTGGGCTAAGCTCCCCACCAGGCCTGCACTCCCCGTCAGAGGGGCCATTCCACGAGGGGCAGAGGTGACCATCGCTCCCCCTGGCTCACCACAGCCTTACTCCCCATCTCTCTCCTAAGCAAAAAACCAAAAACCACGCCCATTGCCGTCAAGTCAATTCCAACACATAGCCACCCTATAGAACAGAGAAGAATTGCCCTATATGGTTTCCGAGGAGCGTCTGGTGGATTCAGACTGCTGGCCTTTTGGTTAGCAGCCAAGCTCTTAACCACTGTGCCACTAGGGCTTCTAAGGGCCCCTCATTGCTATATGGCTGTATTGTCTGGCTACGGTTAAGGGGGTGGGGTGGCTGCAGCAAGGAACAGATGCAGCAGAGCTGGGAGGAGGGGAGCAAGGGGAGGCTGACCTCAGGGGACTTCAAGATACTAATAAGGCTGGAAGACGAAGCAACCAATATTCATGGAAGACTCGCCGGTGTAAGGCACTGTGCTGAGAGCTTTATGTGTGTTAATTCACTCAATTTTCACATCACCCTTTTGAGGAGGGTGCTATTATGATCCCACTTTACAGGTGAGGAAACTGAGACACAGACAGGGTAAGTGGCATTGGGGCACAGTCAGTAACTGGAAGAGGCAACGTTGTAATCGGTGAGTCTGGCTCTACAGCCCACGCCAGACTCCCGTCGCCCCCAGCCACCCAGCGACTGTGGCTCAGCCATGCTCTCGGGAGTCCTCCGAGCTCATGCGGTGCAGCTAGGCGGGGTAGGGGAACGCCCAGCCCCAGCCTCTTAGGTGACGCTTCTCAGCGGCTCTGACTCCGCGCCCGGACCCCATCTGTCCCCGACGCCCCCATCTGGGCGGTGGGCGGTGCGGAGAGTCTTTAGTAATTAGCGGGCTCGGGTGGGCGCACGGCGCGGGCAGAGGAAGGGCCAGAGCAGGTGAGCGCGAGGCAGCCCTTCATTAGGAAGGCTGGCGCCACGGTGAGGGACCGTCGTTAGCGCGCCGACAGCTGCCGCCCCTCCGGCCCTCGGCGCCCCGCCCTCCGGTGCAGCCGGAATCACGCAGCGCCGTGCACTCTGCACCTTGGACAGTCACTCAGAAGGAGTCGCAAACTGAACCGCCTGCGGGGGCCAAGCGGATTCCGGCGTCAGTCGCACTAAAACTCGGCGGCCGGCTGCGAGCCCGACGTGCACGTTCTGCGCTCGGGGACCGTCCCACCCAACTTTGCAGCAGTGTGAGGGCCCGCAGACACCTCGGGGAGCCCCAGCGGCCCATGGGCTTCCAGTTGGCAACCCCCAACACAGCACGGTGACCAGGATGAGCTAGCGGGGTGTTGGGTTGAGAAGTCTTGTCTTTCTTGGAGATATCGGGCCCGCGATGTCGCCGCTCTCCGGGGACAAACTTGCTCAGTGAGCTCGCACTAAACATTGCGCACGCGGGTCTTCCCTCCGACCTTCGCTTCCCCGATCCCACGCAGCGGAACCGGCGGTGAGAGCGCAGGGACTGCCTGAACCCGCGGGGGCCGTGCACTCCTGGCCCGCAGGGGCTCCCAGGGCGGCCAGCACGGACCCGGTTTGAAGCAGCTGGCTTTAATCATGCGCAGCTTTCCTTTGGGGAGATGGCTCACCCTCTGGGCCCACTGGTCGTTGGAGGGGCTGGTGGTCCCCGACAGGGAGGCAGGCAGAGCCCGCAAGAAACGTGTGGGGGCCAAAAAGTGGCGGGGGTTGGGGGTGGGGGCGGGGCAGAGGCTGGGTGCGGGCTGCAGCGCCTGCGCCCGGGAGCACCCAGACCCACGCACATGGGCCTGGCGCACGCACCGGAGCCCACGCACCTGAGTCCGAAAGCACACCGCTCACGCACACCGGTCCAAGGACTCTAGTCCATGCGCTCAGGTTCACGCACGCGGGCTCAAACACCCGGGCCCATGCGCACAGCGGACTTCGAACCCGGAAACTGCCTCAAGCAGAGGCCAGGGGCTGGACGACCTCTGGCCCGCTGAGCCCTGGAGGCCGGGCCAGGTAGGGGTCTGTCTGGCCACGGACAGCTCCGTTTACCACTCCCTTCCTGGGCTAATGCTGAGCTGGGGACCCATCCCAGTCCCAGGAAAGACCCTAGCGCACCACCATTCCCTCCGCGGTCCTCCCAGCACCACCACCCCACCCCGGCTCCCTGAGCCCTCGCCTTTCCAGGCCTTGACCACGTTAGGACCCAAGTGCTGCAGCCCGGGACAAGGGTGCTGGGCAAACGTGGCCTGTCGGGCCGGGAACCGACCGTCGGCAAATCCCAGCCCTCTCCTCAATCCCAAGTATTTTCAGCAGTAGACTCGTGTCTTGCAGAGCGGGGTTGGGGTGACCCTTCTCTCTGAGCCTCAGTTTTCCCATATGAAGAATGGAGCCTGGGTGGCCATCACCCAAGCTGAATGGGTCCGTCCTGCTCTGCCCAGGATACCTGGCCCTCCGTGTCCCCTTGTCCACCTGGTCCAGTTCTGGGTTGAGGTCCTAGGAACCCCTGCCCCACAGGGAAGTCTGGATGGGTGAAAACACCTCTCCTGGGCGCAGTGAGTGTGCTCCAATGGAATTCACCAGTTGAAGCAGGGGGTGTAGACAGTTCCGTCCTTGGTGAAGGAATGGTGCAGTGGGGGTGAACAGAGGATTCATGGGAAAGAGGAGGTTTGCAGAGTCTGTGGAGTAGACAGCAGTGGAAAGAGCTTGGTATCCATGCTTTAACGGGACATTGAGGCCTAGAGACTGCTGGGTATTTTTGCTTCTACCTAGGGCAGCTGTATTTGGACTTGGGCACACACTACAGTGACCTCTTTGAGTCTGGCTCTTTATATGTAAATGGAATAACTCATAATACCCCACTGCTGTCCAGTAGATTCCAACTCAGTGATCTTACAGGACAGAGTAGAATTGGCCTATAGGGTTTTCAAGGCTGTAAATCTTCACAGAAGCAGATCACAGAGAGCAGCTGGTAGGTTTGAACCACCCACCTTTCAGTGAACAGCCGAGCTCTTTAACCACTGTACCACCAGGGCTCCTAATTAATAATGCTGTTGTTGTTAGGTGCCACCGAGTTGGTTCCAGCTCATAGCGACCCCGTGTGCAGCAGAACAAAGCACTGCCCAGTTTACGCTGTCCTCACAATTGTTATGTTTGAGCCCATTGTTAACAGCTACTGTGTCAATCCATCGTTGAGAGGGTCTTCCTCTTTTTCACTGACCCTGCACTTTACCAAGCATGATGTCCTTCTCTAGGGACTGCTCCCTCCTGATGACATGTCCAAAGTCCATGAGACGAAGTCCCGCCGTTCTCAATCTCAAGAAGCATTCTGGCTGTATTTCTTCCCAGACAGATTTGTCTGTTCTCTTGGCAGGACCTGGTATCTTCTTCGCCAGCACCATAGTTCAGATGCATCAATTTTTCTTTGGTCTTTCTTATTCATTGTTGGGCTTTCGCATGCCTATGAGGCAACTGAGTCAGGATCTCCTTAGTCTTCAAAGTGGCATCTTTGCTTTATAACACTTTAAAGAGATTTTTTGCAACCTATTTGCCCAATGCAGTACACTGTTTGATTTCTTGACTGCTGCTTCCATGTGCGTTGATTGTGGATCCAAGTAAAATGAAATCCTTGACACCTTCAGTCTTTTCTCTGTTTATCGTAATATTGTTTATGGGTCCAGTTGTGAGGATTTTGTTTTCTTTATGTTGAGGTGTAATCCATACCGAAGGCTGTGGTCTTTGTTCATAATAACAGCAGCTGCCAATCGTGTTGTTGCCCCGGGTGAAAGGAAACATCCCAGGAGTTGTCGTCTGTCTGGTCCCAGCTATGAATGGATGGTCTGCGCCAGGGCTGGGGCCTCACACCCGAGCCAGGGACCTCACACCTGAGCCTGGGCCCCCACACGTGAGCCTGGAGCCTCACACCTGAGCCTGGGCCCCACACCTGAGCCTGAGGCCTCACACCTGAGCCAGGGGTCTCACACCTGAGCCTGGGCCCCCACACGTGAGCCTGGAGCCTCACACCTGAGCCTGGGCTCCACACCTTAGCCTGGGCCCCACACCTGAGCCTGGGCCCCACACCTGAGCCTGGACCCTCACACCTGAGCTTGGGGCCTCCAGAAGCATCCCTGAATACTCAGGTCATGTGGGAGCGGGTGAGGACCATGACTCCATGAGGGGGCAGCTGAATTGGGTGTGGAGTGCTGTCTTGGCCCGGCTCCACCAGCTATGTCACCTTGGGCAAGAGATGTGGTCGTGCTGAGCCTCGCCTTCCTTACCTGCAAAATGGGGTGATGCTAGTACCTTCTTGCCAGGGCATCAGGTTTGAAAGTGAGAACCCCGGGCCCTGAGCCTGGCACAGTAGGAACACAGAGCATGGCCAATGAGGTGGAGGAATACGTGCAGATCATCGAATCTTCTGGGAGGTCCTATGAGGTAGGGTCTCTTTACCTTGGTAATATGACCTGCCTTTCAGCCATCCCCAGGGTCCTACATGCTTCAGGACCAAGAAGGGGTCCAGAGTGTCCCCTGAGCCCTGTTCATGGAGTCCAGTTCCCAGCCCCCCATGCAGGGCAAGGCTGTTGAACTTCCATGAGACCAGGACCCCTGTCTTCACCCCAGGGTGCCTGGGACAGTGCATGGCACACTGCCAATCCTCGATGAATAGTCTCTGCTTTACGCCACAGACGGGGGGGCTCACTCCACACACAAACCAGAACTGGATCTTTTAAGGGTGGGGGGCAGGATCAGGGAGGAATTAGTTGAAGGAGAAGTTCCTGTGAAGCCCCAGGCCCCAGATCTGTCCCTCCCCACAACCACCTGCTGGTCCTTCCATTTGTACCCCTCAGAGGCCCAGTGCAAGGGGTCAGCTGGAAAACTAAGCAGGCTTCCCCTCTAGAAACGCAGCTGGGGAACCACAGGGAGGACAGTGGTCCTGGGAGCTGGGCTGGGGGCTCCCCATCACGCCTAGCTCAGACTCCATCCGGCTGTTCCAGCCAAGGCGGTGCTAATGAAAACCCCAGAGTGCTGAGGGGCTTAGCCAGCACAGGAAGTAAAGGAGCCGGTCCAGCCCAGAGCTGGCAGGGCCACTGCAGCTGCGGCGGGGGCAGGGAGCTCAGAAGGCCTTCAGCGCTAGCCTAGGAGAGCTAGGAGGCTGCCCCTCCCCATCCCAGGCAGCCCCAGGGCAGGGCGAACCCCCTCTGCACTCCTTCCCAGCAGCCCCGTCCACAGAGCCGGATCAGGGCCTCCAGCTCACCCCACATTCACTCTCACCTTTTTTTTATTAACCCTTATCAGCTCCTTCTCTCTCATTCACTTTTTTTTTTTTTAATTGAGGGGAAATTCACAGCCCATAAAATCAGCCATTTTAAAGTGAACACTTTCCAGTGCTGCACCATTCCCAATGTCGGGAATAGGCACCTCTGTCTAGTTCCAGAGCATTTCATCATCTCAGAATAAAACCTCATACCCAACTACCGTGGCCTCCACCAGACTGAGTCCGGCACAACTAGATGGTGCCCGGCTGACTGCTCTGACAGGGATCGCAAGAGAGCTGGAGAAAAATGTCGAACGAAATTCAAATTCACAAAAAAGACCAGACTTACTGGTCTGACAGCGACTGGAGAAACCCCGAGAGTATGGCTCCTGGACACTCTTTCAGCTCAGTAATGAAGTCACTCCTGAGGTTCACCCTTCAGTCAAAGATTAGACAGCCCCTTAAAACAAAATAAGACTAATGGGGCACAATAGCCCAGGGACAAGGAATAGAAGGCAGGAGGGGACAGGAAAGCTGGTAATAGGGAACCCAAGGTCGAGAAGGGACAGTGTTGACATGTTGTGGGGTTGTTAACCAATGTCATAAAACAATATGTGTACTGACTGTTTAATGAGAAACTATTTGTTCTGTAAACCTTCATCTAAAGTACAATCAAAAAAAAAAAAAAAACAACCACATACCCACAAAATAGTCAGTCCCCATCCCCTCCTCCAGCTCCTGGCAGTCACCACTCTGCTTTCTGTCCTGTGGATTTCCCTGTTCTGGACTTGCCACGCCAACAGAATATTAAGATACATGACATTTTGTGACTGGCTCCTTTCACTTAACATCACGTTTGTGAGTTTCACCCACAGCTGCACCGTGGATCAGGGCTGCATTCCCGTCATGGCTGACTAACATTGGTTTCTCCATTCGTCCACCGATGGTCTCCTTTGCTTCTGAGTAACTCCTCAGGGTGCTGGCAAGCACCCTGCCATGGTAAAAAGAGTCCTGGACTCAGTGTCAAAAAGCCCAGGTCTTGAAGAACTAGATGGTGCCTGGCTACCACCACCGACTACTCAGACAGGGATCACAACAGAGGGCAGTGGGCAAAGCTGGAGACAAGTGTAGAACAAAATTCAAATTCACAAAAAAGGACCAGATTTACTGGTCTGACAGGGACTGGTGGAACCCCCGAGACTATGGCCCCCGGACACCCTGCTAACTCAGAATCGAAGCCAGTCCCTAAGTTCACCTTTCAGCCAAAGATGAGACAGTCCTTGAAAACAAACAATACCACGCATAAGGAGCATGCTTCTTAGTTCAACCAAGTGCACAAGACCAAATGGGCAACACCAGCCCCAAAGCAAAGATGCGAAGGCAGGAAGGGACGGGAAAACTGGACGAGTGGACACAGGGAAGCCGGGATGGGGATTGCAACCAATATCACAAAACAATTTGTGTATAAATTTTTGAATGAGAAGCTAATTTGTGCTGTAAACTTTCACCTAAAGCACATGCACACACACACACAAAAACCAAAAACACAGTAGGTCTCTAAGCAGGCTGGGTGTCCTAAGACAAGCTGGTCGACCTCTATGGGCCTTGATCCATTCATCTGTAAAATGGAACGGTTGGCAAGGGCCATGCCAAGTTATGGTGGTTGTGCTGATTGCCATCATGATGACCTTGCGTAAAACAGAACATGATGTTGCTGTTCCTGGGCCATCCTCATGATCGTCGGCATGTTCTTGTGCCACAAGCTAGGGTACTCTATGACTTCCCACAAGCCTCACGTCCTCCCTGCCTGCCACAATGCTGTGTCAAGGACCCTGTGGCAACTCATGCCTGACAGCCTGTACAAAGTCCCTATCGGAGGGACACCTGTCAGTTTGGGTCTTGGAGAGGCAGAATCGTAGTGAGAAGCCCGAATGAGGTGAGTGGTGTTTTGCAGGTTGTTCTCTTGTTAAATATCCAGCCAGACTCTTACCAGTTGTGAATTGGTAATAAGGAACCCTGGTGGCACCATGGTTAAGCACCTGGCTGCTAACCAAAGGTTGACAGCTGGAACCCACCCAGCAGCTCCATGGGAGAAAGATCTGGCAATCTGCTCCCGTAAAGATTATAGCTTAGGAAACTCTATGGGACAGTTCTACTCTGTCGTATAGGGTTACTATGAGACAAAATTGACCGACGGCACCTAACAACAACAGCAACGAACTGGCCAACTTACTTATACTGTGTGCAGATCCTCATCATGATACAGTTAAGAGTCACATTTTAAGAAGTGAGCACTAGATTGTGAGAAGTCAACATAAATCTGGGGGAGTGTACAAATCGATATCCTGGACCATAGTTCATGTTCTCCATCTTTATTCAGCACACAATTAGCATTCTAGGCAGTGTGGGGGAGACACGACCATGACAAACGTACCAGGCGTACTCTAAGTTCCTGGCCACCAAGTTTCCCATCTCCACACTGTGGGATACTTTGTTCTGGGCAGTTTAGAAACAGACGGAGAAACAGTGAAGACACATGGTCTTTCTCAGCACTTAGGAGTTTTGAAAGCTAAGCACTTGGCTGCTAACTAAAAGGTCAGAAGTTCGAATCCACCAGCCACTCCTTGGAAACTTTATGGGGCAGTTCTACTCTGTCCTAATAGGGTCACTATGAGTCCGTATTGACAGCAACAGGTTTCTGACTGAGGACAAGGGATTCTCTCCAGTTGAAACTGAATTTATGGAAAAAATAAAACTTTAACGTGGGGAAGGTAAATGCATCTCAAATTTTACATTTCTGTTTTGAAATATGGAAACTCAGTAAACTGCAGTACAGACAATTAGCACAGCAGTTAAGCGCTGGGCGGCTAACGGAAAGGTCGGCCATCCAAAGCCACCAGCCGCCCTGCGGGAGAAAGATACGGCAGTCCGCTTTCATAAAGGTGACAGCCCCAGAAACCCTCTGGAGCTGACTGGATGGCAACTAAGTACAACTGGGTCAGTGAAAAAGAGAAAAATCCTCAATGAGATGGATTGATGCAGTGGCTGCAACAATGGGCTCGAGCATAAAATGACTGTGAGGACGGTGCAGGACAGGGCAGTGTTATGTTCTGTTGGACACAGGGTCGCTATGAGTCGGAACCGACTCGATGGCACCTAACAACAACAACGAAGAACAACTGGAGCCGACTTGACGGTGACTAGCAACCACCACCATAACTTGGAATGGCCCTTGCCAACTATTTCCTATTGTAGGTGAGCAGGTCGAGACCCAGAGAGGCACACAGAGGGCAGTTCTACTCTGTCTTATAGGGTCACTATGAGTCGGAATCAACTCCATGGCAGCGGGTTTGGTTTTCATTTTGGGTGCCTTCTGAATACTGCAACCCTCCTCTGGCCTTTCCAATCCCCTTACCTGATCCACTTTTCTTTTTCCCATCCTGTGTATTTGATTTATTAACGTTGTTTATTGTATGCCTTCCTCACTAGAATAGAAGCTTCATGAGGCAGCGGGGGTTTGATGGGTGAAAACTGACACATCCCATTGATGTAAACAGTGCCTGGCGCATAGTATGTGCTCAAAAAATATTCACGGAATGAATGAATGAATGAATGAAATGAGCACATATGGATAATTTTTGCCACCCAGTCTTTTCTTACCTAGAATGGAGGGTGAGTTAAGTTTCACTGGGACTCCCATACAGGAGAAGACAAGCAAAATCTGATCTTGTGAAAAGCGCATGCTTGAACTTTGTTTTCCTTCCCAAAAATGCTTTAAAAAAAAATCTGATACCCCTTAGAGGTTGGTCTTGGATCGGTCTGTTGCTGTTAGCTGCTGTCGAGTCAGCCCCCAACTCGTGGGGCCCCATACACAACAGGGTCAAACCGCTGTGATCCATAAGGTTTTCACTGGCTGATTATCAGAAGCAGATCATCAGTCCTTTCTTCCTGGTCCTAGTCTAGAAGCTCCACAGAGCAACACTCAAGCCTCCACTGACAAGATGGTGGTGGCTGCAATGAGGTGCATTGGCCGGGAATTGAACCCAGGTCTCTAGCATGGAAGGCAAGAAATTGCCACTGAACCACCGCTGCCACCAGGATTGGTCCTAGGTGTGGCAAGTAAGAGGTTTTCAGAAACAGTTTATCAGTTAGGAGTAACGATTTTACCAAAGCTGAAAGTGTGACCTTCTCCACTCTGCAGTAAAAGCTG
This sequence comes from Dugong dugon, assembly GCA_030035585.1. Lineage (NCBI taxonomy): Eukaryota > Metazoa > Chordata > Mammalia > Sirenia > Dugongidae > Dugong > Dugong dugon. Next base: position 3,416,120 of record CM057473.1, on the reverse strand, counting down.
CTTTCTTCAATTCCTTGGGGGAGTCTTTGAGCACAAGGATCAAGACCCTGAGGCAGAAGACTGACTTTAAGAGTAAATGGATTTATAGGTGGATCCTTTTTGGGAAGCAAACTCCTTGGGTTAAAAAAAAAAAGACAAATATTCAGTTTCATGAATCTTTGCTATGAGGTGTATATCCGAAGGAGGAAAAATATCTCCTGGCAAACTGGCAGCTCCCGAAAATGATCCATGTCAATGTCATTAACAGAATGAGAACTGGATTGGAGGGGGGTGGAGTGACCGACTACCACTTTCCAGTTCAGACAGACGGTGTAAACCCAAACATTTCAATACTCTTTAAAAAAAAACAAAAACTTCAGTGATTGTATTATCCCGAATGCAAAACTGTCCCCTTTGTTGCGGTCGGCTGAACTCACTCAGCCAGGGAACAATGTTTCGGCTGCTGGAGGGCCATGTGCTAATGTGCTCATGCATTACTAGGCTGCAACAGATGGCGTTGAGAACACTCGGGCAGCGCCTGCCTGGGTCAGGACGGCCAGCCCTCAGCCTGCTCCCCAGCTCTGTCCAGTTATCAAAACACTGCTTCTCTTTGGAGAGAGGATGACTGCCCTAGGGGGAGGCTGGCCGTGGACAGTCTACAGTGTAAGGGCAAGGGAGCAAAAGGATCATTATTGGGGGTTGGTGTGCTCACTTGCTTACTTGTTTGAACCATGTTGCAGAATTGACACTTGAAGTCAACTGAAAGTTAGAAAGAGAGAGATGCCTGCTACATTGTTGCAATATGTTAGCTCATGGGCTTTGCTCACATGTTTTTTCTATTGTGTTGAAAATATACACAACAAAACATACACGACTCAACAAGTTCGGAATGTACAGCTGATGCTGATTCCTTCTTCAAGTTGTACGCCCATTCCTGCTATCCTTTTCCAAATCATTCCACCGCCATTGACAGAAACTCAATGCCCCCTAAGCAAAAACTCCCGCACCCCGTAACCACTAATAATTTTTGGTTTCTATATATTTGCTTATTTCATATAAGTGAGATCATACAATATCTGTCCTTTCATAACTAACTTATTTCGCTCAGCATGATGTTTTCAAGGTTCATCCATGTTGTGGTGTGCAACAGGACTTCATTTCTCTTTATGGCTGGGTAGTGTTCCATCATATGTAGGTACCACGTTTTGTTTATTCATTCATTCATTGATGGACATTTAGGTTGTTTCCACCTTTTGGCTATTTTGAAGAACGCTGCAGTGAACATGGGTGTGCAGCTTTCTTCTTGCCATTGCTCACATTTCTAATCTTTTATGACTAGCATGGATGGATTATCCAGTAAGCAAGGTACACACGGGCTTACTTGTGCTTACTTAGTAATGCGCAGGGCACAGTTTCACCTGTTTTTCACATCTTTGATGTGCACTACAGAGTAGTAAGTAAACACAATTAAGCCTGTGCATACCTTGCTTACTGTAAGCCCATGAGTACCTTGCTTACTGGTTAATTTGCTCCTGATGACCTGGCTTTGGTGTTTCGGGTGTAATTCTAACTTCTCCTTCCTTCTCTCTGGGGATCCTCTGTTCTATCTTTCCCCACATCCCAGTGAATCACTGAGGAGAGAGAGTAACCCCTTCCTCCCCAAAACAGCGACAAAACACAACAGCCTTATTATTATTATTTTTTTTTTTTTTACTTTTTTAAATTGTACTTTAGATGAAGGTTTACAGAGCCAACTAGCTTCTCATTAAACAGTACACATATTGTTTTATGACATTGGTTACTAACCCCATGACATGTCAACACTGTCCCTTCTCGACCTTGGTTCCCTATTACTAGCTTTCCTGTCCCCTCCTGCCTTCCAGTCCTTGCCCCTGGGCTGCTGTGCCCCTTTTGTCTTGCTTTGTTTTATGGGCCTGTCTAATCTTTGGCTAAAGAGTGAAACGCAACAGCTTTCTTGCAGCTACCAAATGAGGCTACAGGGAAATTCCTTTAGAAACGTGTAGCTAAATGAACGCAGCTGGCCTGCTCTGCTGGCAGTCCTTGTGTCCTTACCAGCACTAAAAAAAAAAAAAACCTATTGCTGTCAAGTCGATTTTGACTCACGATAACCCTGTGTGTTACAGAGTAGAACTGCCCCATAGGATTTTCTTGGCTGTGATCTTTACAGAGGTAGATCACCAGGCCTTTCTTCTGTGGCACTGCTTAGGTTAGTAGTTGAGTGCAAACCATTTGTGCCACCCAGGGACACACTGACATTAGCCACCACCCTTCGCTCTTCCTACCTCCACCTTGAAGCAAAGGCTCAGTGGCTTTGGCTGGGCCAGCAGCTCCACACTCACCTGCTCTGGGGAGAGGGTGCATGAATTAGCGGCTGCCTTTGTGTTTCCCCATCCACAGAGCCAGGAGGAGCCGCCCTGATAATCCTGCCTGCTTATCCTGCTCTTGCCTCAGAGCTGGGCACTGGGACTCACCCGGAGGCAGGCCCTCTGGGATGACAGCAGCTGTCTTAGGCTGGGTTCTCTGGAGAAGCAAAACCAATGAAGTGTATATAATACATATATATATATATATACATAGAGAGAGAGAGATTTATCTCAAGAAAATGGCTCACGCAGTTGTAGAGGCTGGAAAGTCCCAAGTCAGTGGGTCAGGACAGAGGCTTCTCCTGACTCACACAGCCTCAGGGGCTGGCAAACCCAAGATCAGCAGGTCAGACAACAGGCTTCTGGCTCACAGACTGTGGAGGCTGATGAATCCCAAGATCGGCAGGCAAGATGGCAGGTAAGCTGCTAGCTCAAGAACTGGAGGTCAGACAAACAGGAGCCAGCTGCATGATCCAGAGCAAACAAAAGCCCACGAGCTTTGCCAGAAAGTCCAGCTATATTGGATGCAAGCCACATCCCCAAAGATACTCCCTTTCAACTGATTGGCTGCTCATAGCAGATCCCATCACAGAGGCGATCACATTATATCAGATCTCATCATGGAAGTGATTACATCATTGTATGACTGCCAAACTGCATCATAACTGCCAAACCTCTGAGAATCATGGCCCAGCCAAGTTGACACACAACCTTAATGATCACAGCAGCCCACAGTGGGCAGCATCTCAGAGCTGTCATCCCAGATATGTGAAGAAGCAGGGATGCTTCCTTCTCCCAGGTGCCCGGATCAGATGGACTATAAATCCCCATGCTCCATCTCACTGAAACAGATGAGCAGTTGCGCTTCTGGTCATTTGGTCTTCAGAGTTGGTCTAGTTTCATAGTGATCTGGGAGGGCACTGGGAAGCTGGCATGTACCCCGACCTCTCCCACCAGCCTGTCTGTGGTGCTCACCATTCCTCCTGTTAATACCACTGTTTGGATGAGTGTGGCGTCTCCAGGAAACCCTGTAAAAAGGCCCATTGCCTGGGAAGGAATCCACAGCAAGCCATTAGTATAGGTTAGTCTATAAAGTAAGCATTGGTGGTTTAATGGTAGAATTACAGCCTCCCATGCCACAGACATGAGTTCTATTCCCAGCCAATGCACTTCATGCACAGCCACCACCTGTCAGTGGAGGCTTGTGTGTTGCTATGATGCTGAACAGGTTCCAGTGGAACTTCCAGACTAAAATGGAGTAGGAAGAAAGGCCAGGTAATCTACTTCCAAAAATCATCCACTGAAAACCCTACGGATCACAATGGTCTGGTTCACAACTGATCGTGTTGATGGCACAGGCCTGGGCAGTGTCATGTTGCACATGGGGTTGCCATGCATCAGGGGCCAACTAGATGGCAAGTAACAATAGCAAGCCCATAAAGTATTATTGATAACAGGAACTAGAGACCTGAGAGCCCAGGGCAGGTGAGTTTACCTGGAAGTGAGGCAATGAAGTGTGAAGACTAAAGGAGAGCTAGATGTCCAGCATTGAGCCAGATGACCAACTGTCATGTGGTTCAGAAGTGAGCTTGGGGACAGGACTTCTGAAGGATGTGTTAATTAGGATGCAGGCTAGGTACTATTACAAAGAAAACCAGTCCAGGGCTTGCCTGGCGCTTTAACAGTATTGAGAACCCAGGTTCCTTCCCTCTTGTTGCTCTGCCATCCTCAACACATAGCTTCCATCTTGTGGCCGCCATGACTACTCCAACTCCCACCATCATGTTCACATTCCAGGGAGAAGCAACAGGGAAGACGTGGTCATGCATCACTTCCGCTCTTTCTCCCTAAGGTAGAACTTAGTCATACGGTCACATCTACATGCAAAGGAGCGTGGGAAATGCGGTCTTCAGCTTGAAGTCTATGTGTTGCATACAACTCCTATCACTAATAAAGGGAAACAGGTTTTGGGGGAACACCAAGCAATCGATGTCACACAGGGCATGAGGAAAGAAGGTCCCACTCAGAGAGGGATTTGCATCCATAGAATCCGTCTTAGAGACTTCTCTGGAGAAACAGAATCAGTGATATATACAGATAGATAGATAGATACAGATGTATCTATACATAGCAAAACAAAAAAACGCAAACCTATTGCTGTCAATTCCAAATCATAGCGACCCCATGTGTTGCAGAGTAGAACTGTGCTCCATAGAGTTTTCTTGGCTGTAATCTTTATGGAAGCAGATTGCCAGGACTTTCTTCCATGACATCACTGGGTGGATTGAAGCTGCCAACCTTTAGGTTAGCACTTGAGCATAAGCTGTTAAGGACCTTGAGATAGATAGATGTAGATGTAGACACAGACATAGACATAGACACAGACATAGACACGGACACGGACACGGACACGGACACGGACACGGACACGGACACGGACACGGACACAGACACAGACACAGACACACAGACACAGACACACAGACACAGACACAGACACAGACACAGACACAGACACACAGACACAGACACAGACACAGACACAGACACAGACACAGACACAGACACAGACACAGACACACAGACACAGACACAGACACAGACACAGACACAGACACAGACACAGACACAGACACAGACACAGACACACAGACACAGACACAGACACAGACACAGACACAGACACACAGACACAGACACAGACATAGATATAGACACAGACACAGACACAGACACAGACACAGACATAGACACAGACACAGACACAGACACAGACACAGACACAGACACAGACACAGACACAGACATAGAATAGACACAGACACAGACACAGACACAGACACAGACATAGACACAGACACAGACACAGACACAGACACAGACACAGACACAGACACAGACACAGACACAGACACAGACATAGAATAGACACAGACACAGACACAGACACAGACACACAGACACACAGACACACAGACACAGACACAGACACAGACACAGACACAGACACAGACACAGACACAGACACAGACACAGACACAGACACAGACATAGACACAGACACAGACACAGACACAGACACAGACACAGACATAGACATACACACAGACATAGGCATAGACACAGACATAGGCATAGACACAGACACAGGCACAGACACAGACACAGACACAGACACAGACACAGACACAGACATAGAATAGACACAGACACAGACACAGACACAGACACACAGACACACAGACACAGACACAGACACAGACACAGACACAGACACAGACACAGACACAGACACAGACACAGACACAGGCACAGACACAGACACAGGCACAGACACAGACACAGACACAGACACAGACATAGATATAGACACAGACACAGACACAGACACAGACACAGACACAGACACAGACACAGACACAGACACAGACATAGATATAGACACAGACACAGACACAGACACAGACACAGACACAGACACAGACACAGACATAGAATAGACACAGACACAGACACAGACACAGACACAGACACAGGCACAGACACAGACATAGACATACACACAGACATAGGCATAGACACAGACATAGGCATAGACACAGACACAGACACAGACACAGACACAGACATAGACATACACACAGACATAGGCATAGACACAGACATAGGCATAGACACAGACACAGGCACAGACACAGACACAGACACAGACACAGACACAGACACAGACATAGAATAGACACAGACACAGACACAGACACAGACACACAGACACACAGACACAGACACAGACACAGACACAGACACAGACACAGACACAGACACAGACACAGACACAGACACAGGCACAGACACAGACACAGGCACAGACACAGACACAGACACAGACACAGACACAGACACAGACACAGACATAGATATAGACACAGACACAGACACAGACACAGACACAGACATAGACATAGAATAGACACAGACACAGACACAGACACAGACATAGAATAGACACAGACACAGACACAGACACAGACACAGACACAGGCACAGACACAGACACAGACACAGACACAGACACAGACACAGGCACAGACATAGAATAGACACAGACACAGACACAGACACAGACACAGACATAGACACAGACACAGACACAGACACAGACACAGACACAGACACAGACACAGACACAGACACAGACACAGACATAGAATAGACACAGACACAGACACAGACACAGACACACAGACACACAGACACACAGACACAGACACAGACACAGACACAGACACAGACACAGACACAGACACAGACACAGACACAGACACAGACACAGACATAGACACAGACACAGACACAGACACAGACACAGACACAGACATAGACATACACACAGACATAGGCATAGACACAGACATAGGCATAGACACAGACACAGGCACAGACACAGACACAGACACAGACACAGACACAGACACAGACATAGAATAGACACAGACACAGACACAGACACAGACACACAGACACACAGACACAGACACAGACACAGACACAGACACAGACACAGACACAGACACAGACACAGACACAGACACAGGCACAGACACAGACACAGGCACAGACACAGACACAGACACAGACACAGACATAGACATAGAATAGACACAGACACAGACACAGACACAGACATAGAATAGACACAGACACAGACACAGACACAGACACAGACACAGACACAGACACAGACACAGACATAGACACAGACACAGACACAGACACAGACATAGACACAGACACAGACACAGACACAGACACAGACACAGACATAGACATACACACAGACATAGGCATAGACACAGACATAGGCATAGACACAGACACAGGCACAGACACAGACACAGACACAGACACAGACATAGAATAGACACAGACACAGACACAGACACAGACACAGACATAGAATAGACACAGACACAGACACAGACACAGACACAGACACAGACACAGACACAGACACAGACACAGACACAGACACAGACACAGACACAGACACAGACACAGACACAGACACAGACATAGACACAGACACAGACACAGACACAGACACACAGACACAGACACAGACACAGACACAGACACAGACACAGACACAGACACAGACACAGACACAGACATAGACACAGACACAGACACAGACACAGACACACAGACACAGACACAGACACAGACATAGAATAGACACAGACACAGACACAGACACAGACACAGACACAGACATAGACACAGACACAGGCACAGACACAGACACAGACACAGACACAGACACAGACACAGACACAGACACAGACACAGACACAGACACAGACACAGACACAGACATAGAATAGACACAGACACAGACACAGACACAGACACAGACACAGACATAGAATAGACACAGACACAGACACAGACACAGACACAGACACAGACACAGACACAGACACAGACACAGACATAGAATAGACACAGACACAGACACAGACACAGACACAGGCACAGACACAGACACAGACATAGACACAGACACAGACACAGACACAGACACAGACACAGACATAGAATAGACACAGACACAGACACAGACACAGACACAGACACAGACACAGACACAGACACAGGCACAGACACAGACACAGACACAGACACAGACACAGACACAGACACAGACACAGACACAGACACAGACACAGACACAGGCACAGACACAGACACAGACATAGACACAGACACAGACACAGACACAGACACAGACACAGACACAGGCACAGACACAGACACAGACATAGACACAGACACAGACACAGACACAGACACAGACACAGACATAGAATAGACACAGACACAGACACAGACATAGACACAGACACAGACACAGACACAGACACAGACACAGACACAGACATAGAATAGACACAGACACAGACACAGACACAGACACAGACACAGACACAGACACAGGCACAGACACAGACACAGACACAGACACAGACACAGGCACAGACACAGACACAGGCACAGACACAGACACAGACACAGACACAGACACAGGCACAGACACAGACACAGACACAGACACAGACACAGACACAGACACAGACACAGACACAGACACAGACACAGACACAGACACAGACACAGACACAGGCACAGGCACAGGCACAGACACAGGCACAGACACAGATACAGGCATAGAATAGACACAGACACAGGGGTTACGGGTAGGGTTAGGGTTGACTTACATATATACATAAGTGCAGAGAGAGAGGGAGGAAAAGGGGGAAAGAGAGAGATTGATTTACTTCAAGGAATTGGTTCACGTGATTGTAGGGGGCTGGCAAATCCAAAATCCGTAGGTCCAGGGGACTGTCTGGAGACTCCTGCTGGCTTGTGGCCCAAAATCCGTTGGTCAAGTGATGGGAAGAGTGAAAAGAGAAGGAGTGTTCTGGCAAACGGTCTATTAATAGTCTGAGAAGAACACACCAGAGGGAAACTCCATTTTTGCTTTTAAGGCCTTCAGGTGATTGACTGAAGCCCACCCACATTACGGAGGGTCGTATGCTTTACTTAAGCAGATTACGTGTACCGTATTTGTATGCAAATAATGCACGCCTTCTACGCTCACCTGCCAACCGCCCCCTCTCTCTGTGAGGTATTTTTGTAAGCTTGCCATGCTGATTCTTTTTACAGCAACATGTAATCACTCCAAAGCAGCAACTGGACTAGTGTTTTACCAAACAACTGGGCACCACAGCCTAGACAAGTTGACATGTAAAGCTAATCATCACAGCATCTGATTCACAGTACGCACTCAATAAATGTTTGCTGTGAACCGAAAACTGGCTAAAATCAATTTTCCAGGGGGAAGAGAAAGAATCTTCATATGAGTTATGGGAGCAAGAGAAATTTTAAATAAATACAGTAATTTCTACAGCACTTGTTAGTTTGTTTTACATCATTCAAAATGCGAAGCTGAGGAAATGCAGAAAGGTGGTTATAATTATCTCCGTTTTACATATGCGGAGGAGCCCCTGGGAGGTGCAAATGGTTAACACACTTGGCTGCTAGCTAAAAGGTTGGAGGTTCAAGTCCACCCAGAGGTGCCTTGGAAGAAGCGCCAGGCAATCTACTTCCAAAACATCAGCCACCGAAAACCCTATGGAGCACAGTCCTACTCTGACACACATGGGGTCGCCATGAGTCCATGTTGACCCTATGGCACATGAGTTTTTACTGGAATAGATGAGCTCCTGGGTTTGCCCATGCTCACATAGTTAGTACTCAGGAGCAAAGCCCAGATTACCCAGCCTCCCCAGCTCCCAGTCAATGACTCTCTTCAGTCATCAGATGCCCTGGGCAAGCTCCATTCCCACTGATCCATTCATTAATAAGTGAACTTGTTGTAAGACCAAAACCTAGATACGGTGCCCTTATTCATGCTCAGCCTTTGAGAACTGCCACCCTAGCCTCTGTAGCTCACGGAAATGAGGTACAGACCCAACCATATTTTGTGTAGCTTCATAAAATGATGCTTCACGATACAGAATCAATAGGCTGCTTGGACTCATTACAGAACCCATCTTTTTCTTCCCTCTTACCCTCTTGGCTTATCATATACTGAATTGAGATCAGTCCTGGGAGGTACAACTTTGCTCCTGTTGTGTTAGAAAGAAAAAGCAAAAACAAACAAATAAACCCACCCTCATAACCCACATAAAAACGAAATAGGAAAACTCTAGACTGTCCAATAGAATTTTGCGTGATGATAAAATGTTTTCTATCTGTGCTGTCCAATACGAAGCCACTAGTACATGTGGCTACTGAGCTCTTGAAACAAGATTAGTGTAACTAAGGAACTGAATTTTTAAATTTTAATGACTGTTAATTAATTTTAATGTAAACAGCCATATGTGACTAGCGGCTACTGTGTTGGACAGTGCAGCTCTAGAGTATGAGGCCGTAGGAGCACTGGTCATCATACCTCCTCAGGATCATCATTAATCACTGCATATCCCCTGCCCAAACCAGTACAATCAGGCCAGACCCAAAATGCAGCGGGTTGCTTCAAAGTCAGAAGCATAAATTATTTATAGTAGTTATTAGTAAGAAAAGCCATCAGCCAGTGCAAGTCAAGATCATCAGAGTTCAGAAGGATCACAGATCAGAATTGTTGGCCAATTTGTTATAGACATCCAGGACAATAGTCTTGCATTGTTGCCCCATCCCCCACCCCATCCCTTGCCTCCTCTCCCAACCTGCCTCCAACAACCACAACTCCATGGTTGTTGCTTTGTTTGCTTGTTTTTTCCTACCTGCTAAGAAAACTCATGACCTTCTTCATCTTCAGCCTCCAAGCTAATTCACGGGCACTAGCGCCTTATGAAAGGAGTCTTGGTGGCGCGGTGGTTAAGCACTTGGCTGCTAAACAAAAGGTCAGCGGTTTGAATCCACCAGCCTCTCCACGGGAGAAAGATGTGGTAGTCTGCTTCCATAAAGATTACAGCCTTGGAGACCATATGGGGCAGTTCTACTCTGTCCTACAGGGTCGCTGTAAGTCGGAATTGGCTCGACAGCACACAACACCACCACCAACAGCACCTTATGAATATTCAAGAAAAGCACTTAATTTTTCCTTTGCTGTTATCCTTATTGGAGCTGGTAGTGCAGTGGTTAAGAGCTGTGGCTGCTCACCAAAAGGTCGGCAGTTCAAATCCACCAGCTACTCCTTGGAAACGCTATGGGGCAGTTCTACTCTGTCCCATAGGGTTGCTACAGTTGGAATCGACTCGATGGCAACAGATTTTGGATTTTGTTTTTGGTATCTTTGTTAAGTTGTCTACACTCCTCCCCCCACTCAAATAGCTGAAGGTGGGCTAGACTTTCAGTCTTCGTTTTAGAAGGTACGTCTACCATCTACAGAAATCTTTCCTGTGGTCCTTTATGACCATCTGGGAGGTTCTTTGATTTTCCCAAGGTCCACTGTGGATAAACAGTTTTTGAAGGGTAGGGAACATAGGCTTGGCATAACCTCAACTGAAAAAATGCCAATGGGTCAGTAAGGTGGTTGGTTACTCTGCTTCAGGGTTTCTCAACATGGCACTATTACATTTGGGGCCTGATAATTCTTTGTTGTGAAGGGCTGTCTTGTGCTTTGTAGAAGGTTTGGCAGGTTCCCTGGCCTCTGCTCATTAGATACCAGGAGCACTTCCCAAGCTATGACAATCAAACGTGTCTCCAGACATTGCCCAATGTCCCCTGGGGGGCAAACTGCTCTACTTCCATTTAGCATTCACATGTGAGCTCAGATGAGAGAGCAGAAGGGAACACCACCACACAAGGTCATAGATTTTGGGCTGAATCCTTAACTGTCTTAAACTTCTTGTTTGGAGTTCCCATGAATGGTAACAGACTTGCCCACAAACTCTGAGAAACGAGAAGAGTGGGGGAGGGGGTGATTTTGCCTAGGTTATCTCCGGAACACTTTTTGGAATTAAGACAGTTAAATCCAAAAATGTAAAGAGCTTGGTTCATTTGGTTTCCTACGTGGGAATTGTTTAGAAGACAATTCACATTGTGTCTCACCAGCTGTAAACTGAATCCAGTGAGACAGCAATAAGACAAGTTCACCTTGATCTGGCTCTGACCACGTGCAAGGCATTGACCCAGGTGTACTGATTGAAGAACTGTTTTTATCCCTACTCACCGACAAGGAAACCGAGGCATGGAGCTCATACCGTTAGTGAGATGCAGAGACTGGATTCAAGATCCGAGGCTGATAAAGAAGGTTCTGTACTGGCAAGTCAAAAAAGTACACACATTCCCTTAGAATTATCTTTTATTTAAAGAAATCCGCCACCCGTCCGTTGCCGTCGAGTCAATTCCAACTCTTAGTGACCCTATAGGACAGAGTAGAACTGCCCCATAGGGTTTCCAAAGAGCACCTGGTGGATTCAAACTGCCGACCCTTTGGTTAGCAGCCATAGCTCTTAACCACTGTGCTACCAGGGTTTCCACTGAAAGAAATACTGATTTTTAAATTAACTCTTCACTCGGGAATAATTTTAGATTCACAGAATAGTCACAGAGATAGTACAGAGGGTTCCCTTATACCCTTCATCCAGTTTGCCTAATGTTAATATCTTACATAACCGTGGTACCTTGGTCACCAACTGAGAAATTAATATCGGGACAATGATATGAACTAGATCACAGAGTCTGTTCGGATTTCTCCACTTTTCCCACCAATGTCTTCTTTCTGTTCCTGAGGAGAGCAGAGGGCATCCAGTCCAAGATGCCACATTGCATTTAGTTGACGTTTATTTTTAGTTGTTGTTGTAGATCAAATTGTGTCTCCCAAAAACATACGTTGAAGCAAAAATAGGGACTTTGAAGAGGTTATCAGTTAACATGAGGTCACACTGGAGTAGGGTGGGTTGTAATTCAGTGAGTGGTGTCCTTATAAAAGAGGAGAAGAGAGACAGATAAAGGGAAGACAGCCACATGACGATGGAGTTATGCTGTAGCTACAAGCCAAGGAACACTTTGGGCCACCAGAAGCAGACAGAGAAGAAAAAAAGATCTTCCCCTAGAAGCATGGTCCTGCTGACATCCTGATTCCAGACTTCCAGCTTCCAGAACTGTGAGAGAACACATTTCCCATCTTATAGGTCCCCCGTTTGTGGTATTTTGTTACACCAGCCCAAGGAATGAACACAAGAGTGTTGACAAAATTCTGGCTCTTCACAACCCCTTCCAGCTCTGAAGAGTTAAGAGATTCAGCCTTGTGGTCCTCATGACCCCTCCCAGCTCTGAAGAGTTAAGAGATTCAGCCTCGTGGTCCTCACGACCCCTTCCAGATCTAAGGAGTTAGAGATTCAGCCTCATGGAAAATGTTATAAAAAATTCCACTGTTGTGAAAAATGGGCACAGAGAAAGCTAATCAGCACTGTATTAAGGTTTGATGAAAGGACATTTATGGGATTAGGGGGGAAAACAGGTGAGCAGGGTACACTGGGAGGAAGCGTTATATCCCAGAGAGTGGAAAAGGGCTGAACATCCTAAGGGACAGCATGATCAAAGCACAGCAGATGCTGATTGCCCTGAAAAGGGACACAAAGAGCAAGACAAGTACCACAAGCATTGCTTTGGGCAATGCTGAAGGGTCCATTTGACAAAGTGACAACAGAAAAGGGAATCGCCCTCTTACAGTCTGCTCCGTAAGCATCCAGTTTTCACTGTGACTTACAGCTTCTGCTGCTGAGGGATGAGGAGCTTACAAGGGAAAATGAGAGAAGAAAAGAGCAATAGGAATCTGCACGGATGAACCAAAACCATACCCACTGCCGTCGAGTTGATCCCGACTCACAGCAACCCCATAGGGTCTCCAAGGCTGTAAATCTCTACGGAAGCAGACTGCCACATCTTTCTCCCACGGAGCTGCAGGTGGTTTCGAACCGCTGACCTTTTGGTTAGCAGCCAAGCATTTTAACCACTGCACCACTGGGGCATAGATCTCTCTGTGCAAACAGAAGAAACCAAACACCAAACCAGTTGACCCTGTGTGTGTCAGAGGAGAACTGTGTTTTCAATGGCTGATCTTTCGGAAGTAGATCGCCAAGACTTTCTTCTGAGGCAGCTCTGGGTGCACTCCAAACTCCAACCTTTCGGTTCGCAGCCGAGCACGTTAACCGTTTGCAATGTTCTCACCACAACATCATCAAGCACAAACCAGCCACCATCTCGACTTCTGAATCCTACTAATTTCAAAGATTCACAGGCATTGCTCCCAGGTTTTCTTACGGAAACACTTTTTATCCTATATAATGGTAGCAGAAGAGAAATTGGTGAAATTTACATAGCATGAATCATATTTAGCACATTCATTCTCTCACTAAATGAGTAATCCAGTAATTATCCATTAAGCAAATACTACATGCCAGTCATTATGCTGTGCACCAGAATACAAAGATAAGAAATTCATACTCCTTGCCCTACAGAAGCTCAAAGTATTATAGCATTTACTTGACTACTAGCCAAAAGGTCAGCAGTTTGAACCCATTTCACAGCTGCCAGTAATCTAAACAAGTCTCACTTCTGCAATTATATGGAGCCTGGGTGCTTTTGAATCGGCACTTTAACTAATCCACATCCACCCTATCCAAGCCGATAAAGATCCCAGAAACAGACCAGGTGCCCCTTGGGGAATTAGGGTGCCAGGCACTTAACGACGTTCCTAGGGCACCTAGCTGGATACTTAGAAACTCAGTAAAATCCTGTTCAAAAGGAAGGGTAGGCCCCAAATTTGGACATGTGCAAGGTGGCATAGAGCATATCTCTCTCCCTCATGCAGGCATTCTCCTGACCCCACCCTGTCAACATCACAACAGGCATTTACTGTGGTTTTTTTAAAGGGCTATGCAGTAATCACAGAGAAGAAGAGAGAGACTGGGAGACTGGAAAACATGGAAGCGTGACACTGGAAGCAGGCTTTCCCCATCTGGCACATGGCATCCCTCACCTCCTCCCCACCCTACTCCCAACAACCCCCGACTCTAACTCCGCCCTGCCTCCATATGTGTGTTCCTAATTTAGGGAGTTAATTCCTTTCTACTTTATTTCCCCCCGAAATGAAAGGGTACAATAAGCCGTGGGTAGGAAACCCGAGTTTGTAACCAGGAGAGTCAATGTCACGTAAAACTCGTTGCTGGCGAGTCGATTCGGACTCACAGCAACCCTGTAGGACAGGGTAGAGCTGCCCCATAGGGTTTCGAAGGCTGCAGTGTTTACAGGAGCTGATCAACAGGTCTTTTCTCCTGTTGAGAGGATGGTGGGTTCAAACCGCCAACCTTTCGGTTAGCAGCCAAGCCCTTGACCACCGCGCCAACAGGGCTCCTTAGATGTGACACAGCTCTCCCCAAATCAAAGCAGAAAGATTAAAAAGCATATGCGAATGATCTGAGAAATCTAACACGTTGAGGAGCAAACCGAAAGCCTAACCTTCAGGCTAACGGCATCCCGAGAAGTAAACGCACAGGAGACTTGCGGGAAGGCGGCTAAAATGAATGACCTTCGCTGCACCCCGCTAGAAAGGATGGACGAGCAGATGCTAACACAGCGGAGGTGACAATAAGCAAAGCGATCATTAGCCATGCTGTGAGGACTCCCCGACCTGGTGAGTGCGGGCTGGGAGGGCTGCAACTGAAGTTTGTGACCAGGTGTCAGGGCTGGAGGAGACAAGGACGCCCGACGAGGTTCATGCCCTGCTCTCTGCGAAGGCCAGCGAAAGAGCAACGGGGTGATGATAACGCAGAACAATGCCGTCATGCTTGGATGAGCCAGACTAGGGTCTGAGAGATGAGCAAGGCTTCAGGAAGAACGGGACTTAAACTGGCTCTGAAGATGAGTCAAATTTGGGCATGGGATTTGGGAGTGCTAAAAGTTAGCCCCTACCATCTGTCTGAGGTCCCTGGGTGGCATGAACAGTTTGAGCTTAACTACTAGCAGAAAGGAACGCTGGTGGTGCAGTGGTTAAGAGCTCAGCTGCTAAACCAGAAGGTCGGAAGTTCAAATCCACCAGCTGCTCCTTGGAAACCCTATGGGGCAGTTCCGCTCTGTCCTAGAGGGTCACCATGAGCCAGAATCAACGGACGGCACACAACAACAACAACAGATAAGATTACTAAGGAGCCCTGATGGCGCAGTTGTTAACAGCTCAGCTGCTAACCAAAAGGTCAGCAGTTCAAATCCACCAGCCACTCCTTGGAAACCCTATGAGGCAGTTCCACTCTGTCGTATAGGATCGCTGTGAGTTGGAATTGACTTGATGGCACACAGCAACAACACTAGCAGAAAGGTTGGTGGTCCCAATCCACCCAGCAGCACGTGAAAGAAAAGCCTGCAGATCTGTTTCTGTAAGGGTTACAGCCAAGAAAATCCCACGGAGCAATTCTGCTCTGTAACACGTGGGGTCACCGTAAGTCGGAATTGACTCGACAGCAACAGGTTACCACCCGTCTGTCAGTTTGTTGTACTTTGGTAGCTTTTGTGTTGCTGTGTATTTCAAGTACCATCAGGGTCACACATGTGGGTAGGTTTCAGCAGAGCTTCCAGACTAAGAAAGACTAGGAAGAAAGCCTAGCGATCTAGTTCTGAATATTAGTAAATGAAAACCGTATGGCTCACAGCAGAACATTGTCCAACTTGCTTGCTCTGGACACATCATCAGGAGGGATCACTCTCTAGAGGAGGATATCATGTGAAGCAGAGGGCCAGGAAGGGCGAGGGAGACCCTCGGTGGGATGGGTGGCACAATAGCTGTAAGGATGGATGAGAACATGCCAGCGATTGTGAGGATGATGCAGGACTGATTCTGTTTTGTTCTGTTGTACATGAGGTGGCTATGAGTTGGAGTACACTTGACAGCACCTATCTATCTATCTGTCTGTCTCTCTGTCTATCTGTCTGTCTCTCTGTCTATCTATCTGTCTGTCTGTCTATCTATCCAACCACCCATCCATGTATGTGTGTATAGATGGGTGTATATATATCATCTTTCTATCTGTCTGTCTGTCTGTCTGTCTATCCATCCAACCACCCATCCATGTATGTGTGTATAGATGGGTGTATATATATCATCTTTCTATCTGTCTGTCTGTCTGTCTGTCTGTCTATCCAACCACCCATCCATGTATGTGTGTATAGATGGGTGTATATATATCATCTTTCTATCTGTCTGTCTGTCTGTCTATCTATCCAACCACCCATCCATGTATGTGTGTATAGATGGGTGTATATATATCATCTTTCTATCTGTCTGTCTGTCTGTCTGTCTGTCTATCCAACCACCCATCCATGTATGTGTGTATAGATGGGTGTATATATATCATCTTTCTATCTGTCTGTCTGTCTGTCTGTCTATCTATCCAACCACCCATCCATGTATGTGTGTATAGATGGGTGTATATATATCATCTTTCTATCTGTCTGTCTGTCTGTCTGTCTATCCAATCACACATCCACGTATGTGTGTATAGATGGGTGTATATATATCATCTTTCTATCTGTCTGTCTGTCTGTCTGTCTATCCAACCACCCATCCATGTATGTGTGTATAGATGGGTGTATATATATCATCTTTCTATCTGTCTGTCTGTCTGTCTGTCTGTCTATCCAACCACCCATCCATGTATGTGTGTATAGATGGGTGTATATATATCATCTTTCTATCTGTCTGTCTGTCTGTCTATCCAACCACCCATCCACGTATGTGTGTATAGATGGGTGTATATATATCATCTTTCTATCTGTCTGTCTGTCTGTCTATCCAACCACCCATCCATGTATGTGTGTATAGATGGGTGTATATATATCATCTTTCTATCTGTCTGTCTGTCTGTCTGTCTATCCAACCACCCATCCATGTATGTGTGTATAGATGGGTGTATATATATCATCTTTCTATCTGTCTGTCTGTCTGTCTATCCATCCAACCACCCATCCATGTATGTGTGTATAGATGGGTGTATATATATCATCTTTCTATCTGTCTGTCTGTCTGTCTGTCTATCCAACCACCCATCCATGTATGTGTGTATAGATGGGTGTATATATATCATCTTTCTATCTGTCTGTCTGTCTGTCTGTCTATCCAACCACCCATCCATGTATGTGTGTATAGATGGGTGTATATATATCATCTTTCTATCTGTCTGTCTGTCTGTCTGTCTATCCAACCACCCATCCATGTATGTGTGTATAGATGGGTGTATATATATCATCTTTCTATCTGTCTGTCTGTCTATCCAACCACCCATCCATGTATGTGTGTATAGATGGGTGTATATATATCATCTTTCTATCTGTCTGTCTGTCTATCCATCCAACCACCCATCCATGTATGTGTGTATAGATAGGTGTATATATATCATCTTTCTATCTGTCTGTCTGTCTGTCTATCCAACCACCCATCCATGTATGTGTGTATAGATGGGTGTATATATACCATCTATCTATCTATCTGTCTGTCTGTCTCTCTATCTAAAGTTAGATATGCTTAGATTTACTCTGCTCAGAGAATTCTAACATCCTTCCAGAGAAAGTTTCAAAACACTTAAGTATCCACCTGTCTCTACCACAGTCCAGAGTCTCAGGAGAATTGCTTCTCTTGCCAGGGAAAGAACAAATCGATTCATGCACTCAGACACAGAGGCCTCACAACCACCTGAGTGGTTTGTTTTGTTTGTTTTTAACACCCATGCCAGAGCCTGACTCCAAACCTAATGAATCAACCTCTCCAGGGGATGGTTCCAGGAATGTGTCTGTTCGTAATGGCCAGGCAATTCTGAGCCAGTGAGCTAGTCCAATCACCCCATTTCAAAGATGAAGAAATTGAGGCTCAGAGAAAAGAAATGATTGCCCATGGGGCACACATTGTGAATTAATCCAAAAGGTGAATTTCCAATGGTTCCCCCACCCCTCTCTACCAATGGTGTGCTCTGAACCCCCACCTACAGGAAAACAATTGTCACCCTAATGCCTCTCTTTGGCTGAGTCCTGGAGGGTGGAATGGCCTTTGAAGATTTCTTGTGGCTTATCTGTGCTTTGTGAGTCTGTTTCTTTGTGAATAACACATTCATCCAGAGGACTAAGAAGCAGCTTCTTGTTCCACCCCTTGAACAGGAACACTGGTTCTTAGCCAGGCAGAGGATGGTAAAAATCGCTGATTTTGTCTTTTCCTGCATTCCCTTTTGGCCTCAGCCTCACAACCAGTTCCAACTACAGACACATTACTTCCGAGCAAGGGGCGCTCCTTGTCCCTGAACCCAAACCTCACTCCCTCCAGGCCAGCCACTGGTGAATCCGTCATCATAGGGCGAATGTCCAAATGCTTTTAGGACCTTCTCCCATCTTTCAAAGGATGTATACGAACGGGGGGATTCCCTGGGTGGTGCAAAAGGTTAATGCACTCAGCAGCTAACTGGATGGTCAGAAGTTTGAGTCCACCCAGATGCACCTCAAAAGAAAGGCCTGGCGATCTACTTCTGAAAAATCAGCCATTCAAAACCTTATGGAGCATAGTTCTACTCTGACACACGTGATCGCCATGAGTCAGAGTGGACTCTTCAGCAACTGCTTTTTTATATGCACATGTGAATCCTGCTCTGTTTCAGCTTAAGCAGACTAGCAGGTCCAGAACGCTGGCTCCCGGGGGTGGGTTATTTCTAACCCTCTCCTGCATCTGTTCTCCTCCCTGCTCCTTTCATAATTCACTAACGTATCATCCTGCCCCCACCCCGATTTCTTTCCAGATGCCTTTGGATCCCTAAGCCAGATCGTTATCAGTTTCTGCCCTCCCTGCAACACTTCCTCCCACGAGTCTTTGCAGCTCCTATCAGCCCTGCATGCCTGTTGCCCAACCACCTTCCTCATCCGGCCCCAGGCAAGCACCATTCAGAGCAACTCTCAGCTGCTTTCAAACAACCCTGGCCTCTTCTCTAGCTCTCCTGCCCTTCCATCTCTGTCCCCCCGCCCCAGATGGCCCCACCTTCTCTGTTTCCAAAGAGTTTCTTACCATTCGTTCCAGAGATGAATCCCCCTACCCTAGCCCTACGCTCGATGTCTGCTCTCCTCCTCTGTCTCTGCACCGATGCCCTCTGCTCCCAACTTCCTAGCAGCTTTGTTACTTCAGGGATCTCTGGCGAGGGATTGGGGCCACTGGCTTAAGTGGAGTTTAGAGATCATGTGTTGACTTCATTTATGCTTCCTCCTCCTCAGTCATACCAAAAGCACATTCAGTCACTCATTCATTCATCAAATATTTGTGAGCACCTGTGAGGCACTGGAGAAAGCCTGGTGGCACAGTGGTTAAAGAGCTACAGCTGCTAATCAAAAGGCTGGCCGTTCAAACCCACCAGGCGCTCCTTGGAAACCCCATGAGGCAGTTCTACTCCGTCCTGTAGGGTTGCTATGAGTCACAATCGACTCAACAGCAATGGGTTGGTTTGGTGAGGCACTGGTGGTTCAGTGGTAAAATTCTTGCCTTCATTCGGGAGATCTGGGTTCAATTTCTGACCAATGCACCTATGTGCAGACACCACTCGTCTGTCAGTGGAGGATTGTGTGTTGCTGTGATGCTGAGCAGGTTTCAGCAGAGCATTTAGACTAAGGCAGACTAGGAAGAAAGGTCTGGTGGTCGTTGGAACATCAGCCAATTAAAACCCCATAGATCACAACAATCTGACCCACAACAAATCATGGGGATGGTGCAGGACTAGGCGACATTTGTCTTGTTGTGCATGGCGTCACAGTGAGTCAGGGCTGACTCGATGACAACTCACAACAACAACGACATTGTGTATCAGGCACTGTATTAGGCCCTGGGATAGCTGGGGTGTTGTTTCGGCTCCATAGGTATTGAGGTCTAATATAACCGGTGTAGGAGACCATTTAGAAACCAAGTTCAGAGTTACCTGAAGAAGTGGGTCAAAGAATACAAGTGACTATAAAGTCTTTTTTTTTTTTTTTTTGTAAATGTACAATTATAAGAAGACAACTAAAAACAATAAATATGTCACAAATTTTGCCTGAGGCCTGGGAATTGGTTTGGTCATAAATGAGGCCTTAGTCATACAGCTTAGTTTGGGTCCATTTATTTGACAGACATTTACTAACTGCCTGCGTGTTGAAGGGTCCTCCCCTCCAGCGGTGTCACTAGAGGGGTGTTGGGGGTGCGGACCTGTTATGGACTGAATTGTGTCCACCCAAAATATGTGTCAATTGGGTAGGCCATGATTCCCAGTATTGTGTAACTGTCTGCCATTTTGTCATCGGATGTGATTTTCCTCTTTGTTGTAAATCTTACCTCTATGATGTTAATGATGTGGAATTAGTGGCAGTTATGTTAATGCGGCAGGACTCAATCTACAAGATTGGATTGTGTCTTGAGCCAATCTCTTTTGAGACATAAAAAAGTGAGCAGAGAGACGGGGACCTCATACCACCAAGAAAGCAGTGCCAGGAGCAGAGCGCATCCTTTGGACCCAAGATTCCCCCACAGAGAAGCTCCTAGTCCAGGAGAAGATTGATGGCAAGGACCTTCCTCCAGAGCCGACAGAAAGAAAGCCTTCCCCTGGAGCTGACGCCCTGAATTTGGACTTATAGCCTACCAGACCATGAGAGGATAAACTTCCGTTTGTTGAAGCCATCCACTTGTGGTATTTCCATTACAGCAGCACTAGATGACCAAGACAAGACCAAACTGGGTGACACTGTCAGGGGGGTGGCACCAGAATGACTGACTATAAACTTTTTGCGCAATGTTTCAGCAGAAATGTATTATTTTTGATAAAAATATCCCTGTAGTTAGTTATAACAACAAAAACATTTTTCGTAAGCCCAGCTTGCATGTATCAACATACCTACAAGGCTAACACTCTATGCTAATTTACTTTTTGAACCTTAGAATGTGCTCCAGTCAGAGTTGTCATTATTACCCAATTAGGATGATGCTTTGAATCACGTGGTGGTTTCGTCAGCACGCACTACCATGCGCTGTTTTCGTTGCTGCCAGTGCTTTTCTAGTCCCTGATTTTGTCAAATTTTCTAGTGTTTTAGCTACAATAATGAGCCCTAGTTGTGCATTGGTTAAAGTGCTCAGCTGCGCAGCAAAAGGTCGCCAGTTCAAACCCACCAGCCGCTCCTCCGGGGAAACATGTGGCAGTCTGCTTCCGTAAAGATTGACAGCCTTGGAGACCCTGTGGGGTCGCTATGAGTCAGAATCAACTTCACAGCAGCAAGTTTGGTTTTATGTACAATATTGTGGCAATTGGTACATGCGAACCGACATCAGTAACTTTTTTGAGAAGGAAGAAGTAATAAAAGGAAAAGAAGTGATATACAGGAATTACAATTTACGAGTAACCTTAGCACAGATATCATTACTAAGGATTCTGTGTGATCTGGTGTGGGAGGAGTCCATGGAGGGGTGACACCATGAGTCACCGCCCTGGGTGACACCAACTTTCGTGATGTCACTGCTCCCTCTCCTGAGAATGTCTGCATTCTGTGCCTGTGAGTCTTGGTGATGGGGCTTAAAAACTGCTGGTTCTCTTTCAACAACACTCCCCTGAGGAAGACACCCCCATTTTCCTCTGGACAATGGCTCACGGCCAGTGCCAGAAGGGGCCATTTCCCAGCAGCAAGTGTGGCCAGAAGGAGCCCACAGGAAGTGTGAGTGGGGAAGGAGTCCAAGGCAGAGGGGCTGAGGCTGCCTTACCTGTGTTTGTGTGACAGGGACAGCGCAAAAGGAAGCAGACAAGCCATCACATCCCACTTGCTAGGTCAGGCAAAACCCAACTGCAGCCTGGGGTTGCAGCACCTGGTGGAATGCTAATCGAGGCAGGACTTTTATAGAGAAAGGTGCGACTTTTCCATCTTTACTTCTCTCCCAAATGCCTACTTCTTAAAAGAAGCTAGTTCCCTGCCCTGGAAGCATCTTGAGTCGGGGGAGGGGGAGAGCCAGTCTATTTTGAGTTAGAAAAGCACAAACTGTTTCTAGAACACAAGTGCCAATGCCAGCGCCAGCAGCATTGCTGCATTCCTTGAATTCACCTAGAGAAAACAGCCAACTCGTGGTAACAGCCTAAATGTCCATCAACAGATGATGGATAAACACAATGTGGTCCATGCACACAATGGAACTCTACTCAGCCATGAACAGAAATGAAGTCCTGATACATACTGCAACATGGATGAACCTTAAAAATATGTTGAGTGAAATAAGACACAAAAGGACAAGTATCGTATGACCCCGTGAAATATCGATGATAGGCAAGTGTATAGTGACCAATGTTTATTGGTGGTGACCAGGGGCAAGAGGGAGGGGGGAAAAGATGGACTCATTGCTTAGGAGACACTGAGCTTCTGTTAAGGGTGATGGGAGAATTTGGAAACAGGTGATGGTGATGGCTGAATAGCATGATAAACGTAATTAATGTCATAGTTGTACATGTGAAGAATATTGATATGGCAAATGTTCTGCATGTAAATATTTACCACTATTTAAAAAAAAAAAGTCTAGTGAGGATGAACAAATTAAATCTGGAGTTCATTTTTCCATTTTATTTTATCTCAGCTGAGTCTCTTCTCTGAGCACCTTCTTCATGGACTATATGGAAATTGGGTTATAAGATTGCTTGCCCTGGTCCTCCTCCTTCCTTCCCCCCTTCTCCCTATTGGGAACAAAAAGAGAAAATGGCTTTTGGTGGGGCTGACTCCATGGCTTCACATGCTTGGCTCACGGACCTCCTGTCTACGTCCTGAAATCCTCAATGATTTTCAACAAGGGCCCCATGTTTTTGTCTTGTACTTGGCCCTGTGAATTATGTACCCAGTCCTGCTCTTGGAATGAAAGACTTTCTGAGGTGGTTTTCAAGTTTTCAACATGCCAGCCACGTGGCTCTGCATCCTGCCTCCACTTCCACGGCTGGCGTCAAAGTTTCTTCTTGTCCATGACACTGGGCGGCAGGAAAAGCCATTCTTAGATCCTAAACCAAGATATACATTTGAATTCTGGTGTTGATGAAGAATATTGAATACACCGTGGACTTCCAGAAGAACCAACATCGGTCTTAGAAGAAATACAACCAGAATGCTCCTTGGAAGCAAGCATGTCAAGACTTCGATTCTCTTAGATTGGACACGTCATCAGGAAAGGCCAATCACTGGAAAAGGACGCCATGTCTGGTGAAGTAGAGGGTCAGGGAGAGTGAATGAAACCCTCAGTGAGATGGATTGAGCCAATAGCCGCAACGGCAGACTCAGACACACCAGCAATCATCAAGATGGTGCCGGACCAGGCGACGTTTCCTTCTGTTATTCACACTGTCATTGGGAGTCAGAGCCAAATCAATAGCAACTAACAACTGAAATGACAAACCAAGATAATGACTTTTTTCCAGTTAAAAATTAGTCTATTTTAATGCAGCGAAATGAGTCTTAAATAGGATGCAGTACTTCAATCTGACGTACTAAAAGGGTTCAGCTTTAAAGAAAACAACATTTCCCTAGGTGGCCCCCATACTAACGTAAGGGAAGAGAAGTCCAGTGCAAGGAAAACACATTCACTCCCCAAAACTCTCAAACATTTTGGCTCTTGTGCAGTATATGCTACCGTTTTTGCTAATAATGAGCAAAAAACAACTTCTATCCCAAAGATCCTCGTTCCTTCATAAAAAGCGATAGCAAAGCAACTCATCCTGAACACCAGAATCAACCCGCCTTCATCTTCAACGGAAAACCTTCTCTCACACCCCCGCCCAGCCCCAGCTTCACTGTGGGACTTAAAAAGGCAAAATATTTTTGTGCAAACAGCATTTTTTTTCCAAGGGTGAGAGTGCAGTGTCTAAACAATTCTTATTTAGAATATATTCATCATCCCGCACTAAAAGTGAATTCTCATGTTGCGACTCTCCAGGGAGAGTGACAGGCCCTCGTTTGTAACAGCCCCCAGGCATAAGCAATTATTGTCTCGCTTAATTAGATATTCCGCAGGCTCACGTGAGGGACATATGTCTATTCACTGTAACCGACAGTAAGAGCGGCCGTGCGCTTCCAGGCGCCCGCTATATTCAGATAAAGCGGCACAAGTGCATGCTCTCCCAAGGACCTGCGGCCCCAGCCGGCCCCAGCCGGCCCCAGCACAATCAGCCCGCATCCACCGATTGGTTCCAGTTTATTAACAGCCTATGAACTTCTCATCTGCTCCTGGACCGGTTAGGATGTCCCTTGCAACTGCCCAGCCAGCGTCTACTTTCCAATTCCTCAGAAGTCAGAGTGGGTCTGGGTGTGTTGCCTGATGCGCTGTTTGTTTTCCGACACAAAGAACAGTGCGTTTGGGAAACTGCAGACTGCAAGAATGGAAAAGCGAGGGAACTTTTGGGCAGTTCCAGATAGGAACGCCACTCCCCTCAACGTCGGAGGGCAAGCAACCATACACTAAACGGTTGTTGTTGTTTTTGTGCCGTGAAGTCCATTTCGACACACAGTGACCCTACAAACAGAGCAGAACTGCCTCTTGGGGTTTTGTTACAGATTGAATTGTGACCCCCAAAAATATGTGTTGGAAATCCTAACCCCTACCTATACCTGCAGAGCTCCCGGGGGCACAGTGGTTAAGAGCTTGGCTGCTAACCAAAAGGTTGGCAGACGCTCCTTGGAAACCCTGTGGGGCATGGCTACCCTGTCCTATAGGGTTGCTAGAAGTCAGAATCAACTTGACGGCAACGGGTTTGGGTTTTTTCTTTTTTGATATCTATACCTGTGCTTATGATCCCATTTGGGAATGGGTGTTCTTTGTTATTTTAATGAGAAAGCATTAGTGTAGGGTGTGTCTTAAGTCAATCTCTTTTGAGACATAAAAGAGATTAAACAAGCAAGTGAGCAAGCAGTTGAGGGAAGAGAGACACCACACCACACGAAGATCACCAAGGAACCGAGGAAAAAGGACCCTCCCCCAGAGCCAACAGAGAGAAAACCTTCTCCTACAGCTGGCACCCGGAATCCAGACTTCTAGCCTCCTGAACTGTGAGAGAATAAATTTCTGTTTGTTAAAGCCATCCACTCGTGGTATTTCTGCTATAGCAGCGCTGGATAACTAAGACGGGTTTCCTAGGCTGTAATCTTGACCGCAGCAGGTCGCCAGGTCTTTTCTCCCTCGGATCACCTTGTGAGTTTGAACTGCTGACCTTTCGGTTAGCAGCTGAGGGCTTAACCATTGGGCAAACAAGGCTCCTTAGAAGCTAAACTAGGATTGGCTAATTTTAACAGCTACCGTTCTCATGGAGTCCCTGGGTGGTGCAAATGGTTAACGAGCTTGGCTGCTAACTGAAAGGTTGGAGGTGTGAGTCCACCCAGAGGTGCCTCTGAAGAAAGGCCTGGCAATCAACTTCTGCAAAATCAGCCATTGAAAACCCTGCAGAGCCCAGTTCTACTCTGACACACACCGAGTCACCATGCATTGGAATCGGCTTGATGGCAACTGGTGACACATTTTTAGTTGACTAGCTACTGGATGCACACACTGCGGATGCCATCCTGCCAAGGACGGAACATTCTCCCTGGTGCAAAAGCGAACAAGAGCAGTTTGCAGTGGGAGAGCGATTGCTCAAGACTAATAACTGCTCCAGGGGAGTCCAAAACCAGAAACGGGAGGCTGCCTGGCCTCCACCGACTCGCCGTGGGACCTGCACATGCCTGGCAGAGGAGAGGAGAAGACCTGACCGCCTTCATGGGGTGGCCGGGGTGGTCCTCCCCCAGGGTTTGGCAGACGTGGATGCTGGCTGCAGAGAAGCACTTTCCGTATGAAGCCGTGCAGTAGCCCCAGGAAAGAAAAAGAGCAACCAACCGGAGCCCTCCACGAATGGACAAAGAGAAGCAGAGGGAGGCAGCGGGGGTCAGTTACTAAATCTGCTCTGGAAGTTTGGTTTCCCAAAGGTTGCAACCCGTAAAAAATCAAACCCATTGCCTTCGAGTCGATTCTGACTCATAGTGAAACTTCAGGGCAGAGTAGAGCTGCCCCGCAGTGTTTCTATGGAGCGGCTGGTGGATTCGAACTGCCAACCTTTCAGTTAGCAGCCATAGCTCTCAATCACGGTGCCACCAGGACTCCAAAAATCATAAAAGCACCTGTAGAAAGGCATGTGCCAAAGATCTCTCTTTATGTGGCAAAACAGTCTGAAGGTGATTAAGGAAAATGATGCTGGCTGGGATTGATTCATTCATTCAGCACTTATCTGGGATTTTGTATGTCCCAGGCATGGACCTAGGCTCTGGAAACAAAGATATTTACAATATAATTTAAGGTAGAAAAGTGTTGTGGATTAAATTGTGCCCCCCTCCCCCCAAATATATGTTGAAATCCTCACCCTTGTACCTGTAAATATGACCCTCTTTGGAAACAGAGGTTTCCTTTTGTTATCTTAATAAAGTCCTATCAGAGTAGGTTAAGTCCTAAACCTAATCACTCCTGAGTTATAAAAAGAGCAGAATAGATACACACAGGGGAAGACAGACGCCATGTGAGGACGCATCTGCAAGCAAAGGAATGCCAAGGATAGCTGGCACACGGCAGAAACCAGGAGAAAGGCTACAGAAAGAACCCACATGGCTGAGACCCTGATTTGGACTCTTAGCCTCCAGAACCGTGAGAAAATCAATTTCTGTTCTTTAAAGCCGCCCACTTATGGGATTTCTGTTACAGCAGCACTAGAAAACTAAGACTGAAAGCGGGGGAAATACCACAGGGAAAGGGGAAAGGGGTTTCCGTACGTATCTGGGGTGAGGGGAGGCACTTTGGATAAGAAAACGTTGGAGAAAAAGCTGAAGGCATGCAAATGGCATGAAGTTCTGCAGAAGGTGTTCCAGGGATTTGAACAAGCAGCAGCAACAGCCTGAGGCAGTGCTAAGTGTGCGCGTTGCAGAAAGATCCATGGGGCCTGCGCAGACGGAGCAGAATAAACTCAGGCGACACGCAGGATAAGGAGTCTAAGAGGCAGGCAGACCCCGTATGGTCTCAGGGCTTCTCTCTGTCCCTCCACCTGGCTTCTAGCTGAGTCGCTGGGCTTCTAATATAGCGACTGGATCCCAAAGCCCAAAAACGCAGGAGCCCGATTGGGTGGCGCCTTTGGGGCCTTTGTATTTAATTTTAAGTGTGGAAGAATGTGAACGAGAGAGCATGACCTGACGTACATTTTGTTGAGAAATGGGGCTGGGTGCTCTCCTCTCATGCCCACTGGGCAACTAAAGGAAGGTGGGTATCAGTCGTTTGTCCAGAAGTAAGTAAAAACTGAAGGGTCTAGCTGGCTACTCCTAACATTTGTGGGGCCCCGTGGCCTGTGACCACCTCCAGCGCCGTCTTCATTCACATGCATGGGAGGCGGCAATTCCATGCACACCTCACCCCATGGGGAGGGACATGGCGGAGCCCAGGGCAGCTCGTCTAGGGCAGAGAGTCCTAACGCAGTTCTGGTTCACACCGTGGCCGCAGAGAATTGGAGGCACTGAGAATGAGCCATCAGACGGTAACATGGGCGGTAAATTAACTCCATAGTAGACCGCAGCTCCCGCTCAGCCCAGAGTTGCCCAGCAACACAGGGCCAGGTCTAGCCTCAACATGGGTGATTGTTCCAGCATCAACAGGGCGTCCCAGCAAAAGGACAGAGGACAACGCAGTGAACAGATGTGCTCAGAATCCACCCCAGGGGTAGATTAGTCAGGGCCAAGAACCTGTGTGCAATGTAATAATCCTCTTTCACTGTCTTAAGAAGGGGCTGGGTTTAAAGGCCACCTAGCCTGAGACCCAACCCGGGACCCCTGTGCACTCTCCCTGTGTCCCACCTCTTGTCCACAGCCATGTTGCCTAACAGCAGGTGAGAAACAGGTAAGGAGAGCCAGGCAGAGGGCAGGGAGTGGATACGTGTGAAGACAGGGAAGGGTAGACAGCAAAGGGAACTGGGCATGAAGACATGAAGGGTCATGGAGTAGACACACTTTGGGTGTTGTTTTCCTCTCCCTGGGCTGTAACTAACTAAACTTCTAACTAGTTGCCACTGAGTCAACCCCAACTCACGGTGACCCAAGTGTGTCAGAGCAGAACTGTGCTCCATAGAGTTTTCAATGATTGATTTTTTGGAAGTAGACTGCCGGGTCTTTCTTCCAAGGTGCCTCTGGGTGGACTCGAACCTCCTACTTTTCCGTTAGCTGCTGAGCACATTAACGGTTTGCACACCCTTCCCTCCCCGCAAAAGAGACTCCTTCTGGACTGTATTTGGCTTCCATTACTTGTGTAAGAAGATCAAGAGAATTTCATTCAGCAGAAGACCTTGTAGAGAAAACACTGTGTTACTAGACTATACAGTGATCAGCTGCAAGAGTACACTCAGAAATAAACCTCTGAAGATGGTGAATTCTGTGACCTGTGACCAGGGGCTTGTGTAGACCAGTTCAGGAGCTGGGGCTAGGATGTGGTGAGTTACTGTGTATAATATCAGGGAGAGGAGCCAGAGAGATTGGAAAGCACAAAGGATAGATAGAAAGAGAGAAACATTAAAGCTGGTAGCAGACTTTGGAGAAAAGGAGTGGCTGATGGGGGTCTGGGTTGTTTGCTGTGGAGTGTGGTATGTACAGGGCAAACCCTCAGAGGCCCATATATACGTCTGGAAGCCTGCAGGGCTGGAAGCAGCATAAATGGGGGACAGCAATGACAGAGAAGTGCTGTATCCCCAGAGGGCCCCCCCAGGGATCTCTCCAGCAGCAGCACCCCCACTCTGCCTCAGTTATATCACATCAGCTCAGAGCAGACAGAGCCCCGAAATGGAGGAGACCAAGAGGAAGTAAGGGGGAAGGAGCCCACCTGGCTCGAACCAAGTCTGGCACAACAAGCAATGGGAAG
The DNA here is from genome assembly GCA_030035585.1 of Dugong dugon. Taxonomy (NCBI): domain Eukaryota; kingdom Metazoa; phylum Chordata; class Mammalia; order Sirenia; family Dugongidae; genus Dugong; species Dugong dugon. The sequence continues at coordinate 3,386,276 of CM057473.1, read as the reverse complement.
TTACTGTCCTTGCCACTGTTCTGATACAGGCCAGCACCCCCAAGGCTGCTTTCCCTAATTCCAGTACCCTCAGCACATGGAGTTTTAGACGTGAAGAGTGATAACTACTGCCATTCTTCCCTCTGATGACAGACATGTGAATCCTGATCTACAGTTGTTATGGGTTGAATTGTGTCCCCAAGACGATGTGCTGAAGTCTTAACCCCTAGTACCTGTGAACGTGACCTTGTCTGGGGAAATAGGGTCTTTGCAGATATGATCAAGTTAGCATGTCATACTGTAGTAGGGTGGGTCCTAATCCCAACCTGAGTGGTGGGTGTCCTCATAGAGAAGAAGAGACACAAGGACAGATACAGAGGGAAGAAGGCCATGTGAGGACAGAGACAGACACCACAGCCATCTACAAGCTAAGGAACGCCAAGGATCGCTGCCATCGCCAGAAGCTGGGAGAGAGGCAGGGAATGGATTTTCCCGCAGAGATCTGCGGAAGAATCAACAGTGGCCGAAACCCTGATTTCAGACTGCTAGCCTCCAGAACTAACTGTGAGGCAGTACATTTCTGTTCTTACAGCCACACAGTTTGTGGTAGTTTGTTTTGGCAGCCCTGGGAAGCTAATGCAATAGGTGAGCATGCAGAGTCTAAAAACTAGGCAATTCCCTACTCTATCATGGCCCTCCAACGCCCAGGGATGGATTACCCAGTAAACAAGGTATGCAGGGGCTTAATTGGTGCTCACTTACTAATCTGTAGTGCACAATTTCACCTAAGGTATGCACAAGCTTCCTTGTGCTCACTTACTAATCCGTAGAAAGTACACTACAGAAATTGTGCACTACAGATTAGTAAGTAAGCACAATGAAGCCCATGCACACCATGCTTACTAGTTACTCCGCCCCTGACAACGCCCTCTATAACTTAAATGGATCCACAGTCCAAATCAAAAAGAATCAAGTGAGGTAACGATGGTGTTATCGGCTGCGTGTTACTAACAACAATACAGTCCTTCCTGTCCCCTCACTGGGACATAGCAGCTGCCGTGCGCCAGCGAAATAAAGGTCGTGATGAGGAGAAAGGAGCGTGAAATCGGCCCTGATCTTAGCCTCCACGCAACGTGGGAAGCAGCGCCGGTTGCCACAGCTGCACCCTTTCCCTCCCATTGCAGGGGAGCTAATGGGAGCCCAAGCCCACCCTTAGGAGGTTCTAGAGTATTCTGGCATTCCAGCAGCCAGTAGGCCTGGCTGGGGCCCATCCTGGCAAGAGAACGCTGGTTACCAAGAGATCATCATCCCACAAGCTTCTTTCTCCAAAAGGAGAACTGCTGGTCTCCAGTCCTCTGTACATATTAACGTGCATGAGCATTGGAGCAAGGGGTATAGCGGAAAGAAACAAAGATCAATTATTCCCTGTCTGAACTAGCCTGGGCTGCCCGCTCAGTTTTCCCACCTGCAAACGGGGCAGCTGCCCTCCCAACCCCGTAGGATAACGTAATGCTAAGCTAAGAGGCAGAGTGACCCGCAAACACTGACTGAGTGCTACTCATCCACAGGAACATCTCTGTCAGGGCTGCTCAGAGTCGGCTACGTGCCCCCACTGCAGGCCGTGTGCCCTCCAACCCTGGCTCTGTGGCAACATCCTCTTGCACAAGAGCTCGCTCCGGCACTCACACGGCAACCTGTTGGGCAAGCTCAGGCTGCAGTGTTTCTGAAAACCCATTCTGACTGATTGACAAACTAGAGGAACGCAACGCACCAGTGTCTCAATCCTTCCGCGAACCGCTTTTAAAAATAGAAGACAGCAGGAGAGGGTGTATGCCGGGCTGACAGTGTTTGCGTATCTTAGCTCTCCCTTGCCTTCAACTTCCTGGTTTGTCTTTCCACCAGGTTATCATCCTGCATTCCCTCTATAGGGGCCCGTTCCCCGCTTTTCCCGACCCCACCCCTCTGCCTGTCCCCTTCTTATGCCCATGATCCCCCATCCTTTCTGCCTGACGAACCCTCCTCCAAGAAGCCTCCTTGGATTGGACCAGCTGCAAGCAGCCTCTCGCTTTTCTGATACCTCCAGCCTCGCTGTCCTCAAAACTGTGGTCTGCGGATGGGCAGCATTCACATGGCCTGGGCGCTGGATTAAAATGAAGGCTCCAGGCTCCACACACATTCATGGGACAGACTTTGCATTTGAACAAGATCCCGGGGTCAGGCAATCCGTGTGCACCATTCTACGGCTGCTCTCAGATGACCTTCCCTGGCTCCCAACACGAAGCCCTCACCTCCATCTGCACCACTGCTAGGCTCTTCCTTGTAACTTGATATGGCTAATCAGATGCTCACCTATCTGTGCTTCATGTCCTCAAATTACTAGAAGACAGGAGCTCACGAGTTGGGTGGGCATTCAGTGCACTGTGGTCAGTCAGACAGAGTCTCCCTCTTCACTCCTCATCCAACATGTATTTTTTGAGCATCTCTTGGCAGCCCAGCCCTGTTCAAGGCACTGGGGATACAGCATAGAACCTTGCTCTCATGCAACCTCCTCTCCATAGTGGAGGCAAACAGATGTGCATAAACTAGGAGGCAGGTAACTGATGAGGCTTATCAGCTGCTGATGCCACACACCCCTCTGGCAGTTTGTCATACAGTGATGGCTTGCATGTTCTTATGACGCTGGAAGCTATGCCACCGGTATTTCAAATACTAACAAGGTCACCCACGGTGGACAGGTTTCAGCAGAGCTTCCAGACTAAGACAGACTAGGAAGAAAGGCCTGGCAATCTACTTCCAAAAATCAGCCAATAAAACCCTATGGAGCACACAGACTATTGTCTGATACAGTGCTGGAAGATGACTCCCTAAGCTGGAAGGCACTCAAAATACACAGTGGCCCCAACAATGGGGCCCTGCTGTACATGGCTCACCGTGTACAAAGCTGACTCAATAAGCGCCATGAGAAAGACAAAAGTAAAGGAGGAGGAGGGGCCAGAGGGGAGGGGGTGCCCTTAGGAATTCTGAGAGATCTAGAACTCAGTGACCGGAAGACCTGGCCTGAGCCATCCAGGCAGAGGGCGCGCCGAGCAAAGGCTCCACCAAAGGACTGGTTTGGGCCAGGTCTCCAGCACACGTCCTCTCCACCCACCCTGTACCAAGCAATCACACCCCCTCCATGTCTCATCCACCCACCCCATCCTCCCAGGGGCAGGAGGAAATCATCCGCGGACCCCTGTGTCTGTCCACCTCGCCAAGATGCAGCCCTCGGTGCACAGGGAGGCCGCCCCCATCGCTCCCTCCTCCTTTGCTCCAAAGCAGACCTTGCTCTTCCCTTGGTCTCAGAGAGAGTGGCACGCTTACATAAGATGCAAACCTACCCCAACCCAGTCTGAGGCACGGCTGTGTACTCCATCAACCATCTGTGTGCCCAGGTCACATGGATAAGCAAAGCGGGCTTCTTTTAGAACCACTATTACCACTTTTGGAAAACCATTTTGGTGGCGTAGTGGGTAAATGTTATGGCTGCGAACCAAAGGGTAGGCAGTTGGAATCCACCAGCCGCTCCTTGGAAACCCTATGGGGCGTTCTACTCTGTGCTATAGGGTCACTATGAGTCAGAATCGACTCAACCTTTTTTTTTTTTTACCATTTTGGAGAGCTTGGCTGCTAACCAGAAGGTCGGCCGTTCAAATCCACCAACCGCTCCTTGGAAACCCTATGGGGCAGTTCTACTCTGTGCTATAGGGTCACTGTAAGTTGGAATTGACTCAACGGCAATAGATTTGGTTTTTGGTTTTATTACCATTTTATTGAGCAGCTACTACATGCGAGGCTCTGGGCAAGGCACCTTACATTCCCTTCTAAATTTCCTACAACCCTAGAGATGGCTTCGTACTCCACCCTGCGCCTGGAGTAGTGGACTCTTTTATTCCTGCTATGAGGGCAGTGGCAGTTCAGGGGCGGAATTCTCACCTCCAAAGCAGGAGATTCAGGTTCTATTCCCGGCCAATGCACCTCAAGTGCAGCCACCACCCATCTGTCCGCGGAGGCTTAGGTGCTGCTGTGATGCTGGAAACGTTTCAGCAGAGCTTCCAGACGAAGATGGACTAGGAAAAAAAGTCTGGCGATCTGCTTCTGCAAATCAGCCAATGAAAACCCTGTGATCACAGCAGTCTGGTCCCATTTACATGGGGTCACTGTGAGTGTATGGGAGGAGAGTTACCTGATGGCTGCTAGCAACAAGAGGAAGAGAAATAATATTATCCCATTCTAGAGATGAGGAAACTGAGGCTCAAATGAGTGTAGCCAAGGCTACTGAGTTAGCTCTTATCCCCAACCTGGGGACCAGGACTTTTCTTTGTGGGAAATAAACAGGCTGACCGAGCCTTTGAACAGAAAACCCTTAGACTATCCCAGCAGAGGAGACTTGCACGTTGCAAGCTGGAAGTCCCCACCATCCCGGTTAATGTTCCAGGTCAGGTGGCCGAGGGCAGAGGAAGGCGGTGGCCCCAGCTCTGGTTTCCTGGCGGCTTCCCACTGCCTTTCTTTCCCTGGTGGTCTCATCAGGAGTCAGGTCAAGCCGCTGGCTCTCCCAGGCAGGGAAGGACTGCGGGCCAGCAGGAAAACAACAGGTGAGCTTGTCAACAGGCTCCTTCTGTGCCTGGGCTGGGTGTCTGCATGGGAGACCTTGGGCTGAGCTGACTTCCAGAACCTTCCGCCACCACAGGTGTTTTAGGAACTTGGCCTCAGTTCTGCAGTGACCCATGTTTTATTACCTTTCAGATTTCTTGGATTCATCATTCACTCCCTTCTGAAAACCTCGGATCAAAGTTTAGCAGCCTGGTGCCCCAGCCTCCCCGTTCTCTCCCCAAACACATTCGACCCGTTTGTTCCCTTTCTTCCGAGCTCTTCCTGTCCTATTCTGCCCGTTCAATGGGGAAAGAGTGAAACCGGACGGCTGGGCCCAGTGCGGGGAAATGACTTCAGAGCCACCTTTGTTCCCCTCATCCCTTTGAGTGCTCTTGGCCCAGCGTCTCTATGAAAGGGCTTGTTTGAACCATTTGGAACATCCAGCAAGCAAGGGACGCTGCAGCCAGAATCTCTCACAGCTTTTCAGATTGCCTGAGACTCTGGGTTAAACTGCCAAATTTTTGCAACAAAACTAACCATGACATTGGACATTGTGTCATAAATTAGCCACAGCCTTTCAAGCAAATTGTCTCTTTTTATTGTATCAATGTAAGCCTTTGGAGCATTTGGCTTCAGCGACTGACTTCGGGGGGAGAAGCAGAGAATATTTTTGTTCTGCCCCCAGCCAACCCTTCAGCCACCAAGTTGCGGGGGCTGATATTCTATCTTAATTCACAGTTATTCTCACAATCTTCACTCAGAGGATCTCTGTTATTTACCTTCTGTTTCTCTGCCTAAAATTCCACCAATCTGATATTAAGTGTTGATGCGGTAGAAACGATCTCCAGTCACCTTTAAAACAAAAACATGTATTTCTCTTTTCGTTATGTTTTTTACGATGATTGTCTGAAGTTTCTTTTAAAGAGTAGTCTTTTTCAAGTGTATAACGAGAGATATTAAGATGCAATACTTTAGAGCTATAGTGATGCAGAATGTCACTGGGGAAGCAATGAAAATTTCTACCTTATTAGGAAATTCTGAGTTTGAAAGAAACTAACTATATGCCTATCTATTTGCGCTATGTCACCCGTCACTAAATCAAGCTTTTGTCATTAGAATCTAAAACACACACACACACACAGATGCCATCTAATCTCTTTTCCTATTTTTCCTTCTTTTTCATCTTCTTCCACCAAAAATAAATTTTTGAAGAAGTCACAGGACAAATTTGGACTCAGAAATAATTTTAAGTAGTAAACTTTATTGAAATCAGGTTCAAAAAAAATCAGGTCCAAATGACACTTACTAAAAATAAAATAAAATAAACTTTCCTATAATATTGTAAAACACATCTACTACATTTTCCTGTCTTTAGAGTTCAAACAAGAAGAGAACACTGTAATTCTGCCTACATTTTTGGAAATAGAAACAACTGTGACAATTATATAGGTTTCAAACAACATCGTAACTCACCATCACACCAGCTCATAACAATTTAATTAATTCCTCTCTTTTAAAAATGAACAAAACTCATATTCTTTCAGATTTTCCTAGCAAGAATCTTTATTTAATCTGAACTATGTGTCATAGGGTCGCTATGAATCAGAATCAACTTGACAGCAATGTGTTTGGGTTTTTTGGCTGTGTGTGACCTGGGGACATTGGTGGTTCAGGGGTAGAATTCTCCCCTCCCATGCTGGAGACCTGCTTCAATTCCCAGCCAGTGCACCACACACACAGCTACCACCTGTCTATAGGTGGAGGCGTGCATGTTGCTGAACAGGTTTCAGCAGAGCTTCCAGACTAAGATGGACTAGGAAGAAAGGTCTGGAGATCTACTTCCAAAAATCAGCCAATGAAAACCTTCTGGATCACAATAGTCTGATCCTGTTGTACATGGGGTCACCATGAGTCGGGGTTGATTTGATAGCAGCTAACAACAACATGTGTGATTAGGTTCTGGTGAGATGGTCCCCAGGTGAGAGGTGACCTAGTGTCTCTTAGGTGTTCCTCTCCATTCAAGAAGATTTTTCAAGGGCGACTCCACCTTCTTGCCCCCATTTTCTCCCTCTACTACGACTCCTTTCCACCCAGAAAGGAGAATCCCAGAGAGAAGCTAAGTGTTCCTCCCTCAGTGACTCCTTCCAGAAGCCTACTTTTATGGTCCAGGAAAATCTGGATGGGATGGGGAACCTAATACCGAGCAAACCTTGGCCATGCTGCCATTTCTCATAGCATGGTGTGAAGTTCAACACCTCTTGGGTTCTTTAAAGGAGCCCTAGTGGCACTTGGTTAAGTACTGGGCTGCTAACCAAAAGGTCAGCACTTCCAACCCACCAGCCGCTCCTTGGGAGAAAGATGTGGTAGTCTGCATCCATAAAAATTACAGCCTTGGAAACCCTATGGGGCAGTTCTGCTCTGTCCTATAGGGTATGAGTCGAAATTGATTTGATGGCCATGGGTTTGGTTTTGGCGGCCAAAACAAAAACTTAAGCCCTCGGGTTTTTTTTTGTTTTGTTTTGTTTTGTTTTTTAGGTAATTCCCAAAGAATTACCCAACATTCCCAAAGACTGTTGACCTTCTTAGAAAAAAATAGCACTTTAAGAAGTGACTCGTGGTTTCTTTACAGGCCTCAGCTCCAGCCAGTCTGAACAGCACGCTGGAGCAAACACAACGCTCCGTGCTTAGCTGACCTTCTGTGAGAGGATGGTGTCCCGAGTGACAACCAGAGGCTTCAAGTGGTGGGGGGCTGTGCAGCAGGCAGCCTGCCTTTGTGCTGACAGAGGAGGGGCCGGGGCTACATCCAAACCACATGTTTCACCTCACCCTCTTACCGCAGTTTCCAGTCCCCATTGTCTGCTGTTTCAAAGGGTCAAGCTTCCTGGTCCAACTCAAGGAGTGGGTGGCAGGGTTGGGGGAATGGTCAGGAGACACTTTAGGTTTCTAGACAAGAAAAAGAAAGCCTGACACACACTCCTCCCAGGGTGAAAGGAGTCACCAACAGAAGCACACAAGCCAAAGGCAAAGACAAGAGCGGTTGTTATGGCGGACGCTGGGAGTTCCGTAAGTATGTCCCGAATGTGGGAGGCCACAGCAGCTGCCTCCTCTCGAGATGGCCCGCGGGGCCCCTGCCAGTGGCCACAGTGACTTGCTGGCCCTTGTCAGCTGTCACGCCTTGCCTGGCACTGGAGCCCTAGCCTGTCACAGGAGGCCATCCAAGTCACCAGCTCCAACAAATGCCAAGTCCTGTGCCCATGCTGGGTCCACCCAGCCACCTGGAGTCCCCCTCTGGGACCACCCCCCACAACGACAGCACTTAAATACACGTGCGTCCATTAGTGGTGTACTTGGCTGGCGTGGGGGGAGTCTCTTTCCCTAATGCCAACCACGAGGCGGGCACAATGCAGTGAGCTATGGCATCATCTCATAGTAACTGTGCTGGGTTGAATGTTATTAGCTGCCATTGAGTTGATTCCAACTGATGGTGACCCCATGTGTGCAGGGTGGAGCTTCTCCATCCGGTTTTCAAGGCTGCGACCTTTCCGAAGCAGATGGCCAAGTCTGTCTCCCAAGGCTCTGCTGGGTGGGTTCTGACCACCAGGCTTTCTGGCTGGCAGCCAAGCACTTAACCTTTTGCGCCACCCAGGCTCCTCTGTGTTGTATAGTGTCCCCTCAAATTCATGTTCTTCCCAGAACCTCAGATTGAGCCCTTATTTTAAAAGAGAGTTGTTGCAGATGTGATGAATTAAGGTGACGTCATACTGGCGCAGACCAAAAAACCAAACCCGCTGCCATCGAGTCGATTCCGACTCATAGCGACCCTACAGGACAGAGTAGAACCGCCCCATAGGGTTGCCAAGGAGCAGCTGGTGGTTTCAAACTCCCGACCTTTCAGGTTGTAGCCCAGCTCCTAACCACTGTGCCACCGAGGCTCCTACTGGAGCAGGGTGGTTCCTTAATCCCTTATGACTGGTGTCCTTTAGAAGAAGAGAAGAGACACAGAGACAGACATACAGGGAGAACACCACCTGATGATTGAGGCAGACAGTGGAGTGATGTGTCTACAAGTCAAGGAACACCAAGGATTGCCGGCAACACCAGAAGCTACCAGAAAGGCATGGAACAGATTCTCCCCTAGAGCCTTCCGCGAGAGCACAGCCCTGCCGATGTCTTGATTTCAGACTTCTAGCCTCCAGAGCTGTGAGAGAATACAGTCCTGTTGTATGAAACACCACCAGCCCACAAGTTTGTGGTGCTTTGTTACAGCAGCCCAAGGTAACAAATACGACTACCTTGGGAGAGAAAATATATTTCCCCCCATTTTATTGATGAGGTAACTGAGGCTCTCTGGGAGGTACAAATGCTTAACAAGCTGGGCTGCTAACCAAAAGGTTGGCGGTTCAAGCCCACCCAGAGGTGCCTTGGAAGAAAGACCTCATGATGTAATTCCAAAATAGCAGTCACTGAAACCACTATGGGACACACTTTTACTCTGACACCCATGGAGTTGCCACGAGCTGGGGTTAACGTGATGGCAGCTGGTTTAATGGAGTCTCAGAGAGATAAAGGAACTCGTCCAAAGCCACACCACCCAGGTATTCATTCTAGTTCCAACAGTGAGACTTTCTTCAGTCTCTGAGACTCTCTCCACGGTCCTACTCAGGACCAGGGCCTCTGTGGGCCCCCTTCTCCACCTCAGAACTCTTGCCATACTCAACTTTTCACTCATCCTTACAGCCAACTGAACCCCAAGGCCAGCTTAGTTACCCCCTAGGATACCCTCGAGGCACCTCTCTCCGTTTCTTCCAAGAGGCCTTCTTCCCCAAGAAGAAGGAGATGTGTGAGGTCAAGGGCTGCGGGAAAAGCTGATTTGGTGGGGGGTGAGCATCCCTCTGATTCCTGGGTGCCCCTGCCTTTGGATGGGGAATGTGGAAGGTGCTGATTAGGGAACTCTGCTCCAAGCTTTAGGTTGTCTCCTCGTTCACTTCCTCTTCCTGCTGGCAGGGTAAGGCCCCAGGGCCCTGCCTAGGATGTGGGCTGAGGGAGGTGGTGGGGACTGCCCCAATCTGGTACCTCAGCCACGGGGCAGAGGGGGCTGTGCAAGGTTCATGGATGTGGAGTCTTGGTGAACCCGCTCTTCAGGGATGTGGTGGAACCCATCAGCTGTCAACACTGGCTCCCCTAGGCAGGACCCTCCATTCTTTAACGCAGTCCCCAGCTCTCCATGTCATAAACCTCCCTACCTCTGGGAAGCCTGGTCCAGTGGGTGGGAATTCAGGAAGCCAGCCAACTGGTAACCCAGCTCTGCTGTTAGTGGTAGAAGACTTTTTTTCCTTTTTCGTGGCAATATACACAACTAAACATACAACCATTCACAATTTCTACACATACAATTCAATGTCGCTGGTTACATACTTCACAATGTGTCGCTGTTCTGTCTCTACCCATGTTGCTTCATCCCCATTACTTTGGACTCTCTGCCCCTAGAGGTTCTCATCTGTGCTTTAGAGGAACTGTTGTCAGTTTGAACTCACAGACATACTTCTTTATAAGAGCCCTATGCTCAGGGCCAACATTCTTTGTTAATTGAGCTAAACCTGTTTGGTTTAATGATGGCTCCATGGGATGGTGTTGGTTCAAGGTTTAAAGATTATTTCTAGGCAATAGATTTGAGGGTTCCCCCAGTACCAGTGGATCCAGTAAGTCTGCTTTCCATATGAGTTTAAAGTTTTGTTCCATGCTTTTCCTCCTTTTGATCAGGGTCTAGCCATTGGGTTCTTGATCAAAATGCTGAGTAATGGGAGCCAGTCACCATCCATTTCTTCTGGTTTTATGGAAAGGGAAGTAGTAGTTCACGGAGGCAGCTGGACCTGCAGTCTCTTCCTTCTCCAATTCCTGGTACGGCAGAAGGCTCTTTACCACACCCAGCAATCCTCTGTGAGCTACGTGTACAAGTCAGGTTTAGCTCACAGGGCTCACACGAATGGAAACGTGTCCATGAAAATGCTCTGAAAAGCACGGTGCCTTAACAAAAGGTGAAATGATTACTGAGGTATTAAATTTAACTGCTTAAAATTTCAAGGCTGTTTCCTTGGTCCCTCCTCTTGGTGCCCAGTGTGGTCTGATAGGGACTCATCTCCTTCCTTCTGAGGTCCCTTCCCTTTCCCTAAGTGAGTCCTCCCACGTCAGGTCAGGTCTCCCTGAGGGTCAGGGAGTCCTACCAACTTCCCTCCCTCTACGGAAGCTAGAGGACATGGGGACGCTTAGATTAGAGTACTGTTGGGAGTTGGTGCATTTCAAGGCTGAGCCTGTGAACTAAAAGGGGTCTCAGACACAAGCTCTGTGCTGGGCCTTTGTGGGGGGGTGCAGAAATGAACAGGTAGCCTTGCCTTCAAGACAATCACAGCCGAACGCAGACGTATTGACTGACACGCTCTAGGATAAGAAGTGCTGTGCTGGTTTGACAAATGTGATAGGAAGAGAAACCCACTGCCGTCCAGAGGGGTTTCTGACTCACGGCGATGCTATACAACAGAGTAGAACCACCTACAAGGTTTCCAAGTCTGTAATCTTTACGGAAGCAGACTGCCACATCTTCCTCCCAGGGAGAGGCCGGTGGATTCGTACCACCCACCTTTGGGTTAACAGCCTAGCACTTTAACCACTGCACCACCAGAGCTCCTGATGGGAAAGGGAAGGAAGATGCAAAATCACCAAGACTTTGAGAAGAAGGTAATGTTGGAGCTGACCCTGAGGTGTGAGCAGGATGTTACAGGTGGAGCCGGAGGTCCGAAGGGGAGGCCAGTTGGAGCCTACAGGGACAATCCTGGTGGAGGAAACGGAGAACAATGTGGTCCTGCAATCAGCAAGCATGGCCAATGACCTCCTAAAGCCCACAGTGGACAGGCCCCTCACACCACAGAGCACCAAAACAGAGGTAGCTCATGTCCTTTCTGTTATACTCTAGACCCACGCTGTCCAATGGAACTTTGCAACAATAAACCCATGGCCGTCTAGTCAATTCCAACTCACAGCGACCCTACAGGACAGAGTAGAACTGCCCCATAGGATTTCCAAGGAGCGGCTGGTGGATTCCAACTGCTGACCCTTCGGTTAGCAGCCGAGTGCTTAACCACTGCTCTACCAGGGCTCCTCTGCAATAATAGACATGGCTCAATAGACATCTCTGTTCAATATGGTAGCTAGCCTGTCTGGGGAAGGAAATTTTTAACTCGATTCATTTTAATTTACCTAAATTTAAATAGCCACACGTGGCTAGTGGCTACCGTATTGGACAACGCAACTGTAGAGGTTTAGATACCAAAAGGCCGTCTTCCCTGTGGCATTTTGCAAGGCCATGATGACAAGCTGCAGTAGTATGCCCTGGGGTCACAGGAATTCCACAGCCACGCCAAGTCATGCTATTCTGTTTGCAGAAGACAAAGCTGTAGTCCCTCCCTCAACAGACACAAGTGTGTGTGTGTTTTCTACAAAAGGCCAATTTCTACGCGGTTTTTGCTACAGCAAGAGTCGGATACTGTAACTGGTAGAATGCACAGAGCACGCGTTCGTTTTTCGGGAGGAGAGAAAATCTAACTCAAACGACCCCTTAGTCCCTAAAGACCTTTTGATCAGAGGGATGAGGAGGCGAGGGGGAGTGGCAGGGAGTAACCGTTTAGTGTTACTGTGGTGGAGTCTGAAAACAGTTTCCAGAACCTGGCAGAAAATCATGTATTTAAATGGATGGGGAAAATTATATTTATTAAAAAAGAGAGGCAGGGAGCAGCTGGAGAGAGGTACATGAGTTTTAGCCTCACCAATGCATCCAGCCCTCCAGGAACACCCGCGCAGCACCCGAAAAGGCGCCCGCGGAGACACCAGCCCAGGCGCTCACAATACCCTCCTTTAGCGGTGCCCCAGCACCTCCGCGCGGCCCTGGGCTCGGCGGCCAATGAACGCGCGCCTGCGCCCGGCCTCGCGCCCCGATTGGCTGCGCCCCGCCGCCCGCGACCCCGCAGGTTCCCAAGCCGGGTTTAAAGGGGTCGGGCGGGGGCTGCTGTCCGGCCTTGCCTTCCAGCGCGCAGGTCCGCGGGGAGGGGCGGCCTGCCGATAGGCCCACCCCGGGGCGTTCCCGAAGGGCGCCCTCGGCTGCCCCCGCCGCCCCCAGATGTACTATGCGGTTTCCCAGGCTCGCGTGAACGCGGCCCCCGCGACCATGCTGCGGCCACAGCGGCCCGGAGACGTGCAACTCGGGGCCTCCCTGTACGAGCTGGTGGGCTACCGGCAGCCGCCCTCCTCTTCCTCCACGTCCTCCTCCTCCACGCCGGCCCCCCTCCTCCCCAAGTCGGCGCGCGAGAAGCCGGAGGCGCCGGTTGAGTCGCGCGGCACCGGGACAGGGCCGGGCGCGCACGCGGGCACCCGGGCGGACGCCAAGGAGGAGCAGCAGCAGCAGCTGCGGCGCAAGATCAACAGCCGCGAGCGGAAGCGCATGCAGGACCTGAACCTGGCCATGGACGCGCTGCGCGAGGTCATCCTGCCCTACTCCGCCGCGCACTGCCAGGGCGCGCCGGGCCGCAAGCTCTCCAAGATCGCCACGCTGCTGCTCGCCCGCAACTACATCCTGCTGCTGGGCACCTCGCTGCAGGAGCTGCGGCGCGCGCTCGGAGAGGGTGCCGGGCCCGCAGCGCCGCGCCTGCTGCTGGCCGGCCTGCCGCTGCTCGCCGCCGCGCCCGGCTCCGTACTGCTGGCGCCCGGCGCCGTGGGGCCCCCCGACACGCTGCGCCCCGCCAAGTACCTGTCCCTGGCGCTCGACGAGCCGCCCTGTGGCCAGTTCGCGCTCCCGGGCGGCGTCGCGGGTGGCGGCGCGGGCGGCCCGGGCCTCTGCACCTGCGCGGTCTGCAAGTTCCCGCACCTGCTCCCCGCCGGCCTGGGCCTGGCCGCCGTGCAGGCACAGTTCTCCAAGTGAGGGAGGCCCCGGCCCCGGCCTCGGGGCGCGCCCCGGCCCGGCCTCCCGCCGCCCAGCTTCTCTGCGCTCCAGCGCCGCGGGAGAGCCGGGCCGAGAAAAGAGAGCGTTTCGAACCTTCTCGCCCAGAGGATGGGCAGTCCAGCACCCTGTTCCCGCCCCCAGCCCCGGAAAATTAAAGGGACCGGAGCGGAGGTTCAACCGAGCGTCGGGGCTCTTTGCGGTTCTGAGTCGATTCCATTTACTTTCGGCGGGAAGCTCGCGCATCCCTCTCCCCACCACGCGCAGCTCCCTGGATCCTTGGAGTTGTGCGTTCGCGAGGGTGGTGTGGACCTTAGGGCGCCGTGCGGGGGGGGTGGGCGATTGGCTCGCCCTACATGGGGCAGGAGACCAGTCCAGAAGCGCGACTTTCTGGGGATCCAGCACATCCGCTCGCAGGGGCAACACCCGCCCAGCCAGAGGTGGGGGGCTGATCCCCAGGGGGCTTCTATACTTTCTCCCCGGCCACCGGCCGCAGGCACCTTTGTTCCCACTGGCCAAGCCCTATCAAAGAAGGCTGCCGGACTTCGAGATACTGAAGCAAGACCAGTTAGTCGGTGCAGATCATCGGCGTCGCAGACGGACAGACGCTCCGTGACCCGACGGTTGGCACCGCGGTGCCGCGCTGGCAACTCCATGGCCGCTGGGTGTGGTGGGTTGGAAAGTCGGTCCGTTTCTGTGCCCTGGCTGTTAGAGGGCTGTTTTTGAGAAGCGCATAACCAGGTATTTTGTTGGGGAGATTATTCGCTGTTAAATCTGAGGGTTTTAGAACGTCAGTTAGAACTCGAGATTTTTCCCCCCTCCTCCCGCAAGGTAGCATAACCAACATTTGAGCTTGTTAAAAAAAAAAAAAAAAGAAAAAAAAAAACCGCCTTTCACGCAAACGGTGTTCCCGGTTTACTGAAGTAGGTAGCACTCCATATTCCGCAGTTGCAGGCTTGTCAGGAAGCACGATCGCTGGTTAATGGTTAACGTTCCATCTCAGAAGACAGGACTCCGCAGCCCCCCAGCCGCTCGCCGCTCGGCTATGCCGCTGCGGTGGCGGCTGCTGGGCCGCACTTTTTGCGCGGTGCTGTCGGGGGCCGGGTCTTTAAAAAATGCGCCTGGCATGTCTTCCCTGTCACCGCTGTGCCCACTGGAAAAACTATATAAATCACAGGTTTTGATTTGTTACAGGCGTTAACATTATTTTACATAAGCTTATGTTATCATCCTTCAGCAGCTTGCTTGGATTTTTTGGCGTCTAAGGTATTTTGCTGCTGGTAGTAGCCGAATTTAACTTGCATTTATCTCTAACTTTGTTTCATTGCGCTGTGCAGAGTCAACAAAATAAATCATTTAAAAGCCCTTACATTTTTGTCTGATTTGTTTATTAAAGAAAAAAGTGCCCACGTATCCTGATTGACTGAGACTTTCGGTGTGACTGATTTGTTTATTAAAGAAAAAAGTGCCCACGTATCCTGATTGACTGAGACTTTCGGTGTGAAGTTTAGTAGTCAAATGATTGGGGTTCAGATTTTTGAAACTTCTCTCCGTTTGTAAACGAATTCTATGAACAGGTGACTGTAGTTCAAGTTCAAGCATGGGCTGAAAATGTAACAATGTAGGTGTGCACGTGGGCGGATAGGCCAGAGAAGGGGGGGAGGTGATTCCAGCAATTACTTCTGAGCCAGTCTTGGGGGAACCTCTCTTTCACTGAAACTTCCTCATCCACAGAATCGGTTAAGTGACACATCATCAAATTATTTTGCATCTCAACATCTCAGAAATCTACCTTTTTTTTTTTTTTAATTTTAGTGGACAAAAGCTTAAGCAATGTCACACAGCTCTGAGTTACTTCCCTGTAGCCTAAATAAGGTTGGATTGCCTCCTCGGCCATTAGACCTTACACGTCGTTTAATTCTGCTAAGATGTGAAGAAAGCTCACCTGTCTGACTGGTGGTCTTAAGACGAATTTGGAGTGTTGACTCACACATATGCAGTATTTAACAGTCTTCATTCTGCAGACTGCATACTAGATTTCAGAGTCATTCATTAAATCCAACCCTGTTTTAAGGTGGGAGTGGTTGTGGAGGAGTAACCTCCCCTTTAACCTTGGGAAAACTAAAGAAAACTCACACTTGACTGACTTAATTTCACCCACAAGGCCTTATCTGAGGCATTTGGGGAAAACGAGCACTCACTTTGGAAACATGTTAAGGGGGTGGGAGGGATGCTGGAAAGACAGAATTGACTTCACGGTT
Organism: Dugong dugon; assembly: GCA_030035585.1. NCBI lineage: Eukaryota > Metazoa > Chordata > Mammalia > Sirenia > Dugongidae > Dugong > Dugong dugon. Next base: position 3,370,424 of record CM057473.1, on the reverse strand, counting down.
TACTCTCCACTACTAACCTAAAGGTTGATGGTTCAAACCCACCCAGCAGCATTGTGGAAGAAAGACCTGCTGGTGTGCTCTGGTAAAGATTGTCATTGCTGTTAGTTGCCATAGAGAGGATTATGCCTCATGGAGACCCTATGTAAAGATTACAGCCAAGAAAACCCAGTGGAGCAGCTTTACTCTGTAACACTCAGGGTTGCCATGAGTGGGAGTCCACTCAACAGTGATGGGTTGACAGTTGGCAGCTAAGTGTCTGTTTCCTCGAAGGGGAGGCAGGAAACAAACAGCTCTGTGCACCAGCCTCTTCCAGGGAGGAAGTCCTCATTCCTCCTGGTCACAGGCTTTTGTGATATGTGAAAGTCTGCCGTGGCCTTCTGTCAATTCGATGCCTGTGTTTGCTTCCCTTGTGTCTTGACAAGAGACAGAAAGAAGAGTGAAAATTAACAACTAAATCAAAGCCAGCCCACGTCCTCCTGGGCGGATGGGGGGACACCTGTATTTCTAGGAGATTAGAAAGCAACAGTTCCTCCTGCAACCCCAGCTGTCACCTAGATGCGACCATAATCTCAAAACCGTCTCAGAAAGAGCGAAGAGCCACAGGGAGGAGGAAGGGCCTGGTGGTGCTGGATGTTGTCTTTCTTCCTCTCTCTGCTTGTGGGCGGGAGAAAGCCCCGGTGCCTAATGGGAAAGAAGCGCTGTATGTGAGTTTTCATTTAACTGAAAAACTCACACCCCATTGCGCCTTCCAGAACTGCTAAAGATTGTGCCTGAATTTAGTAAGGGTATGCGGGACTGGCTTAGACATCCGCAAAATACTTCAAGTTGTCTGCCTCCATGTAGCATCTTGCTGGTCACTGTGCCAAGCAAGAGAAACAGACACGCTCCTTATAAGGAGATTATATCCTAAAATAGCATCAGCAGGTACTCAGGAGTCCTGCGGGACACAAGAGATAAAAGATGATTATATACCGTGTCAACAGTGCGAAGCTGAACCTCTCGACACAGATCTATGACAGTGTATCCCACAGGCACAAAGCTTAGGTTTAGAAGTGTATGTTGAGGAGCAGGGGGTTGACGTAGGGTGGGATGTGATTTTTTCAGACGTCTGCAGTGTCAGGCCATGCCTGCAAAGGAGCTCTCTGATTGACCCCCTCACTTGTAGTGAGCTGGAGCAGGCTTTTTGTAGAATGATCACGTTTAAGCTGTTCTTTGAAGGGGCTGAGGGTGTTAGGCAGGCTTCTTAAGAAACGGTACACCACGTCTCAGACGCAAGATGAGAAGGAACGCGTGGCTCACTGCCAAAGAAGTTCCCTGCACCAAACCAACCAACTTTCAGTCCCAGTGATCACAGAGAGCAGAACCTAAGGGGAAAATACACAAGGCCCTAAGAAATTATGTTGCTATTATGTGTGCTGGAGGCCAGGTGAGCAATCAGTAAACAGGTTGAAGGCACCGTGGGACTTACCTCACCCATAGTGCTGGTCTATTCACAGGTCTTCTCTAACGGGGACTTGTGACACCAGGTGTGAAATATACAACTTAGACAGTGAGTGTGGCCATCAAGGGGGAGTCTCCACCCCAAACAGGGAAGAGGTTTTAATTTGCCCAAGTTCAGAGTATGAGCAACAATGCTTCCATGGTGCCCAGCTAGTTTGGGGGTTTTCATCTTGCCCAGGTCTGCATAGGATGCTGCCTGTGAGCTGGCAGTCAATACCCAGTGCTTCAGCCTACCAGCTGGACCTCCTAGAGCCTCCTGCTGTGTTCAGGAAAGCAGGCCAGAGAGGAAGCCAAGCCAGAAGGACATTTTTTCCCCCAACACACAAGGATACTTAATGAACTTGCCAAGAACAAGGTGATGGTTAGAACCAAACCAGACCAGCTGCCGTCAAGTCGATTCTGACTCATGGTGACCCCATATGTGTCAGAGTAGAACTGTGTTCCATAAGGCTTTCAATGGTGTGATCTTTCAGACGTAGGTCACCAGGCCTTTCTTCCGAGGTGCCGCTGGGTGGATTCGAACTACTAACCTTTCCGTTTGTAGCTGGGGTTAGGAAGAGCTGTTAAAGCAATGCTTTTGGTCACTGTGGCATACAGAGCATCTGCCGGGAAAGCACCTTTCCTCCACAGGTGTCTTCTTGCTCAGTCACTGCCCCTCCCTCTCGGCACACTCAGTAAGCATTCAACAAAAAGATGACATTAAATAAAGAAGGCTCAGGAAGCAACAGAGGGAAAAATGCCATATTTTCCTAAAACACAAATTCACTTTTATCGAGCAGGTTTTGGTTGTAGGAAGAGTCATTTGAAACATTGTTTTTGAGCACAGTCCAGGTTATCCCATCAAATATAACATGTGGGAACTGAGCAGCAAGAAACTCCTCCAGACCGACATCCAAACTGGTCTTGTTAACTGCGGAGAAGCTACAAATTAACTTTCAACTACACCCAAAATAAACCCTGAAATGCCTGATCAAAAATTCAGTCAAGTTCTTTCTGCGCACGCAGGTTTAACAGCTCCATCAGAAAATGTTCCCCGTTGCCTCCTGCTGGTGTTGACAAGCCTGGCCCTGAGCTCTGACCAAAAAAAATCCCAAATCATGGCAACCCGTGTGTGTCAGAGTAGAACTGTACTCCATAGGGTTTTCAGTGGCTGATTTTTTGGAAGCACATGGCCAGACCTTTCTTCCAAGGTACCTCTGGTTGGACTCGAACCTCTAACCTTACAGACAGCAGCTGAGCACATTAACCATTTGCAAGCCCTTCAACGCCGCAGGCTACATGATGCTCAGCGGAAAAAGTCCTGGATTGAAAGCAGAGGGACTGCACTTCTCCTTTATACTTGGTCTTCCAATGTGGCCACAGATGGCAGAGCCTGCAGGTGGCCCGCAGGTGGGTCACTGCACAGGACAAAGGCCACAGGCACCAATGTCATATATCTGAGTCCCTCGGAATGTCAGTGGGGCAAAGGACCTTAAAAGCCACCTGTCCACCCTCCTCCCTACATGGATAAGGCAGCTGAGGCCCAGGAAGGCTAGGAGACCCGCTCAAGGCCACCCAGCTAGTCGGAGGCAGCAATGCCTGGGAGCAGTGCTTGCTTTGGGTGGGGGAATCACAAGCTGTACCTGCTTTGGGTGGGGGGGTCACAAGCTGTACCTGCTTTGTGGGGGGGGGGGTCACAAGCTGAACCTGCTGGGGGAGTCACAAACTGTACCTGCTTTGGGTGGGGGGGTCACAAACTGTACCTGCTTTGGGTGGGGGGTCACAAGCTGTACCTGCTGGGGGGGTCACAAACTGTACCTGCTTTGGGTGGGGGGGTCACAAACTGTACCTGCTTTGGGTGGGGGGTCACAAGCTGTACCTGCTTTGGGTGGGGGGTCACAAGCTGTACCTGCTGGGGGAGTCACAAGCTGTACCTGCTTTGCGGGGGGGGGGGGGGTCACAAGCTGTATCTGTTTTGGGGGGGAACAAGCTGTACCTGCTGGGGGGGCACAGGCTGCTTCCTTGGTTTGTCCTGGTGGGGCTGACATTTCCTGGACACAGGAATTTCAGCAGGAGGTTCCCAACCCAAACAGCCCCAGATGACAGGGCTCTGGCCTCTTCCAGCCTCTCTGCTCAGCCCTCTGTGGGCCGCCGCGTGTGGCATCAGGAGAGAGACAGCCTGGGGCCAATCCCCTGCCAGCTGAGCTGGCTGCGGTTGAGCCACCTGAACATCCTCTGGTAGCCTCACCCCCCTTGCCCTGAGGGAAGCCGGGATTGGTGACAGGGAGCGTCAGGCACACCCCTTCGAGAGCTGCTCTGATGGTTGCACGTGTGTCATTAGGGTTTCAGAAACCAACTTCTTCCAGCTGACAAACAGGGACAGGAAGGCAGGAGGGGACAACGTAAGGGACTTTCTCTTTCTTTGGGGCCTTTTAGCATTTTCACATAGAGACTAAATGTGCTGACTGCTGGATCCTGATGTTCTCAACACCCCAGGTATCTGGCTGCTTGGTGTTTTTTCCATGGATCTGAGACATTCTCCTCCCCAGCCACCGGGGCTGGCTGCCAGCCAAAGCCCTGGGGTAGGGGAGAGACACCTGACGTGGGCCTGCACCTGGAGGGAGAAGTAGGCAGCGGGCCCAGGAGAAGTATTCGCTGTAGGTCTCAGCACTGGGATCCAGAAGGGCTATCATGTCCCAGAAGTTTTTACATGATGTACGTGACTCCTCAGAGGTTGACAGAGTAGTACAGCCAGGAGACAGCAAAGTAACAAGGTCCGGTCAGAACACTCATCTCCCGGGTCAAACAAGAAAGAAAGAAAAAGAAAAGCCAGCTCAGCTGGGGGCGGTGGTGGGAAAGGAGCCAGGCTGGTGATAAAACAGTACCACTATTAATAAAAATAACAACGGCATCAGCAAGAGCGAACACGGTGCTCATCGGTTGCCAGGCAGAGTCTAAGCATTTCACATGTGCCTTTGCTTCCTCCTCCTCCTCTCTCAGGGCAAGACTGTGCCCCCCACCTGTCCTCTCTCTCCCCCACACCCAGCTCTAGCTGTTCTTGAGTACTAGTTAAAACATGTCTCTCCCGGATACCCGGCTAACTCAGACCTGGAACCACTCCCGAAGTCCACCTTTCAGCCAAAGATTAGACAGATGAGACAGGCCTATAAAACAAACAATAACCCATGTGAGGAACAGGCTTCGTAGTTCAATCACACGTATAAGACCAAATGGGCAACACCCGCCCAAAAGCAAAGACTAGAAGGCCGGAAGGGACGGGAAAACATGGAGAACCCAGGGTGGAAAGGGAAAGGGGCAGAGTGCCGACACATTGCAGGGATTGCAACCAGTGTCACAAAACAATTTGTGTATAAATTTTTGAATGAGAAACTAATTTGCACTGTAAACTTTCACCTAAAACACAACAAAATTAGAAAGAAAAAAACATGTCCAGTCAATGCGCTAAGGAGGGTTTCCACAAGCCCATCACGTGACAAGTAGACGCGGCACTTAATTCCTCCTCTTCTGAAGCTGAAGTCCCCTGAGGCCGTGTGGTGACTTTGTAGGTCTTTTCACATGTAGCTTTTTGGTGCAGTTGTGCCACTTTGAATTTTCAAAGTTCCCAGGCCTAGTGGTGGCTGCTATCAGGGAATGAGGGAGTGAGATATTGGTCAGGGATTGTGGGTGGGGCAGAGGATAGACTTCACCAACGTTTCAAGACACTAAGTGTCCCTGACACCCCCCGGCCACCGTGACAGGAAGTGCTCGCTTTTCTGGTAGTGATCTTCAGGTGTCGTCCAAAACAGGTCTTAACAGAGTTCAGCGTCGAATCCCTGGGTGGTGCAAATGGTTAACACACTTGGCTGCTAGCAGAAAGGTTAGAGGTTCAAGTCCACCCAGATGCCTCAGAAGAAAGGTCTGGCAATCTGCTTCCAAAAAAATCAGCCACTGAAAACCCTACGGAGCACAGTTCTTCTCTGACACACATGGGGTTGCCATGAGTCGGAATTGACTTTAAGGCAACTGGTTATAAAAAACAGAGATGAGCGGACGAGGAATCAGTAAAGAAGACTTTGGAGACGATTTGAAAACATTTATCTGCCTAGCTTTCCAATCAAAGGAGTTTTGTTGTTGTTTTGTGTTTTGTTTTGCTGGCTTGCTTCTGGTGGTTTTCCTGGTAGCTGACCTCTCTGCAGCCCTGGTTATCCACACCACAGTCTTGTGCTGTATCAGGCAGCGTCACGGTATAAGGAGTTAAACCAGCTCTCTCACTGTACCCACCACCAGTGAAGCAAAATCAATAAAGCTGGCCATTAGGATGCACTGATCAATAGACAACCTTGCAGTTCACTCTTGATGGTAGCATCCACGCTCCTTGGGGCTGTAAACGCATTAGAAGGTGCCTTCTGTATGTTATATTCACACAGCCATCCACGGACCCACAGTAACTCTGCAGGAAGCTCGCAGCTTTGAGACAAGCTGTCCCTGGGAGCGTGTGAGGGAAGGTGTGTTGAAGCTGGGCTGGGGCTGGCCGGCCGCGGTCCCGGGGAGTCAGGAGAAGGAAGAGGCTCACCTCCTTTGCCCTCATCTCCTCCACCCCCGGGAGCCTGTGGTGTGTCCAGGTGCGATCAGATATCAATCTTCTCTTTCATCCTCCCTGTCTGCCTCCTATTTCTTCTTCCCTTTAAACCTGTCAGCACATTGCCCTTGTTGGTTGTGCCATGTGACCTTGGACTGGCTACTCTTGCAGTCTTGGTCTTCTCACCTCTAAGATCAGGGTAACAACAGGACCCACTTCAATGGGAGTTAAACGAGACAGTGCGTGTAAGCTGTTCAGCACAGCGCCCGGACCGGTAGGTCCTCCATACCATTGCTGATGTCGTTAGGTGCTGCTGAGTTGGCTCTGACTCACGGCAACCTTGTGTATAACAAAAAGCAGTGTTGCCTGGTCCCGTGCAATCTTCATGGTCATTGGTTGTATGTTTGAGCCCACTGTTGCATCTACTGCGTATTTTAAGTCCTTTCCAAGCCAGGGCTCATCTTCCAGCACTGTGTCAGACAGCATTCTGCTGTGATCCAGGGTTTTTATCAGCTTATCCTGGAAGCTGCGCTGAGACCCGTCCACCATGGGTGACCCTGCTGCTGTTTGAAATACCAGTGGTAAAGCTTCCAGCATCACAGCAACATGCAAGCTACCGCAGTATGACAAACTGACAAACAGATGGTGGCCATAAGCGTTAGTTATTGTCATTGTGGTTTCAAATGTTGTTGTTGTTTCTACTCACATAACTTCCTCCATTGGCTAGAAGTACATGATTCACATCATAACACATGCAGACGATGATGGTTTAAGAAAGCGCTGGTGCGCACTCAATCATGCCCAAGTTCTCTCGCAGTTCGTCAATAGGGCCCATGACAACATCCGCTGACACCATTCGAAGTCCATTCGAATGAGCAAAACTGCCTTCCAGCCCTTCTAGTGCTACCTTGGTGTTTCTTGAGGGGCTTCTCTTAAGGAGCTCTGTGCTAAGCTGAGAGGACAGCGGTGGCTCAGAGGTAGAATTCTTGGCGAGCCACCTCATGTGCAGCTACCACCTGTCTGCCAGCGGAGGCTTGAGCATTGTTATGATACAGAACAGGTTTGCTACCAAGACGGACTAGGAAGAAAGGCCTGGTGATCTACTTCTGAAAATCAGTCAGTGAAAACCCTACGGATCGCAATGGTCAGATCCCAAACTGATCACGAGGATGCGTTGTGCACAGGGTCACCATGAGTCGGGGGACCTACCCGACGGTGGCTCACAACAACATATTAAGCTCATCCTCCAGTCTTGGCTCTCGGCCCCGCCAGGACGCAGGCTGCGGTGCCAAGCCCGTATGGAAGCCGGACGCTTCTCCAAGGTGGGTGGGGGAAGGCAATGGGGTTCTTTGCTCCCCGCTGATTGACTAACACACAATGGGTTCTTCAGAAGCCCCTGCATTTCAGCTGTCTTGGCCACCGCGGCCACAAGCTGACTAGATGTCATTCTCCACCAGCAAAGCGTCAGCTCAGGACAGATCCAGGCGGTAGCAAGCGGGTTGTGGTGGGCAGCACAAACAGCAGCCTGGGGTGCATGAAGTCACTGCCTGACCTCATCTCTGCACATGGACGCTGAATGAGGCTCAGTCAGGCCAGGAGCGCCTCTGGGCAAGGTGCTGGGCTTCTCTGCCGGGGGGCTGGAGGGCACTGCAGGCCCCTTCCAGACAGTCGCTCCTTTGTCCGGGAGTCGTTTGCTGGGCATCTACCTACTAAGTGCCAGGACAGCAAGTGTTTCTCAAAACAGTGTTTTTAGTCATCTGAACTCAAGGGGTGGTGTTAAGAGTCAACGCGCTCCACTGCTAAAAGAAAGGTTGGAGGTTCAAATCCATCCATAGGTGCCTTGGAAGAAAGGCCTGGTGATCGACTTCCAAAAAATCAGCCATTGAAAAACCAGTGGAGCACAGTTGAACTCTTACACACGAGTCGGAATCCACTCGATGGCAACTGATTTTAAACTTGGGGGGCGGGGCGCCTGTGTTAGTTTCCTAGCACTGCCATCACAGAGAACCACAAACGGGGTGACTTCTAAGGACAGAAGGTTATTGTCTCACAGTTCTGCAGACGAGTAGTCCAAGCCCATAGCGTCAGCACTGCTGTGTTCTCGCTGAAGGCTCTCGGGGAAGCATCTGCTCATCTCTCCCGGCATTCCTCGGCTTGCCGCTGCAGCGTAACGCAGCCTTCACACGCCGTCCTCCCTGGGTCTCTCTGTCCGTGTGTCTCTTCTCTTTTCCACCATCCAGATGGGATGAGGATTCACGCTACTTTACGGCATGTTGTCGTAACTTGCGTTGGGAGGCCCTGGTGGCGCAGTGGTTAAGAGCTCAGCTGCAAACCAGAAGGTCAGCAGTTCAAATCCACCAGCCGCTCCTTGGAAACTCTGTGGGGCAGCTCTACTCTGTCACATGGGGTTGCTATGAGTCAAAATTGATTCAACGGCACCTAACAACAACCTCCGCATCTATAAAATGGGTATAATAAGAGTGTTTACCTCACAGGACTGTGGTAAGGGTCAAATGAGGCACACAAGCACTCAGCTGAGCCCCTGGAACCATTTTTATCAGCCGTTACAAGTGCAGACACACTCACGCAGCAAATCTTGTCTTCCTCCCCTTTGGAGCACAGGCATTTGGGACAGTGGAAGGGACAATTCCCAGTCGGTTCACTTATTTACCTTGGAGACTGTGTGACGGCCCCCCTGAGGAACCCAGCGTTGACAACACACACGTCTGCAGTTGTCGCTGTTGTTTTGCCTTAAGTAAACCTCCAAGACGAGGCAGTGGTGGCTCAGTGGTAGAATGCTTGCCTTCCATGCAGGAGACCTGGTTCAAATCCTGGCCGATGCACCTTATCCATCTGTCAGTGGAGGCTTGAGTGTTATTTGATGTCAAACAGTTTTCACCAGAGCTTCCAGACTAAGACAGACTAGGAAGAAAGGCCTAGCGATCTACTTCTGAAAATCAGCCAGTGAAAATCCTATGGATGACAACGATATGATCCACAGCTGATCATGGGGATAGAGCAGGACTGGGCAGCATTTCCCGTCATTGTGCAGGGGGTCATGCTCCATGGCAGCTGACAACAACAATGGACTTCTAGAAGTAGTAATAATAATAGGGGTAGTAGCAACAAGTTCATCCCCAGGGTTGATGTCACCCAGTGCAGTAATTCATTGTGTCTCCCCACCAGGGACCTCCTCCCGTACCAGACTGTACAGATTCCTTAATGTTGTTTGTGCTAATGTTACTTCTAAATTGTAATTCCCGTATATCACCCCTTCTTGTCCTTTAAGGACTACTTTATTCTCAAAAAAGTTATTGATATAGGTTCACAAATACTAATTACCACAATATTGTAGCTAAATCACCAGAAATCTGACAAAATCAGCCATTATAAAAACAGGGTAGCCAAAAACAACAGCGCGTGGTAGCACGTGCAGACGAAACCACGTGATTTGACGCGCCCTCCTAATAACGACAGCTCTGTGGAGCGCATTAGAAGGTTCAAGAAGTAAGTTAGCATAGAGTGTTAGCCTTGTAGGTATGTTGATATGTGTAAGCTGGGCTTACGAAAAATGTTTTTGTTGTTACAACTAACTACAGGGATAATTTTATAAAAAATAATATATTTCTGCTGAAACACTGCACAAAAATTTTATAGACATTTTGGTGGCACCCCCCCCCCCCGAGTGTCACCTGGTGTGGTCCACTCCCCTGTGCCCCCGAGTGACACGCGGTAGGTACAATGATACTGGTTAGCAGGTTTACTGAGCGTGTAAGGAGGTGCTATTTAGTGCCAGCTGCGCTAACGGCTTTCCAGACATGCTTGGGGTCAAAAAAAGGAAAGCAAAGGGAATTGACCCCAATGAGAAGGTGGGTGGGGTCATGGGGCTGGAGTGAGCTGCGCCCCCTTGAGCAGAATCCCAGTCTCAGGGTCTGAGGCCCTAGAGGTGGAAAGGAGGGGACACCGCTGTCTGACAGGTGCAGGTCTGAGACCACGGCTCTGACACCATGGGAGGGGCTGTCACCTGGACCTAGAAGTCTGGTGACACTGTGTAAGTAGCCTGGGGTCACAGCCACTGAGCACACTAGAGAATAAAGCACGCAAGCCTTGGAACGTGATCCCACATCACCCGAATAGGATAAAATAAAGGGGCTTTGTTTTCCGAGTAACGGCCGTACTCCCCCTCACACTGCCCTCCTTACACGTTATTAACGGGGTGTGACTGCTCACGGGACAAGGAATACACAGCGTTCCTTCATGTTGTCGCTGTCATTGGCTGCAAGTCTCTGGCACACGTTAGATTTCAAAATGAAACTATTCGTTTGAAAACTGCCTGTCTGTGGTGGGTCTTCAGAGGAGCGGGCCTGGCTCAGGGCAAGGAGGGATGACCGATACCCCGAGAGGCCTCTTCATGCACGTGTCCCTCACTCCCCCAAAACCTAGATGCTTAAATTTACTTTTAAGGTAAAACACACACACACACACACACACACACACACACACACGCACACACACACACAGAGAATTTTAAAAGAAGTCCCTTACGGGAATTTGTCCTCCATACATGGCCATTCCAAACCAGATGACCTTCCCCGACAGACAACAACTAAGACAATGTTAAAAAGTCTTTGGAAACACGATTTGCAGACTGTGGGTTCAGTCTTGCTGCCCCAGAGAGCGCTAGAAAGGGCTTCTGTAGGTCAGGGATACCGGGACAACTATTAGTTGTACCTGGGAAGCGCTGCAGAGAAAGACGTGAGGGAGACTTTGGAACCCGCTTCAGAAGCAAGTTAGTCATTGGTTTGTTTTGTTTTTAAGGAAAATCATTCCTTCGCTTCTGTGAGTACATATAATCACTTTTTAAAATAAATCAGGATATTAAATTTTATATAAAACCAAAAACCAAATCCACTGCCATCGAGTCAATTCTGACTCACAGTGACCCTACAGGACTAGGTAGAACTGTCCCAGAGGGTTTCCCAGGCTGTAATCTTTACTGAAGCAGACTGCCATGTCTTTACTGAAGCAGACTGCCCGCGGAGTGGCTGGTGCGTCCAACCACTGACCTTTCAGTTAGCAGCCGAGCACTTAAACACTGTGCCACCAAGACTCCTTCATTGTAAATCAATCAGACCATTTCAAAAAGAATCAAAAAGAAACAGAAACTGTCTGCCACTGTTTACAATACCCTGATGTATATCGTTACAGATTTTCTTCTGCGCAGCCCGCCAACACATCTCCTCACAGTCCTGACAGCACTGGGTAGGTGTCTCTTTTCAATCTGTGTGTATGTGTGTGTGTGTGTGTGTGTGTGTGTGTGTGTGTGTGTGTTTGGCTATTTTTTATTTTATATCTTTTTATGATTGTAGAGATAATATAAGATCATTATATAATTTCAAACATTATAAATAAATAAAATAGATATACAAAGTAAAAACCCCTCCCTGAATCCTTCTGTCGTAGCGTCACTCCCTGTGGATAACCTCATTGTATGGTTTTCCAGGTGTTCTTCTCAATGTTCACACCAAAAACAAATGTTTTGTTGTTCATTGGCTGATTTTTCAGAAGTAGATTGCCAGGGCTTTCTTCCAAGGAGCTCTGGGTGGACTTGAACCTCCAAAGTTTTGGTTAACAGTGAGTGTGTTAATCATTTACACCACCCAGGAAGCAGAAGTACACCTCGGCTTCAAGTGTGAGCTTCCTGTCTCTCTCTTTCTCTCTTTCTTTCAACTCAGGTCGGGTCTCTGACTTGCAGATAGCAATGATTATGCCCTTAGGATAACGCTGGATGCACAGTGCACGAACCAGTGGTGTGCTCTCCAAAAAAAAAAAAAAAGTGCTCTGACTTGTAGCATTTGCTCATTCCTGTGGTGTAAATACTCCCTCTGCGGCTGATTTCAAACTACCAACACAACGTTCCTGACCCTAGAGATGGGAAGAGGTGGCCAGTTGCTCTCGAGAGCCAGTGCAGTGGTCTCTGGGACACCACTACCCATGAATCCTCTTCCTGTTTGGGTTGAATCCCCCGTCACAGAAGGCAGAGCTTCCCTTGCCACCCTGGTGGCTAAAGGACACACGTATCCCTCTCCCGACCCCAGGCACCTACAGTTTGTCTCGTGGTCTATGTGAAGCCCATCAGACAACCCCACCCAGGACAGTGACTCCTGACAGCGAGACACACGGGTATGGGGCTTGCTAGAGAATATCGCGGCACCATCGTGCACCGTGGTGTGGAGGCAAGTGCTCTCTGGGCCAGGCAGTAGTGGAACCCAGCTGGGGTAGCAACAAGTGTCCAGAGGTGGTGGTGATGGTGGTGGTATCCAAACCAGAGTGTTCCTGTGACAGGATCTTGCGGGTCCCAGTGACCCCTGGACTCGGGTCCTCTGCCACCTCATTGATTCCATGAACTAGTCAATATCCTTCCATGAAGTCCTTTTCTGCTTGATTAGCCACTGTCACCAGCCCAGACCAGATACTTACAACAGGAGATGTGGCTGAAATACAGTGCAGACGTGGGCTGGCCACCGCCTGGTAAGGCAGTGGCTCTGAAAGAGGACGCTCGTCTGGACACCAGTGAAACTTTAAAAACAGGCACACATCTAGTCTCTACTCCCAAAGAGGTCTAGTCTCAGGTGGAGTCTGGGTATGCAGATTTTTTTTTAAACAGTTAATAGATATTTATTTTAGAAAAACAATCATTGTTTAAAGCAAGCTTTAACATCAGTTGTTAATAATAGCCAGAGTTTTGTGGCACTGAAAGCATTTATTGAAAAATATCGAGAGTTATTCTTTAAACTTTGAACCAAAACTATCCACTGAGGTCACCTTTTAGAGCAAATAACAGGTTGGCACACAAAATAAAGGATATTACCCGTGAGGATGGTGTCCCACTGAAAAACCACCTATATGAGACCAAAAGGTCGACAAGCACTGTAAAAGTATAGATGAGAAGACAAGGGGGCAGGGAAACTAGAGCACAGGAAACGGAACAACCGGAATGCAATTAAAGAGAATGTTGACTCATTGTGAAAAATGTAACAATCTGTATAGAAATCGTTAAATGGGAACCTAATTTGCTGAGTAAACTTTCTCCTAAAACACAATAAAATGTTATTTAAAAAAAGAAAAATATCGAGAGTGGAAAGGTAAATTTGATTCCACAAAAAGACATGTAGAAAAATATTCTTAGCAGCTTTACTCCTAGGTGCCCAAATTAGAAATAGTCCAAGTGTCTCTCAGCTGGAAAATGGATGAACAAACTGTGGCACACTCAGACAGAGTAATACTACACAGCCGTAAAAACAAACCAACGAAAAACCCTACCGATAGACATAGCCACACGCTGATGGAAAGAAGGTAAACACAAAGGAGTGCGCTCTGTATAATTCTGTGTATGTGAAGTTCACTAACAAACAAACCTAGTAATTGACACTAGAAGTCAGAATAAAGGTTATCTTAAAAGGGATATGCTCTTGGAAGGGGCATTATGTGGTATTGGAAATGCTTTCTATCTTGACCTTGGTGGTGGTTGCGTAAAAACCCACTGCCGTCAAGTTGATTCCAGCTCTTAACAACCCTACGGGACAGAGTAGAAGAACTGCCCCGTAGGGTTTCCAAGGCTGTAATCTTTATGGAAGCAGACTGCCATATTTTTCTCCTGTGGAGTGGCTGGTGGGCTCAAACAAACTGCTGATCTTTCAGTTAGCAGCTGGACACTTAACCACTGCACCACCAGGGCTCGTTGGTGGTGGTATAGGGGTATACATAATAAAACATCACCAACTATACACTTGAGATTAATACACTTTATGCAATTTATATATGTTAACTCTCAATAAAAAAGTAAATTTGATTACTACTATCAAGGAATGGTGGTACAGTGGTTAAGAACTCAGCTGCTAACCAAAAGGTCGGCAGTTTGAATCCACCAGCCACTCCCTGGAAACTCTATGGGGGCAGTTCTACTCTGTCCTGTAGGGTTGTTAGGAGTGTTATGAGTCAGAATTGACTTGATGGCAATGAGTTAGGTTTTTTTTTTTTTTTTTTTTTTTGGTATCAAGGAATGGATCATATTTAAAAGATAACCCAACTTAGTTTTTTAAAGTAAACCCAAGCCATAAGAGTATCTTAAGGTTAAGATATAATAAAATAGACATGCTGGTTTATTTTCTAAGATTTGTATCATATTTTACTAAATGAATGTATTAAACAGCTCCTTCTAATTTGATGGCTTGTTTTTCAGGTTTGATATTTTATATATGCTTTTAAAATTCCACAGGCAGGCACATCTTACTGAGAATGACTGAGTGAAGATACGGATACAAATTCAAAGGGACTCGATTTCAATGACTTGTCTGTTTTTTTTGTCTTTACTAGTCTCTAAACCAGAGGTGGTACGCTCGCTGGTAGCCTGTGGGTTGAAGGCAGCCACAGACGTACACTGTTTGTTTTAAATGAATTAGTTGCCAGCATTTGAAAATCAGGAAATTGTACATAAAAATTCAGGTTCTGAATTCTCTAGAAACATTGTAAGATATGGCCTCACTAGCCCCCTTCATGCACGGCCCAATGAGTTAATGCTGAGTGAGAACAACCCCTGAGGTCTCCATCCACCACTGTGTACCCCTGCCAACCTCACCTGGTCTTTGAGGCTTTGGGGCTTGAGATCCATACTCTAAACGAGCAAGCTGAGCTGTGCTGAGAAGTCCAGTCCCTTTAAACTGCACCCTTGTCTTCAAAGAGCTTGTAAAACTGTCTCCATTGGAAGGATAAATAGGTGATGCTGGTTGTCAGCTGCTGTCCAGTCCGCCCTTGATTCATGGCGACCCCACGCACAACAGAATGAAATACTGCCCAGTCCCGAGCCATCCCAATGGCTGGTTGGGTATCTAACCATTGTGATCAGAGTTTCCATTGGCTGGTTTTTGGAAGTAGATTGCCAGGCCTTTCTTCCTAGTCTGTCTTAGTCTGGAAACTCTGCTGAAACTTGTTCAGCATCACGGCAACATGCAAACCTCCCCTGACAGAGGGGTGGTGGTTGTGCTTAACCTGCATTGGCCAGGAATTGAACAGTGGTCTCCCACAGGGAAGGCGGGAATTCTACCACTGAACCACCTTCGCCGCCAAATAGGTGGTGCTGGTGACATACGCAGAGCCCTGGTTGCGCAGTGGTTAGAGCGCTCGGCTGCTCACCAAAAGGTGGGCGGTTCTAACCCACCAGCCGCTCCACGGGAGAAAGATGTGGCAGTCTGCTTCCGTAAAGACCGCAGGCTTGGAAACCGTATGGGGCAGTTCTCCCCTGTCCTATAGGGCTGCTATGCGTTGGAATCAACTGCACGGCAACGGGTTGGTGACAGAAGGCGAACTGATAAAGACCAAAAGCTGGAGGCTCACTTTCGCTTTCTCACTGATTTTCTGGGGCAAGGCCTCTCCAGCATCTAAACTCGGCTTTTTGTGATTTAACGCTCTTTACAACCGAATCCAGTTCATCACGCCAGTCTTGGACCTTACTTGTGGTTTCAAAGTCACCTGGAGCCCACAGACCTCCTGCGGGCGGCAGAGGGTGAGGCAGGTTTCAGGGGCTGGCTGAGGGAGAGTGGGTATAAAAATTATGGGGGCTTTTTATTTCACGAGGTAAATCTCAAGCCACTGCACAATGATCTCAACCCCACTAAGAAGGATGAGAAGCAAAAGTCCCTTCTGATTTGGGAGCCGGCACTCAAGAACTACCCTGGGAATACCAATAACAGGTTCAGCCGAGAATAGCTGCAATGCTCCCGGGCGGGGCAGGGAGCCCACGAGCTCCGTCTCTGATGATGCTGTTTTTCCCTCTCACATTAATCCACTTCTGGCCATGTTTCCGCAGGCAGGGCTGTAAACTAAAAAGGAAGGAGACAAGAAGGAGAGCACGTTACTGCCAGTTTTCTGATGTTTATTTTTATTGTTTTCATAAGTTACACGTTTTTTTTACCTTTGCCTGACTCTTGTTTATTGTGCTTTAGGTGAAGGTTTACAGAGCAAATTAGTTTCTCATTAAACAATGAATACATATATTGTTCTGTGACATTGTTTGCCAACCCCACGAGGTGTCAACACTCTCCCCTTCTCGACTTTGGGTTCCCCGTTTCCATTCGTCCAGCTTTCCTGTCCCCTCCTACCTTCCCGTCCTGGCCCCTGGGCTGGCGTGCCCATGAGTCTCGTATACGTGGTTGAGCTACTTGTATTATTGTTTGTTTTATGGGCCTGTCTGGTCTTTGGCTGGAAGTTGACATTGTCTCTCTTTTAATACAAGAACCCAATGCCACTTGCCTTTCTCTCCTGGAGAGTTACGGGGACTTACAAAGTCTGGAAACAATTTGCTTCAGTTGGCAGGTGGTGTTGTTATTGTCAGTTGTCATCAAGTTGGCTCCGACTCTTGGCGACCTTATGTACAACAGAACGAAACATTGCCCAGTCCTGCGCCATCTTTATGATCTGTGATATGCTTGAGCCCATTGTAGTTGGCAGAGGTAGCGTGTGTCTAAAAGATGCCTCAGCTTCAAAGCCCAGGAGACCTCCAGCCCCGACTGTCTCCTACGTTCAGCCCAGTGTTCACAGTGTTGGCCCGCACACCACACCCATAAACACAGCCTTGGTTATTGCAAAGACTGCCTGCCTCGCTCCGGCCAGGTCTACTGCTCGGGAGGTGGGGTGGGGGGCAGCGATTGGCCGCCTACCAGGGCCTTTCGGGTTCCATCTCAAGCTACCACTTGGGGTTCTAGTTACACAACATCTGTGAGGCCACCCTGGGCCCCCTGTGGGCCTACGGACGGTCTCCTTAGACAAGTAGATATTATTTATATCATAAAATGCAGACCAGATCACACATTGTCATCTCAGTGCTGTGAACAGGCTCACGGCGGTGCAAGTCTATCTTCTCTTACAATAACCTTCTACTTCGGTAGAAATGAAGTGAGTGAAATATGTGACTATCTCAAACACTTGCTGTTGTTGGGTGCTGCTGAGTCAGTTCTGACTGATAGTGAACCCATGGGACAGGGTATAACTGCCCCATTGGGTTTTCTTAGCTGTAATCTTTACAGGAGCAGATCGCCAGGTCTTTCTCCCTTGGAGCCACTGGGTGGGTTCAAACCATCAACCTTTTGGTTAGCAGCAAGCTCTTAACTGTTGGGCCACTAGGACTCCTTGGTAATTTCTCCTTCTTCCATTGAAGGTTGAGTCCCTCCAAAAAGCAAATACACTTGTCACCACATGTGTCACATTCTGTTGAGAGATTTTCCTTGACATCATCAGGCTGGGACCAAATCCCTATAGCATAAAGAGTGCCAAACGCTCAGTAATCCCAAACTCCATGGCCTGTCATTGAGACCCCACAGCCTGCTGGCCCTCCACCCAGCTCGTCACTCCCTCACAACTGCTCACACCTTGAGCTCTCCTGCCTCCTCCACCTCCCCTGCCACCTGGCCGCCTGGTGTGCTCTCTTCATCCGTCACAATCCTGCAGACTGCAAGACTTGGTTCAGGCGCCCCTTCCTCCCTTCAGCCTCCCTTGGTGGCCCAGGCAGCAGTGACCGCCTTCTCTTCTGCATCTCCTCTGGATCAGATCTAACTCTGCTTGGTACCTTCCACCATGCCTGTAGGTGGCAGATCCTGGGTACACGTGAGGAGAGAAGGAAAAGGAGGAACGGAGGGCTGGGAGGAGAGAGGTAGACAAGGAGGTTGGCCATTAGAATCAAGTAAAAAAAAAAAGTCATTGTCATCAAGTCGACTCTGACCCATGGTGATCTAATGTGTTACAGAGGAGAACTGTGCTCCACAGGGTTTCCTTTACCGTCACCTTTATGGCCTTTCTTCCATGCGCTGATGGGTGGGTTCAAACTGCCAACCTTTAGGTTAGGAGTCAAGCACAAACCATTTGTGCTGTCCAGCGTGCAATCTTAATCTAGCTCCTCTGATTGCTTGTTCAAGCAGAAAAATAAAACCATTCCAGAAATTAAACAATTTCCCAGCTTTCTAAAGAATTTCTATAGTGGAATTTAAATTGTTGTTGTTAGCTGCTGTGAGTCACTTCTGACTCACAGCGACCCCGTGCGCAGCAGAATGGAATGTTGCCTAGCTTCGTGGTCGTTGGTATGCTCGAGTCTGTTATTGTTGCGGTCGCTGTGTATTCTGAGCACCTGCCAACTCAGGGGACTCACCTTCCAGCACTGTATCAGACAGTATTCTATTGTGATAGGATTTTCATTGGTTAATATTCAGAAGTAGATCATCAGGCCTTTTCTTCCTACTCTGTCTTAGTCTGGAAGCTCTGCTGAAACCTGTCCACCATGGTTGACTCTGTTGGTATTTGAAATACCAGTGGCGTAGCTTCCAGCATCACAGCAAACACACAAGCCTCCACAGCACAGGAGCCCTGGTGGTGCAGTGAGTTAAGATCTCAGCTGCCAACTAAAAGGTCAGCAGTTCGAATCCATCAGGCACTCCTTGGAGGCCCTATGGGGCAGTACTGCTGTGTCCTATAGGGTCACTATGAGTCGGAATTGACTCGGCAGAATTGACACAACAAGAACAGTTCCACACCTGAGCCAGAAACACCACATCAGAAAATTTGCAGCATTCAACCAACTTAAAATCAATTCCAACTCGAGAGAGTGGTTGCTTCAAGTTACGACTTTTACAGAACTGTTGTTGTGTGCAGTCGAGTTGATTCTAACTCATTCAGACCCTACAGGACACAGTACAACTGCCCCACAGGCTTTCCAAGGCTGTAGTCTTTATGGAAGCAGACTGCCACATCTTTCTCTCCAGGGGTGACTGGTGGGTTCAAACCACCGACCTTTCGGTTAGCAGCCAAGTACTTAATTACTGTATCACCAGGCTCCTTTATAGAACTGGGAAATGTTGCTTAAAACTGGCAAAGCATTAGGTGAACCTATCAGAAATTGAACTGCTTTAACCTCTTCCTTCTATTTTCTTGCATGATCTTCAAAACTTTTCTTTAGAAATCCTTAATATATATATATATATATACATACACACACACACACATATATATACATGTATATTCCCATATCTTATTTAATGTAAAGTAAACTAAAATAACAACCACCAACTCTCACTTATAGGTAATTCAGATGAACTAAATTATAACAAATTCAGTGGCGTCATGCTTGAATCGTGAGTGCAGAGACACAGCAGTAGGTGGCTCAGAGCCAAGTCTGGTCCTGCATGACAAAGCCAACAGCCAACGTTACTTATAACTGCCAGGACCTTGCTCGTGTCTTCTGAACAAGTCTGCTAACTCACAATAGCGATATAATTTTTGGCCCGGCAGGTGACACAGTTTTTTGTGATTGTTCCTTTTTTCTCCTTGTTTTTATTTATTTATTTTTTAACTGTAATACCCTTTATTTTCCAGAGCAGTTGTAGCTGTACAGAAAGTATAGAATTCTCATGTTCCTCTCTCCCCTGCCCACACCGTTTCTTCTATGAATAACATCCTACATTATACGATACATTTGTTACAATGGATGAACCAGTATTGGTGCGTTATTGTTAACTGAAGTCCACAGTGTTCATCTGGGTTCACTTTTTGTGTTGTACTGTTCTAGAGGTTTCGAGAAATGCATATGTCATATAGCCATCGTTACAGAATCGTGCAGAGAGGTTTCGCTGCTTTTAAAATATCTCGCGATTCACCTGTACGTCTCCACCACCCCTACCCACTGGCCACTGCTGATCTTTTTCCTGGCGCTGGAGTTCTGCCTTTTTTAGATCCTTGTTTTTATTTTAATCACCTTTCCACCAGGTCTTGGGAGGCACCCTGGATGCCTGTGTTCGTGGTTTGCACCCACACATGTGTACACCTAGCTCCTTGTGTGGGAGCCCCTGGGTAGCTACACGTTGACTAAACAGAAATTTCTCATGTTTTCCGGAGCTGTGGTGAGACTTTGTGCCTTTCTCCGGAGATCACACTCTTCTACATCCGTCCCCACCAAATGCAGTGAAAGCAGCATTTTCTTCACGAGTTCCTGGAAAACACCACTCGGAAAAGGCATAAACTGGGCAACCTCCATCTGACCGATTAGCTTCACCTTTAAGGATTTTCCCAAGAGAGCAAATGGGCATATTACTTGGTTACACTGAAGCACGTTTTATAATAAGAAAAAGCTGGGAACACCCTAAATGTCAGAGAACATGAGGTGGGGTGGAATAATTATGATATGTAGTCAGGAGACGGAACTCTGCGCAGTCACTGCAGGAAATGTTAGGAGAATATTAACTGTTAGGGGAAATAATCACGATGCAAGCAAAAACGTAGGTTACAACAGAGCGATTCCAAATACCTACGTCCATGTTAACCCTGGCTCTCTCTGCTGGTTGTAGTAGGAACATTTTTGCTTGTTTCTCTTCATACATATTTTCTAAAAGATCTACGGTGAGAATGTATTCTTCTAGTAATTTAAAGAAGAAGGGCTAGCCACAATAAATTCTGGATTCCTTTTGCTCACAGCATCTTCCTTGTAGAGGCCAGACCCAGGTGTCCAGTGGACCCTGCAGTGGGTGCCAGGGAGGATTCAGGCTTGATGGGGGCTCCCAGGTAAGGCTCCTCCGTGGAGGATGGCCCGAGCTGGAGCTTTTCTGGAGGCAGCTTTCTGATGAAACATTTCCAGATTTTTACCTAGATCCTAGTTCATTTGATGGTCATACTTGTAAACTTAGTCTCCTCTTTAAAATATAACAATTTTAAAATGACATGTTAGAAGAATATTTAGTGACATAAGAAAATACTTATTTATTTGGTAGAGGAAGGAAGGTAAGAAACTGTATGCTCCTAACTGTACTTTTAAAAATTATGTGTGTGTGTATATCTGCTTCCACAAAGAAAACCCACGGAGCAGTTCTCCTCTGTCCTATAGAGTTGCTGTGAGTCTGAATCGACTCGATGGCTCACAAACAACCATATATATGTATATTCATTTATATTCATATATATACACACACACATACGATGGGTCTATTCATGTGCAAGATACAGAGGAAAAGTATATCTGGAAAACGCATCAGAATGATGAGGGTAGCTATATCAGTGTAGTGGGATTTGGGATGGTGTTTACATTTTTCTTTAGTTTTTCTGAATTTTTGAGATTTTTCTATTATGAATAGGAAATTATATAACTGTTATCTGTATAATTGTGTAATCTATATTACAATTATACAATATAGTTATATAGTATATTAAAATGTATAATATTTATATATAACATATGTAAATATAACTAATACAAGATTGCTTTCATAATCAGAAAAAAATACGATAACAAGTAGGCGTGTGGCTTTCCCAAAAGGCCCGAGAGCAGCAGGGAGGCTGAAATTGCAGAAAGCTCGGCAAAGCTCTTGGAGGAAACAGCCAGCTATGGATGGCCTATGGCTACTGTCCAAACTCCAGATACTCAACGTGGTTAATATGAATAGCATACAAGTAGCTAATGATACCACAAAGTCAAATTGATAATGATAGCATTTCTAAATTAGCTCAGTGAGAAGCTTGGCAACTCCTGCCCATCTAATGAATGGGTGTCAGAAAGGAAAGCCCTTTCTTTGTAAGGCTTCACGTTAAAATTAGCTGTCACCTTAGATGCACAAAGAAAAGGCAGAGGCTGTTCAGGCAACTGGTATCTTGCCTTCTCAGATCTGTGCCTGAGTAGCTGACAGAGAGGTAACAAGTGTAGCAGGCCCTAAGACTCATCATCCAAAACATTTTTAAAAAATAAAAAAATCCAGGAGAAAATACTTTCACACCTTAAAGTGATGGCTGTTGCTTCTCTGGGGTCGAATCGTTTTTCCTGGAGCAGCGACAAGGCAGCCAAATGGAAGGAAGATCGATGAAACAGCATCGTGGCAATAATGCAATGGATCCTGCCGTGGTCTTGAGAATGTAACTAGAAAGACAGCAGGAAGAAGACCCCAGACTTTGCCTAGAAACAAAATATCCAGCCTATTGTTGTTTTTTATTGCAGGACTTTGAGTAGAAAAGTAGTCCCACTTGTCAATCAGCTAAGTTGCAGGGCTAATAGATTCTGGTGTTTAGGGGGGTCAACACAGAATTTAATTTAACATCTTACAATGCGCCCACATGCCCAGAAAATGTAGACAGCTTGATAGGGTTCACTGCGCCAAAGAAGCAAGACCCAAACAGTGCATTAATGTACAGGGAAGAATAGCTGCAATCAGCCCCTGGTGAATTGGACAGAGGGCTTGGAGATGAAGCAATTATCAGCCATCGGGGATTAATAGTAAACTGTGAATACCAGGCTGTATATGTTAGGGGCAGAATATGTTGCCTATAGAGAACAACAAAGGACGTTTCTTACATTAAGTGAGATTAAACGTAATGGCCTGATTTACTCACAAAGGCAGAATTAAATTCAGATGGTAACTTCAAAGTGGACACATGAACACAGGCCACTGCTTACATTTACATATAGCTGGCATAGCTTGGCCCGCCACACAATAGGAGAAAGTTTCTTTGGCCACTTAAACAATTTTCCACTCTTCACTTTTTTTGTGAATTCTCACAGTATTTATTTCCCGATTGCATTTCGTTAATACGGAGGAGCTAAGAGTGATATTTGTTCATGGATGCTGTAATTTTTAATTCTTTCAAATTATGGGGAAAAAAGCTGCAAAAGGTCAATAAGAACAGTAGTTGTAATCAGATGGACACTCCCCCCCAAAAAAGTGAAATAAAATTTAAAAAAACCTGCTATAGTGACCCAGTGTCTTACTTTTTATCTGCCCTTAACTTAGGAACTCAGCGCATGAGATCTAAACTTGGCTTGTGTGAAAGGCAGCTTTCTCCTTACTGATGTCTGGATATTCGTTACCGTCCCGGAGTCCAACCAAGCTGTTTTTCAGCAGAGGCCAGTTCCCCCTTCCGTCTGTGCTGCCGAAGCCTTGCTGCACCATTCTCTACTTGCCATCTTGGAAAGAAAGCTCTCTTAAGAGGTCTGGGGATGTAAACCTGTTGAGGGTTTAGAGGTAATGAGGCATTTATTTACTGACAGAACTATCCATTGACAGAACTATCCATTGACAAAACTATCCCTGGGGAATGTAAAAGTACTCATGATTTGGATGAAAAAATCAGGTATACTATCTAAATCTAAAACCTGAGGGCATTTAAGCTCATAAAAAGTCCCTAGCAAACTTCATATGTAACATTTATAATAGCATAATAGTTGTATATTATACATTATATGGTTGTCAGGAGGGATCAGTCCCTGGGGAAGGACATCATGCTTGGTGTAGTCGAGGGTCAGCAAAAAAGAGGAAGACCCTCAACGAGGTGGATTGACACAGTGGCTGCAACAATGGGCTCAAGCATAGCAACGATTGTGAGGATGGCACAGGACCAGGCAGTGTTTCATTCTGTAGTACACGGGGTCGCTATGAGTAGAAACCGACTCGACAGCACCTAACAACAGCAACATGCATTATATGGAGTCCCTGAGTGGTACAAACAGTTAAGCACTTGACTGCTGTCTGAAAGGTTGATGATTCGAGCCTACACAAAGGCACCTTGGAAGACAGGCCTGGCAATCTTCTTCCGAAGAGTCACAGCCTTGCAAAGCCTGTGCAGCACTTCTACTCTGCACACGTGAGCTTGCCAAGAGTGGGAATCTATTTGCTGGCAACTAGCAACAACAACATAATTATATAATGTATACATTATATATTATACAAATGACTAATGAGCCTACTCTTTGAGTCAGAAACACTTCCAAAAAATTTTTTTAAATAGGTATAGCATAAGGACTTGAAGATTTATCACAAAGTTGCCTTTAATATTAGAACCAAGTAGGAATCAACAAAAATGTCCATCTATATGGGATTACTTTAACAAATTTTGCATTGTACATAAAATAAAATGCTGGGCAGCCATTGTAGTTCTCTGGATCTGAAATAGTCCAAAATGGTCTGAAATAATGGTCTGGATCGTTAGTTGAATAGACAGACCGATAATTAGGGAAAGATGCTCGTCCTATATTGTTGAGCAGTTGTAGAGTGCATGTATAGTATGATCCTAGTTATATACCACTGTGCAAGTGCATAAAGAAACGTCTGGCAAAACCTTGCCTAAATGTTAACAGTGTTCATCTGTGGGTGGTGGGATTTGGGTTGAATTTTACTTTTGGGGGTGTACTTACTGATTTTTAGTTCTTACAATTAAGAATTACTTTTACAATTAGAAAAAGAAATCTATTTTATTTTTGGAAAAGAATTATGCTTTTGAGAGGGTTCAGTGAGCATTTTGTAAGCGATTTTAAGGGCAGAAGCTGAGATCTTCTGAGATCAAAACAAAACGAAAGGTCACACAGATCCTTGGTCTCCTCCTCTCTGCAAGGCGAAATGTCCCGCCCTGTCCTCTGGGCGCCCAGGTACCTGGGCAGCTTCCTTCTCCCACTTGCCTTTTTCAAAGTCCTACCTCAGGTTTTGGAGAATTTATCTTTCTTTTTTTTCTTTCCCTTTCTTGTTGAGAGAGATTTTTCTGAGATTGATTTGCCCCTTAAAAGAACAGGTTGGACGCCCATCTCAAACCAACAGGTCTAGGGAAAGGGCTGGGAGAGGACCAGCGCCTGGGGAAGGGTTTGGTAAAGCTGTGGAGAGGCCCTCAGTTTTTAGATAAAGCTAACTACGGATTGTGTGCGGCTCTTTTTCGAGCAATTGGCAAATCAATGCCAGTGAATGCTCTGAAGTTTGGACACACTGAAGTGTCTGAGCCCTTGGTAATTTGCCAGACAGCAAGTGTGCAAGTGTGACTAAGAAAAATACCCCGACAACGGCCCTCCAAGCTGTGCGTGCTTTGCGCGCTTCTCTCCGGCCCTCAGCGCTGCGCTCTTGGGGTCCGGTTAGTTGTGAGAAGCTTCTCCGCAGGCTGAGGAGAAGAAGGAGAGTTTATAAGATGGGGGCGAACGAAACGCACTTCAGGTTTCTAAGGGTTGTTTGCTCCAGCTGAAGGGCCAAGATACCTTATTTTCCAGAAATGAATGACAGCCCGGAAGCCGACTTTCACACATGCCTTTACTGTGTGTTCCTGCGGGCACCTTTAGGCACGGTGTTTTCTGCCCAGTGACGCAGCTGGACCAAGCTGGGGCGGCAACTTTACAAAGTGACACCGTCTGCAGTCACCCGGGGGCTTGTTGTCAGCTGCCGTGGAGACGGCACGGCAACCTCACGCAGAGCGGAATGAAACGCTGCCGGGTTCTCCGCCATCCCCATCACCTTCCTGATTCATAAGGTTTCCAGTGACTGATTTTTGGAAGTAGGTCTCCAAGCCTTTCTTCCTAGCCCATTTTAGTATGACAATTCTGCTGAAACCTGTTCAGCATCGCTGCAACACACAAGCCTCCACTCCACTGACAGACGAGGGGTGGCTGCGCGCCCTGGCTGGGAATCAAACCTGGGTCTTTCCCGGATGCAAGGCGAGAATTCTACCCCTGAGCCACCAATGACTCTCTGCCATTCTCCCAGCACAAAGCACCAAATTAAAAAGAGAAAGATCTGCAAGCAAAACAAACTTGCTAAACTATTCAGAGGTGGTCTAAGGCAAAGGAAACACACCTCTCCCTTGATCACCTCAGGTGATTTAAAAAAAAAAACAAAACAAAACCGTCGCTGATTCTTAGCAGCCCTAAAGGACAGAGTAGAACACTGTCCCATAGGGCTTCCAAGGAGCAGCTGGTGGATTCAAACTGCCGACCTTTTGGTTAGCAGCTGAGCTCTTAACCAGTGCGCCACCAGGGCTCAGATGACAAGATAGCAAATTCCTGTTCCTTTCTTACCCCTCCCCTTTTTAAATAACCAATTAAAAACAATTTACAATTGCAACAAAAAAGAGACAACACTCAGGAATAAACTTAACAAGAAATGGGCAAAATCTATATGAAGAAAATTATAAAATACGCCAAAGGTTGCAATTTAGTCTTGAACAAATGGAAAGCTGCTTTCTTGAATAGTTCCTTCTAAGTAAAAATTTTTCCTAAGTTAATTTATCAGTTTAATGGAGCTCCAATAAAAATTCCAACTTTATTTTTTTTTATTTCTGGAGATAGACAAGATGAAATCATCTCCCAAAGGTGGAAACATACGTCAGGTCAGATATCTCCCCAAACAACCTGACCAGGGCTTCCAAAAAAGTGGCAACCGTTTACTTTTCAGACAAACAGAATAAGAGTAAAGAAAATTTCTAGGATCTTTACAGCTCACCCAGAACGCAAATGAGCAGTTTTAAAAAAACATTATTTAGTGTTTCTTTCTAATTATAAAAGGAATGTCAATGCGTATTCAATTAAAAACACTGAAATATATAGAGAAAGAAAACTGATACCATCTGAAATCTCACCTCCCAGGGATAACCATTGCTAACATTTAGGAGTGTTTACTTCCAATTTTTTTTTCTATGTATATATACTTAGAGCATATACTTTCATTTTTTTACAAAGCTGGAATCATATGGTCTGTATTATTTCATTTCCTGTCTTTTTGGTTGAATATTCCACCAAAGCATAAGGAAATACAGCGCTCTGAGAAATTCTAGTAATAGTAATAACGGAGCCCTGGTGGAGCAGTGGTTAAGGGCTCAGGCTGCTTAACCAAAAGTTCAGCAGTTCGAATTCACCAGCTGCCACTCCTTGCAAACCCTATGGGGCAGTTCTACTCTGTCCTTTAGGGTCTCTGTGCGTTGGAATCGACTTGATGGCAAAGCGTTTGGTTCTTGGTTAACGTAGATAGTAGTCATGCTGTGTTGTTGATTGTTGTCAGGTAGATTCTGACTCACAGCGACCCCATGAGTGTCAGAGTACAACTGTGCTCCATGGGGTTTTCACTGGCGGCTCTTGATGGCCACGCACTCAGAGCCCCCTGGAGCCCCTTCGCTGTCACCCACAGTCAGGGCGGGCTGACAGTTTAAGGTCCTCATCCGCGTCCTCTCACAGAAAGAGCAGGAAGACCAACCGCTGCACACAAAGGCCTGAAGTGCTGGTGTGCAAAGGTAACTAAGGATTGTCATCCTGTCCTGGGAGGGGCTGAGAGGGCGGCACCCACCAAGAACAACAGCCTGGGGCAGGATCTTAACCTAAGCCTGGGGCCCGGGTGTCCGGGTGTCCGGGGGGCGGGGGGTGGGTCCAGCATCTCAAGTGGCAGCAGGAGGGACCAGGGAGTGAAGGCCCAAGGGAGGAGGCCTGGGGCTGGTTCCTCAGGCAGCGGGCACAGGGTCGCAGCTCCGTGACTCTGTGCCGAGGCCAGCGGCTCTCATTCATTCTCCAGGCGGGGTGGGTGGCAGGGCGGCCAAGCCTCAGAGCAGTCCCCAGGGACGCTGCGGACTCTGCCGTGAGGCCCCATCAGTGACCCTCCCGCTGAGGGGTGGACAGGACCCAGCAAGTCAGAGTGTCCTTTGTGGAAATCCAGAAACAGAGTTAATACGAAATCTAGAATTACTAAGCATTCTATTTGGTGTCAGGTCAGATACATTTACTGCCACACTGTAGGTATATAAATACACCCAAAATGTGGCATTAAATGTTTCTAATTTAAAACCAAAGACCCCGGTGGCACAGTGGTTAAGCACTCAGCTGCTAACCGAAAAGTTGATGGTTCAAACCCACCTGCAGCTCCACAGGAGAAAGATGTGGCGGTCTGCTTCCTAAAGATTACGGCCTATGGGGAAGCTCTATGGGGCAACTCTACGCTGGCCTATGGGGTCACTATAAGTGGGAATCTACTTGACAGCAATGGGTTTAATTCAAAACTACAAAGATACGCAAAAAACACAGTGGCTGGGGATTATACTAGTCAGGCTTCTTCAGAGAAAATGTGCATACAGGTGTGTGTGTGTACAGGTGCATGTGTACAGGTGTGTGTGTGTATACAAGTGTGTGTGTGTTCAGGTGTGTGTTCCGGTGTGTGTGTACAGGTGTGTGTGTTCAGGTGTGCGTGTACAGGTGTGTGTGTGCAGGTGTGTGTGTACAGGTGTGTGTGTGTACCGGTGTGCATGTATAGGTGTGTGTGTTCTGGTGTGTGTGTGTACAGGTGTGTGTGTGTTCAGGTGTGTGTGTACAGGTGTGTGTGTGTTCCAGTGTGTGTGCGTACAGGTGTGCGTGTACAGGTGTGCATGTACAGGTGTGTGTGTGTACAGGTGTGCGTGTACAGGTGTGTGTGTGTTCCGGTGTGTGTGTTCCAGTAGTCCTCCGACGCCTCTCAGGTGGGCTCTGATGAAGTTGAATGCCTCTTTTTTGCTAGTTTTCATTATTATCGCCTTTTATTATCTGTATCTTTCTGAATCTGATCCTTACTTGTCTTTGGGGTTTGGAAACATTATATCTAAACTTACAGATAGATTTTAGTACAGACATACATAAAAAAACACACCACTCATAAAAATTTTCTCTAACGTTGAAGAAGAGCTGGACAACACTGGCATTTTATCAGTTGTGGTCCTAACTCCACTCGTGGAAGGTTCTGGATCATTTGGATTGTCCCTGGGAATGGGGATGTGTTTCTAGTCCAATTGGTGACAGTTGTCTGTAGGGTCCTTTTCTGTTTTTCTTCATATATTTCACGGTGACATCTCACTGCGTCCCGAATCTGCCCACTGACTTTAGCAAAGCAATCAGCGTTCGGGTCCATGTTTTCAAGCAACTGAAGCCCCTGGTTTAGTTGAGAAAAAACTCCAGCTAATCCTTTCACTGCAAAAACTTTTGACACCTTCTCTCCTTCCTTGTCCTCATTATTCATTTCTTCTTCAGCATTTCTTTCCCCTTCAAAACCCGTTAAGTCCTGATTTGTTAATTCCCCCGCTTCATGAGCTGTCTGTGTTCCACGTTGGCGATAGCAAGTTCTAAATTCAGCGCTCTTGCCATGTGGACGATTTTTCCCCCGATCTCTTCCATCATATTATCCTGATCAAATGCTTCAAGCGTGTTCACATAACTCAGCACTGTTTTCCATTTCTCCTGCATGCGTTTTCCAGGAAGATGCCATGTTCCAGGTACACTGCCGGTCCTAAGTGTGGTTCATCTTAACTGGAATATGTTGTAAGTCCAGACTACCTGTGTGTGTGCTAATTGAAATAAGTCAGTCTGAAAAAGCTACATACTGGATGATTCCAACTATATGACATTCTGGAAAAGGCAAAACTATTAAAAAAAAAAATACCCATTGCTATCAAGTTGATTCAGACTCATAGTGACCCTATAGGGCAGAGTAGAGCTGCCCCATAGATGTTCCAAGGCCGTAAATCTTTGCAAAAGCAGACTGCCACATCTTTCTCCCTAGAAGCGGCTGGTGGGTTTGAACAGCCGACCTTTCAGTTATCAGCACAGCGCTTCAACCGGTGCACCACCAGGGCTCCTGGCAAAACTGTAAAGACTGTGAAAAGATCAGTGGTTGCCCGGGGCCAGGAGACCGGAAGGGAGGGATGGATAAGTGGAGCACAGGACGTTTTTAGGGCAGTGAGACTATTCTATTCTGTAAGATACCATCATGGTGGACACAAGACATTATCCATTTGTCAAAACCCATAGAACTGTACAGCGCAGAGAGACTACCCTAATGTAAACTACGGACTTCAGTTAATAACAGTGTGTCAATACCGGTTCATCAGTTGTAAGAAACGTACCACAGGAATCCAAGATGTCACTGGTAGGAGGCACTGTGTGAGGGCAGAGAGGGTATTCAGGAACTCTGCACTTTCTGAGCAATATTTCTGGACACCGACAACTGCTCTGAAAAATACAATGTATTTGTTTTTTAACCCTTCTCAACCTTGAAATTCTTTTATCTGTAGACCAAGGCACTCTGCATTAGAATGCAGATTAAACAGAGAGTTTTCCCTTCGTAGCAGAGAGATTGACGGTGGTTTCAGGCTAGAACCCTTGAGACCAATAGACTCCATAAAGGAGAACCTAGCACAGCCTTGGCTCACTGGTGTATCAGCAGATCGTTGACTAGTTCATCTTTCGTATGTACACTGCAAGGAGGAGCCCTGGTGGTGTAGTGGTTGAAGCACTTGGCTGTTAACTGAAAGATGGACAGTTCGAGCCCACGAGCCACTCCACAGGAGAAAGGTGTGGCAGTCTGCTTCCGTAAAGATTGCAGCCTTAGAAACCCTATGGGGCAGTTCTACTCTGTCCTCCAGGGTTGCTATGAGTCAGAATTGACTCAACGGCAGCAGATATGTATAATGCTCAATACACAAAATTCAAAATGTGACGTTTACTCTTGTCACATTTCAAATAAATCTGACACATACATTATTCTGTAGCTACCAACAGTCAGGGGGCCCTGGCCGGTTGTTGTTAGCTGCCACCAGTCGATTCTGACTCATGGAGGCCCCATGTGTGCAGAGTAGAACTGCTCCATAGGGTTTTAAGTCTGTGAACTTTGGGAAGCAGATAGCCAGGCAGATAACCTCTAGATGGGTTTGAACCACCAACTTTTGGTTAGTAGTCCAGCACTTAACCATTTGCACCACCCAGGAATGCGCATTATTCTGTATCTACCAACAGACAGCAATCCCTGGATGGTGCAAACTGTTAGTGCGCTGGACTGCTAACTGAAAGGTTAGAGGTTCGAGTCCACCCAGAAGTGCCTCAGAAGAAAGGCCTGGTGATCTACTTCTGAAAAATTGGCCACTGAAAGCCCTATGGAGCCGTTCTACCCTGACACATGAGGTCACTATGAGTTGTAGTTGATTCAATGGCCACAGGTTGGGTTTTGGTTTTAACAAAGTCCTACCGGAGTACCGTAGGTCCTCTTTCCTCCTGAGTGGCGTCTTAAAGAAGAACAGACACAAATCGAGTCAGACAACTGAAGGAAAACACCGTGTGCAGATCCATCTATAAGCAGCAAAGGACCACATGGAAGAGTTCCTCTCTCAAAACTCCCAAAAGGAATAGACACAGTGGAGATCCTGATTTGGACTACCAGCCTCCAGAACACTAAGAAAACAAATTTTTGTTCTTTAAAGCCACCCACTTTGCAGAATTTTGTCACAGCAGCCCAGAGAAAGTGAGACACAGGGCCTGGTTACAGATGTGTGTCTTCATCCCAAGAACAACGGGGCCTCCGTGGTGAGATACAGGCCAGCTGGTGCATCTGAGTGGACTGGACCCTTCCTCTCATCCTCCCCAAAATAAAGAAAATTTTGGTTAATTCAATTTTATTTTAGTGTTTGCTCTCCTTACATGAGTCACTAGTCAAAAAAAAAAGAAATTTTTAAAAAATTTTATTAACTACTCCCCAGTAAGTGACTTAACTTTCCTTTTAATCTTGAAATCTACAGTACAAGCCTAAAGTTACTTTACTGATGTTCAGTGTTAGGTGAGGCGCTAAACTTTATACCTGGCTGACTGTGGAGAGCTAAGGCTGCTGTTGTCGTTGTTAGTGGGGATGGAGTCCCCCCAACTCATGGTGACCCCATGCACGATGGAATGAAATGCTGACCAGTCCTGCACCATCCCCACTGCTGCCCAGTCCTGCACCATCCCCACTGCTGCGCAGTCCTGCACCATCCCCATGATCAGTTGCTGATCAGACTGTTGTGACCCATAGGGTCTTCACTGGCTGAATTTCAGAAGTAGATCGCCAGTCCTTTCTTCTTAGTCCATCTTAGTCTGGAAGTTCTTCTGAAACCTGTTCAGCATCCTAGCAACATGAAAGCCTCCTCCATTGATGGATGGGCTGTGGCTGCACATGAGGTGCGCTGGCCAAGAATCAAACCTGGGTCTCCTGCATGGAAGGTGAGAATTCTACCACTGAGCCACCAGTGCCCCCTAGATGTAAGTCTGCCTAAGACGGCGCGGTAAGATAGGAGACCTTCTACAATCCAGATGCCCAAACCTCGCCCAAGGCCAATTAAATCAGACTCTTTGGGGTGGGCCTCAGGCATCAGTATTCTTTAAGTTCCCCAGGTGATTCTCGAATCTAGGGACTCTTTGAGATGAGTCTATTTTCCCAAAGAGAGGAAGGAAGGAGTAGCAGTGACAATCCCCACAAAGGCTTAGGGGCTTTCTCTTCGCCAAACAGGGACTGGATGGTGAAGGACGAGAGAATCAAAACACCATCCTGATGAAGGAGCCTCCGCAACACAAGCACACAAACCCCACGCTGTCCCTCCGTCCACCAATTCTTCCCGCAAGGGCAGTTTGCTGGACGACGCATGAGTGGGCCGTGCTGGGCCCGGGCAGGCCCTCCCTTCCCAGCCCTGCGTACATTCGAGGGACCGAGAGAACCCACTGATTGTCACTGGCTGGAGGGGGAGGGGTGAGGCCCGCGCAAACCCCAGTGCCTGCCACGCAGATTGGGGTGCGTGCATCTGCACCTCCCCAGCTCCGGACATCTGGCTGAACCAGGCCTCCCTTTCCCTCCGTCTCCCTCCCTCCCCGCCCCTTCCCTCCTCTCCCCTCCCTTCCCTTGTTTAGGGCGGTGAGGTCAGAAAGGACCAACAATTCAACGTGGGAAGTCTCTCTGAGGAAGTGCGGGCCATAGGGCCATAAATTTCATCCAACAAGAGACTCCCATCCAGCTCCTTGTTAGGAAACCTCCCAGCCACTAGTCACCGGCAGCCCCGGGGGCCGGGCCACAGCGGCATGGGGTGGAGGTGGGACAGAGAGTTGTGGGGCCATGCATTTAGGATATCTGTGTGTCTCCCTCTGCCTCGGTGGCATTGCCTAGCTGTATACTTAAACCCTTGATGTTGCACGGATCTTAACGTGCATAGATGTGAGTTCGAATGATGATGGGGTTTCTCTTACATAGGAGAGGGACATTGACCCGGTCTGGATTGCTGTAAGCAGGAAGTTCAGACCTTGTGTTCACGAGGCACTTGAATAAGGATGTCTTGAAGTCCCTGAGTGGTACAGTGTTAACGCCAAAGGCTAGAGGTTCAAGTCCACTTAGAGGTGTCTCAGAAGAAAGTCCTGGCAATCTACTTCTGAAAAATCAGCCACAGACAACCCTGTTGAGCACAGTTCTACATGCATATACTCGGGGGTCACCATGAGTCAGAAGGAACTCCACGGCAACTGGTAACAATGTCTTAATGCTGTGTGCCATGCTTTAATACATGTCTTCCCATCTGAATGTGATACAGTGTCCGGCAAAACTACCCCAGGCCTCACTGTGTGACCTTGGGTCAGTCACTTTGTGTGTCTGGTCTCTATTCCCAGGGAAAGGGTTAGAAGGTTGGGGTGGCACATCTCGAGCTTCCTTTAGGCGCTAATAGCCTCGAGGTCTTGGGTCCTCCCCACTACAGTCTCCTCATCGCCCCCTCCCCATCCGCCTCACTTCCTTCCGCCCTACAAGTGAAGGAAGGCTGAGAGCATCCGCCTTCGTGCCCCTGCCATTTGCTCAAGGGAACCCCATCCAGGGACTGTCCCTCTGGCTTGGTTGGGAAGTCCAGGGTATGAAGCCCACACCAATAAAAGGAGGGCACTCAAGTCAAAAGGAGCCCTGGCAGCACAGTGGCTAAGTGCTCGGCTGCTAACCGAAAAGTCAGCAGTTCAAACCCACCAGCCGCTCCACAGGAAAAAGATGTGGCAGTCTGTTTCCAAAAAGATAACAGCCTTTGAAACCCTATAGGGCAGTTCTGCTCTGTCCTATAGGTCAGAATCAACTCAGCGGTGGTGGGTTTACTCAAGCCAAATCTTCACCTGCCCTGTGCTGTGACAGAGAGGAGGCCATTTTGGAGATACTCACTCCAGGCACTTTTGAGTACCTTTCCACGTGCTCAGATAAACAAAGTAATGCCAGCGCCCCAAAGGAGTGTGCAGACTTCCCAACGGGAGAATGGCCGTGATAGCTGCACTAATACCAACAGTCGCTATGCATCAGGCACTGTTCTAAGCCCTTCACGTACCTTGACTCACGTCAGCCCCCTAAGGCACAAGCTGTTTATTAGGCGCCTTGTTGACAGATGGCTGGGAGTCCTGGGCTGGCACAAACAGTTAAGTGCTCGACTGCTAGCCGAAAGGTTGTGGGTTCAAACCCACCCAGAGGCACCTTAGAAGACAGGCCTGGTGATCTGCTTCCGAAAGGTCTCAGCCTTGAAAACCCTATGGAGCCGTTCTTCTAGCAGTTCTGAAAGCAGTTCTATGAGTCAGAATTGACTCGAAGGCAACTCAGAACAATAATACAGATGGGTAAACGGAGGCACAGGGAGTTAAGCAATTTGCCTAAGATCATACAGGGTGAAGAGGCAGAGAGGAGACTCGAACCCCTAGCCAGTCTCCGGAGCCCATGCTGCAAGTAGTGAGAGGCACAGAGAGCAGGCCGTGGGCTCACTGCAGAGACACTTCTGTCGTCGGACCAAATGAGTTGGTCATTCCAGAGAGTTTGAGGTCCAGGAGCAGAGGCCGGGAGAGACCTGGGGGACCCCAGCAGGGATGAGGGGAGCAGCTGGCAGGCGTGCCGGGCCCTGAGGAGAGGGTGCGTCCTTGGGGCGTCATGCCTACTTACTGCTCTGGGCTCAGATTTTCCATCAGGCCCCAGAAGAGCTGTTTTTGGTCAGCACGGAGACCTCTGGGGAGAAGATGGAGCGGCTGTAGTTTGCAAAAGGTGACAGCCAGACAAGCTTCACCTCCATTTGGAAAAGAGAGACCCCTTTGGGGCCTGAACTGTGGGGGGAAATAGAAATATAGGCTAGTCCCAGATCTTAGTGCACCCCAATCAGGCATGGGGGTTCCTTTCTACAGAGGATAAAAAAAAATCATTGCCGTGGAGTCAATTCCAACTCACAGTGACCGTGTAGGACAGAGTAGAACTGCCCCATAGGGTTTCAAGGCTGTAAATCTTTATGGAGACCGCCATGTCTCTCTCCTGCAGAGTGGCTGGTGGGCTAGAACTGTCGATCTTTTGGTTAGCAGCCAAGCACTTAACCCTTGCTGAGAATTTGCATTTCCACCCTAGATATACTCAGTCAGAATCTACAGTTTAACAAGATCCCCAGGTGATTCTTATGTATAATAAATTTTGAGAACCACTGAGCTACTAGTGGTTCTCAGAATTGGTCCCTAACCAGCAGCATTAGCGTCGCCTGCGAACGTATTAGAAATGCAAATTCTCAGCAGAGATTAGAACCCAACAAACTGGTTCAAAGCCCTGGGTTTGAGTTTTGATTACTTTTGCCTGGAGCATCTTTATTGTTGTTGTTGTTAGTGACCGTTGAGTTGGCAACCCCCCACACAACGAGTTCAGACTACTGTGATCCGCAGGAATTTCACTGGCTGATTGTCAGAAGTAAATTGCCAAGCCTTGCTTCCTAGTGCTTCTTAGTCTGAAAGCTCCACTGAAACCTGTTCAGCATCACAGCAACATGCAGTCCTCCACCAGCAAACAGGTGGTGGCTGTGTGTGAGGTGCACTGGCATGGCATTGAACCGGGGACTCCCACAGGGAAGGCAAGGATTCTACCCCTGAGCTACCACTGCCCTCAGGAGCATCTGTATATACACTTTGGGGATGAGTTATCTGGATGAGTGTCTGATAGGAACTCCAGATGGCATTGTGTCACTGATGCTCTCTGCTTTCCTTAACCAGCATTTGTTGCATGTGTTCCAGCCAGGTGGGTGCCAATTTCTGCCGCAGAAGCACATTTCCAGACTCTCAGAGGACCCACCTGAGGTGGGGTGTCACAGGCTCAAGAGAAAAGCCATTTTAAATCAGAAGAAAAAGTCACAGTGGCCTGTAGCATTCTGCTCACATCTGCAGAGTGCACGCCCACTCTCTCCATTGAACGCTTCACGAGGCTCTATTCATTAATCTTCCAAGTCAGACTTCTGCCTGTTGCTCTCAGTTGTCTGTCTGTCCAGCCTTTCAGCATAAAGTCCTCACGACAGGCTGGGTTTTGCACAGCTTATCTAGCAAAAGTAGCATGCATTTTGCCCATGTGGCAGAGCAAACAAAGGCTGCTGAACGGTATTCTGAGAATTGAACCACGTTTGACTCTTTAAGTGAAAACATCTACACACACACCCAAGAACACCTGCAATAGGTGTAAAGCCCAGATGCTGCTTAATCCACGGATTTTTTTTTTTTTTTTTTTTGCATTGCAGGAGGCCTAGAAGACAGGATCCCTAGCTGTCTCCACAGAAGAGCATCTGTGCTTCAATGTATCTGCAGTTGGGGAGCTCATTCCTTTTTGGTGTGTCACCTGGAAGGCCTCCCACCTGCAGACACTGGTGTAGCTGCTTCCCTGCAAAATTATGCAGCTCGCCATTGGCTGGAGTCTGGGTTTCCCTGACCCAGAATGTGAGACAGTGTAATTCTGAGGGACCCTTCCTGCATGACCCAGCTGCCATCAAGTCAACTCTGACTCATGGTGCCCCCACGTGTGTCAGAGCAGAACTGTGCTCCGTAGGGTTTTCAGTGGCTGATTTTTAGGAAGTAGATCACCAGACCTTTCTTCGGAGGTACCCCTGGATGGACTCGAACCTCCCACCTTTTGCACCCCTCAAGGATAATGCTATATGATGACCTGCTACAGACATACATACAGAGAGACTGACAGATACACATATAGGAGATAAAAACCTCCAAAAAACCAAATCCATTGCCGTCAAGGTCAAGTCGATTTCGACTCACAGTGACCCTACAGGACAGAGTAGAGCTGCCCCATAGGGTTTCCAAAGCTGTAAATCTTTACAGAAGCACACTGCCACAGCTTTCTCCTGCTGAGCGGCTGGTGGATTCAAACTGCTGACCTTTCAGTTAGCAGCCGAGCGCTTAACCACTGCACCACCAGAGCTCCTCCTATAGAAGATAACCGGGACTAAAAATACCACAATCTTCATGGCCTCGATGCCAGACTGGTCCAGTTCTTCCCCAAATGACTAGTCGTGTTCCTGAATTCACTCTGGCTGCCCTGAAAGCTCCTGCTGCTTCCTGTGAAGGAAGCAGGGAGAGGAGAGGGCTGGACGGGGAGCCCCCGGCTCTAAGCTCCGTTCTGGCTTCACATAAAGGAAGCAAAATCAAAACCCAAGCCTGGAAAAAAAAAAAACCCCTAAACTTAATTGGCAAGGAAACAGGACTCCTGGGGCCTGTGCTTTCCCAGCTTCCCGAGAAGGATTTAGGCAGGGGCACTTCCCACCCTCAGGATAGGAAAAGAAAGGGGATTAAATCCAGGTTTGGTCTGGCTGGGACACAGGGTGTGCCAAGCACACAGTTGCTTTGCAGATTGCCTGTGTTTTCCCGGCAACGGAAAAGGAAGAAGGAGGGAGGGTGGTGATACTAAAGAGAAGGGGGGAAAAAAAACTAAAAACAACTTGCTGTTTACATATGGTTGGCGAAAACTGTTTTGTCTCCATAACTGTGCAGACTGTCAATGGCAGGCACCGTGTAGTGACCAGATTTTTTTTAAGTGAAGCTCAGCTCACACCCTGAGCTGCAGCCCCCTGAGGTGTTGCTGCTTTCATTATGATCCCCGGAACAATGCGTCTTGCTACATCTGAATGGCGGTCCGGTGCACGGTCCCCTTGGCACCGCTGTAAGGCCAGGCCTCGCTTTAGACCTGTTCAGGAATGTGGGTTAATTCGGCCGACCCTTTCTACCCCAACAGCTCTGTTTTTGTGAGGCTGGCAGAAACTGACACGTTTTCTTTTGCTTAATTAAGTTGTTCAGTAGAAGGCTGCCCAAAGGCTCGCGGCTACGTGGGGAGTCTGGTGAGGCGCAGAAAGCCGTGGGCGTTTCCAACATAAAAGGGGGATTCTGTTATTGTTTGGGTGTAGACGGGGCATTTTTTCAAAGTTACTGCCGCCTGAGTAACCACCACCCTGGGCACAGCCCTGAAAGGACGTGAAAGCTGCTTAACCCAAACCATCTTGGGCTCGAAAGTTTATTTTTAAAAGTGAGCGAGAGCAACGGGGGAAGAGAACATTTAAGGGAGAGAGAGGGCGGTGTCCTTTACATGGCGGTTTACTTCTACTTTTTAAAAGCGAACAGTGGGCTCATTTGCATAAGTGGTGGCCGTACATTAGGAGTTAAAGCCAGTGAGACACCACCCTCCGGTCCGTAAAACAAACCTGATGCCCGCGGCACCCGGCCTGGCACTGGCCTCCTGGACGCAGGAGTGGGACCCAGTCACCTTTGTGCCAGGCGGCAGTGGGCTGGGAAAATGCATCCACGAGCCTTTATCAACCTCCTGCATTTCTAACTCAAATCACCTTTATCATTCACATCAGATCCCCCTGGTCTCTGTGGATATTTGATCCCACCAAGAATCTTCCTTTTTATACATACTGTGTGATATAAGAAAAAGCGGGCATGTGGATGGGATCTGGGAACTGGGCTTTTGAGTCCTATTGCTAATGATGTTCTCGATATGCTGAGGATTGAGTTCTTATCCATGCCTTTGTGCCTCAGTTTACCCATCACAGCAGATGCCCTATGTTTGGTACTTGGCAGGTACTTTCTATATGTTTCTGAGCTTAGCTTGTCTTCTTTCTCTCTCAGTAATAAATCACTATTTGAAAGGCCCATTGATTACACAAATACTGGCCCCATCATTGAGCTGATAATCAATACCAAGCTCATAGGTTTTCACCAATTTCGAAGCACAGGCTCTTGTCAATCTGTCAGGCACGTTGGTTCTGTGTCAGCATTGTGGGGTTGCTCCAGGGATTTCTGAGCACCCTTGGCCTCAGAACAGAGAACCTCTGCGTCTGCTCTGACACCAGGCACTCAAATTTCCCACCAGGTCCAAGAACAGCAGCTTTTGGAAAGCCCAAAAATAAACATTTTCCTTCTAGAGCGAGAACAGACTGGATAGTCAAATATTTTAAGAATCTTCACCATGATTTCTCATTTCTCTTAATATACAAGAAAGAGTGAGTAATTGTTTGATTGATTCAAGTTACATAAATGGCCAGATCACTCTTTGTTGTTGTTATTTGTTGCTGTCGAGTTGGCTCCGAGTCATGGCAACCTTATGTACAGCAGAACGAAGTGTTGCCCAATCCTGCACCATCCTCACAATGGCTGGTATGTTGGAGCCCACTGTTGCAGCCACTGTGTTAATCCACCTCATAAAAAGTTTCCCTTGCTTTTACTGACCCTCTGCTTTCCCAAACATGATGTCCTTTTCTAGCAATTGGTCTCTCCTGATGATGTGTCCAAAGTAAGCAAGTCAACGTCTAGCCAGCCTTGCTTCTGAGGAGCATTCTGGCTGTACATCCTCCAAAACTGATTTATTTACTCTTCTAGCAGTCTACACTATGTTCAGTTCTTTAGACCAAAAAGTTTCTTAAGACCCCCCCCAAAAAAAACCCACTTTGGAGTATAAATTACATGGATCAGTAGTCTACACTGAGATCAGTTAATTGTTCATTATGAGCAATGCCTGCTGACTCCCCACAAATTGCCAGAGCTGGTTATAGGTCTATACCCAGGACACCACAGGCCTATATTTAGGTTGTGTATATTCCAAGATCCTTCCAGCCTGCAAATAAAGGGAGTGGGGGAGATTTCAAAGTCCTATTCCCCAAACAACTTGTTCTTGTGGAGACCCAAAGGCCAGCTGCACAAAAACTTCAACATGCTTTGGCCAGTTCCGGTCAGCCGATGTTAAGGACCACATGGAACAGTGGTCCTCGGTGTTGCTGCCTTCTTCCTCCCTCGTTAACAGCTCCAGGAAGGTCCTGGAACTCAAGGGTTTTCCATCAGTTCTGGGACCAGTTCTGCTGGCCATGGGTTAGGTCACTTGCCTTACCTTCAAAAGGCCAAGTTCAAAACCAAGCAGTCACACACACAACTTTTCAATAACAGCTGACTGGCTAGTTCCAGCATCTTGGAAAGACACAAGTTGTCAAAGGCCAGCAGAGGCCCGAGCAGATGGGAGCTGAGATGGCCGGGCTGCGAGTGGGGGTGGGTGTCACACCACCTGGCACTCTTCCTACAGTCTGGAGGTGGCGTGTGTGTGTGGCTGGCGATTCATGCTCAAGGTGGCAGGCGCTCTCCCCCTTTCCAATTCCCTGACAGCCGGGGCCAACTTTCTCTGGCTTTTTAAAATCCAGGACACACTATGTCTCCACTTCGCCAAGTTCCAGCTGCTAGAGAGCCAGCCTTGCGCTCTGTTGCCCCACCACCAGCATTATGTCCTGGTGCCCAGGGAAACAGAAGGCCTTCCTTGAGGCGGGCAGACCCAGAAGAGGTTGGTGACAGCGACTCGGGTCCTGGAGACAGAGGGGCAGATTCACAAGGGCTGGCCAGAAGCCATCCCACTATCCCTGGTACTTGTGGTCCCACATGGAGGGTTGTGGCTCTTCAGGACAAAGAGAAGCGCTTTTTACCAGCCCCACGTTCTGCTGACAAATGCATAATGAACTGGCAGGAAGCTACCAAGCAGCATTTCAAACCCCCGGTTACACGGGAGGCCGCGGTGGAGCATAGATGGTCACTTTCTGCAGGTGTTCGGCCAGTGTCCCTGCATTTGCATGTATTTGCATAGACTGTCAAACAGTTGGCGGACAGAGAGTCTGAGGAGGTCTGGACACGGCCCAAACCTGTCAATGCCTTTCTCCTTGCCAGTCAAGGTTGGCTTTGGCTGCAATTAAAGTAGAAATGAATACTTCTGACATTGCAATATACCCCGCCACAGCTGGGCGAAGCTGAACGGAAAAGTGTGCTTCAGTTAGAAAGACAAAATGCATGCTGGAAAAAAAGAAAAAACTAATAGTAATTAAGGAGGCAAATAGTGGTAAATGCTCAGAAAGGGACACTCGGAACTAATTCTTCAAGTGGAGAAAAGTATTTTGTAATCCTTGCTTGTTGCTGAGCTGTTGTAGCTGTCATTATTGTTGATGCTATTGTTCTGCTGCTCTTATTGTTGCGGATGTTGTTGTGATGGATGTTATTGTTGTGGATGCTATTGTTGTTGATGCTGTTGTTGCTCATTTTTGTTGATGTTGTTGTGGTTGATGTTATTGTTATTGTTGCTGCTGTTCTTGCTGTTGATGCTGTTGTTGTTGCTCATTTTTGTTGATGTTGTTGTGGTTGATGTTATTGTTATTGTTGCTGCTGTTCTTGCTGTTGATGCTGTTGTTGTTGCTTGTTTTTGTTGATGTTGTCGATGTTATTGTTGCTGCTGTTACTGTTGTTCTTGTTTGGGGTGAGTGAGCAGACTCTCCCCACGGTGTGAGGCCAGTTCAGCTCCTACGAGGGCCTTGCTAGACACTGTGCCTTCTATCCCCTGAGCACTGGGAATAATCTCAAGCAGAGGGAGGAAACAAATTCCAAAACTACATTTCGGTGGCATGCACTTTCCCCTGTAAGGCCCCACTGTGTTTTCGGGGTTGACAAATAGGTAGCCATGGTTTGGGGGGGTGAGAACATTGGAGGAGGCCGAGCACAAATGCCTGCTGTTCCCTCACCCCAGAGGGCAAGGATTACAGATCATATTAGCATATGGATCACAGTGGGAAAGGAACAAAAATGCGGGCCTCCACTACTGTAAGGGCAAATGGACTCGAGAAGGAGGGGGCGGGGAAGGAGGGAAGTTGGGTGGAAAGGGGGTGGTGGTGGTGGGTTTAGAACACACGCGGTTTATGTTTGTGGAGGCCTGCATCCTTCTGAGATGTGGTTTTACATATTCTTTAAGCGAGACCTAACAATTTATTAAATACTTCATCTCTACACAGTGGTGGGCACTAGAGTTTCATGAGCAGCGGACAATAGATTCTGTTTATTCGCCAACAATACAGACACTGTTTCACTCTGGACTGCAAGTGGCTGAGCCATCTGGCTCATATCTCCACAGTAAAACATTGTCCGTGACACAAAAAATGACAACATCCCCAGGACAAACTAGTGTGACCTCTAAATAAAGCCTTCCTCTGAAGCTATGATATCACACAGCACCGGGGACACCAGCACAATTGAATCTGGCCACCAAAAGCCCAAGTGAGATAGGACTGTGTAAATCGAATTTTACAGGAGACTTTTTGTCCTCCGTGGCAAACCATCCAGATCCGACCACGGCACTGAAACATCTTTTTCATTCACCCGCGGGACAACAGTGCAGTTCTATTTGGGGGTTGACAGTCCTCTTTCTCCGGCGCCCGACCCAGGAAGCACACGTCCATTTCCAGAGCGGCACCTGCAGCCTTTGCTTCCAACAACGTTGCACTGATGGGTCCCCACCTGCGCCAGCCTTTCTTCTGATATTTCTGAAACAAGCGGCCCTTTCTCCTCCCTGCCAGGGAGAAGGCCCAAGTTTGCCAGCTTCTTCACAAATAACCCAACAAGTCACTCACAGCATCGAGCCACCTGAATGCAGGCTTCACGAGGCAAACAAGCACACACATACACACACACACACACACACACACACTCGCCAGCACCCTGTCCAAGAAAGGGGCCGTTTCAATGGAAGACGTGTCATTCTCCGGAAAAGACCCAGTTCAGTTCCCAGTGCCCAGGCATTTGTGGGGCTGTTCAGTGGGAAAATTTCAGAACAGAAACTGAGACACAGTTAAGAGCAGACCAAAAAACTGGCTTGTCTGAAGCATTCCGTCTGTTCCAACTCCTGCCGGTTTGCTTTTTTTGAAGCGAGAAACATAAAACACTTCGCACATAGGATGCCTTGAGAAACAAGATCTCTAAATGCTTTCCAAATGCAAGGGAGGAACTAGACCCTCTGCAGCCAGAGCCACCTGAGATGATGACTCATGTAGCACAGTGGCGAAAGCGCCATGTTGGGGTAAGGCGGAGGAGGCCTGAATTTCTACTTGAGCGTTCACCAGCTCCGTGGTCTTGGGCATGAGGCAGCGGTGGTTCAGTGGCAGAATTCTTGCTTTGCATCTGGGAGACCTGGGTCTGACTCTCAGCCAATATATCCCATGTGCAGCCACCACCCGTCAGTCAGTGGAGGCTTGTGTGTTGTTAGGATGCTGAATAGATTTCAGTGGAGTTTCCAGACTAAGATGGACTAGGAAGAAAGGCCTGG
The DNA here is from genome assembly GCA_030035585.1 of Dugong dugon. Classification (NCBI taxonomy): domain Eukaryota; kingdom Metazoa; phylum Chordata; class Mammalia; order Sirenia; family Dugongidae; genus Dugong; species Dugong dugon. Next base: position 3,327,374 of record CM057473.1, on the reverse strand, counting down.
TCATCTATTTCCAAAAATAAGCCAGTGAAAACCCTCTGGATCACGACAGTTTGCTCTACAGCTGATCCTGGGGATGGTGCACGACTGGGCAATAGTTTTGCTCTGTCGTGCGTGGGGTCGCCGTGAGTCAGGGGCCAACTTGACAGCAGCTAAAAACAAAAACAACGTAGTCTTAGGCAGATGACTTAACCACTCAGCGCCCGCTCCTCGTCTGTAAAAGGGCTAACATTTTCTTGTTTGCAGGAACTGGATTTGGAAAATGGGCGAGAAGTGCTTAACACAATGCCTGACGTATAAAAAAACCCAAAACCATTGCCGTCAAGTCTAGCCCGCCTCACGGCGACCCTACTGGATAGAGTAGAGCTGTCCTGTAGGGTTTCCAGGGCTGTAAATCTTTATGGAAGGGGACTGCCACATCTCTCCCACAGACCGGCTGGTGGCTTCGAACTTCGGACCTTCTGGTTAGCAGCTGAGTGCTTTAACCACTGTGCCACCAGGGCTCCTGCCTAGCATACAGTAAGGGTTTAATAAATGGTCGCCGTAACAATAATGGTACTAGATAATGCTAGCATCATTTCTATGACTCTTGGTTGAATTCAATAGGAAAACGGCAGCTAAGATACCAATCATCCATTTAAATAAACACCCTTGATAGCAGTAACATTTGTTATTGTCATGATTATTTAACATAAACCTAAATTGTTTGGTAAAGTTGGGTTATATGCTCTACTGCTGCTTGGTTTGTCCCCTAGCTTACTTCTGAGATTGGACTTTCTTCATGCATGAAACTCACCAAAGTGTATGCTGTTATTCTTATAACAACCATATTAAAATATCATAATGAGAAACTGCGTGCATAATAGTCCTATTTTAGGTGTAAAGTCATTGATACTGGATTGATAGCTTCAAATTATTTACTCTTGCTTCTTTAATTCTGACCAATCCCGTGAATTTTAATTGTCTGCCATCCATTTGAGGGTAATCTTTGTATTTACAACAGGTTGATTTCTAGAAATGAAGCTGTTTGGTTGAAACGGTGAACTTTTGTTTTTCTCAGAGAGTAAGTGGTTAAGTGAGAGGTCACAATCCAGACTCAGAGACTGGGAACAATTCTTGGTAAAAATGACTGAGAATTTCATATTTAATCAACTGTAAGTTGAATCCTAGACCGTTTATGGTCCAAACTTCTTAAGAGGTATGAGAATCAATTTAACAAGACATACCTATGGCTTTAACTACCATCACTATGCCCAGAACTCCCCCTGATGCTTCAGGAGAAATTTCAAGTGTTTCCAGAATATCAAAGCTTATGGAAATCTCCATATGGAAGATCTCCCAGACTTCATACCTTTGAAAGAATGAACTTCAGTACCTATACACAAGTCTCCACTTCTGTTTTCTTATTTTACTTTATTGTATTTTTTCTTAATTAATGCTTAACTGTGTAAGCTATGGTGCAGATGGTGTTATTTCTATGAATCCCGGTTAATTTCAGTAGGAAAACTGCTCTCAGGTTAACAGCCAACTTAACAAAAGAATGTTGGCCTTGACGCTGGGGCCCATAGGGAGTCAAGCTAAGGACAAGTAAGACGGCAGCTAAACTTAGAAATACACCCTTGGGGTGGGAGGGCAGGGTCGCGTCCTCTTATATGCTGTTGGTGGCAATGTTGATTGAAAACAACATTTTCAGAGAGTAACTTGGCATTCTCTACCAACATGGAACATGCCCTCTGGACCAGAACATCCACTTTTGGGACTATATCCTATTGAGTTACTCTCTCAAGTGTGCGAGGACATCTGTACAAGGAATGTTATTATCATATTATTTGTAAAAGTGAAAAATGAGAGATAATCTCAATGTCTATCCATAGGGGACTGATTAAATAAATTATGGTGCATCCAATAAAAAGAATGAACAGGCGCCATACGTACGTTGTAGTTACCATTTAGCCCGCCCCAATTCACGGCAACCTTATTTATAACAGAACGAAATGTTAACTGGTTCTGAGCCATCTTCAGGATTGTTGGTGTGTTTGAGTCCATTGTTGCAGCTACTGTGTCAACCCATCTTATTGAGGGTTTTCCTCATTTTCACTGACCCTCTCCTTTACCAACCATGATGCACTTTCATTGCGATTGGTCTTTCCTGATGATGTGTTCAAAGCAAGTGAGGGTAAGTCTCAGCATCCTCACTTCTAAGCAGCATTCTGGTTGTATTTCTTCTAAGATTGATTTGTTCATTCTTCTGGCAAGCATGATCTACAGCTACATCTATCTATACATAAAAATTGTCTAAAGAGTACACACCAAGCCATCCAGAAGATAGAGGAGGACTTTTTAATATTCACAGCATATCCTTTAGTATTATTTGCATTTTTTAAACCAAAAATCTATTATCATTTTGTACTTTAAAAAAGAATGCAAGCAAAAAGTAACTTCCCTGTAACTGTTCATTGTTAGTTGATGTACTTAGCATAGGGGGCATCAACTTTATAAAAGAGAAGGGAAGGGCTAGTTGGCTAATAAGAATTGCCACTGTGAGAAGGGTTGATGTCAAAGGCTGAGGGCATTTCAGACAAATAGGAAAAAGAATCCCTTTTCTTAAGGAGCTTACTATGGCATAAATAAGTCTGTGGTTTAAATATGCATTTATGAAGAAACTGGATAATTGGACTTTCTGTTGTTGTTGTTAGGTGCTGTCAAGTTGGTTCCAGCTCATAGCGACCCTATGTACCACACAACGAAACACTGCCCAGTCCTGTGCCATGCTCTCATAATCTTTGTTATGCTTGAGCCCATTGTTGCAGCCACTGTGTCAATCCATCTTACTGAGGGTCTTCCTGTTTTTAGCTGACCCTCAACTTTACCAAGTATGATGTACTTCTCCAGGAACTTATCCCTCCTGACAACATGTCCACAGTATGTAAGACGTAGTCTCGCCATCTTTGCTTCTAAGGAACATTCTGGTTGTACTTCTTCCAGGACAGATTTGTTCGTTCTTTTGGCAGTCCATGGTATATTCAATATTCTTCACCAACACCACAATTCAAAGGCATCAATTCTTCTTTGGTCTTCCTTATTCATTGTCCAGCTTTCGCATACATATGAGGCAATTGAAATCACCACGGCTTGGGTCAGGCACACCTTAGTCTTCAAGGTGACATCTTTGCTTTTCAACACTTTAAAGAGGTCTTGTGCAGCAGATTTGCCCAATGCAATGTATCTTTTGATTTCTTGACTGCTGCTTCCATGGGTATTGATTGTGGATCCAAGTAAAAATGAAATCCTTGACAACTTCAATCTTTTTTCCGTTTATCATGATGTTACTTATTGAACTTAACCCATGTCAAAATGGCATGGGGGCAGTGTCTGATGTCCTTTAACTTCATAAGAGGGAAGGAGAATCAAGATCAACAGCCCAAGGCTGATTCCTATGAGGTGGAAGTCAGACATGCCTCCTCTCTCTGCCATCTTTATCAGTTTTGACACCAGCCATCCCTCCCATGGCACTCTCTACTTCCCTGCTATTTTTGTTGCTAATTTGTTGCAATGGCCACACAGAATTTACAGACCATACTCACAGTTACGGGGTTTATAAGGGAAGTAACAGGTTCCAACTCAGGTTCAGGAACACTCAGGATACAATTCTTCCATTAGGGCAGCCTCTTCTCAGCTGTACCTGCAGGCATGCCTCTTTCTGGCCCCTCAGCCTCTGCTGAGCTCGGGCTAGTGTTACAAAGCTCTTTTAGCTCTGCCAGTAAGCGCCCAGAGGCACACCACTCTGCCAGCAAGTCTCCTGCCAAATGGCCCTCAGCTCTAGCTCTTCAAGTTGGCAAACCTAGCTCCACCAAGTGCCCGGAGACACCCTACTCTGTCAGCAAGCCTCCTGCCCAAAGGCACTCAGCTTTCTCACTCCGAGGGTTAGGAAGCCCACTGTGCCATCTCCTGCCGGCCTCTCCTGCCACCGTTTCTCTGCCACTGCTTCTTGCCGTCTTCAGTGTTACAGCTCTCTCAGTCTCCTGGTTCCAGGAGCTTCTCAGCATATGGATCCTGGATCCAAAGGACACACTCCACTCCTGGCTCTTCCTCCCTGGTGGTAGTGAGATCCTCTCCTTCCCACCTCTGGTATGGCTCATCTTAGTCTAACGAGATGGCAAAACTGACAAATCACCTCCTTAGGGTTCTATAGACCTCATTTGCATGGTCCCACCCCCACACGGGAGCCATGAACTTTATTTGCATTGCTAGCAAGCCATCTAATCCCCTTGGTGGGCCACAATTACCTTATTTGTATAGTCCCACCCAATCACTTGGGTGGGAGTTACAAGACCATGACGAGAAAAGCCATATACAAGTGATCCATCGCACCACAACCCAGCTGTAGGATTTTAATGGTTTTCAGGTATTTGGTGTTGGTTCTGCAACAACAATACTGGGGATATAAAGGAGTGCTAAAGGGCACAGACTTTTAGCTCAGATTAAGGACCCCTGGTGACACAGTGGCTAAGCACTGAGCTGCTAACTGAAAGGTTGGCTGTTCAAATCCACTCAGCAACTCTGCAGGAGAAAGACCTGGTGATCTGCTCCTATAGAGATCACAGCCTAGAAAATCCTATGAGGCAGTTCTACTCTGTCACATGGAGTCACTTTGAGTAGGAATTGACTTGATGGCACACAACAACGATATGGGGTCAGCTCTGTCACTTACAACCTGTGAGACTTTGTTGTTGTTGTTAGGTGCTGTCGAGTCATAGCAACCCTATGTACAACAGAATGCCATCCTCACAATCATTGCTACGCTTGAGCCCATTGTTGCAGTCACTGTGTCCATTCATCTCACTGAGGGTCTTCCTCTTTTTGATGACCTCTACTTTACCAAGCATGATGTCCTTCTCCAGGGATGGACCCTCCTGATAACACGTCCAAAGTATGTGAGACGAAGTCTTGCCATGCTAGCTTCTAAGTAGTGTTCTCACTGGACTTCTTCCAAGACAGATTTGTACCTTCTGGCAGTCGATGGTATATTCTATATTCTTCACCAACACCATAATTCAACGGCATCAATTCTTCTTCAGTCTTCCTTATTCATCATGAGACTTTGATAAGCTACTGATTGTCTCTAGGCCTCAGTTTCCTTCTCTGTAAAATGGGGATAACTTATCATCTACCTCACAGGGTTGGTGTAAGGATTGAGATTACCCAGGTAAAGCACTTTATACAGAGCCTAGTATATGCCCGGTGCTAGGAATATGCTGTGGATTTAAGTGTCATGAATTTAGCTGTTACTATTGTTGCTGCTCTTATTATTATTCTCACAACTAGTTTAGTTATCCATCCTCTGCCCTTCTCAAAAAAGGGACGGCATGGTGTAACGGACATTTCTGAGGATGCTTCTGTCCTGCCGTTAGGTAGTTAGGCATGGGTTTTGAGTTACTCCACCAACAAGGGATTTGTGCTTAAACAACCACACTCTGCCCACAACCCTGGGTGTCTCAAGATAAGCATTTTCAACATGGCAGACTCAGGTTAAAGGTCTGTGGACCTAGAACAAAGGCAGGGTCACTTGTAAATGCTGAGGCAGAAACGAACCATTGTTGAACTGAGATGTCATGGTTGCTGTTAGCGGCTGTCGAGTCAGCTCCAGCTTGTGGGGACCACATGTCCAACAGAAAGCAATGTTTCCTGACCCTGCACCATCTTCATGATCACTGGTCTGCTCAAGTCCATTGTTGCAGCCACTGCGTATTTTGAGTACCTGTGACCTACAAGGCCCATCTTCCACCACTATATCAGACAATATTCTGTTGTGATCAGAAGTAGATCACCAGGCCTTTCTTCCTAGTCTGTTTCAGTCTGGAAGCTCTGCTGAAAAACCTGTCCACCACGGGTGACTCTGCTGGTGTTTGAAGTAGCAGAGACATAGCTTCCAGCATCACAGCAACACACAAAACACCACAAAACACCTTCAATGCAGGTCCAGGCCCACCTTCTTGTTTTCAGCCACATTTTTATGGCCCTGAAACTTATACTGGGTGACTGTTTGCCAGAGAATGAGTGAGATGGGGCCCACACTTACCATGTAAACAAAACCTGTGTGCAGACACGCTTCTCTGAAATACTTTGTAAACAGGAAAGGGAGTTTTCTTATTCAAAAAGACCCTGAAGCCCTCTGAGGCGAACAACTTGCCCGTGGGCAAGCAGCTAACTGCTGACAGAGACCAGGCCAAAGAGAACCTGGGTCTCTGGAGTCTCCCAGCAAAGCCCAGCACCCTGATGAAGGACATCAGGTGGTTCAGTGTCCCCAGTGACATCTGTGTTGGCCGATGAAAACAAGAGCGAAGACACAGACATGAGTAGAGGGTCCTTATCCTTCCAAGATGGGTTCTAGCACTCAAAGCTCCTTCTGAAGCTGGGCTTTGTAGGGAAACACCCACAGAGTAAGTAAATGAAGGAGTTTATAAATGATTCCTTGAACCAAGGAGCCCTGGTGGTGTGGTGGTTAAGCACTTGGCTGCTAACCAAAAGGTCAGTGGTTCAAACCCATCAGCTGCTCTGCAGGAGAAAGATGTGGCAGTCTGCTCCTATAAAGATTTACAGCCTTGGAACCCTATGGGGAAGTTCTACTCTGTCCTATAGGGTCGCTGTGAGTTGGAATCGACTTGTTGGCAGGGGGTTTGGTTTGGTTTCCACTGAACCAACCAATCAGGGCTGGCCAGGGACTTAAAAGAGTGTTTAAGATTTAATTATTCATCACGCACAATGGCATGAAACGCTGTCTGGTCATGCGTCACCCTCATGGTAGGTTGCAGATTGGACCATTGGGATCCATAGGTTTATCATTGGCTGATTTTTCGAAGTAGATCACCAGGTTTCCTAGTTCATCTTAGTCTGGAAGCTCTGCTGAAACCTGTTCAGCATCATAGCCCACTGCTGTCAAATCAATTCCAACTCACAGCAACCCCATAGGGTTTCTAAGGCTATAAATCTCTACGGAAGCAGACTGCCACATTTTTCTCCTGTGGAGCAGCTGGTGGTTTTGAACCACCAATCTTCCGGTTAGCAGTTGATTGCTTTAACCACTGCACCTCCAGGGCTCCTTGTTCAGCATCATAGCAACATGCAAGCCTTCAATGACAGATAGGTGGTGGATACACATGAGGTGCGTTGGCCAGGAATCGAACCCAGATCTCCTGCATGGAAGTTGAGAATTCTACCACTGAACCACCACGGCCCCCCAGTTCTGTATTACTCAACCCTAAACAGAAATGATGTTCTGATATCTGTGACGAAAGGAATGAACCTTGAAAACATTACGGTGAGTGCAATGAGTCAGTCACAAGGACAAATATCATATGATCCCACTAAGCATATATCCAGAGACCAAAGTTGATTAGTAGTTGCCAAGGGAGGGCAGGAGGGGGAGTCACTGCTTACGGGGGCCCTGAACTTCTACTGGAGTCCTGGTGGTTAAGAGCTCTTAGTGGTTAAGAGTTCTGCGGCTAACCAAACTTTGGCAGTTCAAATCCACCAGCCACTCCTTGGAAACCCTATGGGGCAGTTCTACTCTGTTCTGTAGGGTTGCTATGAGTTGGAATCAACTCGATGGCAGCGGGTTTGGTTTGGGTTTGGAATTTCTGTTAAGGGCAATGAAAAAAACTGGAAATGCATCGTGGTGATGCTTGCATAACATGCTGAATGTAATTAATGTCACTGAATTGTGCACGTAAAAAAACGCTAAAATGGCAAATGTTTTGTTATGTATATTTTCACCACAATAAAAAAATTGTGGAAAAGAAAAAAAATTAATTTTGAATCCATGCACGTTTAATTAAAAAAATTTTACACTGCTCCCACCCCAGACAAGGAGGAGAGAAGGACAACGGGTAGTCAGTGATGGCAAAGAAGATGCGAGCGGGAAGCACGAAAACTCAGGATAGACCTCTCCCGGGGTCTCTGGGATCCCGAGAAGGTGCTTCTTGCTGTGACAGTGGTTACCAGCTATGGCAAGAAACTGGGGGTCCCTGGCCAGAACTGACATGGGGGTGGTGTGAGCTTCTGCAGAGACACAGTAGGGGTGCAGTGGGGATTCAGAGGGAACCCCCACCACTCCTTCCTTCCTCGCCACAGCCTCCTCTTGCATAGCTTTATACATGTAAGTGTCAGGGTCTGGGTACAGGGCAAAGGGACATGAGGGGTGTTATGATTGAACTGTGTCCCAGAAAAATACTTGTCAACTTGGCTAGGCCATGATTTCCAGTATTGTGTGGTTGTCCTACATTTTGCGATCTGATGTGATTTTCCGAAGTGTTGTAAATCCTAACCTCTGCCTGTGGTTAATGAGGCAGGATTAGATTATGTCAAAGAGGATTAGGGTGGGATGCAACACCCTTACTCAGGTCACAGCCCTGATCCAATGTCAGGGGCGTCTCCCTGGGGTGTGGTCTGCATCACCTTCTATCTTACAAGAGCTAAAAGGAGAGAGAAGTGAGCAGAGAGAGAGGGACCTACTACCACCAAGAAAGAAGAACCAGGAGCAGAGTGCGTCCTTTGGACACGGGGTCCCTGTGATGAGAAGCTCCTAGACCAGGGGAAGACTGATGACAAGGACCCTCCCCTAGAGCCGTCAGAGAGAGAAAGCTTTCCCCTGGAGCTGGCACCCTAAATTTGGACTTCTATCCTCCTAGAATAGACTGTGAGAGAATAAACTTCTGTTTGTTAAAGCCATCCACTTGTGGTGTTTCTGTTACAGCAGCACCAGATGACTCAGACAGGGTGTCTTAGTTTCCTTGTGCTGCAGTAACAGAAGTGCCCAAAGGAGGTGGCTTTAAAGAACAGAAATTTATTTTCTCACAGTTCTGGAGGCTGAAAGTTCAAACCAGGGTCTGGGCCATGTGGATTCCTTCCTTGTTGGCAGCCCCGGGCATTCCGTGGCTCCTTGGTGATCCTCAAATGGTGTCTGTCTTCCCCAGCGTGTGTGTGTGTGTGTGTGTGTACACGTGTGTGTGTCTGTGGGTCTAATCTGCTCTTTTTATTTTTTATTTTTTTATTGTACTTTAGATAAAGGTTTACAGAACAGTTTCTCATTAAACAGTTAGTGCACATGTTGCCCTATGACAATGGTTAAGAACCCCATGACGTGTCAACACTGTCCCTTCTCAACCATGGGTTCCCTATTACTAGCTTTCCTGTCCCCTCCTGCCTTCTAGTCCTTGTCCCTGTCCCTTGTCCCTGGACTGCTCCATTAGTCTCATTTTGTTTTATGGGGATGTCTAATCTCTGGCTGAAGGGTGAACCTAGGGAGTGACTTCATTACTGAGCTGAAAGGGTGTCTGGGGGCCACACTCTTGTGGTTTCTCCAGTCTCTATCAGACCAGTAAGTCTGGTCTTTTTTTGTGAGTTAGAATTTTGTTCTACATTTTTCTCCAGCTCTGTCCGGGACCCTCTGTTGTGATCCTGGTCAGAGCAGTCAGTGGTGGTAGCCAGGCACCATCTGGTTGTACTGGGCGCAGCTTGGTGGAGGCCATGGTAGTTGTGGTCCATTAGTAATCTGCTCTTTTTATAACGCAGAAGTGATTAGATTTAGAACTCACCTACTTGGGTTGATCTAATTAGCATAACAAAGAAAACACTATTTCCAAACCGGATCACACCCAGAGGTATAGGGGTTAGGATTCCAACACATATTTAGGGGGACACAATTCAGTCCATAAGAAGAGGTCACATGGTGTGAGTGAGCAACCGCCTTGCCAGACTGAAGAGCATGTTCTCCATCATGTACGGAGGCCCCTCCCACCTGCTTTGCCCCAAATGTGACAAGAGAAGGGGGCGGGACAGCTCCTCCTTGTTTTAGTGGCTGACCAGTGCCTGTGGTCAGGAGCCATGGAGACCAGGGCCTCAGGCTGTGAAGTCACACAGCAGCCATCTGGCCCAGTGATCAGATGAACCGGCAATTCCCACAGACCAGCACCTCTCAGAGCTGGCCTGACCACCAGGGGCTCCTGCCATGTTTGCAAATGAAGACATGCCAACTCAGAGCTGGACAAACTGTCCCCTACCTTAAACATTTATTTTTCACATAGAAATCCTATGCAAAAACTGTTATGTGATTCATGGAATAACCGCTGGGTTTATAAAACATTGCCTCACGGTGCACTTCAACTTGGCCCGGTGTCGGGGCCAAGTGTCAGCTGGCCGTCTTCCTCAAGACCACAGCCTCTTTGGGGACAGCATCGAAGTCTAGGAATGAGTCTAGGGGAAGCAAGTCCCAGGCCGTGGCTCGCCTGGCCTTCTCAGTACTGGATCCGATGTGTTTTGCCCACAAATGCTAAGTTCAAGTTCCCCAGAAACTTTGGGGTGGGTGGGTGGGTAAGTCACTGACCGGGAACAGCTTCGGTTCTAGAACGCCCAGCGATTGTCTAAATTGCCCCCTTGTTGCTTTGCCACTAAGTCTGATGAAGCTTCACCTTGAGTATAAGCCCATCCCATCACCCTGGCCTGACCTCAAGTCTCTCTGTCCTGTGGTCCCAGGAGGACACTGAACTGCCCCTCCCTCCCCACCAGTGTGGTCTGTGCCCTCGCCCCAGGCCACGAGGAGCCCCTGAAGGCCCCCCTGCTGCCCCACCCCCGCCCCATCTGGAAATCACCAAGCCCTTGTGGATTTTGCTCTTTATTCATTCACAAAGAATGTAAGATTTCGTTTTTTTTGAGACCTGAATAGAGCTCCCATGTCACCATACCGGGGCGGCTGTTCCACGCCAACTCCGTAATTGCCCTGCTTCTCCCGCCTTTTTTCCTTCCACCAAAACCAACTTAAGCTGATTACCACCATCTTAAACAACCTCGCCGGCTCCAGATATGGCCATTTAATATGGCCGCGACAAGCAGCCAACTGCTGTTTTCAAAAGACAATCTGACAGATTCTATTCACTTTCAAAGTAGCTCTCCACGGCTGGAATAATTATCTTTCATTTCCTCCATTCTGACACCGTTCAATGATTTGTTGACATCTGAAGAGTTACGTGCGAATCTCACAAGAGGCAGCTGGACTTTCCGCCCCCAGAGATACAAATACAAAAAGGATTCCCATACAGCATCTGAAATAACTCTGTGCTTTGCAAATGGACGTCCAAATCTGCATGTTAATGGGGCCCTTTTATCTTGAAATGTAACCTCAAAAAAGAAAGGGGGGTTCGGTTAACTTGTTCGCTGCCTGCTCAAGGGAAAGCCCCACCTTTCCCTCAAAACCTCCTTCACCTCGCTTGTTCCATAAAAAACCCACAAATATCCCAAGTTTCCAAACATCTCATGTTTGCTGCAGTCCTCTGCTGAGGGGAACAGCAGGAGGAACCCAAGGAAACGGCAAGAGGCCCCTACGTTTCATCTGCTGCCAGCGGGGTTTGAAGTGAGCATCCCTGGAATAACGACGATGAATAACCTGCACTTCTGTAGCCCTTTCTGGAGGGTATCTCTAAGTGCCTTCCCAATTAGCTGCGCCTCTGCCCCTTGCAGAAAAGCCCCCCACAGGATGCGCTTCCTGCCTTCCCTCACTGCCCTCCTCATCACAAGGAGGCACTCTGTCTCTAAACCCGGGCTCGGGTGGGGCCGGGGGAGTTTTTAACAGAATGTATGTATGATATGTACTAATGTGGTATTGGTGGCTCAGTGGTAGAATTCTCGCCTTCCATGCAGGAGACCAAGGTTCGATTCCCAGCCAATGCATCTCATGTGCAGCCACCACCTGTCTGTCACCGGAGGATTGCATATTATTATGATGCTGAACAGCATTTCCTTCTGTTGTGCATTGGGTCACCATGAGCCAAAGGGTGATTCCATGGCAGCTAGCAACGACAACACAGTGTACAATATCCAGTTACGAGTACTGGTCTCACCACCAGCAGGATATGCATGCATTGCTGATGCCTTGGGATTCTCTACTCCCTCTATCTCTTGTTTTCTTTCTCTCTCCTCTCTCGCTTTGAGAATTTTAGGCATTGATTTCAGTAACCTAACAAGCCACATAAAGGAGCCCCAGTGGTGCAACAGTTAAGCACGCTCAGCTGCTAACCTAAAGGTTGGCACCAAAAGGTTGGCTATCTAAACCCACCCAGCCACTCTTCGAGAGAAAGATCTGGTGATTACAGCTGAGAAAACCCTATGGGGCAGTTCCTTCTGTCACGTGGGGTCAATATGAGTCGGAATCCACTCCAAACCAGCACCCGACAACATGAAGCCATGCGCGTGGTGGGTTTCAGTTTGGGGACCAGGGACGGTGACTGCAAGAAAGGCTTCAATTCAAAGAAGTTCTGGTACTTGCTACAACATGGCTGAACCTTGAGTTGTTGCTACAATATGCCTGAACCTGGAGAACGTGATGCTCAGTGAAGGAAGTCAGACAGGAGAAGGACAAATGCTGTATAACGCCGTTGACGTGAAATACCCACAACAGGCAAACGCACGGAAACCGGAACATGTTGGTGGTTACAAGGGGTGGGGGGAGTGGGAAACTGGGGGTGGTCATCGCTTAAGGAGTTCAGAGTTAAGAGCGGTGAAAAAATCTGGAAACCGAAAGCAGTGATTATTGCACAACGGGTCGAGGTGATGAATGTTACTGCATTGTACACGTGAAAATTGTTGAAATGGCCAGTGTTTTGTGACATATATTCCACCACAATAAATATATTTTTATTGTGCTTTAAGTGAAAGTTTACAATTCAAGTTAGTTTCTCATATAAAAATTTATACACACATTGTTATGTTTCCCTAGTTGCTCTCCCTGTAACCACAACAAATGGTTTTTAAAAAAGAAAGCTGGATTCAGCCATGATCGTTATCAGACAGAAATACACAGAAAGGCAACACAGAAGGGAAATGCAGCAAGCAAAGGTCTTCATGTTCAGCTACCAGGCGGCTGAAGCTTACAGCCCACGGCGTCACAGCTACCCCATCTGTGGCGACCCCGCGGCCCCTGCAGTGTTGGGGAGGGAGAGGTGGCTGGACCAGAGGAAGGAGCGGGCAGCAAGGGAGGACTTCACAGGGGAGGGAAAGCACCGCCCAGGTGATTGGTTCCCGTTCAGGAGGGCACCGCAGAGTGAGGCTGCTGAGGTGGACAACACCTGTTTCAGTGTCTTAGCTCTAATCAGATGGCCCTCAAAGAGCAAAACCTCTAAGGAACCACCCAGAACAAGGAAACGTGTTCACTTTTTTTCCTCGCCTTCCAGCCAGTCTCTCAATCAACAGCGCCCCTTACTGGCCAGTGGGTGATAAACCCAGAGTTTGGGGCTAGCCATTAGCAACAAGGAAATGGGCATGTTGGCTTCATCTCTATTTATAGCATTTTGAACACACCGGGAATAGCAGCTCTTGAAATCCAGCTCAAGACTCTGGCACCCGCTCTGTCCTGACCTCTGGTGTCAGCAAAGTCAGGTTTCTTTGCAGGACTTTTATCCTCAGGGAGCTGCTTCTCCCAGGAGACCAATAACCACAAACACACGGTGTGTGATCAGAGCAGATCCAAGCGCCCAAAACCTTCGTCAGTATCAAACGCCGCGGCAGGAGAATCCATGCACCCTGCCAGCAGAATGGATTTGAATCCTCAGTGGTTGATGTCAGGGGGCAGTCATTAAAAACCAAATAGGTGCTGGCCTTTTTCAAACACCTCGCTGAAGTTTTCCAAAGAAACCTTCCTGATTAACGTGCTCAAGGTTCATTAACAAAACCCAAAGTCAGCTGATGACCCGGGTACCCTGTGGCTGGCGAGGCGGCAGCGCGCAGGCGCCCTGGGCTATTTTAGGCGAGGGGTTTGGCTCAGAGGGAGACAGAGAAGGAGGCAGTTTATTTTGGTGGAGGCGCTTTGTTTTGCTTTCTTGCTTGTGAGGATTCTTTCCCCCTGGGTAATTTAAAGTTTATGAAGAACCTTGGAATTCTTTAGAGGAAAGGCACCAGCGCAAATAAAATAAAAAGGTCGCAGGCTAGCGATGGCTGATGGTGGCCAGTACCTGTCTTCAAACTCTTGGATTAATAGACAACAGGGTTAGTTCAGGTTTTAAGGCATTTTCGGGAAGCTGGAGTCCCTGTGTGGTGCATATGGTTAACGTGAAAAAGGTTGGGGCTTCTGGAAAGGTCGTGGGGTTCTGCAAAGGTCGAGGGTTCCATTCCACCCAGAGGTACCTCAAAAGAAGGGCCTGGCAACCTACTTCCAAAAAGTCAGCCACTGAGAACCCTACGGAGAGCAGTTCTACTCTGACACACACACAGGGTCACCATGAGTCAGAGTTGACTCCACAGCAACTGGTTAGTTAGTTGGTTAGTTAGCTTCACCACCTTCCCAGCTCTTGTTTGGGGACTTGCTGTATGTTTGTTTGGCCAACATGGATCTCGTCAGGCACTGTGCTATAATTTTACACGTGTTAATTCATTTAATCCTCACGGTGATCAAATGCGTTGATTAATTAATTTTGAATCTACATGTGTTTAATCAAAAGAATTTTATGAAAGATCACCCTGCTTGGAAAATATGGGGTAGAAAAACAACGAGCCTTAGCCTAACTGACCGCTGTGAGTCAGAGCTTCCTTCTTAACCCCTCCCAAGGCCTTTTGCCACGTGTCGAACCCTGTTTGGAATCAGCAGTGGCATCCCATGCCTGCCCCATTGAGTCTGATCTCCTCTGCCTTGTTCTCAAAACCATTTATAAACTCTTCTCCTGCCCCCTCTTCTTCCCATTTCTCCAAACAAATTTATAACTTCAGTAGTGGGTCCAGTGTCTTAGATTGAAGGGAACTACATTTCATAGGCAAACAGTGCTGCTTGCTATCAACTAGTAAAACACATTGAACCCCACACATCTTGGTTTGCTAGTGCTGCGGTAACAGAAATACCACAAGCGGCTGGCTTGAAAGACAGAAACGTTTTTTCTCCCAGTTCTGCAGGCTAAAAGTCCAAATCAGGGTCTCAGCCGTGTGGATTCCTTCTGTGAGTCTGTCTCCTGGTTTCTAGTGTCTGCCGGCAACCCGTGGCCTTCCTTGGTGTCTGTCTTCCTCCTGTGCGTGCCTCTGTGTCTGTTCTGCTGTATTTATAACTGAGAAGGGATTAGGTTTAGGACCCGCCCTGCTCTGGTATGACCTTATTAACATAGCAAAAGAAAACCTCTATTTCTAAACAGGGTCGTATTTACAGGCATAGGGGTTAGGAGTTCACCACATATTTGGGAGGACACAATCCAATCCGTAGCACCATAAAATATACACACTGTCCCTTCCTTCACTTCCAGTACTGTTTTCCCGCACGTACCGGGTCTGCAGGCAGGTAGAGGTGTGGGAGCAGCTTTCCCAGTCAACCTACCCCTGCTCTTGCAAAAGCGTTGGCATAGCCTCAGTTCTGGACTCTCGGGGACACCACACCATCGTCCACTTAAGAGGAAAAGGAGAAAATGTATCCAACACTTGGAAATCAAGCGAGAGAAAGACTGTGTGTTCCTTCCCTGTCACGCTGGACAGCCACCACCACCACCAACAGAGGGCCCGGGTTCTAATGTCGCATGTTAACTTGTGGATCTAAAAAAATATTTTCCTTTTATTTTGAAACAATTCCAAAATAACAAGAAAGTTCCAAGAATAGTACCAAAAAAAAAAAAAAAAAAAGTTCTTTCTTAATTTGAAAGTGAGTTGCCCACAGGGCGCCCCACGGCCCTCAAATGCATTAGTGTGTATTCCTATCAACCAGGACACTGTCCCTCAGCAGCAAAATACAACCATCACACACCCACTTCGGAGGGCAACTGAGCACCACCTAGTAAAGCTCCAGAGTCCCTGGATGATACAGTTGATTAAAGTGCTCAGTAGCTAACAGAAGGGTTGGAGGTTCGAGTCCATCCAGAGGCAACCTTGCAAGAAAGACTTGGTGATCTACTTCTGAAAAATCAGCCATTGAAAACCTGATGGAGCACAGGTCTATTCTGACACCCATGGGGGCGCCCTGAGTCGGAGTTGACCCAAGAGCAACCGCTGCTGCTAATAAAGCTCAAACAGGTCTACTCTCAAAAAAAAAAAAAAAATACAACCATCCAAATGGGGAAGTTAACATCGATCCTGCCACCATCTACTCCTCGGATAATATCCGTAATAGCAAAAGGATTCAGTGCAGAGTTACTCATCACATCTATCATGTCTCCTTCAATCTGAAACAGTTGTTGTCTCTCTTTGACTTTTGTGCCCTTGACTCTTGAAGATTACAGGCCAGTCATTTTGTAGAACACCCTTCCTCGTGGATTTTTCTGACAATTCGATGTTATTTGATTCAGGTCATGTATGTATCTTTGGCAGCAACATCACAGAAGTGATGCTGGGATGTTCTCATTGCATCTGGTCAAGTGGCACGTGATTTTAATTTATCCCAGTGCTGGTGGTTTTAATGTAAATCAGTGGATGAAGATGATATTTTCCATATGTCTCCACTATGAAATTAATTTTTCCCTTTGTAATTAGTAAAGATTTTGTAGGGAGGTACTTTGAAACTGTGCAAATGTACCACTGCTTATCAGACTTTCTCTCGCTGAGTTTAACATCCATTGATGTTTTTAGGTTGGATTAATGATTCCTACAAGGGTTGCCAACTGATTATTTTCTAATTCCATCTTTCCTTCTGTATTTATTAGTTGTAACTGTAGGGAAAGGATTTCACTTTTTCATTTATTCATTTATTTCATTTATTCATCTGCTTGTTTACGTCAGTAGGAACTCATGGGTTATAATCAGTTACTATCGTAATTTATTTTTTTTGCCGAAATTGTCCTAGATTTGGCCAGTAGGAGCCCCTTCACACTGGCTTCTGTGTTCTCTTGACACATTTCTGTCATTCTTCTTCTTCTTTTTTTTTTTTTTTAATTTTCTTTCATATCTTTTGAGTTTAACTTCTAGTTTAGGAAAGCCTTCATCACCCCAAGATTATAAAATATATTCTTGATTTTTCCATCTACTCCCTGAAGAGATATGTCATTTATCAATCAATTTGATCATCAATCCATACACAAAATATAGATTTTATGTCTGACTTGAAGTAGGGCTGTTATGTTCTTTTACTTGCAAATACCATTCTCACCCTCATTCACTGAACAGACTATTACTCCCATATTTAAAATGCTTCCTTTATCATATTTATCATATAATTTATCATATAATGCCTTTACCATAGAATCATAATCAATGCTGAACAGGTTTCAGCAGAGCTTCCAAACTAAGGTGGACTAGGAAGAAAGGCCTGACCGTCTACTTCTGAAAATCAGCCAGTGAAAACCCTATGGATCACAGCATTCCAACTGACCACTGATCATGGGGACGGCCCTGGACCTGGGCGAGTTGCATATTCCATTGTGCACGGGGGCACCAGGAGTTGGGGGCTGATTTGATGGCAGCTAAGAGCTGTGCTCTGGACCTTAACTTTTACTAGCCCTTAATTATAGGCTGTTATTTATTGTTCTTTGCATCCTAAGTATTAGTAGAGCAGTCTCTACAACTGTTTCACGCGTTCTTGAGGACTGGACTGCCTCATAACCCCCAGAGCACCCAGGGAAAAGACTGACTCCTTATCTGTAAGGTGGGGACTAGGTGGTCGTGAAAATTAAATGAAATAATATCCATAAAGCACAAGATTCAGTGCATGGTGTTGTTGTTAGCTGTCATTAAATCAGCCTCTAACTCATGGTGACCCCATGCAAAATGGAATGACACTCTACCCAGTCCTGTGCCATCCCCACGATCGGTTGCAGGTCAGACTGTTGTGATCCATAGGGTTTTCAGAAGCAGATCACCAGGCCTTTCTTCCTAGTCTGTCTTAGTCTGGAAGCTCCACTGAAACTTGTTCCGTATGATAGCAGAACACAAGCCTCCACTGACAGACGGGTGGTGGCTGTGCATGAGGTGCCTTGGCCAGGAACGGAGCCCAGACTTCCCACATGGCGGGTGAGAATTCCTCCACTGAATGGCCGATGATCTCTTTCGGCATCGAGTCGAGTCCTACTCGTAGCGCATAGTAGGTGCTTAATATACGGCAGTGATCCTAATGGTTTTACAGTGTGCTCAGTAAATAGTGGATTGATTAATTGACTAAGAATAATGGATTGATTGATTAATTGACTAAGAGATATACTTCTCCTCCGAGAAAAGCTTTCTGAACTTTCGTACAAGAGATGGAGATGTGGGACGGCTATGTCGGGAGGTTTGACATGACCTTTACAACAGGGGGCTGCTGATGGAGCTTGTCACCAACCACCTGCCAGGGTCCCTCCCACTCTGCCCCCAGAGTTCTTACATCAGAGACATTTCTCTGGTGAAAGCATCATCTGCAGACGGCCCCTCTGTGGAAGTCCAGATGTTAGCCAAGCAGGACAACCCATTAGCACACTAATCCCCATTAGCAAGGAGTGCCCGGCAGCCTTATCTGGCTGTAACCTGGCAGGAAGCAGGATCGTGCTAGGAAGGACACCAGTTAGACACATTGTGATGTGGGAGAAGAGGGGCGGTCAGGAGAATGGAATGTGGCCAGAGGCCATGCCCAGATGGAGGCTGCAGCCAGCTCCCAGTCAGGAGGACAAGCCCATGTCACAGCACCTCTTCCTTGACCACCTGCTACAGGGGGGTCGTGTGTGAGCACAACACAGCTTGTAGGAAACACAGACTTGTTGATTCTTACAACTTACAAGGTGGTATCTTAGCTCCATTTTACAGGTGAGAGACTGAGGCTCAAGGCGGTAAAGTGGCTTATGCTGAAGGCCAAGTGGCCGCCAGGACTCCAAGCCAGGTCTTCTGACTCCCACTCAGCATGCTTCTTGTCCTCATCTCCTAGAGCTGCTGCAGCAAAATACCAGAGTACAGCTGTTAGCTGCCGTCCCGACCCCGTGCGCAACGGAACGAACCGCTGCCAGATCCTGCGCAGTCCCCCTGATCTGTTGTGGATCGGATGGCTCTGATTCATAGGGTTTTCGTGGGCTGATTTTCAGAAGTAGAACATCAGGGCTTTCGTCCCAGTCCATTTAAGTCTGGAAGCTCCGCTGAAATCTGTTCGTTGTCATAACGACACAGAAGCCTCCACTGTCCTGGCCTGGAATCAAACCTGGGTCTCCTGCACGGAAGGTGAGAATTCTACCACTACACCACCCAAGCGCAGTCACAGAAAGGGAGAGAGAACTGCTGGGAGTGGTCATGGGACCCAGATGAGGCTTTGTGGAGGAGGTGCAGCTGTGCCACTCTGGAAGGGGGAGAGGGGCGTGCGCCCTAGGAGAGGGCGTGCTGTAAACAAAGCTCAGCAGCTAAGCTACAGGGCAAAGAGCACCCTAGGAGGGACGGGGGTGTGTGTGACAAGAGGAGCGTTTTCATCCCCGCCTTCTCGCTGGAGCCCGGCACTTAGTAAGGCTGTGATATCAGCGGGGACCTTTGACAATGCAATCCACAGTGAGGACACTAAGAGCCGGAATTCAGGGCGTCAGCTTCAGGTGCGCGCAGCGAGATCCTTCCTTGTCTTTTCCAGCTTCTGGCAGCCCTGGGCATTTTTGGCTTGTGGACAGGGCCTGGCTGGCATCTTCCCCTCTGTGTGTCTCTGTGTCTACTCTGCTCTTTTTATAAGACATCCCTCAGAAGGGATTAGGTTTAGGACACACCCTACTCTGCCATGACCTCATCAGCATAACAAAAGAAACCCCTATTTCCAAACAGGCTCACATGCAAAGGTACCAGGGGTTAGGACTTCAATATATCTTTTTAGGGGACACAATTCACTCCATAACACTTGTCAAGGTAGTACAATTGATATCTGTACATTAATAGCAAGAGCTAACATTTAGCACTACTATAGACCTTACTAAGGAGCCCTGGTGGCACAGTGGTTAAAGCGTTCGACTGCTAATCAAAAGGTCAGCAGTTTCAAAACCACCAGCCACTCTGCAGGAGAAAGATGTGGCAGTCTGCTTCCATAGAGATTTACAGCCTTGGAAACCCTATGCGGTCACTATGAGTCAGAATCGACTGGACAGCAGTGGGTTGGGTTTGGTTTTGGGGACAGATGTTACTGGAGCCCTGGTGGCACAGTGGTTAAGAGCTCAGCTGCTAACCAAAAGGTCGGCAGTTCAAATTCACCAGCTGCTCCTTGGAAACCCTATGGGGCAGCTCTACGCTGTCCTATAGGGTCACTATGAGTCGGAATTGACAGCAATGGGTTTGGTTTGTTTTTTATAGACTTTACTAGTATTATTATAACTAAAGCCACCATTAGTATATGCCAGGCACTGTTCCAAGCAGTTTACGTATTTAATCTTCATAACAACAATATTGAGGTCACTGGTGGCTCAATGGCAGAGTTCTCACCTTCCATGCAAGAGGCCCGGGTTTGATTCCAAGCCAGAGCCCTTCACGTGCAGCCAGAACCCATCTGTCAGTGGAGTCTTGTGTGTTGCTGTGTTGCTGAACAGGTTTCAGCGGAGCTTCTAGACTAAGACAGACTAGAAAGAAAGGCCTGGAGATCTATTTCTGAAAATCAGCCGATGAAAACCCTATGGATCATGATGATCTGATCTGCAACTGATCATGAGGATGGCACAGGACAAGGCAGTGTTTTGCTCCGTTGTGCACGGGGTCATCAGGAGTCAGGGGCCTACTGGACAACAACTGACAATATTATGTACTGTCTTAGTCATCTATCGCTGCTATAACAGAAACACCGCAAGTGGACGGCTTTAACAAAAAGAAATTTATTCTCTCACAGTCTAGTAGGCTAGAAGTCCAAACTCAGGGTGCCATCTCCAGGGGAAGGCTCTCTCTCTCTGTCATCAGTCTTCCCGTGGTCAAGGAGCTTCTCAGTGCAGGGACCCTGGGTCCAAAGGACACTCTATTCTCCTGGCTCTTGTTTCTTGGTAGTATGAGATCTCCCTGTCTCTCTGCTTGCTTCTCTCTTTTGTATCTCAAAAGAGATTGACAACCTAATCTTGTTGATTGTGTTCTGCCTCATTAACATAATGGCCTCTAATCCTGCCTCATTAACATCATAGAGGTAGGATTTACAGCGCATAGGAAAATCATATCAGATGACAAAATGGTGGACAATCACACAATACTGGGAATCATGGCCTAGCCGTTTGACATATATTTTTTGGGGTGGGGACACAATTCAGTCCATGACACGTAGGTACTGTTATTTCATTTTACAGATGAGGAAACAGAGGGGCACAGATAGGATTAATAACTTGCCCCAAACCACACAGCCAGCAAGCCACGGTGTAACCAAGCACCTGGTGGTCTAGAGGAAACCCCAGACAAGGACTGATCCAAGGATAAGTTGTTTTTCTGGAAATCCATGCAGCTGCTCCAGTGGCAGATGGCTGGGGGCCAGGACCACTATTTCCCAACTCTGAACGTTCACACTTACGGTCTGCAGCTGGCCTACTGCACGCTGGCTCCGGTGAGCACCCCAAGAACACCTGGTCCCAAGGTCACTGCGAGCAGGACCCCGACCTTCTCTGGGGTTTCTTGGTGGACTTTTCCCCTGAGATGGGGCAGATCCCCTCACTGCACGGGTTCTTAGGGGGCATTTGGATCTAATTGAACTGCAATCTTCTCCAGCACAATGGAGGCATCCGAGAAACCATATCTCCCCCCTGGAGAGTTTTACTGAAAGACAGTGCTATTTGTTTTTGCTGATTTTAGGAGCTTTAACTTGATCATTGTAAGAAAGGCCTGGCAATCTCTTTCCAAAAATTAGCTGATGAAAACCCTATAAATCACAACACTATGATCCACAGTGGATCAGGGGGATGGCACAGGGCTGGGCAGTACTTCCTTCCATTGTGTATGGGGTTACCACGGGTCAGGCCAACCGGACATCAGCTAACAACAACAACCCAAGCATTATTTGATTTTACACATTCCTCTCTATAGGTAATGTTTTGAAAGATTTCATTTTGTTTCACTTTTTCTTGGGAAACATCAGTTCACAACACCAGAAGTATAGAGTAAGGGTGCTCAGAATAGCTTTATCATTATTGGTCGTTACGTAGAGTTTCCTTTTGCCCTTCAGCCACCCTGGAAAAGTTGAATTTTTGCATAGATAAGGCATATGTATGTTGTGCATTAAACAAAGGAAAAATTTTAAATGTTTTAAGTGGTTTGGTGCATGTACATTTCATAACTCTTGAGATACCCAGGCCTGTTTCACAATCCTGGTTTACAAAATCATGCGTTCCTGGCGTCCGATGGAGGACTCTGGGCTGCTACTTCCTGAGTTTGGGATTTGGTTAATTGTAAAAGTCCCAGTTCAGCACACCAGCCCGTTGAATTACTTTGAAATTACTGGAATGGGGGACTCTACTGCACTCTTGAGGTATTGGTGCCCACTAACTGTCCTGGCACTGGACGTGGGTGGGTAAGGAAGACCACCATTTATAAGCGTCTCTCTCTCTGTATGTAGATATACACATAATACGATCCTCTCCTTCCAAAGGAAAAGAACTAAACGGTTACGTGTTATGGATTGAATTGCATCCTCCTAAATATGTACTGAAGTCCTCGCTCCTGTACCTGTGGATGTGACCCTGTTTGGAAATAGGGTCTTTCCTTCATTATGTTCACGAGGCCATACAAGACCAGGGTTGGTCCTAAACCTCGTCACTTCTGAGTTATAAAAAGCAGAACAGACAGAGAGACAACAAGGTAAGGACCTTCCCCTACAGCTAATGCCCTGGTTTGGACTCCTAGCCTCCAAAACTGAAAATAAATCCGTATTTTTTAAAACCACCTATTTGTGATATTTTTTATTACGGCAGCGCTAGGTAACTAAGGAATGCTCCTCAGAGGCAAGGACAGCGAGACTTCGTTTCACGGGCTTCATTTCACACACCCGTTTCACGGGTGACCTTTGGAGGGACCCGCCCATAACCCGTTATCAGGAGGGATCGGCCCCTGGAGAAGGACATCGTGCTTGGTAAAGGAGAGGGTCAGTGAAAGAGAGGAAGACCCTCAACAAGATGGACTGACACAGTGGCTGCAACAATGGGCTCAAACATAGCAATGATTGTGAGGATGGGGCAGTACTGGGCAGTGTTTCTTTCTGTTGTACATCGGGTCGCTATGAGTGGAAACTGACTCGACCAGCACCTAACAACAGCAGCAAGGTAACTAAGACAGTGAGCTTAGCGAAAACATTTCCTGGAGAGAAGACACAGCCCAGAGAGAGTAACAGATTGCTTCTTGGACAATGACTAGGAAAGGAAGAGGCAGGTGCCACGTTGCCTTAATGCTAAGCCAGGACCGAAACGCCCCAGTACCCATATCTTTACTTCTCAGCTGCAGTTCAAACTGGATTTCCGTGTGATAGGCGCCAGCAAGGGGACGTGTCAATTCATTAAATGATGAAATGGCAGGTTGAGAATGTTTTGCTGGCCTGCAAAAAAAGTAAAATAATAATAATAATCAGCAGCAAACTTGCATAATCTTAAAAGTTAGGAATGTTATCTTTTATATGGCGTTGCTGTTGTTAGCTGCTGTGGAGTCAGCCCTAACTCATAGTCACCCAATGTGTTACAGAGTAGAACTGCTCCCTTGGGTTTTGTTGGCTGAAATCTTTACAGAAGCAATTCACCAGCCCATTCTTCCGCATAGATGCTGGGTGGGTTCAAACTGCCAACCTTTGCATTAGCAACCAATCGCAAACGTTTGCACCACCTAAGCTCTTTTTCAGCTGTTTTTCAAATGGGTTGACATAGAAAACAGAGGCCATTTCTGACAACGGGCTAAGAAATAGATGTTTACATCCATTTATCAATGATGTGAGTCTGAGGTTCCGATTTTCACTTCGAGCAAAGCTCAGGACTTCTTGCCATGAGATTCGAGTCTAAACAACATAAAAGCCTTCAAGGAGCCTAATTTTATCTCCGTCTGCACCTCATTACTGTCTGGGAGCTTGTTTCATACAAACAATAGCTGGTTTCTAGCATAACAAGGAGGCCCGTGGTGTCTGTATCGAACATATTCCTCAGAGAATGAGAAATCTCCAGCCGGGAAAGAGGAGATTCTTGTTAAGCCCTGGAAATCGGCCGAAACAGAAACGTGTGCTCCCTTCCACAACGTGCCTAATTGCCCATAAATGTCATTAAGTTGAGAAATGTTTTCCACCAAATTAACTTTGACTCACGATGTCTAATTAGCGGGAGAAGCTGGAAGACAACAGCTTATCAGTCACTGTTTAGGAAAACATGTTTAATGGGTGACTTTTGGCTAGCAGCAATGTTGAACCAGGTATTGTAACTGTCAAAATCAAGCCTGAGCCCAGCAATTAAGCGCAATGTTCCTATTTTGGTGCCAAGAAATTTCCAACTGCCTTGCAGATGTTTTTTAAAAATGGTGGTGAATGTGGTTTTCCTAGGAATGCATCGTTCACCGAGACGGTTGGCTCAGGGAGGGAGGGGGGCATGCGCCAGTGACTCACTCAAACCTCTTTGGCAGAAAATTGAGGGTAATGCATTGAAAAGGATTGATTCAATTTTTATTCTTCCTCAAAACATAAGGAGACACTGTTTGGCTGATGAATGGACAAACAAATCCTGGAATAGACATAGAGTGGAATATTACTCAGCAATGAAAAGGGATGAAGTATTGATGCCACTACCACATGGATGAACCTTGAAAACATTACGTTGAGTGAAATGAGCCCGAGCAAAAGGCCACAGACTGTGATTCCCTTTGTCTAAAACACTCAGAACAGGCAGATCCAGAGAGACAGAAAGCAGACCGGTGGTTTCTAGGGGCTGGGGCTGGGGCTGGGGAATGGAGCGTGACTTAATGACAGGTGCACGGTTTCTATTTGGGGGTGGTGACAATGTTTTGGAACCAGACAGCAGTGATGGCTGCACAACACTGTGAATGTACTTAGTGCCACTGAATTGTACACTTTAAAATGGTTAAAATGGCAAATTTTGCATTACATGTGTTTTACTACCGAAAAACACACTAGCAAAAAAGCATATCCTGCAGCGTGGTCCGGAGGCCTCACTAGATAAGGGGGCGAGCCCCGGCTCCAGAGCTGCCATATTTAACAGTGAGGGGTCAGGCCCCGTCACAGGCTGGCGGGGCTGGGAAATCCACGTGGATGGAAGCTCTTACCGGATATGCCCTTGGGTGCCTCGCAGAAGACAACAGACACCATCTGAATGTGAGAAGGGCATCGGGCTCTGACATCAGGGCCTCCACGCTCTGTGAGCTGAGGGGTGCCCTGACTTCTCCAGAGGAGGGGAAGGCTGAGACCATCCATTTGCCCAGATGATCCTCCACTCTCCTCTGCTCAGTCCCTGATGCTACTTTAACCATTTGCAAATGCACTGTCCCATCCCCTTGGCTAGTCTACACGAGAGTGGTGCTTTCTTTCTAAATGAGAATAAGCGCGGACGCCACCGCTGTGCATGCAGACTTCCACAAGTTAAGGTAAAACCCCCGTTCTGGGTTAAATCGTGTCTTCCACAAATAGGTGTTGGAATCCTAACCCCTGTACCTGGGGATGTAATCCTGTTTGGAAATACGGTTTTCTTTGGTATGTTAACTAGCTCATGGCCGAATAGGGTGGGTTCAAAATCTAATCACTTCTGAGTTAGAAAAAGAGCCGATTAAACACAGAAATAGACATACACAAGGAAGACAGATCACGCGAGGACCATCTAGAAACCAAGGAGCTCCTGGGACTACCTACAAGGAAGGAAGCGACACAGTTGAGACCCTGATTTGGACTTTTAGCCTCCAGAACTGTGAGAAAATAAATGTCTGTTCTTTAAAGCCACCCACGTGTGACATTTCTGTTACAGCACAACTTGGGAGTTAGGACAATCACTGAAGGTTCCAGTTGGCCCCCTAATGCTGGGAAAATGTACACTCCCCTGGAAGAAAGCAATGGAAGGGAGCCCATTAAACCACAGACTAGGAGCTGGACTTCATATCCAATCTGCTTTCTCAACCCAGGGGACCATCCATGTGATAGCAGAGGCGTTTGGCACTTGGGTTTTGTAATTAACTGCCTTTCCCCCAGCATTCGACCTGGCCCTTGGAAAGCATTTGTAAGTTTGGGGACCCACAGCTTAAGGGGAACAGGGAGAACATGGAGAGCTCCTGGGAATGGAAGGAGAGGCCGAGAAGGGAGGGTTAAGAAGCAACCTTCCCATGTGCCCTGAAAACACGTATTTATAAACAGGGAGAGATGTTAGCCGTAGTTGGTGGCTTTTTGTCTTTAGGGTAGGAGCAGAAGTTGCTGAAATGCACCTTAATCAATGGCCTCAAAACAGGAAAGGGTGCCAGGGGTTTGGAGGCAGGGGGAGCTACAGCTAGGTGGAGCCCAGGGCATTTTCAGGGCAGTGAACCCACTCTGCATGATACTGTCATGGTGGACATATGACATCACGCATTTGTTAAATCCTATAGGGCTGTACAACACAGAGTAACCCTAATGCAAACTATTGTTGTTGTTAGGTGCCATATGGGAACTCTCTACCTTCCGTGCAATTTTTCTGTAAACCTAAAGTTGCTCTGAAAAAGAAAGTGTATTTAGACAACTCGAACAATAAACCAACAAAAACAGGAAGTGTTCTTCTATAGAAAATGTTGGTCGTTCTCATTGGGAAAGAGCTTTGGGAGACTCACGTGCCTGAGGCGTATACTCGGTGAAGATTCCAGAAAAACCAGCCCTTGTTGGTCAGGGAGGTTGGGCGAGAATCCCCCTTGCTAGCTGAGCTTCCTCTGCATCTAATTTATGTTGACTGCTTTGCGGTGGCATGGTGTGGGGTCTCCCCAGTGTCTGGCACCCCATCTAGAGAAGGGACTAACCACAGGGTCACTCCCTCCCCACCCTCCAAAGGAGCAGAGCCCTCTGTGTCCCAGGAGCCCAGGAGCCCAGAATTGAATCACCAGACATGAAAGCCATAAGAGAGAGAGGTGTTATGGGTTGAACTGTGTCCCCCAAAAGAGATATGTTAAAGCCCTAACCCCCAGTCCCTGTGAACGTGAACTTATTTAGGAATAGAGTCTTTGCAGATGTAATTAGTTAAGATGAGGTCATTGGGCTGGGCACTAACCTTTTTATGATGGGTGTCCTTATAAGACGAGAAGAGACACAGAAATAGGGGGAAGATAGTCATGTGAAGACAGAGGCAGAGACTGGAGTGATGGTGCCACAAGCCAAGGACACCTGGAGCCACGAGAAGCTGGAAGAGACAAGGAAGGATCTTCCCCTAGAGCCTTCAGAGGAAGCACGGCCCTACCAGCTCCATGAATCTGGACTTCTTGCCCCAGAACAATAAGAGAATACGTTTTTGTTACTTTAAGCCACCTCTTTGTGGTACTTTGGTATGGCAGCTACAGGAAACTACAGCTGGTCCCCAACTTACAAAAGAGTTCCATTCCAACCACTCAGAAGTCGGTTCTGACCTAAGTTGAAAACCTCTTCTGTTCTTTTTTTTTTTTTTTTTAGTTTTCATTATTATTGCCTTTTATTAACAGTTTCTTTATACATCCAATCTTTACTTGTCTTTGGAAGTTGGAAACATTACATATAAACTTAGAAATATATTTTAACATTGTATGTAGTACATATCACTAACCATAAGATGTACAAAAAAATAAAAATAAAAAACAGATGGTTGTCAGTGCAGTTCATCGTAACTTGAATATGTTGTAAGTCGAGGACTACCTGTAATGTAAAGTGGGTAGGAAGATATCTTAGGCTGGTTTCTCTAGAGAAGAAAAACCAGTGGCTAGTATATAGATAAATATATGTATGTACATGGACAGAGAGAGATTTATCTCAAGGAAATGACTCATGCAGTTGTAGAGGCTGGCGAGTCTCAAGTCCATGGGTCAGGCGTCAGGTTGGAGGCTTCTCCTGTCTTACGTAGCTGCAGGAGCTGATGAACCCAAGATCAGCAGGTCAGACGTCAGGCTGCTGGCTCACAGGCTGTGGAGGCTGATGAATCTCAAGATCAGCAGATAAGCTGCTAACTCAAGTCCCAAGAACTAGAGGTCAGATGATGATGAGCTGGATGCAGGATCCAGAGTGAGAGGCTTGGTGGAACATCCATTTATGTACTGGAGGCAGGCCACACCCACAAGGAAACTCACTTTCAACTGATTGGCTGCTCATAGCAGATCTCATCATGGAGTTGATTATATCATTACACAACTGCCAAAATACATCAACACATAACTGCCAGATTGCTGAGAATTATGGTCCAGCCAAGTTGACACATAAGCTTTACCATCACAGAAAATGTTTCAGAATCCACTCAAATTAGCCTCCAAGCCCACACAGGATGGGTAGGAAGCAAGTTCCCCTCATGACTGAGTCAAGATGAGGAGAGTGGAGGAAGGTGAGTCTATGAAGGTACTGGGTTAATGAGCTATGGACCCAACACCGGTGGGAGGAGAGGGTCAGGGGCATTCATCATCCTTCGTCACCCACTGTGTGTCTGGCACTGTGACAAGAGCTTGTGGGCATGAGTTCCATTTGTCTCTGAGGTAGGTTCTAGTTTCCTCACTTCAAGGATGAGAAACCTGGGCTCAGAGAGATGAAGTGACTTACCCACATGCATCCAGTGGCATATATTAAAGGCTTAAAGCAAGCCATGATGGAAGCATTTACACCACAGAAATTGGTAAATGCTTAAGACCAGAGCTCCCTCTCCCCAACTCCCAGACCAGCTGGAGAGCCAGTTGTTAACCATTGGCCAACAGATCACTGGCTAGAGGGAACTTTAAGCTTCGGAATTTTTGACTGTTGAGCTCTAGGGCAATGAATTTAGGGCTCAGGGGGCAAAACCAGGGAGCTAACGTAGAACCTAACATGTAGGGAAGAAGGCAGGAAAGCTAAGGATCCATTAGGCATCTGTCTGGAAACTTCTGTTGGCTGTATCTATCAGGAACTTGGGAATGATGGACAGGCCATAAGAGGTTGGGGACCATTTATATGCACCATTTGCAGTGGGCTCTTGAGCCAATAATATTTCTAGTCTTCAGAACTTCATCTGTAAAACAAGAGAAATCATTTTCCTGTTTGAAGTAGGTGCAGGACCAGGCAATTTTTTTTTTTTGTCCCCTTTTCATTCTAACATTTATGATTCTAACCATATAAATCCATACATGGAAAGTTAACCAGCAATATAAAAGGTAACCCACTGGTCACACCACTGGTCCAGTACACAAGGATGGTGTGATGGTTAAAGTTGTGTGTCAACATGGCTGGGCCTTGATCCTCAGTGGTTTGGCAGTTATGATGTAATTTGGCAGCTTTTTAATGATGTAATCACCTCCATAGTGAGATCTGATATAATGTTATCACCTCCATGATGAGATCTGTTGTGAGCAGCTAATCAGTTGAAAGTGACTTTTCCTGGCGGTGTAGCCTGCATCAATATAGGTAGACTTCTTGGCAAGCCTTGCTGGCTTTTGCTAGCTCTGGATCCTGCAGCTGGCACCTGTTCATCTGACCTCTGATTCTCAGAACTTGAGCTAGCAGCTTACCTGCTGTCTTACCTGCCAATCTTGGGATTCGTTGGCCTCCACAGCCTATGAGCCAGAGGCCTCCTATCTGACCTTCTTATCTTGGATTCGCCAGCACTTTTGGCTATGTGAGTCAGGAGAAACCTGACCCATGAACTTGGGACTTTCCAGCCTCTACAACTGTGTGAGTCATTTTCTTTATATAAATCTCTCTATATATATATTTATATACTGCACTGGTTTTGCTTCTCTAGAGAACCCAGCCTAAGACAGATGGGTAACAAAAAAAGAACTGGATTTGATCATTTATTGAATTTAAATTACTTTTGAGATCTCTCTCTCCCCAAGCATTGTATGTGATTGTAAAAATGGCATGGCATCAGACCTCCACACCTAACTTCTGGAGGGGAGAGAAGAATCAAAATCAACATTCGCCCAAGGGTGGTTCCCATGAGGTGGAAGTCAGACATACATCCACTCTCCAACCTTTCTTACCAGTTCTGACACCAGCCGTCCCTCCCACAGCACTCTCTGCTTCTCTGCGGGGTTTGATAATTCATTGCAATGTCCACACAGAACTCACAGACTGTACTCATGACTATAGGGTTTATTAGGGAAGTAACAGCTTGCAATTCAGGATACAGTTTTTTTTTTTATTAGGACAGCATCTTCTTGGCTGCTGCTGCTGGGCCCTCACTCTCAGCCTGGACCCTCACTCTCAGCCTGGCTTCTGCCCTGCTCAAGCAAGTGTTACAACTCTTTGTTTAGCTCCATCAATAAGTGCCTGGAGGCACATCACTCCACCAGGAAGCCTCCAGCCCAAAGGCACTCAGCTGTCTCACTCCATGGGTCGGCAAGCCCACTGCAGCCATCTGCTGGTCCCATGCCTCTGCTGTCTCATGTCATCTTCAATGTTACAGCTCTGAGTCTAGAAGGTTCTCAGTGCAGGGACCCTGGATCCAAAGGACATGCTCCACTCCCAGCCCTTCTTCTTGTTGGTAGTGAGGTCCCCCTCCAACCTCTAGGATTGGCTCCCTTTAAGCATAGCAGGATGGCAAAACTGACCAATCCCCTACAAGGGGTCCATGCACATTATTTGCTTAGTCCAATGCCTGCAAGAGTGCCACGCACCTTGTTTGCATTAGCAGGCTGTCCAGTCCCCTTGGTGGGCCACAAGCACCTTATTTGCATAGTTTCACCCAATCATTTTGTGGCAGTTACAAGACCATAGCTAGAAGGGCCATATAAAAGCAATTCACTGCACTGCAGTGATATTAAGAAAATTTGCTGAAGTCTGCTCCCTCCCCATCATCTTTTGATTTCCACTCCCCTACCCTAAGCCTGAGGTCTTTGGGTGGCACAAACGGTTTGCACTTGACTGCTAACGTAAAGGTTGACAGTTCAAATCCACCCACAGTACCATGGAAGGAAAGGCCTGGTAATCTGCTTCTGTTAAGATTATAGCCAAGAAAACCCTATGGAGCAGTTCTACTCTGCATCATGCGGTCACCATGAGTTGGAAGTGACTCAATGGCAACTCACAACAAAAACACCTGCTCCCTCCAACCTTTGCACTGCACACCAGAAAGCATGGAAAAGCAGAACAAAACCGGGTGAGGAACCCAGATATCAGGGGACGCCGACGCTGCCAGGGCCCCATCAATATCCTCTATACCCCGAAGGTGTCTCCAAAGACTGCTTTTCAAACACCTGCACTGCTTTAACTGGGGGCTTTTTCTGGCCTTAGGACTGTATTTTGTTTGCATGTTCAGGGAACGCCAGGAAGTGCTGGAAAGTTGTTAATCACCATCGAGTTGGTCCTGACTCATGGTGACCCCATGCACAACAGAAGGAAATGGTTGCCCAGTCCTGTGCCACCTTCACAGTCCTTGGTACACTTGAGTCCATTGCTGAGGCCATTGTGTATTTTGAGTGCTTTTCAACCTAGGGGGGCTTACCTTCCAGCACTATATCAGGTAATATTCTGTTGTGATCCATAGGGTTTTTGTTGGCTAATTTTCAGAAGCAGATCATCAGGCCTTTCTTCCTACTCTGTCTTAGTCTGGAAGCTCTGCTGAAACCTGTCCACCATGGGCAACCCAGCTGGTATTTGAAATATTGGTGGCAGAGCTTCCAGCATCATAGCAACATGCAAGTCACCACAGTACAACAACTGACAGGTGGCAAGCTGGAAAATGAATGCCCCTGGAAGCAGCTTCAACCAGTGGCGTCTGCGAGTTGATGGAGAAGCAGCCTAGCTCCCTTGTTCTTGCTCAGAATAACACTGAGACACATTCCTCGCTGTCTTCCAAAGTCCCCCAGAGGGTGTGAGCCCCGGTCTCCCACAGCAGTAACTGGATTAATAACATATTTGATCGGATTCCTTCCCCTCCCTGCCTCGCTTCCTCGCTCCCCTACCAACATTTCCTGGGATCACCTCCAAAATAAACTACTTACACTCGAATCTTTGTCTCAGACTCAGCTTCTTGGGGACCTAAATGAAAACATCAGGATTCCACAGTGTGCTGTGAAGTTTCGGCACGCTGCTGAGCCGGCCCGAGTCTTGGCGCTCCCCTCCACAAAGAGGGGGCACATAATACCGTCCCTCACCCCTCTCTTCAGGACGACGGCCTGAGTTAAGTCATTAGATGTCTCTGAGAAAGACGGATTTAATTCTCTATAGAGCTTCTGGAAGAGTAAACACATGTTTGACCCCAAGACGTTTTGGGGCTGGGTCTTGTCAACAAAAAAGAACAAGAGAAAGGCAGGAAAAAAGGAAAGAAAGTAGGGAGGGAGAGAGGGAGGAAGGGAGAGAGGGAAGAAGGAAGGAAGCGAGAAAAAAATAGAAAAGAAAAAGAAATTTGTACCATCTTCTAGGTTTTTTTTCTTTTTAACAATATTTTATTATTTTCAATGAAAGTTTACACAGCAAATTATGTTTCCATTTAGCAATTTCTACACAAATTGTTTGGGGACATTGGTTACATTCCTCACAGTGTATCAACACTCTCGTTCATTCCATTCTGGGTGTTTCCTGTCCAGTCACTTGGCTTCCCTGTCCCCTTACCCTTTCATCTTTCCTTTAGAGTAATGGTTGACCCTTTGGTCTCATACAGGTGATTTTTTTAAAGGTGCACAGTACTTGCTAGTGATATTCTTTATTTTATGAGCCAACCTGTTATTTAGCTGAAAGGTGACCTCAGGGGCCGTCTTCCAGTTTGAAACTCAACAGAGTCACTAGTGTTTCTGGACTGTCCCTGGAAGGTTTGGAGAATATCTAAGGACATGATACCAAGATAACGAAGGGCACAGCTTCTGGGGCTGAATACCAATCCAGGCGGCCTTCTGTCTTCCAAGTCCAGAGCTACAAGCATCTAAAGGGAGAATCGACTGGATCTTCACAAGTTGGCAAACACCCTCTTTGAAAAGGAGAATCCTCTTTTTAAACATATGTTGTTATAACAACAAAACCAGGGAAAGGACACAAGCGTTCAATTAAATCCTATCTGCATCAGAAACGACACTGGGAGAGACATGCGTGGTGGTCCGCGGTGGGCTCTTGGTTTACTTGCTGTTTTGGAGCCCTGCAGCCTGGTACATATGGTCCGGAACATTATCCGGATATCGTGCGGACAGAGGGGCAGCATGTCCCCAGTTCTGTTTCTGCGCTGCGTTTTTATAAAGTAGCCAACCGATTTCAACACTATTTTTGTGCTGCAAGAGGAAAAGGGGAGGGTGGGGAAGAATTGTACATACAAACCCCTCTAGCCCACACACTTGGCATATGGCTTTATAATTAGAGAACTGTGCAAAGCACAAAGGCCCCTGTCGAGGCTCCCCAGGGCAGCAGCAGTGGCCCCGGGAATATGTATGTATTATCAGTCCCCCGCTTTGCCTGGCAGCGGAGGGATGAACGCCCAGCTAGTGAGAGATCCCAACTCTTTACAGTTTCTCAGAAAAATGGGAAGATTCTCACTCGCAGGCAGTGGATTTCGCTCCTGCACATCTCAGAACTTTCTGCTTAAGATGAGGGATTGGAACAACCCAGAAGTGTGGAATTCTCCCAGTGAAGTCAGTTTGCTAACACTTTGTGCATTTTTAGAAGTTTTTTTTTTTTTTCTTTTCCTTCTCTTGATTCTTAAAAGCTCATCCTGAGCCAGACAAGTTTCAATCTCATATAAATTCCAGCGATGAGTCCGCACAAAGCACCCCCCCCACCACCACCACCGGAAGATTTGCAATGGAAATGGCACCCAGCCCTTAGCGACTGGGCCTGGGCCGCTTGCAGGGTGATTACAGTGTCTGATTTGGAATTCAAATTCCTGGCAAGACAATAGCCCTTTATGACGTTTCTGACATTCATTACCTTGCTCACTGGCCGACCATATCTCCTTTACTGCCATCTTAAGAGACAATCACTCCTTCCCCCAAACACACATCAACTGGCCGAGGGGGAACCTCCCAGAGAGATGAGCTGTCTGCAGAACCCAGTTCGACACGCTCCAAGCCCCATAGCTTCTGCTCTTAGCTTTCCGCTGCCCTCTGCTGTGGCTGCGAACCTAAAGGGTGGGGTTTGAACCCACCAGTGGCACCACGAAGGAAAGGCCTGGTGATCTGCTTCCGTAAAGATCATTGTCATTCTTGTTAGGTGCCATCGGGTCGGTTCCGTAAGATTACAGCCAAGAGCACCCTAGGGAGCACAGTTCTACTCTGTAATACGCGGGGTCGCCGTGAGTCGGGGCAGCGGGCCGGCAGCTATCAACAACTGCTGAACTCAGCCTGAGTCTGTCTTTCTAAGCCAGGAAACCAAAAGAGCCGTTTCTCTAGCCGGCCGGGTACCTGTTGCCCGGCCTCTGTCCTCCTCAGCTCAAATCCTCTGTTGCTGTCAGTGCCACATGGTTTCCGGCTCACCTGGGTGGCCCAGCCTCATTAGGAAGGGATTTGGTGCCTGTTAGTTAATTGAGGCCCGTTCCCACCACCTGCCACTCGCGAGCCTCATCTGCACACTAACTGCTCCTAATTGTCATCATACGGCAAGATCCCCGCAACAACTTGCGAACAGATCCCGAGCAGCGCGCGGGCGGGCTCAGCGGCGGCCAGGCAGCGGGGTTCAGGGAGCGGCGGGCACTGTCACCACTTATCAGGGGGTCAGATGTTTGCAGAGGAAAAGACACCCGGGCAACCTCTGTGTGGAAGTTGGCCGCTTATTAGACCCTCAGGCCGCTTTGTAAATGGAGAGGTGTCTTCTCAGGGAGGCCTAATTGAGGAGCATAAAAGCCTTCATCTGCACAGGGCCGAATCTGATTACAAACAAATGGCTCGGAGGCCAGGGCTGCGCATCAGGTAGATGCAGCGTGCACCATTTGAGTGAACGTGTTAGCTTCTCCCGTGCAGACACCAAGAGACGTGCAGGCTGTCTGAGCACTGTCTCGTGCCCTACTGCAAAAGGGTGTGAGTAGAAAAAGGTACGTACGTGAGCACCAAAGGCTGCTCAGCCCCCGAGGAGTGCAGAGGGAAGGGGGAGAGAAAACACAGAGCAAGAGGGTCAGATCCACACAGAGACATGCAAACAGAGAAAGATGGAAGGGAAAGCATAGCCTCAAATTTTAGAGTTGGAAGGGACTACGGTGTGGGTACAAACAACAACAAAAAAACACAAACAAACCCGCAGCTGTCGAGGCAATTCCGACCCTTAGCTACCCTACAGGACAGAGTAGGGTTTCCAGGGAGCGGGTGGTAGATTCGGACTGCCAGCCGTTTGGTTAGCAGACGTACCTCCTACCCACCGTATCACCAGGGATCCCGGTGTGGGTATAGAATATATATATCTAATGATAAATAGAAATAACTTCTAAGCCATAGGATGTGAGGGCTATATACCTATTCTGTTAGCTGCCGTTGAGTCGGCCCCTGACTCAGGCATCCCCACACACAATGCTGCCCGGTCCTGGGTCACCCCGAAGATCAGCTGTGGATCAAACCGTTGTCATCCGTAGAGTTTTCACTGGCTGATTCTCAGAAGTAGATCACCAGGCCTTACTTCCGAGTCCGTCTTAGTCTGGAAGCTCCACTGAAACCTGCTCAAAATAACAGCAAGACACAAGCCTCCACAGACGGACAGGTGGTGGCTGCGCATGAGGTGCACTGGGAGGGAATCGAACCCAGGTCTCCCGCATGGAAGGCGGGAATTCCACCCCTGAACCACTACCGCCCTCATATACCTATAAAGAGAGAGAAAATGAGAAAGAGGGGAAAGGAGGAAGATGCTATAATTACAGAAAATTACACGATTTAGGGGCTTAGGAATCAATCTGGGCTTCGTAGAAATCAGACTGTGGCAAGTGGTCTGATTAGTTTTTAAAGACACAGAACTGTAAGCACATGCCCAGCTTGCTTCCCTGGGTTCTCAGGATGCACTGGGGTGCCTGTCAGGTCTCTCAGCCCAGAACTGGAAAGTACTTTTAGCCTAGATGACTTCCTGCTCGATGAAAAGGGAAAGGAGATGGGAAGAACCAGGAAGGAACTCTCTGAGGGACATGGTACCAAGAAAAAGAAGAGAACAGAAAAAAGGTAAACCGCAGGCTCCTTGGGCGTGGAAATTAAGATTAGTAAAACATGTGGCTTTCACTAGTCAGACATGGCCGATGGCTAAAAACATTCCTCTGAGCCAAACTGCAACTATGTCCCCTCACACCCAATCTCCAGGCTTTCAGAGACAAACCGAAACAAGCAAAAAACAAAAATCCGAGCTGGAGTGTGGTTTGTTGTAACGCAAGTGCTGGAAGTAACTCCATTCTCGGTAATCCTCTCTGAGAGAGCCCGGGAGATACGGGGTGGGGGGACTGAGAGAGAGAAATGAGGGACAGAGAGAGAGACAGACAGACTGAGAGACAGACAGAGGGGAAGGCAAGAAGACAGGGAGAAGGAGAGAGCGAGCATTGAAACAGAGAAAGGCAGGATGTTGTGAATCTCTTTCTCAGAGACGCCTTCCGTCCACAGCCCTCTCTGAGGGCGGTGACTCTGACCGATAGCAGTTACGAAACCTCTTCTCTCAGCGGGACCCGCGGCCTTCAGAGAAGAGCCGGTTCCGCCGGGACGTCCCCACAGACCAACGTCGGGGTGAGCTCAGCAGTGTTGATAAAACACCTCAGCAGAGCCGGAAGAGCAGTTAGACATTTTACCAGAACACAGAGCTGCTCACGCAAACACCTGGTTTTCTGGTTCCCTTCACAAACATATCAAGCGATTTTTCAGACACTCGGTGCCACCGTTTTTCTGCCTACGTTTTGATTAAAAAAAAAAAAAAAAGGATTCCCTAGGTGCTGCAAACGCTTTGGGCTCGACTGCTAACCTAAAGGTTGGTGGTTCAAATCCACCCAGCAGCTCTGTAGAAGAAAGGCCTGGCGATCTACTTCCATAAAGATTACAACCAAGAAAACCCTGTGGAGCAGTTCGACTCTTATAACACATGGAGTCGCCATGACTCAGTATCAACTGGACGGCAACCTTTTTTTTCCGTTTATTCTTGTTGTTGCTGTTTGGGGCTCATGTCTGCACCTCCCAAGCACAGCCCTAAAATGTCCCCATCCGTGACACCTATACCTCGTCTAAACTTAATTCAGCCCAGGACGGGACACAAGACACCAGCAGCCCCTCTCCCCCGTCTCCCCGCGTTTGCTCGCTGGCCTTCTGGCGCCCCCTCCTCCGCCCAGCTCTGGATGTCACTCACTGCTTGTCCCTGATCGTTTCCTGCAGCCTGTGAACCCGAGGGGCCTAGCCGATGCAGCTTCCCAGAGCTGGCAGATTTCAGCAGAAAAAAAAAAAATGCACGAGGAAGGAAGAATGGCAGTTTGACACTGCACTGTCACAGTCAAAACGGACCCTTCGCGTGACCCAGGCCTGGACACGGATGCCGTGTGCCCAATCACAGCTGAGGCTGCATCTGCCACAGTTCACGGACCTGCGTTCCATGCTGGGGGACCAGCTGCCTCTGTTTATGCTCAGGTCCTTGCGGCCTTCTGCCAACGGCAACGAGACAGAGCCCCATTCCCGGTCCCTGGGCTTCAGCTGTCTCCGCAGGCTCGGCCTGCCTTTCAATAGACCCTTCCCTCCACCCCTTCCATCTCCACCCTAACCCTCCAAGATGGCCAGAAGGGGTATTTCTCTTTTTAAAGTTTGACCCTATAGAACAAAGCAAAAGAAAAGGCTAACCAGGGGGACTCTGCCTCCTGCCCCACACTGGACAACACAGAGGGTTTGAAGATCAGGCAGAACACCCCCAGCCCCCTGCTCTGTTTTACACTCACCTTCCTGTTTTACATTTCACTCCAGTTCTCCAGAAATCTCCCACCCAAGAACCAGCTTTCAATGCCAGCTCTCAGCCTTTTTAATTGTGGTTGTGGTTGTTAGTTGCTGGCTAGTCAACTCTGACTCACAGAAACCTTATGTATAACAGAAGGAAACTGTTATGGACTGAGTTGTGTCCCCTCAAAATGTGTGTTAACTTGGCTAGGCCATGACTCCCAGCATTGTGTGAGTGTCCACCATTTTGTCATCTGATGGGATTTTCCTGTGTGTTGTAAATCCTACCTCTATGATGTTAATGAGGAAGGATTAGAGGCAGTTACGTTAATGAAGCAGGACTCAATCTACATGGTTAGATTGTATCTTGAGTCAATCTCTTTTGAGATACAAAAGAGAGAATTGAGCAGAGACGAAAGGGACCTCATTACCATCGAGAAAGAAGAGCCAGGAGTGGAGCACGTCCTTTGGACCTAGGGTCCCTGTGCTGAGAAACTCCTAGACCCAGGAGAAGACTGATGACAAGGACATTCCCCCAGAGCCAACAGAGAGAGAAAGACTCCCCCTGGAGCTAGCACCCTGAATTCGGACTTCCAGCCTACTAGGCTATGAGAGAATAAACTTCCATTTGTCAAAGCCATCCACTTGTGGTATTTCTATTATAGCAGCACCAGATGACTAAGACAGAAATGTTGCCCAGTCTTGTGCCATCTTCACAATCTATCATTGGTATGTTTGAGCTCATTGTTGCAGCTATTATGTCAATCCATCTCATTGATGGTTTCCCTCATTTTCATTGACCCTCTGCTTTACCCAACATGATCTCCTTCTCTTATGATTGGTCTTTCCTGATGGTGCATTCAAAGTAAGGGAAACAAAGTCTCATCATCCTCTCTTCTAAGGAGCATTCTGGTTATTTCTTCTATGACTGATTTGTTTGTTCTTCTGGCAGTCTACGGTATATTCAGTATTCTTTGCCAACACAATTCAAATGCATCAATCCTTATTCTATCTTCCTTTTTCACTGTCCAGCTTTTGCATGCATATGAGAAAACTGAAAAGACCATGGCTTGGTTCATGAGCACCTTAGTCTTCAAAGCGACATCTCTGCTTTTTAAAACCTTAAAGAGGTCTTTTACAGCAGAGTTGCCCAATGCAATATGTTGTTTGATTTCTTGACTGCTGCCTCTATGAGCGTTGATTGTTGATTCAAGCAGAATGAAATCATTGACAGCTTCAATTGTTTCTCCACTGATCATCAGGATGCCTTTTTAGCATATTGACCTATTTCATTAAAATCTGGAGGCTGGGAGAAAGAGTGACAGATTTGAAGCCAGCAGTCAGCCGCCATTTTAAACTGCCCCCACGGTGGATTATGTTTTTGTTTTTTAAGTAAGTCATCCTTGGCACATGACCCTCTTTTCTCCCACTAACCCTGTGACTCTCATAGAAGGAAGAGTTATTTGTCCCCAGGGACCAGAAGACTTCTTGTCCAGGGCACGAAGCAGACTAGTGTCCAGTGGCTGCCCCACATACTGATCACCCCAAAGCTCCAGGGAGCCGGTCCTAGCCCTGGAGCCTCCATGTGAGGGGGCGTATGTAGAGCAGACTGAAACTGCCATTCCGTGGCTCCCAAAAACACTGCGCGTTTGTGAGTCCAGTTACGTGAAGTATCTAGAATAGGCAAAGGCACAGAGACAGCAGATGAGCGGTTACCATGGGCCGGGGGAGAGGAGCCTAGGGAGCTGTCGCCTAATGGGCACAGAATTTCTGTTCAGGGTGGTGGGAAGTTCTGGAGACAAGTGATGGGAAGGCACAACACCGTGACTATAGTTAATGCCACTGAATTATGCACTTAAATACGGTTAAAATGGCAAATTTTATGCTGTACGTATTTTGTCACAATTTTTAAAAGCGATAATGGGGAGAGGACACCGCACGTTTGGCCCGAGGGGAGCAAGGCGGGTTTTCACTGAGGAGTGCTGTCATGCAACGGGCGTCCCTCACAGGTCAATGGCTGTCCTTGCCGAGGACTCATCTCACCCGGCTTCCGGGAGCTCTTCCTGGGTCACTGTAATTGCTACTGGACGTGGTCCATTCTCCTCCTCGCTCACTTTCCATTCCCCCACAGGCCCCTCCATCTGTTCGGAACAAAGACCCGAGACTTCCTGCAGCCACAGGTGAAATGTACTCACTACCCAGGACTGCGGACCCTTCCCCCTCCGGCATTGCCTGGCCTCCTGGGCCTCCAGTTCTTCAACCTGTTTCTTTGAGGAGTCAGGGATGCGTGCCACCCACTGTCTGCCACCCTCGGCTTCCTGACTCCATTAGTTCTGGCACTTGTGACACTCCGAGAAGTGATGTGGTCTCAGCTATGCACCTGTTCTGTACACGATTATGTAAATTAAAGGTATATATAAATAACATTTAGCAATTTAGATGCTCAGTGGCTGTTTGTTGAATTAATGAATGAATGAGTGAATACATTATAGCTGCTCCAATAAATGCAAAGACAAATAAAGCACAATCTTTGACATATGGTGTTTTGAATGGAAACAGTGTGGAACGTACAATGGTTGAATAAATTTGGGATGTTTAATCTACCAAAAAAGACTT
This sequence comes from Dugong dugon, assembly GCA_030035585.1. Lineage (NCBI taxonomy): Eukaryota > Metazoa > Chordata > Mammalia > Sirenia > Dugongidae > Dugong > Dugong dugon. The sequence continues at coordinate 3,286,952 of CM057473.1, read as the reverse complement.
TATGTTATGAAAAGGCCCACTTTTCTTATGTAGGCACAGTGTGAACAAGGAAAAGGGGTCGGGAGTCGGCAGGAAGGAAGAAGAGACGGATAAAGAAAAGAAGGAGAGGTTTGTTAAAGAGGCTGTTGACTCCAACTCTCCCTAGATCGCCATGCATTCTTCTCACGAGCTGGCACTCTGCGTGTTTAATTCTAACCTAAATTTAAAAAAAAAAATAGATGGTGAGGGAGGAATGGAGGGGCTGAAAAGGTATAAGACACAGAAAACAAATGCCAAAATGGCAGAAGGAAGTCCTTCCTTATCGGTAATCATTGCACATCTGACGGAAGACGGAAGGTTGTTGAGTCGCAGGGAGAAGTGAAGTTCTGATACACGCTCGACATGGAAGGACCTTGAGAGCATTGCCTGGGTGAGATAAATCAGACATCGAGGGACAAAGATTGCCCGAGCTCGCCTCGGTGAAGCATCCAGAATAGGCAAAATCATACAGACAAAAGTAGAAGGGCGGTTGCCACGGCCTGGGGAGAGGGAGAAATGGGGAATTATTGTTCTAGTGGATACTGATTTTTCATTTCGAATGATGAAAAAGTGTTGGAGGTGGATGTTGCTGGTGACTGCACAACACTGTTAATGTAATTGTTGTTGGTGGCCATCACGTTGGCCCCCGGCTCATGGCGACCCCACGCACAACAGAATGAAACACTGCCTGGTCCTGTGCCATCCCTGCGATTGACTACGGATCAGAACATTGCGATCCATAGGGTTTTCGTTGGCTGATTTTTGGAAGGAGATCACCAGGCCTTTCTTCCTAGTCTTAGTCTGAAAGCGCCACTGAAACTTGTTCAGCATCACAGCAACATGTAAGTCTCCACTGACAGATGGGTGGTGGCTACGCATGAGGTGCATTGGCCAGGAATTGAACCCGAGTCTCCTGCATGGAAGGTAAAAATTCTACCACTAAACCAACGCTGCCCTCTGCCAATATAATTTGTTGTTGTTGTTGTTAGTTGCCGTAGCGTCAATTCCGACTCATGGTGACCCCATATGCACAGAGTAGAACTGCTCCATAAGGTTTCGAAGCCTGTGACCTTTCAGAAGCAGGTGGCCAGGCCTGTCTTCTGAGGTGCCGCCAGTTGGGTTCAAATCACCAAACTTTTGGTTAGTAGTCAAGTACTTAACCATTTGCGCCACCCAGGGACTCCTGTTAATGTGATTAGTATCACTGAATTGTACACTTAGAAACAGAGTGACAAGTTTTGTGTTAAATATACTTCATCACAATAAAAATCTTTACACATGTTTGCTGCTTATGCCCATTCAGAAGAGAATTGGTCTTTGGTTTTGAAGAATACTTCAATGACCCTCTTGGCTGGGAAAGGGGAGATCAAGGGCAGAGGTGTAAGGGGGACGTTGAGGTAAAGAAAACCAATAGCTCTGCATAATAAAATAAGCGGGTGCTTTCAGTTTTCTCTGGGTTGGCACAAAAGATGGGAGATGTATTGAGGGGGATGGCATGAGACTAGCGGAAGTGGACAGGATGCCGTTCGAAGACAGCCAGCCAGGAACGCAGGAGCAGGCTGGGGCCAAGGAGGGTGGTGGCCAGTGCAGGATGCCCCGTGGTGGGTGTAGCAGATTGTGTTTTCCCCAAATGTTCACAACCATGTTTTCATTCCCACATGCCTTCCAGGATCTTGTAACTCCCCATCAGGAGGTGGGGTCTATTTCCCCTCCTCTGAACTCGGGCAGGATTTTGTGACCACCTGGATGCTTAGAATGTGATGAAAGTAGCGCTGCATGATTTCCAAGGGTGGGTGGTGAAAGGTAATATAGCTTCTGCCTGGCTCACTCTCTCAGGATGCTCACCCTTCACCCTCAGCTGCCATGTTGTAAGGAAGCCCAGGCCACATGGAGAGGCACATGAAGGTGTCCCAGCTGACACCCTCAGCTAGGATCTCAGCCAATAGTCAACACCAACGGCAAACGTGTGAGTGATCGAGTTTTCTGGTGATACCAGCCCACAGCGTTCAATCCACCCTACAAGACCCTGAGTGGGTACAGGTGCAGAAATTCCACAATGGTGACAATGGAAACTCGATTGTAAACTGCTAATTTGTCTGTGCTGTAGTTCCACTCTGGTATTTTAAAATCTTTCAAAAAAAAAGTTCATTATCAGTAAACCTTTGTAGTAGTTTCCACGGGCTGGCGTAGCAAAGTACCACAAACTGGGTGGCTTAAAATAACAGAAATGTATTCTCTCAGAGTTCTGGAGGCTAGGAGTCCAAAATCAAGGTGCCAGCAGGGCCAGATTCTCTCTGAAAGCTCTGGAGGAGGAATCCTTCCTTGTCTCTTTCTAGCTTCCGGTGGTTCCTGGCTCACAGCTGCATCACTCCAGTCTCTGCCCCCATCTTCACATGGCCTTCTCCAATTTGTGTCTTTGTGTCCAATTTTTTCTCTTCCTGAAAAGACACTAGTCATTAGATTAGCACCCACCCCGATGACTTCATCTTAACTTGACTGTATCTGCATTCACAGGTATCAGGATTAGGACTTGAACATACCTTCTGGGGACACAATTCAACCCACAACAAAGCTGAGTAGCGTTTGTTAGAGATGCCTCAGGAAATGAAGGAAGGAGACCGTTCATGGTTGGGAGGAAACAGAGCTGAGAGGGTAACAGACAAGTTGCAATGAAGAGCCCCTCAGGGGTGGTGGAGGAAAAAGCCAGGGGCTGGGGTGGGGAAGGAGTGATAGAACGTAAACCCTCTCCCCAACACACCAAGAATCCTCAGAAACAATGAGAAGAAGACTGAATTTCTTTTAAAAATAAGTTTCTGACCTACTGGTTTCAGACACCATTTTCTGAAGGCTTCGGTCAAAAGATAACCATATTACTTGGGGGAAGGAACACAAAATAACCGCTGAATACACTGAAAGATTTGTACGTAGTAGATAACCACCACCTGTGCGAAGAATGGCTCTGCCTGGGGAAATTAGTGCCAGCAGGTAAATTCTGAAGAGAAGAAATGAATTTACAAATTAAAATTAGGTTTGGTTCCCAGTAAGAGACCTGGGGGCGGGGGAGTGATGGCTTACAAAGATAAAAGTTTATTATTCTCACGTGAGAATTTGAATTCAGGTATCCAGTACTGGTATGGCTTCTCCACCACTACCTAGGATCTAGGCTGTTCCCAGTTTTCTATTCTGCCATTTCTAGGATATGGCTCTGGTCCTCATGGTCCCCAAAATGGAGCTCCAGCCATCATGTCTTCACTCCATCTTCACTGCTGCCTCTTAAAGAAGGTCCTTAGAAGCTGCCTTATTACTCTTCTGCTCACATCCTGACCAATAGGCCAGAAATCAGTCACATGAGCATGCCTATCAGCAAGTTGCTGTTTTACTGTCGAGTTCCGACGCATAGCAACCGTAAAGGACAGAGCCGAACTGCCGTATAGGGTTTCCAAGGCTGTAATCATTATGGGAGCAGACTGCCAGGTCTTTTCTCCCACAGAGCAGCTAGTGGGTTTGAACCACCAACCTTTCAGTTAGCAGCCTAGCAGCCGAGCGCTTAATTGTGCCACCAGGGCTCCCTCTACCAAAAGAGAGGCTGGGAAATGTAATCTTCATTTCAGACAGTCATCACCAACTGGGAATCAAGTGTTCTTAGAGAGTGGCTGTTGGGGTAGGTGACTGTGATGGCTGATTTTACACCGCAACTTGGCTAAGCTGTGAAACCGAGCTATTCAATCCAACGCCGATCTAGGTGCTGCTGTGAAGGTATTTTGCAGACGTGGTTAACATTCACAATCAGGTGACACTTGGCTAGGCTGTGAAACCCAACTATTCAACCAACGCCGATCTAGGTGCTGTGTGAAGGTATTTTGCAGACGTGGTTAACATTCACAATCAGTTGACTTTAAGTAAAGCTCTTAACAGCAAAAATGGGGATTTCCTAGAGAAGAAGAAATTCTGCCTGAAGACAGCATCATCAACTCCAGCTGAGTTTCCAGCCTGTCAGCCTGCCCTACGGATTTCAGACTTACCAGCGCCCACAATCATGTGAGCCAGTACCTTAAAATCCATCTCTCTCAATACAAATATCAAGCTAGAGATAGAAATATATGTTGTTGTTGTGTGTCGCCAAGTCAAAATTTCTGGTGGCTCTATTGCTTTTGATTTTTGTGGATTTTAATTGAGTCAGCAATCTTATTTTGCCTGTAGCACTGAAGCAAATTTAATGAAGCCGGATGGAAATCTTAGAAGAGCCATATATGCTAAGGTCACAGCTCTGCCCAAATGGTAGAATTGGGAACAACCGAAGGTCACCACTCAGCCAGTGCTCATTGTAGGATCAGTATTTCCAGATGGCTGTGACTTACAGGGTTCTAATGATGGTGATGGTCATGATCACTGTTATGGTCATGGCCACGGTCATGGTGGTGGTGATGATGGTGATGGTCATAGTGATGGTGGTGGTGGCCATGGTGGTGGTGATGGAGGTGGTCATGGTGGTGGTGGGCATGACGTTAGGCATAGTGGTGGTGGTGGTGAGCATGATGGTCGTGGGCATGGTCACGGTGGTGGTGATGGAGGTGATCATGGTGGTGGTGGGCATGACGTTAGGCATAATGGTGGTGGTGGTGAGCATGGTGGTCGTGGGCATGGTCACGGTGGTGGTGATGGAGGTGGTCATGGTGGTGGTGGGCATGACGTTAGGCATAGTGGTGGTGGTGGTGAGCATGGTGGTCGTGGGCATGGTCACGGTGGTGGTGATGGTGGTGGTCATGGCGGCGGTGGTGGTGGTTATGGCCATGGTAGCAGTGGTTGGTATGGTGGTGATTCCCTTAGGATTTCAAATAACCTATGTCAGCAAAGAATTTTTACCACTTTCAGGTTTCACACCTAATATATTTTTATTAAAACCACAAATTTTTAAGTTTGCTTTCATTTCAATCAAGGTCATGTAGACCCATCTAAATTCACCAGGATGGTGTTACTGTTGCCAGAAATGATCTTGATAATGTGTGATTCCTGGGCCTTGTCTGACCGATTAACAAGAAATGGACAAAGTGTGAGAAGTGTGAAGCTTAAATCGGTTTATAAAATGATACCAGGATAGTCATAAAATAGTAATCAAATCCTGGCTCAAAGGCATTCCAGTGTCAAATCAAATTAATAACAATCCACAGGAACTTGTTGATTCTATACCACATTTAGAAACACTGAGGAAAAGAAAACTCAAGATTTTTGAAACTTCAGAGTAAAACCAGTCGTCGTTTTTGGAAACTAGTCATTTTTGCATGGACCCCTGTTCCTTGCAGGGGTGGATTTACTAACCGAAGGGGTTTCAGCAACAATTTTGAAGGCATATTCCTCAAATAGATTAACTGTAATAAGCCTGAAAAATAAGGTCCATACTTCTTATTTTCATTTATTTAATCCAAGTCATTAAAATAAAATAATAGGAAGTTAGTTGTACAAACAGTTAAGCATTTGGCTGTTAACCAAAAGGTTGACAATTTGAACCCAGCAGCAGCTCCACAGGAGAAAGACCTGGAGATCTGCTTCTGTAAATATTACAGCCAAGAAAACCTTATGGGGCAGTTCTGCTCTATCACATGGGGTCGCTATGAGTCAGAATGGACTCAACGGCACCTAACAACAATAGCAGTCAAAAAAGCATAAACACTGTCTCATCTCACTTATATGAAACAAGCGATTATATAGAAACCAGAGGTTATTAGTAGTTACCAGGAGTGGGAGGGAGTGGGAAAGAGTTTATGCTTTAGCGGGCATTGAGTTTATGTTCACGGTGGTGGAATGATTTGGAAAAGGATAGCAAGAATGACTGTACAACCTGAAGAAAGTAATCAATGTCACTGAATCGTACATGTAGAAATTACTGGGATGTCTCCTTACGTAAACTTTCACCACAATAAAACAAATAAATAAAATAAAATACTAAGGTGAAATATTTTCAAACAATTAAAATAATCCATGTCTCACCCATTCCCACTTCCTTCCCAGGAGTTGAGAATTGAAATCAGACTCCACTCCCATCATCACTGGCAGTCCACAGGACACATTTGTAGTCACTCCAGCTCATTCAGACAGAATTGGAAGGAACTGCTGTGAATTTTACAGAAGTCACTGCTCTGTGACAAAGTTCACGGCTCCAGCACCACCTGCCTCTGATTCCCACCAGAAGCCATCACTCTTGATTAAAGCAAGCACTGTCAGTTCGGCTGTGGCCCGGGCTGCTCCAATCCCTTCTGAAAACGTTGCCAAAACAGATTTCTGATTGGGTCGATTTAGGTCACAGTAGCCACAGGTGGACAAAATGTAGTAAAATTTTTATGGGCACTTGAGACATCTTGGATCAGTGCGGAACAGGCGCTGTTCAAAAGGGCACAGTTGGCTTCGAGTTCTTGCACAAACTCCAGCATATGGAGACTTCCCCCGGATTCCTCTTGCCTCCTCTACAGCCCGTGGACCCTCACCCCACCCCACCACTCCTCTCGTCAGGAAGTCCAGACGGGGAAGCCTATTCTCTTTCAGCTTCATGCCTCACAAGCAACAAAGGGAACTTCAGAGCGAGCCTCTCTCCTTTGTCACAACCCCTAAGAGCTCTTGAAGGAAGAGTGGGTGGGTGTTGGCGGGCGGGAGCAAGAGAGGGGAACAGTGGCCTTTTCAGAAACTGTCATCTTTATCAAATGCCTATTGGCCTCCAACAAGTGTGAATTAATTTTGAGTAATTATAGATACAAAAAAAACCTGGCCATTTGTCCCTGCCCACCTCTCCCCCACCAAATGGTTAATGAGCTTGGCTGTTTGAGTCCACCCAGAGGTACCTCAGAAGAAAGGCCTGCCGCTTTACTTCAGAAAAATCAGCCATTGAAAACCCATGGGGCACAGCTCTACTCTGACACACATGGGGTCACCATGAATTAAAGTTGACTTGATGGCAACTGGTTCGTTTATTGAAGGTGTAGAAGGTCAGCAGGGTACCCAGTTGGATCTCTCCCTTTGTAGGCAGATTTTGAGGGAGCACATCAGATCATGGAAGGCCCTGCAGAAAGACTGAGATCTGATCCCATTAGTGCTGGGCAGCCCACTGAAGGTCTTTGAGCAAGGGAGCAACCTGATCTCAGTTTTGTATGAGTTTTGGAGTGTCATCAGCTCCCAGGCATTGCAAATGACTCCTGAAAACTGTGAACGGCTTCCACACACCCACTAGCATCACCTGATTGAGACTTTTAGAAAGGAAACCAGCCAGTCTTAATCCCAGTTAGCTCCAGTTCTGTTATTATTCCGGACCTTAGATCTCTTCTCTGAACATTAGTTTCCTCATTAATAAAATGGGAAGATGTGTTATGCACCATCCACGCATAAACATCAAATTTTTTTTTAAGTGATATCTGAAGGAATGTTATTATGGCTTAGGCCTCAAAAATCACTTAACTTATTTTCAAAACAGATATTTTTTAGCTCCTTGATTTTAAAATAAAGGCTCCAATTCCTTGAGAACTGTCCAAAGAAAGACAGCTTCCCCTATCACAAACAGATTGCTTGATCAGCAGAGGAACTTCCTGCTTTTAAAACAATGTTTTGATTCAGGGTGTGGCATATTATAATTTCCAAAGATGGCTTCAAGACTATCTCCCATTCCAAATGATTTTCTGTAACGTGTCTTTGATGCTCCTCGCATTGAAAGGTGGAAGTCTATGCCCACTCATCTTGGATCCAAGCAGGCTTGAAACTCTTGTAACCAACACAGTGTGCCAGAAGTGATGCTGCATGGCTTTCAAAGCTGTCATAAAAGGTGATGTGGCTTCCACCTGCTCACTGGAACTCTTATACAGGACTGTGAGCCACCATGCTGTGAAAGGGCCCCTGAGGCAGCCATGTTCTCAGGAAGCTCAAACAATCCCACATGAAAAGACCTGCTGGAGAGGCACAGGAGACTACATGGAGAGAAAGAGATGTATAGCCAGCCCCCAGCTGCTCTAGATCCCTCATGGCCCCGACCCAGATACCATCTGCATGACAAATCCCAAGAGGAACTACTTGGTGAAACCATTCCCAAATTCCTGACCCACGGAAACTGTGATTCTTATTGTTTAAGCTACTAAGTTTTGGGGTGATTTGTTGCACAGTAACTGAAGTGCTGAAAAGCAAAGATGTCACTTTGAGGACTAAGGTCTGCCTGATCCAAGCCATGGCATTTTCAATCATCTCATATGCTGCGAAAGCTGGACAATGAATAAGAAACACCAAAGAAGAACTGATACCTTTGAATCATGGTGTTGGCAAAGAATATTGAATATACCATGGACTGCCAGAAGAACGAACATTCTTTCTTGGAAGAAGTACACCCAGAATGGTCCTTGGAAGCGAGGATGGCGAGACTTCGTCTCGCATATTTTGGACAGGTTATCAGGAGGGACCAGTCCCTGGAGAAGGACATCATGCTGGGTAAAGTAGAGGGTCAGTGAAAAAGAGGAAGACCCTCGACGAGATGGATTGACACAGTGGCCTTAACAATGGGCTCAAGCATAACAACGATTGTGAGGATGGCGCAGGACCGGGCAGTGTTTCGTTCTGTTGTGCAAAGGGTCACTGTGAGTGACTCAATGGCACCTGACAACCACAACAACCAGAATACATGGCAAGGCAACCAGTTGATAAAGGGCCAGAGATGTTCAACAGCTGCGGCTCAGGGGATGCTGTCTGGCTCGGTCTTCCCCAAATAGCCACCACTAGCTTCCTTCCTCTCTTCTTGAGAATCAGCACAATGGCACTCCTCCACCCATCCTGGCATATGGGCTCTTCCTTCCTAGTTACTCAAACTGACTCCTCTGCTCTCAGGAATCAGCACCCAGGAAATAGCAACTTCCCATCATCTCCCTCCCTCAACCTCCCCCCACCCCCAAAGCTTAGAATGATGGACCTCAAGCCTTGATGTATATTAAAACGGCCTGAGGTACCTACAACCTCTCCCTACCTCTATCTAGGTTCTGATTCAGCAGATTTCAGTGGGAGCCAGGTGCCCATTGCCATCGAGTTGATTCCGACTCATAGCAACTTTGTAGCACAGAGGAGAACCGCTCACAGGGTTTCCAAGGAGCAGCTGGTGGATTCCACCTGCCAAACTTTTGGTTAGCAGTCAAGCTCTTAACCACTGCGCCACCAGGCAATCCTGATCAAAGATGGAGAATTCATCCTAAGAAGATCAGAAAGCAGAATGTGATGTACCACTTTTGCTTGAGCTCAAGCCTCAAATGCCTGCTCCAGGGAATTGTGTTGAAACTGGGAATTCCCATCCCACTAACAACAGGGATATTTTTCTGGATTAATTCTGAAGCCACAAGGTTCAGGTTCCCCAAGAAAAGGTTTTGCCTAAAAACTTTTGTTAGAAATACTACTCAGCCATAAAGAGAAACGAAGTCCTGATGCACACCCCAACTTGGACGAACCTTGAAAACATAATGCTGAGCGAAACGAGTCTGTCACAAAAGGACAAATACTGTACGGTCTCAGTTATATGAAATAAGCAAATATACAGAAACGTAAGATTAGTGGTTACCAGGGTGGGAAGGAGGAGGAAGGGGAGAGTTTTTGCTTAGGGGCATTGAATTTATGTTAACAGTGGTAGAATCATTTGGAAAAGGACGGCGAGAATGGTTGCACAACTTGAAGACTGTAATCAATGTCATTGAATTGTACATGTAGAAATTGCTGAGTTGGCATATGTTTTGTTATGTATATTTTCACCACAATAAAAAAAGAACTACTAAAAAAAAAAGTAAGTCAGATCATGCCATTCAGCTGCTTCAAATCCCTCAATAACTTTTCAACGTAACTTGAAATAAAACCCAAACTTACTTTAAAAAATCTTTTGTTGGACGAGGACCACATACCTGGCAGAGGCATGAAAACCAGAGCTGAAAAGAGCCAACGGCTGTCGCAGGACATTTGGAATCTCTTTTGCTGAAAACTAGGGAAACAGGGTCACCAACAGCTCCATCAGCGCCTTTGTCATAGACCCCCCTTTCCTGGCCCTCACATCTCACAGCCCATCCTACTGGGTACCCTGCAGTGGGAGACTGTGGGGCCAGCTAGCAGAGCCATGCCTGGCCGAGCTTGACCCTTCTCCTTGTTTAGCCCACATGTGCTCCCATGTCTGCTCTTCTCTGTTGTTGGTCTTCAGCCCAGAACTGAAGCTCACATTCCCGGAATACTTCACTTACCAGACTTCGATGCTACCTCCTATTTGAGGCCAGATGCCCTGTCATTGTATTTTTGACATGTCAGAGTGTCCAGTTGTTCAATGCACACGTTTAAAATGGCTCATATTTTATGTAACCCTGTTCTGATATTCCTTCTTCCCTCCTCTCCCACCAGGTCGGGGGGCATTGGTGGCTCAGTGGTAGAATTTCACCTTCTCTGAAGGAGACCCGAGTTCGATTCCCGGCCAATGCACCTCACGCGCAGCCACCACCTGTCTGTCAGTGGAGGCTTGCATGTTGCTGTGATGCTTCCAGACTAAGACTAGGAAGAAAGGCCTTGTGATCTACTTCCCAAAATCAGCCAATGAAAACCTTATGGATCACAATGGCCTGATCCACGATCGATCATGGGGATTGCGCAGGCCTGGGCAGTGTTCGCCACGTGCATGTGGTCGCCATGAGTTGGGGCCGACTCAACAGCAGCTGATAACAGCTACAATAGGTCAGGAGCATCAGAAAATAAAAGTGATGCAGCCTTGAGACGCTAGGTCCATAATCACATATCTATTTCCCTTATATAGATCCTTACCTTTTTTTCAGATATTTTAATGCCGACACCTTCAGATTTAAACTTGCTGAAAATTGGTCTCCTTTTTTAAAAAATATCCCTCTAAACCATCTTGTTGGAAGTACTCAAGGAGTTGATGATTTATTACACACCCCACAGGGTGGTCTTACTTCACAACTAGCAGCATGACCACTCTAAGCTTCAGTATCCTCACAGGTCAAACCAGGGAGCTAGTACCTGGTGGGAGCCCCGGTGGCACAGGGGTTAAGAGCTCAGCTGCTAACCAAAAGGTCGGCCGTTGGAATCCACTAGCCACTCCTTGGAAACCCTATGAGGCAGTTCTCCTCTGTCCTATATAGTTGCAATGAGTCAGAATCAACTGGACAGCATCGAGTTTTAGTACCTGGTGGGTTGTTGAGAAAATTATATGACTCTGTATACAACACACAGAACACCGTCCCCACTGCACAGGAGTCTTTGGTGAATCATAGCTGTTGTTGGTTGAATTGTGTCCCCCCAAAAGATATGTTGAAGCCTTAACCCCCAGTCCCTGTGCATGTCATCTTATTTGGAAATAGAATCTTTGCAGATGTTATCTAGTTAAGAGGAGGTCCTACTGGATTAGGGTGGGCATTTAATCCAACGATCGGGGTCCTTATAACAAGAGGGAGGTTTGAGGCACACAGACACACACAGGAGAGAACACCCTGTGAAGACAGAAGTAGAGATTGGAGTGATATAGCTGCAAACCAAGGAAAACCAAGAATTGCTGGCAACCACCAGAAGCTGGAAGAGACACAGAAAGATCTTCCCCTAGAGCCTTCAGAGCGAGCATGGCCCTGCCCACGCCTTGACTCAGGACTTCTAGCATCCAGCACTGTGAGAGAATACATTTCTCTGGTGTTGATGGTAGCCCTGGGAAACTCAGACAGGGGAGTTCAGGAGCTAAATAGAGCATTGGTCAGAGGCATCAGGGCAGCGGGAGGTAAGCAGGGTGCCATGGCTGGGGCTCAGGATTCCAACAAGGAGCCCTGGTGGCGCAACAGTTAAGTACGCAGCTGCTTCCATATGGATTACAGCCTAGAAACCCTATGGAGCAGTTCTACTCTGTCGCATGGGGTCTCCAAGAGTCAAAAATCAATTCGACAGCATCTAACAACAGCAGAATTCCAACACATATTATGGGGGTACACAATTCAATCCATAACACTATCCCTTAAAAAAGATCCAAGCCCTGGTCCTAAGTTCCCAGTCTCTCTCCCAAACATCAACCTCCCTCTGTCACCAGCCTGTGACGCTGAGTTCTCTCTCTCTCCTCCCCACGTTATCCTTCATCTGTCAGCTCTTCTCCTACAGTGTCACCCTTGCTCCCTCTTCTCCGTTCCTACTGCCACCAACCAGTTCAGAATCTCATTGCCTCTTAGCTGGACCTCCCCTAGTCCTGTCCGCCTCAGCTGGACTCCCCTACTCCTATCTGCCCAGGCTGATTTTTCTAGAGAGACCGCTGGAGCAGGTTGCTCCGCTCTCAGTCACTTTGATATAAAGTTATAAACAGCGCCACCAGGCTTGTTGCTGCCTTTGTCTGCTGGGGATACACTTAGGGATGGGATTTCTGGCCCTCAAGGGGGGAGCACCTCCAGGGAGAGCTGGTGGGGGGAGGAGCACACTGGCTGCCTGGTCTGGGAGGCAGGAACCGGAGGAGGGGGGCCCCCTGCACAACGTGCTGGGAACAGATGGGGCTTCCTGGGCACCAGCACTGATTAACCAGTCCGCAGCTCAAGCCTGGGCTCAAGCCTATTGCCCGCAGCCCCCTGGGAATGAGCACACGGGGCTACACCGGCAGGACTCCCCAAGCCAGAGCCCCCAGCCCAAAAGAAGAGGAGGGAGGCAGAGAAGAGAGATTCCCCAGAACAGGCCACCTCTCCATTCCCCAACCCAGAGGCTGGCACTGCCCTCCCCAGGCCAGACAACAGCAATCCTAACACAGACCTGGTCTTCTTCCTTGGCCTGTGCCAGGGACCGGGAACAGGACAGGACAGTAAGGAAGGCCGGGAAAAGATAGGGACTCCTGTCTGCGGAGGCCACCGCCACCACACTACCCTGGGCCAGGGGACCCAGATGATAAAAGTGAAACTCAGATGGGAGAGACTTGTGTGTGATTGTGTGTGTGTGTGTGTGTGTGTACATGCATGTACATGTGTGTATGTCCATGTACATGCCTGTATATGTGTGTACATGCCTGTATATGTGTGTATGCGTGTGTGTACATGCACGTATGTGTGTACATGCCTGTATATGTGTGTGTACATGCACGTATATGTGTGTGTACATGCGTGTGTGTACATGCACGTATATGTGTGTGTACATGCATGTATGTGTGTACATGCACGTATGTGTGTATATGCACGTATATGTGTGTATGTGTGTGCACATGCATGTGTGTGTGTGTCTGTCCATGCATGTACGTGTGTATACTTGTGCACATGCATGTATGTGTGCATGCATGTACATGTGTGTATGTCCGTGTACATGCCTGTATATGTGTGTGCATGCATTTACGTATGTACACCTGTGCACATGCATGTATGTGTGCATGCGTGCGTGTATGTGTGTGCAAGTATGTATATGTGTGTGCATGTATACATGTGTATCTGTGGGTGTCTGTGCGTGCTTATGCATGTATATATGTGCGTGTGTGTACATGCATGTATGGGTGTATGTGTGTACATGTATGTATACGTGTGTATGTATCTGTGTATATGTCGGCATGTGTGTGTTAATGTGTGTGCCTGCGTGCATATGTGTATTGTGTGTGTGTATATCTATGTATATATGTACGTTTATAAGTGAGTGTGTATTGCTGGCATTTGGCAGCTTTTCAGTCACTTCATCTCCAAATCAAGGCTGCAGGTGGCACCTCCCACCACTCAGAGAGGCCCTTGGGGACCTGATCTAGCTGAGGTCCCTACTGCTGTCAGCTCCCCTTCCCCTCCTCCCAGCCTTGCCTCTCGGCTCCTCCTTCTGGTGTTCCCTTTTTCACTCTTCACTTATTTCCAAGAACAGAATTCTTTCTGAGTGTTTCTGCCACTAAACCAGAGGTGACGCATGTAAGGTTTGGGGTGGGCGCCAAAGAGAAGCAATGCAAGCCTTTTAATTGGAGACACGTGCCCACAGAAAGGCATCTTCTTTGGTCTGACTGTCGTTTGTTTGTGATAAACCTTCTACGGCATTGTTAGTTGCCTTCGAGTCACTCTGACTCATGGCGACCTTATGTATTTTGAAACTTTGGCCCTACATTATCCTACAACAAAGACTCAAGAAACCAAGTCAAACAGATACAGATGACAACCTTGGAACCCTGAGCATCAAACAGAAGGATGAAAAAATTAGACCAAACAATGAGTGGAAGGAGAGACTGAATGAAAACATGAACAAGGAGAGTTACAGGTTGCAGGTGCTCTGCTTCGCTTGAGTCCTGGCACCCTCTGGTCTAGCGGGTCAGCTCGTGTAGGCCTGCCCTGCACCCTCCTGGCATCCGCCCCTCCTCTCCCAGCACCGTCCCACAAGCAATTTAGGTGCCTAATAAAGGTTTTGCACTGCTGGTGGCGGTAACGTTGATGCTATGGCTGGGAGCGGTAACGATGATAATCACAGCTGGGAGCAGCTGAATGAAAGTACACAGAGGACGCTGAACATCGGGCTCTCCTGATGCTGAGGTTTACAGAATTCTTGACTCCTCCCAGGGTAGGTTGGAAAAAGTCCTCCCAGGAGACAGCCCATCTCTCTATACATGGGCGTATTTATACCAAGTATCGTAAGCATAAAGAAAGGTTTCCGAAGGCTGTGCTGGGCCCAGGGGTGCATAAAAGGAATGGCCACATACCCTTCTTTTTTTCTGCTTCTAACAGCAATTCAAAGTCCCTGAGTCGTGTGAACAATTAATGCGCTCAGCTGCTAAAAGAAAGGTTGAAGGTTCAAGTCCACCCAGAGTTACCCGGAAGAAAGGCCTGGCAATCTACTTCCAAAAAATCAGCCACTGAAAACCCTATGGAGCACAGTTCTGCTCTGACACACAGAGGGTCACCATCAATTGGAATCGACCCAACCGGTAACAGTGATTCATCATCAACCTGTGGAAGTGGACGTGGGATGGAGGTGGTGCACTGAGGACGGCCATGTGTTCCTCCTGCTCCTCGCATTGACAGAGTCTATTCCCCTCCCCTGGACTCTCGGTTGCTTTGAGCCATAGAGTGTTCCAGAAGTGACCCTGTGCCCATTCTGGACCTAGACTTCAACAGGCCTGGTAGCTCCATTTTTGCTCATACTGCTCGATTGCTGTGCTGTAAAAAATCCCGGCTAGATTATAGCATGAGAGACCCTTCCCATAAGAAGCCACGTAGAGAAAAGGGATGAGTTGCCACCTTGGATATTTCAGCCCCAGCCAAGCTCCCGGCCAAATGCTGTCACGTAAGTGATCCCAGCTGGCAACACTTAGAGCAGAAGAATAGCCTAGCTGAGCCCTGTCTGAATTCTTAAACCAAAAAATTCTGAGAAATAATACATTGTTATTCTTTTAAGCCATTAGATTTTGGAATGGTATGTTATGCAGAAATACATAACTGAAACAATGGGCATCAAGTTAATTTTTCATATGATCATTCTGTTGGAGCCAACAGGAAATTGTGAGGACCCACCACAGGATTCTACTGAATCAGCACCACTAGAGAAGCTCTGTTCAAAAGACTTCCAGCCATGCCTAGTCCATCTTGGGGTGGGTGTGAAGAAGACCATGAGGTTAATTGACCCCATGACTCCTAGCCCTGCACAAGCCTTCCCCAGGGGACACGTGCCCATACACTTCAGGGACTGGACAAGCAATATGAAAAAGTGAAGTGTGAGGAACGTTTGCAAATCAATTACCCAGGAATGACTGTTCTTCACCTCCAAGACGTACTCTCCCATTTTTCTGTAAACAAGACAGGTTGAAGGTTCGAGTCCACCCAGAGTTACCTGGAAGAAAGGCCTTTCAATATACTTCCCAAAACCAGCCATTGAAAACCCCATGGAGCACAGTTCTGCTCTGACACACACGGAGTCACCATCAAGTGGAACTGACCCATCGGGTAACAGTAATTCATCATCAATCTGTAGAAGTGGACGCATGAAGGAAGTGGTGTGCCCTCTGTGTTTCATTCCCACTTTTTCTAGAGACATAGGTAAAAGAGAAATTGTCTCTACCATAAGACAAACATTAATGCAAGTGACATTTGGCTCAGGCTCGGTGAGATAATAGGGAGGGGCAGGGGCGGATTAACCAGTAAGCTCCATATGCACCAGTTTATAGCAAAGATGGTACCCATGGGCTTAATTGTGTTTACTTACTAACCCATAGTGCACAAATTCACATGGGCCTCACCATGTCAGATGTGATGAAAAACAGGTGTAATTGTGCACTACAGATTAGTAAGTAAACACAATTAAGCCCGTGCGTACCTTGCTTACTGAGTAATCCATCCCTGGGGAGGGGTGGTGTAGTGGATGCTGTGGTGTGCTGCCCAGATCCCCTGCAGGACCGAGACACTGATGCCCTCAACTGTTGGGAGTGTGGATGCTGATGGCTCTCTGCTGGGCCACTCTCTGGGCTTGCCCTCAGCTGAAAATAGCCTCCTTGCCCAAAGTCATGGTCCTTTCCCAGGGGCAGCCCACATCCAGTGATAATTGATATGGATATGAAGGTCTGGCTTCCTTCTCTTGAAACAGGACAACTCTGAAAGGTCATCTAACTCCTTGGGATTGGCTGTGGCCTTCTCTGTGACTGATGCCTGCTGTGGGTCAGCTTCACTCCCACTGCAGGTGCTGATCCTAAGAGCACCCCCAATAATATTCAAAGGTTGGCTCACTCTGCTGCTGTCCCATTTGCAATCTTCTTCACCAAAGAGCATGAGGCGTAGTCATGAAATACATCCAGCCTCTTAAACTCAGTAAATCAAAATATATGTATTAATACTACCAGCTTCCACATTATCCTCTGAAACTCTCAGATAAGCCACCAAGTAGGAAAAGAGACAGTAATGGCGTTGACCTGTATGTAGGCTAGCAATCCTGTTTCACACCCATTGCCTGTTACTACTATTCTGCCTTCATACGTCCTCATTCAAGTCCTGGGCCAATTATCCGCTCTGCACACACTGAAATGACCACACTGGGATCTCAGGGGGGTCACGTGGCACAACACTAGGGTGCTGGCTCCTGCACGGTGATGATGCCCCAGTGTCTCAGCCTCTCACTAGCCCACCCACTTGCCCTGTCCTCAGTCGTTTGAACAGAACGTTGCTAGCTGTGTTAATCTTGGTCAATGATATTCTAAAACTTTAGTTTTAAATTTTAACTTATTTCTGAAACTTGATCCAAGATCAGTGCAGACACCTACGGCAATTCAGCATGCGATTGCCTGGTCCTCCCGGGCAGTTCCCTGCAGGCACTAACTTTCCAGATGTTCCTGATTAAAAAAAAAATTTTAAGCTGCCGTTGAGTTGATTTCAACTCGTGGTGACTGAATATGTGTCAGAGTAGACCTGTGCTCCCCGGGTTCTCAGTGGCTAATTTTTCAGAAGCAGATCACCAGGCCTTTCTTCCATGCCACCTCTGGGGGGACTCAAACCACCAAGCTTTCCATTAGTAGCTGAGCATTTAACCGTTTGCACCACCCAGGGACTCCCGTGTTCTCAATAGCCAAGTGGGTTAGAGACAGAAAGACCGCAGATAGGGGTCTAGGTCCACGCACATCATCAGCCTTTGCTCATTTTTCGCATGCCTTCAGTCAAGCGGAGATTTCATCTACACCTGCTTCTTTCAAGCTGTCAACCCAAGAAAACAACAGGATGTGTGCTTGTTGTTCCTTCTCAGTAAGAAGGAATGCTTGTTGCTTGTATCCTGCAGAGCGGAAGACAGCTAGTTGGTTTTGCCTCCTGTTTATACCAAGATTGTCCTGCCTGAGTAGCTGAAGGGCACCATATTTGTGACTCTGGCCAGTTAGCATTCCTCACCACACTGCTGGTGTTCACTTGGCACCTCCTCTTGACTGCAGGATGACTGGAGCATCCATTGAGAAGAAAGCAACACTTTCCTTCCAGGCCACAGAGAGATAAAATAAACATGTCGTGGTACCTATCTACCGCCCGTCTGTCAGTCCCTAGTTCTGTGGTGGCTGCATGTTGCTGTGATGCTGGAAGCTGTGCCACCGGTATTTCAAACACCAGCAGGATTACCCATGGTGGACAGGTTGCAGTGGAGCTTCTAGTCCAAGACAGGAGGAAGAAAGGCCTGGAGATCTACTTCTGAAAAGTAACAGTGAAAACCTTATGAATCACAACAGAATATCGTCCGATACGGTGCTGGAAGATGAGCCCCTACTCCACAACAGCCACGGCAATGGACTCAAACGGATCAATGGTCAGAAGACGGAGCAGCACCAGGCAGTGTTCCATTCTGTTGTACGTAAGGCTGTCATGAGTTAGAGCCAACTCTATGGCGATTAACAACAATGCTAACTATCCTTTTTATCAAACTGTGCTAGGATTTGTCTGGTATGTAGTAGGCATTCAGTAAGTATTTGTGGAATGAATGACTAGACATCCGTTCGGGCAGTTTCTGAACAATATTTTGATATAAATATTCGCATGCTTAGAATTGAAATCTGTGCCCCTGACTTTAACTATCAAATAATTCTATTTTTCCCCCCAAGCACTTCTGATGTCCAGTGTCATGGTTTTCCTTAAATTAAGTGACCAGGCTACTGAAGGACCTATTCAACCTGCCTCGGCTCACCTCTTCATTCTCATCTCTCTGTGTTTCCTCCCTCCTTCACCCACAGGGCTCTACCTACACCCAACTCTCTTCGTACTCCTTTAACGGGGCAGGCTTCTTTTTGCCCCAGGGCCTTTGCACATCCTGCTCTCTCTGCTGGAACATTCTTCCAGCACCACCACCACAACCACTAGCCTGATTCATTCACACTCATACTTCAAGTCCTATATTTGATGTCTCTACCCTGGGATGCTTTCCCCAAGCCCTTAACCCCTCTGAGTTAGGTCTGTATCTTGTGTTCCCGAATCTTCCCTGTTTTAGCTCTCATCACACTGCGTTGTAATGGTCTGACTGCCTGTCTGCCCCTCTCACCAGGCTGTAAACATAGTGCAGAGACATGCACTCACTGTAGTATCTTCAGGGCCTGCTAAATGGAGGCGCTCATTACATATTTGAGTTTTGGTTGGTTGGTTGATTGAATGAATGAATTTTCCCGGAGAGCTCTATTCTCGTGCATGCCCAGAGGTAAACAGTGCGGGATTCAGGATCAGACTCTGGAGTCAGACAGATCTGAGTGTGCAGCCTGAGATCTGAGTGTGCAGCCCCGCTACACACCACCAGCTATATGAATGAGACGATAGGAACCACTGCAGATAACCTGACCTTACCGGGTTGTACGTTACAATACTAGTTAGCTCACAGAACCTCTGCGAAATGTGTTGAACCAGATGTGTTAGCTGTGGGAGTTTTAAAATACGTCCGAAAATCTTTTGACACTCTTCCCATCAAAGGTGGAGTTTAATCCTCCTCCCGTTGAATAAGGGCCAACCTCGGTGACCTGTTCCTAATGAATAGGATATGGTGGAAGTGATGCTATGGGACTTCTGAAGCTGGAAGATACAGCTTCTGCCTGGATACCTCTGTCTCTCTCTCCCTCTCTCCTCCCATCCCCCTTGCTTTCTGGATGTTCAGCCTTTGGAACCCTGCCACCATGTTGTGAGGAAGCCAAGGGTCACATGGTAATGCCATGTTTAGGTGTTCTGGCCACAGCCCCAGCTGAGGTCCCAGCCAACAGTCAGCATCAACTGCCGTCCATGTGGTGAGCAAGCCTTTGGCTGTCCCAGCCCCAGCCTTCGAGCCTCTCCTACCATTGGTGAGTGAAGCAGAAACAACCGTCCCCACCAAGCCCTGCCCAAGTAGCAGATTCATATAGAAAATAAATACTGTCACTGTGTAACCTTCTGAGTTTTGGGATGGTCTGTTACATAGTGATAGATATCCAGAACGGCATCTCTGCAGCCAAGAGCATCATCCAAACTGCACTAAGAGTCCCCTGTGCCAGCACAGACCCCATAGTTCATACCATGGATGCTGAGCATCCCATTCAGTGCTAGACTTTTGGCCACTGTGCCTGAGATCTGGGCATCTCTGATGCCATCCCGATGTTGCCCTGCAGGTCCACTCCTCTGTGTCTGCTCGCTCCAAATCAAACTCCCAAGAAGGGGCATGGACCCAGGCCCCTGACTGAACCTAAGCTGCAAGGAAGGCTGGTAAAGCAAATGTCTGGGTGCTTCCTGGCAGAAGAGCAGGACTCAAAAGACAGAGACTACTCCAAACAAGGAAAAGGTGCTCCAGAAGCCGGAAGGCCAGAAAACATGCTAAGTATACCCCACAAAGTGACAGAGATGTCACTTTGATGACTAAGATGTGTCTGACCGATGCTCGCTTCTAAGGAGCATTAGAGCAGGAGGTAAAAAGAAGAGCTGGATGCATGAGGCATTTGGAGAAAGAACTCCACAGGTCTGTGACCCAAATAGTTTGTCAAGGGCCTACCACACCCACGGGCCCGAATTTGGCACTGTTGTGGCCGTGATGAGAAGGAAGGAAGGGTGACCAGGCCATCTCAGGGAACACGTGCTAGCTGACGGTGTGAGCCCAGACAACCTGGGTTTGAATCCAGCTCTGCTATCGATTAGCTGTGTGACCTCAGACAAGCTTCCTAACCTTTCTGGGCCTCGATTTGTCTTCTCTCCCATAAAACTCATAGTAAATTATTCATTCTAATTAATTCGGTTCCAGGAGAGAAGAAGGATTAAGAAGAACTCTTGTTCATAGAGCTGTTGTAAGGATTGGACACACTGTGAGATATAAATAATGAGAACAGTGCTCACTCAGTGAGGGCTAACTGTCCTTTCCCAAACTAGCTCCTCCACGGTTTCACAAGTGCTGGTCCTTCCTCCATAGCTGTTACCGCTATATGATCTAGTATATGTATGTGTGTGTTCTCGTTTGCTGTCTGCCCTTCCTGTTGGATTGTAAAATTGTAAAAATTCCGTTTTCACTGGATCCTCAGCACCAAGAAGAGGGCCTAGCACATGTCAGCTGCTCAGGAAATGCTTACTGAACAAAGGAGTAGAGGTTGAAAACGTCATCGGAGAGCTAAGATAGCACCCTCCCCACCCCCCTCCCCCCCGCCGCCCCAATAGCATTAACAAAACCAGAACAGGAGAGGTACACATAGCCATGAGCCTTCAAAGGGAAGAGAAATCAGTCAAATCAATTGAGACTTCTAGGAAAAGCTTGGAGAAAGAGTGCCATTGGCGATGGGCCTCCAAGGCAAAAGAGGGTCTCTAGAGACCAAGACATGGTGGAAGACAGAACTGGAGGAAGAATTCCAAAGAGCAAAGGCCTGAGGTAGGGAAGGCCAGAGCATGATTAGAAAAGGGTCAGCGGTGCCCTTGGGCTGTTCTATAAGAGTATTCGTGACTGAGATGACACAGGTTGACTGGAGCTAGCACACGGAGATGTTTACAAGCTTCCAGTGTACTCCTCCTGGGGGCAAACATTCTCAAGTCCGCGGGGAATTCAGCGCAAGCATCTCCTGCTCAGCGACCTTTGGACCAGGACCCTTCCCGTGAGCACGTGCGAGCCTGTTCACAGACCCTTCCCGTGAGCACGTGCCAGCCTGATCTACAGGCCCTTCCCGTGAGCACGTGCCAGCCTGTTCACAGACCCTTCCCGTGAGCACGTGCCAGCCTGATCTACAGGCCCTTCCCGTGAGCACGTGCCAGCCTGTTCACAGACCCTTCCCGTGAGCACGTGCCAGCCTGATCTACAGGCCCTTCCCGTGAGCACGTGCCAGCCTGATCTACAGGCCCTTCCCGTGAGCACGTGCCAGCCAGTTCACAGACCCTTCCCGTGAGCACGTGCCAGCCTGTTCACAGACCCTTCCCGTAAGCACGTGCGAGCTCATCTACAGCGCCCTCTAACGGCTAACAGGATCCCAGTAGTTCTCATTTTCTTTCTTTCTTCATGAACGTAAAGTCCAGAAGTTGGGTTTTCAATTCGGAATCCTAAAGAAAAGAAGAGGTCCCATGTTTAAAACCCTTATTTAGCACTGGGACGAACGTGCCTATTTCCAAGAATGTCCAAGAGTGCTGTGTGCCCAAAGAGAAAGTCCAAGTTCCACTTGGCTCACGAGAGGAAACTGCCTTCTCAAAGGAACGACCAGCATGTGTGTGTTTTATGGATGGGGAAAAAACACCAAATCTGTCACTTCTGAACATAGTCACCAAAAAAGGACTCGACATCATGTATTTGAAAGACAGTTCTGATAACAACTTCCTTGGCTCGGAGCTGGTATTTTGCAGTTAATAGGCTAGAAAGGATGCCCTTTTCATCAGCACGTTTAAAACAAAATAAGCAATGAAAGTTAAAGTAATTACCTGCAAACGACTGTGTATGTTTCTTTCATCTAATTAGGTAATCTGCCCAGGTGTTTAGCACCAAGGCCTCTGTGCTTTAATTGGAAAAGTCAAGGACTGAAACTAATTAGCAGCATTAATCCAAACCAGAAGTCTAATGATAGTAACCACAAATCACCATTGCAAACAGGAACCTTTACTCTAAGACATTTTCAAGGTGGGGAAAGGGGGAGAAAACGAAGTATTTCTGAGTTTTAGAATACTGATTTCCAACCACCAATTCCAGACAAGTTTGACCCACATCCTCAAGGAAATCAAAAGAAAGGGTTGTGATTAACTAAAAGGCAATGCAGAAGTATAAGGAAAGAATTACATCCCCCTTTTTAGGCAAGAAAGAATTAAATTCCATTTAAAATTCAGCAGCAGCCAGTTCTGTTCATACATTCTGCCTCAACTCACTCTTGGAGTCCCCTCCAAATTATCGGTGATGATCCATGTGCACCTGGAAGTTTCAAAGGATAAATAGATGTTCATGACTTCAAAAAACCTCAAAATTCTCCCAATATTTTCCTTTCATTCATTCCAGTTTTTATTTAGAAGTGAAAGAAAAATAACCAAATTCCATAAGAAAAATTCATAATTCCAAGGTGGCTAGTAGGCTATGTTTGCAGAACCAGTAGACTGGGGTTTTTTGAGTTTTGGGTTTTTTTTTTTTTTTTTTAATATTATGAACCTTTTCTGCTTACATCATTGGTTCTTTTCCAGAATTTTTCATTTCTTGTACCATTTATTTAGGAGACCTGGTGGCTTGAAATCACAGATAGAAATGGGCACACAATTGTTTTGTTTCGACAGCTAATATAAAATGACATTAGAATAATATCAGATTCCAGGCAATCTGACAGTTTAAGTGATTTATTAGATGAAAAAGTAAAATTGGATGAAACGCCCAATTTAGGATCAGGCTGAAGACAAAAGAAGCCACACCCCAAGGACTAGGAGACTCAAACTCACATCAGACCGAATTTGTTGTAATGGAGACCTGCCCACATTTTTCTGTCTTCTCTGCCTTGATAAGCAGGGTTTTGTAAGCTTTTTGAGCCAAATCCCTTGCCCGTCAGCACCCACTAACTTGAACTTGGGAAAGGAACTTGAAAGGTCATTTCAAGCCCCACTTCTCCTCTGATTTTCTGTTCCTCCTTCCCACCCTTCCCACCACCACAGCCCCAAAACCCCTCCCCTACAAAAAACAGACTAAAACTTTAAAAAGTAAAATTAACTTTTCAAAGACTAAGACCTAGGAATTTACATAATTTGGTACCTGGCTTTCAGAAATTAAAAAAAACAGGTTTTCACTGCCTTTCCCTCTAGATGTAAACTGGCACTGCCTTCCTTGTGAAAACATCCCTGCGTCCCAAGCACTGGCCCTCTAGAGCTTGTGGCTTAGAAACCAAAGCGTGTAAATAAAACCGGTGGATAAGGTAATGCTCCTGGCAGCTGCTTTGGGAGGTTCTGCTGACTGGCTTATTTATTTATATTTTATTATTTCAATTCTCTTTCTTTGACACATGCTAGTCTTTTCCTAGCTACTTATTAAACATCGCTTGCATTTAAGGGTTAAAATAATAGGGTCATTAGTGGACAATTCCCGAGAAGGCAAAAGAGATGCACAGCAGACTCACTGCAGCTGTTAGGTGGCCCAATTGCCATCCACCAGGCAATCTGCTTATTTCTATATCACAATCTCCCACCTTGATTAAAAAAAAAGGAGAAAAAAAAACCACCCATTTCATTTGGACTGTGTACTAAGAATAATTGCCACCAATATTGATTGGCCCTTGGGGACACGGCTGAATGTAAAAACTGCAGACTGGGAAATCCCAGCTGACGCATCCTCCCCGAGATCGCTGCTTATTTGTGACATGTTCCTATGTTTAAACGTCTCTGTGAAAACCGTGAAATTAATATCCTCATGTTGAGGACAATATGGTAACACACCTGCTGAAACGCACAGCTATTTTTGTTCTTATTGTTTGAACGTTGGCTCCTGTCTGCTCCCCGTTGCAGCTCTTTCTGCTAATAATCATAAACACGTTTGTTTCCTGGGCTCTAGCTTCTCAGCTTCTTTACTTATTTGCAGGGAGATGAGCGAACGTGTGGGTGTCTTCACTTGCTTTCTTGGTACATTTCACTTTAACAGGTTTTTGACCTAGTATGTTCTCCTGTGGATTCTGCCTTGGGTGGAAAATTACTGCAGTTATCTGTCTCCTCTTCATCGTACTCCTGTAGCTAACACAGGAGGCTGGAAGCTTGGCATTTGCTAACGAGAGCTGCATCTGTTAAAACCAGAGTGGGAAGGGCGCAGGAGCCCTAACTACTAAATCTATGTGAATAAGTCACAAGCTTCAAACATGTCAACGATGGAAATGGCAAATGTTTCTGAATTAATCACCGTTAAAAAAGAAGAGTCATTCCTTCTCGTTCATTCTTAAATGATGCAAAAATGTGCACGTGACCATTCAGCCAAAGATTAGACAGCCCCATAAAACAAAAGGGGACTAATGGGACACACCAGCCCAGGGACAAGGTCTAGAAGGCAGGAGGGGACAGGAAAGCTGGTAATAGGGAACCCAAGGTTGAGAAGGGACAGTGTTGACATGCTGTGGGGTTGTTAACCATTGTCATAAAACAGTATGTGTACTGTTTTAATGAGAAATGATTTGTTCTGTAAACCTTCATCTAAACTACCATAAAAAATTTAAATAAAGAACTCAAAAAAAACGTGCACTTGACTCTGATGCTGACAATTTTAGGGTGTCATGGGCTATCACTATGGCATTTTTTAAAAGGCAGCAGAGAACCATGACTTAGGATACTCTGTTTTCTGTTGGTACAGCAGTTCTTGGTTCCATATGTTACTCTAAGTCATTTCAAAATCTCATCTTCCCCCTTCTCCATTCCAGTCTCCTCCCTGCCTCATACGATACACAGATTAAATGACAGTTTCAAAAGAACCAGAGCAATAGCATTTTTTCAATAGATACATATAGAAAAGAAAGACTGGAAAGAAGTACACTAAAATTCAGAGATTCTGCCTGGCACGATTACCTGTGATCTTCTTCCTTTTGCTTATATCTATGTCCTAAATGTGCTAGATTATTACATTCGTAATGAGAAAAAAATTAAAAAGCACCGCTAGAAGTAGCATAAATTCTATAGTTCATGTGTAAATTATATATAATTTCTAAGTTATTTTCATGTGAAAACTGTATTTGTAAACATTAAAATTTTAATACTGCCATCAATATTCGTACTTAAATTTTACGTTAAAAGAATTCAGTTTTATGTTAAAATTTTTTCAAATTCCTTCTGCAACAGCCCAGTGAGTAATTAAAACACACCTGATCTTTCTTCTGTTTATTTACTTGCTGGTTGGTTGGTTTTGTTTGCTCTTAGTTAGTAGGTTTCTTGTTTTTCACTTTTGTTGGGCATTTTACTCTATTTTAATCATCTGGAGATTTCTAGCAAAGAGCACTGCCTTTGATATCTGAATTACAGCTGAGTAGAAAAGTCTGTAGAACTTGAAAAACATAAATGCAACACACAGACAGACACACACACACACACAAAAAAAAAACAAAAAAAAAAAACCAAACCTGTTGCCGTTGAGTCAATTCTGACTCGTAGTGACCCTACAGGACAGAGAAGAACTGCCCCATAGGGTTGCCAAGGCTGTAATCTGTGAAAGCAGACTGCTACATCTTCTTTCGGCTGGTGGGTTCGAACCGCTGACCTTTTGGATAGCAGCCGTGCGTTTAACCACTGTGCCATCAGGGCTCCTTCACACACACACACACACACACACACACACACACACACACACACACACACACACACACACACACACACACACACACACACACACACACACACACACACACACACACACACACACACACACACACACACACACACACACACACACACACACACACACACACACACACACACACACACACACACACACACACACACACACACACACACACACACACACACACACACACAATTTATTCCATTATCCCAAATTTTGAAAATAGTTTTTGAAATTTCAAACCAGCCGGTTCAACAAATATGCTTCTACTGAACTAAAGAATAGCAGAGAACAAGTCTACATGTCCCAAACAGCCACAGATTAATTCAAACAGCTACTCAATTTATTTTCAAATAGGCCTCTTCAGTTTTTACTAACATACAGCATAATAAACAATGATAAAGTGTATTCCTAATTGCTTGGAAAACGATATACCAGGCATACTTTAGAATCTGCTGTTGTTGTTAGGTGCCTTCGAGTTGGCTCCGACTCATAGCAACCCGATGTACAACAGAACGAAACGTTGCCCGGTTCTGCACCGTCCGCGACAGTCGCTGCTTTGTTTGAGACCACTGTTGCAGCCACTTGTTTAAGCTACTTACTTAAAACTATTTGGAAGCTGAGTTCCAAGGGTTGGTTTTACTTGCACAAAATATTTCTACAAAAGTCATCCTATTGTTTGATCTGCTCCACCCCACCCCAGGAAACTGGTATAGTTTTGCTTGGGGCCAGGGGTGAATGACCCAGTAAGCAAGGTAAGCATGGGCTTACTTATGCTTACTAACTGTTTTTCACTGAAATTGAGATTAGTAAGTAAGCACAAGTAAACCCATGCTTACCTTGTTTACTGGATTATCCACCCCTATCAGGGTCTGTAAATTTGAAAAGAGGCTTTGATTCTGTAGGAAGGTGCTATCAGGTTGGGAGAGAGAAACATGCCAGCCAGACCTGGAAGCAGAATCTTTGATGTGGTGAAAAAAATGTGACATTGTTCCCTACAGACTATCTGGTAAGACGGTATGTTGGATAATCCACCCTGCTCAGGAGCTACAGACTCATTGCAACAGGCCTACTGACTTCTCGGCTGCTACACGGGGAGGTCCCCGGTCATCAAGCAAAGAGGAAGCTCTGCCCCTAACATCTGCTGTGACCTCCACCAGAGCGTCTTGGTACTATGCAATGCAACTATAGTTTGCTTTGTTGTATGTCATTTTTTTTTTTTTTAACTTGTGATCACCGGTATTTGTAAACACACAAGAGAAGACTGTCAACTGACAAATCTTGGCCAAATCAGATGGGTTATTTTACAATCACCGTTCCCCCTAATTAGAAAACACAAAAGCTGTGAACTCTAGCGTGAGCATTACAGAAGGTAATTATTAAATGGCAAGAGTCCCTGGATTATGCAAATGTTAAGCACTCAGCTACTAACTAAAAGGTTGGAAGTTCAAGTCCACCCAGAGGTTCCTCAAAAGACAGGCCTGGTGATCATCTTCTGAAAAATCAGTCGTTGAGAACCCTATGGAGCAGAGTTCTACTCTGACACATATGGAGTCGCCGTGAGTCAGAGGTGACTCAAGGGCAAGCGGTTCAATTATCAGATAGTAACATAGTGAATAAGGCTGTTGTGATTTCAATAGCCACATCTTTACCAAGAGATACATTAAAAAAAAAGAAGAGAAGCAAGATTTTCCCTTATTTAAATTTGGAAGGTTAATGGCGTGATTCTGGGCATAGACACACACACATTCCCACACAGCTTCTACTGAGAAGAGGTGGGAAGGCACTCTACACTCCTCATCAAAACCCACGCTCGGAAAACTGCTGTACTGTATTGTGTGGGTCTGCAAAACAAATCATGAGTGTCTCCCAAACGATTAGAGTGTCAAGGGAATGGCTAGCATCTTCTTTTCCACTGGGCGATCCATTCACAATGCAGTGTATTCCTGGAAGACTCATAGCAACCCTACAGGACAGAGTAGAACTGCTCCATGGGGTTTCCAAGGAGCAGCTGGTGGATTTGAACTGCCAACCTTTTGGTTAGCAGCCGGAGCTCTTAACCACTGCTCCGCCAGGGCTCCAGAAGTAGTCTGAGCAGTGTTTTATTCACTAAAAGACTTGGGAGGGGTGTTTAGTTCAGAAAATGCTTATCTGACTACACAAGGCAGGTCCCAAGGAACCAAACCAGCCATCAACTGTTGGGGAAAACACAAGGCCACAAATGGTCACTGCCGCCTGATGCCCCTGCCCAGGGCCTGGGGCGCTAGGCAAAGGTTGACGGACAGAGAAGGGAAATGACGTTTCTGCGGAAAATGCCCATCTCTCTAGTCATGGTCTGGAGCAGCGGCCACAGCCACATGGAGGGTCGCCAGATAAAATACAGGACACCTTAGCACTGCATGACAGAAGAGCACAACGTGGGTGGTCTTAACGAACAGGGACTTATAGTCTCACAGTTCGGGAGGCATCGAGCCCTGCCGTGTGGATTCCTTCCGTGGGTCTCTCTCCTAGCTTCTGGTGGCTTTGCTGCTTATAAATGCATCTGCCTCCAGCATCCCATGACATGTCTTCCCCCTGCATCTGCTTATCAGACGCCACTAAAAGGGTTTAGGGTTAGGACCCACCCTAATCTAGTATGCCCTCATTTAACTTAACTGATAACATCTGCAAAGAAAACCCTATTTCCCCAAACAGGGTCCCATTCATGGCGCAGGGATTAAGGCTTCCACATATCTTTTTTTTGTGGGGAGGGGGATAAGTCGATCCAGAACTTCAGTTAAATTTGAATTTCAGATAAAAAATGAATACTGTCTTACTATGTCATAAATATTGCATGGAACATACGACAGGTAGCCCCCGACTTACGATGGGGATCCGTTCTGACGACTCCATCCTAAGTCGCTTCTGACGTATGTCGAATCCAGGAAACCCTTAGTGTAGTAAAAATTGGAAAAGATTATGATTGGGGAGACCGTGTCTAGCCTCGCCTCCGTCATGAATCTGTGGCGTGACTTTGGGCAAGTGCTTTATATCTCTGGGTCCCAGTTTTCTTCCTGTAAAGTGAGAGGATTGAACCAGAGAACCTCACAGATCTCTCCCACCCTGCTGCTATCATTCCACACAGCTTCCAAAAGCAGCGGCCACACGCCTTGCTCCTTGTGAAATAGCGCCGCCTTCAGGCGTAACGACCATAACCGCTCAGTCCATGGAGTTGCTTCTCCAGCAGAAAGGAGACATTTGCCGGAACCCCAGAAACACTTCCCCTTGGCGCCTTTTGCGACGCGGTCTGGCACTTGTGGGTCTGCCAGTTGGGTTAAGATCCATGCGCATGCACGTGGAGCCAAGCTGAGCTAACTGGCCCACAGGGGACAGAATGCACGACCTTGGCCTAATTATCCCAGCCCCCAGCTAACCCAATTCACCGGCCCAACAATTCCTCGTGGAGCCCTGCAAGGGAGGGAAGGGGCCACACTGGATAAGCTGAAGCATGTGAGATAATAACAACAGACACACCTCTTCTTTGTTGGCGTTCGCTGCCGTCCAGTCGGCCCCCGACTCATGGTGACCCCAAGCACAGCAGAATGAAACACTGCCTGGTCCCGTGCCATCCCCATGATCACTGGCAGACCGGACCCTTGTGCTCCGTCGGGTTTCCACTGCCTGGTTTTCTGAAGAAGAGTGACAAGCCTTTCTTCCTACTCTCCATTTAAGACAGTTTCCACCTGTCTTTGTTGTAGGTAGACATTCACTTGACTGGCAAAACCTCTGGCATACTTTTAATCAGAAAAATTGCACAGCAGGCTCTTGAGTAAATACCAGTTTTCCCCCAGCAGAAATTTATTAGCCAACCATTTGATGCCAGCGCATTGCTAAGGGCTCTCTCAAAATTACTTCATTGGATCTCCACAACAGCCCTGCACTGTAGGAATTAATATGCCCATTTTTCAGCACGAAGAAATTGAGAGACAGAGGCTAAGCAATGGCCTCTGGGATCTGGGACCCATGCTTGACACTGCAGTCACTTATTCCCACAGCCCTCTGGGGCAAGGAGGAACCACAATGGATCAAGAGGAGACAGCCACTGCCCCCTTTCCCAAGCTTGACTGAACAGTGCTGACCTGCCGATTGCAATCTGAGTTTGGAAGCAAAGGCAGCTCAGGAATTCAGCTTATTCCTTTGATGTGTGATGTGTACACATGGCTCAATCTTTGCCAGCTGAGCTCCCTAAGCCATGGATGGGTGAGAAGCGGTGAAGGCCGTGTTACGGTAATTTGTTTCTAAGTACAGTAAAACACGTGAAAGCCGGAACCTGTGTAAGGCAGACACCTGTCAGAGAAGGAAGACTCACTGGGTGTTTATGAGGCAGGATTCTTAGCAGAGAGCGGTAGGAAAGTGGTAAGCACCCCCATCAAAGGTGGAAAACTTGCAAGACCCAGAAAAACAAGGCAGTCCCATCAAGTTCCAGCTCTTGAAAGTTTTACTGTACCACCGTTTCTAAGAGTCCCTGGGGGGGGGGGGGGTGCAAGTGGTTAAGTGCTCAGCTGCTAACCAAAAGTTTGGATGTTTGAGTCTACCCAGAGGTGTCTCGGAAGAAAGGCCTGGTGATCTACTTCTGAAAAATCAGCCACTGAGAACCCCATGGAGCACAGTTCTACGCCGACTCACATGGGGCCACCATGAGTTGGAGTTGACTCAATAGCAGCTGTTTTGGTGCCTTAGGGAGGGAAAAAGTATGGTCTACATGCAGAAAGCAGGAAGTATGCAAGCTGAAGTGATGGCACATATTTGAGACCACAGCTGAGTTATTCCGGGGCAGAGCCCGAGGGGAAGACTGGCTGAGAAGGTGGCAGGAGAAAAGCCAGTGAACTTCAGATGAAGGTGGAAGGAGGAAAAGCCCCAGATGGAATGGACACCAGTACCGTGTTGTCCCTTTGGGGAAGAAGAAGTTAAGATGTGACATCTAAACCACAAGGCAGATGCTAGACAAAGAAAAAATAATAAAATATTGTGCAAGCAAGAACCTTCTCAGGGTTAAACATCTTAGGCAATTCAGTGGAAATTACATTACTCGGGACTGAGGGATCAGGATATTGGAGCTCTTTCGAAGCTGAAAATGAAATGCTGGCTGGGTGTTGTCCGGGTTTCTGTATGTGCCCACAGCCGGCAATGTCAGTTCCGTGGGTGGCTCAGAAGATAACGCTGAGAAGGACGAAGGGAAGCGAGGCAGCTTGGCTCAGGGCTGCCGGTCAGAGGCAACCACCGACGGTGAACTTGGCAGAAAAGCAGCATCAGCCACACACGTGCATCTCTGAAAGAGGATTGTTGGCGAGCCCTCACAGCAGCGACAGAGGCCGCCCTGACCCGAACCCCGTAAGACCGTTCTCCAGCTCCAATGGTAAGGATGATGGTGGGTTAGCAATCCATTGCCGTTTGTCCACAATGTCCAGGTTTCTAACCATCCTAGCCTCCACCCTTCCTTGTCTGACTTACCTAGTGCTGCTGAGACAGAAATACCACAAGTGGGCGCCTTTAACAAATAAAAATTGATTTTCTCACGGTTTAGGAGACTGTAAGTCCAAACTCAAGGTGCTGGCTCGATGGGAAGGCTCTTTGTATTGGCTCTGAGGGAAGGTCCCTGTCTCAGCTTCTCTAGCCAGCCACTCTTGGAGTTGCTGGGCTTGTAGGCTGATCTGCCTCCTCTGTCTTCAGAGAGTGTCCATCTGTCTGCCCCCCTCCCCCGCCCCCCCGCTGAGTTCTTTTGCTCTTTTGCGCGGATCTGCTCCTTTTATATCTCAACAGTGATTGGTTTAACACACCCCCTACACAGATACAGCCCATTAACATAACAAAGAAAACCCTATTCCCAAATGGGATTACATTCACACGTATAGAGGTTAGGACTCCAATACATATCTTTGGGGCGGACACGATTTAACCTTTAACACCTTCTTTATACCCCACCCTCAATTAACCATGCCTCCTCCTTTACAGTTTCAAATCTGCAGGAGGCTGGAACACAGAAAATCAAAACCATTATCACTGCGTGTAAAATAAGAGTTCATGAGCTGGAGGGGGAATGAGGGTTGCTTCTGCAGTGTGGTCCTCAGTGCACTGCTGTCCAGGGCTGTTTTCCTTTGCTCTTGGTGGGGTCTGGAGGCCTGGCGTTGCTCCAGAGGGTGGGGTGCTAGAGATTGTGAGTATGCAGCACCTTTGAGAGTTAAGGCAGGGTGTCCAGAAGTGGGTGCCAAATGGGTGTTACCGTGAGAACTGGATTCAGCCAGAGTAAGACGGGTTCCAAGAGAGAAATCCCCCGTATCTTTGAAAAGAGATCCATTCAACCACACAGATTACTGCACACCTACTATGTGCCATACACTAAGCATGGAGCAATGACCACAACAGACCAAGACCTTAGGTGATTCTTAAAAAAAAAACCCGTTGCCGTGGAGTCAACTCCGACTCAGAGTGGCCCTATAGGACAGAGTAGAACTGCCCCACAGGGTTTCCAAGGAGCTGCTGGTGCATTCAAACTGCCGACCTTTTGGTTAGCAGCCGAGTGCTTAACCACTGCGCCACCAGGGCTCCAAGTCTAGTGGATTGTAAGCTGGTCAAGCATTCGGTTGTGTGCAGGGGGGCAAACGTTCATGCAGGCGGTGGGAGGGGCAAAGTCAGGCAAATCGTCTGCCCTGCAGGAACAGGTAGACAGTGTTTGTCCTGTGCGGAGCTACCCGAACAGGTCACGATGAGGACAGTAATCTGTGACGAGCAGTTGCTAACTGTGCGGAGGTTTTAACTCCTGATTTGAGTACTTCCACTTCCTCTAATGAGCTAGGCCTCAGGACCGTCCAGCCCACAAGGCCCCTCTGTGGAAATTAAGAAAAGACAGACCCTCTGACCAGTCCCTGGAGAAGGACATTATGCTTGGTAAAGCAGAGGGTCAGCGAAAGCGAGGAAGACCCTTAATGAGACGAACTGACACAGCGGCGGCAGCAATGGGCTCAAGAATAGCAATGACTGTGAGGATGGCGCTGGACGGGGCAGTGTTTCATTCTGTCGTACACGGGGTTGCCGTGAGTTAGAACTAACTCGACGGCACCTAACAGCATACTCTCTGGGCAGGTGGAGGCAGGTGTGGGCCCTGGCAAGCAGAAAGCACTTTAGGGGCAACTGGAGAAAACCCACAGCTCCCACTGGATTTCAGCCCCCACCCTGCCACCCCGTCCACCCCTGCCACCCCATCCACCCCTGCTCCTGATCCTGCTTGCCTTCCAGAAACGCTCCCCTGCACCACTCCCCAATTCCTCCTTCCTATCCCACCTTAAAGGTGACTGTGCTCATTTCCCGTGACTGCTGTGACAGTTACAACAAACCGAGGGACTTAAAACGACGGAAACGCATTCTCTCACAGCTCTGAAGGCTAGAAGTCGAGGTGTCGGCAGGGCGGTGCTCTCGCTGAAAGCCCTAGGGGCGAATCTCTTCCGACTTCCTCTTGGCTTCTGCTGTTGCCAGCGACGCTTGGCGTTCCTTGCCTTGCAGACGCATCACTGCCATCTCCGCCTCCACCGTCAGGTGGCGCTCTCCCTGTGTGCCTGGATGTCTTCCCTTCTCACGAGGACGCCAGTCACATGGGCTTCAGGGCCCACCCTAATCCAGGATGACCTCATTTTACCTTGGTTACGTCTGCAGAGACCTTACAGGCAGTCCCCGGGCTAGCAACGTTCGCCTTAGCTACGAGCCGTAGTTGAGCCAGCCCGGCAAAGCCTTTCAGGAGGAAACTGACTCGGTGTCGGGCCGGGCTCCACCACGGGCGGCGCTTCCCCCGCATGTGCAGGCACCGCAGCGGGTCCTCGGGCAGCGGGCAGGCCCCTGCGACCCGGTGCGCCCGGCCACGGCCCCCAGCAGCGAGCCCAGCCCACACGCACCCGCCTCCCCGGGAGCTCGGAAAGGGCGGCCCACCGTCCGCGCGCCCCAAGCACCGGCGCTCCGCTCCGCACGGCGGGCCTGCAGGTGGTGGCGGCCGGCAGGCGGGACGAGGGTGCCCGCTCTGTGTGCCCTGAGTACAAGGGGTCAGTGCGCCGCGCTGGGCGTGGCCAGGCCTCTGCAGGGTCGCCTGACCCAGCTCCGCCCCACGCCATCTCGCCGGGTCCTCCACCCCATCCCGCCGGGCCCCACCCCATGCCGCCGGGTCCCCCACCACCCCATGCCGCCGGGCCCTCGCAGCTCCTGCCTGGGCTTCTGTTTCCCCTCCTTACACATGCGGGATTTCACTGTTGCAGCGGTTCTTGGCCTTTTGGTGGCTGGTGGGGAGGGCAGTCTTAGATTCCTGACCTCTGTTTGTCCATCAGGTTTTGGGGGGCGGGGAGAACTTGACTTGGCTTTCCCTAAGTGTTCTCTTCCCAACCCTTGGGCGGGGCTCTCTCTTAGCACATCCTGAGCGGCATTTGCTCCCTTGCACCCCGAGGCTAGGGCGTCACAGTTGGTGCTGTGCATGACAGGTCTGTTGAGGTGATGGGGGAATGATCTGCCTGGTCCCAGTACCATCCTACCCACACCCCCAACCCTCCCTGCCTCTGCTGAGGAGAGTTCAAAACCCCAGCAAAAATGCAGCTGCTGGTACAGCATAGATTGTTTAGTTCTGAGTCTACAATAAAGTATCTAATTGGGCTCAAAGATATTACAGAACAGAATCTTCTGAGTATTTTTGGGTGACGTTTGCCCTGTAGGTATCTCTTCAGCTGTGGAGACAATGGTTCATAATAGCAAACAGGCTTCGCAGCACGCATCAAAACATTATCGTTATTACTGCATTATTATGTTTACGTTGTTAAGGGTATCCGGAAGTGTTTCTTCAATGTCTTTTATGGATGGAAAGGTACACTGTGTACTATATACAAGACAAACGTGACTAACTGACGTTAGATACGATTGTACTTAACTGTTCTGACTTACATACAAATTCAACTTAAAGGTAGGTTTAGGAACGGGACTCGTTCATAATCCGGGGACTGCCTGTATTTCCAGATAAGGTCACATTCACAGGTCTCCAGGCTTAGGACTTCAACAGCTCTTTTGGGAGACACAATTCAACCTGTAACACTGACCGTCTCGGGTAAACTTTTCCGGCCCCTCACACCTGGAGGTGGCTCCGATTCCCACTCTCATACTGCCCTATTATCTCGTGCTTCTCCCTAAGTCTACTCATCCCAATTACAAGCACTTGTGAAATTGTGCCTCCGCAAGCAGAGTCTGTCTTCCTCGTGTTCATGTTGTAACCCTCGTATGTCCTGTGCACACGGAAACCAAACCTGTTGCCATTGAGTCTATTCCGACCCATAGCGACCCTATAGGACAGGGTAGGGCTGCCCCATAGGGTTTCCAAGGAGTGGCTGGTGGATTCGAACTGCCCAACTTTTGCCGGGAACACAACAGAGCAGGAGAAAAGTGTAGAACAGAACTCAAATTCAAGTAAAAAGACCAGACTTAATGGTCTGACAGAGACCAGAGGAACCCCCGCAGCCATGGCCCCCCGGACGCACTGTTAACCCAGAACTGAAACCATTCCCGAAGCCAACTCTTCAGACAAAGATTAGACAGGACTATAAAACAAAAAATAATACACGGGAGGAATGTGCTTCTTAGTTCAAAAAGAAAAGAAAAATCAGACCTTAGAATAATGCTTGACACATAGTAGGTGCCCAATAAATGCTTTTTGAGTAAGTGGATGGTAAGTGGACGCCAGGAAATGAAGGCACAGGCAGTCCTGGGTTCCAAACAAGGGCAGTCACTCGACTGTTCTCAACTGCTGTCATAAAGTGAGGATTCTCCTTGCACTGTGCAGTCAGGGACGATGACGGCACACTTCTGTAAAGTGCACAGAGCACCCTTTTCGGGACACAAATGCGCTCTTAGCCACTGCGCCATGGAAGGCCCTCCCTAAATGTTTCTTGAGCACGTTAGGAGTAAGTGGAAGCTACCTTAGCCACCTAAAAGGAAAGATATGACCACACTCCTTCCCCTCCAGCCGCCCTAGATGTGCCAGAACAGTCCCTATTTCAAAGGTTGGGCCCTATTATCAGGCTAAGAAGCCCTGGTGGCACAGTGGTTAAAGCGATCGACTGCTAACCGAAAGGTCGGTGGTTTGAAACCACCAGTGGCTCTGCAGGAGAAATATGTGACAGTCTGCTTCCGTAGAGATTTACAGCCTCGGAAACCCTATGGGGTCGCTATGAGTCGGAATCAACTTGATGGCGGTGGGTTTGTTTGTTTTCTTATCAGACGGAAATCACTGGGTGGTGTAAACAGCATGCTCAGCTGCTAATCGAAAGGTTGAAGGTTCGAGTACTCAGAGGCACCTCGAAAGAAAGGCCTGGAGATCTACTTCCAAAAGATCAGCCATTGAAAACCCTGTGGAGCCCTGTTCTATTCCAGCACATGTGGGGTCACCATGAGTCGGAGTCAACTCAATAGCAACTGATTGTTATTATTATTATTATGGAACTGGCTTGTGGACACTGAGGCTGGAGGGGCTAGCCTCTTCTGTGCTTCAGCCCTTCTCTCATTTGTGTCCCGAAAAGGGTGCTCTGTGCACTTTACAGAAGTGTGCCGTCATCGTCCCTGACTGCACAGTGCAAGGAGAATCCTCACTTTATGACAGCAGTTGAGAACAGTCGAGTGACTGCCCGTGTTTGGAACCCAGGACTGCCTGTGCCTTCATTTCCTGGCGTCCACTTACCATCCACTTACTCAAAAAGCATTTATTGGGCACCTACTATGTGTCAAGCATTATTCTAAGGTCTGATTTTTCTTTTCTTTTTGAACTAAGAAGCACATTCCTCCCGTGTATTATTTTTTGTTTTATAGTCCTGTCTAATCTTTGTCTGAAGAGTTGGCTTCGGGAATGGTTTCAGTCCTGGGTTAACAGTGCGTCCGGGGGGCCATGGCTTCGGGGGTTCCTCTGGTCTCTGTCCGACCATTAAGTCTGGTCTTCTTACTTGAATTTGAGTTCTGTTCTACACTTTTCTCCTGCTCTGTTGTGTTCCCCGTCAGGGCGGTCACTGGTGGCAGTAAAGGCTGATTTTTCCATTCTATCCATAGCTTCTTGGAACACCACTGTGGATTGTTATTGTTTCACAGCAGTGACGCGTGCCTAAAAACGGTACAAAGCAAGGCTTTGACCTGGAACGAACCCCTGCCGAGAATTTGCATTTCCACCCCAGATATACTGAACCAGAATCTACATTTTAACAAGATCCCCAGGTGGCTCTTACGCATAACTTCCTGGGAACTCAGTAGAAATCCAAATTCTCAGCAGGGGTTCGAACCAGAACGAACTGGTTCAAAACCCTGGAATGAAGTTTAACATTCTAGCTGTAACGCACCAAACACAATCTCGGGACTTGTCTTATTCTCGGGCTTGACAACACAAGGCAACCAGCCAGGAGGAGAGCAAGATGATAGCATTAATCCATCTTACAAGGACTGTGTGTTGCACAAGGGTATTTGCTTGTGGA
Source organism: Dugong dugon (assembly GCA_030035585.1). Taxonomy (NCBI): domain Eukaryota; kingdom Metazoa; phylum Chordata; class Mammalia; order Sirenia; family Dugongidae; genus Dugong; species Dugong dugon. Next base: position 3,249,264 of record CM057473.1, on the reverse strand, counting down.
TTATTTCTAGGAGCAAGCCAATAAGTGAAAGATTTGTAGTTTTGTAAAAAAGGCATTAGAAAATTATTTTTGTATGATTACAGGCCAGCTGATCTTCAACTGTGTGCCGAGGTATGTTTGTACCTTCCATATTAGGTGGTCTTCCCGGACTGGGACACAGCACTGTCCGAACACCCTCCCCGCCTCCACTCCCACCCCTGCTGTGTCCTCACCACACTGCCCCTGCCACTCAGCCCTCCCACAGGAGGCTCATCACCACCTCCTCACAGTCCAGCATCCAAAGGGCTAATGCCTGACCCAGTAGGAAGTCTGCCAGTTGCTAAATATTTTAAATATCAACCCTGATTACAGTTGGAAAAAAAAAAAGAAGCCGCTATTGAGTCAACTTCAACTCACTGAGATCCCTGCGTGTCAGAGTAGAAGTGTGATCCATCGGGTTTTCAATGGCTGATTTTTCAGAAGAGGACCGCCAGGCTTTTCTTCCAAGGTGCCCCTAAGTGTACTCAAAACTCCCACCTTTCGGTTAGCAGCCAAGCACGTTAACTGTTTGCAACACACAGGGATTCTCGATTACAGGCAAAGGACTCTCTAAAGAAAAAATCTAAGTACTCTGTTCTTAATCCTGTACTGTCCAAACATGAAGTTCATGAACGTCAGGGCACTTGGCTTTCGAGAGCTCTGGCGGTGGGTGGGTTAAGAGATCAGCTGCTCACCAAAAGGTCATCAGTTCGAACCCACCAGGCACTCCTTGGAAACCCTATGTCCTGTGGAAGTCAGCTGTGAGTCAGAATCAACAGCAATGAGTTTGTTTGGCTTTTATCATAATGTCCAGCAGAGGGAGCCATTCCCTAGCAGAAAAGGAGCCGCAGACGCTAACAAGATGGGCATCCTTACCTTCAATTTTGTTATCCTTTAAACGCCCTTTCTTTTTTTTAAACTGTGCTTTAGGTGAAAGTTTACAGCTCAAGTTAATTTCTCATTCAAAAATTTATACACATATTGTTTTGTGACATTGGTTACAATCCCCACCATGTGACTGCACGCCCCACCGGGGGTTCCCTGTGTCTGTTTGTCCAGTTCCTGTCCCTTCCTGCCTTCTCATCCTGCTTTTGGACGGGAGCTGCCCGTTTGGTCTCGTATATATGACTGAACTAAGAAGCACGCTCCTCATGTGCTTTATTTTTTGTTTTCTAGGCCTGTCTAATCTTTGTCTGAAACCATTCCCGAAGCCCACTTTTCAGTACATATATTTTTAAATGTTTTTTTCATTGTTTTCAAAAAATTATACAGCCTGCATTGTTTTTACTCCTATTCTGAGAAACCAATGTTTAAAAGCTCTTTGCCCCGCCACCATACCAGAACTTGTCAATCGTGTGCTCAGATGGGTAGAAAGCCCAATTCCAGGTACCGCTAGGATCTCAAGATACAGAAGAAGGTCGGTGAGGTCAGGAACAGCAGAAGCCTGTGTCAGGTTTCTGAGGCACGAGGTGGGGAGACGCAAACGATAAACCCAAGCAAGGGCCATTCCAGAGCTCTCAGCCCAGCCTGATAGCCTCCCTCCTGATTTGTCCCCTTCACCCCAACTTCATACACCCCAGGCTGGGGCAGTTCTGCTGGCTAGAGCTGCCTCCCTGGGCCGGGTGTGCCTCATCAATCCCAGAGTTAGACAACAGCAGTCTGACTACAGAGGATGATACAGTGTAGCACCCTTAGCCTCCGCAGGCCAACGGAACCACGTCCAATATGCCCCTGACTTAGAGGTTTGGAGCTGGGACAAGGTCAGTTATCCAGGGGGTGTCACACTAACTGATCCCTAGACCAGCTATCGGTAACTGCAGTCTTCAAATGTGGTCAATTGTTGTTGTTAGCTGCTATCGAGTGACCCCATGTTACAATGGAAGGAAATGCTGCCTGGTCCTGAGCTAGCCGCATGATAGGTTGGGGAGCAGATAGTTATGATCCATAGGGTTTTCACTTGCTGATTTTTGGAAGTAGATCTCCAGGCCTTTCTTCCTAGTCCATCTTAGCTCGGAAGCTCCACTGAGTCTGTTCAGCATTACAGCAACACTCGAGCCTCCACTGACAGACGGACGGGGGTGGCTGCATACGTGGTCGACCTGTGTCCAAATAGCAGCCTTAAGGATGAACGAACGCACTCAGTCATCATCTGCCTTGTTCTACAACCGGTGATTGCAGGTAAGTATCATTTGAAAAGTATTGAATCACTTCTTCAGGCATTCATGTTGCATAGATTTTATGCAAAATATACCACTATCACCAGGATGGTAGATACGTGTCCAGGAAAGAACAGCTCTTGCCTTGCAGTGGGGTTCGGTGTACACTGGCATTATGATAAGAATGTTTTACCTCCTGGATATGTCAGGACTTCAAAACAAAACAAACCCATTGCCATCGAGTCGATTCGACTCAGAGTGACCCTACAGGACAGAGTAGAACCACCTCACAGGGTTTCCAAGGAGCTGCTGGTGGATTCAAACTGCCAACCCTTTGCTTTGCAGCCCAGCTCTTAATCACTGCGCCACCAGGGCCCCAACAGGACTTCGTTGTTGTTGTTAGGTGCCGTCGAGTCAGTTCCGACTCATAGCGACCCCATGTCCAACAGAAGGAAACACTGCCAGGACTTTAGAGGTATATAATTTAATTTTTCAAAGAGACTGAAGCCGGAGTCTGGGTTCAGAGGCAGACAGGCTTTTCCACATCCTCTCTGGGCTGTGGGGGTGGGGCAATTCTAATCAGGGGCCTATCTATGGAAAATAGCAGCCTATGGCAATTAGTTTTAAATGGCTGAATGATCTCTCACAGCTGGCAATGGGAACTGCAATGGCCCATAGAAACTGCTCGTCAGCGCCCCTCCTCAAGCGGCACCCAGGGCACGTGCCCTACCTGCGGTACCTTAGTTACACCTCTGGTTCTAGTGAAATAAGGGGGGAGGGGTAACCATTAGCTGGAGCCCTGATGGCGCAGTGGTTAGGAGCTTGTCTGTTAACCAAAAGGTCGGCAGTTCGAGTCCACCAGCTGCTCCTGAGAAACTCTATGGGGCAGTTCTACTCTGTCCTATAGGGTCACTCTGAGTCAGAATCGACTCGACAGCAGTGGGTTTTTTGGTTTGTTTTAGCTGCCATGGAGTCGGCTCCAACTTAGGGCTACCGTATACTAACAGGATGAAACTTGGCCCGGTTATAGTGTCTTCACGATCGTTGGTGCGTTGAGTCCATTGCTGCGCTATTGTGGCGGTTGGCCTCATTGAGGGTCTCCCTCGTTTTTGCTGACCTTCTGCTTTACCAGCCGTGATGGCCTTTCCTAGACTTCGGTCTTTCCTCGTGACGTGTCCAAGAGCCTCAGGGTAAAGCCACCTCTGATTACAACCCACTGTCACACACACAGCATGCATATACCACATACTCACACATACACACACACCATACCACACACGACATCCTCACCACAGTGCATCACACACACCACACCCCGCCTACACATACCACACATACCCCACACCTCAACCACACACTGTCCACACAACACACTCACACATACTCAAACATGCCACGCCTTCAACACACACACACTTGAAACAGGTTAATACTTATCTTCACTACACGCTGTATGCGCTGCTATTTTCTGCTTGTTCTATTACTTCATTTCTTCTTTTTCAATGCTGTCTGAGACTCACTAAGTTAAGTTTCATGATGCACTAAGAGATCCCGGGCTGCAGTCTGGAAATCACTGACTGGGACAGAGGCAGAAGAAACCACAGGCCACTGTGGAGTGGAGTGGCGGCCGCCACAGTCAAGAGGGGGAGACGTGGCCCTGCAGGCGGCCCCAACAGCCAGCAGCAGCAAAGGGTCTCCCACTGTAGGAGCTAGCGTGGCTCATTTTACCCTAAGGCATAAGCTCGCCTTTTTGTTTGTCTGTTTTAATTGCCCCTCCATTTCACAGTGGTCTGTGGGTTTCCTTTGACTCCATCCAAATCAGTGTTCACCAGACTGTAGCCTGAGATCTATTAGTGGATCATGAAATCAAGTTAGTGAGTCTCAGACAGCATTAAAAAAGAAGCAATGAGGTGGGATGGGATGGGGTAAAATAGAATAGGAAAGGAGAGAGGAAAAGGGAGAGAAGAGGAGGGGAGGGGAGGGAAGGGAAGACACAGAAAACAGCAGGGCTCACAGCACACAGTAAGGATTAAAAAAAAAACCCATTGCCATCGAGTCGATTCTGACTCATAGTGACTACAGGACAGAGCAGAACTGTCCCGTAGGGTTTCCAAGGAGTGGCTGGTGGATTTAAGCTGCTGACCTTTTGGTTAGCAGCCGAGCTCTTAACCTCTGCACTGCCAGGACTCCATAGTAAGGATAAGTATTGGGGTGTGTGTGTGTGTGTGTGTGTATGTGTGTGTGCTGGGTTGTAACTTTTCTTCAACTGTCAAAAGCAGCTCTTAAATAGAGGAAACTAAATACAGGGCAGAGAAACTCAGTGGCGCCCAGGGATTCAGACACGGAAGTGTAGATGTGAGCAATCCTAGAAACTGCAGGCTTCACCATGCTGAAAAGTGAAGAGAACATCCAAAGTCCGTAGCCCGTGGCTGAACCTGCCAAGTGACTCAGGGACCGCTGAGTACTTTGTTCACCATGACTAGTTTTTTTCCGGTCAATGTTCAATCCAGCTGATCTTTCCTGCTGTTCTGGGCAGGCGTGTCTGCTCGCCCAGTGACCGGTTCCCACGGTAGTCAAGTGATTCATCCCTATTACAGTCTCCTCATCTGCCCTCGGGCCATCATCGTTCTTTACCTCACATATGTCTATGCCAGCACTGTGACCACTGCTGAAAACATGGGGATTTCCCTGAAACATTCTGGAATCTCCCTCAAGCAGCACCTCAATCCTTCAACTGTGCGTCAGAAATCTTCCGAGCAATGGCAGCACCACTGGAATACCCAATATTAGTTGGGCTTCTTAACAAACAAAAATTTTTCCAAACCAAAAATTAAGATCCAAAACACCAAACCTGTTGACATTGAGTCGATTCCGACTCATAATGACCCTATAGGACAAAGTAGAACTGCCCCATAAGGTTTCCAAGGCTGTAATCTTTATGGAAGCAGATGGCCGCATTTTAACCCCATGGAGTAGCTAGTGGGTTCAAACCACCAGTCACTCAGTTAGCAGCCAAGCACTTAGCCACGGTGCCACCAGGGCTCCTTAAAAATTAAGAGAAGTAGTCTTAATTCGATAATTTTTCTGATTTGTATATTTTATATGAAAATTATTACTAAATTATAAAATCAAATGATACTTAAATATATTTTTAATGAATTGCTTTTGTTAGAAAGAATTATAATTTTTTTTAGTGGTATTGTCCTAGAAAATTCAGAATGTGCAGCCACCGCGTATGAATACACTTACATCAACACACATAGATGTCCAAACAAACCCACTCTGTCTGTCTTCATCATGCTGTTCTCAATCCACTCCAGCTCAGCTTGTACCACTCACCCACCCTCCACTGAACCTCCATTGCTATGAACTGTGGTGATCTCTGGGCTGTAAATGCAACAGACACGTTTTGGTCCTCTGGTGGCACAGTGGTGAAGAGCTACGACTGCGAATCAAAAGATCGGCAGTTCGAATCCACCAGCCACTCCTTGGAAACCCTATGGGACAGTTCTACTCTGTCCTATAGGGTCACTATGGGTCAGAATTGACTCGATGGTAATGGGTTTTCAACGGGTACTTGACCATAGCTATGTAGGATTTTAATCTTAGAAATTAATAGAGAGATACTCAGGTTTGTCATGAATAAACTTGCTTAGTTAATTGCAAGGAAGTCATGGCAAGGCATGAGAGTAAGACCTCACGACATTCATTTAGAACCAAAGAGTCAGAACTAACAATTACAATGTTTGATCAACGGTTAGAATCCAAATCTTTAGACGTCAGGCCTCCTATTTTTGACAAATAGTCTCAGGAGGAAAGCTTGACCATGACTCAAACTCAGCAGAGGTCCCTCATAGCTAGGGTCCAAGGTCAGCAGTGGCAGACCAAATCTCTGTCCAGAGTCTCAGTCTTCAGAGAAGTCAGACACTACTTGGAGGTTCCACCTCTGCCTTCTGTCAGTGAGTGAGCAGAAATTAAGGGTTTATATGTGAATATAAGTCCCACCTGAATATATCCCACCTGAATTTAGAGACCATCTCAAGAATAGATTTGATACACTGAACACTAAGGACTGAAGACCAGATGAGCTGTGAGATGACATCAAGGACATCATACATGAAGAAAGCAAAAGGTCATCAAAAAGACAGGAAAGAAAGAAAAGACCAAAATGGATATCAGAAGAGACTCTGAAACTTGTTCTCGAATGTAGAGTAGCTAAAGCGAATGGAAGAAATGATGACGTGAAAGAGCTGAACAGAATATTTCAAAGAGTGGCTAGAGAAGACAAAGTAAAGTATTATAATGAAAGGTGCAAAGACCTGGAGTCAGAAAATGAAAATTGAACACTCTAGGCATTTCTCAAGCTGAAAGAACTGAAGAAAAAATTCTAGCCTTGAGTTACAATTTTGAAAGATTCTATGGACAAAATATTGAATGTCGCAAGAAGCATCAAAAGATGATGGAAAAAATACACAGAGTCACTGTACCAAAAAGAATTGGTCGACATTCAGCCATTTCAGGAGGTAGCATATGATCAAGAATCAATGATATTGAAGGAAAAAGTCCAAGCTGCACTGAAGGCATTGGCAAAAAACAAGACTCCAGGAGTGGGTGGAATACCAACTGAGATGTTTCAACAATGGATGCAGTGCTGGAGGTGCTCACTCATCTATGCCAAGAAATTTGAAAGACAGCTACCTGGCCAACTGACTGGAAGAGATCCATATATGTGCCCATTCCAAAGAAAGATGATCCAACAGAATGCAGAAGTTGTCCAACAATATCATTATTGTCACATGCAAGTAAAATTTTGCTGCAGATAATTCAAAAATGGTTGCAGTAGTACATCAACAGGGAACTGCCAGAAATTCAAGCTGGATTCAGAAGAGGATGTGGAACAAGGGATATCACTGCTGATGTCAGATGGATCCTGGCTGAAAGCAGAGAATACCAGAAAGATGTTTACCTTTGTTTTATTGACTATGCCAAGGCATTCAGCTGTGTGGATCATAACAAATTATAGATAACATTTCAAAGAATGGGAATTCCAGAACGCTTAATTGTGCTCATGAGGAACCTGTACATAGTCCAAGTCATTCAAACAGAACAAGGGGTTACTGAATGGTTTAAAGTCAGGAAAGGTGTGTGTCCTTTCACCGCACTTATTCAATATGTATGCTGAGCAAATAATCCAAGAAGCTGGGATATATAAAGAAGATGATTGGAAAATGACTCATTAACCACCTGCAATATACAGATGACACAACCTTGCTTGCTGAAAGCAAAGAGCACTTGAAGCACTTACTGATTAAGATCAAAGACCACAGCCTTCAGTACGAATCATACCTCAAGATAAAGAAAACAAAAATCCTCACAACTGGACCAATAAGCAACATCATGATAAACGGAGAAAAGATTGAAGTTGTCAAGGATTTCATTTTACTTGGATCCACAATCAATGCCCTTGAAAGCAGCAGTCAAGAAATCAAATGACATATTGCACGGAGCAAATCTGCTGTAAAAGACCTCTTTAAAGTGTTGAAAAGCAAAGATGTCACCTTGAGGACTAAGGTGTGCCTGACCCAAGCCAGGATATTTTCCATCGCCTCAAGGCTAGACAATGAATAAGGAAGACCAAAGAAGAATCGATGCCTTTGAATTATGGTGTTGGCAAAGGATATTGAATATACCATGGACTGCCAGAAGAACAAACAAATCTTCTTGGAAGAAGTACAGCCAGAGTGCTCCTTGGAAGCGAGGATGGCAAGAATTTGTCTCACTTACTTTGGACACATTATCAGGAGGGACCAGTTCCTGGAGAAGGACTTCATGCTTGGTAAGGTGAAGGATCAGTAAAAAAGAGGAAGAGCCTCAATCAGATGGACTGACACGGTGTCTGCAACAATGGGCTCAAACATAGCAACGATTGTGAGGATGGCGCAGGACCGGGCAGTGTTTGTTCTGTTGTACATAGCGTTGCTATGAGTAGGAACTGACTCCACAGCACCTAACAACAACAACAAGTGAATTCCTTACCTTGGCCTCACATGATAAGGGCCAGTGTGACATCAGAGACTAGTATGTTAAGTGTTCTCTCCAGGGTTAAAGATTAGCAAATGTCACATCTTTTCTTCAAGGTTAGAGATTTGGGAGGTTGTTTAGACTTATGTCTCAAGGCTAATTTACAGAGATTAACTATGTTTTCTTTTATCACTGCATGCATGGGCAAGGTCAATTTAAAGTTTTTTTTTAGCACATTTTTCACAAACTTCCATTTTTCCATATCTAAGTACAGAAGTTTTCTATTACTAAGCTACATCATAAGTAACTCATGCATTTGTGGCTTAAGATCATTATAGAAGCAACCTTAGAGTCGTGTATGATTTAAGAGCTTTAAAGAATAATATGTGATTTGAGAACATTACAAAAAGCACAAAAAACAACCACTCAGCAGCACTCAATTCAGTTGACCACCCTCTCCTAAAAGCACTCTCCTCTCTCAGCTTCTGTGACCCCACTTCTCTGATATTTCTCCTGCTTATGTGGCCACTTTGTCTCACCTTTCTTTGCCAGCTTCTCTTCCTCTACCAAACCTCAGTGTTGCGATTCTGTCCTAGGTTCTTTTCTCTTTTAATTCTGTATTCTCTCTCTAGGCTAGAAGTTCTCAAGGGGAAGTGCAATTGGGAAATATAGGAGGCTACATTACCAGCATTTAGAAGCCAAGCATAGGGCAATATCGCCAAACAAAAAACCGGTTGTCATCTAGCCAATTCCAATTCCTGGCTACCCCATGTGTGTCAGAGTAGAAACGTGCTCCATAGGACTTTCAATGGCTGATTTTTTGGAAGTAGATCATCAGGCCTTTCTTCTGAGGTGCTGCTAGGTGGGCTGGAACTGCCATCCTCTCAGTTAGCAGCTAAGCATGTTAACCATTTGCGCCACCCAGAGACTCCAGTATCACCAAAAAGTGTCCAGTTGTCAATACCCTTCACCCCTATTGAGAAACTCTACAACCTCATCCACTCCCACTGATTCAACTACCATCTATATGCTAAGGACTATTTCACTTAGATATCTAGCAGGCACATCAAAGTCACCATGTCCAAAGTCCACAATCATCTTCTCCACACATCTGCTTCTCCTCAGGGTGCTTGGTGGTTGGTGCTCAGCATCCGCATCAGCATTCAGCTTAAGCAAAGGGAGTCCTCTTTCTCCCCTCTCCCTGTGCACTCAGTCCAATCACCAAATCCTACCAAGTCAAGCATCTAAATATCTCCCAAATTCATCCGCTCTTCTTCACCTCCACTGCCAACACCCCAATCCCAGTGTGATGGTTAAGATGTGTGTCAGCTTGGCTGGGCCACGATTCTCAGTGTTTTGGCAGTCATATAATGTCGTGATCACTTCCCTGTTGAGATTATGATACGTGATCACCTCCGTGATGGGATCTGCTGTGAGTAGCCAATCAGTTGAAAGGGAGTTTCCTTGGGCGTGTGGCCTGCCTCCGAATATAAGTGGACACGCTGGCTTTTGCCTGCTCTGTATCCTGCAGCTGGCTCCTGTTCATCTGACCTCTGGTTCTTGGGACTTGAGCTAGCAGCTTGCCTGTGGTCTTGCCTGCCAATCTGGGGATTCATCACTCTTCATAGCCTATGAGCAAGAGCCCTGCTCTCCGACCTGCCAATCTTGGGTTTGCCAGCCCCTGCAGCTACATGAATCAGGAGAAGCCTCTATCCTGACCCATGGACTTGGGATGTTCCAGCCTCTACAACTGCATGAGCCATTTCCTTGATATAAATCTCTCTATATATATATATTTATACACTTTACTGGCTTTGCTTCTCTAGAGAACCCAGCCTAAGACACTGAGCCACCATCATCTTTACCTGGGCGCCACAGTAGCCTCTTTATGGGTCTCCCTGCTTCCATTCCTGCTTGCTTCCATGCTCCTCTCCTCACTGTAGTCTTCTAAAACAGCAACTCTGATCCTATCACTCCCCTCCTTAATCGCTCGAATGGCTTCCCAATGCTCTTAGAATAAATCCCCAAATCCTTAGCGCTGCCCATGAGGAAGATCCTGAAAGATTTCTCCCCAGCATCACTCACATCCTTGCTTATTCCACTCTGGGCACATTGACCTCCTGCCAGCTCCTCAATGGCTCCATGTGCCTTCCCACCACCCAGCCTGGATGCCTTTCTCGGTCTGGAATGCTTTTACCCATCCCCACCTCACATGGCTAATGCCTAACACTTCTCCAGTATCCCAGTACTGGTTCAAATGCCACTTCTTCCCAGAAGCCTTCTCTGACTTCCTAGGTTGAGTTCCCCCTACATTCTCATAGCTCCTAGTCTGCCCCCTTTCTAGAAGTGATCACAATTGCCATGAGTTGTCTATCTGTAAAACTGTTTATTTAATGTCTGTCTCACTGCACTGTAAGCTCCTCTGTGGGACAAGGAATGAGCTGGCCTTGTTCACAGCAGGTTCTGTGGCACCCAACCAGTGCCTAGAAGTGGGCCCTCAGTAAACAGCTGTTAAATGGATTCAGGTTCTGTTTCAGCTAGGATACTGAATTCGCCGAACTGCTGACTCCCCCAAGATAAACCCAGGAGAAATTATAGAGGGAAAATGGATAAAATTATAGAAAGCGCTGGGGCTTGTAAGGGGGGCTGTTGTAAATGGATGCGGGGCTTTGGCCAGGAGCAGGACTCAGTGGGCTGGCTGTGAAAAGAATAAAATAGAAAAGGAACTGTAGGTTTCTGCTCTTGTTTCTCCCCTGCCAGTGCCACCAGGGACAAACAGTGCCTGCCCCACACCAATGCTGACTCAGGCCTCCGGTCCAGGGGTCCCCAGGAATAAAATCCAGGCATCTCAGAAGTCCTGTGTTTGTAAGGAGCTGAGAAAAACAGGTGGGGAAAAATGACTACCAGGCGGCTGCTCAGCTTTTCCAACACCGACACCTCCCCTTCCAAGCCCCGAGGGCAGAAGAATTACAACCCAACGAATGTCTCCTCCAAAGTAGCCTTTCCCTGAGGGCACAGGATGAAGGGCTGGCCTAAAGAGTTGTTTTGCTAGGAGAGGAGTGACTGAGGATGGTATGCAAGTGTCTGAGACTGATCCATCCACACCCCGTCTCCTTGGGGCCGAGGTACGCAGGGTCCAAGTCTTCTTCCAGAGACACTGACTGACAGAGAGGCCAGTACCCCTACCATGGAAATGAGCTCATAGGCCAGGAGAGCAAGGCATTTGAGAAGCACGCTCATCTCCAAACAAAATCAAATACTAGATTACAAATTCCACCAGAAGCAGAAATTTTGGAACAGTCCAAGAATTTAAAATCGGCTTAATAGACTTATTAAGAAGACTTATTATGAAGAAATTAGCAATATGAAACTAATAAAAAAGCAGACAAAGGAACTAAGCACAAGTAATAAAAATATAGTAGTTGAAGTAACAGAACACAATTGATGGGAATAAAAAGCAGAATGAATACAACTTGGGGACAAATCAGTGACTTGGAAGATGCAAAGGTTGGGCACACAAAGTTTGAAATTAAAAGTTCAGAAAAAGATACACGAGGCTAATGCTAACCCCAAGACAGCTAGTATAGATATATCATCACTGTCTGACGCCATTGAGTTGATCCTAACTCATGGAGACCTCATGTGTTACAGAGTAGGACTGCTCCACAGGGTTTTCTTGGCTGGAATCTCTACAGAAGCATATAGCCAGGGCTTTTCTTCCACGGTGTTTTAGGGTGGGTTCAAAAGGCTTATAACAAAGTTTGTTAAGAAAATGTTCTGCATCTCACTTTGATGAGTGGCATCTGGGGTCTTAAAAGCTTGTGAGTGGCCATCTAAGATGCATCAATTGGTCCCATTCCTCTTGGAGCAAAGGAAAATGATGAAAACCAAAGCCACAAGGAAAATATTACCCCAAGAGGAGCCCTGGTGGTGAAGTGGTTAAGTGCTCAGGCTGCTAATCAAAGTTCAAATCTACCAGCTGCTCCTTGGAAACCCTATCGGGCGGTTCTACTCTGTCCTATAGGGTCGCTATGAGTCAGAATCGACTCGATGGCACACAGCAACAAGATACTAAAGATTTACATAAACCAGAGACTTCACCAGCCTCAGACAAGAAGAACTAGGTGGCACCAGGCTACCACCAATGACTGCCCTGACAAGGAACACAACCGAGCAGGAGAAAGATGTAGAACAGAACTTAAATTCATGTAAAAAGACCAGACTTAAAGGTCTGACAGAGACTTGAGGAACCCCCAGAACTATGGCCCCTGGACGCTCTGTTAACCCAGAACTGAAACCATTCCCAAAGCCCACTCTTCAAACAAAGATTAGACAGGACTATAAAATAAAAAATAATACACGTGAGGAGTGTGCTTCTTAGTTCAACCAGATACACGAGACCAGATGGGCGGCTCCTGTCCGGAGGCAGGATGAGAAGGCAGGAAGGGACAGGAACTGGTTGAACGGACGCAGGGAACCCAGGGTGGAAACAGAGAGTATGCTGTCCCATTGTGGGGGTTGCAACAAATGTCACCAAACAATATATGTATAAATTTCTGTATGAGAAATTAACTTGAGCTGTAAACTTCCATCTAAAGCACAATTAAAAAAAAAAAAACTGCCGGCCTTTTGATTACCAGCCAAATGCACACCATTTATGCCACTGAGGGACCCTATATATATTAATATCACATAACTTTAGGATAATCATAGAGTTTATTGTCTAAACCAGCACACCTTTTAGTGTAAAGCATATTATTAAGAGTTACACCCGAACAAGAGAAACAAGCGAGGACCATCTTGGCAAATAAGGATGTATGGCTGGTCATTGTGTATAAAACAGACTTAAAAAAAGTGTTATTAAGGATAATGAGCTCTCTAAACATGATAAAAGTTCAAGTCTTCAAGAATACTTGAAACAAAATTTGATAGAAATATAGCAAGAAATTGATCAATCCATCTTTATAACGGGAGATCCCAGCATACCACTTTCAATTCATGATGGGTGAAGTAGACAATCACTTTGAGGACTAAGGTGCACCTGACCCAAGCCATGGTGTTCTCAATCGCCTCCTATGCATGTGAAAGTTGGACAATGAATAAGCAAGACTGAAGAATTGATGCCTTTGAATTATGGTGTTGGCAAAGAATATTGAATATACCATGGACTGCCAGAAGAACAAACAAATCTGTCTTAGAAGTACAGCCAGAATGATCATTAGAAGCCAGGATAGCGAGACTTCATCTCACATACTTTGGACGTGTTATCAGGAGGGATCAGTCCCTGGAGAAGGACATCATGCTGGGTAAAGCAGAAGGACTACGAAAAAGAGGAAGACCCTCAACGAGTTGGATTGAGAAAGTGGCTGCAACAATGGGCTCCAGCATAACGATTGTGAGGATGGCACAGGACTGGGCAGTGTTTCCTTCTGTTGTACATAGGGTGGCTATGAGCAGGAACCGACTTGACGGCACCTAACAGCAACAACAACAACAATCTTTACGGGAGCAGATCACCAGGTCCTTTCTCCAGTAGAGCAGCTGGTGGGTTCCAACCACCGACCTTTGGGTTAGCAGCCGAATGCATAACCTTTTGCGCCACCAGGGCTCCTTCACTCAGGGTATGACGAGGCTGAAATCAAGGTGTCAGGCAGGACTCCAATCTCATCTGAGACTTGCGGTCCCCTTCCTAGCTCACTGGTTGTTGGCAGATCCAATTCCTAGCGGTTGTAGAACTGAGGTTCTTGCTCTCTTGCTTGCTGTCAGCCGGGACCATTCTTTAGCTTCTAGAAGCTGCCTGCCATGTGGCCTTCTCCACAACATGATGGTTTTCTTCTGCCAGGCCAGCAGAGGGATCTTACTGCTGCTTTGAATTTCCCACTTCCCTGTCTCTGAGTTGATGTCGACTAGTGACAACTCCATGTGTCAAAGTAGAACTGTACTCCACAGGGTTTTCAATGGCTGTTTTTTCAGAAGCACATCTCCAGGCCTTTCTTCCAAGGTGCTTTTGGGTGGATTTGAACCACCAACCTTTCGGTTAGTAGCCCTTTACAGTTTGCACCACCCAAGGACTCTGACATCTAGACCCAGGTTTAAAGGGCTCACATGGTTAGGTCAAGCCCCCTTTCTTAAAGATCCACTGATTCAGGACCTTAATCACATCTGCAAAACCCCATCACAGCAGCACAAGATTAATGTTTGATGGAATAACAGGGAGAAGGTGTGTGTGCACCAGAGGCAGAAATTCTGTGGCATCTCAGAAGCAGGCCTTCTGCAATGATCTGTCCACACAGTGGAATAGTGGACAGCATTTAAACTGAATAAATTATAGCCACCTGCAACAGTGTGACTGAATCTCAGCAATTTAATATTGTGCGAAAAAAATGTAGTCCCAAAATATTCCATACAACGTGATACTTTTTTAAAAATTAAAAACAACAACAACAAAAGTACTTTTAAGGAATATATTAGAGATGCAATAAAATGACGTAAAGAAGAAAGTAAGGAGATGCTGGTTGTCCAAGTTGGGGATAGGAGTGGTTGGGATACTAGAGGGGTATTATATGGTGAGATATTGGTTATTGAGCTGAGATGCTAACCAAAAGGTTGGCAGTTTGCACTCACCCAGAGGCTCCATGGGAGGAAGACCCGGTGATCTGCTCCCATAAAGATTGTTGGTGTTGTCAGGTGCTGTCAAGTTGGTACAAAAGAACGAAACACTGCCCGGTCCTGCACCATCCTCACATTCACTGCTATGCTTGAACCCATTGTTGCAGCCACTGTGTCAGGCCATCTCGTTGAGGGTCTTCCTCTTTTTCGCTGACCCTGTACTTTACCAAGCGTGATGTCCTTCTCCAGGGACTGGTCCCTCCTGGTGCCACGTCCAAAGTATGTGAGATGAAGCCTCGCCATCCTTGCTTCTAAGGAGCATTCTGGCTGTACTTCTTCTAAGACAGATTTGTTTGTTCTTCTGGCAGTCCATAGTATATTCAATATTCTTCGCCAACACCATAATTCAAAGGCGTCAGTTCTTCTTTGGTCTTCCTTATTCATTGTCCAGATTTCAGGTGCATATGAGGGATTGAAAGCACTATGGCTTGGATCAGGCACACTTTAGTCTTCAAGGTGACATTTTTGTTTTTTAATACTTTAAAGAGATCTTTTGCAGCAGACTTTCCCAATGCAATATATGTATATGTATATATATACTTATTTCACTGGTTTTGCATCTCTGGAGAACCCAACCTAAGACACTCTTCTTCCTAAATATTTCTAATCCATTTCTAATCCAACATCCTAGTCCAGGATGTCACATCTGAACTACTGCAAAAGCCCCCTCACTAGACTCTGGGTTAACAATCTTATCTTCTCCAAATCTTCCCCAGAGATCGCAAGGAGAGAGAACCTGCTAAACTGCAAATGAAAAAAACCCAAACCCATTGCCATCAAGTCCATTCCAACTCACGGCAACCCCATGTGTTACAGAGTAGAACTGAGCTCCACAGAGTTTTCTTGGCTGTAATCTTTACGAAAACAGGTCACCAGGCCTTTATTCCACGGTGCTGCTGGGTGGGTTTGAACCGCCAACCTTTCAGTCAGTAGCCAAGCGCAAACCATTTACACCTCCCAGGGACCTTAAAACTGCAGCTCATGCTAATTTCCTTGCTTAATCTGAGTTCACCATCAATGCCACGGCTACCATCTCTTCCAATACAGGCATGTTCTACTGATGACTCAAATATCATGAGCCATGTTATTAGCATGTGATTTTCCAAAACTGAGTATAACTCTCGATAAAGTTCTGAACAAAACAAAGTGCAATCCTCTCTCAATTGACACAGCAGTTACCTTTCTGGAAAATTCCATTGTATTAAAACCACACCAAAAATGACGGTTGTATGTAAAACAGAGTTAGAGTCTAGGCTCAAATAAGTACAAAAAGGTTTTCCACCTGCAAGGAGGTCCAGCCAGGTATTCAAAAGTCTTGAATGTCTCAGGTTCCATCATGAGAGGCTGTTGAAATTTCAGAATGTCTAGCATTGCTGGCCTCTGTTCATCCAATGCCAGTAGAACCTACCACCATCATGATAACCAAAATTGACCTCACAACTTTCCACAACGCCTCCTAGGGTAAGACTACTGATACTGGGAAGCTCCGCTCTGCAGTTCACACCCCAACACTGGAACTCTGCCTCTAGCCCCCGGCCCCCGCCAGCGCAACTCTCTAAACACACATCTCCATACTTAGGCCAGAAATTCCTTATCCTGAGGCCTCCCACTCTTCTGCCACATCACCCTCCGCCCCAGAGCCATTCATCATCAACTCTCCCCAGAGCTCAGCATTCACATCGCCCTCTATCCTTTTTGCTGAGTTTACTGTACTCACTCTCTCCTCTCCCCAATTTCCAGATCCAATAAACCCAAAAACCAAACCCGTTGCCATCGAGTCAATTCTGATTCATAGCGACCCTAAAGGACAGAGTAGAATTGCCCCATAGAGTTTCCAAAGAGCAGCTGGTGGATTCATTGGGAAGGCCTTTATCACTCTCTGATCCAGCAATTGATCAGAAACAAAGCAATCCAATTTGAGCTCTGAATCCAAGAGAGACTCCATAAATTGTTTGCAAACTAATGTGATTGTCACTTTCCCTGGCCACATCTGTCCAGGGGATAGGCAGGAAGGGGTGAGGACGGCAACCAACATGGTCCTGGGGAGAGTCTTCGGCTCTGCTCTCCCACCTAGAGAAATGACTGGGACTCGGGTCCAGTTATCTCTCGCGTCTTCAGAGTGATTCAGAGGAGCCCTGTAGCCTTGCAAGATTTCTATTGTGTTCCCCACTGCCTTCGTCTTTGAGTTTCTTACAGCGTTTCCTCTAGAGTAAGCTAGCTGAGTCCCCCCTTGCTGAGACCGGGGGAACTTTGAAGGGTGCTATACCTGAAGACGTTCTGCCCCCCAGTAACCCACAAGCCCAAGGATCAAGCCCAGGCACCATGACCAGCCCTTGCCAACCTCGTGGAAGCTGCATGTCTTCTTGGGCTCCCACCACCACCCCTACTTGCCATCGGTCAATTATAACTCACGGTGACCCCATGTGTCTCACAGCAGAACTGGGTTCCATAGGGTCTTCAGTGGCTGATTTTTCAGAAGTAGATCACCAGGACTTTCTTCTAAGGCACCTCTGGGTAGACTCAAACCTCCAACCTTTCAGTTAGCAGCCGAGCATTTGCACCATCCAGGAACCCCCCTCTTGTGCTACACCCCTAGAAAAATAGGGTCTCCCTAGAATCCATCCCCTATGCATATCCATCTCCCAGCAGATGATCATGGGCCAGTGGGAGATCCCCAAGGTACATGAGAAAATGGTTGGTGAGTTGTGGGTGTTGTTGTTATTTGTTTGTTTGTGTTAATTTCTGTAGTAACTCACTAGATGAGATTCACCTGTGTATATGCATAATAATCTACCTCATTGTCACTGTATAAAGTCTCAGGAGACTTCAGGAATCACGTAGTCCCTAAGCATATTCTACACGAAAAACCTGGCTCTGATCTCACTGCCATTTTTTTTCCTCTTCAAGCACAGGTTGTACCTGTTTCTCAAGCAAGCTCTGGTTTGGACAGGGCTCCGTCAGGCCACAGCAGCTCCAGGGACCCAGTTCCTTCCCTGTAGAAAGGCTGGTGAGGTGAGGGGCTGGGCAAACCCAAGCCCAAGGAAATAATGCTGGCTAAAAATGAAGGTGAGCAAGGGAGGAAATGAGTCATTCTGCAGCTCGGTGGTGGGGAAAGAGGGTCACATGCTTATGTCTTAGTCTGTGAGCTGAGGTTAGGGGTGATGGCAGAAGCCACCCTTCTCTGTCACATGAGGCTGGGAACGTGCCAAGGCTGCACGCCTCAGTTACAATTAGTAGAGAGGTGTTGCAGCTAGCTGAACCAGAAGCAACAGACCCTCGCCACCCCACTTCCTCCCACTTGCCTGGGCCAAGGAGGGCAGCTGCAGAGAGAGAGGCTGAGTGTGGTTCATACCAAGGCTTGAGGTTTCTCAGTCGGAGAGTCAGCAGAGGAACTGGCCCCAAGCTTCCTTCTACCTGTGAGTGTGACAGCTTATCATTGGCATGCCCACTGTTGTGGATTGAACTGTGTCACCCCAAAATATGAGCTGTAAATCCCTGGTGGTGCAGCAGTTAAGTGCTCTGCTGCTAAACGAAAGGTTGGCGGTTCAAACTCATCAGCCCCTGCACAGGAGAAATACATGGCAGTCTGCTTCAATAAAGATTCCCATTGCAGTCGAGTCGAGTCTGACTCATAGCAACCCTATAGGACAGAGTAGAACCGCCCCATAGGATTTCCAAAAAGCAGCTGGTGGATTTGAACTGCCGACCTTTCAGTTAGCAGCTGAGCTCTTAACCATTATGCCACCAGCCTTGGAAACTCTATGTGGCAGTTCTACTCTGTCCAATAGGGCCCCTATAAGTAGGAATCCACTCAAAGGCGGGGAGTATACCTGCGAATGTCATCCCATTTGGGAATAGGATTTTCTCTTTTATGTTAAGGAGGCCATACCAGCGTAGGGCGTGTCTTGAAACGATCTCTTCCGAAACATAAAAGAAGCAGATCAGGCACAGAAGAGAGCAGACACGGGAGAAAGACGGACACTCTCTGAAGATGAAGGAGGCGGGTCAGGCTCTAAGCCCACAAACTCCAAGGGTGGCCGGCTAGAGAAGCTGAGACAAGGACTTTCTCTCAGAGCTGACAGAGAGAGACTTCCCCAAGAGCCAGCTCCCTGATTTCAGACTTCTAGCCTACTAAGTGGACCCCTAAATTGTGAGAGAATAAATTTCTTTTTGTTAAAGCCACCCATTTGTGGCATTTCTCTTATTGCTGAAGTAAAGAACTAAGACGCCCACTCAGAACTGCAGCCAGAACCTGCCGACAGGAAGCTAGAGCAGAACCTTTGACTTCAGCGGTAAACTTCACCCTTGCAGTGCTCATGCTGGAGGTGGGACCAGAGCCCGTTCTCCCCTAACCTGATGTTGTTTCCACTGAATGGAAGAATAGAAAGGTGTTGGGGGTATGAATCTTGTGACAGGAAGGATCCCACCCACACCGGTATTCTCTCCAGCCCAAAGAAATAAATGCCTTCACTGAGTCACCTTCCACAGTGAAGTCTTTGAAATACGAGCCCTCCACATCTAAAACGCCCTTTTCCCACCAGCTTCTTTTACAGCTGTCCCCCACACTTCACCCTCAGCAAGCAACCTGCACCCACTTCCTGCAAAAAGTAGAAGCTGCCAGACAGAACCCTCTCACCTTCTGCCTCTGAATCTGCCACCTATCTCTGTCTTCCTTTCCCCTGTTACAAAGGACCCAAGGTCCCTGCTCCTATCTGACACCAGCCCCTCCATGTGTTCCTGAACATCCCTGCCCCACACCATCTCAAGGACTTGGCCCTCACCTTTATCCCCTCTCCTCTCTGTTATCAGTTAATCACTCTTCTACGGGATCAGTCTCAACAGACTGTAAACATGCATGATAATCTCTCATCTTAAAAATATCCATCCTTCCTACAGACTGGGAGAAAACTGGAGGGAACCCTGTACCAAATATGGGAGGTTACTGGCCGCCTCTGAGCTGTAAAGTCCAGTGGTCACTGCCCTCATCTTGCTCAGCTTCTCAGCCACATTCAGCACAGTTAACTCCTCCTCCTCCCAAAGTTCTCTTCTCTTGGCTGCCATGACGTTCCATCCCTTGGCCTTCTGCCTTCCACACTGACCGTGCTTCTCAGCCCCTTGCCGCACCTCTCTGTTGAAGGTCCAAACATTGGCATGCTCCAGGGCCCAGTCCTCCCACCGCTTCTCCTTCTGTCCTTAGGTGAACCCACACATCTGACAGCTAACCTTCCACCTGCACACTGGGAAAGCACACATTTACAGCTCCACAATCTGTATACCTCGCGCCTTCTTCTTTGTGTGTCTTCCGTATTTTTTTTTTTTTTTTTTTTAAGAATCACAAACTTGCAGACAAGCTGAACTACAGTGTAAAGAACTTTTTTCTGAACCATTTCCTGGTGCCCCATCACCCCTGAATATGTTTATTTCCTACAAACAAAGACATTCTCCTACACAGCTACAGCACAACCAGCAAAACCAGGGAATTAACCGTGGTCATTTAATCCTCTGACCCACTTCAAGTTTGGCTAATGATAGCATTTAGAATCAAAGACCCGGGCACTAGACGTGCTTATTGCTATTGGGATGTTACCAGGCCTCTCAGAGGGCAGACTGGGGTGGGTGTGGGAAAGAAATACATAAAGACATGCACACACATTTATGTTTCAGAGAGCAGAGCTGGGGGGAAGTGTGTGTGTGTGTGTGTGTGTGTGTGTGTACATTTATCTCTATGTTTATTTCTATATCTCTATCTATTGAAAATCATTCATTCACATCCACACCTCCAATCCGTTCTGATCTAACACCACAGGGTTAGTTCTAGTCCCTCCCTTTGAATATCTATAACTTCCTTCTCCAGTAATGAGAAACCTGGCTCCCACTGGCCGTAATAGATTTATAGTCTGATCATGGCTCCTGTATGTAACCAGTCTTCCATCTCCACTGCCACCTCCTTCCCAGCATGGATGCCCTTCTCAACCCACATGGCCCCCAAGACTCCACACCAGCCTAGCCCCTTGCCAACCCCTCCTCACCTTTCTTAGGCTCTGACACCTCACAGCAGGCCACACCCCACCTGTGGATCCCCCCTCCTACTGTGGATCCCATCCCCACTCTGCTTGGGTTTCCACATGCCCCAGCGTCCTGCACCAAGCCACTCTCTTTGATGGATGTCCCCACTGCCCGTGCCAGCTAGAGCCACGCATGGATGCCCTCCTTGCCCTAGTCAGGTTCTGATGCCTCCTCACGGGCTCATGGCCCCCCAGCCCTCCGCTGGTATGCACACCTGCCTCGCTCTGCCCCACCTAGCGCCTTTATGACTCTCACTGCCTCCTTGATGCTCCCCATCTGAGCACCAATGGGCATCTCAAGCTTTACACTGCAAAACGGAATGTTTGTTTTCCATCCTCTACCTCTACACCACTTCGCTCTCGGTATGTCACACCTCAATTCATGACATGATCTTCCAGCCCCATTGCATCCACAATCCCACACCGGCCTCTTTTCTTTCCTTCCTTGGCTGGGTCCTGCCCCAGGGCCTTTCAGATTTTGCCATGTGCTCTAGTTCCAGCCTGGCCTACTTGGAACTGTCAGCTCCTAGCCTTGGCATCGTCAGGTCTCAGCCCAGATGTCCTCAGCTCAGGCTCTTCCTGACCAGCTCATTAGTGTAGCTCTCCCAGGCATTCTCTAGCACACCATCTGTCTATCTGGTTTTCATGTCACTCTGAGATTACCTTGTCACTTGTCAGTTTTGTGTCTGCCCCTCCTCCACTGGAATGTAAGCCCCAGGAGTGCAGGGAGCTGTAAAGTGCGCTATCTCAACACCTACAACAGTGCTTGGCATGGGTGGGTGCTCAATAAATATTTACTGAATGAGTGAACAAAAGTACCTGAAAAAATTAATAGACTTTATTTTTAAGGCACTTTCATGTTGCTGTTAGGTGCTGTCAAGTCAGTTCTGACTCATAGCGACCCTGTGTACGACAGAAGGAAACACTCCCAGGTCCTGCGCCATGCTCACAATCATTGCTACATTTGAGCCTATTGTTGCAGCCACTGTGTCAATCCACCTAATTGAGGGTCTTCTTCTTGTTTGCTGACCCTTTGCTTTACCCACAATAACTTCCTTCTCCAGTCCTGAACTCGTCCCTCCTGATAACATGTCCAAACGACATGAGATGAAGTCTCGTCATCTTTGCTTCTTCCAAGACAGATTTGTTTGTTCTTCTGGAAGTCCATGGTATATTGAATATTCTTTGCCAACACCATAATTCAAAGGCATCAATTCTTCTTTGGTCTTCCTTATTCATTGTCCAGCTTTTGCATGCATATGAGGCAATAGGAAACACCATGGCTTGAGTGAGGCGCACCTTGGTCCTTGAAGAGACATCTTTGCCGTTTATAACTTTGAAGAGGTCTTTTGCAGAAGATATGCCCAGTGCAATATGTCCTTTGATTTCTTGACTGCTGCTTCCATGGGCGTTGATTGTGGATCCAGGTAAAATGAAATCCTTGACAACTTCTGTCTTTTCTCCATTTATCATGATGTTGCTTATTGGTCCAGTTGTGAGGATTTTTGTTTTCTTTATGTTGAGATGTAATCCCTACTGAAGGCTGTGGTTTTTGATCTTCATCAGTAAGTGCTTCAAGTCTTCTTCACCCTCAGCAAGCAAGGTTGTGTCATCTGCATATCGCAGGTTGTTAATGAGTCTTCCTACAATCCTGATGCCACATGCTTCTTCACACAGTCCAGCTTCTCAGATTATTTGCTCAGCATACAGATTGAATAAGCATGGTGAAAGGATACAATCCTGACACACACCTTTCCTGATTTTAAACCATGCAGTATCCCCTTGTTCTGTTCAGATGACTGCCTCTTGGTCTAAGCACAGGTTCCTCATGAGCACAATTAACTGTTCTGGAATTCCCATTCTTTGCACTGTTATTCATAATTTGTTATGATCGACAACAGTAGAATGCCTTTGCATAGACAATAAAACATAGGTAAACATCTTTCTGGTATTCTCTGCTTTCAGCCAGGACCCATCTGACATCAGCAGTGATATCCCTTGCTGCACATCCTCTTCTCAATCTGGCCTGAATTTCTGGCAGTTCCCTCTTGATGTTGTACTGCAACTGCTTTTGAATGGTCTTCAGCAAAATTTTACTTATGCGTAGTATTAATGATATTGTTCGATGATTTCTGCATTCTGTTGGATCACCTTTCTTTGGGATGGGCACAAATGCGAATCTTTAGGTGTATAGAAAAATGGAGCACGAATCCAGAGAGTTCTCACATACTCCTTCTCCCTTCCACACAGTTTGTCCTATGGTTAACATCTCGGCATTAGTGTGATACTTTTGTTATAACTGACGAGCCAATATAGATACATTATTATTAACTCAAGTTCATAGTTTACATTAAGGTTCTCTCGGTATTGCACAGTTCTGTGGGTTTTGGCAAATGCACAACGTCATGTGTCCCCCATTATAGTAGCATACAGAAAGGTTTCACTGCCCTAAAAATCCCCTGTGCTCTATTCATCTCTCCCTTCCTCCCTCCCCCTGAATCCCTAGCAATCACAGATCTTTTTAGTGTCTGCATAGTTTTGCTTTTGGCAGAATGTCACATAGTTGGAACCAAATCATGTAGTATGTAGCCTTTACAGACAGGCTTCTTTCACTTAGCACTATGCATTTAAGTTTCCTCCGTGTCTTTCCATGACTTGATAGCTGATTTCTTTTTATTGCTGAATAATATTCCATTGTATGGATGTACCACAGTTTGTTTATCCATTCACCTACATAAGGACGGAGCCCTGGTGGCACCGTGGTTAAGAGCTTGGCTGCTAACCAAAAGGTTAGCAGTTCGAATCAACCAGCCATTCCTTGGAAACCCTATGGGGCAGCTCTACTCTGTCCTATAGGGTTGCTATGCGTCAGAATCTACTCAACGGCAACAGGTATGTAAGGACATTTTGGTCACGTCCCGTTTTTGGCAATTACACATAAACCTGCTATAAACATTTGTGTGTACGTTTTTGTGTGAACATAAGTTTCCAAATCATTTGGTAAGTATCTATTAGTGCAACTGCTGGATTTTGTGATAAAACTATGTTTAGTCTTGTTAGAAACTGCCAGACTGTCTTCCAAAGTGGTGGTACTGTTTTGCATTCCCACCAGCAATGAATGACAGTTCCTGTTACTCCACATCCTTGTCAGCACTTGGCATTGTCAGGTTTTTTGGATTTTAGTCATTCTAATAGGTATGTTGTAGGATCTCATTGTTGTTGTAATTTGCAATTCCCTAATGACATATGATGTTGAGTACATTTTCAAATGCTTGTTTTCCATCTACGTATCTTCTTTGATGCAGTGTCTTCAGATTTTTTGCCCGTTTTTTAATTGGGTTGTTTGTTTTCTTACTGTTGAGTTTTGAGAGGTCTTTGTATATTTTGGATACAAGTCCTTTATCAGATATGTGTTTTGCAAATATTTTCTCCTTGGCTGTGGCTTGTCTTTTCATTCTCTTAACAGTGTCTTTCACAGATTAGAAGTTTTTAATTCTGATAAAGTCCAACTTATCAATCTTTTCTTTTATGGATTGTGCTTTTTGTGTTGTGTCTACAAAGTCATCACCAAACCCAAGGTCACCTAGATTTTCTCCTATGATGTCTTCTAGAAGTTTCATAGTTTTGAGTTTTATATTAGGTCTAGGATCTATTTTGAGTTAATTTTTGTGAAAGGTGTAAGGCCTAGGTCCAGATTCAATTTTTTACATGTAAATGTCCAGCTGTTCCAGTAACATTCATTGAGAAGACTGTCCTTTCTCCATTGAATTGCCTTTGCTCCTTTGTCAAAGATCATTTGACTGTATTTTTGTGGGACTATTTCTAGTTTATTCTGTTCCACTGATCTATTCATTTATTTTTTCACCAACACCACACTGTCTTGGTTACTGTTGCTTTATAGTAAGTCTTTAAGTCAGGTAGTGACAGTCTTCCAATTCTGTTCTTCAGTATTATGTTGGCTATTCTGGGTCTTTTGCTTTTCCATACAACTTTAGAATCAGTTTATCAATTTCCACAAAACAACTTGCTGAGATTCTGATTAGGATTAAATTGAATCTATAGATCAAGTTGGGAAGAACTGGCATGTTAACACTACTGAGTCTTCCTTCATGACCATGGAGTATCTGCCCATATATTTAGAACTTCTTTGATTGCTCTCATTAGAGTTTTATAGTTTTCCTCATATAGACCTTGTATACATTTATTAGATTTATACCTATTTCTTTCCTCCCCCTCTCACCTTTGGTGCTAATGTAAATGGTATTGTGCTTTTAATTTCAGATTCCAATTGTTCATTGTTGGTATGTAGGAAAGTAATTGACTTTCGTATAGAACCGTGTATCCTACAACCTTGCTATAATCATTCATCAGTTGTTATTGTTGTTGTTTGTTGCAGATTTTGTTGTTGTTGTTGATTCTTTGAGGTTTTCTACAGATAGTCGTGTCACCAAAAAATAAAGAGTTCTATTTATTTAAAGAGTTCTATTTATTTATTTATTTATTGATCTATATACCTAGTGTTTCCTTTTCTGGTCTTATTGCATTAGCTAGGACTTCCACTATGATGTTGAATACAAAGGGTGAAAGGGGACGTCCTTGCCTTGTTACCCATCTTAGGGAGAAAGCATCCAATTTTTTGCCAGTAGATATGGTTGTTAGCTGTACATTTCTGGTAGATGCTCTTTATCAGGCTGTGGATAAACTCCTCTATTCTTAGTTTGCTGAGAATTTTTATCATGAATGAGTGTTGGATTTCGTCAAATGCTTTCTCTGCACCTATCAACATGATCATATGATTTTTCTTCTTTAGTCTGTTGATGTGATGGATTACATTAATTGATTTTCAAGTGTTGAACCAGCCTTGTATACTTGGAATAAATCCCATTTGGTTGTGATGTAAAGTGAAACCCATGAGAGTTGGAACTCGAGGCGACTGCCTTGTTTTTCTGGGTCTCGTAAGTTTTCCGTCTTTAACGGGTACAGTCTTAGTATTTTTCTATCCCTCTCAATTAGTGGAAAATACATAAAATGTATTTGAGTTTTCCTTCTCTGATAGGTTTCCACCTTACACAGGTTCCAGCTTTCTCAGGTTTTACCATATAATTCTTTTTATACATTGTTGGATTTGATTTCCTAGTATTTTTTGATTTGCTAATATTTTTGCATCTATGTTCTTGAGAGATATTAGTCTTTAATTTGCCTTTCCTGTAACATCTTTGTCTGATATTGGTATTAATTTAATGCTAGCCTCATGGAATGAGTTAGGAAGTGTTCTCTCTGCTTTTATTTTCTGGAATAGATTGTAGAGAATTGGTACCATTTCTTTAAATGTTTGGTAGATTTCACCTATGAAACCATATAGGCCTGTTACTTTTTGTTTGGGGAGGTTATAAGTTGTTGATTCAATTTCTTTAATAGATACAGGCCTATTCAGATGATCTATTTCTCCTTGTGTGAGTTTTAGTAATTTGTGTCTTTCAAGGAATTGGTCCATTTACCTAAGTTATCAAATTTATGGGAATAGAGTTATTCATAATATTTTTTATTATCATTTTAATGTCTATGGTATTAGCACTTATAGCCCTCCTTAACTTTCTGTTAGTACTAATTTGTGTCCTCTTGCTTTTGTTTTTGGTTACCCTGACCAGAGATTTATCAATTTTATGGTATTTTCAAAGAGCCAGTATTGATTTTCTCTATTAAATTCCTGTTTGCAACTTCACTGAATTCTGCTCTAATGTTTATTATTTATATTCTTCTGCTTACTTTGAATTTAATTTGCTATTCCTTTTCTGATTTTCTGAGGTTAGGTTATTGATTCTGGATCTTTCTTCTTTTCTAATGTATGCATTCAACGCTATGAATTTCCCTCTAAGCACTGCTTTCACTGCATCCAACAAATTTTGATAAGTTGCCTTTTCTTTTTCATTTAATTCAAAATATTTTTTAATTTCTCTTGAAATTTTTTCATGAACACATGTGTTATTTAGAAATGTATTGTTTAATGTGCAAGGACCTGGGGCTAGAAAACCAAAAGGGAAGAACATGCTCAGTATTTCTCAAGCTGAAAGTACTGAAGAAAAAATTCAAGCCTCGAGTTGCAATATTGAATGATTCCATGGATAAATATTGAACAATGCAGGAAACAACAAAATAAGATGGAAGGAATACACAGAGTTACTGTACCATAAGAACCAATGGTAATGAAGGAAGAAGTCTAAGCTGGAACGAAGACACTGGCAAAAAACAAGGCTCTAAGAATTGATGCAATATCAACTGAGATATTTTAATGCTGGAAGTACTCACTCGTCTATGCCAAGAAATTTTAAAGACAGCTAGCTGGCCAAAAGACTGGAAGAGATCTATATATGTGCCTTATTTGCAGATGATATGATACTATACGTAGAAAACCCAAAAGACTTCACAAGACAACTACTTGAACTAATAGAAAGATTCAACAGAGTAGCAGGATACAAGATAAACATACAAAAATCAGTTGGATTCCTATTCACCAATAAAGAGAATGATGAAAAGGAAATCAGGAAAACAATACTATTGATAATAGCCCCTAAAAAAATAAAATATTTAGGAATAAATCTAGCCAGGAATGTAAAAGACCTACACAAACAAAACTACAAAACACTACTGCAAGAAACCAAAAGAGATCTCATAAATGGAAAAACATACCATGCTCATGGATAGGTAAACTCAACATTGTGAAAATGACAATTCTACCCAAAGTAATTTACAAATACAATGCAATTCCAATCCAAATACTAACAACATTCTTTAAAGAGATGGAAAAACTAATCATTAACTTTATATGGAAAGGGAAGAAAGTAAGTAAAGCACTATTGAAGAAGAAGAATAAAGTAGGAAGACACACACTACCTGACCTCAGAACCTACTATGTAGCTACTGTAGTCAAAACAGCCGGGTCCTGGTACAACGACAGATACATTGGCCAATGGAACAGAATTGAGAACCCAGATGTAAATCCATCCACCTACAGTCACCTGATCTTCAACAAGGACCCAAAGTCCACCAAATGGGGAACAGTCTTTTTAACAAATGGTGCTGGCAAAACTGGATGTTCATCCGCAAAAAAATGAAACAGGACCCATAGCTCACACCATACACAAAAACTAATTCAAAATGGATCAAAGACCTAAATATAAAGCCAAAAACTATAAAGTTCATATAAGAAAAAAATAGGATCAATGCTAGAGGCCCAAATACATATACATGCTTATTCCAAAGAAAGGTGATCCAACTGAATGTGGAAATTATCAAACAATATCATTAATATCACATGCATGTAAAATTATGCTGAAGATACTTTACAAATGGTTACAACATTACATTGACAGGGAACAGCCAGAAATTCAAGCAACATTAAGAAAAGGACATGGAACCAGGGATATCATCGCTGATGTCAGATGGATCCTGGCTGAAAGCTGAGAATACCAGAAAGATGTTGACCTGTGTTTTATTGACTATGCAAAGGCATTCTACTGTGTGGATCATAACAAATTATATTATGTGTAACATTGTGAAGAATGGGAATTCCAGAACACTTAATTGTGCTCATGAGGAACCTGTACATAGACGAAGAGGCAGTCATTTGAACAGAACAAGGGGATACTGCATAGTTTAAAATCAGGAAAGGTATGTGTCAGGGTAGTATTCTTTCACCATACTTACTCAATCTGTATGCTGAGCAAATAATCTGAGAAGCTGGACTATCTGAAGAAGAATTCGGCTTCAGAATTGGAGGAAGGCTCATTAACAACCTGTGATATGCAGATGACACAACCTTGCTTGCTGAAAGTGAAGAGGACTTTAAGCATTTACAGATGAAGATCAAAGACCACTGTCTTTAGTATGGATTACACCTCAACATAAAGAAAACAAAAATCCTCACAAGTGGACCAATCAGCAACATCACAATAAAAGGAGAAAAGACAGAAGTTGTCAAGGATTTCATTTTACCTGGATCCACAATCAACGCCCATGGAAGCAGCAGTCAAGAAATCAAAAGACGTATTGCATTGGGCAAATCTGCTGCAAAAGACCCCTTTAAAGTATTGAAAAGCTAGAAGCTACTTTGAGGACTAAGGTGCGTCTGGCCCAAACCATGATATTTTCAATCGCCTCATATGCATGCAAAAGCTGGACAATGAATAAGGAAAGACTGAAGAAGAATTGATGCCTTTGAATTACGGTGTTGGCAAAGAATATTAAATATACCATGCAGTGCCTCCGTAACTCTGCCCCCTATGTGATTTGTTGTATATGGGGATATATATGCAGCACCCAGAAACTTGAATATACATGTGTCTACAGTTACACCTATACATACACGTGTATTTGCTCACATATGCCTTCCCAAACACATACATGCATTCATATCTACCTATGTAACCACACACATATTTTTTGGTTGTTTTTACTGTTGTTGCAAAATTGTATATGTTATAGCATTTACCAAAATTGTCCCTTTTTCTCGTTGTCTTAGTTATCTAGTGCTGCTATAACAGAAATACCACAAATGGATGGCTTTAACAAATAGAAATTTATTCTCTCACAGTCTAGTACGCTAGAAGTCTGAATTCAGGGCACCAGCTCCCCGGGACGGCTTTCTCTCTCTGTTGGCTCTGGAGGAAGGTCCTCATCATCAATCCCCTGGTCTAGGAGCTTCTCAGCACAGGGACCACAAGTCCAAAGGACACTCGAGCTCCTGGCTCTCTTGCTTGGTGGTATGACGTCTCCCTGTCTCTCTGCTCGCTTCTCTCTTTTATATCTCAAAAGAGATTGACTAAAGATACAATCTAATCTTGTAGATTGAGCCCTGCCTCATTAACATAACTGCCTCTAATTCTGCCTCATTAACATCATAGAGGTTGGATTTACAACACATAGGAAAATGACATCAGATGACAAACTTGTGGACAGTCACATAATACTGGGAATCATGGCCTAGCCAAGTTGACACACATCTTTGGGGAACACAAGTCAATCCATAACAATCATGATATATTATTTTTTTGGTATGCTGTTTAATTCTGGCTAGAGTTTTGTTGAGAATTTTCACATCTATATTCATGAGGGATATGAGTCTGTAATTTTCTTTTTTAGTGGTATCTTTGCCTGGCTTTGGTATCAAGGTTATGCTGGCTTCATAGAACAAATTAGAGAGTATTCCTTCCTTTTCTGCATTCTGGAATAGTTTGAGTAGAATTGACGTCAACTCTTCTCTGAATGTTTGGTAGAATTCTCCAGTGAAGGCATCTGGGCCAGGGCTTTTTTTTTGGTGGGATTTTTTTTTTTTAATTACATTTTCAATTTCTTCTTTTATTATGGTTCTGTTCAAATTTTCTACCTCTATTTGTGCTTTTCAGGTAGGTAGTGTGTTTCTAGAAATTTTGTGCATTTCTTCTAGGTTTTCAAATTTGTTGGAGTATAATTTTTCATAACATTCTGTTACGATTCTTTTTATCTCAGTTGGTTCTGTTGTAATGTCACCCATCTCGTTTCTTATTTTGGTAATTTGCATCTTCTCATTTTTTCCTTTTGTCACTTCAGCCAGTGGTTTGTCAATTTTGTTGATCCTCTCAAAGAACCAACTTCTAGCCTTGTTAATTCTTTCTATTGTTTTTGTTTTCTATTTCATTTATTTCTGCTCTAATCTTTATTATTTCCTTTCTTCTGGTGACTGTGGACTTCTTTTGCTGTGCCTTTTCTATCTGTTTGAGTTGTAGGGTTAAGCTGCTGATTTTGGCCCTTTCTTCTTTTTTAATGTGTGCATTTATTGCTATAAATTGTCTTCTGAGCACTGCTTTTGCTGTGTCCCAGAGGTTTGGGTATGTTGTGTTTTCGTTCTCATTTGATTCTAAGAAATTTTTAAATTCATTTTTAATTTCCTCTATTTAATTTTAATTTCTTAGTTTTTAAGTAAGATGTTACTCAGTTTCCATGTATTCAATTTTTCCCTTGTTCTGTTATTAATTTCTAGTTTTATAGTGTTATGATCAGAGATGCTTTATGTTATTTCTGTGTTTTTGAATTTATTCAGGCTTGCTTTGTGGCCTAAACTATGGCTTATTCTGGAGAATTATCCAGGTGTGATGGAGAAAAACGTATACCATGCTGCCCTTGGGTGGTGCGTTATTTAGATCTTCTGTATCTTTGCTGAGTTTCTCTCTAGTTGTTCTGTCCATCACCAAAAGCGGTATGTTAAAGTCCCCTACTATTGTTGTAGAACTGTCTATTTCTCTTTTCAATTCTGTTAGTTTGTTTTATGTATTTCAGAGGTCTGTCACTGGTCATGTAAGTATTTATTAGGGTTATGCCCTCTTGATGGATTGACCCTTTAATCATTATATTGTGCCCTTCTTTGTCTCTTATTTTGACTTTAAGTCTATTTTATCAGAGGTTAATATTGCCACTCCTGCTTTCTTTTGGTTATCATTTGCTTGACATGTTTTTTTTTCCTCATCCTTTGATTTTTAACCTATTTTTGTCTCTTTGAGGATAGGAGTGATAACTTCTGAGCTCTTTACATGTTGAAGCAGGCTGCATTTATTCTTTAAAACCTTTCCCCTGATTACATAAGTAAAAACATTTACCATAGAAAATTTAGAACATAAACAGAAGAAAATAAAAATCACCCATGCTTGCCCAATCTGTAATTAATCACAGTTAACTTTTTATATATTTCTATTTTTAATGTATGTTTATATAACATCATGCATACACTGCACGGAGTGTGGACTGGCTCCCCCCACCCCCAACACACATCTTCAGAGACCATCTGCAGCTCCTCTAAAACCAGGGCTGAAAATATTTTCACTGTTGCATGTCTTTTGTAGGGACAGGCTCTCACGATCAGTCCTTTAGATTTCACAGGGCTGGTGGGAATTCTGTCGCTCTTGAAGACGGGGGGTAATGTAAGAGCCAGCGCCATGACGTTTGTCTTTACGATCACCCCTGTGCCTAGCGTACAGAAGGAATTCAGCAAATGTTAGTTGACTTCATGGATGAAAATGTTCCTTTCTGAATCCACAAACAGTATGAAACATCCTCCCCCTCCCTTTTCTCAGATGACAGAAAGCTGAAAGCTAGACTGAATCCTCAATGAGAATAACCTAGGTGGTTAGTAAAGTCCCTGAGTTGTGCAAACCATTAACACATTCAGGTGCTAACACAAAGACTGGAGGTTCAAGTCCACCCAGAGGCACTTCAGAAGAAAGGCTTGGCCGTCTACTTCCCAAAAATCAGCCATTGAAAGCTCTATGGAGCACAGTTCTGCTCTGATGCACATGGGGTCACCATCAGTCAAAATCCACATAGCTGCAACTGGTTTAGGCTGTTAGAGTATTTTTCTCTTTCTCCTTCAAAAGGATTTTAAAATTTCCATTGAGGTGCCTTTAATGTTTAGACTATAACTCAGAACAAACCAAACCAGCTGCTATGGAGTCCACTGCAACTCACGGTGAGCCCACGCACGGCGGCAGGGCTGGGTGGCCCAGTAAGGAAGCTAAACACGGCCTACTTGTACTTACTTACTAATCTGTAGTGGGCAATTTCACCACATCTTTGTGAAAACATGTGAAATTGCTCACTACAGATTAGTAAATAAGCACAATTAAGCCCGTGCTTACCTTGCTTACTGGGTCATCTGCCCTTGCCAGGGACCGTAAATTTGAAAAGAGGCTTTGATTCTGTAGGAAGGTGCTGTGGGGTTGGGAGAGAGGCAGATGGCAGCCATACCTTGAAGCAGAATCTTTGATGTGGTGAAAAAATGTGAAATTGTTCCCTACAGACGATCTGGTAAGCAAGGTAAGCACGGTGCTTACCTTGCCTGTTGGATAATCCGCCCCTGGTGTCAGAGTAGAACTGTGCTCCTTAGGGTTTTCAGTGGCTATGAGCTTTCCGAAGTAGATCACCAGGCCTTTCTGACCAGGCGGTGATTCGAACTGTCAACCTTTTGGTAGTAGTTGAGCGCTTAACCGTTTGTGACACCCAAGGACTTCTATTTTACTGTTTTGGAAGCTAAAATCTGTTGCCGTCCAGTCAATTCCGACTCATAGCGACCCTATAGGACAGAGTAGACCTACCCCATAGGGTTTTCAAGGAGTGGCTGGTTGATACTAACTGCCGGCCTTTTGATTAGCAGATGTAGCTCTTAACCACTGCGCCACCAGGGTTTCCTTCTGGAAGTTTGGGTATAAATAGAAAGCACAATAATGAAGGACTTTGTCTCCTCTCCACCTACCCGGAAACATATCGAGGAGGGTAGCATGGAGGAAAGGCCCGCTAAGGAGGGGAAACCAAAAAAACCAAACCCGTCGCCCTCGAGTCGATTCCGACCCCTAGCGACCCTACAGGACAGAGGAGAACTGCCCCATAGAGTTTCCAACGAGCGCCAGGTGGATTCCAACTGCCGACCTTTTGCTTAGCAGCCGAGCTCTTAGCCACGGCACCACCAGGGTTTCCCTGAGAAGGGGAGGGAACCAGTATTTACAAAGACCTGCTTGAGCTGGGAACTGTACCAAGCCTTGACAAGTGTGAGAGGTAGGTATTTTTAACCTCATCCAACAGAACAAGAGAACGATGATCAGAGAGGTTGAAATAACTAATAAGTTGCGGAGCCCCATTCAGTGGTTCATTCATCCGTTCCATTTTCACTGTCTTCTGAATGCCAGCCTCTGTTCGATCCCCTAAACGCGCAGTAAACAAAGCTCAAATCCGCGTCTGCTTGGGCGGCCGCGCGAGGAGAGGACGCCTCCCAGACAGAGCGCGCTAAGCCCGCCCCGGCGCGCGTTCCCGGAGCGGCTGGAGGCCGGGCTTCGCGTGCGTCCCCGCGCCGGGACTTTCCTGTCGCCGCCTCCGCAGCAGCCGCCCGCCCGAGCGGATCAGCGGCTCACGACCCGCCGCTCTGCCCGCGCTGCCGCCGGCCTCGCCCGAGGAGGTGGCCCGGCCGCCTCTGCCCGAGGGGCCGCCGGCAGCGCGCGTCCTGGCCGCCAGCGCCGATCGGGGTGCGGGGCTCCGGGGAGACCGAGGCCAGCCCCGCGGGCGGGAGCCACCAGGACGGACTGCAGAGGTACCGCGGGGATGGCGGGGACCGGGGGACGCTGGTGCCGCAAACAGTAGGGCCAAACGCCGCCTCCGCCCGCTGCCGCTTCCCGGAACCCCTCTCTTGATTCCGCGCCATCTCAGGTCGTCGGCTCGCCCGCCTCTCCTCCCGGCGCAGGGGACTTTCGCCTGCGCGCCCCGCACCCCGGTCCCCCGCAGCCGCCGGGTCATTTGGAGGCCCCCCTGGCTGTGCCCTGCATCCCTCCCCCGGCGGGCTGCCCTCAGACCCTGCCCGAGCGCGCGCCATCCAGCGCCCCTGCTAGCACCCCTCTTTCTTTGCGCCGGGTCCTGCGTCGTCGTCCCCCGCCCAATGGATGCCCGGGATGCTCGGGCACTTGGGGCTGCAAAGTGGGAGCCATTGTGAAGTTTGAGGATCGAATTCCTCAAGATCACCCCACGTTGCAAAACTGAATTATCAGCTCCGGCCTCGGGTTTGGGGACTCCACCCGGCTCCCTCACATACCATGAAGACGCGCTTGTCCAGGTGCCGGGGAAGGTCACGGAGGGGGAACCCAGGCTGGAGTGCCCTGCGTCCTTCCAGACCGCCGCTGGAAAGCTGGAGGGGTGGGGGAGGAGGGCCCATGGCCGCTGAGGCAGGGGATGGACTCCTTTCCTGGGTCGGAAGGATTACCTGGTGTGAGCACCAACCGGAGCAAATTCTCTTAGACAAGTAGCGAGTTCGCTCCCCCAACCCGCCTGTTTAGATGTGGTGGTGATGGTGTGCGGTCGAGTTGGTGTATTTGGATAGTCATGGCTTTTTTGAGAAACTCTAGATATCCCTCCTCCTGCTCTTCTTTCAGTATTTGTCTAATTTCCTTGATTTGTTTCGCAAGTGGTCTTAGAGACATAGAACCTGCCTGAAATATGCCTTAGAATCTAATAGAACATGCTCCTGGAGTCCCGGAGTCCTCCACTCCCCAGTGGTCGTCCTGGGAGTGGGGGAAGGGGGATAAGACCCAGAGGCTGTCACCTGCCCCATGCTTTGCCAGGGTTTCCAAATACCCTGCCCCCTCTTCCCGGCCCCAACACCCCAAATCCTTCTGTCCTGGAGATCATACCAAAATCTATCCTGCAGAAAACCTTTAGTGGACTTTCCTAGCTGCGTGGGCATGACTGATAAGGTCTTATCTGTTTGTCTCAAGAAACGGCGTGTGTAACAGTGACTCTGTAGTTCACAGTTTTTTTCAATTTTCGATCATCCAAAATCTGCGTGACTTGTTATCCTTACCTGTACTTCCAATAAAGTCGCCTATGGAGGTTATAAAAGGTTGAAGAAAATCTGCCTGAGGTTTGATTCATGTATTTTGAAAAATGATGATTTTGTCTTAAAAAAAAAAACAGAGAGAGAGGATAAGGACCATAGCCCAAAGAGTACTGTCCTCGGAGTGAGGCACCCACCATTTGCTGTCAATGCAGCTCTGAATGACGGTGACCCTGCGCGTGTCAGAGCAGAACTGTGCTCCACAGGGTCTTCAATGGCTGCTGTTTCAGAAGTAGATCACCAGGCCTTTTTTCCAGCACACCTCTGGGTGGACTTGAACCTCCAACCTTCTGGTCAGCAGCCAAGTAACTGTTTGCATGGCCCAGGGGCTCCCTTAGGAGTGAACTTTTTATTAAAACATATATTCCATCCTTCACACTTGCACACACAAAGCCTGTCAGACGCATTTTCCTCTTACCCTTCAAAAACCTGCAAACTGTTAAAGGTCCGACAGCATGTATGTTTCTTCCTTCTTATCTGTTCTGCTCGTTTGAACCAACATTCCGTGACTATCAATTATCATATTTTATCAAAACTGAAATGCTGTTGAACGTAAGATGCACTTTTATTTTATGTAACCAAGGAAGAGAAGAACACTGTCAGTAACGCTGTGACGTGCTACTGTACGACACATTCCTGATGTAAGGGCTGTTCGAACGTGAAATGAAGTGCACGTTACACTCCGTGCCGTGTCATCCGAGCTACAGCAGAGCCCGGCAGTACTTTGCCTGGAGAGTGGAATGCGGTCCAAGGAGGAGTAAAGGAAAAGTAGTTGGGAGAAGAGGTTGGTTAAATAAGGGTGGTGAGATATTCGCAAAAGTGAAAACAAAAGAGGAAAAAGAGGCATGCAGGATGGGGAGTAGTCCAGAGTCCCTGAAAATATTCTAGTGGAATGGTGCAGTAGGTATCTCACAAGCCAGGGTTTTACAAACTGGTAAATGGGACAGTTATCCACGCTTTCATGGCTACTGGGAAGTATGTGTCCCTTATATTTGTTACATTTTCTGTCCCCGGAGGTTTATTGGCCGGCATTTGAGCCCCTTTAGTACATTCTGGCATCGTGGCAGATACTGGCCCATCTACCTAATAAACAAGAAAGTCAGTCCTGCACCACATTTGAGTATTGAGAGCCGTTCCTCTGAGGGGATGCTCTTCCCAAAGCAGTGATTGTGTGAAACGTTTGTGTCTCTGGCTTTTGTACAGTGAGATAAGGCCTGCAAGTAAGTTTATTTTTTCCTTTGAGTTATCGGGAAGGTATGGTTACTGGCATTCAGAAATACTCAAGTCAATGAGTTACTTTTGGGGTGAAAGCAGTTTGTGACGCACTCTCTGGACCATGGGACTGATACGTACCGCCTGTGTGATGTGCTTCATGGAACGTGGGACCGATACGGCCCGCTTGCATTGGACACCCCATTTTTTCAAATAATAAAAAATGACCATCAAACAATGATTCAGCAGCCATTCCATTAGTGAAAAAACATAACATCACCAAAATACCCCCCAAAAAAGTCAGCTTTGCAAGGATTAAGCATTGTTGTTTTGTGGTGGTGGTTTAAATCTGAGGGATATTTGCGTCAACAAAAGTCTTAAAAAGCCTCCCTCATAAATAGAGAAGAAGCCGCTGAGTCTGACCATACTTGGCTTTTTCCTTTTCCGACAAAGGAGCATGCTGGGGAGAGCCCAGAGAGATGGGGAAGGTCACAGGACTGACAGGGAGACGGCTGCACCAGAATCAGGAAGATAACCCAAAGCTCAAGGGTTGATGCCACTCACCCCTCCACCAGAGGTAGTGACCCTGAGCACAGGACACTTACCAAGCTATTTGGGGAGAAAGCAGGGCCCAGGTATTGGACTCGGCTCTCCCTCTCCCTCTTCCCATCCCGACACCAATCCCTCAGGCTAGAGGAACTGCCCAGGTTCACAGAACAATTTGGAATGAGGTACGGATATAGAAAGGGAGCTGTAACGATTAATGTTATGTGTCAGCCTGGCTAGGCATGGTTCCCAGCAGTGTGGCCAAACATCGGTCTCATTGCCATCATGGAGCAGTTACACATGATTACATCAGTTGGCCTTGGGTAGAGCAGATGACCTTCCACAATGTAATGTAATGTAATTATCTCACAGTTAATGTTATGTAATGTAATGACTTTTCACAATGTAATCTAATGTAATGCCTTTCCATAATGCAATCTAATCTATCAGTTAGTTGAGGTCATATCAATTAGGTTTAGGGTGGATCCTAAATCTAATCATTTCTGAGTTATAAAAAGACCAGACCAGACAGACATACTCAGGGAAGACCTACACCTTGTGAGGATGGTCTATAAGCCAAGGAATGCTAAGAAATGCCTAGCCGGGGCTATGGACAAGGAAGGGATGGACAGGGATGTGACCCTCATTTGGACTTCTAGCCTCCAGAATGGAAAAAAGTAAATTTCTGTTCTTTAAAGCCACCGCCTGGTGGTCTTTCTGTACCTGAAGCAATAGCCAGCTACAGGAATTGAGATTTTACTCCACTGTATCACGGTAGCAAGTGACGGAATCCATCCAAGTCCCAGCAAGGTGAACTGATACGGTGTGGGAAACAAAAAGAAAAGATCAACACAGCCAACAAAGAGCGTCACTAAAATAAACTATGCTTCTTGGAACAGAAGGAAACCCATTATAATTGGTTTACACCCTACAACAACTTCATAAGAACGTACATTCCATAAAAGAAACTCAGAGACAAGGAAGTTTTAAAATGGAGGTGAAGAGAAGATTACAAACCTAAGGGAATAAGTTGAAGACCATAAAAACATAATTACAGGAGAAATAAATTAGAGGAAACCACAGAATAGGTTTGCTGAAAATGAAAATATTTAAATACAGGAAAGGCTTGATTTAAGCCCAATGAATGCAGATGAAGAAAAACAAAGATTAAGTCAACTGGAAAGAGTCTGATAGGGAAGACATATGAGACAATCAAGCATTAGGATAATTGGGGTCCGTGATGTAAAAAACTCCACAAATGAAACAGAAAATGTAAGTAAAAATAGGAGATAGGAAATTTTATTGAAATGAAGAAGAAAAAAAAATAGACTTGTTGGCCAAAACAACATGCCACATCCCAGGAAAATTTCACATGGGGATGCTCAGCATCAAGATATCATCAACTAAGTAAATTCAAAGAAAAAGAATGATTTGGGACTCTAAGAAGAACAAGTAAATAAAGGAGGAAGCGAAGTCAAACTGACCTTGGGCTTCTCCAGTGCAGCGCTGAATGCCAGAAGATAATGGGTCCTGGGAAAGAAACATCTCCCAAGGGGGTATTTTACCCAGCCAAGATGTCGTACAAGTTGAAAGTCAACTGACTGACCATCCCAAATATAAAAGAACAAAGGAAATCCAGCACCCATGAGCCTTTTAGGAAAAATCTCCTGGATTACAAAATGAGTGAATTAGGAGATAAATAAAAATAAAGAATTCAGGAACGGAGAACTTGCGGGTTTTTTAAAAAAAGGCCTTGGTGAGTATTTATACTACTTAAATGTAGAATTAATATAAAACATCTATGAAAACTGGGTAGACTAGAGTGTGATTGTTATAAATCTGGACATAAAAAACAATACAGCAAAAAAAAAAAAAAAGAAGTTAGGGAGGAAGACAGAAGGAAATGTTAATGTTCCCATCTTTCAAAGCATGCAATCAATAAATATGGTTTAAAATTAAAACGCGCTATGTACACAAAATATACTCCAACGTTTTTTTTTAAGGCTGAAAAGAGATGTAATAGTTATATCACATGAATAAAATGTGTGGACATTACTGTGATTCTAACTCAAAGAAATTAACTCTTAAAAAGACATTTTTGAGGCAATTGTTATTAGGTGCTGTCAAGTCAGTTCTGACGCATAGCGACCCTATGTACAACGCAATGAAACGCTGCCCAGTCCTGAGCCATCCTCACAATCGTTGTTATGCTTGAGCCCGTTGTTGCAGCCACTGTGTCAATCCATCTCGTTGAGGGTCTTCCTCTTTTTCGATGACTCTCTACCAAGCACGATGTCCTTCTCCAGGGACTGATCGCTGGGCAATCAGGAAAATATAAACACAGGCTAGGTTTTAGATGGTATTAAATATTTACAATCCTATAGTTGTGATAATGATATTGGTCATTATTGTGGTCATTAATTGCTGTGGAATTATATGATATCTGGCACTTGCTTAAAATAATCCAGTTGGAAGAAGGAGGCAGAAGAGTGGAGGATAGATGAGACAAGTTTGATAAAATGTTGATAATTAAAGATGGGTGATGGATACTTTTTAAGTTTGAAAATGTTCACAATGCAAAGTTAAAAAGAAAATGGAAAAGTTGTATTAATTCAGTCCTCCAGCAAGTCATTCGTTTAGTAATTAACTTATTAATCCATCAAACAAGTATTTATTAAATTCTTACGGTTTATTAAGATCCTGTATTAGGGGCTTGAAATACAATGATTGTCAACGTCGCCCAGCATCAGGGAGCTTGTAGTTTAGTGAGGAAGATAGGTAATTTAATAACAATTCAGTATAAACACTATTGAGGGAAAATATGAGGCTATTGTGTATATTTTAGAGCCCTTGAGTGTGTGTCTTAATTATCTAGTGCTGTTAAAACAGAAATATCACAAGTGGATGGCTTAACAAACAGAAATTTATTCCCTCACAGCCTAGAATGCTAGAAGTCTGAATTCAGAGTGTCAGCTCCCAGGGAATGCTTTCTTTCTCAGTCAGTTCTTGGGGAAGGTCCTTGTCATCAGTCTTTCCCTGGTCTAGGAGCTTCTGAACCCAGGGACCCTGGATCCAAAGGCTGCACTCCACTCACAGCTCTTCTTTCTTTGTGGTAGTCAGGTCCCTCTCTCTCTGTTCACTTCTCTCTCCTTTTATCTCCTGTAAGATAGAAGGTGATGCAGGCCACACCCCAGTGAGACGCCCCTGACATTGGGTCAGGGCTGTGACCTGAGTAAGGGTGTTGCATCCCACCTTAATCCTCTTTAACATCACCTAAGCCTGCCTAATTAACCACAGTCAAAGATTAGGATTGCATAGGAAAATCACACCAGATCACAATGTGGAGGACAACTACACAATTCTGGGAATCGTGGCCTAGCCAAGTTGATACACATTTTTGGGGGACACAATTCAATCCATAACAGGTTGGGAGGAGAAAAACATGTAGGATATAAGAGAAGGCGACATTGAATACCCGTTGCCATCGAGTCGATTCCAACTCATAGCGACCCTATAGGACAGAGTAGAACTGCCCCATTGAGTTTCCAAGGAGCACCTGGTGGATTTGAACTGTTAACCTTTTGGTTAGCAGACGTAGCTCTTAACCACTATGCCACCAGGGTTTCCCCACGTTGAATACTATGATATAAAACAATTCTTGGCCAATTTTATACGCAGAATGAATTTTAACTGTTTCAATGTGTTTTTCTAAATTAGCCTTATGGTTTTTTTTATACCTATGAACTATGTTTTCTGTTTCAAGAATTCTCTACCTTTTAACCATGTGTTTAGCTTTAGTGCTGTTCTCAACGATAAACATTTGGTTTTGTTAGCTCTCTGTCCATTAAAAATGCAGTTATTTCAGAGTTCCCTTTTTTCTATGTTTCTGAAGCAAAGTTACAAAATTATTACATATACAAATATATTGGCATTTTTCTTTATGACTTTTGCCCCCTGGCTTTGAACTTAGGTCTTTCCTTAAAAGATTGGGAGTAAATGACCAGATGTTATGAAGCTTTAAGATTCATCCTTGTACGCTGTACAGCCCGTAGGAAAGGAAGTGGCAGATGCTCTCGTGCCTTTCAAAGTGATTGCTTCACCCTGGAACCAGCTCCTGTCCCGCTCCAGTATGTTCTTGGTTGTTGACATTCTTCTATGTTCTTGCTCATGCCCCTTCTCTGTCAGAATGCCCCTTTTATTTATGTCTGCAACGTAGCTTGAATGGTAGCTAAGTCTCGCACGATGCCTCTGAGTATTCTTTTTAATACTCCAACTTCTTAATGTCTTTCATAATCTTTTTTTTTTTTAACCTTAGAGGAGTATTTTAGGAAGTCATTATTTCTTAAGAAGAAAAATATTTAAATTTCAATAATTCTTCAGCTACTTTTCCCAAGTAAAATTAAATTTAGACAGAAAGACTAGCTAGCTAGCTATATGCATAGAAAGATCTGTGGGATTATGTTTACCTAATGTTAATGATGGGGCCCTGGTGGCGCAGTGGTTAAGAGCTCGGCTGCTAACCAAAAGGTTGGCAGTTCGAATCCACCAGCTGCTCCTTGGAAACCTTATGGGGTAGTTCTACTCTGTCCTATAAGGTTGCTGTGAGTTGGAATCAATTCGACGGCAACAGGTTTGGTTTGGTTTTTTATAGTTTACTTAAGGAGCCCTGGTGGCGCAGTGATTAAGTGCTCAGCTGCTAACCAAAAGATCGGCAGTTCGAACACACCAGCTGCTCCTCAGGAGTAATAAAGATTACAGCCTTGGAAACCCTATCGGGCAGTTCTACTCTGACCTATAGGGTCACTATGAGTCGGAATCGGCTTGATGGCAATGGGTTTTATATATCGTTTTAACTCTTTTAATGAGTGTGTAGAAGAATTTTTACAGAAACAACAAAGATCTTTGGAAACAAACATGCCATGATGTTAGCAGTCATGGATGCTGAATGGTAGAACTAAGGATGACTGTTACTTTCTTTTAATTTCTGGGGGGAAAATTATTTAACTGTAATATTTATGAATCCAGTTCGTTCATTACTTGTTGATTGCCAGTGATATACCAGGTGTTAGGCTGTGCCACACAGAGGGAACGCCAAAGGTATGCTGTCTGCATGGGGGCTGTGAGACAGCAAAGCACCTTGTGGGATGTCTTTGTGTCTCTCTGTCTGTCTAGGAGGCACTGGAATTCAGAGAAGATCCACATGACCCAGGTAGTATCCATTTGAGCTGAGCCTTGAAAGTCGGTCGTGTTTCTTTGGGTGTGAATGGCTAGGAGAACTCCTTGGCAGAAGACCCCCAGAACAGAGGGAGCCAGGCAGGGGGTGACGTGTCAGCTGGAACTCGGCACATGCATGGGACAGTAACTCACGGTAAACCAGGAAAGAGCGGTGACAGCCTTCAGTGCAATCTAGGGAGCTTGGTGCCTTTGTCATGCCCCGGTGAGCTACAGACAGGGCCAACTCCGTGATCGGCAGGGCAGGGCACGGAGCACAATGAAAACAGGCAGCAGGACACAGTAACGCCCTGTTCTGGTATGACTTCATTAACACAACAAAAGAAAACCCCTATTTCCAGACAGGATCACATTTACAGGTTCAGTAGTCCACCCCCACTCCCCATCCACGGTTTCAGTTCCCTGCTGTCCACGGCGGTCCAAAAATGTTAAATTAGTACAGTGATGAGATCTCGCACTGTCCCACTCCAAACCACCCCGGGACCACATTCCCATAACGTTTATTACAGTATATTGCTATACTTGTTCTGTTTTATTATTAGCTTTGTTGTTAATCTCTCACTGTGCCTAATTTATAAATTAAACTTTATCACTGGTATGTACGTATAGGATAAAACATAGTATATATAGGGTTCTGTACTGTCTAAGGTTTCCGGCATCCACAGGGGTTCTTGGAATGTATCCCCCGCGGATAAGGGGGGACTACTGTATAAGGGTTAGGATTTCACACATATTTGTGAGGAGACACAATTCAATCCATAAAAGATGCTAATATGGAAAGATCTCCCAAATATATTTTTAACTGGGAAAGCAAGGGTAGAACAAGGAATAGTGCATGTTATCTTTTGTGTAAAATGGGGGAAGGAGAGGATAAGAATATATATTTGATTTTGCTGACGCATAAAGACATTCTGAAGGATTCACAAAAAAAAAAAAAAAAAAGAATGTAGTTTTCTAAAGGGAGCGAGACTTTTCACTATAGACTTTTTTGTGTGTTTAAAATTTTTGAACCAAGCGAATGTATTAACTGTTCGAAAAGTTAAATTAAACATTTCTCCCCTAAGTGAGGGCTTGATGGGTCCCTGAAGTCAAGCCGAGATTGCTGAGAGAATTTTCCTGTTTCCTGCTCGTCTTTCATTATCTTGACTTTGCCCTTCTTCATCTTTGCAATTTAGTTAGACACTTAGAATTTTAATCATCTACATTTTCTTGATTGGTTTCCTTTCAGATGAGACAGTAAATGAAGCAAGAACTTAAAAAATAATGAAGATGGTTTTAAGCCAGAATGCCTCCGCGATCAGACCTCTTAACTTGTATCCCTGGGGTAAGTGCTACCTTTTGTCATGGCCCCTGTAGGAGCGAGCTCGTCCTCAGTCCTCATAGCAGAGAGCTTGCTGGGGAGGAGCAGATGATGTTCCCACCTAAAGGACAGAGCATCGGCCCACCCAATGTCAGGAGTTAGACAGAAAGTAAATAGGAAGCCCCGCTAACGGTTTGCATTCAGTATGAGTTTCTGCCCTGTTGTTAACTTCAGGAAAACAAACAGATAAATAAGAGTGACTTATGGCCCAGTCACGATGGGGAATAGCTCCAGGTGTAATTTGAAGAATAATTTATTTTAATACCTTCGTTCTAATCTAGCGTGGGATATATCTCCCTACTCCGGTATTTGGGAAGAGGACAAGCCCCTTATCTCCTACCACATCCACCAAACTGTAAAGTCAGTGCTGAATTTTGGTTTGGGAACTTCATTTATTG
Organism: Dugong dugon; assembly: GCA_030035585.1. Taxonomy (NCBI): domain Eukaryota; kingdom Metazoa; phylum Chordata; class Mammalia; order Sirenia; family Dugongidae; genus Dugong; species Dugong dugon. Next base: position 3,205,189 of record CM057473.1, on the reverse strand, counting down.
TCTCTTCTTTTCTTTCTTTCTTTTCTTTTTAATAGTCCTGTTCATCTATACCTTTTCTCGACCTTCTGACTGTATTTCAGTATCAGTGCATTATCTGTTCCGTGGTTTATCAGTAGGGGACCCATGGATATGTTGAGTGGGACAGTTCTCTATGATGTAGAGTATTTCAGTATCAATGCATTATCTGTTCCATGGTTTATCAGTAGGGGACCCATGGATATGTTGAGTGGGACAGTTCTCTATGATGTATAGTATCCTTGGTCTCTGCCTATTAAATGCCAGTAAGCCCCCCATGTTGTCATGACAGCCAAACAACAAATGCCTCCACGTATCTGCACCCATACCAAGGGGTTGAGATCTTGCGATCCCATCACCAACACACTCTTCTCTTTCCTCCGCTGCCTTTGGTGAATCTCTTCACCTGTTTGTTGCTGTTGTTAGTTGCCGTCAAGTCAGCTCCGACTCATGGCCACCTGGGCACAACGGAAGGAAATGTTGGCCAGTCCCTCACCATCTTCACAATCACTGGGATGCTCAAGTCCATTGTTGCAGCCATTGCGCATATTGGGTGCCTTCCCCGTCCTAAGGGGTTCATCTTCCAGTACTACATCGAACAGTATTCTGTTGTGATGCATAGGGTTTTCGTTGGCTAATTTTCAGAAGGAGATCACCAGGCCTTTCTTCCTAGTCTGTCTTCGTCTGGAAGCTCAGGTTTCTGCTGAAGCCTGTCCACCATGGGTGACCCTGCTGGTATTTGAAATACCAGTGGCAGAGCTTCCATCGTCACAGCAACATGTAAGTCACCCTAGTACGACAGACAGACAGACCTGTGGTGGCCTTTACTTTTAATGTTTATTAATTATAAACATGCTTATTCACATTCTGAGAATTTTCCCAGATAGATAACTGCTTCTTGGAACAGTCTTTCAACTAGCCTAACTCCTATTATTAGTGCCAGTTCACAAATGGCTCCTAACTTGCATCTATTCAGGATACAATCCCTGGGCCATGTGCTGCTGGTACCGGTGTTGACTGCCAAGAACCATTTACATGAGCATTATTTTAGGGCAAGAAAGCCTCAATCCAGTATTAATACATCTGTGTAAAAGAACCGCAGACTTAGAGCAGTAATTATAGGTGGAATCCAGAGCAAACGTGGTTGCTTTTCTAACGTGTTTTTCCTCTTCCCAGTATACATCAGCCTTGTGTTTGGTGCTTCACTTGCTTTGCCTGGTAAGAGATTTCCTCGGTTTGACTAAACTTTGTAAAAGGGTCAAAGTTGGGGCGGCCATTCAGAAGTCTAAAAGATGGGAAGTTTGATTTCTAATCCCAGATCTGTTTCCCATTTTATTGGAATCCTTTTTCTCAAATACTTTCTCTGTAAAAGGAGCTTAAATTAGCCAGCTATGGTTTTCACATATGCCTCACATCGTTGTGAGGAATTAATACTAGAAATCATTTTAAAACCCCTTGAAAGAATATTGAACTCAATATTCTCACTAATCGAAGAGTAAGGAGATGCAGACTATGCCAAACAAAAAATTATCCTGAAATCATTTCTCTTTATGTTCTTCCACTTACTTATACCAGATAAGTGAAAATGATTTTTTTATATTAAAACTTCTCTAAGAACTAAATATGTGTCTGGCTTTGTGTGAAGCGTTGGAGGAATGACAAGTTGGCAACCAAGAAGCAAAAACCTAGGTCCTAACCACAGGAAGCTTAGATGCTCTGAGAAAACTGAACCATATAAGGCAGGGTTTGACAAGTGTGTTCTGTGAGAGTCTGATTTGCCTCTTGCGCTTTCCAGCTGCATAACAATGCATCGTTCAGTTTCTCGGTCTGTAAAATGGGTCTGCTAGTAGTACCTACCTTGGCGTTGTTGTGGGGATTAACTGCTTAGGAAGTGCAGGTCTGGGCACACATTATATTTCTCCTCCCTTCTGCAGTGGGGAATTCAGAGGAGGGAAAGTCTGCAGTGGCTGAGCTGCTGAAGGAGGACTTTATGGAGAAGTTGGGAACTGAGTCGAGAAGATGGGACAGGACTGGGTTGGGAGGAGGGATTCCAAGAAGCCGAAAAAGACCCGAGTTATTTTGGGCTGGTGCTCCACTGAGAGATAATTGGATGCATCCTTCTGTCCAAATTCTGTTTACAAAGTGCCAATTTGCTGTTTCCTGGGCTTGCCTCCCTGACAGTATGTTTCTCGCTGATTAAATGTAATAGTTCATTTCCCACGTGCAGTTGGACTGCTTCCTTCCTCTGCTTCTCTGGGCTCCTTGGAGGGCAGCTCTGCCAGAGGGTGGGCTCCAGATCCCAAGGGTCAGCTTGACCGGGGGCCAGGATACAATCCTGACTTCAAATATCAACGTTTCTTTTTTCCCTTCTTTTCTCCATATTTTCCAGATAAAGCTTGCAGTTTTAAGGTGACGCTGCAGAACTTCCAGACAATCTTCTCATGGGAATTAAAAAACCATTCCATTGTCCCAACTCACTATACGTTATGGTACACAATCATGAGGTTGGTTTCACATCTCATTTTTTCTCCTGCTAAACCTGTGGTCTCTTCCATTGCATGGCAAGTGGGGAAAGAGACACTTACCTGTGCTACAGCTAAACTTATTTGTTCTTTCTCTCTTTTTCTGTTTTTGGTGGTTTTTTTTTTTTTTTTTTTTTTTTTTTAATTTAGAGTCTTAGAAGGTCAAAGATAAAATGCCCATCCATTTTTTTTTTCCTTAAATAAATCAAATACTTTTAACAATCCAAAGCGGTTTTTGGCAAAACTCGTATTTATAACTATTTTTTACAGAGCAAAAGCCTTACAAATAAAATATTTATCTTGGGGGGGGTTTCACAATTCTCTCTCTGCTTCTGTTAGTGTAAATGTTGAAAGGTCATACATTTTCTGAGGACAGGGTCCAAAGGTCCAGGGACCGTATTGATGGTTTAGACTGGTCCTGGGGAGGCCCAGCGGTGCACCAGGAAACTGCCTGGATGTCTTGGACGGGCCTGGGTCCAAAGTGTGGCTTGGCCACCACCAGCTGGGACACTTGGACACAGAGCTCAGCGTCTCTGAGCCAGTCTCCCCTCCTTAGGGGTTGCCACAGGTTAATAACAGTGGATGGAGCTTTCTCTGGCTCTCTTTCTACATCTAACAATCACTCCCACAAGCTGTTGCTTTGATCCAGCAGCCTTTTGTTGGTTGTTTGTTTAGCTTATAGCAGCTGTGGTGATGAAGGTTGACCCAGAGGAAAGCCTCTTGGAAGTTTCTCTTTGATGTCTGCTAAAGTCTTAACATTTTTCTCTGCATTGTTCTGTCACATGTATCACCCACCTGCCGTTCTGAGACTCAGAAGGCCAGTTGTCTGTGTTATTCCAAAAATAGGACTGGCTGGTGTGATCCTCCAACCAGGGAGGGAGTAGGGGCATCTTAGAGAAGGCATCTGTGATTGTCCACAGAGGCTGGGAGATCTCGGGCCTGAGCCATTAAAGCACAAGGTTTGTTCATTCATTCATTCACCCAGCAAACATTTATGGACTCCTGCTGTATACCAGGGGTCCAGCCCTGAACAAAAGTCCCTGCCTTGGGGGGAGAAGGTAAGAGGGTGGGGAATGTGTGTGTGCTGTTCCCATAAGGTGGTCGGGGGGGTGGTTCGATACAGTAACATTTCAGCAGTCTTAAGACGAGGAAGTGGCTCAGGCATGTAACTGGTTCTTGTTACGTGATTGCTCAAGATTGCCTTTTTCCTGTCTTTTCCTTTCAAAGTAAATACGAAGACATGAAGATCGTAGAGGACTGTACAAATATCACGAGACTATTTTGTGACCTAACGGGTTTGTGGGACAACATGCCTGAGACCTACATCCCAAGAGTCGTGGGGTTCAAAGGCAACACAGTGCTGGTCAGCTGTATAGACAGTGTCTTCCTGCCCGTGAACAGTGAGTTGAAGTTCTGCTGCTTGTCTTTATCCTCCTCCTCAAGGTCATCATTGTCTGCTCTGCCATGAGCTAGGAAGGCCTGTAGAGGTGTTTCAGACTCAGAGCAGGTTCCCCTCCCGGCCCTGCCATCTCCTAGCTCTGCAGCTGTGGACTAGTTACTTTGCTTCTCTGGGCCTCAGTGTTCCTGTCTGAGAAGTGGAATGAGACTCTGCTCTGCAGACTGTTGCCAAACTACCTGTGTGAGGCCGGTGCTCGCTCAGCAGCAGCTGTCGTTTTTCTGTCTGTCTCACAAGCCGACAGGAAGTGGAGAGTGGGGTCAGGTGGCCTCTCTGCGACCCGTCACGACTCTTTGGGCATTGATTTCCTTCATACCGCAACCCCATCCCCAAATCGCAGCCCAGTAGTTCTTTCTTCATCATCGTTATTGCGGTAAAATATATGTCACAAAACGTTTGCCAGTGTACCAGTTTTTACACATACGATTCAGTGACCTTGGTTATGTTCGTAAGGTGGGCAGCCATCACCACTGTTCTTTTCTGGATTATTCCGCCACCATTAGCAGAAACTCAGTGCCCCCTAAGCAGTGACCCCCTCCGTCCCTTCTCCCTCCCACCATGAATAAACTCTGTTCCCTCTACGTTTGCCTATTTCCTGTAAGTGGGATCATAGAATATTTGTCTTTTTACGGCTGGCTTATCTCACCGAGCGTCACGTTTTCAAGGTTCATCCATGGTGTCGCGGGCACCAGGACTTCATTTCTCTTTACGCTCAGTGATAGTCCGTCGTGTGGATGGACCACGTTTTATCTGCTCATCTGCTGATGGACGTTGGGTTGTTCCCGCCTTTTGGATATTGTGAAAAGTGCTGCAGTGAGCACCGGTGTGCACCAGTAGCTCTTGTAAGCATGAACACCCAAGTGTGCACCACTCAGGGCCCCAGCCTCAGAAGGGAAAGACAAATCTGAGAGTCTGTGTGCCCCCTCTTTCCCTCCCCATGATTGGAGGCAGCTCCCTAAGATCCTCAGGTTAACGGCTCCCAGGCAATTGGCGGCAGCCCTCAGCCAGGCCCCAGTGCTTTCTTGGTGTGTCCTAATTTAGAACCTGCTTCCAAGGCAAGATTTCAGCTCCCTGTTATAGTGTGAGTGTGCACCCATATACATATGCTTCGCAAAACAACGATGACAACTGAATTCCAATAATTTGGATGCTTTTGAGATGTTCTGGAATCGTGTGCACGTGTGTGTATGTCTATATACAGAGGAAAGAAAAGCACAATTTATAGATTGTGGTATTCAGACCACTAAGGGAAAGTATATTAAAGTAATAATGAGAGATCGCTTTTCATAAATCAAAATGAAACATATTAAAATGCAGCAGTAATCGGGTTGAGAGGGAAGGCGGGGGGTGGGACTGTGCTGTCTTTCTAAAGGTAGTTGGCCAAACACCAAAAAAAACCCGTTGCCGTCGAGTCAATTCTGACTCATAGTGACCCTACAGGACAGAGTAGAACTGCCCCCATAGAGTTTCCAAGGAGCGGCTGGTGGATTCGAACTGCCGACCTTTTGGTTAGCAGCGGAGCTCCTAACCAATGCGCCACCAGGTGGCTGTCAGTGTGATTCAAAACCTTACCTCGTACCTACTCTCATTCCTCTTTAGTAATTTGTTCTAGAGAAGTAATTAAGGACGCATGCAAAGATTGGGTTCAAAGAATATTCATTGACACACTAATGGTATTCAGAAAAATTAAGGACAATCTAAACGTTCAAAACAACAAATTGGTTTAATTACGGTACAGCCACTCAGTGATGAAAAGTGGTGTTGTAGATAAGGGGTCAGCAAACTTTCTGTAAAGGGCAGATAAGAAATCCTTTAGACTTGGTGGCCCACGTATAGTCTCCATCACATATTCTTCTCTATATTTAAAAAAAAAAAAAAGAATTCTTAGCTCCCAAGTCATGCAAAAATCCAACCCACGGGCTGTAGTATGCAAGCCCTTGATATAGATAAATAATTATTGATATGTTTATGAAATACTATCAAGTGAAGTGTGCAAAATAGTGTAAGAATGATTTTATACATATACATATATAGATATAAAATATATCTTTACAGAGGATACTGCTGGTTCAGTGCTAGAACTCTTGTTTTCCATGCGGGAACCTGGTCTTGATTCTCTCCAAGTCACCTCATGCACAATCACCACCGTGTATCAGTGGGGTTTGCGTTTTGCTATGATGCTGAACAGATTTCAGCGGAGCTTCCAAACTAAGAAGCTACTTAGTACTTAGTACTTAAGCTACTTCCAAAAATCCACCAATGAACATCTCATGGATCACAACAGTACAGCTCGCAACTGATCAAGGAGACGGCACAGGACCGGACGTGTTTCGTCGCACTGTGCGTCGGGTCGCCATCAGTTGGGGGCCAACTTGATGGCAACTAGCAACAACAATGTATTCACAGCCACATGACAAAAATTGATTAACCACATTCAGGAATCATCACCCATCTAGATTTTCCGATATTTCTACAGTGATTACAAATTATTATTGTAATTTGGGGAGGGGGTGATTTTTCTTCATTTTTGTGCTTAGAATACAGCTTGAAAATTGGGAAAGTTAACCGACTTCCATCCCAGAATGTGTCCTCGATGTCTTGGGGTAATAAATCATTTGTATTGTTTCTAAACTTTAAAAAACCATATGTGACAGCTAGGGCCGCAGATGAAAGCAAAATCGTGGTAGAGAAGTGAGCCTGCATCGTGACAGTAAGAGACATCCTGGTCAGAGTGTCGTTGACTGATGCTGGGGTATCTGGCTTTGTCTCCTAAACAGTGACCTTGGAACCACCGGACTTTGAGATTGTGGGCTCTGTGGACCACATTAATGTGATAGTGAAATTTCCATCCCACGCTCCCAAGACAATAGATGTAGAAAGGTTACAGCATCATTTTTCCCTCATCATCGAACAGCAATCAGAGGAGATGGTGAAGAAGGTAAGTCGTCTGCAGTGTAGGATCAAGGCAATTCTGAGTTCACAATGAATGTACTTGACTCTCTTCTTATTTTTTGAGAACAGAAATTTATTGTCTCAGTTTTTGAGCTAGTAGTCTAAACTCAGGGTGTTGGCAAGCCCATGTTGTCTTGAAAGGCTCTGGGGGAAGATCCCCCTTCTCTCTCAGCTTCTGGTAGACTCAGGAGGTTCCGGGCTTGTAGGTGAACTGTCACATGGCTGTCTTTGTCTCTCTGTGCCTCTTCTCATTTTTTTGCAGGGCACCACTGTGATTAGATCAGGGTCCACCCTACCCCGGTATGGCCTCACATTAACTGGTAACATCTTCAAAGACCCTATTTCCAAACAAGGTCACATTCACAGGGACAGGGATTAGGACTTCAGCATGTCTTTTTGGAGGACACAGTTCAGCCCATAATAGACAGGAAGAACAGCAGCCTTGGGCATGTGATTTTCCTGTCTCCCTGTGTGGACAAGGGTGCATCCTTTCCAGGTGCCACACCCCATGCTCCCACAGGACCCTGTAAGCAGAGCCCACTTGTGCCCCCTGACAGCTGTGTCCCAGTCCCTAGCACAGTGCCAGGCCCCTAGACACTAAAGAATCAATGTTTGCTGATGAAGAATAAACCCAGAGATGAAACTTCATGGATGTGGATATGAACTGAATCTCAGATCACTGTTGCCGTTGTTGCTGTGTGCCACCTGGTCGATTCCAACTCACAGAACCCCACGGGACAGAACAGAGCAGCCCCACAAGGTTTCCAAGGCTGCAGTCTTTTACGGAAGCTACTCACCAGGTCTTTTCTCCCAAGGAGCGGCTGGTGGGTTTGAACCGCTGATGTTTCAGCTAGCAGCCGAGTGCTTAACAATTGTGCCACCAGGGCTCCTTTCTTACCATTAGAACTGCCCCGTGATGGAATGGGTTGTCTGGAAAAGTACCAGGCAGGTCAGCAGTTTATTAGTATAAGTTCTGGGTAGATTGGGGCAGCACTCAGTCATTTGGTGGTGAGAGGCAATATCACAACAATGCTGGGTCTGTGGGCTTTGAAGCCAGATAAATCTCAGTATGGGTCCTGACTTCAACACTTATGGCAGTGAAACTAGGCAATTTGCCTCTGTTGACATCGGTAAAATAGGGGTAACAATCCAGTCTTGGTTTGAGTTCTCCTGGTTGAACACTTGGCTACTAGCCAAAAGGTTGGTGGCTTAAATCTACCCAGAGGTACCTTGGAAGAAAGGCCTGGTGATCTATCTCCAAAAGATCACAGCCATTCAAAACCCTATGGAGCACAGTTCTACTCTGAAACACATGGGGTCATCATGAATTGGAATCAACTTGATGACTGTTGGGTTTTTTTGTTGTTTTTTTTAATTGTGCTTTAGGTCAAAGTTTACAGCTCAAGTTAATTTCTCATACAAAAATTTATACACATATTGTTTTGCAGTCCCCACAATGTGACAGCACATTCGCCCTTTCCCCTCTGGGTGCCCTATGTCCATTCGACCCGTTCCTGTCCCTTCCTGCCTTCTCATCCTGCTTTTGGACAGGAGCTGCCCGTTTGGTCTGACTGAACTAAGAATCACACTCCTCACCTGTGTTATTTTTTGTTTTATAGTCCTGTCCAATCTTTGTCTGAAGAGTGGGCTTTGGGAACGGTTTCGGTTCTGGGTTAACAGTGCGTCCAGGGCCGTAGTTTCGGGGGTTCCTCCAGTCTCTGTCAGACCATTAGTCGACTCTCTTTTTAAAACAGAAATCTGTAGTTGCACAACTAAATCTCAAAGACCGGGACGTCAGTGTGGTCTGGCTTGAGGAATGAGGTCGCTGTAGTTCGTTCATTGTGGGAATGGATTGACTTAGCCCAGCAGTGTGGTCTTTAACAGAATAAACCACACACACACACACACACACACACACACACACACACACACACACACACACACACACACGCACACACACACACACACACACACGCACACACACACACGACATCCAGGGGCACGCACCTGTGTGGTGTGGGCGTGGCGAGCAGCCCGATTCCAGCAGCCGGGGTGAGGGCTTCTTTGAAAGGGGTGGCTGGCTGAGCTGCATATGAAAAGCACCTGCCCCTGGGTCTCCAGCCTCACTCATGGCTCTGTCTCCTCCTGGTTTCCACCGAGGGGCCCCTGGATGGCGGAAATGGTGAGTGATAGGCTGCTAAGCTAAAGGTTGGCAGTTCGAGCCTGCCTGGAGGCACCACAGAAAAAAGGTCTGGCAATCTGCTTCCGGAAAGACTACAACCAAGAAACCCTATGGAGCAGTTCTACTCTGTAACACATGGGGTTGCCATGAGTCAGAATCACCTTGGTGGCAACGGGTTTGATTGGGTTTGGTTTCCACGAAGACCTAATGTCAGTCACCTCAGGGTGGTCCTAATGTCAGACAGAACCTGGTCTTCGGTCATTTGTTCTCTCGGTTTCTGAAAATGCTGGAATGAGTGAAAATGGGCAAACTGTCCACGTGCACCGGTGGGCCCTGCTGGAACAGCAGCTTAGGTCTGCAGAGCCCTTTGCCAGTCACAACATGCATGCGGGTATACCAGCCTGTCCGCAGGCTTCCAAGGCAGAAGATACGGGAAGTCCAAAGGCCCTGAGGCTGGAGGGGGCCTGCTGGGAGTGACCGAGGGAGAACAGGAGGAGGAGAGGTCAGAGAGGACGTGGGGGCTGGTCACTGAAGGGCTTTGAGGGTCAGAGTACTCGAAGTCTGATGGAAGCCACTGAAGGCCTTTAAGCTACAGTCTGGCCTGAGGCTCTAACAGAGCATCCTGGCTGGTGTGTTAAGAATAGACCGCAGGGGTTAAAGGTGGAAGTTGGGAGACTAGTTAAAGAGACTGTTGCTATAATCCAGGTGAAAGGTGGTGAGGGCTTGGACCGCTTGGGGGTAGTGAGAATAGTGAGAATTGATCTGATTCTGCGTATATATTGCAAGTAGAGCTGACGGTATTTCCAGCTGGACTGGCTGGGCTGTGTGGGAGAGAAAGAGGAGTTATGGCTCCAAAACCTTCAGCACCAGTAACTGGATGGACCGAGTTGCCATTGACTAAAACGGGAAGAGTGTGGATGGAGCAGGTGGGGAGGTGGGTGTTGATGGTTCTGTTACAGGCATCACGTTAAGTCTGAGATGCCTGTAAGGCATTCAGGAGGAGATGTTGAACAGGAGTTGGGTGAGGGGTCTGGAGTTCAGGGGAGAGCTCCTGGAGGGAGAGATGTCCCTGGGGAGTCTTTTGAGGAGTGTTAGCTTCTTGGTGTGCATTGAACACCACCAGACCCGGGAGGATCACCAGGGCGTGAAGGTGCAGAGAGAAGAACCCCGGGGCACCCTAAAATTGGGGGATCCAGCAAATAAGGAAGAAACAGCAAAAGAGGCTGTGAAGGAGCAGCGAGCACTGTAGAAGAGAACCAGGTACGGGTGGTAGCCGGAAGCCAAAAGAAGAAAATTCCAGGAGAGAGTGATCCATAGGGTCGAATACCGAGATGGGGTGAGTTAGAAGAGCACGACCTGTTGATTACTGGATTTAGCGGCATGGATGTCGTGAGCTTGAGAGAAGTTTTGGTGATTAGAGTGGATCAAGAGTGAGAGGAACACCTGTGAGGAGCATGCTCCTCAGATCAATCAAGTCCACCAGACCAAGTGGGCAGCACCTGCCCAAAAGCAAAGATGAGAAGGCAGGAAGGGACAGGAAAATCGGACAAATGGACACGGGGAACCTGGGGTGGGAAGGGGAAGAGTGCTGACACATCCCAGGGATTTCAGTCAATGTCATAAAACAATCTGTGTATAAATTATTGAATCGGAAACTAATTTGCTCTGTAAACTTTCACCTAAAGCACAATATTCAAATACAAAAGTGACAGGAGGGAAGAAAACTGGGGAGCTTGAGGGGAGCGAATCCTTTAGGGAGCTTTCTGCAAAGGGGAGGAGAGACATGCGTTGGGAAGTGGGTCAGGGGAGGGATTTTGGAGGATGGGAGAAACTGGGCATGTTCCTATGCTGGTGGAATGTGGGGGCGGGGGCGGGGGGGGGTTGGTGGAGCGAAATCCAAGAGTAGGAAAGGGTGGATGGGATCTCGTTAGAATGTGGAGGGATTGGGTTGGCCTTGGCTCGGAGCAGGGCTAGGGCCTCCGGGGTCCCAAGAGAGGAGGAGGAGGAGCTGGCAGCAGATGTTCAGTGGAGGGTAGTGCTTGGTGGGGGCTTCCGGCAGTGAAACAGGAAGTAAGCATTACAGGCCTGCTCCGGAAACCCAGATGCTCTGACGCCATGTTATCCTTGCTCCACTGTGAGGCACCGAGGCTCTTCCTGCCCCTCTTTCTTCTGTGTTAGTCATTAGCATGCATGAGCTTTTAGTGTGCTGGGTTTTTGAATAATTCCTCCTCCTTCCAAGTAGAAACCTGCAGAAAAACATTGCTGTGGAAGGCTGTATTTGACCTGCTAGAAAGCCTAAAACTGCTAGGAAGAATGTACTTTCGAACCTATGAAGCATTAGACAAAAGTTGTTAGTCATGAAAGAACCTGTCTGTCATCCCCTTAATCCCAACACGGGGTAGAGCCACATGGGAAAGAAGAAGCCAGGTGTTTTAAGCAGAAAACAGGAAACCTAGACATCAGCCTCTGTTCTGCCACAGGCAAGCTGTGTGACCTCAGGGAAGTTACTTAACCTCTCTGAGCTGCAGTTTCCTCATTTGTAGAATGGGGATGATACTGAGCTTGCAAACTGTTTTGATAATCAAATGAGTTAATGTGTATGAAAGCTCTTTCTGAGGTATAAAGTAGACATATATTGTTAATGAGAGAATCTTGCAAAAATGTCATGGAGACCTTTCTCCTCGTTGGGAATTTTTCTTCTCAGTGAATGAAGGTACCAGGCTAGATGAGTCCATGGTTTAGAAATACATATGTGTGAATGTGTGTGTATGTGTACATGCAGTTTTGTGATAAGTTGCTTGCCCTAAGTGACTTATAAATACTCTTTGTTGCCAAGCCTATAACATTTCTGTCCCTGTTTAAAATTTAAAATTTGAAGGCAAATCCCCTAAGAGATGTCAGGGCCTGTATCTTGCTGTAACAGAAATACCACAAGTAAAACAACAACAACAAAAAAAAACGTTGCTGTTGAGTCAGTTCTAACTCATAGCCACACTACAGGACAGAGTAGAACTGCCCCATAAGGTTTCATAGGAGCGCCTGGTGGATTTGAACTGCTGACCTTTTAATTAGCAGCCAAGTTCTTAACCACTGTGCCACCAGGGTTTTCAACCACAAGTGAGTGGCCTTAACAAACAGAAATGTATTTTTCTCACGGCTTAGGAGTCTGAATTCAAGGCACCAGCTGTAGAGGAGGGCTCTCTCTCTCTCTGTGGGCTCTGAGGGAAGATCTTTGCCTCTTTCAGCTTCTGTTCCTTGGTGATCTCCACGTGGCATCTGTCTTTCCCCCATTTGTGCTTGCTTGTCTGTGTGTCTGTGCCGCTCCTTACATCACTCAGGAGAGATCAGGTTTGAGACATGCCCTACACCGACATGGGTCATTAACATAACAAGAAACCCCGATTCCCAAAAGGGATTACATCCAACACGTACTTTGGGACACGCAATACAGTCCGTAAGAGCCTGCTTCTAAATGAAATTATTGCTAAAATCTTACCGATTTTTGCTTCTTGTTTTTACAGCATAAACCCAGAATAAATGGAAACATCACTGGAGATTTCATTTATGTCATGGACAAGTTAATTCCAAACACAAACTACTGTGTATCTATCTATTTTGAACCAAAAAATCTGGGAACAATAACAAAATCCCCCGTAAAATGTGCCCTCCTTCCTGGCCAGGAACCAGGTATGTTCGTTTTTGAAAATTCGTGTTTTGCTTTCATTCTGAGGGGAAACCTAGGTAAAGAAAAGAACCTAAAAGTCAGAGAGCACTAAAGGTATGTCTCCCAGTAATGGCACATCACAGGTGTCTTCTGCTGGCTAGTCTCTAATACATGGTGGAGTCACCTAAGAGGCTGTTGTCATAACTTAGGGACAATCAGATATCTACCTTTATTTTATTTCAGGGAGTTGGGATTAAGTTCAGTGCTGTGTGTCCTCCAAAAAAAAACTAAACCCGTTGCTGTCGAGTGGATTCTGATTCACAGCTACCCACTGTGTTACAGGGTAGAACTGTGCTCCACAGGGTTTTCTTGCCTGTAATCTTAACAGAAGCAGATCGCCAGGCATTTCTTCCACAGCACCACTGGGTAGGCTCGAACCACCAATCTTTCAGTTAGTAGTCAAGCACAAACCCAGGAACCTTGTATGTTCTTAGCTTAAGCCAATGCTTGAAGATGTAGGTCGCCCTGTGTGCAACAGCATCAGAGGGTGAAGTACTGGATACGATCAAGTTGGAGTGTGGTTCATAAATGTGGCCTTTCAGAGATGAAGGGAATCTTGCCAGTGTGGACAAGTACGTCACTGGTGAAAGCTGAAAGCCCTTCTGTTTCAGAGGCTTCTGAGCAGTCAACAGCGTGATCCCGAACTTCCTGCCAAATGGGGAAATCGCAGTGAGAACAACAGGCTTCGTTAGGGATATTCACTGCTGACGAAGTTTCTCTGGAAGTGACTAGGTCTCCAGCTGTCTCACCAAAAGTGAGCATCTGTGAAACTGTCCCCCAAAGAAGCCTTCTGAATTTCCCAACCCCGAGTTTCTTTGATGTTCTGATTTACCAGAGTAAAAATAAGGTGAAATTTATAAGGAAATGACTTACAGGTGGTATGGCTTATTTGTGGATTGAATGAGATACGTTAAGCAGTACCTAGCACATAATGGGGAACCCCTGGGTGGTGCAAAGGATTAACACATTCTGCTGTAACCTGTCAAAATCCACCCAGAGGTACCTCAGAAGAATGGCCCAGTGATCTCCTACTTCGTTGTTATTGTTGAAAATATACATAGCAAAACAAACAACTTCTACATGTACAATTCAGTGACATTGGTTACATTTTTCAAGTTGTGCGACCATTCTCACCCTCCTTTTCTGACTTGTTCCTCCCCCATTAACATAAATTCACTGCCCCCTAAGCTTCCTATCTAACCTTTCAAATTGCTGTTGTCAATTTGATCTCGCATAGATAGTTCTTTAAAAGAGCACAATGCTTAAGGCAGATACTGTTTACTAATTGAGCTAAACTGTTGTTTGGTTTAAAGAAGACTTCAGGTGATAGCTTTGGTTTAAGGTTAAAGATTATCTTAGGGCAATAGTTTCAGGGTTCATCCAGCTTCAGTGGTTCCAGAAAGTCTGGAGTCTATGAGAATTTGAAATTCCATTCCACATTTTCCCTCTTTTGATCAAAACATTAAGTAATGGTAGCCAGGCACATCTAGTTCTGGTCTCATGGGAAAGGAGGCAGTTGTTGGTGATTTACTTCTGAAACATCAGCTGTTGAAAACCCTATGGAGCGCAGTACTACTCTGATACACATGGGGTCGCCATGAGTCAGAATCAACTCGGTGGCAGCTGATTAGCACAAAAAGGTGCTCAATGTTCCCAGTAACTACAGGATAGTGTGATTTTACTCCCCAGTGTTCCTCAAAGTCAAATGAGGAACAAACTGATTTTCAGAGAAAAAGTATCTTAAACCACCAGCTTAATATAATGCCAAATAAATCTGGGCAAACATAAAACAGAATATAGACAGACTCCTTATGCAGGTAAACTAAACCAGTTGTCAAGTCGACTCCAACGCTTGGCTACCTCATGTGTGTCAGAGAAGAACTGTGCTCTATAGAGTTTTCAGTGGCTGATTTTTCAGAAGAAGATCACCAGGCCTTTCTTCCAAGGCACTTGAACCTCCAACCTTTCAGGTAGCAGCTGAGCACATTAATCGTTTGTACCACCAAGGGATCCTTATGCCTATAAAAACCAAAAAAAACCCACTGCTGTTGAGTCAATTCCAACTCACAGCGACCCTACAGGACAGAGTAAAACTGCCCCATAGGGTTTCCAAGGAGTGACTGGTAGATTCAAACTGCTGACCTTTTGGTTAGCAGCCAAGCTCTTAACCACTGTGCCACCAGGGCTCCCCTTATGCCTATAGGTCTTATAAAGTAAGCCCAAACAAATGTACACACTATATACAAACAAAACTGCAAAACCAATAAAAATCAAGTTAGTAATACATGGGCAGTCCCCGGGTTACGAACCTCTGATTTATGGACAACTCATACTTGCCTTTAATGGTATATAAGTGTGCCATCCCTTTGAGACAATTGAACCAACCCCTAAACCAACCTCTACTCACAACAAATTCTTCATCACAATCACCTTCACTTTCTGCACGTGCAGCTTTTAAATCATTAAAAAGGCTTTGAGCCTTTTGTTGCACTGAAATAAGGCTAAATAAGAACCATATGTACCTGTTTTGACTTACCTACAAATTCAACTTAAAGGCATTCTGGAAAACAATATGGTGCTTCCTTAGAAAGCTAGAAATAGAAATACCATGTGATCCAGCAATCCCACTCCTAGGAATATATCCTAGAGAAATAAGAGCCATCACACAAATAGACATGTGCACGCCCATGTTCATTGCAGCATTGTTCACAACAGCAAAAGATGGAAACAGCCTAGGTGCCCATCAGGTGAAGGGATAAGCAAACTATGGTACATACACACACAACGGAGTATTATACAACGATAAAGAACAACGACGAATCTGCAAAGCATCTCGCAACATGGATGAATCTGGAGGACATTACGCTGAGTGAAATAAGTTAGTCACAAGAGGACAAATATTGTATGAGACCGCTACTATTAAAAACTCCTGAAAAGGTTTACACACAAAAAGAAACAATCTTTGATGGTTACGAGGGGGTGGGGTGGGGACGGAAAAACACTAAATAGACAATAGATAAGTGGTAACTTTGGTGAAGGGTAAGACAGTACACAATCCTGGGGAAGCCAGCACAAAAAAAAGGAAAAAAAAAAAAAAAGTTAAAGGCAGAGTTAGAAATGGATCTCATCCTAACCCGGGGACTGCCTTATGACCAGACAGATGATGGTTTGCTGACACTCAGTCCCTATGTACAAGGTGACCGTGTTGCTGACTGCAAAGCCTCGGATTCTTTGGAGGTAACATGCTCTGCTCATCTCTTCTCCCTGCTTTTCTCTGTTGCACCTACTAAGAAATGTTCATGCAGCAGCGTGTCGTGACGTCATCACCTCTCCTTGGTGTGAACACATCATTTTGGGTGTTAAGTCAGTCCCTACTCTTCTGTCATTTCCCAAGACAGGTAAAGGAGTCCTTGGATGGCAAAAATGGTTAAGTCTTTGGCTACTAACCAGAAGGTTGGCAGTTCGACCCCAGCCAGAGGCACCTTAGGAGAAAGGCCTGGCAAGCTACTTCTGAAAGGTCACAGCCATGAAAATCCTATGGAGCACAGTTCTACTCTGCACACATGGGGTCACCAGAAGTCAGGGTCGACTTGATGGCAACTGGTTTTATATTTTGAATGAGTCTCTGAGTGTGCAAATGGTTAATGAGCTTGGCTGCTAACGGAAAGGTTGGAGGTTCAAGTCCACCCAGAGGCACCAAGAAAGAAAGGCCTGGCACTCTACTTACAAAAAATCAGCCATTGGAAACTCCTCTGGAACACAGTTCTGCTCTGCAACATATGGGGTCATCATGAGTCAGAATCAACACGATGGCGACTCGTTTGGTTTGGTACTAGTTTTTAGTTAAATAACTATCGATTTCTTCTCAAACCGCACAGACATAAGGGGAAAAGGGTTGAACTTTTCCAAAGGAATTTTGACCAAGAAACTAAGGGGGACTTGTAACAGAACAAGGAGGTGCTGCAGAGTCCTGATTTGGGTACTGGCTTGGCCGAAGTCCATCCACAGAAATGACCCAGCTGCTTTTTTTCAGGCAGATTCCCCGTTTTCTGCTTCTTCCTGCCAGCAGTGCATACTAACATGTAGCTATTAAGTGTTTGAAATGTGGCTAGTATAACTGAGGAACTGAGGTTTAAATTTTATTTAATATTGATAAATTTCAAATTAAATAGCCACACATGGCTAGTGGCTGGCTACCATATTGGACAGCGCAGTAGTAGGATGTAATTATACACTGAGATGAATTTTATAGTTTTAAAAACAAAATTTGTCATTTTATCACTTAAAATATATATATGAAAACATGTATAATAAAATTTATAAAAATATAAATATAAAATATGTATATATCCACACACGTGGATTAGGAGTCCTGGTAGTGCAGAGGTTAAGAGCTTGGCTGCTAACCAAAAAGTTGGCAGTTCGAATCCAGCAGCTGCTCCTTGGAAACCCTATGGGGCAGCTCTACTCTGTCCTCTAGGGTCGCTATCAGTCAGAATCGACTGGACAGCAATGAGTATATATTTGGATTGCTTTCCATTCTTCTGTATTAACAACACAAAACTGGTTTTTCAAGCTTTTGCTTCCTTGTTCTTACCTTCCACCACCAGACCGATGTGCATGTATTCCCCTCTATGACTGTTTATTGGATTTATTTTGAAATAAAGTTATATAATTTTTCATCAACAGAGTCATCAGAATCTGCCAAAATAGGAGGAATAATCACTGCGTTTTTAGTAGCAGGTGTCTTCATAAGCAGCGTAGTCACGCTGAAACGGACTGGTTATCTATGCCTAAGACTCAATCTCCCCCGTGCTTTGGTATGTAGTTTGTCTGGGTTTGTTTGTTATTTTTTAATTTCTGTCTTTATTTTTTATTTTAACTTAAATATTTTCACAGAAGAAAATCTCATTTTCTGCAAACACCACAGTTATATATCAACCCGGGTTCTTTTCCATCTCTATAAACATATTTTGCCATTGTATGTGTATGTATGCATTTTGTTTTCTTTTTACACTTTGTCTGTATATTGTTTTTAATGATCACATAGTGTTCCATCCTTACTAATGTATCATTTTTCCCTCAACCATTTCTCAACTGTAAGGTACTTGGATTGATTTCTTTTTCTTTTCCTTTCTTTCCTTTCTGTCTGTGGCCATTATGAGTAGTACGATGAACATGTTTGTACAGATTATCCTTTTATTTTGGACTGCTTCAGTAGAGCACGTACACAGAGTGGATTTATCTTATAAAAAGACATGATAAAATACATCCCGTATATAATGTCATTAGTGATGTCTAACTGTACACATTTCTCCAAAGCTCTGCCGACACCAGGATCGAGCCTGTTTCCGACTTTGGTTCATGTGTGACTGTTTAACAGCCCCATGTAGTCGCACCCATTTGTGCTAATTTGTTGTCATTGGGTGCTGTCAAGTCGCTTTGGACTCACAGAGACCCCGTGCGTTACAGAGTAGAACTGCCCCATAGGGTTTTCTTGGCTTTAATCTTTACAGAAGCAGATCGCCAGGTCTTTCTCCTGCGGAGCTGCTGAGTGGGTCTGAAACACCAACCTTTTGATTAGCACCCAAGCGCTTAACTGTTCCACCACCAGGGCTCCTTTGTGTTAATTTAACTACAGCTTGCTCCGCGTAACGTCCATTCGGGCAACGTCTGACCACATATTCCTCTGTGGTCCCATAAGGCTATAATAAAAAAAAAATAAAATCAAACACCTGTTGCCACTGAGTCGATTCCGACCCATAGCGACCCTATTGGTCAGAGTACAACTGCCCCATAGGGTTTCCGAGGAGCACCTGGTGGATTCAAACCGCCGACCTTTTGGTTAGCAGCCATAGCTCTTAGCCACTATGCCCCCAGATTTTCCAGGGCTATAATAGAATTGAGAAATCCCTATCAGAGAACAGGTAGTAGCAGATGTATCTAACATCAGTCAAATGTTTGTCGTAGTATATAGTATATAGTGTACGTTTCTATGCATAAAAACATTAAAGAAACATTTCCAGATACACTAAAATAACTCCAACATAATACTACAGTAATAATAATGTTCCCATGCGTGTCGCAATTTGTGCCTGTTGATTTATTACGAACCATTGCATATACCTTGAATTTTTAATATAATAGGCTTGACGGGTTGGTTCGTAACTATGGGTTTTACTAAGTTGGACGTTCCTAACCCGGGGACTGCCGGTATATAAGATGGTGATCACACAACGTCCAAATCACGTAATGTCCTATCTCACAGAACATATCATGGACGTTAAACGATGCATGACTGTGCTAGTAAAGCCAGACACTTTCCTTGTCTTCATTTCCTCTTCCTAAGGCACATGCTTTCTGTTTCGAGCCTTTGACCCCTCAGCCAAGTCTGGGTATTGATCTTAAACCACAACCTTTGCTGTCAAGTCAGTTTGGACTCCTGGCGACCCCATGTGTTACAGAGTAGAACGGCTCCATAGGGTGTTCTTGGCTATCATCTTTATGAAAGCAGATCACCAGGCCCTTCTTCCACGGTGCCGTTGGGTGGGTTTGAACCGCCAACCTTTTGCTTAGTAGTCGAGCACAAACTGTTTGCATCACCCAGGGACTCCTGGGTATTGATCCTACATATTCCTAAAACCTCTCTATGCCTTTTAAATCAGCTGTTTTTAACCCATCATTTATTATTTTCCCTACCCTACTGCATTCTTTTCATATTAGTTTTGTAAATTTTCCATTCAGAAGTATCTTATTTTTCTATGTTTGAACTGACTCACCGTATTCTGTTATCTACTGGTTTTTCAACACCCATTTATTTAAATCTCCTTTCAACTATTCATAAAATTGTACTCTTCTTTTCTTGGTTTTTTTTTTTTTTTTCCCTTTGGTGTGTGTGTGGGTGGGTTGCTTGGGGAGGAATGGTTGACAGAGAAGGGAGTCTCTATTTTGGGAGATTTTAATTATATTTAATATTTGAATCTAGCTGGCATTTGGGTGTGCTTCATGAGGTGTGAATGGCTCTGTGTTGGGTTTTGTCCACAAAGTGATCCCTGTCTTGGAAAATGGATGTTTTTATCCATCAGCGTAGCACAGCTACCCCTCAAGTGTTCGCGTCGTAGCTTTACTTCCAGCCTTCATTCCAACTCCTCCTGGCATGCATCGCTTTGGCCATGAGATCACAGATAAATCCTACTCCAATTCATTTCTCACTACAGCCTTGAGATCTAAAGGTCTTCAGCATGGCTCCCGGCCCTCGATCACAGATAAATCCTACTCCGATTCATTTCTCACTACAGCCTTGAGATCTAAAGGTCTTCAGCATGGCTCCCAGCCCTCTTAATAGCCACATCTTCCCCACTCCCAGGTATTCCCCCAGGTCTCCCTGGGGTTCCTTCCTCTTCGAGTTGGGTCTATATTATATGCCAGTGGCAATTATTCCTGTTTTGTCTTAAGTCCATGTAATAAGAGGAGGTGTTTTTATCTTGTGTCTGTTTTTAGCAGAGGATGCTCCTGGCATTTCTCCATTAAAAGTCATTGTTCTATATTAAAAAATAAATAATAATAACTCTAAGAATATTAAAACAGAATACTTTAGACCTATTGTGTTCGTGTATGTGTGAATAATAGCTGTTGAAAATTTTAAATGGCATCCTTTTTTGTTTTGTTTTTGTTTTCTTGCATTTCACAAGTATTTATTGAGCATCTACAATGTGCTAACATGTTCTAGAGACTGGGGATGCAGAAGTGAACACAACAAAAAATCCTGCTCTCAAGGTCTGAGGGGGAGGAGGAATAACGATTATTTATAGATAATACGATTGTCTAAGTGAAATACTCAAATGAATCTACAGATAAAACATTAGGATGAAAAAGAATGCTAAGCAAAGGTGTTAGATACAAAATCAGTATAAAAATGCTTGCATTTTTACATACAGTAGTTGCAACATTCAGTTAAAAAAGAAACATAAAGTTGCTTTTCACCATCCAAAAAATAAAATACACAAATCATAGGTATACAGTTCCATGAATTTTACAAACTGAACACATCCGTGTAACTCATGCCCAGATGAAGAAAGAGAACACGACCAACAACCCAGAAGCCCCTCTCTGCCCCCTTCCAGTCACTACCCTCTATGAAAGGCAAATACTATCGTGAACTCTAACAATGTAGGTTAGTTTCACCTGGTTTTTAATCTTATATAAATGGAATCATACAGTTTTAAAAAATATGGTTACAGTAACAACAAAAAATATTCTCAAAACATTTGACGAATAAATCTAACAGAAGATGTACAAGCCCTTTGTGAAAAGCATTAACAAAGACCTAATCAAATGGGAAGGAGCCCTGGTGGCACAGGGGTTAAGCACTCGTCTGCTAACCATAAGGTCGTTGGTTTGAACCCACCAGCTGCTCAATAGGAGAAAGATGTGTCAGTCTGCTTCTGTAAAGGTTTATAGTCTTGGAAACCCTGTATGGCACTTCTGCTCTGTCCTGTTGGGTTACTGTGAGTCAGAATCAACTCAACAGCAACCAGTAATCAAATGGGAAGCCCAAAAATAGACCATACGTATAAAAATTTGATTTATGGGAAAGTGGATATTGCAGATTGGTGAGGGGAGGAAGGGCTAGTCAATAAATGTTATTTATATGGGGGGAGATGAAATCGGATGAAATTTCATTTCATGAAATTCCTACCTCACACCATACACAAAAATCAGTCCCAGGTGAATTAAAGACTAATGTAAAGGCAAAACTATAAAAGTTGTAGAAGGCAATATAGAAGATTCTGTATGACTTTGGGGCAAAGAAAATTTTCTTCAAATGCAAAAACCATAAAGTAAAAAAAAATTGAAAAATTCTCTTACATTAAAATTAAGAATTTCTTTCCATCAGATGTCATAAAGAGAGTAAAATGATAAACCACAAACTGAGAGGAAAATATATGTAACAAAATAATTCCCCAGCAATTAGTGTCCAGATCTCATTAAAAATTACTATGAACCAATAAGAAAATGACGCGTAGCCCAATAGAAACACTTTTGACATAACAGATGTACTTTTTCTCATCTTCATCGCACATACTAGCCTTGCATTGTTTCAAAGTAAATAAATCCTCCTATTCATAGTGAACAATTGTTATGTTATCTTCTTGTTTCTACAATCTTATTTATGACTTTACATTTATGCTCATAAATGAGATTGGCCTAATTTTTTTTTCTGATGTAATCTTATCTCCTTAAATAATTGGCCAGTCTGTCCCTTCCGTCTGCATTTTGACATAATATAATTTAGAGATTATTTTGTTGTTAGAAGGCTTGATAATGTTCTCCAGTTAATCCATCAAGGCCAAGTGCCTTTTTGGAAATCATTCTTTGGAAACGTTTATGATTTCTTCCTCTGTTAATTGCCTACTAAAGTTCTCTATTTCTTAGCGTGTCCTTATATTTTGGAATTTTTTAAGTACTCATCCATTTGATTTGATGATCAAATTTATTAACCTACATTATAAAATCCTTCTCATTTGCCAGCTTCTCCATTATAATTTCTGATTTTATCAGTTTGTGTTTTATTTAATCTTTTCGTGGATTAACCCAAAATTTTTGTGTTTTATTAATCTCTTTTATACCTATTTGCTTGACTATTCTCATTATTTTGTAGTTTGCTAGTGCATCTGCTTTGTCTTTTCTGCCTTTATTCACTTTCCAATGACTGCATTTCTCTTCTTGATATTTTAAGTTTAAGCTTAATATATAGTTTCTTTTTCGTTTTTTTATTAGTAACATAGACTTTTAGAACAATGAACTTAAAATCTTAATTCTAACTCTTTCTTAATTCCATCATTCAACCTAGTAGCATGGCTTACTGTTCTTTGTCTCTTTGGAAATGCTGAGCTTGTTCAGCTGTGTCCAAAGCTTGTTTGCAAAGTACTTTTTGATCTTCAAATTCTTAAGGCCCCATAACCCCAAAGAACCCAAGTCCCCTTTCCTGAAACACTTCTCTCTCCCTCTTTAAACAGGTAGGATTTCAGTGCTGTTGAGGAAAGTTTAAGCGGATGTGGGTATCTTTCCTCTGCCTGTGGGCATTCTCCCCAAGGCTGGGTCTCGGTGGAGCAGGGGAAGAGCAGGTGAGGAGCAGGTTCATCAGAGTGAGGCCGGTGCAGGCCCAGGACAGTAGAGAGGAGGACGATGCAGATGGTGATTCCAGGTCTTGGAAAGGAATCTCGTGCCCATCCTACTTACCCTTCACCCCGTTGTGGTCAGTTTTGGTGAGGAAGGATCCCCCAACTGGGTGAAACTCAGCTTGCCTCATTTTATCTTTACTCACTCTACCTTCTGTGTCCTGGGGGCGTTTTCTTCCAAGGGCCCTCTCGGCCCTGAGCCTTTACCTTTTAGGGATCGTCAGCATGTAAATTCCCCCTGCCTTTAACCTTGACGCAGTGGGCTTTCTAGAGTTCGTCCACAGCCCTTTGACACCCCTTCAGAATGTCTTGGCAATGCGCAATTCGATAAATTCTCAGCCTCCATGGAGAGATGTCCCTGCCCTGCAAGCAGGCAGGTGAGAGGAGGGAGCGAGGGGGGAGTGGTCAAGAGCACTGTCCCTGCAGGCCACCTGCCTGGTTATAAATCCAGCTCTGCCACTTAGTGTGCACGGACCTCGCACAAGCTTCTAACCTCTCCATGCCTTATCTTCTCATCTTTAAAGAGGGAATAAGAAGAATAAACCTACTTCGTGGAGTGCCTTTGAGGGTAGAACGTATCACAGTATCTGTAGAGCACCAAGAACAGTACCAGGCAGTAGTGAGCACTGTCTACTGTTAGGAATCTCTGGGTGGTACAGACAGTTACGTGTGTGACTACTAGCCAGAAGGTTGGTGGTTCGAACCCACTCAGAGGCATCTTGGGAGAAAGGCCCGGCAGTCTGCTTTCAAAAGGTCACAGCCTTGAAAACCCTGTGGAGCACAGTTCTACTCTGCAACACATGGGGTTGACATGAGTCAGAATCGACTCAACAGCATCTGGTTTGGTTTTGGTTTTATCTGAGGTCATGGCTGTTGTCAGGGGACGTTGAGGCAGCTCTGACTCGCGGCAACCCCACGTACAACAAAACGAAACATTGCTCTGTCCTGTGCAGTCCTCACAGTAGTAGGTATGTTTGAGCCCATTGTTGCAGCCACTCTGTCATCCCATCTCGTTGAGGGTCTTCCTCTTTTTCGCTGACCCTCTACTTTACCAAGCATGATGTCCTTCTCCAGGGACTGGTCCCTCCTGATACCACGTCCAAGGTATGTGAGACGAAGTCTCACCATCTTCGCTTCCA
Organism: Dugong dugon; assembly: GCA_030035585.1. Classification (NCBI taxonomy): domain Eukaryota; kingdom Metazoa; phylum Chordata; class Mammalia; order Sirenia; family Dugongidae; genus Dugong; species Dugong dugon. The sequence continues at coordinate 3,181,018 of CM057473.1, read as the reverse complement.
AGGAGCACTCTGGCTGTACTTCTTCCCAGACAGATTTGTCCGTTCGTCCGGCAGTCCCTGGTCTATTCGGTATTCTTCGCCAACAGCACAGTTCACTTCTTCAGTCGTCCTTTTTCATTGTCTACTGTTAGCTGCTGTTGTTGGAGTCAGCATCGTCACCATCCTCATCAGCATGCAGCTACTCTCATTAACGTTTATTATATAAAAAATAAAGAGCCAAACCTCAGAATTAAAACCTTTTTTTTTTTTAAGAATTTTTCTAACAGGCCAACCCGGATTTTTCTGGAGCTGCCAGCACTGGAAGCAGTGGATACAGTGGAGGTCATTTACGTCAACCGAAAGAAGAAAGTGTGGAACTACAATTATGACGAGAGTGACAGCGAGGAAGAAGCCACCCCCACAACGAGTGCTGGTGGGTACACCAGGCATGGACTGATCCTCCAGCCCCCGACTCAGGCCTCCACCTCCTCGCCCAGCTCTGAGGAGTCACAGTTCACAGACCCAGATGTGGATGAACCTGACCTGCCAGAGGCCGAGGCCGAGCCCCTACCGGTGCCAGGGCCCAGCGCCGAGCAGTTGGAACCCGCAAGTGGACCCTGTGAAAGGAGAGCGAGTCCGCCGCAGGACCCCTTTTCCAAGAAGGACAGCAGCTCCACCGAGGGGTCTGGGGACAGCATAATCTTCAATGTGAATTTAAAGTCCGTGTTTGTGCAGGCCCTCGATGATGATGGAGACGTCTCTCCAATGCTTCCAGAAGAGACAGTTGACCTAGAGGACCCCAGTGACATGGAATCAAGCTTTCTGATCGCCAGGGAGGACGGGACGCCACCGCCCTTCCCCAGCCCCTCGGAGGAGTACCTAGGGTCTGAAGACGCTTCTTCGGAGGAAAGCGACACTTCTGAGTCGGATGCTGACATCAGGGACGGTTATATAATGAGATGATTCTAAAACTAACTGGAACTGACAGGTAGCTGTCACAGCGCTCTCCGTTCTTGCCCGCTTCCTCGCCCATTTGTGGCCTGGAAGTGTTCTCCAAGGGAAGGAGTAGAAAACTGTAGAATCGGGTCAGTTCTTGCCTGTAACATCATCTATGCAGACTCCCAGTGTGGGATACATGGTAGCATTCAGTGCATTGTTTACATGTTCAAAGTGATACACTTGGAACGGAAATTTCCCTACCAATTCCCTTTGCTCTCCTGTACTTACAGTGTATCTGCGTGAGGGCTGCCAGGGTAAGGAGCAAGTCTCCCTGTGCTTTGCAGGGTGGGCCAGGGCCATGTGCTATTTCCAGGAAGTAGTTAAATGGGGCAAGGGTGGGAGCCAGGAGAAAAAAGGAAAAATCCAGCAGGTTTCACGGCAGGAGCGGCCAGCAGTGCTTAGTAAGTGGAGCCCCCCCCCCCCCCACACACACACCGAGCTGTGTGTCCCAGCAGGCTCCAGGGGAGTGCAGCAAAGGGGCAGACAAAGAGGTGAGGAGGGAGGACCTCCAGAGAGCAGAGGAGGGGACATGTGAGGAAACAGGCACATGCACGTGGTGGGGCGTAGGGCAGTCCAGCGGTGGTTGGTTCCATGACTAATCCTTGGGCTGCCCCCAATGTCTTCTGCCTCCTCCACTCTGGGATTTGGGCTCAGACCCCTGTTCCAGCCCTCCTGAAGTTGAGTGGGGAAGCCAGACACACACATACACAAGTAACTCTACTACTAGGCAGGTGGCACACAGGAAGCATCCAGATAGGGGAGAGGAATGGAACCTCAGCGCCCTATTTTAAGACTAAAATAGAGTAATGGACCACGACAACCACAGCCCCCACCAGACTGAGTCTAGCACAACTAGATGGTGCCCGGCTACCACCACTGACTGCTCTGACAGGGATCACAACAGACGGTCCTCGACAGAGCTGGAGAAAAATGTAGAACAGAATTCTAACTCACAAAAAAGACCAGACTTACTGGTCTGTCAGAGACTGGAGAAACCCCCAGAGTATGGCCCCCGGACACCCTCTTAGCTCAGTAATGAAGTCGCTCTTGAGGTTCACCCTTCAGCCACAGATTAGACAGGCCCATAAAACAAAGCGAGACTAATGGAGTATACCAGCCCAAGGGCAAGGACTAGAAGGCAGGAGGGGACAGGAAAGCTGGTAATAGGGAACCCAATGTCAAGAAGGGTCAGTGTTGACATGTCATGGGATTGACCTTCATCTAAAGCACAATAAAAAGAGAGTAAATGTAAAAGTGCTTCTAGGTCTTCAGAAGAAATACTCCATAAAAGCCCTAGAGATCCTCTTTAAACGATTTAGGAAGTGCTGTGTGTGCCCACTCCAGATGTCCTACATGTAATGACAGTTCCCAGGAATCTGAAAAAGCACAAATGTGAAGTTCTAGAATGCCATGTAGCAAACAGTACACAGACTGGGACGCAGGTGCTACTCTGCCCCCCATTTCACTGTGTGACCCTGGGCACTTCGCCTAGCCTCTCTGAGCCGTGGTTTCTTCTTTTATGAAACTGAGGAGAGTGGACTAGGTAATCTCCAAGCTCCTGTGCTTCTAGGAGAAATAATAAAAAGTATACAGGTGGAGGTAGTGCAAACCTGACAGGTTCTTCCTCCCTTCACCCCAAGAGCAGCTTTCTCAGACCTTGTCCTGGGCCTATTCAAGAGCGAAAAAAACAAATTCTACATGTCCTAATTCAAGGGCTTGGAATTGATTATTTTTACAGTTGCTCTAAAGTAACTCAAAGGAGAGGGCTGTGAGAAGGGGAGCCCTTATTTAACAATAATGAAATTCTGTGGGAAACGGATCTTAACATATGCACAGTCCATTTCTCTGCCCCCTGGCTCTGTCTGTCATGTTTTGAAACATTTCCAGATTGATCTTTTGGGATAACCTCTTTATTGCTGCTTTCATGTATACCTGTGTGGGTATATATATTTGTGTGTATATGTATATATATATATATTTTTTTTAATTTTGTATAATGGTTGGAGGTTGGTAAAGGGTAATACAAAAATACTTTTAATACACTCCTGGTGATGGTCTTCAGAGTTGTTTCTCAGAGTGTATATATGCAGATTTGTGGTTCTGCTGGCATCTCTGGCATTCCCAGCTCCCAGTAACTCTGCCCTCCCATGGTAGCCTTCAAGAGCCTAGGGAACATTCTGCCACCCTTTGCTCACATAGCGTGTTCAGACGTTGGTGACGGGCCACCCTATGTTACCCTGCTCTGGGTTTTCCAACCTCACCACTGCACAAGTTGAAAAAGGAAATTAAACCTTTTTCAGCATACTGAAGGGAGTCATTGCCAAATAAATGACTTAGTTTTTTGTTGTTGTTTATGGAGTAGGGGGAGAGTAAAGATTATTGGCTATGATCTTTATGGAGAAGGTCCCAGGGTGGCATACACCCAACTGCTAACCTAAAGGTTGGTGGTTTGAATCTACCCAGCAGTACTGCAGAAGAAAAAGCCTGGCAATCTGCTGCTGTTAAGATTACAGCAAAGAAAACCCTATGGAGCACCGGTCTACTCTGACAAACATGGGGTCACCGTGAGTTGGAACTGACTTGATGGCAGTTACCTTGTGGGTTTGGTTTTTTTAACTTCATGTGACCTATCAGTAAGGCCCTTCTCTGGGGCCAGCTGTCTAACATTCCTAGCAGGTGCTGAGCTTTTGGTTTTTCAGGAGGAAAACCTTTTTAAAAAAGGCCAAATGTTTCTTAGAAGAGTGAAAATGGAATTCTCAGTTTACTTCAGAATGGATTTTTTTAATTTTAGTTCTGAAGCTACCTAATTCAGATATGCCAGTAACTCCGATTCTAAAATTTGTATTCACAGACCTATGGGGTCTTTAGTGGAGTGCTTTTAAATCATTTTATATGGCGGGGGCGGGGGGGGGGGGGGAGGCGGTGGTATGGAAGCCAGGCGGTTCACTGGAGAAAACTTGGGGCATACTGAATGGTTTAAAGAAAAGCCACCCCCACCCATAATTTTACCACTCAGATACAACCCCTGGGTTGGTATTTTAGTGTATTTATTTACTATGCACAGGGGCTGATTAACCAGCAAACAGGCTATGCGCATGGGCTTACAGTAAGCAAGGTATGCACCGGCTTAGTTGGGTTTATTTACTAACCTGTAGTGACCAACTTCACACGGGTGATATTGTGCGCTACAGGTTAGTAAATCAACACAATTCAGCCTGTGTGTACCGTGCTTATGTTGTAGGGTAAAAACATCACAAAGTTTAGTAAAGCAAAACGAAAGTTTTATTCGGCCTGTAATCAAAAAGGCAAAAGTGGGAAATTGGACAAGCATGCTGCTAGAGCCATGTCTGCCCAGGTCCAGAGAACATTACAGAATAAGCGAAAGTGGGAAATTGGACAAGCATGCTGCCAGAGCCATGTCTGCCCTGCAGAGGCCAGAGAATGTCACAGAGCCATTGGTATATATTAACATTACAAATGGACAAAACCGTTGAAAGCTTCACCTTTTCACAGATTGGCTAGAAACTGTGATCCCACATTTTGAACTGCCTTTCTTAACAATCATGGGTACAGATCTCAGTACAGTCAGGAGACAGTCAGGAGGATCTTGATTGATGCAACAAATTTCTATTCACTAAATGCAAATAGAAAAAGAGTGAAAAGTCTTTCGTGTTCTGTTTGAATGGTTTATGTGAAAGGTTCCCTAAAAGATATTTTCCAAGATTATTTTGGCTGTTGTCTTTATACCTCAGGGCCCAGTTGATGTGTCCTTGTGAGCTCAGCTTCAGCTGGGCCACATTCTGCATCCTCAAGGAGAGGGGAATAATGATTCCAATATTATTTTCTAAATCACTTATTGGGTAATCTGTCCCTGACTCTGCGTTCCTTTCAAAGCACACATTTAGTAATTTTCAGGATTGTCCCCCATGTCAAGATACTGTGCATCTGTTTTGCAACCTCCTTTGCATATCAGTGTTTTCCACTTCCATGCAGGTTAGACAAGATCTCCCTCCTCCCTGGGGGTCTTCTCCTGCCAAGCCCGTGACCAGTGGGCCTCTCCAGCTGCGCCCCGGCGAGAGCCGGCGCATGGGCGGAGCCCGGCGCGGGCGGGGGCCAGCGGGAGGGGGGGCGGAGCCCGGCGCGGGCGGAGGCCAGCGGGCGGGGCCGGAGGGGCGGGGCCATCTGGGGGCGGGGCCGGAGGGGCGGGGCCATCTGGGGGCGGGGCCCGGAGGGGCGGGGCTAGCGGGAGGGGTGGCGCCCGGTGTGGGCGGGGCCCGGGCCTCCTCGCCCCCGGCCACTTCCGGGAACCCGCAGGGCCCGAGCCTGGCAGTGGCCCCTGTGGCCGGATCGCCCTCCCAGCAGCGACGCGGCCATGGCGCGGACTCTCGGCATCTCGCTGGGCGGCTGCCTGCTGCTGACAGGTGAGGGGCCTGCGGGAGGGGCGCGGGCTCGTCCGCGCGCTGCGCGTCTCCCAAGCCGGGCTGCCTGCCCCCGGGCCACATCCCGACCCCACCTGGTCTGGGGAATTGGGTCGGCAAAACCTGCTTTGCTACAGATGGCGGCGCTGAGCCCCAGGGAACAGCCCTGTTCGTCACCGGAACCGAAAAAGAAAAACCACTGACGCAGAGTTGATTCGGACTCATAGCGACCTTTTGGGACAGAGTAGAACTATCCCATAGGGTGTCCAAGGCTGTAATCTTTAGGGAAGCAGACTGCCACATATTTCTTCCGCGGGGCAGCTGGTGGGTTAGAACTGCTAACTTTTCAGTTAGCAGCCCAGCCCTTAACCACTGTGCCAACCAGGGCGGAAAAGGATACAAATATGCCAAATTCTGTTTTTTTAAAGTAAGTCAAGTATCTTTTTTTTTTAATTTAGATTATTATTGCCCTTTTATTATCAGTATCTTTATAATTCCGCTCTTTATTTGTCTTTGGGGGTTGGAAACATTACATATAAACATCTATGAGTAAGCTTCTGAGAATGATAATATCAGTAAATTATGTGCTGCTACATTGTATGTAGTACATATTACTAATGATAATATGTACCAAAAAAAAAGACAGTCGAAAGTGAGGTTCTTGTAACTTAAATACGTCGTAAGTCGGGGACAACCTGTAGTTAAATTCATTCCCAAGCTCTCTTCTCCCTTCCCCTGAAATATCCCCTTGGAGGATTTCAGCACAACCCTGGCATTAAATACCAGCCATGGACCCCTGACTGGAGAGTTTATGTCTCCTGGCAGTGGCTGGGTAAGGGGGAGGTGGTGGTTTAGTATACTCTTCTCTCTAGTTTTGTGTATATTTGAAATTCTCTATAATCGAAAAATTTTTTAAATAATTTCTGTCTCTGGCCCCATTCTTCCCTCTGGGCTCCGGGTGAGTTCATCCAGCTGTGTCTCTGACATCCCTTCTTGAGTCTTTCTCCAGCATCTCAGACCACATGGCTAGAACAGGACCAGGTGCTTAAGCCAGAAGTGGATATTAACCTCTACTTCTCCACATCAAATGTATCAGGCAGTCTAGAGTTCATACCTCTGACAATATATCTAAAATCCGCACCTCTCCACCACCTCCCAAATCCAGGTCGCCCTACCTGTCATCACTTTGCTCTCGTTGTTGTTAGGTGCTGTCCAGTCGCTTCTGACCCATAGCGACCCTCTAGGACAGAGCAGAACTTCGCTCTTGCCCCCCAGCAGTTTCTTCTCACAGTTCTTCAAGTAAAATCCGAAGTCCTTAGCATAGCTAACAAGGCGTGGTGTGATCTGGCCCTTCTGCCTCTCCAGTATTGTTTCATGTCTCTCTCTGTCTCCATAACCCACGTGGCATTTTAAGACATGGAGCAGTAGGCGGGGGCCAAAGTTTGAGTGTGGTCATTTTCTTGGCCAACCTTTTTGAAGAAAAAATTGCGAATGTTTTTCTCTGTTTTTACAGCATTAGGAATGGTCCCCCCTCCAGAAAACGTCAGAATGCATTCAGTTAATCTCAAGAACGTTCTTCAGTGGGAACCTCCTGCTTTTCCCGAGGGGAATCTGACTTACACAGCTCAGTTCCAAAGGTGGGTCTGGAGGCACTGGCGGCGGGAAAGCCCTGAGGTCGGCGGAAAGTGCTGATTGCTACAGCCACGTGGCCCCAGCAAACCAGAGCACCGCCTCTTGGCCTTTTTCCTTCTGCTCGGGAAATTCTTGTGATCAGCTTTTCCTTTTAATTCTTCCTTCTGGTGGTGGTTCACAGTCTGACTGTCTCGGGAATCCGTGGATGTAAATGTCATGAGCCACAGCGGGAGCCTGGTGCTCCACAGAACACAGCTCATGTATCACCATGTAAGAAGTGCTGGTGGCACAACAGTTAAGCAGTCAGCGGCTAACTGAGAGGTTGGTGGTTGGAAACCACCCAGCAGCTCTGCAGGAGAAAGACCTGGCAATCTGCTGCTGTAAAGATTGAAAAGAAACCCTATTGCTGTCAAGTCAACTCTGACTCATAGTGCCCCAATAGGACAGAGTAGAACTGCCCCATAGGGTTTCCAGGGAGCAGCTGGTGGATTCAAACTGCTGACCTCTTGGTTAGCAGCTGAGCTCTTAGGCACCACCAGGGCTCCCTGTAAAGATTACAGCCTAGAAAAACCTATGGGGCAGCTCTGCTCTGTTACACGGGGTCACCATGAGTCAGAATTGACTCGACAACACCTAACAACATGGTTTTTAAGAGAAAAGGTCACTAATAGCATCTCTGGTTATTAGAGTTGTATTGCTGGCAGTCAACAGTTTGCAGCTGGAAGCTCTCCAGGAAAACTGAGTGATGCCCAGTGGTCAGGGAGACCTCACTGTCTCATCACCAGCCACCCCCTGTAGATGATAACGGCATGCTCCAGGGCACAGGGGGTGCGGATCATTTGCATAGTGGATGTTCAGTTACTCTGTGGCCCTGGAGAATTTTGCGTGTTGGTCGTTTGCCCTTCCACAGGGTCTTAGAGACAGCCATCCACGTTAGATTTCCCCTAAGTCCCTGAGGCCAGCTCCTGAGATTGAAAGCAAGATGGTGATTGGCTGTTACTTACCCAGTTCTCTGAATACGGCGGCGGAGGCTCCTGAAGGAGGGGTGAGTGTCACCAGATGGTGCTCTCCGTGGTAATCTGCCTCCCTGTCCCGCCTGTAAGGAAGTCCATGCCAACCCTCCTGTGGCAGCCTGCCGTGGTAAACACAGGCTGGACTGCAGGTGACATGCCTTTATGCCAGGTACGACAGCAGACAAGGGTACAGGCTGAGAAGCTGACGCGGCTGCTCCCTGTTTAACGTGCAGAGACAGGCAGCCCCTTCAGGGAGACAGGAGGACCTGGGGCACCAGGATCCCATGACCCCGTGCTCCTCATTCACCTTCGTTCTACAGACACATCCAGGCAGGCCTTTCTCCCGCGGCGCCAATGGGTGGGTTCGAACTGCCAGCCTTTAGGTTAGTAGTCAGACGCAGACTGTCTGTGCCACTTAGGGACCTCAGAGAAGAGATAGATAAACAAGGCAATCTTGTCCCTGTGGCTTTTTGTTTTCCTTTTTTAACTTTTTAGTTTGAAATCATTCCAAGCTAACTGAAAATTTCAAAATTTCAAGTGTGGTTCAGAGGACTTCCAAATAGCCTATGTCCAGATTTACCAGTTTTTAACGTGTGCCACGTTCGCTTTATTTTTTCTCTTCCACCTCTTCTCTCTTCCTGTCTCCCTTCACTCCCTCTCGCTCTTTCTCATACGTAATGCCCTTTGTTGTTGTTGTTAGCTGTCAACTCATGGCGACCCCATGTACAATGGGATGAAACATTGCCCAGCCCTGCACAGTCATCACAGTCGTTGGCATGTTTGAGTCCCTTGTTGCAGCCACTGCGTATTTTGAGTGCATTCCAACCTAGGGGGCTCATCTTCCAGCCAGTGATGTCACTAAGGTTGGTGTCACCTCGTGCAGTAACTCACAGTGTCACCCTCTGTGGACCTCCACCTGTACCAGACCATACAGAATCCTCATGAATGTTTTTCTGCTAATGTTACTCTGAATCATAATTTCCATCTATCATTGCTTCTTTTCCTTTAATTACTACTTTCTTCTCAAAAAAGTTATTGATACATGTTCACAAATATTAATTACCACAATATTGGAGTTAAAACACCAGAAAATTTGACAAAATCAGCAACTGTAAAAACACTGGTGGGAAAGAAAACAACAGCATGTGCTTGTAGTACGTGCAGATGAAACCACGTGATTCGAGGCGTCACTGTAATTGGGTAATGACAGCTCTGACCTGAGCGCGTTAGAAGGTTCAAGAAGTAAATTAACATAGAGTTATAGCCTTGTAGCTATGTTAATAATTGAAAGCTGGGCTTACGAAAAATGTTTTTATTGTTATATTTAACTACAGGGATATTTTTGTTAAAAATAAATAAATTTCTGCAGAAAAACTGTACAAAAATTTTATAGACAGTCATTTGGGTGTCACCCCCTCTGACTGTCACCTGGTATGATCTGTGCCCCCCCCCAGCAGCACCGCTATTTCCAGCACAAAACCCAAACCAAACCCACTGCCGTCGAGTCGATTCCAAGTCATAGCAACCCCATAGGGTTTCCAAGGCTGTAAATCTCTGTGGAAGCAGGCTCCCACATCTTTCTCCCGTGGAGCCGCTGGTGGCTTCGAACCACTGACCTTTCGGTTAGCAGTTGATCGCTTTAACCACTGCGCCACCAGGGCTCCTTTCTAGCACTATATCTGGCAATATTCTGTTGTGCTCCATAGGATTCTCATTGGCTGATTTTCAGAAGTAGATCACCAGGTCTTTCTTCCTAGTCTGTCTTAGTCTGGAAGCTCTGCTGAAACCTGTCCACCATGGATGACCCTGCTGGTATTTGAAATACCAGTGGCAGAGCTTCCAGCATCCTAGCAACCTGCAAGCCACCAAATGCCCTTTACCCCTTAGTATATTTCGTAAGACTAAAGATAATTTTTTATATCATGACAGTAAAGTTATCAAGTTCAGGAACCTTAACATTTATACAATACTTTTATGTGATCTGTAGTCCATAGTCCATTTTGTCACTTGTCCGAAGGATCCAGTCAAGATCACATCTTGGTAACCATGTCTCTTTCATTTCCTTTCATCTGGAACAAGTCCTTGACTTTTTTTTTTTTTTCTTTCTTGACCTGAATATTTTTGAAAAATACAAGCCCATTATCTTACAGAAAAAATGTCTGAATTTGGTTTTCTCTGATGCTTTTTCATGATGAGATAAGATCAGGAGATGGATGTTTTAGTTCGTTGTTGTTAGCTGCTGTCTGGTTGATACCAACTCTTGGTGACCCCCTGCACAATGGGATCAGACTGTTGTGATCCGTAGGGTTTTCATTGGCTGATTTTCAGAAGTAGATTGCCAAGCCTTTCTTCCTAGTCTCTCCTAGTTGTAAGCTCCACTGTAACCTGTTCAGCATCATAGCAACACACAAGCCTCCGCTCACAGACAAGTGGCAGGTGCACACGAGGTGTACTGGCTGGGAATCAAACCCAGGTCTCCTGCATAGAAGTCAGGAATTCTGCCACTGAACCGCCACTGCGCTCTTTTTCGTTTAATACCACACTGATAATATCGGACCATTCTCGGGGTATTACATTGGCAGGTACCTGATGATTGTTTGCCCCGTAATGGTGATGTTAATTTTGGTCACTTGATTAAGGGGTTGTCCAGTTTCTTCACTGTATATTATTATTTTTTCTTTTACAATTAGTAAGTAATTTGTGGGGAGATACTGGGGGTATATTCTATTTTGGTGGGGTTTTTTTGTTTTGTTTTGTTTTTTTTTTTTTTTTTTGGTACTTTAGGTGAAGATTTACAGAACAAACTAGCTTCGCATCAATTAGTACACATTGTTTTGTGACTTGGTTGCCAACCCCACAACATGTTAACACTCTCCCCTTCTGCACCTTGGGTTCCCTAATACCAGCTTTCCTGTCCCCTCCTGCTTTCTTGTCCCTGCCCCTGGGCTGGTGTGCCCCTTTAGTCTCATTTTGTTTTATGGGCCTGTCTAATCTTTGGCTGAAGGGTGAACCTCGGGAGTAACTTCATTGCTGAGCTAAAAGGGTGTCCAGGGGCTACACTCTCAGGGTTTCTGCAGTCTCTGTCAGACCAGTAAGTCTGGTCTTTGTTTATGTGTGTGTGAGTTAGAATTTTCTTCTACATTTTTGTCCAGCTCTGTCCAGGACTTTCTACTGTGATCCCTGTCAGAGCAGTTGATGGTTGTAGCCAGGCACCATCTAATTGTACTGGATTCAGTCTGGTGTAGGTCATGATAGATGTGGTCCATTAATCCTTTGGATTAATCTTTCCCTGTGTCTTTGGTTTTCTTCATCCTCCCTTGCTCTAGACGGGGTGAGACCAGTGGAATATCTTAATGGCCGTTCACAAGCTTTTAAGATCCCATATGCTACTCACCAAAGTAGGATGTAGAACATTTTCTTTATAAACTATGTTATACAAATTGAGCTAGATGTTCCCTGAGACCATGAGCACCACAGCCCTCAGCCCAGTAATTCGGTCTCTCAGGGAATTTGGATTTATCCATGGAGCTTCCATGACTTTGCCTTGGACAAGTTGTGCTGCCTTCCCCAGTATTGTGTGGTGTCTTAGCCTTCACCAGAGTTACACTTACGTATTGTCTATTTAGTGTTTTTCCATCCCCCTGCCTCGGTATATCCTATTCTTGATCAGACTTCCTCACCCTAGATTTATCACCCATTGATGATTTTTACCTAGATCAATTTTTACTGTCATGGTTACAAAGTACTGATTTTCCTAACACCATCATTCCTTCTGTATTTGTGAGTCAACATTCTGCTGGAAAGAAGCACTTCCCTTCTCTATCATTTATTTATGTGCTATTTGTCAACAACAGGGACTCAGGGATTCTTACTTTCTTCAATGGATTATAATCCATTCCTGTCCTTGTTTATTTTGATGTTCACATTGTCACAGATTTGGCCAGGGCGAACACCTTCAGGCTGACTCCTGTATCCTTTTGACATTGCTACTGGGGTGTCACAACCTGTAGGCCTAGGAGGTTCTTCCATGCCTTCTCCCATTCCATGTTGTATCTCTCGTCTCCCACAGTGACAACAACCCAGACTCCCAACAGCGTCTGTACGTTTACTTATTTGCTCAACAGCAGAACAGTTTCAGAATTCCTGTTCCTGTACTATGGTGAAAAACAAACCCGCTAAGAAGGTTCATGGTTTGTTTACAATTTTCTTTCTTTAGACTGTGGGTTTAGGATCAATGTACTAGAATACTTTAGAGAAGTGCTTTGGTTTTTCTGTTTAGTGAAACTTATTCTATTCATTTGAAATAGCCAGTTCATTTATTTCTGTTGTACTCAGTTTTAAGGGTTTTCTACCCACCCTTGTTAATTTAATTATTATTTTTTTACTATGTAGAACATTAACACAATTCCAAAGTCAAAACTATACACAAAAGTATACTTAGGAAAATGTCGCTCCCTCCTCTACCCTTCTGCCCCATTCCCTGCTCCCCAACCCCCTGTACATAACCAGTAACCAATTTCATTAGTTTCTGGTCTGTCCTTTCTGTGTGGTGGGTGTGTTTGTGTGTGTGTGTGTGTGTGTGTGTGTGTGTTTTCAGAGCTAAGCGGGTAAACGTATGTTTTCTTATTTGTTCTTCTTTCTTACCCAAAAGGTAGCATGAATACACTCTTCTGTGCCTTGCATTTTTTCACTTATTGATACATCCTGGAAATCAGTCCTCATCAGTTCACAGAGAGCATCCTTGCTTTTTTTTCACAGCTGCATGGTAGTCCATCGAGTTTGTGCATCAGAGTGTATCCAACATCTGCCTGCCCAGATGTTTGCACTGGTAGAGTAGGGCTCAGTGAAGCTGCTGCACCGCTTGGCAAGAATAGTAGAGGACTTAGGAAGGGTCATTCTACAATCTACTTTTTCCCTAAGGTATATTTTCTCATACTGGTAGGTGTTAAGGAGCCCTGGTGACACGGTGGTTAAGTGCTCACCAGAATGGACTTAATGGCGACGGGTTTGGTTTTGGTTTTTTTAGTGCAAGGAAAGGCTTGAAGCCTTTTTCACTGATGTAAAAGCTGCACATGCGGCAGATGAAGGTGATAGGGATGAAGACTTCGTTGCACAAAGGGCTTGGTTCAGTCATTTCAAAGTTGGGACAAGTTTCCATCGCATTAGAGGGTTAGTACAAGTCTGAGTGAGCCAGTTCATAACCCGGGGACGTCCTGGGGTTCCTTCTTCTGGGGTTCCTTCTTCCTGGGGTTATTGTGAAGAGTCGATGAGCTAACGCTAAGAAGGTACTTGTCAGTATTATCATGTTGCCTGACACATAAGTGCTCAATGAATGTTGACTATTATTATCTTCATTACCATCATCTTCATCATCACTGACAAGGGCAGCTAAATTTGGAGGTGTTTTTAGCACCAAGAGAGGAAGGCACGGTGGGGAATCAGACAGACACCTCACTTTTTACAGGATGAGAACTTGGTTTCCTTAGGTAAAAAAACAAAAATTAAAAACCCGGTTGCCGTCAAGCTAATTCCAAATCATAGTGACCCTACAGGACAGAGTAGAACTACCCCATAAGGTTTCCACGGAGCAGCTGGTGGATTCAAACTGCCAGCCTTTTGGTGAGCAGCCGAGCTCTTAACGACTGCGCACCAGGGTTTCTGGTTCCTTAGGTCAGGTGTAGCTAATTGCACCACCTAAGGCTGTCCTGAAGTTACATAAGGTGGCATTTGTTTAACACAGAAGGTGTCCCGAAAGCTATCCCTTTTCTCCTCCTACTTCACATTGCTGCCACCCTCCCTTTGGTGGTTGGGGTGGGAGTAGGGGGTGGGGGCCGGAGATCTGAAATCAAAAAATCAATTTTACAGTTTTTTCCAGAGTAATTACAACTATAGTTATTTATAGGACATCATTTGAAATCATTGTAATATTATTTTGGCTAATCTGTGTTTATCAATATTGCCCAGGCTACGTTCCACTACCCTCAGAAATACATTATCAAAGAAAGAAGTTTTCTTGGTCAGACACGTTGAACACTCACCCCCTTTATGGAGAAACCCATGCTCATTAGGATATTAAAGTCTCTTGAAAAAATTTAAAAAATAGTCTCTTGAGACGTCCCGTTGTGAAGAAACCTATTTAACTATGTTTAGCACAATCTTCTCCCCAAAAATTATTTAACCATACAATGGATTATTTTTGAAATGCTTTGTAATATCGCAAGGGTTATTAGGGTTCCCATGGAGCACAGTTTGAAAAATATAAATATATATATTGTTGTTACTTGCCATTGAATTGGCTCTGACTCATGACAATCTATGTTGTCAGAGAATGAATGAAACATTGCCCAGTCCTGCACATGGTCAAAATTGTTGGTATGTGTGAGCCCATGGTTGCAGCCACCATGTCAGTCTGTCTCGTGGAGGGTTTTCCTTATTTTCACCAGCCCTCCACTCTGCCAAACATGATGTCCTTTTCTAGCGAGTGGTCTTTCCTGATGACGTGTCCAAAGTAAGCAAGTCAAAGTCTCACCATCCTTACTTCTAAGGAGCATTCTGGCTGTACTTCCTCCAAGACTGATTTGTATATACATACTATTCATCAAATTAATGATTCAGAATTGGCATTATTTTCTCTTATTATTCTCCATCAGTCTTTGATAGCAATGGAAAGAAAGGACCAGTCATCCTCAGAGGCATACCAAAGCTGGACCATGAATAAAGAAGACTGAAGAAGAACTGATGCCTTTGAATGGTGTTGGCAAAGGATACTGACTATACCATGGACCGCCGGAAGAACAAACAGGTCTGTCCTGGAAGAAGTACAGCCAGAGTGCTCCTTGGAAGAGAGAGAGACGAGACTTCGTCTCATGTACTTTGGACACATTATCAGGAGGGACCAGTCCCTGGAGAAGGACATCATGCTTGATAGGGTAAAGGGTCAGTGGAAAAGAGGAAGACCCTCAATGAGATGGATTGACATAATGGCTGCAACAGTGAGCTTAAACACAGCAACAACTGTGAAGGTGGCACAGGACCAGGCAGTGTTTCTTTCTCTTGTACATGGGGTCGCTATGAGCTGGAAACAACTCCATGGCACCTAACAACAACATCCTCAGAGAGACTAGAGCTAGAACCCCCTAATTTTATTTTTCTGCTCTTGTAGTTATAACAGCTTCCAAGACAAATGCAAGTATACTACCTTGACGGAATGTGATTTCTCAAGTCTTTCCAAATATGGTGACCACACCTTGCGAGTCAGGACTGAATTTGCAGATGAGCATTCAGACTGGGTAAACATCACCTTTTGTCCTGTGGACGACAGTAAGTAATTTTCTTTTCCATTTCATTATAACATCGTCATCTTTCCTTGGTTTTTCCCCACTGGTTGGTCCATCAGCAAGAATTCTTGGAGTGCCCACAAAGTGGATGGCCTTAAATAACGAGCTTAGGGAATATAATAAAGAGGGCTGTGGCCTTAAAGAAGTTCTCGGGAGAGGCAGGAAGGGAAAGGCATATCATTAACAAAATAATTAAACATAAATGTAATAACTTTAATGCCTCATAGTGAGAATGCATGGGAGCCAGTGCTGTTAATGGAAAAACTGGAAAGATTAATATGGCACGTTTTCTGGGAGGAATTCAGTTTGGAATTATGACTCAAACGAAGAAGAATAAAGGTTATTCTAGGCATGTGGCTACCTTGGATAATGGTTTGGGGATAGAAAGACCAAATGCAAACAGCCAGCTTGCCCAGAACAGAGGACAGAAGGGACTAGATACAGCATAAGTTGATGGAAGATGGTTCAGGTCAGATAGGCTGGTAAGCATCAAAAAGAGTGTTCCACGGTTCCAAGTCATGAGACAGATGTACTTAGAACACCAAGAATTTAAAATTAATTAGACCACGATACAGCCATTGAGAAAGTAAAGAGGGCCAGGGATTGCAGGAACCTCATGAACAAAGTTCAGGTATAGCCCTCCAAGGGGTGTGCAGAGAGAAGCACAAGAGTGTATCTATGTGGGAAAACAAGTTGCCGTCAAGTCGATTCCAACTCATGGCAACCCAGAGTGTGTTAGAGTAGAACTGAGCTCCATAAGGTTTTCAGTGGTTTTTTTTTTTTTTTGGAAGTAGATCGTCAGACCCTCTTTCTGACGTGCCTCTGGGTGAATTCAGACCTCTAACCTTTCCCTTAGCAGCTGAGCACATTAACCGTTTGCACTACCCAGGGACTCCATCTATCTGGGAAAGGGTCTTTATACCCAGAGTCCCCTGCTCTGGACCCCTGTAGCTCCTTGGTGGAGAATGAAACCAGGTTGCCCTGCTCCCCTTTCCCAATTCTGTCCCAAGCTTGGGCAAAAAACTCTTTATTTCAGGAGTTGGAAATCGTCAAAGTTACATCATCAAAGGTATCTTTATAAAAACTAAGAAAAACACTAACATAAAAAACAGAAACAGCTTACCAACAGTCAGATCTGCAGAACACAGTGCGGGTTTCTCATCATATAATTGCTAATTGACTTACCAGGTTCTGACTTGTTCTAAATCCTATCTGAGGTCCCCTGTAGGGAAGTTCCCTTTAGAAACTGAGGTACAAAATGGTTAAGCAGCTTGCCCAAAGATCCCACAAGTAATGAGTGGCAGAGCTGGGATTCAGACCCAGGTCCTGCATCCATGCTCTTAGCCCCAACTACCCTATTTGCCTCTTGCAGTTTATACAGGTTAGTGAGAGGAAAGGGCTTTAAGACTTTACACTGAACCTATTTATACTTGCTTTGGAAAAAATCGAGTAAAGTTTACTTTTATGGTTTGCAACCAGCAGCAGATTAGAGATGGAGTACAATGCTAGCTGCAGGCCCATTGGCAGCCTCAGAAAAGTAACAGAACACAGGGCATAACTCAGACAGACAGCACTGTTGTCTGGAGTCATTTATTATTCATTCAGCTATTATTATTAGTCAGTACCTACTATGTGCCAGGCACTGTTCTTAGTGCTGAAGCTACAGCAGTGAACAAGACAAAATCCCTGCCCTCATGGGTGTACGCTCTGATGGGGAAGACCACTAATTATATATGTATTTTATGATAGGTAGTAACTGTGGCTCTCAAGAAAAATAAAGCAAGGCAATGGGCCCAGAAAGTGGTGGGAGCTCATCCAGAGAGACAGTCTCTCTGGGGAGGTGGCATTTGGACAAAGACTCAGATGAAGTGAAGGGGTCAGCCACATGAATATCTGGGAAAAGCATTCAGGATGAGGACAGCTTTAGACTTTGTTAGAAAAATGTATGTGGTTAAGCATATATAATAAAATACCATCTGTAGCTTCCAACCCAGACAAAAAAAGCAAATTAAGAAAATTCAATCCAATAGGAAGCAGCAAAGAAGAGGAGGGGAAGAAGCCTCCCCCCGCCAAAAAAAGGGCAGTTTTTAACAGAAAACAAAGCAATGTGGTTAGAATAATTCCAAAACAAAAAGAAACCCATTGCTGTCGAGTCAGTTCTGACTCATAGTGACCCTATAGGACAGTAGAACTGCCACGTAGGGTTTCCAAGGAGCAGCTGGTGGATTAGAACTGCCGACCTTTTGGTTAGCAGCTAAGCTCTTAGCCACTGCGCCACCAGGGCTCTGTGGAATAATTTCAAATGTATCAGAAATCATAATAAATGTAAATGAACTACACTCAGTTAATAAAAACAGAGATTATCAGATTATTTTTAAGAAACAAAATCCAGCTGTCCTCCTCAGCCACCTAAATCAGTGTCACAGCAATGCTATATCATAGCACCATGCTAAGTAGATTAATTGTTCTGCACAGTTATGAAAAATAAATGTGGAAGTGAAATTTTTTAAATGTGAGTTTTGATTGTCATCTTGCTTTGTTCTTATGCTTAGCCATTATCGGACCTCCTGGAATACAAGTAGAAGCGCTTGCTGATTCTTTACACATGCGTTTCTTAGCTCCCAAAGCTGTGGATGAACCTGAAACATGGACCATGAAGAATTTTTATACCTCGTGGGTTTATAATGTGCAGTACTGGAAGAATGGCACTGATGAAAAGGTAAGCTCAGTTAATCATATGCATTTTAGATGGAGGGTCTCATGTTCCTTGCTGAGTTTTAGCCTGAGGCCATGCTAATGGACAGAGGAGGCAAGGAGGCCATTCCCAGGAGCGTCTTGTAAGGTGGCAGTACCTTGTGGCTCAGAGGATCTAAGGCCTGAAAGCCAGGAGCTCCTCAGTCTGAGGGATGATCAGTATCTGTGGCTCAGGCTTCCCATACTCCCAAGGAAAATGTGTGGAGCAAACTTCCAAGGTGCTCATGCCCGGTGAAAACAGGGTTTTCTCTCCCTGAAGGGAAGTTGTAGGAGAAGGCAGAGCAGAGTCAGCAGTTGGTGTAAAGAGCTTAGACTCAGAGCAGGAATCAGCTGAGGGACTACTATGTCATGGGACCAACCCTGATGACCCATGAAGACCACAGGTCAGTCAAGTCCATGGTCAGGGCAGCCCCATGTCTGGACAGCGGATGAACAATGTCACATTTGACCTCTTGGACCCCACTTTTCCTCCATTGCTCTCCTCCTCTACAGGGGACAGGATTTTTTTTTTTTTTTTTTTTAATGTAGGCTTGAAACCAAAAGGCATGGCTGGAATGCTGGTTCAGCCACCATATGACTCTGGTCACATTCTTGACCACTGCTTTCTCGGTCTGCAAAGTGGGCATAATAACCTGCTTCGTTAATAAAATGAGGATAGCAGCCTACTTCATAGGATGGTTGTGGGAATAATTTAATGACATAATGAAAGAAAGCAACCTGTCCCTTTGTTTGGAACAAGGTATGTGATCAAGATGTGAGATTCCCTTCCCTTTACGTAGATGTATTATCATTCATCTGTGGTCACATTTTATTCTTACACTTAGTCCTCCTGAGCTGAAAGCCAGTCATGGTCCTAAACTGGTTTATATATATGTTACATTACATATATGTTCTCCTCCACACTAAATGTTGATTTTATCACTGAATTCTCAAGAGTTTGGGAGGAATGAATCACCCATGTTTATTTTCTTAGGAATGATGTAATTAAATTTATATATACACACTATGTAACCTAAAAAAATGTCAATTTTTTTTTTTTTCAAAACTGCTCCATTAAATGATGCAGGATATCTGCATTCTTCACAGAACCGAAGATTTTGCTAGAGTAAAACCCCAGGAAATATGTGCCTGGGAAGCATTCCAGAATAATTAGTTTCATTATAACATATCAAATGCAGACATCTCTACTAAACCCTGGGGTACAAAGATAAGACAGGGTTAGTCCCCTCAAGGGGCTAGCAGTGCTCTCTAACTGAAGGTCTGATTCCACAGTTGTCATGCCTGGGGGCCCCCTGGACCAAGCATGGATCGCAAAACCCATTTTGTATTTAGCTTCTTATCTAGAATATGCCCACAGTCCGGACATCTGGTTACACATTTGTTCTGTCGCTTTAGCCTCAGCTGTGTGGGAGCCTTTGGCATGAGCTGCGGAGTGCTGGACAGGCCTCCTGCTCCACAGTTCCACCACACTGGTGCCTGCCATGTCTCCATTACTCGTTTATGTGCTTCCCTTGCAGAATGCAAATATTCCTGAGAGGGTGCCGTGTTAGCTCTGTACACGAATGGCATGGGAGGCTTTTGGAAAGTCTGGCTCTTCCTGAAGGAAGAACGTGATGAGATAAAACCAGAAGGGGCTCAGAGTGAAAGCAGGGGAGGGAAGGAGCCTCGAGGATGTGTCTCTTCACTTCTCTGCTGCTTTCTTCCCTGCTGGCCATGTATACGTTGACCTCTGAGTTTAGTCTTTGAAAAAATAACTCTGTAAAGTTTTAGAAATATTGGCTTTCTAAAAATGAAAGCTGGAGTTCGGCTGTGGGTTTTTTGTTGTTTTTAATTTTTTGAAATTATAACTTATACTTCCTGTATTCAATAAGTAGAATCCAATTCTTGCCCTTACCATAGATTCTCATGCAATAAAGGAATATAGATAAGATGTCAACAACCCCAACGGCAAAAGAAAAATAATTACAGAAAGTGAAGCTAAGCATTCTGTGATCACTCTCTACTGAAGTTTCTATTCATTCATGTAACACATTTTACATAGGACTCTTATAGAAAAAAATTAACAACCATGATGGAAATATGGGTAGTGTGTGCTTTTAGGAGTCTCTGGGCGGCCTGGGCAGTTAAGTGCTTGACTGCTAACCGAAAGGGTGATGGTTCAAACCCACCCAGAGGGGCCTTGGAGGACAGGCCTGGTGATCTGCTTCTGAAAAATCACAGCCTTGAAAACCCTATAGAGCAGTTCTACTCTGCACACAATGAGGTCACCATAAGTCAGAATCGACTCAACAGTGACTGTTTCTTTTCGTGGTTTTTTTTTTTTTTTGTACATTCTTTTAATTCCCATTATTTTGACAGGAACTATTTTAGTTTCTCTAATTCAGGAATTTATTGCCAGTTATGATATCGTATATTCAAATTAAATGAAGATGAGCCAGTGATACCAGCCCCCAGAGGTAGCCTGGGTCCATGCCCCGAGGTGTGGTCAGGCTGCCGCAGGGAGGTCAACCCAGCCACCACAACTGGAGCGGTGATTCAGCGGCAAACCCCAGGTAGCCGGGACGAGAAGTGTGCTCTTGACTGAGGAAGAGTCTTACCGTATACGACTGACACATCTTTTAAATAAAGGAAGTGGGATGGTTTGCGTGTTATGTCCCCTGGAGAATTCAGGAGAGGAGATGGTTTGTCGTGTCACGGGGATCCTGACCCACCCCTTAGAAGGGCGTCAGGGTCCCCTGCAGTGAGTGGGAGAGCTCCAGCCCCTGCCCCTTCCTGCGTTGAGCCTGAGAAGAGATTATGACTGGTAAGTACGAGGCAGAACAATGGTGTCCCTTCACTGCTAAGCCCTTTTCTTATTTTCGTCTTTGTTCCTAGTTTCAAATTACCGCTCAGTATGATTTTGAGGTCCTCCGAAATCTGGAGCTGTGGGCAACTTACTGTGTTCAAGTTCAAGGATTTCTTCCTGATCAGAACAAAACTGGGGAATGGAGTCAGCCAGTCTGTGAGCAAACAACTGATGACGGTGAGTTGTGGGAGGTACAGTCTGTATCTCAGCCTTTTCTGAGTATCCTAAGTAGGTTTATGGATACCTTATAGACTTTATAGGGTTGAAGCCTCCTTAGACATCATCACGTCGGGCTCAAACACC
Organism: Dugong dugon; assembly: GCA_030035585.1. Taxonomy (NCBI): domain Eukaryota; kingdom Metazoa; phylum Chordata; class Mammalia; order Sirenia; family Dugongidae; genus Dugong; species Dugong dugon. Next base: position 3,159,738 of record CM057473.1, on the reverse strand, counting down.
AGTATGAGAACTCTTGTTGTGAGTTGCTGTGGAGTTGGCTCTGGCTCATGGCAGCCTTGTGTGTAACAGAGCGAAACGTTCAGTCCTAGGCCGTCTCCACGCTCTTTGACGCGTTTGAGCCCGTCGTTGAGGCTGCTGTGTCAGTCTGTCTCGTTAAGCGTTGTCCTCGTTTTCATTGACCCTCTGCTTTACCAAACGTAATGTCCTTCTCTAGCGATTGATCTTTCCTGATGATGTGTCCAAAGTAAGCAAGACGAAGTCTTATCATCCTGGCTTCTAAGGAGCATTCCAGTTGTAGTTCTTCTAAGACTACTGGAATATTAAATGGAAGATGGATGGATGAGTCAAATCCTAGAACTTCCTCAAAAGCTAGCATGTCAGATCCCAAGGTGACCACGTATCATTAGCCGAGGTGTAGCCTGGGGGCCGCTCCACAGCTCACTCAGTCCATGACCCCATCTTCACCAGGAAGAGGCACGTGCTTGAACATGCTCAAGGTGGATTAGAAGGCACCACCCCTTGATTCTAGTAAGTGAAACAAGAATTCACTGGGGAGCAGGGATAAAGAGTTGCTCTTAACCCACAAGGACACAGGCTAGAAAGGTACATGAATTAAAACACAGAAGGACAAGGGAAGAAGGGAGGCAGGCAAGGATGAGGGGTGTTCCTCCCAGCCTCTTCCCCCAAACATGTGCCACATCCATTCATCAGATATTTAAGGAGTGTCTACCGTGTGCCACCAGCACGCATCTGTCAGTGTGTCATGCTGTGGTGGCCAGCATGTTGCTATGATGCTGGAAGCTATGCCACTGGTATTTCAAATACCAGCAGGGTCACTGGAAGTACAGCCAGAATACTCCTTAGAAGCCAAGATGGCAAGACTTTGTCTTGCTTACTTTGGATACATCATCAGGAAGATCAATCACTAGAAAAGGAAGTCATGTTTGGTAAAGTTGAGGGTCAGTGAAAACGAGGGAAAACCTCTGTGAGATGGATTGACATGGTGACTGCAACAATGGGCCCAAACCTCGTACCAACCATCGGGAAAATGGTGCCAGACAAGGCAAGGTTTCGTTCTCTTAGATAGAAGGTCAGTATAAGGTCACCATGAGTCAGAGCCATCTCAACAGCAACTAACAACAACAGCAGTGTACCACACACTGTGGCAAGTGCTTTGAGAAGCCAGCAGGTGACCATTGTTGATGTTGCTCCAGGGTCAACTTACTGTTTCAGGGTTCTTTGACCTGCCTTGTCTAAGTGTGAATTGATATTTTCCCCACAAACGGTCCCTTTAAAATGACTTGCTCTTACCCATGTTCATAGCAGCATTATTCACAGTAGCCAAAAGGTGGAAACAACCTAAATGTCCATCAACAGATGAATGGATAAACAAAATATGGTATATCCATACGATGGACTCAGCCATAAAGAGAAAGGAAGTTCTGATACACGCTACGACATGGCTGAACCTTGAAAACGTCATGCTGAGTGAAATAAGCCAGACACAAAGGGACAAATATTGTATGATTCCACTTACCTGAGATATCTAGAACAGGTGACGTCACAGAGACAGAGAGCAGAGTCGCTGTTAATTGGGACTGGGGAAGAGGAATGGGGAGCTACCACTTAAGTGGGTGCGTAGTTTCTCTTTGAGATGATGAAAAGGTTTTGGAAATTGATGATGGCGATGGTTGTACGACATTGTGAGTGCAGTTAATGCTATCGAGTTGTATGTTTAAAGATGGTGAAAATGCTAATTTTATTTTATATATATTTTACTGCAGTAAAAAAGAGAGAGACTTGACTTTGAAGGGCAGAGCTTCTTCTCTTGGCCTCTCAGTACCAGATGCTTGGGGTTTTGATCACGAGAGTGGAGGCGGTTGGCAGGGGTTGAGTTAAGGGAGGCTAGGTAGCCAGGGCAGTGAGAGGAGGGCCTCGTGCTGAATGAAGGAGCTAGGATCACGAGGAGACCAGGGCAAGATCTCGAATACAAAACACTGTAGTGCTTGTGTTCAGTGCTATGGACCCAGGGGAGCTCCTTCTCCGACTTCCAGGCAGAAGAGTTTTGTCCAGAACGAGAGGCTCATGGCTACACTGCAGGTAGGCAAAGTGGATCAGAGTTCTTGCTTATTATTATTTTCATGTATATAAGCAATAATGCCAGAAACCAGGCTTGAAGAAGACGTAGGAAAAGGGGGAAACTTGTTGGAAACAGCTCTGCATCCTTGAAACAGCAGCTGTGTTTCCTCCTGGATACCTCCCAAGATGTGCGTATGGGCAATCCAGTGATTGCCATTGGAAGTGATGGTTAAAACAGTGTTAGGGGTATTGTGACTGAACCTGTACAAGAACGTGACACACCTGGCTAACCCACCCTGTTACCTCCAGCAGAAACGACACCCTCCTGGATTATTGCCATCATCCTCATCGCTTCGGTTTTCATGGTCTTCCTCCTGCTCCTCGGTTGCTTGGCCTTGGCGTGGTACATTTACAAGAAGACAAAGTACACCTTCGCCCCTGGGAATTCTCTTCCACAGCACCTGAAAGAGGTAGGTAAGGTGTAGCAGGATCTAGATGAGAAAACCCTGATGGCAAAGAGTTTGCTTTTTGAGTCAAGGCTGCCTGGTTCCTCTCTCCCTGGAGGATAACAGGTTTTGCACACAAGTCCATTGCCTTGGGTGAGCATGCCCACTTCAGGGAAGCCTGAGGCCAAGGAACAGTCCTAAAGGAGGCAAAGGCTTGTTCCACCTACCTGGACATCTGTTCTCCTGGGGCCTTCACCACCCAAAGCCCCCAGTCCTCGGGGAACAAAGGGGATGCTTCTGGGACAGGAAGGGAAAAAGCAGAGCTCAAGATGGAGAAGAGGAGAAAGAAAAAACTGTAGGCTACCTGCCAGCTGATGAGCCAGGGACAGAGGATGGGAGGAGGAAGTTTCCATCTTGAATCTCTTAGAGTGATTGAAATTCTGAAACAGCTGGACACATATCCGAGACTTTAAGAGAACTAGTTTCAAAAAGTTTAGAAACGGTGATGAAACAATTTGGGTAATTGCTAGTGGTGATGGTTGCTCAACACTGGGGATGTAATTAATGCCACTAAATCGTGCACTTAAAAATGGTGAAAATGGCAAATTTTGTTCCATGTATCTTGAAATTTTTTTAAAGTTTAGAAAGAAGAAAGAATGCACGTGGCTAGAGAGTGTAGGTCTGCAGAGACCCAGGCGAAATGAAATTCAAAATACACGCTTACACTTGAAAATGAGCATATGCCAAGCCCAGACCCCAGATGGTCTGTTCCCTGGGACACAGACTCTGAGATGGAGCTTTGTACTCAAAACGCTTCGTCGGGGGGGTGATACCTGTAAGGGAGTCATACCTGGGATCAATATCTGCAAGAGTCAAAGGACAGTCAATCCCCTGGCAGCTCTGGAGCTGGGATCCACCTTCTTCAGAGAAGTCCCAGGGTGAGGCAAGGGAGACGGGCCTTTGAATCCTACACCACCAGGAAAGGGGCATGTCCTAGGGTGAGGCAGCTCCCTTCAGCCAGGGTAATTCCTGGAGAGAGACAGTGTGACGCATTAGCAGCCAACACTCCTGGCAGCTGGAAAAGTGAGTGCCTCATTCCTGGAGGGAAATCTGGGTGACACACCACAGCGTCCACTACAGTCCACCCCGTGCACCACTTGGATCCATTGGGAGCAGCTGCTCCAGGATTTGAGTTGATTTCTTTTGCTGGGAAAGTTACAAGAGGAAGGTTAGTGGAACAAACTCCAACCTCCACCATTGCAGCTGGTCTCAAGTTCACACTCATGGTCCGCCTCCTCTGCCATCCCTTCTGGAGTCCCCTCTCCCCTCTTCCATAGCTGGCCTCTGCTGACATAGGCTTCCCCAGATTGGGTGGCCCAGACTGTCATACCTGAGAGATCTGAGCCTCCGGCCACCACCATGCCCTTCTCAGGCGATGGCTGCTGTACTTGTCCATTTTCCCATCACAATTGGGCAGGGGAATACCATGAGTCACCCCAGTGGCTCAGGAGGGCAGCTGACATTGTGTAACAACAGCCTGTCTCCACCTGGTGCAGCAGCCGTAGCTACATCAGCCTTGGTGAGTGGGAGCCCCCACTCTTGGCCATGCAGAGTCTCCATCCCTGCCACCAGAGCACTCTGCTCATGAGCCTATTGGTCCACACAGGGATGGCCAGTGACAGAAGCTGGCTGACGTCAACTGCCCAAGTCATCTGGTCTACTTGTGGTTTAGTTCCCCTTCCAGGTGCATGCTCTTAGGTGGAAGTTAATAAGTGGCACAGAGACCTCCACTTTCCAGGCTATCCCAGAGGTCCATCCACGTGCCTCTTCCCCAGACTTCCTCGTTCTTGATTGTCCAGTCTTCCTTCTTCTAGGCTGTTAGCCCTGCCTGTGATTTCATGGGTAGCCGAATCTCCGGCCACTTCTTTTCCATATAAAGGGGGTGGCCAGATGCCCAGCCCGAGCTCTGCCCGTTGGAAGGCTCCCCCATCACCGCAGCTTCCATGGCCACCCCAGACCAGGGCTGTCGTACAGCAGGATGTTGTTGGTTTGCACATGCCTTTCTCCCTGTGAACCAAGGTTGACTTTTGCTCCGTCTTCAGCCAGTAATAGGGCCCCCCACCACCCGCAACCATGTGGTCACAGGTGTGAGTGGAGGAACGGGCACCAGAGAAGCAGTGGGTGGCATGAGAGTCTGAGCCACCAGCCCCTGCAGCTGACACGGGCCCCCTGACCCACTCTGAGTGCAGTGGGTCTGACAGATCCATGTTGGGCACTGCTGGTGGTATGGTCAGCTGGCATCCTGCAGTCAGACGTTCTGTGTCTACCAGGTCCCTGTAGAGCTCTGGAAGCTGTGTTTCTAGTGGGGTATGATTCTCTGCTGCAGATGGCCTGGCCCCAGAAGTCTAGGGGTCTGCATTGTGATTCTCCTTCTGGGGCTTGCCATCAACCAAAAAAACAAAAAGACAAACTCATTGCCATTGAGTCATTTCTGGTCAGTTCCTGGAGACTGGGCCATTCCAGCTGCTGGTATTCCCAGGAGCTGGAAGAGTGAGTGTCTCCGCCGTGAGCGATCTGGGCAGCGCAGCATTAAGGACACAAAGTGGGACACAGTCCAAACTAGTGTTTCAGAGAGTCTAGAACTTTCTGAAAAGAGTGCCAGTGAGACGGCAGCTCCAGGGTGAGCTTTTGAGAAGCCACATTTGCAGCAGGAACAAACAACAAAGCGGGCCAGGCCCTTTGCTCTGGTTACGAGGTGTTTTGTTAACTGAGAACCACGAGGAAACAAAACCCCTCACCTGCTATTTATGCTTCTGGCTTTGCCATCAAAGAGCCCCGTCGGACAGGAAAGGGCAGAGGGGACCAGTGCACTTCCTGGCAAATCAGAGCTGGACACAAGCAACAGTAAAGGGCCCCTTGAAACGAGCTCTGGCCTCCAAGGCCAGGAGACTTTGGCGTTACAACTGCTGAACCAGAACAGGCCTCTGGATCATCTGACGAGCAAGGCGGTGGGGGCTGGAGAAGGGCCAGGAAAGGGAGGGCGAAGGAAGCTTCGGGAAACCGCAGAGCAGTTCTGTCCTCACACCACGGAGTTCTCCAGTTTGACTCATAATGTGTGGACTCTTCTAACCACGACACACAGAATCATTTCCTGCTTCGGGAGATTTTTCTGGAGATGGAGGCATTGAGCTGAAAAAGCGATGGGAAGTTTATCTGCCATTGGTGTACTGAGCTGGCTAACCAGCCGCTCCTCTCTTTGAGTGTCTGTCCTCTGCCCTTTTCCCGGGAAAATCAAGGGTACCTATCCCTTGACTCCACCGGATCTGAGAGTTCTTGGGAGGACCCTTTTTCCACCTCCTCCAACTTCCTTATTTCCTAACCAACCGCCATTTTCTGTGTGTGTCCAAGCAGGAAACACTACCTGGTATTTGCTTCGTTGGACTCAATGCCCCTTCCTCTGCACTCCTATCCCCTTCCCCTTTGCCAGGAGAATCCAGGGTAGTTTCTAGCCCATTCTCATGAACCTGCTGGATCTGAGGATTGGGGGAAACTCCCCCTTCCCCCAGCTTCCTCCTTTGACCAACAGAGGTCTGGACAATGGTCCTCTTGCCCCCTCCCTCTCCCTTCCATCGGCTGGTGAAGACCGGGAGGGAACATCTGAAGGCTCCACGCCAGTAGGTAGTGCAGCTGCCTGCTGCTAAAGTTCAGTCCAGTTAAGTCAGTCAAAGGGCTGAGTGTGGAAATTACATGAAGAGGGGGGCAGACTGATCAGTTAAACATAGAACAGAGAGTCAACAGCCAGAGGAAAGGGGTTAAAAATGCAAAGCTTTAAAGAATGGTTCTCTGTCCAACTGAGAGGACATCTAGGAGGAAGAAGAATGAGCATACTAAACCAGCAGGTAGTTCAGGAAACATACATGGGTCTCTTCATTGTTCAAAAAGTGGGAGAGACCAGAATGTCCACATTTTTTAAAATATTGGAGAGACAAAGATGATTGGAATATGGTCCCTGCCCTGAAATAGCCCAGTCTACTGGGAGAAACCAACGGTGAAGGGTCAGCGTAAGACAGCGCTGCGTGCTAGAAACAAGGGATCCACGTACAGTCGGTCCGTATTGTCCATAGATTGCATATTTGCAAATTTACCTGTTGGCTAAAATGTATTGGCAATCCCAACATCAATTCTTGTGGCACTTTCTCAGTCGTTTGTGGACATGCATGGCGTGGCGAAAACTTTGAGTCACTCCACGTGCACCTTTCAGCTGAGGTCAAACAAGGCACTGCTCTGCCTTCTCTCTTCTCATGCTATGAACAGAAGCCTTCGCACGGCCTATTTAGTGCTGCTTGTTTCACATTTTGTGCTTTTTGTTGGTGGTTCTGCCGTTTAAACTCACCCCCGTGCACAGTGCTGAAGTGCTCGCTCGTGCTCGTGAACGTAAAAGGCTGTGATATGCCTTCGTGTCAGATAAGCTTCGTTCAGGCGTGAGCTGCAGGGCTGTCGGCCGTGAGTTCATGCTCATGAATCAACGGCGTATATTGAACTAGGTGTCTTTACACAGATGTGTACATAAAACAACATCAGGTATTGGTCCAGTGATGAGAGTATTGTGACCAAGGGCTTGTGGGAACCTAACCCTGTATTTCCCCTAGGATTAGTGGTTCCATGTTCGCTAATTCAGTATTCACAGCAACTTTACAGGATATAACTATTGTGAATAATAGGAACCCTGGTGGTGTAGTGGTTCAAGTGCTAGACTGCTAACCAAAAGGTCAGTGGTTCAAAACCAGGAGCAAGATGTGGCAGTGTGCTTCCATCGAGACTGACAGCCTTGGAAACCCCGTGGAGTTGCAGAGTCAGAATCGACTTGACAGCAATGGGTTTTTTAAATCATGAACAACAATCAAGTCTACATTTTAAATTTGCTAGTAGCCATATTTTTAGAAAAGTAAAAAGAAATGAATGAAGTTAATATTAATACATTTTATGTAACCCAGTCCAAGATATTATCATTTCAACATGTAATTAATGTTTTTAAAAATTATTGAGATGCCGACATTCTTTGTTCCATACAAAGTTTTGGAAATCTAGTGTGTGTTTCCCACTTAAAGCGCAGCTCAGTCGGCACTAGCCCGTTTCAAGAGCTCAGTAGCCACGTGTTGTTCCCAGCCCCCATACTGGACAGCGCAGTGCTGAGGGCTGAGATCAAGGGACACGCGGAGAGGGCTGCCTCACCCCACCTGCGGACCCGTGGAAGCTTCTGTTTGTTACTCCAAGATACGATCACGTACTGCCTGGAGCATCCATCCCTGCTTCCTGGGGGAAATGGTGCCCACAGTATCATGATTGGGCAAAAAATCTCCTCCTGGTTTAAAAGAGGAACCATCCAAGGGTGACCGAGAATCACCTAGCAAATGAAGTGCGGAGTTATTGTCGCATTTTTTTAACCCTTTCGTGCCTGGCAGGACATACAGTGACCGGGAAATTTTTCAGCATCTGAGGTTTACTGGGAAGCTGCTGTACCACTGACAGCGCACACTGCCACAGGGCAGGGGCCTTCGTGACTGTTCGAGACTGAAGAAACGGGCATGTGCCGCAAATTACTGTTTTTACGGGGTGTTATATGAGGTGTCTGAATTTGTGGTAGGAAAAGTAGAAATTTTGAAAATTTCTTTTATACATATGTACCAATAGACCCCAGTGGGGGCCCTGGGGTATAATTAGTGGTGCTTCCTATGTGCCACTAAACACTTAATGTAGGCTTCTGGGAGGGGGCAAGGAGAAAAAAATCTGTACTACCTACCAAAAATTCAGACACACTGAATGGTTCAGCATGCTTCCATTCATGAAAACAAATGACATCAATAAAAAATTCAAAGCAGAAAATAATTGGGTCACCAAAGGGTTCTTACACCGTGTTTGGTAGCCTGTGTAAAGCGGCTGCATCCAGACAGAGCAGTGGGAAAATGTGATGATTAACGTGCCATGTCTTTCCTCCCACAGTTTTTGAGCCGCCCGCATCACAGCGCCCTGCTGTTTTTCTCCCTGCCGCCCTCTGGTGAGGATGAAGTCTTTGACAAGCTGAGTATCATTACGGCAGACTTGGAAAGCAGCAAGCAGAGCCCTGGCGACATCTGCAGCCTCAGTGCCTCGTTTCAGCAAGAATCCCTACAGCCAGTGTCTGAGAAGGAGACACAGGCCACGGGGCACAGCGACCCCCAACCTCTCACGTCTGCCTCTGAGGGGCACCAGAGCGCCCAACAAGGGCCGAGAACCCCTGAGCAAACCCCAACTCTAGAACTCTTGGACACTGGACTTGTCTGAACAGCCAAAGAGCTATATTTTAAAGGCTTATCTGGCCAAAATACTCCATCTTGGGACTTGTTGCTTTATAAAGGATTTGTTGATTAAAAAAAAAAAAGTTGGCCACTGAGGGTATAATTTTCAGTTTTTTATGCCCTGAGTGGCCAAACAGCTAAGTGCTCAGCTGCTAACTGAAAGGTTGACGGTTCAAGTCCACCCAGAGGCACCTCGGAAGAAAGGCCTGGCAATCTACTCCCGAAAATTCAGCCATTGAAAACCCTATGGAACACAGTTCTACTCTACAACACGTGGGGTCGCCATGAATCGGAATCAACTCGGTGGCACCTGGTCCAGTCTGCTCACTAAAATAAGGACAAAGTCTTAATTTTAAGAAACAAAAACATTTAAAATGTGGAATAGAAACTGAGACAGTGCAGAATCCTTCCAGACTGCTGATAGCCTGATCTGAGCAACAGCCTCAACTCAGAAGGGGTCAGCACAGCACCATGCAGAACTCTTAATGTTTTTGATTCTTGGAGATACTGTTCCTGAGTTTATTTTTCTACTTGTGTATGTTTTATATCTCTGCTGGTGCTCTGTTAAATTGTGACTATTTAATCTGTACGTGTTCATAATACTAGATTTGGGTAATATTTCATAAGGCTCCGTTTGCCTTGTTTGGTGTCTGTTCACTTAACAGGTTTTTCTCAGCACCTGCCTGCTGTCAGCCAGGCGCTGTGTTAGGTACAGAGTCCTGAAGTCCTCCCGGAGCTCCCAGGCAAGGCAGCGCCAAACAACAGAAGGTCCCTGGGCTTTGAATTCCAACTCAGACGCGTACTAGCCTGTGACCTCTCGGTTTTCCCGTCTGTACATGGAGATGATAAGACCTAAGAATGAGCGATACTACAGAAAAAATGCCTGTCATGGTGCCTGCCAAATAGTAGTCACTCGGTCAATGACAACACAGTCTCGTGAGTGTGACTTTAACACCACAAACAGGTCAGCAAGAAATGCCCCTTCCTCTGTCTGATTCCCCAAGAAAGGTTCATCAAAGACCCCCAATATAGGAAAACACTTCTTGAAATAGTTCCGTTGCCGGGCAAACCCCAGGTCCTGTTACAGCCAGGAAACAAGCGGCTGAGATGGGAGGGAAGACAGATGCCTTTATTTCGCTGTGCACGTGTCTTGGCCATCTAGTGCTGCTCTGACAGACACAGCACGAGGGGACAGCTTTAACAAAGAGAAGCTTGTTCTCTCACAGTCCAGTAGGCTGCAAGTCCAGATTCAGGGCGTCAGCTCCAGGGGAATGCTGTCTCCATCGGCTCTAGAGGAAGGTCCGTGTCATCAATCTTCCCTTGGTCTGGGAGCTTCTCTGGGCAGGAACCTCAGGTCCAAAGGATGCACTCTGCTCCCAGCACTGCTTTCTTGGTGGTGTGAGGTTCCCATGTGTCTCTGCTCACTTCTCTCTTTTATATCTGAAAAGAGATTAGCTTAAGACACTATCCAATCTTGTAAACCTCATCAGTATAACCTCATCATAGTGATGGAGTTTACAACACATAAGGAAATCACATCAGATTTACAAAATGGTACACAATCATACAGTACTGGGAATCATGACCCAGCCAAGCTGACAGATATTTTTGGGGACACAATCCAATCCATGACAGCAAGGAAAGGAGCATTCGGGGCTGTTGCCTACAGGACTGCTTGCAGGCAGCTTGGTGAAGTGGGATTTTACAGAGAGCAGACAAGGAAATGGAAATTTATGATGAATATTCAGGATTGGCCTTCAGGCAGGCTGTCAGAACTTGGGGATGACTATGCATTTTCACTAGATAAGGGTTCGATTCTCCAGGATGGAGGAAGGAGTGGATCTTCCTTCATTAGGATGTTAAGTCTCCACCCAGAGGCGGATTGAGGCCATCTATGGCCCATTCTGTGGTCATCTTGTCAAGGACAATTTCAGAAGAAAGTGCAGCTTATTCTGCTTGGTGTAGGAGGATAAGCCAGAGCAGTGTCTCTTAGAAGAGTTGGGCTCTGAGGCTGCCTGCCTCAGTCTGACATTTTTAAAACGAAGCATCATGGGGGAAAATAATCAGAACTTTGTTGGCCTTCCTTACACTCGTTTTGTAGTTCAATATTTTAAAATTATTCTCAGCAGTATACTGCAAAGGAGTGACCACCATATTTTAGTTCTTGGCATCTCCAAAGGTCTGGGGCTAGTCCTATGACGAGAGAACTCAGCGAAGTCTATTCCCCAGTTAAGGAATCCATGGGTGGTGCAGATGGTTAAGTGCTCGGCTACTAACCAAAATGTTGGCGGTTTAAATCCACCCTGGTGATCTGCTTCCGAAAGATCACAGCCTTGAAAACCCTGTGGAGTATAGTTCTGTGCACATGTGGATCACCACCATGAGTCAGAATCGACTCAACAGCAACTGGTTTGGATGTTTTTTTGGTTATTCCCCAGTTAAGCGTTCCCTTCCTGAATGTGGAGTTGATGAGAGGGCTGTCTGAAGGACTACACAGCGTGGGTACATTCGGTTTGGAAGAGAAGAAAAAGAGGTATCTGGTAGTGCAATGGTTAAGCGTTTGACTGCTAACCAAAAGGTCAGCGGTTGGAACCTACCAGCCACTCTCTGGGAGACGGATGTGGCAGTCTGCTTCCATAAAGATAGAGCCTTTGGGGCAGTTCTAACGTGTCCTACAGGGTCACTGATTCGGAATCAGCTCGGCAGTGGGTTGGTTTTGGGTTTTGGTTATGGATTGCATTATGTTCCCCACCACCACGACCAAATGTATTGGAATCCTAACCTCTATGCCTGTGAATGTAATCCTGTCTGGTAATAGGGTTTCTTTGTTATGTTAATGAGGCCACATCGGTGTAGGGTGTGTCCTAAACCTAATCACTTCTGAATTATAAAAAGAGCACACTAGACACAAATGCCTGCACCTACGGGGAAGACGGATGCCACGTGAGGATCCTCTACAAGACAAGGAACCAAGGAACGCCTGGGGCTACTGCTGTGGTCCGATGGTTTTCTCTATATGGCCTTTCTGGCCCTTGAGTCTGTAATTCTCCCAAAATGATAGATCAAGCCACAGTCTTGCAAGTGGTTGGTTAATTTATTATCCACGTAAGCAGCTTGCAGGTGATTGGTTGGTTTATGACCCACCCTCTAGCTGGCCTTTACCAGGATTGGCTGGGGAGCTCCGCCCAGCCTTCATTAGGATTGGTTAGGGAGCCTGCCTGTAATTAACTAGGTGTGTATAGGCTAGCCTATGAAAACCTTAGAACAGGGAGCTTCAGATGGGGCGTCACTTCCTGATGGAGGAGCCTGTCCTGTAGGCACAGGGCCCTGTGCTAAGACGCTCCCAGACTGAGTGAATCTGTGACAGTGACACAGGCTGCAACGGTACTAGAACAGAGCAGACCCAGACGGTGACAGCAGAGTGTAAAGAAACCCAGCCAGAGCTGAGACTTGTGACCAGTAGCTGAGCCCCCCAACTGATGTCACTGAATTTTCTGTTTGGAAGTTTCCTGACGGATGAGAACGAACACTGTTTTCAGGAAGGGTGAGCATGTCCCCTTTTAGACATTAAGACCTCATGCTGGGACCTCTCCCGAACCTCGGCCTTTGCACATCTTTGTTTCTGTTTATACCCTTTGTTTATCTCCTTCTCTGTTACTGAAGCTGTTAGTGCAGTGATGTTGTTTCCGTGAGTTCCCTGTGACCGTTCCCATGAACTATCAAACTCAATAGAGAAAGTGTCCTGGGGGGAACAACTGGTGTCAGAAATGGTGGAGAAGTTGGAGAACAGGGTATATTTGACCTCTGCCTCATAGGAACTAGCTTGGTGCGGATTCTTACACACTCAGAGTTATCCATATAACAACAAGGAAGGAATCAACACAGCTGAGACCCTGATTTGGACTTTTAGCCTCCAGAACTGGGAGGAAATTAATTTCTGTTCTTTAAAGCCACCCTGTTGTGGTATTTGTTTTACAACAGCACTAGCTAAATTAGCTAAAACCCCCATAGCCATCGAGTCAATTCCAACTCATAGCAACCCTATAGGACAGAGTAGAACTGTTCCATATGGTTTCTAAGGCTGTAAATCTTTATGGAAGCGGATTGCCACATCTTTCTCCCTCAGAGCTGCTGGTGGTTCAAGTCGCCAACCTTTGGTTAGCAACTGAGCTCGTAACCATTGCCACCACCAACCAAAACCAAAACCCATTGCCCTCAAGTCAATTCCAACTCATAGCGACCCATAGGACAGAGTAGAACTGCCCCATAGGGTTTCCAAGGAGCAGCTGGTGGATTTGAAGTGCAGACCTTTTGGTTAGCAGCCGAGCTCTTAAACAACTGTGCCACCTGGGATCCCAGGGCTCCTTTAAACTAGCTAAAGCACCCCATTATTAATCTTATCCCTGTGTGCACATTTGGCATTCTTTCTGCCTGCCTCGCATCTGAATCCGTTTCATATGTTTAAGGCATCTCCCATTCTATAGGTGAGAACTCCTCTCCCATCTTAAGGGCTCAAAATGCCATGTACTCACTTTCCCTTCTCCCTTGCTCCTAGGATGTAGACACACATCCTGGGCTCCATCCCACACTCTAAGAGGCAGGGGTTCTTGCAGAAGCAGCCATTGGTGAGGGGGCTCGGCAACAACAGCAGTGACATCTTTTTTAGACTGGGCCTGATTTGGACAGCATCCCCCCACCCTCCCTAGGCTGGTTGAGTGACCCTCGCAGAGATTCTGTGAGCTCCTGAACACCACACGATCAAACGCCTTTTCTGCTGCCATCAGAGTTGTTGTCTTAGTTCCCCAGTGCTGTGGTTTAAAGGACAGAAATCTATTTCCTTCCAGTTCTGGAGGCGAAAAGTCCAACTCAGAGTCTTAGTCATGTGGATTCCTTTTGTGGGCCTCTCTCTCCCGTGCCTGCTGGAGGTCTTGGCATTCCTTTGCTTGTAGGCGGTCCTCAATGGCATCTGTTACAGACTGAATTGTGTCCCCCCAAAATGTGTGTCAACTTGGCTAGGCCATAATTCCCGGTATTGTGTGCTTGTCCACCATTTTGTGATCTGATGTGATTATCCTATGAGTTGTAAATTCATGGCATAGTGGTTAAGAGCTCGGCTGCTAACCAAAAGGTCGATAGCTTGAATCCACCAGCTGCTCCTTGGCAACCCTCTAGGGCAGTTTTATAGCCTTGAAAAGAAGTTACACAAATTTAAGATCACAATCAACTATCCTGCCACCCACTTCTGCTAGGAGGATGACAAGGGAGGATGACAATTTGGAGGTGCAGGGGAGGCATCTGGTCTGAGTTTCAGCTAGGGTGGGAAGGCTGGAAGGGACCCCTACCAGAGGGTGTGGGGAGTTCTGAGTCAGAATCAACTCAACGGCAATGGGTTTGGTTTTTGGTTTATGATGTTAATGAGAAGGGATTAAGGCAGTTGTGTTAATGAGGGAAGACAATCTACAGGATTAGATTGTATCCTGAGTCCATCTCTTTTGAGATATAAAAGAGAGAACTGAGCAGAGAGGAGAGGGACCTCCTACCACCAAGGAAGAGCACCAGGAGTGGAGCACGTCCTTTGTACCCGGGGTCCCTGTGCTGAAAAGCTCCTAGATCAGGGGAAGATTGATGACAAGGACCTTCCCCCAGAGCCGACAGAGAGAGAAAGGCTTCTTCCCCTGGAGCTGATGCCCTGAATTTGGACTTCTGGCCTCCTGAAGTGTGAGAGAATAAACTTGTGTTTGTTAAAGCCATCCACTGTGGTGTTTCTGTTATAGCAGCACTAGATGACTAAGACAACATCTGCCTTTCTCCGGTGTGTGTGTCTCTGTATCCATTCTGTCTTTTTATAAGCAGCCTCTCAGAAGGGATTAGGTTTAGGACCCACCTACTCTGGTCTGACTCATTAACATAACAAAAGAAAACCCCTATTTCCAAACAGGGTCATATTCACAGGTACAGGGGTTAGGATTTCAACACATATTTTGGGGGGACACAGTTCAATCCGTAGCATTGCCCCGGCTGGGCATCCAGCTCTGGACAGAGGCAGGCACAGAGAGGCACATTCAGACTGAGGTGGGTGGTCCAGGCATTCTCCTCCTCCCTGCTGGGCACCCAGCTCTGCACAGAGGCAGGCACAGAGAGGCACATTCTGACCCGAGGTGGTTGGTCCAAGCATTCCCCTCCTTCCTGCGGCCTCATTCCCAGAGTTCTCTGGGGTGACCCCCCATCTCCTCCTTGCTCCCTATGCTTGACCCCACCCCCCCTTCCTCCCCTCAAGGCCCAGCTTCTAGACCCTTCCACTGAGTCCTCAGCCACCTCCACTCCTGGGAGCAACTCTCCACACCCTCTGGTAGAGTGTCCTCCCCAGCCTTCCCACCCTAGCTGAAACTCAGACCAGATGCCTCCCCCGCACCTCCAAATTCCCCTTGACATCCTCCTAGCGGAAGTGGGGGGCAGGATAGTTGATTGTGATCTTAAATTTGTGTAACTTTTCTTCAAGGCTATACAAGACGCAGATAGGATGAGAGCTGTATTCTGTTCTCTGTATTTTTAACCCCCTAATGAGACAGTGGAGCCCTGGTGGCCTAGTGGTTAAGAGCTCAGCTGCTAACCAAAAGGTCTGCAGTTCAAATCCACCAGCCACTCCTTGGAAACCCTATGGGGCAGTTCTACTCTGTCCTACAGGGTCGCTGTGAGTCAGGATCGACTCCATGGCAACGGGTTTGGTTGTTTTGGTTTAAATGAGAAAGCTCTCGGTCCCAGGGTGGCGCAAGCAGTTTGCCATCGGCTGCTCATCTGAAGATCGGAGGAGTGGACTCAACCAGCAGTTTCATGTAATAAAGACCGGGCGATCTGCTTCCGTAAAGATTACAGCCAAGAAAACCCTATGGAGCAGTTCTGCTCTGTCACATGGGGTCGCCGTGAGTCAGAATCAACTCAAGGGCAAAGGGTTTGGCTTTTTGTTTTTAAGGAGAAGCCACGCAGCCTTTGGGTTTCCAGGTCTCGGGGGTCTGCAGTATCAAAGCAAGGGTTTGGGGTCTGAGGGTTCCACGAGCAGAAGGGAACCCTGTCCATTTCACTCACAGCAACCCCGGAACGAGCAAGTCTCGCAGGGCAAAAGGTGCAAGGTTCCCTCCCGCAGTGAGACCCGGGGGGCGGGCGCGGCGAGACCCAGGCTGTGGGCCCAGACTCCGAGGCCCCAGTAGACTTGGACAGGAGGGTTTCGATAGCCACCACGTTGCGCTGAAGATTGGAGGGCCGTCTGCTTACTTTCAGGTTTCAGAGTAGCCTTAGAATATTTGGGCCGCCAGGAAATAGGGGGGCAGTGGTGGTTCAGCGGTAGAATTCTTGCCTTTCGTACACTAGACCCAGGTTCAGTTCCTGGCCAATGTACTCCGTGAGCAGCCACCACCCATCTGTCAGTGGAGGCCTGTGTGTTGCTATGATGCAGAACAGGTTTCAGTGAAGCTTCCAGACTGAGACTGGGAAAAAAGGCCTGGCAATCTACTCCTAAACATCAGTCAGCGAAAACCCTCTGGATCACAATGATCTGATCCACAGCTGATCCTGGGGATGGCCCTGGACCAGGCAGTATTTCATTCCGTTGTGCTTGGGGTTGCCATGACTATGGGAGCAGCTCAATGGCAGCTAACAACAGCCACAGGGAAGAGAATCAACACCCCATCCTCAAAGTAAAAAGACTAGATTTTCTGCCGCCACAACAGAATGGGACCCAGAGTCTAATTTTATTTGATTTAAAGAAAATAATGTATGTGATGGTTAAGGTTATGTGTCAACATGGCTGGGCCATGATTCTCAATAGTTTGGCAGATACTATGTAATCATCCTCCATTTTGTGATCTAATGTGAGCACCCAATCAACTGAAAGGGGGCGTTCCCTTGGGGGTGTGCCCTGCATCCAATATATGGATGTTCTGGCAAAGCTTGCCCTCTCTCTATCCTGCATCCAACTTGTCATCCTCTGACCTACAGTTCAGACGTGCAGATTTTAGGATTTGCCAGCTCCTGCAGCCCTGTGAGCCAGTGGCCTGCCATCTGACCTGTCGATTTGGGGTTCATCAGCCCCTGCAACCACATGAGAAAGGAGAAGCCTCCAGCCTGACGTCTGACCCATGGATTTGGGACTTGCCAGCCTCCACAACCGTGTGAGTCATTTCTTCCAAATAAACCTCTCTCTCTGTGTGTCGCTCTCTTTCTCTCTGTCTCTCTCTATATATACACTTCACTGGCTTTGCTCCTCCAGGGAACCCAGCCTAAGACAGTGTCTCACGCTTGGAGGTGAAACTGACAACCGTGACAGCTATTGAGCAACAACAGCTGCCGTTTATTAAGGGCCGGCAGGTCCCAGGCAGTGTGCCCGGGAAACTTCATGTGTCAGCTTCAATCCTCATAATAAACCAAAAACCAGTTCCTTCGAGTCATCTGCGACTCATGGCAACCCCATGTGTGTCAGAGTAGAACTATGCCCCACAGGGTTTTCAGTTGGCTGATTTTATGGAAGTAGATCTCCAGGCCTTTCTTCCAAGGTACCTCTGGGTGGGTTCAAACCACCAACTTTTCAATTAGTAGCAGAGCGCTTAACACTTTGTGCCATCCAGGGACTCCAAATCCTCATAATAGTCCTTCAAATTATGCATTCTCACCCCATCTTCTAGATGAAGAAACTGAGGCTCATAGAAGCACCTGTCCAGTAGCCACAAGGTAATAAATGTTACTGTGCTTTGCAGAGCTGCCTCGGCAGTCACGTTATCAGGCCACACTGTGGTCGGTTTATTGTCATGTCCCTCTTCCCAGCTGGACCGGGAGGTCCCCAGGACAGAAAGGATATTTGATTTATCTTTGTGTCCCCAGTATGTAACGTAGTACAGGGGTAGGTAGAACTAAGAAATACCTGTTGAATTAACAGATAATAAAAAAATGGTAAACTGAAGCCTTCTTGAATATGTGACACTGCACAAATCTAGATTCATTAGCATATGTAGATTAAACAGAAAGATGTAAATTAATAAAACATACGCAAGAAAATAACAAACCCGGTAAAAATATTGCCACTTAAAAAAAAAAAAAAAAGAGGGAGGGGATGATTTTCCGTGTAGATTATCCTGGCTATTGTTGAGTTGAAGTTGTTTTTTAAAGCAGCATATCAAAAGAGACTCAGAATTGTATGGCATCTCATTTCTTATCCCCACTTTTAATATTTTTGTTTCTTATTCCTAAAATGTGGCCCTTGTTTTAACGTGGCCCTTCTTTGTTTAAAGAAGAACAGATTTTAAATCATATCCTCAGTGGCAAATTTTGTTTTAACATTAAAAGCCATCTTTGAGCACGGGACCAATGAGGGAATGTTTTTGCCAAAGGAACCCTTAAAATTTAGCTGTCTGGCTGTTCAGACAAGTCCAGTGCTGGAGAGTTCTAGAGCCTGTGGGCAGATGTTCTCAGTTCTCGCTGGATGCTCCGATCATCTTTAGAGGCAGCTGTGAGAATTAGGGGGTTGCTGCCCCCAAGTTTGTTCCTCTTTAAAGAATACAAAGGGATTCATCCAAGGGGGTCCTGCCAATATGGGGTCCTGAGGCTACAGCCGTCACCAGGATTTGGCTTGCTGCTTTCGTTATCTGAAATGTCATTTAGTTTGTCACAACTTCGTTCTCACCAAAACGTGGTGGTTGTTGTTAGCTGCCGTGGAATCAGCCCGACTCATGGCGACCCCTGCACAGCAGAACAAAACGCTGCCTGGTCCTGCCACCCCCATGATCAGATGCAGATCAGACCATTGTGGTCCCTAGGGTTTCCACGGGCTAATTTTCAGAAAGAGATTGCCAGACCTTTCTTCCTAGACCATCTTTGTCTGGAAGCTCCCCTGAATCCTATCCCACATCCTTGCAACACACAAACCTCCACTGACAGATGGGTGGTGGCTGTGCATGAGGTACATTGGCTGGGAATCAAACCCGGGTCTCCCGTAGCAAAGGTAAGAATTCTGCCACTGACCCATCACTGCACTCCCCCGTCCCACCAAAAGGTAAGGAATTAAAAATGAAGAGCTGTGATAAGGGTGGACCAAATACTGCAGAAAAAAAACCTCAGGTTAAAAATAAATAAATAAATAATTCCCCTGTCTTTTTCTAGCCTTTCAGAAATTCTATGTAGAACTCATGGCTAAAAAATATTGTTTTTTAAAAAATGACACAAATTATAAAAAGATAATCATGAAGCGTATGCTTCTTAGCTCAAGTAGATCCATGAGACTAAATGGGCAGCTCCTGTCCGCAGGTGAGCTGAGAAGGCAGAGAGGGTGCGGAGGTGGTTGAATGGACACGGTTAATCAGGGGTGGAAAGGAGGAGTGTGCTGTCACAGTACAGAGAGAGAAATTAGGGTCACATAACAATGTATGTATAAATTTTTGCATGAGAGACTAATTTGAATTGTTCACTTACAGTACAACAATAAAAAGTAAAATAAAATGACACAAAATTGCGTTTGCCAAATAAAGCTGGGGAACTGTCACACTCAGATGGCTCCTGTTTTAAAGCCGGAGGAAGCTTTTGGGGGTGATCGCAACGCTGAGCGGCTCCAGGAAAGCTGAGCACAGAGCGGTACCAAGTACCAAGAACACAGGAAGCCCTCCGAGAACCTTCGAGCCACAGTGGTGGCCCTCCTGGGTCCCGCCTCAGTGTTCTGTGTGCACTGCGATTTCAACACTTTTTGGTTTTTTTTGTAAAATATATAAAAAAACGTTTGCCATTTCAACCATCCTTACGTCTACAATCCAGTGACATTAATTGGGTTCACCGTGTTATGCAACCGTCACCATTATCCACTCCCAATTTTTTTTATCACCCTTAACTGAAAATCAGCACCCCTTAAGCAGTAAGTCCCTCTCTCCCCTCCCAGCCGCCCCTAGTAATCTTTGATGGCTACACATTTGCCTATTCTAGATATTTCATATAAGTGGGATCGGACAATATTTGTCCTTTTGTGTCCAGCTTATTCCACTCGGCACGGTGTTTTCAAGGTTCATCCATGTTGTGGTGTGTATCAAACTCCATTGCTCTTTATGGCTGAGTAATATTCCATTGTATGGCTGTACCGCCCTTTGTTTATCCATTCCTCTGTTGATGGACTCTTGGGCTGTTCCGCCTTTTGGCTATTGTGAATAGTGCCGCAAAGAACATTGGCGTGTAAGTCTCTGTTTGAGTCCCTGCTTTCAAGTCTTTCGAGTGTATACCTAGGAGTGGAATTGCTGGGTAAGATGGTAATTCTATGTTTAACTTTTTGAGGAATCACCAAACTGTTTTCCACATCAGCTGCACCATTTAACGATCCCACCAGCCATGGATGGTCAACACTTTTTAACACTTTTTCCAGCGTCTGTCCCCACCATCAGTTATAAGAACAAAGGGACCATGTGCTAGTCCCCTCCTTTTCTGCACCACACTTAGGACAACTGTCCTAGTCATCTAGTGCTGCTCTAACAGAAATACCACAAATGTATGGCTTTAACAAAGAGAAGTTTATTCTCTCACAGTCCAGTAGGCTACAAGTCTAAATTCAGGGCATCAGCTCCAGGGGAAGGCTTTCTCTGTCGGCTCTGGAGGAAGGTCCGTGTCATCAGCCTTTCCTTGGTCTGGGAGCATCTCCGCGCAGGAACCTCAGGTCCAAAGGACATGCTCTGCTCCCAGCACTGCTTTCTTGGTAGTGTGAGGTCCCCCCTGTCTCTCTGCTCACTTCTCTCTTTTATATCTCAAAAGAGATTGGCTTAAGACGCTATCTAATCTTGTAGATCTCATCAATGTAACTGCCACTAATCCAACTCATTACATCATAGTGATAGGATTGACAACAGATAGGGAAATCATATCAGATGACAAAATGGTAGACAATCATACAATACTGGGAATCATGACCTAGCCAAGTTGACAGACATTTTCAGGGGACACAATTCAATCCATGACAACAACAAAGGTCTAATCGGTGCTTGCTGATACATCTGCTGATTTAAAGTTCTCCACTCTTCTTACTCACCTTCCTCTGTCCACCAAGGAGCTTAATTCTCAGTTTTTACGGCTTTACATGCTTACACTGCCCCCTCCCCACGCTGTGAACCCCTTGTTAACCAATACCAGTTGCCACCGAGTCAACTCCGATTCATGGCAACCGCATGAGTGTCAGAGCAGAACTGTGCTCCATAGCGTTTTCAATGGCTGATTTTTTTGGAAGTAGATTGCCAGGCCTTTCTTCCAAGGTACCTCTCCATCCTTTCTGATAGCAGCCAAGTGCATTAACCATTTGCACCACCCAGGGACTCTTAACTCCTGGCTACCTTTTAATTAATTAGTTTACTTGCCTCTTCTTATCATTTCTGCTGCCAGTCCTTTGGCTGGTCCAGAGCTGCTGGGATCTCTGGCTTGGACTACTGTGTCTTCACCTGCCTCGTGTGTATCAGTGGGGAAAAATTATGGAAAAGGGGTGCAACAAGACGATCTGTATCTAGGCTCACTCGGGGAAATAAGGAAATTGGAGGAAGTGGAAGGAGGGAATTCTCAGATCCGGTGGAGTCAAGGGATAGGTACCTTTGCTTTTCCTGGGAAAAGGGCAGAGGACAGACACTCAAAGAGAGGAGCGGCTGGTTAGCCAGCTCAGTACACCAATGGCAGATAAACTTCCCATCGCTTTTTCAGCTCAATGCCTCCATCTCCAGAAAAATCTCCCGAAGCAGGAAATGATTCTGTGTGTCGTGGTTAGAAGAGTCCACACATTATGAGTCAAACTGGAGAACTCCGTGGTGTGAGGACAGAACTGCTCTGCGGTTTCCCGAAGCTTCCTTCGCCCTCCCTTTCCTGGCCCTTCTCCAGCCCCCACCGCCTTGCTCGTCAGATGATCCAGAGGCCTGTTCTGGTTCAGCAGTTGTAACGCCAAAGTCTCCTGGCCTTGGAGGCCAGAGCTCGTTTCAAGGGGCCCTTTACTGTTGCTTGTGTCCAGCTCTGATTTGCCAGGAAGTGCACTGGTCCCCTCTGCCCTTTCCTGTCCGACGGGGCTCTTTGATGGCAAAGCCAGAAGCATAAATAGCAGGTGAGGGGTTTTGTTTCCTCGTGGTTCTCAGTTAACAAAACACCTTGTAACCAGAGCAAAGGGCCTGGCTCTCTGTCTTAGTTATCTAGTGCTGCTATAACAGAAATACCACAAGTGGGGGCTTTAACAAACAAAAGTTCATTCTCTCACAGTCTAGAAGGCTGGAAGTCTGATCCAGGGCACTAGCTCTACGGGAAGGCTTTCTGTCTCTGTTGGGTCTAAGGGAAGGTCTTTGTCATCAATCTTCCCCTGGTCTAGGAGCTTCTCAGTGCAGGGACCCCGGGTCCAAGGGCCAGGCTCTGCTCCCGGCACTTCTTTCTATGTGGC
Source organism: Dugong dugon (assembly GCA_030035585.1). Classification (NCBI taxonomy): domain Eukaryota; kingdom Metazoa; phylum Chordata; class Mammalia; order Sirenia; family Dugongidae; genus Dugong; species Dugong dugon. The sequence goes on along the minus strand of CM057473.1, from coordinate 3,137,461 downwards.
ATGAGGTCCCTCTTCTTTCTGCTCAATTCTGTCTTTTATATCTCAAGAGAGAGAGAGACTCAAGATACAGCCTAATCCTGTAGATTAAATCCTCCCTCATTAATATAACTGCCTCTACTCCTGCCTCATTAACATCATAGAGGTTAGGATTTACAACACATAGGAAAATCACATCAGATGACAAAATGGTGGACGGATCACACAATCCTGGGAATCATGGTCTCCTAGCCAAGTTGACGCACACTTTGGGGGGACATAATTCAATCCATAACACCCTGTTTGTTCTTCCTGCTGCAAACGTGGCTTTTCAGAACTCACCTCTAGAGGATCCTTAGCTCACTCTGGAGCTGCCGTCTCTCTGGCACTCTTTTTAGAAGGTTCTAGACTCTCTGAAACACTTGCTTCGACTGTGTCCCACTTTCTGTCTTTAGAATGGATCCTTTTTGAGCCTGGGCTGGTGAATACTACTTTATTTAGTTGACATCCTCTTTCATCTTCACGTGTTGATGTATAGTGGTAAATCAATCCTCGGGGCCCCTCATCTCTGCTGACCTTAGCCTTGTGGCAGTCTTTATTTGTTCTAAAACATTTGGAAATTACTTTCCTGTAGAGTAGGATTTCAACACCTCTCCGCTTTTCCATGCCTGGGTCATTATATCAGAGCCCTGGTGGCGCAGTGGTTAAGAGCTACGGCTGCTAACCAAAAGGTTGGCAGTTCTAATCGACCAGCCACTCCTTGGAAACCCTATGGAGGCAGTTCTACCCTGTCCTATAGGGTTGCTATAAGTTGGAATCAACTCAACAGCAACAGGCTTTTGGGCCATAGAGAAACTACATTTCTCCACTTTGTCCACAAGGGCATCATGCACTAATTCAGTCTTGGAATTAACCAGGCAGTAGTATGGAATGGAAGTCCTGGTGGCACAGTGGTTAAGAGCTTGGCTGTTGACCAAAAGGTCGGCAGTTTGAGTCCACCAGCCGCTCCTCGGAAACCCTGTGGGGCAGTTCTACTCTGTTCTATAGGGTTGTGATGAGTCAGAATCAACTTCACAGCAAGGGGTTCTTTTTAGTATGGGATGATTTGCTAGGCTGAAAGATGGCCTCCCAAAAGATATCCATGTCCTAATCCCTGCGACCTGTCAATGTTATCTTATTTGGAAAAGGGGTCTTTGTAGAGGTAATTAAGCATGCTGAGATGGGGAGATGATCCTAGATTAGGCCGTTGGGTCCTAAGTACCATCAAAAGTGTTCTTATAGGAGAGAGGCAGAGGGAGATTACACAGACGGAAGAGGAATAGACAGTGTGAAGACAGGCGGAGATTAGAGAGATGTGGCCACAAGCCAAGGGACACTAGGAGCCTCCAGAAACTGGAAGAGGCAAGGATTCTCTCCTAGCACCTCAGCAAGGAGCACAGCCCTGCTGACACCTTGATTTAGGCCCAGTGGTACTGAGTGCAGACTTCTGGCCTCAAAACTGTGAGAAAACACATCTCTATTGTCTTAGGTCACCAAGTTGGTGATTGGTTATGGCAGCTACAGGAAACTAATACCCACCGGGCATTACTTGTGCTCTGGAGGTGGCCTGGCCTGCATTCTGATTCTGACTCTGTCGTCACTAGCTGAGCAACCTTGGGGAAATATTTAACATCGATACAACTTAGTTTTTTGTCTTTTTTTTTCTGTAATTTCCAATATGGAAGGAGGAGCCCTGGTGGCTCACTGGTTAAGAGCTCGGCTGCTAACCAAAAGGTCGGTGGTTCAAATCCATCAGCCGCTCCTTGGAAACCCTGTGGGGCAGTTCTACTCTGTTCTGTAGAGTCACTATGAGTCAGAATCAACTCGATGGCAACGGGAATATGGAAGGTGATGAAAACTATGCCCATCTTTACCTAAGAATTAAATGTGGGAAATACAGAAAATAACACCTGACAGATTGTTTTTTCAAGGTATTTTCTCAAAGAAATTTTTAAAAAAAGCCTAACAATTTTGAAATTTCTTAAATAAGCAGAGAAAATGTGTAGTCACAAGATATTTGAAATGTAATTTTTTTTGGTCAAATTTTATGTCTCATACTATGTTGTATGGCCTGAACTTTTAGTAGACTGTGACAATGCGTGTTAATAATAATAATAACAGCTAACATGTGTATTAAGGGCTTACTCTGTGCCAGGCAGGCACTGTTCTACTTCCTCCCAACCACCACCTACAGAGGGCACCATTTTATTACCCTATTCTGCAGGTGAGAAGGCTGAGGCGCAGAGCAGTTGCCCCAAGTCATGTGTTATGGGAGAGTTCACCAAGGGAAGGACAGGACAGGGGTAATCCAGGCCTGGACTCCCAGCTCGGAAAAAGCAGATGTTTAGAGAAAAGAAGGAGCCCTGGTGGGGCGATGGTTAACCAAAAAGTCAGCAGTTCAAATTCACCAGCCACTCCTTGTAAACCCTATGGGGACAGTTCTACTCTGTCCTATAGGGTCACTATTCAGTTGGAACTGAGTCAAGGGCACCTAACAAAAACAACAAGAGAAAGGAGGGATGAGTCCAAGGACAAGGACTTTAGTGATTCAAGCAATGTCTTAGTCATCAAGTGCTGCTACAACAGAAATACCACAAGTGGATGACTTTAACAAACAGAAATTTACTCTCTCACAGTCTAGGAGGCTAAAAGTCCAAATTCAGGGTGCCAGCTCCAGGGGAAAGCTTTCTCTGTCAGCTCTGGGGGAAGGTCCTTATCATCAGTCTTCCCCTGGTCTAGGAGTTTCTCAGCACAGGGAACACAGGTCCAAAGGACATGCTCCACTCCTGGTTCTTCATTCTTGTTAGCATGAGGTCCGCATCCTCTCTGCTTGCTTCTCTCTTTTATATCTCAAAAGAGAAGGACTCAAGATACAACCTAATCCTGTAGATTGAGTCCTGTCTCATTAACACAACTGCCTCTAACCCTGCCTCATTAACATCATAGAGGTTAGGATTTACAACATATAGGATAATCACATCAGATCACAAAATGGAGGATAACCACACAATACTGGGAATCATGGCCTAGCCAAGTTGACACTATTTTGGGGGGACACAATGAAATCCTTAACAAGCAGGATGGGGGCTCCAAGCTGTGGAATTCTGCATCTACAAGTATAAATGGTTCAAGAGGAATAAAATGCAAAACAGCATAGAAGGATCTGTGAAAATAACTTGTGGCCTAGACGGTTTAAAGACATGGTTGAGAGGCTCAGCAGGCTCGCATTTCCACAGGACTTGCACGGACTTGGAAGGAGCTTATGTTGTACAAGGTACTGAGCTGAGAACAGCAAAATACCAAGAAGAGCTTCCCAGAGACCCATCCAGAGAGAAAGCCATGTCTCTTGTCTTGTATAATGCCTCACAGGCTGTATGGACTGAATTGTGTCCGCTCAAAATATGTGTGGGAAATCTTTACCCCTACCCCTGTGGATGTAATCCCATTTTGGAATAGGGTTTTCTTTGTTATGTTAATGAAGCCATGTCAGCGCAGGTTGTGCCTTAAGCCAGTCCTTTCTGAGATATAAAAAGAGCAGATTAGACACAGAAGAAAGCAGACATGGGGGAAGACTTATGCTCTCTGAAGACCATGCAGGCAGCCCAGGAACTCCAAGGACAGCTAGCTAGAGAAGCAGAGATAAGGATATTCCCCAGAGCCGACAGAGAGAGAGCCTTCCCTCAGAGCCGGCGCCCTGAATTCAGACTTCTAACCTCTTAAATGGTGAGAAAATAAATTTCTGTTTTTTTTAACACCACCCACTTGTGGTATTTTTCTTACAGCAGGATGAAGAGACTAAGACAGCATCCTAACCCCAGACCTGTGAATAGGATCCTGTTTGGAAATAGAGGGTTTCTTTTGTTATGTTAAAGAGGTCATACAGAGCAGAGCTGGTTCTAAACCTAATCACTTCTGAGTTATAAAAAGAGTGGAGTAAACACAAAAACACCCAGGTGAAACAGGAAGACAAACACATCTGCAAACCCAGGAAGGCCAAGGATTGCTGGCAGCTACTGTTGTTGTTAGCTGCCATTGAGTCTTCAGAGGACTTCCCCCTTGGGCCACATCCTGAATTCAGACTTCCAGCCTCCTGAACTGTGAGAAAATAGATTTCTGTTCTTTACAGTCACCCACTGTGATATTTCTGTTACGGAAGCCATAGTTAACTAAGACACGGGCCTAACGGAAGTTGCAACTGCCATTGCAACATCTGGTCAGTAATATTGGAGAAATAGAAAGATGACAAAATGCTAGATTTAGGCAGAGAGCCTGGCACATTTTCAGAAAGGGAAATAAACAAGAGTCAAGAAACTATAAACCACTAACATTAATACTGATTGACCAGAATAAAATGACATCTAGAGTTGGTCATTCGGTGGCTATAGCTGTAAATACTGTGTCAGAGTAACATCATTTCTTTCCATTAATGGGGTCATTTGTGCAGTAAGTTAATGGAATAGTATAGACTAGCTTTCCCTCACAGTGTTTCTTGTAACACGAGTGTCCCTTAAAATGGTAAATTGGATGTGAATTTTAGAAGCTGAGGTGCTGGCATATCTGAATTGGGTGACTTCAGACCTGTCATGGATTGAACTGTGTCCCCCAAAAAAAGTGCATATCAGTTTGGCTGGGCCATGATTCCCAGTATTGTGTGGTTGTCCTCCATTTTGTGGTTTTAATTTTATGTTAAAGAGGATTAGGGTGGAATTGTAACTAAGGGAGTAAGGTTGCTTACTAAGGTCACATCCCTGATCCAGTGTAAAGGGAGTTTACCTGGGGTGTGGCCTGCACCACCTTTTATCTTACAAGAGATAAAAGGAAAGGGAAGCAAGGAGAGAGTAGGGACCTCATAACCACCAAGAAAGAAGCACCGGGAGCAGAGCGCATCCTTTTGGACCTGGGGTCCCTGCGCAGAGAAGCACCTAGTCCGGGGGAACACTGATGAGAAGGCCCACAGAGAGAAAGCCTTCCCCTGGAGCTGACGCCCTGAATCTGGACTTTTAGCCTACTTTACTGTGAGGAAATACACTTCTCTTTGTTAAAGCCATCCACTTGTGGTATTTCTGTTATAGCAACACTAGATGACTAAGACAAGACCTAAATTAAAAACTCCATTCTGAATTAAACTAAGATTTTCATTTCTACGCTTTTAAAGAAACTATTCAGCCTTTTTTGTCAAAATTTTATTATTTGAAAAACAAAGAAGGCAGGAGTCAGAATTTCTAACCTAGATAAAGATTTGCTCAGTGCCTGTTAAGAGTGGTTATGCAGCTGACCTCAGAGAAAGTGCCTTGGTCAACCAGAGATTAGAAGATAGAACTGATATGTTAAATAAAGTTAGAACCTATAAATAACTTTACAGCCAAGATAGGTATATATCAAGACTTAGTTCTACATCCTGATTCCCAGATTAAACTTACGCTCACGGGGATTTCTCCAGGAGCCCTGGTGGTGCAGTGGTTAAGAGATTGGCTGCTAACCAAAACGTCAGCAGTTTGAATCCACCAGCTGCTCCTTAGAGACCCTATGGGGCAGTTCTACTCTGTCCTATAGGGTGGCTATGAGTCAGAATCAACTCAGTGGCAACAGGTGTGGTATTTCTCCACTGTATTTCTGCTAGTTGTTTGTAAATTTGTAACCAGATAGAAACTAAGTTTGTTAAAATAATTTCACAACTGTGAAAATCCTGTAACACAAAGCGTGCAGAGATTTGGATTTTTTTTTTTTTATATAATAATAGAAAAGATAGCAGATAATCTTGCTATCTTTACTGCTCTAGGTAAATACCCACGCCTTAACTCACTCCCTCCTAGCCAGATGGGCAATGTTTACATTTCAAAAGGTTTCAAGTTAGAGCTGATTTAGTCTCCTTCCTAACCAAGTGGTTGACTTTTGCATTTCAAGGGCTCCAACTAGGTTTGACCTGGCCTGCAATCCATCACTAAACTCTCACATTAGAAATATTTACAGGACTTGCTTTATACATATTGCCTTAGTCAAACTGTATCAGGAATAAGAGATTTGTGTTAGGCTAGAAACTAGTGTTAAGAAAGTTTATAGTTTGACGGCCCCCTGTAAATTTTCCCTCCTTCCAGTGCACCCACCTTTGATGTGAAACCATTTGCCTTTGTGTACTCTGCCTGTTAAATACCCTACTGTTCCCCCAAAAGGCGGAACATGCACTGCAGTCTGTTGGAATGCCATGCATTTCTCCATTTCACGAAATGAGAGTATTCCTTCGATAAAAGTTTTGTTTTAATTTCTATTGGAGCATTGAGCTAGTGCTTTCAGTAGGATAGTGACTATAAAAAGGGGGATTTCTCTATCAAGGAATTTTGTGAAACACTTGGTTAAACAATATTAGTTTGAAAAAGCATTATTGGAGGACTTTTCAGAGCATGTAGCATGTTAACACATGTAGTGAATTTTCTCAGAGCGGGCATATATCGTTGTTGTTGTTGTTAGGTGCTGTCAACTCAGTTCCAACTCATATCGACCCCATGTACAACAGAATGAAACATTGCTCATTTCTGCACCATCCTTACAATCGTTGTTATGCTTGAGCCCATTGTTGCAGCTACTGTGTCAATCCATCTCATTGGGGCTATTCCTCTCTTTTGCTGACCCTCCACTTTACCAAGCATGATGTCCTTCTCCAGGGACTGGTCCCTCCTGATAACAGTTCCAAAGTACATGAGACAAAGTCTCACCATCCTCGCTTCCAGGGAGCATTCTGGCTGTACTTCTTCCGAGACAGATTTATTCATTCTTCATATCATTTTTAAACATTTGATGATAAGAGCATTGTTTGGAAACATACCTGTGAACACTCACAGCATGCTCGTTCTTTAAGGAACACAGTCTGGGAAAGGCTGCAATTGAAATTACGTATCTGGATTTCAGCAGGTCATGTGACAAAGTCCTGATCATGGCCCGGTGGAAGATAGGAGGAAATATAGCCTCGATAATAATACAATCAGAAGGATTTGTGGCCACAGGAACAACTGGTTAATGACTTCCCCAGCATAAGGAAGGTGTGCCCAGAGCACTTCGATCATTTAATCAACTGTGTATTATCTTCCTAAGGCTTCCTAATAAAACTGTGTATTATCTTCCTAAGGCTTCTGGAACAAAGTACCACAAAGTGGGTGGCTTTAAACAACAGAAATGTGTTGTCTAACAGTTCTGGAGGCTAGAAGTCTGAATTCAGGGTGTTGGCAGGGCCACATTCTCTCTGATATCTCTAGGCGAGGATCATTTTGTATCTCCTCCAGCTTCTGGTAGCTCCAAGTGTTCCTTGGCTTGTAGCTGCAGCATAACTCCATCACCACATGGCCATCTTCCCTCTGTGTCTCTGTGTCTTTTCTCTTTTATGAATTCACCTCTCAGATCAGATTAGGACCCACCCTACTCCAGGGTGACCTTATGTTAATTTATAACAACTTCAAAGATCCTATTTCCAAACAAGGTCACCTTCATAGGACTTCAACATATCTTTTTGGGGGGACACAATTCAATCCCTAACAGTCCAGAAGCCATTCCTTTCAAGTCTGCGGATAAGACATACCTACAATGATCAATGAGCATGGTAAATGACATTCAACAAGACCTTGACAAGCTGCAGCGGTGGACTAAAACAAACAAGATATCCTTGTTGTTGTCAACTGATGTCAGGTTGGCCCCCAATTCATGACAATCCCATACACAGTGGAATGAAATGCTTCCTGGTTCTGCTCCAACACCATGATTGGTTGAGGATCAGACCTGTGTGATTCATAGGTTTTCATTGGCTAGTTTTTGGAAGTAGATTGCCAGGCCTTTCTTCCTAAAGATGTCTTTACCATCACCACCCATTGCTGTAGAGTTGACCTCCAACTCATTGCACCCGTGTGTGTGTCAGAGTAGAATTGTGCTCCGTAGGGTATTCAGTGGCTGATTTTTTGGAAGTAGATCACAAAGCCTTTCTTCTGAGGCACCTCTGGGTGGAATTGAACCTCCAACCTTTCAGTTAGCATCCAAGCACGTTAACCATTTGCACCACCCATGGTTTCTTAGGTCCTAATAGCATCCTAAAAACCTGCATCACATTCTGAAAAGGTTAACAGAATTTTTTTTTTTTTAACCTTATGGGTCACAACAGAGGGGATATTTCTCAAGGAACTGATAATATGACAGGGCTGCACCTTTTCTGGGCTGCCTTGTGGAAGACTGAAGAGAAGGTAGAACAAGCACAGCAATGGTCAGCTGAGACAGGCAGGCTTCAGCTCGCTGGACAGAAGTTTCCATCAGTTTTTTGGGTCTAAGAATGGTGGCCTCCTCCTCATGAAGCTGGTCATCCAGGGCTGGCAAACCATGTTGGGGGATGCAGATTTCTGGACCAAGTTGGAATGTGAGCTGGATGTCTTGATGTCTGAGGAGCCTTCCATCCCTAATACTTAGTGTTAAAGCTGTTTAAAATGCTCAGAGGTTGCACTTTGGCTTAGCTCAGTGGTGAGCAAACTGCAGCCCCAATTGGGCCCACTGCTCGTTTTCGTTAATAAAGTTTTATTGGATCTGGGGGGAAAAGTGCTCAGAAGTTGCTGGGTGTAAACCCCAGGTTATGCTCAGTGTGACTCATCTCAGCCAATAAATGAGAGACCGAGGTGGGAGAGTAGAAAGGTGACTTTATTTCATTACTCAAGGAAAGGAGACAGTTGGGGCTGCTGCCGTCAAGACTGCTCAGTGAGGACGAGGGGGAAGATTACTTTTAATGGATTTACAGGTAGGAAGTTCATACAGGTTGCATAAGCAACATTCTTAATCATACTATGCAGGCACAATAGGGTTTACATATAATTTCATGCATGGTGTATTCAGAAAATGGTGGTTAAACTCCACCCAGAGGAGGGGAAGTTACTATGTATGAGGTCTAAAAGTTTATCCTGAATGTCAACGTGGTGCCTAAACCAGTTTCCACCAATTTCCTCTAGTTTTGGGGCAGCAATTAAGGATTTTTTTTTTTTTTAATATATTTTATTGTACTTCAGGTGAAAGCTTACAGAGCAAATAGTTTCTCATGAAATAGTAGTACACATGTTGTTTTTTGACATTGGTTAACAACCCCACAACGTATTAAGCCTCTAAATTCTCAACCTTTTTTTTTGATGAAAATTACAGATGGCCAAAGATACACCGTTTCAAAAATTTCTACATTCACAGTTCAGTGACATTGACTACGCTCTTCCAACTGTGCTGTTATTCTCACTTAAGATGAAGGCTTACAGAACAAAATAGTTTTTCATTTAACAGTTACTACACATGTTGCCCTATGACAATGGTTAACAATCTCACAGCACATCAAGAATATCCTTACTCCACCTTGTATTCCCTATCACCAGGGGGCTTCCTTGTCCCCTTCTGTCTTCTGGACCTTGTCAGTGGACTATTGTACCTCTTTAGTCTCATTTTTTAAATTTAATTTATTTTATTTTATTTAAACACCATTTCAAAACTTTTTACTTAAACACATTTAAGTGATATTGACTATGCTCTTCCAATTGTGCTGCCATTCTCGCCCAAGATGAAGGCTTACAGGACAAAACAGCCTCCCATTTAATAGTTACTACAAATGTTGCCCTATAGCAGTGGTCAACAATCTCACAATACATCGACAGTGTCCTTATTCAATTTGTGTTCCTTATCATCAGTTTCCTACTCTCCCTCTGCCTTCTGGCCCTTGTCACCGGACTCCTGTACATCGTTAGTCCCATTTAGTTTTACTGGGGTGTCCATTCCCAGGCTTAACATCGAACCTTGAAGGTAACTTCACCTCTGAGCTGAAAGGGTGTCTGGGGGCCACACTCTCGAGGTTTCTCTAGTAATCTTTAGGCCAGTATATCTGGTCTTCTTTTTTTTTTGGGGGGGGGGGGAGTTAAAATTATGATCTACATCCTTCTCCAGCTCTGCCCAGAACCCTCTGTTGTGATCCTGGTCAGAGGAGTCATTGGTGGTAGCCGGGCACCATCCAGCTGTACTGGGCTCAGTCCCGTGGAGGCCTTGGTAGCTTTTCCTTGTATCCTGTTCTCTTCGTTCTCCCTTGTTCCCGAAGGGATGAGATCAGTGGAGTATCTTAGATGGCCGCTCATAGGCTTTTAAGACCCCAGACACTACTCACCAAGGTAGAATGTAGAGCATTATCTTTATAAGTAGTGTCATGCCAATTGAGCTAGATGTTCCCCGAGACCATGGTCCCCAGAGCCCTCCGTCCAACAACTCAGTCCCTCGGGGGGTTTGGATGTGTCTATAGGGCCTCCATGACCTTTCCTTGTGCAGGTTGTGTTAGTTTCCCCTGTACTATGTACTATCTCATCTCTCACCCAAGTTACCACTTACCTATTACCTATTTAGTATTTCCCCCCCCCCCCATCCCTGGTAACCAACAAGGATTGTTACATTTTGCATGTGAATTTTTTCATGGGTTTTTACAATAGAGGTCTCATACAATATTTGTCCTTTTGTGATTGACTTATTTCACTCAGCATGATGTCCTCCAGTTTCATCCATGTTATGAGATGGTTCACCGATTCATTGTTCTTTCTCGTTGCATAGTACTCTATTGTGTGTATGTACCATAGTTTGTGTATCCATTCGTCTGTTGATGGACATCGAGGTTGTTTCCATCGTTTTGCTATTGTGAATAATGCTGCCATGAACATAGGTGTGCATATGTCTATTCGAGTGATGACTCTTATTTCTCTAGGATATATTCCTAAGAGTGGGATTGCTGGATCGAATGGTACGTCTATTTCTAGCTTTCTGAGGAAACGCCATATCATTTTCCAAAATGGCTGTATCATTTTGCATTCCCACCAGCAGTGTATAAGAGTTCCCGTCTCCCCGCAGCCCCTCCAATATTTGTTATTTCCAGTGTTTTTGATTCGTGCCGGTAATGCCGGGGTGAGATGGTATCTCATTGTGGTTTTAATTTGCATTTCTCTAATGGCTAGTGATCGCGAGCATTTCCTCATGTGTCTGTTGGCCATTTGAATGTCTTCCTTGGTGAAGTGTCTGTTCATTTCCTTTGCCCATTTTTTGATAGGATTGGTTGTCTTTTTGTTGTAGAGGTGTTGGATTTTCTTGTAGATTATGGAGATTAGACCTTTGTCTGACTTGTACTGTCCAAAAATTTTTTCCCAGTCTGTAGGTTCTCTTTTAACTCTTTTGGTGAAATCTTTTGAAGAGCATAGATGTTTGATTTTTAGAAGATCCCAATTATCTAGTTTATCTGTTGGGTTTTTTGTGTTGATGTTTATGGTTTGTATCCTGTTAATGCCATGTATTAAGGTCTGAAGTGTTGGTCCTATTTTTTCTTCTATGAATTTTATAGTTTGAGGCTTTATATTCAGGTCTTTGATCCATTTTGAAGTAGTTTTTGTATATGGTGTGAGGTATGGGTCCTGTTTCATTTTTCTACAAATGGATATCAAGTTTTGCCAGCACCATTTGTTAAAAAGACTGTCTTTTCCCCATTTGATGTATTTTGGGCGCAGTTAAGGATTTTAATGTAAAGTTACGGGGTATGTCAAGCAAAGGAATCAGGATGCTAATGCAAAGCTACTTGGGGTGCCAAGCAAGCTGCTTGAGGCAATGGAATTTTCCACAGCCTGGGGACCTCCGTTTTAAGAGAGTCAGAAATATGGATTTCGTACCTCACTGCCATCGGTCTCCATTCTCCAGTTTTGTCCTAATAAAGAATAAATCCTGCTCAGCCTTAAAGAAAAATGAAGTCCTGATGCACACCATAACGTGGATGAACCTTGAAAATACCATGCTGAGCAAATAAGTCAGTCGTAAAAGGACAAATATTGTTACGATCTCACTTACATGAAACAAGAACTATATAGAAACCAAAGATTACTAGTGGTTAGCAGGGGTGGGACAGGAAGAGGAGAGGGGGAGCTCCTGCGTAGGGGGCGCTGAGTTAACGTTCATTGGTGCAATGATTTAGAAAAGAACAGTAAGAGTGGTTGCACAACTTGAAGAATGTGGTCGACATCACTGAGCTGTGCGCGTAGGAGCTGTGGAGACAGTGTATGTTAGTCGTGGGTATTTTCACCACAATAAAAAAAGAATTCTTTTTAAAGAATAAATCCTAGAACTGGAGCACAGGAAGTTATCCACGGCTCCAGATTTCTGAGGACCCTCAGAGAGAGCCATAATGATAAGTGATTTGGAACTAATGAAGATGAAAACACTTGGCAAGTTGTACTGGGTTGAACAGTGTCCCCCCAAAAATCGTATCCAGAAACTGTTTTGTTCTGTAAGCCTTCATCTAAAGCGAGAATAGGAGCACCCTTGGAAGAGCGTACCCTTGGAAGAGCGTAGTCGACGTCACTGAACCGTGCATGTAGAAATTTTTGAAATGGTGTATCTTTGGCTATGTGTATTTTCACCAAAAAAAAAAAGGTCGAGAAGGGAGAGGGTTGACATGTCGTGGGGTTGTTAACTAAGTCATAAAACAATATGTGTACTACTGTTTCATGAGAAACTATTTGTTCTGTAAGCCTTCACCTGAAGTAAAATAAAAAATTTAAAAAAAATCATATCCACCCAGAACCTCAGAATGTGACCTTATTTGAAAATAGGACCTTTGCAGGAGTAATTAACAACAACAACAGAAAAACCCCAAACCCATTGCCATGGAGTTAATTCCAATTCATAGCAACCCTGTAGGACAGAGTAGAACTGCCCCATAGGGTTTCCAAGGAGCAGCTGGTGGATTAGAACTGCCGACCTTTTGGTTAGCAGCCGAGCTCTTAACCACTGCGCCACCAGGGCTCTTCTTAACCACTAGTAAAATGAGGTCATACTGGATTAGTGTGGGTCCTAATCCAATGACTGGGGTCCTTCAAAGAAGAGACACCCAGACACACAGAGAATGCCTTGTGAAGACAGAGGCAGAGACTGGCATAATCCATCTCCAAGCCAAGGACTGCCAGCAACACCAGAAGCTACCAGAAAGGCATGCACCAGATCCTCCCCTAGAGCCTTCAGCGAGAGCACGGCCCTGCCGACACCTTGATTTTGGACGTCTAGCCTCCAGAGCTGTGAGAGAATACGTTTCTGTTGAAGTCATCTAGTGTGTGGTACTTTGCTGCAGTAGCCACAGGAACTGAATGCAGCTGTGAAAGACCCCGTTGTTCATCCTGGCTAGTTAACACCCTCTTCTTAGTGCTTAAAATGGGAAGAAAGAAGAGGCAGGAGGTTACCCTAGACCATTGTACGGGAACCTGACGTCATTCTCTTCCCAGCCAGGGGCTTTCCTGAAAGATTGGCCAAGCATGCTGACTCACAGCCCTGCTACCTGAGTTCTCTAGTTCAGACAACACGTAAGCCAACCCACTTCCTTGACAAACAAAAGAAAAAAACAAGTCTGCTTATGCAACAGAGACTCAGTGTAATGTTCTGTCCTGAGTCAAGGTCATGTTTTTCTCCTAGCTGAATCTTTTCTCCAGTGGTTGTGGTTGCCCCAGATTACAGGGGCAGACCACACACACACACACACACACACACACACACACACACACACACACACACACACACACACACACACACACACACACACACACACACACACCCCTCGTGCCTGTACCACAGCCTGACCCAAACCACATGTGTTTGGACCAAGCCGACACCAGACAATACCATTGTTGCCACCGCAGTCAGAATTCTTAAACAGCCACTCATGGACTCATTAATGGGCTGGTCCTTTATGAGCCAGAATGTTCCTTAGAAGTGAGGATGGCGAAACTTCTCAGGTACTTTGGACGTGTTATCAGGAAGGGCTAGTCCCTGGAGAAGGATGCTTGGTCAAGTGGAGGATCAGTGAAAAAGAGGAAGACCCTCGAGATGGACTGACACAGTGGCTGCAACAAAGGGCTCAAGCATAACAATGACTGTGAGGACAGTGCAGGACCAGGCAGTGTTTCATTCTGTTGTACACGGGGTCACTGTGAGTCAGAACCGACTCGACGGCACTTAACAACAACTTTCTGACCTACAGAGATAAATGAGAAGATTTACTGCCCTTGGCTTGTGACTAAAATATACCAAGAAAATTAAATCTATGGGGACAATGTCTGTGAGCAGGAAAAACTTTACATTGGGCTGTTCAATACTGCAAAAACAGGAAATGCTGGGCAGCCTCAACCTGCTCCGTATCTGCCTTCTGCCTTCTGCCTGGTGCTGCCCTGCACTGGGGCTACCTCTGTGGGCTGCCCTGAACACCTGCAGTGGATGGAGCCATAATTATATTACCAGTTCCATCAAGTCGATTCCAACTGATGGCAACCCCATGTGTGTCAGAGCAGACCTGTGCTCCAGAGGGTTTTCAATAGCTGAATTTTTGAAAATAGATCACCAGATCTTTCTTCTAAGGTGCCTCTGGGTGGACTCAAACCTCCAGCCTTTCAGTTAACAGCCAAATGTGGTAACCATTTGCACCACCCCTTCTGTACCCATAAGGAGCCCTGGTGGCGTGGTGGTTAAAGCAATCTACTGCTAACCGAAAGGTCGGTGGTTTGAAACCACCAGCAGCTCCACGGGAGAAAGATGTGGCAGTTGGCTTCCATAGAGATTTACGGCCTTGGAAACCCTATGGGGTCGCTATAAGTCAGAATCGACTCGGTGGCAGTGGGTTTCTGTACCTACGGCTAGAACTTTTACGGCATCCTTATTCCCCATGTGGGAATTTAAGCACTTTCACATTTATTCTCTCTCATTCATTCTAAAATACAGAATTTATGGCAAAGATTCTACACCCCTCATTCATTTCCTCCCTCCCTCCCATGTCCCTCTCCTGCTGTCTTTGTCAGAGGACAGTCTGCCTGAACTTCTACCTTGCACTCAAGTTCTTACTACATGAGTCAACCTGCCCCCCTCTACTGTGCGCTTAGATGTGCTGGAAGAGACATCTGAGAAACACATCCTCAGGCGCTCCGAGAACAGAGAAATCGGGTGCCTGCAACGGGAGACCAAAGCTTCACACTATATTTGAATCTGATCTGCCACAGGAATTTTTTTTTTTTTTTTTAATTATTGAGATGAAATTCACATAACATAAAATTAACCACTTTAAAGTTAAATTACGTTTTAATTAAAGTACAGTTCAGTGGTTTCTAATACATTCCAGGTGGTTCAGTAGAATTTTTACCTTCTATGCAGGAGACCCGGGTTTGATTCCCAGCCGCTGCACCTCAAGTACAGCTACCACCCGTCTGTCAGTGGAGGCTTGCATGTTGCTAGGATGCTGAACAGGTTTCAGCGGAGCTTCCAGACTAAGATAGACTAGGAAGAAAGGCCTGGCAATCTACTTCTGAAAATCAGCCAATGAAAACCCTATGAACCACCATGGTCCGATCTGCAACCCATCCTGGGGCTGGTGCAGGACCAGGCAGTATTTCACTCCGTTGTATACGGGGTCGCCGTGAGTCAGGAGCCAGCTCCATGGCAGCTAACAACAACAACAACACATCAGCAAGGTTGTGCCACCACCCTGTATGTCAAATTCCAGACCCTTTTCATCACCCCAAAAGGAAAGTCTGTTTCCATGAAGCAGTCACCCCCGTTCTCCCCTCGCCTCAGCCCCTGGCAACCAGCAGTCTGCTTTTTGTCTCTATGAATTTACCTCTTCTGGAGAGTTTATGAAAATGGGATCATACAATCTGTAGCCTTTTGTGTCTGACTTCTTTCACTTAGTATGGTTTCCAGGTTCATCTGCCTCGTAGCGTGTTTCAAGAGTTCATTTCTCTTTATGGCCGAATAGTATTCCATTCTGTGTATGTACTCCATTTTGTTTATCCGTTCATCCATGGACGGACATTTGGGCTGTTTCAGGCAACATTCTTCTGAGCAGGCCTGTAAAGATAAAGCTGAGACTAGAATCTACGCTTTCTGACTAACCAAAGCACCTCCACTGTCATGCTGAATTGAAATAATGCCAAACCGGCAAGGTGACGGCACAGGTTGCCCTGCGGGTATCACAAGTGTGTTTGCTGACAATGTATTTTGCAAGTTCACCTTCCTAGAACAACCAGCCTTTACAAGTATGTGTCGGCGAATGAATCACTTTTCTCCAGAAAGTCTTGATTATTTTTCTTCGTAATCATTAGTAAATATAAACAGAAGATTTATAATAGAGACAACACGGAAGACAGCGTGCATGGTGTCAGCTAGGGAGACGCTTGCCCCATCTGGCTAATCGTGTTTCAGTGCCTGAGACTATTATAAACTAGCCTTCTCTTCATACGTGTTTCTCTTATATCTTGCTCTTCAACACAGCAATTGAATGCCACAGTGTTTCCTTTTTTTCTTTTTTCTTCTATTGTGCTTTAGGTGTAAGTTTGCAGAGCAAATTAGTTTCTCATTAAATAATTATATACAAATTGTTTTGTAACGTTCGTTGCCACCCCCTGCAATGTGTCAACACTCTCCCCTTCTCTGCTCCGGATTCCCTGTGTCCCTTGTCCAGTCTTCCTGTCCCTTCCTGCCTTCTCGTCTTTGCTTTTGGGTTGGTGTGCCCATCTAGTCTCGTATACATGATTGCACTACGAAGCATGTTCCTCACCTGTCACTGTTTAGTATATGAAATTGTAGCATGTTTCAAGGTTAAGGTCTATCAGAGACAGTTTCTGCTTCCCCATGGGGCATCGTATCAGGAAATGGTCACTGAGTTGTTGTGGGATCAGGATCATCTCTGCTTCGGACTCTGGGTGAGCTTTTTGTTTCTCCCCTCCTCCTTGCCAGCACCTCCTCCTCCTCTCCAGCACCCCCTGCTCCGCGCTGGTTTGCTCCTACCTGCCTGCTCATCCTCTCTGGGTCTCCATGTACTTGGTGAAGCTTTGGGCGGGCCGCACCCCTGCCAGGGCCTCTCCCCTGAGGGCTTCTGTTTCCCTGGCGCCCCACTCTGGCATGGCTTTTTCCACTTCCCAGAAACTCTGCAGCCCTTGAACTCCCACGTGCACCTCAGAGAGTCTTGTTCTTTATTCCGGCCCTTGTGATGCCAAGTGCACCGGTGGGGAGGGAGAGAAGGGAGCGTTTCCTTCAAAGGGTATGGCTCCATACGTGGGAAGAATGTCTGGAAAGATTCCAAACCTCACAACTGTCGACAGAAACGGCAATGTATTTGCAATATGTAAAAACCCGTTGCCATCGAGCCGATGCTGACTCATAGCAACCCTATAGGACAGAGTAGGACTGCCCCATAGGGTTTCCAAGAAGCAGCTGGTGGATTCCAACTGCCGACCTTTTGGTGAGCAGCCAGCTGTCAACCCCTGTGCAATATACAGAGATACGTTAACTAAGTGTCACATCTGAAAAGAGTCGGTGACTATTCTACCACCAGGTGCCTTGGCTTCCCAGGGCGGCCCTAATAAAGGGCTGCCACGACCACCCGGGCGCCTCACAACAGAAGAAGTTTATCTTCTCTCACAGTTCTGGAGGCCAGAAGTCAGCAAGCCTCTAGGGAACGTTCCTTCCTGGCCTTTTCCAGCTCCTGGGAGCACCAGGCATTCCTTAGCTCGGGCAGCATCACCCCAATCTCTGCTTCTCACTTCACATGGCCGGCTTCCCCCTGTGACTGTGTCTGTGCGTCCAAATTGCCCTCTTCTTACAAGGACACCCGTCACATTGGATGAGGGCTCACCCTAACCCAGTATGCCCTCATCTTAAATCATTACACCTGCAAACACTTTATTTCCAAGTAAGACCCATTCACAGGCTCCAGGTATTCCTGAACTGGGTGGGGGACAGCCCCGGACCCTAGGTAGGAGAACTGCTACGGTGGAGGAGGATAGCCTGAGGACAGCTGTGTAAGTAGAAAACCCTAGATCTCTTACCATCACTAATAAACTTCGGCAGTCTGCTAGCTATAATACATTGTTGTTATAGTTAGGTGCTGTCGAGTCAGTTCTGACTCCTAGCGACCCCAGGTGACAGAGGAAAACTGCCCCATTGGATTGTCTTGGCTGTAATCTTTACAGGAGCAGATTACCAGGTCTTTCTCCCCAGGAGCCGCTGGGTAGGTTCAAACTGCTGACCTTTAACAGGAGAGCACTTAACTGCGCCACCAGGGCTCCTTAGATACCATACGATGATGTGGACGACTGTACATACTGTATTAGAAGATCACAGGAAAGTAACTGAGAATGCAGGAGATATGATCCTCTGAGCTAGACTGAGAAGAACATCAAAAGCCCTTAAAGCAGTGGTTCTCAAAGTATGCTCCCTGGACCAATAGCATCCCAGCACCTGAAAGCTTGTTAGAAACCCAAACTCTCTGGCCCCACCCAGACCTACTGAATCAGAAACTCGGGGGGTACGGGTGGGGGTGGGGCCCAGCTATTGATTTTAACAAGAACTCCAGCGATTCTGATGCCCATTCATTTTGAGAACCCAACCAACCCACTGCTGTTGAGTCGTTTCTGACTCTAGCGACCCCGCAGGGTTTCCAAAGCTATAGATCTCTGCGGAAGCAGACTGCCACATCTTTCTCCCACGAAGACGCCGGTGGTTTCAAATCACTGACCTTTCAATTAGCGGTTGAGCACCTTAACCACTGCACCACCAGGGCTTCTTAAAGTTTGAAAACTACGGCTTCAAAGGATGAACAATTTGTTAATTGAGTACAAAATTTGCAGGTTTCTGGAAAAACCTATTATTGCAGATTAGCCCTGGTGGTGCAGTGGTTAAGCACTTGGCTGCTAACTGAAAGCTCAGCGGTTTGAACCCGCCAGCCGCTCCACGGGAGAAAGATGTGGCAGTCTGCTCCCGTAAGAAAACCCTATGGGGCAGTTCTCCTCTGTCCTAGAGGGTCGCCGTGAGTGGGAATGCACTCGACGGCAGTGGGTTTTTGGTTTGCTGTTGTTGCAACTCTGTCTGCAGCAGTGAAAAGGTGCCCTATTATGGTGGACATGAAAGGAGGTGAAAACCCCACAGCAGCGGAAGAGATTCTTCACCACAGCTGGGAGCTGCGTTCCCACTGGTCTTGCAGGTTTGTGTTCACTGTGGTTTAACAGTCCTGGAGAGGACTCTGCCATGAGCAGGAGGGGACAAATCACAGGAAAGCACGGGGCGAAAATTTACCCCTCATCACCAGAGTCTCTTAATGGCCTTCCTGAAGGAGCAGAGTGGGGCTCTTGGTATAAGGGGCTAAGGGAAGGAGTGGCAGTTTTTGGCCCATATTATGATCTATCTCAATTGAAGGAGGAGATTCTGAAAGAAGGGTTGTCATTTTTCTGGGTGATTCAGGGGCAGCAGGAGCCCCTGGGTGGTGTAAATGGTGAATGTGCCGAAAGGTTGGCAGTTCAAGTCCACCCAGAGGCACCTTGGAAGAAAGGCCTGGCGATCTACTCCTGAAAAATCAGCCATTGAAAACCCTATGGAGCACAGTTCTACTCTGACACGCAGAGGGTCACCATGAGTGGGCATCGACTCCATGGCAACTGGTTTTCAGGGACAGCTGCCGAGTAGAGAGGAGATGATACAGGGAAGGGAAGACATCCAATAAACCAGTTTTCAAAGTGGGTGGGTAAAGCTTAATCCTGTGGAAAAGCTCTGAGAAATGGTGTAAAATGTGCTTCAGAATTATCATGGCCAAGGGGTGAGTGGCCTGGAGTATTTGTATCCCTATAGCCATCAGTCAGGAGCCCTGGTGCCATAGTGGTTAAGAGCTTGGCTGCTAACCAAAAGGTCAGCGATTCAAATTCACCAGCCACTCCTTAGAAACCTATGGGGCAATCAACTCTGGGGCAACGGGTTTGGTTTCTTTGGTTTTAGCCATCAGTCATTGGTTAAGGGCTAGCCCCAGGGGAACATTACTTACCAAGCACATCCAGCTTGCACCCAACAAAGATGCCGGTGCTTGCCCTTAGAAGATGCAGGCTGGTGCGCATGTGGAAAAGGCTGCACAGGTCCCAGCTCACTATTATTTACTCCCCATTGCTGACCCCCACATTGCCTCATGATCTTGTTTTTCCCTCCAGTTCCAGTCTCTACAAAAGGTTTCAGATTAACTGATGTTCCTCCCTGGAGGGTGGAAAACAAGTATAATGATCCAGGAATGACAAACCGAACAAAGCACCCATCTCGGGACAAGAATACCAGGATGTCGCCAGATAACCCCTAAGAAAAGATTAACTCATCTGAGACGCGACCACCTCAAGGGGGAACTAACAGAAACTTCTAAGACCCATAATCCTGTCCCTATAAAAGCCTTCAGCCGATCTCCAGTTGGGGAGATGGGTTTTTTGGAGGAATCTATTCCCCTGTCTCCTATATATCAATATATGATAAAGCTCTTGCTGCTTACCTCACTATTGCAGCAGGCGGCTCCAATCCACGTTATTGCAGTAACACATGGACTTGTAAAGGGGATCCAAACGTCAGGGATGGAGCACTAACGCATCAGTACAAGCAAGGGCAGACCACAATGTCTGGTCCAGGTGCTGGGACTGGTGGGAATGAGGGCTCAGTCTCTGCTTAGTAGGGTGCCATATTTCGGTTTATTCCTGAAGCAGCAAAGAAGCTTTGCAAATGACCAAAATGAAATAAGACTCAGGTGAGTAAATGATGATCTCCATTACCTTTCTCCTGACTCACAAGGGCACACCCAAAATTCTGTGGTCTTAGCAGTTGAGCTCAGCTGTCAGAGAGCTTCCTACTGTGGGCTCACAGTCTTTTATTACCTCCAACCCAGAAAACAACTTATACTAGTAAGTAAGACATCGGTTATGACACTTAAGAATCATTTTAGGTGCTCTTTGAAAGCAAAAACTAAAAACAAAACACCCAAAAATTTAAAAAAAAAACAAAACGAAAATCTTTGACCTGCATGTGACGTAAATAGGTTATCTTCAAATCAAAAGCATGGATTTTTTCCCCCTTCAGCTTTATTCTTTGGGTGTTTCTTATGCATGCTTTCTGCACCCCTTAAAATATATAGGATAAGAGTTCAGTCTAACTCCCCCGTTGAGGTTGCCATCTCTCCTATATGCCCCATTCTCATCACATATTTAATTGCTTGTTGAGGTCTGTCTTTCGCAGTAGAATTCATGAGGGCAGGTACCGTGTCTACCTTGTTCATTCTTGTATTCTCCTTGTCTAGCACATCATAGTATCTCAAATACATATTTGGTGAATAAGATGCACTCCAGTGAAAGGACATTTGGGTGGAATGACTGCTGCATTATTTTATGTTTCCAGGATTTCTTTTTTCTACCTTTTGATAGACTATATGAAGAAAGCTCACTTTAAAAAAAAAACTAAGGCCATTGCTTGCATCTCAGGAGGTGCTCTACATAACTTAAGCAACCCACAGTAAAACCAAAAAAACCAAACCAGTTGCTGTCGAGTCGATTCCGACTCGTAGTGACCCTGTAGGGCAGAGTAGAACTGTCCCATAGGGTTTCCAAGGAGCGGCTGGTGGATTCAAACTGCCAACCTTTCGTTTAGCAGAAAAGGACGTCCAAAAACCGATGGGTTAATTAAGTCTGTCAGCAGATTTATAGTGCCAATAAGTTTCCTACACTCCTCCCTCCCTCCTGCCTCACCCCTTCCTGAGGCAGCTCAGCATTTACCCTTAGGCAAAAAAAAAAAAGCCAGAGATTTGTTATTTTTAAATTATGGCTTAATTACCCTGGATAATTGGGCTGTTCAGTGCACAAGAGTAATGGTTCCCTCATTCTGGCGGTTGCTGCCTCTCAACC
Organism: Dugong dugon; assembly: GCA_030035585.1. Taxonomy (NCBI): domain Eukaryota; kingdom Metazoa; phylum Chordata; class Mammalia; order Sirenia; family Dugongidae; genus Dugong; species Dugong dugon. The sequence continues at coordinate 3,115,706 of CM057473.1, read as the reverse complement.
TTGTAATTACTGGCTTTCTGCTTATCTACCCTACAGGGAAACTTCCAAAGGCAAGTTCTGCCCCCCCCACACAGCTCTCAATCTGCCTTCATTGTCTTGGAAGAGACTCTATGTAAACTAGCTACCTGGAAAAATCACCAGACTCCCCTTTTTTAATATAATAGACAGCCAAAGATTATCAGACAATGAGAAAAACTAGCAGCATAAAAGAGAAAGACGAAGATAAATAAACAGGACAAATTGACTCTTGAAGAAATAGAATATTGGGACAGAAGAGAATGTCGTAAAAACCCCAATCCTAAGAGATTTGAGATGTTATTGCATCCATGAAACAAGAACAGGATGCTATGAAAAAGGAACAGTCAGCATAAGAAAGTGCTTTTGAAAACAAAACACATAATTGCAGAAATAAAAATTTCATTAGAAGTCAAGTAAATCTCTCAGAACCAGGGGCAAAAGTACAAAGTGATTAAAAACTAGAGAGAATAGATTAAGAGACATATTAGGATGAATCTAGGAGGTACAACTTTTTACTCTTAAGGGTTTAAGGGACAACAGAGAAAGTATCTCAAAAAATAATATAAGGATGGGACTTCTGTTTCTGGCCTTGACAAAGTAGTAAGGACTAGATTTACTCTCTGCCTTAAACTATTAAAAGACAAAATATATTCAACATATATTTTGAGATATTAGACACTTAAGTATATTTTTGTCCAGGTAGTGCATGATGGTGATCCCTGAGAGAAGGGAAACAAATGAGATGAGCTCTGCAATTGCTCAAACTAAATTCTTGGGGACAATTTCCAGCTTGCAGCTTTTGGGGGGGGGGGCAGGGCTTTGTGGGTTGAGGAGACAGAGCCCAAGAAGGCCAAAGGCAGCCAGATTTCACAGGGCAGAGCACCAGAGGGGAAACAGCTTCCTAGACAGAGAAAGCTCTAGAGATTTGCAGAGGATCTCTCTCAAGTATTTGGCTATCTACTGACCAGTGCAGGTAGAATGAGTAAACTGCTTGAGTCCAGGGAAAGAACTACCCCAAAAAGCAAAGGGATCAATCTCTGAAGTTCACCAGCTGTAGTGGAAAACCTCATAGTTTATGGGTTATCAGGTAGAGTACTAAGAAGGATATTGCCTCAATTAAAAAAAACAAAAAACAAAAAACGGTTGCTGTCAAGTCAATTCTGACTCATAGAGACTCCATGTGGTACAGAATAGAATTGCTCCATAGGGTTTTCTTGGCTGTAATCTTTATGGAAGCAGATTGACAGGCTTTTCTTCCACAGCACTGCTGGGTGGGTTAGTAGTCAAGCACAAACCATTTGCACCACCCAGGAACCTCTATTGCCACAACAGTGGTGAAAAATTAGCCCTACATGAAGTACATCTCTGGTCCCATCTAACAAAGCTTAAAAGCAAGCTTCGAAAGAATCAAAATGTTTCCAAGTAACTTAACTGCATCCCAGAATAAAACTCAAGCATGTTTATAGGAATATAAAAATATCCAGCATCCAACAACATAAAATTTACAATGTCTAGCACCCAGTCAAGGAGCCTTGGTGACACAGTGGTTAAACACTCAGCTGCTAACTGAAAGGTCAGAGGTTCAAACCCATCAGCAGCTCTGTGAGAAAAGACCTGGTGATCTGCTCCTGTAAAGATTACAGCCTAGGAAACCCTATGGGGAATGCTCTACTTTGTCCTATAGCACACAACAACAACAACAGCACCCAATCAAAAATCACCAGGCAGGAAAATATGACCCATAACAAGAAAAACATATAAATACAAATAGTAGATAGAATTAGTAGATTAGGACATTAAAACATTATAAAAACCATATTTCATATGTTCAAGAAGATAGAAGAAAGCCTGAGTGTGTTAAAGAGAGTCATTAAAGATATTTTTAAAAGGCTCAAATCAAATTTCTAGAGGTAAAGATACAATATCTGAGATTAAAAATACAACAACAACACCATGAATTAGGATCAGCAGCAGGTTAGACACTGCAAAAGAAAATGTCAGTAAACTTTAAGGCATATCAATAGAAACCATCAAAAATGAAAGAAAGGAAAAAAAGACTGGAAAAAAATGAACAGAACATCAGTGATCTATGGACAACTTCCAGCAGCCCAATACATGTGCATTTGGATGGAGAAGAAAGAGAGAGTAAGAAAGAAAAAGAAGTTCCATGAACCCCAAGCTCAAAAATAATACAAGAAAATGTCCTTCAACTGAAGGAGACACAAGTGTTTAAAATGGAAGGGAGCCATCGAATGGGGAGCAGAATAACTGGGAATGAAAGTGCCTTCCCCTTTCCAGTATGCTGGTGGATGTAAATTCTGGATATCAGGAGAGTGATGTAGGCTGAAGACAGCTTTGGGAGTCATCAGCATAAGTGACAGTCAATGCACTCTTAAAAAGGGGAGGAAACCACTAAGGGAGATCATTTAAGATGAGAAGAGAGGGGGGGCTAGGATAAAGCAATGAGAGACATCAATATTTAAGATACAGACAGTGGAATGAGTCTACAACGAAGATTGAGAAAACTGTCTAGAGAGACAAAAGGAATAGCAAATTAGTGTGGAATCATTGAGACTGAGAAGAAGGGAACAGGCAACGATAGGTGCTAAGTGTCATTGTGAAATCAAGTAAAGATAAAAAGTCTAATGGGTTCGAATACTAGAAATTAGGTGGTGATCTTGGAGAGAATAGCTTAAACACAATAGGAGGGACAGAAATCCAGACTTAGCTGGGTGAGGAATAAATGGACAAAGATAAGTGTGGATACTCATGGCCGTTGAGCCAATTCCTACTCTTAGTGACCCTATAGGACAGAGTAGAACTGCCCCATAGGGTTTACAAAGAGCGGCTGGTGGATTCGAACTGTCGACCTCTTGGTTAGCAGCTGAGCTCTTAACCACTGCACCACCAGGGCTCCTAAGTGTGGATAAATATAGCTAAATTTGGCTATGAAAGGTAGCAGCTGGAGGGAGAGGGGTCAAGGATATGCTTATTTAAGATAAAAGAGACTTGAGAAGGTTTAACTCTTGATGAAAAGGAGCCAATGAATTCTTAAGAGAGTGGAAAAATAATCAACAGAAAACCACCCCTACAGCGGGGTTGATTACAGACCAGATGGTTAGATTATCCTTTGACTGAAAGAAAGACGTTTTCTTAATAATAGAAGGAAAGAGAATAGATGTGGGTGCAGGTGGGTTTGAGGTTTTGGTGGTGGGCAGCTGAAATCTGATCTGTTGATTGCTTCTGTTTTCCAAGAAAGTAGGGGTTGGGTGGTAGAACATCTGTTGAAAATGGGAAGTGGTAGGGAAAAGATTTGGAGAGTGCAGATGTTCTTAAATTTCAGCCTAGTAGAGGTTAAAGACTATGCAATTATGATCTTTGGAGCTATGTGATGCTTCAGATTTTTTCTAGTGGAACTAGATCTTTTCTTCCTGTAAAAATTACAGCCCTTCTAAAGTAGAAAAAATAATAGCCACAATGGTCAGGGAAAAAAAAAAAAGCCAGTATTTATTAAATAGCATGGGCCAGACACTGGACTAAGCCCCTTACATGCTCTAATCACACCACTACGCTCATCACACAGGAAGCATCAAAAGAACACGGAAGGAATACACAGAGTCACTGTACCAAAAAGAATTGGTTGATGTTCATCCATTTCAGAAGGTAGCATATGATCAGGAACCGATGGTTCTGAAGGAAGATGTCCAAGCTGCACCGAAGGCATTGGCGAAAAACAAGGCTCCAGGAATTGACAGAATATCGACGGAAATATTTCAACAAATGGATGCAGTGCTGGAAGTGCTTACTCGCCTATGCCAAGAAATTTGGAAGACAGCTACCTGGCCAACCGACTGGAAGAGATCCATATTTATGCCTATCCCCAAGAAAGGTGATCCAACCAAATGTGGAAATTATTGAACAATATCATTAGTGTAATACGCAAGTGAAATTTTGCTGAAGATCATCAAAAGCTGCTGCAGCAGTACATCAACAGGGAACTGCCAGAAATTCAAGCCAGATTCAGAAGAGGACATGGAACAGGGGATATCATCGCTGATGGACCCTGGCTGAAAGCACAGAATACCAGAAAGATGTTTATCTGTGTTTTATTGACTATGCAAAGGCATTCTACTGTGTGGATCATAACAAATTATGGGTAACATTGCAAAGACTGGGAATTCCAGAACACCTGTGCTCATGAGGAACCTCTGCATAGCTCAAGAGGCAGTCATACGAACAGAACAAGGGGATACTGAATGGTTTAAAGTCAGGAAAGATGTGTGTCAGAGTTGTATCCTTTCACCACACCTATTCAATCTGCATGCTGAGCAAATAATCTGAGAAGCTGGACTATGCGAAGAAGAACTCAGCAGAAGAATTGGTAGAAGACTTATTAACAATGTGCAACATGCAGATGACACAACCTTGCTTGCTGAAAGTGAAGAGAGCTTGAAGCACTTACTGATGAAGATCGAAGACCACAGCCTTCAGTATGGATTACACCTCAACATAAAGAAAACAAAAATCCTCACCAATAAGCAACTTCATGATAAGAGAGAAGATTGAAGTTGTCAAGGATTCATTTTACGTGGATCCACAGTCAACACCCATGGAAGCAGCAGTCAAGAAATCAAACGACACATTGCATCGGGCAAATCTGCTGCAAAAGACCTTTTTAAAGTGTTGAAAAGCAAAGACGTCGCCCTGAAGACTAAGGTGAGCCTGACCCAAGCCATGGTGTTTTCAATCACCTCACATGCAGGTGAAAGCTGGACAATGAATAAGAAAGACCAAAGAATTGATGCCTTTGAATTACAGTGTTGGCGATGGATATTGAATATACCATGGACTGCCAAAAGAATGAACAAATCTGTCTTGGAAGAAGTACAGCCGGTATGCTTCTTAGAAGGGAGGATGGCGAGACTTTGTCTCAAGCACTTCGGACATGTTATCAGGAGGGATCAGTTCCTGGAGAAGGACAACATGCTTGGTAAAGCAGAGGGTCAGCAAAAAAGAGGAAGACCCTCAGTGGGATGGATTGACACAGCGGCTGCAACAATGGGCTTAAACATAGCAACAATTGTGAGGATGGCGTAGGACCAGCCAGTGTTCCGTTCTGTTGTACGTTGGGTCGCTATGAGTCAGAACTGACTTGACAGCACCTAACAACAACAGCAACAACAACCTCCTCCTTGCTGTAATGTGGGACAGTGCTCAAAGAGTACTTCCAGCCAAGGAAGCTCACTCAGCCTTTGGTGTCCAGAGTTTTTACTCAAGCTCGATCACATACTGCCCCCATGACCGACCTTTAGTCTTGAGCCCCTGTTGGAGGTCAGACTAAAGCCTTTAGTTTCCAGTTTCTCTGGAGATAGGAACTGATATGACATGGCTCAAAGTCTCCATTATAAACCACACTGTTAAGACTATCTGGTAGCAAAAGCCCCCAGGCAAACAAAGACGCCCATTTCAGGCAAGACATTCCAGGGGCCTAGAGATCGCCTGTCAGTAGCAGAGGGCAGAGGCCAGACCTCTGAGGTAAGGTTAATTTTTCACTATGCAGGTCTCCATGAGGAAGCAGAATGAGATAGATGGACTTGCCCAAGGTCCCACAGTGATGGAAGTGGGATTGGTCAAGCCAACTTTAGGACTCACACTGTTAACCAGCAGGCCCAGTGTTCTGTTTCTGAGGTACTTCGCTGACAGCTGGGTAAGGCCACCGCTCTCCTCCACAACATCACTTCAAAACAGACACCTTTCTTTCCCTGTACACAGTCAGCATGCCGCCACGTCTCACTCTCCCCTCAAGCTACACTGAACACAGACCTTCAAATATGCTGATCTTGTTGCTTGGGGCAGGAGCCCTGGGGGTGCAGTGGTTAAAGCACTGGGCTGCTAACAGAATGTTCTGCAGTTCGAACCCACCAGCCACTCCTCGGAAGAAAGATGTGGCAGTCTGCTTCTGTAAAGATTTACAGCCTTGGAAACCCTATGGGACAGTTCCACTCTGTCCTGTGGGGTCGCTGTAAGTCAGAATCAACTTGATGGCAGTGGGTTTGATTTTGGTTGCTTGGAGCAAGGATCCCTGGTGGCGCAGTGGTTAAGCGCTCAGCTGCTAACCGAAAGATCAGTGGTTCGAACCCACCAGGTGCTTCTTGGGAGAAAGATGTAGCAGTCCGCTTCTGTAAAGATTACAGCCTTGGAAGCCCTATGGGGCAGTTCTACCCTGTCCTATAGGGAGTTGGAATCAATTCAACGGCAGTGGGTTTTGCTTGGGACATGGCTCCCCCCGTCCTTTGCCTAGCTACCCCCTACTGACACTCTAGGCCTCCACAGAAGCGCCTCTTACTCCAGGTCACTTGTCGCCATCCATACCCTTTACTACTGAACTAGCTGAGTGTTCCTGTTGTTTGGTGTATTGGTTTTATTTGTTTATTTGCCTGCCTGCTGGGGTGAGGAAAGCAGTAAAGTGACAAAGCACCAAGGAGAAAAGTGAGTCTGGAGATTCTGGGGCAGGGCTGCTCGGATTCCTCCGTGCACATCCTGGAGCTGGTGTTTGTACAGCCTCAAAGTCTGCATTGCTCGGCTACTGCCTCTGAGCTCTCCTCCACCAACCTCTCTGCCCAGAAAGGTAAATGCACTCTTCTGGAAGGTTCTAGAACAGCGGTTTCCAAACTAGGGTGTACCCAGCCTGGGATTTGTTTTGAAATAAATGGTCCACTGGGGTGCAATGAAACTCTATTTGCATTTTAAAACAAGAAATAAGTTAAGCTTTACTAATATTTGACATGGTCCATGAATATACCATGGACTGCCAAAAGAACGAACAAATTTGTCTTGGAAGAAGTACAACCAGAATGCTCTTTAGAAGCGAGGATGGCAAGACTATGTCTCACATACTTTGGACATGTTATGAGGAGGGACCAGTCCCCGGAGAAGGACGTCATGTTTGGTAAAGTGGAAGGTCAGTGAAAAAGAGGAAGACCTTCAATGAGATGGATTGACACAGTGGCTGCAACAATGGGCTCAAGCATAACAGCCATCGTGAGGATGGCGCAGGACTGGGTAGTGTTTCATTTTGTTTTACACGGGGTCGCTGTGAGTCAGAACTGACTCGAAGGCACCTGACAGCAACACCAACAACATATGACATATGGTCTATACTTAGTACCTTCGCTCAGTGAAACATCAGAGGAGCACACGTCATAGGCAGTGAGGTCTGACTTACCTGAGAGCAGAGGGGAGTCCCACAGGTAGAAATGCAGAGTGATGTTTCTCCTCGCTCCCGTTCAGAGTTCGTGACTATGTCCAGCAGTTTACGTGGCCCGATCAAGGGTGTGTACAGATCACGTTATCTAGTTTTAATATCTAGATAATGGATGTAACAAGATAGCTGCAAATTGTGGGGATGCACGCCATTAACATCGGGATGTATAAAGGCCTCCATGCTGCACGCCATGTTGAGACTCCTCACGACTTGCTTTTCCAAACCCGTTACTGATTGGCTTGTTTACCTGAATCCCTCCTCCCTTGCCCGAAACTTATTGTTATTCACCCAATGCCCATCGTTCTGTTATTTGCTTCACTGTTTGCTGTATTGACTATAAAATAAACTCCTGGGACTGAAGCGGGGTTCGACTCCTCAGAGTGACCCTCCTGGCCCCACTTCTCTGTAACAGTTGTGGAATTGGTTATCGTCTCCGCCGCCCCGACGAACTGTCACCACTGCAACAGCAAATAAATTGGGAATTAAAGGTAATACCATCAAAACACAAGAGAATATGACGCCATGCAGAACTCACCCTTCTGCTATTGCTGGTCACATTACTACATAAAAACAACCATCATCTGATCAGACTGTTCAAGAAGGCAGTTGTTAGAAAAAAAACACACAAAAATGCATTTACACCTACTAACAATTCACCTTCCCCTAGATTATACTGAGCCCTGAGAGTACAAACTGTCACGGTAGGATGACGTTGTCCATAAACCAAACCTCTACAAGTTGTTTTCAAGTATATTTAAAGCCATGTGATACTCATTCACTCTGGGCCTTTAAATATTTCCCTATAACTGATGACAACGTTTAGCTGTGTCTTTGGAGGTTCTTACTCAACAGCAAAAGACAAAAAACCCCCAATGTCTTGGAGAAACACTTGTTCTTCTTGCCATAGTATAATAAGCTAAAACACGTTTGTTTGTCAGCAAATACTATTGGAAGGCATATAGAAAATACGGTCAAAGATTTGAAGAGATAAGAATTAAATTTCATGGGGGAAGTCTGCAAAGTGCCATGAAGTGCAGATGTTTCTAACTTGTCCATTTCAAAAGTGAAATACATGAGGAACTGCTTTTCTTTGTTAGCCACTAAGGAAAGAAACACACTCAACAGTAATTTACTTCTTTAATTAAAAAAAAAAAAAAATGTTTTCAGTGCCCAGATCTTAGTTTCTAAATCATATTCTCCACTAAAAGGAAGAGGGCCCCTTGGAGAAATGGTTGATTTCAGGGCTAGGGCAGGAAGAGTATGAGCCAGGAACAGCTTGTGGTAGAAGGTAAAGAAGAGCTCTAAAAATGTATGGGAGTACATGAAAAGGAACAGGAGTCAGCCTGAAGTGGCTCCCACTGGCCAAATACGGGACAATCTGAGCATTAAAATAAATAAAGATAGTGAGGAAGTATAACCAATTCAATCAAACAGGAATCTAAAAGCGCATATTGAAAAGCTGGTGATGGAGAACCGGAGGTTGAGAAGGGGAGAGTGTTGACATGTCGTGGGGTTGGCAACCAATGTCACCAAACAATATGTGTATTAATTGTTTAATGAGAAACTAATTTGCTCTGTAAACCTTCATCTAGAGCACAATTTAAAAAAAAAAAAAAAAAAAGACCTCTGAAAAAAAAAGACCAGGCTTGCTGGTCTGACAGAGACTGGAGAAACCCCAAGAGTATGGCCCCTGAATGCCCTTTTAACTCAGTACTAACACAATAAAGGTGCACATTGACAGGAAGTGGAAAGCAAGGAAAACTCTTGCGTAAAATACATCAACTAATACTTGTAGTGGGAGAAGCAGGCTTAGTGATTGCCATTTCCCAGTCATCGTGGTAAAGACTCTTTCAGGCAAGCATCATCAACAGGCGCTTATCTAGAGCGATAAGTCTGAGTAAAAGCAGGGTCTTTGCAGGATCTCTGAACGTCTCTCCACAGGCCAGTTTCTAGGGGAAACTACACTAACTGTACAGTGAATACCGTGTGATCAAAATTAACATCACCAATGAGGGACTGACAAATATCCTGTATCTCCATATAGGCTACCTCAGAACACCACATTATTTATATAGTATTCCAGCCAAGAATGTATACTCTGAATCTAATCACGAGGACACATTAGGCAAGCCCACATAGAGAAGCATTCTATAGAACTGGCCTGTATCTCTCCCCCCAAAAAATGTGTCATGAAAGACACAGAACTGCTCAGATTAAATAAATTTGGGGGGGGATATATATATATATACACACACACACACACACACACACATATCTCTGGAGCCCTGGTGGCACAGTGGTTAAGAGCTCAGCTGCTAACCCAAAGGTCAGCAGTTCAAACCCACTAGCCGCTCCTTGGAAACCCTACGGGACAGTTCTACTCTGTCCAGTAGGGTCTCTATGAGACAGAATTGACCCCAAGGCAACGGGTTTTGTAGTTTGGTTTTGGTCCCTCTGGGCCAGGTCGCCCCAAATCGAACGCTCCAGGCCTGTTTGCTGACCTCCAGCCAAGGCTCACAGCGCTCTCACAAAGGAGACGGCCTGGCCGGGCGCGCCCTCGGGCCGCCAGTAGCGGAGGTAGCGGAGTGGGAGGTATCAGCGGCCTACAGGCCTAATCAGGCGCATTAGCAACGTGCTGGGTTCCTGCGGGGCCACGGACTACAGCCGAGTGAGGCCCTCCGGGAACAAGAGAGTAGAGGGCGAGTTTGCAGGCATATCCGGAAACAGGGTCGCCACGAGAGAGCGCGGCGGCCCGGTGTTTCCCAAAGCGCGCACGCGCACGCCCTACAACCCCCGCCTGCCCCGGGCACAAACTCTCACGCTAGGCTCGCGGCGCAGGGGCGGGGCGAGCGCAGGGCGACGGCGCGTGCACGTACGGACGGCGGGTGCGCGGAGGGGCGGTGCGTGCGCGGAGGGACGGCGCGTGCGTGGAGGGGCGGTGCGTGCGCGGAGGGACGGCGGGTGCGCGGAAGCGCCGTGCGAGCGCTGGGCGACGGCGCGTGCGCGGAAAAGCGGTGCGTGCGCCGAGGCTTCGCCTCAGGTGGCGGAGGATGTGACAGGCGTGGCCGGCAGCGGCCCGCGGACTATGCTCGCCCTCCTGGGCACCACGGCCCTGGTGCTGGTCGCCGGGGCGCCCTGGGCGTTGCCCGCAGCCGCAGGTGAGAGACGAGGGGCTCTGGCGCAGGTCCGCGGTCGTTGGTAGCAGGGCGCCGGGAAGGCGGGATGGGGAGGGACCGACGTCACCTCGGGGAAACCTCTGGGTGTCGTGACGCTGTGGTTTGGGGTCCTGGGTCGCAGCGCTCAGATTGAAACTGATTCGGGCTGGAAAATCAAGCGGGAGAAGGCGGTGTTGAGGTCCCTCACGCCGCTGCCTGCGAGTCGGCGGCCCCGCTCGGGGCTCCGTGCGCGCCCACCCCGCCCCGAAGCCGGATGAGCGGGAGCCCTCGGGTCACGTTCGTGGGATTGGAAAAATCCGGCCTCTCGGGGGGCCCGTTCAGTGAAGAAGGCTTTAGCGACCAGCAGTGGTTTAAAAAGAAAAAAAAAAAAGAAGAACCGTTGCCGTGGAGTCGGTTCCGACTCATAGCGACCCTGTAGGACAGGGTAGAGCTGCCCCACACGGTTTCCAAGATGCGGTGGCGGATTCGAACTGCTGACCTTTTGGTTAGCAGCCAAGGTCTTAAGCGCTGTGCCACCAGGGCCCCTTACCAGCATTGCGCTGCCCCTGAAAGCGTTTCCTCAGTTTAGTAAACAGTTACGCTCAGTCCCAAGGGAGTAGAGTTAACGCTGCAGAGATTTCTCTGCCCGCAGGCTTCCTACTGTCTAGTACAAAACGGAAGGGAACAGCCTAAATGCAAAGATGGGGAGCCACCAGGCTGAGCCGGCATGCGTCAGGGACTGGCAGCAATTACAAGGTCGACAGGAGGGACAGGTTATTTTATAGAGGGAAGGGGCACCTCAAGGAGAAAACGGAGCTTAGCAATTGCAGGCTGGAATCCAGCAGCTGGGTGAGGCCACCTAAAAACCCACTGCGTTGAGTCCATACAGGACAGAGTGGAACTGCCCCATAGGGTTTCCAAGGCTGTAAATCTTTACAAAAGCAAACTTTCACATCTTTCTGCAGAGCAGCTGGTGGGGTCGAACCGCCAGCCTTTCTGTTAGCAGCCAAACACGTTAAACACTGTACCACCAGGGCTCCTAGAGCTACCTAGTGGGTCAAAATACTTACGAAGTTCTTGCTTAGAAAAGTGTACTTCTGTGTGGTACGTGAGAAGGCCTTGGGTGGCATCAACAGTTGAGTGCTCAGCTACTAATCGGAAGGTTGTGGCAGTTTGAACCCACCCAGGAGGCACCTCAGAAGAAAGGCCTGGCAATCTGCTTCCATACCCTTGAAAACCCTATGGAGCACAGTTCTACTCTGCACACATGGGATGGTCATGAGTTGGAATCCACTCACTGGCAACTGGTTGATTGGATGTGGTACATGATGTCCTGTTTCTCAAACGCTTCCACAGATGCTAGGGTCCCGGTGCAAACCGTGATCATTTCTTTGAAGTCTTGTTCATGAAATATTTTCATGTTTGTTTTAATACAAAAATAATTTCCCCAGAATTTTCATGTAATCTGGGTCATAGAAGAGCTGTTAAAATACAGTTCATATGTCATTAACATTTAGTGGGCTCTTTCCTGTGTGCCAGGCACTGTTCTAAGTATCCTAAGTGCATACACTCATGGAGCTCTCAGGACTGTCCTAGGCTCTGTTGTTGGGTGCCGTCCAGTTGTTTCTGACTCATAGCGACCCCGTGTACAGCAGAACGAAACACTGCCTTGTCCCGCACCATCCTCACAGCCCTTATGCTTGAGCCCATTGTTGCAGCCACTGTGTCAGTCCATCTCGTTGAGGGTCTTCCTCTTTTTTGCTGACCCTCTACTTTACCAAGCATGATGTCCTTCTCCAGGGATGGTCCCTCCTGATAACATGTCCAAAGTATGTGAGATGAAGTCTTGCCATCCCTCACTTACTAAGGAGTATGCTGGCTGTACTTCCTGCAAGACAGATTTATTCATTCTTCTGGCAGTCCATGGTATATTCAGTATTCTTCACCAACGACATAATTCAAAGGCATCAATTCTTCTTCCATCTTCCTTGTTCATTGTGCAGCTTTCGCGTGCATATGAGGCGATTGAAAATAGTGCCAGGCACTGTTGTGAATATTTTAAATGCACAAACTCTTTGTAGCTTTCAGAATAGCCTTATGTGCTGTCTTGGTCATCTAGTGCTGTTATAACAGAAATAGCACTAGTGGATGGCTTTAACAAAGAGAAGTTTATTCTCTCACAGCCCAGTAGGCTACAAGTCCAAATTGAGGGCATCAGCTCCAGGGGAATGCTTTCTCTGTGGGTTCTGGAGGAGGGTCCCTGTCATCAATCTTCCCTTGGTCTGGGAGCTTCTCTGCACGGGAACCTCACGTCCAAAGGACGCGTTCTGCTCCCTACACTGCTTTTTTGGTGGTATGAGGTTCCCAACTCTCTGCTTGCTTCCGTTTTCCTTCTATCTCTTGAGAAAGAAAAGGTGGTGCAGGCCACACCCCAGGGAAACTCCCTTTACATTGGATCAGGGACGTGACCTGGGTAAAGGTGGTGTTACAATCCCACCCTAATCCTCTTTAACATAAAATTACAATCACAAAATGGAGGACAACCACAGAATACTGGGAATCATGACCTAGCCAAAAGCGATACACACATTTTTGGGGGAACATAATTCAAACTGTGACAGGTACTGTTACCCTCATGTTACATACAGATGAGAGAGACACAAAGAGATTGATTAACTTGCGTAGGGTCCCACAGCGAGAGCCACTGGCGGGGTGAGACATTGAACCCTGGGGCTTAACCAGACTGTACTGTTTTTCAAAGGCAATTTAAACTCTTGATTATTCAACTATATGTTAAGGGCCTAGTTATCAGTTTATCTTTCAATTAACCTGTTTTCTCAAAACAATCATAATGTCATTCAAAACCAAATGAAATGTTAACCCAAATGTGATAACCTAAACTTGAGATCACAATGTTGCTCTTTCGAGTCATAAACATATTCATACTTTTTAACCTAATAAATGCAATTCTGGGACACTAGTCTAAGAAAATAATCTAAAATATGGAAGGAAATTTGTATTTATATGAATGTGTATGTTTGGATTTATGTCAGACTTGAAGAGAATGGTAAACCACTTCTTGTCATCAATATGAATGTGAAAGATTGGAAGCAACCAATCTGTCTTAGTCATCTAGTGCTGCTATAACAGAAATACCACAAGTGGATGGTTTTAACAAAGAGAAGTTTATTTCCTCAGGGTCAGAGTAGGCTAAAAGTCCAAATTCAGGGCATCAGCTCCAGGGGAATGCTTTCTCTCTCTGTCGGCCTTCTCATCAGTGTTCCCTCGGACTAGGAGCTTCTCGGTGCAGGGACCCCAGTCCAAAGGACGTGCTCTGCTCCCGGCACTGTTTTCTTGGTGGTATGAGGTCCCCAACTCTCTGCTTGCTTCCCTTTCCTTTTATCTCTTGAGAGAGAAAAGGTGGTGCAGGCCACACCCCAGGGAAACTCCCTTTACATTGGATCAGGGATGTGACCTGGGTAAAGGTGGTGTTACAGTCCCACCCTAATCCTCTTTAACATAAAATTAGAATCACAAAATGGAGGCCAACCACACAATTCTGGGAATCATGGCCCAGCCAAATTGATACACACATTTTTGGGGGACATAATTCAAATCATGACACAATCATATATATATAATTATTGGATTAAGTACCCATTTATGTTAAAAGGATAAGATATACTGTTATTAAAAGGAGGTTGCTAATATTAATAGATCAAATCTACAGCAACTAAAATCCTGTTTAATAACTATTTTCAAGTCCCTTTCCCTGTTTATTGGTCAGTTTTATTGAAGATTTATCAACTGGTCTCCCAAATAACACCAAACCAAAAACGAAACCCGATACCATGGAGTCGATTCCAATTCATAGCGACCCTGTAGGGCAGAGTAGAACCCTATAAGGTTTCCAAAGCTGTAAATTTCTACAGAAGCAGACTGCCACATCTTTCTCCTGCAGAGCAGCTGGTGGGTTTGAACCGCAGACCTTTGGGTTAGCAGTTGAGCGCTTAACCACTGCGCCACCAGGGCTCTTCCCGAATGACACCTCTAACTCCAGGGTCTGCTTTAGCAATAAAAGGATTGAATCCTGAGGAAATTCTGGCTCTACCCCCAGCACATTTCCTCTTCCTATTTCAGAGTTTAGAAGCTACTAGAATAAGAATATCCTGGACATGATTTGTCTACTCCTTTAAACCTGATCTCTGACCTTTGGCAACATTGAATCTGTAAAGTCCCAACAGATGGGATGGAGATCAAGTTTAGAAGAATGGGATAAGGGAGTGTATTCTGTTCAGGGATGAAATCTCGATGAATACAACATGAAAACAGAAAATTCAGGGTAGGAAGACTGGATGGTTCCTTCCCCAAATTTAAAAAAAAAAAAAAATTCAGGAAATGTTTTCTGCGATATCTGCCCTTTTGACCATGTATTGTAATATCCCTAACTCACACTAAAGGAAGCAGTCCCAAACCAAAAGTTCTAGACAAGGACACCTGTGGTGGAAAAGTCTGAAAGGGGATTAACATGCTTTCCCTGAGGCAGAAGTAAAGGCTAGAAATATTGTAGGAACCAGAATTAAATATAAAAGTTGGTGTTTTTTAAAATGACAGCTTACCATAGTGCCAAAAGAATGAGCAAATATGTCTTGGAAGAAGTACAGCCAGGATGCTTCTTAGAAGCAAGGATGGTGAGAATATGTTTCACATACTTTGGACATGTTACCGGGAGGGGACCAGTCCCTGGAGAAGGAAGGACATCATGCTTGGCAAAGTAGAGGGTCAGCGAAAAAGAGGAAGACCTCAACGAGATGGACTGACACAGTGGCTGCAACAACGGGCTCAAGCCTAAGAGTTGTGAGGATGGCGCAGGACCGGGCAGTGTTCATTCGTTGTACATTGGGTCGCTTTGAGTCGGAACCGACTTGACGGCACCCAACTAACTATAGTGACATATCAGTCCTTAGTGATACTTGAAGAAGTTTTTGTGAACCCCAGTATTATGTCGAGTACTCTGAAAATGCAGATTAAGTATGAAGTAATATAAACCCTGCTCTTCAAGAACTTGCAGTCTGGTTGCATGGAGATTTGTGTTTAACACAAAGAAGCAAATTGAAAATACATCTTGCAACAGCAATTTGAGAGCCTAGTAGATGTCAGATACCGTGCTGAGTATGTCTCCTTAAGTGTGAGTGATACAGATTAAATGATGCAGTGTGGGAAAGAAGAGCAAGATGAGTGCGTTCTGCAGCGTTCGAGGAAGGTTTTCTGTGAGGGTCAGACTTGAGTTGGGCCTTAGAGGATGCGACTAGTCAGGAAGAGAAGTGCCCTGCAGGTTGGAGGGGTCTCGAAGGAAAAGAGAAGGGAAGAGATCCCACTGGTGGAAGACGTGTGTTAGGAGTAGTAAGAAATAAAGTAGGCCCATGGATGCAAGAAGTGAGAAAGGTTCAGACGTAATGTGTCACCAGTCAGGACCTTGTCAGGTTCCGGAAGAGCTTGGCTGATGTGATCAGTGTTCGTACCTCTCTCTCTCTCCATTTTATGACTGTTCATTTCCTGTGAATAGCTGTCAACTTTGAAACCACATCTGTTCAGTTCTCTGTTGAAGTATACGACGTCCTCATCTCTGAGCCCAGTGGTGTGGAACTGGGTTGAGACTTTTAAACAGTGGAACCCTGTACCTTTGCAGTAGTATCACTTCAGAGACCAATGAAAAATTCTGTTTTCATTCAGAGGCGTTTTTTTTTCCCCCCAATTAAAAGACAAAACCTTTTTATAGATGAAAAAAACTCAGTCTTTTTTCCAGCTCTCTCAGATGCAGAGATAGCAATAATTAGTAGCCTCCCTGTGCTAAAAGCAATCATTCAGTTTTTTAGATTTTTTTATATACTTTGTTATGTTTAAACATATTCATTGTTTAATCAGTGATGTGAAGTGAAGAATAACTTTGTAAACGTATTTGTGCAGTGCGTATTAATTATTTTCTTGTTGCCTTTATAGGTGGAGAAGATTTAGAATCTCCTCAAAATGTAGAGGTCAGCATCATAGATGACATCTTTCTCCTGAAGTGGAACAGTAGCGAGTCTGTCGGCAACGTGACTTTTTCAGCAGATTACCAGACGTACGTGGCTCCCTATGTTGATTTGCCAAGATTAGCTGCTGGATAATTTTCCTAATTTTAACACCAGTATTTTGTTCTCAGGTTTAAGAAACATTTGATTTTTCCATAATGAAGTTATACATACTATGTAAATTAGATATAAATTTTTTAAATAATGGAAGTTCCATTATTTTAAAAAATTATGTCTGATTTACGTAATATTTATAACTTCATTTCTACAGAGTGGTTTTTTTTCCCTTGTTTTTCGTTTTTGGTGAAAATATACACAGCAAAAGATAACAATATTTCAACAATTTTTACATGTATAATTCAGTGACATGGATGACAGTTTCAAGTTGTGCAACCATTCTTGCTGTCCTTTTCTAAATTCTTTTACCACCATTAACATAAACTCACTGCCCCCTAAGCTTCTCATCTAATCTTTGGAGTTGCTGTTATCAGTTTAATTTCATAGAAATAATACTTTAAAAGAGCACAGTACCCAAGGCAGACGTGTTACTAATTAACCTAAACTGTTGTTTGGTTCAGAGAAGACTTCAGGGGACAGTTTTGGTTTAAAGTTTAAAGATTATCTCAGGGCAGTAGTTTTGAGGGTTCCTCTAGCCTCAGTGGCTCCAGAAAGTCTGGATTCCATCGGAAGTAGAGTTTTAGTCAAATTCATTGTTGTTGGGCATTGAAGCAAAAAGATTTGGGAACGAAGGTAGGAGACAGCTTCTCTATTCGCAGCCATTCCTCTGACTGTTCTGGATGCTCCAGCTTCTTTAAATAAAAAATAACAAAGAGCCAGAATCTACTCCCACACTCCTGTTGTTTCACAAGGTATTGCTGATACTACATTTTCTAGTCCATAATAACTTCTTTTACTCTGCCATTCTGGCCTTTAACATCGAATGCATTATTTCAGTGTGTTCTTACCGTTATTTTGTTCTGCCAGCTTTATAGACCATTGCCTTGCAAAATATGCCACAATTCTGGGAAGACAGTGCAGTGTAGTGTCATGGAGTGTGGACTTGTCATGGGGTGTGGACTAAGGGGTTTAAATCCATCCCCTTAGTTACTCTCTGCATGTCTCAGTTTCCTAGCCCATTAAGTAGAGATGATAACTAATATGACCAGGTAATTTATCACCCAAACCAGGATGCTTTTGAGAGTGAAAAGAGGCACTCAGTCTTAGATAAGCTGGACCAGGACTGTCAAGCCAAACGGGATGGGGTACCCCAAAAATAAAGTGTCTAACTCAGAAGGTTGTCTGAGTACTGAATAATTGTATGTAAAGTCCTCAGAACAGTGGCCCAGAGTAAGTGATCAACTGAGGTGTAGTACCAACAGCAGCAGCAGACAAGTATTTTTTAATAGTGTTTCTGAGAGTGGAGGGCGTACACCACCCATGACAGTGATACACAGATACAGAAATAAGCTACTGAGATTCCAGCACCTGTGGAACAAACGCTGTCTAGAATTTCAGGGTTTGTTACTTACGGCTGAAAGGTTTGAACTGCCGACCCTTCAGCTAGCAGCCGGTGCTTAACCACTGCACCACCTGGGCTCCTGCTTAAATCTACAGTTTATTATCGTGTATGTAATGTATAGCATTTCAACAAATATTGAATGCCTTTTATGTCAAGCACTCTTTCGTGTGCAAAGAATACATCAGTGAACAAGAGAGACAAAGATATCATGAAGTTATATTAATGAAGCTGGTTTTGTGAAGTGAATATTATATTGGTTCTGTAGTCCTGTTTTAAGTTACAGTTTATTCTGACCTAAACGCTGTATACGATAAAGGTTTTTTGTTTTGTTTTGTGAAAGTAAAAGCCGCGTCAGCCGCAGTACCTCCCTTGTGCGCAGAAGCAGTTGTGATAAAGCACACAGCTGTGTCTCCTGGGGCAAGAAAGACAGATGTCCAAGATGATATTGAGGCAATAGCAAGGTTTAGTTTTCACTTTTTTTGATAAAGGTTTTAGTTTATAATAAGCTTCTGTATTTTTAAAAATAAATTCTGACATGGAGGAGTTTCTCAGGGATATTTACGTTTGAATTACAGTATCATCAATTCCAGCTCTTACCTCAGAGCTCAGATAGTTAACATGGAAGAGGAACCTAGGGGGAATGAAGTATTCCATATGCTAGTGTGTATTGTCCACAATTTTTAAGTGCTTTCCTTTTTGAAAAACAAGGTAGACTTCTTTTGGGGCATCCCTGGTTTCTAATATCCGAAAATATATTATTTGTTTTTATTAAAGAAAGCAGATCAGCTAGTGCTAGGACTATGAATTAGACTTCAAAGATACCTTCTTAGAGGATGGCTTCTCTGCCTGGTTTGAGGCAGACGGAGTTTACCTGGCAAAGCATTTGAATTCTGTCTCTCCCTCA
The DNA here is from genome assembly GCA_030035585.1 of Dugong dugon. Taxonomy (NCBI): domain Eukaryota; kingdom Metazoa; phylum Chordata; class Mammalia; order Sirenia; family Dugongidae; genus Dugong; species Dugong dugon. Next base: position 3,096,775 of record CM057473.1, on the reverse strand, counting down.
CCTTCACCCCAGCCTCTTCTCTCCACTTTCTGCTTTAGGCTGTCCATGCCAACCTGGTTTCTTCATCAGTTTCCCTTTTAGAAAAAGAAGACACTAATATCGGTCATTTAAACTTTTTATTGGCCAGTTTCACTTTGAGGAGTTTATTCATTTATATTAACATTTTAAGTGTTTTTGTTTCTAATATTGAAATTGAAGGAATTGTAGAGATGAGCAAGCAGGGGGGTGGTTGGTTTGGGGGAGGGCTGAGGAAACTCTGAAATCACACTGATTTTGAAGTTAATCTCAGGGCAGGTAATCTACTCATATGAGGAAGTCAGAAGGGAACTATCATATCCAGTTCTCAGATTTTCAATAAGCAAGCTGAGGTCCAGAAACAGTAGTTTGCCAGAGGTCACACATCTACTTTTAACAAAGCCAACACGAAATGTACCTCTGCCTTACGATTCATTCCTTCTCTGTTTCCTTGGAATCCTGATGCATTCACCCCAAAATTATATAGAGAACCATGTTTTAAAAATTAACTGTATGTTGAAGTATTCCATTTTATAAACAACTTGATACAGTTGCATGAAGAAGACCAGAAAGCCATAAACTAAAATGTTGGAAGGACATTAACTTCAAGCAGAAGAAATAACTGCTTCAGCCTGCTTTATAATGTTAGTAAGCAGATAACTTTGGTTCTCTTTGCATTTATATACTTGCTCATTCATTCATTATTTGCTTTTTTATTATAAAGACCTGGAATGCATAATTGGATAAAATTGCCTGGGTGTCAATATATTACTGGTACCACATGCAGCTTTTCTTCTGTCAAGTTAAGTGTGTTTGAAAAAGTTCAATTACGTATAAGAGCAGAAAAAGGAAACAGAACATCTCCATGGCATGAGGTTGACTCATTTATCCCGTTTCGCAAAGGTAAGAAACTGGCTAGCTACACGATGTGTAGTTCTTTATTGAATATTTACCAGGACAGCTCATTTCCCAAGTCCATTTATTTACATAATGAAGTATCATGCATTTCACCAGAAAAAAAGAACAAAGATTCCTTTCTCCTGCCTGCTGTTTCCCTGTAGTAGTGCTCTCAAAGCGTGATCTGGGGGTCTGTAGGGGTCTCTCCGATCCCTGGAGGGCGTCTGTAAGATCAAAACTATTTTCATAATAATTCTGAAACTTACCTGCCTTTTTCATTCTTGTTCTCTCTCAAGTGCACAATAGAGTCTTCCAGAGACATTTCTTTTCTCATATCCTACGTCCAGTCTAACAGATTCTGCCTGTTCCACCTCAGTGTGTATCCCGATCTGATCCCTCCGCGCTTCACGCCGCCGCCCGCCTTGACCAAGCTACTTTTGTTTCTCACTTGTACTATGATCACACGTTTGCCAGGACGATCTTTCCAAACATCGAGCAGATTGTGGTACAGTCTCCGCTCTCTAGTGATGTGTCCACAGTTGCTACTGCAACTGTAAAGCCCTCTGTTCCTCGCCTCTGGCAGCCTCTCTTACACCGCGTCCAGCCTCCCCATTCCCAGCCCAGCTCTCTTGTGCTCTCTGGGAAGTAACAAGCATCTTAGGGGCATTGCACCGGACGTTCCCTCAGCCTGGAATACTAGTTCCTAGATATGTGCTTGAGCACCTCTCAGTTGATGCAGGTCTCAGCTCACAGTCACTGTCTCAGAGAGGCTTTTCTTGACCAGCTGACCTGAACAGTGCTGTGTCATTCTCTGCCCTCTGCGTTCCTTTTCTGCATAGCACACATGCTGTCGTGCGTGTGTGCGCGCGCCGTGTCCCCCACTAGAGTTTGAGCTCCATGGGGGCAGGGGCTTTTCCTGTTATGCTATGCCAGGCACATGTTAAAGCACTCAGAAGTATATGTTGAATAATTGTTTTGGCATTATATTATTGAAATTATATAATGATTGTTTTGACTTTAACAGCTCAAATTGGGCCTCCAAAGGTGCATTTAAAAGCTGAAGATAAGGCAATAATAGTCAACATCTCTCCTCCTGGGACAAAAGACAGTCTCATGTGGGCTATGGATATTTTAAGCTTCACGTACAGCTTGGTTATCTGGAAAAACTCTTCCAGTGTAGATGTAAGCATTATTTTTACCTTCGTTTGATGTGAGACAAGAATGAAGTGAATTAATTCTACAATTTGAATTTATACTTTTTTAAAGAACATACTTCTTTTTTTATCTTGTAGGAAAGGACTGAGACTGTTTATCCTGGAGGTAAAATTTATAAACTCTCACCAGAGACTACTTATTGTTTAAAAGTTAAGGCAAGACTACGTTTGCACAGAAAAGTTGGTTCCTATAGTCCAGTGCATTGTATAAATACCACAGGTAAGAAAGGAATTTTGCTTTAGATTTAATAACTGTATTACGTATTGGCAATATGTTTATTTGGCATTTTCCCCTTAGTTGCGGAAGTTTATGTGGTAGTTTAGTAGATACCAAAACAAAAGTACTGGTTATAACATCATTTACAGAAGCAAAAAAGTGTTATTTGGGATTTTAGTCTGAAGTAAATGGTAAGGACAATTAATTTTGCTTCAGAGTACAAATATGAAGGACAAAAACTGCTTTTATTTGTTCAGAATCCACAAACGGGGGACATAGTTGCTAGTAGAACAGTTAGTCTTCCAGACAGTCTACCTTTGTAAGTGTTGTTGTGTGGTTAGAGAGGAGCGTTGGTGGTGCAGTGGTTAAGTGCTCGGCTGCGAACCAAAAGGTCAGTGGTGCAAACCCACCAGTGGCTCCGCCGGAGAAAAGACCTGGCAATCTGCTCCCGTAAAGATTACAGCCTAGGAACCCCTAGGAGGCAGTTCTGCTCTGTCCTGGAGCGTTGCTGTGAGTCGGAATCAGTTCAGCCCAGCAGTGTTCTCAGAACATGAAGCATCCTGACACACACTTAGCGTCATCTTGCCAGTAGTTAGGGTCAAAACCGTTGTTGTTGTCAAATGCTGTTGGGTCAGTTTTCAACTCCTGGTGACCCCGTGTGACAGCAGAACTGCCCTAGAGGGTTTCTAGGTTGGCAGATGGCCAGGACTTTGTCCTGCAGAGCTGCTGTGCTGATTCAAACTGCCAGCCTTTAGATCAGCAGCCCAGTGCTTAACTGTTGTGCCACCAGGGCTCCTGAAGTCCAGACTAGGTGCAGGGATTTGTTTGTGGGTTTAACTATAAGTGTAATATGCTGTATTTTAAAAGCCAAACAGTACTGAAGGGTTTAAAGGACAGTTTTCCTCTGCTGCCTCCGTCCTCCCTGTTCCGTTTATCGGGAGTAAGGCTTGCCAGTAGTTTGTATATATCCTCCCATGCTTTTTTCTGGACTTACACAAGCATATATATAAACAATAGGACCATGCTAGACTTATTTTATCATTTGATTTTTTTGCTTAATATATTGAGGATATCTTTCTATGCCAGTGCATGCAGATCCTAGCGCATTCTTTTAAACAGCTGCGTAGTTATTACATTGTGTAAATGTATACCTGAAATTATCTGTTACCTTATAAAGGTAAAATGTAAATCTTCCACCTTGTCTATGCTGTCATTATCTCACTAGAGTAAAAACGTATGCTCTTTTTGTGTGTTCTTTGGCTTCTAGTTGAAAATAAACTGCCTTCGCCAGAAAATATAGAAGTTGATGTTAAAGATCAGAGCTATGTTCTTAAATGGGATTACACGTATGAAAACATGACCTTTCAAGCGCAGTGGCTCCGGTAAGTTCTATTGCATATGTTTTCTTTGGCCCTGTTTATTTGATAATGCTTCTTTTTAGTCTGCTTCAGCAGCCTGCAACTCCTTGCACAGATTCAGGTGCTGAATTGAGAGACTGACAGACAGGTGATTGTGACATACCTAAAATGAAGGAGATTTCATTTTAGTCCCAAACTCTGCCAGAAACTAGCTGAATGATACTGAGCTAACCGTTTAATTTCCCTGGGCCTCAGTTCCTTCGCTGTGTGTAAAATGAGGGTGTTCTAAGCACATCTCAGCGCTTGCTGGCTCTGTGAAGAAGGCGTGACTCTAGCTGCACGTGTGACTTTCCCAGTCTGGAATACTTGACACTTGAACCCAGTCTCGTCTTTGGAACTTGCCTCTTCCATGAGTCCTTGAAAATGATCTCAGTCTGTTCACTCAGACTTGTTCAATTCCAAAAGCTAGCTGCCCCGTTTCCTTTCTTTCTCTCTCTCTTTTCAATCTGTTGATTGACTGATGGATGGATGGTGAAAATACACGTATATTTCTTCTGCTCCATTGTGAGGTTCCTGAGGATGGATAGCAATTTGTTTCTGTAACCTTAGCCCCTAGCAGAGTGTCTAACATATTGTAGGTACTCTAAATATTTATTGAATTGCTATGGGAAATGTTTTTTAAAAAATGATTTTGTCTTACAGTGCCTATTTTAAAAAGATTCTTGGGAACCATTCAGATAAATGGCAACAAATACCTGGCTGTGAAAATGTCAGAGCTACCCAGTGTGTCTTTCCTCAAAAAGTTTTCTCAAAAGGAGCTTACTTTCTCCGTGTACAAGCCTCTGATGGAAATAAAACATCTTTTTGGTCTGAAGAGAAAAGACTTGATACTGAAATGCAAAGTAAGCAAGTAGTTTTTACTTTAGATTGTTATTCTCCAGTTTGTGCAAGTCCTTTAAGTTGTTTTTCTGGCCTAAATTGAACATTGTGTCTTCACGTTTTTTTTTTTTTTCCTAGCTGTCATACTTCCTCCAGTCATTAGTATGAAATCTGTGGATAATTCACTGCATATCTATATCGGTGCTCCAAAAGAGACTGAAAACAAGTCTACGAGCCAGCATTATCCACTTATTTATGAAATTATTTTTTGGGAAAACACTTCAAATGCGGAGGTAAAAAGACTATAGTATAATTCTGTCGCTTAGAGTTATAACTATGATTTGGATAAACAAAGCTTGACGTTTTGCAAAAATTTTTAACACTGTGATTAACTCAGATATTTACACCATGAAGAATATTAGTACACGTAGTCCCTGACCCAAACAGCGTATTCAAGTCACAACGAACTGCACTTAACGACCGTCTTTTTTTTTTAACATCTCATCATTGGTAATATGTACTACACGCAGTGTTGCGGGGCGTAAGCTGCTGATGTTATCATTCTCAGATGTTCAGTGTTATGATTCATACAGATACTGATAATAAAAGGCAAATAATGAAAACTGAAAAATGAGGTATTTGACTTAGGTCACGACCGACTTAGGATGGAGTCAGCGGAACGGAACCCCATTGTAAGTCAGGGACTGCCTGTGTTTTTCACGTTTGTGTAGTGGAGCTGTGCATCACCAGCATCCAGGCTCCATTAAAATGCAGATTCCTGGGCCCCATCCCTATTGGATTAGAATTCCTGGGATAAAACTCAGGAATTTCCTATTAACATGATTTCCAGTTATTCACTGAAACCAGAGTTTCTCAATCTCAGCACTGTTGACATTTGCGTCAGGGAATTCTTTGTTTTGGGGAGGGGAGAGTGTCCTGGCCATTGGAGGATTTTTAGCAGCACCCAGGCTTCCAGGTGCCAGTACACCCCCTCCCAGTTGTGACAACCAAAAATGTCTGTAGATGTTGTCACATGTCCCTTGAGGAGTAAAATTGCCTCCAGTCGAGAATCACGGTCTCAGTCACACATTCTCTGTCGAGGTGATACCACCTCCAAGGAGGCAAACCTTGGTTTTTAGGGTGCAGAAGAACCTTGGATACGATGATTTGTGGCCCTCACAGCTCAGCTCTGCCCAACAAAATCATATTCCTTGGTGTTTAATTTCATGGTGGGGGAGCAGTTAGATAAAAATTATCTAAAAAGGCTCCTTTGAAGGAATGAAATTAAAAAAGGTTGAGAAACACCATCTAAACACTAAAATTCAAAAACCACTGACAGAATATAGAATATCAGAATATCATAATATAGAATATCAGATAATATAGAATATAGATCCCTTTTCCCTTGTGGGATTACAGTCAAGGAATCAACATTTAAAAATCCTGTGCAGTTGAGTTGGTGAATCTGTAACTTTGCTTCGTTTTCTGTTGGAAAATCTAAGCAAATTCCACTGACTTGGCTGCTTGCTCTGTGACTGTCTGTGTCCGCTGGCACCTCGGCGTAATCAGCCCGTTTGTAATAATGGTCAGTTCTCAGTTGTCCCCAGATCAGGCAAACCGAGATCTGTGTCAGACTGCCAGATTGTGTAGCTTTAGGCCAGGTACTTTATTTACCTCTCCAAGGCTTTATTTTCTCTTCTCTAAGGCCGAGATCATTACTGTACCTAAATTTTTCAAAAAGATGTTTATAAGGTCTAAAATGAGGTAAGATGTAGGAAAGTACCTAGCACATTGGTTAACAAATAAGAGGTTCAGTGAATTTTAGTTCCCATCCCATCCTGAGTCAGTAATTGTGATGGTAACAACTAAGATTTACTAAATCCTTAATATGTGTCAGGTACTGTGCTAAACATTTTTGCATGAATTGTCTCAGTCATTCTGCAAAACAACCCTGCCAGGTGGTATGATGGATGAAGTTACTATTGAGAAATACTTGGGTTGGAGTATCCTCCCCCTGCTCACTGATGCTGGACTTGGCCCTGTGGCTTGCTTTAGGCAATGGAACATGAATGACTGTGACGTGAGCCAAGGCCTTAAGTGTGCCTGTGTGGCTCACCTGGCTCTTGTGCTCCTGCTGTTTGCCCTGCATATCCTCTGGGCCACGCAGACCTACATGTGACTCAGCGACCCTACGGATAGGAGCTGTCCTCCTGTTACAGTTCAGGAAACGAGGCACTGAGAGATTAAATAATTAAATCCCTTGCTTAAGGTCACACAGCAAGAATACCTAAATACAGGAAGTTTGAGTCCACAATCCCTACTCTTAACCATTCTGCCACCAGAGGTAATATTGTGGCAATTAAACCAAATCAGCATGTACTTATAAAATAAGTTAGAGTTATCTTAGGGATATGCCATACACTTTTTTGGCAATAGCATTTTTCACTTTCACGTTCTGTTATAATGTGTTGTCCAAAGGAAGTTTATATTTTTTAAACACCTACCAGTTAAGTGTTTAGGAAAGGCCAATCCCTTATTGAATATTTAAAGTTTCAGAAAGTAGATATACCGTATCTCATTATTCAGGAGGTGATTAAATTATATCAATGATTTGGTTTTTTTTTAGCGCAAAATCCTGCAGAAGAAAACGGATTTTATTGTTCCTGATTTGCAACCACTGACTGTATATTGCGTCAAAGCCAGAGCAGTCATCGAGGATGAAAAATGGAATAAAAGCAGTGTTTTTAGTGATATTTTGTGTGAGAAAACAAAACCAGGTCGGAATTTTTCATTATATCTTATTTTTTAAATGTAACTGGACTTAATAAAAATAATTTAATACTTGAAAATTATTGTAAGATATTTCTTTACTGCAAATATATAATTTTTTCTTTGTGAAGTACATGATCAGAATTAAACCTTCAAGCTAAAATTGCCTTTCAGTTTTAGAAAATATTTTTAATGTTCAACTCAATTCATTTTTTTGCTTTCTATTTCATCCAGTATCCACATAACTGATTTCCTTTAACTATTGCTCATTAGCATTTAATAAGACTTTAATTTTTTCCATAGTCTTTAAGTATGTGGAAATCACTTAATTAGTTCAATACGGATTTTTTTTAATATGGGAATAGTTTACTTTTATATTGACTCATAGATGCTTAGTCATAGAATATTTTTAAACTTTTACTGATTTTATCTTGCAGAAGTAATGCTGGAGAATACTTTGCATGTTGGGACCCATATGTCAGTGTTGTGCTCTTAGCTAAGCACCTCTTACTTTAGCTCCTGGGCCACTCTTTAAATACAAATGCCATTGCCTGTGGCTGTAGTGTACTTAGTGCTACTAGAAGTGTTTTTGAGAGTATTACTTAACAGATTTTATGTTTCTTTGCATATGTCTAGTCTTTCACACAAGCTGTCAGCACTATTAAAGCATCCGTACCTCAAAACCTGTATTGATGCTGAGCATCATTTATTCGTTTTTAGGCAATACATCCCTAACCTGGCTTATAGCTGGAGTTTGCACTGCCTTGTTTTCTATCCCAGTTGCCGTTTACGTTGTGAAAGGCCTCTTGAGATGCATCAACTATGTATTCTTTCCATCCTGTAAGCCTCCTCCGAATATAGACCAGGTATGTTACTTTTCTTTGTCAGCAGCTGGGTTTTTCTTAAAGTGAACAAGAAATATGGTAGATTTCTGTAGAGTGTACATATGTTTTCTTGACATCCAAAAAAATAACACGGACTGATTTGGATATTCAAAGTTTCAGTAAATTAACATTACAAACAGGCATTTAATGTAAGAACGTAACATGGAATAATAAGATTTGTGTTTAATCTGATGTTTTCTGGCAGTTTGACTACTGTGGCATCACTGAAGTCTTTGTGATTCTTAACAGTATATCAAAGAGACTAAAACATCATCCGTGTAGAAACTATGTTTTGTGGATGAAATCACAGAAAATGAAATAACGAAAAACACAAGTTTCCTTTCACAGCACCTTACCGTATTTTGTTTGGCTGTGAGGTTAGCATGTTTAGTGAAGACTCTCAGTGATGGAGACCTAAACACAGGATCCAGCCTGGGGAATGATGTGTTCACCTAGCAGGGCCAGTTACCCAGTAAACAACACATGCTTGGGCCCGATTGTGCCTTCCCACCCTCTGCAGCGCACAGTTTCACCTGCCCCCCCACCACGTTGCCAATGTGGAGGAACCCATGTGAAATTGCTTACCAGAGATTAGCAAGTAAATACAATTAAGCCCATGCTACCTTGCTCAGTGCAAGCAGGTGGGTACTGTATTTACTGGTTAATCCACCCCTGGGTGGATGTCAGTTTGCTTACTTCGCAGGCAAATAGTTCAGAGCTCAGGCTCTGAGTCAGACAATCATAAATGGTCTACTATGCCAGGAATGACAACTTGAGGAGGAATGGCATCACATCCATCATCAAAAAGAACATTTCAAGATCTATCCTAAAGTACAGTGCTGTCAGTGATAGGGTAATATCCATACACCTACAAGGAGGACCAGTTAATACGACTATTATTCAAATTTACACACCAACCAGTAAGGCCAAAGATGAAGAAATTGAAGATTTTTACCAGCTTCTGCAGTCTGAAATTGATCGAACGTGCAGCCAGGATGCATTGATAGTGCAGTGGTTAAGAGCTGCGGCTGCTAACCAAAATGTTGGCAGTTTGAATTCACCAGCTGCTCCTTGGAAACCCTATGGGTCAGTTCTGCTGTGTCCCATAGGGTCACTGTGAGTCAGAAGCGACTTGACGGCAACGAGTTTGGTTTTGGTTTGGAATGCGGAAGTTAGAAACGAAGAAGGGTTGGTAGTTGGAAAACATGGCCTTGGTGATACAAATGATTCCGGAGATCACATGATAGAACTTTGCAAGACCAACAGCTTTTTCATTGCAAATACCTTTTTTCAACAACATAAATGGTGATTATACACATGGACCTCACCGGATGAAATACACAGGAATCAAATTGACTGCATCTGTGGAAAGAGACGATGGAACAGCTTAATATCATCACTCAGAACAAGGCCAGGGGCTGTCTGTGGAACAGACCATCAGTTGTTCATATGCAGGTTCAAGTTGAGGCTGAAGAAAATTAAGTCCACAAGAGCCAAAGTACGATGTTGAGTGTATCCCACCTGAATTTAGAGACCATGTCAAGAATAGATTTGATGTGTTGAACACTAATGACTGAAGACCAGACAAGTTGTGCAAGGACATCATACATGAAGAAAGCAAGAGGTCATTAAAAAGGCAGGAATGAAAAGAAAGACCAAAATGGAGAGATCTGAAAGTTGCTCTTGAACGTCAGGTAGCTAAAGCGAAAGGAAGAAATGATGAAGTAAAAGAGCTGAACAAAAGATTTCAAAGGGTGGCTTGAGAAAAGAAAGTAAAGTATAATGACATGTGCAAAGACTTGGAGATAGAAAACCAAAAGGGAAGAACACGCTTAGCATTTCTCAAGCTGAACTGAAGAAAAAATTCAAGCCTCGAGTTGCAATCTTAAAGGATTCTACGAGGAAAATATTAAATGACGCAAAAAGCATCAAAAGGAGATGGAAGGAATACACAGAGTCACTATACCAAAAAGAATTGGTGAACATTCAACCATTTCAGAAGGTAACATGATCCGGAACTGATGGTACTGAAGGAAGAGGTCCAAGCTGCACTGAAGGCGCTGGCAAAAAGCAAGGCTCCAGGAATTGACAGAATCTCAATTGAGATGTTTCAGCAAACGGATGCAGTGCTGGAAGTGCTCACTCATCTGTGCCAGGAAATTTGGAAGACAGCTGCCTGGCCAACTGACTGGAAGAGATCCATATTTATGCCTATTCCAAAGAAAGGTAATCCAACCAAATGCAGAAATTATCGAACAATATCATTAATATCACAAGTAAAATTTTGCTGAAGATCATTCAAAAGTGGTTGCAGTAGTACATTGACAGGGTACTGCCAGAAATTCAGGCCAGATTCAGAAGAGGACATGGAACCAGGGATGTCATTGCTGATGTCAGATGGATCCTGGCTGAAAGCAGAGAATACCAGAAAGATGTTTACTTGTGTTTTATTGACTATGCTAAGGCATTTGACTGTGTGGATCATAACAAATTATGGATAACATTGTGGAGAATGGGAATTCCAGAACACTGAATTGTGCTCATGAGGAACCTGTACTTAGACCAAGAGGCAGTCTTTTGGACAGAACAAGGGGATACTGCGTGGTTTAAAATCAGGAAAGGTGTGCGTCAGGGTTGGATCCTTTCACCTTTCCTATCTAATCTGTACGCTCAGCAGATAGTCCGAAAAGCTAGACTACGTGAAGAAGAACACTGCATCAGGACTGGAGGAAGACTCGTTAACAACCTGCATTATGCAGATGACACAACCTTGCTTGCTAAAAGCCAGGAGCGCTTGAAGCACTTGTGATGCAGGTCAAAGCCCACAGCCTTCAGGATGGATCACACCTCAATCTAAAGAAAACAGAAATCCTCACAGCTGGGCCAGCACGCGGCATCATGACAGAGAAAAGACTGACGTTGTCGAGGATTTCATTTTACTTGGACCCACAATCAACACCCTCGGAAGCAGCAGTGAGGAAATCAAACAGCGCATTACATTAGGCAAATCTGCTGCAGAATACCTCTTTATATATATAGTGTTAAAAAGCAAGATATCACCTTGAAGACAAAGGTGTGCCTGACCCCAGCCATGGTGTTTTCAGTCCCCTCATATGCATGTGAAAGCTGGATGATGAATAGGGAAGACCAAAGAAGAACTGATGCCTCAGATGACGGTGTTGGTGAACAATAGCGAAATGTACCATGGACTGCCAAAAGAGCAAACAAATCTGTCTTTGAAGAAGTACAACCAGAATGCTCCTTAGAAGCAAGGATGGCGAGACTACGTCTTACATACTTCGGACATGTATCAGGAGGGACCAGTCCCTGGAGAAGGACATCATGCTTGGTAAAGTAGAGGGTCAGTGAAAAAAGAGGAAGACCCTCAACGAGATAAATTGACACTGTGGCTGCATCAGTGGGCTCAAGCATAACAATGGTCGTGAGGGTGGCGTAGGACCGGGCAGTGTTCTGGTGTATATAGGGTCGTTATAAGTCGAAACAGACTTGTCAGCACCTAACAACAACAACAAACAGGCTTTGGAGCTGGAGACCCCTGACAGTGAACTGTTGAGGAGCTGTAGTCCATTTGCTCTTACTATCTCTGTCACCTGAAGCAAGGCACTCAGGGCACCCCGAGGCTACAAAACCAGGCCAGTCTAGGGATGTGAGGAACAAAGGAGATAATCGTAAAAGGTTCGGCACTGTAAATACACTCACTGCTGGCTATTTTACTCTTACACCCCTGAGTTTTTAAATATTACTCTTATACATTCTTAATATTCATAGCCATTACTTAAAATAGACTTAAAAGTAGCTAGTTACAACAGCTCATTATTCTTAGTTGAACAGAAAATGTTAATTTATTACATGTGTTTTTCCTGGAGATTTGTGAATTGGATAAAATCATTTGATTGTTTCCACGATCCCAGTGTTCTCCCCCTTCCCGGCTCTCACCTGCTCTTCCCCCTCAGCCCCTGGTGCTCAGGCCCCCCTTCTCAGGTCCTTTTCAGACTCACCAGAAAAGATACCAAGATGGAAGTGACCCTACTGGTGTTGGTTGTATTCTAAACTATCATGTCGTTGGTGTGCTCTTAGCTGACGTTTTAACATGCATGCCAAAAGATAGATTTTCTACATAATGGACTAAAGAAACTAAAGCTATTAGAGCTGGAAAACACATTTTTATTATCTTAAGTAATCTATTTCTGTTCTTTCTTTTTTTAATTAGTGTTTCTCTGAACAGTCACTAAAGAATCTACTCCTTTCTGCTTCTGAGGAGCAAACTGAAAGATGTTTTATAATTGAAAATTCGTACAGTCCTGTTACAGTAGAAGAAACCAGTCAAGTTGACGAAGATCACAAACAATACAATTCCCAAACTAGTCGAGATTCAGGAAACTATTCTAATGAGGATGAAAATAGCGGAAGTAAAACAAGCAGAGAACTTCTACAACAGGGACTCATGTGACCAGCGATGAACTCTAAAATCAGGGAAGTCTGTGGGAGTTTTTCTGGGGGCCCGACTTTCTTGCTCTTCCTCTTCTGGGTAACTAAAATGCAGATGGTTGCTTGTTGGGGAAGGAAAAAAACCTTCAAGTCATAGGTCCTTAAAATACAGCTCTAAGCGCTTAACTATTTAAAGGGGAAAATACAGAAGTTTGGAGAAAATTTTCTGTATTCTCTTTTCATATGTAAGTCTTAAAAGTCTTTGCCTTTGACAAAATGAGTTAAACCAAGAAGATGGCCAAATGTCTTTGTAATGATATCTTAAGCATCACTGTGTTAACTGTATCTGGTGGCTAAGGATGTATTTGTGTTCCTGTCAGGGAATACTGGGAGCCCTGGTGGCACAGTGGTTAAAGCACTCGGCTGCTAACCCAAAGGTCAGTGGTTCAAACCCACCAGCTGCTCTGTGAGAGAAAGTTTACTCAGTTTACTCAGTCCTGAAGGATCGCTGTGAGTCAGAATCGACTCAGTGGCAGTGGCTGTGGTTTTCAAGGAATACTGCCCTGGCTGCTGCTGGTTACTGCGTATGCCATCTCTTCCTTCTCCAGGCCCAGCACTGTGTTTCAGTATTTTTCCAAGGGATATTTAAAACATTCAGTCTTTTTTTTGACACTTAGGGCGGCCCTTAAGTAGCTTACTCTAGAAGACAGTTCCAGATGCCTGAAAGATGATATGTGAAAATTTTAAGGCATTCTGTCCATTTATCCCAAGATCCATAGGCCCTGCATCACAGTTACCTACTCCTTACGTGATTAGACTTAAAACCAGTAGTCTGCTCACTATACGTTAAGACTTCCTGGTTAGTAACCCATCAAACAGTAGCTGGATCAGAATTTGCAATCACTAAAGTTATAGGGAAATGGGCAGCTGTCAAATTAGAGAAGTCACTTCTTTTTTAAGATCTGGGAAAATGCAGTGCTGAGTTCTAGTTTATTCAAGGAGCCTTGGGGCTGGAAGATGATGAGTGGTAAGAAGTAGAATAACTCAGTAGGAGTACTGTGTATAATCAGCCTTTAGTTTGTTATTATGGCTGATCTTTGTCATTTTGATACCAGGCTAGCTTCTCTACACTGTCTGGCAGTATTCAGGTACCCCTTCTGCTCAGTCTGCATGTTCTCAAGAAAACGCAGCTTATTATCAATATGAGGGAGAAAATGTATCTAGGAAAAAAAAGAACCTATTTATAAAAACTGTGTGATGCTTTCCAAAGGCAGCCTATAGCATATTTTTAAATTATTTGATATGTGGGATTATCTGTGGGTATCCTCCTTATGAAGGAAGTCTAGGAATTCTGGTGGCCTCTAGGGCAGAATTGTCAACGTGAGTTGTTCAGCAGGGACCGGTGAAAGAGAAAAGTGAAGTTACAGAGAGCATTCTGGGAAGTGCATAGAACTGCTATTCCTTTAGTAGTCTTCACTGAGGTAACAGGCTCATCTTGGTGGGAGAAAAGGTTGAAAGCAGCTTTTCTAGAGAGGGCTGTGACATGATGCTCAACACATTCCCAGCACCGTCGGCCACACCAGGCACATTCCGGACCCGCGGTCAGGCTTCCGGAGTCATGTTACAATGGGGAACCAAGGATCTCTGCTGCAGAGTCCACACCATGACCCAGAGGCCTGTGGTTTGAAGTACATCTCCTGGGTCGGCCTTAAATACGTGAAGGCCCTGTCACCTTCCAAATGTGTTTTAAGGGAGGTTAGGAACATGTGATGAGCCTCTGCCCCCAGGAGCTGTCACACTGCACCAGTGGGGCGGCCCCACCAGGCATTCAGGCCCTGGATTTACTGCAGTAAGGGCTTCCGGGGTGGGACAGCCAAAAAAGAAACCACACCTTTGTGAAATGTGGAGAGCGAAAACTTAGACATGAAAAATAATAGACCGATGAATTGTTAGATTTCTTAGATGTGGGAGCACATTTCTTCAGGTGTAAGCATTGAAGCAGACTGTGTTGCAGTGACTAAGCCCTGGAGCAGCAAGCGGGGAAAGAAACAGAACAGATGTCTGTATTCCAGACAGGATATGGCGTTCCATTCTGTATTGTAGTCTACATCTTGCTTAATCACAATGTGCTTACTTGTAAGGTGATAGGTGTTTTTTCTGAAGAGTACTTTACTTGGAAATTCCACGTACTTGGCACCAATCCATTGCCTCAGAATTAGAATATTGATAGTTCTTGTACAGGCTGGATATAAGAATTCATATGAAGGAACTATCTTTAGAACCAGAGATAGTATTATTAATATATGTAAGTATCGTATATAGTGTATATATGTACATACACGTATATAAACAGTAGCATGGACTTGCAAACGCACGCACGCGCACGCACAATGGTGGCCTTATTCCATTAGTATGGCCATAAATTAATTTACTAGTATAGATTCCAATTAGAAGATAAGAAGTGCTGCTCAGAACTTTGAACTTTAGAGTCTGACCAGAAATTTGCAACCTATAAAACTGTTTTTAAAATATAATTTAGCATTTGTATCGTTTTCAAAGGCGCCCTGGTGGCGCAGTGGTTAAAGCGTTCAACTGCTAACTGAGAGGTCAGCAGTTCGAACCCATCAGCCGCTCCACAGAATAAAGATGTGGCAGTCTGCTTCCCTAAAGATTTATAGCCTTGGAAACCCTAAAGGGCAGTTTTACTCTGCTGTAGCGTCACTGAATCAGAACCGACTTGAGGCAGTGGGTTTAGGTTTTTGTTTTGTTTTTTCCCAACCTCCGAGCTTGGGGGTTGTATAGAAGCTTTCCGTTCTTTTTCACCCCCTGTAACCACAATGACTGTTGTCATGTAATACGTTCGTTTTGTTTGGTATATGTCTCCCCCACTAGAGTGTAAGCTCCAGAGAGCAGGGACTGCTTCCTTCATTACTGGATTCGCAGCAGCTACAGCCATCCAGTGCCTTGCACATAGGTGTCCAGAAAATAATTATTGAATGAATGAAATCTAAAATTTGTATCAAGAGGGTTGTTTGTGACAATTTGTATGTTTTATTAGGTTTTGGAAGGACATAGCCATGTTTTTAGTGTTTTTATACAATAAATTTGTATCTTTTTTATTTTTGTCTTGAACCCTACTGTTGTAAACAATTTTATAGAATAAACATCGGGCTTAAAAGTCTTGTTTGTTCCACTTTGAGGGACAGCGTAGCAGGGGTAGGGATCTGGGGACCATGCTGCTGGTTGAATGGATGTGGGGAACCAGGTGGAAAGGAGGAGTGTGCTGTCACAGTGTAGGGAGAGCAATTAGGCTCACATAACTGTGTATAAACTTTTGTATGGGAGACTAACTTGAAATGTAAACTTCATTTAAACTACAACAATAAATTTTTTTTTAAAGTGTTCATTTTTTATTATTGTACTTGAACTTAAATTTTTATGCACCAAGGGTGTTGCAGCTGATGCCTTCAGAAGGTACTTACAATCCAGGTGCTGATGCTGGTCCCAGGTGCTCCTGTGTCCCTTGCTGAGAGTCCCAAAGGAGCCATCCTGCCATTCCTGTCCCAAGGCTTAGAGAGAGAGAGCTTGTGTGCATGCTTTTTTCCTTTTACATCTTCACCCTAAGATTTGGCTGGAAGACAGCCTTAAGTGAAAGCATGTAATGGTATTTCATGTTCCTTCCCTTCTTGAAATAAATGGCTTTCCTTTCACAAATCTGGCTTCTCTCAGGATAAGGCCTTTCTAAGAAGGCTCCTCAACCGCGCGTGTAAATAGATCTTTCCTGCTGTCTAGACACGCTTGAATCGGAAGGTGAACACAATTTACATCCAAGCTAGGATCCCTTCTGAACTTGTGTTTTTAATAAGCTCTCTCAAATTCTTTTTCAAAATGGACAAGGAAGCAAATATTAATATATATTCATTTCTGATGCCCGAGAAACGTCCCATCACGTAACAGCAGCGACAGATGCCACTACATCCAGGGTTTTCTCATTGCTTTCTCTCTTGGACTTGAGCGATCCCAGAACTACAGGTCTGGAGGGCCATGTAAACGATGTGGCTATCGGGGGGGAGTATTATATTGATTAAAGTACAGGGTCAGCGAAAAAGAGGAAGACCCTCAACGAGACGGACTGACAACAGTGGCTGCAACAGTGGGCTCAAGCGTAACAAACATTGTGAGGATGACACAGGCCCAGGCAGTATTTCCTTCTGTGGCGCACAGGGTCACTAGGAGTCAGAACCGACTCGATGGCACCCAACAACAATTAATGAGAAAACAGGAGTGTCTTTTCACCTGAGGGGACAAAGTTAAGAAGAGAAAAGTTGATGCTGTCTTGCGTACAAAAAAAAGCCTTGGCGGTGCAGTGGTTAAGAGCTTGGCTGCTAACCAAAAAGGTCAGCAGTTCAAATCCACCAGCTGCTCCTTGGAAACCCTATGGAGCCGTTCTACTCTGTCTAGGTCTCGCTGAGTGAGAATCCACTCAATGGCATCGGGTTTGCTTTGGTTTTTTTAGTTCGTGCGGAGAATATACCAGATTCCCACACTTGGTGCGGCTTTGTCCCCACATGGAACTCCTGTTCTAGCCAAGGATAGCATATGGATGAGGAATTAGTAATTAATGATGAGGATGGAGAAAACAAGAAGTTGGCAGTAGATATTCTGACAAAAAAGGGACTTTTAAGAAGAGAGAAAACAGAAAAATTATACCACTCAATAACTAAGCTCTTCTCACAACTACCTCTCCGCCTTCAAAAAAGTTTTCTGGGTTCCTAGTAGAGAAAAGGCTGAGAGGAAATGGAAGGAGTAAGAAGGAAGATGTTTTCCTCTCTCTAGTAGAAAGACGGTCCATTTTCCCAAAAGGTTGGAATTAGTTCTTAAAGATAGAAAATATTTAAGATAGTACCTTTTGGTGTACTTGATTCTCGTCCATTCCCAAATTTTATAATGCTTCTGATGCTATAGAATTTTACTTAGAAAAAGAGTTTTACGATACAAAGCTACATCATCCGTTCTGACATCTTAAAGGACCTCCACCATGTATACGTACAGAAGCCATCTCTGAGCCCACCTGTACCTGAATGTCCAGCATACCCCCCAGGAAAGGAATTCAGAGCATTTGCCTAAACAACTCCCTCTAACACATGGCAGGCTCTGTGAAAGTAGGAACCATCTTTCTCTTAACTTTGTAGTTGGCACTCGGTAGGTGAGTGGTGAAGTGGGGTGTTGAAGGTACACACGTTGACTGGATTCACCACTGGGGGAACGGTCACCTGGCTTAGGTTCACAGCTAGTACCAAAAAAAAAACAAAAAAAAAAACACAAAACCTACTGTGTCGAGTCCATTCCAACTCACAGCAATCCTACAGGACGGAGGCAAACTGCCCCACAGGGCTGCCAAGGCTGCAATCTTCACAGAAACAGACTGCCACAGGTTTCTTCCGCGGGGTGGCTGGTGGGCTGTACCGCTGACATTTCTGTTAGCAGCCGAGCACTTAACCACTGCACCACCAGGGCTCTGATCCCTAAATAGCTGTGTCATGAAGAAACATGAAGGCAGTATGTAGCTTAAGATTGTGTAGGTTGTTTAGGGTTGCTAGAGGAAGCAAATAGAAATATACGATGCTCAGTTAATTTAGAATTTTAGGTAAGCAATGAGTAATTTTTTTTAGTATGAGTATGTCCTAAAGGGGGCCATGGTTGCACAGTGGTTAAGAGCTCGGCTGTTAACTACCAGGTTGGCAGTTCGAATCCACCAGCCACTCCCTGGGAGCCCTATGGGGCAGTTCTCTCTGTTCTATAGGGTCACTATGAGTCAGAATTGACTGGATGGCAATGAGATTTTTTTTTTTTTTTAATGTTCTAAATATTACACGGGACATACTTACACTAAAAAAATTTTTGTTGTATAATGCTTTGAATACTCTGGCATTTTACTTACAGAAAGAGGTGATTGTGACTTTATAGTATAAAAGTACATCATCCTCCCTTAGAAATTTCCTAAGTGATTTCTACCACACACACGTAGAAGTCACCTTTGTTCCCCATCTGTAATTTCAGATAACAAACAATTTTTTTAGTATAAGTATGCCCAATGTTTTATATAGAAATTTATATTAGATACATTACATATAATGATTTACTTCTAATTGGGAACAATGATAAGAGTTAATACTGCAAACATAGCCAGAAAAATAAATCCTAACATCCTTTTAGGACATCTGCTTTGATTTACTGCAGTAATTTCCCCACCTTCTCACCCCAGCTTTTAACCTGGGTCCTGCTTTCTGGTGGCCGTTGTAAAGAGAAATCAAGGATTCACATGTTACAGAGTGTACCGGTTACCCAAACTTGCTAAGATTCCAAGTAAGCAAAAAGTAAACTGGGAAGACTGATTGAATTTGGAGAGTACACAGTGAGTGGATTTCCATAAAACAGAAATACTTAGGGGAATATATTGTTGTTAGGTGCCGTCGAGTCGGTTCCAACCCATAGCAACCCTACAGGACACAGCAGAACTGCCCCAGGGGGTTTCCAAGGAGCTGTTGGCAGATTCAAACTGCCGACCTTTTGTTTAGCAGCCGAGCTCTTAACCACTGTGCCACCAGGGCTCCTAGGGGAATATAGTATGTTTATTTTAACTACGTATTTAAAATATGTAGTGAGCTGTGGATTCCTCACAATGGCGTGGCTTTGTTAGCCATTGAACTCCCGTTGAATTTAAGGTCATCGCCCAGGTCCTGTAAGGTCTGTGTGGTACTGATGAAGCAGTCACAGACATCCAGCTGCATCTGGTGCTCAGCAGTGCCCGATGCTGAGATACTGCCGTGCACTGCAGTCCCACAAGCTCTGCCCAGCCCCTGGGCGTTGCAGAAACACGTTTAACTTTGATCAGGAGTTTCCCCAGAACTGTATGATATCTTTATTACCCTTAAAAAACAAAAGCCAACCATGGTTTTGGGGAACATCTAGCTCAATTGGCATAACACAGTTTATAAAGGCAATGTTCTACATTCTGCCTTGGTGAGTATTGTCTGGGGTCTTAAAAGCCCATGAGCAGCCATCTAAGATACTCCACTGGTCTCATCCCTTCAGGAGCAAAGGAGTGCGAAGAGAACAGGATACAAGGAAAAGATTAGTCCAAAGGACTAACGGTCCACAGCTACCAAGGCCTCCACCGGACTGAGTCCAGTACAGCTAGATGGTGCCCGGCTACCACCACTGACTGCTCTGACCAGGATCACAACAGAGGGTTCTGGACAGAGCTGGAGAAGGACGTAGAACAAAACTAACTCACAAAAAAAGACCAGATTTACTGGCCTAAAGGAGACTGGAGAAACCCAGAGAGTATGGCCCCCAGACACCCTTTTAGCTCAGTGGTGATGTCATTTCTGAGGTTCACCGTTCAGCCGGGGAATGTACAGCCCCATAAAACCAAATGGGACTAATGAGGCACAGCAGTCCAGGGACAAGGACTAGAAGGCAGAAGGGGACAGGAAAGCTGGTGATAGGGAACCCAAGGTTGAGTAAGGATAGTGTTGATGTGTTGTGAGGTTGTTAACCATTGTCATAGGGCAACACGTGTACTAACTGTTTAATGAGAAACTATTTTGTTCTGTAAGCCTTCCTCTAAAGTGAGAATAGCAGCACAATTGGAAGAGCGTAGTCGATGTCAGTGAACTGTACATGTAGAAATTTTTGAAATGGTGTATCTTTGGCTATGTGTATTTTCACCAAAAAAAAAAAAAAAAAAAAGGTTAAGAAGGGAGAGGGTTGACATGTTGTGGGGTTGTTAACCAACGTCATAAAACAGTATGTGGACTACTGTTTCGTGAGAAACTATTTGTTCTGTAAGCCTTCACCTGAAGGACAATAAAAAAAAGGAAAAGAAAAAGAAAGAAAAAAAACAAACCCATTGCCGTCGAGTCAATTCCAACTCATAGCGACCCTATGGGACAGAGTAGAACTGCCCTATAGGGTTTCCGAGGAGCAGCTGGTGGATTCGAACTGCCGACCTTTCTGTTAGTAGCTGAGCTCTTAACCATTGCGCCCCCAGGGCTCCTTATTACCCTCAGGGTACTCTAAAATGCCTAAAATAACCAAATCATCAGTCATGTGTGAACCTAGAGAGCTACTGTGTGGTGAATGCAAAGATCTCCTAGTTCTCACTGAAGCCCGTCTGTGCTGTTGGTAAAACTGCCACGTGTTCTCCCTCCTTTCCCTACATGTCCTTAGAATAAACCTTCCCGAACTGAGGGAAGCCAAGGAGCCCCGGAACTCTGCTCCTGCATCAGCAAAAGCTTAGCTAGCCCCAAGAGACGTCCCTGCTGGCTAACCACACTCCATCAGGCTGTGGTCACTCCGATGCTTCTTACCCAAACGAACAGAGGCTAAGTCACTGCATTCCTTGGTTTTAGAAATTCAAGTAAAGCTAGTGTTATGGATTGGATTATGTCCCCCAGAATATGTTATAAATCCTAGCCCCTATACTTGTGGAAGGAGCCCTGGTGGCACAGCAGTTAAGTGCTCACCTGCTAACTGAAAGGTCAGCGGTTGGAACCCACCAGCCGCTCGAAGGGAGAAAAATGTGGCAGTCTGCTTCCGTAAAGATTTACAGTCTTGGATCCCAAGGTTTCCCCTTCAGCCAAAGATTAGACACGTCCACAGGAAAAACAATAACGCACAGGAGGAATGTGCTTCATAGCTGAACCACGTATACGAGACTAACGGGCACATCAGCCCAAAAGCAAAGACAGGAGGCAAGGAGGGACGGGAAAACTGGACAAATGGAAACAGGGAACCTGGGGTGGAGAAAGGGAGAGTGTTGACAGTTTGCGGGGTTGGCAACCAACGTCATAAAACAATCTGTGTATTAATTGTTTAATGAAAAACTAATTTTCTCTGTAAACTGTCACCTAAAGCACAATTTAAAATTTTTTTTACAGTTTTAGAAACCCTAGGGGGCAGCTCTACTTGTCCTATAGGGTCGCTATGAGTTGGAATCGGCTCAAAGCAATGGGTTTGGTTTTTGGTTTGTATACTTGTGGACGTAATCCCGTTTGGGAATACAGTCTCCTTTGTTACGTTAATGAGGTCATAACAGTCTATAGTGTGTCTTAAGCCAATCACTTTTGAGATATAAAAAGAGCTGATCAGGCACAGAAGCAAGGACAAATGGAGGGACTGATGCCATGTGGAGATCTCCAGGGAGCACCAAGAAGAAAGGATTTTCCTCCAGAACAGACAGAGCCTTCTCCTAGAGCTAGTGCCCTGAATCTGGACTTCTAGCTCCCTAAACTGTGAAGGAGCCCTGGTGGCGCAGTGGTTAAGCACTTGGCTGCTAACCAAAGCGTCCTCAGTTTGCACCCACAAGCTGCTCTGGGAGAGAAAGCTGTGGCAGTTTGCTTCTGTAAAGATTACAGCCTAGGAAACCCTATGGGCGGTTGTACTCTGTCCTATAAGGTTGCTATGAGTTGGAATCAAACCCCCGGTAACGGGTTTGATTTGGTTTTGTTTAAACTGAGAACATGAGTTTCTGTTCATTAAAACTACCCACTTGTGGAAGACGATGGCCTGCAAGGCTCGTGGCAGACTACGCGGCCGGCGGCCATGTCCGGGAGCCAGGCGAGGGCCGCGGCGGGGTGTCACGCGCGGCAGGACGGCCTGGGCTTGGGCCTCCCTCCGGTTCCCTGGAAGCGGCCCGACAGCAAGCACGGGAGCAGCAGCCGCAGAGGCGGACGCTCTGGCACGCCTCTCTCCTCCGCCTCAGCCTGAGCCAGGGGAGGCCAGGCGGCCTGGGTGGCTGGAGGGGGGTCCGCTGCCCGAGAATGGGAATTCTCTTCACCAGGATATGGAGACTGTTCAATCACCAGGGGCACAAGGTTATCATCGTTGGGCTGGATAATGCAGGGAAAACTACCATCCTTTACCAGTTATCTATGAATGAAATTGTACATACAGCCCCTACAGTAGGAAGTAATGTAGAAGAGACAGTAGTTAATAATACATGTTTCCTAATGGGGGACCTTGGTGGCCAAGAATCTCTTCGTTCCTCCTGGAACGCTTACTGTACTAACACTGAGTTGGTAATAGTTGTTGTGGACAGTACAGTCAGAGAAAGGATTTCAGTAACTGGAGAAGAACTCAATAAAATGTTAGCACATGAGGACCTGAGGAAAGCTGGATTGCTGATTTTTGCTAATAAACAAGATGTTAAAGAATGCATGACTGTAGCAGAAATCTCCCAGTTTTTGAAACTCACTTCTATGAAAGATCATCAGTGGCACATCCAGGCATGCTGTGCTCTTACTGGCGAGGGATCGTGCCAAGGACTTGAATGGATGATGTCACGACTTAACGATTAGATGATCTCTACTGACCTCTTCTTATAGACTTTGTATAAACGAAGTGCTGGACTTTACCTGAAAGCTGCAAAAATTAATGGTTCAGGTATATTTATAATAAACTGATTTAAACTTTTTCTATAAGAAGAAAAATTAAGACCACTTACGTGAAAACAAAGATGAAGTCTCACCTTCCAATTTGCTTTCTTATTAGTTCCTTCCAAACTAAGGTCTGAAAGCTGCGATTGACATTTTTCTCATAATGAATCCTCTCAGGACATTGTGTAGCCTGTGGTAAGTACAAAGGGAGAGGAACACAGTTTTAAGTTTGAGAACTTTATCATCAGTATAACCCTCCCTACTTGAATGTTACTCTCTTTTTGTTCCATTAAGTCAGAGTACAAATCAGCACAGATACTCAGTTTCCAATATTTTAAAATGTAATGCTACTCAGGAAAAGTATTTTGTGTAAGGTTGCATATGTATTGTGTATATACCTCAAGTTCAAGTTAATGGCTTTGACTTATGGTCTAAAGAAAAGTGAGTAACACAAAAATCAATAATATCCTTAAATAGCCATAATGATGTGAGTACTGGCATTGGTGGTAAGTGCCATTTTGAACTTTTCCCCTTACGTTCTCTGTGTTGTACTAATCCCCAAAAATCACTGAGCTGCTTTAGAAGACAGAAAAGGAGAGGACATTTTGTATCTGTTTTCTTGTTGATCAAATAACATACAGAAACATGTAATGCAACTGAGTGGACTAGATACCAAATCTATCAAGTCCTTGGCTTTGTATTACTAATGGGCAGAATTGCACAGTGAGCAATTATTGTCAAATTATTAACTTCATTGGTCCAATGCCATGTGTTATTGAATAAACTGTTAATCCATTAAAAAAAAAAAAAACCACCCACTTGTGGTATTTCTGTTATAGCAGCACTAAGAAACTAAGACAGCTAGCAAGATAGTATAAACAGGTTGGAAGAAACTACACTGAAACTTTTAAATCATTTATGGAAAAACCTATTTTCGTGAATATACATATAAAAATTGTTTCTGTAGTCATTTTACCCCCAACATTGACAGCATCTTCTGTGCAGCAAATTGCTATTATATGGCCCTTCTAGCCATGGTCTTGTAACTCCCACAGAATGATTAGTTGGGATATGCAAATAAGGTGCTTGTGGCCCACCAAGGGTATTGGACAGTTTTGCTAATGCAAAACCTTGCAAGGTAGGACCCTGCAATTAAGGTGCATGGAACCCTTATAGGGGATTGGTCAGTTTTGCCATTGGACTAGGCGTAAAGGGAGCCTATACCAAAGCCTGAGGGGGGACCTCACTACCATCAAGAAGAAGAGCCAGGAGTGGAGCGCATCCTTTGGACCCAGGGTCCCTGCACCGAGAACCTCCTAGACCCACAGAGCAAGAGAGCTGAGTGCCTTCGGACAGGAGGCTTGCTGGCAGAGTGATGTGCCTCTGGGCACTTATCAGTGGGGCTGAAGATCTTTGTAATGCTTGCCTGAGCAAGGCCAAGGACACAGACTGAGGGCCCAGGGCAAGAACAAGGTCTTGGCAGCAGCAGCCAAAAAAAAGCTGTTCCTGATCATAAACGGTATCCTGAGTTGTTCCTGTTACTTCCAAGTTGATCCTGATCCTGAATTATAACCTGTTACTTCCCTGATAAATCCCACAATCATTTAAGTATGGTCTGTGAGTTCTGTGTGGCCATTGCAACAAATTATCTAGCCCAGCAGAGAAGCAGAGTGCTGTGGGGGGGATGGCTGGTGTCAGAATTGTTAGAAGGTTGGAGGGTGGAGGTACATCTGACCTCCTCCTCATGGGAATCACAGCCTTGGGCTGGTGTTGCTGATCTTGATTCTCTCTCATCCCCCTGAAGTCAAAGGAGGCCTGATGCCACTTCTACTTTTACAGCATCTTGGTGAAATTTTAGTGTCTGTGGCTTTACTTCTATATTCTTCTTCCTTGACCATGAGGATGTGGGATCTAGTATGTGCAAATTGTCCATCACGCCCGTGGGCTATATATCCCCTCTTCTCAGCTTCCAACTGCTGGGCACCTACAACTCTTTGGCTGAGAGCTTCTTCTAGCTATGGCATCCACTCTGGGCAGACTGAACAGACTGGAAATGCCAGAAAGTCCATGCCTCTCAGGAGCAGCCCTCAGCCAAGGACTGACGATATTTAGTGGACTAATATCCCAGCTCCTTCATGTTGTGGGCTAGAGGACACTGAAGTCTGTGTTCTACACTATCTTGCAGAGTTTCTCAGTAGGATTAAGCTTCAGTTGCCCACAGTGGTAACCAGCTTGATAACCCCTTACTAGTTTCCCCTCCCTGTTCTGCCTCATTTCCCTACACATCTGCTGGTGCTTCTTGAGATCACCTCCCAGAAAAACTACCTGCTCTGAGTCCTGGAGTCTGCTTCTGGGATAGGCCAAACTAAAAGATGTGGAAATAGAAGCAGTCCCAGGAAGCAGATTCCCAGAAAGCAGTTCTGGGATTGGATCCCTCACCAGCCAGATGTCAGCAAGGAATATGTTAAAATGATACCATGGGGATTGTTATTGTTGTTAGGTGCCATCGGGTGGGTTCCGACTCATAGCGACCCTACGTAGAACAGAACAAAACGCTGCCGCATCCTGCACTATCCTTACAATTGTTGCACGGATACAACCTACAAATTCCAGAGGGTAAGAAACGCTGTAAGACAAACTCTGCAGGATAAACTGCAAGGAGAGAAAAGGGAGGGGACCTAGAGATTTGAAGAGATTTCACAGACAAATGAACAAACTATAATAGGTGAATCTTGTTTGGATCCTGATTCAACACACCAACGTAAAGACAAAGAACTGAAACAATCGGGCAATTTCATCTCTGACTGAATGATACTAAGAAATTGTGAATTTTTTAGATATGATAATGATTTTGCAGTTATATTTTTAAATATGTTTTAGATATAAGTATTGACATATTAACAGATGTTTACCTTTTTTAAGAACTGCCAAATTCTTTTCAGCGTGTAGGAGGGTTCTGATTTCTCCACATCTTCATCCACACCTGTTTGGATTACAGCCATCCTAGTGGGTGTGAGAGGGGCCTGGTGATGCAAGCAGCTTGCGATCGGCTGCTAACTTAAAGGTTGGTGGTTCAAACACATCCAGAGGCTCTGTGGAAGAAAGGCCTGGCAAACTGCTTCCATAAAGGTTACAGCCAAGAAAACGTGATGGAGAGCGGTTCTGCTCTGTAACATATGGGTTCGCATGAGTCAGAATCAACTCGACAGCAATGGGTTTGTTTTTTGGTTTAGTGAGTGTGAAATGGTTTTGATTTGCATTTCCCTAATGACTAACAATGTTGATCATCTTTTTATGTATTTATTGACCATTTTTATAGACTCTTTGGAGAAATGTCTATTCAAATCCTTTGTCCATTTTTAAATTGGGTTAAATGTCTTTTTGTTGAGTCTTAAGAGTTCTTTCTATATTCTAGATGATAAAACGTCATCCAGATACATGATTCGCAGACGTTTTCCATTCTCCGGGTGCCTTTTTGTTTTCTCGGTAGAGGCACAGAAGTCTTAATTTTGATGAAATTCAGTCCATCTATTGATTGTTGTGCTTCAGTGCCATGTTTAATTTGCCTAATCTGCATCATCCAAGATCATGCATATTCACACCTATGTTTTCTTCTAAGAATTTTTTTGGTTTCCGCTCTTCCATTTGGGTCTCTGATGCATTTCAGGCTAACTTCTGTAAGTGGGGCGAGGTGGGAGTCCAGCCGTATCCTTTCGCCTGTGCCCATCCACTTGTCCCTTCACCACTTGTTGAACAGACTCTTCTTTTCTCCTCGAACTGTCTCAACGCCCTTTTTGAAAATCAATTGCTGATAACGGTCTGGGTTTATTTCTGGACTCTCAGCTGTATTTCTTTGATCCGTATGTCTAGCCTTTTGTCAGTATACCACAGTCTTGATCAGTGTAGGCTTGTAGTAAGTTTCAACATTAGAACTGTGAGTCCTCTTTGTTCTTTTTCCGGATCGTTTTGACTATTCTTTATCCTTTGCATTTCCATATGAATTTTAGGGTAAGCTTGTCCGTTTCTGCAAAAAAGTCAGCTGGGATTTGACAGTGATTGCACTGAATCTGTAGACCAGTTTGGGGAATATTGCCATCTTAACAATATTAAGGCTTCCCATCCATGAGTACGGGATAGTTTTCCATTTATTTAGGTCGTCTTTAACTTCTTTCAATGGTGTGTTGCCGTTTTCAGTGTACAAGTCTTGCGCTTGTTTGGTGAAATTTATTCCTAAGTATTTTATTCTTTGTGATGAAATTCTTAAATGGAATTTTTTTATTTCATTTTCATTGATTGGTCATTGCTAGTGTATAGAGATACTCTCTTTGTATTTTGTTCTTGTACTGTGTGACCTTGCCGAGGTCGTCTATTAATGGTAGTCGTTTTTGTGGATTTCTTATGATTTTCTATACACAAGAGCATATCATCTGCAAATAGAGATAGGTCCACTTTTTTCCTTTTCAATTGGGACACCTATTATTTCTTTTTCTTGTCTAATTGCCCTGGCTGGAACCTCCAGTATGATGTTGAATGGAAGCGACTCAAGGGTCTTGTTCCTGATCTTAGGTGGAAAGCTTTCAATCTCTCACCATTAAGTACGATGCTAGCTGTGGGTTTTCTGTAAATGCCCTTTATCAAGTGGAGGAAGTTCCTTCCTGTTTCTAGTCTGTCAAGTGTTTTTAATCAAGAAAGTGTGTTGGATTTTGTCAGATGTTTTATTTGAGATGATCGTGTGTTTTTGTCCTTTATTCTACTAATATGGCATGTTACATTGTGTTTTTGTATGTTAAACCAACCTTGCATTAAGGGGATAAATCCAGCTGATCATGGTGTATTGTGCTTTCTATATGTTTCTGGATTCTGTTTGCTAGTGTTTTGTTGAGGATTTTTGCATCAATATTCATAAGGGATATTTATCTGTAGTTTTTTTTCTTGTGATATCTTCGTCTGGTTTGGGTATCAGGGTAATACTGGCCTTATGGAATGAGTTGGGAAGGGTTCCCTCCTCTTCTATTTCTTGGAGGAGTTTGTGAAGGATTAATTTTAGTTCTTTGAACATTTGGTGGACTTCACCAGCAAAATCACCTGGTCCTGGGCTTTTTTTCTTTGCGGGAATGTTTCTGATTACTACTTCAATCAATTTTCTTGTTATAGATCTATTCATATATTCTATTTCTTCTTGAGTTAGTTTTGGAAGTTTGTGTCTGTCTAGGAGTTTTTCCTTTTCATCTAGTTGACCTAATTTACTAGCATGCAATTGTTTATAGTATTCCCTTATAACCCTCTTTATTTTCTGTAAAGTCAGTAGTAATGTCCCCTCTTTCATTCCTGATTTTAGTAGAGTCATCTCTCTTCTTTTATCTTGGTCAGTCAATTTTGTTGATCTTTTCAAAAAACGAACTTTTGGTTTAGTTGATTTTCTCTGTTGTTTTTCTGTTCTCTTTTATTTTCACTGTGATAGTTATTATTTCCTTCCTTCTGCTTCCTTTGGGTTTATTTGCTCTTCTTTTTCTAGTTTTTTTGTTTTTTGGTCTCCCTCCTGCCTTCCCGTCCTTGCCCCTGCTTTTTCTAGTTTTTTGAGGCAGGAGGTTAGGTTATTGATTTGAGATCTTTGTTTATCTTAAATATAGACATTTACAGCTATAAATCGCCCTCTGAATACTGCTTTCACCGCATCCCATATGTTTTGGTATGCTGTGTTTTCATTTTCATTCATCTCAAAATATTTTCTAGTTACTATGTGATTTCCTCTTTGCCCTAGAGAGTGTGTTTAATTTCCACATATTTGTGAATGTCCTAAATTTCCTTCTGTCACTGATTTTTAATTTCATTCCATTGTGGTCAGAGAACACACTTTGTATAATTTCAGTCCTCTTAAAGTTATTGACACTTGTTCTATGTCCTATGTATTGTCTATCGGGAATAATATTCCATGTACACTTGAGAAGAGTGTGTATTCTGCTATTGTTCAGTAGAGTGTTCTATAGATATCTGTTAGATCTAGTTTGTTTATAGTGTTGTTCAAGTCTTCTATCTCCTTGTTGATCTTCAACCTAGTTGTCCTGTTCATTATTGAAAGCTGAATATTGAAGTCTCTCCAACTATTATTGTTGAATTCTCTGTCTCTTTCGAATCTGTAGATTTTTGCTTCATGTATTTTGGGGCTTTGTTGGTAGACACATATATGTTTGTAATTGTATCTCCTTGATAGATTGACCCTTTTATCATTATAAAATTGTCTTTAGTAACAATATTTTCTCTAGTAACAATTTTTGTTGTGAAAGTCTATTTTGTCTGATATTAATATAGCCACTCCCACTCTCTTTTGCTTACTGTTTGCATGGTATATCTTTTTCCATGCTTTTAGGGTAGGTATTTTTTAAAAGCTCCTCATTAGAGCCTGAGGTGCAGCGAGGGTTGAGAACCACCAGAACAAGCACCGTAAGCTCGGAGTACAGCAGGAACAATCTTTTACCAACAGATTTGTTTATTTAGCAGAGTGTGTCTCAAACTTGAGAAATGTTGACACCCCTTTAAGGAAAAGAAACTTCTTGGGAACACCCCTGGTGTTGACTTCAGTTACTTTTATTGTAATATTACTTTAAAACCCGGAGTTTAAAGCTAAATATAATCTTAAGTTTATAGCTCTAATACAACTAAAACGTCAAATCCAATTTATAGATTAATTATAATCAAAACTGTAAAACAATAAAGTTAAAACAAAAAAATCAATGAATGTTTAGAATAGTGTTGTTTTGTTGAAATTAAATTGTCATTGGAAGAATGAATCTAAGACTGGCTTAGGGTGAAGTTTGGTTTATGTTCAGTAAGGTTTGTCTACCATGTACTTTATGAAGAATTGATTCAGCCATTACTTTTTTTTTAATCTATCAGACTATGGTGAATCCCTGAGTATAGTACATTGTTAACATCATTAGGCTGCATTTGACTGGAATAGATCATATTAAGTCTATTTCTGTTTATGTCTCATTACCTGGAATCTGTCAAAATAGTGCTATTGGGCCCCAAGGAGATCCTAAACACAAACACTTAATAGGTTCATCCTGATGATTCCAGAATATGTTTATATTAATTTTTTAAGATTATAATCAAAATGAAAACAAATTTTTTAATTTATGGAAGAGAGCTAGTATACCCCCAAATAAATCTGCAATTTGATAAACACTGGCTTAGAACTTTTCTTTAATGGTGTGCCTCAATCCTTTCCAAAGGCTCTGTGTGAATCTTATGCCTTATCACTCTCGGGAGGTACTTATTCAAAATGTGGTTCTGTAGGGAATTTCTTAAAGTTCTGTTTGTGATTATCACATCTTGATCAACGAGGAAAAGAAAGCAAAAGTAAGAATCAGGTGCTGGTCACCGTGACCTGACCCAGAAATGGTTTGGTTGTTGGTTTGACTAAGCAAGACAAAGCAGTTGAGCAAATAGTTACCACCTCCTCTACCTCTACCACCTTTACATTTTAATGAGCGTGATTTGGAGGAAGCGAGCGCGGGAAGGAAGCCCCATGTCAAGAGTAACAGCCTTGGAGAAGATGGGAAGACATAAGCCTGGCTTCTGAGCCAAGATGGCCCTGAAAGGAGACTGAGCCTGGGCCCTAGGGCATGACTGCTACACTGCACACCCTGTTGGTTGAGATGACTCAGTAAGTTCTGACTCACTGGGCTACTCTCACCTGTTGAACAAGCTACTAAAGAATAAGGATGATGAACAGCCAGAGCCACGACCCCAGAGGGATGACTAACAGTGCTGTGTCTCATGCCCTGAGTGACCCTAATATTCCCCAGCATGTCTTCTCCTTTTCAAAATGGGCAACTGAGAGCTTGACATAACTAACGCCATGATGAACCTATAAGGTTTATTTTCTTTGCCTTCTCCGTTCCGCATGCCTTTGTTAATGACTTTGTTTTGCTCTGCGGCCACCTGTGACTTACAACCCCCACAGGAAGATTAGAGCCCAGATATCTGACATGTATATCTTTAGCCTGATAAGGAGATGTCTGCCATGTATCTCTTTAGCCTAATGAAGAGTCTCTTGTAATTACCTTGTAATGAATAACTCATCTGGCCATCTGTGGACGAGGTGCTAAAAGACACTTCTAACCGTTGTAAAAATCACATATAAGCTGTAATGTAAAAATGCCCTTTGGGACTCCATAGATACAGCCTGTGTTGCTGTTGAATCCCTGGTGGCGGACACCTCCTAAATAAACTTTCTCACTCTTTCTGACTTGGAGTACGTTTCACTGGCTCGACTGATCCAGGGCATGGACCCTAATCGGGCAACGCCCGTTCACCCCAGGGAGAGGCCAGCCACTCAGAGATACCACCTTGAGGTTATGTCTGGGGTCGGGTGTTTGGTACCACTGCACCTAACAAATAGGAAATAGCACAGATCTCCTTCTGCAGAGCATGATGTAGTGTTCAGCTCAATTGATTCATGTGGAAAGGTTTTGTAAGGACTGGACTAGAAAGTTTTCCTTTCATCTTAATTCAACTAGTTGACTCAGGGGCCAGATGGAACAATGGTTAATGCCTTTTAGAAGATGCAAGAGAGCAAAAATAAACTTTTCCCAAAGTGATAGACAAATTAGTTTGTTGGATGGACTCTAAAATTCTCTCCCAGATTTCTTCTCAACAAACCAGGAGTCTAGGTTTCTTAACACATATTACTTGGAGGATTCCTTTTAGGCCCAATTATTACGTTACTGAGATGACAGCATGGAGCCCTGGTGGTGTGGTGGTTAAGAGCTATGGCTGCTAACCAAAAGGTCAGCGGTTTGAATCCACCAGGCACTCCTTGGAAACCGTATGGGGAAGTTCTGTCCTACAGGGTGGCTATGAGTCAGAATCAACTCAACGGCAATGGGTTTGGTTTGGTTTTTGAAGATGGTAGTTTCATGGATGAGAATCAGCATAAAGCTAATTCCTAAGAAACAGAGATTAATCATATTGCTACTTTCCCACTTCTCCATCATTTCTGACACCAGCCGCCCACACAGCATTCTTTCTCTCCGACTCCGGCCACCCAGGCTAGGTCAGACCTCACAAGTTAAGAGGACACCATCCTTGGGTCCATTAATTTGCTAGAGTGACTCACAGAACTCATGTAAGATATTATACTTAAGACAACTGGTTTTATTATAGTGAAAGGGTAGAAGTCGGGGTCATCCGAAGGAAGAGATGCGTGGGCGAGGTCTGGGGAGGGTCCCCTCGCAGAGCCACCGTGTCTCAGAGAGGGCGCATCACCCGCCCTTTTCCAGACAGGAAGCTCTGAGCCCCTGTGTTCCGGGACTTTATTGACCAGTCCTGTATGGTAGGCTGAGTCACATCTCCTGAGGCTAGTTGATATCAGCCTTCTAAGTGAGTCTTTCCAGTCTAGCTATCCCCCATCACCAATCCTCTGGTGTGGCCTG
Organism: Dugong dugon; assembly: GCA_030035585.1. Classification (NCBI taxonomy): domain Eukaryota; kingdom Metazoa; phylum Chordata; class Mammalia; order Sirenia; family Dugongidae; genus Dugong; species Dugong dugon. Next base: position 3,064,214 of record CM057473.1, on the reverse strand, counting down.
GAAGTCCCAGACCACGGGACCCCAGTTACTCCAAGGGTTATTTCTCTGCAGCCAAGGACAAAGGCCACCTTCCTTTGGGGGAAGCTAAATTGCCTACCCCACAGTTAGTGGAACTGTCTTTACTTGCATCTTACTGACATCTGTTAAAAGTTATGTGGAGGCTGTTTGTGACGGCACTGCACTCTTTTGCCTGCAGGGTGTGCTAGAAGGCACAGGGGTGTCTGTCTAGTGGAAGAAGGTCCTCCACCTTCACCACCTGGTCCCTCTCCCCTCCCAGTCACACTGCACATTCAGTCAGGCATGCCCCAGGGCTCAGCCTGGAAGAACGGCTCTCCATCTTGTCTAAGCCTGGGCCAGAGAGGACGGCTGAAGTGTTGGAGAGTGAGCGCTCATCTAACCAGCGACTTCTCGGAACATGGAAAGCAGCACATGGGCTTCTGTGTCCCACATCAACGCTCCTTCACTAAACCACACTGCAGTGCTATTCCTCGGCTTTTCAAGGGGCATGATCTGCACCCACTGCCTCTCCCACCTCCATCGCCTGTCTCTTTTACACTCACCCACCACCCTCCAGCCATATTGGCCTCCTTTCTGTTTTTCTGGAGTCCCTGTATGGTGCGGATGGTTAACACACTTGGCTGTTAACCAAAAGGCTGGCAGTTTGAGTCCACCCAGAGATGCCCCAGAAGAAAGCCCTGATGATCTGCTTCCAAAAAATCAGCCAGTGAAAACCCTGTGGAGTGTAGTTTTACTCTGACCCAAATGGGGTTGCCATGAGTCAGAGTCAACTCAACTGCACCTGCTTTAAAAAAAACACAAAAGTTGCTGTCAAATCGATTCTGACTCGTAGCAACCCTACAAGACAAAGTAGAACTGCCCCGTGGGGTTTCCAAGGAGTGGCTGGTGGATTCTGACTGCCGACCTTCTGGTTAGCAGCCGAGCTCTTAACCACTGTACCATCAGGGCTCCAGCTTACTGGTCTGTTTTTCTGAGCTCTTTCCCACCTCAGGTCCTTCACAGACAGGGGTCTGTCCGCCACAGATGGCCCTGCTGTCCCTCCCCACCCGTCTTTGCCTGGTGGTCTCCTCTCAGCTCCCAGCTTTCATGCCACGTCCTGAAAGCAACTTTCCTGTCTGTCCCTGACCCGACTTCTAGACCACTTTCTTTGGTTCTTACTGTAATTTGTACTTGTTTTTATTTGTTTGATTACTAGTTTATTTTCTGCTTCCCCCACTAGGATCTAGACTCAGGGCAGAACTAGATGTTTTATTCACCAGTATACCCCAGATCCAGGCACAGTGCCCAGCATATATGAGCACACTGTTCTTATTTGTCTATGAAGAAACAAAGAAATGACCACTAAGGTGTTCCCTTATCTTCTGCAGAACCACAGCTGAGGAGATCGTCTGTTATATTACCCAATGATGTCTCAGCAAGGACTGATGAAATAAAATTTTTAAAGTGTTATATACATGATTTCATCCGGACCTTTGAACAAAAATTTTTGGTTGGTTGATGATTATGTCAGAACGCATAAATCTTAATAAGAGAGCTATGTGTGCTCAAATGTTATAAAGAATAGAAAAATGGAAACCTTGCTAAGACAATCACACGATCAGTGAGCCATGATTACAGGACCTCTGGAGTCTTGGAAACAGGACATGCTTATTAATCTTCAATTGTTTTCTGAAAGAGTAAGTTTCAAGTGTCTCTGTGAGCCTGATCACCTAGACACAATTATGTGAAACAAGACAAGCTGCTTCTAAATGTCACTTATAGTTCAAGACATAGGTATACCCAAACCCCACTGCCATCGAGCCAATTCTGACTCATAGCGACCCTGTCGGACAGAGTAGAACTGCCCCCATAGAGTTTCCAAGGCTGTAATCTTTACACAAGCAGACTGCCACATTTTTCTTCTGCAAAGCAGCTAGTGGGTTCCAACCACCGACCTTTCAGTTAGAAACCAAACGCTTAACCGCTGCACCACTGGGGTTCCCACCAGGGATATAACCCACCAGGGATTATATAGGGCATTTACAAAGGGGGCAGGAATCTCAGGGGCCAGCTTAGACAAGCTACTTCTGCCTACCACCCCCAGTATTATAGATCGCATGGGGTCCCACAGAGAGTATCTGGCAATGCTGGAAACATTTTTGGTTGCCACAACTTGGGTAGAGGGTGGGAAGTGTGCTGCTGGCATCTAATGGATAGAGGCCAGAGAGGCTGCTAAGCATTCTACAATGTCAGTTGCCGTTGAGTTGATTCCAACTCATGGTGACCCCACTTGTTACAGAGTAGAACTGCTCCATAGGGCTTTCTTGACTGTAATCTTAACGGAAGCAGATCTCCACGTCTTTCTTCCATGGTACTGTTGTGTGGGTTTGAACCTCCAACCTTTATGTTAGCAGCTGAGCGCAAACTGCGCCATCTAGTATCTGACCCCAAATGTCAGTCATGCCAAGGTTGAAAGACCCTGCCTTACAAGTGTTCATGTCAACATATCACCTGGAAAGCCCCCAGGAGTGTGCATATCCCTGACTTCGCTGTTTCTTTGGGACACACGTCTCTTTGTTACTGAACCGGGGAAGGGGGCCCTTGTCCGTCGCCCTCAGACTTGCCAATGATCTGGACACCGGTCTTTGAGAAATAGAAAGTAACTTTATTGCAGTGCGCAGAGCAAGGAACCGGGAGGAAGTTCCTCAGAACCAGCTCCCTGAGCTGCAGGGAAGCAGGGCTTATATGTGATTTGGGCAGCAAGATGGCGGCCACGCAGGCATATGGGGGAGGGAAAATTCTGGAAGGTGGGCAGGAAACAGGAGGTGATGTGGTTCTTGTCGGACCTCTCGCTTTGAAATAGGATCTGGGTGATGGTTTTCCTTCTGATTTGTTCTTCCTGTTGCTGTGTCCTCTGTTGAGGTCAATTAGCAGTCACAGCTGGCCCTTCTGCACATGCCGGGCGGGTCAGATCTGGCTTGGGCTAGTTTAAGGACTAACGGAAATTGACTGGCATTCCTAGGGTCAGGTTACATCTTTATAAAGTATTAATTTGGATTTTGCCACTACTAAAAACCATTGCTTATTCTGAGGGAGGGATGAGTGTGTGGCCTTGCAGCTGGTCCCTGCAGATGGAGGCCAGCAGCCCCAATGCTGGCAGTGAGACTCGCACGCGTGGCCTTTACTCCTGCAAAGGACCCCGACGAGCTGGGAACACCTCCGGGGGGACCCCTTGGGTATAGAGGTGAGCGCTGATGGCTTTGCCTTAGAGGAAGCATGGGGCCAGCCCTCACCCTGCGGGTGGGGGAATAAGGCTTCTCCTGAAAGCAATGAGAACTTGCTGACAGTCCTGGGGAACAGTCTGCCTCAAACCCAAAAATGAATACATGGGGGAGATCCTTAAACCTGAACCAGGGAGGAGCTTCTCCCTCTCTCTGAGCTCACGGATATGGGTATCTGCCCTGCAGGTGAGGTTTGTTCAGGGCACTCCAATTGTAAGGAGGTTAAACCAGTTGCCATCAAGTCGACTCCAACTCATGGCAACCCCATGTATGTCAGACTAGAGCTGTGCTCCACAGGGTCTTCAATGGCTGATTTTTCAGAAATTGCCAGGGCCTTTCTTCTGAGGTGCCTCTGGGTAGACTCGAACCTTCAACCTTTCAGTGAGCAGCCAAGTGCATTAACTGCTTGCACTACCCAGGGACTCCATAAGGAGGCTGGCCAGGCTTATTCAGAGGGCTGGAGGTTGGGTGCAAACACCTTCAAGGCCCTGAACACGTTCCCAGGGGTTCCAAGAGCACCCCCACCCAACAGCAGGACAAACGGCTTCCTGCATTGGAATGCCCTTCCATTATCCTTGAACCTTCAGGGAAGTCACACTAAAGTTATATCGTTCCTTGTCTCGGCTATCTCTTTGAAAAATTAAGAGAGGGGTCTGCACCCACACTTCACTGAACAGGTAAAGGGGCAGTAGCTGGCAGGAGGAATCCCACAGCACCATGAACAGGGGCCCAGGAGGAAGCGGGGAGCAGAGAGCAGGCTTTGCATCCAGGTGGCCAAGTGAGGCAGCTGGTGACACCTGAAGTACCTGTGGGCCACAGAGCACTCCAAGGAGATACTCAAAAACCTAGGAGACTGGAGGAAAGGAGATGGTCTCAGTCATCTAGCGCTGCCACAACAGAAATACCACGAGTGGGCGGCTTCAACAAACAGAAATTCGTTCTCTCATAGTTTAGGAGGCTAGAAATCAGGGCGCCGGCTCCAGGAGAAGGCTTTCTCTCTGTCGGCTCTGGGGGGAGGTCCTTGTCTCTTCAGCTTCTATTCCTTGGCTCCTTGGTGATCGTCATGTGGCATGGCACCTCTCTTCCCCATCTCTGCTCTGCTTGCTTGTTTTAATCTCTTTTATATCTCAAAAGAGATTGACTTAAGACACACCCTACACTAATACTATCTCATTAACATAACAAAGAACGCCCATTCCCAAATGGGATTATAACCACAGGCACAGGGATTAGGATTCATGACACTTTTTGGGGGGGGACACACTTCAGTCCATAGCAGAGACTATGTAAAAAGACTGGGCTTCAAGCAGTGGTCAGGGATGGGGGTTCAAGCTAGTGTAACATGAGCCCTAAACATTGATGGGACTTCACTTTTCTGCCACAGACTGGTGAGGATCACACTAATGAACGCAATGATCTGCCATCTGTCTGGACGCTTCCAGCTCATGAGACAGTGAAAGTCTAATTTGTAGTATTGATTTCTTCAAAGAAAGGTAGAATACATTTTCTATTGGTTCCAGCAAGTAGATTACATTGGATTTCTTCTAAATTCATTTTTACAAAGAATGTCAGCAAATATTTTCTAGTCTTGCCATTATTTTTGGATCAGCAGTTGCATTTAGAAGTTAGTAGGTGCCATTACCACGAGCATAACATTCTTAAATATCACAATAATGCATATTAATTTTCACACCCTTTTAACTCTGTACTGAAATCACTCCTGAGTTCACCCTTCAGCTAAAGATTAGATAGGCCCATAAAACAAAACGAGCCAAAATGGGCACACCAGCACAGGGACAAGGATGAGAAGGCAGGAGGGGACGGGAAAGCTGGTAATGGGGAGCCCAAGGCCGAGAAGGGAGAGTGTGTTGACGTGTCATGGGGTTGTTAACCAATGTCATAAAACAATATGTGTACTAACCGTTTAATGAGAAACTGTTTGTTCTATAAACCTTCATCTAAAGCACAAGGGAAAAAAAAACTAAGAAAAAATACATATGCTTATCTTAATTTTCAAAGCAGGGGGATGTTAAGAAAAGAATAGAATTTCAGGTTTTCGGTGACTTGGCACTTCTTGATACAGCCAGTTAGTTTGGTAGAAGCATTAACTTCTTCAAATCACTAGAGAACACATTTTTTAAATTACAATCAAAACATAATCATTGAGAAAACACATATACGTAACAAGAAGGCAGGAAAAAAATCACCCAAATCTCACCACCCAGAGGCAGAATCAATGGCTTGGTAGACACTACCCAGAATGACTGATTATGGATCGCGAGCCATAGCTATAGACAGATACAGAGGGAGAGAGAGAGCTTCGGAGATGAGACTTAGGTCAGCACCTGCCCAGACCAGAGGTAAAATGTTTTCATATTACCTCTGGACAGACCAATAGTTATAGAATCACACTGTTTCATAACCTGATATTTTCACTCAACAATAATTATGAATGTCTTTTCATGCCAAAATAAATGAATAATACCATTTTTATCCCTAGATTGTCATACACAACACAGTCTGTCATACGGAAGTGTAGGAAGATACTCAGCCAATCCCCTATTTGTGGGCAAACAGCTTTACCTCTCTGTGCGGAAAACCCCAGAAGTTTGAATAAGCGTTGTTGTTGTTAGCTGCTGTCTTGAGTCGGACCGACCCATGACGACCCCATGCACAACTGAATAAAACGCTGCTTGAGTCTGTGCATTCCTGATTTGTGGACATTGAGTTGGTTTCCAATTTTTCACTATTCTAAACACACTGGGAGCCCTGGTCGCACAGTGGTTAAGAGCTACGACCGTTAACCAAAAGTTTGGCAGTTTGAATCCACCAGCCGCTCCTTGAAACCCTATGCGGCAGTTCTACTCTGTCCTATATGGTCGCTATATGGTACCCACGAGTCAGAATCGACTCGATGGCAACAGGTTTTTGTTGTTTTTTTTTAGGCACCACTGAACCAACTTTCTACGTACTAATCTTGCACATCTTTTAATTACTTCCTTAGGATACATTCTTAGAAAAGTACACACATTTTCAAGTTTTTTGATCTGCGTTATCAAATTGCCCTCCTGCAAAGATTGTTGTTGTCATAGGTGCCATGGAGTCGGTTCCGACTCAGAGCGACCCCGCGTACAACAGAAGAGAACACTGCCCGGTCCTGCACCATCCTCACAGTTGTTGTTAGGCTTGAGCTCACTGTTGCAGCCACTGTGTCAGTCCATATTAATGGATGTTTGCAGCTGTTTCTTTTCATTTGGAGTCATGCCACATCAGCAAATGAAGGTCCCGAAAGCTTGACTCCATCCATGTCATTAAAGTCGACTCTACATTGAGGAGGCAGCTCTTCCCCAGTCGTCTTCTGAGTGCCTTCCAACCTGGGGGGCTCATCTTCTGGCGCTGTATCAGACAATGTTCCACTGCTATTCATAAGGTTTTCACTGGCTAATTCTTTTCAGAAGTAGACTGCTGGGTTCTTCTTCCTAGTCTGTCTTGGTCTGGAAGCTCAGCTGAAACCTGTCCACCATGGGTGACCCTGCTGGTATTTGAATACTGGTGGCATAGCTCCAGGCATCACAGCAACACACAAGCCCCCAAAGTACGACAAACTGACAGATGCACAGGGTCAGTAGTATAGTGCATCTATAATATATACAGGAGTCCCTGGGTGGTGCAGATGGTTAACACGTGGTTCTTATGCTCGACTGCTACCCAAAAGTTGGAAGTTCAAGTCCACCCAGAGGCGCCTCAGAAGAAAAGCCTAGTTATCTACTTGTGAAAAATCAGCCACTGAAAACCCTATGGAGCACAGTTCTACTTTGACACATATGGGGTTGCCATGAGTTAAAATCGACTCAATGGCAACTGGTTTTATAATATGTACACCAATTTTACCTTCAAAGTGTCTAAAATTATAGGACAAGGTTGCTTAGAAATTGAGAATTCATCTGAAATGACTGATGACTTGAGGAGCTTGAGTGTATATTTACCCTGAGCAAGAAGGGTTCACTTGATTTCATTAACACTGTAACAGTATGGAAAATAATTAGGAAGTTTCAGATATTTTTAAGAGAAAATTAGTCAAATGAAGCACTCATCTACATATTTGTTTTCCCCAAAAACTAAAGTAGGGTTGTACTGTCACACTTCCTTCTGTCTCTGGCCCTGTACCAGCTTTGGCTGGTGTCCACTTCCTGTAACTCAGATCTTTATGACGATGATCATCAAGAATATGTACATGATCCAACACCCACTCCTGACAAAAACTCTCAATAAAATAGGTAGAGAAGGGAAATTTCTCAACATAATAAAGGGCATCTATGCAAAACCAATGGCCAACATCATTCTTAATGGAGAGAGGCTGAAAACATTCCCCTTGAAAACAGGAACAAGACAAGGATGCCCTTTATCACCACTCCTATTTAACATTGTGCTGGAAGTTCTAGCTAGAGCAATAAGGCAAGAAAAAGAAATAAAGGGCATCCAAATTGGTAATGAAGAAGTTCAACTTCCCTGTTTGCAGATGATATGATACTATACATAGAAAACCCTAAAGACTCCACGAGAAATCTACTGGAACTAATAGAAAGATTCAGCAGAGTAGCAGGATACAAGATAAACATTCAAAAATCAGTTGGATTCCTATACACCAATAAGGAGAACGATGAAAAGGAAATCAGGAAAACAATACCATTTTCAATAGCCCCTAAAAAGATAAAATACTTAGGAATAAGTCTGACCAGGGATGTAAAAGACCTATACAAAGAAAATACAAAACACTACTGCGAGAACCCAAAGGGATCTACATAAATGGAAAAACATACCATGCTCATGGATAGGCAGACTCAACATTGTGAAAATGACAATTCTACCCAAAGCAATTTACAAATACAATGCAGTCCTGATCCAAATACCAACAACATTCTTCAAAGAGATGGAAAAACTAATCATTAACTTTATATGGAAAGGGAAGAAGCCCCAAATAAGTAAAGCACTACTGAAGAAGAAGAAGAAAGTTGGAGGACTCACACTACCTGACTTCAGAACCTACTATACAGCTACAGTAGTCAGAACAGCCTGGTACTGGTACAACGACAGATACATTGACCAATGGAACAGAATTGAGAACCCAGATGTAAATCCATCCACCTACGGTCACCTGATCTTTGACAAAGGCCCAAAGTCCATCAAATGGTGAAAAGACAGTCTTTTTAACAAATGGTGTAGGCAAAACTAGATACCCATCTGCCAAAAAATGAAACAGGACCCATACCTAACACCATATACAAAAACTACTTCAAAATGGATCAAAGACCTGAATATAAAGCCTAAAACTATAAAGTTCATAGAAGAAAAAATAGGACCAACACTACAGGCCTTAATACATGGCATTAACAGGATACAAACCATAACCATCAACGCACAAACCCCAAAAGATAAGTTAGATAACTGGGATCTTCTAAAAATCAAACACCTATGCTCTTCAAAAGACTTCATCAAAAGAGTAAAAAGAGAACGTACAGACTGGGAAAAAATTTTTGGACAGTACAAGTCAGACAAAGGTCTAATCTCCATAATCTACATGAAAATCCAGCACCTCTACACCAAAAAGACAAATAATTCTATTAAAAAAAGGGCAAAGGAAATGAACAGACACTTCACCAAAGAAGACATTCAAATGGCCAACAGACACATGAGGAAATGCTTGCGATCACTAGCCATTAGAGAAATGCAAATTAAAACCACAGTGAGATACCATCTCACCCCGGCATCACTGGCACAAATCAAAAACACTGGAAATAACAAATGTTGGAGGGGCTGCGGGGAGATCGGAACTCTTATGCACTGCTGGTGGGAATGCAAAATGATACAACCATTTTGGAAAATGATATGGCGCTTCCTCAGAAAGCTAGAAATAGACATACCATTCAATCCAGCAATCCCATTCCTAGGAATATATCCTAGAGAAATAAGAGTTGTCCCTCGAATAGACATATGCACACCTATGTTCATGGCAGCATTGTTCACAATAGCAAAACGATGGAAACAACCTAGATGCCCATCAACAGATGAATGGATAAACAAACTATGGTACATACACACAATGGAGTACTATGCAACGAGAAAGAACAACGATGAATCTGTGAAGCATCTCATAACATGGATGAAACTGGAGGACATTATGCTGAGTGAAATAAGTCAATCACAAAAGGACAAATATTGTATGAGACCTCTACTGTGAAAACCCATGAAAAAGTTCACACACAAAATGTAACAATCTTTGTTGGTTACCAGGGATGGGAGAGGTAGGGGGAAAATACTAAATAGGCAATAGATAAGTGGTATCTTGGGTGAAGGGTGAGACAGTACACAATACAGGGGAAACTAGCACAACTTGTACAAGGAAAGGTCATGGAAGCCCCATAGACACATCCAAACAGCCTGAGGGACGGAATTGTTGGGCGGAGGGCTGTGGGGACCATGGTCTCGGGGAACATCTAGCTCAATTGGCATGACACAGTTTATAAAGACAATGTTCTACATTCTACCTTGGTGAGTAGTGTCTGGGGTCTTAAAAGCCTGTCAGCGGCCATCTAAGATACTCCACTGGTCTCCTCCCTTCGGGAGCAAGGGAGAATGAAGAGAACAGGACACAAGGAAAAGATTAGTCCGAAGGACTAATGGTCCACAGCTACCAAGGCCTCCACCGGACTGAGTCCAGTACAGCTAGATGGTGCCTGGCTACCACCACTGACTGCTCTGACCAGGATCACAACAGAGGGTTCTGGACAGAGCTGGAGAAGAATGTAGAACAAAATTCTAACTCACAAAAAAAAAGACCAGATTTACTGGCCTAAAGGAGACTGGAGAAACCCCAAGAGTATGGCCCCCAGACACCCTTTTAGCTCAGTGGTGAAGTTACCTCCGAGGTTCACCGTTCAGCCTGGGAGTGGACAGCCCCGTAAAACCAAATGAGACTAACGAGGTACAGGAGTCCAGTGACAAGGGCCAGAAGGCAGAAGGGGACAAGGAAGCTGGTGATAGGGAACCCAAGGTTGAGTAAGGATATTATTGATGTGTTGTGAGATTATTAACCATTGTCATAGGGCAACATTTGTAATAACTGTTAAATGAGAAACTATTTTGTTCTGTAAGCCTTCATCTTAAGTGAGAATAACAGCACAATTGGAAGAGCGTAGTCAATGTCACTGAACTGTGCATGTAGAAATTTTTGAAATGGTCTATCTTTGGCTATGTGTATTTTAACCAAAAAAAAAAAAAAAAGGTTGAGAAGTTAGAGGGTTGATATGTTCTGGGGTTGTTAACCAATGTCATAAAACAACATGTGTACTACTGTTTCATGAGAAACTATTTGCTCTGTAAGCCTTCACCTGAAGTACATAAAAAAAAAAATAGAATACATACATGAACCCAAAGCTGGGCCCTCTCGGTTCCGTTGCTGTTTGCCATTTCAAGAAAAGGAAGTTGTGAAAAAAAGAAGGGTGGGCACTTTGATTGGTTCTGCACGTCCTGTGTGCATGTACCGTGCCCCCCGCCGTGCACGTCTGTTCATTGCCATGTGCAAGGCCCATCGACTTAGACTGGACCTTGGGATGTGGACTGCCTCTGTACTGTCCCTCTGGTTGAACGGTTGTGAAGAAGGGTGGATTCCTCTGCTGTGTCCTTGGCCAGTGGGCCTGTTGACCCATTTCCTCAAATTTATGATGTTTTTTATTTGGAAATTTTCCCCCTGACTAAGCATGCAATGTCTAGTTACACTTCCTCTCTAATGCTGGGAAACTTATTTTTTCCTGTGTTGAACTTGAAAAGCAAAAACTCAACTACCATAAAGAAAAAAAATAAATTTCTGAGCTCACCATCCTAGAGCGTGTGGGTGGATGAATTCAGAATTATTATCCAGCACTTCCTTCTGAGGGAGCATAATGTTCAGCTTAGCAATTAGGCAGGAAATAGTGTCTGGAAAGCGCAGGGGCATCAGGACCCAGCAGCCTGGTTCCGGTCCCAACTCTGCCACCTACTGGCTCTGTGAGCTTGGACAAACAGTGTCACCTCTCTGTGCCTAAAACCCCAGAAGTGTTCAGCAAGTATTGTTGTTGTTAACTGCTGTCCAGTCGGCCCCCAACTCATGGCGACCCCATGCACAACCGAACGAAATGCTGCTCTCCTGTGCCATCCACAAGACTGGTTGCAGATTAGAGCTTTCATTGGCTGATATTTGGAAGTAGATCTCCAGGTCTTTCTTCCTAGTCAGTCTTAGTCTGAAAGCTCCACCAAAACTTGTTCAGCATCACAGCAACACACAAGCCTCCAGTGACAGACGGGTGGTGGCTGTGCAGGAGGTGCATTGGCCGGGAATCGAACCCAGGTCTACCAAATGGAAGGGGAGAATTCTCACACCATAGGTATAATACAATATAGTACATAGGAATAAATATAAAATTAGCATGCTCTCACCAACGTCACAGGGATGTTGCAAGAACATACAGCTTCTACATCCTGTACAGCTTCTAGCACAATGCCTGGTTCATGGTTACCAGTATTATCCAGAAGACCGTGAGAATCAGGTGCTTCAGGCACATTTTCATTTAAAAAAAAAAATGTCTTCAGTTCTAAAATGAAGGATCCTGATGCTGATTTGAAGCCAGGTCATCCTGTCCCCCCCTTCAGTCTTCCCCTCACAGTAAACAGTGACTCCTCTCTTCCAGTCGTTCAGGCCAAAACCTTGTGCACCCTTGACCCCCCCGCCCTCTCATGCCCCACGTCCTATCTGTTGGGAAGTCCTGTCGGTGCTGCCTTCTAAGTATCTCTAGAATTGGACCACTTTCACCACGTGCACAGCTCCCGCCCTGGTCCACGATCATCTCTTGGAAGGTGATTACAGTCACTTCCTCGCTGGCCTCCCTGCTTCAGCTCTTGTCCCCTTCAGTGACTTTAGGTGACCTCTCCAATGTAAGCCAGATCATGTTACCCCTTGACTCCAAACCCTTCTGTGCCTCCCTTCTCAGAGTGAAGTCCCAGATCCTTCCAGTGATGTACAAGGCACCCCGCATTCCAGCCCTCAGCACCCTCTCACCTCTCTCCCTCACCCGTCGCTCCCTCCTCTCCAGCCACAGCTGCTCTGCCTGCTGCTCCCCAACGATGCACTGCAGGCACCCTCCTGCCTCAGGGCCTTTGCACTTGCCGTGTGCTCTGCCTGGCCCTTCTCTTCCTGTATCAGGGCGCCTATCTTCAACTTCCTTCCGGTTTTTACTAAAGTGTCATCTTCTCAGAGAGGGCTTTCTAGCTCTGTCTTAAATTGCACCTTGACACCTGTTTCCTACACCCCTTCACTGATTTATTCTTCTCTTTGGAAAAAATATTTTCAATCTTACTTTGTTTATTTTCTGTCTCCCTTACTAAAATACAAACTTCACAGGAGCAGGGGTTTTTGTCTGCCTTTTTTTTTAAATCTGTTTTAGTCACTGCAGCATTCTCAATGCTTAGAAAGTGCCTGCCACATAGTAGGTGCTCAATAACAATGGATGGACAGATGGACGGATGGACAGATGGACGGACAGACGGATGAATGGATGGATGAACAGATGGATGGATGGATGAAGTGCAGCTCCATTTGTAAAAATTGTAATTTTACAAAATGTTAAGAAAAACTACAAGTATTAAGCCCTGTTTGTTGACTTGGCATGACTTTAATTGGAGGGACACGTAGGAGGGCCTCTCTATCTCAACTTCTCCAGAAACTAAGCCTCCAGATTGGGGGATGGCACCTGGCCAGTAAGTCTAAGGGGTGGGGGTGGGGGTGACTGGGGCTCTGGCTGCTCCGTATACTAAGTGTTATCCAGGGTACCTGGTGCTTCCAAGTTCTGAGCCTCTCAGGGATTTGCTGAACAAACCAGCTTCTGCATTCTTCTCTGCAGGCAGTTTAGGCTGTAGCTACGTGCATCCAATCAAATCTGTTCTCAAATTGTTCCCTAATTATTTCATGCCTATAGGCAGGCTGTAAACTCCAGGCAAGGGTACGAACAATGTCAGATACTTTCTCTTAGTCTCCTTGGCACGCAGGGCAGGGGCTAAACATAGCGATGCCCAATAAATGAATGAATAGTTGATGGCGTCATTAAAATAAGAGTTCTATTGGCTTCCACTACCTGTCTACCAACTTTCATACTGTGGTAGCTTGTGTGTTGCTGTGACGCTGGACATACCCATGGTGGACAGGTTTTAGCAGAGAATCCAGACTAAGACAGACTAGGAAGACCAGCCTGGCGATCTACTTCTGAAAATTAGCCAGTGAGAACCTTATGGATCACAACAGAATATTGTCTGACTGATTTGCTTCGGACATGTCATCAGGAGGGATCAATGGCTGGAGGAAGACATCGTGTTTGGTGAGGCAGAGGACCGGCGACGGGGGGCCCTCAGTGAGGTGGGTTGGTGGACCTGAACGTGCCCGATTGTGAGAATGATGCAGAACCAGGCAAGGTTTCACTCTGCTGTTCATGAGTTCACCAGGATCCGGCCTCCCCTCGACCGCATCTATCTATTGGCTTAGTTTAAGCTATTAGCATTAAAAGAAAAAAATACACAACTTTAAAAATATATGAAAAATTCATTTTTTTCTTTTTAATCAACATATATATTTTCTTTACCCTAATTGTATTTAAGATGTTTTAAAGAGTTGAAAGAAAACAGGCAAATGTTCTAAAATTGGATTATGGTCATGATTGCAGGAAGGGGCCCTGGTGGCCAGCGGTTAAGTGCTCAGAGGTTTGAACCCACCAAATAGCTCTGAGGGAGAAAGACCTGGCAATCTGCTATTGAAAAGATCACACCCTAGAAAGCCCTATGGGGTAGTTCTACTCTGTCACATAGGGTCACTATGAGTCAGGATCGACTCGAGGGCACCTAACAACAACAGTGACAATTGCACAACTCTATAAAGTTACTAAGAATTATTGAATAATTCTAAAGGGTGAATAATTCTTAAGATGGACAAGTTTTGTGTTTTGTAAAGCTGTTTTTAAAAAAATAAAATGGGTAATAAATGAGCTGTTAATCAGGTAAAAACGTTCATATTTCATTTTAAAAAAAAAACCCAGGCAGGGAGAGAATTCAGGGCGAGACAAAACCAGACTACACAGTATGGCACCATGAGGAAGAGAACATTTGGGGACACTTGAGTAACAGCACGACAAATCAAGACAAGGAGCGGACACAGGAAAATACTCTTTTAAAATTTTTTTGGACTTCCAGCAAAATGGCTCTCTAGGCAGAAACACCACGCCGTCCCTCCACAGCAAAGATCCGAAAAACTAAGCCAAACAGAGAAAACAACAATCCTGAAACCCTAAAACATCAAATGAAGATATAAAGAACTCAGCCAAGCACCAAATGGAGTGAGAAAACTGACAGAGAACAGAGAGCAAGGAGAGATTCATGCAGAGGTTCCCTATCAGCTAATGCAGCATGGATCCGCCATCTTGGACTCCTATCGGAGACCAGCAAATGGGGTACAAGAAAGCAGCTTCACGGAATTTCCAGCGGGAGACAAAACAACCAGTAATTTGTGATATACGCTTTCGCACCCCCCACGCTTCTTCACCCCCACTCGGCCTCCTCTGCTTCCCGCTGCCACAATCTCTTGTCCAGGAAGCACCAGCTGCTTGGATTCCACCAGCCCACACTAGCTGCCTCTCTGAGTGCCATTTGTTGGCTGCTGGTGTTGCTTTTTTTCAGCTTCCTTTGATTTCTTCCTTACCTCTCACCACCTCTGCCTCCTTTTGCTCAAATACCTGGCTCCATGCGCCATCTTTGCTTCTTCCTGAGGAGCTGCAGAGCTCCGTTTGAGTGTGGAGCTGCTTCCCGGTCTGGGCTGCCACGCTGGTGGGATTCTGGGGCTTTTGTTCATTTGTTTGTTTTGAATTGTTTGTTTGCTTTCTATTCCTTTTCTTGAGTTGGGAGCCCGTCCTGGCCAGGCGGTGCTGCGTGGCTTGGAACCTACCCCCTCAGCTTGCACAGACGTGCAGAGGGTTCCCTGAGGGCATTTCTTTTTTTGTTTTTTGTTTTTTTTTTCTGCTTTGGAGGTCTTTTCTTTTTCTTTCTTTTTTTTTTTAATTTGTTTTGTTTTCTTTTCCCCCTTTTTCCCTTTTTGTCTTTCTTCATTACTCAGTTTCTCATCTCTCTATATCGTGCTTCTCTTTCTGTTCCCTGAATACCTGGTGTCATATACCTCTACACCTTCTAGCCAGGCTGTACTGCAACACCTGAGAACAACTTCCCCAGACCTCATAGCCGCACCCGTGGGATCCCTGGGAACTTTGCTGTTCTCTTCCCTTTCCAATTTTTATTTATTCATTCTTTTCTTTTTTTCTTTCTCTTCCCCTTTTTGTTTTTCTCCATTTCATAGTCTCTCATCTCTTCACTCCAGTGGCAAGCTCCCCTAGCATTCTTTTTTGTTTGTTTGTATGTTTTTAGCTCCTGTTACTCTCTCCTCTCTTGCATATCTATTTTAGCTCCACACATAAAAATATCCCCACTACATCCTGCCTACCTGCACCATGTGCTTAATGTCACACCACCAAGCAGAACAGGCACGGCCTACTGGAACCTGCTCTGCACTGATTACCGACCTGCCCTGGTGACTGTAGTAAGTGCCACAAACAACCCGTCCCAGTAACTCTTCTTCAGCTAGATCTGCCCTGCCTTACCATATCTGACTGACCTTGCCAGTTGGAGAAGGAGGTGAAAAGTATTGTGCCCACAGACGAGCAAACAACAAAGAACACACAGCCCATTGCTCAGACACAGCCAAATTTAAATTAAAAAAAAAGGGACGAAACCAACAAATCTACGATCAATAAACGAGAAAAATAACTACTGAATGCCCCAAAGACAGCAGACAATATCAAAACATTTACAAAAACAGGACAGGATGGTTCCAGTAGGCATCCAAAATAAAACACCAGATGACTTTCCAGTGGCAGAAAAGGCAATAGAACTACCTGGTAAGGAATTAAATCTCTAATACTCAGAATTCTCCAAGAGCTGAAGCAAAGAGCAGACAAAAATGAGGAAAAAATAGACAAATTTATGGAAAACACACACAAAAAATTGGAATAATTCAGGAAAATAATGCAGGAACAAAATGCCAAAATAAATTCACAACTAGAAATTATACAAAAACAACAATTAGAAATCCAAAAGATAAACAACAAGATTTCAGAAATGGATGGTGTCATAGAGGGGCTCAGAAGCAGATTTGTAAAGGTGAAAGACAGGACCAGTGGAATTGAAGACAAACCCTTGGATACAACTCTGTTTGAAAAAAACTCAGAAAAAAGAACAAAGAAAAATGAATAGACCCTGAGAGTTATGTGGGATACAATCAAAAGCAAAAATTTGCAAGTGATTTCAGTTCCAGAACAGGGGGAGAAAACACAGAGAGGATCATTTAAGAACTGCTGACAGAAAACTACCCCAATATCATGAAAGATGAAGAGCTGGCCATCCAAGAAGCTCAATGAACCCCATATAGGAGAGACCCCAAAAGAAAATCACCAAGGCATATCATAATCACACTCGCCAAAACCAAAGACAAACAAAGAATCCTGAGAGCAGCTCATGAAAAACAAGAAGTCACATACAGAGGAGAAACAATAAGACTAAGCTCAGATTATTCGGCAGAAACCATGCAGGCAAGAAGGCAAAGGGATGACATATATAAAATCTTGAAAGAAAATAATTGCCAGCCAAGAATAATATAGCCTGCAAAACTCTGGCTCAAATATGATGGTGAAATTAAGTCATTTCCAGATAAACAGAAATTAAGGGAATATGTAAAAGCCAAACTAAACTTACAAGAATTATTAAAGGGAGTTCTTCAATCTGAGAACAAACAACTTCAGCTCACAGGCAGAATCTAGGATGCAGGATCGTACCAGCCAGATACCAATCTAGGAAATGAACTCTCAAGGACTAACCAAAAACCAAAAGAAATACAACAGGGAATCAGAGCAGTTAATCAGTAAATGACAACAACATCAAACCCATAAAAGAGGGAATAAACAGCATAGGTATACAACCTTCTAATGGAGAGGAAGGCAAGGCGATACCAAGTAATGGTAGATTGCTTCAAACTTAGAAAGATAAGGGTAAAATTCATACAAAGAAAGTTAACAAACATACTCATAAAAATAAAGAGGATAAACATACAGTCTCAGCAAAAACAAAACCTACAAAAACAAAAGAAATGAACACAAAATCCAAAAACAAAAGTAATTCAGCACAGGAGAGTGAGAAGAACAAAGAAAATGTCAGCACCACAAAAAAACGCACTACAAAATGACAGCAACAAACTCACATCTATCAATAATTACACTGAATGTAAATGGACTCAATGCACCCATAAAGAGATGGAGAGTGACAGAATGGATAAGAAAAAAGAATCCATCAATATGCTGTCTACAAGAGACACACCTTAGAAACAAAGATGTGAATTTATTAAAAGTCAAAGGTTGGAAGAAATATATCAAGCTAACAACTACCAAAAAAGAGCATAAGTGGCAATACTAATCTTAGATAACATAGACTTTAAAACAAAATCCACCATAAAAGACAAAGAAGGACACTATATAATGATTAAGGGGATGATCCATCATGAAGACATAACCATAATAAACATCTATGCACCCAATGACAGGGCTCCAAAATACATAAAACAAACTCTAACAACACTGAAAAGAGAAATTGACAGTTTCACAATAATAGTAGGAGACTTCAACACACCACTCTCAGTAAAAGACAGAACAACTAAGAAGAAACTCAGCAAAGATACAGAAGACCTAAAGGGCACAATCAGCCAACTTGACCTCATAGACATATATAGAACAATCCATCCAACCGCTGCAAAGTACACATTCTTTTCCAATGCACATGGAACATTCTCCAGAATAGACCACATCTTAGGCCACAGAGCAATCCTCAACAAGATCCAAAACATTGAGATAATTTAAAATATCTTCTCTGACCACAATTCCATCAAGACAGAAACAACAGAAACAGCAAGGAAAAAAAAAATCAATTACATGGAAACTGAATAATACCCTGCTTACACATCACTGGGTAATAGAAGAAATCAGAGATGGAATCAAAAAATTCCTAGAATCAAATGAGAATGAAAACACATCATACCAAAACCTTTGGGACACAGCAAAGGCAGTCCTCAGAGGACAATTTATAGCAATAGATGCACACATCAAAAAAGCAGAAAAGGACAAAATCAAAACATTAACTACAGAACTCAAACAAATGGAAAGAAAACAGCAAAAAAAGCCCACAGCCACCGGAAGAAAGGAAATAGTAAAGATCAGAGCAGAAATAAATGAAATAGAGAAAAGAAAAACAATAGAAAGAATCAACAAAACCAAAAGTTGGTTCTTTGAAAGAATCAACAAAATTGACAAACCACTGGCCAGACTGACAAAAGAAAAACAGGAGAGGACATAAATAACCCAAATAAGAAATGAAATGGGGGACATTACAACAGGCCCAAATGAAATATAAAGGATCATAACAGAATACTATGAAAAACTGTACTCCAACAAATTTGAAAACCTAGGGGAAATGGATAAATTTCTAGACACACACTACCTACCCAAACTACAACAAAGTGTTGTTGAAAATCTGAACAGACCCATAACAAGAGAAAAGATTGAAAAGGTAATAAAAAAAAAAAAAACTCCCAACCAAAAAAAGCCCTGGCCCAGATGGCTTCACTGGAGAATTCTACAAAACATTTACAGAAGAGCTTGTACCAGTACTACTCAAGCTATTTCAGAGCATAGAAGAGGAAGCAACACTTCCAAATTCATTCTATGAAGCCAGCATAACACTGATACCAAAAGCAGGGAAAGACATCACAAAAAAAGAAAATTACAGACCAATATCGCTCATGAATATAGATGCAAAAATTCTTAACAAAATTCTAGCCAATAGAATTCAGCATCATATCAAAAAAATAATACACCACGACCAAGTAGGATTCATACCAGGTATGCAACGATGTTTCAACATTAGAAAATCAATAAACGTAATCCACCACATAAATAAAAGGAAAGAAAAGAATCACATGATCATCTCAAGTGACGCAGAAAAGGCATTTGACAAAGTCCAACACCCATTCCTGATAAAAACTCTCAATAAAATAGGTATAGAAGGGAAATTTCTCAACATAATAAAGGGCATCTATGCAAAACCAATGGCCAACATCATTCTTAATGGAGAGAGGCTGAAAACATTCCCCTTGAAAACAGGAACAAGACAAGGATGCCCTTTATCACCACTCCTATTTAACATTGTGCTGGAAGTTCTAGCTAGACCAATAAGGCAAGAAAAAGAAATAAAGGGCATCCAAATTGGTAATGAAGAAGTTCAACTGTCCCTTGTTTGCAGATATGATACTATACATAGAAAACCCTAAAGACTCCACGAGAAATCTACTGGAACTAATAGAAAGATTCAGCAGAGTAGCAGGATACAAGATAAACATTCAAAAATCAGTTGGATTCCTATACACCAATAAGGAGAATGATGAAAAGGAAATCAGGAAAACAATACCATTTTCAATAGCCCCTAAAAAGATAAAATACTTAGGAATAAATCTGACCAGGGATGTAAAAGACCTATACAAAGAAAACTACAAAATACTACTGCAAGAAACCCAAAGGGATCTACATAAATGGAAAACCACACCATGCTCATGGATAGGTAGACTCAACATTGTGAAAGTGACAATTCTACCCAAAGCAGTTTACAAATACAACGCAATCCCGATCCAAATACCAACAACATTCTTCAAAGAGATGGAAAAACTAATCATTAACTTTATATGGAAAGGGAAGAAGCCCCAAATAAGTAAAGCACTACTGAAGAAGAAGAAGAAAGTTGGAGGACTCACACTACCTGACTTCAGAACCTACTATACAGCCACAGTAGTCAAAACAGCCTGGTACTGGTACAATGACAGATACATTGACCAATGGAACAGAATTGAGAACCCAGATGTAAATCCATCCGCCTACGGTCACCTGATCTTTGACAAGGGCCCAAAGTCCATCAAATGGTAAAAGACAGTCTTTTTAACAAATGGTGTAGGCAAAACTAGATACCCATCTGCCAAAAAATGAAACAGGACCCATACCTAACACCATATACAAAAACTACTTCAAAATGGATCAAAGACCTGAATATAAAGCCTAAAACTATAAAGTTCATAGAAGAAAAAATAGGACCAACACTATAGGCCTTAACACATGGCATTAACAGGATACAAACCATAACCATCAACGCACAAACCCCAAAAGATAAACTAGATAACTGGGATCTTCTAAAAATCAAACACCTATGCTCTTCAAAAGACTTCATCAAAAGAGTAAAAAGAGAACCTACAGACTGGGAAAAAATTTTTGGACAGTACAAGTAAGACAAAGGTCTAATCTCCATAATCTACAAGAAAATCCAACACCTCTACACCAAAAAGACAAATAATCGTATTAAAAAATGGGCAAAGGAAATGAACAGACACTTCACCAAAGAAGACATTCAAATGGCCAACAGACACATGAGGAAATGCTTGCGATCACTAGCCATTAGAGAAATGCAAATTAAAACCACAGTGAGATACCATCTCACCCCGGCATCACTGGCACAAATCAAAAACACTGGAAATAACAAATGTTGGAGGGGCTGCGGGGAGATCGGAACTCTTATGCACTGCTGGTGGGAATGTAAAATGATACAGCCATTTTGGAAAATGATATGGCACTTCCTCAGAAAGCTAAAAATAGACATACCATTCGATCCAGCAATCCCATTCCTAGGAATATATCCTAGAGAAATAAGAGTTGTCCCTCGAATAGACATATACACACCTATGTTCATGGCAGCATTGTTCACAATAGCAAAACGATGGAAACAACCTAGATGCCCATCAACAGATGAATGGATAAACAAACTATGGTACATACACACAATGGAGTACTATGCAACGAGAAAGAACAACGATGAATCTGTGAAGCATCTCATAACATGGATGAAACTGGAGGACATTATGCTGAGTGAAATAAGTCAATCACAAAAGGACAAATATTGTATGAGACCTCTACTGTGAAAACCCATGAAAAAGTTCACACACAAAATGTAACAATCTTTGTTGGTTACCAGGGATGGGAGAGGTAGGGGGAATATACTAAATAGGCAATAGATAAGTGGTATCTTGGGTGAAGGGTGAGACAGTACACAATACAGGGGAAACCAGCACAACTTGTACAAGGAAAGGTCATGGAAGCCCCATAGACACATCCAAACAGCCTGAGGGACTGAATTGCTGGGCGGAGGGCTGTGGGGACCATGGTCTCGGGGAACATCTAGCTCAATTGGCATGACACAGTTTATAAAGACAATGTTCTACATTCTACCTTGGTGAGTAGTGTCTGGGGTCTTAAAAGCCTGTCAGCGACCATCTAAGATACTCCACTGGTCTCATCCCTTCAGGAGCAAGGGAGAATGAAGAGAACAGGACACAAGGAAAAGATTAGTCCGAAGGACTAATGGTCCACAGCTACCAAGGCCTCCACCGGACTGAGTCCAGTACAGCTAGATGGTGCCTGGCTACCACCACTGACTGCTCTGACCAGGATCACAACAGAGGGTTCTGGACAGAGCTGGAGAAGGATGTAGAACAAAATTCTAACTCACAAAAAAAAAGACCAGATTTACTGGCCTAAAGGAGACTGGAGAAACCCCAAGAGTATGGCCCCCAGACACCCTTTTAGCTCAGTGGTGAAGTTACCTCCGAGGTTCACCGTTCAGCCTGGGAGTGGACAGCCCCGTAAAACCAAATGAGACTAACGAGGTACAGGAGTCCAGTGACAAGGACCAGAAGGCAGAAGGGGACAAGGAAGCTGGTGATAGGGAACCCAAGGTTGAGTAAGGATATTGTTGATGTGTTGTGAGATTGTTAACCGCTGTCATAGGGCAACATGTGTAGTAACTGTTAAATGAGAAACTATTTTGTTCTGTAAGCCTTCATCTTAAGTGAGAATAGCAGCACAATTGGAAGAGCGTAGTCGATGTCACTGAATTGTGCGTGTAGAAATTTTTGAAATGATGTATCTTTGGCTATGTATATTTTCACCAAAAAAAAAAAAGGTCGAGAAGGGAGAGGGTTGACATGTTGTGGGGTTGCTAACCAATGTCATAAAACAATATGTGTACTACTGTTTCATGAGAAACTATCTTGTTCTGTAAACCTTCACCTGAAATACAATAAAAAAAAAAGAAAAAAAAAATTTTTTTGAAAACATAATGTTGAGTGAAATACTCACAAAAGGACAAATACTGTCCTTATATAAAATGACAAGAACAGGCAAATGTATAGAGATCAGAGTTTATTAGTGGTTGAGGGGGAGTTGAGGGGGAGCCATTGTCTGGGAAACAGTGAGCTTCTGTTTATAGTGATGGGAAATTAAGGGTAATGACTGCACAACCAATTACTTTCATTGATAACGCTGTACACCTGAAAGGTATTGAATTGGCAAGTGTTGTGTTATATACATTTAAAAAAAAAATAGTAGCTGCTGAGGTTGCTTATATACAACCAAATACTTCCTGGGATTTGGTTCCTTGTTTTGGAGGTTTAGGGTCACGCTTTCATGGGCCATCCCGGTCAATTGGCCTAATAATGTTTTTAGTGCTTCTCTTGTACCTCCTAGTTTGTTGCATAGTGCTTGGGGTCTAAAAGTTTGCCAGCGGCCATCCAAGGCACAACAATTGGTCTCCATTCACCTGAAGCAGCAAGGGAAGAAGGTGAGTCAGGAATAGGAGGAGGAAATGGAATGCAGGTCTAATTGCCTCCTTGACCAACTGCCTCCTTTGCCAGGAGAGCCAAGGAAACATTGAGTTTTTGTTCATGGAGATGGAAAATCTGGCAAAGGACATCGGTGATGGTTGCACAATGATTGATGTAATTCATCTCACCAAATTGTATCTGTGAAAAATGTTGAATTGGCAAATGCGGCGCTATCCATATTTTTTACAATAATTTTTTTTAAATGTAAAAAAGAAAAAAAAATTTTCAGTTTACAAAGGTAATGCAAAAGTATTTTGTTGTATATTTCTATAATAGTAAAAGTGTTGACTGCTTAGGGAAGTCAAAAAAGAAAATAGCTAAAACGTATCCTTTGGATTTAGCCATGAAGAGGTCACTGGTGCCCTGGTGATGACTGAGCTTCTAGAGCGTTCTAGAGACTCGGGAGAGATTCACACCCAGCTTCAAGAGACGCCTGGGGGAAGGCGCTTCCTCTCCCTCCCTCTGCCTGGTCCTCCACAGCCCAACTCATCCCACACAAAGGTTAAAACCTTCCAGACGAAGAGCACCATCTGCTTCCCTCAACAATCTCATAGTTCTCAACCTGCCCTTCTCATTAATCTATTCTCCTCCTTTCTGCCTAACACAACCCCCCTCTCTGCTTTCTCCAACTTTGCCAATTTTTCTCACTGGTTTTAAGGTAAGTTGGATTTCCCTCCCTGTTATGGATTATATTGTGTCCGTTAAAGATGTGTGTCAAATTGGCTAGGCCATGATTCCCAGTATTGTGTGTTTGTCCACCACTTTGTCATCTGATACGATTTTCCTATGTGTTGTGAATCCTAACCTCTATTATGTTAATGAGGCGGGATTAAAGGTAATTATGTTAATGAGGCAGGACTCACTCTACAAGATTAGGTTGTATCTTGAGTCAATCTCTTTTGAGATATAAAAGAGAAAATCAGGCAGAGAAGAGAGGGGCCTCATGCCACCAAGAAAGAAGAGTAAGGGGTCCCTGCGCTGAGAAGCTCCTAGACCAGAGGAAGGTTGATGACAAGGACCTTCCCCCAGAGCCGACAGAGAGAGAAAGCATTTGCCGGGAGATGGTGCCCTGAATTTGGACTTCTAGCCTCCGAGACTGTGTGTGAGGGAATAAATTTCTGTTAAAGTCATCCACTTGTGGTATTTCTGTTATAGCTTGATAACTAAGACACACCCCACATTATCAGAAGTTTCCCATCCACCTGGTGTGACTTAGGTCATCACAATATATTGGCAGGTGGGAATGAGACTCAGTAGGGTAAGGCCACCGTGTGCTCAACCTTCCTGAATGTATGGGCCCCTCTGAAAGGCGCCAGACTGTACCGGGACTCAGCACAGATGACCAGTCACACATCTAAGTTATATGAGGCCTTGGGTCCTACCTGTACAGACCCCACTGTCAGGTGGCAGTTCCCAGAAGGGGACTGAACTGGAGGAAGAGGAAGCACAGCCCTTTTGGGAGATGCCCCATGAATGCAGAGTCAGGCTCCTGGGCCAGGCTAAGGGAGGGGTGGCAGACCCCAGTGTCGCAGTGGCGATGGTAATCGGGACGGCGAAGACAGTAACCAACTGCACAACTCTTACAGAGAAGTGGGGCCAAGAGGGTCACTCTGAGGAGTCGGCCCCTGCTTCAGTCCCAGGAGTTTATTTTATAGTCAATACAGCAAGCAGTAAAGCAATTAACAGAACAATGGGTTTAGGGTGAGTAACAATAAGTTTCAGGCAAGGGAGAAGGAATTCAGGTAAACAAGCCAATCAGTAACAGGGCAATAGCTTTGGGAAAACAAGTCGTGCCTAATCTCATTCTTATCGCTGACAAGTCTCCAAAATGTCCTATACAGCATAGAGGCCTGTGGGGGCTGCAGTTGTCAATAGTGCAGCCATGTTTAAATGGCGTACATCCCACACCCCAGATATGTGAGAACATGCCTGGCCCAGGCATCCTTTGGCCAACCCCTGTCCATCGCCCTCTTCCCCCAGTGCCCAGGAGGCAAGGCAGGGCCAAAAGAACTCTGGGAACCCCATCGAAAGGTCTGGCCAGGGGCCCAGGGCAGCTGGCGATAGTGTGGGCAGCTGAGGTGAGCAGCCAGTGAAGCAGAAGCTTGGCAAGGAGGGCTGGCACACCCTGCTGCTCTGATGATATGCATTCGCCCTCCTTCTCTGCCTTCCCTACCCCATCTGCCCCTCTCCACCATCCAGGAGTCCTGGAAGGAATACTAGGGAAAAGGATGTCTTGAAAAGCCTGGACTCCCAGCAACACAAGCCAAAGGTCACCACACTGAGTGGAACCTGGGACATTCCAGAGACCCTGGTATCAGGGAAGGCTGTTAGTCTTTCTGTCACCCATCTGTCACTTTTTGGTAGCTTGTGTATTGCTATGATGCCAGAAGCTATGCCACCAGTTCACACAGCAGCAGGGTCACCCATGGTGGACAGGTTTCAGCAGAGTTTCCAGACTAATACAGACTAGGAAGAAAGGTCTGGTGATCTACTCCTGAAAATCAGCCAACGAAAACCTTAGGGATCACAAAAAAACACTGTCTGACTCACTTGCTTTGGACACGTTAACAGGAGGGATTAATTGCTGGAGGAAGACATCATGTTTGGTGAAGTAGAGGGTCAGGAGGATGACAGAGACCCTCCCTCAGTGGTACAGACTGGCACAATAGCCGCAACAGTGGGCTCAAATATGCTGGCGATTGTGAGGATGACACAGGACTGAGCAACATTTCATTCTGTTGTACATAGGTCGCCATGAACTGGAGTCGACTCAACAGCAGCTGTCTACCTATCTGTCATCTATCTGGAGCCCTGGTGGTGCAGTGGTTAAGAGCTCGACTGCTAACAAAAAGGTCGGCAGTTCGAATCCACCAGGTACTCCTGGGAAAACATATGGGGCAGTTCTACTCTGTCCTAGAGATTCACTATGAGTCAGAACTGACTTGATGGCAATGAGTTTTTTATCATCTGTCTACCTACCTACCTACCTACCTATCTATCTATTGTTGTTTGGTGCCATTGAGTCGATTCTGACTCATAGCAACCCTCTAGGACAGAGTAGAAATACCCTATAGGGTTTTCTTGGCTGTAATCTTTATAGAAGCTAATCTCTATCCAGGTGTTTCTCCCGTGGAGCTGCTGGATGGCTTCGAACCACCAACCTTTCAGTTAGCATCTGAACACTTAACTGTTGTGCCACCAAGGTTCCTATCTATCTATTAGTCTTATACGGTTACCATTTATTCGGCCACTTTTCCAAGCTTACTGATACCAGTAAAACTTTTTGCTTGGTCTCTTGAGTGTTCTGCAGTTCTCAAAGTGTGATCTGAAGCCCTTTCAGGGAGTCCACAAGGCCAGAGCTGTTTTCACAATAACACCAAGAGTTATTTGCCTTTTTCACTCTCCTCCTCTCACGAGTGCAAGGCAGGGTTTTTCAGAGGCTACATTCCATGGGACACTGCATCTGCTGAGTGCAGAAGCCAGTGTGAGAACCCAGAGGACTTCTGTTGGGCCAGACATTACAGAGATGTGAAAAATTGCCAAGCACCACAATTCTTACTTAATACTTTTTTGTTTTGAAATAGATAATTATTTTTCATTAAAAATATATGTTGTTGAGGTGGGGCCAAGATGGTGGAGTAGTCAGATGGACCCTCTTACAACAAAGACCCAAAAAAACAAGTGATTCAATTATATATGGCAATCTGGGAGCCCTTAACATCAAAGGTAGAGTTGAGGAACTGGACTGAGTGGCGGGGAGGGAGAGACAGTTCGGAAGCAGTGAGGAGTTGCCAGATCTGACCCAGCGAGAGCCTGAGCCCTTCCGGCCTGATCAGCTCAGGGATGAGCAGTGAGGCAGGCAAGCAGCCGTGCTCGGGAGTCACGTTTTCCGCACCAGGAGAGACCCAGCACCAGCGAGTCTACACGGCCACCCAGAACCAGTGAGAAGCAGCCTTCTATGAAAGATAAGTACTTGCGTATGGCTTACCGCATGGATCAAAAACAACTCCCTTAGGGAAAAACCTCTCTCCCATTTATCTCCCTGCTCCCTGCTCTGCAGTGGGTCCCGGACTGGCTTCGGCAACTGCCGAGTCCCCTGGGCAGGAAGTAGGATCCATCACATGCCCAGAGCCATTCTCCCTGCCTTGGAGAGTGAACAAATTAACAAACAGAGGAAAAAGTAAACTGTCGGCTCCCCTAAGCCAGGAACCCAGGGCAGCCATAAGGGATCCATAGACTTTGAGTACCTTTCCCCCTGCATAGACTTGTGTGGGCCCATCTCAACAGCGTAGGCCCTCATTACTGCAGTACAACAGGGTATATACCAGAAACTCTAACTTCAACTGTTTCAGCTGTGAAGTGGCAGGTTCTCGACATTTGACACTGCTCTGCCCATTAAGCAGGGTCTTCACCTACCCACATCAGGTGCCTGAGAACTGGTGGTTCCACCCATGCCACCCAGCCAGCTGTGAGAGGGGCCCATAAATAAAAGGTACCCCCCAGTCCTTACGGCCAACAGCATTCGGTGCTCATAGTCCGGCTGCAAAACCCACCCACCTATGTGCTCTAGGGAACAGGGACACACCTTCCTCCTGGACAATCGGGGGTGGAGTGTGTCCCCCTGCTGCAGCCAGATGCATGTACCTACACCAATCACTGTGTCTGTTTAGGACTGTAAGTAAGAGCCTCCACCACACACTTGGTGGCTATCTACCTGGGCACCTGAGCTGAATCCCTACATGAGGAGTGGGCAGACTCTTGAGCACACGTACCTAGTAACAGACCTAACCACCTGGTGATAAGACATTAGAGCTTCAAAGATGTCAGTAATCAAACTAGCTCATACAAGCAGCCTATTTGGGCATATTAAAACAAAACAAGAAGCTAGGACACAGTAAGCAAACATAAAATAAATGACTCGGAGACAACAGTCAATATCAAATCACATAAAGAGGCAATCCATGATGACTTCAGCAAGCTCCCAAAATAAAGAATCTAGCAATCTTCCAGAGGAGGAAAATTTCTTGGAATTACCAGAGGCAGAATACAAAAGATTAATGTACAGAACTCTTCAAGAAATTAGGAAGGAAATTAAGCAAAACACAGAACACATGATAGAGGAAATTAAAAAGATTAGAGAAGAGCATAATAACAAATTTAACAGGCTGCAAGAATCCATCGGGACAGCAATCAGAAATCCAGAAGATTAACAATAAAATTTCAGAATTAGACAACTCAATAGAAAGTCATAGGCGCAGAACTGAGGCAATGGAAGTCAGAATGAGTGAGACTGAGGATAAAGCACTTGAGAACAACTTATTTGAGGAAAAATCAGATAAAACATTAAACAAATGAAGAAACCCTAAGAATTATGTGGAACTCTATCAAGAGGAATAACCTATGAGTGATTGGAGTACCAGAACGGGGGGGATAACAGAAAATACAGAGAGAATTGTTGAAGATTTGTTGGCAGAAACTTCCCCGATATCGTGAAAGATGAGAAGATACCTATCCAAGATGCTCATCAAACCCCACATAAGGTAGATCCCAAAAGAAAGTCACAAAGACATATTATAATCAAACTTGCCAAAACCAAAGATAGAGAATTTTAAGAACGGCTAGGGATAAACAAAAAGTCATCTACACATGAGAGTCAATAAGAATAAGCTCAGACTACTCAGCTGTAACTATGAAGGCAAGAAGGCAATGGGATGACATATATAAAGACTTGAATGAAAACAACTGCCAGCCAAGAATTATATATCCAGCAAAACTGTCTCTCAAATATGATGGCAAAATTAGGGCACTTCCAGATAAACAGAAGTTTAGGGAATTTGCAAAAACCAAACCAAAATTACAAGAAATACTAAAGGGAGTCTTCCAGCTAGAAAATCAGTAACATCAGATAACAACCCAAGACTAGAACACAGGACAGAGCAACCAGATATCAACCCAGATAGGGAAGTTACAAAAGTAAATCAAAGCTAAAACACTGAAAATAGGGAAACAGATGTCAGTATGTAAAAGATGACAACATTAAAACAAAAAAGAGGGACTTAAAAAATGTAGACATAGATTTTTCATATGCAGAGGAAGTCAAGGCAATATAAAGAAATAAAAGACTGGTATAAACTTAGAAAAATAGGGGTAAATATTAAGGTAACCACAAAGGAAACTAATAATCCTACAAGTCAAAATTTAAAAAAACTAGAAAAATATAAAGACTCAGCAAACACAGAATCAACAACAATGAAAAGCAAATACGTAAAGAAAAATGACTTAGCACAGAAAATTAAGTGGAACAAAGAAACTGTGAACAACACACAAAAAAAGACATCAAAATGACAGCACTAAACTCATACCTTTCAATAATTACGCTGAATGTAAATGGACTAAATGCACCAATAAAGAGACAGAAAGTGGCAGATTGGAGAAAAAAACACGGTCCATCTATATGCTGCCTACAAGAGATACACCTTAGACTTAAAGACACAAACAAACTAAAACTCAAAGGATGGAAAAAGATATATCAAGCAAACAATACTCAAAAAAGAGCAGGAGTGGCAATATTAATCCCTGACAAAACAGACTTTAAAGTAAAATCCACCACAAAGGATAAGGAAGGACACTATATAATGATTAAAGGGTCAATACACCAGGAGGACATAACTACAATAAATATTTACGCACCCAATCACAGGGCTCCAAAATACATAAAACAAACTCTAACAACACTGAAAAGAGAGATAGACAGCTCCACAACAGTAGTAGGAGACTTCAACACACCACTTTCAGTGAAGGACAGAACATTCAGAAAGAAGCTCAACAAAGACACAGAAGAGCTAAATGCTACAATCAACCAACTTGATCTCATAGACATATACTGAACACTCCACCCAACAGCAGCCAAGCATACTTTCTTTTCCAACGCACGTGGAACATTCTCCAGAATAGAACACACATTAGGCCATAAAACAAGCCTTAACAAAATCGAAAGCATCGAAATATTACAAAGCATCTTTTCTGACCATAAAGCCATTAAAGTAGAAATCAACCACAGAAAAAGAAAAAGCAAGGAAAAAAAAAAAAAATCAAACACATGGAAACTGAACAACACCTTGCTCAAAAACTACTGGGTTATAGAAGCAATTAAGGATGGAATAAAGAAATTCATAGACTCAAACGAGAATGGAAACATATCCTACCAGAACCTTTGGGACACAGCAAAAGCAGTGCTCAGAGGTCACTTTATAGCAATAAATGTACACATCCAAAAAGAAGAAAGGGCCATACTCAAAACATTAACACTACAACTGGAACAAGTAGAAAGAGAGCAGCAAAAGAAGCCCTCAGGGGCCAGAAGAAAGGAAATAATAAAAATTACAGCAGAATTAAATGAAATAGAGAATAGAAAAACAATTGAAAGAGTTAACAAGACCAAAAGCTGGTTCTTTGAAAAGATCAACAAAATTGATAAACCACTGGCCAAACTGATAAAAGAAAAACAGGAGAGGAAGCAGATAACCCATATAAGAAATGAGATGGGTGATATCACAACAGACCCAACTGAAGTTAAAAGAATCATAACAGAATACTATGAAAAATTGTACTCTAACAAATTTGAAAACATAGAGGAAATGGACAAACTTCTAGAAACTCACTACCTACCTAAATTAACACAAACAGAGGTAGAACAACTAAATAAACCCATAACAAAAGAAGAGATTGAAAAGGTAATTAAAAAACTCCCAACAACAACAACAAAAAAAAAACCCTGGCCTGGATGGCTTCACTGGAGAATTCTACCAAACTTTCAGAGAAGAGCTAACACCACTACTACTAAAGGTATTTCAGAGCGTAGAAAAGGATGCAAAACTCCCAAACTCATTCTGTGAAGCCAGCATAACCCTGATACCAAAACCAGGTAAAGGTACCACAAAAAAAGAAAATTAGAGACAAATATCCCTCATGAACATTGATGCAAAAATCCTCCGCAAAATTCTAGCCAATAGAATTCAGCAACATATCAAAAAAAAAATAATTCACCATGATCAAGTGGGATTTATACCAGGTAGGCAGGGATGGTTCAACATTAGAAAAACAATCAATGTAATCCATCACATAAATAAAACAAAAGACAAGAACCGCAAGATCTTATCAATTGATGCAGAAAAGGCATTTGACAAAGTCCAACACCCATTCATGATAAAAACTCTCAACAAAATATGAATAGAACGGAAATTCCTCAATATAATTAAGGGCAGTTATACAAAGCCACCAGCCAATATCATCCTAAATGGAGAGACTTTAAAAGCATTCCCCTTGAGAATGGGAACCAGACAAGGATGCCCTTTATCACCACTCTTATTCAACATTGTGCTGGAAGTCCTAGGCAGAACAATTAGGCTAGGAAAAGAAATAAAGGGCATCCAAATTGGTAGGGAAAAAGTCAAAGTATCTCTATTGGCAGATGATATGATCTTATACTCAGAAAACCCCAAAGAATCCACAAGAAAACTACTGAAACTAATAGAAGATTTCAGCAAACTTTCAGGATACAAGATAAACATATGAAAATCAGTTGGATTCCTTTACACCAACAAAGAGAACCTCGAAGAGGAAATCACCAAATCAATACCATTTACAATAGCCCCCAAGGAGATAAAATCCTTAGGAATAAATCTAACCAGAGATGTAAAAGATCTATACAATGAAAACTATAAGACAGTACTGCAAGAAACCAAAAGAGACC
The DNA here is from genome assembly GCA_030035585.1 of Dugong dugon. NCBI lineage: Eukaryota > Metazoa > Chordata > Mammalia > Sirenia > Dugongidae > Dugong > Dugong dugon. The sequence continues at coordinate 3,032,263 of CM057473.1, read as the reverse complement.
TGCATAAGTGGAAAAACATACCTTGCTCGTGGACAGGTAGACTCAACATTGTGAAAATTGTCAATTCTACCCAAAGCAATTTACAGACACAATGCAATCCCGATCCAAATTCCACCGGCATTTTTTAATGAGATGGAGAAACAAATCACCAACTTCATATGGAAAGGGAAGAGGCCCCGAATAAGTAAAGCATTACTCAAGAAAAAGAATAAAGTGGGAGGCCTCACACTACTTGATTTTAGAACCTATAATACAGCCATGGTAGTCAAAACAGCCTGGTACTGGTACAACAACAGATACACAGACCGATGGAACAGAATTGAGAATCCAGACATAAATTCATCCACCTATGAGCAGCTGATATTTGACAAAGGTCCAAAGCCTGTTAATTGGGGAAAAGACAGTCTCTTTAACAAATGGTGCTGGCATAACTGGATATCCATCTGCAAAAAACTGAAACAAGACCCACACCTCACACCATGCACAAAAACTAAGTCAAAATGGATCAAAGACTTAAATAAATTGAAAACGATAAAGATCATGGAAGACAAAATAGAGACAATACTAGGAGCCCTAATACATGGCATAAACACAATATGAACCATAAGTAACAATGCACAAGCCCCAGAAGAGAGACCAGATAAATGGGAGCTCATAAAACTCAAACACTTAAGCTCATCAAAAGACTTCACCAAAAGAGTCAAACAACAACCTACAGACTGGGAAAAAAATTTTGGCTACAACAAATCCGATCAGTGTCTAATCTCTAAGATCTCCAAGATACTGCAAAACCTCGACAACAAAAAGACAAATAACCCAATTAAAACATGGACAAAGGATATGAACAGGCACTTCACCAAAGAAGATATTTAGGCAGCTAACAGACACATGAAGAAATGCTCATGATCATTAGCCATTAGAGAAATGCAAATCAAAACTACAATGAGGTATCATCTCACCCCAACAAGGCTAACATTAATCCAAAAAACACAAAACAATAAATGCTGGAGAGGTTATGGAGAGACTGGAACACTTATACACCGTTGGTGGGAATGTAAAATGGTACAACCACTTTGGAAATCGATTTGGCACTTCCTTAAAAAGCTAGAACTAGAACTACCATACTGATCCAGCTATCCTCCTCCTTGGAATATATCCTAGAGAAATAAGAACCATCACACGAATAGATGTATGCACACCCATCTTCACTGCAGCACTGTTCATAATAGCAAAAAGATGGAAACAACCTAGGTGCCCATCAACGGACGAATGGATAAACAAATTATGGTATAGCCACACAATGGAAGCTATGCCAGCAGTATCTCAAATACCAGTAGGGTCACCTATGATGGACAAGTTTCAGCAGAGCTTGTAGACTAAAACAGACTAGGAAGAAAGGCCTGGTGATCTACTTCCAAAAATCAGCCAGTGAAAACCCTATGGATCACAACAGAATATTGTCTGATACAGTGTTCGATGAGCCCACTAGGTTGGGGAAAAAAAAAAAAAAACATTGCTGTTGAGTCTATTCCAACTCATAGTGACCCTATAGGACAGAGTAGAACTGCCCCATAGGGTTTCCAAGGAGCAGATGGTGGATTCAAACTGCTGACCTTTTGGTTAGCAGCCAAGCTGTTAACCACTGCACCACCAGGGCTCCAAGCTGAAAGGCACTCAAAATACACATTGGCCACAACAACGGACTGGAGCATACCAACAATCATGAAGATGGCCCAGGATCATGCCACGTTTCCTTCTGTTGTGCATGGGGTCACCATGAGATGAAGACGACTCAATGCAACTAACAACAACAAAAGCTTAGACAATGTTGGGGGACCCTCTTTAAGGCAAAGAGTTCAAAATTAGGTACTGTGATGGTTAAGATTGTGTCAACTTGGCTGGCCCATGATTCTCAGTGTTTATATGTGATCACCCCGTGATGGAATCTGCTGTGAGTAGCCAGTCAGTGGAAAGGGGGTTTCCTTGGGGGTGTGGCCTGCATCTGAATATAAGCAGATGTTCTGGCTTTTTGCCCTCTCTGGATCCTGCGGCTGCCTCCTGTTCATCTGACCTTCGGTTCTTGGGACTTGAGCTATCAGCCTATCTGCCGATCTTGAGATTCATCAATCTTCACAGCCTCTGAGCAGGAACACTGCTCTCTGACCTGCTGAACTTGGGTTTCCTGGCCCCTGCAGCTACATAAGTCAAGAGCAACCTTGCAGTCTTGCCTGCCAATCTTTGGGTTAGTCCATCTTTCACAGCCTGTGAGCAACAGCCCTGCTCTCTGACCTGCCAATCTTGGGTTCACCAGCCCCTACATGAGTCAGGAGAAGCCCTGAGATCTTGCCTGCCAATCTTAGGATCTATCCATCTTCCCAGGCTGTGAGCGGGAGCCCTGCTCATCGACCTGCCGATCTTGGGTTTGCCAGCCCCTGTGGCTACGTGAATCAAGGGAGGCCTCTATCCTGATCCATGGACTTGGGATGTTCCAGCCTCTGAAATCACATGAGCTGCTTCCTTGATATAAATCTCTGTCTATATATTTATACATTTTGCTGGTTTTGCGTCTCTAGAGAACTCAGCCTAAGACAGGTACAACAGTGACAATGAGAATGAGAAATAAGGTAGAATTTATGCAGAATGAGAAAATAAGATTAGAACAAGTCACTAATTTCAAAAAGCATTAACTATCATGAACATCACAAAATCCAGGAAAATAACAAAATGTCTGTACCAATTATCTACCTGATACATCTCTATAACACCTCCCCCTCCAGCTTTGGCTGAACATTCTTTGATCTCTTCATCAGACAACAATTTTGTCATGTTGTTTTCTATAGAAGAGGGTTCTCACACTGGCTGCACAGTAGAATCAGCTTGGGGTGCTTTTCAAACATGGACACCTGGGCCTGATGCCATACCCTACCCCACTTGACTCAGAGACTCTGGGGGCAGACTAGGAAGTTGCTAGTCTTTAACCACACCCAGGCATTTCTAAAGTGCAGCCCAGGCTGAGAACCACCGAGCTGGGCTGTCTCTAGGCCTCGCATGCTCCCAGCTGTGACTTCTGTCTTACCCAACAGATGGCAGAGGCTTGGTGAGAGACAGGAAGCCACAGCCCCAGGCTCAACCAGCTCTGTGACCCAGAAAACCCACACCTGGCTGAAAGGGTCTGAGTGACTTGTGAGTTCCTGGGTTGCTTGGTCCCCCCACCCCAGCCCCTGGGTCTCTCTCCCTCCGCCCTTCTCCCAATGTCCTCTGCACAGAGATGGGTTTAAGACATAAGCAAAGACCACGGGTAAACGGGCTGGAGGGATGTTATGGATTGAATTATATCCCCCAAAGATATGTGTTCTGAATTCTAACCCCTATACCTGTGGATGGAGCCCTGGTTACACAGCGGTTAAGAGCTCCGCTGCTAACCAACAGGCCGGCAGTATGAATCCACCAGCCACTCCTTGGAACCCCGATGGGGCAGTTCTACTCTGTCCTATAAGGTCACTAAGAGTCGGAATGGATTCAAGGGCAACTGGTTTGGTTTGGTCTTTATATCTGTGGATGCAATACCATTTGGGAATAGGGTTTTCTTTGTTATGTTAATGAGGCCACATCAGTGTAGTATGTGTTTTAAGCCAGTCACTTGCAAGATTTCAAAGGAGCAGATGAGGAACAAAGGGCAGGAAGCACAAATGGGGAAAGATAGAGGAGATCGCCAAGTAGTCAAGGAAGACAAGCTGAAAGAGAAGGATTTTCCCCCAGAGTCTTCCCCTAGAGCCAGCACCCTGAATTCAGACTTCTAGCCTGCTAGACTGTGAGAGAATAAATTTCTGTTCACTAAAGCCCCCCACTCGTGGTGTTTCTGTTATAGCAGTACAGGAAATGAAGACAAGGGTTAAAGGCACATCCCAGGAGACCACCGGTGAGACGTGCGACCCAGGAAGTGACAAAGCAGCTATGCCCAGATGTCCCCACACAGCACCAGAAGGGACCACAAAAGTAAGAACACAGTTCCTTTTATTTCTGGATTATAAAAAAAAAAAAGTGGCCATCAAGTCAATTCTGACTCATAGCAACCCTATAGGACAGAGCAGAACTGCCTAACAGGGTTTCCAAGGAGTGGCTGCTGTATTTGAACTGCCCACCTTTTGGTTAGCAGCCATAGCTCCTAACCAGTGCGCCACCAGGGCTCCCTTTTTCCGGATTATAGCAGGTCTAAAGCCCCACACACCTGATCACCGGGAATCTTTGCCTTTACCTGGTTAGCCCTCACCTGCCCCTGGTGTAGGATCAGACATGCACCTGTGGGAGCCAATCACCAAGGGTCTCACCTCCAGGCAGTCCTGCTGCCTCATGGCCTCTGCGGACACCTGCTGCCATGTCCACTGAGTCACTTCACCACCCAAACCCAGCCTGATGGGAGTCCCAGCAAAGCACTCACAGCGTCCCAGCTCAGCCACCCAAGTCTTAGCTGAGTTCAGAGCTGAACTGAGATAAAATTTACATAACATACAATTCACCATTTTAAAATGTATGAATTAGTGTTTTTCAGTATATTCACAATGTTATGCAACTGTCTAATTTCAGAACATTTCCATCACTCCAGAAGGAACCCTGTACGCATTAGCCGTCACTTCACATTCCCCCTCCCCTAGACCCTGGCAACCAGTCTGTTTAGGATTTGCCTATTGCAGACATTTCATATAAAAGGAATCCTACAATATGAGGGCCTTCATGACTGGCTTCTTTCGCTCAGCATGGTGTTTTCATGATTCACCCGTGCTGTCGATGGATCGGCACTTCATTCCCTTTTATGGCTGAATAATATTCCATGGCATGGACGGACCACATTTTCTTAATCCATTTATCAGCTGATGGGCATTGGGGCTGTTTCCTCTTTTGGGCTATTGTGAATAGTGCCGTAGCTATTCACTTTTGATTGGCACACGCACGGGCACATGCACGGGCGTCTTCCTGATGGGCTGACCCAGACCAGCTCCTCCCTCGATTTAGACTCCCTTTAGTCCAACCTTCTCTGACACCCAGCCCTTAGGGTGAAGCAGAGCCCTTAGCGTGAAGCAGGGCCCCTGTTGTTCTTTCTCCCATCAGCCTCCAATCCATCAGAACCAAAACCCATTGTCGTCAGGTCCGTTCTGACTCATAGCAACCCTATAGGACATAGTAGAACTGCCCCATAGGGTTTCCAAGGAGCGGCTGGTGGATGTGAATTGCCAGCGTTCTTGTTAGCAGCCGAGCTCTTAACAACTGCACCACCAGGGCTCCCTCATCAGAGTAGGGTGAGTCTTAAACCTAATCACTTTTGAGTTATAAACAGATCAGAAGAGACACAGAGACACACACACAGTGGGAGTAGGGTGCAGACAACAAGGAACGCCAAGGAAGTCTCAGGGCTACGGACAAGGAAGGGCCCTTCCCTGGACCGATGCCCTAATTTGGATAGAGCCTCCATCCCTGTTCTTTAAAGTGGTATTTTTTGTGATGGCAGTCCCCTCCCCAACCCCTCCTTGCTTACCTGTGTTACCCAGGGGCCTGTTACCCATCTTTGTGCCCGAGGAAGACCGTCTCTGGGCGAGAGCCTGGACTGTGCCCAGGGCTGGAGAGCCCACTGTCTTGCACATCATGTTGATCAGGGAGCCATCCCCTAATCAGAGCACACAAACGCCCACTCATCCCGGCTTACCCAGGACTTCCTTGGTCTCTGCATGGAAAGTCCCACTTCCCAGGAAATTCCTCAGCCCCTGGCAAACCTGGACAGTTGGTCACCTTGAGAAGCAGGCTCAGCCCCTGGCAAACCTGGACAGTTGGTCACCCTGAGAAACAGGGTACACTTTAGCCACAGTGTTGGTTAAAGACCCGGGCATGGTCTTTAGGAGACTTCAGGCCGTCTCTAGGCTGTAGGAGGAGCCAGGTGATCCACATTGTGATGAGCCCCACAGGAAACCAACCCTTTGCTGTGTGCCAGGACTGTGTCAGCTGGCTAACTGAACAGTAAGTATTAGGATTCCCATTTCACAGATGAGCAAACTGAGGATCAATGGTGACTTGTTAATGGTTGTACGGCTACTGAGCAACAATGTCTGGAGGGAGGGTTGCAGAATCCAGCAGGGTACAGAACCCTGCATCATTTTTGGTTGCTCATGTTTTTAACCTCACAAGTCAAATATTAATACATTCTCGTTGCGAAGCAAAACCAACAGAACTCAAAACACACGCATCAAGCAGTGGAACACCCCCACTCTGACATGTTGCAAGTCAGCTCTGACTCATGGCGACCCCACGTACAACAGAACCAAACGTTGCCCGGTCCTGCACCATCCTCATGATCGTTGGTATGTTTGAGTCCAAGGTGTAGCCACCGTGTCGTTTTAAGTGCTTTCCAACCTCGAGGGCTCATCTTCCAGCGCTATATTGGACAACATTCTGTTGTGATCCACAGGGTTTTCACTGGCTGATTTTCAGATGTAGATCACTAGGCCTTTCTTCCTAGTCTGTCTTAGTTTTGAGGCTCTGCTGAAACCTCTCCACCACCAGTGACATAATGGTATTTGAAATACTGATGACATAGCAACACAGCATCACCACAACACACAAGCCGCCTCAGTATGACAGACAGACAGACGGGTGGTGCCTACATGTGCAACAGCTGTTAAAAAAGCTTGGGCTAGGTCCCTGGGTGGTGCAGTTAAGCGCTTAGCTATTAACCAAAAGGTTGGTGGTTTGAACCCACTCACACCTGACTCAAAGATAAAGGCCTGTCAATCTACTTCCAAAAAGTCAGCACTGAAAACCCTACGGAGTGCAGTTCTACTCTGACACACATGGGGTGGCCATGAGTCAGAACGACCCAAGGAAAACTCGTTTTAGGTTTGCTTTATAACGTGGGGAGCCCTGGTGGCACAGTGGTTAAGAGCTCAGGCTGCTAACCAAAAGGTTGACAGTTGGAATCCACCAGCCACTCCTTGGAAACCCTATGGGGCAGTTCTGCTCTGTCCTATGGGGTCGCTATGAGTCAAAATCGACTCGATGGCAACACATGTTGCGTGTTTTATGTCTACAACATGCAGCAAGCGTGACCTCCTGTTGCCTGGAAACACAAGTTGCTGTCTCCTCACCAGCGTCTATAATCCCTGCTCTACTGACGCCTTCCCTTCTGCCTATAAACATGCCCGGGTGTCAACCAACTTAAAAAAAAAAAAGCTTAAATTTCCTTTCACCCCACCACTTCCTCAAGTTACCACCACGCTCACAACCAGGCTTCTCGCAGGTGTTGGTTCGCTGTCTTGGCCTCCTCACACCCACTCATTCTTTGTTGTCGTTGTTTGCTGTCGAGTCTCTGACTTACGGTGACCTTGCAGGACAAGGCAGGACTGCCCCACAAGGCTTCTGAGGCTGCAATCTTTACGGAAGTAGACTGCCCCATCTTTCTCCCTCAGAGCCACTGGTGGGTTTGAACTGCCGACCTTTAGGTTAGCAACTATAGCTCTGAACCATGGCACCACCAGGGCTCCACACCCTATAGGTTTCCAATAAACATCTGTGGATGTGAAGTCAGTTGAGCTATTGGTGTACATTTGTTTTCAGCATGAGACGGGGCCTCCCATCCCTGCTCTTGCTATCCCGACCTCATGGAAGATGGAGAACCTCTAAGGGCTATGAGTTTCTGCTAGTGGGGATGGAAATCGGAAACCGAGAGTGGTGAGTGGTGATGGCTGTGAGACAGGGCGGCTGTGATCAGTGTCGTTGAATCGTAGGAGGAAAAAGGGTTGAACTGGCAAATGCTTTGTTATCTATATTTCACCACAAGAAACATTTTTTAAAAAAGAAGATCAAGAACCTCTCAATTACTGTTCTGTCAGACCTGAGAATGGACCAAGGAGACTCATTTACCAGGTCTGATCTCCTGACACCCGAAGCGGGTTTCAGCCTCCAGGACTATGTAAGCTTGACCTGAGAAGAGCCGATTTGCTTTTGACGTGGTGCTGGGAGCAATCAGAAGGCTTCGAGGAATAGTTTCCCGAGTCTCCTTGAAGTTTGCAGCGCACACCGGTGCCTTCACACTTAGCTAAGTAACTTTTGATACTGTGTGGTTATCACATAATAACCACATGCCTCTTTGTCTTCTCTGTCACCGGTGGAAAATTCAGAGGACTTTAACCACTGGTAAAAGTGTCTTCTCACATAAACCACATAGGAGCAAGTAGGATGTGCGTCAGGAGGCTAATTTTACTAAGTGGATGGAGCACAAACTACAATCCAATTGCAAAATTGGGGGGCTGGGTTGAGTTTAGGTGAGCCGAAAGATGTTACTCTGGGAACCGAATCTCAGCTATCAATTCCTTTCCTGTTCGTGCTAACCCAGCCCCAGCGTCAAAGGTCACGCCCAGCTGTGTTTTCCTAAGTTTACTCAGAGCCACTGGGGCTGCTCTTCTGTCATCTTTTGCCAGCTGGCCTCTGTCCAGTTTCAGTGGGACTGATTGCAGGAGGGTAGGACCTCCCAGTAAGGTGCCTGGGGCAAGAGGACTGGTCACTTGACATCAAACATCAGTGTCACAGGCCTCTTCAAGGCCATGGTTCCGGAGGATATTCCCTTCTTCTCTCCAAGAGGAACCCAGATCCTCCCTGTCCTGAGGGTCAAAAACCAAACCAGTGACCCCACATGTGTCAGAGTAGAACTGTGCTTCATAGGGTTTTCAATGCCTGTGATCTTTTGATGCCAAGGAACCTCTGGGTGGATTTGAACTGTCAACTTTTCTGTTAGTAGCTGAGTGCTTAACTGTTGGTGACACCCAGGGACTCCCCCTGTGGGTCTAGCTTCTCCAAATGACCCATCAGCCCAGGCCACATCGCTGCCCCTGATCCCACCTCTGGGCCTCAGGATGGCTCTGTGTGCCGAGTAGAACTGTGCTCCACAGGGTTTTCTTGGCTGCAATCTTAACAGAAGCAGATCAGCAGGCGTTTTCTTCGCAGTACAAGCTGGGTAGGTTCCAACTCCCAACCTTTAGGTTAGCAGTCAAGCACAAACAGTTTGTGCTACCTACTAACCTATCAGGATATCCTCTTTTCCCTGGTCCACACTGAGGTCGTTCCCCTTAGTGAACCACCACGCCCTCGGCCACCAGCCAAGAGACAGATTTTCCCTTTTCAGAGGGCTGTCTCCCAGTGACTCCTCTCACCTGTCGGGGAAATTGTTGAAATCCTCTGTGGGATTTCCGGACCTTTCTCTGACTCAGTGGGGTCCCCTGCCCCAGCCCTGTGGCTCCTTTACAGGCATCCCCCCTTCTGAGGGAGAGCGGGGTTCTTCAGACTCCTCTTGTTCACACGCACACACATCTGGGGTGCCCCGAGAGCACAGGATGTGAGCTCGCTGATCAGCGCCATCAAGTGCAGCAAAGCCACCCACTCTGAGGTCCTGTCCGACCTGGTGCAGGAGCTTCTGCTCAGGCCTTGAACACAGCAGCCTTCCTCAGGTAGGCTGGGCAGGAATCCCCACAAACAGCACTACAGCATCGTCCCTGCTGCACCCACCAGCTGAGCAGCCCTGGTTTCTGTCATTTTAGGACTCTGGAAGCAACATCACACAGTGGTTCCGGGCTCAGCTTTGCCAGCCTCATGTGGGAGGGCAGGGGGTGGAGACGTAAAACCATCCCCACTGGAAGACAAGAAGACAGTGAGAACTGACTGAAAAGCTACTGAAAACAATCAGAGAATGTAATCATGCAACTCATCACAAAATAAATATGTAACACCAGTGTTCACTGCAGCACTATTCCCAGTAGCCGAAAGGTGGAAGCAACCTGTATGTCCGTTCACAGATGAATGGATAAACAATATCCATCCAATGGAATGTTACTCAGCCATAAAGAGAAATGAAGTCCTGGTGGGTGCCACAGTACAGACAAACCCTGAAAATATTATGCTGAGTGAAATAAGTCAGTCGCAGAAGGACAAATGCTATATTATCTTACTCGCGTGACACAGGTAGATGTATAGAAACCAAAGCTTATTAGTGGTTTCCAGGGGTGAGAGGGTGGAGGTGTCATGGATTGAACTGTGTCCTCCAAAAATACGTGTATCAGTTTGGCTAAGCCATGATTTCCAGTATTGTGTGATTGTCCACCATTTTGTCACCTGATGTGATTTTCCTCTGTGTTGTAAATCCTATCTATGACGTTGATGAGATGCGATTAGCGGCAGTTATGTTAATGAGGCAGGACTCAATCTACAAGATTGGATTGTGTCTTGAGCCAAGCTCTTTTGAGATATAAAAGAGAGAAGAAGAGCAGAGAGACAGGGAGACCTCATACCACCAAGAAAGCAGTGCTGGGAGCAGAACCTGTCCTTTGGGCCTGGGGTCCCTATGCTGAGAAGCTCCAGGTCCAGGGGAAGATTGATAACAAGGACCTTCCTCCAGAGCCAACAGAGAGAGAAAGGCTTCCCCTGGAGCTGGCACCCTGAATTCAGACTTCTAGCCTACTACACTGTGAGAGAAGAAACTTCTCTTTGTTAAAGCCATTCGCTTGTGGTATTTCTCTTATAGCAGAACTAGCTAACTAAGACGGGGGGAAGGGGGAGTTTTTGCTTAGGGGTGCTCAACTTCTCTTAACGGCGGTGGAATAATTTGGAAAAGGACAGTGAGAATGGTTGCACAACATGATGATCGTAATCAGTGTCACTGAATCATACGTGCAGAAATTGTTGAGTTGACAAATGTTGTGTCGTGTATATTTTTATTACAGAAACAAAATGAATATACATGAAAAACCAACAGTTTCCTATATTAAAAAAACAGTTAAAATATACATAATGGAAGAAAAGGTCCCTATTACAATCTTGTCAAAAACATCAAAAGACAAAATTTTGAAGAATAAATTTAGCAAGAAATGTATAGGGATTATTTTTTAGGGATATAAAAGAAGACTTTAACAAAACTTGAAAGATTAACTTTATTTCTGGATAATATGTCAGTTCTCACCAAATGGTTTTTTAAATTCAATAGTTTCCCAAATTAAAAAACATAAATATGATTTGTGTGTGTGTATAGGGAAACCTTGACAACATAATAGCAAAGCTCAATTGAAAAAGATAAACCTCTGAGAATAGCCAGAAAAATTATGAAAAAGAATAAGGAGGGACTAGCAGTTCTACCAAAGAGCCCTGGTGATGCAGTGGTTAAGTGCTCAGCTGCTAACTGAAAGGTCAGCAGTTCAAACCTACCAGACGCTCCTCGGGAGAAAAACCTGGCAATCTGTTCCCACAAAGATTATAGCCTAGGAAACCCTGTGGGGCATCTACTCTGTCCTACAGGGTTGCTGTGAGTCAGAATGGACTCAGTGGCACATGAAACTACAACAGCTCTACCAGGTAATCAAATTTATTCTAAAGCTAAAGTAATTGATGCTAGTCTGCTACTATCTCAGAAAGGGACGCGAAGATAACAGAAATCAGTAGAGAGAGAAGCAGATCTAAATTCCTGTTATTTATTTAGCGTATAAAAATGGCGGTTTTTCGAATCAGTGTGAAAAAGCTGAATACTCAACAAATGATGTTGGAATATCTGTGAGGGGTAATAAAAAAGAGAAAAAGACTCAGATCCTAACTTTACTCTTTACATGAAAATAAGTTACCGATGGTTCAAATATGAACATAAAAATCCTAGAAGAAAACACAGGTGAATTTATTAACAGTATTAAATTATAGAAAAACTTTCTAACAAAAAGAAAAACCCATACAGAAGCATAAAGGGAAACGATCACAAATTTAATTACTTTAAATAATTAATTCATTGAGAAGTTCTCATCCACATATCACAAAATTCAAAAAGGAACAAAAGAGCTTTCTGTAAAGAGGAAAAAGTGACTCCCTTTCCACCTTCTCTCCTAGGTGGTACAGAACTATGTGGTTGAGAGGCTACCATTTGTCTTCTATAAAGGGGATATATACATGCCCACAAAAGCAATGTGTGTTCATGCAGTGAACCACTGTTATTGTTTTCTTGTTTATCCTTACAGAATACTCAACGCAGGTATAAGCATACTTTTAAAATACAAATGAGAGCATATCGTAGACACTCTTCTGCCCCTGAAATTTTTCATTTACTCTGACTTAAAGATCAAGCCCTATCTGTACATTCATTTCCAGATGTATAATAGTTCACTGTTCTGCATGAAAATTATAAATTTCCTGTATGGGAAAAATTACCATAAACTAATCCAAAAGACAAACTACAACCTGGGGGACATACCTGCAACACACATGATGGAGTAAAACCAATATCATTACTACAAGTCACCAAAAAGGAACAACAACTCACTCGAAAATAGGACAAAAGATATGATCAGACGGTTCACAGGAAAGGAAAATTTAAATGTTCTTAAACCAAAGACAGTCAGCCTCACTCACAGTCAAAACATGCAAATCATACAAGAAGACATCTTTTTCTCTCACCTGTCACATAGGCAGAAATTGCCCGATTTAATACTTAGTGCAATACCACTTGGTGTTGGTGAGGTTGAGGGCAAAGAATATTTCCAAGAGAGCCCCTCTGTCTGTGGCCTGGCCTCATTCCTGGTCGGTCACAGGGCCTCCAGGTTGCTTTCCCACCCTCTGAGGATTCTGCTACCAAATATTCCTTCAGAGGTTTGTTTTCTTCTTAAGCTAGCTCAGGTGGTGTATTAGTTTCATAGGGCTGCCATTACAAAGTTTAGCTGCTGTCAGATGGATTCTGACTCACGGCGACGCTATGCATGTTAGGGTAGAACTATGCTCCGTAGGGTTGACGATGGCTGTGGCCTTTCGGAAGTAGGCCGTCTGCCTTTCTTTTGAGGCGCCTCTGGGTGGATTTGAACCGCCAACCCTTAGGTTAGCAGCCAAGCACTTAACTGTTGACACCACCCAGCAACCTAGGTGGTGCAAACAGTTTGGGCTTCACTGCTAATCTAAAGGTTGGAGGTTGGAACCCACCCAGCAGTTCTGCAGAAGGAAAGTCTTGTTAAGGTGACAGCCAAATAACAAAGCTTATTAAGGAAATGTTCCGCATCCTACTTTGGTGAGTGGCATCTGGGGTCTTAAAAGCTTGCAAGCGGCCATCTAAGATGCATCAATTAGTCCCAACCACTTGGAGTAAAGGAGAACAAAGAACACCAAAAACACAAGGAAAGTATTAGCCCAAGAGACAGAACGGGCCACATAAACCAGAGACTTCATCAGCCTGAGACCAGAAGAACTAGATGGTGCCTGGCCACCACCAATGAACATCCTGACAGGGAACACAACAGAGGGTCCCTGATGGAGCAGTAGAACGATGGGATGCAGAACTCATGTTCTAGTAAGAAGACCAGATTTAATGGTCTGACTGAGACTGGAGGCACCCAGGAAAGCATGGCCCCTGGACTCTCTATCACCCCAGACCTAAAACAATTTCCGAGGCCAACTCTTCAGACAGGGATTGGACTGGACTGTGGGACATAAAGTGATGCTTGTGAAGAATGTGCCTCTTAGAGAAGTAGATACAAGAGACCAAGGGGGCAGGTTCTCTCCAGAGGTGAGATGGGAAGGCAGAGAGGATTAGGAGCTGGTTGAATGTTCATGGGGAAGCAGGGGCGGAGGGGAGGAGTGTGCTGTCACAGAATGGGGTGAGCAGTTGGGGTCACATAACAATGTACGTAAAAATAAAAAATTTTCACTATGGGAGACTAACTTGAAATGTAAACTCCATTTAATTACAACTATAAAAAAAAAGAAGATGACAGCCAAGAAAACCCTATGGGGCAGTTCAACTCTGTAACACATGGGGGTGCCATGACTCGGAATCGACTCACCACGACTAACAAGAACATAACAAACTACCACAAGCTGGGTGACTTCGAACAATAGAAATGTATTCTCTCAACATTCTGGAGACCAGAAATCTGGAATCTAGGTGTCATCAGGGCCGTGCTCCCTCTGAAGGCTCTAGAGCAGAACCCTTCCTTGTTTCTTCCCAGCTTCTGGTGGTTGCTGGCACTTCTTGGCATTACTTGTCTTGTAACACTATTACTCTGACCTCCACTTCCATCTACACATGGACTTCTTCTGTTTGTGTCTCTACGTCTTTGTCTGTCTTAGGCTGGGTTGTGTAGAGGAGCAAAACCAGTGAAGCGTATATATATAAACAGAGAGCTTTATCTCAATGAAAAGTCTCACACAGTTGTGGGGGTTGGCAAGTCCCAAATCCATGGGTGAGGTATCAGGCTGGAGGCTTCTCCTGACTCACTCGGTTGCAGGGGCTGACAAACCCAAAATTGGCAGGTCAGACAGCAGGCTCCAGGCTCAAGTCCCAATAACCAGAGGTCAGATGATGATGAGCCAGATGCAGGATCCAGAGCAAGGGAGAGCTTTGCCAGAGCATCTATATGTATTGGAGTAGGCTTCCTACTCACTGAGGCCCCCTTCCTGCCCTCTGGTTTCACCAAAATTATCCCTCAAATACTTCCCAGCAACTGGGGACGGTAGTGGGGAAGAGGACCATCTTCCAAGGTGTTAGGCTCAGCCCCTGTCTCAGGATGAGTGCTGAGAAGTAAGACCCTGGGGTGGGGGTGGGGAGGTGCTGTTGCTGGGAGACATCACTGACTGAGCACCAACTGTGTGCTCCACACGGCAGCAGAGGCTCTTTCTAGATGGTTTCACTGACAGCGTACACCACGCTGAAGGGCAGTAATCATTCCCGCAGTTTGTGACTCAGGATCCAAGGCCAGGTGACGTTCCTGAGGGTGCTCAAGGTCACAGAGTAAGTAATAAACTCAATATTAGAACTCAGGTCTGTGAGAAATCCAAGGGCCCTCTTTACCCTAAAATGCTCATTCCTAGTCTAGAAGGCAGCCCTCCCCCCACCTCTCTGCTCTCTTGCCCCTTCTCCAATACTGGCCAGGGCACCAGGGTTAGGTAGGGCACCTCTTCATCTTCCTGGGTCACATTCTCCCCAGTACAGAGAGAAGGGCTGGCACTGGAGAGCCTCTTAGACCTGCAGGCTCACCCCCAGACTGCCTTGTAAGAATGTGACTCATGATACACCCTACACTAATCCTGCCTCATTAACATATAGAGGTTAGGATTTGCAACACATAAAATGGAGGATAATTACATAATATCACAAAATAGAGGATAATTACATCACATCACAAAATGGAGGATAATCATAATCATGGCCTAGCCAAGTTTACACATAACATTAACCATCACAGTGCCCAAATCTCATCTTTTTACAAGGTCATCAGTCATTGGATTTGGAGCCCACCAGCAGTCAAGAAGTCAAACGATGTATTGCCTTGGGCAAATCTGCTGCAAAAGACCTCTTTAAAATTTTGAAAAGCAAAGATGTCACTTTGAGGACTAAGGTGCACCTGACCCAAGCCATGATATTTTCTATTGCCTCATATGCATATGAAAGCTGGACAACGAATAAGGAAGACCGAAAAAGAATTGATGCCTTTGAATTATGGTGCTGGCGAAGAATATTGAATATACCATGGACTGCCAAAAGAACAAACAAATCTGTCTTGGAAGAAGTACAACCAGAATGCTCCTTAGAAGCAAGGATGTTGAGACTTCATCTCATGTACTTTGGACATGTCATCAGGAAGGACCACTCCCTGGAGAAGGACATCATGCTTGGTAAAGTAGATGGTCAGCAAGAAAGACGAAGACCCTCAACAAGATGGACTGACACAGTAGCTGCAACAATGGGCTCAGGCATAGCAACGATCGTGAGGATGGCGCAGTACCAGGCAGTGTTTCGTTCTGTTGTACACAGAGTGGCTATGAGTCAGAACCAACTCAACGGCACCTAAGAACCACAACAACTACTCCAGTATGACCTCATCCTAGCTTGATTACATCTGCAAAAACCCAATTTCCAAATCAGGTCACTTGCACAGGTACCAGGGGTTAAGACTTGAACATACTGGGCGGTGGGGAGGGGGGGCACCCACTATAGGTAGATCCTGTTATTTCCAATTTAGACCCTAACACAATGCTTCTGAGACTCAGTTTCACTGAAGGTAAGAAGGGAATACTGATTCTTTCCTTACAAGAGGATTCCCCAAGATAACATATCAAGTTCCCAGTCCATAGGTGCTCAAGAAAGGGGGGCAGTTATCAGCAGAGATGCACAGTCCCTTATCTGGAAACCTCAGGGTCAGAAAGGTGATATTCAAAGATCCTCTCAAAAGGAAACAATCAGAATTGCAGAAAAGAAAAAATAAACTATTAAGAACCTAAAATTAACAAAAAGTTGATACTATGTAGCACTCCCAGCAGGGCGCGGGGCAGCACCCTGTAATCTACAATTCTCAAGGGCGAGGTATGACTATTTCACATTTAAGGACAGAATGAAAGACTATATACATAGCTTCATGTCAATTCAAGTCAGGTTTTGCTGCTGAACGAGTTACAAAAAAGCTTGTGCTTTTCAATGTTTTTGGGATTTGGAGATGTGGATTGGGATTGTGGGCCTGTGTTATATCTATTATATTTTCCCATGGCCTAATTTGTTTATTCAGTGACACTTGGTCTTTCGAAACTCCTTCCACACCTGACTAAAGTATGTCACATCAAGTTCCCGTGGAGACATCTCCCCTGGCCTCTTGGTATATTTTCTCTTCTATCAGCCCAGGTGACCTTTGGCCTGAGGTGGGTGAGCCCCAGTTTACACATGACATCAGTGGGTTGTTGGCACGCCAAGTGCCATGTGGCACTGGAGTTTCCATAGAACCACGTTGTGGTCAGAGCCAGGATTAATGGGGATGGCTTTTCTATTTAGGTTCTGATCTGATTTCTATGAGAGGAAACCCCAGCATTCCCAATTCAGACTAAGTATGGAATGTCTTTACCAGACTTACTGGCCTGACAGAGACTGGAGAAACCCCAAGAGCATGGCCCCCAGACACCCTTTTAGCTCAGTAATGAAGTAACTCTGGAGGTTCAACTTTTAGCCAAAGATTGGACAGGCCCATAGGACAAAACAAGACTAAAGGGGCACACCAGTCCAGGGGCAAGGACTAGAAGGCAGGAGGGGACAGGAAAGCTGGTAATAGGGAACCCAAGGTCAAGAACCCAAGGTCATGGTGTTGTTAACCAATCTCATAAAACAATATATGTACTAACTGTTTAATGAGAAGCCAGTTTATTCTGTAAGCCTTCATCTGAAGTACAATTTAAAAAATTATATAGCTACTTTGGAAAGTGGTTTGGCAGGTGCTTATGAAGTTAATCAAACACTTACTATATAACCCAGCTATTCCAATCTATATATTCACAAACACACAAAAAAATTGTACTCAAATATTCCTAGCAGCTTTATTAATAATAGCCCAAAATTGGAAACAACTCAAAAGTCTATCAGCAGGTGAACAGGTAAACAAGTTGTGGTACATCCGTACGCTGGAATAGTACTCGGCAAGAAAAAGGAACAAACTATTAATAATTTAACAATGTGGATGAACCTCAAAAGCATAACTAAATGGAAGAAGTCAGTTACAAAATGGTAGATTCATTTCTATGAAGTCGTAGAAAAAGAATCAAACTATACCCATACCCATTGCCGTCAAGTCAATTCTGACTCCTAGCGACCCTACAGGACAGAGGAGAACTGCCCCATAGGGTTTCCAAGGGGTGCCTGGTGGATTCCGACTGCCAACCTTTTGGTGAGCAGCCGAGCTCTTAACCACTGAGACACTAATCTATAGCGACAAAAAACAAATGGGTGATTGCAGATTGGTCTGAAGGTGAAATGGGGCGGAGGGGCACAGTGTGTGAACTGATGGTAAAGGAGAGGAGCATAGGAAACATTTGTGGGCTGGGAAAACGCTCTAAATCTTGATTGTGGTGGTGATGGGTGGATTGAAAACGTGAGGTGACAGAAATGGAAATAAAATAGTGTCAGAATTTTATCAGTCAGTGGGGTACCACCTCTTAGTCATCACTGATGGACATTGCAGGCTCAAGATGTCCTGTCCCTGTCGGAGGAATCCTGAAGGGCCAGGCCAGGTTGGAAACAAATTCATAAATATTACTAATTATTAAAGGCCCCCCTCTAGCTTGTCCTTAAAAAAAAAAAAAAGAGTGGAATGTCTTTAGAGTTAAAACTCCCTCTGAGTGAAGCACTCTAACAGGTGGAATTTGACTCATGGAATAATATATACAAACCGATCTACTTCCGGGACAATCATGGCCTAAGCATTTTGTAATCCAACATCTGAGGTCTTACACATTTTATACAAATGCTTTTCTTTTAGCAGCTTGATTGAGGGATAATTGACATACATTATGCTACACAAACTTGACGTACATTTCGGTGAGTTTTGGCGTATGTGAAACCATCACCACAATCAAAATAATGAATATCCACAACCCCTAAAGTTTCCTCGTTGTGCACAATTTAAAAACAAAGGATGTTGAAATTATAAAGGAAAGTAAAACTTCCCTCCCTTAGCAAAACTCTTGCTTCTAAAAGACAAGCCCAGTTGTTCCTCTTTTTCATCTTAAAGTCAATAGGCTGGCTTATTTAAAAAAAAAAAAAATAGGCACGTTGTGGGGTTGGCAACCAATGTCACAAAACAATACGTGTATTAATTGTTTAATGAGAAACTAATTTGTTCTGTAAACCTTCATCTAAAGCACAACAGAAATCTTTTTAAAAACAGGGCTCAAAGTAAGCCCAGAGTTCAACAGCACTAACAGGATGTCATAGAATGCATTCTGCCTTGTTTGTCCTCTTATGCCTGCCACTACAGAAAGAATCCCATGTACTGTGATGAGGTGCCCTGGATTGAACCCCGGAACAGATAAGGGTATTAAAGGGAATATCAGTGAACTCTGAACGTCTGGAGTTCAGTTAGCAGTTAAGGCACCAAGGTCGGTGTCAGGGTTTCCACAGCCGTACCACAGCAATGGAAGACGTCATCCTCAGGAGAAGCAGAAACTGTGGACGGAGCACATGGGAACTCTGTGTACCATCTCTGCAACTTTTCTCAAAATCTAAAATTATTCCAAAAATAAGAAGTTTAGATTAACAAGAATCCGAAGATTAACTGTCATTAAAGAAACCCCTGTTTTTGCACAGGTGCTGCGCTCTGAACATAAAAGATTCTGTATTAAACCTGGAAATACGGGACAAGCAACAGCTAGTACACTGTAGTCTTCAAAAAATAACAACAAAGGTCCACCTCTCGCTAACTATTGGTATTATCCTCTTTCCTCTTTCTTTTCCACTGTCACCTGTGGGGTACATTACCTCCTGTTACGGATTCAGTTGTGTCCCCCGAAATTTTATGCTGAGGTCCTAACCCCTATTACCTGTGAAGATGTTATCCACTAGGAACAGGCCGTACTGGAGTAGACTAGGTCCTAATCCCTAGTACCTGTGAAGATGTTATCCGTGAAGAATAGGCCCTACTGGAGTAGACTAGGTCCTAACCCCTAGTACCTGTGAAGATGTTATCCGTGAGGAATAGGCCCTACTGGAGGAAGCTAGGTCCTAACCCCTAGTACCTGCGAAGATGTTATCCGCTAGGAACAGGCCCTACTGGAGTAGACTAGGTCCTAACCCCCAGTACCTGTGAAGATGTTATCCGTGAGGAATAGGCCCTACTGCAGGAGGCTAGGTCCTAACCCCTAGTACCTGTGAAGATGTTATCTGTGAGGAATAGGCCCTACTGGAGTAGGTTAGGTCCTAACCAACCTGAGTGGTGTCTTTATAAAACAGAAGAGACACACAGAGAAACAGAGGGAAGTTGGCCACGTGAGACAGACGCAGGGATGGAGTTCCACTCCAGCCAGAAGCTAGGGACCGCCTGGGGCTACCAGAATCCAGTAGAGATGAGGAAGGAGCTTCCCCTGGAGCCTCAGAAGATAGCAGGGTCCTCACAGCTACCACGGCCTCCACCAGACTGAGTCCAGTACAGCTAGATGGTGCCCAGCTATCACAACTGACTGCTCTGACAGGGATCACAACAGAGGGTCCCAGACAGAGCTGGAAGAGGAACTGTGTAATGAGGAACAAAATTCTAACTCACAAAAAAAGACCAGATTTACTGGCCTGACAGAGACTGGAGAAACCCCGAGAGTATGGCCCCTGGACACCCTTTTAACTCAGTGGTGAAGTTGTTCCCAAGGTTCACCGTTCAGCGGGGATTGGACAGCCCCCAAAAATAAAACGGGACTAATGAGGCACAGCAGTCCAGGACAAGGACTAGAAGGCAGGAGGGGACAGGAAAGTTGGTGATATGGAACCCAAGGTTGAGTGAGGGCAGTGTTGACATGTAGTGGGGTTGTTAACCATTGTCATAGGGCAATATGTGTACTGTTTAATTAGAAACTGTTCTGTTCTGTAAACCTTCATCTAAGGTACAAAAAAAAAAAAAAAGAAAAGAATTATCTATGTGAGATCAAATTGACAACAGCAACTCAAAAGGTTGGATGGGAAGCCTAGGGGGCAGTGAGTTGAAGATAACGGTGACGGAACAATTTGGAAAAGGACATTGAGAACAGCAGCACAACTGGAAGAATGTAATCGATGTCACTGAATTGTACATGTAGAAATTTTTGAAATGGTGTATCTCTGGCTCCGTATATTTTCATGAAAAAAGAAAAAAAGTCCTCCAAGGTTGAGAAGGGAGAGTGTTGACATGTTGTGGGGTTGTTAACCAATGTCATAAAACTATATGCGTACCGACTGTGTAATGAGAAACTATTCTGTAAGCCTTCACCTGAAGTACAATAAAATAAATCAATAAGTCTGGAGCCTACAGCCTACAGTCCTGGAAAGCTGGACATGAAGCCTGATTTCGTTTGATTTAGATACCAAAAGTGAAGGGATGCTTCTCGGGCCCAAGCCTTGTGAAGCAAATGCCCACTGGCTCCCAGCTTTCTAACAAATGCATTCTTTCTACAGATGGAAAATTCTGTCTAGCTCAGGAAGTGCAGCATCTTTTCAGTGGTCAATTTTGCCCTCTTGTCTTCTGTCTTGCTTCCTGTTTAAAGGACACGTTTTACCTACTGGATGGTAAAAATAAAATGTCCTCGTAGAGACTGTTATTAAAGTCCTGCCATTGTTAGCTGCCATCGAGTCGGCCCCAGCTCACGGGGACCACAGAAAGAAACGCTGCCCGGTCCTGCACTATCCTGGTGATTGGTTGGGGTCAGAACACTGTGATCATAGGATTTCCATGGGCTGAATTTCAGAAGTAGATCTCCAGGCCTTTCTTCCGACTGCATCTTAGTCTGGAAGCGCCACTGAAACCTGCTCAGCCTAATAGCAACACACAAGCCTCCACCGACAGACGCGTGATGACTGCACGTGAGCTGCATTGGCCAGGAATTGAACCCCGGTCTCCTGCATGGGAGGCGAGAACCCTACCACTGCACCACCACTGCCTCATGTTACAGGCCTAGAGAAGTTCAAAATTTAAATTTAGCTACAATGTTTTGATCACTGCTGTATCCTCAGCACCTAGAACAGTGCCTGGCACACAGATGTATTTCTTTCCAATCTCGGATAAGTCAAAACCTCGAGTGCTTGAATTACCTGCACTTGCCAGGGTTGCTCTCATTTGAACAAGTCTTTCAGGACTGGCTGTTTCCCGAGGCAACGCGGAGTGATATTCGTTGGGGAATCTAGAGTGTCCCTGAGTCTTAACCCGATCGGTAGGTTCAGGGTGATACGCATAGATGCTGCTGTGGCTCCTGGAGGCCGTGAGGAGCCTTTGCAGCTGTAAGCGAGTCCCTGGTGGTTTGACTAGGACACAGCCTGAAGGGAGTGGTGCCGGCTCACTGGACATCCCGGGAGGGCCAAGTCAGGGCCACAGGCTCCCCCAGGCCAGGGAGGCCGGCGGTCTGCGCCCTCCCTCGGAAGCAACAGAAGTTGGGGGAGAGACCCTTTGACGGGTGGGGAGAAATGGCCACTCGGTGAACCGTTCTCAGGGGCCCTGGGTTACTGGTGGGGGCTTTAGGAAAACAATGAGGTTGTGTACCTCTCTTGTACTGCTGGAAGGGCCAACTGGGTTCCCTCAGGGATCCCGAGCCCCCTACCCAGAGGATCCAGCACCTTGAGACCCCCGCCTAGCATGGGAACAGAAGAGAGAGGGGACGCCTACAGAATCTGCAACTGCAGACACCGCCAAGAGAACCGCGGGGAGCTGGACTCAGTCTGACATCCTCCTCTTGGAGGTGCGGTCCGTCCACGGAGACACAGACTCCGGACTTCCCGGCTGGCCTGCGCCTTGCCTGTCATCTCCGCTGAAACCTCAGCGCCACACGCTCCAGATTTGTCTGCTTTGTTCAGATCAGGGCCTAGCACGGAGGGGATTCCCGCTGGATAAATATGCGTTAAATGAAGGAGGGAAAAAAGGAAAGGGAGGAAAGGAAGGGGGCGAGGCGAGGGGGGAGGGGAGGGAGAGGGAGGATAAGGCTCGTTACAATATTGGAGAAAACTGTGTGCCTCTCAACATGCTTCACTGTCTTGCACTTCACCAACAAGCATGCCTAAATTAATCTACGTTTGTTGTGTTCTGCTCTGTACGGGCACACAGTGACATCACTCTGGTGTTTGAGCTCTGAAGGAAAATTTCGTGTTGATTAACAGCTGCGAGAAAGACCAAAGGCAGGCCCGCGTTCACAGGCATTCAGCGCCCACAGAAGAGAGGCAAGTCCGTCCCCACGAACAGGCGTGCCTCAGTGGCCAGGAGCAGCCTGGGCGAGGGTCACACGACGTGCTGGCGAGGGGGCTGACCAGGGGCCATGCTCCCACGCGCAGCAGATGAGGCCTGGCCAGGCTCTGCCTTCCCTTCGCACTTGGGGATCACACCGGGGCGAGGCGTCTGCCACCTCTTTTTAATGTGGCTGTAATCAGGGTTGAGGCTTTGCCAAGCCAGGACTGCAATCTGTAGAGAACATGAAAATTGCAGGCAGCCTCATTTTTTTAACCCAGTCAGGAAACACACCAGCAAGTGAGAAACAAAGCGTTTTCTCTTCCGTCCTGGATGTGGTTTCCACAACTCTCTTTAAAAGGGTGAAGCTGTGCTATCTCCTCGCCCCATTTTAAGGAGCGCTGGTGGTGGTGCAGTTGTTAAAGTGATCCACTGCTAACCGAGAGGTGTCAGCGGTTGGAAACCACCAGTGCTTCCGAGCCAGAAAGATGTGGCAGTTGAGACTACAGCCTTGGGAACCTGTGGGGTCGCTCTGAGTCGGAATCAGCCGTGGTTTTTTTGGTTTTGCCCCACTTTACAAGTGCTCAAAAGTTCAGGAGTTTCAGGACGTTAAAGAAAAAAAAAACCTGTAGGTCGTTTCTGGGTTGTAAGATTATGGGAGATTATTTTTTATTCCTATTTTTCTGTATTTTATAGATTCACCACAATGAGCAAATACGATTATAACAAGTAATAACAGTTTGTGTGTTTGTTTAGGCTTTCCAGATCAATTAAAATTTAGTTTCTTTTCATTTTTAAATTTTATTGTGGTAAAATATAATAACATAAAATGTTCTATTTTAACCATTTTTACTATAAATTCAGTGACATTACACTCACTATATTGTGTGAACATCACCGCTATCATTTCAAATTTTTTTATCACCCCAAATGGAAACTCAGTACCCATTAAACAATACCTCTAAACCCTCCCCTCCCCCCAACCCCCAGTCACCACTCATCAGCTTTGGTCTCTATGCACTTGCCTATTCTAGATGCTTCACCTAAGCAGGGTCACACCATATCTGTCTTTTTGTGACTGGCTTATTTCACTGAGCAGAAGGTTTTCAAGGTTCATTCATGTTGTAGCATGTAAGAGAATTTCATGTATTTTCATGGCTGAGTAAAATTCCATTGTATGTATGTACCATATTTTCTCTATCCGGTCATCTGCTGATGGACACTTGTGTTGTTCCTACCTTTTGGCTATTGTGAACAGTGGCTGCAATGAACATGGACACCAGTGTACAAACATCTGTCTGAAACTCTGCTTTCAAGTTCTTGGTCTGTGCCCAGGAGTGGGATCTCTGATAATTCCATATGGTAATTCTATGTGTAACATTTTGAGGAACCACCAAACTGTTTTCCACAGCAGCTGAGCCATTCTACATTCCTAACAACAATGGACAAGGGTTCTAAAAATTCAATTTTAAGTTAGCCCACGTATCAAGGGCCCAACAAAGGCAGACATCTTTACTCAAAGATGGCAGAAGTCTGGCTAGAAGCATACAGCATGTTCTTGTCAACTGCCCTTCTCTACTCAGACATTAGCTTGCCTTTGACGATTAAGCAACCTGGGTTTTGTTTTAGCTGCTACAAAGATGAGATTAGTGAATGCACAGAACTCCCCTCCTCCCTCCCCTGCCCACTTTCTCTCAATTTCCATCACTCACCTGTTTTCCCTAGTCTATAATTTTATGCCGAATTTTTGTATCACATATTCTTTTTTACTTATATTTACATTGCAAAAATAATACAGGCGTATGGTACAAAAAGCCATCTGATGCACTGATTATTCTAAGCCGCCTTAGATTTCTAGGGAACAAGGTGCAGCATTAACTATTTTATCACTCAGTAGAAGAATCTAGCTGGTTTCCGTAGGTGCTGCCCGAGCTAATCCAGCGTGCTGAGCCAGGTGATGGGCACGTTACTGCTCACGCACCAGCTTTTCCTGGAAGTCTCGACTCTGGCGTGAGCATTTGCAAGGGAAATGTGTACTCAGGAAGAATTGCCCATGGGGAGGAAGTAATTAAGTGAAGAAAACTTCTGTCCCCATAACCCTTTCTCTTCCCTACAACGAGACAAAACAACTGGCCGAGCACTGGCCGGGTCATCCCCCGCTGTGGCTCTCTTGCAAGCAGACAGTCATAACCATGATCTTGAACGCATACAGATTGCTCGAGAAACGCAGCAGTGCCTTCGTACCTGCACCTGCCCTAGTCCCCACCCCAGACAACAATTTTAATTCTTCAACTCCCTCTTTGCAGCCCTGGTGGCATAGTGGTTAAGAGCTTGGCTGCTAACCAAAAGGTCAGCAGCTCAAATCCACCAGCGGCTCCTTGGGAACCCTATGGGGCAGTTCTACTCTGTCCTATCGGGTGGCTATGAGTTGGAATCGACTTGACGGCAATGGGTTTGGTTTTGTTTGCTTATTTGCTTCTTTAGTTCAAGGCCAGTGTCTTAGCCCCCTTGTGCTGTTGTAACAGAAATATCACAAAGGAGACGGTTTTGAAGAGCAGACGTTTATTTTCTCACAGTTCTGGAGCTAAAGGTTAAATCAGGGTCTCAGCGCCGTCAATTCCTTCCTTGTCAGTGGCCCTGGGCGTTCCTCAGTTCCTAGGTTGTGTGGTGTCTGTCCTCTCGAGTGTGTGTCTCTGTCTAATCTGCTCTTTCTATAAATCAAATGATGACATCTAGAACCACCCTATCAGGTGTGATCTAATTAACACAACAAAGAAAGCCCTCTTCCAAACAGGATCACAGCCACTGGGAGAGGGATTAGGATTCCAACACATGTTTTGGTGAGACACAGTTTAATCCACAACAGCTGGCTTTTACACCAGCTGAATTAATAGTGTGCTGACTTTAACGTGGACCCCTGGTGGCACAGTGCTTAAACGATTAGCTGCTAACCAAAAGGTTGGCAGTTCAAATCCACCAGCTGCTCCTCGGAAACCCTATGGAGCAGTGGTGCCCTGTCCTATAGGATCACTATGAGTTGGAATCAACTCGATGGCAGTGGGTTTGGTTTTCTGGGTTTTTTCTCAACAGGTAAGTTTAACAGGAAAAGGCCGAACGCAAGTAGCAGGAATCATAGCTCTGCAAGGGCCGTGGGCCCGCAGACGCTGAGAGAAAAGGAATGCTGGTGTAGAGGCCAGCCTGGGGGTGCCCAGCTCTGAGGTACGTGTGTGCTGGGCAGGGAGAAGGGAGCAGTCCAAGACTGAAGTGGTGCAAAGCGCCTAAGGCAGAGGTGCTGAGAGCACCCCCCACTTGCCTGGTGTTATTTGTGCAGATGTCCACATCTGTCGTGGATTGAATTATGTCCCCCAAAAAATGTGTGTATCAATTTGGCCGGGCCATGATTCCTGATGTTCTGTGGTTTTCCTATAGATTGTAAATCCTGCCTCTATGATGTTAATGAGGGAGGATGGGCGGCAGTTGGGTTAGTAAGGCAGGACTCAGTCTACATGACTGGATTGTGTCCTGAGGCAATCTCTTGAGATATAAAAGACAGAAGTGAGCAGTGAGACAGGGGGACCTCATACCATCAAGAAAGCAGTGCTGGGAGCACAGCGCGTCCTTTGGACCGGGGTCCCTGCGCGGAGAAGCTCCTAGTCGGGGGGAACACTGATGAGAAGGCCGAGAGAGAGAAAGCCTTCCCCTGGAGCTGACACCCTGAATTTGGACTTTTAGTCTACTTTACTGTAAGGAAATAAACTTCTCTTTGTTAAAGCCATCCACTTGTGGTATTTCTGTTATGGCAGCGCTAGATGACTAAGACAATGTCCTAATCCCCAGGATCTGCTGTATGTTAGGTTATATGGCAAAGGGACTTTATGGATGTGATTAAATTAAGGATCTTGAGATGCGGAGATTATTCTGGATTATCTCGGTGGGCCCAATGTAATCACAAAAAGTCAGGTGCCATTGAGTCAACTCCAACTCATGGTGACCCCACGTGTGTCAGAGTAGAACCATGCTCCACAGAGTGTTCAGTGCCTAATCTTTATGAAATAGATCCTTGGGCCTTTCTTCCGAGGTGTGTCTGGGTGAACTCAAACTTCCAACATTTCCGTTAGTATCCAAGTGCATTAACTGTTTGCATCATCTAATTACAAGGTCCTTAGAATAGGGGACAGGAGGATCAGAGTCAGAGAAAGAAGACAGAAGGATGAAAGCAGAGGTCAGGGAGAGATTGGAAAATGCTACACTGCTGGCTTCACAGATGAAGGATGAGGCCAAGGAGTGCAAGTGGCCTCTAGAAGCTGAAAAAGTCAAGGAAATGGGTTCTCCCCTAGAGCCTCCAGAAGGAACACAGCCCTGACAACCCATTTTGGGCTTCTGACCTCCCTAGGTGTGAGATAATAAATGTGTTGTTTTAAAGCCACTAAGTTTATGATAATTTGTTACAGCAGCAACAGGAAACTAATACAGCCCTGAGAACACGGGGGCCACTGACAGGAGGGGCCTGGGACCACCCACCTCGGGGCTAGGGTTCTAGCCTGGGTCCCTGAACAGCTGGGAGTCCTTGCTGGAAGAGATGGAGGCTCCCCAGGAGGCCTCAACAGTTCAAAAATCCCAGAGGAAATCATTCACTTCCTTCCTGGGTGGATGAAAACATTGTTTCCTTACCTGTGGCTGAATTGTACCCCCTGGTGTGGCAATGCCGCTCTGCTGATCGGAGCACATGGCAGCTTCCGTGTGGTTCTGGAAACAGAAAGCACACGAAGTCGGGCTTAGTTCCTGCAGTCAGACTGGTGATGCTGTGGCAGTACAAGCACAGAATTGTTTGAAATGTGACTTTTTCTGTTTCCTCAACAATCTACATGCAGGATGAAATGAGAGCAGCATCCATCAGGCGGAAGCCAGATGACTTACTCACCTCGGTTCCTAACACCTCTGTTTTATGGGCTTGTTACACATCAGCATAGTCAATGACCAAGGCCCACTCCAACACACACAGACACCACTACACACATAAACCACACTCGCATCACACACACACCCCACTACACGCATAAACCACACTCGCATCACACACACACCCCGCTACACGCATCAAACACGCTCGCATCACGCACATACCCCACTACACGCATGAAACACGCTCGCATCACACACACACCCCACTACACGCATCAAACACGCTCGCATCACACACACACCCCACCACACGCGTCAAACACGCTCGCATCACGTACACACCCCACCACACGCATCAAACACGCTCGCATCACGCACACACCCCACCACACGCATCAAACACGCTCGCATCACGCACACACCCCACTACACGCATCAAACACGCTCGCATCACGCACACACCCCACTACACGCATCAAACACGCTCGCATCACGCACACACCCCACTACACACATCAAACACTCGCATCACACACACCCCACTACACGCATGAAACACACTCGCATCACACACACACCCCACTACACGCATGAAACACTCGCATCACACACACACCCCACTACACGCATCAAACACTCGCATCACACACACACCCCACTACACATAAACCACACTCACATCACACACACACTACACACACACCATATACCATATATGTACCACAAACGTCGCACATGCCACACATACCACATATACATCACATACACACACCACACATACCATACACATACCACACACATCACACTCATACCACACACATATGCCACACATACCACATACACACACACCACACATACCATATACACACCACATACATCCACATACACATCACATATATACCACACACTCACACCATACACCCACACACACCACACATACCATATACATACCACATACATCCACATCCACATCACCCACATACCACACAGTACACATACACCCACACACACCACACATACTATGTACATACCACATACATCACACACATACCACACACATAGCACACACACAAGGCAGGGAGGCCCTTGTTCGCAGAGGTAAATGAACTTAAGAGTATACACTTGACAAGAGGTTCAAGTACACATTTTTAAAACAGGAAGAGTAACAGTAACCAAATTAGAATACATATGCGGGGGGGGGGGGGGAATTCAAACATATATGTTGAAAACAATAGACAATCTAAAGAATACACCTGAAAGGATATTCATGTATATACTGGAAAAGAAAGAGTTAGAATAATGAGGATTTCTAACTTTTAGAACACATAACATAAACTTCTTTTAACTATGTGGGCAGATTTCCCTCATGAATTACTAGGAAAAAAAAA
The DNA here is from genome assembly GCA_030035585.1 of Dugong dugon. Lineage (NCBI taxonomy): Eukaryota > Metazoa > Chordata > Mammalia > Sirenia > Dugongidae > Dugong > Dugong dugon. The sequence continues at coordinate 3,003,276 of CM057473.1, read as the reverse complement.
ACTGTTGAAGAATTGGGGTCTGAGAGGAACTCCAGATGTTTCTTGGAGGTGATCTGTTCATGCATTTTGGCCCAGAGAAAGCATAATGTGGAAGGAAGCTCCCACTGAGCTGGAGTGGGTTCAGGCAGTGCAGGCTGGATAACCTGGCTGCATCCTGGTTAGAAAGGAGGCTGGGGATTTGAGTTTTCTGAGAAGGGGTACACATAGGCTAAAAACTCCCCAGATACAGCAAGGCAAATGACTATTACCCCTATCTAATAGGTTTGTTACAAGGATCAAGTGAGCGATATTTACAGTACTGGATAGGGTCTCAATAAATAGTTCCTACTCTTACTGGCAGGGGAAGTGGTGGTTCAGTGGTAGGATCCTCAAAAGACTACAAGTGGGTGGCTCTAGCAAACAGAAATGTATTTTCTCACAGTTAGGAGGCCAGACATCTGAATTCAGGGCGCTGGCTCTAGGGGAAGGCTTTCTCGCTCTGTCAGCTCTCTTTGAGCTTCTCTCCTGGGTGATCTTCATGTGGCTTGGCATCTCTCTTCCCCCATCTCTTCTTCTCTCTCTTCCTTGTTTAATCTCTTTTATATCTCACAAGAGATTGACTCAAGACACATCCTGTCTCATTAACATAGCAAAGACAACCCATTCCCAAATGGGATTATAACCACAGGCATAGAGGTTAGGATTTACAATCCATAACACTTGCCTCCCACGTGGGATATCCAGGTTCGATTCCCAGTCAATGCACTTCATGCACAGCCACCACCCATCTATCAGTGGAGGGTTGTGGGTTGCTATGATGCTGAACAGGCTTCAACAAAGCTTTGAGACCAAGACAGATTAGGAACAAAGGCCTGGCAATCTACTTCTGAAAAATCAGCCAATGAAAACCCTATGGATCTCAACAGTTGGATCCCATGTGTATGGGGGTCCCCAAAAGTCAGGGGCTGACTCAAAAGCAGCTAACAACAACTCTTACTTGTAGGAGATGAGCGAAATCGAAGGAAACCCTCAATAAGATGGATTGACACAATAGCCGAAACAATGGACTCAGACGCAGCGACAGTCATGAAGACAGCAGCGCAGGACCAGGCAACACTTCCTTCTCTTTACAATGGACTCAGACGCAGCGACAGTCATGAAGACAGCGCAGGACCAGGCAACACTTCCTTCTCTTTACAATGGACTCAGACGCAGCGACAGTCATGAAGACAGCGCAGGACCAGGCAACACTTCCTTCTCTTTACAATGGACTCAGACGCAGCGACAGTCATGAAGACAGCGCAGGACCAGGCAACACTTCCTTCTCTTTACAAAGGACTCAGACACAGCAACAATCACGAACAAAGCGCAGGACCAGGCAACGTCTCCTTCTGTTCATATATAAGGTTGCCATGAGTCCGAGCCAACTCAAGGGCAACCAACAACACCACCACTCTTAATGAAGGGTATGGGACTAACTCCAGGTTTGCCAAGGGTGATTAGAGGGCCTTATCAGATGCCAGACTGCCACCTCCTGACTACCCTTAGCTGATTTACCACAGCCAGTCATGGATTGAATTATGTCCCCTAAAAAATGTGTGTATCAGTTTGGCTGGGCCACAATTCCGGTATTGTATGATTTTCCTATATGTTGTAAATCCTGCCTCTATGATGTTAATAAGGGAGGATGGGCAGCAGTTGTATAAGTAAGGCAGGACTCAATCTACAAGACTGGATTGTGTCCTGAGGCAATGTCTTGAGATATAAAAGAGAGAAGTGAGCAGAGAGACAGGGGGACCTCATACCACCAAGAAAGCAGTGCCAGGAGCAAAGCGTGTCCTTTGGACCTGGGGTCCCTACGTGGAGAAGCTCCTAGTCCAGGGGAACACTGATGAGAAGGCCAACAGAGAAAGCCTTCCCCTGGAGCTGACGCCCTGAATTTGGGCTTTTAGCCTACTTTACTGTGAAGAAATCAACTTCTCTTTGTTAAAGCCATCCATTTGCAGTACTTCTGTTGTAGCAGCACTAGATGACTAAGACACCCCCACCTAGACTGCCTGTCCATAATGAACGATCCTTACTCCAGCCCAGCCCGCCAGGCTTTTCCTGGGAACTTACAGAACCCCCAAGCCCAAGTTTAAATACAAAACAATGATAATATGATCTTAATCTTTCCAGAAAACAGGGATCCATTTGAGTTTCTCTGGATTACAGAATTAAAGAGGCTTTAGAACACAAACCCTGTCATGAGAAGCCGTGAAGGGATCTCAACCCCTCCCCCAGTTCCCCACTGGCAGCTGCCAGAAGTCCTGGGCTCTGTCCCTGGGGTTAGTGGGGCTTTTCATATTCCCCAAGGTCAGGGACATTAAAGCATTCACCCTAGCTAAAATGCAGGAGTCTCCTCTCTCCTGAAAGGCCTGAAAGAACCTGTAAAATTTCCTCCTCTGCTTATTCTCTAACAACAACAACAAAAAAAACCAAACAGTCCAAATTTCAGGACATTACTCATCCCGTTTTAAGGAGGGAATCCCAGGCCTGTAAGAGCAGAGCTACACCCCATAGGGTTTTCATGGCTGTGACCTTTTGGAAGCAGATCACCAGATCTTTCTTCCAAGGCAACTCTGGTGGGTTCAAACCACATACCTTTTGGTTAGTGGCCCAGCGCACAACCATTTGCACCAAGTTGGAACCGGCTAGATGGGAAGTGGGGGTGGAGTTGGTGGTAGTGATTTTAAGGAGGAGTGAAATGCCAAATGTCACTTTGCAATAGCTACTCTTGTGAGGATCTCTGATAGCAGGGGGTAGAGGAGACGAGACTATGTATTTTGGGAATGCAGTTTATGGTGGCCCCAATGGGGAAGTGGGAATATAACCCCTGTAGGGAAATGCAGCGAGGGCAGCAGCCTGGGAAGGGCACAGTAAGAAGACTGGACCCAGTCACTGGAGGCCTGAGGTGAACGTGACCTTTGTTTATGTTTCAATCCTCCTGACCTTGTTCCTGGAATTTCTTGGAACAGAGGACATCAACTAACAAATTGAGACCCCATGTCATGGATTGAATTGTGTCCCCCAAAAATATCTGTCAACTTGGCTATGATTCCCAGTATTGTATGATTGTCTACCATTTTGTCATCTGATGTGATTTCTCTGTGTGTTGTAGATCCTATCACTATGATGTAATAAGATGGGTTCGGGGCAGTTATATTGATGAGGTCTACAAGATTAGATAGTGTCTTAAGCCAATCTCTTTTGAGATATAGAGAGAGAAGCGAGCAGAGGGACAGGGGGACCTCATACCACCAGGAAAGCAGTGCCGGGAGCAGGGTGTGTCCTTTGGACCTGAAGTTCCTGAGCTGAGATGCTCCCAAACCAAGGGAAAATGGATGACATGGACCTTCCTCCAGAGCCAAGAAGAGAAAGCCTTCCTCTGGAGCTGAGACCCTGAATTTGGACTTGTAGCTTACTAGACTACGAGAAAATAAATTTCACTTTGTTAAAGCCACCCACTCGTGGCATTTCTGTTATAGCAGCACTAGATAACTAAGACACCCCACTTCGTAAAATGGTGTCACTTTGGGTCTAGAGCTGTTGTTGCTGTGTTTGGATCTCTAGGGGACACTCAGGCACCTACAGACACAAGGTGTCAGCAGCCCTGCCTTTGAAGGCTTCCCTCACGGTGGGAGACAACAATGATATGAGATGGTGTCGAACAGTAGATGGTAAACAGGGAAACCGATAAAGTTCTCAGGAAGTGGAAACTTTGTTAGAATTTAAATGCGGGGAGGTTGTGAGAGATAAAGGAAGGGAGAGTGGAGGTGGGCATCCAAGTGGGGCAAACAGCATTGGTGGATGCAGAGAGGTGGGACACAGGTGACCTTGGGGAAGCACATCTTCAAAGACTCACTGATGTAATGGCCGGGTCTTGTTGGGGAGCCATGCAAAGTACGATTGAGCAGAGAGAGCCTGGCCTGATTATGGGGAACTGAAACCGCAGGTTCAAAGTTTGGTGTAAAATGCAAGGGGATTTGAAGCTTGACAGGACTGGCTAGGAGAGTAACATAGTATTTGTATTAATAAGAGCCCTGGTGGCACAGTGGTTAAGAGCTCGGCTGCTAACCAAAAGGTCAGCAGTTTGAATCCACCTTGGAAACCTATGGGACACTTCTACTCTGTCCTATAGGGTCACCGTTTTAGTCATCTAGTGCTGCTATAACAGAAATACCACAAGTGGATGGCTTTAACAAAGAGAAATTTATTTGCTCACAGTCTAGTAGGCTACAAGTCTAAATTCAGGGCATCAGCTCCAGGGGAAGCCTTTCTCTTCTTGGCGCTGGAGGAAGGTCCATGTCATCAATCTTCCCTTGGTCTGGGAGCTTCTCCAAAGGACACACCCTGCTGCCGGCACTGCTTTCTTGGTGGTATGAGGTTCCCATGTCTCTCTGCTCGCTTCTCTCTTTTATATCTCAAAGAGATTGGCTTAAGACACTATCTAATCTTGTAGACCTCATCAATATAACTGCCGCTAATCCATCTTACTACACCACAGTAACAGCATTTACAACACATAGGGAAATCACCTCAGATGACAAAATGGTGGACTATCATACAATACTGGGAATCATGACCTAGCCAAGTTGACAGATATTTTGGGGGGATACAATTCAATCCATGACAGTCATTTTGAGTCAGAATCGACTCAACAGCAATGGGTTTGGTTTTTTTTTGGTTTTGCATTAATTAACTGCCTGACACACCTCTATAATATCTTTTACCTATAGTTTTTGACTGTGTAATCTTTGCCTCTATATATGGCAATCTTCTGTAACATTTGCTATAGAAAGTCTAGAAAGTTAATTTCGTCTTTAGCATGACTTATTAAAATTTGTTTATCATTGATAGTTTGGAAAGGTTTCTTTTAACTTCACAATTTGTTATTGATAATGTAAATCTGGAAGAACTTCTACCAAGATATATATATATTATTGTTGGTGGTGGTTGCCGTCAAGTTGATTATGATTCATGGCAACCCCATGTGTGCAGAGTAGAACTGCTCCATAGGGTTTTCAAGCCCGTGACCTTTTGGAAGCAGATCGACAGGCCTGTATTCCAAGGTGCCTCTGGGTGGGTTTGAACCTCCAATCCTTTGGCTAGTAGTCGAGCGCTTAACCATTTGCCCCATATATACACATATATACATACTCACACATATATTACACACATATTTATGCATCTTTATTGTATCTATAGCTACAGCTATCTGTATATCTATATGGAGCCCTGGTGGTGCAGTGGTAAAGAGCTCGGCTGCTAAGCAAAAGGTGGCAGTTCAAATCCACCAGCCACTCCTTGGAAATCCCATGGAGCAGCTCTACTCCATCCTATAGGGTGGCTATGAGCCGGAACTGACTCAATGGCAATGGGTTTGCTTTATATATAGAGAGAGGGAGGCCACTGAAAGTTATATGCATTTGAAGTTACATGCAATAACGGAGGTACTGCATGATGACGTGTGCTTGTATAAATGTAAACAGAAAGAACAGTAGACAGTAGACATCCTTCACAATATCAATATCAATAGCACTCATTTCCCAAAGAGACCAGGGGTCTCAGCAGAAGTAAGAGTCAGCCATCGATTCCTTCAAGTCAGCTAGCCAGGAGGAACAGGGAAACGCAAATGGCAACCACTGGGAATCGGCCTCTCCATGAAGAGCTGCTCTGGCGTCGGAAGACAGTTACCTGATCTGGGATACTGTGCCCTTGTGGTGACAGCCCACCAAAGTGGCAAACTGGGCGTGCTCCTTTTAGTGCTCTGTCAAGGGCTTCTGTAAGGAAAACATGTTGTTGTTGCTAGCTGCCATCAAGTTGGCTTCTGAATCATGGTGACCCCATGCTCAAGTGAATGAAATGATGCTGGGTCCAGGTCTTTCTTCCTAGACCCTCTTAGTCTGAAAGTTCTGCTGGAATCTCTTCAGCATCACAGCAGCACCCAAGCCTCCCCTGGCAGATGGGTGGTGGCTGTGCATCAGGTTCATTGGCTGGGAATTACACCTAGGTCGCCCACGAGAGGTGAGAATTATACCACTGAACCACCAATGGCCCCATAAAGAAAACATAACCCTATGTTTTAGCAGAGAAGAGTTCTGGAAGGAGATTGTCCATCTGGTGAGAAACCAGAACCCCTGGGTTTTGCCATCCACTTGGGGCCTTCTTGCTGAGATTCCTGCCACGACCATGACCATAGTGTCAGTGCCCCTGAAAACACTACGTCAAGGAAAGCTTGTGGCAGCTAAGGCAGATGGATACACGCTTACCCTTTTCTCTAATGTGATTTTTTTCTCCCTGATTATAAAAATAAAAGATGACCATTGGAGGAAAAAAGAGACAAGCATAAAGAAGGAAACTGTAACCATTCATAATCCTACAACCTAGACGTACGTTAGTATTTTGGCATATTTCCTCCAGTCATTTTCAATGCATCATTTTTGCAGGGTTTCAGATTTATAGCCTGCTTTTTTCACATAGCATATAAATACACCTCTATTTCTTGAAAAAGTCACTCCAAGTATAATTCAAATCCAATACCAACCTGTTGTTGTCAAGTAGATTCCCACTCATGGTGACCCAACGTGTCAGAGTAGATCTTGCTCCATAGGGTTTTCAATGGCTGATTTTTCAGGAGTAAATTGCCAGGTCTTTCTTCTGAGGGCCTCTGGGTGGACCCAAACTTCCAACCTTTCAGTTAGCAACCACGCACGTTAATCGTTTGCACCACCCATAAAGCGAAACCCACTGCTGTTGAGTCAATTCCAATTCGTAGCGATGCTATCGGACAGAGTAGATCTGCCCCATATGGTTTCCAAGGAGCAGCTGGTAGATCTGAACTGCCAACCTTCTGGTTAGCTGCCGTAGCTCTTAACCACTGTGCACCAGGGCTCCGCTGCACATCTCAGGGACACCCGTAATTCAAATAACTGCTAGATATTTCATCACATATATTTACAACGGTGGCCAATGTCAAAACAATTGTACAAAAGGCCATTTTTAAAGATGCAAGAAGTCCAAAAGTGAAGCACAGGGTTCTGATACTATATTGCCAACTAGCCCACCGGGCTCCCATCTGGGCCTGTGTGACCCCCATAGCCCTTCTCTTTCATTCTTGTTCTCCCTCACCCATCCCTCCATGCTGAGAAGGGTTTATGACCCGTCTTAGAAGAGAGCAGACCCAAATTCATCTCCTAACAGGCATCAAACTGGAAGCAGCACAGGCTGGGGCTTGGGCCTCTCCCTGCCCCAGCTATTTCCTCATACAGCTAAGAGCCAGTACCAGGGCCAAACCCACAGATCATTAAGAGATGCATGAAGTTCCACTCTTTCCTTCTGCATACCTCTGTGCCCATCATCAGTCCCAGCCTCAGTCCCTTCTCAAGGCCCATTCTGTTATACCATTAAAACCTGCTTTGACAAAAGGTTTAAAAGACTAAAACGTACTTTCACACGCCATTAAGAAATCAAATTTTAAACTAAAAGGAGGAATCTCTAATTGCGTCATCTTGGGCATCAGAGAGCAGCCAGAGAGGCGATGGGGGCTGTAGGACCCTCAAGTCTGAGCGCGAGGCCCGCTCGGCCTTGGGTTTCGCGGGGTCTCTCCAAAGGCATCGCAGCCGCCCCGACGGTGGGCGTCTACAGGGGTCCCGGTCCCTGCCATCTCCCCGGGGCCCGTGTCCGCCCCTCCTCTGGGCCAGGCCGGGGAGGCCGGCCTCGGTGGGGTCTCGGCGCCCGGCCGCAGAGGCCTAGCCCCGGGAGCTCGGGGGCCCAGTGGCCGCGGTTCCTACCGACCGGCCGGCCGCAGGGGCTCAGGGGAAAGTCCCGCGGGGCGGGGTGCGCGGCGGAGGCGGTTCCGCGGGAGCCGGGCGGGGCCGGCCTGAGCGCGTGCGGGCGCCAAGCGGGGCTCCTCCGCCGCCCAGCTGGACTCCTCCGCGCGGACTCGCCGCCGGCGCTGCAGCCGCCCCGGGAAGAGGCGGCCCGCGCCCCGGCCCCCGTGCCCGCGCTGCCACGCCCGCCATGGCCGCCGAGGCGACGACGCGAGCGGCTCCGCGAACCCCGCGCGGGGCCCGAGCCGCGCCCTGAGCCGCCGCCGCGCAGAGCGTCCCGGGGCCATGCGGCTGCCGCCGCTCCTGCCGTTGCTGTTGCTGCTCGGCGGCCGCGCCGTGTCCCCGCAAGGTAAGCCAGGAGGCGCCCCCGGGCCCACGGCGGCGGCGTTGCAGCGGGTGGAGGCGGACGGTGCTCGGAGCGGGTAGAGGCTGTGGGGGTGTCCGGAGCGCGTGCGGCGGACAGCGGGGAATTCCAGGCAGCCTTCTCTGGCCAAGGAGCTGGCTGGCGGGCAGGGACAGCCGTCGCCCCCCCACCTCGCATCCTGGCCCCGGGACGTCCCTCCCAGGAAGGGGGCGCACACACTCCCCCTTCACGAAGGCCCATGCACTGCCGTGCCTCTCCCCCACCCCCGCCCGCGACCCGAAACGAGTGCGGCCAGAATCTCCCAAAGTGTTAAAATGAAGGAAGGAAAAACTGAAGCAAGAGCTCGGAGAGGGGCACAGATTTCTCACCCACGCTTGACTGAGCTTAGCCCCTGCCTGGGGCGCCCTCCCCCGTGGCCTCAGAGCCCGTTTGCTTGTGCGGTTGGAGGGTTGGCCATGGAGCAGGGCTCACTTCTTACTGTGGCTGCGGTGTGTTTGGTTTGGGTATGAAATCTGGATGGTCAGTTCTCTGGGATCAGACAGATGTGGGGGGCACTGAGGGCAGCACCCAGAAACGTCTGGATCCCCCCAGTTGTGGGGAGGGTGACAGCTGAGCCAGGCTGTTAATTTCCGCTCTGAATCCATTGTTCACCTGGCTGGACCTTGGTTCCCACCTCTGACACTAACTGATCATACCTATGAGCCAAACATAAAAATTGAAGGGAAAAAAAAAATGAGGGGGGACCCTCCATAACAAAGATCAGGGTAGAACATTCTGTGTATGTATATGTATTTGTGTTTTGCTTTGTTCTGTCCCATAGAGACACTGATATCATAGGTTGGGTAACAGTCTTTAAAATTTAGAAGTTTCCGGCTGTTTGAAGTCATAAGGTGTCTGCTGTTTGTTTCTTCTGACAGCATCCACTGCAAAGGCCCTTAGGTTTCCAGGAGTTAATATAAAAAGTTCCATGATATAGGGAGCTTTGTATATGGGGATCTCTGCTCCTAGTTAAATGGTTAATTATTTTTCTGTAAGAGTCAGACAAATGTGTTTGAATCCAGATTCTGCCCATCCCAGCTTCAAGTCTTGAGCAACCTATGTCTGCTCCCTCTCTGAGACTTTAGACAAAAGATTGGTAATTGCCCAAGCTGAGTGATGGGAAAGTGTTGATACTTTATGCCAGTGCTACTCAATGAGTGATGCGTGAACGCTCACTCATCTGTGATAAATCCAGAAATTGAGAAAAATATTTTAAAACTTTGCAGTTTGACATTTTGGCAACATCCAAAAGCATTATCCTCTCTCTCTCTCTTTTTTTTTTTTTTAAGTGATTAACTTCTGTTATATTCTACAAAAGTTTTGGTCTTTGTGATGCACTGAAAATAAACTGGTCCTTCACTATAGATTGTTTGAAAAGTAGTACCTCTCTATACTAATCTCTATTTTGGTGACTTTTTGAAAATTTTCATAATAAACAGTTAAAAGAAAACTAACTAGAATATTTTCAAGAGAAACTCTCTTTTTTAGTCAAAACAGAGTGGAAATATTAACAGTGACTATTTAGTAAACAAAAACCAAAAACCAAACTCATTGTCATCAAGTTGATTCTGACTCACAGTGACCCGGTCGGACAGAGTAGAACTGCCCCATAGGGTTTCCAAGGCTGTAATCTTTACAGAAGCAGACTGCCACATCTTTTCTCCCATGGAGTTAACCGGTGGGTTCGAATCACAGACCTTTCAGTTAGTGGCCGAGTGCTTAACTACTGCACCACCAGGGTTTCTTACATAGTCAATAAGTGGTGGAAATTTTTCTGCAGTTTTCCATAATTTGTAAGTGTCCTTCAATAATCATGAAATTGCTTTAATGGTTAGAGAAAAAAATTAGAGTATGGGAAACAAAATTTTAAAAGGAGGACTTATAACACCTAACCCTAGAGAGTTTGTAAGGATAACCTATGTAAAACATTGGAACCTAACACAATTTGCTGCAATGTTTTTTAAATGGTAACCATTGCTTTAGCTAGAAAATGTAATCAGCAGCATTAAAAGTGCAGTAAGTATACTCACTCTTTAATAACTTAATTACATGAGTGTTAAGGCTTTCTATTTGTCATTATTTTAGCTTCTTAATTTTCTAGTGGGTTGACTATCTCTGTGTGCCACAGAATTTTATTAACATTATTTGCTGACATGAACATCCAAAGATTCTAATGTGCTTAGAGACCACTGAGAAAAACAGTAATTCACAAACAACATAAAAATCATTGCAAATGAATGTACATTGGCTAAACTCCTGTTTGTCCGTAATCTCAACAGTTGAAACTATCAAGTAGCTAGGATGTTTTTGGCAAACTTTATAAATGATAATAATAGCTACCTTTTTTGGGCTACTATTTTAGGTCAGATAAGGTGATAAGGGCTTTATATACATTATCTCTCTTAATTTTCTCATTATTCTGAAGCAAGCAGTATCCCCATTTTACTCCTCAGGAAACAAACCATCCTTTAAATAGGAAAAGACAAACGATTTAGGTAAATAAGCTGATATCCAGTATTTACTGAAGAGATCAGCTTCCTGGTCATGACTGAGGATTCAGAGAATGTATTTTTAGTTCTCCCCACCTGCAAGGTGTCAGAGGTGGGCTCATTGGTGTTCATCACAATGCCCCCACTCATGGACAAGTCTTGAAGGGTCTTTGGTTGTCAAAGATTAAGTGATTAATTGTAATGTTAATTGTATTTTATTATCTGTGTGTGATATATGTTAACCCAACTATGCTATTAAGACCCAGAATATCCTACTTTTAAACGTGTATAAAGTCCCAAACATCTGGATCCAAGGTGGCTCAGGGGTGGTGGGTTGGGGTAGGAAGGTGGCACAGAAGGAGCCGTGGTTGTGAGGTGCAGAGGGCACGTTTCGTACAGATTACACATAGGTTATCACTTACTACCGTTAGTAGTTCATTGATTATTTCCCCAAAGACAAAGAAAAGGAGGTGGAATGAGGCTTTGTATACCCTACTAAGAATTGTGAGTTTTTACCTTGTAGGACCTGGGGTGTCGTTGAAACCCCAAGTGTCCACCTATAGGGACTGTATTAGTTTCCCATTGCTACTGTAACATATGACCACAAATTTAGTGGCTTAAAACAATACAAGTGTGTTATCTTACAGTTCTGAGGCTCACAAGTCTGTTATGGGTCTCACTGGGCTAAAATCAAGGTGTTGGCAGGACTGTATTCCTTTCTAGAGGCCACTGAAGGGGATTCATTACATTGTTTTAAGCCACTACTGCAAATGGTTAACTCACTCAGCTGCTAACCAAATAGTTGGCAGTTCGAGTCCACACACAGGTGCCTTGGAAGAAAGGCCTAGTGAGCTACTTCCAAAAATATCAGTCACTGAAAATCCTATCGAACATAGCTCTACTCTGACACACAGAAGTTGCCATGAATCAGAGTCGACTCAACAGCAGTTTTTTGTTTTTTTTTTTAATTCTCAGTAATTTTTTACAGCAGCAATAGAAACTATAGGCATAGGAGGAGCTCTCTGAGATTCTTGGACAGGTGCCCAGCCCTAGCCACCCCCTCCCCCAGCACTGCACTCCCCTCCCTAGAAGCAAGCCTTCAGTTCTCAGCTCACTTTTGGGGTCCGCTGCTTCACTCATCTGTCCGCCTGTGGCCCAGGCTCCAGAGAGGCCTGGTGTGAATCAGATTGGCTGGTTGAATAAAGACCCCGAGTGGAGGTCAACCAGAGCCCCTAGATGTAGAGATGATAGGCATTCTGTGAGTAAACAGGTCCCTAAACTCCAGGTTAGATTTCTTGCAGAAGGGGTGTGTGCCCGGCTGCAGGCCACTCTGGGCCCATTCTTCAAGGTGGGATGCATTTACTGAAAACGTATGGTTTGAATTTCCTGCTTAACATCAGGGGCAGATTATCTAATAGGCAGGGTAAGCACAGTGCTTACCAGATCTTCTGTAGTGAACAATTTCACTTTTTTTCACCACATCAAAGATTCTGCTTCTAGGTGTGGCTTGCATTTGTCTCCCAACCCCATAGCACCTTCCTACAGAATCAGCCTCTTTTCAAATTTACAGTCCCTGACAGGGGCAGATTACCCAGTGAGCAAGGGAAGCACAGGCTGACTTGTGCTCATTCCCTAATCTGTAGTGAACAATTTCACGTGTTTTTCACCACATTGTATTTATTCCCTACTCTGATGTGAGATTGTTCAGCTCGTGCTTGTTTATTGGGCAGCTGCCCTGCCAGCTGTGAAGTCCAGAACAGCATGTTTTTCAAACCTTTTGGTCCCACCTTCTGCCTGTTTCTCATTAATCTTTCAGTGTCGGAGAAAGTGTCTTCGCTGCAGTGTCTTCTTTCGGAGAGAAGGCCCTGTGACCTCAGTGCATAGCCTGGCCCTGAACACCTGTTGGGGGGTGGGGTGCTTGAAGCTGTTTCCTCCAGGACACCCAAAGGAAGGGGATTCTGATATCGGTGGTTGTTGCACCAAAACCAAAACCTACTGCCGTCAAGTCGATTCCGACTCACAGCGACCCTGCAGGACAGAGCAGAACTGCAGGTGTAGGGTTTCCCAGGTTGTGATCTTTAGGAAGCAGACCGCCACATCTTTCTCCTGCGTTCCACAGGGATTGTAATTTCACTGTTTCAGGTTCTCAAACTTAGTGTTCATAAACCGGCAAGCTTGTTGAAAAGTCATCTCTCCTGGGCTGGAGGGGACCTGGGAATCTGCATTTTAACATATACCTCAGTGATTGCAATGCTGGGGGTCCGTGAGAAACACCTCTGACAAAGCCCAGAAGACCCGTTCGACCCAGCATCTTTAGGCTTTGGAACAAACTATCCCTCCCCCTCCCCCCCATATAAGAAGCAGGGCTCAAGGAATGAAATCTCACCTGGCGCTCAGGTGTCTAATCACCCCTCTCAGGTGGTCAGGTGGGGAAATCTACCTACCCTCCTGCAGCGAGACACAGCCTATAAAATTGGCTGGGTGAGGAACTTCCAGGTTCCCCACCTGCAGTACAAGAGGGGGCACGTGCACGAGAGTCTCCATCCCCACCCAGACAGCTTTTGAGCTGTCCATGGAACTGTTCCCGTCGTTTGCTCTCTGTCGTCTGTGAGTAACTGAACTGCTTACAGTTGCCAACGCTTTGTGAGTGCCTCGTGCGAGTGGCTGGTCAGAGTCGATGGGCACAACACCCATAGCGTGCCTGATGCCGCTGGGCAGAATCCTCATCCCAGCCGCCTTGGGGCTACTGGGAATCTGGAGACAGCCTTCAAGACAACCTGTATGTGCAACATGGTGTTCTGTCGAGGTTCACCAAACACTTCCTTAGTACTATGGCTGGGGCTAATGCGCATTATGGACTTGCCAATTTAATTGTCACCCCAGCCCTGTGTGGTGTATCCCTTATTCCTGAAGGGGAAACTGAGGCACAGACAGGTTAAGAAACGTGCTCCCCAGTTACTAACGGTACAACAGCAGCGCCCGGGGCCTGTTCATTAAGGACTGGAACCCGCAGGCGGAAAGGCAGCTCAGAGGGCCTCTTTCTCCTGGTGACGCAGTGGTTAAGAGCTCAGCCGCTAACCAAAAAGTCGGCAGTTCAAACCCACCAGCCCCTCCTTGGAAACACTATGGGGCAGTTCTACTCTGTCCTGTAGGGTCGCTATGGGTCAGAATCAACTGGACGGCAACGGGTTTGGTTTTTTTTTTTTTTTTTTTTTTAATGTGGGTAGCGCCATCTTGGAAACCCCGGGGGCTCAGAGGTTAAGAGCTCGGCTGCTAACCAAAAGGTTGTTAATTCAAATCCACCAGCTGCTCCTTGGAAACCCTATGGGGCAGTTCTGCTTTGTCCTATAGGGTCACCATGAGTCGGAATCGACTCAATGGCAGCGGAGTTTTTTTTGGTTTTTCGCGCCATCTTTGCTGTCAAGGGTGGGGTGAGAGGCATACCCAGGAAGAACAGATAATTCTCTTTCTTCATCTTGACAGAAACTGAATTGTCGTGAATGACTTCGGCAGTCTGCATTTAAATATTTTTGTAATTGATTTTTCTCCTTTTTGTCCTCCCTTTCTCTCCCCTCTCCTTCACTTCTCTGATTCTCTCTCTGCCCCTCTCAAGACTCTCTTTCCCAGCTGCCTACTCCTCGGAACCCGAAGATTCGCCTGTACAACGCAGAGCAGGTTCTGAGTTGGGAGCCGGTGTCCCTGAGCAATGACACGAGGCCAGTGACCTACCGGGTGCAATACAAATAGTAAGCCCATGTCTCTGTTGCCATCATGCTGGGCGTTGTGGGGGGTCATCATGGAACCCTAGGGCCAGCCAGCAGTTACTGCCTCTAACCAGTTACTGTGGAGTCAGTTCCTTCCGACTCACAGTGACCCCATGGGTGTCAGAGTAGAACTGTGCTTCATAGGGTTTGCAATGGCTGATTTTTCCAAAGTAGATCACCAAGCCCTTCTTCCAAGGCACCTCTGGATGGATTCAAACTGCCAGCCTTTCAGTTTGCAACACTGTAATCAGTTCATTGGAAGCAGCTTTTTCTCTTGAACTTTTTGTGTGTGTGTGTGGTTGAAAAAATACATAACAAAACATTCGCCATCTCAATAATTTCTTGTACTTTTAAAATCCGCAAGGACACAGAGTCACAACCTCCCACTCATTCGAAGGCTTAAGGCTGACAGCTAGAGAACTCCTGCTGCCTAACCACATGGCCGCTTAGTTTGGTGGAAGTTTATGCTTTTGTTGGTTTCAGGAGAAGGTCATATAAAAGGGCTTCCTTGTGTTGAAAGGGCCGGAGACATCCTTGAGTGATTTCGTCTTCTTCAGGTTTGCAAATCTGGGTTTATTTAACCTTATAGACCAGATTTGGCCGGTAAAGAATGGATTCATTTGGTTACAATTAATTCTCAGTTCCTAAACTGGGCTTCCATTTCGTCTGTTGTTCTGGCCCCTCATTCTCCCTCCCATCAGCTTTTCAAGACTTTTTCTTAGTTTGCCATCACACGATTTGCAGCATAAACACATACAGGAAGAAGAGAGGCAAAATCCAGGTCCTCAATTATTGTTTGTTTACCTCGTCAAGTAGGTTAACTGAAGATTAAGTTGAAAGTATTGGCAAATCATTTTATGTGGCACAAACGGTTAAGCACTCGACTACCAGCTAAAAGGCTGGAGGTTTGAACCCACCCAGAGGCACCTCAGGAGACATGAGTCAGAATCAACTCAGCAGCGACCAACACCAACAGATCATTGTATACTACTGAATTAGCAAATGTGAAGTAATGCTGATGCTCAGCACTGTGACAGCGTGGCTGATGGGTGTGCGCTTACACGCAGCCGGCTGCAGGATTAATTAGGCCTGTGGAAAGTGGTTCTCCCCTGAGCAGAGGCTCTAACCACCTTCAGGGAAAAAGGAAACAAAACTGTATTCATGAAGATATTTGCTGAAGTGCCCATTCCTGCATGTCAGCAGGAAGAGGAAAGATTGTTGCGTGTTAACTTAGGAGGCAGCCACTTAAAAAGGTGATTGTGTCATCTGGTAGTAATTGCAGCTGTGTAAAATTTGGGATGTATTTGTGGTCAAGAACTGGAAGGGAACATGGAAAAATGAAAGACGGTTGATTTGCTGGAGGAATGGGTTTCCAGATTACTTCTTTTTAACTTTTAAATGTTTATTGTAACAATATTTACTTTAATAAAAATAAATGGGGTCTGGGGATTCTCTCTGAATCACATATATCTATTCTCAAGTAATTACAAATTACCTATTATATGGTAACCCCTAAACTCCTAATAATCAGAGCAGTGACTAGGGCAGCTCCGTGATTCACGGTGTTGGGGAAATGTTAAAAATAAAACCTGCTCCCATCCCAGAAAACTTCTCCGCAAAGGCAGAAGAGAAGGAAAACAGTTTTATGCTGAACAAATGTTAAAGCAGAATGTGATACGTCACAGACGTCTCCTCAGGAGATCGCAAAGACAGGAAGAAATCTGACCCTTCATGTAGCCAGACAGACACAACCCACTTCATACACGTCCTCGAGATAAACGAGAATGAGTCCTCAAGTACGAGGACTTCACAGCACCGTTTCTCACACATAGTTTATCCTAAATTCATCTCGTAACTGGGTTAGCCACCTGTGTTTGCTAACTGCCTTTTCCAAAGGAAAAATAAGTTTCTCCTATCTTTATGACAGTTCCTGGTTTGGAGCCCTGGTGGCGAAGTGGTTAAGAGCTCGGCTGCTAACCAAAAGGTTAGCAGTTCGAATCCACCAGCCGCTCCTTGGAAACCCTGTGGGGCAGTTCTACTCTGTCCTATGGGTTTCTATAAGTCTATGAGTCGGAATCGACTCCATGGCAACGGGTTTGGCTTTTTGTTTTTGTTTTTGTGGGAGGTGCAAACGGGGAGAGAGAGGAGGGAGGGGGAATCCCTGGGGTGGTGCAAATGGTTAATGCCCTTGGCTGCTAACCAAAGATTGGAGGTTCAAGTCCACCCAGAGTTGCCTCCAAAGAAAGACCTGGCAGTCTACTTTTTTAAAAATCAGCCACTGAAAACCCTATGGAGCACAGTTCTACTCTGATATACGGAGTCACCGTGAGTCAGAGTCAACTTGACTCTGGGTTTTTTATCTTTAGGACAGGAGATGGTTTTGCAACTTGGAGCAAGGTACCAGGGGGCGTTAGGCTTCTGCCCTCCCACACAAATCTCCATGATTACATTTCAGAAAGGAATGTTGTAAAACTGGCCCGAAGCTTACTTAGCCTTTTTAAAGAATTTATACACATTCCAAAAGAGGCAGAGAAAGAATTTACAGTTACAAGTTTTCTAAAGTAAATGCTCTAAGAAAAGGGAGGAGGAAGTCTCTTTTTGCACCAGGGAGCATAATTTTTTTTTGTTTTTCAATTTCTTTTTACCCTTACAGCAGGTCCCAGTGCAAAATGAAAATGCAGGGTCCCTCATTCAAAACTTATTCAGAATTTCAAGAAAGCAGAGCGTTAAAGCAAGTGACCTCTGAAAGCGTGGGACAGAGCCCCACAGTGCTGTATTAAAAATCGTGTTGTCTTTGCCTGGCTTCTCCCACAAATCCTGTTTCCTTTGCTGGGCTCCACCCCCCACCCCACCCCTACCCCCCCCCCCACCCTACCCCTACCCCCCCCCACCCCCGACTCCACTCGGCCCAGCTTTGCATTTGAATCCTGCTTTTGCTTGGAGGTTGTATGTAAACCCGATCGATCGACCAATCGATCGATCGCACCAGCGCAGTAAGATTAAGAACGTTGCTGACGTAACTTGTATGAACTCCCTACTTGTAAACCCTCTAAAAGTCACTGGCCTGCCCACCCTTGGCAAGCAGTCTTGGCTGCGGCAGCTCCGACTGACTCCTTTCTTTGTACAACGAAATAAAGGTGTCTTTCTTGTTCTCCCACCTCGGTCTCTTGTTCTTTGGCCCATTTGAATCATGCTGAGCAAAAACCTGGAGTTTTCACCCGGTAACAAGCAGGGCCCATGAAGCCAGCCCTGCAGTTGGCACTTAGCAAGCATGATATCCTTGAGCTAAACAAACTCCGTCAGAGGAAGTCATGGACTCCTCACGAGCAACCTGTAGTCTTGAACAGGGAAGTGTGCTTGTGGGTTGAGGGAGGCAGTGCCTCTGAATATTAGGAGACACTTTTTATTGAATTTAAGTCTGTCAGAGTTTCATTTCATAGACTATTGTGTTTTGTTTTCTGTAAGCACTTTGTCGTTATTTTTTCAGAGTTGGAGGCTGGGTTTAGCAAAAGAAAACAAAAGATGAGCGTGGATGTGAATATCCCTGTTTGGAAAGTTGAACTGGCTGCCTCGAGTAGATTCTGACTCATGACTGTCAGAATATAACCGTGCTCCGTTGGGTTTTCAACGGCTGAGTTTTCAGAAGGAGATCGCCAGGCTTTTCTTTTGAGGCAATCCTGGGTGGGTTTGAACTGCCAAGCTTTCAGTTAGTAGTCGAGCACCCTAACTGTTTGTGTCACCCAGGGACTCCTTGGGAAAGTTGAGAGGTCACCAAAGATTGAAGCTGAGGCTGATTTTTTTTTTTTTCCTTTTTCCAGCTGCAGATTTAATGACAGAAGGCACTTGCTTTTGTTTTGGTTTTAGCTACGTTAGTATGTTGGGAACATTTCGTTAAATAACTTTGAGGCTTGTGGGATGTAAAATGTTCACCCGTTTCTCTGCAGTAAGCATCACTATCATTCTGAATGAAGCCGCCTCTGTTTTGTTACACTCATGGTTACAAAGCCAAAATAGGGCACTTTGCGGCAAAATGTGACATTTAGATCAGGGGTTGGGAACAGTGGCCTCTGGGCTGCTTGGCCAACAACAGTGTCTAAAATTTTTTTTCCAATTAGTTGCCAACATTAAAAAATCTGGAGATTTCACACTAAAAAAAAAAAAAAACTCGATTCTTGCTTTTCCTTGAAGATGCAGGCAATGGGCGGCCCTGGGCAGTGACAGTGCCCGCAGGCGGCACCCACTCACGGAACCCGCCTAGGCCAGTCTGTTCAACAATCAAAACCACACATCTGCCAGGTTTTCTACAACTACCCATCATCTTTCCACTCACCCACAATGAAAAGTTCCAATCCTTTTGCCTCTTTTTGATGAAATTTAAAAAAAAAAAAAAATTTTCTGATTTTAATAGCAGTGCTCGTTCTTTTTGGAATATCTAGAAAAAGTAGAAAGAGTCACATTAAAATAACCTGTTGTTCTACATTCTGAGATTCATCACTGTTCTCATTTCAGTATATTTCTCTCTGGACTCTTTTCTAAATGCATTCACTTGTTTGAAAATATGTTTGTGTAAAAATGAATCAATGCTGGGACTAGACTTTTGGCTTCTGCTTCCTCCCTTTTTTTTTTTCCTTTTAGCCAAACATAGGTATGAGCATTTTTCACATAATCATTTCTTTGCAAACATTTTTGCTACATACTCAATTGTGTGATATAGCCAGGACTTCGGTTCAATCCCTGCTGACAATTTGCATTTCCACCCCCAGATATACTGAATCAGAGTCTACATTTTAAGAAGATCCCCAGGTGATTCTTATGTATACGTGTGTATATATATATATATATATATATATATTCTTATGTATACGTATTCAATATATCTGTGGGCAGAATGCAAATTCTCAGCAGGGGGTCAAACTGAAACTAAGCGGTTGGAAGCCGTGGATATGGCACATGTGATGTATTTCACTTTCCCCACTGACGAAGGTTTACGTAGCTAACTGGGGGTTTTGTTTTTGACGGCTGTGAGTCCTGTTCTGTCGGTTGTCCTTTTGCATAAGCAATCTTGGGTTGTTTTCTTATATTTCCAGAAGAGAAATTGCTGGGTCAAAGGGGATGGACGTATTGAACCTTTTTGTACGTGGTCTCACAGAGGCTGTACAATGGAATCTTTAGTTGTTCAGGTGGCCAAGTCCCTCGGGACTGTGAGCAAGGGACGCGTCAAAGGGGAGTCAGTGAGGACACCATGCATGAGGAAGAACAGTGGCTCATGGGGGGTGACAGCAGCCTTGTGGTCCTTAGCCTGACCTGAGGGCACAGGCAGCTCAGACCTGGTTAAGCTCAGATGAGGCATCAGGGTATCCTCAGCCCTCCAACGTTCAGGCGATACTTAACTGCAAGGGCCAGCTTAGCACTGGCAGCATTGGATTTAGGTTGGAAATAAAACACAAACCCTGCCTTTACATGGAGCCCTGGGTGGCACTGTTAAGTGTTCGACTACTAACCAAAAGGTCAGTGGTTCAAATCCGCCCACAGGCTCCTCAGAAGAGAGGCTTGGCGAGCTACTTCTGACAGGTTATAGCCAGTGAAAACCCTGTGGAGCACAGTTCTGCCCTGAAACACGTGGGGTTGCCTCCAGAGTCCACACAGTTGACAGCTATGCAGTGCTCCCTCTCATGACGAGGGTTCTTTATGAATTAGATAACTCTGGGGTGAGGCTGGGGGAGTAGCTGTAATGCGTAGGTGCAAGGAGGAGCCTGGAGGACTTGCTGGGTAAAGGTCAGACTGCCTGAGTCAACAGAACCCTGGTCCGGAGGCTGGGAGGCTGGCGTTGGGCTGTGACATGTTCTTGAGGCAATGTTCATTCCATTACTCGTTTAATTGGGCCAACAGCGATTGTTTTTAAACCAGTTTAAAATAAAAAACAGTAGCTGTCAAGTCGATTCTGACTCATGGTGACCCCACGTGTGTCAGAGGAGAACTCTGCTCCACAGGGTTTTCAGTGGCTGATTTTCCAGAAGTAGATCACCAGGCCTTTCTTCTGAGGCGCCTCTGGGTGGTGGGTGGATGTGAACCACCACCGTTTCTGCTGGCAGCCAAGGACTCCAGGTTATTTTTACCCTCTGCAAATAGATGGGGAGGCCGTGTTGTAAGACATGGCTTCCTTCCCC
The DNA here is from genome assembly GCA_030035585.1 of Dugong dugon. Classification (NCBI taxonomy): domain Eukaryota; kingdom Metazoa; phylum Chordata; class Mammalia; order Sirenia; family Dugongidae; genus Dugong; species Dugong dugon. The sequence goes on along the minus strand of CM057473.1, from coordinate 2,982,603 downwards.
ACACTCCCTTCCCCTAAACCGGCTGTAGTTGTGTGTCAGCTGTCATGTGAATTTGGATGGGTGGATGGCTTCTCTTTAAACGCCTTTTCTGAGAAACTTTTAAAAAAATAAGTAGTTCTGAGAAAGTGGTGGGGTTAGAGGGGAGAGGAGGAGGTAGAATACTGGAAGGTTATTCCCTGGTGAATCAGGGAATGTGCTTTTGAGCAGTAGGGGCCTTTCACCCAAGTTCGCTAGTGAGGGATTGTTGGGGGTGCATTATAATATCTTTAACTTCTCTGTATACCTTGAACGAAACGTCACTTACCCTTCGGAAACAAGCCCCGGTCTAAGAGGAGGCGTCTGTGGTTTGGGATCCCTCTCCCCGTTACGGTCCATGACCCCAGGGCTTGGTGGTGTATGTTTATGCAAGGGGGATGCCAGCATCTTCTACAGAAACCCTGGCCTGCATCTTGAAGTGGCTTTCACTGTTTCATTTGGCACTTGAAGAGTCTCTAGTCAGAGTGAGGGGTACACTTAGAAGCACTTGGGCATGTGAAAGCCGGTGGCAGGGGGACAAGGAGGGACCCCCTGACTTTGCTGTCTAGGCCAGAAGTTGCTGTCTTTCCTGAGAGGGGAAGCTGCCCACTGATCCCCACTGAGGGTCCTAGCAGCCACCTGCCAGCTTTTCTCAGGTCTGTTGCCTAAGACAAGGACATGGTCAGAGCTGGGGCTGGAGTCCCAGGTGATGTGGCATTGGAGCTCTCGGGAACGTATGTTCGCTTTGGGGGGCTCTGTGGCTGTGTCTTTGGCAGGGTTTTTGTAGGGGTGAGGGCAAACCCTCTAAACAGGTGGCTTGGGGTGAACATAACTCCACACTAGGAGGAAGCACAAGTGGAGTTTGTATTTTTAACCCGGGATCATTCCTAAGACACGAGCTGCACAGATTTTGGAGATTAAGATCAGCTGGGGGGCGGAGTGCGTGAAAACATTTGCAGGTCATATCTGATAAGGGACTTGTATCCAGAATACATAAGGAACTTTTACAACTTGGGACGATTAAGGTTGTCAACTTGGCTGAGCCATGACTCTCAGTGGTTTGGGAGTTATGAAATGATGTCATTTGGCAGTTATATAATGATGTCATTTGGCAGTTATTATAATGATGTAGTCATCCTCCGTAATGTAATCTGATGTGATCAGCCAATCAGTTGTAAGATGAGTTTCCTTGAGGTTGTGGCCTGTAGCCTATATACGTATCCATATGGATGTTCCGGCAAAGCTCGCTTGATTGCTCTGGATCCTGTATCTACCTCGTCACCATCTGACCTCTGTTCTTGGGACTTGAGCCAGCAGCCTGCTGTCTTACCTGCCGATCTTGGGTTCATCAGCCTCCATGGCCTGTGACCCAGTGAGCTGCTGTCTGGCCTGCCGATCTTGGGTTCGTCAGCCCCTGCAGCTGCATGAGTCAGGAGAGGTCTCCAGCCTGACACCTGATCCACGGACTTGTAATGGACTTGCCAGCCTATGCAACCGTGTGAGTCATTTCCTTGAGATAAGTCTCTCTAAATATACACTTATATGTGTGTGTGTGTATATATATACGCTTTGGTGATTTTGCTTCTTTAGAGAACCCAGCCTGAGACACAACTCAACAATAAAAAACAACCCAGTTAAAAAATGGGCAAAGGACTTGAATAGACATTTCTCCAAAGAAGATACACAAACAGCTAATTAGCACATGAAGACACTCAACATCATTAGCCATCAGGGAAATGCAAATCAAAACCACAATGTGATACAGCTTCACACTCACTAGGATGGCTAATCAAAAAGATAATAAGTGATGGCAAGGATGTAGAGAAATTTGAACCCTCATATACTGCTGGAATGTAAAATGGTACAGCCCCTTTGGAAAACAGTTTGGCAGTTCCTCAAAAAGTTAAACATAGTGTTGCCATATGACCCAGCAATTCAACTCTTAGATATATACCAAAAAAACCTGAATATATATGTCCATGAATGTTCATACCAGCATCATACATGCCAAATAATAATAGTCAAAAAGTGAAAACAACTCAAAAGTCCATCAGCTGATGAAAGAATTAATAAAATGTGATATATCCATACAATGGAATATTATTCAGCCATAAAAAGGAATGAAGTTCTGATACATGCTACAACATGGATGAACTTTGAAAGCACTAAGTCAAAGAAACTAGTCACTAAGACCACATATTGTGTGACTCCATTAATATGAAATGTCCAGAGTAGACAAATCCTGGGAGAGAGAAAGTGGATTAGTGGTTGCTTAGGACTCTGCACCCCTCAGTATGGATCACACCTCAACATAAAGAAAAATCCTCACAACTGGACAGATAAGCAACATCATGATAAACAGAGGATATTGACATTGTCAAGGATTTCATTTGACTTGAATCCACAATCAACGCCCATAGAAGCAGCGGTCAGAAATCAAACGATGTACCGCATTGGGCAAATTTGCTGCAAAAGACCTCTTTAAAGTGTTAAAAAGCAAAGATGTCACTTTGAGGACTAAGGTGCACCTGGCCCAAGCCATGGTGTTTTCAGTTGCCTCATATACATGGGAAAGCTGGACAGTGAATAAGGAAGCCCGAAGAAGAACTGATGCCTTTGACTTACAGTGTTGGCAAAGAAAATGGAACATACCATGGACTGCCAGAAGAATGAACAAGTCTGTCTTGGAAGAAGTGCAGCCAGAGTGCTCCTTAGGAGCAAGGATGGCGAGACTTCGTCTCACATACTTTGGACACGTTACCAGGAGGGACCAGTCCCTGGAGAAGGACATCATGCTTGGTAAAGTAGAGGGTCAGCGAAAAAGAGGAAGACCTTCAGGGAGATGGATTGACACAGTGGCTGCAACAATGGCCTCAAACATAGCAACGATTGTGAGGATGGCGCAGGACCGGGCAGTGTTTTGTTCTGTTGTACACAGGGTCACTGTGAGTCGGAACTGACTCGATGGCACTTAACAACAACAGGACTTGGGGCTGGGGTAAAGAGGAGTAACTGCTAATGGGTACAGGGTTTCTTTTGGGGATGATGTAATGTTCTAAAATTGATTATGGTGATGGTTGCAAAATCCTATGAATATAGTGAAACTGAGTTGTAAACTTTAAATGGGTGAGTTGTATGCTGCCGTTAGTTACCGTCAAGTAGATTCTGACTCGTGGCGACCCCATGTGTGCAGAGTAGAACTGGGCTCCATAGGGTTGTCCAGGCTGTGAGCTTTGAGAAGCAGATCGCCAGGCCTGTCTTCCGAGGAGCCTCTGGGTGGGTTTGAACCACCACCCTTTGGGCTAGTAGTCGTGCGGTTAACTCTTTGCGCCACCCCGGGACTCTAGTACGTTGTATAGTATGTGAATTCTCTCTCAATAAAGCTGTTAAGAAAATGAGCTCTGGGCCAACTGTTATCCATGAGAGGAGAGAGAATTCTGTGGATTGAAATCCTTTTTCCTTTCCAGCACCGCTAGCGAGTGGGACGATGTGGCAGAGGTGAACTGTAGGAAGACCACGGAGACATGGTGCAACTTCACGGAGGCCGGCCTTCTGCAGGGTTTTCCACGGCATTTCAACGTCTCTTTGCGTGTGCAGGCTGAGCTGGGAGACCGCGTCTCTGCCTGGGCAACAGTGCCTTGGTTTCAGCATTACCGGAACGGTGAGACACCTTGGGTATTAAACTTCTTCACTGTGTCCAGGTTTCTTCCCTGACCTCTTGCAGTAAGCACTGTTGATTCCAAGCACCTCAGTCTCACTCTTAACCCAGAATGACCAGCAAAAGGTGGGGGTGGTGGGGAAACCCTAGGACCTGCTGTGGAGTTTGATGCCAGAGGAGTGAGGTTTTCTAGACCAGGGGTCAGCACCCTATTGCTGCAGGCCAAATCCAGCCCACTCCCTGCTTTTGTAAGTAAAGTTTTATTAAACACAGCTACGGCCACTTGTTTACATATTGTCTAAGGTTACTTTCCTACTACCACAGCTGAGTTAAGCAGGTAGGGCAGAAACCACCTGCCCTGAATTTACTGTCTGGCTGTTTATACTGGGAAGCTTTTGCTCACCTCTGTGCTGGACAGGATGCACATTGATGTCACTGGTCACAGCCATCGGTGCAGGCACGTCTTTTATCCAGGCCTCTTCACAAGAGCTGGTCTCTCGGCCCTGACCTTCCAGCACTGCAGTGATTAGTCCTGGCTGGTGCCCGTGGAAACAGAGAAGCATGAGAGAAGACACTACCGTGCAGAAGCCTGCAGCAGGTGGCCGGCCCTGCCAGTCGGCACGCTTTCCTGTGCTCTGCTCACTTAGCTGCCGAAAGGGTAGCTGGAGGACATGTGAGCCAGCATCCGTGAGTGAGGCTGATGAGAGCTTTCTGTCACTAGCGGCCAGTCCGCCCACATAGCTTGGCTGGCAGTGGACCTGGCCCAGTCCCATCTCTGCCACTGGACGTTGTCTAGACTTAGCTCCTCCTCCAGACAAATGAGATCAGGGGACACAGGTGCAAACTCTGTAGGGATGCGTCATTTCTGCACCGAGAGAAGCTTGGCCAAACTGTATGCCTAAATCTAGCCAACCTGGGAGAGGCCAAGAGGGAGAGCGGACAGTGTCAGCGAAATCCACCCCACTGCTGTGAGCACATACTGCTCACAGGTCACTAATGACCATCTGTGCGTGCAGAACGTCCAACAACAGGGCTCTTAGAACTTGTAGGACCCAGCCTGTACTTTGAGTTCCTTGGGTTAATTACTCAGTGTAAAAGCTTACTTGAGAAATACTATAACCTTTCACTTACAGCATAGAATGAGTCACAGTCCTTGGCTGTCCTGTGAATTATAGGAAAACCCTTAACAGAAAGACTTGACCAGCTCACCAGCTGGCTATGGAGTCAGTTCTGAGGCACATTACATGTACGTGTGTCAGAGTACAGCTGTGCTCCACGGGGTTTTCAAAGCTGGTTTTTCAGGCCTTTCAGATCACCAAGGCTTTCTTCCTATTTCTCAGTTCTTAGGTTCAAACACCGTATAGCATTAAGCTAGACACAGAGGCAAATGCATTTACAGGTTTGTAAATACTGTTTTTGCTCATTTATGATGAAGTTTGATGTATCTGTTGTAGGTGGGAGCTAACAAAATATTTTCCCCTCTGTGTAAGAATTTGGCCTTTGGTGAACTTCCCGGCTGTGTTTCTCTGGGAATTTGACCAAGATGTCCTGCCAACCATGTTACTAGGCAGCCCTGTTTACAGTGAAAATCACCTCTGCTGGCTACACTGCACCCGAGCTGGAGAACGTTAAATACCTGGTGGGCAGCTGCACCTGCTGGCTTTGCTGAGCACTGCAGTGATTCTTGTAACTGGGCATGTCGCTTGTGAGGACTCTGGAAATTCTTTCTGTGAAGTTGTTACACGAGTCACTGGCTCCTAATCCAGGGAGCCACATCTGGACCCCAAACCAGAACAGTGTCTAGTATCTCCTTAGAGTCTAATCCCTGAGCCCTCTGAGTCCCCCTTTCTAAGACCTGCTTCTCTGCTCAGTGGAGGAGACTTCCCTTCCTCGGCCAGATCAGTCTGAAGCTCCGACATCACCCCTTCTGCTTTGGGGTCCAGATGTGGCTGTGTGTTGCTTACATGGCCTCTGTCACGCTCTGGAGTTTGGGGAGGTTTCATGGGTCTGTTTAGGCTACAAGGAGCCCACCACTGTGATCTGCCGAGTGTGAATCTCAGCTCCTGGAACCTGGGCTTCTCCTGGGGGCCAGAGAGTCTCACTCCAGCTACCACGTGCCCTGCTGTGAGGACCCCTCCTTCTAAGAGAAAGAGGCCCTGGGGCTGCACTGCAGCTGTCCTGGCTCCTCCAGGTAAACCTGGTGCCCTGGGGCTGCACTGCGGCTGTCCCGGCTCTTCCAGGTAAACCTGGTGCCCAGAGCAGCATTGAGTAATCTTGGGCATCTGAAAACTTTGTTGAACCTCAAAAGAAGTCACCCTGGTGGGCAATGCATATATATATTGCATATATTTATTTATTTACACATGAATGAACAAGTAAAAAATATATATGTATGAAGCCCTTGTGGCATAGTGGTTAAGAGCTTGGCTGCTAACCAAGAGGCAGACAGTTCAAACCCACCAGCCGCTCCTTGGAGACCCTGTGGGGCAGTTCTCCTCTGTCCTGTAGGGTCGCTAGGAGTCGGAATAGACTCAACAGCAACAGTTTCTTTTTAATGTATATGTATAGATATAAATGTAGATATATGGATTTTCTCTATTCTGTTTTTCTATTTCAGTTACCATTGGGCCCCCAGAAAACATGGAGGTGGCTCCAGGAGAAGGCTCGCTTATCATCAGGTTCTCTGCCCCCTTTGACATTGACACTTCCATGGTCACGTTTGAGTATTACGTCTATTACTGGGAAGAGGCTGGCACCCGAAAGGCAAGAGCATTTTTCTTCTTTTTTGATTTTATTTCTTTAGAGTTTTTGATTTCACAGAAGAAAGTAAACTTTCAAACAGGCAAGGAGAACAGGGTCTCCTAACATCTCCTTAGAGTCTGAGACCTGAGCCCTTTGAGTCCTCCTTTCCAAGACCTGCTTCTCTGCTCCATGGAGGAGACTTCCCTTCCTCGGCCAGATCAGTCTGAAGGTCTAACAGTACCCCTTCTGGTTTGGGGTCCAGATGTGGCCGATGTGTTGCTCACGTGGCCTCTGTCATGCTCTGGAGTTTAGGGAGGTTTCATCGGGCCTGTTTATGCAACAAGGAGCCCACCACTGATCTGCAACATTAACCATGTGTTTCTCTGGTTTGAACTGTTTGCAAAGAGGGCCCATGTGAATAGGTGAACAATCAATCCTTAAATCCTTAAGGAGAAAGAGCATTCTAGGGAGAAGTGATAGCCAGTAAGCGAACGCCTGGCACATCTGGAGAACTTCAAGGGCTTTGATCCATCAGAAATGCAGGCCATATCAGGGGATGGCAGGACAGAAGGTTAACAAAGGTACGTGGGATCAAAAGGGCCTGCTCAGCCTTGGGCAACGCAGGAGAAAGATGATGGCCTTTTGTCATCTCGAGTGCTTGACTACCCAAGCTGCACAAAGCTTAAGGTTTTATCATCCATGTAAACGTCATGATTTCCTGAACTCAACATTATTATAAATTTTAATAGTAGTAAGAGCTTATGTTTATCAAGAGCTTCCTTTGTGTCTGGCCCTGGGCCAGGCATTTTAGATACATTGTCTCATTTAATCTTTATCCCAACCTGTTTCACAAAGAGGGAAACCAGGTGGTTGAGGAACTTGCCCAGAGTCAGCTAGCGCAAGGCAGGGCAGAGACATCCAGTCTCAGGATCCATGCCCTTAATCACCACATTTTTCTGCCACGTGGTTTATATTTGCACTTTCTCTTGGTTTCTTTATGGTGAGTCTAGAAATACTGGAGGAGACAAAACTCACTGAAGCATATAGGGACTAAGGAAATACTCGCCTCCCCAAATCAGCAGAGCGAGATCTGGGTGAACTAGAGCAAAAGGACGCCTGGTGGAAAGCAGACGGGAGAGTTGACTGCCTGTCACATGTGCATCTTGGACTTCACTTAGAGAGCAGATATGGTGCTGGAGATGTGAAGGCAGGCTGGGAGCTCTGGCCTTGTTAGTTTATACCATCTGGTTGTTTTCTTGACCACAGTGTGCTGTATTACAGTGCTCCATCCCAGGGGTCTGCCTACACTTCTGTCTTCTTATGATGTGGTCTGTCCGCGCCATTGGTATCCTAGAGCGGGGCAGGGCTGCCCAGTGCTGGAGGCTTGGCTTCTAAGACATGGAAGCCAGCCCCGTTTATCCGTATGTTCTAATGAAAAGTACATGGACCATGCTTCTGCTACCTGGAATTTGCTTAGCTCCCTGTCACCTAACCCCCCAGGCCATAGTTTCCTCTTGTGTAAAACATAACAGTTGAGTGGTAAGTTGGAACCTGTGGGGAGGAGCTGGTGTGTGTACCTCAGACCCCTTTCCCCCTTTCATCTGGAGTATCTGCTCCTGAGTTTCCATGAACAAAAGGTGCTAGGGCTAAAATGACTTGGAAAGCCACCAGTATGATTTCCATTTCAACTGTGAGTCCCCAAAACCATCCCAGGTTCAGTGATTTTTTTAGAAGGACTTGCAGAGTCTAGCGTATAGTTACACTCATGACTGTGATGTAGTAAGCAAAAGGATACAAAGCAAAGCCAGAAAAGGGAAAAGTCACACAGGGCAAAGTTGGAAGGAAGCCAGGAGAAAGCTTCCAAGAGTCCTCTCCCAGTGGAGTTACACAAACCAAAAAAAAAAAAAAAAAAAAACCCCTTTGCTGTTGAGTCAATTCCAACTTATGGCAACCCTACAGGACAGAGTAGAACTTCCTCATAGGGTTTCCAAGGAGCAGCTGGTGGATTCGAACTGCTGACCTTGTGGTTCAAAGCCAAGCTCTTAACCACTGTGCCCCCAAGGCTCCAGAGTCACAAAAGACATAGTCCATCCGACAAGAAGCTGTGACAGCATGTGTGGAACATCTACCAGGGAAGTTCATGGGGGCTGAGCACCCCGCGTTTTTCTTGGGCATCCCCCCTCTGCCCAGTGTGTTCCAAACTCCCAGACCCCCAGAAGGAAGCAGGTGTTCAGTATAAACCACACTGTCTGCATAAACAGTTTAGGTGCAGTGAACCACCCTTACCAGATAGGGAATGGTGGGGACACTCCTCAAATCCCAGCTCCCAGACAGCAGCCAGGGGAGTCCAGGACCAGCCTTGTGAGTAGGCCTTTCTAAGGAAAGCTGTCTCAGCCTGCCATGTGAACTCTTCTGTACGGCTGAAAATTTCCTGAATTTCAGAAGTGCCAACTGGCTGCTGAAATTATGCCACAGGGAACGGTTTCCTTAGAATTGCTTTACGCAGCATCATGAGCAAAAAAAAAATTAATTTTCTGCCCTGGCAGTCCATCACCACTAAACAGAAGAAAATAAAATAGAAAATCATTTGTTACCCTACTCTTCATAGATAATACAACTATATTTATATCTTAAAAAATAAGATCATGCTGTATATACTATTGAATGACCTGCTTTTTTTTTTTCCATTCAATAGTATAGCAGCTTCATCTTTCCATGTTACTGAGTATATGTTATACCACCAGTTCAGATGACTCCAGCATATTCTGTTGTATCTCAAAAGGAAAAAAAGTCCTTTACAAGAAATCTTATATTGTCATAATATGGTGTATCTGTTTCCCGCTTCCCTATGGGACAGTGACAACAATGTCAAGGACGAGGGTGTCACAAGCGTGGGGGTAGCAAGGCCAGAGGGAGGGCAGCAGCAGGAAGAGCAGAGGCCTTGGGGTCCAACTCTCCTGATAACATAAATCACTTTGACCAAAACTACAGGAGGCAACAACAAAAAAATAAAATTGTATTAAAAAAAAAAAAAAAACTACAGGAACAATCAGCCCATTTCAGTTAAAACCAGAAGCAGGTTGGGAATTAAATGAAAAATATTTCCTAGAATACGCTGCAATCCAGGGACTCCTGAAGAACTGTATCTCCTTATTCTTTAGTTAACTGTGTTACCTGAGACATTGGAAAAGCTGGAAGTAGCATGAACATGTATGTTCTGGCGATCGACGTGTGGTTGTTGGTGTCTTTTAAATAGGTTAAAGGCCCTGTCAAGAGCAATTTCATTTCGTTGGATGACTTAAAACCCTTACGTGTATACTGTTTACAAGTCCAGGCGGAACTGGTTTGGTCAACACAAGGCATCTCTCTACTTGGGAACTTAAGCAACACGTCTTGCCACAAGACAACAATGGATGGTAAAACATACCTTCGTGCCCTTTCTAAGATAAGACGGCGAAATCGGGGAATGCATATTAAGGGAGGTGGGGTGAGAGACGCAGAGAACGGACTAAGAGGAGGGTAGGTACCTGTAGGGATAATGCGCCTGTGTGAGCTCTACGGCAGCAAAAGCGGCCCAGCGGTTAAGACTGCTGTTACGGGATTGCCCTGACTCACTGTTAATTCAACCACGTGGGGTGAGGGTGTCTGTCCATTTTACTGGGACTTGAATACTGCTGAAGCTAGTGGTGGGTGAAAAGTGAACCACTGTTTGTATCGTGTGTGGGGACAGTCATCTTTTTCACCTTCGTGTCATCCTTTTTAGCTGCTACTAAACTCGAACAGGCCATCCTGACGTTTGTGGGAGCCTCTCTGTCAGTGGTATTGCTGGTGGGAGCCTGTTTCTTCATGATCCTGAGATACAGAGGCCTCATTAAATACTGGTTTCATTCTCCGCCCAAGATCCCATTACAAATAGGAGAGGTAGGTGTGCACACACCCAGACGGGCGACCTGTGGGTGCATCACTGCTGAGATGACACCTGCAAGTGCAGCAGTGGACAGAGCTGTGGAACAGAGATGAGAGTTAAAAACAGCACAGTGGCTTTGTCTCCTAGCGCTGCCGTAATGAAACACCGCAAAGCGGGCAGCTTGAAAGAACAGGAATTTATTGTCTCACCATTCCGGAGGCTAGGAGTCCAGACCAGGGTGTCGGCCGTGTCAATTCCTCCTGAGTGCTGTGAGAGAGGAAATGTTCACACCTCTCCTCAGCTTCCAGGGGCTCTGACCGTCCTTGGCGTTACTTTGCTGCTTGTAGATGTGGCTCCCATGGCCTCTTCCTCCTTTATATTGGACCCCGTCTCCATGTCTGTTCTCCTGTTTTATAAGACGCCACTCAGAAGGGGTTTAGGATTAGGACCCACCCTGCTCTGGTACAGAGCCTGGTGGCGCAGTGGTTAAGAGCTCAGGCTGCTAACCAAAAAGTCAGCAGTTCAGATCCACCAGCCACTTCTTGGAAACCCTGTGAGGAAGTTCTCTTCTGTCCTGTAGGATCACAGTAAGTCGGAATCAACTCGATGGCAGCGAGTTTGATGGTCTTTTTTTGTTTTACTCTAGTGTGACCTCATTTAACTGTTAAAAAAAAAAACAACCCTATTTTCAAACAGGGTCACATTCATGGGTACGGAGTTAGGATATCAGCATACCGTTTTGTGAGACACTTCTTTTTAAAACTTAATTTAACACTTAAAGTTTAATCCTATTACATTTTTTTCATTGTGGTAAAAATATACACAACAAAATATTCTCTAGTTCAACAATTTCTACATGTGTAATTCATTGATGTTGATTATATTCTTCAGGTTGTGCAGCCATTCTCACTATCCATTTCCAAATTATTCCACCACCATTAACATAAACTCAGTACCCGCTAAGCAAAATCTCCAGGGCACACAATGTAATCCCTAACACACGGGGTTAGTAAGAAAGGTGGTCTGGCCTGGCCAAGAGGTCCCTGTCCGGAGGCAGTGCACGGGTCCCCTCTGCCTGGGGATGGGCCCCAGGGACACCGGCTGCAGGGTGTGGAGGCGGCACGCTCTCCTTTGTGAAGACAGAGAAGACAGGAATCAAGAGTGCACGCGTGGGCCACACGGCAGGCTCGGGAGGATTCTGCAGACGCGTCAGTGCACCGGAGCTCTGGGCCCAAGGCCTCTCTCCCCACGGCACTCAGTGGATGTCCTGGTATTTTAAAGGTCTTGAGCATTGGTGGCGCAGTGGTTAAGAGCTCAGCTGCTAACCAAAAGGTCGGCAGTTCGAATCCACCAGCCACTCCTTAGAAACCCTATGGGGCAGTTCTACTGTCCTATAGGGTCACTATGAGTCGGAATCGACTCCACAACAACAATTTTTTTTTTTTTTTTTTTTTGAGAAAGTAAAGCAGGATGATCTTGTGACAAGTCTTGTTTTCCTACACCGCCCCAGCCTCTGACGCTCTGTGAGGAGGCCCGGCCCCCTGTGGACACGGCAGTAGTTACCAGGTTCGGAGGCTCGCTGAGAGGAGAGCATTTAACAGGATCTGCTTCCCGAGAGTTTGCATCATTCTCCCATAAAGTAAGGGTGAAGGTGTTAGAATGAAATCTTACTGTTATATCTAGATTGAGCAGATGTTGGATAAGGCTCCTGGGTGAAGTAAATGGTTAAGCACTCAGCTACTAACCCAAAGATTGGTGGTTTGAACCTGCCAAGGGGCACCTTGGAAGAAAAGCCTGCCGATCCTACTTCTGAAAAATCAGCCATTGAAAACCCTATGGCCTTTTGCCCCTGGACACCCTTTTAACTCAGAACTGAAGCCACTCCCGACATTCACCCTTCCGCCAGAGATGACATAGGTCCATAAAACAAACCGTAACACACGTGAGGAACGTGCTTCTAGTTCAGTCACGTACACAAGACCAAAAGGGCAACGTTTGCCTGAAAGCCAAGACAGGAAGGCAGGAAGTGACACGGGGAACTGGGGTGTGGAAGGGGAGAGCGCTGACACATCGTGGGATTGCAACCAGTGTTACAAAACCATTTGTGTATAAACTGTTGAATGAGAAACAAATTTGCTCTGTGAACTTTATCAAAAGCACAATTTAAAAAAAAAAAAAGATAACCCTGTGGAGCATAGTTCTACTCTGACACACATGGGGTCACCCTGAGTCGGGAGTCAACTCAGCGGCATCTGGTTTGGCTTTTTTTTTTTTTTTTTAAGATAAGGACTAATCTGTAAAGACAGTGTCACTACTAGAAGGAACTGAGGCCCATGTTTTCCTTCAGGCGTTATATGGATTGCATAAATGTTAAATAAACTCCATACTAGAGCCTCCCCGGCTAATATTTTCACAAAATTACAGCTTTCCACAGGCCTCAGAATTTTGCTTGCATTAATAATCTCTCTCACACAGTAGAACTACCAGCTGGGCCCTGATAAGTGAATTTACTAACTGATCGTCATGTTTTTGGAAACCCTGGTGGCATGGTGGTTAAGAGCTTTGTTGCTAACCGAAAGGTCAGCAGTATGAATCTACCAGCTGCTCCTTGGAAACCCTATGGGGCAGTTCTTCTCTGTCCTGTAGGGTTGCTATGAGTCGGAATCAACTCGAAGGCAACGGGTTTGGTTTTGTTTTTTTGGCTATTCATGTTTAGCGTGAATCTAAAATGTAAGGTCTTACGGGTCACTTTCCTGGGAAAGAGTGAAGAAGACTTAGCAGAGGTCGGAGGAGTAAGCTGAGAATCCCGAATCATGTTTCGCTTGTCCTTCTGAGGCTTTCACAAGTGCAGAGACTCCTTTTGTAGATCTCTTAACCAGCCAGCCCTAAGCTTCCTGTAGTTATCTTTCCAAGAGCTGGGCACCAGGTCTTAGGTAACTAGGGGGGGAGGGGGAGGCAGGAGGGAAAGGGGAAGTTAAGCACCGTGAAACGTGAAACGTTGCTGCAGATCAAGGACGCATCCTTCTCACTGCCCCTGCCCTGCTGGTCTCTGCTTGCTGCATTTAGCGTAAAGGTGGAAACAACAGGTGCGGGGAGTGGCTGAGAAAAAATTCCTGCCCTTGTCCTTTTCCTCCCCCTCACAGGGAACCAGAGGTCCTGCTTCTTCCTTTGCTGAGAAGTTGAGATGTTTTAGGATTGATAATCTGCAGGCCTGCGCTGAGTGCATGGTCCCTGGGTGGTGCAAACGGTTTGCACTTGACTATTAACCTAAAGGTTGGCGGTTTGAACCCACCCAGCAATGCCATGGAAGGAAGGCCTGTCAGTCTGCTTCTGTAAAGATTACAGCCCAGAAAACCCTATGGAGCAATTCTACTCTGTAATGCGTGGGGTCACCATCGGTTGCAACTGACTTGCCAGCAGTGGGTTTGGCTTTTGGGTGTTTTTTTTTTTTTTTTTCACCAAGTGTAGCAAGCAAGCACTAGCTCTTTCTCACTTAGGCCTTTTTACACTTTCAGAGTCTTAACTCGGTTGGCCCTTTGATTAGTATTCAAACTATTCATGAGATGAGAGGTGGCGGGGTGTTGAAGTTTCCGAAGTTGTCTCACTGATCAGCAGAGTTGAGAGTTATGTGTGAATAAAACATAACTGTGCCAATTAAGGAACCCTGGTGGCACAGTGGTTAAGAGCTTGGCTGCTAACCAAAAGGTCGGCAGTTCAGATCCACCAGCTGCTCCCTGGAGACCCTATGGGGCGGTTCTCCTCTGTCCTCTAGGGTCACTATGAGTCGGAATCGACTCGACAGCAGTGGGTTTCACGGGTTTGTGCCAATTAAAAATAAAAGGCCTGCTATGTTGAACTGATAAACTAAATATGATTTTGGTTTTCAATCTTTCCAAGTATTTAAAGGACCCAGCTCAACCTATTTTGGAGACCTTGGACAAGGACAGCTCGCCGAAGGAAGATGTCTGGGACTCTGTGTCCATAATTTCGTTTCCAGAAAAGGAGCAAGATGCTCACCAAAGCACTTTGAACCAAAGCGCTGGCCCAGCCCAGCTATCCCCGGAAAGAGGACACTGAAGCCAACAGGGCTGCTGATGCTGCCGCCTGGGGCTTACGGAGACCAGTACCCCCACGTTCCTGCAGCTGACAAGGCCGTACTGGCGTCTGGTGAGAGGGAATGGGTCTGGGCAAGAGCAGCTTTTTTTTTTTTTTGCCTTTAAACTAAGAATTTTCTAATTCATACCAGTTCTAGAATGATTCTACAAAGATGTCCCAGCAAAATTAAGGTTTCTTTTTTCTTAAACACTAAAAAGGCATGTAATTATTTTTTAGCAAGGTGGCTGTGGTACACCTCCAGTGTTTTTTTTCAGTGTTGGCTGAGAGGGAGGCTGGAGAGGAGAGAACAGTGGGCTGGAGGGACTAGAGGCCGGGTTCTCTCCGGGACCTGCAGAGGGGCTGGGAGGGGTGGACGCATCTCAGGGCCTTGCCAGCGTTCTCCAACCAGGGGAGCCAAGTGGCCCTTCACATCCAGTCTGCTGGTTTATAAAATGTGACTGATCCTGTACGTATCTTCCTAGTAATTTAAGTTTTTCTTTTTTTCAAGCTAGAAATAAAAGATTGTATAGTTAACTTTTTACAAAGTCTAAGTGAATTTCTTCACTTTGCCGCCTTTATTTTGGCCTATTTTTTGCAAAGTTTCAACATCTTAGAATTACTACGTCTGTACTCTTGTTTTCTTAAGTAACACCCAGTAGAGCTATCAAGGAGCCCAGGTGGCTAAGAGCTTGGCTGCTAATCAAAAGGACGGCAGTTTGAATCCACCAGCCGCTCCTTGGAAACCCTATGGGGCAGCTCTACTCTGTCCTCTAGGGTCGCTATGAGTCATAATTGACTCTACGGAAATAGGTTTGGTTTGTTTTGGGTTTAGAGCTATCGAGTACCCCTGGGAACGCAGCACAAACTTTCTGAGTATGTCACCTGATGTTCTGAAAAATTTTTGTGTGAGCACTTCACTTGTGTGTGAGTCATGCTATGTTGCCAAGGCAAGGGTTTGCGAGCAGTCGAATCCGCTAATAGACCAGACTGACATCCACAGGTCATCTGCTGGGACCAGGATGGGTGGGCTGTTTGGTTCAAAGTGGAGACGTTTAAACCCCATTTCTAAGACTCTTAACATTAAAGAAATGGCTGTATACCTTCACCCCACCTTCCACACAAAGCAACACAGTTGCTGTATGGTTGGCTTTAGGAAGAAGCCCCTGGGCAGCTTTATCCTGACAGTGCCTAGGGGTCAGGCTCGCAGTCAGCAGCTCCTCGAAGCTTCTAGCACCAGGTGATGGAACTGCTGTATCTGAGGAGGGGGGCCTGTACATAGATCCTGCTGGTAAGAACTGGCTGTTGGCTACCCTTCTAAGCATTGTGCACCCTGCCATTCAAGGTAGACAGAGACGGACAGATAGCCACCATCGGGTCAATGCCAAGTCATGGTGACCTGATGCACAACAGAACAAAGCACTGCCCGGTCCTGCATCAGCCTCACGATCCCATGTTCAAGTCCGTCATTGCGGTATTTTGCCAATCCATCTCACTGAGGGTCTCCCTTGCCCTCTGGCCCTCTCCTTCACCAAATGTGATGTCCTCCTCTAGCAACTGATTCTTCCTGATGATGTATCCAAAGTGAGTCCAGACAATGTTCTGTTGTGATCCATAGGGTTTCCATTGACTAATTTTTGTAAGTAGATCTCTAGGCTTTTCTTCCATCTTAATCTGGAAGCTCCGCTGAAACCTGTCCACCATGAGTGACCCTGCTGGTATCTAAAATTCGGCGGCAGAGCTTTCAGCATCACAGCAACACACAAGCTGCCACAGTATGACCAACTGACAGATGGGGAATGGGCCATCTAGGGTAGCAAGAGTTCAAAGGGCTCCCACCCACAGCCCCTGCCCCATGCATGCAAGTCCTCCTGTGAGACACCTCTTTTAACTAACAAGTTCACCTTGAGCTGGGACAGGTTCGGAGGAAGGGTTAGTAGATGGACATTGTAAAAACTGACCCTGGATCATTTAGGAAGTTTTAAGATGGAAGAGCTTCCATGGTTGGGCCGCTGGGCTGATGTGAGGAGAGGAGGACGTGGATATGGCAGAAAGAGAACAGCGTTAACCAGGAGGAAGGGGGCAGATGAGTCCATTGCTAAAAGCAGAGGATAAGGCTATCAGGGACAAGCAGGCTGGCCTTTGGAGTCATTCTGAAAAGGCTGCACTGCTTTCCGGCAGAACCTGCCTAGAATCCTGGAGCAGGTGGTCACTATGGTTCAGGCCGAGAAACGCTGGCCTGTTGGTTGAAGGCAGTGGCTTAATCTAGCGAAAGACTCAGCGCCCAAGCCCAGGGCTGGCACTATCTTCAGATGCCTCTCACATGCCAAGCTGGCTGCGGTTCTTCCCGCATAGGGGGGAGTTAGCACGAACCCAAACCAGGCTGACCGAGAGCTCAAAGGAGCTGCAGCTGTGAGGGTCTCCTCCCTCTTCTAACGCAACATCTTAGGAGGCATGGGGCTGGCCTGTTACCCAAGGGAAATGGATGGGAATTATTCGAATAAGTCATATGCTTCCTTTATTATTTTCCAAACTAAACCCCTGGTTCTACTTTGTAAAATAAATGACTAATCATTGGGATTAATATTTATACTAACGTGGCCTTTAATTGCTAGTCAAGCTAAGTACATAACCGTAAATGTCTGAGTTGGAAGCTATCTTGTAAGTAATCTGTAACAGGGCAAACTCCAGCCCACGGGCTACATCCGGCCCTCTCTGTCTTCATACGGCCTGTGAGCTAGGAATAGTCTCTACATCTTTCAGTGGTGCGAAAAAACAAAACATTTCATGACACGTGAAAATTATATAAAATTCAAATTTCAGTGTCCATAAATAGTTCTACCGGAACCCACCCACATTCATGTATTCATTATCTGTGGCTGCTTTTGCACTGTAGACATACTCGTCGTGACAGAAATTGTACGGCTCTCAAAATCAAAGATATCTGCTACCTGACCCTTTACAGAGAAGGTTTGCTGACCCCATACAATCAAGTACTCAGTGTACAGGAGAAAGCAGACTCAGTCCCATCATTTAGGCTCATGCAGTTACAGAAAGGAAACCAAGAGGTCGACTAGGTCCCTATAAAACCCCATCTGACCCTGGAACAGTCTGATTCAGGGGTCACACGGTATATGTAGTGGTGGAACTTAATCTATGGCAGTGGTAGAATTCTCCCTTCCATGCAAAGACTTAGGCTTGATTCTCAGCCAAGGCACCTCATGTGCAGCCACCACCCGTCTTGTCAGTGGAGGCTTGTGTGTTGTTATGATGCTGAACAGGCGTCAGTGGAGCTTCCAGACTAACACAGACTAGGAAGAAAGGCCTGGCAGTCTGCTTCTGAAAATCAGCTGATGAAAACCCTATGGATCACAATAGCCTAATCCTCAGGACCAGTCAGCATTTTATTCTGTTGTGCTTGAGGTCACCATGAGTTGGGGGCTGACTCGATGGCATCTAACCTCTAAAGCACGTTATGTGCTGTGCACCAGGGAAGGCTGGTTACAGAGATTGTTGTTAGTTACCGTCAGGTTGATTCCGTGTGTGGCAGAGCACAACTGTGTTCTACGGGGTTTTCAGGGCTGTAACCTTTCAGAAGCAGACTGCCAGGTCTGTCTTCCAAAGTACCTCTGGGTGGGTTCAAACTGCCAACCTTTCGGCTAGCAGTCAAGTGCTTAACTGTTTGTGGCACTGCGGGACTCCATACAGAGACTGGGGTTGACTCGATGGCAGGTGGTTTTTGGATACCAAGCATAGGTGCCCATCCAGAGATGGTGGGTTTGTTGGGTCAGGATCTCTGCCAGCCTGTAAAGTGTCTTTCTGGGAATTAGATAAAGGCACCCGTCTTCAAGACGCTTTGCTTTCAAGTGCCACAAATCTTCTTCTTAAAAAATCATACACATCTCTGGTATCTGCATGGAGTGGCACCCCCTGGGGCTCTGCAGGGCTCAGCCAGCCCCACCAGCAGATGGCCAGCCAGAGGGCTGGTACCCTGGGAGACAAGCCTCTGGGTGAACCCAACAGTTACACTGGGGGATGATGTAGCCAAATGAGGTGGGGAAGAAGGCATGGGGTGGGGAGGGGAGACCAGGGAGGGGGCTAGAAGTGGGGGCGGGGTTGTCGTTCATCTCCGTCAAGTCGACATCAGCTCAGGGCAACCTTGTGTGTAAAGAAGGAGGTGATGCCGGCTCTTGCGCCATCTTCACGATCGCTGGCATGCTTGCGTCTGCTGCTGCAGCCACTGTATCAGTCCATCTCACCGAGGGTTTCCCTCACCCTTAGGGCCCTCCACTTTACCTAACATGCTGTCTCTCTCCAGGGACACATCCTCCTGATGATGGGTCTAAAGTAAGCAAGTCAAAGTCTCGGACAGTATTCTGTGATCCATAAGGTTTTTAGTGGCTAATTTTCAGAAGTAGATCACCAGGCCTTTTGTCCTAGTCTATCTCAGTGGGGACGCTCCACTGAAACCTGTCCATCATGGGTATCCCTGCTGGGATTTGAAATACTGGTGGCAGAGCTTTGGGCATTAGAGTAACGTGCAAGCCACCACAGTACAGCAAACTGATAATTATTTAGCAGGGGAGGGAGAGAAAGCAGACTCTCCGTCGGGCGGCAGCTGACACACTGGACAGACAGCTGCTGCCCTCTCACCTAGAGCACTCTCGTGAGCTGCCCACGAGGGGGACAGCTGGGGGACAGCTCAGGTACTAGCCAGGGCTGCCTTTGTGACTTTTAAATGTTGCTGTGAATCTTAGGATGACTATGTCTACCTCCAGACATTCCCCAAACACTTCTCAAGTGGCCAGCCCCATGCTACTACTAAAGGACGTACTAAGTACCAGTCGGCAGGGCCATGTGTACATTCCTGCAGGGTGGGCACTGCACAGCCCCGGTTTGGGGGGGTTGTTCACGTACACAGAACACCGATGTTCACATCAACCCTGCTGGTAATCCTGACTTACAAACTACCCAGAGGTTCCAGAGGAAATCTGGTTCCTTTGAATGTTCCCACGACAACTCAAGATTAGTGGTTAGGCTTCCATACTAACTTGCAAAGTCAGATTTAACTAATAATGCTATAAACTGGAATCGACTCAACAGCAACCGGTTTTGTTTGGTTCTGCATCATAAATACATCTGTAGTTAAAGTAAATACCCATTGTTGTCTTTTCCTTTTAAAATCACTGTTTAGTACCAAACACTTTAAAATAATGTTAAGTGAAAAACTCAGGATACACAAGTACATATAAAGTTTGACCATAACTATATTAAAATGCAAAACCACAAATAACATACTGTACACCAAAATGCCACTAGCAGACATTAGATGGTAATGTGAATTTCTTTTTTCTACTCTTCTATGTTTTCCAACAATTTTCTATGAGAATCTTTTTTCATTACTGACACAGTATCACAAATTTCATATAAAATGAAATGTACAATGCTCTGGCCTAACAGACACAGGGACAGGGATGCTACTGGGCTTTCCTCTAACCAGATGAGAACTTTCATATATGTGAACATTCTAATTTGGTGTATTCACATTGTTTATCCTCTCTCTTACATCACAGATCACTTTAGTTCAACTCCATATACTGCCTATTTATTAAAAATTAATCAGTCTCACATCCAAACTCCCTGAGGGATGGAAGTGCTGAGCTGAGGGCTGTGGGGACCATGGTCTCAGGGAACATCTAGCTCAACTGGCATAACACAGTTGATAAAGACAATGCTCTACATTCTGCCTTGGTGAGTAGTGTCTGGGGTCTTAAAAGCCTGTGAGCAGCCATCTAAGATACTCCACTGGTCTCACCCCTTTGGGAGCAAGGGAGAATGAAGAGAACAAGATACAAGGAAAAGATTAGTCCAACGGACGAATGGACCACAACTACCATGGCCTCCACCAGATGGAGTCCAGAACAACTAGATGGTGCCCAGCTACCACCACTGACTGCTCTGACAGGGATCACAATAGAGGGTCCTGGACAGAGCTGGAGAAAAATGTAGGACAAAATTCTAACTTACAAAAAAAAGACCAGACTTACCAGCCTGACACAGACTGGAGAAACCCCGAGAGTATGGCCCCCGGACACCCTTTTAGCTCAGTAATGAAGTCACTCCTGAGGTTCACCCTTCAGCCAGAGATTAGACAGCCCCATAAAACAAAACAAGACTAAAGGGGCACAACAGTCCAGGGGCAAGGACTAGAAGGCAGGAGGGGACAGGAAAGCTGGTAATAGGGAACCCAAGGTCAAGACGGGAGAGTGTTGACATGTCGTGGGGTTGTTAACCAATGTCATAAAACAATATGTGTACTGACTGTTTAATGAGAAACTATTTGTTCTGTAAACCTTCATCTAAGATACAATAAAAAAAAAATTTAAAAAAAAAAAAAATCAGTCTCTCTTCCCACAAGATACTAACTACAAAGGAAAAAACAGCAACTTTACGGTGGAGGCAGCTGGTGGAGGCCTGAGCCAGGTGATCTAAATTCAAATCACCACACCGGAACAGGCAAGTGCTTGCTGATGCGCAGTGCTGAAAAAAGGGTCACCTCTGTGGTACTCCAGCCCAAAGCACATAAACTGGGTATCAGGCAAACCCAAAGTGAGGGGCAGCCCACAGAGCAGCTGGTCTGCATTCTTCAAAAATTCCCAGCTGGCAGAGGGCTGTGGGGACCATGGTCTCAGGGAACATCTAGCTCAACTGGCATAACACAGTTGATAAAGACAATGCTCTACATTCTGCCTTGGTGAGTAGTGTCTGGGGTCTTAAAAGCCTATGAGCGGCCATCTAAGATACTCCACTGGTCTCATCCCTTCGGGAGCAAGGGAGAATGAAGAGAACAGGATACAAGGAAAAGATTAGTCTGGAGGACTAATTGTCCACAGCTACCAAGGCCTCCACCGGACTGAGTCCAGCACAGCTAGATGGTGCCCGGCTACCACCACTGACTGCTCTGACCAGGATCACAACAGAGGGTCCTGGACAGAGCTGGAGAAGGATGTAGAGCATAATTCTAACTCACAAAAAAAAAAAAAACATTTACTGGCCTAAAGGAGACTGGAGAAACCTCGAGAATATGGCCCCCAGACACCCTTTTAGCTCAGTGGTGAAGTTACCTCCGAGGTTCACTGTTCAGCCTGGGAGTAGACAGCCCAGCAAAACCAAATGAGATTAACAAGGTATAGGAGTCCAGTGACAAGGACCAGAAGGCAGAAGGGGACAAGGAAGCTGGTGATAGGGAACCCAAGGGTGAGTAAGGATACTGTTGATGTGTTGTGAGATTGTTAACCATTGTCATAGGGCAACATTTGTAGTAACTGTTAAATGAGAAACTATTTTGTTCTGTAAGCCTTCATCTTAAGTGAGAATAACAGCACAATTGGAGAGCGTAGTCAATGTCACTGAACTGTGTATGTAGGAATTTTTTGAAACGGTGTATCTTTGGCTATGTGTATTTTCACCAAAAAAAAAAAAAAAGTTGAGAAGTTAGAGGGTTAATATGTTGTGGGGTTGTTAACCAATGTCATAAAATAACATGTGTACTACTGTTTCATGAGAAACTATTTGTTCTGTAAGCCTTCACCTGAAGTACAATAAAATATATTTAAAAAAAAAGAAAAATAAATCAATTGATTTAAGATGCAAAAAAAAAAGCCCAGCTGTGAAAGTCAAAGACTGAGAAACTGCTCTCAATTTGAGAGAACGGGCACCGTGAGCTGGAGTCGACTCCACAGCAACAGTTCTGCTTGTCTTTAAGGGACACAACAACTAAATGCAGTGTGTGATCACGGACTGGATCCTGCCTGGAACAGAAAAAAAATTACTTTTCTTCACTATGAAGCACATTGTAGCCCTGGTGATGCAGTGGTTAAGAGCTTGGCTGCTAACTAAAAAGTCGGCAGTTTGAATCCACTATCCACTCCTTGGAAACCCTACGGGGCAGTTCTACTCCATTCTGTAGGGTCACTATGAGTCGGAATCGACTCGACGGCAACAGGTTTGGTTTTTTGGTTTAAGAAGCACATTAAAGGGACAATTGGCAAACTGTGAATAAGGTGTGCAGTACTGTATCGATGTTAATTTCCTGATTTTGATAATGTAATGCAGTCATGTTTTGGGAAGAAGACATATTCAAGGTTAAAGAGGCAGAATGTCTGCAACATACTGTCAAACATTTCAGGAAAAAAGCAAAAGTGGTACACCCCTAACATTTGGGGAGTCTGAAGGGTACACAGGAATTCCTTGTGCTATTTTTGTGACTTTCCTTTAAGTATGAAATTATTTCAAAATAAAAAGTTAGCCTCTAAAATCACAACTTGCGTCAGGGGAGTAAACAGACATATCATCATATTGAATCACTTTTTGGCACCTGAAATACTAACAAGTGGAAATAAGTCCTAATTACATCCTGTTCTGAGAGCTCTCTGGAATCTTCCGTCCAGACCTCTTGGGTCAGGGAGAGGCCATCACGCTCCCCAATCAAAGATTCCAGGCCCTCCACACTGGCACAGTCCTGAGGGTGCAGAAGGTCTGCCCTGTCACACCTATTTGTAGAGATGTAAAATACCCTATTTGCTACAAATAAAACATTGAAGAGCCATGCAGTATCCCCTGAAGAGTCTGTAAAATGATGTAAGCTTATGGTAACACTACAAGAAAATACATACTGGCAGGCTTGAAAACAACAAACCCCGACTTGGGACTGTAAGGCAGGATGCCACCTTGTGACTAGAGGCTCAAACGCCGTCGAATGAGGAAGGAAACATCCTTTTCAGGCAAAGCCACCAGGGGAAGATAGCACCTACAGCTGCTGACCACCTACGTCCAGGCTAGGCATTTTCTCGTGTTAACTCTCAATTCCCCACTTACCGAGGGGGAAACAGCCTTGGGGTCACACAGCTAATCAGTGGCAGTGCCAGAGGAAGGGAGAAGTAAACCAATTCAAGCATAAATTCTGTAGTTGCCCAGGAATTCCAACTCAAAAACCCCAGGATTCTCTAGGAACAACCCAACTGGAAAGGCTCTTCCTCCTGTCTCCCCATCACCATCTTTGTTCTCCATTTCCGGCTGGCCGTGGGCTGTTCCCAAGGCCAGCGGCATCCACACCTCAGTGTTTCTCTCCCCCTTGGTTCATTTCCTGGGTCCTACTTAATCTTTTAAAGTCATCACAACAGCGCTTCCCCAAATTCAATTTCTCAAAGTGTTCCAGGAGAGAAAACTGTACATCTTAAGTAGGGAAACAATGCTTAACTAGCCTCTCCCTCCTAAAAATATACAATGCACCCCGAAACTATTGCTGGGAGTTAATCTTTAAACCTTAAACCAAAGATATCCCCTGACCCCCAGACACCCTTCTAACTCAGAACTGCAGCCACTCCTGAAGCTCACCCTTCAGCCAAGGATTAGGCAGGCCTGTAAGACAAACAAGAACACACGTGAGGAACGTGCTTCTCAGTTCAGTCAAGTACAGGAGACTAAGCCCGCAACATCCGCCCAAAAGCGAAGCCGAGACGGCAGGAAGGGACCGGAAACCTGGAGGAATGGACACGGGGAGCCCGGGCTGGAAAGGGAAAGGGGCAGAGTGCTGACATAATGCAGGGACTGCAGCCAACGTCACAAAACAATTTGTGTATAAAGTTTTGAATGAGAAACCAACTTGCACTGTTAACTTGTACCTAAATCACAATTAAAAAAAGATTGCCAACTTAAAAATATCCTCTGAAGTCTTCTTAAAACCAAAGTTAAGCTTAATTAATAAAGAATGTCTGTCTTGAACACTGCGCCCTTTTAAAGAACCATCTGTAAGAGATCCAAGTGACAAGAGCAACTCGAAAGGTTAGACAGAAAGCTTAGGGGGCAGTGAGTTTATGTTAATGGGGGAGGAACAACTCAGAAAAGGGGAGTGAGAATGGCTGCACAACTTGAAGAATGTAATCAATGTCACTGAATTTACACGTAGAAATTGCTGAATTGGTGGTATGTTCTGCTGTGTATACTCTCAACAACAAAAAAATTATTTAAAAATATTTAAAAGCATTTTACTATTAAAAAAATACAATGCCCACCACCAGCCTGAGCCCAGAGCAACTAGATGGTGCCTGGCTACCACCACCAACCGCTCTGAGAGGGATCACAATTGAGGGTCCTGGACAGAGCAGGAGAAAAATGTAGAGAATTCAAATTCACAAAAAAAGACCAGATTTACTGGTCTGACAGAGACTATGGCCCCCGGACACTCTGCTAGCTCAGAACTGATGCCACCCCTGAAGTCCACCTTTCAGCCAAAGACTAGACAGGCCTGTAAGACAGCAGCACACGGGAGGAACCTGCTTCTTAGCCCAAGCAAGTGTAAGAGAACAGGCAGCATCTGCCCAAAAGCGAAGCCGGGATGGCAGGAAGGGACCGGAAACCTGGACAAACGGACACGGGGAACCCGGGGTGGAAAGGGGGAGAGGGCAGACACACTGCGGATATTGCAATCGATGTCACAAAACAATCTGTGTATAAAATTTTTGAGTGAAAAACTAATTTGCACTGTAAAATAAAAAATTTATTAATAATTAAATAAAAAACAATAGTGTGTTGTTAACACATGGACAAATGGACCAGTAAGTCCAGAAACAAATGCCCCCCCTCAAAAAAAAATGCAATGCGCATAAAACAAGCTGTAAAAAAAAATTACAGAAAAAAAAAGTTTTAACCTCTTTGGGTCCAGTGTTTGCCAGGGTACACCCAGAGAACAGCAGCGTGCTGTGGACAGCTCAGGAAACGCTGGCCAGGGAGAAGAGCTGTGGGGTCAGGGAGAAAGGGCCTGGGCCATGACCCCAACCTGTGGGCAGGTCGCCTCCCTCTCTGTGCCTCCGTGCCCTCGTGAGGGTAAAAGCTCCTACCTCCATGTCACGAAAACGAAATGAGACAATATATGGCATTCACTTCCCAAGAGATGCTGGCTGTCACTGCTGAGCAGAGAAATGGCATTGTGAATCAGGGCCCTAAAATGGGAAGATTAAGCTGGCAGTAGAGTACTGAATGGGGAAAGAAATGATGGCCTATGACAGGTAAGGTTATGAAAAGATAACAGTATATGTTAAAGGAAGATTAAAAAATAGGGGCCCTTTAGCTATTTGGAAAGCTTGCAAATTGAAGGTAGTGGGGAAAGGGGAAAGAAGAGGTAGAAGAGAAAATATTTTTGGCCTGAGTGTAATGAAATTGAGGGGAGGGGAAGACAAGAAAAATAAGGGTTGTCTTTAGTTATTAAACAGTCAGGCTGGAAATATATTAGTTCATTTTTAATAAAATGGAATTGTAACACTATTTCTGGGAAAATGGATGGGTCGTGAAAACAAAAAATTGTGTCACAATTCCTTCAAGGTAAAGAGCTCCTATGCCAGGATTAAAAAAGGATGTCCTGATTTTCCTCAGAACTCTTCAGAGAAGTGCTGCCCCATCATCTCAGGCTGTTCCTTTTTCCAGTCCAAACAGGGGAAAGCAATCGACAAAGCGACTCAAACACTGACTTCCACCTCCAGCTGTTTCTACTTCAGTCTCTCATCTTTCCTGTCTGAACAGATGACAGGGAAGTGGCTGCTG
Source organism: Dugong dugon (assembly GCA_030035585.1). NCBI lineage: Eukaryota > Metazoa > Chordata > Mammalia > Sirenia > Dugongidae > Dugong > Dugong dugon. Next base: position 2,956,591 of record CM057473.1, on the reverse strand, counting down.
TGCAACAATAGCACAGGCTTCATTTGAGTACTTTTTCACAACAAAAAGTGAGTTGCTGTTGTTAGGTGCCGTCGAGCCGGTTCTGACTTACAGTGACCTTATGAAATGCCGCCTGGTCCTGCACCATCTTAAATTATGCTTGAGCCCATTGTTGCAGCCACTATGTCAATCTGTTTCGTTGACGGTCTTCCTCTTTTTTGCTGACCCTCAACCTTACCAAGCATAATGTCCAAGAACTGGTCCCTTCTGATAACATGTCTGTCATGGACTGAATTAAGTCCTCCAAAAAAATGTATCAATTTGACTGGGCCATGATTCCCAGTATTGCGTAGTTGTATTCCATTTTGTGATTATAATTTTAAGTTAGACGATTAGAGTGGGGTTGGAACACCCTTACTAACGTCACATCCCTGATCCAATGGAAACGGAGTTTCCCTGGGGTGTGGCCTGCACCACCTTTTATCTTACAAGACATAAAAGGGAAGCAAGCAGAGAATTGGGGACCTCATACCACCAAGAAAGTAGTACCGGGAGCAAAAAAAGCACATCCTCTGGACCCGGGGTCCCTGTGCGGAGAAGCTCTTAGTCCAGTGGAAGATTGATGAGGACCTTCCTCCAGAGCTGACAGACACAGAAAGCCTCTCCCTGGAGCCGACGCCCTGAATTTGGACTTTCAGCCTACTTTACTGTAAGGAAATAAACTTCTCTTTGTTAAAGCCATCCACTTGTGGTATTTCTGTTATAGCAGCACTGGATGACTAAGACAATGTCCAAAGTACACGAGATGAAGTCTCACCATCCTCGCTTCCGAGGAGCATTCTGGCTGTACTTCCAGACAGACTTGTCTGTTGTGATGGCAGTCTGTGGTATATTCCATATTCTCAGCCAGTACCATAATTCAAAGGCATCGATTCTCTGGTCTTTCATATTCACTGTCCAGCTTTCGAATGCATATGACGCAATTGAAAACACCGTGGCTAGGATCAGGCACATCTTAGCCCTTAAAGTGACATCTTTGCTTTTTAACACTTTAAAGAGGTCTTTTGCAGCAGATTTGCCCAATGCAATACAACCTTTGATTGCTTGACTGCTGCTTCCCTGGGTGTTGACTGTGAATCCACGTAAAATGAAATCCTTCACAACTTCCATATTCTCTCTGTTCACTGTGCCGCGTATTGGTCCAGTGGTGAGGATTTTGGTTTTATGTTGTGGTGTGATCTTTGTCTCTAATCCTCATCATAAGTGCTTCAAGCACTTCTAGTTCACCTTCAGCAAGCAATGTTTTGTCATCAAAGGCGAACAGAAAACAATTTGCCTCAAATGCTTCTCTCTCAGGGCTTAACAGGTTGTTCCTTGAGATTAAAATGGTTAAAGGTAGCCCCAAACTTTCACAATTTTTAGCAGAATCTTTGTGCTATGACACTAAGAACCCCGAGAATCAAAATGGGAGTGCTGACAGCAGAGAGTACAAGCAAGAACTGGGCTAAATCTGTAAGACTGACAGAGATTATTTGATAGGAATTAAATCTGAACAGGAGCAACAAAGAGAAAAAAATGCTCCTGAGTTGACACTGTAATTGAAAACCCTCCCATCATGGAAAAATTTCAAGACCATGAATTCAATGCATCTACATCACACACTCTTGGGGTTCTTACTCAACTGGCAAATGTTACGTGGTTTGATAGCATCAATCTATCTTCAAACTTGCTGCGTCGTTATACCGACGCATGTCAGCGTCTTATTAAGAGAAAGTTTGCATCTAGTCTCCGTGTTTTTTTCTTTGATCATGAGTAGCAACACAAAAGGAATATAATGAGGATCCTTAGAAACAGTATAATTAATAAAACAGAATCCTCTGGTAATATTGGTCTTTACACAAAAAAACACTCAAAGGCCACCGAATCTGGAACAGCGAGATGCATACTATGTATTTTTAAATGATTACCAGCGACCCTACCCTTTGTAACTCAACAAGTCTGGAACAGTGGGTACCTTTTTGCTTTTTTTAATGAGGAAACCAGCAGAGGGCAACGAGGTGATCTGCTCACAATTAAGATACAAATTAACGGCACAGTCAGAACAGGACAAAAGTCACCACTGCGGTTGGCCCTCTGGGATGCCCTTCATTAGCCTTCACACTAGCAATGCACAAGTCTATGCAAACTGCTTCTCCTTACTGCATAAAGAGAAACTGCTTCTTTGATCAGGTCTACCTGAATAACTGAAAAATGAAAAAGCAAACCATTTTTATGGTTCATTTTCTCCAACAAATTTAACATTATCAGTACGTGGGGTATTTAGTGGACACAAGTAATTAGTCTTACAATTTATTGGAAGCAAGACAGTTTACTGATATTTTGAAGGAAAAACAACAATGAAGAAAGAAGTAATTAAACAGGATGGCAGCCAGACAAAGGCACAGCATTCCACAACCTGCTTCATACTCTGTGTCTGGCAAACCACTGAGAGAGAGGAGTTATGGCAAACAAGGCTTGTGTTAACAACTACACCTTAATACCACTCATTCTGTCTTAGAACAAACACTCTATAAAATCCTTCTGGGGTAAAAAGTGCAACATAAAACTTGTATGACAAACGAAAGCAAAAGTAGCATCAAAGACCCAACTAACCCTCTGAAGTCTCTCACAGGAGGATGCAGAGTACAAATACAGTATTTGAAACTCAGTAAAAGAAGTATTTGACTGGAGCACGAACTTTCAAGTTGAAGATAATTATCTGGCAGGAATGCTTCATTTGAAGCTCGAGAGCTAGAGCGAAGAGAGAATAGCAGTCTGGTAGCTAAGTGGCTGAAACGCTTTATTTTTCACTAGGTCGTAATTATTCCCTTCAGAAGAAAGTACTTCACCTTTAAACTAGTTATTCTCCTTTTCATTACATGGTTCATGCTTTTAAACTGCAGTTGCCGCAAACTTGCTTGACAATTGAATTTTGTCATGTGGATAATGGTAGGCTGTCACGGCTGAACCCGAGTGGAGGGGCAACCTAAGCTGCTTTTGTAAGAAACATGCTCTCGAGTTTTCCTGAGTGTGTTTACAGTAACTTTATAAAATTCAGTGTATCTGATCAAGTATCATCCCTCCCCAAATAAAGTCGTATCAGAGATGTTTCTAAAAGAGGCTTTCAAACTAGTCCTTCAGGCATTTAAAAAATCTTCATATAAAAGTCCACTTCTTTAATACATAAGAACAAACACTTTTTTCCTTTAAAAAAAAAAAGCTCATTTTTAAGCCAAAATAAATTACAACTTGCTGAAATACCTTTTTTTCAATGGCTCAGTGCTTATTTCAGATACATGGAGCTGTATTTTTTGCACATCTTCAGAAATTAGACACACTGAAACAGAGCAGTTAAGTGTAAGATGACATGATGGCACAGCCCTGGCTCAGGGAAGAGATCAAGCCCTAAGTCTTCAGGAATAAAAAGCTGATACTCATTGTCCCATATACACAGTCCTATATTATGCACATATTAATAATCTAGTCAATGAAAAATAAAAGGACAGAATTTCATAAAACTATTTCAAAACTCAGAGCATAGAAATGTAAAGAAACACTTAATGCACAATCTATTCCATTTGGCCATGTGTAAATTATGCTGAGAGATAAAAACGTGTCTACAAACAGAACGTAACAAAAAGGCAACGTGGCTGAAGAAGCACTCTCAGGTCCACAGCTCCTCGGTTCTTCCGAACTTGTAGATCAGAGTGCTGGAGAGAGAGAAACACCACTCATGAGAAAACGCACATGGGACGAGCAGCACAGAACTCATTCCTAGATACGCAGGCTCCTCACTGATGCCTTTGTGTCAGTTCCTACAACTAAAGAGTGTGCTGTCGGTGGTCTGAATTCAGGCTATTTTGTAAAGCAGTTTGTTGACCTAGACGGCTAAGCTTAGTCACTGAGTATTCTTCCTCAAGGCCTGGGAAGTGGTCACCCAGCAAACCTGTAAGGAAAAGGGACATTTCTCACGACGGCAGGTGGCAGGGCCACTGTGCATCTCTAGATTCTGTCACAACGGAGCTACAACAACTGAAACTTCCAAAAACAGACGTGCTGCAATTACTGGTTCATTCAACAAATAATGACTGTATACTGAGTGCTGGCTACGCACCAGACATGTGGCTAAGAAACGGGAATGTGACTGTGAGTCTACACAGACAAATCTTGCTCCCTAACAGAGCTAAGAGGCTAATGAGGGAGACAATCGAATCAATGTAAAATTCCCACTGCAAAACGAACGCCATGAAGGAGAGGTACACGGTGCTCCGAGAGTGAAATACAAGGCTCTGACCTAGTTAGAGGGGTCAGCGAAGACACTCCCGAGGACAGTGACTGGACTGAGAACTAGAAGAGTGGGCACTGTCTCAGCAAAGGGCAGGGTGGGGGGGAAGGACGTTCTGGGACCACAGGGTGAGCTGTAGGTTATGTCGGATGTGCTGGATTTGAAATGTCAACCATCCAAGGGAAGAGTTAAGTAGGAATCTGGAGACACGGTTCAGACCTGAAGATAAAGACTTCTGTGGCTCACTAGCATACAGGCAAAAATTGAAGTTCTAAGCATAGACAAGCTCACCTAGAGAGAGAAAAATAACAGAAGGCAGCCTAGAACTAAGCCTTAAGAAACTTCAGAAGTTAGAGACCAGGGAGTGGAAGACAAGCCTGCAAAGGACACAGAGAAGCAGCCATACCCCAGTGCACTGCACCCCAGGGCACTGCACCTCACTGCACAGCACCCCAGCACACTGCACCCAGGGCACTGTACCCCAGTGCACTGCACCCCACTGCACCCCAGCGCTCAGACAGGGCCCAGCACACTGCACCCCAGCCCACGGCACCCCAGCACTCAGACAGGACCCAGCACACTGCACCCCAGGGCACTGCACCCAGCACACTGCACCCCAGCGCTCAGACAGGGCCCAGCACGAAGGAAGCTCACAAGCAGGCCTGGAACCAGCCAGCCTCTGATGTTCTTTTTTTTTTTTTTTTAATTAATAAATGGATCTGATATGTTTGTTTTTAAAAAAACACAGGCTGTGGAAACAGCAGTCAAGATTCAACTGCCAGCTCTGCACTTACTAGCTGGGGTCCTTAAGTAAGTTCTGGTTATTTCCTCATCTATAAAATGAGAAGAGCACCTGATTTGTAAATTTAGGATAATTAAACGGGAAATAAAAAGGTAACATATAAAAAGCAGGCAGCTGAGGTCCTGGCACATAGGCAGGTTCCTCTTTAATTGGCCTACAGATGCTCTTACTGATGAAGATCAAAGACTATACTCTAGTATGGATTACACCTCAACATAAAGAAAACAAAAATCCTCACAACTGGACCAATAAGCAAAATCATGATAAACGGAGAAAATACTGAAGTTGTCAAGGATTTCATTTTACTTGGATCCACAAACAACGGCCATGGAAGCAGCAGTCAAGAAATCAAAAAAACACACTGCACTGGGCAAATCTGCCACAAAAAACCTCTTTAAAGTGTTAAAAAGCAAAATGTCACCTTGAGGACTAATGTGCGTGTGACCCAAGCCATGGTGTTTTCAACTGCCTCATATGCATGCGAAAGCTGGACAATGAATAAGGCAGACTGAAGAAGAATTGACGCCTTTGAATTGTGGTGCTGGCGAAGAATATTGAATACACCATGGACTGCCAGAAGAATGAACAAATCTGTCTTGGAAGAACTACAGCCAGAATGCTCTTCAGAAGCAAGGATGGCGAGACTACGTCTCACATACTTTGGACATGTTATCAGGAGGGACCAGTCCCTGGAGAAGGACGTCATGCTCGGTAAAGTAGAGGATCAGTGAAAAAGAGGAAGACCCTCAACAAGATGGACTGACACAGTGGCCGCAACAATGGGCTCAAACATAACAACAACTGTGAGGATGGCGAGGACCGGGCAGAGTTTCGTTCTGTTGTACATGGAGTCGCTACGAGTCAGAGCCAATTGGATGGCTCCTAACAACAACACAGATACCCTTCTGCAGTAGTGGGATTTTCACCTTGTAAAACGTCTATGCATTCTAACCTATCCCAGGAATTTTCTAAGGTTCTGTGTATATGCTGCTCCTACAGTAAAGATGACACATCTGTAAATGTCACAGGTGTGACTGAGAAATTAGTCAGCTTACCTAAAAAATATAAGTGCATTTTGGAAAAACACAGCTAGTCCTGGATAAACATCCGTATCTGCACACACAAAAAAAGTAAAAACAGATTAGATTATAAAAGGCAAATGATAGTAAAGTATCTGGATCATTCAGAACGACATGCTCTGTATATTACAAAACACTGGTATTATTCATTAATTGTTAACAAATGTATAATGAACTCAAAGTAAGAAAATCCCAATCTCATTCTTCCAAAGCAATAAAGATGTAGATATCCCAGGAAAAATAAAGGTGGTTGTCCACTGATTTATATTCACTAAAATGTACTTTTCAAATGAATTTTTGCATGCTCAAAAAACTGTCCCATTAATTTTTAAATTCTGCACTGGTTTCATGGATAGATACCAAGTAAATTCAGCTATTAATATGGAGTTCAAATTAGTGAGAGAGAAAAAAATTAGGTTGCTTTCCCTCTGGATAAAGGCAATGAACGTATCAGGCTTTCTGTTTATTTAAAGTAACAGCTACGGTTCCTGCTGCATCAGAACCACAGGGGAACAAGCAGGGCAGGCACGCTGCCTGTCCCTTTGCTTCCAACAGCCAGTACGCAAACACAGACATTAGAAAGACAGATTCAATTCTTGATTACTGCACACTCTGTTAGCTTATCTCCTTTCATTAATTCAGGAGTTTGATTTTTTGAGAAGCTGACAGATACAAGAAGGATCGTTAAAATTCATCACATGCTTGTCACTGAATCCATCCCGGCAGGAGTGGCCAGGATCTTCACAGGAAAAGAAAAACTGGTAACTAAATTTTTGTGGATAATTAGCTTTTATAAAGCCACAGTGTTGATTAAAAAAAAAACACTGGGTTGGGTGAAGAAAGTGGTTTAACTTTTAGCTTTTGGTATCATAGCAAACAACAGAGCGGTGTGGCTAAGCACTCCAGCTCTGAGCCAGACACCTGGGTCTGAATCTTAACTCTACCGCTGACTAAATGTACAATCTTGGGAAAATCACTGAACCTCATTATACTTTATTTTGCTCATCTATAAAATGGGCATTATAACAGCACCCACCCACAGGGTAGGAAAATTAACTACGTGTCTATGTACAGTGCTTAGAACAGTACCTGGCCCCTACGTACTGTGTGATGTTAGCTGCTGTTATGATCATTAACAGTTCAGAAAAATCAGGACAGGAAAGATTCGAAGCATGTGTTAGAATGCCCTCTGAAGGAAAGGCATATTCACTTTACAGGAAAAAAAATACGTAACGAACAATGCCGTAGAAATAGGAAGATGAGATCTATAAAGGAGAAACTGCTCAATACGTACTAGTTGTTTAACAGATTAAGATCCAGTCAATGAGTTCACAACCTCTGCAAACTTAATGCCTCCCTACACGCCTTTCAGGAATGATAATTTACTATTTTCATTACAGAAACTGAAAAGGTTCACAGGCCGCTTCAACTACACAGACCCTCCAAGAAAGTCAGTTAACAGTGGCCCACCCTTCCTACAGCCAGTGATAAAATGAGCTCCAAATGTACTTTCCTGTATGATTTCATTTATACAAAATGGGCAAATCTATACAGACAGATAGTAATTAGTGGTTGCCTAGAGCTGAGGGGCTGGAGGGTAGCGGAGAATGACTGCTAATGGGTACAGACAAGGTTTCTTTCTAGGGTGATAAAAATGTTTTAAGACTGGATTGTGGTGATGGTTGCACAACTCTGTAAATATCCTAAAAACACGAGAATTGTACATTTATATGGGTGAATTACAAGATATGCGTATTATATCTCAATAAAGCTGTTTTAAAAAGCGCACTTTCCTCCAGAAGAGCGCATTAATAAAATGATTGACAAATAATAAAAATCACACATTTTAGATACATCTGGCTATACATTAGCCAACCACTGTCCTCTTGAACTCTGACTTATTTTGTGCCAAGGGAAAGAGAAAGGAAAGTCAAAGGCATTGCAAAGACCTTACACTGACCAACCTATGCGACCTGAGGGAATCCCGTCAGAAGGATTCAAAGGTCAGCTGCGGGTCAAGACAAGGAGCTGCGACAGGTAAGCAAAGGTAGCTGGCAAAGAGATTCCAGAGGGCAGGGCTCAGAGGATGAATGAGCTACGGTATCTGAGACGGACTCTGTCTCTGGCATGAGAGAAGAGAGCTGGGGAAACAGGGTCTCCTGATGCTTTCAAAGACCCCTGCTGAGATGAGGTTCTGCTTTTCAACACCACTCTGGATGGAAGACCTTGGCGCCTGGCTCAGCCAGGAAACTCAGGATGCTGTCACGAGGGCTCATCCCGCTGCATCAGCTTTCTGTATCAAGGGTACGTACGTGCCTTCAATCCTGCCCTTAAAAAACTCCCCTTGTACCTGTGTCTGAAAAATCACAGGCTCGGGTTGGAGAAAGGAGGTATGAGTGGAAAGAAAGCTATCCAGGTCCACAAGCCCTTATCTGAAATCCTCAGAGCAAGGATTTTAGAATTCAGAATCTTTCAAATTTAAGAATGGTAACATAGAGCATATACAAGATTACATAGCACCCTCAGCTGGCTCTGGGCCAGCATCTCCTAATTAAATACATCAATATTCCTACAATAAAACATTTGAATAGTTACACTAAATGGAATAAAGACCATCTAGTTAGCCCCCTGTAGTTCTGGTGCCAAACTGGTTATGAAAAAACTTGGTTTTCAGAGCTTTGTGGATTCTAGAATGTGAATTAGGGTCTGTGGACCTATACTGGTTTCTCACTTTTACTGCAACCCCCAGTCTAGGCCTCTAGTCTAAGGGCCTGGCTGTCCAAGGTATTAGACATCCTAGAGATGGCGGGCAGTGATCCGATTTCATCAGTGGCTTCACTTCCTAACCAGGGCTACCCTACTGCACCCCGTGATCCCAGCTGTTTTAACTAAAAGATACACAATAAGCAAGTTGTTTTACTATATAACTTGTGTATCTTCAACAGAATAATTTCTTCAAGTTAACTAAATAATTAAACTGAATTTTACTTCAGGTGGACTTAACAGACTAAGCCAAACATAAAAGATGTATCAGAGTCTCTCCCATAAAATAAAGGAGTAATCGATACTTACTCTGGGTAACATATGCACCGAAAAGAGTCCAGATGGAGGCAATAAGTGACCCAAACATCAACATGAAACCAATGAACAGCCAAACTCGAGCACCTGGGGGGAAAACGGGCTTCATGATTTTGCTCGTTTTTGCAGTTCTGTAACGTCTTAGGCATATTTAACACTAAAAACACTGTGAACCTAGTATACATTATGCATATCAGACAGTCACATGTTTATATACACCTGCTAGAACAGTTGACTGGATGATGACTTTAAAAACTGGAAGTTGTTAGGCCATAGCTGGAAAGGGAAAAAGGGGAAACGTCCCCTTTGCGCCGGCCCTCTGCTGGAGAAACTAAGGCCTGAGCAAAGGGAGCCAGGCAAGCTTTGCTAGTAATTATCTCACTATACTGATTAATTAAGCCCTATTTTCTCAGCACAGATTTAAAAATATATATTTGCATGAATGAAATTTAAACAAACAAGAAACATTTTTTTCATGTACTTGTGTTTTAAATTACCCACCCAACCAAAAGAAATAAAATTACTGTCTCCAACTAGTTAAGGCTTCTCTGTTCAAAATCTAGAGCCCTAATACCTATTATACCTGTACCCACTGCCGTCAAGTTGATTCCAACTCACAGCGACCCTACAGGGCAGAGGAGAACTGACCCACAGGGTTTCCAAGGCTGTAAACCTTTACAAAAGCAGACTGCCACCACTTTCTCCTGCAGGGCGACTGATAGGTTTGAATCGCCAACCTTTCGGTTAGCAGCCGTGCACTTAACCACTGCGCTAGGTCAAACGATATCTAACCAGCAGGGACCTTCCAAGACAAACCTTACACTATTGGGACAGGCACCTTTGGTCATATCCATGGGACTTTGAAAAAATCTTTGGTCAAGACTAACCCAATCACTAATCACAAAAGAGTCTACTTCTTATAACTCAGTATCTTTCCATGAAACTGAGAAACAGGTTATTTAAACAGGTTATTTTTAGTGGACAACTTCCCAGTCCTTGAGTTTTTATTCTCTTTCTGTATTAAACCCTACTTTTACTCATTACTAAGATGAATTTGCAGAAGTGAAAAATTACCCTATTGTACATATTATCAAAGAAATTGCTCAGTTAGAAGCAGCAAATGTATATCATCATCATACAGGAATGAGAGACTTCAAATTACTAAGTACAAATATGTCCCTTTTTAACCTATGCTAAGCTTCCGCAATCACCTGTTACACAATACGGTGCAAATTATAGCCCCTTCTTCAGGAGCTACATTCAGGCTCTTTTATGGTTGAGGCAGCCAAGCCGCAGCACATGCCCTTGAAAAGTTCAAGGTCACAGCACCTCTTCCACACTCGTTTGTATGGAATTCTAGACTCGCAATAAAGTAATCATCTAAACACTTTAGCTGATTCAACACATTTTTAGGAAAGTGGGTGAACAGTTGTGCTAGACCCCACTCACAGGTATACCACCAGCACACTCCCCTGTAGGAGGCGACAGAGCTCCACTGAAGTGAAAATAAAATACAAACCAATTTCCCTAACAAAGTTCCGTGTGCCTCACTTGCAAATGTTCTATTATTAAGTCAACAGAGATTAACGTATTTTAAATACCAGATATGCACAAAGCAGTGATCAAAGCTCGGCATGGTTAGAATAATGGATACTGGAGAGTAGATTGTCTTAATATAGTACTAAACAGATCGCTGGAAACATGGAGTAATGTTTGGTCCCTTGGAGAAAGACACCCTCTAAACTATAACTCGATTAGAGCTTTTATCTAAAGCAAGTCAAAGGAGCTATCAAAATTCCTTCGATTTTCCACCATGTCCTTAACATATCGTCACACATATAAAATTTTCTAATAGAATTTAGTAAGAAAAAAATTTTCTTTTGACCTCAGACACCCTCCTAATAAGAAATGAAGCCACTCCCAAAGTCTACCTTTCAGCCGAAGATTAGACAGGCCTATAAAACAAACAATAACACACGTGAGGAATGTGCTTCTTAGTTCCATCAAGTATATGAGACCTAATGGGCAACACCAGCCCAAAAGCAAAGACGAGAAAGCAGGAAGGGACAGGAAAGTTGGACAAATGGACACAGGGAACCCAGGGTGGAGAGGGAAATGGGGAGAGTGCTGACACATTGCAAGGATTGCAACTAATGTCATAAAACAATCTGTGGATAAAATTTTTGAATGAAAAAGTAATTTGCATTGTAAACTTTCACCTAAAACACAATAAAATTTTCTTCTCTTGACAAATGAGTATGCTTTTAGTTAGCAAAAAAAAAAAAAACTAACATTTTCCCTTTTTTGCTCTGGCTACAAGGAAACTCAAAGTCAGTAAACAATTAAGAGCATCTACCTTATTCCAGATTCTAAATATAATTACTTTTTTCTACCTAGTTTCTGATTCTGCTGATGACTTAGTGAGGGTAGGAGATAACAGTAAAAGATGTGGGGGCTTTGGAGCCAGACGGACATAAAGCAAATCCCAGTCTCACCTTTAACCAAAGACTGAGTAACTTACAAAAAAACTTTCTATAAAAAAAACATGTAATACAATCCATAGCAATGTCTGTGGAATATTCAAGGAAAAACAATCAGATAAATGTTCATGTGCTCCATGCAGCACATGCTCGCTCGCTAATACACGTTACTCTCTCACTCTTTACATCCCTCGTTCCCAGCAGGACCTGCTGGGCAGCGCGTGCTATGCCAGAAACTGAGGGCGCTCTCCTACGCAAGCACATGAGCATGCACACAAGCAAATACTGTGCACTGACTTAGGTTCATTGGTCATTTGTCACTCTCCCCTACCCTTCCTGATTCTTCGTGGATCCCGAAACAAGCGAGGTTACAAAGCTTAAATCAGCACTGAGAGAGCCATCAGGTAGAAAAGGAAGCTAAACTCTTCACAGCTTCTTTATTTAGCTTAAAATGTTATGATACTGACAGAATGGTTTCATTTGTATGAAATTCTAGAAAAGGCAAAGCTATAATGACAGATCAGAGGCAGCCAGCAGGTGGAGCAGAAGCGGGTGAACTACAAAGGGGAACCAGGGAAATCTGGGGGGCGATGAAGTGTTGTGTGTCGTGACCGTGGCAGGGTCACACAACTGTATACACTTGTTAAAGCTCATTAAATTGTACACTTTAAATGGGTGAATTTTATTGCCCATAAATTATACTTAATCAGCCAAAGAGACCTAATGATTCTACTAGAAGCAAGTATAACATAGTGGTGAAAAGCATGGGCTCTGGAGCCAGACTGTCTGCATTCAAATCCTGTCTCCAACCCTTACTGGCTCTGTGATTTCAGTCTAGTTACTTCAGCCCTCTGTGTCTTAGTTCTTCTAAAAATAGAGACAAAGGACTGCTGTGGTGATTAAGGGAGCTAATTCGTGTAAAGCACTCACGACAGCTGGGCATATGCTATGCATTCTTCAACTAGTTACTATTTCTCATTGGTCCTTCAAAAGTCTTCCACCACCTCCTTCCAGTCATAACCACGAATCACCCTCCCTACTCCTTAAAGGCTGGAAATATGACTTCTAGCCCTATGTCTTTTACTTAGGGCACTGCAATTCCACTGAAAACAAACCCTTGGATTCCAACAGAATTTGTTATAATCTTAATAAAAGAAAAATACTAATTGATGGCAATCCAAAAGAAAAAATAATTTATATGCAAACAGCATGTTTCCTCTAGATAATTTTGTGGTAGTCTGTGAGTGGTTACTCAAGTGATTAGAATTGACTGTGAAAACCCTGTAGTCCTAGGCTTGACCTCCTACTGTGTCCATTACTTGGTTGTTAGTAATCATCGTTAGCCATATCCTGAGTAATACTGCTAGTCAATATTCAGGATAAGAATAAACCCATGGTTAGGCACTGGAGGAATAATCTTGAGTACAAGATCCACTGACTTTGAATAGTTACGTTGTATCTATATAATACAGGGGGCAGTGGCAGTTCACTAGCAGAATCCTCGCCTTCTATGCAGGAGATTGGTTCGATTCCCAGCCAATGCACCTCATGTGCAGCCACCACCCGTCTGTCAGCGGAGGCCTGCATGTTGCTATGATGCTGAACGGGTTTCAGCAGACCTTCAGACTAGGACAGACTAGGAAAAAATGCCTGGCAATCTACTTCTTAAAAATCAGCCAGTGAAAACCCTCCGGATCCCAACAGTCTGATCCTGTTGTGCACGCGATCATCGTGAGTTGGGGGCCAACTCGACGGCAGCTAACAACATCATCTATATAATACAGACAGTAGAACATCACAAAAATAGTAACTTCTGGCAGTAACTTTAATTCTTTTGTAATAAAGGATTTAAATAACACGAAAACGCCTTTTCTAAATTCAAATATTCTATATAATCATTACTGGACCTGAATAAAGACTCACCACAGAGGCTTTTTCCCCCTGCTAATAAACCCCTATTTTGCCAGCATCTGTGAACAGCTCAAAGGCCTTTACCTGTTCTTCCTAAACAGCCGCTTTCGTAGCTGTCACCTCTCACCTGCGCATTTGACACAGCATTTATCCTAGAACAGAACAAAATCATCCAATGAGCTTCCATGCTGCTTTTACGTATCACTTAGAAAGGAAAACAGATGATTTCCTAATAAAAGTTATTGTCTGGATAAATGAACATAATCTTTTACCAAATATCCTAGTGGACAGAAATGTCACGTTAGCCTCATTTTCCTGATGTACACCCAGAAAACACACACTTAAATTTTAAGAGATTAATTACCTGAGCTGGGTAAGTGAGAGGCCAATTTTCTGATCTCTTCGCCTATTTGACATTTACACACGAATAAGTCAGTGTTAGTTATACCATTTTAAGGTTTTCATTGTAATCAAGAGTTAAACAGTTTCCCTTTGTATTAAAGGTCAAATGATTTTCTCTGATAAAATGATATTCGTGAAGACTGTGCTTCTTAGCTCAAGTAAATACATGAGACTCAATGGGCAGCTCCTGTCTGGAGGTGAGAAGGCAGAGAGGGTCAGGAGGTGGTTGAATGGACGGTTAATCAGGGGTGGAAACGAGGAGTGTGCTGTCATAGTATAGGGAGAGCAATTAGGGTCACATAACAATGTATGTATAAATTTTTGTATGAGAGGCTACCTTGAATTGTAAACTTTCACTTAAAGTACAACAATAAATATATATATACACAGGAAAGAAAGACCAAAAGAAATTATTTTCTCTGATCTATTTCTCAAACTCAGAGAAAACTTCTATGTACAATCGGCCCGCTTCACTCAGCTTCTCTTTCCGTATCTGCTAGCGCAGGGGTCATGGATTAAGTAGCAGGAATCGCCTTTTCTTAGGAGCCTGAAGGGATATATGCAGTTCTATTCTCTGTATTATAAACTTTTCGTAAACTCCGGATAATGTGAGAAAATTACGTAATCTTAATGCTTAATATATCTTTTGAAATTGTTAGAAGGCATCCATGAAAGGCTTCCAAACTCTTTTATAAAATGAGATAACTGATAAACTTGAAAATGACTTAATAAGACAGAAAAGCCACCGACCAATCTCATTTGTGAATACTGAGGCCAATCCCCCCTTCCTGCCAAATATCAGCAAACACAGCCAAGCAGCACGTTAAAAAAAAAAAATACTCCCACCGCAGAAGTTGGGTGTGTTACAATACCACGAGGATGATTCGTCATTATAAAATCTAGAAAAGTAACATATTTCATTAAATCTAAGATGCCATCAATTTTAAGATATACCATTATCTTTTACACTGACAAGAAAGAAAAACTGTCGTCAATTGTAACGGTAAGATACCACTGAGTGTAAGATGCATCCTGATACTCAGAGACATTAAAATCTTAAAAAGTCTATCTTGGAACGGATAACATATGGTAACTCACTATATTAACACATATAAAAAGAAAAATCATATGACAATCTTTATAGATGCTAAAAAGATATCTGACTAAATTCAACACTCATTCTTAATAAAAATTCTTAATAAAATGAGGCTATATTGGCATATTTATCATCTTAAAGAATCCATCAATTTAATTAAAAAGTTATCCAAGATAGCACTGAACAGTAAGGAAAATTTTTTTTAGAAAAATAACCTTGAACTGAGAATTCCCTTCATACTTACATGAAGAAGGCCAATGTGGAGAACACGCCGCACGTGTGGAAGGCATGGTTCAGCTGCTCTGGCTTGGGATACACCACGGCCGCATCAATCATTATCCACCAGCCTGTAAAAAACTGCACAAACAGCCCAAGTCACTTAGAACACTAAAACGCACATCTTATTCAACAGTCCTTTTTTTCTACTACATAAATGAAAACAAAATATTTCTATTTTGAGTTCTGGACACTGAAATATAAAAATGAGAATCTCTTACTTTACTTACTTTATAACAGATGAGGTGAACACCATTAATTAAATGTGTGAGATTCTGAAGTCCTGCTCTCAATTCAAGATGAAAAATGTATTATCTGGGTATGGATTATCTGCGTCTTTCACCCATCATAACCAGACACAGCAGAGGCTGCTCTCTTAACTAGTCTCCACTTAACCCCCAGACTGCCTGAGGACATTCTGATGGCTAGTAAGTTTCTCTTTAATACGCCAAGGACTTTTGCCCCCATAAGTGAGCTGTACGCTTACCAAGAATCAGCCATGCATATCCAAAACTACCGAATCCTGGTACAAAACCAAAAAAAAAGTGCTATAGTTTTTATCAACTATTTATAGTTTAATTTCATTGACTATTATATAACTGGAGCCCTGGTGGTGTCGTGGTAAGAGCTACGGCTGCTAACCAAAAAGATTAGCAGTTCAAATCCACCAGCCGCTCCTTGGAAACCCTGTGGGGCAGTTCTACTCTGTCCTATAGGGTTGCTATGAGTCGGAATTGACTCGACAGCAATGGGTTATCATATAACCGACTCAACATGAGTTTGTAAAATTAATGTTTCTATGTAAACTAAGCTGAACAGACCAAGTAGACAAGTTGCTTAAGACTTTTGTAGTCAAATTAAGTGCAGGCGAGGTAACCATAAAGAGCAAGAAAAGCATGTAAACATCTACAAGAATTGTGTATGCAGACTACTGCACAGGAATCCAGTTCCTGCTCTGCTTCCTCGGTTGCCTTCTCCCCCGTTGGACTTCAGGCGTAAGACCGCACACCGAAAAAGACGAACTAAAGACCTTGCAGGGGCGATGGCTGCACAACATTGTGAACATCACTGCAATGTACATTCAAAACGGTTAAGATGGCAAATTGATGTTTTCTGTATTTCACCATAAATTTTTTAAAAAAGCAATAGAAAGACACTGCAATTTGCTTCCATTAATGGAGTGAGGACAGGAAATGGCTCACAGAATATTGAAGCTAGACTGGTCATGATTGGATATTTTCTGAAGCTGGGTGGTAGGAGTAAGAGGGGAAGGGAGAATGTTTACACCATTCTCTCTACTCTTGTTTATATGTTTGACATTTTCAATAATAAAAAAAAGTTAAAAAAAAAGGAAAAACAATGAGAAGAAAAGGAAGCAATAGTTTTCCTCCACCAATTTCTCCCCTCCCTTCCCTCAATCCTGCAGGTGGGGAAGGGAGCTGGGACCTCTTCCCCAGAGCAGCTGCAGGGCTCCTGGGCCCTGGTGTTGTCTGAGACCTTTGCTGCCGTCTACCCATCCTGAGAGCCAATGAGTGGTTACATCAAAGTCTGAGGCTCTGAGGATCCTGAAGTACTTATACATAGAATATCATTAAGTTAAAAGACGCTATTGCCTATAAAGGTTGTATTATCACTGGAAGTGAAGATATAAAGTTTGACAAATTCACAAAGTCAAATGAACCGAGGGCTATCACATACTGTTTAGTAACAGTATCCAGAACTCTGGTAATTATTTACACAAAACAACAGTTCTGCAAAAGTGGAGGGATCAACATTAGTTTCCAAGGCAAAAGATGAGGCGAACAACTCACCCACCAGGCCTTCTCACTCACCAATATGCCTGCTACCACAGAGGCCACTGCATTTCTTCTCTCACTCCAGTCAATACACTCACATTCTGGCCAGCGGAAGTTATCCAGGAAGCCTGCCATTTTCACCCCTTAAGCGTGGACTTTTCATTAAATGCTGTCTCCTACAAACAAAAAGACAAAAAATAATCTAAGGGAAGGTGTGAGGTTTACATCAACTTTACCCAAGGAATTCGGTCTTTGCCCTCGATTCCTGAGACACAGCCTCTAAAAAAAACCTTGGAATTTGAGTGTCTCCAATAAGAACTCCAGACCACACCTAACAGGTCAGGTGAGGTGATGAGGCGACTCCAGGGTGGGGGCTGCCAAAGCAAGACCCAT
The DNA here is from genome assembly GCA_030035585.1 of Dugong dugon. Lineage (NCBI taxonomy): Eukaryota > Metazoa > Chordata > Mammalia > Sirenia > Dugongidae > Dugong > Dugong dugon. The sequence continues at coordinate 2,938,975 of CM057473.1, read as the reverse complement.
CACGTAATACTCATGATCACCTCGTGATATCAAGTAACCTCAAGGAAGGGGGGCTGGAATTTGCATTACATAGTAAGACACCCAATAAACCTCTGGACACTGACGCTCCATGAGCCTCCCGGTTGGTGAAAGAGAGGAGAAAAACCGAAACCAAACCAGCTGCCATCAAGTCAATTCCAACTCACAACAACCCCATGTGTTTGCAGAGCAGAACCATGCTCCGTTTGGTTTTCAAGGCTGTGACCTCTCGGAGGCAGATCTTCAAGCCTTCCTTCCGAGGAGCCTATGGGTGGGTTCAAACACCAACCTTTCAGTTAGGAGACAAGCATTTAACCATCTGCCCACCAGGGACTCCTCACGAGAGGACAGCACGTCCCTTCTGGGACACAGAAGCTCCGTGCTGGGAATCCTCCCGGGACTCGCCCTGTGTGTCTTCCTCTGCACACTTTTCCAACATTAAAGCCCTGACTGTAAGCTCTACAAAGCACTTTCCGTGAGTTCTGCGAGTCATTCCAGCAAAGCCCAAAGGAGTAGTGGGAGCGGGCAGGTCAGAAGTGACGGGGTCCAGGGGGACTCCCGAGCTTGCAGCTGGCATCCTGAAGGGAAAGAGGGAATCCCTGAATTTGCAGCCAGCAGGTCAGAAGTGAGGATGTCATGTGGGCTCCCAAACCTGCAGCTGGTGTGTGCCTACCTGGCAGTCTGGAGGACGCTGTCCTTTAACTTGTAGCTCTGACCAAGCTCCAGGCGGCTAGGGTCAGACAAAACAGTACACGAGCTGCTGCTGTCAGAACTGAACTGATCAGAAAAGTGGCAATTTGATATTGGATTTTATTATTTATCCACATGAAATGTTTTTAAGAAGTGAAGATATCTTACTCCTTTCTCTAAAAACGTGGCCAATGTTCATCGCAGCATTATCCATAGTAGTTACGGAGTGGAAGCAACTCAGCAGACATCAAACGATAAATGGGTAAACAACATGAGGTGTAGTCACACAACGGAATACGCGTTCAGCAATAAACGGGAGTGAAGGACCGATACAAGCTACAAAGTGGATGAACCTCAAAAATATCACGCTAAGTGAAAGATAAACAACCACGTACTGTGTGATCTATTTATATGAAGTGTCCAGAACAGGAAATCTACAGAGACAAAGTAGATTAGTGGTCGTCTAGGGACAGCTGGGGCGGGGAATAGGGAGTGACTGCTAACGGGCATGAGGTCTCTTTCTGACGTGATGAAAAGGTTCTAAAATTAGACTGTGGTGATGGTTGCACAGATTAAAACAGATGAATGTTATGGTATATAAATTATCTCTCAATTATATCTAAAATTAAAAAGACTACCACCACCAAGTGTTGGTGAGGATATAAAAAGCAACTGGAACACTCACTGGTTCTGGCGGGGTCTTTCACCAACTTAAGCACAAACCTCCTATGACCCAGGAATTTCACTCCTAGGTATTTACCTAAGGAAAAACACATGCCCACACACACACACACACACACACACACACACACACACACACACACACACACACACACACACACACACACACACACACACACACACACACACACACACACACACACACACACACACACACACACACACACACACACACACACACACACACACACACACACGCCTGTACAAAAAAAGTTTACAGCAGTTTTATTCATAATGGCCAGAAACTAAAATCACCTAATATCCACCCACAGAAGAATGGATAAACAAATCACGGCCCATTCCTACAATGGAACACTATTCAACAGCAACAAACAGTGAACCGATACCTTTAATGACACAGAAAAATCTCAAAAACATGATTTGAGTGAAAGAAGGTATTTATAGAAGAGTATATATGATTCCGTTTAAATGAAACTATACAAAAGGGAAAACTAATCAATGGTCATAGAAATCAGAACAGTGGTTACCTGAATGAGGGGACAAGAGAGCTTTTGGGGGTAAGGGACACGTTCTACATCTTGACTGGGATAGCGGTTACACAGGTACACACATTTATCAAAATTCACTGAATTGTATACTTAAGATCTGTATATTTCACGGTATGTAAATTTTACCCACAAAATTTTTTTAAATTTTATCATTCAGATATGCTTTAGCTGCAGTAAAGTCTAACTCTATGTAATATGAGTACATTTCATCAAGATAGTCTGCAGATACGTTAGTGAATTTCTATCAAACATTAAATATTAACTAGATAAAAGCAAGTATAGGGAAGGTCATCATGAATTTCAGATAAGGCAATGTCTAAAGGTTAAAACAAAATTGTTATTTCCTATTATCAAATTCATGTTCCATATATTAACCTTGAAGACTAAGGTGCGCCTGACCCAAGCCATGGTGTTTTTTAATCGCCTCATATGCATGCGATAGCTGGACAACAAATAAGGAAGACCAAAGAACTGACACCTCTGAATTACGGTGTTGGCAAAGAATACTGAATATACCAGGGACTGCCAGAAGAACAAATAAGTCTGTCTCGGAAGAAGTACAGCCAGAATACACCTTGGAAACAAGGATGGCAAGATTTCATCCCACATACTTTGGACATGCTCTCAGGAGGGACCAGTCCCTGGAGAAGGACATTGTGCTTGGTAGAGGGTCAGTAAAAAAGAGGAAGGCCCTCAAAGAGATCGACTGACACAGTAGCTGTAACAATGAGCTCATGCACAGCAGTGACTGTGAGGATGGCGCAGGACGGGGCAGTGTTTCGTTCTGTTGTACGCAGGGTCACTATGAGTCAGAAGCAACTTGACAGCACCTAACAACAACATTAACAACATTAATCTATTATAACAGGTCTATAAGCAGAAAATACACAGCTATTTCCACACACTGATTTATGAAGTCAGTCATGCTCTCCTCCCTCCTGGGGCTTAAGCTGGGAGTCAGGGATGGCATGGAGTAGAGGACCAGGAACCAAGTCTATACAAATAATTACCAAGAAAGAAATGCACAGGATCCTAACAGAGAATAAAGGACTGGGTGGCCAGGGAAAGTCTCTCTGAAAAGGTTACATTTGCAGAAATGCAAAAACATTCTGAAACATAAATGCTGAGTAAAGTTACCCAGATTAAGGAGCGCAGGGAGAGGGAAAGCACCTACAGAGCCTCTGAGCCCCTCTGGGACCAGGCAGGGAGGCTGAGCTGGCAGAGCGGGTACCTGGCAGAGCGGGTACCAAAGGGAGTCGGGTCCATTAAGTCAGCAGAGCAGGTGGCTTGGAATGAGGTTAGACAGACCGTTAGGGGCAAGATCACATGAAGGATGAATGTGGGCCCTTTTAAGGATTTGAGGGTTCACTGAGTTGTAATGGGAAAACTACTGAAGAATTTTCAGGAGAAAAGGGACCAAGGTACCCAGAGCCCAGTGGCCATGGTAAACATTTAGGAGACGGGCAAATCATGAGGAGAAAGGCTCTGATACTAAGAACACTCTCAAGTGGGAAGATGAACTTCAGTAAGGATTTTATCACTGCTATTTTCCAAAGGATAAGCGCGCTTCATCAGACACAGTCTTCATTCCAACGGTTAACTGACAATATGGACACTGGCTCCAGGACTTAGGGTGGAAACACAGTTACACAGCATTTAACATAGGATCACAGGCCTTTGGAGACTTAATGGAGGCAAAGAATACTTAGGTCAAATCTAAATGCCCAATAATAGAGATAATGTTTAAGTAAAATAATTTACCTAATGTAGATATTTAAAAATCTATTTCTGAGAAACATTTGATGGCATGAGTAAACGGTAAGACTAATATTAAGTGAAAAAAGCAGGTTAAAGGATTAACAGTAGATGTATATAAACATACACATACGTAAAAATACCAAAAGGGCAAACACCAACACTTTACTAATAATCATCTCTGTGGGCGGTAGGATCATGTGTTTGTTTTGCTTTTTGTTTATATATTTTCAAAGTTTGCTGTGCTGAGCATGAATTACATTTTTTAAATACAAAGTATTTTTAATATTATTGCAGTTGACACAATGAACTTGTTGATTCTCCTTGCCTGTTGAGAAACCTCTTGCATACTGTAATATGTCTGTGACTACTTTTAATAAACTTAAGACTCTGAGGTCAAGGAAATTATTCGTATGCTCTCCTAGGTACCAATTTAAAAAAAAAAAGGATTTCATTTAACTGGACTAATAAATGGATCACCAGTCTGACCCATAAGTCTTAAAACAAGTCTTATAAGATGTTGTTCTTGTTTAGTGCCGTCGAGTCAGCTCCAACTCACAGCCACCCTATGGAGCACAGAACGGAACACTGCCCAGTCCTGTACTATCCTCACAATTATCGTTATGTTAGAGCCCATTGTTCTGGCCGCTGTGTCAATCCATCTCGTTTAGGGTCTTCCTCTTTTTTGCTGACCCTCTACTTTAACAAGCACGATGTTCTTCACGAGGGAGTGGTCCCTCCTGGTAACATTTCCAAAGTATGTGAGACAAAGTTGCGCCATCCTTGCTTCTAAGGCGCATTCTGGCTGTACTTCAAGACAGCTTTCTTCATTCATCCGGCAGTCCATGGTATATTCAATATTCTTCTCATATAACATATTAGATAGCAATTATTCCTATTGAGAGGCAACTCTTTATAAAATGAAATATGAGTCCTTTTCAGAGAGCATTTTAAGTGATTCAACTGTCAAAATTTCAATTCCAAAAACTCAGCTTAGGGAACCAAAGGATACTTCTGTAAACAGGAGAGGAAAACAATGACACATTTTTGACATATAAACGTGGTCTGAGCAATCTCTATAGGCACCACTCTTAAATATCTAATTCAGAAATTTGTTCTTCAATCAAACTTTTATAATACCATTTTGTTCATTTATCAACCTCCTTACTGGTTGTTAAGGGCTACTATTGTTAGGTGCTAAGGATACTAAAATGATTAAGACAATCATTGCAGAAGAACAGTCTAATTAGGAATACTGTCAGAAGAATAAATAATTGAAATATGGAAAGTGCTACAACGTAAAATAAAAAAAAGTCACAGGACACTATAACTTTTACAAGACTTCCACTGAAGTACAGGTTTGATTCCAAAATCTGGAAGAGTTAAAAGTTTGATACAGTAAGGGTAAACTGAGCCAGGTTTTGAAGTATGAATAGGAGTATGACAGATGAAGAAGGAATAATGAGGCAAAATTATGCAGGACCAAAAGAGAAAAGGGTAGAGTTTAAGGTATTTCAGAGAATGATGGTGATTAACCTGTCTGAGATAAGATCAAGAAAATTTTTCAGCCTTCTCTAGTTTGAACTTTATCCTCTAAGCTTGCAAAGGGCCAGAGAATAGACATTTTAAGTTTTCAGGCCATGTGATTTCTGTCACTTCTCAACTTTGCTGTTGTAGTGTGAAGCAGCCATAGACAATACGTAAATTAACACGTATGGCTGTGTTCCAATAAAACTTAATTTACAAAACAGGCAGTGGGCCAGAATTGGCCCACAGGTCATAGTCTGCCAACCCCCCCTCTAAGCAGTAGGAGACCACCAGAGGTTTAAGGAATGACAGGATCAGATCCGTGATTTAGAAAGACAATTCTGGCAGCAGCCGTGAGAGGAGGCAGTAAAGAGGAATGTCAAACAGACGGTGACCCTCATTCCAGACAGGGAGAAAATAAGGATGTAACTGAGCCATGACGAGTGTAGCTAAAAAGAAACGGTTTTATTTGAGAAATATGAGGTATGCTCAATAGGCAGGTGGAGCTAAGAATCACTAGCAGGCTTCTAGCTTGGATGGTGAGATGGTTAGTGAGAGGCAGGGTCTACGGAGAGGGGTAAACGAGAGAGGAGAGTCGGTCTGGGCATAACATATTTGGTGTAACTGAAGGACATTCAGGTGGGGCTGTACAGAAGACAGCTGAAAATCCGAATGAGTGGTTTAAGACAGATGCAGATTTGGAGGGTCTCAGTAATGAAGCGGTAACTCAAGCCATGGGGACACCTGAGTATTTCAGGCAGGAAAAGTATGGAAGAGGGTCCAGGATGTACTCAATGTTCATCTCTGACTCGTTTCCTTTCTTCCTGAATTACTGTGTGCCAGGCATTACAGCAGATCTATCTATATGAAGATATTTAATCAGCACAAAACTCCATTAGAGCATGTACTGAGTATCTACAGAATGTGTTTTATGAGCAAGGCACAGTTGGGGGAAAAAAGATTAACAAAACTTAGTGCTCAACATCAATACAAGCTAGCAGGAAAATCAATTAACACTTTTTAAAATTAAATGACAATTTTTATCATCAAAAAATATGTTGCAAAAAGTCAACAGGTTAACAAAATACAAAATAAAATGTAAATATCATTGAAGATATTAGGTCTACATGGCCAAGGCCAAACAAGTCAACTCAAATGAAACAAAAATAAAATGTCCATCTTTCCTAGTATTACTATTACTACTAGCTATTAGTGACAGGGTATTTACTAGGTGCTAAGCTCTTTACAGGAGCCCTGGTGGCCCAGTGGTTGAGACTGGCTGCTAACCAAAGGGCCGGCAGTTTGAATCCACCAGCTGCTCCTTGGAAACCCTATGGGGCGCTTCTACTCTGTCTTATAGGGTCACCATGAGTCAGAATCAACTTGACGGCAATGGGTTTAAGCTCTTTATATTGAGCCCTCGTGGTACAGTGGTTAAGCACTCGGCTGCAAACTGAAAAGCCGATGGTTCGAACCCCCAGCTGCTCTGTCCATAAAGATTATAGCCTTGGGGTCACTATGAGTCGGGATCGACTTAATGGCAACGAGTTTCTTTCTTTTTTTTTTTTTTAAGCTCTTTACAGACTATTCCATTCAATCTTCACAAAAACTCCCCACATTGCTGGAAAGGTTTAGAGAATAGTTAACTTGCCCAAGTCACACAGCTACAAAAAGGAAAGCCAGGATTTCCACTGAAGTACAGGTTTATTCCAAAATCTGCTCATGACTGTTTCACTACTGTGCCCCGCTGCCCACCCTCACACAGCTACACGGCAATCCCATCATTTCAGAGCTCATGGGGAGAAAGTCACTGTTCCGCTGTCTGGGGTGGAAAGAGCAACAGTAAGATGGAGGAGGAACTAGCCCCCGTTTACAGGAACACTGTGATCATTTCAAAACAGAAGAAAGCAGCCCGACGAGGTCCACAATGAACTTGGTGACTACCGGTGATTTAAATCTTGCCAAAGGAGCCTGCAGAACAGTTTTTCTTCTTGGGTGACCTGTAAGCCTGACTTCTAGGCACTCACAGGGTGAATGTTTTATAGGCCTTAAAATCTAACAGCATAAATTATTCAGAGACTTGAGTACTTTTGGAAAAGACATTTTACATATTTAATCTCAGGGAATGCTTGCTTGCCTTCAGAATTGTAAATCACATACAACAACTAGAATAAAATGTGATAAATACCGCCAATTTCTGGGAGAAGATTTAAACTTAAAACCCAAGTAATGGATATAACTTTATTACTTCTTCCAGTAATATCCTTGTTAACCTGTTGCCATCGAGTCAGTTCTGACTCATATGTGACCCTAGAGGATACAGCAGAACTCCCCCATAGGGTTTCCAAGGAGCAGCTGGTGGGTTTGAACTGCCGACCTTTTGGTTAGCAGCCAAGCTCTTAAACACTGTAACACCAGGGCTCCAATACCCTTGTTAATAACTTTTAATTGGTCAAAATGTGGATTGCCTGGTGTATTCTCCCCTCCACCACGAGTGCATAGGTGGCGCAAATGGTTAAGCACTGGACTACTAATCACAAGGTCAGCAGTTCAAACCCACCCAGAGTTGCCTCAGAAGTAACTTGGCGATCTGCTTCCAAAAGGTCACAGCCTTGAAAACCCTATGGAGCACTTCTACTCGGCACACTTGGGGTCGCCCTGAGTCAGAATCCACTTAACAGCAACTAACAACAACCCCTCCTATATGCAGGTGATTTACAGAGTTAAACATCCTTTCCCAGATCTGTCCATCCAACTACTTGCTTGACATCTCCCGGCTACCTCCAAGTCTCCTCAAAATTAACATGTCCAAAATTAAATTCAGGTTCTTTCCCTCCAAGGATGATTCTGCTCTGGGGCTCACTATCTCAATGAAGGAAACACTCTCATTCAGCTGTGCAAGCCAGGAAGCCGAGGCTCCTCCCTGGTACTCCCCTTACTGCTCACATCCAGTTCACCAGCTGACTGTGCCTCTAAATGCCTCTCTCCATGTCCACCACCACCTGAATGCTATTCTCTCACCTGACCCGTTAGAATAGCCTCCCAACTGAACTAGCCACATTCACTCCTGCCCCATCCAATATGTTCTCCATACTGCAGCTGGAATGACTGTTTAAAACAAGAAGCACAAATCCATTATCTCCCTCCTGCTTAAAACTCCAGCTGTTTTCAGATAAAGACAAAACTCTGTAATAGAGCCCAGTCCTTACTCGCCCCCAAGTTGCTTCTTGCAACATACTCTCCTGTCTCTAGTCATATTCGTTTCTCTTTTTGTGTGTCATACACGTCACACCACCCCATGTGAAACCCACACACACCGTGTTTGAAGCGTCTTCCGTCCTCTGCTCACCTAGTTAACACCTACTCATCCTTCAGAGTTCAGCAGAGTTGTCATTTTTCATTCATTCAACGTTTATTTACGGAGTGCCTACGACATGCCAGGTACTGCTCCCAACACTTGACATACATCAGTGAACAGACAAAAAGTCTTGGCTGTGGAGCTTTGGGGGGGAGGGGGGCGGGGGGGAGACGGACGATAAACATAACAAATAAGTCAATCATTTGCCATCTTAGAAGGTGATAAGTGCCATGTGGGGGAAAAGTAGAGCAGGGTAAGGGGGACTGGAAGTATAGACAGTAGGAAAAAAAAAAAACCCAACCATTTTAAAAAGGCAGCCTTGGGTCAACAGGAGAAATCTGGGTGCAGATTAGACACAACTGGACGTGACGGGGGGGGAGGGGGGGAAATGAGCTCATGTCAGAGGATGGTCTTATTTTTAGAAGATGCACGTTCACATATTTAGGGACAAAGCATCAGTGTGGGCAAAGTCCTATCAAATGGTCAAGCAAAAAAAATAGATAAAACAAATATGGCAAAACGTTAATGACACTGACTCTATTTTTCTTTCAATTCTTCCTTATGTTGATAATTGTTTGTAATAAACAGTTGGAAAATACAGACAGGCCTGTGATCATGAACTGCCACCTGAATGCAGGTGACTGCACACAGTCCAGGAGACAATTCAGCCGTGGCAAAACTCCAGTCCCTCTGTGAAGCCATCTTCACCAGGCTCCCGAGCTCATCTCTGTGTCCTCCTGCTACGGCACAGTGTCCTGCTCCCCAGGTCAGAGAAACTGGCTCCAGAATCACAGCCCTCAACCCCAGAGATGAAGGGGAAGCAGCTGGCAGGCTGCACTGGGAAAGCAAAGGCATTAAATTGAGGTAAGAAAAGCCTATCAGAAAACTATGTCTAAAGGGCTCACGGGAACTGGTCACCTCCAAGTACCAAGACCATCTCCCAGCATTAGCCCCCGAGGAGAATAAAAGAACGAGCTCTGGCGTCAGTGCTGACCAGGGCTCAGGCCACACTCAGTCTCTCCCAGCCCTGCCTCCTTGAACAAACTCTTTTATTCATTCCACTCTTCACGAAACAGCTGCTATGTGCCAGTCACTGATCTAGTTTTAACCCCCCAGGCGACGGTCTCCTGGCACGTAAACCTGGGTTAATGACAGCACGTATCTCAGAAAGTGAGGGCTAGTGAGACGAGCAGAGGCCAGCACCTGTGAGCACTCAATACAACCACCACCACCTACCAAAAAGATGGCTCACAGACACACAGCTGTCTGTAGGATGCATTCTGTCCCTCACGGGACTGCTGCTGTCAGGTTCAGAAATGCTATTATCATTTCTGGATGAAGACAGCAGACTGGAGACAAGCCATCTCTCGTTGCCCCCTCCTGAAACCCGACTAAAACTGCAGTAAAGGGAGTTTTTAAAAAGTCATGAACTCCTAATGACAGGAAGAAGAGCAGAGAGAAGTTGGAAAGCAGACGGACAATGGTAACTGGCTTAGCAGACCCAAGAAAGCCGAATCCCAGGCCAGCAATGGGGAAAGCTAAGAACCAACCCAATAAACACTCAGGGAAAGCAAGATCTCAGATCCTGGCCTCCCTCATGCTGCTGGTAAGTACATGCTTGTTCTACACTCTGCCAGAAATCTGAGGTTTTTTCCTATTCCTTATGTTGGACTGGAGCCCTGGTGGCGCAGTGGTTAAGAGCTCAGATGCTAACCAAAGGCCGGCAGTTTGAATCCAACAGCTGCTCGTTAGAAACCCTATGGGGCAGTTCTACTCCATCCTATAGGGTCGCTATGAGTCGGAATTGACTCGATGGCAACAAGTCCAGTTTTGTTTTGTTTTATGTTGGACTGGGGATACTAGACACAACATAAGATGTGAGTGTCATACTGAAAACCAGACATAAGTGACATGTGCAGAAGGTAGAGGACTTCAGCCTTTCTCATGGGTCAGAAGACTGGCAACCAGATCCTTTCCATTCAGCCGGGACACTGGACACTCTTCTCTGAAGAATCTGACAAGGTCAAGGCAAGGAATAAAGATACTGATATCAGAGGTTCCCCTAACAGACAGCCTAGCCAGATCACTGTACAGTGAAACACACAGCTAACAAGCCTCATCCACACACATTCAGCTTTTTAGTCCCCTATTCTTCATCATGAGCAGAAAATCAAGGATTACTAAACATCCGAGGAAAGCCTTAAACACGAACACATACACAAAGAAAAAGTAGAAGCACCCATGCAGGGACAGAAGACTTAAAATCACTGTAACGTCAGAGACAAGAGAACATACTACATCTGTGAAAACAGACTAGGACACTACGATAAGAAATCTTCAGAGTATAAAAACAGTCTTTGGAAATTAAAACATAATAGTTTTTTCTTTTTTTTAATCCAAACAGAAGGGTTAGTAAATCTATCAGTAAGTAAAATAAAAAAGATAAACAGATGAGAAAATTACAAGACCAGTATAAAAGGTTTCCATCTAAGCAGGTGTTTCAGATGAGAGAACAGAGAAAATAACAAAACGTTGTTGTCAGGTGTAGTCAAGTCAGTTCTGACTCACAGCAACCCTGTGTACAACAGAACGAAACGATGCCCAGTCCTGCGCCATCCTCACAATCATTGCTATGCTTGAGCCCATTGTTGCAGCCACTGTGTCAATCCATCTTATTGAGGGTCTTCCTCTCTTTAGCTGACCCTCTACTTTACCAAGCAGGATGTCCTTCTCCAGGGACTGGTCCCTCCTGATAACATGTCCAAAGTATGTGAGACAAAGTCTTGCCACCCTTGCTTCCAAGGAGTATTCTGGCTGTTCTTCCTCCAAGACAGATTTGTTTGTTCTTCTGGCAGTCCATGATATATTCGATATTCTTCACCAACACCATAATTAACAAAATATTTCAAGAATATTTCCCCAGAGAAGTCAGCAAAACTGGATTAAACCAAAGCAAAAAAGTTTCCTGAATACAATCAAATACTTTGAGAGACAGAGTAGCAGGGATGGGGGGTCTGGGGACCATGCTTTCAGGGAACATCTAACAAAGCTTATTAAGAAAATGTTCTGCATCCTACTTTGGTGAGTGGTATCTGGGGTCTTAAAAGCTTGCAAGTGGCCATCCAAGATGAATCAATTGGTCCCAACCCCCCGGTGTAAAGGAGAATGAAGAACACCAAAGACACAAGAAAAGTATCAGCCCAAGAGGCAGAAAGGGCCAAATAAACCAGAGACTTCATCAGCCTGAGACCAGAAGAACTAGATGGTGCCCAGCTACCACCAATGACCGCCCTGACAGGGAACACAATGGAGAGTCCCAGATGGAGCAGGAGAAAGTGGGGTGCAGAAATCAAATTCTGGTAAGAAGACCAGACTTAATGGTCTGACTGAGACTGGAGGTACCCTGGAAATCATGGCCCCTGGACTATCTATCAGCCCAGAACTAAAACAATTTCCGAGGCCAACTCTTCAGACAGGGATTGGACTGGACTGTGGAACATAAAGTGATACTTGTGAAGAGTGTGCCTCTCAGTCAAGCAGATACAAGAGACCAATGGGGTAGCTTCTGTCCAGAGGTGAGATGGGAAGGCAGAGAGGATTAGGAGCTGGTTGAATGGTCATGGGGAATCAGGGGTGGAAAGGAGGAGTATGCTGTTGCAGAATGGGGTGAGCAATTAGGGACACATAACAATGTTATGTATAAAATTTTGTAGGGGAGACTAACTTGAAACGTAAACTTCATTTAACGACAATAATTAAAAAAAAAGAAAAGAAAATGAAAAGTAGGAATATTTCTAGGGCTTGGGCTTGCCTCAATGGCTTATAAAAGTGTGTTACACTTAGTAAGAGCTCAATAAATTAATTTATTAAAAAAAGAAAAAGAAAATTTCCCCAGAGTAGAAGTTCTTGTATTTCCAGATTAAAAGGGCTCATCACGTACTCAATTTAACGGATGAAAACAGACGCACACTAAGCTATTATTAAATTTGAAAACACTAGAGTCAAAGTGTAGATTCTACAAGTTTACAGAGAGAAGGAAAAAAAAAGGTCACCCACAAAAGATTAGGAACCATAATAGCTTGGAATTCTCAACAGCTACACTGGAAGCAAGACAACAATGGAGCAATTAACTTCAAAATTCTGAAGGAAAATTATTTCCAACTAAAATTCTATTACCAGCCAAAATATCAATCAAGCATAAGGACAGAATGAAAACATATTTAGACACGGAAGGTCTCCTACATAACTCTTCTTGTGAAAAAGCTACTGAAGAATTGAGCTCCACTAGACAGAGTAAATCAATAAAGGGAATACAGGATATAGGAAGATCCAGCACAGGAGAGCTCAAAAGAATCCGGCTGTGCCCCAGAGGCAAAGGATAACCGGTCCAGTCTGAGGCAGTGTAACTGGAGAGACAGACATGCTGAAGGTGCCACCATCAACATCCTCACTGCTATACCAGCTTTTTAACTGAGGACTGAATGCCCAGTGAACCCGGCCCACAATCCTATCTATACTCAGCTTGGCTTGATCTTGATCACATGCTGATGAAGTTCCTGCTCTCTCCACCAAGCCCTGGAGCCTGCATTAGCAAGACATTCATCCCCCCCGCCCAAGGATTCAGCTTTACATACTCTGGTAACTGCAGACATGCCATGGTGAGCTAGAAAAACCAAAACCAAACCCACTGCCGGGTCGACTCAGACTCCTAGCAACCCTACAGGGCAGAGAAGAGCTGCCCCATAGAATTTCCAAGGCTGTAAATCTCTACAGGAGCCAACTGCCACATCTCTCTCCCGAGGAGTGGCTAGTGGGTTCAAACTGCTGACCTATCAGTTAGAAGCTAAGCGCTTTAACCACTGTGCCATCCGGGCTCCATATGGTGAGCTAAGAATCGCAAAATACAGAGCGGCCCACTCCCTTTGACTGTACTTCCGCTGTCCTTCCAGCACTGGTCCACATGACTGCCCTCCAGATGCTCTGACTGTGGTGAGCCCTAGTGTTGCCCACTGACTTCCACAGAAAGGGCCTCTATAAACAGGCAGGGAAGCTAGGCCTGACCATGACCCAGAGATTCTGTTCAGCTCATGTTCTGGACGTTAGGTTAGGTTAGGTGGTCGTTGAGTCAGTTCCCGGAAGCCTTCATCTAACAGTGACAATACTCTCCTCTCCTTAGACAGCCAAGTTTGTACTTCCTATAAAACAAAATTTATCCCAAAGAAGCTCTAGCATTTTCTAACAATACTGTTTGGACCTCATCTGATGCTCTGGGAGATATAACTTTATCACAGTTTATTTAATGAACAATCAACTACTAAATTAAGGCATAGTTTACAGTCCTGTAACATTTGAGGTTAACTGCAAAAATTAATAAGGTGTTATGATTTTATAGCCTGGTAGAGAAACTAAACCCAAAGGTATCATGATTTTGTTGCCCTATGGAACGTTAACCAATTATAGCTAACATAATAATTTTAAACCAAGGCTTTGAACCAGTTCAATCTGGTTGGAACACCTGCTGAGAATTTGCATTTCTAACAAGCTCCCAGGCAATGCTAATACTGCTGGTTAGGGACCAATTCGGAGAACCACTAGTAGAGCAGTGGTTCTCAAAATTTATTATACATAAGAGTCACCTAGGGATCTTGTTAAAACGTAGACTCTGATTCAGTGTATCTGGGGTGAAAACAATTTTTCAGCAGGGGTTCAAACCGGAACCTGTTTGAAACCCTGATTTAGACATTCCTTTCCCTACAGACTACATAAATCTCTAGTCCTTGGATATTCATTTTTGTTGTTGTTGTTGAGACTATACACCAATTCAACAATTTCTAAATGTACAATTTAGTGACACTGATTACATTCTTTGAATTGTGCAACCATTCTCACCCTCCTTTTCCAAGTTGTTGCTCCCTAGTTAACAAAAACTCACTGCCCCCTAAGTTTTCTATCTTATCTTTCAAGTTGCTGTTGTCAATTTGATCCCATATAGATAGATCTTAAAAAACCACAATGCTCAAGGAAGACATTCTTTACTAGTTAAGCTAAAGATTTCAGGGGATATTTTTGGTTTAAGGTTTAAAGCTTATCTCAGGGCAATAGTTTCAGGGGTTCATCCACCCTTCATGGCTCCAGAAAGTCTGGATTCCATGAGATTTAGAAATTCTCTTCTGCATTTTCCCCCATTTGATCAAGGTTCTTCTATAAAATCTCTGATTAAAATGTTTAGTAATGATAGCCAGACACCATCCAGCTCTTCTGGTCTCATGGCAAAGGAGGCAGTTAGCCACACATCCCATTTCCTCTCCTCTTCCTAACTCGCCTTCTTCTGTCGCTCCAGGTGAAAAGGGAGCAAGTGATGTGCCGTGAGTAACCACTTGCAAGCCCTAAGACCCCAGGCACTACACAACGAACTAGGAGGTAGAACAGAAGCCCTGAACACCTTATTAGGCCAGTTAACTGGGATGGCCCATGAAACCATAACCCTAAACCTCCAAACCAAGGAACCAAATCCCATGAGGTGTTTGGCTGTATAAATACTCTGAAAGTCAGTTCTTTATGGTACTCTCAATAACAAATAAAGCTTTGAAACATGCTCACTATTTATTTGTATGAGAAATTTGTTTTTAACACTATTCAGTTCAAAAATCAAACATACTGTTTACGATATAAAGATGTATGTATATGTGTGCTTGTGTGAATATAAGCACATTTATAGGTATATGTATGTACGTAAAGCTTATTTAAAAAGAGAAAGAATAATATAAAAATCAAAATAGAGGCTACTTCTGGAAGGGATATGCAATGTTTTGTTCCTTAATCTGAATAGTGGATACAATGGTGATTGCAATAGCATTCTTTCAATTATACATATGTTCTATATACTTTTTTTGTACATGATACATTTCACAATATAAAAAAAATTAAAAAAAAAAAAAAGAGTTTCTGTTCCTGTTGGGTACTGAAGGGGAACACCAGAGGATGACATGTAAACAAAATGTGTTGGTTCACATTCTCTTCCCTAAGGCCCTCTCTATAAATTCCTGACAATCCAACCAAAATGAATCAATATGACCTTAAGGTCAACACTATTAAGTGGTAACAAGGTTAATAAATTCGCCATTACTAAGCACAGGCCTCAAAATTTTCTGATTCAAGTCTCTAAATATTAAAGGGCACACAGATTTTTTTAAATATATTTAATTCAAATAGATTTAGCCAGTCCCTTTAAATTATAAAATCTTTAATAAAACATTCCTTGGAGTAAAGAGCAGCAACACTACACTGAAGTGCAATAACCTATTTAAGTCATCCACCGGAAACTTACCTTACCGATCACACAATGCCAAAAGGATTTCTATGCAGTAAGGCTTTTAATGGTAAAACCCAGAAAAAAAACCCAAAATGTCCATCAATAAGGGTGGATGAAACACACGAGGCTACATTCAAACAATGCTATACTACACAGCATTTTTTAAAATCATGCATACTGACAGGGACATGTGTTCTTATAAGTCACTGCTGAATAATATGATGGTACCATCACCTCCTGGAGTGGAGTTAAGGATGTAAAGGGTGAAAAGTGAAGAAACAAAAAATTCTAACCTTTTCCTGTGCTGTTTGAATTTTTCACTTGATATTCTTCCGTAATGTTTAACATTTCTTACAACCTGAATATACGACTTTTACCATAAGAGGAAAATAAGGATCAAATAATAAGACAGTCTTTAGACTCCAGAAGTGAATTCAAAAAGACCCAGCAGTGAAGGCTGCTGTAATCCCACTTGCAGAGGCGGGTGGGGAGGTTGTGTCTCCGGAGGAGTAAAACCACATCCCCACCCGGTTCTAATTAAACCTGCTCTTCCTACGGCATCCATTGCCAGTATAATTTTTAATTTCCATCCTAAGAACGAAGAGGCTTGCAACATTATGGGTAAAAAACGTTGAGCGTTTGTTCTACGTTCCAAACCTAGGCAGGTGTGAAAGAAGAAAAGACAAACGAGAGGCGGAAGATGCTGGAAAAGAGAAGTGCTAAGCTTGGAAGGAAGAGGCTCGGAAACCGTCCGGAGAAGGAACGGGCGGCACAAGCACAGAGCGCGGCGAGAGGAGACAAAGTCCCGTCCGGGAGAGGCCGAGGGCCGGCCGACTACCCCGGCGTCGGCTGCAGCCCACCTCACACTGCTCTGGATTAAAGTCATTTAGGTTCGTGCCGCTCAGACCGAGAGCTCGCCAGGGCTTCACTGGGAAGTTAGAACCCCAAACGGTCTCGGCCGCCACAGCTACCCGGGCGGGCACTTTTCTGCCATCTAAAGGAACACTCAGCACTGGCGGTGACTCTCGGGAGACCTTCGTCCCTGTCCCGCGCCCCCTTCCCACCTCAGCTCCCCTCTCGGACGGCAGACACGGAAACGCGCGCAGGACGCCGCCGACGCGCCGAGCAACGGCTGAGGGTAAACCGGCGGGCGAGAGCTGCGGCCTGAGGCGCTGGAAGGCGCCGACCGAGACCGCCGCGCACCTCTGGGAGCCGACGGGAGGGCGCGGCGTGGGGCACCGGCGCGTCACGCCACCGTGGGCGCGCGGGGAGGCGGCGCGGGCCCGACCCCGGGAACCGCCGGCGCCGGGAGGCCCGGCCGGGCCCGCCGAGGGCGCCCCCTGCGCGCGGGCGGCGGGCGGCGAGCGCTGCCACCCCCGTCCCCCGGAGCCCGAGACCGGCCGGCGGCACTCACCAGGCTTCCAGACGCGCGCAGAGGAGGCGGCGCCGCGCGGCGGACCGGCCGGCGTCGTCCGACCTCTTCAATCCCGGCAGTGGGAGCGCGGCGAGCGCCAGGCGGAGACGCCGGCGGGGCGGGGCGCAGCGCCGTGCGCACTGCAGCGACCAATCAACGCGCAGCAAGTGTCCGGCCAGGGGCGGGGTGGGGCGGGGCTCCGAGGAGGCGGGGCGGGACGCGGCGCCGTGCGAACGGCAGAGACCAATCAGCGCGCAGCAAGTGGCCGGGCGGGGCTTCTAGGGGGCGGGGCGCCGAGGCTGTGCGGGCCTTCGGGCGAGCGGTCTAGACCCGGCGTGTTGTGGTTTGCGACCGCGAGGGCCTGGACCTCGTCGTGCACTTTTGCCAGCGGACCTCAAGTGTGGCATCGCTGAGGTCGCGCGCGGGGAGCCCAGGACCCGGAGGACAGCGGCTCTCTTTGCGTTTAGGCACCGCGCTGTAGGGCGCGTTCTCTGGAGAGGTTCTCTGAATGCTTAGACACAGATGCACTTTTCTAATTCCTGTTGTTCAGAAATGGGGGCCTAGAAAAGTGAAGTTACGCGTCCAAGGTTACACAGCTTGTACTGGTTACCTGAGGTTACCAACACAATGCAACTAACTGGTTTTCTGAGTCTGTCCTGGTGGTTTTCCGGTCCATCCTCTCAGATTGTTGGCTTTTTTATACTCAGGTCTCTTCCTACTGTCTCCTTTAAAGATTCTACCTCCTAATTTTTCAGCGTAAGTTCTACAGCCTTTGAAAGCCCCGTTTAAATTTCCTACAGAATATAAAATGCTGTTTACTTGTTTGGGGAAAAGACACTGTGTAAGTCCAGGTACTAAAAATGGGAATTCAAAACACTTTGAAGCCCCTGAGTGGCGCAAACCTGGTTTGCACTCCACTGCTAACCCAGCAGTGCAGCAGAAGATAGGCCTGGTGGTCTGCTTCTGTTAAAATTTAGCTAAGAAAACTCCATGGAGCAGTTCTACTCTGCAATACATGGGGCCACCATGAGTTGGAAGGGACTCCACAGCAACTAACAACAGTAAAAGACATTATCTTACCTATAACAAAGTAAAAGCTTTTGTTTCATTGAGTTATTACAAAATGTCAACTTGCATAAAGTTACTCCTACAAATCTTACACATGTAAAAGGGACGATCTTACTTTTTTTTTTTTCCCACTCTCCCTCAGTTCTCGTTTTCATGGATACCATTTTTATACCATCTCATATTTTGTCACGTGGCAAATAATGCATTTACGGTTACATTACCCACCATCCTGATAAATATGCTATGATCTAGGTGCTCAATAAATATTTGTTACATAAATTACTTTTGAAATATGTGCAACCTTAAAATTAGTTCATTTTTAAATTACTGACCTGTAAAGGATGATTTTTTTAAAAATAAGCTTTTTTTTTAAATCTTACTTCTTTTTTTTTTTTCCTTTAGGGGCTGTTGTAATGTCCCCATTTTTGTTTCTGATTTTAGATTGCTTCAGTTTTGATTATTGTATTAGAATTACATTTGACTGTCAGCAGTGGGGAAAAGAACCACAAAATAACAGTGTCTTAAACAAAAGGTAAGTTTATGTGTTTAGGAAGTCCAAAGTTAGTCTAAGGCTGGTCTGATACTTCATGGAGAGAGAGAGCCAGCCTTCTTATTCCAGCAGAGAGAGTCACATGTGTATTTAGGTACACTTTCAAAAATATGGGCATTTGAAAGATATTCACCTCCCTTCCCAATGTCACTTCAGGATCAAAAAGAGCTGCATTCCAGCCAGCGGAAGAGAGGACAAAGAAGAGAACACCTCCCTTTCTTCAAGAACCTTTCCCAGTGTTTGTACGTGTCATTTCTGCTTTCATCCTGCTGGCAAATCTTAGTCATTCGGCTACAATAAACTGCAGGGAAGGCTGGCAAAGGAGATTTCAGTGCTGAGGAAGGAAGGAGAATGTGTCATGAGGGACAACCAACAGTGTTGGCTGTGGTCTTAAATCTTGTGGCTTTTTGTCTGATTCAAACGGCATCTCACTTAAGTTCTTTTAAGATTCCCCGAGATTTTTTAAATCTTTATTACAGAAGAATATTTGTAGGAAAATGCTTAACTCCATATACAAAGAAAATGTTACTGTTGACCTGCCATTAGGATGTATATGCTTTGAGTTGTTTTTCCCAGAAGTGACTGGAGACTTACATGGAGGCAGCTTGCTTCGTTTATTCAATAAACCTCTATCCCACGTAAAGAGCCAAATCTGTATTTCGTTGTACTTTCAAAAAATACAGGCTTTTGAGAGAAATTGGGGTTAAGTTACTGTTGTCAACATTTCAATGCCAGCATTTCAAATATTGATTTGAGCCTTCAGTAAAATTGCAGTCAGACTTAAAAATACTCCGTGCTTGCTCTGATCCAGTTGGTATTCCATCATGTAGCTACCTAAGCATATGTTTGGCTAAATTCCCATTACCTCAAAGGGGATCTCCTAGATTCTGGAGGCTTTGTGACTTCAAGATAATTTTCAGGTTTTGGCCAGGAAAGGTTCTGTAAGAACCCCTTCACCTAAAACTGGGCAGGAAGAATCCAGGCCCGTAGGAGAGAACCTACTGAGAGAAAGGAGTGATCCGTGCTGGTCTTCACACTAGGTCTCAGGGGTCTAGTTTGTCCTTGCTTTCTCGGGGCTGTGTCATGATCTTACTCCGACAGAGTGGTTTTCACTTCCCACCTTTTGAGATTTCAAGTCAAATGTGGATCCCAGGAACCTGAAAGAGTAAAGCACGTTGTGTAAACGCATGCTTCCCAAAACGTTGTCTCTCTTCTTCCATAACGTATGGAGTTGTGCAGTAAAACCACTTCAAGTGAGTAAGTCGTGTGCACTTTTTGGTAGCAGTGGCAGTTGCCATTGGGTCGGCTCTGACTCATGGCAGCCTTATGTGTGACAAAACGAAACACCGCCTGATCCTGCAGCATCTTCCTGATCCTTGGTGTGATGGTTAAGGTATGTGTCAACTTGGCTAGGCCATGATGTTCAGTGGTTTGGCAGATATTATGTAATCATCCTCCATTTTGTGACGTGATGTGAGCAGCCAATCAGTTAAAAGACCGATCAGTTGAAAGCCAATCAGTTTCCTTGGGGGTGTGTCCTGCAGCCAATATGTATGGATGTTCTGACAAAGCTCTCTCTGGATCCTGCATTTGACTCGTCATCCTCTGACCTCTGGTTCTTAGTACGTGAGCCAGCAGCCTTCTGCCTGACCTGCTGATTTTGGGTTTGTCAGCCTCTGCAACCACATGAGTGAGGAGAAGCCTCCAGCCTGACACCTAACCCACAGATTTGGGACTTGCCAGCCTCCACAACTTCATGAGCCATTTCCTTGAGATAAATCTCTCTATATATTTATATATGCACTTCATTGGTTTTGCTCCTTTAGAGAAGCCAGCCTAAGAGACTTGGTATGTGAGTCCATTGTTGAGGCTATTATGTCAATTCATCTCATGAGGGTTTCCCTCGCTGGCCCTCTACTTTACCAAACATAATGTCCTTTTCTAGTGATTGGCTTTTCGTAATGACATGTCCAAAGTAAGCAAGTCGATCCTTACTTCTATGAAACATCCTGGCTGTATTTCTTCTAAGACTGATTTGTTCATTCTTCTAATATTCCATGGTATATTCAATATTCTTCACCAACACCAGAGTTTGAATGCATTAATTCTTCTTCAATCTTTCTTTTCATTATCCAATTTTCACATGTATGAATGGAGAAGAAATTGTCAATGATTTCATTCTACTTGGGTCAAAAATCAACATTCATGGAAGTGGTAGTCAAGAAATCAAATGACTCATTGCATTGAGAAAATGTGCTACAAAAGACTTCTTTAAAGTTTTAAAAAGAATCCAGCACAAAGGATAAGGAAGGACACTATATAATGATTAAAGGGCTATACACCAGGAGGACATAACCGTAATAAATATTTACGCCCCCAGTGGCAGGGCTCCAAAATGCATAAAACAAACTCTAACAGCATTGAAAAGAGAGACAGACAGCTCCACAATGATAGTAGGAGACTTCAACACACCACTTTCGGTGAAGGACAGAACATCCAGAAAGAAGCTCAACAAAGACACAGAAGAGCTAAATGCCACAATCAACCAACTTGACCTCACAGACATATACTGAACACTCCAGCCAACAGCAGACAAGTATACTTTCTTTTCCAATGCACATGGAACATTCTCCAGAACAGACCACATATTAGGCCGTAAAGCAAGCCTTAACAGAATCCAAAGCATTGAAGTATTAGAAAGCATCTTTTCTGACCATAAAGCTATAAAAGTGGAAATCAGTAACAGAAAAAGCAAGGAAAAAAAAAATCAAACACATGGAAACTGAACAATACCTTGCTTAAAAACTCAAAAAAAGGATGGAATAAAGAAATTCACATTATCAAATGAGAATGAAAACACATCCTACCAGAACCTTTGGGACACAGCAAAAGCAGTACTCAGAGGTCAATTTATAGCAATAGATGCACACATCCAAAAAGAAGAAAGGGCCAAAATCAAAACATTAACCCTACAACTGGAACAAGTAGAAAGAGAGCAGCAAAAGAAGCCCTTGGGCACCAGAAGAAAGCAAATAATAAAAATTAAAGCAGAATTAAATGAAATAGAAAAACAACTGAAAGAGTTAACAAGACCAAAAACTGGTTCTTTGAAAAGATCAACAAAATTGATAAATCATTGGCCAAAATGACAAAAGAAAAACAGGAAAGGAAGCAAATAACCCGAACAAGAAATGAGACGGACGATATCAAAACAAACCCAACTGAAATTAAAGTTTTAAAAAGAAAAGATGTCACTCTAATGAATAAAGCAAGCCTAATCAAGCTATGGAAGCCCTGGTGGTGTAGTGGTTAAGAGCTATAGCTGCTAACCAAAAAGTCGGCAGTTCAAACCCACCAGGTGCTCCTTGAAAAGAGTATGGGGCAGTTCTACCCTGTCCTATAGGGTTGCTAGGAGTTGGAATCGACTCAAAGGCAATGGGTTTTGGACCCAGCTATGATCTTTTCAGTTACCTCATATGCATGTAAAAGTCTGATATGCAGCTGTTAGAATTGTTGTATTTTGATAAAGGTGTCTGGAGGCTAACATCACACTCCTGTGGGGATGAAATGAGGCTTTCCTGAAAGGATGGACATTCAGTGTCAACTATATGGGAGAAAGACAGGTCTTTAGGAGAGAAATACAAAACCAAAGCTTAGAAGATAATTGGATTCAGGCAGAAGAGAAAATATTTCTTTCTGTACTGCAGACTCTGAAGACAGTGGATACATTTATGTAACAAGAAAAAAACAATCTCAAATGCATTTAAATAATAAAGAGGATTTAACAGCTCACGCAGCTGAAAGCTCCGAGGCTCAACGCTGTTGCTCCATCGTATATCCCCACTGCACTGTCACAGGCCCAATGATGTAGTCTCATCTTTGTCTCCCTGTCTTGTCCACAGAACTGACTTCTTTCCAAGGCTGGCTCCCCTCTGGCTGTCAGAAGTTACTGGAACTACAGTCTTGCCAGCAGAAGAGCTTTCTGTGATTGGACTACCCATGAACCAATCCCTAAACCCAAGGAAATGCCAGGCAATGATTGGCTTAGGCCTGGTTACCCGAACAAATCACCGAGACAGGCTTAATGTTAACTCAAGAGGCCTGACACCAAGTCCCTTTTTATAACTATCTTATAATTTCCCTTAATTAAATGGAATTCCTAAAAATGTAACCTACCCATCCACATAATTAAAAAAATACCAGTATGAGGCCCTAAGTGTAATATAAGAGAAATAGGAAATCATTTACATTTTTAAATGATGTTTGAATACCTACATGATCAGGCACTACAGTAGAGAATCCAATGAATAGTCAGATGCTTGCTTCTGCTTAAATTGAGTGAGTTTGGGTTTATGGGAAACAAGAAATCAGAAGACATTCAAATGAGAAAGTGCAGGAAAATGACGGCACTGAGACACTGGTGGGAACTAGAATAACACCTAGTTTTAGAATAAGTGATTACAAGACAGACCTGTTTGTATACGGTAAGGAAAATGGGGGATATAACCTCTGTTGGAATAGAGATACATCTGGAGAAAATGAGGAATACTATACTCTCACAAATGAGTCAGGCCTTTGTATGAGTGTCAAGTCAAAATCATCTTCTTTGTTATGACATGGGAAGAGGTGGTGATGAAATGTCACAAGTACTCCGTATCAGGGATATATTCAGACACCAGTCTTTAAAAACACTGACATAAAGGCAAATCCTTCAACAGGTAGCAGGGGACAGAAGATGGATCAGAAAAAGATACAGCAGTACAAGAAGTCATAGAGAAGTTAGGTGGGAGGCACATGGGGACAGTATCAAGGTAAAATGTATACATAACAGGTGGCCCCAAAATTAATAAGTTATTTCAATATGTAATTTTCACAATATCTATTGCCTTGGTGGCAAAGTGGTTAAGTATTCAGCTGCTAACCAAAAGGTCAGTGGTTCCTCGGGAGAAAGACGTAGCAGCCTGCTTCTGTAAAGATTACAGCCTTGGAAACCCTATGGGCTGTCTGCTCTGTCCTGTAGGGTCACTGTGAGTTGGACTTGACAGCCATGGGTTATCATTAAATTTGTTTTGGTTAGCTGCCAAGTCAGTCATGGTGACCCCACGCACAATGGAGTGAAAAACACCATTGTTATTCATAGGGTTTTCATTGGCTGATTTTTGGAAGTAGATTGATCACCAGCCCTTTCTTCCTAGTCCGTCTTAACCTGTCCAGCATCGTAGCAACACGCAAGCCTCCACTGATAGATGGGTACTGGCTGTGCATGAGGTCCATTGGCCAGGAATCGAACCCAGGTCTCCCACGTGGAAGGTAAGAATTCTGCCACTGAGCCACCACTGCCCCCATGATTGAACTACAAACGCAATAAGTATGAAATATTTTTAAAGCAACAATTAGTGATGGAATTAATGATCTCTCTGAGTTTCACATATGTCTAATGTGTTAGTTTTCTATTGCTGCATAACAAATTACCTCAAAACCTAGCAAAGCATCAACCATTTATTTATTATCTCCCACAGTTTCTAAAGGTCGGGAAGCCAGTGTCAGCTTAACTAGGTTGTTCTGGCTCAGGGTCTCATGAACCTGTATTCAAGCTGTCAGCCAGGGCTGTAGTCATCTGAAGCCTTGACTGGGGCTGGAGGATCCACTTCCAATAAAGCTCACTCACATGGCTGTTGGCTGGGACACCTCAGCTCCTTGCCACAGGGGATTCTCCACAGGACTGCCTCAAAACATGGTAGCTGGCTTCACCCGGATTGAGTGACCCAAGAGAGTTGTGAGAGGGTGAGAACAGGTAGTCTCTAGCCTCAGAAGGGACATACTATCACTCATCCTACATTCTATCAGTCACACAGACCAATCCTGATAGAGTATGGGAAGAGACTACACAGATTTGTGAGTACCAGAAGGTGGGGGTGTGCAAACGGCTCCTCTAACTTCACAAGGGGGAAAGAGTCTCAAGATCAACAGCCCAAGACTGGTTTCTGTGAGGTGGAGGTCAGACATGCCTCCTCTCTCCGCCACCTTTTCCAGTTATGACACCAACCATCCCTCCCAAAGCACTCTCTACTGGGTTCGATAATTCAGTGCAATGGCCACACAGAACTCACAGACCATACTTACAATTATGAGGTTTATTAGGGAAGTAACAGTTACAATTCAGGCTCAAGAACGCTCAGGATACAGTTCTTCAATCAGGACAACTTCTTCCCAGCTGTGCTTGCAGGCACACCTCTCCCTGGTGCTGAAATTCTCTTTCCTCTGGAAATGGCTCTCTTTTAATGTAAAACTGACCAATCCCTTTGGTGGGCCACAGTTACCCTATCAGACAGTCCCCCCCAACCCCAATCACCTGGGTGGGATTTACAAGACCGTGGCTAGAAAGGCCACACAAAAGTAATCAGTCACACCACAGGGGATCATTGGGGGCCACCTTGGAGGCTGGCTACCACATCCACTAATTTAATAATATTTGGTTTTACATGAGAAGGAATCTCAAATCTCCACCAGTATATAGTTCCCTTCAAAACTACAAATGCAAACTGCAATAGGTGTGTATTACTGGTAACTCAAATACCATAAGGCGTGGTGTTTTTTCTGAAAACAGTAATGTTTTTTCTGAAATGGGGTACGACTCTTGGTAAAATTCCCAAGAAAATGAAGTACACTACTTTTGCCATTTTCACAGCGATTGTATCCACAGAAAAACAACTAGTGTATATTAAAATCAGGCACAAAGCGTGTTAAGTTTATATGTAAAATAGGGTTTAGTTCTGGGTTTAGATGATCACAGGTTTTTCTCCCACACGAAGTCTGGTGGGACATTTGAAAGTTGGGCAGGACATGGAATAATTCCTCATTGTGGCTGATCGTCCTGCACACTGCAGAACGCCTGTGCTCGGGGGTGATATTCAGAACATCTAACAACTAAGATACGGACTTATCAACCAATCAGAATGGATGCCAGGCAGCACAACCAAACCAAAACCAAACCCACCGCCGATGAGTCGATTCCAACTCATAGTGACCCTATAGGACACAGGAGAACTGCCCCACAGGGTTTCCAAGGCTGAGTCTTTACAAAAGCAGACTGCCACGTTTTTCTCCCGCGGAGCGCCTGGTGGGTTCGAACTGCTGACCTTTTGGTTAGCAGCCGAGTGCTTTAACCACTGTGCAACCAGGGCTCCTTGACAGCACAGATATCGCTGCAGGTCAGCGAAATATAAGCTCTGCCTTGTTATGATTTGCCATCAAGTCAACTCCGACTTACAGTGGCAGAGTAGAACTGCCCCACAGGGTTTTCTTGGCTGCAATCTTTACAGAAGTAGATTGCCAGGTCTTTCCTCCTCCACCCCACACCCAGGGTCGCTGAATGAGTTCAAACTGCCAACCTGTTGGGTAGCAGCCTAGTGCTTAGCCATTTCCACATGAGTTCCTTGCTCTGCCAACAGATTTCTAAAATGTCCTCCAGGGGGCAGTAATGCCTCCATTGAGAACAATTGATCTACCAAATCCAGCCCCACCCGGCAACCAGATCATGTTCATCATCTCTGAGGTTTACAACACTCCTGCAAGTTGAGTCTGATTATACTCATTTGACAGACAAGGAAATGAAGCTCAGGAAGGTCACACAGCCGGTGAGTGGCAAAACCTGCATCTGAATTGAGATCTGCTTCACTCCAAAATCCTTTCCCTTTCCACTGCATCACACTACCTCACACTCATTGGTATTAGGGGGGCAGGGACCCCATTGGAGATTAAGGACAAGAACAGTAGTTCAACTGTAAAACAAACTGAATCCAAGTAAGCCCCAGCACCTCAGCAGATGGAGTTCTTGTATCTCCACTCCAGCAGGCTGTAGTGTGGTCTGTTCCAGGCTCATTGGTCAACAACGTAGAGTAGTGTGTGTGTAAGAACAGGGATCTACAATTAGCTCAACCACACACCACCTAGCTTCAAATTCCAACTCCATCACCACTTTCTAGCTGTGTGACCCAAGGTAAATTACTTAACCTCTCTGTGCCTCAATTTCTTCATCTTTTAAAAAGAGTTAATAATAGTACCTATGTCACAGGGTTGCTGTGAGGATTAAATTAGTTAATGCAAGGAACGTGTTCAACAAGTGTGAGCTGTTGTTACCTTCTGTGTACCTCATAGCTCATGCCTTCTTTTTCTGCCGTATCACTTCCTGATTCTGGTAACTTCAGCTTGCATTTGCCCTG
Source organism: Dugong dugon (assembly GCA_030035585.1). Taxonomy (NCBI): domain Eukaryota; kingdom Metazoa; phylum Chordata; class Mammalia; order Sirenia; family Dugongidae; genus Dugong; species Dugong dugon. The sequence goes on along the minus strand of CM057473.1, from coordinate 2,911,811 downwards.
TCTGTGCCCCATGCTTTTTCTTTGTGTAACCTTGCACTGCTGTTTACACTGCTGTTTGTTCCATTTGCTCGCTATTGATTAGTTCTGATTTCCATGAGCACCGTGGAGGCTTAACAAAGAATGAGACAGAACCGTATTTCTTTATTTGGAAAGATCGCGAAGATATATTAATAGGGAGGGTGAAGAAAAAGGTATAGAATATATATAGTGCATTCACATTTGTGTGTGTGTGTGATTTTTGGGGAGGGATATACAAGAAATTGTTGATGGTAATTAGATCTGGGAAGTGGGTCTACGGCCCTGTCTTCTCCTGTCACAAACTGTGGACAACATGATGTATGATGGGAAATGGTAGGAATTTAAACCTCAGCTACTGTGACTGATCACTCGCTGAGTTTTCAAATGGAAAGTGTGTTTGTTTGTTTTTTGTTGTGCTTTGGATGAAAGTTTACAGAGCAAATTAGTTTCTCATTAAATAATTAATACACATATTCTTTTGTGACATTGGTTGCCAACCCCGTGACATGTCAACACTCTCCCCTTCTCGACCTCAGTTTCTCCATTTCCATTCATCCAGCTTTCCTGTCTCCTCCTGCCTTCTTGTCTTTGCTTTTGGGCTGGCGTGCCCATGACTCCCGTATACGTGGTTGAACTACGTGTATTATTGTTTGTTTTATGGGCCTGTCTAATCTTTGGCTGAAGGGTGAACTTCAGGAATGACCTCAGTACTGAGTTAAAAGTGTGTCCAGGGGCCATACTCTCGCGGTTTCTTCAGTTTCTGTCAGACCAGTAAGTCTGGTCTTTTTTTGTAAGTTAGAATTTTGTTCTATATTTTTCTCTCGCTCTGTCCGGGACCCTCTATTGTGATCCCTGTCAGAGCAGTTGGTGGGGGTAGCCGGGCACCTTCTGGTGCTGGACTCAGTCAGGTGGAGGCTGTCGTAGTTGTCCAAAAATGGAAAGCTTTATATGTGTAATTAAAGACTACGTTCTCTCAGTCATTTCTACAAGATGTGTGTTTGCTTTTACCTAGCTTTTCTCTGTTTTGTGGATTCTTGTTTATGTTATGTTACCACTTGGTTTATCATGAGTAGTTATTTGTCACACTGTTGTAGAGAAAGACTCAGGAACACATGCCTGGAAATACTGACAAAGATTTTGTGCAGAAGTTCGTATGTAATAATCAACTTTTGTTATAGATGTGAAAAAAAAAGAAAAAGACACTTAAATTCTTAAAATATTAGCAGTCATTTTTATGCTTAACAACTCCCTTATTTCATACATTTCCAAAGACATTTCTAACCTATGAAAAAGTAGTAATCCACCTACAAAATTTGTAACTATCCTTCATTTTCTTTTTAAATAGCTTTTTTCCAGATAAAATTTACATACATAAAAATTCACCCATTTGAAGTCTAAAATGTAAATGTTTACTATGTTCACAAAGTTGTGCAATCATCACCACCATCAATTTTAGAACATTTTCATCAGTGCAAAAAGAAATCTCATACCCATTAGCAGTCACTCCTCATTTTCTCAAAGCGCTAGGCAACTTGTAATCCACTTCCTGTCCCTATAGACTTGCTTCTTTTGAACGTTTCAGTAAATGGAATCATAAACATGTGGTTTTTTATGACTAGCTTCTACATTTTCTTTGAAAGCCCCTTATTTGCCACAGAAGTGACAGAAAGCTGTTTCAGGAAATTCAGGATATTGATTGAAGCTGGCAAGACCAGCTTGATTGCAAGAGAAGAACCATGGAACATTCTTCTCCAATAAATCTTAAATAAAAGTAAGAGCTTCCACTTATTATTGTATCAGTACAAGATCAAACATAGTTTAATACTTAGAATGGAGTGCTCGTTATGTGTAAGGAAACCTGCTGGGTTCTTTACACATTATATCTCATTTAACCCTTACAACCAATCATTATTGCTATTTTTACTTACCCAAGATCACACAAGGAGCCCTGGTGGTGCAGTGGTTGAGCACTTGGCTGCTGGCTGCTACAACAGAAATACTACAAGCGGATGGCTTCAACAAAAAGAAATTTATTCTCTCACAGTCTAGGTGGCTCAAAGTCCAAATTCACAGTGCCAGCTCCAGGGTAAGACTTTCTCTCTCTGTTGGCCCTGGGGGAAGGTCCTTGTCATCACCCTTCCCTGCTCTAGGAGATTCTCAGTGCAGGGACCCCGGGTCCAAAGGACATGCTCCGCTCCCAGTGCTTCTTTCATGGTGGCATGAGACCCCTCTCTTCTCTGCTCGCTTCTCTCTTTTATATTTCAAAAGAGATTGACTCAAGATACAACCTAATCCTGTAGATTGAGTCCTGCCTCGTTAACATAAGTGTCTCTAATCCTGCCTCATTAACATCATAGAGGTTAGGATTTACTACACATAGGTAATTACATCAGATTGCAAAATGGAGGACAACCACACAATACTGAGAAACATGGCCTAGTCAAGTTGACACACATTTTTCGGGGACATAACTTAATCTATAACAGCTGCTATATGAAAGTTTGGTAGTTCAAACCTACCAGCGGCTCCACAGGAGAAAGATGTGGCAGTCTGCTTCCATAAAGATTATGGAAACCCAATGGGGTAGTTCAACTCTGACCTACAGGGTTGCTGTGGTCAGAATCTATTCAACAGCAGTAGGTTTGGGTTAAGATCACACACCTACAACGTGGCAGGGCTGAGATTCTAACCAGAACCCATGCACCAACCTTCCCACTTCCACACTCCAGTTCATATCTCTTAATTTATCTGAAAACCCAGAGATTCCCGTTGTCTCGTCTGTATCAGTCATGGTTCTTAGTTGCCAACAGCAGTAACATGAGGTCATACAGGAGTGAGGTGTGTCCTAATCTCATCTGAGTGGTGTTCTTATAAAAGAGGAGAAGGGACACAGAGAGATGCCCAGAAGGAGGACATCCACGTGAAGACAGAGGAGAAGGGACACAGAGAGACGCCCAGAAGGAGGACATCCACGTGAAGACAGAGGCAGAGAACCAAGTGGTGCACCTACAAGCCAAGGAACACCAGAGGTTGCTGGCCGTCATCAGAAGCTGTGAGAGATTCTCCCTCAGAGCTCTCAGGAGAAATCAGCATGGCCAACACCTGGATCTTGGACTTCTCCTCTCCAGAGCTGTAAGGGAATATATTTCTGTTCTTATAAACCACCCAGTCTGTGGTACTTTGTTACAGCAGCCCCAGGAGACCAGTACAGCCATCCCGTGGACTCTGTCTTCACTTCCCTTGTGTCATCCGTAAACCTTGAGGAAAGTTGTATTTGGATGTTCCAGTCTGGACTCAGCTGAGCAAGGGGCCTTATGACAGCATTTATGGGTCTTCCCTGAGCCCAGAGGGGTAAGGAGGCCCAGTGTCCCCTGACCAGTGGCAGTAATATCAAGCAAGTATGTATTTGAGGGTCACATTTGGAGCTGAGGGTCCATTTGCCCCCTCAATTACTGATTTTAGAGAATCCAGATGTGGAATGGTGGATACCCTTTTGGGAATCCAATAAATGTACGTTGAATGAATGGAACATTGTTGAAAGGGAAAAGCAATACTCCTAAGAACAGGCCAATCAGCAGGACCCTTGGGAGGTATCAGGAATGTCCCAAAAGGTGGCTGAGGCACAGGGATGGGGAACCAGGTGATGGGTAGCAGGAAGTATGTCAGAAATACTAGGGCCCAGCCACCAAGGCAAGAGCAAGGGCGACTCCCAACCCTGGGAGGGGTACCCCCGAGAGCAGGGCTATGTCCTGGGGGTACAATGATGAAGAAAATGAATAGATAATGCAGTTGTTCCCTCAGGAACGCAAACTTTAGTCCTGAGGTATTAGAGAAGCTGCAGAGGCTGAGACGCAGGCACCCGGAACAAGGGCAAAAACTGATGCACGCGGCTGGGAAACAAAAAGCCGTCAGTGTTGGGGGCTCTATTTTCAGAGTGAACACCAGGGCTGGTCCTAGAGTTTAAGGACTGGGGTGTTAGAGAAAGTTGCCACACAAAGACTGGGAACTAGGCACAGTCTGATACGTGCCTATTAGTAAGTTCCAAAGCCTAAATAAATCACCACTACACTTGAGAAAGGTCCCTGGGTGGTGTTGGTTTGTGCTCATCTATGAACCTAAAGGTTGGCGGTTCAAACTCATCCAGCGGCACTGTGGAAGAAAAGCCCGGCAATTTGCTTCTGTAAAGATTATAGCCATGTAGACCCTATAGACCCAAGAGTTAGAGAAGGAACTGGTGTACAGGACTAATTGTCTCCGTGAATCACTGCCTCCTCTCTCTTGAGGCCAGAACTTGATGGTGCCCAGCTACCACTACTGAACGTTCTGATCAGGGCCACAATAGATGAACCCGATAAAAAGGAGAAAAATGTGGAACAGAACTTCAAATTCTTAAAAAATCCACACTTCTCAGACCTGTTAAGGCTGGAGGAGTCCCTGAGACGATGGCCCTGAGTTGCTCTTTGAACCTTGAATTGAAACTATCCCCTGAAGCCACCTGCAGGCTAAGTAACAGTTTAGCCCAAAGAGTAAAGATTGTCACCCTTGAGTATTGTGTTTAAAGAAAGAAAAAGAAACCTATGTAAGATGAAAGGGTCAACAGCTATTTTAAAGCACAGATGAGAAGGTTGGGGGGCAGGGAGTTTAAGTAAATAAAAGTAAAACAAATAGAACAGAAATAGTGGGAATATTGACAAAATGTGAAGAATGTAACCAATGTCACTGATCATTATGTCTAAAAACTATGGGATGGGAGAAGGTTTTGCTGTGTATATTTTCACCAAAAATAAAATTAAATATTAAAAAAAAAATAAAAACCCTATGGAGCAGGGGTTGCCATGAGTCAGAATTGACTTGATGGCAACCGGTTTTGTTATTTTTTACACTTGGAAAGCTGACAAAGACAATGAACAGAAAAAGATCAATGCTGCATCATAAGAGAGAGATGGGTCAGATTTCAATTCAACAAACTTTGAAAGACTGGAAAATAAGTCTTTTTTCTGGCCTGGAATTTGGTTTCTAAATAAGTGACTCTGTTTTACATAAATGAATTACCCAGGTGTTATGGACTGAATTGTGCCCCCCAAAAATATGTGTTGTAAATCCTAACTTCTATGCCTGTGGTAATAAACCCATTTGGGAATGGGTTGTCTTTGTTGTGTGAATGAGGCAGGATTAGTGTAGGGTGTGTCTTGAGTCAGTCTCTTTTGATATATAAAAGAGATTAAACAAGCGAGAGAAGCAGAGATGGAGTAAGAGAGATGCCAAGACACATGGAGATCTCCAAGGAACCAGGAAGCAGAAGCTGAAGAGACAAAGACCTTTCTCCCGAGCCAACAGAGAGAGAGAGAGCCTTCCCCTAGAGCCAGCACTCTGAATTCGGACATCTAGTCTCCTAAACTGTGACAAAATAAATTCGTTTGTTAAAGCCATCCACTTGTGGTATTTCCGTTATAGCAGCGCTAGATAATGAAGACACCAGGTGTGAACAAGAAGAATCTATGTCTCAGCTTTGATATCACCAGTCACAAAGATAAAAAATATTTTAGGTAGTCAGCCAAAAATATGGTGGTTACTATTATTACTGTCAGTTCTTTATACAATGAGGGACCATCGAATAATCATTAAAAGAGCTTTATTAATATAGACAACATTCTCAAACATAAGGTGCACTGTGCTGAAATTAAGAATTTGCTGGTAACCTCACCTTCCCATTATGCAATACTAAACATAGTTCTGTTCACGTATAGTGCTGCAATGCAAGTAGGTTTGCTACACATAATTCCCACTTATAACAAGATTCATAGAATCATAGCCTTCTAAAAAGTTTTGAAACTATAGCTTTCATAAAGCCGTATTTCATACTGTTCAGGATGTTGTTTAGAGTAATACCATCATTACAGAAGCCAAATGATAACTCATTCAATCAAATAATAATGTATTAGACCAGTTAATACCCCACTGCCCTGGTGGTGCAGTGGTTAAGAGCTCGGCTGCTAACCAAAAGGGCGGCAGTTCTAATCCACCAGCCGCTCCGTGGTAAACCTAAGGGGCAGTTCTCCTCCGTCCTGTAGAGTCGCTATGAGTTGGAATCGACTCGACGGCAACGGGTTTTTAATCTAAGCAGAGAGGCCCGAAATTTCCTTTTGAAGATGTAGTTTTATTTGTTGTTTTAACTATCACACACTTCACAAAATAACCTGTTCTTCCAAAGTCAGAGTGGCGGGTGCTGTGTTCTGAACCACAGCTATAACAACATTCTGGATTAAATGTGGAAACAGATCTTTCAGCCACCCTTCACATCCTTCTAATTGCCAGTTCTTGGTGGAGAAGACAGTTACCCAAACCAGAATGTCAGATTTTCTGGAAGTGGATGGGACACAACAGTCTCATGAATATCGATATCTTGTCATTTGCAAAGATGCAAATTGGCAAGAAATTAACACATCTTTATTAAAGGGTTCCTAAGACAGGAAACTGGGATTTTTGTATGGCTGAAAACACCTCTCAGGAATCTGACACATGACATGGGGAGGCTTAGGGTAGGTTTATGGAGACCTAAGATTTCAATCTCTGATTGAAGATGAGGCCTGAAGTGAAATCCTCAATTTCCATTGAGCCAGGGATTTTGTTTTCACCTCTGTAAGGTCAGAAACTCCACTCAAGCTCCTTAAAAGTGGTACTGGCATTTATCTCTAGAGTAGTTAAATCAACTAGCTTTTGGCTCATGAACTTCTGTAGCCAGGGAATCGTGAAGTGAGACAGGGAAAATTACAACCCAGCTGGTGGCTGGTTTTTCGATTCTGTACCCACAGAAAAAAGTCTTTATAGAAAGGAGAGTGTGGTAACTCCATTAGGCGAACTTCCTGATCTTAAAACGTCCACCGACATAGAGGGTGTCCCAAAAGTCTTAGTACAGTTTCAGCTTTAATAACCTCAGAAGCATAAATGCTGCAAACTTACAAAAAAACAAAAAACAAAAAAAACCACATCATTTGGAAGTTTAGTTGCTCAAATTTCATTACACTGCTTTAGTTTTGTGACTTTTGGTAATAAATTTTTACTCGGTGTGTTTTTTTTTTTGTTTGAGTACCTGTGTTTGAAGATGGCAAACAGTAACTTATTAGAACTCAAAACTGCACTAAGGATTTTGGTAGGCTCAAGCATGACGATTGTGAGGATGGCTCAGGACTGGGCAGTGTTTCGTTCTGTTGTACGTAAGGTCACTATGAGTCAGAACTGACTTGATGGCACCTAACAAGAAGAAGAAGGATGTCACGGTACCCTGTTTGGTTCCCAACTCTGAGTACCCATCCTAGCTCACTTCACCTGATAACATTTGAACTCTGAAATGGATTGTTTTATTTAGATGGAGAAGTAGGTTCTCTTCTTTTCTTGCTATCAGAGCAAAGCTGTGGGTGAAAATTTCTCTGATCCTGTTACTTACAGCTTCCTCGCACATCACTGGGGATGTGATTAGTTTGGTGAAAATTTCAGGGACGCATTTCTTAAATCCCAACCTCTATATCTGATGTTAGTGCAACTGGAAATGACTCGGTACAGTACTATGATGGTGACCACTGAACGGTCATATTTTAATAAATCTCCACAACTTCATCCATTTAAAAAAACCTGTCTTGAAGTCAGATGCTTTCTCCCCTTCTCCCTGATGAATGACATTTGGGTCTTTATGTGCAACTTCTTTGGTGTTGGTAAGGGTCTCATATATTTTCTGGGCCCTGACAATTTCTTTCTGTGCATCGAAGTGGACTTTCTGCCTGGTCAGGAGGGGAACGATTAAATTAAAATCATCGATTAGCTTGTTGAGTTTTCTGATGTTTTCTTGAAATTGCTCACATACTTGGTCCCACTGTTTCTGCTCGGTTGATGTCATTGGATTCCCAAGTTGTTTTCTTGACACTAGGACGGCCTCTCTCAGTTGCTCAATAGTATCCTTTATTTCCTTTTGCATTAGGATCCATTCCGGTTGATATCCATTATCTATCAATATTCTGTTCAGATTGTGAGTCATGGGATCGATATATGAACAGCCAGAAAACTTTTTTAGAGGTTTTCCTTTCCCACTGAGATTGTCAAAGTCTCCTTTTGCCATCGATTCCTGAATAAGATCTTCCACTAAACGCTCAATTGCTTGTGTTATCTTTTGTTTTTTACTCTCTCTTACGTCTTTAACAATTACACTATCAGGAAACTGCTGGCTGTATAGTTTATGCCTCTGATATTCCATCACTTGCTCAGTTGCACGATCTGCCCTAAATTGCCTATATTGTTTTTCTCGTTGACTTGGAGTCCCCAAACCAATACCTTCAAAACTTAAATAATGCCGGTGTTGGGGTGTTTTATATTTGAATTTATCTTCCTCTTCCACATCTTCAGCTTTATTTTGTCTGGCATTTGTTTTTTCTATCACATGGGAAAGCACGTTCCTATAAGCTTCTTCAATCCTTATAAATGTTGCAGAATCAGCTGTATTAGAGCCGCTGTCTGGATGGTATTGTTTGGCAAGCTTACGAAAAGATTCTCTGAGATCATCTGCAGAGCATTCTTCATCCAGATTCAACAGCCTATAATACTCACTGATCTTCTTTTTGGATTTATGGGTCGACATCATTCTACTCCTAATGACACCAAGATATGAAAGCATTTTCATTCCATTAGGGGTCACTGAAGCGTCTATCAGGTGAGATCTTAAGCTCTGAGCCATCATCGAGTACGTTGGGTCCCTTATTGTACACGGAGTTCTTCCTAGCAACGATCTATAAAACAACAACAAACATAGGCTGAACAAAACTGCATTATCAGTTAATTTCGTATCTTCAGCAATAGGAACGAAGATAGCATATGAAATTACAAGTATAATAAGGGGTAGTTCTTTCTAACACTGCTGCCAGAATTCTTATTATAGTTTCTTTCACTGATGTTTGCAGAGAAATGGAAATTGATGATGTTTAGCATTAACATGGAGCCCTGGTGGCATAGTGGTTAAGCATTCAGCTGCTAACCAAAACGTTGGCAGTTCAAATCCACCAGCTGCTCCTTGGAAGCCCTATGCGGCAGTTCTACTCTGTCCTATAGAACATATTGTGATATAATCTGGATTCTACTCCTTGATAACTAATCACAGAATTTTAGAGCTAGAAAGTCCTTAAAGATCATTTAATCCAACCTTCTCATTTTATGAGAAAATGTAGCACTGGAAAGTTACAGCATTAACAGGTCACATAGCAAGGCATAAGCAAAATGATTAGGGTTAGGGCACAACAAGGACACTCGCTCAATTGTCTGTATCCCCTACAGATTATAAATGTCATGAAGGCAGGGACCATAATTGTTTTGTTCACCAGTGTATCCCCACTGCAGTATGTGGCATTATAGTGGGTACTCCAATATATATGTACACATTATTTGTCGAATGAAGTGCTGAATGAGATTTAACCTTCTCATTGCCTGGCTAGCTATAGCGGTGAAACCACTACTCCACTACATTCTGACCAGTCATTTCATATTCATTTGTTTTCTTCTTTGATGTGATCCAAAAAGTATTTGTTAAGCAGAGTTAATGTGTTAAACACAAAGCTCAGCATGGCGCGGGATGCTGGAGAAACGCCAAGGAAGTAGATCATCAGCTCCGCTGTTTCTTTAGTATATCATGGTCTTCATCATCTCAAGGAGTCTTCGCAGAGAAGACTACATACGTGAAACAATCAGAGAACATCACAAACTATGTACCTTATCTGATGCTTAACTGAATAGAACGAAGTGTCCAAAAGTCTTTAAGTTCTTCAGGAAGGAGATACAGTGCTAGATGCTGGGTGAGCCCTCCCAAAATGTTAGATGTTATCTTAAAAACACATGGTCTAGTACAGACCTCAACATAAAGAAAACAAAAATCCTCACAACTGGACCAATAACCAACATTGTGATAAACAGAGAAAACACTGAAGTTGTCAAGTATTTCAATTTACTTGGATCCACAATCAACGCCCATAGAAGCAGTAGTCAAGAAATCAAACGACACATTGCATTGGGCAAATCTGCTGCAAAAGACCTCTTTAAAGTGTTAAAAAAGCAAAAATAAAATCATTTTGAGGACTAAGGCCCGCCTTATCCAAACCATGGTATTTTCAACCACCTCATATGCTTGTGAAAGCTAGACAATGAATAAGGAAGACCGAAGAAGAATTGATGCCTTTGAATTATGATGTTGGTGAAGAATATTGAATATACCATGGACTGCCAGAAGAACGAACAAATCTGTCTTGAAAGAAGTACAGCCAGAATGCGCCTTAGAAGTGAGGATAGCGAGACTTTGTCTCACGTAGTTTGGACATGTTATCAGGAGGAATCAGTCCCTGGAGGACATCATGCTTGGTAAAGTGAAAAAGAGGAACCCTCAACGAGATGGACTGACACAGCGGCTGAAACAATGGGCTCAGGCATAACGATTGTGAGGGTGATGCAGGACCAGGCAGTGTTTCGTTCTGTTGTACATGGGGTCGCTATCAGTCGGAACCGACTTGAGGGCACCTAACAACAAGGACAGGCTTGTAAATAGACAGTGACGATAAAGCGCTGGCAATGGTTTAATTGGAAGTGGGATTGTGATATGTAAACCCTAAAACTGAGCTCCCAGCGATCCCAATTTTCTGAACAGTTGGGGTCAACGGCTTTCTGAGCTGGCTGTGATGGGGCTGATTGTCGTTACGGTGGCCATTGGGGAGGAGGGGTCAGCGCCGCCGACCCGGGAGACGCCCCGCCCCTACTCACTTTTACGGACCCCGGGGAAGGGGCTCGCCGGCTACCACCCCCATGCTGTTCATCTGCGCATGCGTACGCGGGTGCCCTTCACTCCCCGGTGACGCCGCTAGGGTCGCTGCTGGACTGGACAGTCTGCTGCTTGACACTGAGGGGTACCCGGCAGGTGCAGAGGGCAGGATCGTACCTGACTGGGAGAAGTGACCTCTTTATCAGGAAAACAGAATCTCTGCTAAAAGAACTGTACCCAGAATGACATAGGCAGGACATCTCAGGCGACCCTCTCCCGCTCGAAGGCAACCCGCTCCGCCCCCGCCCCCACGCCGAGCGGGAGGTGGTTCGGCCGATAGTGATTATGGGGGTTGTAGTTCGCCGCGAAGTACGCTGCACTCTGGACACGGCCGCGCAGCGCGCCTGCGCCTCTCGGGTGGGACCCGCGCAGGCGCGGGGGAAAGGACGCCGGACCGCGGCGCAGGCGTGGGGGCTTCTGGGAGCGTGCGTTGGGGGCACGTTTGGGAGCCGGTGGGCGACTGCCGGAGCTTTGGGGGAGGAGAAGACTAGGCGGTTTCCCCGATCCGGGCGGGAAGAGCCTCTTCAGGGTTTGCGGCTGGGGACACGTGCGCGGAGACGTGAACTTGGCCGGAGTCACAAAGCTACTGGCCGACCCTGGCTAGAAGCGTTGCCTTAATTCAACCATCTCTTACTGAGCACCTGGCATAGCCAGTCGTTGGTAGGGGCTGGGGACAAGCTCGCAGAGGACAAAAGCAAAGTATGGGTCTCCTGACTTCGAGTTCAGCTGCTGCGTGGGATCTAGGTGTTCCGCCCTTCAGTTTCTCTTCTGTTTTAATTTGGTGGTATTGAAATATATGTAACGCTTGGCGTTTTAAACATTTTTAAGCGTACAGTTCATAGACATTAATTACGTTCATCATGGTGTGCTGCCATGACCGCTGCCCTTTCCAAAACTGATAGTTTTTGTGAGTGGTAAATATATAGGTAACAAAGCATCTGCCATTTCAGTAATCTTTACATACATGGTTCAGTGACGCCAGGATGAATAGTTTTACATCACCTCCCACGGAAACTCAGTACCCCTTGAGCAGAAAATCCCGTTCTCCCACCCCCAACCCCTAGTAATGACCAATAATTGTCTCTATGCCTTTTCCTGTTCTAGATAGTTCATATAAATGCTATGCTGTAGGGGAAAAACATCACAAAAAGAAAAAAAATTTTATTCAGCATATATTAAAAAAGGCAAAAGTGGGAAAAGGGACAAGCACGCTGCCACAAGCATGTCTGCCCAAATCCAAGGAAATATTACAGAATAGACAAAGGTGGGAAAATAGACAAACGTGCTGCCACAGCCATGTCTGTCCAAGTTCAGAGAACATTAGAGAAAGCAAAAGTGGGAAAGCGGACAAGTATGCTGCTAGAGCCACATCTGCCGGAGTCCAGAGAACGTTACAGAGCGTCACTATATATTAACATTACAAAATGGGCAAAACCATTGAAAGCTTCACCTTTTCACAGATTGGCCAGCAACCGTGATCCTACATTTTGAATCACCTTTCTTAATAATCATTGGTACAGGTTTCAGTAATGACAATCAGGAGGGTCTTCACTGGTCCAACAAATTTTCTGTTCACTAAATGCTAATAGAAAAAGAGTGGAAAATCTTTTGTGTTCTGTTTGAATGGTTTATGTGAAAGGTTCCCTAAAAGATACTTTCCAAGAATATCTTAGCTATTGGCTTTATACGTCAGGGCCCAGTTGATGTGTCCTTGTGAGTCCATCTTCAGCTGGGTCACATTCTCCATGCTCAAGGAGAAGGAATAATAACTCCAATATTATTTGTAATATTGTAACATTTGCCCTTTTGTAGCTGACTTATTTCACTCAGAATAATGTTCTCAAGGTTCATCCATGTGGTAGCATGCATCAGAATTCCATTTCTCTTTGTGGCTGAATCATATTCCATTGTATGAGAATACCACATTTCGTTTATCCATTCATATGTTGATAGACACTTGAGTTGTTTCTCCTTTTTGGCTGTTGTGAATAGTGCTGCAGTAAATATTGGTGTGCATGCATCTGACCTAAGAATTGTGGAGTCCCATGGTAATTGCCTTAGTTACCTAGTGCTGCCATAATAGAAATATCACAAGTGGATGGCTTTAACAAACAGAAATTTCTTCTCTCAGTTTAGGAGGCTAGAAGTCCGAATTCAGGGCACCAGCTTCTGGGAATCATGGCCTAGGTAAGTTGACAGATACTCCTTCGGGACATAATTCAATCCATAACAGTAATTCTCTGTTAAACTTTTCGAGGAACCATCAAACTGATTTCCAGATTGGCTGCGCCTTTTACATTCCCGCCAGCATTCTGGATTTCAGTTTTAACATTTCCCTCCCCATACAGAGGAAACCCTGATGGCGCAGTGGTTAAGAGCTATAGCTGCTAAGCAAAAGGTCAGCAGTTTGAATCCATCAGCTGCTCCTTAGAAACCCTATCGGGCAGTTCTGCTCTGTCCTATAGGGTCGCTGTGAGTTGGAATCAACTCGATGGCAGTGGGTTTGTTTTTGGTCTCTGTACGGGGAGATAGTTGGGGGAAGAAAAGAGGCAGAGACCTGGGGAGTTCATCCTGGTTTGAAAATACTGATGTGCACCTTAGGCAAGAAACTGTGTCTATCTGTAAAATAAGGCTACCAATAAGTAATAAACATTTACTATTTATGCTATGCTAAGTGCTTTATGGGAACCCTGGTGGTGTAGTGGTTAAAAGCTACGGCTGCTAAACCAAAAGGTCAGCAGTTCAAATCCACCAGGCACTCCTTGAAAACCAACCCTATGGGGGCAGTTCTACTCTGTCCTGTTGGGTCGCTATGAGTTGAAATCAGCTTGATGGCAATGAGTTTGTTTCTTTTTTTTTTTTAAGTGCTTTATATACACTCTCTTTTACTCCCTACAATATCCCTATGAGATACCCAAATCTAAAACCAAACCTGTTGCCATTGAGTCGATTCCAACTCATAGTGACCCCCGAGGACAGAGCAGAACTGCCCCACAGAGTTTCCAAGGAGCGACTGGCGGGTTTGAACTGCTGACATTTTGGTTAGCTGCCGAGCTGTTAACCACTGCGCCACCAGGAGCAGTGCCCTATGAGATAAATACTATTATTTTCCCCATTTTACATATGAAATAATAATTGTATCAAATGCACTGAATTTTTGTGAAAATTACACAGTGTATGTAAACTACTTGGCATGGTGCCTGACACACTAAGCAGTCAAATAGTTTTTGTTATGAACTATGTCTTCTAAAAGGATCTAGAAATAGGGATTGGCTGCTCTAAGCTTCTGAATGTGATAACAGTACTGTCATGGTGTAAGAGAATGTCCTTGTTTTTAGGAAATAAATAGTGTAGAATTTAGGGTAAAGGGATACGATGTTATAGACAATACAATCAAAGATACATGTAATGTATGTATTACATATAATATATAATAAGAAGTCCTGGTGTCCCAGTGGTTAAGCGCTCTCGGCTAACAGAAAGATTGATAATTTGAACCCAACCAGTGGCTCTGGAGGAGAAGGACCTGGTGATCTGCTTCTGTAAAGATTACAGCCTAGAAAACCCTATGAGGCACTTCTACTCTGTCACATGGGGTCACTGTGAGTCAAAATTAACTCAACAGCACCTAGCAACACCACTATAATAATATAGACAATATGTAGATGTTATAGACAATATAATCCTGTACTACCTTCTATGTAGGTGCAAGAGTCCCTGGGTGACGCAAATGGTTAATGCACTTGGCTGCTAACCAAAAAGTTAGATGGTCAAGTCCACCCAGGGGTACCTTGGAAGGAAGGTCTGGTGAGCTACTTCAGAACAACATCCCAGCCATTGAAAGCCCCGTGGGACGGCTCTGCTCCGACACGCGTGGGATGGCCGCGAGATACAGCCATTTTTTCACTGGTTGTGTAGATGCACAGAAAAAGGTATGAATTCTGAGGGTTTTCATTATAAGAAAACAAAATAACTCCTTTGTGAAAGAAAATAGTGTTGTTACAAGTGTTAACTCTTCTAGTCAACATCTTAACCATAAAACCACGGCCGTTGAGTTGATTCCGGTACCATAGCAGAGTTTAAAATCAAGTAGCAGAACACTCATTTGTATAGCACTTTGAATTTTTCAAAGCACGTATGTGACATTTCCGAGTTTAGAACATCTGCTTCATGGTTCTTTGGTTTCACAATATACTTGGGTATTGGTGAAACAGATTTCCCCATAAATGGGAGAGGGGACAGTCGGCACGAATTTAGTTAGCAAACCAACACCTAATCATGAATTGTGTTGCTCAGTGGATGGAAAATAGGTCCGATATTTTTAAAGTTTCTAAAAAAAATCAATTACCTCACATTATGATCGTATTAAATATTTACTGAGCAACTGCAGGAAACATCAAACCTGTTGCCGTTGAGTCAATTCTGACTCATAGCAACCCTCTAGGACAGAGTAGAACTACCCCATGGGGTTTCCTTGGCTGTAATCTTCACGGAAGTAAACTGCCATATCTTTCTTCCACGTAGCAGCTGGTGGGCTTGAACCACCAACCTTTTGGTTAGTAGCCACACGCTTAACCATTGCGCCACCAGGGCTCCTTATAAGAAGCATAGCACTGTGAAAAGCAACCCCTTTTTTCTGTCATGGAGTCCTAGGTAGTGCAAACTGTTAAGCACTAGGCTACTAACCAAAAGGTTGGCAGTTTGAATCCACCCAGAGTCGCCTCTGGCAATCAACTTCCGAAAGGTCACAGCCTTCTGAAAACCCTATGGAGCACAGTTCTACTCTGACACACATGGGGTCGCCATGAGTAGGAATCGACTTCTTTTATGTACTCCTAGATAGCTTGTAATGTCACCCTAGCCTAAAGGAAATGAGAGCTCCATTTTAATCTATTCGTGTTTCATTTTTTCCCTTCTGTTTGCAGTTCTCTAATAACTGCAAAGAAGTTGACTTGTTTCCAGTAAGTTATGGTGCCGCCATAGTAACCCAAATCCATGCCTGCCCGCAGATTGACTTACGGTTCTTCTGTATTCTACAACCACTCATTGTCCAGTGGCATTTTCAAATGTATCTTCTGGACCTACATTCTAGAACCTCCATGAATACACTTTCCCCTCTGGCTGCCTCCACAAGTCTTCTTCTTATTTTTTTTTTAAAACTTTATTTGATTAAGGAAGAGTTTGATAAAGAGGGTCACCTTAAAAAGAAAGGAGGAGGTAGATTAACTTTAGTAAATACAGTAACGTCAGGGGCGTTGGGAACAGGTACCGGGGAAGAGAGAGAAGATTGCAATCATTTGGGTATTTTGCCTTTTTCCTGACTTCCCAGCTGAGTTAACCGGTCCCCGTGCCATTACGAGGTGGTTCCATAAGGTCCACACACAGGATTTCTGGAACCTTGCTAATGGTAAACTGCCCTCCTCAACCCAGCCTGTCTAATTTTCATTTCTAACTTTGAATTTGCATGATGCTTTACTGTCATTGGGCCTGAATTCTCTGCATGGGGCAGGTGCTGACCTATATAGCACTTCCGGTTTCTTGAAATTATAAATAATGTAGGCACCTCCCTCTGATGGCAGGTTGCTAGTGGTGAAAGCAAATGCACACCAGTTGCCTGGGAATCAAGATTTGAATGGTTTCCAGCCCCTTTTACATTTGCCCAGGCTGTTTGTTGAAATCATGGCTTTACAGCACAGCTACTCTATGCTTTTCTCACCCTTCGAAATGTTTTCATAAATTGGAAAGACCAGGACATTGAGGGGTTGCCTCCTTTCTCTCATTGCTCACGATTTGTCAAAGATTTTTAGCAACAAAACTCTAAATACATTAAAGCTGTCATGTAACACTATTTGTTGGAGAACCATCGAAGATACTTTAGCAGGGAGAATTTGTTTCTAGGCAAATCTAACTCCAGCGACAGCTTTGTAATGAGATGCTAAGGTGCTTTGCTTGAAAAAGCCCAACACCCAAGGGGTGCCCCGGAATGACTCACTCTCAGGGCTTGTCCAGGGAGACGTCAAGCCTTGGTGAGATGATGCTGGATCTGTGGCTCTTGCTTTTCTCAACAGAAGGGAGCAGAAAATAAGCCATAAATCCAATTTGCCACTACCCGAGCTTCTCTTTGAAGAGGCTCCTGTTAACTAAATAACATTTCTTGGGATTCAGTGAAATTGAGCAGTTACATAGTTTCTTTACTTGACTGTTGAGCTTTAATTATCTGCTCTGGGGGATATCCACAGTGAGAATTTGTTTCTGTCTTTGTGCTTAGGAAATACACATTGAAAATATTCATGGATAAAAAGATACGATGTCTGCAAGTTATTCTCCAGGGGTTCAGAAATAAATGTGTGCAGAAAAATGTATGCACACACACACACGTGCACACACACACACATACGCGTGCACACACACGCACATACACGTGCACACACACGCACACGCGTGCACACACATGTGCACGCACACACACACATGCACACACACAAGCACGTGCACACACACACGCGCGCAATGAGAATGTGAGGGAGTGACCAAATGAGAAAGCATGTAAAGTGTAACGTCAACAATAAGTGAATCTGAATAAAGGGTACTTGGGAGGTTTTTGTACTATTCTTGTAACTTTTCTGTAAGTCTGAATAAAAAATTTGAAGTTATAAAAAAGAAGAGAAAACAATCTCTCCGAGTACCAGGCAGGTACTAGGCACTGGGGATACACAGACGAGCAAGTTGCATGTACTTGCTTCCCTGGCGGAACTGACATCCTATCAAGGAGAAGAGCTTTCATAAAAGCTGTAGCACTTGAATGTGACAGCTGTTACAACAGGTCCCAGGGAGCGAGCGACCTTTCCTCTGCCCTTCCCTCCATATATATAGATTGGCAGAGCCAAGGATGTTCTGGGTGGAGCTGGATCACACTGGCTTGCAAGGGCCAACTCTTCATCTGATGACATCACACTGGTGACTGGGAATCCATCACTGTGGGAGAACACCGGCGAATGCTGTAAACATCAGAGCTTTGATCCCTAGGAGAGCCTGTCGTTAAACATGTACCAGCACATCACTGGGCTACAGCACTAATGAGAGTCCATTCCACGTCTGTTAGAGAGAAGACGCTCTGGCCCCATAGCCGGGCAGCTTGGATAGAGTCTAGCAAAGTGTGCTAGTGAATTTATGGACAGACGTGGGACCCTAACTGCAGGGTGGAGAGCCTTCACCAATCATCGGAAAACCTATGACTCCATTTATAGTGGCTGGTGGATTCGAACTGCTGACGGTTTGGTTAGCGTCGGAGCTCTTAACCGCTGCGCCACCAGTGCTTACCTGTTCGTAACACACTGGGACTCCTTACGAGAATCGCTAAGGGTGTGTAAAGAAGTTCCACCTCCCCCTAGCATCATTCTTCCCTCATTTGGCGAAAGAAAGGCACATCTTTCACTCATATGGAATCTTACTAAGGTGCTCTAACCACTTCCAGGCACCAAACGCAGGTACAATTTACATGGCTGATTTGCTGTGGATGCTGAGAAAAGGAAATAAATCCTTTATCAAATTAGATGGTTTCCAACACTTGGCTCTCAACAAAAGTGACAGAAGACCTAATAGGCTTGTCAGCTGAATATTTCATTTGAATATTTGATGGTAGATCATTGTGTTTGGTTTTGCGTACAACTGAGGTATTCAAGGAGCTGAGCGGGACTGCTATAACAAAATTGCTTTTCCGGTAACTTTGTGGCGTTTTGGTGACAGAGAAATTTAAAATGTAGGTTGGGTTTCAGTGTCTACAAATATTTCAGTTCATTAAATATTTTGTAGATGAAATTAATTCAGAACATTAAACACTTCACATCTTTACTGCAATGTTTAGAATACAGGCGGGGCTCAGGAATTTGCATTTTAAATATGCTTACCCCCAAGAAGTAGCAGGTTAACAGATGGAGGATTTGAAGATTAGGCTTACTACTCAGATGTTGTGTACCATTAACTTGATTCCAACTCCTAGTGACTCCATGTGACAGAGTAGAACTACCCCATAGTGTTTTCTAGGCTGTAGTCTTTACGGGAGCAGATCTCCAGGTCTGTGGAGCCACGGGGTGAGTTCAAACCACCGACCTTTTGGTTAGCAGCCAAGGCTTAACCTTTGCACCCTCAGGGCTCAGATGGACAGTCTTTAACATGATTTCTGTCACAAAGTACGGAAGTCCTGTCTGTATTCATTTAGACTTCACATTCTGAATGTGAAGTGTTTTACATAAAGTCTGCTGCATTTTGCAATGTAACATTAAATGTAATTTTGATGTATTTCAAAGACCATGCATTATTTTTTTATACTGACAGAGCAGTGTCTCTGTCTTCTTCTTTTATACCGCTTCATTGAGATATAATTTATATGCCATACAATTCACCCACTTAAGGTGCACAGTTCAATGATTTTTAGTATAGTGGTAGGGTTGTGCAACCATCACCGCAATCAAATTTTACTACAATCATTACCCAAAAAAGAAGCCCTACAGCCTTCAGCCATCACCCTCAAAGCCCCCTATCGCTCCCAGCCTTAGGCAACCACTGATCTATTCTCTGTCTCTAGATTTGCCTGTTCTGGACATTTCGTATCAATGGAATCATACAATATGTGGTCTTTCGTGAGTAGCTTCTTTCACTGTGCGTATGATGTTTTCAAGGATCCTCCATGGTGTGGCATGAGATGAGTACTTTTTCCCTTTTTATGGCCGAGTACCATTCCATTCTGTGGCTCTACCACAGTTGATTTAGGCATTTATCAGTTGATGGACATTCGGGTTGTTTCCATGTATGAATTAATTTTTACATGTTAAGTAACAATCGGCTCCAGATAAAGGAGGGTGGTCTTCCAGTGGGGTAAACACAAGATTTGCAGACTTGGGAAGGGAAGCCTGTCACAGACTCTCTCTTTTAAACAGTGGCTGTGGTTATTGTTAACCTGCTGTCTAGTCAGCTCCGACTCACGATGACCTTCTGTGTGACCGAACAACATGTCGCCTGGTCCTGGGCCATCTTCATGATTGTCGGACGATAGCTTGTTGTAATCCATGGGGTTCTCACTGATGAATTTTCGGGAGTAGATCACCAGGCCTTTCTTCCTAGTCTGTCTTAGCCTGGAAGCTCCACTGAAACCTGTCCACCAGGGGTGACCCTGCTGATATTTGAAATACTGGTGGCATAGCTTCCAGCATCACGGCAACACACAGCCACCACGGTATGATCAACTGACAGAAGAGGCAAAATCTATGTATTACAAAGGTGACTGCTCAAAAGCAGCTCAAGGAGATAGAGAAAATCTTGGTTTTAAAACAGCGACAAAATATTGGCAAAAAATGAACTTTTTTAAAAACTAGGGTTTTACTAACCTCCCTGGATGACTTGTAGTTGCATCTCTCACCTGAGGACAGTTTGGGGTCAGACCCTGTGTCCTGTGGGGGCTGCCCAGCATGGGAATCGCACTGGGTCTGAAGCCTCCACCGCTGTGAGAGGCAGCTTCACGTCTCTGTACCACAGCCCTCCTGGCCCCCAGGCGGCCCACAGCAGGATGGGTGCTCTAAGGTTGGCCAATCAGATGATCCTGCCTGCACCTCTGAGTCTGGATGAGCGGCCCAAAGACACAGGGACAGATGAGAGTGTGTCTGGCTGGGACAGCCGCAGAGACAGCACATCCCGGGGTGGGGCCAGCAGAGGTGGACCTGGCCCTGGCAGCAACGTCCTCAAGACTCCCTCTGGAGTGCAGTCCCAGTGCTGCTGCTGGCGGCTTCGCCTCCTCCCCACCTGCCTTCTAGTCTCCAGCTTTGTCACCGCAGCCGCGAATCACCTGATAACCTTCCAACGCGTTGCTTTTCTTCAAAGTTAACTGGATTTGGTTTCTATTGTTTGTAGCTAAGAACCCTGACGAGGGCACACTAGATCAGGGGTTCTTAATCTTCCCTGGGCCATAGACCCTTCTGGCAGTCTGATATCACCTATACAAGCCCTTCACAGAATAAAGTTTTTCAAATGCATAACATAAAATACATAAAATTACAGAAGAAACAAATTACATTGAAATACCAAAACAAACAAGAAAACCAAACCCGTGGCTGCTGAGTTGATTCTGACTCCTGGCGACCCTGTAGGACAGAGAACTGCCCCATACGGTTTCCAAGGAGCGGCTGGTGGATTCCAACTGCCACTAGGACACCACATTTGGATAGTGACCCCAAAACCAGTTCTGATGACTCATCCAGTGACTAGACAGACATTTATAGAGAATTTACTGTGCTTTGGAGCCCTGGTGGCACAGTGGTTAAGAGCTCGGCTGCTAACCAAAAGGTTGGCAGTTTGAATCCACCAGCCGCTCCTTGGAAATGCTATGGGGCAGTTCTACTCTGTCCTATGGGGTCTCTATGAGTCGGAATTGACTCGATGGCAGTGGGTTTGGTTTTTGGTTCAATACCCAAAAACAAATTTCAGAAGGCAGGGACAGGAAAGATGGGCAAATGGAAATGGGGAACCCAGGGAGGAAGTGGGTAGAGTGCTGTCACATCAAGGGGATTGCAACTAATGGCATGAAACAAAATGTGGATAAACTGTTGAATGGGAAACTAATTTGCTCTGTAAACTTTCACCCAAACCACAATAAACCCAAAAAACCCCGTTGCTGTCTGGTCGATTCTGACTCATAAAATGTTCAAAAAAAAAAAAAAAGCTCCAATGAGTTGAGCAGTCATCATTCATTCAATCGGCCACCCTCATGGGCGTTACATGAGGTAAACTCACAGCCACTGGCCAGCCTATGGAATGGGTCATGGGTCTACCCCTGCCCCAATGAGATGTGGACAGTAGATGGGGCCAGGTGACCCAGAACATGGCTACTACCTACATCTAAGATACGGCCTTGGACTCCTTCTTTAGCATTAGACTGTTTTAGTTACCCAGTGCTGCCGTGGCAGAAACCCCTCAAGTGGGCGGGCAGCTTTAAGGAGGCGATTCCTTCTGGGAGCCTCTTAGTTTCTGGCGTCTGCCCGCCATCCTTGGCATCTGTCTCCCCTCCGGCATGTCTGTGTGTCAATTCTGCTGTTTTAGAACTCAAAAGTGACTAGCTTTAGGACCTACTCCTTGGGAATGACCTACTAGCATAACAAAAATGCTATTTCCAAACATGATCACAGCCACAGGTACAGGCCAGGACTTCAACAACTATGTTTGGCAGACACGACTCAGTCCCGAGCAGAGAGTAGCAGGTACTCAAGGCGCCCTAGGAGGCCAGGTCACTGGAAAGCAGAATCCCGCCCAGAGCTCGCCCAGCTCCGGACCATTAAAGCCCACGGATATCTTCACCTGTGTAACCCACAGCACCTCAGTCTTGACCTGTGCAAAACTAGACACCCCTCTTTCCTCTCCACAACGCCACCCTTCCCTCAGATATGAAAATCAGTGATAAAAAAACAAACAAACTACTTTTTAGAGCAGTTTTAAGTTTACAGAAAATTGCGCAGGAAGCAGTTACCACGTCCCCCCGTCTCTGCACACAGGTCCCCGTTATTAACGTCTCGCATTCCTTTGGTGCGTCTGTCACGGCTGACCAGCCTCACGTCACTGTACATTATTAAACAACTAGAGTCCAGTTTACCTTCGGGTTCACTCTCCTGTAGCTCTGTGGGTTTTGACAAATGCAGGTCACGTGACCCTAAAAATGCCCTGTGCTCCCCTATTGTCTCTACTCCCCGCTGAGCCCCTGGCAACCACTGATCCTTTTGCTGTCTCTAGTTTTACCTTTTGCAGAATATCGTATAGCTGGAGTCATACGCTATGTAACCCTTCTCAGACTGGCTTCTTTCACTTACAAATGTACATTTGCCGTTCCTCCATGTTTTTTCATGACTTGATAGCTTCTAATTTTATTGCACCATATATATAACAAAACATTAGGCGTCTTAACATTTCTTACACGTACAATTCAGTGACATTAATGACGTTCACCATGCTGTTCAACCATCACCTTTACGTGTGGGGAGCTGGGAAATGGTGAACACCAGGGAGTGTAGTTTGGTAGGAGACACCGAGATTCCTCCAGGCCTTTCCTTACCCCTTCTGCCCACCCTGCTCCATGTCCAGGTCCCTTCATTCCGGCCCGTAACTTATCTTTCATTCATTCCAGTTCCAGAGGTAGAGATTGTTTCCTGTTTGTAGATTAGCCAAGTGAGGTTTAAGGAGTCTGTGACTCACCTAAGGATATTCTTTGGTTTTTAAGTGAAAGTCAGGACTGGAACCTGATCTTGCATCCATGTAACAGTTCCCTAAACTCCTGCACTCTCCCTTCTGGGTGTGAGGGCTCGAGAGGTTATGGAAAAAAGGGTCATGGGAGAACTCTCCTGCCATCCTGAACGCCTCAGGGCTCCCCACCATGCAGCTGTTTATCCAGCGGGGTATCTGCCAGGACCTTTATGTTTACAGTTTCATGACACTAATCACACCGCTCATGTTATCCCACGTTACTGCTGTGTAGTGGAGGTTTTAGGTATTTGCCAGATCTCTGGGTTATGAGAGAACTGAAATAAAAACAAAAAGGATTTATTAACTCATGTAATGTGTAAAACACCTTGGACTCAACTTAAAAACAAGATTTGGCTGTTTATAAAGTGCATTGTAAGAAGGAAGGCTTTTCAATCATTAAAATTAAGTTTTCTTTAATAACCTAGGACCTCTGCAACATTTCCTCAGTCAGCAGAGGAGGGGTGCTAGGAAGGAAGGGGGACCCCAGGAGGAAAGGGGACCTCAGGAAGGAAGGGGGACCTCAGGAGCAAAGGGGAAGATGGGCCTTCATATTGTAAATCAGAAAGGGTAAAGTGGCTCTTAGCAAGGGGGATGAGGGCAGTGGTGGTCCAGAGGCAGACTTTTCACCTTTCCTGTGGGAGACCCGCGTTTGATTCCTAGTCAATTTAGCTCACACACAGCCACCACCCGTCTGTCAGTGGGGGCCTGTGTGTCCCTGAGGCTGAACAGGTTTCAACGCAGCTTCTAGACTAAGATGGACTAAGAAGACAGGCCTGGAGATCTCCTTCCAAAAATCAGCCAATGAAAACCCTATGGATCACAGTGGTCTGATCTTGTTGTGCATAGTTGCTGACTTGACAGCTAACAGTTTGAAAGGGATACTGATGATGTGAGGGGCCCTGGTGACACAATGCTTACGCTAACCAAACGGCTGCTAACTGAAAGGTCGGTGGTTCAAACCCACCAGCGGCTCTGGGGGTCATCTGCTCCCGTGAAGATTACAGCCTAGGAAAGGGGCAGTTCTACTCTGTCCTCCAGGGTTGCTGCCTTGGAATTGACTTGACGGCAAACAACAACTGATGACAGATTTGAAAAGAGGTCAAATGCACATGGAAAGGGGCCCATCTCATTGGTCAACTGGGAAATGCAAATCACAATATGGTAGCACTATGCACCTATCAGAGCCCTGGTGGCGGCAGTGCTTAAGAGCTTGGCTGCTAACCAAAAGGTCGGCAGTTCGAATCCATCAACTGCTCCTTGGAAACCCTACCGGGCAGTTCTGCTCTGTCCTATAGGGTTGCTATGAGTTGAAATCGACTTGATGGCAGTGGGTAACACACCTATCAGAACTGCTGAAATGGTGTGTGTGGGAGACACAAAACCATGTGTTGGCAAAGGTCGTGGAGCAACCAGAACTCTCATATGCAGGAGCATAAATTGGTCCAGTGACTTTGGAAAACTGTGGGACAGTATCTAGTAAAGCTGAACATATGGATAAATACAAAAACCTGTACGTAATAGAAATAGGAACATAAACCCAACACATGTACATGGACAACACAGCAGTGTTCTTAACAGCCCCAAACTGGAAGCACCTCCACTCACATCAACAGAATGGATAAACTATGGCACATTCCCACCCTGCAACAACAATGACCCATCTACAAATGCGCGCAACAATATGGATGTCACAAGACTAATATGAGCAAAGGAAGCCAGACACAGAGTCCATACTGTAGTCCCATTTATAGAAAGCTTAAAACCAGACAAAACCCATTAGACGTCAGAAGAGTGATCACCTTGTGGAGGTGTGAGTGGTGAGTGGGTGGTGACTGGAGGGGGCAAGAGAGGTTTCTGGAAAACTGGGAATGTTTCCTTAGGTGGGTGCTGGCTTCTGAGGTCTGTTCACTCTGCAAATTGAGTGTTTTGCTTATGATACGTGTGTACTTTTTTCCATGTTACGTCAATAACTCAATTAAAAAATACATTGTACATACATTAAAAAAAAGTCTCATATACACTTCAAAACCACATAAGCTGACATAAATGTACATAAAGAAAAAAAAAGCATGGGAGAATAGCTAAGAAAATTCTCGTGAAAAACAGTAATGAGGAAGGACTAGTGGTATCAGATATTAACTTTAACAGTACGTTGCTGTTATTGTTAGGTGCCGATTTTCCACTCACAGTGACCCCACGTGACGGAGCAGAACTGTAATCTTTATGGAAGCAGACTGCCACATCTTTCTCCCACGGTACGGCTGGTGGGTTCAAACTGCTGACCTTTTGGTTAGCAGCCTAGCATTTAACCACTGCGCCACCAGGGTTCCTTAAAAAGAACATTTAGAGAGCATGAAATAACTCTTACAAAGGATACCATTCCTCTGTGGACTATCGGACTTGTCACCTTAGGATCCCCTGGAGAATCCTTTCCCTGGCTATGTGTAACCACCAGGGCTGATTAACCACTGGCTGCGTCCCCTCCCCCACCACTTTCCAGCTGGGTGATCACAAGTGATGGTTTCATTCCTGCTTACACGAGGAGAGAGGCATCTGTAATAAAAGATAAATATCCACATTTATTAATGTCAGCATATTTTCACCCTTTTTCTGCACTGTGATGACTTTTTCATAATTTAAATGACCTCTAACACTATAAACTAGTAGCCGCTCACAGGCTCAACGTGTCCAAATAATGATCCTCAACTTGGCAAACTAGCCACTAAGGAGCCCCTTTAACGGACTCTTTGTTCTTCTAGGATCATTCCTTCTAGGATCATGCATGCAGGGCTTCAAACTGGCTCAAACACCTGCTGAAAATGGACATTTCCAACAAGTGTCCAGGAGGTTATACACAAGAAAATCACCTGAGGATCCTGTTAAAACCTAGATTCTGATTCAGTTATGGGGTGGGGGAGGGGGAAAGGCAAATTCTCAGCAGGGGTTTGAACTGGTTCAGTGACGTTTTCAAGTTATTTCTGTGGTTTCTGGCAACCAGCTATTCCAGACATTTTGATTACTGCTGCCACAAGACATGGAATCAGCTGCCTTACACTGAGTCCAGGTTACTTTCAGTGGAGATCAGTATTAAAGGAAGGGCAGAAAATGATCTTTTTAAGCTGACACTGATTTTTCCAAGTTACCATCCGCACCCGCCCTGACCTTTTTCTATGTGATTTATCAAGGAGTACTTTCCTTTGCATCTTTGCACCTTCTATAAACTTCACAGAATAGCGTTTGGCATACACATAACAGGTGCTTAAGCATGCTGGTGAACTCTCCAGAACAAACGCATGATTACAGCACAGGGACCTGCAGGAAATGATGCATCTGGATGTTGCGTCCGACAGGAGTTGCTGACCACACTCAGTGTGAGGAAGGCTAACATGGCGGCTGCCCTGGCCTTGGGAACTACCTGCAGCAGAGGCGGTGGACAGAGTCTGCTGGTGCACCTCCTGACCTTCTTCTCTTTACTGTCTCAAGGTTCTGCCTATACGAGTCCTTTGCTCTGATGTTTTGAACATAATTCCCTGATTTAAACACCTCCTCCTCTCCTGAAGAGGATCTGAATGAGCCTTCTAGGTACAAATCTTCAGCAAAGTGCAGGCACTGGGCGGGCAGGGCTCTAAGCCACTCCACCTAAAGGCTGCTTAGAGGCCTAGCTGGCTGCTTTGGGTCAGGTGGCTGTTCCTTGTTCACTCAGCTGTGGTAGCAGAGAACGTGGTACTGAGCTTGTGTCACGGCTAGGACGACACACGCCCAGCAAGCCAACCTTGACCTTCCGGTTCTGGAAGTGCACGTCCAGAGTGGACACGACTGGCTAAGGTCCGAACACATGCTGCCCCGGCCCGTTACTCGTCTGAGCAGACTGCCCTCCGTGTGTCCACACCCCCACCCCAAACAGCACCTAGCACACTGCCAATAATCCATTTATCACCCTCCCGGATTTTATGCTCAACATGTATCTGCTGAATAATAAATTACAGTAGCTTTTAGAGCTGGAACTATGAACTAAAGCCAGCCTTTGGGGGGCTGCTCGGCAGCAAAC
Source organism: Dugong dugon (assembly GCA_030035585.1). Classification (NCBI taxonomy): domain Eukaryota; kingdom Metazoa; phylum Chordata; class Mammalia; order Sirenia; family Dugongidae; genus Dugong; species Dugong dugon. The sequence goes on along the minus strand of CM057473.1, from coordinate 2,884,623 downwards.
GCTGTCCTCAGCACTTGACACAAGTTGCAGCATTTCTCAAAACAACTGTGTGACAGGCACATGCCTACTCTGAGATGAGAGACAGAGGAGAATGTGCCTGAAGTCCTGTGTCTAAACCTAGAAGCCACCCAACTCTCCATTCAACCCTCTCGTTATTTATAAGAGTATGGATGTTTATAACCCTTAGATCAGAAGCTAATGTCTGGGTATGATAGAAACTGTCAATAATTAAAGACAAGGCCACTGCCTGGGAAGTGGGAGCAACCTAGAAAGTTTATGATCAGGATCATCTGAGGAGTCCCAAGTCAGATTAGTACAGACAGACAGCATGACAAAGAGCCATTAACTTATCAGGCTTGTTCGTGAACTCTTCAAAGATGAGGGAACGTATAACTTGTGAAAATGGAGGTGACACTGGTCAGACAGAGAGGGCCAGAGAGACCAAGAACTTTGGTACCTCGTTGGGCTGAGAGTCCAAGGACTCTGAGTGACTCGCCTGATGATGAAACAAGGAGGTCCAAACCAGGTAAGGCCTGAAAGATGACTGCGGGAAAAAGCATTTGCCTCAAACACGACTTCCACAGGGTGGTATTAGCTTGAAGTTGACAAGGTTTTCAAACAGTTTTTAAACTGCTTATGCTGTGTTAGTCTTATTTCTACTGAATCTGTTCCCAAAAAAATGGCCAAAGAGGTAAGCGTAAAATCGTCTTTTAGTAGTTTTTCTTCTGGGCTGAGTCCGTGATAAAAAGCCACCATACAAACAGCCATAATTCTTTCAAAACTGGCCCCATTTCTGAATTAAGAGGCTTTGCCGCCTGACCCAGTTCTTTCAAAACTGGCTCCGTTTCTGAGTAACTAGGAGGCGTCACTCCTTTTTGACCCAACAGATCTTGCCGTTTTCTCCAAGCTGGACTGCCCCGCTGGCCACCAGCTGGAGGGCCGCAGGGAATATCTTATGTTCTGCTGTTTTCACCCTTTCAGACAGAGTTGCCACGGAGTCACCCCTCTTCACCGGAACAGCTTCTTGTAAAATAATTTGTCCCGCATCTACGTCTTCCTGGAAAAGCAAGCAAATGTTGTGAACATTACCTTCCAGCCAGTATGAGTCACAGCTAAAATTAATGTTAAAAACACTTCGGTAGAAAAAGACAAACTCACAGCTACAAAGTGGACGGTGCAGCCAGTGACGGTGACACCAGCCTCCAGGGCTTGCTCGTGGGCATTTGCACCCTTAAAAGAAGGGAGCAAGGACGGGTGGATGTTGAGCATTCGCCCTAGAAATGAGCAAAAACAGCGTGGTTAGAGTGTGAAAGTCCTGTGTATTCTCTCAGAGGCTTTCCTGCCTGGAACCAGGACTCTCCAGGCACAGGATTTCTCTCTGATGATGATTTCTTTGTCAAAGGTGGAGGGGAGGTAAGGGAAACACGACTTCTCATCCAGCCAGGCTCTTGTGGCTGCAAGTGCCCGTCCTGTGCAGGCAGAAGCCATGCTGAGGGGTGCTGAACAGCACCCACAAAGACGGAAAGGTGGGTGGGAGGGCCCTGGAGGAAAACTCAGCCGTTGCCAGCAGACACCATTAGGGAGAGAAGAGGGTTCCTGCAGTGTCTATGCTTCACTTCTGACTACGAGCGGCACGTCCACCAGCCAGATTATCAGCTCTGTGTGCCTTATAGGAGTTTCTTGGTGGCGCAAATGGTTAATGCGCTTGGCTGCTAATTAAAAGGTTAGTGGCTTGAGTCCAGCTAGAGGCACCCTGGAAGAAAGTCCTGGCAGTCTACCTCCAAAAAACCAGTCACAGAAAACCCTGGGGAGCACAGATCTACTCTGACACAGATGGGGTTGCCATGAGTCGGTATCAACTCGATAGCAACTGGTTTGGATTTGGTGTGTGCCTTATGTCACCGAGGCATGGCCTATTTTATATCACACCACAACTGCCCTGACTACATTCACTCAAGAAAATGCCAATTCTTTGGAGGGAAAATGCATCAACTGCCCAAATGCATGCCCAACAAGGGGAAACAGGATGCAGACGAAGCTTTCTGGGAAAAAGGCAGTAACATAAAGCAGTGTGTTTTCTGCAACGACACCTTCCTTGCCACGGTCTACACTTCCCTAGCTGGGTTCTTCATTCTAGGATACAGGAAAGCATTTTCTCTAGCTTGTACACAAGTAAAAAAGTCTCTGTGTAGTATTTGTTTGTTTTTATGACTGTACTTTAGATGGTTTACAAGACAAACTAGCTTCTCATTAAACAATCAGTACACATATTGTTTTGTGACATTGGTTACCAACCCCTCGACATGTTAACACTCTCCCTTCTCGACCCTGGGTTCCCCCTATTACCAGCTTTCCTGTCCCCTCCTGCCTTCTAGTCCTTGCCCCTGGGCTGGTGTGCCCCTTTAGTCTCGTTTTGTTTTATGGGCCTAATTATTTGGCTGAAGGGTGAACCTCAGGAATGACTTCATTACCGAGCTAAAAGGGTATCCGGGGGCCATAGACTCGGGTTTCTCCAGTCTCTGTCAGGCCAGTTAGTCAGGTCTTCTTTGGTGAGGGCACAGTTTTTGTTAAGAAGATTAAGTATTATCAGTGGCGTTTGCAGTGATGTGAAACGCACCTCTTACCCAAGCTATACAGGCATGCCTCGTTTTATTGCACTTTGCAGATGTTGCCATTTTTACAACTGAAGGTTTGTGGCAGCCCTGCTTCGAGCAAGGCTACTGCTGCCCTTTTTTCCAACAGCATGTGCTCATTTTGTGTCTCTGTGTCACATTTTGGTGATTCTCCCAATATTTCAAACTTTTTCATTATTATTATATCTGTTATGGTGATCTGTGATCTTTGATGTTACTACTGTCATTGTTTTGGGGCGCCACGAACCACTCCCATATACAACAGCAAACTTAACAAACGTGTGTTCTGACTGCTCCACTGACCAGCTGCTCCCCACTTCTCTCCCTCTCCTTGGGCCTCCCTAATCCCTCAGACACGACAATATTGAAATAGGCCAATTAATAACCCTACAATGACCCCTAAGCGTTCAAGTGAAACGTAAAGTCGCATATCTCTCACTTTAAATCAAAAGCTGGAAATGATTAAGCTTAGTGAGGAAGGCACGCTGAAAGCCAAGAAAGGCCAAAATCTAGGCTTCTTGCACCAAACAGCCCAGTTGTGAATGCAAAGGGAAAGCTCTTGAAGGAAATTAAAAGTGCTACTCTAGTGAACACATGAATGGTAAGAAAGAAAAACAGCCTTACTGCTGATATGGAGAGTTTTAGTGGTCTGGATAAAAGATCAAACCAGCCACAACACTCTCTTAAGCCCAAGCCCAATCCAGAGCAAGGCCCTCACTCTCTCCAACTCTATGAAGGCTGAGAGAGGTGAGGAAGCTGCAGAAGTTTGAAGCCAGCAGAGGTTGGCTCATGAAGTTTAAGGAAAGAAGCCATGTCCATTACACAGAAGTGCAAGGTGACACAGCAAGTGTTGATGTAGAAGCTACAGCAAGTTATCCGGAAGATCTGGGTAAGACAACTGATGAAAATGGCTACACTCAGCAACAGATTTTCAGTGTGGATGAAACAGCCTTCTACTGGAAGATGTCATCTAGGACTTTCACAGCTAGACAGAAGTCACTGCCTGGCTTCAAAGCTTCGAAGGACAGGCTGATTCTCTTGTTAGGGGCTAATGCAGCTGGTGACTTTAAGTTGAAGCCAATGCTAATTTACCATTCCAAAAATCCTAGGGCCGTTAAGAATTATGCTAAATCTACTCTGCCTGTGCTGTCTAAATGCAACAACAAAGACTGAATGACTGTACATCTGTTTACAACATGGTTGACTGAATATTTTAAGCCCACTGTTGAGACCTACTGCTCAGAAAAAAATTTTGTTCAAAATATTACTGCTCATTGACCCCGCATCTGGTCACTCAATATCTCTGATGGAGATGTACAAGATTAATGTTGTTTTCATGCCTGCTAACACAACATCCATTCTGCAGCCCATGGATCAAGGAGTAATTTTGATTTTTCAAGTCTTATTATTTAAGAAATACATTTTGTAAGGCTATAGCTGCTATAGATAAGTGATTCCTCTGATGGATCTGGGCAAAGTAAATTGAAAACCTTCTGTAAAGGATTCACCATTCTAGATGCCATTAAGAACATTTGTGATTCATGGAAGGAGGTCAAAATATTAGCAGGAGTTTGGAAGAAGTTGATTCCAACCCTTAGGGATGACTTTGAGGGGTTCAAGACTTCGGTGGAGGACGCAGTGCAGATGTGGCAGAAACGGCCAGAGAACCAGAATTATAGACGGAACCTGCAGATGTGACTGACTTGCTGCAATCCGATGATAAAACTTCATCGGGTGAGGAGTTGCTTCTTACGGATGAGCAAAGAAACTGGTTTCTTGAGATGGCATCTACTCCTGGTGAAGATGTTGTGAACATTGTTGAAATGACAACGAAGGATTTAGAATACTACATACACTTATAGCTGATAAAGCAGGGTTTGAGAGGACTGACTGCAATTTTTAAAGAAGTTCTACTGTGGGTAAAATGCTACCAAACAGCATCACGTGCTACAGAGAAATCTTCCATGAACAGAAGGTCGGCTGACGCGGCAAACCTCGCTGTGGTCTTATTTTCAGTAATTGCGACAGCCACCCCCCATCAGTCAGCAGCCATCAACACTGAGGCAACACCCTCCACCGGCAAAAAGCTCACGACTCACTGAAAGCTCAGATGATGGTTAGCAGTTTTTAGCAATAAAGTACTTTTAAGGTATGTACTTTTTTTTTTTTTTAAGAGATAAGGCTATTTCACACTTAACAGACTACAGTATAGTGCAAACATCACTTTTATATGTACTGGGAAACCAAAAAAATTTGTGTGATTTGCTTCATTGCCATACTGGCTTTATTACGGTGGTCTAGAACTAACCCGCAGTATCTCCGAGGTATGCCTGTACTGGAAAACAGTAACTAACTATAGCAGGCCAGAAAAAATTGATAGTGAGCAGGTTAATAAATCATTATTGGGTCATTCCTTGGGCTACAGCAAAGGAAATTAAATTTTGATCTACGTTAAAATAAGACGTCACGATAAATATTTCACTACTGGGACCATTTGGCAAGTTAACCGCTTTGCAGTTCATTTTCAGTTGGTTTCTTACTGCGATGTCAAACAATGTTTTGCTTACCATTCCATTTCCTGACAAAAGGGCCAGATAAAATTCTCATGAATCCTGCGAGACACACTATGTCTGTGGAGAACTCTTCAAGGACTTGGTCGACTGCATTGTCAAATGCTACACGACTTTTATATAATTTATGGTTTATTACCTGTGACAGAAAAAGATAAGCACAATCTTTCAATGAATTATCACAAATAAGACTCAACTTTCACAGCGTGTCCTTCTAAAGACACACCGACCACGAAAAATGATGAAGGAAGAACAGGACGAAGAGAAAGGCAATCTCAGCACCCACCTCAAATGTCCTCTGTAGAAGTCTCAAAGAACAAGTGCCCACAGACCAGTGTGCCATGAGGGTAGATTATGAGCTTAAATGCAGCCTGCAGGAAAGGTAAGTTTCAAAGTCACTTACTCTGGTGGGAATACCAGCTGTCTCTGCTTTGTCCAGTCCAGCCACTGCGGCTTTGTTGGAGATGACAACAACAATGTGTGCAGAGCTGTGTGGCTCCCGAGTACTGTCAATCAGTGCTTGGAGGTTCGAGCCTGAAAAGACACACGTGCCATCTTGAATGGGGACTGGCCAAGATTTCTGCATAAATTTCTTCGATGAGGCTGACAAAATATGTGAGGCCTTTTTCCTTCCCTTCCTCCCCGGATAAGTGACAGCTTGGGAAAAACACAGGCATTCGTGGCTCCAGGATATATAAATCCTCTTGCAAAATAACAAGATAGGATGGATCCAGCATGGTTTTAAAAATGATTGATAGGAGTAAACTGTTTAATTAAGCTGGAAAACCTGACCCTCTCAAGAATAAACCACCATGGCCCTTACAACAGTTCCTTGCTTCACCACCAACTTTGGCCTGGGTGTATTGAAAACCTCAGAAAGGACTTGTTAAGCAATTATGCTGCTGCGAATGTGTCGTAGATAATCAGATATGCACTTAAGAATGCGTTGTGTATTTATAAAAACACTTAACTGCATTTATCTGAGAGATATAATGCTCTTATTACTTCACCCTTTTATCCACAAAGATTAAACATAGTTTTTTTTCCTTACACTATTAACAATAAACAGGCTTTCTACTGCTTTAGGACCTTCCAACCACAAAGCTAGGATATGAAGTTGGAATTTCCTCTTTTCTGTCTCTTCTAGATCCTCTTCCTTCTACAGTCTTCCTGACTCCCTTCACCTTTACCGCTGGGAGCTGCTTCAAACGCACATGGAAAGCGGAAGGATGAAGGATGCTGAGGAGACAACACTCCTTGGTGGTTTCAGGATTTTCCTGCCCAACTCTGCTGAGAGCACCTCTACAGATGAGGGGAGGCCCCGTCTCACCTGTTCCAGATATCAGGACAGCCACTCGTGCCCTTGGTGGTTGGACAGAGACGTGATTTTCCAGGGAGCTGTTCTCCAACACTGACCTGTTTATCTGCATGCTTTCCAACAGATTCTTGACTTTCACACGCGGGGAATCTTCACGTCAAACACAAACATAAACAAGCAAAGACCATGTGTGAATTAGCAGGTATAACGAAAAGGAAAATACTTTATGCAAACTTTACAATGCTGTGTTTTACTCTGAAAATAAGACATCCAAGAGTTAAACCAACAACAGGTTTGAATCACTTCATATTACGCTTTCACAAAAACTTCTGAAGGTGAACGCGTGCCATCACCTACTTTAATGAAGAGCTACACGGTACCCCACTGCATTTAGGCGTGTAGTGACGGGGGCACAGGTGGTTCAGTGGTAGGATTCTTGCCTTCCACGCAGGAGACCCAGGTGAAATTCCGGGCTGAGCACCTGATGCGTGGCCACTACCCGTCAGGCTGACTGGACGGCAGCTGCCGACGAGCACGTGGTGGGTACGTTACTGCCCGCCCCCATCTTCCTGGCGGGACCGGCCGTGACAGTGCCCTGGCCTCAGGGGTAAGCATGTGACCCAAGCAAGGCCATTCGAAGAGGTGATACAGGATGCTACAGGAGAGGGAGTGAGTCTCTTTCTTATGCATTATGCTAAAGGATGTGGGCTCAAGATGTATTTCTGGCATCTGGAGAACCTGCCTAAAAATGAAACCTACACAGTAAAGGAAAAAACGCAGATCAACACAAAGCTAACAGGCTCTGACATCCTTTTTAGCTAATCTGAGTGGATTTTCTGGCACGTCCAAGCAATAGTCCCGACTGACACACAGTGCTCGTCAGGGCGCTCAATAAATGCCGTGAGTGGAGCTGACCATCAAGCAGAGCCTGAGACAAGGTGCTGCACACAGGCCAACTGCTTTGGGAAGGAGTGGCGAGGAATCAGAGTGGGGTCTGGAGAGCGATACAGGGAGCACCACTGTGAGGGTGTCTGGTTACACTCGTCACCTCCGTGGGCAGGTGGGGCGAAACTGCACTCAGACCCTCTAAGAAGCCAGGTGGACTATGCCTCAAAATCATTTTCCTCTCTGTCCCTAAAGTGGATATTTATTCACTGGCTCTCACCCCTCTGGGCAAGGGTTGACCTGTGGGTATAACCCCCTGCCCATCCAGGCTGTACATACATGAGGTGTCACAGAAGCTTGAGACAGAAATTAAGATACATAGGGTAACTGGGGTAGGTGCTGTCACGGTACCCCCATGTAAATACGGTTCCTATAGCAATGCTGGAATGAAAGCTGGGCAGAGAGCTTGTGAGAAAGGGAATAGTGTACTTAAGATTATATACCTAAAAACAAACAAATAAGCAGTGATTACCCGCAGGACATGCAACCACACTGCCAATCACCCAGGCTTCTTCCTTGTGCTGCTGAATATCCCTCAGAATCTGCTCCGTCAGATCCCTGGGGACCACGAGGGCAGCCCCAATCCCACAGTTAAATGTTCTGGCCATCTCTTCTTCAGCAAGGTGCCCTTCCTGCTGCAACCACGAGAAGATCCTGGGGATCCCCCAGGCCCAGGCATCTGAAACAGGCAAGAGTTGTCTCACATAAAGTATAAAAACATTCACAAGTACAAAATTATACAAACTGCACTCAGGCATTGCTATCTGAAGTAGGGTAAAACCATAAACTGGCCTTTCAGAAGCAGTCTTTCTTTGGATCCATTTGTACGTTAGAACACTGTGAACATTTTTGTTGATGCACACAGCCTGGTTTCACAACTGAGTGAGGCTTTCTGCTGCATTAATTAGCTGGATCCTTAGAAACCTTAGTACTCCCTAAGGGATTAGATGCAGCAGCTGCTGAACTCCGGCCTCTTAGTATTCCCCTAAGAGATTAGATGTAGCAGCAGCTGAATTCCAGCAAAGGTTGGCACCCTTTTATGAACATGTAGCTGGGTCTTAGCAATGACCAAAATGCACCCTCAATATGATGCAAGGTGTCACTAGCTGCCACTGGGTCAGCCTGACCTGTGGCAACCCCAGGCACGACAGAACGGGATGCTGTCTGGCCCGTGTCGTCTCTGAGATCAGTGATGGAGTGAACCGTTGCGATCCACACGGTTTTCATCAACTAAATACAGCCACTTTTCAAATGGCCATGGCGGGAGTATGTACACCGCAGTAACTGACAATGCTACAAATCAGTGTTGCCTCCATTCATCAGCATGCTAGTCATTACCCGCACAAGGTGATGATGGAAAAAACTCTTTAAGGTTTTTGTTAACGCTCCCTTGAAAGCATTTCTATCCAATGACTGTCTTCAACCGCTAATTATCCCTCCCATGTGCCCTTTGGAGCCCTGGTGGCGCCGTGGTTAAGAGCCTGGTTGCTAACCGAAAGGTTAGCAGTTTGAATCCACCAGCTGCTTCTTGGAAACCTGATGGGACAGCTCTACTCTGTCCTATATGGTTGCTATGAGTCGGAACTGACTCAACGGCAATGGGTTTGTGTTTTTTTTTTTTTTTTTGCGTGCTCTTTAACTTTTTACTATGTTCATTCCACAGATCTGGAAGGTATTTCCATTGAGCTCAGCCTAGCCTTTCTCTTCTGCTCTCCTGGCTAGGCTGAGGTCCCATCTGCTCACTTTCCTAGCTTATCTTGCCTATTTCCTCACTCTACATAACCTATTTCTCACTGTTTTGATTCTTGCCTAGCTTCACATACTCTGACTCTAAGGTTAAAAGCAAAACCCATTGCTGTTGAGTCGATTCTGACTCACAGCAACCCTACAGGACAGGATAAAACTGCCCCATAGAGTTTCCAAGGAGTGCCTAGGTGGATTCGAACTGCTGACCTCTTGGTTAGCAGCCGTAGTACTTAACCACTAAGCCACCAGGGTTTCTGACTCTAAGGTGAGGCCACTCAAATCTACTCACTTGCACCCAGAGCTGCTTCTCCCCCATGACCGACCCCTACACTTGCCCAGCTCAACCAGATCAACCCAATCAATCCATCTCTTCCTGTTCCTGCATCAACGCTATTCTACTTTGGGAGAAAAACCACATAACCAGCTTCAACTTCCACTGTGCTCAGTGCTGCCATCTCCTCGTTCCTGACACTGACTGCTTTATCAGGCCCCCTCCAGGTCTGCCCAACTCCCCGATCCCTTAATACCTTACTGAGACGAGTTATTTTATGTGAATTGCCTCAGTTTCTACTTTTTCAAACCAGCGTACACTGGTTGACTGTGACAGGTGCAGAGTTCCTCAGCCTTTGTCTCTCTGTCCTACAAAAAACAGGTGGGGAAAGCCTTGACCCTTACTTTTCCCACGTGCTGAAGTCACAATTCCCTTCTCCTTTTTACTACTAAGTTTCTTGAAACAGGACTCTCCACTTGCTGGCTCTACATCTTTGCCAGCCATTCTCCCCACAGTAACGTGGTGGGTGGTATCTATGCCCCACCAAGCTCATTTCTGAGCTGACAGTGAAACACACTGGTCTCTTCTGGTCCTTATCCTCATCTCTATTCTGCATCAGACACTGTTGACCTGCGTCATCTTAAAATCCTTCCTTGGCTTTTATGAAGATTTTTTTACATGGTTCACCCCCTGCTGACTGTTCTTTTCAGTAATTCTATCTCTTGCCAACCCTTAAGGTTGACAGAATACCAAAAACCACCCTTTTGGTCCCCTCCACACTCTTGGCTATGTGCATACGACCATCCAACTTATCTTCAGCTTGATCTTAACTTCTGCTCAGAGACATCTTGTAATTAACAACTGAAGATTTAAAAAACTGTATGCTCACTTCCTATTCCAAACATAACTCTTCCTCCTATGTTATGGACATTACCATCTGCTCATCTGCTTAGTCAAATACTTGTTTCTTTCTCCTTGTCACTCACGTCTAAGCATGCAGTGATACTCAAATCTGTCTCCCCTCTCTGTGCCTTGGCTCAGGTCCTCTTTATCTCCTGTACAGACTACTTACCAGCTACCATTTCCCTGCCAAAGGAGCCCTGATGGCACAGCTGTTAAGTGCTCGGCTGCTAACCTAAAGGTCAGTGGTTTGAACTCAATAGCCGCTCCATGGAGAAAGATGTGGCAGTCTGCTTTCATAAAGATTATAGCCTTAGAAACCCTGTGGAGCAGTTCTACTCTCTCTGTCCTACAGGGTTGCTATAGTTGGAATTGACTTGATGGCACTGGGTTTGGTTTGGGTTTTATTTCCCTGCCTGGCACAGAGGGTTCCATCATGATAGAGCCTGAGGTTACTAACCCCCTAGAAGGAACTGCTTGTGGTACTTCATCTTCAATGAAATCAATTATGTGAGATAATTTTATGCCTTATAAATATGGGTAATGAAGCAAAAAGAAGTGGAAAGGGTTAGCTCTATTTTTTCCCCCCAAATCCCACCAATTAAGAATTTTGCAGGTAGAAGCCTATATGCACTAAGTACCGATAGAGTTTCCTCCCACAACGCATTTTCCCCTCTAACAGTTTTCTGAACAAAAGTTCCTTTTAGTATTCTTACCTAGGTCCACCCCAAGTCCCTGAGGAAGGACTCTGGGGATGTTTTCTAGCAACCCTCCTCCAGTGATATGGGCAAAGGCCTTGACGTGTCCTGAACGTAGGACAGGTAACAGTGTCTGGCTGTAGATTCTGGTTGGAGTTAGAAGTAACTGCCCTGCACACGGGAGACAGGAGACAAAAGCTTAGCCTATAAAGACCAAAGCATCTAAAACAATTCTGAAATGGAGACACGCTGTGATCTTCCATAGAAACACCAGGTCTACAACAAGCAGTGAAATCACAGGATAATGTATTCCATCTAGCTCTAACTCCTCAGAGGCTCACCCTGCCTAGCTGTCGCTCAGCCATTCCAAGCAGAGTGTAAAGGTAAGCCAAGTTACCTAGCGTCTGGTCACCACAGCCCTCAGGTGCTGGGGAGGAGTACGAGAGGCAAGATTTCTCCACAATCTTCCTCACGAGGCTAAACCCATTGCTATGGAGGCCAGATGAAGCTACTCCAATAACCGCATCCCCCTCCATGATTCTGTCCATGTGAGGAAGTTTCTGATCCCGCTCCACAGCACCGACGGCAAATCCGGCCAGGTCATACTCTCCGGGAGGGTACATGTCAGGCATTTCAGCTGTTTCACCTCCTATTGAGAGGATAAGAGGGGAGCAAACACACCACATAACATTTAAAAATCTGCCTAGGAAGGAGTGACATCAGCTACTTTTGACGTGAAGAATTAAACACGTGGTTATATTCTTAAAACGTTCGATACAACTTATTATTAGCTGCCTAACAGAAGTTTCAACCAAGCAACCAAAGGGTGAGATAAGGTGGTATCCCTGCAAGTATGTGCATAGCTGCCAAACCTCATTACTTTAACAGGAGTGCTCAGTGGAATATAACATCATTTCTATAATAATTTAGTTTCAGAAATGCTTTCATATATATTTGATCTTTACAATCACTCCAGTGTCCAGATAATGGTACAGGCTTAGAAAAATGATATGAGTAAAGGCAGACAGACTCCAAATTAGAAACCGTGCTCTAGAAGATGGTTGAGAAGGTGGTTTTTGGCTTTGGGACAGGCTGGTCCACAGAAACAGTAATATAAAAGAGAGAGTTTCTAGCTATATGGGCTCAAACTGACAACACCAACTTGAAAGATTAGATAGGAAGCTTAGGGGGCAGTGAGTTTAGGTTAATGGAGGAAGACCAATTTGCAACAGGAAGGTGAGAAGGACTGTACAACCTGAAGAATGTAATCAACGTCACTGAACTGTATATGTAGAAACTGTTGAATTGGTTACATCCTGCTGTTAACATTCTCAACAACAATAAAAATTAAATCTTAAAAGAAAAGTAGTTTAGTTCCTTGGCTAAACTACAAATTAATTTTGCTCAAAATTCTCATACATACTGAAGCAATATTTCTACAAAGCTTGAGTACATTTTATTCTCAATGCCACTTCTGTGGGTACACATGACCCATCTGTCTTTGCTGCAGGACCAGTGAGGAGTAAATAATCCTAGGCCTGGCCGTTGAGGGGGGTGCCAAGAAAGATGGAGGTGGAAAAGGGAGCCAAAGATGAGAGTAAAGACAGGCCTGCCTGGCAGGTTAGGGAGATAGGCTTCGGAGACAAACCCCTGAGCAGGGGTTTGAGGGAACAAGGGTCTAAGTTTTCTTCAGGTAGTGTTACCTATATTTTACCTGCCTCATCCTGTGATGCATAGTCTCTCTTGCTAGCCATACCGATACCAATCTCGTCTGTGCTAAGATACGTTTAAAAGAAGGGTATGTGATTAAATGGACGCCAATACCAAGGAGAGCACATCCAGCTTTTCCACAAGCTTCCGCGATCCCAGCGACAACAGCTTCTGCTGTATCGAGGTTGAGTTTTCCACAGGAAAAGTAGTCCAAGAAGAAGAGAGGCTCTGCCCCTTGTGCCAGAATATCATTTACACACATGGCGACCAGATCTTGACCAATGGTATCATGTTTATTGCACAGCTGGGCAATCTGCAGAAACACAACGTAAACATCCATGTAAGAGAGTAAGTTCCAAATTATCTCGTGTCACTTTCTCAGTGGAGGTTGACAAACACTGTTGCCTTTTGGCTAGCAGCTTTAAAACCTAAAGACAAAAGAACACTAAAAACAAAACCAATTGCTGTGGAGTTGATTCCAGCTCATGGTGACCCCAGGAGATGCAGGGTAGACCTGTGGTCCACAGGGTTTTCATCACTATCACTTTTCAGAAGCACATCACCAGGCCTTTCTTCCAAGGTACTTCTGGGTGGGTTCGAATTGTCAACCTTTTGGTTAATAGCTGAGCGCTTAACTGTTTGCACCCCCCAGGGACTCCTAAAAGAACACCAAATCCTGATAATCTACTTGGCTCCAAAAACATCCCTTTTGCCCCCTAAAATACCCTTCAGGCAGAGATAGCCTCAATAATACTGTATTGTCAGAGATGTACCGACATTTCAGCCACATTACATAGTTGTTTGGTACGGTTCTTTTCCGCTCGTATCTGTCAAAAGGGGAAAAATATACATTTGATACACAGGAAGTTCCCTCTCATCTTTCACAAAGGCCTTTATTCACAGAGGAGTCTGATTACCTTCAGTTTAGTTCCAACGCCATCTGTTCCAGAGGCCAGAAGAGGATCTTTGAAACTGGCTGCTTTCAAATCAAAAAGGCCAGCAAAACCTCCAAGATCAACCTCACAGCCTGTTGGAGAGGAAATTAATTACTTGCTACATTTTCGCAGACTAGTTAAACATAATACTTCCTCATAAGAATGGCTGAAACAAAAGACACCTTCCCTGAGAATGGCTAGAAAGCACCGCGGGCTCAAAGAATTGATCAATAAAGTAATTAAACATGAAAGAGGCATACATATCCTTTTGAATTTAACATCATGGATTAGAAATTCTTTCCTTGATATTAGAGATAAAAAAGAAGACTATGGGTTTGGCTTAAGTAGACTAAGACTTCACAGTAACCTGACATTAATTTAGAATATTTCCTTCAATTAAATATAAAGCCCAAATCAATTCACAATGTCTGTCCAATTTCATGAATTAGGAAAGTCAGCATCTGACTTACCTGGTCTGGAGGTCGCTCTTGCTAAAGGCTTAATTTTCTTGACCAGCATATCTCCAGCTGCAATATCTACCCCAGCTTCCTTGTAAGTCAGACCCCTAAAGAATTAAAGAAACAAAAAACAAAACAGCACAATCACCTCAATGTCAGGGAAAATGATTCTAATCTTAAAATACTACTTAAAGCAGAAGATATCCCAAGTGGTTTTGAATCCCTTAAGGTGCTCAGAAAGTTTTAAAAAAAAAAAAAAAAAAAAAAGGCCCGCGCCTGGGCCCCATCCTTAGAGATTCTGAGGTCTGGGGCAAGTCTGGGACCCTGGTAGCACAGTGGTTAAGTGCTCAGCAGCCAACCACAGGTCGGCAGTTCAAATCCACCAGCCATTCCTTGGGAACACTATGGGGCAGTTCTAGTCTATCTGTAGGGTCGCTAGGAGTTGAAACTGACTCCACGGCAATGGGTTGGTTTTTTAGGGCAAGTTCTGGGATCTGAAATGTGTTTTAAAAATCTCCCCAGTTGATTCTATTGCATCACCTCCATTGAAAACCACTGCTTTAACTTAACTATTTCCTCCAAAAGCCCTTCTCACAGGCAGCTAATAAGCTGATATTTTGCCACAATCTTTCTGTTTGATTTTGATAAGGAAAGAAAAAGTGCCAAAATCGAGGCAAAAAAGTGAAAATTAGGATTATGAGAACTCTACAAAGCAACCTCTGCACACTCAGACTGAGCTCTTACTGCAAAGATAGACGGTGATGATCAGCTAATGCCCAGTGTGTGACTCCATTTGCTACAGCCCAGGGCCATCTCACTGGTGGGGGAGCGTCCATTTAGAGACCACGTTCATGAACAGCACTGTGAATTCAGTAGTCTTGCCTTGCAAAAATGACAACTTTTGCTTACTGAGATGCAGTGATAAATGAAGAAATATGTGAAGTTTTATTAGAAAAAAGCTGCCTGGGTACAAGTAGAGTTCAGAGCTGAGGCAGTTAACTCCAATAAAGTTGGTAAACCTGGGTCACTTTTAGATAGGAAACCAAGTCCTACTGGTTTAAAAAACTTTCTCTCTTGGTAATAACCAGCATTTATGCCTTTTCATTTTCTTCAGCTTTAGCCTTAAATTACAGAAAGACTAGAATTAAGACTGCAGTCTCTTGAAATAGGTCATTTCAATGGAATATAGTCACTTCAAAATGAAAACTAAATTTTAACTTATTTTAATGTTCTTGATTCTGAAAATATTCGTGTTTAAACTTTAAAAATTTGCCTCTCGGTAACAGCATATATAGCTTGAATTAAGTCATTGGAAATGTTTCATTTCTTTCTAATATTTATGACCCATAAAACCCAAAAAACTCATTGCAGTCAAGTCGATTCTGACTCATAGCGACTGTACAGGACAGAGTCAAACTGCTCCATACGGTTTCCACGGAGTGGCTGGTAGATTCGAACTGCCGACCTTTCGGTTAGCAGCCGAGCTCTTAACCACTGTACCATCAGGCCTCCTTATGACCCACAGACGTACTTAATAAACAGTATTAAATGTGATATACACTTAAATAATCAAAACACGCACACCTGTAGTTAATTGTTTATTGATTTTTACAAGGGAGTAACTATACATACCAATAAATGAATTCATGAAGGGTCAAAAAATGCATTTCAGTAATAGATCTAAAGTGAAAGGTAGTGACCAAATGAACCTTCCAACACTCACAGTAGAATCCAATCAAGTTACAGAAGTCAGATGACCAAAATTCTCATCCTGACTTCTTTTGACAAAACCAGGAACTATAATTTAAGTACATCAATGATACTCATGTACATGACAACTGGAGGGATAAAAATCCTTAATATACCACGATTCAGCCAAACTTCAGAATAAAGGGCTATCATGAAACTTTTCCATTTCATTGCAATACTGTAACCAGTTCTGTTTCAAACTAACACAATCTAAAGAGCAGGTCAGTCCACAGAGAGCGAAGAATACAGAGTATGGTGGTACAGGGTCACTGGAATTTTCTCCTTGGCCCTTTTAGGCCAGCTCTAAAACTGCGCTATAGTCGCCTCTGGAAGGACACTTTACCTGGGCTGCTGGAGGAAGGCTAGGGCACGACGGCCAATGTCCTTCCTGTAAACGGCTCCCTCAAACTTTATAGCAGCCAGTCCCTTCTTGGCCTCTTCAAGCGCTGACGGGAGATCTTCCCGGATGGCGGTTACTGTGAGGACTCTACCCCCGTTAGTCACCACTCTACCGTCCTTCAGGGCAGTGCCTGCATGGAACACCTCCAGCCCTAACGCCTGAGCCTCAGGAAACCCTGTAAGAGAGCACATTTGACCTATTACCCCAATTCACACTATTTTACACTCATGAAGGGATTTTCAATTTTCAGAAGTTCCTTTTTTAATTCTTTATCTCATTTAAACTCATCTTCACAAGAATCCTATCAGGCAGGAGTTAATGTAAAACTAAAACCAAACCCATTGCCATCAAGTCAAATTCCGACTCATAGTGATCCACAGGACAGAGTAGAACTGCCCCACAGGGTTTCCAACGCTGTAAATCTCTTTGGAAGCTGACTGCACATCTTTCTCCCGTGGAGCAGCTAGTGGGATTGAACCGCCGAGCTTTCAGTTAGCAGCTGAACGTTTAACCACTGCGCGACCAGGGCTCCTGAAATTAATGTAATATAATAGTAAATAAAATAGATTCCTTTTTGCCTCTGTTCTGCTTTAGGGTGGTAACTACATTCCTATAACTAGGGCTACCAGAAATCTCATTATAAAAACTACTGTTTCAGTGAGGAAGAGAAATGAGATTAAGGCTTCAGAAGTTTGAGACTTGAAAACACAGTTATCAGAACTTAAAACTTAAAAAATCTCTCTCTCCATAGACATAAAACAAAAACATCACTGAAAAAGTTCTGCATCCAACAACATCTATTTTTCACTCAAGAGTAAGAAAATTTTTTTTTAAATCATAGCCGTTTAGGTAAACTTTCTTTTTTTCTTTCTATTTTTTTAAATAACAAATAGGATCAATGCAACAAAAAACCTATTCCCTTAATATGTCAACTGTAAAATTTTAAGACAAATTTGACTTAAGTTCTGGGTTCAGCATAAAATCCAGGGCTTCATTTTCTTTTGAATTATTTTCAAGCGCTCAGGTAAAATTTTACACTAAAAACATAATTAAACTATATTTCCATATTTTAAAAAGACTAAAGTAGGTTGTTTATACAAAAATAACCTCTTCTCTCAATTAAAAAACAAGCACAAGCAAACAAAAAACTTCCCTATACCCTTAGTTTTCCTTTTCCCTCCTTGGCATCATATTTGGTAGCGTGATGAGATGTCTTCTTCAATTTTTTGATAAATTTTTATTTATCTTCACAGGTGCCCAGTACAACGGTTTGTGAAGTTGGAAATGACCGTTGCGGATGTGTCTCAATATTAGACAAATTTCGCCAATATAAGGGATGCTGGCTCTATCCTTTCTTCCTTTGTCCATTTCAAAGGCCACTAATTCTCCACGTCTGGTGTCCATGTGTGGGGTTCCTAGGACAACAGACTTGTCTGGGCAAGACAGCCAGTAAACGGTGTGGCTGGGTATTGGGGGGCCAAACTACAGCCTGTTGGGTCATATAGGTCTGCTTTGGAACTGGAACTCAACTGGCATTTTAAAATACTGTGTGATTTAACATTACTTAACTAGATCCCTCACCTCCTGTAAAGAGAAGGCTATACTTTTGAAAAGGAGACCTGGTGGGACAATGGTTAAATGCTCGGCTACCAACCAAAGATGGGGAGCTCAAACTCACCAGTGGCTCTGTGGGAGAAAAGACCCAGCGATCCGCTGCTGCCAAGATTACAGCCCAGGAGTCCCTATAAGGCACTTTTACTCTGTCCTACAGAGTCACTATGAGTCGGAAGCGACTCGACGGCACCCAACCACAACAACACCGAAAGTGTTTGAATCCTGCCATTCAAGTTACTATTGAGTGCACTGCTAATGGGGTGGGGGTGGGGGTGGGGGTGGGGGTGGGGGTGGGGCAGGGAGGTCAAACCACACGAGCTTGTCTGTATCTGTAATCCTTCAGAGACCATGTACGTTACTGATAAAGTTTATGCTAACGTTCCTCTAACTCTCACGCACTGCCATTATCACCCTGGCTCTGGGTGGGTGGGAGTGAAGAGCAGCACCGGTGACCCTCTGCAACTTTGGTAAGGCCCACGTAGGTCTTCCTTGTGCAGGAAGAGAAATGGACAGCAGTTCTTCAAACACAGTGACTGTGGGTATCGGAACACACATATCCAACAAGCAACGTGGTTATGTTAAGACCCCTGAAGGTTTCGGATGGTTTCACGGCCTTAAAAAGGAGCAGAGCATGAGTGTGGGAAGGGGTCTCCTGGGGCTCTGGCCATCTGTCACACCGTCCGTCACCCTCCTGCTCCCTGATACTCACCTGTGATCTCCACACCCTTGGTGTAGTCTCCAGGATAACCTTTACTTGCCATGACGACAGTGACGGCGGTGCTGTGTTCCAGCCAAGTGGGCAGAGCTGTGCAGAGCAGGCCATCCAAGGTGGACTGGATCACCTCATAAAGGTCGCTTTTGAGAAGTGGGAGGATTACCTGGACAGACGTGGTCAACATAGCACATAAGACAAATTTTAGCTTTCCTCGGACATTTTATTCACTGGAATACTAGCAGAACTTGCAATATTTTTCAAAGGTAATTCCCTCCAGGCTGATAAATCCTGAACAAAAACACCACTCTTCTACAAACTAACACTTCAGTATGTTACCGTTATACGTTATGTTAATCACATATATATAAAAATATTAACGTTACGCACTTGGCACTCTGGGTCACCAAAACGACAATTAAACTCCAGAACTTTGGGGCCGTCCTTGGTCAGCATTATACCAGCATACAAAACACCTTCATTAAAACAGAAAAAAAAAAAGTAATCACTGATGAAGGAATTGTATTGTGACTATGAAGTCTAGAATATAAATTTCTAACACCCAAAGTTCTTTGATAACCATGACAAATGTTACAACCATGGTCAGTTAAAAGGTGGTGGAAAAAGTTTCACTAGAAGTGCAAAGTTACTCTACAAATAACATCCACAATAACACCAACATTCTTACCTGTGTATGGCGTACCCTCCTGCTGCATGCCATCCACTGTCCTCTGAAGAATGGTATTTTTAATTCTCAGTAACAAATCCCTGGAAACCTGGCAACACACAGAAATACGTGAATGCAACTGATATTAAAAAAAAAAAAAAAAAAACCTCCAGTGGTATCACGTGGAAGAACAAAAGCAGAAGATGAGAACTATCACTTACTGACTACCTGAAATGGGCTAATCACTTCCAATTCATAAACTTGAAAAATCCTCACAACGATCCTATCAAGTGGGTATTTTAGCTTTATTTTTATAGAACAGGAAAGAAGAGGTCTGAGGTAAAACATAATTCCCACTCAAGGCCACACAGCTAGTGCTGCTATCTGCATGCCTCCGGTGCTTATGTGCACACACACTCCTTTTACTCTTCCTCAATGCCTTCCCAAGTACACACACATGCTTTAATTTCATAAGCAACCAGTGCTCTGATAACCAGCACAAGCAGAGGCTGATTCCATGATTACTGTCAACCAAGAGTGCCAGCCCCCATTTCAAGACCAGGTCGATTGTTCAGTCACCTTTTACCACTAAACCCACAGATTTCCAAAAGCAGACACCCTTAAAAAAGCTCACCCAAAATAGTTCCCTGAAACATAATAATGGGGAAAAAAAAAAGTCGTCTCCCACCCTGAGGCTCCTTTGTATCCATCCCTTACATTTTATGCACAGTTCACGACTACATATACTTAAGAATCTGAGTTTATAAATTTAATTGTCAAAATTAAACTCATAGGCACTTCTTAAATTAAAATCACTACTACCAAATGGTAGTTTCAAAACTTATACCCAAACCAAACCAAATCCACTGCTATCAAGTCAATTCTGACTCACAGCAACCCTAAGGAGACAGAACAACTGCCCCATAGGGTTTCCCAGGTTGTGAAGCTTTACGGAATCTTTCTCCTGCAGAGCGGCTGGTGGGTTTGAATCGCCAACCTATCGGTTAGCAGCCGAGTGCTCTAACCACTGCGCAACAATGGCTCCTTCCAATACTTACAAAGTCAAAATAAAAAACCCAGTTATGTATGGTTTTGTCTTTAATCTTTTAACACAGAAAAATACCTAAAAGGCACTATAAGCGCAAGTGATCACGACTGTCATCAGTGAAAAGGGCTGAGTTTCTGAAGTGCTCATTTACTGAGAATGCATTCAGACAGCGCAGACTTCTCCTAAACATTGCTCAGAAACCATCTGCAAGTACACTCTGTCAATCCTTTAGGAAGCAGCAGGACCAGAAGAACAAATTATGATCTCACTTGGTTTTCAATTCACGTCTCAGAGACACGCACGCACACACACCCGTGTGCATTTATTCAGCACTTCCATCCTGGGCCCTGGTTGTCTAAGGATGAACAAGAGGTAAGTCGAGACCCCAACAGGCTCCCATGGATTAGAAACAGGATTGCGGGGGGGGGGGGGGGGGGGAGGGTTGGGAGGATCCATTCAGCTGGCTTAGTTTCATTCTTCAGAGGCTTTTAGAAATAGAAAAGGATGCTTTTAGTGACATGGCCTCTAACCACCACCACAATTCCCCACGAAATGAGACCAGAAGAGCTACTTTACACTTAATAGAAAAAACCAACCTGTTGATCACTAATTTACAGAAAAACAAAACCAACAAAAAAACCACGAAAGAACAGCTTTTTGAGCAGACCAATTATTAACGAATTTCAACTGAGCCTATGCAAAGTACCTGAGGTGTCGGACAATAGGCTCCCATGCCCCCTGTGTTGGGGCCGACATCTCCTTCCAGCAATCGCTTATGGTCCTGCGCTGGGGGCATCAGGGCCACAGTTCTTCCATCAGTGAAACACAGACACTACAGCAAAAACAAAACAGTCCACTTAGTTAAATGCCAGAAAAGTAAAAAAATAACTTACTAAGACAGATTACATACACCGTACCTACTCTTGGCCTTGGTGGCACAGTGGTTAAGTGTTTGGCTGCTAACCAAAAGGTCGGCAGTTCAAAACCACCAGCCACTCCTCGGAAACCCTATGGGGCGGTTCCACTCTCCTCTATGGGGTCGCTATAGTTGGAACTGACTCAGCTTTGGGGCGGTCCGCTCTGCTCTACGGGGTTGCTGTAGTTGGAACTGACTCAGCAACAACGGGTTTAGTTTTTCGGTTCTACCTACTCTCAGAGGCAAAGTTTTCTTATTTGAAGTATAATGCATCAAAAAATGAATAATCCTAAGCTACATACAATAAGAACCAGAAGATGTATATTCAACTTCTAAAGGATCTATAATTTTTGAGCTAGGTTAGGGAAAAACTAAGCTGCTCTCAAAAGAAAGTATTTCAACTTTAACTTGCTGGCATTAAAATCTTACTTAGGGTGACTTCATTCCACCATTCATTGTATAAGAAACTACGTGAAACGAAAAGCACGATATTTGGATTAATCCAGAATCTCAATCGTGTGTGTGGTATGTTACTGGGTCCCCGCCTGTACACGAGAGATGATTTAAAAAGTTTTAAGTTCTTTGTTTTGTTTGTGTTCCAAATACGAAACATATACAAATTCCTTTGTGACTGCTGGGCTTATGTTTCCAGATGAAGCAACCAGAGTAAATCAGGTCTTTTGAGGGGCTCGTAAGTCAGGTAACACAGCTTCTTACAAACTATAAAAGCCAAAAGAGAGACATATACGTACAGACACCTCTTCTCCTTCAAGAAGCTCTTCAACGACAATTGTTTCTCCAGCTGCTCCAAAAGCTTTGTCCTAAGCATTGAGTTTTAGCAAAAAAAAAAAAAAAAAGGCCGTAAACTTCTAAGCTTTTAGTCTTCACCTAGCTGCCTTCTGCCATTTCCCACTGTCTGTATTATGAACCAGCACACCGGCCGTCCCCTACCTGTCCTTTCCGAAAGCCTCAAAGGCACAAACAAATGTGATTTTTAACGTGGCCACGATGCAGAGCTGGCACTGGTACAGACGAAATGACTACAGTTACTAATGCTTCCCTGAGAGCTGGCTATCAAGTTTCAAATAAACTAATGGAAAAACCGATGTTTTCATTATCACCATGTAACCCTTATTCCCGATTAGGTATGTTTGCCTACGATAATTACACCAAGGCACGCCTCTGAAGGCAGATTTATACGAGGGAAGAAACACTCACAACGGTCAAGATGGAGCACAAAAGCAAAGCAAAGCAAAGTATATGACTTTGTTGCTTTACTTCTCTTAGACTTGGGATACACGGGATAAGCACTTTCGTCCTCACGGCTGATTAGAGAATTTACTCATGTGCTCTATAGTCTGAAGATTTTCTGTCTTTTCAGCAGCAGACAACAAAGGATGCTAGAACTTATTTCAGAAGAATTGAGTCAGATTTAGCCATCAGTGTAGATCTATAATATCCTTTCATAGAGATGGATTATAATACACACTACCATGAACAATAAATTACCTGCATGTTTGCTAGACATGTTTTCCCCCATCTTGAGGAACATTTAGAGTATTTATCCAATAGGACAAACATCGTATAATCCCGCTTACATGAGCTAACTAGAACGGGCAAGTGTATAGACACCAAAGTTTAAAAGTGAACAGGAACAGGAGGGAGGGAAGGGGAAAAAGGAACTCAGTGCTCAGGGGACGCTAAGCTTCTATCAAGAGTGATGGGAAAATGTGGAAACGGACAGCAATGACAGCTTAACAACACGATGAATGGAATTAATGTCACTGAATTGTACATGTAAGAAATGTTAAAACGGCAAGTGTTTCATGACATATATTTTTAAAATTAAAAAAAAAAAGAAGTATCCAGCGTGAACAGAAAGCTAAACTTTTCCAGGAGAGGCAGGCTACCTGCATGATGTCCTGCACGGCTCTGCAGGCCTCTTCTTTGCTCTTGGCAACAATCACTCCTTTCCCGGCAGCAAGACCACTGGCCTTCACGACCAAGGCAGGGAAGCTGGCGCTGTGAAGACAGATTAACCCTCAACACCCAACCAATCAAGGCAGGGAAGTTGACGCCGTGAACAGATTATCCCTCAACACCCAACCAATCAAGGCAGGGAAGTTGACGCCGTGAACAGATTATCTCTCAACACCCAACCAATCAAGGCAGGGAAGTCGGCACCATGAAGACAGATTAGCCTTCAACACCCGACCAAGCCTTACAGTTTCAATTTTTAAAGTGCTTTGGGATTTTGTAACAATATGTTCTAGCAACAACTGTTGCATATCGCGATTCTGATGTACTTCCTACAGGACTTTCTCCTGCATGTTTCTTTAGGGTTGCGATTGTAGCAGTACATTCAGTTTTGCTTTTTTCACTTATCATGGCATCACATAGGCTTCTTCTGTTATGAAAAGAAACCTCTGTAAGAGGAAAGCAGATGTACAGAGTGGATCAGAATCAACTTGATGGCAGTGGGTTTGCTTTATTTTTTTTTAACAGAGCTAATATGGAAAGATGTTTAAGATACAAAGTAGTGAATCATGTTCCTGTTCACTTAGAAGATGGGACTATCTTAAGACAATACAAGTATGCAGACACAGACCGTTTCTGGAAATCCACATAAAGAACTACTGTTGGTAGTTTCTTCTGTTGAGTGGGACTGGAGAACCGGAAAGAGGCTTACCTAAAGTAACAAAACTGTTACTTACCCAGGTCACCTAGCTACTACTAAATAATCATATTCAGTGTCTAAGAAGCCCTGTAGAATCATCAAAAGAATGAAATTGATCCAAATGAACGAAAAACATACCAAGTATCAGGGAGAAGTCTCAGTTTAAAAACAACAACAACAAAAAAAAGGCAAAAGAACGTACCCACCAACACTCACTAACAGCTCAATGTTTTTCCCATTAGAGAACAAGGGATGTTTAATTTTAAGATTTGGAGTTGGAGTACAACAAGAGACCAAGCGATAATTCTTCACTCTGGTTAATTATTTACAACAAAAAAATCAATGCCTTTATGTTGGCAAATGCCACTGTGTCTGTCCATTTGGCTTTGAAAAGAGCATACAAATGCAGGACCAGAGGTGTTTTTTTTTTACGGAACTACTCAGTGATTACCCATCACCGTCGAGTTGATTCAGACTAATAGAGACCCTGCAGGACAGAGAACCCATAGGGTTTCCAAGGAGCGGCTGGTGGATTTGAACTGCTGACCTTTTGGTTAGCAGCTGAGCTCTTAACCACTGTGCTACCAGGGCTCCTACTCAATAATACATACAAAGAAATCATCTTTCTGCAAGATCACAAGATCATATAGACAATATAGGTGTAAGATCCCATTTTATTTTGATGTTGGAAAAAGCTGACCTACTTAACATCCTCAATTTCTGTTTTTCCATAACCATATTCTAAATTTGTGACTTAGCCTAAGCACCTAAAGTTACACTTTGAACATAAAAAATATCTGTGCGTTTAAGTCTCACAACAAAACAACTGCCCTTTGAGGCAGCCTTTCACCCACCTCATGATGAAGCTGCAGGCTTCTTCAGGTTTGGTGAAAGCTCTCCACTTTGCAGTTGGGATTCCATGTCGATCCATAAACTCTTTGGCAAACCTTTTGCTGGACTCCAGTTGAGCTGCTTCTGCTGTGGGGCCAAAGCATCGCACGCCCGCAGATGTGAGGTTACCAACAATTCCTATTGAGAAAACGAGGAGCCTTAAGTGAACCAAGGCCTCTCTGGGGCTTTTCACACTGAAGATGAAGTAGGATTAGACCAAGTCTCTGTTCAAGGCTCAGCTGGACAAAGCAGATGACTGGTGGCAGAGGACAGTTACGTTTTTCAAGTTGTCTACCAACTATAAACAAAAATGTTACTAATGTAATTCAAATCCAGCAAAGGTTATTCGTTATATCCAATTATAGGGCATATGAAATGAGACTAAGGACTGAACCCAGTCCACTTCTGCTACCTTACACATGTGTGAGCTATCCAACGGTGACTAAAACTCAGGAGACCAAGGGCACACACAGAATGTCCCCACGGTTACAAGTCTGACCCTGCACTCATCTCGTTACTGTCTGAGAAAAAAATCTAGGAGGCGTAAATTCCAGGAGAGTGAGATTTCTTTTTCCCACGGGACGTTGTATGCGCAGTCCTCGTCTATTAAACTGTGTCAAAGCAGGAGATCTTTAACCTCCTGTCGGCACTGCACGTGCTGTAACAACAACAGAAACAAACTTTACCAGCAGCCAGAGGCGCCTCTGGTCCAACCACCACGAGTTCTATTTTCTCATCTTTGCAGAACTGAGCGAGGGCAGCGTGATTGCTGACTGAGACGGCTGTGAAGGAAACAAACCAACAGCCCACGTTATTCACAAACACTTCTTGTTGAACAGAGCGTAATGCTAAAATCTAAGTACTGCCCTTTGCTATGCCCGTTACCTGTGGGTTTTATTGTTACAGACAGAGTTTCACCATGAGAAATTCAGAACAGAGAGCATTAGCTCAGATTTCTGCCATCACTGTAGCCAGCTAGAAGAAAATACCAGCTCATCTACCAACGAGCTGTGAAGTACGCTCTTGACCACGGTGTTCACATCACCAGTGCTGACCACACGGGAAACAGAAAGCCTTATCACAGAACATACTCAGGACTGGTCTTTTAATGTCATTCAGTTAAGATTTATCAAGAGCTCACTATGTGCTAGGTAGGAGGCCTGGTGGTACAATGGTTAAATGCTTGGCCGCTAACTGAGAGGCTGGCAGTTGGAACCCACCAGCCACTCTATGGGAGAAAAGACCTTGGCGACTAGCTCTGGTAAAGGTTAACCAAAACCAAACCCATTGCCATTGAGTCAATTCCGACTTATAGTGACCCTACAGAACAGGGCAGAACTGCCCCGTGGTTTCAAAGGAGTGGCTGGTGGATTCAAACTGCCAACCTTTTGGTTAGCAGCCAAGCTCTTAACCACTGCTCCACTGGGGTCCCCCATAAAGATTATAGCCTAGGAAACTCTACAGGGCTATTCTACTCTGTCCTACAGGGTTGCTATGACTTGGAATCAACTCGACAGCACATGACAACATGAGCTAGGTGTTTAGTCTTCCAGCCTGAGACAAGCTAGGAAGAAAGGCCTGGTGATCAACTTCTGAAAATCAGCCAACGAAAACTCGATGCATCACAGTGGTCTGAGCTGCGACCAATCATGGGGATGGCGCAGGACCAGGCAGTGTTTTGCTCTGTGCGTACGGGATTGTCGTGACTTGATGGGCAGCTAACAAACATGCTAGGTACTATCCTGGGCACTGGGGCTAAGACATTAACACACACACAGCGCCTACACGTACTGTGGCTACATTTCCGTGGGAAACTTGGGTAACAAACACCCAAACAAAAAAACTACCAGGCATGAACAGAGTAAGCAAATAAGGTGCGCTGGGAGGTTATTCCCGGCTGAGCCACGATGGTCATCTCTGAGGCAGAGACGTTTAAGCCAAGAACTGAATGACGATTTTAGGTAAGACCCAGCTCTGGTCTCCAATTTTCTCTTCTGAAGCAGCTCTTAAGTAACTAGCAGTAGCTTCAGCCACATACTAGGCCTGGGTCCCATAGGTGGTCTCTGTCTCACTCTCCCTGGACCACCATTCTTGAGCTGGCTGAAGCCTCAGTCACTCTGCAAATGGGGTAAGAGATAATATTTGTGATGTCTACAGTATATGTCTCATGTCCACAAAGAAACATGAATTCTCCATCTACAGGAACTGCCTGACTGAGGTAGGATGAAGCACTCTGTACTCTGGGTTAATAGCTTCACGTTATCAACAGTGCTGAATAGAGCTGACTATATCACCTTCCGTGCAGCAAATAAGAGACACACACCTAACCTCGGCAGCCACCAATGCTACCAGCCTCATGACAATCTTGGGAGACTTTGATGTATGATCTCAACTACAACTTAAAAAAGTATACCAGTTCTCCAGTAAACAGACTCAGCACCTTACCCCAGAGCTAAGACTCCAAAGAAGCAGGCATTTTTAAAATTATTTTTGGTCCTATGTATACAACCATCTTCTTGCAGTTTGTGGCTTATTGGGTCTACTTTCTTTTCTCCACAAATACTATGGGCCAAATAGGGTACTAGGCAGTGTGGACATGATACAAAATAAGACAGACAAGTTCCCTGCCCTCACACAACTTATATTCTAGCAGGGGAAAAGGAGAAACAATAGAGAGGGAAAGAGCAAAAATAAACAGCGGCTCACGACAGAAAACAAATGAAATGGGGGTGGAAATTTGCTGTAGTCAGAAACTTCAGGAAAGGTCTCTCTGAGACTTAACATTTAAGTTGAGGTCTGAATGATGAGGAGTTAAGCACGCTAGGGAGTGGGAACAAATGCTAAGGTCAAGGCAGCTGCTCGGGAAATTGGCAGGAGAGCATGGATGAAGCACAGCGAAAAGAAAAAACAGGGGACGTAAAAGATCAGACTGGAAAGGCAGGAGGAAGCCAGGTCACAAAAGGCTTTCTAAGACATGGTAAAGAGTTTGGGTTTTTAGCTCAAGTTGCTATGGGAAGCTACTGAAGAGTTTAATGTAGTGCATGAATTGACGATTTTTTTCATTTTTTTAATCAGTGGAAGAGATAAGGGTTGAGATCTATTATGCAGTTAGAATTACCAAGATTTACATTTTTCAAGCACTGCTCAACTTTTCATTTCCAAAAACATACATCAAAATGCCTCTAACCTATATCAGGTACTTGTTATTTTTTCAAATAACGTGTTTTATAAGACAGGTTTAAAATGATTTAAGAAAATGCACGTTCTGAAGAACAGGATACCTTAAGTTTACTACACATACAAGTATTGCGATGACCATGTGAATTTTAAGGTTGACAAAACGAAACATCTGAACACCAATCTATCGACAGATGCGGCTGACAGTTTCTCACGAACAATAACTCCTACTCCTGGCTTTTAAACCATGATTACCAGCATTTGAAATCTTTTCGGAGCAAGCAGTGCCTGCGTTTCCTGGGGCGACCAGCACTTGTTTGACATGAGGAGACTGCGCAAGTTTCCAGGCCAGAGTGTGCTCCCTTCCCCCACTGCCAATTACAAGCACTGGGGCTGCCATTGCTGTCTGCAAAGCAGGAACTCAGAAGACAAATGAACGCTGCAAAAAGAAAACCACAATTGATATTTTCAAATGGACATCTTTTAGAAATCATGATTTGTAAATGAATCTGGAGATTTATTATAATTTTTTTATTGTACTTCAGATAAAGGTTTACAAAACAAATAGCTTCTCATTAAACAGTCAGTACACATATTGTTTTATGACACTGGTTAAGAACCTGTGTCAACACTCTCCCTTCTTGACCTTGAGGACTTTTTTTTGGTGAAAATATACATAGCCAAAGTTACACCATTTCAAAAGGTTCTACATGTACAATTCAGTGACATTGATTACATTCTTCCAGCTGTGCTGCTAGGCATTTATTTTTGAATAAAAAAATTGAGATTCATAAATTGAAAAATGACTGTACTGCAAGGGTATGGGATGTATTTTCAATGAAAGCATGTGTACTAAAATATTGGAAATACACTTATCTTTAAATCTACATAAAATATTGCATTCACCTGGAATAACAGTCGCAGTATAATAAATCAGGAGCCCTGGTGGTGCAGTGGTTAATAAGAGGTTGGCTGCTAACGGAAACGTCGGCGTATATTCACCAGCCACTCCCTGGAAACCCTATGGGGCAGATCTACGCTGTCCTACAGGGTCGCTGTTAAGTCGGAATCGACTCAAGGGCAACTGTTTGTTTTTAATAGTTAATCACTGTAATAGCATTACTTAGCCCGAAGCAATCTATATCAGGGTGGTTAGGAAGCCTGGCTACTGAGCCAGAGTGCTAGGGTTTTCGTTGAGACTCTGCGCCTTAATAGTTGGGAGCCCTTAAGTAACTTAACTAACCTTCTCGGGCCTCAGTCGCCTTATATCTAAAATGACCAACTTAAAACGAGAACGAGAGCCAAGTAAAACTATTTCAAAGGATTAGCTGAATAATAAATATATAAACCAATCACAAAAGTGGACCTAATTACTGTGCTGCAGACAATGGGTGCATTAACGTAAGTCCATGGCCTAAAAAAATAGACAAAAAAGATAAAGCCCAGGTATCTAAGAAAGCAAGAAGAGTGATAGATCAAACGTAAACCCCAGTTAAGCGCAAGTGAAAAGCACGTGGCCAACCTCCACCCCTGCATTCAGAAACAAAGACGAAAACTGCGACGGCCGAGCCAGCGTGCACAGCTGCACCGAGCTCCTGACACTGAGCAGCCACACCAAGAGCAAACTTGCTTTCTCTCAAGGCGGAGGGCCTGATTACGCACCGAGCCGGAGGCCGCGCTGCCCCTTGCACACACAACCGGCGCTCCAAGCTGGGCCGCCGCGGCGGAAGTCGGCGGGCCTAGATCCGGCGCGCACCCGCCCGCCACCAGCGCCCCTCCCCGTCCCGGGCGGGCGTCGCCGCCTCATTGGCCTGCCCGGCCCTCGGTCTCCGCCGCGGGGTAACCCAGTGTGGCTCCCGCCCCCGGGCGCGGCCTGAGCCTGCTCCCCAGCAAAGCCGTCAAACCCCGCACGTTCAGAATGTGACACTAACACTGGGCGCCACGTAACGTCGCCGCTCCAGCCGTGAGGGGGGGCGCTCCTGAATCTAAGCCGAGGCTTAGCTTATTGTACGCTGCTGACGAGGGTCGGCACTGACCAGCTACCGCGGAAAGCCTCGTGACGCGCCGGGCTCCTGATGAGTGTAGAATGCACCAAGCTTTGAGAGCCGGTGGCTCAGGACCTCCGGCCTCTGGCTAAGAGATTTAGGTCGATGATAGGATGCAATGGGAGACAGGACGGGTGAAAGCGTGTCCTCCGCATTCACACAAAAGAGCGCGGGCCGACTAGTGCTTTCCCGGATGCATCTCCCTGACAAAACTGAACTTGGCGCCACACAGGAACGCCTATAGGCCCCGTCTCAAAATATTGCCCCTTTTCTTCATCGCATTTAATATCGGGCATTTAGTCGCTAAGTAAAACTATTAAACGCTCCCCCCACCCCTTCCGGAAGCACTGTTGGGGACCGACAAGGCGGACATAGCCGCCTCAAAATAGATTTCTCCTGTAATGGCGCCTGCGTCAGACACTAACATGGCGGACATTGTCGTGCGCGGCGCAAACGTCAGCAGCTCTACCCAAGGCGCTCAGGAACAGCGGAGCAAAGCAGAGCCGTGCTCACTGATTGGCTCGACGGCGAAGCGTGCCTATACCGTCTTTCCTGCAGGAGCCAATCAAGAAGCGGAGAGACGGAACTGGCCGCAGCGCCGCCTCCCGAGGCATGCTGGGAGCCTGGAGGACTAGCGAGGAAGAGTTGAGAGAACGGAGCGGACGCCATGGCGACCAACATCGAGCAGATTTTTAGGTCTTTCGTGGTCAGTAAATTCCGGGAAATTCAACAGGAGCTCTCCAGGTAAACACTTCCTAGACTGTTCTGCTCCCAAGGGTCCGTTAGGGCCCGATGTAGCCTTCCATGGCGCCTTTCTTCAGAGACGCCGTCGTTCCTCGGCTCAGGCCCCGCTACAGCCCCGCCTGGGCCTGGGATCCATTTTCCGGCTTCCCCTCCCCCATCCGGTCCTTCTTTCCCTGCGAGGAACTTCACCCTTTCTGAAGTAACCTTAGTCTCCCTCATCCAGACCGAGTTAAGATGCTCGTTCTTCTTTCCCGGCTGGTCACCCCCCGCGCCTTAGCGACTCGGAGGCCTGCTTGTCCACCGCGGCCGGGCCCAGTTCCCTTCTCAGCTCCGCCTCCGCCGCCGCGGCTCCCCTCCCCCTCTCCGCCGATTTCGCTGGTCGGTGTCGGGGACCGGAATGGGTCTCCAATGGCCGTTTCTTGGGTAATCTTGAGTCCGCTTTGTAATTGTAAGCTTCAGACTGTTTCGGAGTCAGCATTCATTAATTGGATTATTCGGGCCCTGGTGTCTTACGATTTCCATCCGTCCACATTCTAATAAGATTGAAATGGAAATAGCCTGCAGTAGTTCGCTGTTTTGTCAAAATATTCGAGGTGAGCATGGTAGGGGACTTTGGGATATTATTAATTTTATAATTTTAACAAGTGGAAAGTGGGCTTTGTGTGTAGATTTGTTTTTTTTTTTTTTTTTGCCACTCCTGCCCCAACTGACATACTCAACCAGGGCTTTTATTGTCGCCTGTTACACGTTTGGTAGTTTACGCTTTATTCCGCGAAAATTGAAAGGGAAGTGGTTTCCAAAGAGATAGTTGTTTAGTCAGAAAGGAAAACAGTGTGGGTCGTGTTGTTCAGTGGTTTTCTTAATATTTTTGCTCTGTATAAAATGCTACTTTCAAGTATAGAGGTAGGAAAGAGATTTTGAGACAAGTATTTGAGTTTAAATGTTTTTGTTAATTATGTTTTAAAAGTAGAGAACAAGAGCAATAAGTTAAATCTGTCAAAAAACGTAATTGTAAATTAAGCGCTCAAACTAACATGGGATTATTGCGGCAATGGAATAATATTGCTAGAATTGTTCAAAGTCTTATTTTTGCGGGGTATATTGTTTTTTAGGTGGGAAATGTATCTACTCGTTACACGGCTTTTTAAAAAAATTGTGATATGCTAGGGCTTTTAGGTTAACGAGAGAAAACTTGAGCAGAGTGTGTAATCTCCCTGAAAACTTTTAAATAGTTGTATGCAGTAAGTCGTGTGTTTGCTTAGTGTGTCTTGTTTTGAAATTATTAAAAATTAGTTTTCTAAATAGAAAATAGATGTTTTATTACTGCAGAAAGTTTCAAAAACAAAAAGGAAGAAAATAAAAACTACATAGTTATTGGTGCTATGTTTCTTTATTTTTTTTCTGTGTCAATGCACATATATAATTATTATATGTGTTTGTTATGTGAAACGTGATTCTCTTTTTTTATATTGTGTTTCATCTAATAGATAAACAAGTTTGTATTACTACAGCGTCAGTAGTCTTTTGTGACATTGTTCATGGCTGCATAGAATTCCATTGTAGGAATGTATGGTTAGATATTTAGGTGGTTTGATATTGTCATTGCTTTTTAGTAATTTCAATTTGCATCCTGGTAGCAGTCATAAAAATTGGTAGATAAGATGCAATCGTGGTAATTTCCTCATAGATTGACTTTTTTTGTGTGTACTTTTCTGATTTTTCAATCTGGGGTCCTTTAGAGAAGTAGTTACATAACTGTAAGTGCCTAGGAAAAGTAAAAAGAAGGGCTCCAGAAAGCCTAAAAAGAATATTAGAGCAATTTATTACTGGGGAAATATACAGCTTCCCCTCAAGCAACATGTAATGTGTTATCTGTCTGAAAGCAAATTTTGGATTACTTACAATTTTGTTGAATTTTTTTTTTTCCGCCATCTGCTTTTAGGTACATCAGTGTGGGTAATGAAGCTGACGTTTAGATACTTAAAATAAGTAATGTAACTATTATATGTAGTTGGTGGTTAAGAGGATGCTCTGGTTTTGAATACCAGCTTCATCTCTAAGTAGCTGTGTGACATTCAGCCAAGTTTCTTGTTCTCTCTGTTTCATTTTCCTCACCAAATGAGAGTAATAGTATGATCATAGAGGTTTGTTAGGATTAAATGAGTTAAAAACGTGGAAGAGTGTGACACCTTGTTAATAGTCGATAAATGTTAATTTTTACGCGATTCGCTGTATTAGAAAACCAAATGTTCCCTGTTAACATTTACCTACCGAATATTTTTGTTTTTTGACGAGACCTTTATCAGGTATTGGAGCGTAATTGTTGTGTTTTCAGTTAGCTAAAATGGAATATGTTGAAATTATTTGTTTTTTCAAAACAATTTTGCTAATTTATTCAAAAGTAGTAAAAAAAAAAAAAGTCTGTAAATGACGTGTTCTTATGTCTGTCAAGATTTTGTGGTCTTGTGTATTGAAAATATGTTAAGCTGTCCACCTATTTATTCTTGGTATAACAAATTATGGCTTATTTTACGTGAGTTTTTTTAAACACCAGAAAATATTTTAATACTGGAATTTTTCATAACTGGGCTAAAATTTCATACATGTATTTTTCTTTTTAAGCTTTGTGACATTCCATTAGCAGTCTAAACCTGATCTGAGGCTACAGGTTATGTTACTCTTTTTTACTCTATACGTGTGTGGCTAATGTTTGTGTTCCAGGATACTGTTGAGGTAATTGTGATCTATGCACAGGTGTAGCTTTATTGTGCTCATAGTTTCTACTAATGCTAGGTCATGTTTTTCTTTGGATTTGTGATTTGGCTCTTAATAGTTTTTGTTCTTGAGAGGAATACCTAGGTAACCCAAAAGCCTCAGTTTGAAATTTTGGGAATTATTGTTATTATTTTTTTTAAGAAAGGTGAGTTTACTTTCACAGTTCTGTAAACTTTAGTAAGTAAATACGTAAAAATGAAAACGTATCAGTTATAAGTACATAATGTTAAGGTGGTACTGTTGCTGGGAACATCATCTGAAAGAAATACAAAAAAGGTGAATTGTATGAACAATCTGATATAAAATTATTTTAATTGAACTGTGAATATTGATTTTATTGTACGGTGTATTAAAAATATTAATTTTGATAACTTTTCTTGTTAAGTGGACGGAATGAAGGCCAGCTGAATGGTGAAACCAGTACACCTATTGAAGGCAACCAGGCAGGTGATTCAGCTGCTTCTGCCAGGAGCCTACCAAATGAGGAAATAGTGCAGAAGATAGAGGAAGTACTTTCTGGGGTTTTAGATACTGAACTACGATATAAACCAGGTAAGTTGGAGATAATCAGCTGTCTCAAAAATTTTGTTTTAAGGTTTTTTTTTTGAAATGTGAATGTTAATATATTTTGACTGCAGGGTATATAAAATGTCCGTTAGCTCTAGAACTCTGGTACATTTAAGTTTTTGCTTAATTGATTAATTGCAGACTTTCTTGTTTAAATCTTTATTTGCAGATGCAGTTGTACTGAAACATGAGCATTGATGGCACTTACTTGCTTTGCTTGTGAAATGTAACTTTTATTTAATTCAGTCTTGTAGTGCCTCAGTGCCAGGATTTTGAACGTAGGTTTTCGTTTAACACTTATACATCAGTTTTGGAAGGTACAGGAGTCTGGATCAAACCTGTAGTGATTTTTAAAAGTTACCCTGGGAAGTTTTATTTTAAACCCCAAGCTTAGAGCTTGTCTTGTTTTTGCGTTCTTCCGTTTAAAAGTGCAGTTAACTGGGGAGGGAATCGTTTGGATATTTTGCTTTTTTAGAAATGATTAAATAATTGATTTTTAGAAATGAAGAACTTATAATCAACCACAAAAATAACAGTACCTTCATTTAATCTTGGAACTGCAACGTGCTTGGTCTTTTTTTTTGACGTAGAATATGGTTTAAAAAGCATAGACTTAGCCATGGTTAGAATCGTGGCTCTGGAAGTGTAAGTTAGCTAACTTAACATTTAACGTTATAAAATAAACAGTAATTAGTAGAAAATGACTAATTTTGCTTTGGCATTTGTTTTTTCGTGTGCTAATTTATTTTTTCCATAGTCTTAATGGCCTGAATTTCTGAGCAGCTTTTTCTGGAATCATTGAGATTTATATAATTTGATACTGGCATTAGATTAAATTCCATCTGCTTGTAAAATGAATTGTAACCCACGGGCTTTAGTATATGCAAATTGAAATGCTCTTATATTACATGCTAAAGGCTGCATGAATTTTCTCCCCAAAATTACTTAAAAAAAATATTCCTTAGTAATTTTAGGGATTGGGGGAAAGTTTTGTTTTGTTTTTTGAATAGGAATGTAACAGATGGGGGTGGTAAGATAAAATTTGAGGACTATACTGATTATCATTTAGGTATTTGTATACTGTATGAAAGTAGTTGGTAACATTAGTTGAGAGCTTATATTTGCTGATTGCTTACTGTATGCCAGGTTTTGTTCAGTGTACTTTGTATGTTTTAACTCACTTAGTTCTCTAACTCTTAGGAGGCAGAGAGTCAGTAATTTGGTGTAGACCATTTATCTAGTAAGGGGTGGATTGATTCAGGACACAAAGCATGCAGTCTGTTCCAGTGCCAGTGCCATGTTGCTTCCTATATAAGTAGGGGTTATAAAATAATTACAAAAATTGCTTAATTTGATTGTGCTTTTTTTAAAGAATTATACGCGATCAAATTGACAGCAGCAACTCGAAAGGTTGCATGAGAAGCTTCGGGGGCAGTGAGTTTATCTTAATGGTGGATGAATAC
This sequence comes from Dugong dugon, assembly GCA_030035585.1. NCBI lineage: Eukaryota > Metazoa > Chordata > Mammalia > Sirenia > Dugongidae > Dugong > Dugong dugon. Next base: position 2,848,994 of record CM057473.1, on the reverse strand, counting down.
TTTGTAAAAGGATAATGAGAATGGTTGCACAGCTTGAATGTAATGAGTACTACTGAATTGTTTATGTAGGAATTGTTGAATTGGTGTATGTTTTGCTGTGTAGATTTTCATCAAAAAATTATTTAGCTATTACCATAGCAATTCTAAGAAGCCCTGGTGGTGCAGTGGTTAAAGTGATGGCCTGCTAACTGAAAGGTTGGCAGTTTGAAACCACCAGAGGCTCTGTGGGAGAAACATGTGGCATTCTGCTTCCATAAAGATTTACAGTCTTAGAAACTCTATGGGGTAGCTCTGAATTGGAATCAACTTGATGGCGGTGGGTTTGGTTGGCTTGGTAGAGCAATTCTAACAACTAGTAATATGAAACAGTCATTGATAAGTTGTCATTTAAAAGTAATTTCCTGTAATTTATGAGTTGGAGAAAATGATTTTAATAGAATTTTGTAAAACACATGTTAATGTAATTCTAGATAAGTTTTTGGGATAAACTTAAGATTTTATTTTTAACCTAGGCTTTAGTTGTAGAAGTATTGGGAAAGTGGTTGTCCTTAGATTAGTGGGTTTATGGAAAATAGTTGGTACAGTAACTTTGTATTTCATTAATGTGTATGTGGGTGTAACATATAGTGTGTATGGATATGAAGTATGAGTGTAAACATGTGCCCTGTGAGTATAATGAGGTCTCATAGTGTTTTAACATGGGATATAAGTTTTGTTTATGTGATTTATCTAAATCTATTTTGGGGAATGTCTGACAAAATTAATTTCTCTGAATTTCAGACTTGAAGGAGGCCTCCAGAAAAAGTAGATGTGTATCTGTACAGACAGATCCTACTGATGAAATTCCCAGCAAAAAGTCAAAGAAGCATAAAAAGCACAAAAATAAAAAGAAGAAAAAGAAGAAAGAGAAGGAGAAAAAATATAGAAGACAGCCAGAAGAATCTGAGTCAAAGCTGAAATCCCATCATGATGGGAACATAGATACAGAATCTGATTCCTTTTTGAAGTTTGATTCTGAGCCTTCAGTGATGGCACTGGAGCATCCTGTAAGAGCGCTTGGCTTGTCTGAGACCAGTGATTCCCCTGCAGTTGTGCTAGAATCTCCTGGAGTAGCAATGGAGGTATCAGAGCCACAGAACTTAGAAACCCTGAAGCCAGTTACAAAGACTGCAGAACCGCCAGTTGCAGGTCCATCAGTCATCTCCGAGCAGTCAGAGCGTTCTGTGGCAGTGATGCTGGAACCGTCCATGACAAAGATTCTCGATTCCTTTGCAACAGCACCAGTGCCTGCCACAACACCAGTGCTGAAGTCATCTGAGCCGGTTGTGGCAACGTCAGTGGAGCATCAGATGAAGTCTGTGCTGAAACCTTTGGAGAGCACATCACCAGAGCCATCAAAGATCATGTTGGTAGAGCCTCCAGTAGCAAAAATGCTGGAGTCAGCAGAAACCCTTGTGGACTCCTCGGAGATACCTGCTGAGGTGCACCCTGAGCCAAGCACATCGACAACGGTGGATTTTCCAGAGTCATCTGCACCGGAAGTGCTAAGATTGCCAGAACAGCCTGTAGAAGTACCATTGGAGAGTGCAGCTTCATCCATGACAAGACCGCAGGAGTTGCAGGAGCTGCCTAAGACCACGGCGTTGGAGCTGCCGGAGTCGTCGGTGGCCTCAGTGATGGAGTTGCCGGGGCCACCTGCGACCTCCATGCTGGAGATGCAGGGGCCCCCCGTGACTCCAGTGCTGGAGTTACCTGGGCCCTCTGCTACCCCGGTGCCAGAGTTGCCAGGGCCCCCTTCTACCCCAGTGCCTGAGTTGCCAGGGCCCCCTGCGACTGTAGTGTCTGAGTTGCCGGGGCCCTCTGTGACACCAGTGCCACAGTTGTTGCAGGAATTGCCAGGGCTCCCAGCATCATCTGTGGGGTTGGAGCCACCACAGGAGGTGCCAGAGCCACCTGTGATGGCACAGGAGTTGCCATCGCTGCCTGTGGTGACAGCGGCAGTAGAGTTGCCAGGGCAGCCTGTGGTGACAGTAGCAATGGAGTTGACCGAACAACCTGTGACGACGACAGAGTTGGAGCAGCCTGTGGGAATGACAGCGATGGAACATCCTGGGCAGCCTGAGGTGACAACGGCAACAGGGTTGCTGAGGCAGCCTGAGGCAACAATGGTGCTGGAGTTGCCAGGACAGCCAGTGGCAACGACAGCGCTGGAGTTGCCAGGGCAGTCTTCGGTGACTGGGGTGCCAGAGTTGTCAGGGCTGGCCTCGGCAACTAGGGCACTGGAGTTGTCGGGGCAGCCTGTGGCAACTGGGGCACTGGAGTTGTCTGGGCAGCTCATGGCAACTGGGGCATTGGAGTTCTCGGGGCAGTCTGGGGCAGCTGGAGCACTGGAGCTTTTGGGGCAGCCTCTGGCAACCGGGGTGCTGGAGTTGCCAGGGCAGCCTGGGGCGCCAGAGTTGCCTGGGCAGCCTGTGGCAACTGTGGCGCTGGAAATTTCTGTTCAGTCTGTGGTGACAACATCGGAGCTGTCAACGATGACCGTGTCGCAGTCCCTGGAGGTGCCCTCGACGACAGCGCTGGAATCATATAATACGGTAGCACAGGAGCTGCCTACTACATTAGTGGGGGAGACTTCTGTAACAGTAGGAGTGGACCCCTTGATGGCCCAAGAATCCCATATGTTAGCTTCTAACACCATGGAGACCCATATGTTAGCGTCCAACACCATGGACTCCCAGATGTTAGCATCCAACACCATGGACTCCCAGATGTTAGCGTCCAACACCATGGACTCCCAAATGTTAGCCTCTAGCACCATGGACTCCCAGATGTTAGCAACTAGCTCCATGGACTCCCAGATGTTAGCAACCAGCTCCATGGACTCCCAGATGTTAGCAACTAGCTCTATGGACTCCCAGATGTTAGCAACCAGCTCTATGGACTCCCAGATGCTAGCAACCAGCTCTATGGACTCCCAGATGTTAGCAACTAGTTCTATGGACTCCCAGATGTTAGCAACTAGCTCTATGGACTCCCAGATGTTAGCAACTAGCTCTATGGACTCTCAGATGCTAGCAACCAGCACCATGGACTCCCAGATGTTAGCAACTAGCTCTATGGATTCCCAGATGTTAGCATCTGGTACTATGGACTCTCAAATGTTAGCTTCCGGCACCATGGATGCTCAGATGTTAGCATCTGGTACCATGGATGCCCAGATGTTAGCGTCTAGTACCCAAGATTCTGCTATGTTGGATTCAAAATCTCCTGATGCCTACAGGTTAGCTCAGGATCCTTACAGATTAGCCCAAGATCCCTATAGATTAGGTCATGACCCTTATAGGTTAGGTCATGATGCCTACCGGTTAGGACAGGACCCATATAGATTAGGCCATGATCCCTATAGACTAACTCCTGATCCCTATAGAATGTCACCTAGACCCTACAGGATAGCACCCAGGTCCTATAGAATAGCACCTAGACCATATAGGTTAGCACCTAGACCCCTGATGTTAGCATCTAGACGTTCTATGATGATGTCCTATGCTGCAGAACGTTCCATGATGTCATCTTATGAACGCTCTATGATGTCTTATGAGCGGTCTATGATGTCCCCTATGGCTGAGCGCTCTATGATGTCAGCTTATGAGCGCTCTATGATGTCAGCCTATGAGCGCTCTATGATGTCCCCTATGGCTGAGCGCTCTATGATGTCAGCTTACGAGCGCTCTATGATGTCAGCTTATGAGCGCTCCATGATGTCCCCCATGGACCGATCTATGATGTCCATGGGTGCCGACCGGTCTATGATGTCATCCTACTCTGCTGCTGACCGGTCTATGATGTCATCGTACTCTGCAGCTGACCGATCTATGATGTCATCTTATACTGCTGATCGTTCAATGATGTCTATGGCAGCTGATTCTTATACCGATTCTTACACTGATACATATACGGAGGCGTATATGGTGCCACCTTTGCCTCCCGAGGAGCCTCCTACAATGCCACCATTGCCACCGGAGGAGCCACCAATGACACCACCGTTGCCTCCGGAGGAACCGCCAGAAGGGCCTGCATTAGCCACTGAGCAGTCAGCATTAACAAATGAAAATATGTGGCCCACTGAGGCGCCAGCATTGCCTCCTGAAGAATCGGTATCACTGCCTGAGCCCCCTGTGAGTCAAAGTGAGAATTCAGAACCTTTGGCAGCGCCTGCTAATTATTCCGTGTCAGCATCAGAGCCCTCAGTGTTAGCAGCAGAGGCTGTTGTGACTGTTACAGAACCACCACCAGAGCCAGAGTCTTCAGTTACATCAACACCTGTACAGTCTGCTGTACTAGCAGAATATGAAATTACTCCAGAGATGCCAGTGACTTGTATGGTGTCAGAAACTCCCATAACGTCAGCTGAACCAACTACGTTAACGTCAGAGCCTCCTGTTACGGCAGAGATGGCAGGAACCTTTGATTCCTTGAGAGATTCAGGATGTGTTGCTTCAGAAGTATCTATGTCCCACTTGGAGCCAGCTGTAACTATTCCGGAGTCAACACAGAGTACTCCAGAGCTCCCAGCCATGGCTGTCTCAGAGCCGCCAGCCGTGGTTGTCCCAGAGCCACCAACCATGGTTGTCGCAGAGCCACAGGCCGTGGCAGTCCCAGAGTTGCCAGCCATGGTTGTCACAGAGTCATCAGCACTGGCTGTCCCGGAGCCGCTGGTGGTGACTGTCCCAGAGCCACTGGTGGTGGCTAGCTCAGAGCCGCTGGAGGTAGCTGGCCCAGAGCCATTGGCTGTCTCAGAGGTGCTGGTGGTGGCTGTCTCGGAGCCACCTGCTGTGACTGAGCCAGAACATCTTCCTGTTCCTGTGCCGGTGGTTTCTGCCCTGGAGCCTGCTGTGCCTGTTGTGGAACCAGCAATGTCTGTCCTTCAGCCTGCCATGATTGCTTCAGAACCACCTGTTTCTGTTCAAGAATCCATGCTGACCGTTTCAGAGCCTGCTGTCACTGTCTCAGCACAGACTCAAGTAGTATCAACCGAGCTGGTTTTAGAGTCTGCATCAGTGATACTGGAGTCTACTGTAATGTCCTCAACACACATCATAAAAGGAATGAATTTAATACCGAGCGATTCTAATCTTGCTCCAGAGATTGGCATGCAGGAGATTACCATGTATTCAGGTGAAGAGCCTCCTGCTGAAGGACACCTGAAGAGTGACTCATACGGAAGTGAATGGGGCATGAGTATAGACCTTAATGTAAATAATCACTTAATTGCTAAAGAGATGGAACACAGTACAGTATCTACTGGCAGCACTGGGGGTGTTGGTGAAGTTGGTGAAGAGAAGATTTTACCTGTCATTGAGACTGAACAATGCACAGTGTTGCTTACCTGCCCTGGGGTTAGTGAGGCTGAAGTAGGAGGAACTCTGTCTTCAACGGATCCTCTTGCTCTTGTACGTGATGCAGAGGGAACTAGTAAGGGTATTGAATTTGCCACAGCATCTGCTTTCAGTTCAGTTAACACGTATGATGTTGAAGTATCTTTAACTACTCAAGATACTGAACGTGACATGGTAATTTCCACCAGCCCCAGTGGTGGTAGTGAAGCTGACATAGAGGGACCTTTGCCTGCTAAAGACGTTCATCTTGGTTTACCAACTAATCATAACCTCATTGGTGAGGATGCAGAAGGACCATTACCTGTGAAAGAGACTGACCAGGCAGTAGCAGTTGCCCTTAGCCCGAAAGAAAGTAGTGGAGAAGATAAAGAAGTACCTGTCCCCACTGAAGAGGTCTTGCCTGATTCAGGGTTTTCTGCCAACATTGAGGATATCAATGAAGCAGATTTAGTGAGGCCACTACTTCCTAAGGACATGGAACGTCTTACAAACCTTAGGGCTGGTATTGAAGGACCTTTACTTCCAAGTGAGGTTGAACGCGATAAATCTGCTGCCAGTCCGGGTGTAATTGGTCTACCAGAAAGAGCTTCAGAGTCGTCTTCAGAGGAAAAAGATGATTATGAAATCTTTGTAAAAGTTAAGGACACACATGAAAAAAGCAAGAAAAATAAGAACCGTGACAAAGGTGAAAAAGAGAAAAAAAGAGACTCTTCGTTAAGATCTCGAAGTAAGCGTTCCAAGTCTTCTGAACACAAGTCACGCAAGCGCACAAGTGAATCTCGTTCTAGGGCAAGGAAGAGATCATCCAAGTCCAAGTCTCATCGCTCCCAAACACGGTCACGGTCACGTTCAAGACGCAGGAGGAGGAGCAGCAGGTCAAGATCAAAGTCTAGAGGAAGGCGATCTGTATCAAAAGAGAAGCGCAAAAGATCTCCAAAGCACAGATCCAAGTCCAGGGAAAGGAAAAGAAAAAGATCAAGCTCTAGGGATAACCGGAAAACAGTTAGAGCTCGAAGTCGTACCCCAAGTCGTAGGAGTCGGAGTCACACTCCGAGCCGTCGAAGAAGGTCTAGGTCTGTGGGGAGAAGAAGGAGCTTTAGCGTTTCTCCAAGCCGGCGGAGCCGCACCCCGAGCCGGCGGAGCCGCACCCCGAGCCGGCGGAGCCGCACCCCGAGCCGGCGGAGCCGCACCCCGAGCCGGCGGAGCCGCACCCCGAGCCGTCGGAGCCGCACCCCGAGCCGTCGGAGAAGATCAAGGTCTGTGGTAAGAAGACGGAGCTTTAGTGTATCGCCTGTGAGGTTAAGGCGATCACGAACACCCTTGAGGAGGAGGTTTAGCAGATCTCCCGTCCGTCGTAAACGGTCCAGGTCTTCTGAAAGAGGCAGATCACCTAAACGTTTGACAGATTTGGGTGAGTCATTCTTTTTAAAAATCCAGTGGTATTGTAATGGAGAATGATTTCAACCTGAGTTTTTTCTTTTCTTGGAGCAAATGTAATATTTTGGATTGTTGGTTTAGAATAAAAATTCGTATTTTTAAGTTTTTAAAATTAGATTAGCCTGTGTTTAGAAAATGGTAGGGTTAAATGCCTGAGTGTAGGAATAGATGTAATGAGAGTTAAGGAGAGCTGCTTGGGAATGTATGAGAACCAAGGTGTTTCCAGACTTGAACATTGTATTTTGCCTAAGCCCATCTTGCCATCGTTAAGAATGGAAAGTAGTAGTAAAAGTTCGTTAAATTAAAAACTAAGTAAGTATATGCCCGGCTTATTATTGTGTGTATTTCAACATATATCTTGGCAAATAAGCCTGAAATTTTGTTGTTTCTTTCTTGATAAGTTATTTGTTTTTAATGTGCAATATATAAGACTGTTAAATGATTGTGAAGGTAATTCTGATTGGAAGTAAATAAGGAAGTTGCATGTGGGGAGTCATTAACTGGGTGGGCAATAATGAGCCAAATTGAAATTCGTTAGACGAGTGATTTTAATAGTCTATTCTGTATTACTTTAAGAATAAAAAGCTCTAATTCCCCCTGATTTTAAGTAGTGTGTGGAGATTAAAACTTGATGGATATTCTGTGAATACTAGCAATAAATGTGGATAATTTATTGTTATTCCAGTAGTTTAGACATTTCTAGGTCAGGGTTGTCTAAAAAGAAAGACTATGAGCAAAGAAGGAGAATTTCAACAAAGGATTTCTGAGTTACTCTCTTATTCAGGGCACTGTGCAGAGGAACAGTGTGTAGTTCTCAGAGTGATTACAGGAGGAGGAGACGTGAATAAAACGCCTGTATATCTTGTTTTACCAAAAAACTGCCAAAGGCAGGATGTGAAGATTGTGATGGTATCAGTGTAGGTAAGGCACTTTAGGAGCATGGTAGAGACAAGTGTTAATTCTGCCTTAATGACGACTTCTTAGAAAAGTTGGCATTTGAACAGGGCTCAAAAAGTGATTAAGATGCTGTCAGAGATTAGAAGGAGAGTAATTTCCTGCAGGAGGGATAGTAAACGTGTGGAGGATAGGGACAGGATATGTTTGGAAAGTAAAATAGGCTTTGGCAGGTGTGTGTCTTAGTGTGTGGCAAGGGGCATTACAGCTGTGTAAGCTGTTTTGTGTCGTATTTGATTGGGAGCGCAATGTGAACTTAATTTTTTAAATAAGGTACAAGCACTTTAAAAACTTGGAGCCAGAGTGATGTGATCACAGCTATAACTTAGGCAGAAATTTAATGCTTTTAATATCGTTAGCATATACAATTTGATAATACAAAATGTGTAGGTTTTCAGGAAAACGTCTTCCTGTGTCTTTCCTCTTTCAGATAAGGCTCAATTGCTTGAAATAGCCAAAGCTAACGCAGCTGCCATGTGTGCTAAGGCTGGTGTTCCTTTACCGCCAAACCTAAAACCTGCACCTCCCCCTTCAATAGAAGAGAAAGTTGCTAAAAAGTCAGGAGGAGCTACAATAGAAGAACTGACTGAGGTAAGCTAAACAATTTGTTTTCATCCTTAAATGGATTATTCCAGTGCTGTTGACTCTGGAGCGTGCCAAAACCCGAATTGTGGGCTGAACTGATAATGGCTGGCACCGAGTGGCCAAAACCCGAAATACAGACATGGCAGCGGCAGAAGCTCTGTTTAGCAGGCCATTATCCGGGATGGCTAAGCTCCGCTAGCTAAAAGTTACTTCCCATTACTTTTGCTTTCCAGTTTTAGAAGCCAAACTGACTGAGGAGTGGGACGGTTCGTTTGAATGGAGGAGGTGTTGAGTGAGCAACACGCAGAAGCTCGCCTACAGTTTCGTTTCCATTCACGACGCGTCCACTGATCATCACGAGTGTACTGCATATACGCAAAGACACAGACAGTCTTCAGAAATGATCTTTTGCCACCGGAGCTTGGAAATTAATGACAATAGCTGGCCATTGCCTGAAAGGAACTTCTTTCGCATCAACATTTCGGGTTTTGGCTGTTTGGTACCAGCCATTGGCGATCAAGGCCGGCCGTTATCAGTTCTTCCTGCGGTTCGGGTTTTGGCAGTAACATATGTATTTTAAACACACTTATTTTGTTTTTAAGAATTTGATCTTTTAAATTGAGGCTTTTCTTGGGGGAGGGAGGGGCTTTGTTGTATTATTGGCTTTTTTTTTTTGTGGGAGAACGCTGAAATATTGCTGCTAGGATCCAGAAATACCACATTGTTTCATATATTGAAACTTACTATTGGCTAGCCTTATGCTAGCCTGCCACTGTCAGTAATTTGTCCTCCTTGGTTATAAGCCTGATATACTTATGTTTTTGGCTAAATGAGCTTTTTATCCTATTATGGTATTTTTCAATTGATAATGAATGTGACGAATTCTACTGCTTGTTTAGAGACAGGTCTGCCCACATTTACTCCGACCTTTTTATAAAGCCAGGTAATAGAGTCTTTTCCTTCACTTCTCAGGAAGGAATTGACTGTGTCATGTGTCAGACCTCATCAGTCGGACCCTCTCCATCATGCCTTATTTTCCATTCTTGAGGAGTCCTGCTCCTTACCAGACTCACTCTGCAACCCATTTCTGGAGAGAGAGATGTGTTACTATCTCACCCTATCCCAGATGCTTCCAGTCTTCTTTTTGCCATACATTGGAGATCATACAGTCTCTTTATCTGTTTCTTCACTTCCATTTATTACAATACAAATTACAACTTAAAAAAATTGAAGGACCTAGTGAAGGCTTCTATTACTTATCAAATCCAAGCTCCTTATCCAAAGTTCGAAACCCTGTGAACACTTTGTGTTCCTCTGTACCATTTTAGCCTGATCTTCAGCCTTCTTGTCCCTTTTAAGAATTTTTTTTCCACCTTTTTACCACCACCCGACTATGATGACATTTCCTTTCCCCACCAAACACTTGTTCCTCACTATGAAAATCTGGCTCAGAACTCTTCAAGGAGCTGCTCCTTGATTGTCTAAGCTTGCCTGACTCTCTTCTTTCTTAAGCCTTTGTTTCTCCAGCACTTATGTTCTCATTTTGTATTATATCAGTTTGCACTTGTTATTGTGTTGCTCTGTAAAAGCGTTCTTCAATTATTTCCTGTGGATGTATTTTGTCTCTTAAACTAGATTGTAAGCTCCTTGGGAGCAGGGACCATGTCTTCTACTTTTTTTTTTGTATTCCCTGGACAGTGCCCAGTACAGTGCTCTGCACATAGTAGGTGCTCAATAAATGTTGTTGACTGACTGACCAGCCAGAGTGAGTTTAAATGGTAGCTAATAAGTTATCTATCTATAACCTATCGTTAATCTTGTTTTACTCTTGAAAGTTGATTTTATGTGGTTTTGATTATTTTTAAGAAGTTACATGTGATTGTACATAGATGTGTAAGATTTATCTTTTGTTTGTTTTTGCTTTTTAAGAAATGCAAACAGATCGCACAAAGTAAAGAAGATGATGATGTAATAGTGAATAAACCTCATGTTTCGGATGAAGAGGAAGAAGAACCTCCTTTTTATCATCATCCCTTTAAACTCAGTGAACCCAAACCCATTTTTTTCAATCTGAATGTGAGTATTAGAGTTTATGGATTGATGAAACAGCTCAATTTATGGAATTGTTCAAGTAAAATCCCAATTCTTGGTTTAGTAATTCTTAGCTTAAATACTGTGAGAAATAATGAATAAAATCCATTTCCTTCAGATGATAATGTTAAAAATCTTCAGAAACCATTTTAATGTAGGTATCTGTTACATTGAGTTGTAATTAAACTCTTCATTGTTTAGATTGCTGCGGCAAAGCCAACCCCACCCAAAAGTCAGGTAACGTTAACGAAGGAATTCCCTGTGTCGTCTGGGTCTCAGCACCGAAAAAAAGAAGCAGACAGTGTTTATGGAGAGTGGGTTCCCGTAGAGAAAAACGGCGAAGGAAACAAAGATGATGATGATAATGTTTTCAGCAGCAGTTTGCCCTCGGAGGTAAGTAAGCGGAATGTATTCTACACACGTTTTCCTTTTTGATACCTCAGTCTGCCATGTGATTGTTACCTTGTATCTGATTTGGCTTCTGTTTCACTCTTCTTAGGGCCGGGTTAAACGGCAGGGCCGGGTTAGACGACAGCTGAAACAACCCGCAGCTTCTCATTTGACAGTAACTCGATGCAGTTCACTTTGTGGAACCAAGCCACCAAGTGAAAAGCATCGAATTGCAGAGAGCAGTGTTATCACATCCCTACCCAACATTGGGCCCTCCATGCACTTGTGGGAAGGTAGCCCAAGGTACAACTATTTAGCTTCCCGTTTCGCTTCAAGGCTCTATAGCTCTAGATTTTGGTGGTAGCAAATTGATTGGGTGGAGGGATTGAGCGGAACGAGGCAGATCCTCAGGTTCAACACAAGAACTGGATTCGAAAAGGTCCCTGATTTGAGCATCTTGGGTACATAGCCCATTGCCCGTAAATAGTGGTTTCTTACTAGTCCTCTGGGTTGTTCGTTCAAGAGCCTTTAATTTTAATCATTTTTCCTTCCCCGTACTGCCTCGATCCTTTTGAATTCTTGTGTTTGACCTAATGCTCAGCCTTGGTACTACTTCCCTTTTCCTTCCCCTCTTTGCTACTATTAAAGTTGGAGAAGTGGAAGTCACACCTTGAAATTTTCATGAGGCTATAGTTGTATCTTGTCAAAATGACGCAATAACAATGCCAAGTGTCAAAATAACCCCATTAAAATGCCGCCTGATTAAATAATGTGCTGCTAAATATAATGCACATGAAAACAGCAAGACTGTATATATATGTAAATATATATATATATATATGTATCTTTGTATGTATCTCTGTATCTGTACCTTTGCTGTATCTTTTAATAAACAGTTTACTTTTATTTAACTTGTTGTGCAAAGTCACGCTTGGGGGACCTGGGAGGGCGGAGACTTAATAGGGGGGTGGGAGTTCTAAATGATACCATAGTCTAGTTGTCATCACCTTTTCTGCCTCTTGCCCTTGGTGTCCAAAGCCCAGACATTTGTCCAAGGACTGGACTAGATATCTGAAGCCCCTAAAATGTGGGACTTGTCCCCACTTGCTTTTCTTGCAGTTCTGGGATACATAGGTCAGAGAGACCTGTACTGTTCACCTTCAGGTCCCCTTCACTGGCCATATCATCCTTCACTAAGCACCTTCAATACTACAGATGTACAGATCTTGTTTTTAAATTCAGAAAGTGAACAGAACCCAAATCAGAAACTTTCTGATAGCAGTATTTTTTCCCCTGAGCTATTCACAGGCGACATTTTCACTGTGTTTTTTTGACCTGCGGCATTTTGAAAGGGAACAAGTTCTAGATGATGAAACTGGACATGCTAGCTAGCCAGTGCAACTACAGTCACAGGCGGATGATCTGTATTCACATGGAGTTCAACAGTTGAAGTTGTACCATCACCAGCGATGGGGAGCAATAGCTGGTTTGGACAATTATTTTATGAAACCAGTTGAGTAGCTCGGTTGCTCATCCCCTAATAAGGCTACTTGCACATCTCAGGAGGGAAAGATTGACATTTGCAGCTGACTTAATCTTCTTGTAGTAGCTGAATATAAACATGATAAAGAGGACTGAACAGACTTACTTAGAAATTCTGGTACATATGCTTTCAGTCATTAATTTCTTGCATATTAAGCATTTAACAAAGAGTTGGAAAAAACATAGCCAGGGAGATTATATGAGACAAATTTTGCAATGGAGTGAAGACGTATGAATAGTATTGCAAAATTCCAAGGGATTTTCCTGAGAAGATAAGTGACCGTAACTATTTTAACTTTCTTAGTTGAACGTGGGGGAGGTGCTTAGCGGATCTTGATAATTAAGCTGCTTTTTGATTGAGGGGTGTGTGTGGGTGTGTGTGGGTGTGTGTGTGTGTGGGTGTGTGTGGGTGTGTGGGTGTGTGTGTGTGTGTGTGTGGGGGTGTGTGTGTGTGGGTGTGTGTACAGTATGCAGCCATTTTCAGTTTTAACACTGATGGTGTGGTGTCCTTGGTCTTATTATCAAATGTGATTGTCATGTTGCAAGTAAAGGTTGGGGAGAATTATCTCAAAGAATGCTGGGGTGAGAGCTTGATAGGGGGGTACTCAAATTTATAATAAGTAAAGGAGGCTTTTATTAAAGTAGATGAAAAAAATTATGTTGGGGGCTAAGTAAATAAAGCAGATGCTCTTGTGGGAAAATATGTACAACTATTTGATATCAGGACTCTTCGTATGTTTAGTTACTTTGAAGATAAGACTTACAGACTATATATGTATAGGTTAATTCCAAATAAAAGAACCCCAAAGTTTTAGGAGGAAAAGGGGTAGGATTGTGTTTTGCTTTCAGATCTCTGTAGTTTTACCCAGGAACACACACAAAAGGAAATGTTCACAACCTAAAATGTGTGATTCTAGGTATCACAGACCAATGTTGGTGGAATACTACTGGTGACATTTTATGGTGGCACTGACCTTTTTTATTCTCTGTTGGGAGTTGTAATAAAGGCTTTCCAGAGTAAAAGAAAAGTTCTCTTAGATGGTCAGTTTTTTTTAACTGAGTAGCCTTTTAATTATTTGTTTTTCTCTGTCCTTTTTATTTAAATATCAGTGGGGTTTGTGGTTCTTTAGTCCTGAGCATAAAACATTTAGGCGAAGATCATAGATGTGATCTCCATAAGGACTGAATTAGCTTTGTTATAAATTTAAACGTGGATTGCATCCTTAACCTTGCACACGAGTGCTCTCTGACTTAAGTATGAGTGGACAGAAGTTGTGGACGGATCAGCATAAATCCCTATCTTACGGAAAACAACACATCAGACTGTGTGCTGCCCTCCTGCCATAGCATCATCTTCCCACCCAGAAACCAGCCAGCCGCATCCTCAGTAAGGAGTGACTACAGAACTTTGACCATATTTGTGTGAATTTGATTTATAAACAACAAAATAAATATAAATTTATTCCATAAATTTATATATTCCATAAATATTGGAAAACAAGTATTTTAAAAAAAAAGTCCTCAGGGGCATTAGCTCTTGGTACTAAAGTTAGTAAAGGCTTCCTGGGTACGAGATTTAGCGTGGCGTGTCTATGGATTACTGTGAGTCATAAATACGCTAGAGGTCCAGAGGTTAACTCGTCGTTAAGCTCTTGGTGATTGGTTACATGATAAGATCATCTTTATCACAAGCAGTGAGCTCGGTTTGTATTATTAAAGTATATTTCCACATCTCAGTGGGGCTAAAAGTCTTCGTTTAGGAGCTCTGTGTTACAGAGTTTAGGAAAGCTAAACTTTGGGGGTAAGATGAAAATCTTAATTGGAAATGAGACACAGGTCCAGGTGGTGCTAGGCTGAAACACACAGCCTGCTATCCATTCTTCTTCGATTCTTCTAGGTACTAAACATTGAATTTATTTGAACCGATTAATAGGTTGAGTTCCAGTTATAATTCATTTAGCTTAAATGTATTTTTGAGTTAACTAAGAGCTGCACTAGAGAATTTTATGTAACCGAAAGATTCATAATTCACTTTTTAAAGCCAGTCAAATCTGTAACAATCCGAAGTTCTCTATTCAGTGTGGCTTTTGTTTCTGTTGGCATTTTGTTCTTTTCCATGTGAGCCTCTTTATATATCTTCATTAATTTTTGCTAAATGTGTTAAAATCATGTTTTATATTCAGGTCAGATGCTTTTCATTAGTTCTTTCTTCTTATTAAAAATTTCCTTTTTTGCCTTTTAATTTGAGATATCTGCAATAGCTGTGTGGAAAAAAACTTTCTTGTTGCAGGGGTCATTTCTTATTTCCTGACCCCATCTGAACAGTTGTCTTCAGTTCTTTTATATCCTTTCACTGACTTTCTAAGAAATACTAATTATTTGTTCTACTTTAGTAAACAGTTGGGTTAACAAAGGGGGGCGGTAAATTGACTTAGAATAGACTATTTTTTCATGAAAAATAAAGATATAAAAGGTGTACTTGTGTAGGTTAGGGCATGAAGGCACGTTACACGGTGCCAGGTGCATTATGTATTTCATTACACAGGACACCGTGGTAGGTTATTTAAGTAGCAGTAATCTGTTCTGTTGCTGAGACAGATTAAATAATTTGGACAGGTGTTTATTAATGTGAGACTTAGACATAATTGAGTATACTCTTTTATGTAGATTTCACCATTTAGAACAAGTCCTAGGGAAAGAAGAAATTTCCCCATTATAATATCTAGAAATAATTACCATAAATCATAACTGTATAGATTAGGTATCAAGCTAGTCTAGAGTGTATGAGTGGAAACAAGGCTTATTCTTGACAACTGGATAATAGTGTTCTATGGGATTTAAGATTCTCTTTTCCTCAGTTTTTAGAAAGGCTTTCAGCTTCCTTTTGGTGCCTTTCCCATGTTTCTGAGTAACATTAAAAGGTGGCTAAAGGCGCTAAAGCTGTCCAACAGAGTAGTCACAAGCCACATGGGACTATTTTAAAAAAAATTAAAGTGAAAAAACCACTTCCTGAACCTCACTAGCCACACTGAAGTGCTCGACAGCAATTGCTGGGCAGTACTATTCTGAGGGTGGCTATGAATACAGATGAGGAAACATGTCTAGCCAGTGAACATGAAAGCTCCGGGGATTAGAGGTGGGTTTCTAGGCATTATTACAGAGCCCTAGTTATCTTGGAAAGCTGGGAACAGACTTTTTGATGCAAACTCCTGAGCATCTCTTATCCTTAAGAGATAATTTTGATCCGTTCTATTCTGACTATATTTTCTTACAATTAAAAATATGGATGTGAGATTAATAGTCAAATTACTATTTGATAATAAAGTTTTGACATGAATTTGCAGTTCACTGCTTAGCCTGTTAAAGAATTAATGAGGTTGTAACTGCCTTCGGGAAAAAACTAGTTCTAATTGTATCTAAAGTAAATTCATAGTAAATGTTAAGGTTGCTATATAAAAATTCCTTACAGGGTGAAATGTTTGTTTAATATGAAATATTACTGAGGTTTTAAGGAAGTATCATCTTGGGAATAAATAGGGAAGCATTTAGGCTAGTGGCTTACTCTTAATAAAGGTTAAAAAGAAGTATGATACTATAAAAAGTTTTCAGAAGGTATTCACAGATGGATATTCACTGCTTTTGAATTACAAAGAATAAAATTAGTTTTGTAGAAAAGTGAAAGTTTGAAAGCCACATAAATACATTTTCAGCCAGCTTTAAAGTAGGAGATTAGGGATCAGGGCCCAAGATGGTGGGTGGACGGACATATTCCCCAGCATTTCCTCAGATTTTAGATTTTCTAGAATAAACACCTGTTATTTATACCCAAGCACCCTAACACTCAGATTTATAGACTGCTATGAAACAAAAGATAATTCTGGCAAGGTACATGAAAGAGTACTTGAGGTATATTCAATGGGTCTTAAAAAATTCATTGATAATCCTCCCTGACAATTTTAGGAAACATCTAAGGTAGGTCAAGGGAATGTACATTTCAACCCAAAATATCTGGGTTCCCATTTAACGTCCCAGAAATAGAACAGATCATAGAAGTGAAAAGTGAACGTACTAATTTCATTGTCTTTCAGGCTAACTTTGTGTGTAGGTCAGCTGTTTGTTGTAGGTCTTAGAAATAACTGTTGTTTGTCTGGATAATTCACTAAGTTGACTGCAGAAATTAAGATCTTTCATTCAAGAAGTCTGTAAACAGTCTTACAATTAAAGAACTAGTTTAACTTTTGCCTTTACTTTTAGAAGGCAGCATATAAGAATCTATGCTTTTTGGTGGAAGAAAAACTTGATTTAGCTATAGGAATATTGAGCCAGCAAGAGAGCTAAGAATGACAGACTGATAATGGTTCTGCAGTAGAGAAAGGAGAATAGTGAATCCTTAGTCATGCAATGGGATTATTCATGCAGTCATTCATACAGGTTTCTCTTACTATAGATTCTTGCTTTTAAAAGAAGTATTTCATACACAACCCATAGTATAATACAGCTAGTCTCTACTCAGCTTTTTAAAAAAGGAGACTGTAGCTGTTTTAACTATTTTTACCGATTTCCTTACATTTATCATATCTGTGCAGTACATACTAATTCATTCTTCTTCGTATGTGAAAACAGCAAAACCTCCTCATGCCGGATGAGCATTTTCCAACCAAAACAATTTTTGGGTGAAATAACTAGAAAATATTAATGCATTAAGTGGTGTTAGAAGAAAAACAAAGATCAATAATTACTGGAGTTGAGCTTGTCATTTCAGAACAAAACCCGTATCAAATACTTAATGAGTTTTTCCTTCTATGGTTGAGCCTTCCACAAATCTGACAAAGTGGGAATTTGTTCTAAATTCTACTTTTAAGAGTTTTTCTGGCCATTATGAAACTTTTTAAAAGTTAAAACAAAGTCCCCTCTGCTTAGCGTAAGGTGTTAAAAGTGTATAAGCTTTGAAAAGAAAGACCCAAGACCTTTCAAACATCTCATTTTAAGTATCTTAATTGATACTATTCTATACTTAAAAATATTTTAACTTTGGTCATAAATGTTTGCAAACTGAAAACAAAAGTCATTTGATTTATATAATCTGCATATACTCTTGGAAAACATTGGGTTCTAAGACCTAACTAGTTGTGCGCACAGCTGCAAGGTGGAAAGGCCTGCTGATGAGTAAAAGGCGAGATGGTCCCCGTGACCCTCGCTCCACCCGTGCACACAAGACCTTTGCTTACTGGAATGAGGACGTTCCTAATGGAGCTGCACCTGTCGTTTTAGCTAGATACGTAGTAGAAAATGTGCTGAAATCAGAGACCTTGGGTTGGGTTCTACTGCTGCCACTGGCAGCAGGAACTAACCTACACAGTTTCATTTATTTTCTGAGCTTGCTTGACCTTTCTGACTCCTCCCTGCTTCACAGGATGATTACTATGTAAGATTATTTCATTTTTGACATGTAGCAACCCAAAGGTATTATGAGCACTTTTCAGAATTTGGGGGGCCAGTGGTAATTTAAGATAATTATCTATGTTTTCTTTCTTAGCCTGTGGACATCTCTACGGCAATGAGTGAGCGAGCACTAGCTCAGAAAAGACTCAATGAGAACGCCTTTGACCTTGAAGCCATGAGCATGTTAAATCGAGCTCAGGAGCGGGTATGTAGCAGTTTTTAACGTTGGAACGAGAATTTTACTAACCAAATGGTTGAGTTATGACATAAACGAAGTCTGTGGCATAATGTTGAAATACAGGTCTTTATCTAGAAAGTCCAAGAAAATAAATCATTTAATTAGCTGTCTTATTTTAAATGAAAGCAATTTGGGGTCTGATCATTTCGCACATGGTTATTGTGTACTGGGTGGCAGGAACTGTTGAGAGAACAAAACAGAAACAATGGCCTGCCCTCATGTAGCTTACAATCTGGAGGAGTAAAAACAGCATATACTCACTCATCTGGTGCTCACGAACAGCTCTGTTAGCTGTAGGGACTGTTAACTAGTCCCCATCTTGCCACTGAGGTAGAGTAGTGAAGTGGTTCCTAAGACCACACACCCAGGCTGCACGAACCCAGAGGCTCTGCTGTGAACAGTAGATGGCTTCTTCCGTCTACCTTTCTACAGTAGGTCTGTGTAGAAGCAGTAAGTATAGGCTCAGACCAATAAGAAAAACAATGCCTGACATACCAGGTGCTCAGTAAATATAATTTGAATGAATGACAGCTGATTCTTTAACCGTCATAATAAATGCTGATAACTGAGTGGAGAATTTCCTGCATTTATTACTCTTTAAGCTTGTGTTTTGAATTTAATTAATTAAAAATCCAGATTGTTGTGGTATTTATTGGAATGTATTTGTATGAGAGCGCTAAGAAGGGGGCGGGAATCCTTTGCCATATTAGCTCTTTTTTTCATTTTTCAAATATTTATTTTGGGTGCATGTCTCTTGTATTAGTCATTGATAGTATGAAGAATGAGTATTATAGCTTTGCTTTTTAGTTGCTTAGGAAACATTTCAAATCTTGTTATTAATGGATTTGCTGATGGATTAATGGATTCAATCAAATTTCATGGAAGGTTTAGGAAAATACTTAATTTTTAATATCTGTGAATCCAGTATATTGTTTTAAAAGTTAAATATTTAATATTATTCTACCTTTTTAGGAACTAAATTTTTAATTACTTGTTCTTACCGGTGGCATTTTAACCGATGACTGATCTCACTTAGTCCAAACTTCCTGTTTTCTTCAGATTGATGCCTGGGCTCAGCTGAACTCCATTCCTGGCCAGTTCACAGGAAGTACCGGAGTCCAGGTTCTGACACAAGAACAGTTGGCCAATACCGGTGCCCAAGCCTGGATTAAAAAGGTATAGGATACATGCACATACGGAAGTGTTGAAGTGCAAAGTTATATCTTTTTAGGAAACGTTTTATTAAAAATGCGTGAAGAGCCCAATGACTCTAACCGAAGTCCATGAGTACGTTTGCTCTGTGTATATGCTCCAGGATGGACACTGAAGACGGACCTGACTCATGAGACAATGGCAAATGTACAGACACTGAGCTGCCTGGGTTATATCCTTAGGCTATTTTTATTATCACTGCTGCTGGTTTGGTGGTGGTGGTTTTTTTTTTCTTTTTTTGCCTGTATTTTAAATCAGGGCTTTGAACTGGTTCATTCCAGTTCAAACTCCTGCTGAGGATTTGAGCTTCCACCCCAGATGCACTGAATCAGAATCTACATTTTAACAAGATCTCTAGGTGATTCTTAGAAATAATAAATTTTGAGAACCACTGCTCTGCTAGTGGTTCTCCGAATTGGTCCCTGACCAGCAGCATTAGCATCATCTGGGAACTTGTTAGAAATGCAAATTCTCAGCAGGGGTTCCAACCAGAACTGGTTCTAAGCCCTGTTTTTAATGCCAACAGTGTATCAGGTGCTGTTCAAGATATTCCAGTTCCTGTTGGGCTTCTAATCTAATCAGTGGTTCTCAAATTTTTCCTCATCATGGAACACTTTATTACAGGTTTATTTTGGGTGGATCACTGCCCCCAGGAGCCTTTCACAACCCTGCTTTCCCATTCCTCTGTTCTGCTGTCCTCCTTACCCTCTTCCTTAGTGCCTGTGCCCCCTTTAAGTCCCTGTTCCTCACTCCTGTGTGACCTCCAGCCCCAGGTCCCTGTGGTTGTCAGCCGTTGGTTACATCAAGTGGTTGGGACGCCTTAATATTAGCACTGCATGTGGCGATCTTGCCGTGGGACTGGGAGGATGGCTGGAGTGTGGGGTGGGCATTGCTGAAGGGTGGGCAATGCTGAAGGGTGGGGAAGGAGGAGGGGCGGGGAGGGAGAATGCGATCTGCGGACCACCATTTAGGCCTGGGTGGCCTCTGGTGATCCACAGACTGTTTGAGAACCACTGATCTCCTGAAAAAACAGGACATATAAGACCTAAGCTCAAAGGAGAGGATGGACACCTCGCGCTGCGGAGATGTAGGCGCACCTGGTTTCAGATTCCTGCACTAAGACCTGTGAACTCCACCTACGGCTGCCTCATTGTTGGGGGAGTCTTAGGTGGTTAAGAAGGGCTTTGTGAAGTCTTGCGGTGAAGGGTGTGGCTTGGTGGGACGGGTGATGGGAAATCTGTTTCAGGAGTACTGGCGGCACAGCAGTGCTGAAACTGGGCGGCTGGTGGTCTAATGGATGGGGGAGGTCTCTTTCTCCTGCTGTGCTCCTGGCCCCTTGTGTGATCGTGGGCAAGTTTCCCGTGGAGACAGTCTTTATTACTGCCTCACAGAGTGGTCGTAAATGATGGGAAGGGGACCTATAACAGATTGCCTTGAGTACCACTGAATGAACTGTATTTCTGAAAAGCGAAACATCGGTTGCTTCAGACATTATAATAAGTTATTTCAGTTCTGATAGCTTTATCTCTGATTCTCTTTTTAACAAGATTAATATAAAACATCACATATCCTCACTTTGCCTGCAATTTTTTTGGAAATAGTTAACGCTAATATGTGCATAGTGAGTAAATGGTCAAATTCATTAAACAACTTACAGCTTATGTAGCTTCCTGGGGACTGATGGTGGAAAAAAAAGGATGAGACTCTAACAGAGTATTTTTAAGTTTGGATTCATTTTGGACTAATTTATGTTACAGTATTTAAAATGTAAAAGTGCTTTTGAAAAATAGCTTTCATCTTAGTGGGACGAATTATACTTGTACATCTGTTTCTTTAACAGTTTTAATTCTTCATATTGTTTAGTGGTGAAGCTGAACTCAGGTCTCAGACTTGGAGCTTACAGCAGTGTTTAGCCCTGAGGCACAGAATTAACTAGCTGTGTGTTATTGCTAGGTGGAAACTGATGACTCTGTTTCTATTGCAAATTTATTTAGTCTTTATCTGTATAATGAAGTGCTGATCCTTAATGCTTGTATCCTTCTAAATAGGATCACGTTCTTAACATAAATAACCTTTTACAAAGTGAATCTCACAGTGATTCAATTGGCTCCCTTCTAACTTTCTTCTAAAATATATATATTTTTTGTATTTTCAGTATTGTAGGCAGTTCACAGATTTTAAATAAATTTTAAAATGTTTAGTCATGTAGAACCCAAAGATTTTGTCCTTAAATTCTATGTAAATACATCCTAGGAACTAAATTATTTTGATGAGTACCATGAGATGAAGGATGTGTCCATCAGACCAAATTTTAAATTATCACAGAAGAAAGCATCCAGTAAAACGTTCTTTTGTACAGAATTACTGAAGAATACTTGCAGCTAATATTTTAAGGAAGGAACATTTTATTTATAAAAATGGGCACAGAATATTGAGAAAAGTTATCAGGCAACTGAAAATCTAATGTATCTTTACTGTCAAATATCGCAGATACTGTCTACTCATTAAATGTTGAGGTGTTTTCAAAAAACTTGTTCAAATGATCTTTTGGCTTTTCTGGCCTAAGTATAGTCTCGCCACCCTATTTGTATGTTAAAAACCACACAGAATGCCAACATTTTCTGTGTCCTTTTTTAATTTGTTGCAGTATATTCTTAGATGAAAAAGAATGAAAGTTTTATGAATATTTTCTTCATCAGTAAAACATCTAAAATGGTTATTGATTTACAAGAACCTTTATTTTCTGGAATGAGATGATTTGGACATAACCTGATAAGTGTTGTTTAGTATTGTAGTCTCATTGGATTAATCAGCTTTTTTTTGAGTGGCATACACATCGGGGTAAAGAAACAGATGCAGATATTACTGCAAAACAAAATTGGAAACCTGGGTTCTTTGGGGGTTTGTATTGTATTCTGCACAGTTGCCCTTTTTTTTAGGAGTGTTTCCTGGAAAAGAGGGGCGGATGAACCTGGAAGTAAGTAAAAGTCATTCTAGGTGTGTAGCATCAAGGCAGTTGATACCCAAGCATCAGCTAACTTTTCTCTTGATACATGTACACTGCATGGCCTGCACCAAGTAAAGGAACTGAACCGGGGTCTGTTTTTACCTCCACAGCCGCCTCCTTCCATCAGAGCGTCTTGTTGAACTTAATGTCTAGTCATACACCATTGGCCTGTTTTCTCCCCAGCATGTAATTAAAAAGCTGGGAAACAAACAAGATCATACAGTTTTACTACATACTGAGGATTAACTTATCAATGCAGGAAATGAACTAAATGCTTACTATTTCCAGAGCTACCACGACGTTTTGGCTCCCTCTGTTGATAAGTTAATGCTAGAGGATTCACCTAAAGTTTAAACACAAGGGGAAATAAAGCATGATTTGGATATAAATGTTAAATATTTTTTTAAAAAATGGCCATAAAGATCAACAGCAGAATTCAATACTATTTGTTCTATGTACAAGAATGCCCTTTAAAACAAGGCATCAAATATTTTTAACGTGAAAATAACTGATCATGCTAATGTGTACAGTTGTGCATCTTATGACATGAAGCGGTTTGCTGCTTTGATGGAAATTATGGTTCAGTGGGTTGGATACAAGAGAGATGACTGTTCACAGAATAACCTGTGAACTTTCACCCCTCTGTATGGAAACTTGTTTCAGGGCCAAATCCTTGTAGCTGTCTTCTTGCCCCGGTCAGTGCCAGCCCTACTATTCACAACACTGCTGCTACCGAGGCCTAGGTATGTAAACGTTTAAGGAGTTTTTTTAAAAGTCTTTTAACATCCAGCTAGGTTTTAAAAGAATTCCAATTCAGTTTGGTATATTTGCAGGGTATCTTCTGTGATTGTCTTAAATATATTGAATGGATAAATTTGTACTGTATAAATTTATTTTAAAAGAGTTATCTTTTTGCTTCATAGGAATTTTCTGTGTAAAGTACTTGTTTTATGGTAGAATGGGGAAGGAAACTTTGGATGACAGCAGTACGCTTCTTCCGTGTCCAAACTATTTCTAAGTGATTTCTGGGCTTTACTCATTAACTAGGTACACCTGGGACAATTACTATTATTGAATGTTTTAACATTGCCTTCTTTTTATTTTGCAAGCTAAGAAGAGATACCAGTGAACCTAAATAGTGGACGAAACAGGAGTGTTCTAATTTTTTTTTGGAGGGGGGCATAAGGGCCACTGTTTTAAAACTGCCATTTACTTACTTGCCTTATTTGATTTGGAAATGAAATACTATTATGTTAATGTAAAAATAAAATACGCAAACTAAACTGTATATAAGTATAGAAGCATTTAAATTTAATTGCTGTGATAAGTACAGCAGTTCTAGAAGTAAAATAAGGTTTCTTTTTCTTAGAAAGTTACCTGTGAATTTACTACAATCAGATTCTAACTGTACAATGGGGACATTTTACCTGTCTTTCTCGGATAGGATCAGTTCTTAAGAGCAGCCCCGGTAACTGGTGGAATGGGAGCCGTTTTGATGAGGAAAATGGGCTGGAGAGAAGGAGAAGGATTAGGAAAAAACAAAGAAGGCAATAAGGAGCCTATTCTAGTTGACTTCAAGACAGACCGAAAAGGTGAGACCGTCTTTCCGGGACGCTCGTGGCACATCTCGTTTCTGCTTAAGGGCTCATCCCCTCTACACGTGCTTTTGATCCCAGTGGTACTGCACTAGGTGCGCTTCTGGTGTAGACGCACAGCGCTTTGTCAGAAAAAAAAAGGTTAACCCATGTTCACATACAGCAGCGTACTTTAATAGAAATGTAGTTGGAGACACTAATCTGAGCTTTTAAAAGGCAACTTTTGTCAGTGCTATTTGCTAAATATTACAGGAAGTACACGTATATTTATTCGATTACAATTTTAACTAGGCTTCGTGTCTAGAAAAACAATTTCCATTTTGTGTTTTCTTTTGGCAGGGCCATATGCTTGGTCTTATTTCTAGGGTTTGATTTTTTTTTCCTTTTGCAGAGTTTTTCATCCGTATATCCCATTGCAGTGCTTCTTTGTTTTCCCTCCATAAATCCCTTTTGCTTGTCCCTCTTGTCAGGCTCGCTAGTTGAGCTCTGTTGGGGTGGGGCTGGAGAGCCTAGTAGACCATTCGCTGACCAGTGTTACCTCTTCATACTGCCCCAGAGTTTATAGTCACACGCAGACTTGTGTTAGGGCACCTTGGAACTTTGACTGCGTGTATTTTGCTACTGTCTTTAGAAGCGGGGGGATTGGGGGGTGTCTACAGCCTGCATGCAGTGGCTGTATTGAATATATACTTAGCACCCAACAGTTAATTGGTATCTTTGAAATCATTCTCCCATTCTTCCTCTGGAGTAATGTCCTAAGTAGAATCAAAAGGGGCTGCCAGCTCAGTGTGGTTTTAATAGCTTTTTTAAACCTGATTTTTAAAACTGGGAGTTTTTTCTCTATTTTGTAGTCACAATAAAAAGTTACTGAAGTTAATGTGTCTTTATGAATTTGGAAATGTTCTGGCTCTGCAATAAAAATTGATTTTCCATCAGAATTAGAGCACTGTCATCTGCTTATACTCTGTTGCCATTTAAGTTCAGATTAGAGGGAATTTATTGTAATTGTGTACGTACAAGATGATAGGCTGTAAGTAACATAATTACCCTATAATGTAGCGTTAAGAATGGATTACTTTTGATTAAATTAGAATAGGATCTTATTGGTACTGATTGTGTCAGGTTGAAATAGTTACTTATTAAATTTGAACAGGTTCTTAAAAATGAATAGGTTATTTCCATCATGGGGGTGGTTTATTGGAAGGAAAGAACCACAGATGCCTGGCATAATTCCAGGGAACAAACAGTCTCCTTGAAATTGTGCACCGTGGCCTCGCGGACATTCTCAGGGCAGCATGCTTGCGGGCAGGTTTGGAAAGGCATGCCAGTGTGGCCTTAACCAGGGACGGGTTTACGAGTTCTCCCTGGTAATGGGGGCTGGGAAAGTGCTGTTTGGAATAGTACAGTGAACCTGTTCTGGTTGGTTTTGTAGTAAACCTATGGAAAAGGGAGCTTATGCAAAGAGGTTTACCTTTTGAGAACGTCTCTTATTTGTTAGGTCAGAGTATTTGCGGGGGGAAGATTACGACCAATTTATCCTTAGAGACAGCCTTCTCTCACTTTTTTCTTTTTGGCTTAAGACCCTTAGCATTTTTCGGTACATTTAACTGAGAATTATTTTTTGGGGGAAAAGAAACTGTTAGAAATCATTGCAGTGAATAGCCACTGCACTTTTTAAACTAACAAAGCAACAGACGTAGAGCTGTTGGTGATTATGGCACTTAAATTCTTGTGTTTGCTAATCATTTTATTTTTATACTATTTCCAGTACTGATATAAAGTGTGTAGACTTATATATGGAAACCCAGCAAACGAGAAGTTAGGGCTGATAAATCTAGTGTAGTAGGAGCACGTTGACTGTTGTATTTGAGGGCATGGACCGATGTTCAGAGGGAGTCTTTGTTTCACTGTGTTGTAAGTAAAATCGATGCCTTGGCACTTGTTCAGTGAACACTTGGCTTCTTTTTCTTCTTTAAAGGTCTGGTTGCAGTAGGAGAAAGAGCACAGAAGAGATCTGGGAACTTCTCTGCTGCAATGAAGGATCTGTCAGGTGAGAGTACACTCTGGAATTTCCTCTTGCCCCAGCCCCACCTTGAGTTCCTAATTTTTTGCAAAAGATGTTGGAAATATTTATAACTGGTCATGTTTTCTCTGCAGGCAAACATCCTGTGTCTGCCTTGATGGAAATCTGTAATAAGAGAAGGTGGCAACCACCTGAATTTCTCTTGGTCCATGATAGTGGCCCTGATCATCGCAAACATTTTCTCTTTAGGGTAAATATGAATTTCTGCATTAATTCATACATTTATTAATGTGGTGACTTAATGGTAGAGGGTGATGGATAAGCAGTATATGGTCACCGGATGAATACACTGAGCTTGGGTTGGGGATGTTATGTGGTCTGGGTAGAGCGGTGGGGTTTCTGGGCACTGAAGGGAACTTTAACATGACCTGTAATATCTTGGAGGGAAAAGATGTGGGCAAAATCTGGCAGATAATTTGATATTTTATAGTAGAACTTGGGGAATTAATTTACTTTTATCAGGAAATTTTTTTTTTCATTTGGAGACCTGCTCTTAGTTTTGCGGTCCCCTTTCCCAAAATGATTTGCGTCTTCTGGGTTGGTATTAATTTGACTTACATAGTATGGGTTTTATAGTTGTGTAAATTATTTTTCTAGCATTTAGTGAAAAAATACAAAGCTAATAGATATTAAAGTTTGATGCTGTTCTTATTGTATGTTTTTCTTGAATAGGTATTGAGAAATGGAAGCCCTTACCAGCCCAATTGTATGTTTTTCTTGAATAGGTATTGATAAATGGAAGCGCTTACCAGCCCAGCTTTGCCAGCCCTAATAAGAAGCATGCTAAAGCCACAGCAGCTACTGTGGTTCTTCAAGCAATGGGCCTTGTACCAAAGGACCTCATGGCTAATGCCACTTGCTTCAGGAGTGCCTCACGTAGATAGATTGAGGTTTTATATAATCATTTCAGATAATTTTACTCTGCATCAAAATGTATTTCTCCTCCTTAATGTTGTAAATATTTGGCAATTTAAGACACTGTGTAAAAAGCAATCTGTACAAACATCTCCAGGCTTTGATTTTTGTACCATGGAAATTGTATTTAACCATACAGGGTTTTGGTATGTTTATATTGTTTACCTTAGTGATGTATTTGTTTAAGTGGCTAACATCCAAACAATCGACTGTTTGAAGGCATCAGTAATCTTCAGTGTGGAATGTGAAATAATGCTTTTATACTGTCTTTTGTACTACGCTGTAACTCCTCCCCGTGGCTAGGCTGCTGTAACACCCGCCGGTAATCACTGAGGGGCTGTGCACCTTGTACTGTTTCACAATGGCTCTGCTGGACAGACGCTGGGCCAGTGTTAGCGAGGTGATCAAGCAACGTCGGTTCCAGAGGGCTCATGCCACCACGTCCCCTTCAAGTTTGTTTAGAGGCTCTCAGAAGAACAGTGGTGTGTTGCGTGGTGGTCAGCACTAAGTCCTGCATTCCTGTTCACGCCACTTGGGCCATCAGAAGGGAGTTAGAATGAAGCCTGACTAGAATTCCGCAGAGGCCGAGTACATTTAGCTTGGCATTGAGTTGTGACACAGTTTTACTTTGCTGTGCATTTTGAATTTCAGCTACACCTAGGTAGATGAAAAACGATAATTAAAGTGCTGTAACCAACTTATCTAAGAAATCGGCACCCAGCCATTATTTTGTTGACTATGAGAAAGTTAAAGTTCATGTTAATTTTTAGGGTCTGATAGACTATTTCATGTGTATTACAGTGGTATTCATATGCTGTGTCTCTAAACTTTATTTTCAAAAGCTTAAGGCCCAAATATAAACTTCTCTGGAATCAATGTGGTGTTTTATTTTTTGGACTATCAAGTGAACACATACTGTTTCCAATACTATTTCTTTTCCCAATGCCTGTGATTTCTGAGCACTTTTATTTAAGAAAAATTGAATTATACACACACACACTGTGCAAGCACATTAAGTACTATTTTGCCAACTTTCAAGCTGAGCATACAACACTTCTCTATATGGAATACAAAATACCCTTTTCTCCGGATTAACAAGCATTAAGAAAAGATTTAAATATATTTGAG
The DNA here is from genome assembly GCA_030035585.1 of Dugong dugon. Taxonomy (NCBI): domain Eukaryota; kingdom Metazoa; phylum Chordata; class Mammalia; order Sirenia; family Dugongidae; genus Dugong; species Dugong dugon. Next base: position 2,820,979 of record CM057473.1, on the reverse strand, counting down.
AACAGATGGATTTTAAGTCAGTAGGAAGCTAAGGCAGAAGCATCAACGATCAGCCCACCAGATATTTTCTACCTTTATGAAGGAAGAACCTGTAAAATTATTATTAGTCTTAGGTAAATTGTTAAATAATTGGCCCTGATGCCACTGGTCACTGTACCATGAGATAACGGCTCAACTCTCTCAATGCAAAGACATCAATTCAGTACTTGGTTTATAACTAGGTTGTAAACATCCAGAATTGTCATTCAAATTATTTGAAGTAGTTTTTTTTTTTTTTTAAAGTTTTTTGAGTTATCTTCATATTTGAATAACCTGAAAATAGTAAAGTAGAAAATGTTGATTTAAGACCTTAATCCTTCTCAATGGCAACCAAATAATTCAGGGGAAAAAAAAAATCCTGCTTAGTGCATGTAATAAAAAGTAAAAAGTTTACATTTACAAACATTTGAATATTTTTAGCTATATTCCTTTCTTTTAGCTTCCAAAATGAACTTTAAAGCCACTCTAAAGAGTCTTGAATCTCCTGCTAGAAGCTTTTCCTCCAAGTCTCTTTCAGGCTTACTTGAGGGTTGAGGGTCTCCAGTTACACACGTAGTCACTCACGTCCACGTGCTGTAAGGATGACTTGCCCAGGAATGGCACTTGACTAAGATGGTCCAGCGTCTTAGGATGCAACCCGCAGCTGGCAAGCTCCTTGTGCACAGTCTCCTGCAGAAATTCATATCCAACTCGGTATGAAGCACATCAGTCTTTGAACACTGAGCTTTTCAATAATTACCATGGGAATCTTTTTGGATTCATGTTTTTAAAGATTACAGCCTGGGAAACACTGTGAGGCAGTTCTACCCTCGTACAGGGTTGCTCTGAGTGGGACTCCACTCGACAGTATACAACGTGGGCAATTCACCATAATTGGAAGTCCAGACACTAGAAATTTTGCATAGTGACAGAATCCTAAAATACCGATGTTATTTTCACAAATCTGGCAAACTGTTAAAAGTATGAGGCAATCTTAAAGGTCTTAATTCTTTATTATAACCCTCCAAACAAATTATGTTCAAAATTAAAGGCAAATATGGTTAAGAAAATACCCATACCAAAATGTGTTTCTGATTTAAAAGACGAAACTTTCACAAACCTTACAAGGAAGCAGACACCCTGAATGAAGCAGGACTTTGAACTGGTTCATTCCAGTTCAAACTCCTGCTGAGAACTTGCATTTCTACCCCAGATACACTGAATCAGAATCTACAGTTTAACAAGATCCCCGGTGACTCTTACCTATAATAAATCTTGAGAACCACTGCTCTACTAGTTCTCAGAACTGGTCCCTAATCAGCAGCATTAGCAATTGCCTGGGAACTTGTTAGAAATGCAAATTCCAAGGGTCTGAACCAGAATAAACCAGTTTGGAGCCCTGTCCTGAAGTTCTGGAACTGAGAAGACAGTGCAAAACAAGAACCTGCCTTTTTGGGAAAATTTTAAGTCATTGTTACATGAGTACAAGAGCTCAAATTAACAAAATTTATCTCACAAAAGCAACTTACATATAGACATTATCCCTTGCTCTTAGTAATTAATGATTAAAACAAAGTCCTGCACTATGGTAACCTGAAACAAGGAACAAGTCTGGCTCCATCATTAACTTCCTGCAGCTTGCTTAAGTACACTCCATTTGATTAGAGCAGTTAGAAAAGAAAAGAAAAAGGAAATGCTATAATTAAATCTGTTTAAAGAGGTCTACTTACTTTATCCAGGAATTTCTCCACTGGTGGGCAGATATTAAATACAGCAGTTGGCTCATGTGTATACAGTCCTGCTGAAAAAGACCCACCCTGTGAAGATCTGAGTAGCATGGTCACCGAATGTAGAGAATGAGGCATGACAGGACCTGTAATCTCCAAACTAAACTGATCTTTGTATCCAGAAAGAGCTTGCGTCTTCACATTTACGCTTCGTGCCTTCATAAAATTTTAAAGAAAGAAAATTAATGATCACCATCTCTCAAGATAACAGTGCTTTTGTCTCCTAGCTAAAACTGTTTTCAATAATTTTTCATTTGCGTTTTCCTCTCTAACTTTCAGGAACAAAAGTAGTTTCTAAGATGTTAAAACAATTTGTTACGTAAAATGTTTAGTAAGTTCTCAAGATCTCCAATGTTGTTATGTTGTTAGGCGCCATCGAGTTGGTTCCGACTCATGGTGACCCTACAGGACCGAGGAGAACTGGCCCAGAGGGCTTCCAAGGAGTGGCTGGTGGAACTCAACTGCTGACCTTTTGGTTAGCAGCCGAGCGCTTAACCACTAAGCCACCAGGGCCCCCATATCCTCTCCAAATTACAAGACATTCTGTTTAACTAAATTCTAGAGAATGTAATTTTTTTCATACATAGTATCTTTTCTGATTTAATAATATACTTTTAATGCAGAATACCGGGAAAACGAGTAAATCATTTAATTCTAGTGGTGTTAATATTTAGTAGATATTTTGTATTTACATACATTAACTTTTTCAAGAGTTTTGTTAACTTTTATTCTTTTCACTTATCCACCATCCAGTTTTTGAGATCTATACAATGTTCTTGACTATTATGTTCTTTTATTGGTATAGAAATGACACAAAATGAGATTAAGCAATGTTTCCTTAAATAGCAAAAAGGAAATTAACACCAAAATACTTCGGCTGCCAATCACACTTATTTGATAAAGATTTTTATGTAAACCCCGACAAGTCTGTTTCATCAAGGAGGTTTCCACTGAGAAGAATGCAAAAACAAAACAAAAAGTCCTTCAAAAACTGTGCCTCTTAAAAAGCTGGGTCATGGGTTATGGGATCAGTGAAGTGCTGAATTTCTCTCCCCCATTTCATTACCTTAAGCATCTGCATTGTGGCACCTCTGAAAGCTACGGGTGATAACAAGGTTGGCGGAAGTCCTGCCTGTGGACCCGACATGGCCACTAAACTCTTACAGCTGATCAAAAAATTGAGCAATGTAAAGGTGTTGGTTCCCTTCACCAGTACAACAGACTCAGGCCTGTGATCCATGTGCACTTCACGTTTCTCTTTACGCCTGAAGATGACAATCAAGGAAATTGCAAATGCAAACCCCACACCTGTGCGAAAAGCAATCCTTCTTGATTCTGAATCACTTGGGCTTCCTCTTCTCCATTATAAAAAGAAAATACCCCTGGTACCCACTCCTACTCACTGCAATAACATGGTAACTCACATTGTTAGATCAAAATGATTTCTCTGACCATTTGAATTTGCTAGAAATTGACACCTAACGAAGACTAATTCCTTCTCTGATCCCAAACACACTGTTCCTCCACCAACAATCAAAATGAGATGTTTTCACTTTTAAAATAATAGCTTAGTAACTGTTCAGTTTCTTGGTGCTTAGGATCTGTCATTTAATGGAGAATTGATTTTAATATGATCTTAAGACTACAGTCCTATAAGCTGCCACTCAGTGTGAAACTGTTCATAAATATGATTCAATAACAGCAACTGAAAGGATACAGCTTGATCGAGTGCATGTCGGGTTTTTTAATTTTATCTTGCACACCCATCTCTTGCAGCCAGGAAAAACTTTCCTCTTCATCCTCATCACTGATTGCTTGCTCCCTAGGAAATTGCTTAGTTAGTTAGGGTTCCCATTCCACAAAGCTGTTGTTACCTGTACAGAACTGTTTCACAGCGTCTGTACGTCACTGGACGGCGTAAAATGTCATTGTAATCACATACTCCCCATGTCCCAAGCTTGTTCCAGATGCTTTCTTCTTATGGGCATTTTCTTTTATTAAAGGCAGAGAAAATTCAATACCTATGTTAGAAAAAAGACAATGTACCTGAGTTTTCTCTAATAAAATCTAAAAAAGCAAGGTGTGTTCTACTTTTAGAGAGTACAAAAGCTGAAAATGCACGTTTTTACAACTGAAGGCAGTAGCTTCAAGTTTTCTAGACAGCTGCCCACAAAACACAAATGCACGCGCACACATCTCCTTGAAACAAAAGGTTCAGGAAACAATACACATGCTCACTAGACGTAATACTCTTCCATACACTGTATTCTAGTCCATTGCGTTTAAAAAAAAAAAATGCTGCTTAGGGGCACTAAATTGATTTCATGATGCACTAATGGTCATAACCCAGTCTGAAAACCATGTTAAAGGGGTAATTTGTACTCTGAGTGACTTTCTACCCCAGTATGTGTTTACTTGAGAGAGCAGAGAAAGGGAACATTATTTACTTACAGCTACAGTAAGAGACAACTAAACGCTGAAACAAAATCATAAACTAAGAAATCAGACCTTTCTTAAAATACTGTTGGCACTCAATGGATAAAAGACAATTCAAATGACTTAACTTCTAAGGAAAGCTCAGCGTTGACCATAGAAAGTGTCAAATCATCACTTCAAATCTATACGTTTACCTTCATTTTTCATAGCTTCTCTTAAGCCTCTAGTTGTGGGAGATATGAGCGCTGTGATGACATCACTTCCTGCAAACCCTGCTGCCCGGAACAGGACAGTCAACTGAGAGGTACAAACGTAGAAATAGGGGCAAAGTTTGGTTTTCAGCAGATTATACAGAGAAGTAAAGCTCACAGACCTACGAAGCAAGAAACTTTCCATTAGGAGTTATTAAACATTTAAAATTTACTCACTTATATAATACCTGGTTTAAAACACAACACAAATATTATAGGTACTTGTTGGGATTGTTGTGGTTACATTCAACTTGGCTTTTAAAGGACGGACATTGGTAATGGGGGTTGACTAAGGATTCCTAACAGCTAGTGTCTGACACTTGAACGTGAACCATTGCTTTAAAAACAAAACTTAACTGGTTGTTGACTTTCTCTGAGCAACTTGTGTTGATGAGCACTCACTGACAGGAACGAACACTAAAGAATCATGTCTGTCTGTCTGTATAAACACTTATATGCGTTTCACAACACTAAAGAATCATGTCTGTCTGTATGTATAAACACTTATACATGTTTCACAACACTGAAGAATCATGTCTGTTTGTATGTATAAACACACGTTTCACAACTGGACAAAGAATGAATGAGGCCAGTTTAAATGCAGGCCAATTAACATTTTCCGATAAGATAGTTTAGAAGGATGTAGAGACCCTTCTACCATTATGCATTTCCCTTGCTAAATACTGTAGAGGCTTCTGCTAAAACAGAGGTTCTTGGGAGGTGCGAGCAATTCGCCTCAACTACTAACCTAAAGGTCGGAGGTTTGAACCCACCTAGCAGTGCTGAAGAAAAATGGCCTGGTGATTTGCTTCTGTAAAGATGACAGCCAAGAAAACCCTAGGGAAAAGTTCTAGTCTGTGGCACACGGGGTCACCACGAGTTCGAACTGACTAGACAGCAACAGGTTTTACTGCTCAAATGAAAATTCACTATTGGATTGCAAACTATTTCTATTAATCTTACCAGTCACTCATTAAAATGTGCTGCAGGCTTTCATCGTTTGACCAAGGGCTGGTCTTTCCAGCCATTTTTCTATCTGCTCCAATACGAGGAAAGAGCGGCAGCCAAGGAAAGGCAGGGTGGAGCCAGTAGATGAGGCTCTGCTGGAAGGCACAGCGGAGCTCGGTGGAGAGCCTGGTATCCTAAAATCCAGGTGACATTGGGCATTTTTTGCCCCATTAGAAATATAAACTTTTACGAGTGAGACACTGAATATACCAAGCACTTAGTCTGAGAATCTCTACTGCTTCCTACAGAAAAGTGTCAGTAACTTTGATAGGTGCTGAAGTGCAGTTTATCCTTGCTTGAGAAGAACCTTGTTTGCTGGCAGTGTCAGTCCATTAAACAATATACCAGGAACACTTCAATGCAGATGGAAACAATTTTCCATCTCGAACATCCTTGAGAACAATGGCTGTTTTTATCACTGGAGCAGGTGTTGAGTGTGTATGTGTAGCTAACACTACATTCAACCTCCCCTATGTCCCCATGTCAAAAGTACAGAGTGAAAACCGACAATGTGAATCACAAAACGTCTTGATCTATTCACTGGAGAAGATGGACCACAGCCTCCCTCAGTGGGCCCTTTTAGCCTAGTTTGAGTGCTGAGATGTTTGGCAGTAATGCAATGACACTTCTCTAAAATCATTCCAGACCTCAATAACTACATTTACAACAGACCACCACCCAGGTAACAGGAAATTACTGCATTTAAAAAAAACACTATACTCTATAAGAAAATTAGAAAAACAATCCACCAGCCTCATACTCTTTCTCCTCAATTGCTTTTCAATTCTTTTCCATATACTTTCTTTCTCAAAGACCTTAGAAAAGAAAGGTTTGGTTCAAATAATTCCTGCTGGCAACATATACTAACTCTCAGTCTGTGTTTTTAAATGCAACGGGCAGTTGTGGAATCTGACAAAAACAAAACAGAACAAACAAACAAAACTGTATGAAAGAATGATTTGGAAAATACAAAACTTTCCAAGTCTTTGTGACTTTAAATGTCAGAAGAAAAACAATAATGAAAGGAAGAATCATTACCCTAGTACTAAGAACGACTCTTTGCAGAGAAGCACATTTTCACACTAATTTGTCACCTTAAAACTTGGCTCCCTTATTTCAGAATTACCTGTATACTGCGTGGTAAGGTGACTTCTGTTGCCCTACAGTGCTGAACGAGACCTTGAGCCTCTTCGTGTGCTTTCAAATGATCTGCCCAGGCAAAGGGCTGGGAAGAGGTGAAAAGAAGTCGAGTTTTAATACTCCAGTCTACAGGTAACTCTTCTGAGGATGGAGTACCAGTTTCGGAGAAAGATGCAGGCGAAGTCTTTCAGAAAACAAAGAACAGAAAAATTAGTGGCGCCTCAAGAAAAGCTTTGACCTAGAGATTTTATCAACTGACATACTCATGACCACTGTGGTGTTAAAATAACTATAATAAACAACACTGAGAATATACTACATGCTAAGGAAAAGTCTGGAAGCAAGCATAGTAAACCGCTCACAGCGGTGACCTCTGGAAAGCCAGGATTTTTTACTGTTGTGTTTCGGGGCAGGAGAGAGGGGTGCTGGTTGTGGTGGTGGAGGGACAGATCTCACTTTTTAGTTTACATAGTTCTATACTGTTTTAGGAGCGCTGGTGGTGCAGTGGTTAAACAGCCTGGCTACTAACCAAAAGGTCACCAGTTCGAATGCCCCAGCTGCTCCTTGGAAACCCTATGGGGCAGTTCTACCCTGTCCTACTGTCCTATACAGTCACTATGAGTCAGAACTGACTTAATGGCAACGGGATACTATTTTAATTACAAGAGACATGCATTATTTTTATGACCATAGCTTATAAAAGTTAAAACCTACATTGCTATTGTCCAAGTAGAAATCATCCAAGAATTTTAAAAAGTACGTTTTAAGTCCCCGAAAACTCTGGAACCAGGGCTAATCTGCTCCCACAGTGAACGCAGGTAAGGCTCTCAGAGGCTGTATTTAAGAAACGATTCTTGACCTCAAAGCCCCTCAGCGTGTTTCACTCCTTTCAGGTTAATGTCCCCAACATTACGAGCATTCCTCTAAGTGATACCACAAAAAGCGTCTGGGATGAGGGAACTACTTCCCGTAGACCATGTGAAGAAGGCCATTTATTTCTAAGAGCAGGAGACTGGGTCTTGGTGACTTCTGGAAGTCTGATCCCATTAGGACAGACTATCCATGTATCAAGCTATCACAATAGAAGTACCTGGGGAACAGAATCAGGAGCGTGCCTGCAAGGATGGTGGTGGTAGCACAGTGAGGTTCAACGCTTTGTAACAACCTGTGGAGGTAATCTGGGGATCTGATTTGAAGATCTAGTGAAGGACTAAGTTCAAAAAGAAGCTGAACCTGGAGGGGCTGAATCTGAGATGAGCTGGAGGAGTAGTCACCCCCCAAGGAAGAAGAGTGCTAAAAACCATTGGAGGCAGAAGGAGAAATCCTTATCAGCTATGCCTACTTATTGTTGGTTGCCATCGTAAACATTAAAACATCATACTAAGTCCTCGATCTTGGCTGAATTCATCTTTTCAACACTGGACAAATCTGCTGGAAAAGACTTCTTTAAAATCTTAAAAAACAAAGATGTCACCTTGAGAACTAAGGAGCACCTGACCCAAGCCATGGTGTTTTCAACTGTCTCATATGCAGTCTAAAGTTGGACAATGAACAAGGAAGACTGAAGAACTGATGCCTTTGAATTACGGTGTTGGTGAAGAATACTGAATACAGCAGGGACTGGGAGAAGAACGAACACATCAGTCCTGGAAGAAGTACAGCCAGAGTGCGCCTTAGAAGGGAGGACGGCGAGACTTCATCTCACGTTCTATGGACATGTTACCAGGAGGAATCAGTCTCTGGAGAAGGACATTATGCTTGGTAGAGGGTCAGGAAAAAGAGGAAGACTCTCAAGGAGATGGGCTGACACAGTGGCTGCAACAATGGACTCAAACAAGCAACATTGTGAGGATGGTGCAGGACTGGGCAGTGTTTCCTTCTATTGTACATGTGGTTACTATGAGCTGAAACCAATTTGATGGCACGTGACAACAACAAAGATGACCACTCCCTCAGAGCTTTCTGTGAAACTTTCCCAAGCAAGATGCTTCTAAACCAAACCCGTTGCTGCCATGTCGATTCCGACCCATAGGGACCCTACAGGACAGAGTAAAACTGCCCCATAGGGTTTCCAAGGAGCGGCTAGTGGATTTGAACTGCTGACCTTTTGGTTAGCAGCCGTATCACTTAACCACTATGCCACCAGGGCCAAAACGCTTCTGAACGGTACAAATTTACATTATAAAAAACTACATTCTAATGATAAAAGTTTTACCTTGGATAATTCAATAATGGTTGTTTCAAGAAACTTCTCTTCCTGTAGTGAATCATTTTCTTGATTAGAATCCAAAACCTGAGGTTAAAAAAAGGCCTTAAACGATGAAGTTTGCTTTAAATATGTACAGAGCCTGGCGTGTGAGTTTCTCAGTAAATTCAAGTTTGTTTATTCATAATGCCCCTAAATCAGTACATCAGAATTTTGACTTCAGTTTTGTGTATGAACTTTAGTATCAAAAATGAGAAACAAGGCCCGTGTTGTATGCATCTATTAACTGGCGTGTAAACATCAAACCAAAAGACCCTAAAGGCTTTGGGGTAAGAGAAATCCTAGTCAATTCTGACCCCACAACTCAAGATTCCTCCATCCCGTGAGTAATTTTCAGTGCGTGCGATCCGGAGGCAGGGATCCACGTTGGGAAGCAGGGTCTTGTAATTTCCCGGCCAAACAGCTCCTTCCAGGACGGCTGCTCTAAGCCTGTCTCTACACCCTGTTGACAGGGCTGCTGCCACCTCCTCAAACGCAGGCCCCCTTGACCCCTACCCCCTGCCCGCCGCCCAGACGCCCCTGAACCGTGATCCCCGCCCCGATGCCCCTCGCCCCTCGCCCCCGCCCTCCTGAGCCCCTACCCCTGCAAGGCGTGCCCACCGGCAGCGACCCAGGCCCGCCAGCCGTCCAGCTGCAGCCGCCCCCAGGGCTCAGGGCGCCTCAGGAGCGGCTCGCATCCACGTTCGCGCCCAACCCAGCCTCGGCCTCTCAGTTGCTCAACCCAGGAACTGTGACGGCGCCCTGCCGCCGGCCACCAAGCACTCACCGGGCCCGGCTCGCCGGGGGCCTCGGCGGCGGCCGGCAGCCTGTTGTCCAGGCGGGCGAATGGGTTCCTCCGGACCGGGGTCGCACGGCCGGTGCCCGCCGCAGCTGGGAAGGGGCGGAGGGGCAGCCCAGCGGCCAGCGCGGCGCGTCGGGGCGCAGGCTCAGCGGTCAGGGAGGCGGTGGCTCTGTGGCTCCGGGCCCTTTTCCGGCGGAGCCGCAAGGTCTCGGGCGGCCTCTTGAAGCTGGGCGAATAGCCGGGCACGGTGACGGCCATGACGTCCGGTGGCGGCGAGCAGACAGGCAGCCAGCAGATACTTCCCGCGCGCGCCAGCCCCGCCTCCGTCAGGGAGTCGCGCCGGGCATGCGCGGTAGGCCTCCCCGAGGCCCCGCCCCCGCCATAAAGCTTCCCCGAGCATGCGCCGTAGGCACCCAGAGGCCCCCGCCGCGGCGTACAGCCGTAACGCGCATGCGCCTTAGGCCGGCCCGCTCTCGCGGCGATCCTCAGGGCCGCCGCCGCCCACCATGTAGTATCCGGAGACCCTTTCAAGCGCGGCGCCCCCAGTCGTAGTCGGGTGGCCGGCTGCGGCGTGGCTAGAAATCACGCCGTCCAAGGTACTGGAATGGACTACCCTGTTGGCAGGGGGCAGTCAGCCCCGGGTGCGGCGCCTACACGCGAAGGAAACGGGACCTGAGGGCGACGCTACCCCAAAACGTGGCCTGAGGGGCCCGGGCCTTCCCCAACCCCCCCCCAACCAATCTAATGTAATTTGGAAACTCGGGGTTTGAGAGTGGTAAGTACGCTCCGGCGAGGACCTGAGAGCGAAGGTGTTAAGGAGGAAGGTGCCGAGGCCCGGGAAAGGCCGTATCTGACAGAAGGACGCCAACGAGCAGCAGCGGCTTCGCGGGAAGCCTGTTCTCCAAGGTAAGGGTGGTGCAGCGGAGGGAGGCAGCGTGTTTAAAGACAACAGAAACGAGCTTTTCACAACACTCCCTTCAGACGTTAACCGTTTGCATAATTAATCTACTTTTCAAAGATTCACGTAACTCTGAGCATCTTGTCTTAGCAGGAGAAAATGCTTAGAAACACAACAACTTGCTTTTCTCTTCCTTGATTTTTCTGAACAATTTCCAAGGAAACTTTGGCTTCAAATACTGGAATGTGTTCATCCAACTGAGGTCTGAGGAAGAATAAAGTTAAAATTGAACAACTTGCTTTTTTCTTCCTTCATTTTTTTGAACAATTGCCATGGAAACTTTGGCCTCATATAGTGGAATGGGTTCATCCAACTGAGGTCTAAGGAAGAATGAAATTAGAAATGTCAGGTCTAGTTAAAGAGGATCAGAACACACAGGGTGGTCGCGGACAGTTATATATATATATATATATATATATATATATATATATATATATAGCTCAATCGATTTAAATCATTTAAACAAACTTGTCCATTACTACTTCCACTGTTAAAAAAAAAGTTCAGATTTTGAAGGGAAAAAATACCTCCTTTATCCACTCCCTTTTTGCAGGTGGTAAGGAGATGCAACTTTTTAAAATCATATTATACTTTTCTCCCTTCTTCTCAAGTAATGGCTTGTTTCAAGTTGCTTTGGGAGGAATGATGAGGGAAAGCAAAGGACCAGGTATGGGATGGGACGGAGTGGGAAAAACCATGTGACAATTCTATCTTTAGGAATTCTTACAGACCACCAGACACACTCTGAGAAATACTAAAAAGCAGTCATGTCTCTAAATAAATATGGAGGCAACAGGTGTACCCATGTGTAAAATCTGAAACAAAAATGGAAATGCCTGCCTTTTCTTGAGAACAGAAAAACAAGATGACAATTTGGTTACTTTGCGTACCTAAAAACACCAGTCGATAACTTCTCCATCACATCTCTTAAGATACGTAGCTGAAAGGATTGTTAAGGTGGCAACGTAAACGAAAGAATTAAATAAAACCATTCAACAAGCAGAAGATGCTAGGCAGGTCACCTGTCTTGATTTTGTTGCAAGTTTTTTAGTTTTTAACTCTCTAAAATTCAGAATGTTAAGTTACAGAAATTCTGTAAACTGTCACATTTACCTCTACAACAGGGAAATAGGGAAACGATTTGAGAGGTGATTTGACAGAGCCTAACCCTCTAAAGAAAAACAGGGAAGGAAGCGGCCTCGTGCCTGTCCTAAGTGATGACTGCTGTTAGCCAAGGTGGATGGTGACTGAGCAGTGGTAGGCTTTTATTTCTGCACTATTTATGGCATTTCTAATTAAAAAATTAACACTTGTATCTCTTACTTTAGGTGCACACTTATTTACTAAACTGCTTGATAATAGCTTCAAAATTTGTGTGCCGGAAAGAAAAGTTTATAAATTATGTATGTGTATATATTTCACCAAGAGAATCAGGAAACGGTGTTAAAATTAAGAAAATTTCACCTTAGTCATTTAGTTTTAGAAATTAGAAGGCTGGGATCGAGAGCCTGTATGTAATTGCTAGTACCGGAGAATTCGTGATGGCACACAGTCACAACTGGAAAGAGAGCTCCATGTGACGTCACATGCAGCAACTGGCTCACCTGTGATCTGAGGGGGCCTGCATGTGGGGATTAACGTCGGCTTCAGGACTTAGAAAGTATAAATTAAAAATATGATCACAAGCAATTTCAAAGATGTAAAGAATATTAATCACTTATTCACAACCCTGCAAATTCTCTCTACCTCTGTTACTGTAATTGCCATCAGTATATATACATAATGCATATTTCTTTGGCAAATTTTACTCATTTCATATAAACATGTCATGTTTCAACACAGTACATGGATTTATCAAACAGGTTAACAGCATTTTCTCACAGTTGAGGGTTGGGGGAATGAGAGAATTAACAGACAAAGCAGTCAGCCTAGCTTCTGACATGGTAGATTCAAAATATTAACTAATATACTTTTAATTTAATTGGTGTTCTCCACTGTTAACAGTCCACGTATTCTTGATAATTACAGTGCTATTGGACAGTTGTTTACAAACGAAAATTTTAAAAATTCTTATAATGAATTAAAAAAGTTTTATTTCCCAAATTTAATACTTAATGAAAAATATGTTAAACTCGTACATTCACTACATTAAGGGGATGTTTCTGATTTTGAAATCTCTTTAAAACTTAACATATGCAGTATATTAATTACATTTTACTATTTTAAAGCTCTGAATTAAGTCTGTCATTGCTCCTTGAGGGCACTGGCCTCTATGCATATCACATATGTAATAATGGACATATAACAAAGGAAAGGTATGAGACTTGGTGGAGACAAAAGTAAGGCTATGTAAGCTTCTTTGTGTACACATATACTTTACTGAGTTAATGAGAACTTACTTTTTGTCCAACACATTAAAGCTTTTACCAAGTGCAGTTGCCTTTAAAACTAATCTTAGAAAGAAAAGGTTTATTTTGAAGTTGACTATGCTCTTAAAAAGTTTTGGATCTCTTCTCATGGGATTGCTTTCATATTCTCTCAAGAAAACTTTTCATTACTTTTATCAAAATGCATGATTTGGCTTCATTCACCAAGTTTGTCTCTGAGTAACTTCTCTTTTTAAGAATGAGGATTCATCCTCATTTGATGAAGATTTCCTAGCATCGATATTTTTAACAGTGCCCCACAAACTTTAAATGAGGTAAGTATTCTGAGATGTTTTCTGCAGTGGCCCTGTCATAGGAGTAATCGTGCAGCCTCTCAAGGTGACACATGGAATTTCCACAATGTCAAGTTAAAACAAACCTTCCATGTATTTTATGGTTTATCTCCCATTCAGAAAGGAGCCTGACTACTGGGGTGTGATTCCTCTTCTGCCACTTGCTAGCTGTGTCCTTGGACTTGTGTTAACCTCTCTAAGCCTCAGTTTCTTCACCTGTGAAATAAGGGTAGCAACGGTACTTATACGTCATAGGGTTGTTATAATGTTTACATGAATTAATTCCTGCAAAGCATATGGAACATTGTTTGGCATACTCAGTGAAAGTTAGCTGCTGCTGTTATTAAAAAACTTAAAATGATCAGAGTACAAGGTAAATTTCAAGCTAGAAACACCAAGTCACTAAAAAAAGGATATAAAGATATTTTCCCTGTTGTACATTTGACAAATTCCAAACTTCATCATTAAGGAAAGACACTGTTGCTCCCTTGAGGAAAAGGCAGTGGCTATCTGGAGGATCCAACTTGGATAGAATGCACAAAGACTGGTCAATCACTGTGAGTTTAACAGCAGAAGGATGACTGGTATCTTGAGCCAGAAAAGCTTCTACACAGATTAACTAATGCCCAAATCACAAATAATCAGCATGCAAACTTTAATAACACTATATAAACTACAGTGTTTTCTAATTCCTGGTTCACAATGATGAAACAGCAAGGTGGTAGGTACAGGGTAGATGCAGGGCCAGTCTAGAATCCTGGTGATGAGGTGGTAATGGAGTGTGTGTGTGTCTGGCCACTACTGACCAGTCACCCTAGTGAGGATGTTGGAAAATCTATACAGATTGGTGTATGAGAATTATGGTATATTTGCACATCAACCATGATATATACTTAAATTCTGTTGAAAATAACAATTTGAGGGATAACATAAATACACATATAGTTAATTCCAGACTGAATAATTAGGAAATTGTGATAATTTTATATTGAAAAATTTCACTACATAAGTACATGTCAACAATGTTACTAAGAAAAAAATTCTATTAAAAAATTGAGATGTTACTACCTTCCAAACCACTCGATGAAATTAATTATAATCATCGCAGTTGAAGTAGCTCCTCTACGAGGCAGTACTTCAACATTTGGTTGGCCAGCATGTAGCTTAAAGTAAAAAGGTTATATTTCTTTTAAAAATAGGACATAATTTAGGACTTTTATTAACTTTGCCAGACCTTGCCTCAGAAAAGACTTAGGCATTATCTTTGTTTCTCCCATCCCTCTGGTGTAACAGTAATGCTTTATTGTTTCTGACAGTACCTGAAGGTTTTCTTCTCTTGTCACCCAGTGGCCTCCAACACCTAGGAGTGTGATGATGTCATGCTTATGTGGTAGGAGTGGTAATTTTACAGCGGTTCCATCATCTTTACTATATAATCTCACTTACAAAGGAATAGTAAAAAAAAAAAAAAAAAAAAAAAAAAAAGAAGAAATGTATTTTATAATAACACGCACAAAAATTTATTTCTCAAACAAGTTCTTGTTACTTCTTAATACAGAAATGAATTTTCCTTAGAAAAAGACAGTTTATTCAGATACCTTAAATATATTTTATACTAAAACTAGTCATAAAATTTACACTAGATTAAATTTTAAATGAAATAACTAAAGATAAAGTCTATTTTCATTTGAATACCAGGCAAGATAACCACATAACTAAGTCTGATCATTTAATCATAATGTTAATAGCTTACTACATTGGGAAAAGCTGATTTCTTTTAGTAAATAAAAAACTTGTACACTCAAGATACTGACATAATTATTTAAATGTCTGTTTGGAAAAGTGGAAAGTCAATGAAGTATACATTTACTTTCACTGACAAATTTTTCCTCTAATTTCAAATCTTGAATACTGGTTAAAAAGAAACATGATGGCAAATTCCCACAATAAAAGGTGCATCAAAGTATAATGGGAGCCCTTTGCAGGCTTGCGAAACTCACCCTTTCTGTGCAGCGGCACGACCTAACTGTGTACAGATTAGGTGTTAAATAGATATCAACTAAAAAAGCTTAAGAAAGGTGAAAACGGAGCAAAATTCTGCATGTTTTCCAAACTGAGACTGCAGAAGTCCACCACCCAACAGAGGGCAGCCACACACAGAAGAACCGCCTGAAAAAGCATCTGGATGAAACTGGAACTGATGTGTATCATCTGGGAACCACTCAGGAGGTGATGTTTGTGGGTTTCATGTAGCAGTATTTTAAAAGAGCCCCCAGAAGTAGCCTTGCTCTGAAATTTAAGAACTGTGTAGCTCATCCTATAATTTAAAAGGCAAGATGTGCTCTCTTCCAGAGAGACAAGTTACAGTGGAACAATAGAGCTCCAATTTAAAGAGTCAAGTTTTTAGTCAAAAAAAAAAAAAAAAAAAAAAAAAAAAGTCATTCAATTTAATAATAATTTCCCAGTTATACATTTTCTGAAATTTATCAAAGTAAAAAATTACACAGGTTATACCAACCTCCAGCATCTAGGACAATATCTACTCCCAGGCCACCTGTTTCTTCCAAACAGCTTTCGGCAACATGGGCTTTCCCATTAGATATGTCAATCACTCGGGCTGTAAAGGACAGGAAACCAGGTTATGTACTGTTCTTTATGTGACCAACACAGAGAAATCGAAGAAGAAGAAAAAGCAAAGCAAATATATATCTGTCCTCTGAAATGAGTTAAGTAGTTTAAACAATTAGTGAATTTAAAGAAGGAAAATATCAACTCAAATTATACTTTTTCTGGTCTAACCAAATACTGGTAAGGATCAATTTAAATGAAGGGACTGGTATATTCCATAAAATAAAAATATAAGCATTCTGTGGACAAGGTGCTCCAAAGCTGGTCCACTGACATAACTGTTCTCTACAGCTACAGGATATAACTGTCAAAACTGAGAATCTGTAAGCCATCCGGGCACACTTATGTTAAGATGTGAACTGGAAGATTAAACAATTTTTAAAACATGTTTGGATTTAATAGAGTTGGAGTCCCTGGGTGGTACAAATGGCTAATGCACTCAGCTGCTAACTGAAAGGCTTGAGGTTCAAGTCCACCCAGAGGTGCCTGGAAAGAAGGCCTGACACTCTACTTGTGAAGATCAGCCACTGAAAGCCCTGCGGGATAGTTCTCTCACACACAAGGGCTTGCCATGAGGCAGAATCAACTCTACGGCAATTGGTACTTGTAAGAGCTAAAAAAATACAAAAATATATTTGTACAATATAGTACTTACCTACTGTTATTGTTGTGTGCCCTCAAGGCAATTCCAACTCATAATGACCCTATATGACAGAGTAGAACTTCCTGACAGGGTTTCTGAGGCTGTAATCTTTACAAGAGCAGATTGCAAGGTCTTTTCTCTTGCGAAGCCACTGGGTAGGTTCAAACCACTGACCTTTTGGTTAGCAGCTAAGGGCTCAGTCATTGTGCCACCAGGGTCCGTCCTTATCTACAGGAGGCTGTTTTATCCTTTTCTCAGTGATAGAAATCCCTCCCACCCCACCAGACTCCCCCAAATCAAGAAAACTCCTGAGGATAAGGAAAAAAAACATACTTTTAGCAGAGTTAGTAAAAATTAAACTAATGTTAACTGGCTGCTTTAAAGTATTAATCAGAACAATCTAATGTGAGAATTTAAAAAAAAATTACCACAACTTGAAGTGGCAAATGAAGGCATGTTTGTTTCATTTTTGTGTCTTTTGCCACCTTGTTGAAGATAATTCCTCTTGGAGCTGCTCAGATTAGAGGTAAGTTCAACAATGATCTAAGTATTCCAGGGGCAGGGGCAGGGGAGGAGGACAGAAGGGACTCAAGCAACCCACGAAGGCAAATGACCAGTAAGAAACCTCTCCCTTCACCCGTCCTGTCTTACGTTCTTTTTTCTCCATTCTATTTCCAAATCTGTTTTTAATTTTTTCCCTATTTTCCTCCTTTCTGCAGCCCCTGCCTTCCCTTCCCTTTACTTGGTTATTTCTGTCAGAAGCATAAAGTTCCAATGGAAATAACATGGGCTTTAATGTGGGACAGGCCTGGGTTCAAATCCCATTCCAGTTAGTTTTCTAGCTGCAGATCCTTGGGCAAGCTAGAGAAATGCTGTTTCTTTTTAGTCACACAGGGTCGTTGAGGACTCAAGGAGGTAACATGTCCCTTAGCACCCAACCAACTGTCCTTCTTGCCTGCCTTTCTTTTACACTCGGCTCATCTGCCTTTCTCTTCATCTGTTAGTTTTTCCATTCCATTCTCTCCTTTTGCAGTCCGTTTCGTCTTCCTCCTTTCCATATTCATTGTTGTTCCAACATGTTCAATTCTTTTCAGCTCTCCAGTCTCCATCATGTCCTGTTCATCATAAACTCTGTCTGACTGTGTTTCTGTGTAAGTGGGTCATCTCCCTCCCCTGTGTATCAGAGTGTAACATGCAAAGTGATGCAAAAATACATTTATTGACTAAAACCAAAGAGGCATCAAGTATCTCTCCACTGTGTCAAAGTTCACCTAATTCAAACTGACACTGATAACAATGCTGCAAAGATGGAAAAATGCTAAAAAGTGTAGGTTTAAAAAACTTAATTAATTACAAACTATCAATTAAGTAAACTTGGACTCAGCACAGATACAAAGCACATTTTAAAAGTAGCTTTCATTTGGAATTTTGTTTTATAAGTGCAGTTTTTAAGGTGATTTCTCTTCAAAATTTCATGTTTTCAAAGTTTGTGTTGAATAGTACCACTCACCTACAGCAGGCCTAAGTCTTTCAAGGCACTGCTTGTCTTCTAGGCTGCACGCTGTAGAAATCACTCTGGCTCCTCTGTGGTGTGCTAACTGAATAGCTATTGTACCAAATGCCTGTATGGAAAGAAACACACGATGGGTTAATAGATAAAGGGCAGAAGCCAGACCTAAGTTATTTTATAAAGTGTTTAATAAACTAATCCTTTAATATATTTTTAAATGATGTCTAAGAGAAAAAGAAAAACTCATGGACAAGTCAGTATGGGAAACATTTGGCTGACTGACTTCCTTCTTCAGAAGGGTGGTGGAAAAGCTGCTTGGGTCACATGTTCTCAAGGACCGGGGGCCGCATTCAGAAACATGGCTCGGAAAGAGAAAACTGGGTCTTTTGAGGGCCTTGTCAGCTGCCTTATAAACTAATTACATAATGCATATGGCAGTCCAGTTAAAAAGTGCCAACCTTTTGCTGACCCCTGGGGAAGTTCAGAGCAACACTAATATCATGATGTTGGACACCAGGCTAAAGCCAACGCTGGAAAGTCCTGCCTTTTTGTCAGAGAAAAGCAGGGGAAAAGGCATATTCATTGACAGCCAGACTGAAAACAAAACTATAAATTCACTCTAAGTTTTGTAACATTTTTAAAATTAGATTGTATTCTCATTTAGTGTCTTGACCTACTTTTTTGATGATACATATAAAATACTTAAATAAGCACCTTTGTGATCTTGTGTGATCCATCTATAAAATGGAACACTTTATTAGCACTGAATGTGAGTGTGGGGGACATGATAGAAAATTGTTAACGAGCTCTAGGGTGTGCCTTCAGAGACCCAGGAGCTATTTCAGGCTTTGTTGCAGGCATGAATAAAAATGGCTCGTCTGCTTTTTAAAGCACGAGCAGATTCAAAGTAATAGACTAATCACACAAAATCTAACTTTTGTCTCTATTGATAAAAAACTGATTGTAACAAAATGGAGGTTTGGTAAAAATCAACGAACTATTGGCAAGGAATTACATTAGCAAACGGCTGGACCATTTCTAAATTCACGAAGTTTCCTGTATTTTGGTCTGTTTCTAACACTCACACTTGCGCCATCCATTATCAGCACCGACTTCCCTGGGGAGAGATGAGAAAGGTAATGCAGAGCAGTATAGGCTCGCACTCCATCCCCAACTGTTCCGGCCGCTTCTGTCCATGTAACCTTTTCTGGTTTAGGAACTGTCACAAAGAACAAGAGGAAACAGCCATTAGCAAATGAGAAAACGACATAAAGTCCCCATCAGACCTCCTCCTGGGTCTGCTGACTTCTCCCTGTATCCACTCCCACCACTGCCCTGCTCCTGTGGCCTCTCACCTATATTCTGGTCTTCCTGTTTCCATTCTTGCCCATGCACAATCCATTCGCAACCTAGGAGCCAGTGTGTGTGTACTTTTACAGCTTTTTATTGTGAAATAAAACATACAGAAAAGCACACGAAACAAAGCACAACTAGATGAATACATGTAACTTCCACCCTGGCTGAGAGCGAGTACACAGTCATCACTAGCAGCTTCCTCTCTTCTCCAGAGGTCACCTTCATTCTGCCTTTGTTTCTTGCTCAGCCTGACAGTTTATCATGCAAGTATGCGCTCATAAACGGTAATAATTTTGCCTGGTTTTGAACTTCACGTAAGTGAACTACTGTATGCATTCTTTTCTGTCTCACTTCTTTTGCTCAACATTGTTTTAAGATGCATTTCTTTTGCTACACATGATGGTGCTCTCATTTTTATTGTTTTATGGTATTCCACTATGAGTCGGAATCGACTCGATGGCAATGGTTGTTGTTGTTATGTGAAAACACCTTCGTTTGGTTATCCATTCTTAAAGTGATGAACATTTGTGCTGTATCCAGTTTCTCACAGTTACAAACAATTCTGTTAAGCATATTCTTGTATAAAAGATACTATTACACAGATGCATAGTTTTCTCTAGGATATTTACCTAGGAGTGGGATCCCAGTTCTCAGGGTGTACTGGCTTCAGTTTTACTACACAATTCTGAAGTGGTTACATCAGTTTACTCTCCCACAATAGTGTATCAGAGCTCCAGTTCTATGCACATCCTTGCCATCTCTTGATATTGTCAGACATAAATTTTTACCAATTGTGTAAGTGTGTGGTGGTTTCTTACTATGATTTTAATTTGCATTTTCCTGACTACTAATGAGGATAATAATCGGAAAAGCTGGACTATATAAAGACCAGGACATTCAGATTGGAGGAAGACTCATTAACAACCTGCGATATGCAGATGACACAACCTTGCTTGCTGAAAGTGAAGAGGGCTTGAAGAACTTACTGATGAAGATCAAACACCACAGCCTTCAGTATGGATTACACCTCAACATAAAGAAAAAAATCCTCACAACTGGACCAATAAGCAACATCATAATAAACAGAGAAAAGATTGAAGTTGTCAAGGATTTCATTTTACTTGGATCCACAATCAACACCCATGGAAGCAGCAATGAAGAAATCAAAAGATGCACTGAATTGGGCAAATCTGCTGCAAAAGACCTCTTTAAAGTGTTGAAAAGGAAAGATGTCACCTTGAAGACTAAGGTGCGTCTGACCCAAGCTACGGTATTTTCAATTCGTGTCATAGGCATGGGAAAACTGGACAATAAATAAGGAAGACTGAAGAAGAATTGACACCCTTGAATTGCGGTGTTGGCGAAGAATACTGAATATACCATGGACTACCAAAAGAATGAACAGATCTGTCCTGAAAAAAGTACAACCAGAATGCTCAGAAGCAAGGATGGCAAGACTACGTCTTACATACTTTGGACGTGTTAGAAGGGATCAGTCCCTGGAGAAGGACATCATGCTTGGTAAAGTACAGGGTCGGCAAAAAAGAGGAAGACCCTCAACGAGATAGACTGACACAGTGGCTGCAACAACGGGCTCAAGCATAACAACGATCATGGGCATGGCGCAGGACCAGGCAGTGTTTCGTTCTGTGATGCACGGGGTCACTATGAGTCGGAACTGACTCAATGGCACTGAACAACAACAGTGAAATTGAGCATCTTTCCATATTTGTTGGCCATCTGGAATTCCTGTTCAAATCTTTTCATCAATTTTTCTGTTGTCTTTTTCTTACTGATTTATATATTCTGATGAGCCCTGGTTGCACAGTGGTTAAAGCACTCAGCTGCCAACCAAAAGCTGCTGGTTCGAACCTACCCAGCCACTCTGCAGGAGAAAGATGTGGCAGTAGGCTCATGTAAAGATTTACAGCCCTGGAAACCCTAGGGGGCAGTTCTACTCTGTTCCCTAGGGTTGCTGAGTCTAAATCGACTCTACAGCAGTGGGTTTTCTTTATAAATTCTAGATGAGTCTTTTGTTCAGGTGTTTCAAATACTGTTTCCAACTTTTTGGGTTCTTTTTTCAATCTCTTTAATGCTGTCTTTGAAATACAGACACGTCAGACTGATCTTATAAAACAAATAACACAGGGAGACTTGTCTGCTTCAGATTCATCAATGGCTTTCCACTGCACTTAGAACAAAATGCAGACTTCTTCACATAGATAAAAAGCGCCATGTGGTCTGGTCATTAAGCTGTTCCTTAATATGTTTAAGTATTGTGCATATTTTGTACACTTCGTATAATTTTTCAAGTATAAGCAGTCTTTCCTAATATTACCTAAAGTCAGCTTTATAGCACTTTTCCTAGTCTTTACAGGCTCTTTTAAATATTTTTCCTCTAATGGCAAAGCCACACAGGGCAGTCTGCATTGCATTTAGCAATAAAACCAGTGCCATCTAGTGGGGAAGCCCAGCGCTCAAGCATACATGTTGAAAATGTTCCAATAAGCAAAGCAAGGCATGAAAACATATTAAACACCAGGTGATGGCACACAGACTATGCTATTCCTTACCAAACTCTTTCAGACAGTTATTCTCCCAGTATTACTGATTATACAGTGCGGTTCAGGATAATTAATTTGCCTAAGGCCACATAGCTAGTAAGTCTGGAAGCCCATCTCCTCTAACAATACATCCTCAATCTATGTATCGTGTACTTATATGGCATTTTCTTGGAGCATCTTCCATCTTAAGAATTGGGACTACCTATGTTTTCATTAAAAAATCAAACTTGCAGTCCTGAAAAGGTCCTTAAACGATATTTAAGATTGCAAGGGCTTTAAGATGGTAAAATGAGGTTAATGTCAAGATTCTTGTTTTGTGTTAGGTAGTCCACTGGTGTTTATTATACAAACTAACCATATAAAAGGCGGCCATGTCTGGATTGATAATGAGTGTGCCAGGAGCCAAGAATTATTTCAATTCTTTATACACTGAGTCCGAAGGAATTAAAAGGACGAAAGTGCAGAAACTGTGCCAAATTTTGAATGAAAAATAAAATTATCTTTATGTTTGACAGAATGGCTTAAGAACCAAAAGTACAAAAGAGTCGGAAGCATTGTTCAGTTTTTTCATTCCTCAATATTCTGCAGCAGGATTAATGAGACATTTTAGGGGTGTGTTTGGAACCTAGTTCCTTGGTTTGGTGAAAGAACAGACTTATATGAATTGAAGGGGACTGAGTGCGGAGACCTCATTAAGCAATCTCTGAGAAAGAATTAATAGGAAGTAACACACTTCATGAAAAGACAGCTGGGTGAACCAAAAATTTCCCACCTGCCAGCTTTCAAGGAACGTACCGAAACTATTCCCTCTTTCACCCAGCACTGGAGCTGCAGCAGGCTTAGCAGTCATGGAGGTTGGTGTCCTCATTTGTAGATAAAATAAACATGCCCAGGATCTTGCCTAGAGGTCACACTGTTAGAGGCTATTCTATAAATTCTTACCAGGTCTTTTATAGGATTGTTTTTTCATATACTTTAGTAGATTTTTTTTAATTATCATTCTGATTTGTAGAAAAATAAAAGGTCATTTGCGTAGTTTGCCTGTCTTGGCTTAAACTTTGTATCTAGGAAACTTTGCTAATCCCATTTGCTTTTTGTCTAGTCCATTTTATAATTCTTTAGTGTTTAGTAATGCCTACAGGAATGTTTTTTAAACAGTTCACCTGCTTTAA
This sequence comes from Dugong dugon, assembly GCA_030035585.1. Lineage (NCBI taxonomy): Eukaryota > Metazoa > Chordata > Mammalia > Sirenia > Dugongidae > Dugong > Dugong dugon. The sequence goes on along the minus strand of CM057473.1, from coordinate 2,797,742 downwards.
CAATTTCGTTTTGGTTACTGAGTCAAACTTCAAGCTTAGGAATTCCAACTACAGGCTTTGGTTGACTCCATATATACACAGCTCTCAAAGAACAGAGGCAAGAAGGGCTAGCCTAGGAACTCTGGACCAAGAGCTGTAGAGCTTCCTGTAAAGGAGCCAGTGGCAGCCCTTAATTTTCAATCAGCTGATAACAAATCAGCTGCGCAGCTTCACCTTTCAAAGGAAGACGGACCCGTATCTAGCTTTAACATACATATAGATGAGCACTGGCCTCAGATTTCTGGAAAACTGCCTTTTAAAATTTGATTTTTAATAAAATAGTGTTACTTGGAAATTTTAGACACAGTAAATATCATTAAATAGAAGTTACTTAAAACTTTATAATTTTAGAAATGAAATGCCAAAGATTTGCTGGCCTAGTTTAGGTTACTGTATAGGCTTACATGAATAAGTTTACTATTCTTAATGGTCCAAAATCCAAATTGGACTTTGTTCCCATAAGGTTTGATTAGGGATTACATCATTTAAGAAAAAAACTTGGCAAACATTTTTAATGAAATAGCTCGAGAACACAAGAGCATATATCTTGACCTACAAAGAATAATGTAATGAATCCCAGCCTAAGAAACAGATGGTTAGCAGGACCACCGGACTCCCTGTGACTCCACCCTGATCACATCTGCCTCCCTTCCCCACAAAGGTAACCTCCACCTGACTTTTTCATCCCCTATCTTTGTATCCTTAAAGAGTATATGCTTAATTTTATGTTTCTGAGTTTTATAGAAATAGTATCACACTGTATGTACTCTTCAACAACTTGCTTTTTTCACTCAATACTGTTAGTAAGCTTTATCCATCTTGATGTGTATGGGTCTTATTTATTCATTTCACTGCTGGGTAGAATTCCATTCTAGGAATATCTCACAATGTAGTTACCCGTTCTTCTGGTGGTGGACATTTCAGCTGTTTCTGATGTTTTTCCACTATTACAAACCACGCTGCTGTGAGCTCTTGTGCACGTCTTCTGGTGCACATCACATTTCTCTAGGGTCTGTGACTATACATCATTACCTTTATTAGATAATGCTACAGTTTCTAATGCATCTGTACCAGCTTACACTCTCAATGCATAAAGGTTCTGGTGCTCATATCCTGCCAACCCTTGGGATGGTTAAATTGTTTAATCTTTGTCAACCTGGTGGGTGCCTCATTGTGGGGTTTATAATAACTTTACCTAAGGAATTTGGTCTTTGTCCTTGGTTCCTGAGAGATAACCTTTAAAAAAAACCTTGGAATTTAAGCGTCTTCAATAAGAACTTCAGACCACACCTAACTAGGAGGTTCAGTGAGGTGATGAGGTGACTCTAGGTTCGGGGCTGGCCAGGCCAGAAAGGCCCATCACATAATACCTCCTGATCACTTTGTGATACAGACTGACCTCGGGAGAGGGGCTGAAGTTTGTATTACATAATAAGACCCCTGACAAAAGCTCTGGAGCTCTGGCGGTGCAGTGGTTAAGAGCCTGGCTGTTAACCAAAAGGTCAGCAGTTTGAAACCACCAGCCACTCCTTGGAAACCCTATGGGGGAGTTCTACTCTGTCCTATAGGGTCACTACAAGTCCGAATTGATTTGATGGCATCAGGTTTGAGTGTTTTTTTTTTTTTTTTTTTTTTTTAATAAAAGCTCTGGACACAGAAGCTCCACGAGATTCCTGGTTAGCAGACAACATCTGTTCTCGGGAGGCAGCTCATCCCTTTCTGGGACATCGAAGCTTTGTGTTGGGAACCCTCCCAGACCTCCCACTATGTGTCTTCTTTATGCTGACTTTGATTCGTGTCCTTTATGTACACCATTATCTGTGAGTTGTTCCAGCAAATTATCAAACTCGGAGGAGTGGGAGCAGGCAGGTCAGAGGTAAAGGGGACCGGGAGCCCCTGAGCTTATGGCTGGTATTCTGAGGGGCGTGGAGGGTGTTATGTGGACTCCCAGACTTACAGCTGGAATCTGAAGTCTTAGGTCTACTTGGCAGTCTGGAGGACTGTATCCTTTAACTTGGGACATGTGACCTAGCTTATGGCTAGAATCTGAAGTCTCAGGCCTACCTGGCAGTCTGGAGGACTGTGTCCTTTAACTCGGGGCGTGTGGCCTAGCTCTGGGTGGTGAGGGACTGTGTCCTTTAACTCGGGGCGTGTGGCCTAGCTCCGGGTGGTCAGGGCGAGAGGACGCAGTGCTGCGTGGGCAGCCGGTGTCAGAAGTGAACAGAGAAGTGAAAACGTGAGGATTTGGTATTTGGATTTGATTATTTTCACATAATAATGGTATTTCTAAGTGGTTTTACTTTGCTTTTCCTTGATTACTAAACAGATGCATCTTTTCACTATGATTTTATGATATACATTGAATTTAAATATTCAAGAAGTAAACTACTGTAAGAAAAATAAAACTAACATTTCAGTTAAGCTGAACACTGTTCAAAAGGTATTAGCAATAGCAACTAAAGATAAGTTTTCTTGATTCTTTCTTGTCTCAGATTCTACATATATTGTCTAGATTTTATCCATTTTTTATTTCAGTTAATAAATAAAAGAATCTGGTTAGGGAATAATTTCAGAGCCAAGGGATAAGCCACTTTTCAAAGGTCTTACCACGCTCAATGTAAGTGAAACTTATAGGTCTATATAAACTTAAAGGTCTGTATAGACCTATTCAGTCTGTACATGAATTTTATGGATCCTAATGATAAGCTAGAAAGTATTCATATGACCAGCCACCAGTTATTCATTATGGACACCCACAGCAGACGCAAAGAAATCAAGATGTTTTAGACACCACACATCAGTGAAGACTCTAGAAGACTGAGCTGCCACATACCCAAGTAATGCTCATGTACTCTAACGACTTCACAAAGCCCAGGGTCTTCAGAATCCAGGGGTAAAATTCCTGAAAATTAAAATGAGATGTTTAAGAGAAACAACCGAAATGTGAATTCATTCCTAATGCGATGACAGTGGTATTTTGAGGAATGTTCCAGTAATTACTGATGTGGGGAAGGGAGAGACTGCAGAAACACAAAGTGGATCGTTCACTTACCGACGTGACACTGCAGCACCTGTGCTTTCTTTTTCTCCCTCTTCTTTACCTGAGTCACCTAATGACAATGCCTAACGTGTCTGGGGGGCCCCTGGGTGCCAGGTTCTAACTGCCCCGATGCACAGCTACTTTCTCACAGTTTGGTTCCACGAGGCACCTCATTATGCTTCCACTAAGATCCCATCTTTTTCCCTAAACTAGTCTGATTTTATTCTTGATTTCTTACAAAAAGAACCTTGAATAACAGACTGTCACCAACTTCTTGGGCAGTAACAAAGATATGAAAGACAGGAATCATAAATTCCCCAGAAAAATACCCGAGTCAAAGGCAGTACTATAAAAAGCTGAGAAAACCTTCACACAAATACATTCTCAACAGCTTCAAACATACGGTAAGGCTAAACACTTTAAAAGTTTATATGAATATTGTCCATGGAAAAATGATAATTTCAAAGACTACTACTAAAGTCATATACTGTATATATTTGTGTAACTGCCCTGTACAGAAGTATAAATCTATGTATTTGCAAAAATAGTGCTAATTTTAAAACCAATAAATGTTTCAAGTAAATTTTTGTTCTACAAGAGTAGCAGGGAAGAAGCTCAGCAGGATCCAAGTGAGATGTGGAATGGAGCTTCTCTGCAGCCAGCTAACTCAGTCAGCAGGCCCCACATGAGATGTGGAATGGAGCTTCTACGTAGCCAGCTAACTCAGTCAGCAGGCTCCAAACGAGATGTGAAATGGAGCTTCTACATAGCCAGCTAACTCAGTCAGCAGGCTCCAAACGAGATGTGGAATGCAGCTTCTTCGTAGCTAGCTAACTCAGTCCGCAGGCTCCAAACGAGATGCGGAATGGAGCTTCTATGTAGCCAGCTAACTCAGTCAGCAGGCTCCAAGAAGATGACTTACGACCTTCCTTTTTCTCCAGGGCCTTTAATCCGGCCATAAACTGGGAAACTGTCAGAAAAAGGCTACACCAAGCATAGTAGCAACTATGGCTATCTTTCTATCTGTGATACTGTTCTACAGCCAAATATTGACAAGTGTGAAATGTTCTGCTATTGGTATCAAACCTCCAATTCTATTCATTAATGCATATTTGAGAGCAAATTCCAAAAATCAGTAAAATACTTCTACACGATGCAAGGTCCCAATGAGCATTAATGATTGTATAGAGAAGACAGTAAAATACATGGTTTGTAATACAGGACTATGGGTTATAACTTACCTACTACTTCATCGTCTGGTTGAAAGAATGATACCTTGCTTCCAACTAAAGAATGGGGGAATTAATAATTAATATTATGAAGTTACTCAGTATAATTCTTATTTAACTATTAAATCAAAAGATCCTAAGGTTTATAAAAAGTCACTAACTCAGAGAAAAAGCCAAGAACTTCAAGGACATTTTGATGGTGTAGAAGGACTGTAGGATTGAATACTATGAGTCTGGATTCTCTGGAAAATTCTCTGGTGGTTGTTGACACCATGGAGAAGGATGTCTCTGTCTGTGGCTCTTGTGCCTAGCTGGTTAACTTTAAGGATGAAGGAGTGAGGGAGAGTAGTACCCTCCATGGCTCCTATGATGATTATGTTCACCTCTCCCATGGCTAGCCCAGGCTACCGTTATTTTAGCTGGAGAATTTCAGACACACTATGAGGAATTCTGGTTAAGAGTCACCTATAAAATAACTTTAATTTTGGATTATAGAGATAAATTCAGGCTAGGTGCCAAGAAATTTCTTGGAAGTATATAGAAATGACAGTTATGTTTTCTCTGCACGTCTCTACCATCTGCCAATTCATTTGATTTTGGTTTGAACAGTTACAGGAGGAAAGGGGAGGGGGAAAAGAAAAAGAGCCAAACATTGCTGAATGCCTACTTGTGCCTAGCATTTTTAGTATACTGTCACATCTAATCTTCATGACATATCCATGAGGTAACTATGATTATTCCTATTTAATAGACGAGGAAACTGAGGTGAGGCAGGGAAGGAAGGTGGAATTTTGAGAGCTGGAAGCAGCTCTTTGGCTGGCTGTCAGCAGAATGGCCTAGAACTCATTTGCTGGCACTCAGCAAGTCACTGTCTGATGTTCCTATTTCACATCCTCCTTTTGTAGTTTGTGTCGTCTTTGTGCTGTCATTCCCAAAACTTCTGATCTGGTGCACTCCTCTCTGTCCCTTCTGCTGCTGATCCTAGTCCCCTTAGGACGACTTTGGCCCTTTTTTCTTGGATTCCTTCAGAATCCCCTTCTTTTAATTGTCCCTTGAATTGCAGTATTGCCAAGGGCTCCGTGCTATGTTTGCGTCTCTTCTTCATTTCTAATCTTTGCTTGGGTGAACTCATCAACTCTATTACTTCAGATACAACCTATATGTTGACAACTCTCAAACATACACATTTCCAGCACGGATCTCTCACTCTTATGCTTAAACTTGTATATAATTACCTATTAGATATCTAGTGAGATTTCACTTAGTCCTTGAACTCAACAGGTATAAATCTGAACTCACCATCTTCCTCCAAATTGGATCCTCTTCCTTTGTTATTTGGCGGCACCAATTCATACCTTAACCAGAATCCTGGAAGTTTTCTCCTGTTTTTTATTACCCAGTTGCAGTTATGTCCCACTGACTTCATCTCCTCAGTATTTCTGTCCCACTGCTCCACTTTTGCTGCCACTGTCTCTTGCCTGTGGATCTCCCACCCGACCAGTCCAGCCAGTCCTCTTGTCTGCCATGGTCTGCCTCAAATCTCCCCCTCATATGGCCACTCTAGCGCGTAATTGCTCTGAAGACCAATCTGACCAGGATGCTTCTGCGCACAGACACTTAAATGGTTCTTCATCAAATACAGGATGAAGTCCACGTGATGACATAAGAGGCTCCCCATGGCTCTGGCCCTGGCTACCCTCCTGCCTCATTTGTGGGGACAAGGATTTAGTATTCACATCAACCTTAAAATACTTTTTTTCTAATATCCTTTATTCTATACTCAATGGAGAATTTTCTTGACAAAATGTTTCTCTGCTGCTAAGTATCTCCCCACCCCTCACCACCCCACCCAGGACTTTATTTGGCTCCAGCAATACGGAACTCTTTGTAATTCTTACGTATGTCACATTATAACTTGCTTCTTTTCTTTGCTCACGATGTGCACTCTGCTGAGTGTGATTCTGCTCGCTGTCCTTACTGCCTGGCCAGCTTCCTCCAAGAAGCCTTTCCTCCCTCTCCTGGCTGGGTTGGATTCCTCTCCTTGGAGCTTTCGTGATAACCTGTTACTTTGTGTGTGCCTGTCTCTCCCCTAGGAAGTGAACTCTTTGAGGGCAGGGACTTTGTCTTATTTATCTTCATATTCTAAGCACCTAGCAAGTGATCATTAAATGTGGAATAAATGAATGAATGAAAAAGTGATCAATCATTTTCTGGCTATTATACTTCTTATTTTTTTCTACAGTCGGGGCAGAAAAAAGGAGACAAAATGAAATTATCATTTAGCTGTGTCAGAAGATTACATTAAGGAAAAGTATCCAATATACTGTAGATTAAAACCAAAGGTAAACTCAAGTACAGTCAATCTACATTATCACATATTCATTCATTCCCATATGTAGTAAGAGCAAACATACTGATTGATCATGACTACCTATTAGCAGTGAATATTGAGTAGGTCTATTTAGAAACAAATTATTTCAAATATTTAGGCTTACTGTTCTGCATATTAAAACCATTATTTATTAAGTAAAACTTAAAATACTTTAAGGCAAGTATTATTTCTCCCTGTAAAACCTAAAACCAAACCTGTTGCCATCGAGTCAATTCTGACTCCTAGCGACATGTAGGACAGAGCAGAAATGCCCCACAGAGTTTACAAGGAGCGGCTGGTGGATTCGAACTGCTGAACTTTTGGTTAGCAGCCAATCTCTTAACCACTACGCCACCAGGGCTCCACCAGAAACCATAATTCCCATTTTTGGATGCGCAAACTGCTTAATGTTTAAATGCTCGATTTTAGGCAAACCTAAAAAATTTAATGGTAATGTAGTTAATATTTTATGCATTTAGCCAAAGCTAACTTACAAAAGTAATTTATTTGTTTGTAAACATCATAAAAAGGACAAATTGACCATTCTATTCAATATATAATTACTCGTGGATTTAAATATATAATCCCCAAATATTTACTGAACAGTAATAAGTCTGTCAATTATAAAACACCATTTACGTCCCACTTCCTTTTTTAATTAAAAAGGAAAATATTTCTATATGATTATAGTTTACGTTTGAAAGAGTGTATTTAACTTTCTGTACTGGCAAACCAATTAGCTAGGACTTCATTTCTTTTACCTTAAAAATACAGATATTTACATCTATAAACTTACCATCTAATACGATTCCAGCAATTTCTCTCCCAACAGGAAAGAAATCCTTCTCCATCTTCATTTCTGCCAGAAGCTAAATCATAACAAAAGCTGTTAACATATTCTTGTCAAAAGTAAATCCTGGCCTCTTCTCATACATGAGAAAAGCAGGAGTAAAAAATCAAACCACAGAAAAAGCAAATATGATTCAATTTTTGGAATTAAGAGTTTAGTACCTATCTTAAAGCCTAAGCAAATAACTCCACAAATAGGTGTCTTTGGAGGGGAGGAAACCAAGAGCTTGCTGAAGAACTAGCTGACATTTAGGCAGGGGTGTTAGTATTCCAATCACCATTAATATGCTTCGTTAAACATCTTTACTCTGCCAAGTATGCAGGGAAATTATGGCCAGAATTACTTCGGTTGGCTAAACACTGCTTCCCAGTCACCTTGATCAGGTGGGGCTGGAGAGTTTGAAGAAAACACCGTTGAGGTAACGGGGACGTGGTCAATGAGAACAAAAGGCTCCTCATTTCCACACTCTTTCAAATCACTTGAATTTGGGCTGGGGTGCAGCTGGGCAGAGGTGACAGATACATGCAGGGAAAGTGCCACATGATTCCAGAGTCGTGGTGACTGAAGGTTCTCTTCTTAAAAGATAAATTATTTATTTTTCAGAAACTAGTGTTTTGTTAGATTCTGACCAAATTATAAGCATCTGTCTTTTAAAGTGATGGAGTATACTGAGATAAGGCTGTAGTTGAAGTCACTGGCACTTACACTTTTAAGTTAGAACGATACTAGAGAAGCTGAATGTATTTGTAGATATCAAAAATTTATTTTATGGACAGTAAGTAAAAAGAAATGAACAGTTCTCTTGAATATTTCCTTTAATTTTCAATTTGTGGCTTCCTGTATATACCTGTCAGAAAAGTGTCTTTTTCAGTGTAGAACTTGATACTTTTCCTAAGATGTTCATATGACATTCTTATAGAAATACTGGGCATTTTACATTATTTCACCAATGCACACTTTTGCAGAATTATAATTGTGGTTTCAACAATTGCATGTTACCTCCTTCACTTACAAAAAGGCTTTTCTTATTTTACTACACAGTTTTCATAACTTATTTTTAATAGTTGTGCAGTATTTTATTAAATTGATTTTACCACAATTTACCACTTCCTTCTGTTAGACATGAAGATTATTTCTTATGCTGGAATTTTAATGGATTTTTCACAGCTTTGAAAAAAATGTCTTGGAAGGGCTGAACACAGAACACCACAGACAAAGACTAGTGCTTGCATTCTTGGTGAGAAGGCTTTAGAGCATCTCACTCATTCACTTCTCAGATCACACTCAGGTTGTAGAGTTGCCCAACAGAAGCCTATAACCTTGTTCTGTAATTCCTCTAAGTCTGACTTTATAGGAAAAAAACCTTGAGATTTAAAAGTTATGTTGACATTATAATCCAATACATCAAAGTTCCCATAAACTATGGTATTCATCTTTCAAAAACAGTAAATGGACCTGCTCTATTTATCATGGCACATTAATCCATAGTTTATTTAACTTTTGGAGACTTGCCATGTATTTCATAGTCAATAATGACAGATTCCTGTGGGGCTGGGCGGTGGAGACAGAGACAGGGATGACTAGAGGAGGAACAAGAACCACATCGAAAGCCATTAAACGGAAATATCTATAGAAGAGATGGTTAGCAAATTAATGGACTAGGTTTTTAGTTCCTATCTTTATGGTATTTATAAAGGTAATTTCTTCCTTGATTATAGGCCTGAGTAATTGCAAATACTCAGCCTTTCACAGTGTGAAGGAGTTTTTAAAATATTTTTATATAATGATACAAAATACATGATTTCAATTAGACTAATAATTTACCTTAAAGTAGGAATACACCAATGTACATAATTTTTTTTCTAGTTGTTCTAGTCTTCTAAGAATGCTAATTATTTCTTGGCACTCAGAAGTCAGTTATTGTATCTGTACATAAAGTATAATATAAAATTCTCATTTGACTTTTGGCCAAAATAAATGCACCAAATACCTTTGTGTTTATCTGGCTCAGAGCACAAGCTTTAACTTGAAGTTTCACAAAGTTATCTTCTGTAACAGGAAGATTTTCCTAGAAGCAAATAATAACATAATAATGCTTACACATTCCTTTAAGAACCTGCCTTTATATTGTGAAAATCTGACACGTGGTTAACAAAATCTAATAGAACCCAAATCTCATAGCTGATTTAATTAAAAAGCTACAAGTAATGATCTAAGAGTACTGGCTATACCCCAAACGGCTAAAAGAACAAACAAATCAGTCTTAGAAGAAATGCAGCTAGGATGTTCACTAGAAGTGAGGATGGAGAGACTTGGACTTGCTCACTTTGGACACGTCATCAGGAAAGACCAACCTCTAGAAAAGGACATCATGATTGGTAAAGTAAAGGGCCAGTGAAAAGGACGGAAACCTTCAACGAGATGGACTGACAACAGACGCAACAATGGACTTAAACACAGCAGCGATCCTCGGGATGGCCAGAGCCAGGTACCATTTCATTCTATCATACTTGGGATCTCCATGAGTTGGAGCCAGCTTGATGGTAACTAACAGTAACAAAAACAATACAGTCAAAAAAAGAATAAAGGAAATTTTGAGGTAAAATTTTAAAACCTTAGGGTTCATATTTTGAAAAGTACTCAGAAACCAACATGGTTATATGTGTAGACAATAAACTCAGGATGACCAAGTAGAGCAACAAATACTGTATTTCAAGCTAAATAATCTCAGAGCCTCAGACGTCCACACTTCAGAGACATTCTTAACACATACACATCACAGACAGTACTATCTGACGCTGGAATTTTCTTAATGCTACAAATGAAGTTCTTTAAGGTCACTTGTTTATCTTTTCCTCCTTTAACATCTGTCTTGGACATTTCAGCATGCCCATGGGATTCTGGGGTCAAAATACAAACTGAACTTAATGGGGCTTAACTTTCCCTCCTATTCCACAGCTAGATACAACTTGAAAGGTAAAAAATATGCTAAGCTCAGGCACTCAACACCATCTACCTAAATTATTAAATGTGATATCCCTGCCCTAATAGCCATAACCTGGAACCAATAATGAAAACGTTTTGTTCAACCTGGTATCCCCAAGTTAGATCAAAAGTTAGCCAAGAAGAGCTGCGTGCACAGGCCCTCCTAGGTTTCTGTCAAGGGGATTATGTTAGTTCTCACTGCTTTATTTGCCACCAACACAATATTCTGGTATTATCTTTTTAAATCTCAAGATTTGGTAATATTGGGTGCTACTGTGAAAATATTCAGTAATACTGATGAACCTGTGAATTTTACTCATGATTGTGTGAACCAGGAAATGAGTCTTTCCGAGAGCAATCAAACCTCTTGGACCCTCATCCTGACCTAATCACAGAAGCCAAACTGTCTGAGATTCAGACTTGTGATCCAAAATGATTTTGGAGTTAGTGAAAAGATTACAAAGAGAAAAACAGACTCTGTTCCTGACCCAAGAATTCCTATTACTACTAAGAGATGCTGATATAGATATAGCACTTCGTTTTCTTCCCTAAATTTACAGTGGAATGATTTTAGCTTGCCAGAATAATCACCAATACGTGAAAATCCCATCTATGATTAAGGTAGTCAAAACACTAGAAATCATTTAAAGTTTAGTGAATGAGGTAGTTTTGCAAAGTCCAGAAATTAGTATAGAAAACAATGCATTCCTACTTCTTTCATTCATAATAGGAGAGAAAGTATTTTTTGAAATATGGCTATAATCTGAAAACCCACGTTACTGTGGCATTCAAAATAACTTGGGTTTATTTTGCAACATATAAAAAAAGACTATTTAGAATAAGGTTGTTCTGTTTTACTAGTACCTTTCACACCACCATCAATATCCAGAGGAACTAAAAAATCTCTTTTGTGGCAATTCTTTTAAAAATATATTTATATTACAATATTGGCCAACATTTTCACATAAACATTAAAGAAAAATGATTGGAGGAGTTTCATTTAAATAAGTTTTGTCCATTTAGTTCCACTCAAAATAACTTATAACAGGTCATTTAAAATAGACTCTATTAGTTATAGAAAATATACTGTCTTCTTTCAGTTAATGATTAAACAATTTTTCTTACCCTTTCTTGAAATACAAATGTTATTTCTTCATTTGTGGAATTCTGTTGAAAATATAAGCCTTTCATAGTCACCTAAAAACAACAAAAAGCACGAGACAAACATAAACCCTCTTCTAGATCAAATGAATGCAAAAAGTAAACAATTTTACTGGTAAAGGGAAAATGACAACCATAAATGCATTCTTCAAATAAACAAATTTAGGGTTCTTTCTTGAAAGGGATCAAGTAAGAGAATATGCAACAACCTCTGTGTGCAAATGGGTTTACACTTCAACCTTTCATTACAAAGGCAAGCGCAGGCCTAATTTCACTTTCCCATTCAAAAAAGAATATTAGATGCACTTAGGAAAAGAACATCTTAGGAGGAGCAAGAGGCTCAGTTTTATTTACCAAATGTGTCATTTTAAGAGCTTTAAGACTTAAAGACCACTCAAAAGGGAAAAGTGGACAATCAAGACACTTGTTGAAATTGTGCCCCTAATTCCTCTGACCCTCTATAAACCATTTCATGGACATCTTTAAAACTCTTATGTGAACTTCCTGAAGCATCTCTAAGGGTTCTGCAGTTTTTTCTTTAATTTTCATAATAATTCTATCGGCAAGATTATTTTTTTAAAGATAAATTTTACAGAAGCAGAAAACACATATAGGAAAGTGCACAAATCCTAAATGTACAGCTTGTTGAATTTCACAAAGAGAACGTGTCCACGTGACCAGCAACCCGATCAGGAAACATGACCAGACTGACAGAAGCCCCCAGACCCCTCTCTAGTCACCACCTTCACCTCCCAAGGCCACCCACTCTTCTAACAGCACAGATTCGTTCAATCTGCCTTTGAACTTAATGTAAATGAAATCATACTCCTTTCACTCAGTACCACGTGCTCATCCATGTTGTTGCCTGGAGTTGTAGTTATTCCATTGTCATTTCTGCATAGTAACAAGTCACTACTGACCCATCCCACCATAGATGGACCTTTGAGTTCCTTCCAGCTTGGCGCCTGTATTCGTTTCCTAGGGCTGCCATACCCAATGACCACAAACTAGGTGGCTTCAAGCAGACATTTATTCTCTCACAGGTCAGAAGGCCAGACGTGCAAAACCAAGATGTTGGCAGGGCTGGTTCCTTCTGGAAGGTCTAAGGGAGAAACCATTCCATGCCTCTCTCCTAGCTTCTGGTAGTTGCTGAATAACCATTCCTTGGCTTGTAGATACATCACTCTAATCTCTACCTCCATCTTCACATTGCCTTCTTCTCTGTGTGTCTTTTTATGCCTCTTTTAAGGACATTCAGTGGATTTATGGCTCATCTTAATCCAGTATGGTCTCATCTCTATCCTTGTTTTAATTACATCTGCAAAGATGCTATTTCCAAGTAAGATCACATTCTTTGGGGGGACACTATTCAACTCACTGTAGGGCTTTTACAAATTGTCCTGTTAAGAACATTCTTGTGCATGCTCTTTTTAGAGAAGAAACCAAGTCTTCTGGTGGTTAAGGCACACACCTAGGGTCTCATAGCACCATCAGGGCCAGAGCTAAGTCACAAACCAGGTTTCAATCACTCCAAAGTCATTATTCTTAACCACTATAGTTAATGGTTTCCCAATGAGCTGCTAACATTCCATATATCTTTTAAAATTAATTCTATATACTTTAGGATTAATAATTATTAAGTATTTGCTGATAGAACTGTGAGGGGTTCAGTGCAAAATGAAAATATGGGGAACTGTGCTCAAAAACTATTAAAATTTTAAGATGATGACAGTGGGTTCCCTCTGAGCACGAGACCCAGTGTGACTGTACAGGCTGGACACCCACATAGCCAGCCCTGTGTGCTGAACTTTAGTGGATCTTATGGATTCATATGGAGGGTTGGTACTGAATGTAGGTGAGCTATGGCTGCTGCTTTCCAGGATGTTATGATCAAACGCTGGAACTAACAGAAAAGAATATATACTCAAGACATATGTAGAAATTATATATGTAGCATGTATCAACAAAGTATATACAAAGAGTGAGCTAAGTCGAAAGATAATTTGCTGAACATCATTCAGAAGTGGCTGCAGCAGTATACTGACAGGGAATTGCCAGAAATTCAGGCCAGATTCAGAAGAGGATGTGAAACAAGGGATATCACTGCTGATGTCAGATGGATCCTGGCTGAAAGCAGAGAATACCAGAAAGATGTTTACCTGTGTTTTATTGACTATGGAAAGGCATTTGACTGTGTGAATCATAACAAATTATGGATAACATTGTAAAGAATGGGAATTCCAGAACATTTAATTGTGCTCATAAGGAACCTGCACATGGATCAAGAGGCAGTCGTTCAAACAGAACAAGGGGATACTGCCTGGTTTAAAATCAGAAAATGTGTGTGTCTGGGTTGTGTCTTTTCATCACACCTATTCAATCTATATGCTGAGCAAAGAATCCGAGAAGCTCGGCTATATGAAGAACGGGGTATCAGGATTGGAGGAAGACTCATTAACAACCTGTGTTATGCAGATGACACAACCTTGCTTGCTTAAAGTGAAGAGGACTTGAAGCATTTACTGATGAAGATCAAAGACCATAGCCTTCAATATGGATTACACCTCAACATAAAGAAAACAAAAATCCTCACAACTGGACCAATAAGCAACATCATGATAAATGGAGAAAAGGCTGAAGTTGCCAAGGATTTCATTTTACTTGGATCCACCAATCAACACCCACGGAAGCAGCAGTCAAGAAATCAAAAGACGCACTGCATTGGGCAAATCTGCTGCAAAAGACCTCTTTAAAGTGTTGAAAAGGAAAGATGTTACTTTGAAGACTAAGGTGCACATGACCCAAGCCATGGTATTTTCAATCGCCTCACATGCATGCGAAAGCTGGACAATGAATAAGGAAGACCGAAGAAGAATTGATGCCTTTGAATTGTGATGTTGGAGGAGAATATTGAATATACCACGGACTGCCAAAACAATGAGCAAATCTGTCTTGGAAGAAGTACAAATGAATACTCCTTAGAAGCGAGGACGGTGAGACTACGTCTTACATACTTTGGACATGTTGTCAGGAGGGATCAGTTCCTGGAGCAGGACATCATGCTTTGTAAAGTAGAGGGTCAGCGAAAAAGAGGAAGACCCTCAATGAGATAGACTGACACAGTGGCTGCAACAATGGGCTCAAGCGTAACAAGGATTGTGAGTGTGGCGCAGGACTGGGCAGGGTTTTGTTCTCTAGTACATAGGGTTGCTATAAGTTGGAACCAACTCGACAGCACCTAACAGTAACAGCAAAGTCAGAAGATTAATTCTGGCATTTATGAACCCTTTGGTTACAGAAAGTCTGTTTGTGTGTCAGTGTGCTTGGTGGGAGAGTCCAGGGGGAGAGGGGAAGAAGGTAAGCATAAGCAGTAATCAGTTGCTGTTGAGTCTATCCCAGCTCATGGTGACCTCATGTGCGTTACAGTAGAACTGTGCTCCACAAGGTTTTCAATAGCTGATTTTTCAGAAGTAGACTGCCAGGACTTCCTTCCGAGGAGTCTCTTGGGGGACTCAAACCTCCAGCCTCTCAGTCAGCAGTCTAGAGCGTTTTAACCATTTGCACCAACCAGGGACTCCTAAGCATAGACACAGCAGCTGTGTATACCCTACAACATTAAATCTAACCTCTTCTGCCCAGCTTTCAAGCGTATTCTACCTTACTCCCCCAGAGTATGATTTCACACCATATGGTCACCCCTGCCTCAGGGCTTCCAGGCATTGCTTGTTCACTGAGTGAACAGATTCTGCTAAGTAAATCAAGTCCTACCCACTGCCTGAAATGACCGCCAGTGACACTCAACCTACCCCATCTGCACCATGCTTCTATAGCTCATTACACACGAACATATATACAACCTTACCTTATTTACTTACTAACAAGGAGGCTTTCCCACCTGTCATTATCGGTAAATAAATAAATCTCTGCTCCAGCTCAGCCTGGAGCTACTTGGGTTCCCTTTTTTGTGAAATGGAACAATCAACACCTTGATTTCAAAGCATCTGCTTTTATGACTCTGAAAACCAGTTTTCTTTGCCCACTGCATCTTAATACATATGATCAGCAGTCACATGCACCTCACATTGTGCCCCAATTTCAAAGATCCTGGAAGGTAACTGCTTGCCAGAGTCCCCTAAAGCAAATTATCATATATAATATAACCAGTATTTTTAGTCAGCTCATGATAAATAATTCCTCCAAAGTAGGTAGAAATCGGCCTGGCTGGGTAGAAAGAAGTAATTTTTGGTTGATCCAATAAATAACCGTGTAGGATCAAAAATTAAAAGTGCTGAAAGGCAGAGATGTCACTTTGGGAACTAAGGTGTTCTTGACCCAAGCCATGATATTTTCAATCACCTCATATTCATGTGAAAGTTGGACAATGAATAAGGAAGACTGAAGAATTGATGCATTTGAATTACAGTGCTGGTGAAGAATACTGAATATACCATGGACTGCCAGAAGAACGAATAAGTCTGCCTTGGAAGAAGTACTGCCAGAGTGCTCCCTGGAAGCGAGGATGGCAAGACTTACACACTTTGGACATGTTATCGGGGGGACCAATCCCTGGAGAAGGACATCACGCTTGGTAAGGTAGAGGGTCAGTGAAAAAGAGGAAGACCCTCGATAAGATGGAATGACACAGTGGCTGCAACAACGGGCTCAAACATAGCAACAGTTGTGAGGATGATGCAGGACCGGGCTGTGTTTCGTTCTGTTGTACACAGGGTCGCTATGAGTTGGAACTGATTCGACAGCACCTAACAACACAGGATCAAAAATATCCTCAAATAGAATGAAAAGTGTTTTCATAAAAGTGGCCAGAAGAAAACTGAAGAAATACCAGTTATTTGTTTGGCAAATCCATAACAAGAATACTGAGTTCCTAACCCTAGGAAAATGGCAGAATAAATGGTATTCAAGGCCAAATGGTGTCTTAGGCAATGGTCCAGATTAAGTGGAACACTCAGTGTATTACTTAATACAATTTTTACTGAATTAAAAGATACCGGCACATAAGAAATAATATAACTAAAGCCTTACAGAATACAAATATAAAATGTATCATACTTATTTCTAAGAATGAATATCATGTAACTTCAAACTTGTATTCTACTGTAAACATTGTGATACCAAAAAAGTGATATATAAAACTTTTTAATGAAAATAAACCTGTTTAAAAACGTAGGATGGCATGCCCTGTGAAAAACAAAGGTTTTAGAATTTACAGGCATGTCAGATTTTAAAAATATTTGCCATGAGTCCACATATTGAGGATTATGTTTGTAATACTTTTAAATTTTACAGTGGCTACACATTAAATATATTTTGAAAATCATGAGAAAGAATAATTTAAAAATATGTCTATTTTAAATAATTTTTGTTACAAAGCAGAAAAGAGGATTTTGCATAAATTAAACATGACTATAAATAACACTTCAAAAATTAGTCAATAAAAGTAATAGTTTAAGAGATTTTAAAAAAATTAAATAATTTTTAGTACAAAGCAGAAAAGAGGATTTTGTATAAATTAAACACACGACTACAAATAACACTTCAAAAACATAGTTAATAAAAGTAATAGTCTATTTTGAGAAATTTAAAAAATCAGGGGGAAGAAATTTCAAATGGCTTCCCCTCCCTTATAACAGCAACATGAACTCCTCTTGCCCTTCTCCTGCTACACTCAACCCCCCAAGGAGCTCATCTATTAATAATTGTAAACAAAACCTCTACACATCATTCCTTATTGACACCTTCAGACCAAGAGTGTCCAGAGTATCAGACCAATCTCAAATTCAAGAGACATACAACTGGACTCATATTTCTCCAGAAGAAGAGTTTGTTCTTTGCAGTCATAATTCCCTCCTCTGTATTATCAACCATAAAGCTTCGTTTTCCTTTAGGACGTCCTGGCTCATTTTCAAGGGCCGTCACCTTAGCACAGGCGATAGGCTAATATCTCAGTACTGTAGGCCTGGGTGACGGCCACAGACTGGTGATGGCCTCAATTCACTACCTCACCCAACCCATCAGCCACCCTCTGGCCAACTCAGTTCCTGAAAAGCTCAACTCATATGCTCTTATTTCTATCACTTCTCAACACAAACTTCAGGTTCAGGGTTCCATCATAATGTCTCTCATATTTTATTCTAAGGAAAGCAATGATATACAGTATTGTCAAGCAGCTAAATAGCTACAGAAAAACAGACGAAGTCAACTTGGCAATGTGGCCTCATATGCTCAGGCCCTTGGCTGTGTATCCAGTGCCCTATTCCCTGTCCTGTCCAGGCCTGGTGCACAGCGTGGATAATACTTTCTGGATTTTCAGGGGGAAATCTTCATCTCCATTTTGATCATTTGACTTATTAAATTTTAACAATATTCTTATTCATCTGTGAGACTTTTCGTATGTATCTACAAATCAGAAAGTCTGTCAAACCATGCATCCAGATATTTGGTTATAAATATGGTCAGCATAATCAAAGCAACCGGCTGGCGGTTAGGTTCAGGTACTGTATACTGTACACTGGCAAGCTGCAGAGGATGGGAGCCCTAAGCAGACATGCCAGCTCTGCTCCCTCAGTCAGGGAGGCGAATGCTCGGCCACAGCAACTGCAAGACAGCTTTACGCTGGGTAGGTAGCGGTCTCTGGAAATCTGTATACTCTAAGGAGACTCAGCATAAGGAATGAGTACACAGGTGACACTTGCTCCTTACAACCGCACTGCTCTCTTGTGCCTGTTACAAGATGTACGTTTTGTTGTGTATATTTTCACCAAAAAAAACCCCCAAAAAACAAAAGAGCTGGCCCTTCCTGCTGCTGTAATGCTGCTGCTGATGGCTGAAGCTGGAATAAATCATGAGGTGAACTTAGGAGTGCAGGGAATGCACTATGGAGCAACAAGGTAGAAGGAGCCTGGGTCCCTAACATGGTGGAACCACCCATCAGCCCTGGAATGCCTACCTTGACTTTTATAGGAAAGAGAAATAAACTTCATCTTATTTAAGTCCCCCCACAAAAAGATGACACAGGAGACACTGTCACAGCGGCTCACACCGAGCTAAACTCTGGAAAGCAATCATGTTACAGGAATTTTTTACTTCCATGTTTTAGGTAGATAATTGAAAATTTAAAGGAGGAAACTGCATGAAATTGCTTAGTCCCTGTCCCTGGAGAGATTTAACACAGGCTGGACGTGCACTTTGATAAAGGCAGTTCAAGCAATCATTGAGTGGGATGGGGGATAACAGGACCATTAAGGTCTGTTTTTATTACAACAATACACATTTCTATGAACGTTATACCTGTTCGGCATAATCTCTACATTTATGCAACCTAAGACATAAAGATAGGTGAAGAATCAGAAAACAAAAGTCTTCCTTTGTATCAAAAAGTTTCAAGCAGAAGCATAAAACGCAGTTGCTAGGAGAGGACTGCACATTGCTGCCGACCTAAACAACAGTGGTTCCCGAATGTTCCAATTGACAGTGGATCCCAACAATGGCCTCTTCTGATTCTCCAGAGAACTCATTACACTTCTCTGACAGCTTTACTTTTATTGTCTGTTGATTCACAAAATACATTTTTACTTAAGAGTCCAAGATTTCTTACATGAGGCACTTCCCATGGAGCAGAGTTCTACTCTGACACACATGGGGTCACTGTGAGTCACAAGTGACTTAATGGCAAGTGGTTTTTTCTCTACCTACTACTATTGCAGTTTGTAAATGCTTACTGAATTTTCCAGTTCACTATAGGATCTTGGAGGCACTGGTAGTTCAGTGGTAGAATTCTTTCCTTCCACGTGGGCGAGCCAGCTTGATTCCTGGCCACTGTACCTCCTGTGCAGCCATCACCCACCTGTCAGTGGAGGCTTGCATGTTGTTATGATGCTGAACAGGTTTCAGTGGAGCTTCCAGACCAAGATGGAAAAAAGGCCTGGCAATTTACTTCCAAAAATCAGCCAATGAAAGCCCTACGGAGCACAGTTCTACTCTGGCACACATGGGGTCGCCATGAGTCTGGTGCTGACTCAACAGCACCTAACAAGAAGCAGCTAGAAGAAACCACTGTTGACTTCAGATATAAAATATGAATTGTAATTTGATTAAATCTTTACCAATATGTTCAAAATCAAGAGAAAATAATTACATAAAATGCATCATATTTACTATAATGTACAAAAATGGAAGAAAATATGTTGTAAAATACTTTATTTTATCATGTGTGGATACGTGTATTCTTGCTCTTCTACTTAAAAACTCCCCTTAATTCTCCGGAGCTAAAAAATCAACAATAGCTTTTTTAATGTAGTCTTTGAAATATTCTATGTAAAGTTCACAGTTTACAGCAAGAAAGCCTTCATTTTTATCAGTTAAAAGAGAAAGTTCACTAAAACCAAAAAACACTGTGATTCCATAGTGAAGTATCTGAAGAACTCCCAAGTTCACCCACCTTCTTCTTCAGGGAAGTATGCAAATGATCAAGACTCATTACTGCCCAGGGTAAGAGCACGGGTCTAGAGGCCCAAGTGCCATCTCAACTCTTTTCTTCAATCCCGAATTTTGATTTTAAATTCACAGGACAGACAGTTGTCAAACTACCAAACCATTTCACTGACAGGTAGCTTGATTTTGTGGGGAGCTTTCTCCATTCCAAATCTGAACATCTCATCCCCTCCCATAATCTGGAGAAGGAGCATCAGTGAAGTGAAAGTAGTGGTAAAAGCTAGCAGGAATATTCTGCAGTGGTCACGGGGATAGGATTTACATGTCCTAACTGGCCCGAGTGAATCCTGACTCCTCTACTTACTCGCTCTATGACTCTGGGCTACTTTTAACCACCTTCCTGGTCACCATGAGTCAGAACTGACCGGACAGCAACAGGTTTGGTATTTTAGGGGGAGCCTTAATTTGGTCCCTGGGTGGTGCAAATGGTGGTCGACTAACCTAAACGTTGGCGGTTCAACACACTGTGGAAGGCCTGAAAACCCAAAGAAGCAGTTCTATTCTGTAACTCATAGGGTTATAATGAGTCGGGATGGACTTGATGGCAACAGGTTTGGTTTGGTCAAAGGTTTGGGTTTTAGTTTTCATGTCTATAAAATAGGGACAATAGTAGTTACTTCACAGGGTTGCTGTGAGGATTAAATAATACCTGTAAGAAGACCCCTGGTGGTGCAGTGGTTAAGAGCTGGGCTGCAAACCCAGAGGTCGGCAATTTGAATCCACCAGCCGCTCGTTGGAAACCCCATGGGGCGGTTCTACTCTGTCGAACAGGGTCACTATGAGGCGGAATCCACTCGACAGCAGCAGGCACCAAATAAGCGTTCAATATGTTACCTGTTTGTACTACTATTTCTGTAAATTGAGAGAGAACCTCTAAGGTAGCTTTGCAGCTCATCTCACAGAGAGACAAACAGTCTGGCCGTGAGCAACCTGACCTTTCAATTTCTGCAGTGGGCTATTATATCCACTGAATCTCCAGGGGCCAGTACAGCAGCCACTAGATACATGTGGCTACTGAGCACCTTCCTGGTCGGAATGAAGATGTGCTGTAAATTCAAAAGACACTGAATTTTGTACATTTAGGGGGAAAAAAAATCTCAATTTTTATATTGATTACTTACTGATATAGTTTGGCTACATGGGTTAAATGAAATATATTACTAAATTAATTTCACGTGTTTCTTTTCTACTTTTTAAAAAAAAATGTGGTTACCAGAAAATTTAAAATTACGTAAGTGGCTCGCATTATATTTATATTGGCTAGAACTGATGCGGCACGTTGCTACTCAGAAGGCGGACTAGCAGCAGCCGGGAGGCGATTCTCAGGCCCCTCCCCAGACAACAGGTCTCTGCACTTTAACAAGATCCCCAGGCGATTCTTCCAAGTTGCGTCGGGGTATTCGGCTGTTTGGCTGGATGAAGAGGGCAAATCTGGCCCTAAAGCTACCTTGCTTTCCTAAGTGATTATGGGGGGACGGAGGGGAGAAGAGTTAGGGAGAGAAAGAAACTCAAATGATAGGAAGAAAAGCAAGCATGGGGAATACCCGCAACCTGGGGAACAAGTAGAAGGGAACTTCCAGACCTTTGCGTTCATAAAAGGGGAGAGATGCAGATGGAGATGAAACCTACAATCAAAAACCCATAAAAGGCCAGGAAGGAGTCCTGGTGGCGCAGCGGTTAAGCGCTTGCTGCTAACGGAAAGGCTGGGGTTCGAGCCCACCAACTGGGCGGGAGAAAAGGTGGCAGTTTGCCTCCGGAAAGATTACAGCCTTGGAAACCCTATGGGGCAATTCTACAGGCTCGCTATGAGTCGGAATTGACTCGATCGTAAAGAGTTTGGTTTTCTGGTTTTTTAAAGAGCCAGGAAACTGTCCGTCAAGTTTTACCCGCTCCTGTGCGGCCTCCGCTAACCTAGGCCTGGAAGCGAGCGCGTCTCAGGTGGGGGTGCGACGCGAACCACCGCCCGCCTCAGAGCTGGCGGTTCCGCGCCGTCTCTCTTCATCTTTCCCCCGAAGCCCTGTTTCCCAAGACACACATCGCCATTCCCGATACTCACCTGTCTCCGAGCGGCCCCAAAGGCCTGCAGCTTCGCCACCGCCACCTTGGAGCCCTTCGTTCTCTGCCCGCCCCTTTGCGCCATGGCGTTGCTCTCATTGGTCCGCTCACTCGTCACTCCTGCAGGGCTGGGCCCGACTCCCGGAGGATGTGCCGAACGCTATAGCAACCGGATTCGAAACTACATCTCCCGGCATGCCCCACCCGGGGGGTGGAGCCAGGCGCCGCAGCAGGGACTACCAATCAACTGGGAACGTTGTAGTCGTCTCGACGGGCTCCGTTTTATGCAAATTTAAAGACCACACCCTTCCTCATTCCAATCGTATTCCTAACCACTTTCCGTATATAAGTTAGTTGAATGCACCCTGTCTAGTCTCTGGAACGGCAATGACAGATGCACTGAAATCGTGGATCTAAATTCCATAAGCCTCAACCGAGAAATCCCAGACCAGAAACCTCCAGTAACGCCTTCGTGGAGGCGGTGGGGGTGGGGAGGCAAGAGGAGGCCTACGCCCTCCCCGTTCGAGCATGCTGATTGGCTTATTCCGCTGTCGCTCCGTTCTCTTCCAAGCTTTCAGCTCCTCCTCCTTCGGTCCTGCGCTGGGCGGGGATAGCGGTAGGGGGCGGTGCGGAGGGTTGGGCCCCTTCTTCCGATTGGCAGATGGGCGGGGATGGAGGGTGGAATGGGGCGGGAGAGGCGGCCGAGGGATGTGTGGAGATAGGCGGGAGAAGGGAGCGAGGGAGCGAGGGAGCCAAGGAGGGAGAGAGGAGCGGCGGGCGAGGGGAGGGGGTGCAGCTTGGTTGCTCCGTAGTACGGCGGCTCGCGAGGGAGAATCCCGAGCGGGCTCCGGGACCAACGGAGAGGCGGGCGGGGATGGTCAGCGGGGCTGCGGCTCGTCCGTGCCTGCCCGCGGCGTGTGGGCTACACTGATTGCCCCGGCGCGGCCGCGGGGATCCGCCTGGAGATGAGGTGAGGAGCCGGCGGGCGGCGGCCTGGACGCGGGCGACGGGGGTCGCGGGGGTCGGCGCGATGGCCGCCCGGGGCGCCCTCTCGCGGGCCGGCGCGCGTTCCACGGGCCGCCCTGTACCGTCGCCGCGCGCCGCCCGCCGCCCCACGCCTCGTCCTTCCATCCTCCGGGGCGGCGGCCGGGCCGGCGTGGGCTTGAAGGGCGCCCCCAGCCCTGCCCGGCCGGGCGGCGTCGCCCCCTCGGGTGCCGGCGCTCCTTCCAGGGCTGATCTGGCTGCCTTCGGCCGCCGGAGCGCGGTGGGCCGGCCCAGCCTCGCCCCAGCCTCGCCCCTCGCCGGCGCAGGGACGCGGGGGGACGCACCGCGCCGCCGCCTCTCCCCGCGTCCCCGGCGCATCCCCCTTTCTTCGCGCTGGCTGCCTGCACAATCCGTCAGTGAAGGGCACTCAATGCCGTGTGGCCCGAGCCTGACTCAGTGCCGGGGCCGACCGGCGGCACCGCACGGAGCGCGGCTCCCTCTGCAGCGCCGTCCGCCCCTGCGCCTCCCGGTGCGCACCGACACGCTCCCCGGCTGGGCGCCGGGGCACAACGCGGTCTCCTGTCGCCCGATCCGGAGGAAGTGCGGCCCCAATCCTCAGGAAGAGGAGCCGACGAGGAGTAGGCTGCACCTTCCTTCACTCCCGTTTGCTTTGGGATTAGAAGACAGTTCGTAGATTACATTTCCTGCGGGCATCTTTTGTGTAGTGATTCAGACGGAGGAACGCTTTGCTTTTGAAGGAACAGATTAGCGGCTTCTCCACCGGGTTGGAGGGGGTGGAGATTTTTGATAGCCTCTTAAATATGAAAGTTTCCTTTAGAACTTTGACATCGTAGGTGTGATTCAGAAGACTGCACCGATCTGCAATTTTAAATATATGTAGAGTTTCTGGCCAGATGCGTTTCTTTGTGCGTTTATCTGTTGGCATCCTCCTCTTAAGTATTTTCGTGGCCGAAACGTACAAATAGTAAAAATCAAGTGCAGTAAAAAGCACGAGATCATAAAAACAAGTACAATAACAAACAAATGTCCTCTGGAAAATTTCAGTTCTGTCAGCAGGGAGGCGGTTTTACTAGTCTCTGAAGAAACAGGCTGGGAGATCTTGTGGATTATGTGGTGGACGGGGTCTGGGGGCAGGCAGGTCAGGCGTTTGCGTGGAGTGCTCTTAACCCCTAAAATATGGTGCATGCATTTGTTTGGGTATATTTATTTTTAGATGATTTTAAGGTTGAGACTGCAGAGACTTATACAGCTCAAAGTTATCTAAGAACAAAATACTATGTATTTGTGATTTTTAATTTTTTTACTACTGGTCTTGAAATAGAGTGTTTATCACTAAAACATCTTTTATAAAATATTAAAGAGTTCTTTCTGCGTTAAAATTATCTCAATTCCCTTTAAGTAGTTTCAGTAAGGGGCGTTTCTGACAGTAGTTAAAAAAAATTGGTATTTCTTTATCGAAGAATGTATCTGTTGAAATTGCCGAGGCACTGGTACCTTCACAAAACTCTATTAGTATTCTGCGTGAGTGAGAGAGGAAATGAACACATTTTTAATGTACTCTGGAACCCCGTGGATTCTTCAGATAGATACTCGCATTGTGAAATAGGGCTTAAAATGAGTGGTAGCAAGCTATTTCCGTGAAATATTTGTCGCTCTTAGCATTTTTTTTTCCTGTTGACTAGCGATTCTCTTCTTCATAATGCGCGTCTCTAATATTGGTATAGAACGCTGCGTACGCTCATCGTTTCCCCAAATGCCTAGGTTGAGGCAGACTCTCAAAACTCTTGTAAGAAAATAAGGAGGTGGTGCTGGTAAATACCTCTAACTTAGCCATCTTTTTAGTTTGCTAAATCTGTGAATTACAGAGAATTAATTACACGAGGGTTGGGTTTACATTACTCAGCGCAAATTCCACTGCTGTAGCTCTTTCTTGAGCCTTTTCCGCGTGATTATTCCCTTCTGAATGGCTCCATCACTGATTGGTCGGGTTTCTCAAATTCTGGACCTCTCAGATCACCTACATCAGCAATAACTGAGGTTATTAACTTGTTAAAAAATACCGGTTTCTGTCAACCCATCTCAGAGTGTCTGGGGGTGGGGCCCCAGAATTGGTATTTTCAACAAGTTCTCCAGGAATGTTCCCTGCATGGTAAAGTTGGAGAACCACTGGCATTGTGCTTCCTCGTCACTGAGCATCTCCTAAATTGTATTCAGTTCTTTATGATGGTGTCTTTAAATGGGTAGCAAGATTTTCCAGTGCCAGGATAAGTTTTACCATAGGCTCCTCATTAAAACCTATTGATCATGATCTTCAGCTGTGTAATATACCTATCTCGTAAGTTTCAGAAGGGCCAAGACTTTGGTTGACTACTCTATCCCCAGGGCCTAGAATAGTGGCTGGAGGAATGCAATCAAATATTTGTTGAGTAAAGGAGTGAAATGCGTTGCAGTGAGGCCAAATGTAAAAATCTTGACTTGTGAAATTAACCTTGTCACTTAGTAGTTACTGAATTTATAAATTAGAAGGACGGTACTATACCTGCGTCATTCCTGTGAGTTTTGAAAGGAGAAAGCCTTTCCCAGGCCCTGGAGAGTGCTTGGGGTGATAAGATGGAGAGAAGGCCCCTAGGAAGTGTTTACTTAGAGGCTCAAAACGTAAATTTAAGTCACAGTGTAGCAATAAATCACTGTGTTATCAATATACCAAAATGACATTTTTATAAGCCACGATAAGCCCAACAGAATGCTGTAGAAATTGGTTTCTGGTAAATATAGAAGGTGGATGTGTTGCTCAGTTTCACTTTTCATGTGAATAAAATATGATCTTCACTCCCTTTTTTCAGAGTTTAGCCTGTTGTTGTTGGATTCGGTTGAGTCGATTCTGACTCATAGTGACCACATGTGACAGAGTAGAACTGCCCTACAGGGTTTCCAAGGCTGTAAGTCTTGGCAGAAGCAGACTGCCACATCTTTCTCCTGTGGCACAGCTGGTGGGTTTGAACCGCTGACCTTTGGTTAGCAGCCAAGTGCTTTAACCACTGCACACGGGGCTTCTTTCCAGGACATCTAAAAAACCAAACCCAACCCAGTGCCATCAAGTCAATTCCAATTCACAGCGACCCTATAGGACAGACTAAAACTGCCCATAGAGTTTCTAAGGAGCACCTGGTAGATTTGTACTGCTGACCTTTTGGTTAGCGGCCGTAGCATTTAACCACTACGCCACCAGGGTTTCCTCCAGGACATCTAGGGCTCCATAAATAACAGGCTCTTAATACGTAGTTGAGGGTGTTGGATAGCAGTGTGGTCACGCATGCAGCTGTGGAGAGTATTGGGTTTGACCACTTGAAGTCTGTTACTTGGATCAAGTCACCTAACCTCTTCGTGCCTCAGTTTTCTTAGCTGAAAATGGGGGTAATTGTACCCACCCAGGACAGTAATGTTGATTTAAACTTGACAGAGTTTAAATAATGCTTCTTAACGCTTGCGTAAGTTCTTGAAACATAAATGGCTTTGATGATGATAAAGAACTGGGGTATATAAAAATACATAAAATGCCAAAGCTAACCCATTTTAATTTTTATACTTCTGTACTTTATGGTAGTAAGTAGAAATCCATTGCTTTTTTTTTTTTTTAATTGTACTTCAGGTGAAGGTTTACAGAACAAATAGTTTCTCATTAAACAGTCAGTACACATATTGTTTTATGACATTGGTTAACAACCCCACGACATGTCAACATAGAAATCCACTGCTTTTAAAAAACAGTCTTTTGATAATTTCTTGGTACCAAATAAGAATAATTTTTAAATTGAATAGGCAAACTAAACATCAAGTGTTTTTAAATATAAAAAAAGATAAACCTTGTGATCATGTTCAGCTTAATTGTATTATTTTAGTACCAGTCTGATAATCAGTTTATGAAGACCAGCTAATATCCCTTGTGTTTTAAAAAATTGCATGTTGTGGTAGAAAAATTAGAATACAGAAAAGTAAAAAGTAGAAAACTAAAGTACTCATAAATCCACTGCCTGAGTATGTATCCCTCCAAACCTTTGTTCGTCTGCCTGTGGATATTTATACGTATTTTTTGGTAACAAAAACGGGATATGCTATACACATGGTTTTGTAACCTCCTTTTTTTGTTTACTTAACATCTCATCATGAATGTCTCTCCGTGTCTGAATTGTCAGTTATAATGGTTGGATTATTTTATACTGGACTGAATAATAGTCTATTTTATGAATCTGTGATAAGTAGACTGATTCATTTTCATTAGACACTTTGTTTCATTCCCCCCACCCCGCCCATAATTTTCAATAACCCTGCAGTGACTATCCTACATACATCCCTGTATATACCTGTGAGATTTTTTTCCTTAGGATAACTTTCTAAAAGTACAATCGCAGGATCAAAGGACATATGCTAGGTTTTAGTTTTTGATATGTACTTCCAGTTTGTCAGTCAGAAAGGTTGTAGCAATTGACAGTCCTACTGCAATGTAAAAAGAGTACCAATTTCTCCATTTGTTTCGAATGCCTTAGCCAGTGATAGGCTTGTGAATTATTTATTTTTAGGATTTTAATATAACCTGTCTAGGAGCCCTGGTGGTGCAGTGGTTAAGTGCTCAGCTGCCAACACAAAGATCCGTGGTTTGACCCCACCAGCTGCTCCACGGGAGAAAAACGTGGCAGTCTGCTGCCGTAAAGATTACAGCTTTGGAAACCCTATGGGGCAGTTTTTCTCTGTCCTACAGGGTTGCTGTGAGTTGGAATTGACTAACATCAGGTAATATAATCTGCTTAGTGATGTGATACAGAAAGGCTGGAAATCCATGCGTCTGTATTAGTGATAAAACCACAAACCAAACCCGTTGCCCTCGAGTCAATTCCTAATGGTGATAGCGAACATTTATCAAGACCTCCCTACGTGCCTGGCACTTTGTAGCATTTTATATGCACCAAGTCACTTAGCTTCCTTAAAACTCTACAGAGCAGCCGTGTTTCACGACAAATGTGCCTTGGAAACCGTGGTACCAGAAGTTAAGTGACTTACAGAGCTGACAAGTGGCTGAGCGGCTTTCGACCTTATAGCACTGTGCTGTACCGTCTGTTTCCAGGACACGTTATAGGCACTTGGGTACTTCTTACAGTCCTGATTTCCGTTTTAGGTAACCTAGAGGTTCCCTGATGTATATTAATGTAGAAATGAACCGGGGCACGCGTTTGAATTTCTGTCATTGAAGAGTGAGACCCATCGGTTAGCTCATAAATCAGCCTCATCAACTGTCTAGCGTTCATCCCTCAAAGCAGTCTTGTTATCCTTTACTTTGTAGTGGTTTTCCTAAAGTGCCCCTGCATGAAAAAACAGGATTAAAGTGATAGAGAAGACTAGTGGAATTTGAAAAGGCAGTTCCCTTGTGGTATGTACTTGCCCTGGAAACACAGGACTCTAGAGAAGTGTGATGAGGGAGAGGCTGGAGTCTGCCCAGACATCCCATGTTGGCTAGTTGGGGGATTTTAAGTGGCCTGTGGAAGTTCATGCAGGAACGTGAGGGCCTCAGTGTAGAGAGATTCATGGATCCACTGAAATCAAGTAAAGAAAGCCTGTATTAATAAATGTGATGATAGGGATCATCAAGGTTTTGTTGCTAAAGTGTGTCGCTCCCTAGCAAAGTGACTTCCAGGCAAGTTAATCTTGTTTTAATTCATCGCCACCCATTTCACCTCTTTTCAGTAGAATCAGTGATGGGTAGCTTGTGTTCTTAGTTTATTTCCCAGAGAGAGTGTTGGTGAGCTCTTTTTGGCTTCAGCTCTCTGACTTGAGTTGGTCTGTGCTGCCCAGCCAGCAGGACCACCACACCTCAGTTTTAAGCTGGTCACCAAAACCCCATCTCGTTGTGGGGGCGGGGGTGGCCACCAAGGCCGTGCAGGAGTGGTACTGAGTGCGTGTCACTGTTCATTGAGTGGTACAGCCAGGAGGTGAATCAAGGCATATGACAGTTTGGTATTCAATTGAATTTGAATGTGAAGACAGCAAGGTCATAGCAGTTGCTCAAAGTTTTATCTGGGGCAGTTAAAGTTAAATGTCTTTTCCTTAATACATGGGGACAGTGTCTTTGATCTTCTGTTGCTTTGGGGAGCAAAGCAGTGATAGTGGTATGTCAGTGATGGTTTTGTTCATCCTTGCATTTTGTCTGCAAGTCCTTCTGGTGACTGGTGGCATACATTTGCAAGACATGGATACAGAGTGTGGAAGGGAGCAAAGCCACCTGGTCTTCAGTGCCAAGCTTTAACCAGCTGAGTAAGGAGGACACTGACTGTTATGGTAAAGTATTGAACAAGAAGCCATTGGGACTGTTCAGTGTGTGTGTGTGTGTGTGTGCGTGTGTGTGCGCATATGCATATGTGTGTGTGTGTGCATACACACACAGCAGGGCTAATGACTTCTCTCTAAGGTAAACTTCCTGAGGAATTTCATTGTTCTAACAAGGTGCTAAAGAAATACATGAGCTGTGTGTTGTCTTGTAATCCATCCTGTGAATGCATACACATTCCTGGGCATCGTCTAGAACAGGAATCTGTTTACTGTGGATCTGATTTTTTGTAAAAATCAATTCATTTCTCCTATATAAAGTAGTCTTTTAGTTCCTGAAATTACTTGAAGCTCAACTGCCCCATTCTTGCAGAATTGCTGTTACTGACATACAAAAGCTGTGCGGCTGGTAATGAGAGAAGCCTTGAAAAATGGAAAAGTTTTGGTTCCTGGTATGTGGCAGGTTTCAGTGAATAACAGCCCCCCCCCCCTTTATTTCTCCTCCTCCCTCACTTACTCTAAGTAATTCCTATTAAACAAAGTAAACGGTAGTAAATTTATCATAGGCAGTACTGCGTATTTTTAGATACTTTCTAAAATTGCTCTTTAAGTAAATTCAGGAGACTGAGGGGGGAAAGGTTACTAGGACGGAAGCTGCATGGGGGCGGAGGGTTTGTCTGCGTGATTCTTGTTTTAGGGACCTAGAATGGCGCCTGGAGTGTGGCGCACACACAACAACTGTGTACTCAAGAGTTGAGTAGATGAGTATTTGGGCACCAGAGGGCTGGTGGCCGGAGGGACTGAGCGCTGTGAGCAAGGGGGAAGCAGGTGAGGAGTGCAACAGATGGGGGCCGGCTTGGATTTTGTTCTGAGTAAGTGGGAAGTAAGCAGCTAGTGTGAGTTTTAAGCAGGCGAGTACCATGATTTGCTTTATGTTTAGAAAGATCCCTCTGGATGTCATGTGGGGAGTGGGTTGGAGGAGGGGTGAATTGACTCCCCGTAAGCTGTTCTAACCCACCAGCCACCCTATGGGAGAAAGATGTGGCAGTCTCCTTCTGTAAAGATGACGGCCTTGGAAGCCCTATGGGGCAGTGCTACTCTGTCCTACAGGGTCACGATGACTCGGAATCCACTCAGCGGCAGTGGGTGTGTTCAGTTATCTGTGGATATTGACATTTCTACCTAGTTTTGTGCTTAATCTTTACAATGAGGTAGTGTGACTTGCGTTTTGAGGTCTGTGAGGTGACATGAGGATGATGGTGATTTGTAGAAACTTTTTGGAGTTCTCCGGGGAAAAGAGCATCCCAGAAAACTACTACTATTATTGATAAAATAGCAAAATGTCAAATAAAGATCAGGAATTGTTTAACTGTTAAAGCATTAAGTTAACTGATGTTATCAATAGAGATTTCTGATAGAGATTTCCTCTTTGCATTTCTTGGTGAAAGAAACTAAGTATATGCAAATGAATGATTAAAATAGCTGTTTTATGAATTGAATATCTATAGAGGCTATTCTCTTTGATGACAGTCTATTTGTAAAACGCTGCTCTTGTCTGTCCTCTCTGGATTTTTAATCAGTATCAAAACCAAACTAAAAAAACCAAACCGATTGCCGTTGAGTCGATTCTGACTCATAGTGACCCTATAGGACAAGGTAGAACTGCCCAGTAGGATCTCCAAGAAGCAGGTGGTAGATTCGAACTGCCGACCTTTTGGTTAGCAGGCATAACTCTTAACCACTGTACCACCAGGGCTCCAGTTAGTTCCAAGGAGAGGGAAATACTGTAGCAATTTTCATTTTAGATTACTTCCTTAGTTCAATCAATTTTTAACCACAGTCATGATCTGTTATCTTTAGTTGCTTTGATCTCATTAGGTGAGGTGATATTATAGTTGTGATTTGGTAATTTAAAAAAATAACGTTTTTCCTACTACAAAAGCAGTACCTGTTTATTGAAGAAAGCTTTCAAAAATATAGGTAAGGAAAGAAGAAAAAAAATAATAAAACTCTGCCCATAATCTCATGTCCGGAGGTAACGACTGTTAATACCCTGTGAGGGGTCAGCCCACACTCAGATTTTTCCCTGCCGGGGCCTAACGTACAGCTGCAGAATCTAGGAGTCCTGAAGGCGCATGAGGGGCTGTGGGCACTGAAGACTGTCCCATCAAGGGGCAGCCCAGAGCCACTCAGCCCAGATGTTTGTGGCCCTGGAGGGATGCATCCTGGTGTTACTACACCTTCCAGTATTCCAGAGCAGCTGGAAATCTAGAAATACGGATTTCATGCGAACCCTTCCTATTCTTACATGGGCCCCAATTTTTATTAACACACTGGGGTTCAAACAAAGCATGTCGCAGAGCTGAGTTCAATCTTTGTTGCCTTGCCAGTTTGTTACCTCAGGTACATATTGTTTTGTAGCTTGTGTTTTTCATTTGGTAAATTGTGAATACCTCTGCAGCCTTTTCTGATACATTATCATTTATTTAATCAGTCACTTAATTGCTGGACATTTAGATTCTCTCTCCATCTTTTTGCCGTAATGAAGAGAGGTGAAACTCTTGGACTGAAAGATCTGTTTCCAGAGGCCTGACAGAATGCGTGTCCCACGCTGCCCTCCGGTGTGTTCCCTGGCGGTGCGAGATGCATGTGGTTCCTGGCCCCTTAACATCAGTGGTAAAACCATCACAAACACAATAGTAGCCTGTTTTGTTTCTCTTAACTTGCGTTTTTTGTATTACCACTGAGTTGGAGCATTTATTAAATGTTTATTGGCCTTTTACAGATTTATTTGGTAATCAGCTACCTTGCTAGAACCCTTAGTTTTAGTAGTTTTTTTTGGTCACTTACTCAATGCTTCCTAACCTTTTTAATATCATGGCACACCCAGAAAATGATAATATTAGTACTGCATATAGGGACTCCCCAGAGTTGAAGGCATCAGTATCTTGGACATTCCTGTAACCCACTCAAAGTAACACAACTGGGAAGTTCTGTGTTCCTCAGCGGTTCAGTGAATGTTTTGAGTACCTGCTGTATGCCTGACGGTGCTCTAGGTGCCTCGCCTGGAGCCAAGAGAGGCAGAATCTTGGCCCTCTAGGACTTTGTGTTCTTTTCAATTCCCTTGGTAGCCCATCATATTTATAAAAGACAATTTTCATGGTTAGAATTTATAATTTTTTTTTAACTTACATTTCTTAATTGGTCCAAACTTCTGATACAGTGGTGAATTAACCCTTTAATCTCCTAAATTTAATTTAATTCTCTTACATTTTATTGAACTGTAGATCCTTGGCAAGAGTCTAGAATAGACTTTAGTGTTCAGGGCTTTATTTTGCTTGTGAGAAAACCAAGATATAAAGCTGGAAGTATGTAATGGGAATCTTTTGAATATCTCTCTGACCCAACATGAATCCCTTAATTGTCCTTAACCTACACATCCAGTCCCTTGCAACCTTTTCCTCCACCCAGAAGTCACAGTTGATTGAAACAGGATTGGGTACTTGACTCAAGTGGCTCAATCAGTGTCCCTTCCCTGGAAGCTTGAAATTGGGCCTAATAGAGAGGGATTTGGTGCTCAAGGGCCATAAGGTAAAAACTTGAGATTTATAGGCAGTTTTGTTCTGCCATTGGATCAAGGGACAGAGAAAGGTGGTTTATAGGTGGAGAGAATATGTATCTAGAGAGAAGAAGAAAGGGAGAATGCCACCTGGGTCTCTGATAGCTTTCTGTCTTTCTATTTCAGTGCTTTCTGGGGCCAGCTGCATTCTTGTTCCTGAGTTCTGTGAAACACTCCTATTAAGGTTACTCCCTCCCCTTTTGGCCCAAGCCAGCTTGAGTTGGGTTGGTTTCTGTTACTGATGGAAGCATTCACAACACTGTATTCTTTTTATAACACTACCCTGTCTCTTGCCTAATGTCTGAGGAAGTTGTGCATTTGTTGTTATTTTCCTCCTATAAGGACACCACCAAAAAACTAAAAATAGCATGAATTATGAATTGAATTGTGTCCCCCGAAAAGATAGGCTGAAGTGCTAACCCCTAGTACCTGTGAATGTGACCCTGTTTGGAAATAGGGCATCTGAAGATTTTATCAGTTACGTTAGCATGAGGTCGTACTGGAGTAAAAAAAAAAAACAAAACCCATTGCCCTGTCGGACAGAGTAGAACTGCCCCATAGGGTTTTCAAGGAGCAGCTGATGGATTTGACCTGCTGGCCTTTTTGGTTAGCAGCCTGAGCTGTTAACCGCTGCACCACCAAGGGTGGGTCCTAATCCAATCTGAGTGGTGCCCTTATAAAAGAGGAGAAGAGACACAGACGGAGGAAGGCTGGCCAGTGAAAATGTATCAACAAGCCAAGGAGTGCCTGGGCTGCTGGAAGCCGGGAGAGATAAGGAAGGATCTTTCTCTGGAGACTTCAGAGGA
Organism: Dugong dugon; assembly: GCA_030035585.1. Lineage (NCBI taxonomy): Eukaryota > Metazoa > Chordata > Mammalia > Sirenia > Dugongidae > Dugong > Dugong dugon. Next base: position 2,763,756 of record CM057473.1, on the reverse strand, counting down.
GCGTGACCTGGCCAACATGTTGATTTGGATTTCTGGCCTCCAGAACTGTGAGCTAAATTTCTGTTCTTAGAAGCCACTCAGTTTGTGGTGTTCCGTTACAGCAGCTCTAGGAAACTAATACAACAAGAAACAGAGAAGTACACAAATTTAATAATCTAATTCAATATCATCACAATGTGAAAGGCAATTTTGCAAATATGGATGCCACTTCTGACCTGTGTGAAATCAGTTCAGATCTCTCGCTGAGGGAAAATAGGAAGGAAGAGATTTTCAGCTTTACTTCCAAATGTCCTAGAATTTCCGTGGTGTTATTTCCTTTCATATACATATAAAATGTTGACTTTATGCCAAAGAAAAGGAGAAAGAAACGATGCTGGAGACGTTCACAGTGCACAAGATTGTGTTGTGTGCAGAGGGGAGTTAGAGGTCTGTTGAGGGATACAGCGAGGCTCTTAACTTGAACGTCTGACTCCCAGGTTTCAGTGGTTCCCTGGGGCGAGCTTAGCTCTCAGACTAGCTGTCTGTCTCACGTGGACGCTGTGTGTCAGGAATCCTCAGTGTTTCCTCACACTCAGTGGTGAGAGGGAGACCACGAGGGCTGCAGGAAGGAGAAGCAGCGCCGTGAAATCTGTGAGAGCTGGCGCCTGTGTAAAGCGGAAAACGAGCGACGGGAAAGTGGCAAGACCGCACCCTGTCAACGTTACGAGACCCAGAAAAACAAGACAGTCCTGCTGAGTTCCGGCTCTCACAAGTTTCACTGTACATAATTTTTTCTCATTTTTCTCCCCTTTTCACATTCTTTCCCTTCCTTGTTTTCCCATCCATGTTTCATTATGCCAAAATCCTATTAATTTTATATGTTTATCCTGTACCTTCGTATCCTGTAGTTCCTTTCACCTAAAACTAAACCTTTTGAGAAATTTTAAAACAAAACAAAACAAAAAATTCTTACTGGGAGATAAAAGTTCATTGCCTTAGTTCCCCACAAACTGTATGTCAAATGGATTAGCCTGAGTATTAGGAATGGACGCTATGGATTGGGTATAGAGAATAGACTTGTTAAAATGCAAGCCAAAAATGAATTCTATTTTATTTCTCAACCAGTCCAGTAAGTCTTTTTTTTTTTTTTTAATAAGACATTTGAGGTTCATTTCCACATTTTTCTCCCATTCTATCAGAGACCATCTATTGTGGCCCTGATTAGTATGGTCGGCGTTAGTGGACGAGCACCATCTAGTTCTTCTGGTCTCAGGGTAGATGAGGCTTGGTTCATGTAGACTGTTTGCCCGGTAGACTAGTTTCTTCATTGAGTCTTTGGTTTCCTTCTTTCTCTTTTGCTTCGGATGAGTAGAGACCAATAGTTGTATCTTAGTTGACTGCTCACAAGCTTTTAAGACCCCAGACACTGCTCACCAAACTAGGAAGTAAAACATAACTTTATGAACTATATTATGCCAATTGACCAAGATGTTCCACAAGAGTAATCCTAATCCTTCAGACCCAGAAAACCAATTCCACAAGGTGCTTCGGTATGTCTAAGAAGTATTCGTAACTGTGCCCCTATGTGCTTTATTATATACACAAACATATGAATGAATTCTATCTTAAATATGAAGAAGAACAGGTCCCTGCTGTCCTTACCCCCTCTGGCCTCTGATACCTTCTAGCCAGCTTGCCTTTCTTTGGGGACACAAACGTAGTTGTCTGCAGTCTAGAACTGCCGGAATACTGTAAATTAAAGGAGCGTGGGAGGGAGAATGTAAGCCTGATTCACCTACAAGTGTTCTATTATATACAGAATGCTTTCTGTACCAAGAGTAAGTTCTTAACTGTTGAGACCAGGTGTCTGGTTATGACTCCGGCCCCAGAGGTCTGGGGGAGTATTTGTTCTGGGGCTCTGGGCCTCTTCCTCTCACCTCCTGTAACCTTTCCTTGTCACCTAATTGTTGGGACTCAGTTTCCTTATTTATATATGAGGATTATAAGATTTTTGTGAGGAAATGGTCAGTAATTAAGTGAAAATCATAATCTTCTTTTGGTCTTTAGGCCAGTAAACCGATCTGATCCCTGTCTTGAGATATTAGAAATCTGCTAGTTAGTTGAATCATGTAATTGTTGAAGAGTTCTTTTTCTGTGAATGAATGAGCAGTGGAACCTGTGAGAGCTGGAACTCAACGGGACTACCTTGTTTTTCTGGGTCTCGCAAGTTTTCTGCCTTTGACAGAGTGCAGTCTTACCACTTTTCTGTCGCTCATTTTACTGGAAAATATTTGAGTTTTCTCTCTCTGACAGGTTCTACCTTACACAGGTTCTGGTTTTTGCAGATTTTACTGTAATAGGAAGAGAAGAAAAGAAGGCTTATGGTAGAGACAAGGAAGATAAAGGCAGATTGCTTTTGGCACTGTAGTTTTCCTTATTCATAATTGTATTTGTATGAAGTTTTTCATTTGCACGTGGAAGAAAGATGGCTCAGACTGGCTTTAGAAAAAAGGGAAATATATTGACTCACATACCTGCCAAGTCCAAGGATTCTAATTGGTCTGGCTTGATCTTGTGCCTGAACCAACCCCAATGGCCAAGGGAATGCATTACTCTTATTGACTGGCCAGGGCCTCGTGTCTGCCTGTTGTACCAGTTAATGAGGTCACTGCCACCTAAACCCCTTAAATTAGCAAAAGGAGGAAGGAGCAAGTGGGATCTGTTAACAGAAGAGTGACTTCTGGGCAGACAAAAGAGATGTCTAGTGCATTCATTTTGTGTAGTGATCATATATGGAAAGAGACCGAAGGCTACCTCTGTATTGAAAGGTATCCTTTTTCTTTTTTTAAATGATTTGGTTGTTGTTAGCTGCTGTTGAGTTGGCCCCCAGCTCATGGCAACCCCGTGCACAATGGGATTGGACCATTGTGATCCACAGAATTTTCACTGGCTGATTTTTCGGAAGTAGATCACCAGGACTTCCTTACAGTCTTTAACAAAATAATACCAATATATGAAAAGTACATGTGAATTTTCCTTCTCAATAAAGTTTGCATCTTTAATTAAAATGCTCGGTACGCTGCCCGTAGTAGAATTTTGTGTTGTCTCTCTTGTTCATTTAAAAACAAGATATAATTTACTATTCTGTGATCGCTCTAGATAGAATGAAGTTTGGGGGACTCATCTGGAATCTGGTTAGATCACCTTGAGTTTAGAAGAACTGTGGACATTGTTTTCACCAGTTTTCTGCTACTTCTGTAATTGTAGACTTTCTAAGAGTTTTCCATGCCTAAGGCTAAAGGTGTGTTAGCACTCTCTCTTGGCTCATACTTGGAGGCTTCTTACCTTATCGTTCACCTGGAACGGCTGGAAAAACTTGTGCATGCTGTAGAAAAGGGGGAGCTGGAAAGGGAAAATCTTCTTTAGCCATATGCTTTTCTTGTTAGACTCCTGGAAAGATAACAACTCAACCTTTTCCAGAAGAGCATGGGTCTATTTTTGACATTTCTTTTGTCCTAAGAGACTGATAAAAGTAGGTGGTGAGAGCCTATGGTATCTTGAAAAATATGTTCCATTTATTTTTTAAATTATAGATCTTTAAGGTACTTTACTTCACGTCTTGTAATTACAACCATTCCCATCCCCTTGTCCCACAATTCCTGGCCATCAACCCCATCCAGAAGCTCGAGTTCCTTGACCTTCTCCCTTTTATCTCAGATGGTCCGTTTCCTCCTAGTTTCACTTTCTTCTGTATGCAGCTGGGACCGCAGAGTGGGTCATTACAGCTGTTTCCTCGCTTTGTTGTCCTATCATCTCTGCCCTGCAAACCTCCATCCCTAGACCAACCCAACAGTCTGTGTTCTGTCTTATACTTAACGCTGCTAAACATCTGCTGAAGAAGACTATACAACCGCGTGGGCTCTTGCGCTTATACACTTTGCTGTGTTCTGCCAAGTCTTCCTTCTCAGCTCTATCTTCATTCCTCACAGACATTTTGCCAACCTTTGCCCAAACCTTCACTCCCAGAAGGTGATTCTGCCTCCTCTGTGGGCCTGCTGCTTCCTTCTCTGGTGTTGGTGGTGGCATTAGTTGCTGTCGAGTCGGTTCCAACTCACAGTGACCCTGGTCCAACCCATTGCGGGCAAGTCTATTTCCATTCATAGCGACCCTATAAGACAGAGTAGAACTGCCCCATAGGGTTTCCAGGGAGTGGCTGATGGATTTGAATTGCTGACCTTTTGGTTAGCAGCTGAGTTCTTGTAAGTCTATCTTATTCACACTTACTCTTTGCTTCTTGGTGCTGAGGAAGAGGTAGGTGTCTTTTTCCTTCCTGTGTTCCAGACACTGTCTTTTTCTCTTCCCTCTGAGACTTCGTACCATCGGTTGTTCCTTCAGCGGTGCTATAACTCTATGGCGCTTGACTGCTGAGTGACAGGTGCTGTGGTAGGAACAAGGAGCACAGTAGTGTCGGGGTTCCTGTCCTCATTCTGTTTGTATTCTACTTGGGCAGACAGGAGCCCTGGTGGCGCAGTGGTTACAGCACTCAGCTGCTAGCCAAAAGGTCAGCGATTCAAACCCACCAGCCGCATGCTCTGCAGGAGAAAGATGCAACAATCTGCTTCTATAAAGATTTACAGCCTTGGAAACCCTCTGGGGCAGTTCTACTCTGTCTGTAGGGTCTGCGGTGAGTTGTAGGCAACTCGAAGGCTGTGAGTTTGGTTTTGGCTTCGGGCAGCTATACATTTAAAAAAAAAAAAATCATGTGTAAAGAATTCCCAGTTGTTGTGAGTGCTGCAAAGAAAGTGTTCAAGAGGACCTAATCTAGTTGCAGAGTCCAGGGAAGATTTGGCATTTAGCTGTGATCTGAAGTATGTAAGGGGCTAATCAGGGAAGGAAAAGAAGTTGTTTTCTAGGTAGGCGACCAGCATGTGAGCAGGTCCCATGACATAAAAGAGCACAGTAAGTTTGAGAGTTTGAGTGAGAAGAGTGGGCCATGGCGACGTTGGACAGGGAGGTAGGGGCCACACCATGCAGGGCCTCGCAGGCACGTGAAAGGGTTTTTATTGTCAACCTAAAAGCCTAAATCTGAAGGTGCTGGTTCTTTGTCTCTTGTGTCTTCCTCTCCTCTGCTCTCCCCTCTAACATCAGCTCAGGTTTGTCTTCCTTTATGCTATACATCCTCTCCAACTGTGATCTTCTCGTGCCTTCCTCTCATGTCCGTGTTTCTTGACATGGCAGTTTACCCTGCGTATCTTTGCTTTGTCCGTTACCTGTTGCCGTCTGGCTCCTTGTCTGCCGCTCTATTGTTGGTTCCCATACAAAATTGTCAGCCTATTTGCTTCTTGATCTTTCTGTGGCATTCCATACATTCCTTCCTTAGAAAAACTCTTCTGCTTTGACTTGTGTACACTTTTGCTCCTCTTTTTCCATCTCTCTTACATGTAGGATTTGTCAGTCTCCTTTGAGGGGTTCTTGTCATTAAAACGTCCTCTTCTCCTAGGGCTGTTTTTTCTGCTGCTTCTGACCCAACGCTGTCTTCCAGGATAATCGGCTCCATTAGATTTTAGCTATCACGAGTAAATCCTATCATCTCTACACTCCTAGAGCCCTGTCTTTTATTTTCTGAGTCCTAAACCTACTGTACTTTTCTACTTGGATTTCCATTGGGCACTTTAAATTCAGTGTGTCTAAAACATAGCCCACCTCCCCCGTTTTCTCCCCACTCCCCACCTATATATCCCGTCTTGGTGAATGATAGTATTAGCTACCTTTTTGTTCATTCTTTCAACAATTATTTGTTAAGTACCTACTATGTACCAAGAGGAAACCCTGGTGGTGCAGTGGTTAAGAGCTCAGCTGCTAACCAAAAGGTCAGCAGTTCGAATCCACCAGCCGCTCCTTGGAAACCCTGTAGGGCAGTTCTACTCTGTCCTGTAGGGTGGCTATGAGTTGGAATTGACTCAACAGCAACGGGTTGGTTTGGTTTTGGTTTGGTTATGTACCAAGAACTATGTTAGATACTATGACTATAGCAATGAAATAGACTCATATGTGTCCTTCAGCCATGCAGGCCAGCAGCCTTGACATTCTTTCTTGTTGATGTCGAGATCGGTCTCTTGATTTGGTCAGTTCTACCTCCTAAATATCTTTTGAATTCACCCCTTTCTCTCAGTCCCCACTGTTACTGTCTCAGTCCAACCTCTGTTGGTTTTTACTTTATGACTTTGCTCTTACTGACCACCGCATCCCGACGCCCTGACTGGTCTGATTTCCCTGTTCCGCTTCCTCGTCTGTGCACGCTGTTCCCAGGGTGATGTCTTTGCCCACATGCCGCCTCAAATAAAATCTGTCCCTGTGGTTCCATCTCCTGTGGCGGCAGGTCTCGAACTTTTTGCCGTCAGGACTCTTTTATGTGATTAGAAATGATTGAGGACCCCAAGGAGCTTTTCTTTATGTGAGTTTTTGTCTATCATTTTTTACCATATTAGAAATTAAAACTAAGAAATTTACAAAATATTTATTCATTTTAAAATATATAATAAATGCATTATATGTTAACAAAAATAACAGCATGTTTTTATGAAAATTGTTTTATTAAAAAAAATTTTTTAAAGTGATTTACATTTTTGTAAATTTCTTTAATGTCTGGCTTAGTGGAAGATGGCTGGAATCTCCTCTCTGCTCCTGTAGTCAGTCTGTTGAAAAATGTTGTTTTGGTTGAAGTAGTTAAAGACAGTCTGGGCTTACACAGATACGTAATTGGAAAAAGCAGGAGTCTTTTAATAACATTTTCAGAAAATTGTGGGTATTCTATTTTGATAATACACCAAAATTTGACAAGTGTTAGCTTTGTAAGGGTCAGTTGCAGTGTGGAATCTGAAATCGTGTAAATGAACTTTTCACACTTTGTTACGACAAAATCAATTGGTCAGTCTTGTGCTTTGAATGACTATTTTACCCTTGTGTGGTTTTATAATGTCATGTACTGGTCATTTGGAAAATATTGGTTCACTGACTTATGCAGATCTTCCAAATGTCAACACATTTCATAAAACAATCTAAGAAATCCCATTTGTGAATGTAATGACCCATCTTATTAGAAAAGTCTGTGAATATTAGGAACGGTCAAGCTCAAAATGCAGTTTTCCAGAATTCTGGTTTTCCCCTGGAAGCTCAAATCTTACCATTAGCAACAAACACTGTCAGTTGTTTTTCTTGAAGCAACAGGTGCACTTGACTTTTAGGAAACTGTCTGCCCAAGTCTGAATAACCATAGTTTTTCTGTTGTCATTCTGCCAGATGAAAATTGTATTCCATGAACAAGGTGGCTAGTTGAGCTTGCAACTCACAGTTGCACAAATGCTTTTCTTTGAGACATCAGCCATGGTTTAGTATGCCGCAGAAGTGCTTTGCGAGTACTTCCCATTTAGTCACACAAAATATTAAACGTGTACTTGGGCTGGGATCTGATAAAATAGTAGTATTTACTGGTTCATCAAGGACATTCTGAAGTGAAACTGGCTTCCCCCGCCCCCTTTGTTAACTGTCAGCGTGTGGCAGTGAAGAATGCAACCACTGTTAGTACAGTTTGTCCCACTGCTGAGGTGTCACCAGTTTTCCTCACCATTATTTTTGTACATTCAGTGCCGATATCAACACAGTGGAAAGGGCAAATAACGTCTGAGTACTATTATAATAGTAATTTTGACCTGTGGACCTCTTGAAAGGGTCTTGGGCACTCCTGGGGTTCCACAGACCCCACTTCCCTTCATGCACTGTGTGAAGGGTGCTTTCTGCTCTGCTGCTGACTGTGTGGTTTCCCCATTGTCCACTCTTCCATTTGTGTCTCATCGTTACCACTCCTGTCACCTGCACCTCAGAATGTCACCTGCACTCACCTTCACATTTCATCTCTTTCAGCCTCGCCTCCTCCTTCCCCTTCTTCCTTTTGTCTCCCCCAGTCTGTCCCTGACTTCCCCTTCTCAGCACACCTGGGTGTCAGGTGGACACTCCTGTGCCTGCCCCCAGCTATTAGTCATTTCCCCGTGGATCCACCCCACCAACTTTTGGCGGTACTGTAGTCCCCCCCTTATCTGTGGGGGATATGTTCCAAGGCCCCCAGTGGATGCCTGAAACTGTGGATTAGTGCCAAACCCTGTGTATAATGTTTTTTTTCTATGCAAACATACCTGTTATAAGGTTTAATTTATAAATTAGGCACAGTAAGAGGTTAACAATAATAACTAGTAATAAAACAACAATTATTAAGTAAAATAAGGGTTACTTGCACATAAGCACTGCCATACCGTGACAGTAAACCTCACAACCAAGAGGACTGCGGGTGACTGATGGCCGGGTGGTGGGTACAGTGTGGACGCGCTGGACTAAGGGAGGGACAGAGCGGGAAGGTGCCAGATTTCGTCAGAATGGTGTGCAATTCAAAACTTGGGAATTGTTTATTTCTGGAATTTTCTGTTTAATTTTTTCAGACTGCAGTTGACTGCAGGTAACTGAAACCGTGGAAAGCAGAGCCAGGGGCAGGGGGAGATGACTGTATCTCCGTCCATCTACTTTCTAGGGCCCAGTACCTTAACAGTTCTTAATTTCATAACAGGAAGGCATTTTACGTTGCTCTTGTGACTGAAGCTTGTTCATGCTCACGTTTTACATTTTGAACCATCTAACCCTAACTCTTAAATGAAACATTTGAGCAAATAGGTGGTGGGATATTTTTGGAGCCTTCTCCTCTCTCAGAAATGACATTATATTTAGGTCTAGCCCAGGGGATAAACCGATTTCCTTTACAACTGTTGTGGATTGAATGGTGCCCCTTTAAAAAAAAATAATAAAAACCAGTACCTCCGAAGGTGACCTTGTTTGGAAATAGGGTCTTGGAAGATGTTACCAGGTAAGTTAACTTGAGGTCATACCAGAGTAGGGTATATCATAACCCAGTCTGACTGGTGTCCTTATAAAAGAGGACAACAGACACAGAACAGGCCCTGCCAATGCCCTGAGTCCAGACTGCTCCAGTCCTCCAGAACAGAGACAACTGTTTGTTCTTATCAGTCATCTAGCTTGTGGTATTTTGTTATGGTAGCCCTAGGTAGCTGATAACAGCAACTATTTGATTGACATCCATTTTCCTAATTGAGAAGCTCTCCTGGTGTCAGATAGACTCTGGCTCATATGCAACTGAATTTATCAGATAAGTGTCCTTTAGATAAGTAATAGATCAGCAGTTGTGCTTAGTTTATGTAGACTTAGCTTTCGAATGACAGTTGGTGTTATCTGACTTAAATCCACACATCACACTCACAGGTGGACATGGATGTTCACTGAGCACCTGCCCTGTTTCAGGTATTCTGTAAGAGACACTCACATAGGCCATCTAGAATGTGTTATGTCACAGTTCTGTGAGGTAGATGGTAATGTCTTCATGTTACAGATGAGCAAACATTTTACTACCATTTGTAGTATTGAAAACGTTACAAATGGCGGCATACATTTTGAGTCAAAACTAACAAACCGATTCTGACTCATAGCAACCCTACGGGACAAAGTAGAACTGCCCCATGGGGCTTCCAAGGAGCGGCTGGTGGATTCAAACTGCTGACGTTTTGGTTAGCAGCCGAGCGCTTAACCACTGCACCACCAGGGCTCCACATTTTGGGTAGCTGAACTTAAATTGACCACAAAAGTAAATATGAGTACAGTAAGTCTCTGTGCCACTGACTTACTCGCCCTTCAATGTTGTGTAAATGTACCCTCACTTTGAAACGATTGAACCAGCTCTGCAACCCAAAACCAAACTCACTGCCATCAAGTCGGTTCTGACTCCTACTAACCCTGTAGGACAGGGTACAGCTGCCCCCATAGGGTTTCCAAGGCTGTAAATCTTTAGGAAGTAGACTGCCACCTCTTTCTCTCTCGCAGTGGCTGGTGGGTTCGAACTACTGAGCTTTAGGTTAGTGGCTGAGCACTTTAACCACCCTGCCACCAGAGCTTCTTGAATCCAACCTCTCTCACACCAAATCTTCGTTACAATCACCTTCACTTGCTGCACGTGCAGCTTTTAAATCACGGACAAGGCTTCCAGCATTTTCTTGCACTAAAGGCTAAAGTAAGAACCGTAAACACCTGTTCTGACTTGCCTACAAATTTGACTTAAAGACCCAGTTTGGGACAGATCTCCTTCATAACCCAGGGACTGCCTGTATTTTAACTTTATGAAGCAAGGCTTGGTATACATGAGCTTTTATTAGATATGCACATTTCAGGACTTTCGTCTACTTTTTAATTCTTGAAGGAGGAGGGATTGTTTTAAAATATTGGTCTAGACATAGCCTAAAGGTCCTTCACATTCTGAAGTTCCGTAACTCGTTAGGCAGCTTCAGTGATGCTAGATACATCACACAATTTTGCGTGTAATTATTTCTCAGAAAATGAAATCTATAAACTCTAACGTAGTGTTCACATTGTTTTTATTATGAGATCTGTTGCCTTTTAGATTTCTTCTCAAGTTTGAGAGTTCTTCTACAAAGCTATTAGCTGATGGAAAATTGCACTGTCAGTTAGGAGCTTGAGTTAGATGGGCCTTTACTCCCCGGCTTTGCTGGTAACTGGTCTCTCATTGTTCTAGTCAAGATGCAGTCCATACGCTCTTGGGAATAGACCTCTGAGTCAGAGCATCCTGAATAGTCTTTTGTGAGATACAGAAATACTAGAAAAGGTCTAAATCAGAAAGACAAAATGACATCCATCCCTCTGGTTTTGCTTGCTTCTTTGTGACATCCCCACACTCATTTAAAGAAGTGAGTTCTAGACCTAAGAGTTAGTTGAAAGATTCGTGGAGACATTGGGGGTTGGAACTTGACCGTAACTTATGAACAGTGTAGCTACTAGCATTTTTTAAAAAAGTCCTCGGTTAACTGGGGAAAGTTTATTCTTCTTCATGGTTAAGAGGCACGGTGGTTTAAGAGCATAGGCCCTGGAGCCAGCCTGCTCAGCTACTGACTGTATAACCATAAACTAGCTATTTGACTTCTGTGCCTCGGTGTCTTTATGTATAAAATGGGGTTGATCACAGTTGTGAGGATTAAATAAATATTCGTTAAAGCACTTATTTAGCACAGTGCCTCCCTAAGCAGTAAGCATTGTATAAACAATGACTGTTATCATCATCATCTTTATTCAATCCCACATCTCATGCCCAGGATACTTCCGGGCCGGCTTTCTCATTGGAGCCTTCTTCCCTAGAGATTGACTTAGTTTATGACTCATAAAAAGGTCTCTCCCCTTGGTGGGGCTCTTTGGAACAATTACACATTTTCACAGTTTTCTCCCGATCTTCTGTCCTGACGGCGCTGTGGTTAAAACACTCGGCCGCCAACCGAAGGGTTGGCGGTTCGAACCCACCTGCCACTCTGTGGGAGAAAGATGTGGCAGTCAGCTTCTGTGAAGATTACAGCTTTGGAAACCCTATGGGGGCAGTTCTTCTCTGTCCTGTGGGGTCACTATGAGTTGGAATCGACTCGACAGCAATGGGTTTGGTTTTTTTTTTTGTTTGTTTTTTTCTGACCTTCAGTCAAGCACTTACCCGTTTGGACTTTTCTAAGGGTTTTTACTGCTAACTAGGGATAAGAGAGAAAAGGTTGAAGGGGAGGGTGCTAAAAAGGTACCCTTAAAAAAATAACTTAGAACTGATAGGTACAAGAAACAAAAAAAAAGTTGTTGTCTGGTCAGTTCTGACTCATAACAATCTTATATGAGTCAGAGTAGAACTTTACTCCATAGTTTTCAGTGACTGTGATCTTTCTGAAGTAGATTGCCAGGTCTTTCTTCCAAGACACCTCTGGGTAGATTCAAACTGCCAATCTTTCAGTTAGTAGCTGAGCGCTTACCTGTTTTTGCTACCCAGGGACTCCATATAGGTGCAAATATTGGTGGTTAAGTAGGTCTTTGGGATTCAAATAATTAAAATGAAAGCTGTTAGCCTCTCTAACAGGGTCACTTGGCTTTGGTGTGGGCTCCTCCAGGCTTAGTATCACCGAGGTTTAGGTGGGTGCTTTGCCGTGAGGAATAGACCAGGTCCTCTGAGGGTGGGGGCTGGCAGTGGGGATGTTGGGGCTAAAGGATGTTCCCTTCTCTTCCTTCTTCCTATTTTCTTGTCCTGCTATTAGTATTACCACCGCAGATCCTTTTCCAGGCCCAGCACCCACACTGGCATGAATTAAAAAGCAGGAATGGGGACTGGGGGCGTCCCAGGCAGTTTGTGTGATGGGGACATTCCATTTATGCTAAAACATGGACGTTTTACTACTTTTCCTCCCCACTGGTACTCTCAGTTAACAGCTTTTACCTGAGGGGATTTCCAGCTCTGTGGCCGCACCCCTTCTCTGGCCTGCAGTCCTGGGGAGAGAAGGCCGCTCTGTGGGTGGCGGGCCAGCTTGGCACAGAGGCCTCAGCTCCAGCAGAAATGTGTGAAAGGGCAGTAGGTGTTCCCTGCTTCTGGCTGCTTTGAAAACTGCTGAGTTAAAGCATTTTTGAAACTGAGTCCTTCTAGAAAGAGGAGAAAAAAAAAAAAATGTGTGGAATCCAAAGATGCTCTGCTGAAGAGGCCCTGGGGTGGGGAGGGAGGGGAGGGCCGCCCTTCTCCTCCTGCAGTGGCCACTGAGCAGGGTCCAGTGGTGTTTACAGCTGTCGCTCAAACATTCCCATTTGTTTATGCATCTCAGAAGCAGGGAGTGCAGACTGTATTTTTAACTATTAATATATATATTTTTTCTAATTTTGGCGAAAATTTACACAGCAAAACTCACTCTCATTGCATGGTTTCTAGACGTAATGATTAGTGACGTTGGTTATTTTGTTCACATTGTCAACATTCTTGTTATTTCTGTTCTAGTTGTTTTCCCTTCCGCTTCCTTAATCTCTCTGCCCCCTGCATTCTAATCTACACTTTAAAATAACTGTTGACCCTTTGACCTTTACCTCAATAATGTTTTATTTTTTTTTAGTAACGCAGTACTCAAGGGTGACCATCTTCACTCTTTGGGCTAAACTGTTACTTGGTTTAAAGGTGGCTTCAGGGGATAGTTTCAGTTCCAGGTTTGAAGAGCATCTCAGGGCCATAGTCTCAGGGACTCCTCCAACCTCAGTAGGTCCAGGAAGTCTGGATTCTTTAAGAATTTGAAATTCTGTTTCACAGTTTTCTCCCTTTTTATCAGGATTTCTCTGTTATGTTCCTGATCAGAGCCTAATAGTATATCTTCACCAATGAGAGTTATGTGTTTGTGCCAGTATTTACATTTAAGCTTTTACATTTTTGTGTGTGTGTGAGTGAGTTTATGTTCTACTTTTTAACTTGCATTTTTCTTATTACACAAAATGATACACATTTTACAAGGGTGTCATAGATGAATTGAGTCCCCCAAAAATGTGCGTCAACTTGGCTAGGCCATGATTCCCAGTACTGTGTGATTGTCCACCATTTTGTCATCTGATGTGATTTTCCTTTGTGTTGTAAATCCTATCTCTATGATGTCACTGAGGTGGAATAGAGGCAGTTATGTGAATGAGGCAGGACTCAATCTACAAGATTAGGTTGTATCTTGAGTCAGTCTCTTTTGAGATATAAAAGAGAAAAGCAAGCAGAGAGACAGGGGGACCTCATACCACTAAGAAAGCAGCACTGGGAGCAGAGCGCTTCCTTCGGACCCAGGGTTCCTGCACTAAGAACTCCTAGACCAGGGAAAGACGATGACAAGGACCTTTCCCAAGAACCGACAGAGAGAGAAAACCTTCCCCTAGAGCTGGCAGCCTGAATTTGGACTTCTAGTCTCCTGAACTGTTTGAGAATAAATTTCTCTTTGTTAAAGCCATCCACTTGTGGTGTTTCTGTAATAGCAGCGCTAGATGACTAAGATGGGGTAAAATCATTGTAAATGGCACCATCATTCATCCAGCTGCAAAAGCGGGACACCAGTACCTTACCCTTGATTCCTCCTTCTTCCTTCAGCTCCACTTCTAATCATACCTGGTCTCTCTCCAGCCAGTCTTGCCCTCCTTCAATATCTTTTTCCATTAGAACAGCAGTTTTCAACCTTTTTGATTTTAGGACCTCCTCTATGCTTAAAATTTATATAGGACCCCAAAAAGCTTTTGTTTATGTATGTGCTATTTATTGATATTTAGCATATCTAGTTAAAACTAGAAATTTAAAAAAATTTACTTATTCATTTAAAAATAACAATAATAAATGCATTTAAGTTAATGTAAATATTTTTTATGAAAATAACTATATTTTTCAAAACAAAGTATTTAATGAGAAGAGTAGCATTGTTTTACAATTCTGCAAATCCCTTTAATGTCTCACTTGATAGTGGACAGTTGGATTCTTATCTTCTATAAACATTTCACTGGTCTTCATAAGACAGAGGTTCTCAGGCTGCAGAAAATTCCACTGCCTCAAGCAGCTTGCTTGGCACGCCCCTAACTTTACATTGACATCCTGGTTCCCCTTTCTATAACTCCTGCCCCAAACTAGAGGAAATTGGCGGAAATCGGTTTAGGTGCCATGTTGACATTCTGGATAACCTTTTAGCTCATTAATTACTTCATGCTTAGTAACTTCCCCGCCTCTGGGTAGAGTTTAACCACCATTTTCTGAACATGCGATGCATGAAGTTATATGTAAACCCCATTGCATCTGCGTAGTATGATTGAGAATGTTGCTGATGTAACTTGGATGAACTTCCTGCTTGTAAACCTCATAAAAGTGACCTTCCCTCTCACCCTCGCTAAGCAGTGTTGGAGGCAGCAGCTCAGTGCTCCTCCTTTCCTTTCCTTGCACAACAAAATTAAGGCGTCTTTCTAATCTCCCACCTCGGCCTTTTGTTTATTGGCTGTGACAAATCACGCCAAGCAGAACGTGGTGTTTCCACGGCAGCATCCAGAGCAGTGACTTCCTCACACACTGTGTAGCCTCTTGTATATTCAAGAGTGAATAAGAGCAAAAAAGGCAACTGCCATCCTGATATTATCATGAAAGTAGTTTTGATGTCACAGCCCCTCTAAGACAGTGTTGCGGATCCCCAGACCGCACTTTGAGAATAGCTGCATTAGAGTGATATTTCTAAAATGCAGATCTGATCGTGTCACTTGTTAATTTAAGCCTTTCAGTGGATTCCTGTTGCTTCTAAGATAGTGTCATCTTTTAAAGCTGGTTCACAACGATGTGGCCGGCAGACCACTCCCTCCTCCAGTCCCATCCTCAGTGCTAAGACTTGTAGTCCTATAGACTCCAGGCTCTTCCTCTGCCTGAAACCACCCTCTCACCCCTTCTCCCATTCTCCAGTCCTTCCTTCCCCCCCGGCTGTTTCCTGCTCGTTCTCCGCATGTCAGCGGTCACTTCCTCGGATAAGTCTTCCTCATTCTGAAGACCTCTTTGCCTGTCCCTCCTTTGTGCTTTTCTAGTGCTTTTTCTAACTGCTGTCTTGACTCATTCTATACTGTTTGTTTGGTACTTGCCAGTTTACTCATTTATCTTCTCCACTGGACTTTACTCTTTTTGAGGCCAGGAACTAGATCTAGTTGACCATTGTATCTCTGGGGCCCATCCCTAGCAGATAACAGGAACTGAGTAATTTGTTGAATGAAGTACAGTGTGAATGTCAGAGAATATTAATTAATTCATTTCCCAAATATGTGTGTGTTAAAAACCACCTACTGTTTTAGGCAACCAAAATAATTGACACTTTTACTTCCCTGCCCTGAAGGAGTTCATAGTCTCCAAAGCTAGACAGATATGTGAATAAATAATAAGTGCCATGACTGAATTGGATATATGGTGTGACAGCGAGACCAAGAGAGTTATCACTTACAAAGGAAGGATTGTGGCAGGAGGGTGGTCTGTTAAAGCTGGAGTTACTGGGTATGAGAGCTGGGTCTTCAAGAATTGGTCGCTATTTCCTAGGCTAGTAAGAGGAAGTTGTGTGTACAAAGGCAGGGAGACTCATGGTCTTCATTGTGGGCGAGGGAAGGGACAGGAGGGCAGGAAGGTGGACACATGAGCTGAGGCCACATGAGGAGCTTCATATGCCAACCTTCCCAGCCAGTGTGCTGCACTGAGGTGCGGTGAAAGGTTTATAGGGTTTGTTGAGGGTGAATCCCTGTAACCTGAGGAGCAGCCTCTGCCATTTGTCTTCATGTGTTTGTGTCTTAGTTATCTAGGACTGTTACAACAGAAATACCACAAATAGGTGACTTTAAAAAACAGAAATTTTATTTTCTCACAGTGTAGGGGGCTACAAGTCTGAATTCAGGGCACTGTCTCTAAGGGAAGGCTTTCTCTCTCTGTTGAGAGGTCCTTGTCTCTTCAGCTTCTGCCCTTGGTTCTTTGGTGATCTTCATGTGGCCTGGCATCTACCTTCCCCCATCTCCTTGCTTGCTTGCTCGCTTAATCAGCTCTTTTATATCTCGGAAGAGATTGCTTTAAGGCACACTCTGCACTAATACTGTTTCCTTAACATAATAATAAAGAAAACCCCCTCCTAACTGGGATCATAACCACAGATATAGTAGGTTGTAGTGGGTTTGGTTTTTTTTGATATAGGATTTGCAACACATGTTTTTTGGAGACGCAGTTCAGTCCGTAGCAGCTTGTGACTCAGAAACGTCACCACTTACTGTGTGTGCTCTGAGGTGAAAAGATGGAGAAACTGCTGGGTGATGAGACCTTTGAAGGGTGTTAGGCTGTGAAGTGACTGGGCCAGATGTACATCTCGAATGTTCCTTCTGATGCAGAGTGGGGGAGGGGCAGGCTGGGATGGGGGTGGCCGTGTTCACAGGCATGCCTTCGTCTGTCTGCATCAGAATGGGGGAGACGCAGGCTGGGATGGGGGTGGCCGTGTTCACAGGCATGCCCTCGTCTGTCTGCATCAGAGTGGGGGAGACGCAGGGTGGGATGGGGGTGGCCGCGTTAACGGGCATGCCCTCCTCTGTCTGCATCAGAATGGGGGAGAGGCAGGGTGGGATGGGGGTGGCCGTGTTCACAAGCATGCCTTCGTCTGTCTGCATTAGAATGGGAGAGACGCAGGGTGGGATGGGGGTGGCCGTGTTCACAGGCATGCCTTCGTCTGTCTACATCAGAATGGGGGAGAGCCAGGGTAGGATGGGGGTGGCCGTGTTCACAGGCATGCCTTCGTCTGTCTGCATCAGAATGGGGGAGAGACAGGGTGGGATGGGGGTGGCCGTGTTCACAGGCATGCCCTCGTCTGTCTGCATCAGAATGGGGGAGAGCCAGGGTAGGATGGGGGTGGCCATGTTCACAGGCATGCCTTCGTCTGTCTGCATCAGAATGGGGGAGAACCAGGGTAGGATGGGGGTGGCCGTGTTCACAGGCATGCCTTCGTCTGTCTGCATCAGAATGGGAGAGACGCAGGGTGGGATGGGGGTGGCCATGTTCACAGGCATGCCTTCGTCTGTCTGCATCAGAATGGGGGAGAGACAGGGTGGGATGGGGGTGGCCGTGTTCACAGGCATGCCTTCGTCTGTCTGCATCAGAATGGGGGAGAGACAGGGTGGGATGGGGGTGGCCGTGTTCACAGGCATGCCTTCGTTTGTCTGCTGGGTTCTGTGGTAGGAAGCCCCTTCATGGTAATCTTTTAAGTAAAAAAATGCAGTTGTCACCACCTCGTCGGACGTGGCATTCCCTTTTTATGATGAGTTTTGCAGGCCCCCCCCCCATGAGGGATTCATGAAATTAGATTCATCAATATTATAACCTACCAACACACATAATTTCAAAATATCAACATAATGCTCTGCCTCTATTGTAAAGAAGAAATCTAAGGAAAGTATTTCATGCTAAAGTGCTGGTATTTCAGCATGTCAGTGCCAGTGTTCGGTTTTGACACCCCCAGGAAACATTCAGGAGTCCGTGCTCACTGAAAACGCACTAGCTATGCGTGCGTCACAGTGGCGATTTCTGTACTACCAAAACAAACAAAAACAAAACCGAACCCGTTGCTGCGGAGTCGATTCCAACTCATAGCAACCCTATAGGACAGACAGAGAAGAACTGCCCCATAGGGTTTCCAAAGAGCCGCTGGTGGATTCTGACTGCCAACCTTTTGGTTAGCAGCTGGACCCTTAACCACTGTGCGACTAGGCTCCTTTATATACCACAAGGGGCATTATAGTTAATGACAGGATTTTTGGTAAAGCTCAAAGCAGTGCTCCCTTGAATTATGTGGTAATTACACTCATAGAATATTGGGTGAATTGACTCAAAAGCAGCAGGTTTGGCTTTTTGTTTTTTGCTTTTATGGTAAAAACTTGGAAAAAATACTTTGTTTCTATATAAAACGGACTCAGGTTCTAGGCTCAGATAAGTATAAATGGGTTTTTCCCTACATAAGTGTCTAGACAGACATTCAGAAATCACATAGAATAATCCCTTATTGTATGGGGCTGTTCCTCGCAGTAGTTAAAGTGCTCAGCTGCTAACTAAAAGGTCGGCAGTTTGAACCCACCAGCCTCGCCTCAGGAGAAAAATGTGGCTGGCAGTCGGCTTCCGTAGAGATTTACAGCCTTGGAAACCCTATGGGGTGGTTCTCCTCCATCCATTAGGGTCTCTGTGAGTCGGAATTGACTCACAGCAGCAGGTCTAAAGGGAGTGGAACACCGGATTATTGGCTTTTTTTTTTTTTTTTATGTTTGCTGATTGTTTTTAAAATAACTTACATTATAAAAGAATTCAAAAACAGGATAAAAATGCCTATAAACCCCATCGCTCAGATATAATCAGTATTATTGTTTTGTTTTATATTAATCTTGCCTTTTTGTTTTTCTAGTATTTTCAGGCAAAAACGGAATCATATACAAACGACTTTTTTTACTTAGCTCTATGCTACTTGATTTTACCCAATTTTTACGTCTCTCTTTTTTTATCATAGTGAAATAAGTTTTATTCTTGATTTGATCATAAAGTTAGCATGTTCCCATGTAAAATACAAACAATGCATACTCATATGTCTCTTGTTGACATTGAAGTGGTGCTAGCATTAGGACAAGGTGTCTAGTTTGAGGTGAGGTGGGGACAGGGTCAGAGCACAGTTTTGTTCTCTGTAACATGTTGGTTATTAATATTGAACATACCACATACCAGAGGGAACAGATCTGTCTTGGAAGAAGTACAGCCAGAATGCTCCTTAGAAGGGAGGATGGCGAACCTGTCTCACATACTTTGGACGTGTTGTCAGGAGGGACAGTCCCTGGAGAAGGACATCACGCTTGGTAAAGTAGAGGGTCAGGGGAAAAGAGGAAGACCCTTAACGAGATGGATTGACACAGTGGCTGCAACAATGGGCTCAAACATAGCACAATTGTGGATAGCACAGGACTAGGCAGTGTTTCGTTTTGTTGTACGTAGGATGCTGTGGGTCAGAACACACTCAACGGCACCTAGCAACAACATGTATTAGAGATGATAAGTGTAAAGTGCCTGCTCTCAGGGGGTGATCCCTAATTGGCCTTTGCTAATCAGCTCAACTTGGTAGCTAACAACAATCCCATCCCCATCAGTGGATTCTGACTCATAGTAAGACAGAGTAGGAGTGTCCCATGGGGTTTCCGAGGCTGTAAGCTTTACGGAAGCAGACTGCTGCATCTTTCTCCTGCAGAGCAGCTCATGGGTTCCAACTGGTGGCCTTTTGGTTAGCAGCCAAGAGCTTTAACCACTGTGCAACCAGGGCTCCTTAACTGACAACAAGGACAGCAATAATCTCTAAACTTCAGGCTTCAGGAGGGCAAGAATGGCATCTTAGCCACCTTTTTGCCTCTGGTTCAGTACCTGGCTCGGTAATGCCTTGAATGTGACAGAAAATTTGTTAATTGTGTTGGACTGTGAATACACTCCATTTCATGTCTACCATGGTTATACCTCCATCACGGTAAACAACCATGCTAATTACCACATCAAACCTCAGCAGAGCTTGCCCTAAGAGGGATCTTGTATAAGTTTAGAATGAAGATGTTTCTGAAGTTTTTAGCACAGCTGATTGTATTTACGTCTAGATACAGCTTGAAAATTATTATTATTCAGGAGTCTGCTTGAATACTTCGTTGTGCAGACCTGTGTTTGACACGTGTAGTTAAATGAGTTTGCGTTAGTGTGTTCCTTGAGGAAGCCAGGTGTGTTTACCTCAGCCTGTCCTTCCCAGAAGACTCCAAGTCATGTCTCTAGACTCACTGGTACCTCTAGGACATCTCTACAGATATGGTTTTCTTTGATTGTGGATCCTTTTCTCTTTGAAGATTTTGTTTTTAGATGTTGTGATTAGAGATTTTGTACTACTGGAAGTTTGAAAAATATAATTTGAGAAATTATTTGGCAGTGGGAGGAGAGCTCCTGGATTCTGAAGATTCAAAGCCTGTAGGCTGTAGCCGTGGTTCTCAGACTTGAGGGAGCTGCAGGATCTCCTGGACCACCGTCTGGGTTTCTTCTTCAGCCGGTCTGAGATGGGGCCCAGGAATTTGCATTTCTCACAAGTTCCTCAGTAATGCTGGTGCGGCAGGTCTGAGAACCACTGGGCTAAATAAAGTGCTGAGGGAAAGCTAAAGGGGATGATGTGATGGAGGATATAGGGCCCAGCGTGTGTGGGGAGAGAAGGTCCCCAAGATTACTCTGAAGACATGACATGACAGCAGTAAGGAAACACTGGTTTGGGAACCTGAAGAGCAGGATAGTATAAACATAAATGCTGAAAAACACTATGTAGTAATTGTGAAGGTCCTTAAAATTAAGCTAATAAAGAGATTGGGAAATAATTTCAAAAAGTTTATTTTACCTTTTTCATTATAAGAGTAGTGTAAGTTGTCGTAATGGAAAGCAAGTTGTCATAAATACAGAAACATTTCTGTTATGATAGAGGAAAAATTTTCCAAAACATATTTTATCACGTAAAGATAACTCCTGTTAATTTTTTGTTAATTTCCATGTAGTATCTCTATTGGCTTTATTTTATTTTTTCCCGAAAAGGAAGTTTTTATTATTAAAGCAGTGGTATATTCGTTATAATGAAATAAAAAGTTCAGAAGGGTAACTCAGTCTTTCCAGGCACAACTGTTGTTTAGTTTCTGCAATTTACTGTTCAAGATCCCTATAGTGTGACTGTATCTATTGATATATATTACTCTGACTACAGGGATTTATAACCTCACTATCATTCACTAGCTTTTCATGGCATCCAATATAATTCTGAAGCATCTTTGTAAGCACGGAGTATTCTCTTCTGATAAACATCTTTGTGCTTACCCTGATCTCCCTGCGAATTCTGAGGCATGGAATTGGCAGGTCATAGAGAACATAAAATCTTCAGGCTCTTGATGTGTGTTATCACCTGGTTGTCCTGCAGAATCCCACTGATAACTATGTGCCTGTTTCACAGCCCCCAAGCGTACACTGGGTATTGCCATTTCAGTGTTTGCCGGTTTGATAGGTGAAAAATAACATCTCTTCATTTCTGTTCGGTTCTTTTGCTGATAAGAAGCTTATTCCTGTTTTTCCATCTGTTAATTGGCCATTTATATTTCTTTCTTTCTTTTTTAATTTCTGCTCTTGTCCTCGTCACATTTTCTTTTCGGAATTATCTCTTTCTTGATTGAAATAAGGTACCTGTATTTATGGATATTAATTCCTTAAGTCACATGCTTCAGCCATTCAGTCCCAATTTTTTGTTTTTTAAGTTTACTTGTGGTATTCTTCTGTTACGCAAGTGTTTAAGTTTGGTTTTTGTTTCTTTCTCAAATCCACCATTATCTTCCATTTTTAAAGTATTTCTGCCCAAGATACCAAACTGGAAAGTTCTCTGTGTCTCTAAGATTTTATAAATATTAACCTGTATTTTCTTCTGAGCACAACTTTGATGGTTTCATGTTTCCACTAGCATCTTTAAACCACCCGTAATTTATTTTGATAGATGGGCAAATAAGTTTATGCTGGCATGTGCAAATGTAATTTACATTTTCTTATTATTTAATTATTTTGGTCACACTGTGCAAACATTAGGCAAATTTGGGTGGCAGATTAGAGATAAGCCATTAAGTTTTCACGGTGTTCTCTAAAGAATTGGGAATTCTGAGATGCCTGAAAGGGTTTGACATGGAAGTAGAGTTGGGTAGTTGAACCTGAGGGATTTGTATTTCCAGCCACACCTTCTCTTCAGAACTCCAGACTTTCAGGCGGTGGACTGTCTACTAGGCAGATCTTTTTGATCACCAAGTAATAGGCCAAGGAGCCCTGGTGGTGCAGTGTTAAGTGCTCAGCTGCTAACTGAAAGGTTGGTAGTTCAACCCCACGAGCCACTCCGCGGGAGAAAGATGTGGCAGTCTGCTTCCATAAAGAAGTACAGCCTTGGAAACCCTAGGGGACAGTTCTACTCTATCCTGTAGGGTGACTATGAAGGCAGTGGGTTTTGGAATCATTGGCCGTTCAAAATTAGCCTGGCCAAAACAGAATTCCTGGTGCTATCCCCACCCTAATCTGTACATTCCGGACCTTTCTCATCCACCCAGTTGCCCAGGACAGAGGACTTCATAGTTATCCTTGATTCCTCTCTCTTTTCTCGGACATCTACCCCATTCTTAAGTCCTCTAGGCTTTCTTTCCAAACTATATCCTGACTCTCCCCACCCCTTACCATTTCACTGTTAGAACAGTAGTCTGGGCCAGTCTCTCTCTCATGCCTTAGCCAGGTCTCCTCCCTGGTTTTCTTGATTCTGCTTTGCCTGCCTGTAATCTGTTCGCCAGGCAGAGGGTGCTGCACTGTGAGTTAGATCATGTTGTTCTGTAGCTTAAACCCTTCAAAGGTTTCCCATGATGCTGAAAATCCAAGCCTCAACTTCAGCGGTCCCTGCTGCTCCTCCGCTTTCCCCTCTTCCACACTCCGCATTTTACTTCGCAGCCTCCAACCGGCCTCGTTCCCTTAAACAGGTTCTTTCCTTTCTTGGGGTCTTTATATTTGCTGAACCTTCTAGAACTT
Source organism: Dugong dugon (assembly GCA_030035585.1). NCBI lineage: Eukaryota > Metazoa > Chordata > Mammalia > Sirenia > Dugongidae > Dugong > Dugong dugon. The sequence continues at coordinate 2,740,733 of CM057473.1, read as the reverse complement.
GCCAGGACTGCCTCTTTGGTATCATCTAACAATCCCTGATGTCTTGTCCTTAGAGAGGCTTCCTTGACTCCCTAGGCTCAAGAAGCCCACCTCACCTCCAGTCTCTGTCTACCTTCTTACCTTCCCTTACTTTGTTGCTGTTTTTCTCAAAACTGACCTTATGTAACAACAGAATAAAACACTGCCCGGTCCTGTGCCATCCACACAGTTGTTGCTGTTTACTTTCTTTAGAGCGGTTCTCTGTTATATGAAACTGTCATATTTATTGTTTACTTGTTTGTTCACTATCTCCCCATTCCAGAATGTAATCTCCCTGAAGGCAGGGCCTCTTGTTTTGTTCACTTCTGAATCCCAGCACTTAGTCCAGTGCCTGGCTCATGGTAGGTACTGGGTAACCATTTGTGGTTAACGAAAATTTGAAGATAATTTTCTTAGAAGATAAGGATTTACTTTAAGGATATATGAGGAAGAAAAGATTGTAATTTGATGTTTCTGTCTGGATTTTAATTTGACGTTACTTCATAAATACATCGGTGGTATGATTTCTGTCTTTTTAACCTGAAGGGATTAGCACAAATACACATAATAATTTGATACACTTCCTGCCCCAAAATACTTTTCTTTACATGCTGAGTTGCATACCATAAATTGTTTTTATTCTATAATTAGGTATGAGATTATATCATCTCCTCTTTAGCCTTTTAAACGGATACTTCCTGAATCCCAAGCCAAAGCATTTGTATAGCCTTGTTGTATAAATACGGTGTTCCAGGTGTGTTACTCACATGTTTAAACACACGTCCCCCTTGGTTCTATCTGTGTGTGTGTAGTGTTTGTGTTCTTCTGTTGCTCATTCAGTTGTAAACACTCTAGGTGATGGTTTCTGTGATTCCTTTGTAACTCCTTACCGCATTGATACTGTGATGTGTGCCGGATGACTGCTCGCTAAATAGTAGTTAATTCGTGGCAGTTGTACTAGGACGATTTCAGTATTTTAGTCTCTGGCTACTGTATCAATCAGAACGGAGCCCTGATGGCACAGTGGTTAAGCACGCGCTGCTGACCGAAAAGTCAGTGGTTCGATCCCACCCGTCGCTCTGAGGGAGACAGGTGTGACAGTCTGCTTCCATAAAGATTTATAGCCTTGGAAACGTTATGGGGCAGTTCTGCCGTGTTCTGTAGGGTCACTATGAGTCGGGATTGACTCAAGGGCAAGGGCTTGGGCTATTAATTAGAAACTCATCTCAACTGCGTTTTAGGCTATTGCTTTCTACATTTTAACCAGCAAAGCCAACAGATTGCCTTTAGTTTTTGCTATAGAGTTTATGTTATATTATTGGGAGCATTAAATTTTACTACAGTTGTTTTCACCATGGATTATACAGTTTATGAAAATAAAATTATATTCTTTGTCACATTTACAGCTGTTGGTTTGAGTTCTACTTTATTTAATATTAGTAACTCTTTTGTATTTTTTGATAGATCCTTACTCTCCTTTTAATTTTTCCTGTCTTTTTATTTTGGTATCTTTCTAGCAAGTTTTGTCTGCTCTCTTTTCACAGCAGCCTGCTTTTATGTACTGTTCTTTTGGAAACCCTGGTGGCGCAGTGGTTAAGAGCTCAGCTGCTAACCAAAAGGTCGGCAGTTTCAATCCACCAGGCACTGCTTGGAGACCCTATAGGCAGTTCTGCTCTGTCCTATAGGGTTGCTATGGGTTGGAATAGACTTGACAGCAATGGGTTTTAATGTTCTTTTAGGAGCCCTGGGGGCATGATGGTTAAAGCACTCGGCTGCCAACCGAAAGGTTGGCAGTTTGAACCCACCAGCTGCTCTGCACAAAAAAGACCTGGTGGTTTGCTCCCGTAAAGATTACAGCCTATGATGATAAGGAACACAAGTTGAGTAAGGATGCTGTTGATGTGTTGTGAGATTGTTAACCATTGTTATAGGGCAACATTTGTAGTAACTGTTAAATGGGAGGCTATTTTGTCCTGTAAGCCTTCATCTTGGGTGAGAATGGCAGCACAATTGGAAGAACATAGTCAATGTCACTTAAATGTGTACGTAAAAAGTTTTGAAATGGTGTGTCTTTGGCTATGTGTATTTTCACCAAAAAAAAAAAAAAAAAAAAAAGCTGAGAATTCAGAGGGTTAAAATGTTGTGGGGTTGTTAACCAAAGTCATAAAACAGCATGTGTACTACTGTTACATGAGAAACTGTTTGTTCTGTAAGCCTTCACCTGAAGTACAATAAAATATTAAAAAAATAAAAAATAAAAAAAATAAAGTACAATAAAAAAATAAATTAAAAAAAAAAAAAAAGATTACAGCCTAGAAAACCCTCTGGGGTAGTTCTGCTCTGTCCCGTAGGGTTCCTATGAGTCAGAATCGACTCGAGGGCACCCAGCAACAAGTGTTCTTTTCCTTTTGGGTGATTCTAAAGCAAATATTTTCCAACTTTTAAAATAACTTCCATTTCATTTATTTTATGGAGAAGCAGAGGGTTTCATTCCTCTGGACATTTCCTGTTCTCATGTCCTGTGCAGTGTTTTCACTGGTGCCGTGTTCTGAGGGTTTTCTTTAAGGAAGAGAATTTCTGACACGTCTAAGGGTTGAGTGAGAGGACTTGGAGCAGAGGGGCCTGCGCAGACCTTTGGAGAGAAAAGAAAGGAAAACAAACTGTGGACTAGTAGCTGCCATCATGTACTTCTCACACCGTTAGGTTGTAAACTGTGGAGGCGGCATACCTAAGGAGGTTACTTATTTCTGCTTCCTGCCCGTTGGTGAGTAGTGTTCGTTAATGTTGTATCAGAGTTTAGTCAGGAGAATAAGAATTGGTCAGCTTGTGTTAAACTATGCGGAGGTAATAACCTCCCACATCTCAGTAGTTTGCAACAACAGAAGTTTATTTCTCACATTCCTGCCCTTTGTGGGTCAGCTGAGGCCATGTTCCATGGCCTCTTCGTTCGGGACCCAAGATGAAAGAGTGAAGAGAGCTGGGGCATAACCTCCCAGGGCTTCTTAGTGCTTCTGCTCAAAGCTTGTTGGTAGCCACCGTTGAGTGAATTTTCAACTCATAGCGGCTCCATGTGCCAGAGTAGAGCTGCCTCATAGGGTTTTCTAGGCTGTAGTCATTAATCAGCCATGTGGATCATAACAGATTATGGATGCCACTGTGAAGAATGGGAATTTCAACAGTTAATTGTGCTCAGGAGGAACCCGTACATCGATGAAGAGGCAGTCATTCAAACACATCAAGGGGATACTGTGTAGTTTAAAATCAGGAAAGGTGTGCGTCAGGGTTGTATCCTATTACCATACTTACCCAATCTGTATGCTGAGCAAATAACTCAAGAAGCTGGACTACATGAAGAAGCATGTGGTATCAGGATTGGAGGAAGACGCATTAACAGCCTGCGATAAGCAGATGACACAACCTTGCTTGCTGAAAGTGAAGAGGACTTGAAGCACTTACTGATGAAGATCAAAGATCACAGCCTTCAGTATGGATTACAGCTCAACATACAGAAAACAAAAATCCTCACAACTGGACCAATAAGCAAGATCATGATAAACGGAGAAAAGATTGAAGTTGTCAAGGATTTCATTTTACTTGGATCCACAAATCAACACCCATGGAAGCAGCAGTCAGGAAATCAAAAGACTCACTGCATTGGGCAAATCTGCCGCAAAAGACCTCTTTAAAGTGTTGAAAAGCAAAGATGTCACCTTGAGGACTAAGGTGACCAGACCCAAGCCATGGTGTTTTCAGTCACCTCATATGCTGCGATGTAGTATATTTTTGGATGTAGCGACACTTAAAAAAAGGGATCTTGGGTTTTTGTGGGGTATTCAGAGTGAGAAGTTAGAGTGGGAAGGTTTGCAGGCTATGCCCTCAGGCTCTACAACAATGAGAATTTACTGGCTATATCGTTTTATAGGGTCACTATGAGTCAGAATTGACTCAACAGCGCTTAACAACAAGAACAGTATCGTTACCATTTCTGGGATCTGTACAGACAGTGGATCTAATACATGGTACCTGCTTAGTAAATGTTGGCTGAATTCATGGACAAAACTTCTAACAACAGCAAGAAAGTAAACTAATTTTTTTCGTCGTCTTTGCTGCCTTTTACAGCTTAGCTTGAAACAGAGAGTATGACAGAATTAATTTTAACTTTCCTTTGTTTTCTTTGTCCATTCCTGACTCTCTGCCCCTCCATATGAACTAGTCACTTAATCAAAAAAGTCTCTCCCTACTCCCATTCCTTTTCCCACCCCGCCGTGGATGGAGACCAGCAGAACGATGAGAGGCAGATTGGCATGAAAATAAGGTGCCGCCATAATTTTCAGATTCGATATTCAGCTCCTGGAGAATCAAGCTCCAACTCTTTTTTCTTTTTCTTCCTTTATTGTGAGATCACTTTTTCATACCCTGGAATCTGCCCAGTCTTTTGAATGATCTAGACGTCAGGAATTTCATACTAGAAGATTTTAGTTCTGTTATCTTTTAATGACTGATAAATAGATAAGGTGAATGTAAGTCATTCAAGAACCTAGCCGACGCTTGAACCTTTCTGTTTAGTGCTCTATGATGGAAGGTTGAAGCACTTTTTAGCCAGCCACTGATCTTCTGTGTAAGGAAGCCATTGTACAAGTTCACCATGCCTTGTTCTTTTGCATCATTAATCATTTTCCTTCTAAGCCATGGAAACATGGCTGAGTCTTGAGTCATCTGGCCCTTCACAGTGCTGGAAATCCACCCTGCTGCGCTGAATGCCTGGAATCTTGGTGGTTCTCAATGTAGATCTGAGGATTGGTTTGCCTTCCTGTCATGTACAGGTTGAATTCCTTATAAATATGTTACTAAAAGGTAGCTTTTATGTCCATCTTACAAAGAGATCTGATCAGGGCTAAAAACATTACTGTCTAGATGACATGATAAATCAAACTTTTTATTAAAGTCTTCTGAATAATTAACTATTCTAAATGTGATTTCCAAATATTTTGAAATACCAGCTGTACACCCAGGAGGCTTAGTGACTGGTCTGAGTTTTGGTGAGTTTCTCTATTTTCCTTTTCTTAGTTGCTATGATTTTAGAAACCTCGGCTCCGCCAAATAGGTTAGGAATGTGTACAGAATGCCTGCTGAGATAATGCGCATGTTTGCCGGTGAAGCAGGCGCTCCTAAGTAAAGCTTCCAGATGAAAGAGGAGAGGGAAAAGGAGAGCGGACCCACCAAGTAACATCTGTTAGAGACTAACGTCATGCCTGCAAGTTGTTCTTTGTTCTCCACCCCAGATTTTAATTTTCTCTGTCCTCTTAAAGTAGTTTGATTAATTCTGTATTAGACTGTGAGTAACTTCCTAAAGAAATGTGATTCATTGATAACTTTGAATTTGCATGTGATTACTTATTTAATCTAATACACATCTCCTTTAAGAAAAGCGTCCATTATTAAGGTCGTCTCACAGGTCAGACATTAATCTTGATTGTCCAGTGTCTCACATTTTTCATGGAGGCTAAAGTGATCTGGATGGTGTTCACTAGAGGACTTATTCTGTGTGTAAAAGGTACTCAGGGCTTGGCCGCTTTCGTGTTGCAGTTCTTGGCAGGATCCACAAGAGTGAAAATTTCCGAATGTGGATAGCGTGATGTACGAGAATATTTACCAAGATTAAAGTAATCTTTTAAAAATTTAACTTGAATTTAGTTTAATTGAAGATTAGTCCTTGGAAGCTGATATAAGGGATAGTTAAAATTTTGCTAAGCTTTATTTAAAGCCTAGATGTTTTGGTAAAAAGATTCCTTAGGGTATGCCGTAATTTCTTCTAATTATCTTAGAAAGAGTGTCTCATCAGAATGGAGAAAAAATGACCAGTCATTCTTTCAAATCAAGCTAAATTGCAATGACATGTAAGGGAGAAAACATCTTACCCTAGAGACAGGCAATTTCCCAATTCAGCCTTTTCTTCCTTGAACTATGGAAAATTTATAAAATCATCCTAATTGCTTTATAATGACAAAGAAATTTAAAAAATTAAATAGCTACATTCATTTTTGAATTCTTGGTTAAGTAACTCCTAAGCTGCTAATTTATTGAAATGGTCTAGTTGAAAAGCAGTTACTTCCTAAAAGTAGCTTTCTTCTCTCTTCTCTGTTTAACTTTTTATGAAAAAATTCCAGCATTTACAAAAACAGGGTGGGGAGTAGACCGCACATACCAGTTACCCAGCTTCAGTAGCTGTTAACTCATGGCCAGTCTTGTTTCATCCGTTCCTCCACCTTTTACCCCAGATGATTTTGAAGCCCATTCCGGACACATTTCATTCAAGCTAGCTGCTTTTCTTAGTGACGGGAGAGGCCAGTGTCCCTCTTGGCAGAAGTACAGAGGCTGGGGGCTGAGTAGACTTTATAAGGAGACTCTGTCTGCATTGAGGAGCTACGTCCTAAATAAGGAGCTCGTGTTTTCACTGGATATTCTCAGTGTTCAGGGAACCAGGGACTTTCTTCAAGTTTCTCATGTCTTTCAAACGGGCGTATTTGCGAAGTTCTTATCTGTTTGGAAGTTCCTGCAGCAAGTCCAGCTTTAGCCATGGTGTACTGCTTTGGCTGTGCCTTATCTCAGTAGTATTGAAGGGAAGAAAGAATTGTTTCACCAAGAGCTGGCTTTGAAAGGACTTAGATATATTGAGTCTCTTTAGGAAGTACCCCTTTAACACTGTAATAATATACCAGCTTTTAAAGGTATCTCGTAATGATAGCTCTTAAAAAGCACACACAAAACACTTAAAAGTGATCTTTTTTCTAGCAGTCAGTAGGACAAATTAATTCCTCTTTTGAGTCAAAATAAAATTTTCTTTCAAGTACCTGAGATCTGCAAGTATTGGTTGTCTCATCCTTTGTTGTTAGACCTATTCGTTTCCCAGGCCAGTGTTTCTGTTTGTATATTCTGACCCTGCACTTTCAACTGAATTCCTTTTGTCCTTTGAAGGAGGCATAGAGTTGTCAGTTCATGCTGCTGAGTGTGAGAAATAGAATTCTCACTTTTATCCATGATTTCTGCATCCCAAGTGGCTTTAACGACAGTCATAGTACGTTTCTGAATTTACTTCCTTAAAAAAGTAGATTTCATCACATTAAATAAATTACTTGATGTATCTGCTAAAGCTAAAGACAGTTTTTGTCATAATTGTTAATTCTTAAGAGTTTAACTCTTAAACGTAGAAAACTGGGATTCACTTTTCCATTTTACTTTGCTACAATTTAGAGGGTAGTTGTTCTCTTGGCTCTGTGGTAGCTGCAAGTGCCGGACAGAGCTAGATAGGAACCTGTCTGCAGTGTGATTTAAATATGTGTACATTTCTTCAGTAGCTAAACAGAAGTTATCATGTATACATTCTACCTGTTTCACAAGGGTGTTGTTTGAATTACTATAATTAGGTTTTTTAAGCATTTGCGAAAACATTTGAGCTGCTGTACCAGATAGGTGCTATATAAAACCAAGGTGTTATTAGCATCTCGTTTTTCTTGATTTGTGGTTTTGACACGAGAAACATACATACATATGTGTATATATATATATGTATATATCCAGTATATGTTCTGGTAAGTGTTTTGGAATTTGTCCTCTTAGTGTTTTCCGTAGCTGGGATGCTATGAAAGCATTCTCTGCCCTATTTTTAGCACACAGTGATGAGTTGGGGTAGATGGCCAAGTTCATGGCAAGTTGAGTAACTGAACTGTTCTAAGTGCTTCCTTCTGACCTCCCCACTTTCAGACTCGAGTTACTGTTCACAGTGACAAGCCTCATTTTGTGTGACTGGACAATCCAAATCACTTTATCTGCTGCTGGCTGTCCCGAGCTCAAGTTTTGCCTCCCCCTGCACACTTATAGCTAAAATTTCAAGATGGGTGATCTACTTATCTACCTACTCTGGGGGAGATTAGTACTGTCTAGTGAAGTCTACTGTGTGCCTTCACGTTTTGTGGCATAAATTAGAGACTCACAGAACTAACAAATGAGCAGATCTGAGACCAGAGCCTGGTCACTAGACTCCTCCATGTTTCTGGGCTCCCATGATGCATTTATGGATGAAATTGTCCTTATTTAGTTTGGTTTGTTCTTGATCATGGCTTCATAGAGTTAATGGCTAATATGTTTGCTATTTTAACACAATTTGAGTATGCCTCATTTATATTTTGCAGAGAGCTCATCTTTTAGTCCTAACAATAGCTGGTCAACCTTATGCATAGTAGTTACAGAATTTCCCAGACTCATTAGGATGCTGATAGGCAGGAGCTTGTCACATAATGAGGCGGTCCGTGATACATTCAGGTGCGGAGGGCTCTAATTCCTAGACCTTCAAGCCCTAACAGGATTTGCCCCGCTGAGTTTGTCAGGGGGGTGTCCTGCGCTCATTCTCACCTTTTTAGATTGACCTACTCACGTAGTCGGTTCCTGTGAGGTTTGAAAACGACTTCACTTTTAAGAACAAATGAGATTATTTGCTCAGGAAGCATTCCAAATATACAGGTAGAGACAGCTGTCAGTGGAGTGTGAGATGTTCGTGTTCATTCTGTTGCATAACTTGAATTGGCATCCTGTGACAACCACTTCACTTTTAAAAGGTTCTTGAAAACCAGTAATATACTTTGGTACTGGGTAAATAGAATAAGCAAGAAAACCTCCGATGTTGAAATGAATTTGTTTGATTCTAGGACCAAATCAATGAAGACTGTTTCTGAGAAACCTTGTGTGGTGTGCACATAATGAGGAACTTCCTAACCATTTTGATTTTTATTTCCCAAATTGCAGATTTCTAGAGTACGATCACCTAGTTTATCTAAAAAGCCTCCTTGCCTATATTAGAATATTAAGTTAAAAACAAAGTCATCACTGTTTTAATTCGTAGTTTTTTGTTTTGTTTTTTCTTGAAAAAGCACCAGCTTCATTTGTTGGACTATATTTTACACGTGTCAGTCAAAACTCCAAATAAAAGACCAGAATACTACATGGCTGGTATAATACCTTGACGTTTAGGAAACTGGTGGCTCATTTCTGCTGTACTCCTTGGAACGTATTTGGGGTCAAATGCAGCTTTTAAAATCATTGTTTCTTTTTTTGCTTTGGTACTTAATTGTGGCTTTGGAGAATTAAAATTAGGCTCTGTTATGGATGGAACTGGGTCCGCCAAAAATGTGTGTCAAGTTGGCTAGGCCGTGATTCCCAATACTGTGTGATTGTCCACCATTTTGTCTTCTGATCTGATTTTCCCTGTAGGGTCGCTATGAGTCAGAATCAGTTCAATGGCAATGGGTTTTTTTGTTTGTTTGTTTGTTTGTTTATGTGTTATAAATCCTACCTCTATAATATTAAGGAAGTGGGATTAGTGGCAGTTATGTTACTGAGGTAGGACTCACTCAACAAGATTAGGTTGTATCTTAAGTCAGTCTCTTTTGAGATATATAGAGGGAAGTGAGCAGAAAGACTAGGGGACCTAATACCGCCAAGAAAGAAGCACTGGGAGCATAATGTGCCCTTTGGACCCGGGTCCTTGAGCTGAGAAGCTCCTAGACCAGGGGAAGATTGAAGAACAAGGACCTTCCCCCAGAGTTGACAGAGAGAGAAAGCATTCCCTAGGAGCTGGCACCCTAAATTTGGACTTCTAGCCTACTAGACTATGAGAGAATAAATTTCTCTTTGTTAAAGCCAACCACATGTGCTATTTATATTATAGCAGCACTAGATGTCTAAGACAGGTTCCTGAATGTTTTCGTTACTGTTATTGGGTGCCATGGAGGTGACTCCAGTTCATAGCCACCCAATGTGACAGAGCAGAACTGCCCCATGGGGTTTTCTAGGCTGTAATCTTTATGGGAGCAGACTGCCAGGTCTTTATCCTGTGGAGCCGCTGGGTGGCTTCAAACCACCAGTCTTATTGGCTTAGCAGCTGAGTACTTAATCATTGGGCCACCAGGGCTTTTTTGGACATTTTTAGGACCAGACCATAGAAGGAATCTGGATGGGGAAAGATTCCTTATTTAGTTCTCAGTGTATGCGGGTGACCAGTGAAGGGTGATGACATGGGTTACTCGAGTTACTCAGTCCTTTCTTCTTTCATTCGTCCAGTACACAGTCTTGGTGTGTTTTTTATGAGCCAAGCCATGTGACAGATGCTGGGAATGCAGAGTTGAGTCTGAGAAACAGGTAAATGATTTGTAGGGGATATAGTTCTAAGCTTAGAGGCAACAATGGAGGAAATCCACTTAAGCCATTGTAGGGTCAGAACAGGACATGTGGCCTGAGTTTAGCATGACAGAAGAGTTAGCCAGCGTCAGAAGGGAGGATGGAAAGGGAGCACGGATGGAGTTCTGCAAGGGACAAATTCATTTCTTCCGAAAGTATAATTTACTAGCTCATAGCTACTAGTCTGTAGTGATTTAAGTAGTAAATAAAATATTTGTGGTTGCCACATGTTAATATATTAACTTTGAATATTTTTCGCTTTGTGTGTTTCTACAACCTGTCTGTGCTTAATTTTTTCCTTTTTGATTTTGTACCTGTTGATGGGCATCATGGACGTTCTCTGACCAATTCTGAAATGTGTGTCTAGTTAGGTTTATGCTGCCAGCAGCTTCTGTGCTGCCCCAGAGAGGGCATTCTAAAGAGTAAATCCTGACACTTTCCTGTTTAAACTTTCAGTGCCTTCCTTGCCTTGGTAGACCAATTTGACATGGTCTGGAACCACGAGTGGATGGCGCAGGACCGGGCAGTGTTTCGTTCTGTTGTACATAGGGTCGCTATGAGTCAGCATCCACTCAGCGGCACCTAACAACAACAACAAAGTCCCATCTCCACCCTTATACTCTTGCTCTTGCCCTTGGGATGGTTTCATTCCTCATGGGTGTTCACCCGCCACCTAGAAGGCACCTGTGAACTTCTCTTCATCCTCCAAGGTGTGTCTGGTCCCTGGTGACCTTGTTCATCATTTCTCACCTTGTCCTGCTCTGCGTGGTTGCATGAAGCACACTGTGCAGTGTAGCTTGTTTGCTGGCCGGCTCCTGTTCTCAGCTGAGCTTTTGAGCCAGGACCTGTCTTTCCCTCTTTGAATCCTTATGTTTAACACAATGACTGTCAGATAGTAAATAGTCAATAACTGATTTAAGCTTTTGGAGCCTTGGTGGCACAGTGGTTAAGAGATTGGCTGCTGACTGAAAGGTTGGCAGTTTGAATCCATCAGCTGCTCTTTGGAAGCCCTATGGGGGCAGTTCTACTCTGTCCTATAGGGTAGCTATGAGTCAGAGTTGACTCAATGGCAATGGGTTTGTTTCTTTTTTGGTTTAATGTAATATTTAAACATTTAGTTAATACTTTAGATTTTATTCTGTCACATTTGCTGGATGATAACTGTGAATGAAAAAAATGCTACCATTTATTGGACTTTTTGTCCTGTGTAAGGTACTGTTCCAAGTGTTTTAAACCAAAAAACCAAACCTGTTTTTATTGAGTCGATTCTGACTCAGAGCGACCCTATAGGACAGAGTAGAACTACCCTGTAGGGTTTCCAAGGCTATAATCTTCATGGAAGCAGGCTGCCACCTCTTTCTGCCGCTGAATGGCTGGTGGGTTTAAACCACTGGCCTTTGGGTTAACTGCTAAGCGCTTGACCATTGTGCTACCAAGTGTTTTACTTGTAATAAAATTCAAGTCTCCCAACAACAACCTTTTGAGTTAGATGCTGTTATTATCCTCATTTGACAGACAAAGAACCTAAAACTTAGAAAGAGGCAGTTCAATTCACGTAAGGTCCACAGCCAGTAAGTGCTGAGCTGATACTTCCCGGGACACTTTCCATGTGATGACTTTACATTGTTGATCATCTTGTGGACTGGGTCCCCTGCCTGTGCTGGCCGATTAGTTTCTGCTAGCCTCCTGGGAGGACCATGTTTTCGCATGAGAAGTTTTGCCTCTGTTTTAGGATGGCTGGTGGTCTTGCTGTCAGTACTTCACAAAAACTGTAATTTCCACGGAAGCAACTCATCCAGGTTACGAATGTGACTTGTTCTCGTGTGTGTGTGTGTGTGTGTGTGTACGTACATATATACATGTATATATTTCTTTTGTCTTTAAACATTCCTCACAATACATTTTTCAATCAGATTTCTGGATTGCAACTACTGAAATATACATTTTCAGTCCCTAAAGGAAGAAAAATTTTAAATTAGGATTTCACTGATGTTCTGAACATAAAAGGTGATTTTAGACATCAACCAATATTCTATTTCTGTGCAAAACTCTTGATATTTGGGTGACCTATGTATGTTTTCTAAATGGTAACAAATGAGATATGACCATTTTTATGTGTTTGTCAGTTTGTTGTACTGTGGGGGCCTGCGTGTTGTTGTGATGCTGGAAGCTATACCACTGGTATTCAGATACCAGCAGGATCACCCATGGCAGACAAGTTTCAGCTGAGCTTCCAGAGTAAGACAGACTAGGAAGAAGGACCCAACAATCTACTTCTGAAAAGAATTAGCCAGTGAAAACCTTATGAATAGCAGCGGAACATTGTCTGATACAATGCTGGAAAACCTTATGAATAGCAGCGGAACATTGTCTGATACAATGCTGGAAGATGAGCCCCCCAGGTTGGAAGGCACTCAAAATACCACTGGGGGAGAGCTGCCTCCTCAAAGTAGAGTCGACCTTAATGACGTGGATGGAGTTAAGCTTTTGAGACCTTCATTTGCTGATTTGGCACAACTCATAATGAGAAGAAACAGCTGCAAACATCTGTTATAATCAGAACTTGGAATATGTGAAGTATGAATCTAGGAAAATTGGAAATGGTTGAAAATGAAATGGAATGCATAAACATCGATATCCTAAACATTAGTGAGCTGACATGGACTGGTATTGGCCATTTTGAATCGGACAGTCATATAGTCTACTATGCTGGGAATGACAGCTTGAAGAGGAATGGCGTTGCATTCACCGTCAAAAAGAACATTTCAAGATGTATCCTGAAGTGCAGCGCTGTCAGTGATAGGATAATATCCATACGCCTGCAAGGAAGACAAGTTAATATGACTGTTATTCAAATTTATGCACCAACCATTAAGGCCAAAGATGAAGAAATTGAAGATTTTTACCAACTTCTGCAGTCTGAAGTTGATTGCACATGCAGTCAGGATGCATTGATAATTACTTGTGATTGGAATGCGAAGTTGGAAACAAAGAGGAGGGATCAGTAGTTGGAAGATATAGCCTTGGTGATAGAAACGATGCCAGAGTTCACATGATAGAATTTTGCAAGACCTACAACTTCTTCATCGCAAATACCGTTTTTCACCAACATAAATGATGACTGTACTCATGGATCTTGCCAGATGGAATACACAGTAATCAAATCAACTGCATCTGTGGAAAGAGACAATGGAAAAGCTCAATATCATCAGTCAGAACAAGGCCGGGGGCTGACTGTGGAACAGACCATCAATGCTCATATGCAAGTTCAAGTCGAAACTGAAGAAAATCCGAACAAGTCCACAGGAGCCAAAGTATGATCTTGAGTATATCCCACCTGAATTTAGAGACCATCTCAAGAATAGATTTGACGCGTTGAACACTAATGACCAAAGACCAGACGAATTGTGGAATGACATCAAGGACATCATACATGAGGAAAACAAGAGGTCATTAGAAAGAGAAGAAAGAAAGAAAGAAAAGACCAAAATGGACATCAAAAAAGACTCTGAAACTTGCTGTTAAACGTCAAGTAGCTAAAGCAAAAGGAAGAAATGACGAAGTAGAAGAGTTGAACAGAAGATTTCAAAGGGTGGCTCGAGAAGACAAAGTAAAGTATTATAATGACATATGCAAAAAGCTGGAGATAGAAAACCAAAAGGGAAGAACACGTTTGGCATTTCTCAAGCTGAAAGAACTGAAGAAAAACTTCAAGCCTCGAGTTGAAATAGTGAAGGATTCTTTGGGGAAAATATTAAATGACGCAGGAAGCATCAAAAGAAGATGGAAGGAATACACAGTCATTACACCAGAAAGAATTGGTTGATGTTCAACCATTTCAGGAGGTAGCATATGATCAGGAACCAATGGTTCTGAGGGAAGAAGTCCAAGCTGCACTGAAGGCATTGGTGAAAAACAAGGCTCCAGGAATTGACAGAATATCAATTGAGATGTTTCAGCAAACACATGCAGGGCTGGAAGTGCTCACTCATCTATGCCGAGAAATCTGGAAGACAGCTACCTGGCCAACCGACTAAAAGAGATCCATATTTATGCCTATTCCCAAGAAAGGTGATCCAACTGAATGTGAAAATTATTGAACAATATAATTAATATCACACATAAGTAAAATTTTGCTGAAGATCATTCAAAAGCAGCTGCAGCTTTATATCGACAGGGAACTGCCAGAAATTCAGGCCAAATTCAGAAGGGAGGTGGAACCAAGGATATCATTGCTGATGTCAGATGGATCCTGGCTGAAAGCAGAGAATACCAGACAGATGTTTACCTGTGTTTCATTGACTATGCAAAGCCATTCGACTGTGTGGATCATAAGAAATTATGGATAACATTGTGAAGAATGGGAATTCCAGAACACTTAATTGTGCTCACGAGGAACCTGTACATAGACCAAGAGGCAGTCATTCGAACAGAACAAGGGGATACTGCATGGTTTAAAGTCAGGAAAAGTGTACGTCAGGATTGTATCCTTTCCCCATAGCTATTCAGTCTGTATGCTGAGCAGGTAATCCGAAAAGCTGGACTAGATTGAAGAAGAACCGGGTATCAGGACTGGAGAAAGACTCATTAACAACCTGTGTTTTGCAAATGACACAACCTTGCTTGCTGAAAATGAAGAGGACTTGAAGCAATTACTGATGAAGATCAAAGACCACCGCCTTCAATATGGATTACACCTCAACATAAAGAAAACAAAAATCCTCACAACTGGACCAATAAGCAACATCATGATAAATGGAGAAAAGATTGAAGTTGTCAAGGATTTCATTTTACTTGGCTCCACGATCAACACCTATGGAAGCAGCAGTCAAGAAATCAAAAGACTCACTGCCTTGGGCAAATCTGCCGCAAAAGACCTCTTTAAAGTGTTGAAAAGCAAAGATGTCACCTTGAAGACTAAGGTGTGTCTGACCCAAGCCATGGTATTTTCAGTCGCATCATATGCATGCAGAAGCTGGTCCGTGAACAAGGAGTACCGAAGAAGAATTGACGCCTTTGAACTGTGGTGTTGACGAAGAATATTGAATATACCATGGACTGCCAAAAGAAATGAACAAATCTGTCTTGGAAGAAGTGCAGCCAGAATGCTCCTTAAAAGCAAGGACGGCAAGACTATGTCTTACATACTTTGGGCGTGTTGTCAGGAGGGACCAGTCCCTGGAGAGGGACATCATACTTGGTAAAGTAGAGGGTCAGTGAAAAAGAGGAAGACCCTCAAGGAGATGGATTGACACAGTGGCTGCAACAGTGGGCTCAAGCATAACAACGATTGTGAGCATGGTGCAGGACCGGGCAGTGTTTCATTCTGTAGTACATAGGGTTGTTGTGAGTTGGAACCGACTTGATAGCACCTAACAACAACAACATTTCGTTGTATGGATATATCATAATTTATCTCACTATTACTATACTGTTGAGCATTTAAGATTATTTCTGTTTTAAAATGTTAAAAATTGAGTCATGATGAAAATCTTTGGACATACACCTTTGCATTTTGGATTATTTTCATAGGGCAGATTCCTAGGAGTTGAATTATTGGATATAAGGATAAGACCATTTTTATGATCCTTGATACATATCTTAGCAAATTGCTTTCCAAAGGACTTGTAACAATTTGTCATCCCATCAGTGATGTGAGAGAGGGCTTGTCTTACTGTTAGTAATATTGGAAATCTGTTTTTAACTTACTTATCTTGAGGCCTTACTTCATTCATTTTTGATGAGTTGAGTTGACCTTAGGTAAATTGGCTCAGATTCCCAAGTAAAACTTCTCTTTGACAGAAACTTTCTAAGATACAGTTTAAAAGTTGGAGTGCCGAGGAAATAAAAGCTTTGTCAGGGAATGAAAGGGTTAGTTTTATCATGTCCACATCTGTATGACTGTTACTGGGTGAGGTGCATACTGAAGGAATTAACTTCTCTTGCCTTCAGTAGCAATAGTTATCTTTTCAAAATCTTTTGAATGTTATTTGGAATTTTAAAGCTTAATAGCTATACAGGATTTCACAATGTTGAGATTAAATTCAGCCAGCTACCACGTGTGTAAACATGCCTGAGCTGGAATTCTGGATCAGTTGGATTGGAATCCAAATACATTTTGAGTATAAAATTGGCTTCTACAGTGTTTTTCATATTATGAATAGAATGTGCACTTTGTAAAAGAAAATACCAAATTGAGAAAATCTGAGGTTTCCTTTTTCTTTGATTCCATATCTCAGTGTATTTGTGATTTTTAGCGGAAATTTAGGAACTTCCTTGTCTGTAACTTTATGGTGCAGCCGAATCCACTTAAAGATCCTGAGTGAATCCCTCAGTAATGATGGCCAGCAGCAGGATCTTTTTCAGCTTTTCTCTATTTTCTCAGGCCTAAGTATGTCTCAGTGTATGTATCTCTGTCAGCGAAGTGAGATTAGAAATTGGAGTCATGTGTCTGTTGCCTTCTGAAGCTGTCTGGCTTTTATTCGGCTGGCAGTACATTTACTGTTTTAGTGATGCTAATGTTATTGAACGGTTTTAATCGTAGTGGTGATAAATCTTGTTCTGCATGGAGGTCCTCAGGGTCATCTAGCAGAGCTCACTTGGGTTTTGTTAATGGTCGCATTGTCCTTTGCTCCCATTCAGGAGGCCCGACTCTTCACTGATGTTAGCCTAAGGGGTAAGGCTTTCCCTTGGACTTGGCCCATTCTTTAAATACTCTCCAGCTCAGGCAGGAGGCAGCTAGCATCTCTGTGCTCATCAGCTTGTAATAAGTAGCTAGACAGATTTCCTTTCTCTCCTAAATGGGCAAATACTTGATAGTCCATATCAAAGACTCCAGCAGTTAAAACAAATCTCCATTGAGTTTCCGCTTGCTCTTACTCAGTCCTTGGCATCAGGAGTTGGTTGTATTGGAGAGGAGGCTCTAATTGTTGCTGTCCATTGTGGCACCACGTCCATGAAGTTGTCAAAAATATACAGCGTTTGCTCCGTTTCCAGCTGGGTACTCCTTACCAGGCTCGTGTAGCCTGTTCAGTTTTGATGTGTATGTTCAAACGTAGAGCCTTTTGTAAGACCAGCACATGACTGTTTATGTGGCGTGTTCCATTTCTTCTTTTGCTAAGATCTAGAAGCCCTTACTGAATTCATTCAGTTGCACTGGTTACACTCTTTTGCTTAAAGCTGACTTTAAGATATAGCGGGAGGCCTCACTACCTTCTTGCTCTATCCCGGGTTGCTGTGTTATTTTGGACAGTTGCTGCTTTCTGCATGGTTTCTGTGTATTTTCTTAACCTCTTTCTTGAAGTTAAAGGCAATCTCAAACTTCTTTCTGCCCAGCTTTGACCACGGTTCCTGCAGGTGAACTGATAATACCAGGCTTGTTTTGCTGGATGTGTTTAGAGGTCTACAGGTTTGATTACTGTATTTTTATATAACTAACATGCGCCTTCTACATTTGTTTGCCAACCGCGCCCTCCACCCTTGAGGTATTTTCATAAGCGTTGCTATGCCAGTTTTTTGCTGTAAAAAAAAAAAAATTAGCATAGCGTGCTTATGAAAATACCTCAGGGGGGTGGGGTGGGGGGAGGGCCGAGTGTTATTTGCGTAAAAATACGATATATAGAGGAAAGGTGAGAGTACTAATCATTGCATTGTGTTGACTTAAGACTAAATGTGGTATCCCAGTTGTTATGTTAAAATGTTGAAGTTCTAGTTGCTTCCTTTAAGCATTAAAATGTTGAAGTTTTAATTGCTTCCTTTAAGCGTGCATGTGCCTTTTTACGTGTTGGAACTTCAGGTTTTATTTGGAAGAAAACAGACTGTCTCTTTTTTAGTGATTTATATACCCAGGTCATTGTTGTTGTTGGTTACAGTTGAGTCATGGTGACCCATGGTGATCCCATGTGTGCAGGGTAGAACTGTTCCTTAGGGTTTTCACAGCTGTGACCTTTTGGAAGCAGATCACCAGGCCTGTCTTCCGAGGCCTCTGGTGGGTTTGAACTGCCAACCTTTCAGCTAATTGTGGAGCGCTAACAGTTTGTACCACTTACGTGCTCCTTACCCACATCACACAAATGGTCTTTTCTTCTCCCTTTACCTGGTTTATTACTTTTTTTTCTTTTTTTATGGTACAAAACAAGTGTTTACAATTACCTGTGAAATACCAGTGATTTTCTTCACTTCTTTTAATTTCAGTTGAGGGGGGTGCGTGCTAGAAATTATGTGTGTTGAAGACAGGTTAAATATACATAATCTCTTTATTAAGTTGATTGATAACCTCGAAACTATTCTATAACTTTTATATTTAAATAACATTCTGATTTGAGATTCTCTTCAGCTACTCAGTGGTTCTTAAAATTATTGTTTGCTGTTTGGTTTTAGATTTTATGCTTTTCCCAGGAATTACTTTTTCAGCTTTCAGTACCTTGTGCTAATGTCTGATTCTTAATGACCTTCCTGAAAATGAAATCCTCCTAGAAGAAATAGAAGTCCCTCACTTACTTTGTTGAAACCTTATGAATGGTTATTCTGTTGGCAGCTGGAGGGCTCTAGAATCTTGACTCAGTTAATGACTTATTGTTCGGATGTTACTTTGCAGTTACTTGGTGGTCTAGAAGTGGAAGAGTTTCAGTGAGGGGAGAGCTGGTTTCCATTTGTCTCTTCATCTCTCGTTTTTCACCTGTGTATTGTAGTGTGTTTTGGTTTTATTGCTCCCTGATGATGTCGCTCCTATTGCAGACATTAAAGTAAGGGTGATTTAGACAAACTGAGGTTAAAATCTTCACTTACTGAAGCCCTGTAGGCTTGATAGTCTAGCCTTCCTCTTTGTCGAAAGTAAGCAGGAGTTAAATGGACTAATCCATCTCAAATGCCAACCAGTGTTGCCAAGTGATGTGCTGACAGCTGGGCCTGACAGTGATTGCCCACCACTGGCCAGTCCCAAACACCCGCTTCTCACATCCCCCCTCAAAAGAACAAAAATCCTTGCTGCCTTTTTAGAGGACAGCTTTAGTACAGTTTTTCAGATTGAACCTTGACAATGTCTCTTTTCTTTTGGAGTTTTTCAACCTTAGGAATAATAATAAGGTTCTTTTAATTAGCTTCTTTACCCTCCGTGCAATTTTAAAATCCTACTCGCGAACAAACCGCACAAGCCGTGTAGGTGATGTTGGAAAGAGCAGCTGAAGCAGAGGACCCCCTTGAGGCCCACAACTTCAGACAGGACAGTGGAGCATTGATCAGGTCGGCTGTATGTTTGGGATTTGTCAGTTCCTTTGTTCATTGATTGTTTGGTTTTCAGTACCTTTTCTCTGTGTTTCAAAAGAGCTTTGTTTACATCCTGCCTTTCTGTGAAATCTTACAGGGCAACTTTCTGCTTTGGTTCCTGCACATGCTCGGCCATCACAGGAGTGGAATTTGGTGTACTGCTTGCTTGTAGAGCAGGGCTATAGGCACTTCCCATTCATTGCAGACTTTTTTTTTTAAATAAGAGAAAGATTACTTTGATTTTGCGTTACTTTTCTCAATTTTGAATTTTTAGAGATGCGCAGGCCCTTGAGAGGGAAAGATGTGGGGACATTTTTTTGTATGTATGAGATTCCTTTTAATTTTTACTCCAGATCAGGGTAAATATACATGGGAACAACTCCCACAACCAAACCCTCACAACTCTCAAATATCAAATATTATCATGATATGAGTAGGGTACATTATATATTTTTTACATTTCTAAGGTTATATTTATAGCCTTCAGGATGTTTAATAGATATATTTTTTCATTTTCTTCCACATTTTCACGTTCTTTCCCTTCCTTGTTTTTCTTTCAGTGTTTCATTATGCCAAAGTTCTATAAATTTTACATTTTTATTCTGTACCTTCCTATCCTGTAGTTCCTTTAACCTGACTCTAAACCTTCTGAGCAATTTTAAAACAAAACTAAAAAAATATTTTTTACTGGGAGATAAAAGTTTGTTGCCTTAGGACCCCACAGACTATTTCAAATGAATTAGTCTGAATATTAGGAAGGGACACCATGAATTAGGTATAGACAATGGACATGTTAAAATGCAAGCCAAAAATGAATTCTATTTTCATTAAAAACAAAAACAAAAACAAAAACAAACCGTGTTTTTGGTGAAGGTTTATACAGCAGTTTAGGTTCCCATTCAACAATTTCTGCACAGATCATTCAGTGACAGTGGTTACATTATTCACAATGTGGGAGCATTCTCATTTCTGTTCTGGTTGCTCCCTTTCCATTAATATAGTTTCCTTGCCCCCTTACATTCTCACCTTTGTTTTAAAGGTGCATGGTACTTAACAGGCGATATTCATGATTTTGGCAGCCAATTCGCAGGGTGACCCTAAGGGTTAGTTTCTGTCAGGGTTTAAAGAGTATAAGGTTAGTAGTCTTGGGGAGTCCTCCAGTCTCAACCAGTCCAGTGAGTCTTTTTTTTTTTGTAAGACGTTTGAGGTTCTGTACCACATTTTTCTCCCATTCTATCAGGGACCATCTATTGTGGCCCTGATCAGTGGCGTCGGCAGTGGTGGGCACCATCTAGTTCTTCTGGTCTCAGGGTAGATAAGACTATGGTTCGTGTAGACTTTGCCCAGTAGACTAGTTTCTTCACTGAGTCTTTGGTTTCCTTCTTTCTCTTTTGCTTTGGATGAGTAGAGACCAATAGTTGTATCTTAGTTGACTGCTCACAAGCTTTTAAGACCCCAGACACTGCTCACCAAACTAAGATGTAAAACATAACTTTATGAACTATATTATGCCAATTGACCAAGATGTTCCACAAGAGTAATCTTAATCCTTCAGACCCAGAAAACCAATTCCACAAGGTGCTTCGGTATGTCTAAGAAGTATTCGTAACTGTGCCCCTATGTGCTTTATTATATATACAAACATATGAATGAATTCCATCTTAAATATGAAGAAGAACAGGTCCCTGCTGTCCTTACCCCCTCTGGCCTCTGATACCTTCTAGCCAGCTTGCCTTTCTTTGGGGACACAAACGTAGTTGTCTGCAGTCTAGAACTGCCGGAATACTGTAAATTAAAGGAGCGTCGGAGGGAGAATGTAAGCCTGATTCACCTACAAATGTTCCATTATATACAGAATGCTTTCTGTACCAAGAGTAAGTTCTTAACTGTTGAGACCAGGTGTCTGGTTATGACTCCGGCCCCAGAGGTCTGGGGAGTATTTGTTCTGGGGCTCTGGGCCTCTTCCTCTCACCTCCTGTAACCTTTCCTTGTCACCTAATTGTTGGGACTCAGTTTCCTTATTTATATATGAGGATTATAAGATTTTTGTGAGGAAATGGTCAGTAATTAAGTGAAAATCATAATCTTCTTTTGGTCTTTAGGCCAGTAAGCCAATCTGATCCCTGTCTTGAGATATTAGAAATCTGCTAGTTAGTTGAATCACATAATTAATTGTTGAGTTCTTTTTCTGTGAATGAATGTATATTTAAATTACCTAGTTTCATTTTGCATACTTATTTTTTTATATGCCTTTTCCCCTTTACTTATTTTTTTAAATGGCAAATTCTCAAACCGTTAGGAAACCTGAAAGAATAGAACAATGACACGCTTATTTTTGAAAACCAATTACAGTTTAACTGTTTGACATAAAGTTACAAGTTTTTAATTATTCCAGTAATTTGGATTTTAGATGTTTTATTCCTCATGACTAAATTTTGCTTTTTTAAAATTGGTAAGTTTAGTATTTGTTGTGTGCTAGAACTGAAGTCTCTCATTATACATGTTTTTTTTTTTTCCTTTCTCATGAAACAGTAGTACACATATTGTTTTATGACATTGGTTAACAACCCCACAACATGTCAACCCTCTAACTTCTCAACCTTTTTTTTGGTGAAAATATACATAGCCAAAGATACACCATTTCAAAAATTTCTACATGCACAGTTCAGTGACACTGACTACGCTCTTCCAGTTGTGCTGTTATTCTCACTTAAGATGAAGGCTTACAGAACAAAATAGTTTCTCATTTAACAGTTACTACAAATGTTGCCCTATGACAATGGTTAACAATCTCACAACACATCAACAATATCCTTACTCAACCTTGGGTTCCCTATCACCAGCTTCCTTGTCCCCTTCTGCCTTCTGGCCCTTGTCACTGGACTACTGTACCTCGTTAGTCTCATTTGGTTTTACGGGGCTGTCCACTCCCAGGCTGAACGGTGAACCTCGGAGGTAACTTTACCACTGAGCTAAAAGGGTGTCTGGGGGCCATATTCTCGAGGTTTCTCCAGTCTCCTTTAGGCCAGTAAATCTGGTCTTTTTTTTTTTTTTTTTTTGTGAGTTAGAATTATGTTCTACATCCTTCTCCAGCTCTGTCCAGAACCCTCTGTTGTGATCCTGGTCAGAGCAGTCAGTGGTGGTAGCCGGGCACCATCTAGCTGTACTGGACTCAGTCCGGTGGAGGCCTTGGTAGCTGTGGACAATTAGTCCTTCGGACTTATCTTTTCCTTGTGTCCTGTTCTCTTCATTCTCCCATGCTCCCGAAGGGATGAGACCAGTGGAGTATCTTAGATGGCCGTTCACAGGCTTTTAAGACCCCAGACACTACTCACCAAGGTAGAATGTAGAGCATTGTCTTTATAAGCTGTGTCATGCCAGTTGAGCTAGATGTTCCCTGAGACCATGGTTCCCACAGCCCTCCGCCCAGCAATTCAGTCCCTCAGGGAGTTTGGATGTGTCAGTGGGGCTTCCATGACCTTTCCTTGTACAAGTTGTGCTGGTTTCCCCTGTATTGTGTACTGTCTCACCCTTTACCCAAGATACCACTTATCTATTGCCTATTTAGTATTTCCCCCCCTCATTATACATGTTTTTAATTCTGTTTCTTTGAAAAACTTTTTCATATTTTCTGAATAATCTCTTCTTTCTGTATTTATGATAGCAAAACACTGGAAGCCACATATCAAGCCTTTTTCAACACATTTTTTTTAAAGTGCAAAATGATATTTTGATAAATATTACTTTAAGAGATATTCTTTTTCAGAAATACACTTTTATAGAGGTCTTCTAGTTTAAATACATTAATTGTTGAGGTTTTAATGTAAATACTGAAATTAAGGATGAGTAGCTATTTTGACTTTCTGTAATTAGTTATCTTTTCTGAAATTGAAATGAAGATATGTAAAACAGTTTTCTCAGACATGTTCTAACTTTTTATTTTAAAAAATCAAACATTTATTCAGACTTTTTTGTACTACTGTTTTTGCTTTTACCTTTGTTTTTTTGCCTGGCTTTATTTATTTTACTTCTTGATTGCTCAATATTTAGTCTGTGTTTTCTGGTTTTTGTGTGTAAACAGTGGAGTGTTTGCCTCACTCTGAAATTAATATTTAAGTCCAGCAACATGTTTATGAAATGTTGTAATAATTTGGGAAATGAATTTATTGCAATGTGAAGTCTGAAAGAGAAGGAAACAGAATTGCGTGTTCATAAGGACAAGACTAGACGGAAATACAAACACCAGGCTGTTAATTTAACAGAGGAAGATTTGGGCAGTGAAATCATGGTCTTTTTTTTCTACTTTCTAAATTTACCACAGTGATCATCTGTGTAACTGTTTTAATTAAAGGGGAGAATGTTGACCGTCATGTTGTAGGTACTGTTGTAAGCTAGGAAAGTTTGAGAAGGAAGCAGTAGGAAATAGGATGGGGCCTATCTGTCACCATGGTGTCTGCCTTCTCTCTGTAGGTTTCCTGTCTCTAAGAACTCCAGATCCTCCCCCAGAAGCACTGCACTGCATCCCTGCGGGGCTGACTGGTCTTTCTGTGTCCCCTGGGGTAGCAGTCCTGCTTTGCTGCTTCCCAGGCGGGAGGGCCAGAAACCTTAGAAGAATGCCTTTCTTTGGTTTGTTGTAGGTAGGTGTCTGTTCTGTTTGTTCTCAGTGTAGGTGACCTACCTTACTTATTCTGTGGAATCCTATCACTGGATAGAACTACCATCCCTCACTTTGTCACTGCTGGAGACCTTCTCTTGGATTGTTTGATATCTGACGTCCAGCTTGCCTTGCTTCTCCTCCATATGATGAGAATGCTTACACTTCATGAAGTTTCACTTTTTTGTTAAGAAGTGAAAGCTTTTGGGACTTCTGTGGTAACATCCTGGTAAACTTCTTACCCCCATTCAGCTTCCTCTGTGGTCTCCTATGACACTGTTTTTGTTTAATTAGTTTCCCCCTCTTCCTGCCTTTTGTTTTACAGGGCCTTTATTGTTGGAAAGTCTTCCCCACCCTCCTCCCCTTTCACCCCCCAGCTCCACGTCAGTTGGTTTACCAGGCTAACTACTTTATGGTTGTTCAGTTAAGTTCGTACTCCTGAAAGCAAGAGGCTAAGATCATGGGTGCTGGAATCAGACTGACTTCTTCCACCATTTAATAACTGTCTAACCTGTGCCTTAGTTTCTTCATCTGTAAGATGGGGATATTAGTATTATTTAACCCATAGGGTTATTAATGGGATTAAACTATTTAACACAAGTTAGGTATATTAGTAAGTACTCAATGAAATTTTAGTTATTATCTGTCACTTATATGTGTATGTTGTGTGTATGTATATATGTGTATATACTATATAGACATCCTTACATATATAAACAAGTATAATTTGAACAAGTGTTCTTATTACCCACCCCCCACCATCGTGCCAGTAAATCCTCACTGAAGATCATTATCTCTGATTCTGGGAGTAGACCCCTAAGTTTTTATCAAATAAGATAAGGACTTGGAAATCTGCTCTTTTAAGACAATCTTTGTGTGCTTTAATGAGTTGACAAGAATCACTGACATGGAACTGTTTATATGTTTAATTAGTTTAGCTCCATATGATGCATGGGAATAAAAACCTTTCCTGAGTAAATTAAGGATTTATATCTGGAATTTGAAATGGAAAGGCTGTGGTAGAATACCCAGTCAAATGCTCTTACTTTAGAGATGGAGAAACCCAAGCTTACTTCTCTCTTGTCTTTCTAAATTCATGTATTACTTTAACTATTTCTTTAGTTATTTTTTAGTAATGACAGTGAAAGCTGTTTTAATTTTTTTCTCATGTCATAGGCCTTTATAATTTATATATACTCTCGAGGGACATATATATTTTCTTACACAAGACAAATACTGATTCAGTGAGGCTTCCTGTCCAGTCTTCTGTCATATTAGACTTTTGTTCATATACTTATAGATAGTTTGCTATTCACATATTTTACTGTAATTTGCATTGTTGCTGCTGGTTGCCGTTGAGTCAATTCTGACTCATGGTGAACCCGTGTGTTGTAGAGTAGAACTGCTCCACAGGTTTTCAAGCCTGTGACCTTTGGAAGCAGATCACCAGGCTTGTCTTCTGAGGCACCTCTGGGTTTGAACTGCAAACCTTTAGGTTAGCATTCAAGTGCTTAACTGTTTGTGCCACCCAGGGATGAAGAATTTGCTCTGTGTTTACTGAGATGGACAAGCTTTTAATGGGTGGCATTTTTAAGAATGTCTGATTTTTATTCTATACCACATTTTATTTTGCATTTCCCATTGTAGAATAATTATATATTATTCTAACTTAAATGAAATTTAAAACTAGAAATAGCTGTTATGCGCGTTTGCTATTTAATCATAAAGGTATTTGGAAAATCACTGGTCTTTAAGTTTTTAGTAAAGGGCAGTCATTACAGAAAACACTAGACATGTTAATTTTAAGATGAGTAATTTTGTTTTCCAGTAAAGCATTCTGGTTTCAGCATAGACTATGCCCCACCCTACCTCTTCAAAAACCTTAAAAAAAAAAAAAAGGAAAGAACTATCCCTGAACACCCTACTAACTCAGCAATGAGGCCACTCCCAAAGTCCACCTTGCAGCCAAAGATTAGACAGGCCTGTAAAACAAACAGTAACACGCTTGAGGAATGTCCTTCTTAGCTCAGTCAAGTATATGAGACCAAATCGGGAACATCTGCCCAAAACCGAATACGAGAAGGCAGGAAGGGACAGGAGAACTGGAGGAATGGACACAGGGAACCCGGCGTGGAAAGGGGGAGAGTGCGGACACAATGCAGGGATTGCAACCAATGTCACAAAACAATTTGTATATAAATTTTTGAATGAGAAGCTAATCTGTCCTGTAAACTTCACCTAAAGCATAATAAAATAAAAAATAAAAAAAATGAGAAATTTTGTGAGCTAATGCCACAAGGACTAATGGCCACCGAGGAGTCATATTCACACTCTGAGTGACCGTGTGAGGCACTTCTGCTCTGTCCTGTCGGGTTGCTATGAGTTGGAACCAACTCGATGGCAGTGGGTTTGGTTTTTTTTTTTTTTTTTTTGGAATGACTAATGACCTTGGGAGCCCTGGTGGCACAGTGGTTTAAGCATTTGACTGCTAACCAAAAGGTTGGCAGTTCAGATCCACCAGCTGCTCCTTGGAAGCCCTGTGGGGCAGTTCTACTCTGTCCTGTAGGGTTGCTATGAGTCAGAATTGACTCAGTGGCAACGGGTTTGGTTTTTCAAAATGACCTTGAGTATCTTTTCACGTGCATATTGACCATTGATATATCTTCTTTGGTGAAATATCTAGTCTGGTCCTTTGAGGGGCTGTCATTTTTTGATCTAAAGCCATTTTGTACATGCTTTTAACAATGTGCATACACTATGTTGTTAAAATGAAATTCAGCTTAAGGAAAAAATACTCATTTTTTAGTTGGGGAAGAGGACTGGCTTTATTTCGTATTGGCTGTTCATGAATTAATAATGCCTACTGGAGGTTTTTGGAGCATTAGATATATGTTTGGTTTGTGAACCGACTTCATTGTAATATGCGTTATGTGAAGCCTTTCTCAAGATCTTTCAGCAGGAAGTGCAGGTCCAGTTTTTCATGGGTGGAACATGGATTGTGGAGCCAGCTGCTTCCACCCAAATCCCAGCTTGTCACCAAATGTGTGGTATTATTCTAATCGCTTAACCTATTGTCGTCGAGTCGATTCCAACTCATGGCGACCCTATAGCACAGAGTAGAACTATCCCATTGGGTTTCCAAGGAGCGCCTGGTGGATTCAAATTGTCGACCTTTTGGTTAGCAGGCGAGCTCTTTATATTGTGTCGCCAGAGATTCTTCTAATCACATAACCTCTCCAATTCTCATTTTTCTCATCTATAATATTGGGATGGTAAAAAAAAAAAAAAGGGAGGGGAGGATGGTAAAACTAGTATCTACCTTATAGGGCTGTGATGGTGATTAAATGAGATTAGACCTATAAATCCCCTAGGACAATTCTTGGCCTATAATAAATGCTCAATAAAAATAATCTATTGTTATTATGACCTTCATGTGGATAGACAAGGTTATATAGATGGTTACCCAAATTCCCGCCCATTGCCATCGAGTCAATTTAGACTCATAGAGACCCTATAGGACAGAGTAGAAATGCCCCACAGGGTTTCCAAGGCTGTAATTTTCCCTATGGAAGCCGACTGTTTAGCAGCCTAGCGCTTAACAACTGTGCCGCCAGGACTCCTTTCAATTTTTAAGAACAAAGTGTATTTAAAAAGTAACAAATACAACTTTGATCACATGTTAGGGTGTCCTGAGCTGTGGGAACAGCCACCAGACTGAAAGCTTCCTATACCTGAGAAGCCATGCAGAGAAGGAGTGAGTGAAGGATGGAGCCCTTAGCTGTGACTTTCTTTCACAGAACTGTACCTAGCTCTGGAATCAGTCTTCTGACAGTTAGAGTGTATCCGTATGTTATAAGGACTGCGCAGGGTTGGACTTTGCATAAGCTTAAAATGCTGTGTTTCATTACAGGCGTCCGTTAGCAAGGTCAAAGTAACAGAATCATGGCTCAGTTTCCAACGCCTTTTGGTGGTAAGTTTTAAAAAATCTTCTTTGCTTAATGTATTTTGGGACCATATTTAAAAAAAAAAAAATCGTATATGGCAAATTTCAAATATAGACAAAATAGAATAGTGTAATCAACTGTCATGTGGCCATTTAGTTTCAGTAATTACCAACACAGGGCCAACATTGTTTCATCTGGATTCTTTTGAAGTAATTGCCAGTTTTATCATATCATTTCATCCATAAATTACTATGTGTTTCTAAAAGATAAGAACTGTTTTAAAAACTGTTGTCACACCTATAAAAATTTACAGTAATTCTTTCCTATTGTTAACTGTTAAGTCATTGTTTTTAGACAGCTTTTTGTAATGGTTTGTTCAAATGAGGATCCAAACAAAATGCATATATTACAGTCAATTAATGTGTCTCCTAAGATCTTTGGTGGTGCAGTGGTTAGGAGCTACAGCTGCTAACCAAAAGGTCGGCAGGTCAAATCCACCAGCCGCTCCTTGGAAACCCTATGGGCAGTTCTACTCTGTCCTGTAGGGTCACTATGAGCCAGAATCAACTTGACAGCAACGGGTTTAAGTCTCTTAGTCAGTGAGCTCCCCCTCCATCCCTGTTTTCTTTGTAGTTTATTTGTCAAAGTGACTGGGTCATTGTGTGATAGTTTTTCCAAAGCCGGGATTGGAAGCGTGACTTTTTGTTTGTTTTTAAAGTTCATCCTTTTGAAACGTATCAGTCTGAATAAAATGTGTTTTTCAGGTGGTTTTTCCAAGTGTTATTAGGAAATCGTTAACTATTATTCTTGCTGAGTATTTTAAAGAATGAGAGCATGCCGTGTTAACGTATCCCCCGGGCAGCTGTCTAACCTCGTTATCTTGGAGAGAGAAAGGAGGCAGGAAGCACCAGCCTTTTCATGAAGGTCCCTGTGGGATTCCAGCACAGAAGTGGGCAAACTTTATAAAAATCATCAGAGTTGATCTTTTCATTTTGTGTTTATTATTGTTCCCCTTTTAAATTTTTGGACAAGTTTTTTATTTTTTTTTCTTCTGTTCCTAATTCCAAGGATTAATCCCGCAGAACAATAAAAATCCCTTTAGAAGCTGCAGGCCGGTAAGACCTGTGAGGGAAGAGAGCACGTCTGTCTCCATCACCATTTATCCCTCATGTCCACCACAGTCTCTGGCACATACAAGTCACTCGAGAAATAGTTTTCAAATGACTGAATGAATGCCCACTGCCCACTATGTCCATCACTGCTAACTCTTTTTTTTCTTGGCATGCTTTAATCTTAATTTTCTGAGATTGTTTGAATCCTCAGTGTGTAACTTTCAAAGACAAACGGGGCTTCATTGATCATACCATTTGTAACTCAGTGGCAGAATCTTAAAGTACAACGGAAATAGCACAGGTGCATTTTGCTTTGCTTTTCTCGCTGAATGATTTGTTTGTCTTTGTTCTGGATTTTAGGCAGCCTGGATATCTGGGCCATAACTGTCGAGGAGAGAGTGAAGCATGATCAACAGTTCCATAGTTTAAAGCCCATCTCTGGATTTATTACTGGTAATTGTAGTCAGCGTTTTTATGCTTTTACTTGTCAGTGGTATGTATGTCTGTGGAAAATCTGTTATGCAGTGCTGAGGTGGACACATATGCTCTCGGGGACATTTTACCTGTCTTGCCTTTGCCTTGAGTCTGTGTTGTTACATTTGCTTTTCCCACAGTGCATTCCGACCTTGTTGGCAGTCCTCAGTGGATGTCAAGCTCCTTGCTTTAGGCTGTGGCCTTTGAGCTAGAAGAGTTACTTAATTCTGGTCGTGAACTGGTCTGGGAAACTGTTAAATACGTTATGTAACAGATTCTGAACATTAAAAAAGAAATATTTCTCCTGTTGCTGTGTCCCCAGAGTTCCTTTTGTACTTTGCCTTTTCTATTATCTTTCTTGTTTGATTACTCTTCAGGAATTAGCTTTAGAAAAAATGGGATCTGGATTTCCTGGGGATTTGCTTTTGTGTATATTATCATAGTTCTCTTTATTAGTTCTGAATTGTTGATGCTGACTCTTTTAAATCATTGTTGCTTATCCTCCACAAGGATATCGGAAGTACCTAAAATTTGAAATGCGGGCATTGGGACTGGCGATTCTTATAATATTTATAAAGTAGAAATATGAGTCCTCAGTTTCCTCAGGATTCCTGTAGTTGTGCTTTGTCATAATGTGGAGCTGTTAGCATCTGAGTTAACAGCAGATTAATTAGACAGCGTGCCCCCCTGAAAATGGCTGGCTTTTTGAGGTGATTTTTAAAAGTGTTGCATTCTAAAGTCATTGCTGGTGGCTTCGTCTTACTGTTTCTTACAGACTTAGCATTTGACTTTTATCCTGTATTCAATTCTTGTTTACAGGCTCACCAGCCCCTTTCTTGTTTTTGGGATTTTGCTGTGAGAGGATTTCTGTCAGCTGTTGTTTTCTTCTGAAACTTTTTCCATTTAATTTACAGGTGATCAAGCTAGAAACTTTTTTTTCCAGTCTGGGTTACCTCAACCTGTTTTAGCACAGATATGGTAAGTTGGAAGTTTATGTAAGCAGAAGGTAAAATAAAGTATTTTTGATCCTATTTGGGAATATTATTTCTTATGCTATTGAAGGAGAACATGTATCTCTAGCTTGAAATGCTCTACTACATCTTAACAGAAATACTTCTGAAATACTATCTAACATGGGACTAAGGAGCCCTGGTGATGCGGTGGTTAAGTGCTCGGCTGCTAACCCGTAAGGTCAGTAGTTGGAACCCACTAGTTGCTCCGTGGGAGGAAGATGTGGCAGTCTGCTTCTGTAAAGATTACAGCTTTGGAAACCCTATGGGGCAGTTCTGTTCTGTCCTGTGGAGTTGCTATGAGTTGGAATCGACTCGACGGCAGTGGGTTTGGGTTTGTTTTGTTTTAATGTAGAACCAAAACAGGAAAAAAAAAAAAAGTGGTGAAATTTGAAAGATGGCATTCTGCCCAAAAGTGAATTGAGAAATCTAGATTTTGGTATTTTCTTACTGCCAGTTTGTTTTAGCTTCATCCAGGTCACCCAGACGCATCAGAATCTCTCACATTTTTTGTTTCATGATGATCCTGTATTTTTCCTTGATTAGAGAATAAAAGGTAAAGAAAATATTTGAGGATTCATAGAAGTTAGAAATAACTGCTATTTATTACAGTGTAGTACACGGTGAATGCATAATAAATATTGTTGAATTCTTTGTCACAAAGGAGCGTTCCATCTTTTGAAGACACAGGGGAGAGAGAGAATGAATTGCAAAGGGTGGTAAACACAGGTTTGGGTTCCTGACTTTGGGGAGCCGCGCTGAAATTCTGCTGCGCTCCAAGAAGCCACATTTCCTCATAACATGTTGTTCTTGAAGTTACAGCTTCGTTTCCCTGGGCTGTTAGTATTCACACCTGAGTCTGAATCCTGACTCTGCTCCTTTCTGATTTGGTGCATGTGTCTACCCTCTCTAACCTCAGTTGCCTAATCTAGAATGGGAATACTTGCATTTTTGTAACAGGGTTGTTGAGAGAAGTAGCAGAACAGCTGTACATAAAGGACTTGGTGTAGGGCCTGGCACGTAATAGGCCCTCAGAATAAAACCCAGAAAGGTAGCTGCTACCATCATCAAGGGTAGGATGTTCCAAGTGACAAGATTATCCAACTAATTTCTTGCCCCCTTAAATGACCAACTTTTTTGTTTATGGTTTTCATGAAAATGATTGACATAGCTCCTTGGGGCCCTCAAGTCTGCAGAACATAATCTAAGCTTTTTCCTGATTAAGTTTCATAGTTTAGAAAGTCATTTACTAGGTTCTGAAGTAGCAGAGCTGTCAGGAGAAATATACACGCGTGCGTGCGTGTGTGTATGCATGTGTGTGCGTGTGGATGGGGGAGGGAGGGGCTGTACTGGGATGGAAACTAAGTGATACCAGACTGTGTTGTTTCTGGTATCATGTCTGCTTGTCTTTCTTCCTCCCGGTTGTCGGCGGCGTGGTGGCCCAGGCTGTCTCCTTTAACTAATGGGCCTCCTCCTGTGATGCCATCTAGTTGTAACTGCTGTGAGCTAGAAAAATCAGATAACCAAGTTTTTTTTGGAATTACTTTTAAAATAAAGGAAACGGCCCAGAAAGAGGGAGCCAGCAAGCACTCAGGCGCACGGGCTGTCAGTGAAGTGTGCGAGTTTAAACGCGAGGGACTTGGGACGTCTGTTTTAATCGTATGAAGCTTTTTTGTTGGCTCTGCATTCTGGCTTGTGATAGTGCTTTGCACCAGGGTCAAGAGCTCTCTAGAACCTTCCTTTCCCAGGCATAACTGACTTTGCTAACTGCGCGTTTATTCTGTAGTCCCAGTTGGTGCAGGTTCGTATAAGAAGCAGCCGTATGATGGATTCTCTACTGCCAGAAACCCTCATTCCACATGTAAAAATTATTTATCAGATGTCTACTATGGCCAGTGACTATTACAGATGGTGGGGATACAGCAGTGAACAAAATAGACAAAGTCTCTGCTTTCATGGAAATGTCAGTCTAATAGAAGGAGATAGTCAATAACCATATAAAAATCATGTCACATGGTAACAAGTGTTATGGAGAAGGTAATCATAAGTTTCCTGAACCATAGATGTCGCTAAACCCAAAAAAGCAAACCCTCCAGGGGTAGAACTGCCCCTTAGGGTTTCCACGGCTGTAAATCTTTAAGGAGGCAGACTGCCTTGTCTTTCTCTCACAGAGTGGCTGGTGAGTTTGAACCACCAACCTTTTGGTTAGCAGCCAAGTGCTTAACCACTGTACCACCAGGGTTCCTTGATGTCCTGCTAAGAGAGTGGAATTATTACCTGTTGCCATCAAGCCGATTCTGACTCATAGTGACCCTATAGGACAGAGTAGAACTGCCCCATACGGTTTCCAAGGCTGTAAATCTTTATAGAAGTGGACTGTCACATCTTTCTCCATGGAGTGGCTGGTGGGTTTGAACTGCCAACTTTCTGGTTAGTGGTCAAGAGGGTTCCTTGACAGTGGAATGGTATAGTGCAAAGTATGAGCAAGAGTTCTGTTGTCTTCCAGCAATAGCTCTGATAACTTAATCATTTTGTAACCTTGGGCAAGTTGACCTCTTTGAGCCTAGGTTTTTTAATTTATAAAAAGGAGGATAATTAATCAAATAAAACAGTTTCCCCTTGCGCTCTCTCATACTAGTCTTGTGTTCTCCGGTGATTTTCCTAGTGTGGCTCTGGGTTGACCCATGTTCTTTCTGGTAGAGAGAGGGATGGGATGGACCGTGCAGTTTTATGCAGCGCCTGTGGTAGTCACGGAGCCTTGGTGGCACAGTGGTTAAGAGCTCGGCTGCTAACCAAAAGGTCAGCAGTTCAAATCCACCAGCTGCTCCTTGGCAACCCTGTGAGGCAGTTTCACTCTGTCCTGTAGGGTGGCTGTGAGTCGGAATCGACTTGATAGCAACAGCTTTGGTTTGGTTTTGGTATGGTAGTCACGGAGCCCTGGTGGCCCAGTGGTTAAGAGCTCGGCTGCTAATCAAAAGGTTGGCAGTTTGAATCCATTAACTGCTCCTTGGAAACCCTATGAAGCAGTTCTCCTCTGACCTATCAGGTTGCTGTTAGTTGGAATAGACTTGATGGTACCGGGTTTAACGGGTTTATGGTAGTCGTCTGGGGAAGAAGAGAATTCCGGATTGAGGATTGGGAACTGTCTCCAGTCTCCCTCTCTGGGCCTAAGCTCAAATATGTGAATGATGTGAGCTGATAGGGAGTGTATGTTAGAAACCTTTACAATTTTTGTTCCCATGTAGAAACTGTATTCCACTTAACTAACTTATGAACTTTTGAACTGTAACCTGTTAATACTATGGGGACTGTGTATTTCACCAGTTCGATTTCCACTTAAGAATACAATAAAACCTGAATTCTCAGAGGACAGATACAAGTTAGTGAGTGTAATGCCAGAGTATAACAGCTGCCAAAGATGATACATCTTCCTAGAAATTGTCTTACTAATAAGAAACTGGAAGGAAACTGGCAAACATCCTTCTGGCAACTTAAATGCTTAAAATTGTTTCAAGGTTGGACCAGTGGGGCGGTGGTGGGGGGGGGGGTAGGGAGGAAGAAGGCAGATGGAAATGAACAATAGCCTGAAGGAACCTAGAAAAAAAGAGATCCAGTGAGGGTTTTGGAATCAGAGGGTGGAAGTGACCACAGGAATGGAAATCTTCTAAGGAGGGAACTGAGGGGAAGGGAAGGAGCACCACCTGGAAATGGGTCTGAGAGAGGAGGCAGAGAGGTGGAGGCAAGGATAGAACAGCTTAGTGGTCTGGTTTAAGGATGAGAAGGGGACAGGGCAAACAGCCACGTAACTTGTACTATCTTAGAACACTTCTGTGCATGTGTCAGAAGGGCCTCCAGACCCCAACAGGATCAGCTTGCCAAACCTAATTACCTAAGAAGTCTTCAAGTTTTTGAAAAGTATGTGGAAATGATTTAAAAAAAAAGAAAAGTCATAATCATGAGTTCAGAGTTTTAGAACTGTTCCTGGCATATAGTAAGTGCTCGATAAAACTTAGTTATTATTATAATATAGCATTTAATATAACTTTATACATTCTATTATTTACGTAAGGTAAGCTTTAAAAATCATTTGAAATGAATATTTTGTGAACAGTATGCCCTCTAGTATTCTATTCACTTAGTAAAAATGAAGTGATACCTTATTTATCTAGAAAAGTTGTACCCACAACAACACACTCCCTTACAGTGCTTGACAGTTCACATTTTATGTATAGAAAGATATATAAAAATCAGATCTTGCTGACCTTAATTGTATCTCTTTGATGTCTGAGAAAGCTTCTGGGGACATTACAGTCTTTGGGATCACTACTGGGAGCATTATTGCAGGCATTAATATGCTGCTGAAATTCCATTTTAAAAAAGGGTTAGAAGTTGCTAGTATTCTGGATAAAAAATTATATGATGCCTTTCAAGCAATACGTATTTTTATCTTTCATTGTTACCACCTATACAGGAGAACTTTAACAAAAGGGCACTTACATTTTGAAGAACACTTGAGCATGACCCAAGTGGTGGCTTTGAATCTGATTTTAAAAATACTTTGTTATGTTGTTTTAATGATTAGTTTTTTAAAATGAAGAGCCCCTCGGTGGTACAAACTGTTAAGCACTCAGCTACTAACCGAAAGGTTGGCAGTTTGAATCACCCAGAGGTGCCTCAGAGGAAAGGACCTGGAGATCTACTTCTGAAAGATCAGACTTTGAAAACCCTGTGGAGCACAGTAATACTCAGCCACACATGGAATCAGCTTGATGGCAACTGGTTTGGTTTGGCTTTGGTTTTTAAAATGAAGATTTTGTTCCAGGTCAGAAGTTTTATTATTTCATTAGAAGCAACATATTAGAGAAATATGTTTTGAATATACACTGTTATAGAAGGGTTTAAAAACTTAAAAAAAAATAGGTCAGTGCACTACAGGAAGTATTAAAGGTAGGAGATATAGTTGGAATATTGACCCTCCCCCCAAAAAAAACCCCCATTGCCATCGAGTCGATTCTGACTCATAACAACTCTATGGGACAGAGTGGAACTGGCCCATAGGGTTTCCAAGGTTGTAATCTTTATGGAAGCAGACTGCCACATCTTTCTCCCATGGAGCAGCTGTTGAACCACCGACCTGTCAGTTAGCAGCCAGATGCTTAACCACTGTGCCACCAGGGCTCCTTCACTGACAAAATACTTTCTGTGAAATAGCCAAAAGAACTAAAACCTTCATTGTTGGAGATCAGTCTTATTAAACCACTTCAGAGTATCTGCAGATGTAAAAGAGACCAGTTCCCCTTGCCGTTCTCCATTCACTTTGCAGAAGTATCTTCAATGACAAACCGGTCCTTGAGAATCCAGCAATGATAAACACACCCCAGAAGAACCAGGGAGGCAAAGATGGTGCTCTCGTTGGTTTGATTACAAAACTGAAGAGAAGATGTGCTTTGCCTGGCAGATATTCTACAGAGCTTGTTTGTTTTATTATTATTATTTTTGCCAGAAAGCCAAGTACAGAAGGTTACAAAAGGAAGAAATGGGTTGGAGATCAAAAGCAACTAAAATAGCAGTGAGTACATGGGTGGAGTTGAGCAGGCAACACTGCCAAGAGAGGAGGGCCAGCAAGAAAGAGGCAGAGTCTGTGGGGACAGTGTGCCCTGTGAGTCTGGGGCTCAGGAGAGCGGTCCAGGTCGTAGCGTTTGGATGGCAACGGGAACCACAGCGAGGGAGATGGTGAAGGCACCCTCCACTGAGTCTTGGGTAGTCCAGTAGCTCCTTCTTGAAACCTGTTATCACTTCGTCACAGTAGGCTTCTTGGCAGTCACTTTTGCTCCCAAAGGGATGATCATTTCATGGAAGCCAAAGGAAGAAAGTGTCTCATGAAGAGGGGTGGTTATTAACTGTTGAATGCTGCTGTGAGGCAAGGTAAAAAAAACGAGCACTGAACGTGTTCTTGAGTGTAACAACCATGGAGGATACTGGAGATCTTAAATCTCTCTACGTTACCAAGATTCACTTTTAAGATTCCCTTTCCGTAGCCACTTACCCACCTGTTTTCAAGTAAAATTGCTCAGTACTATTTATTGTATATTGTCTCCTCCCTTTCTTAATTCCAACAATCTGATATTTCATTGGGTTGAACTTCTTTAAGTAAAATTTTAAAGAAAACCTATATGTGTGGTGAACTTTCCAGATTTTTACTTTCTTAACAGAAAATATCTTTCTTTTGCTCTTATATGCGAAAGGTAGTTTGGCTGAGTGTAGAATTTTAGGATTGTAATAATTTTTCTCACACTACTCTGTCACCTTGCTCACTGTCTTCTATTATTTTTTTCTTTGTGGAAGCTTATCTTTTTTGTCTTAAAGTATGTAAGACTTGCTTATATTTGGAATTCAGAAAATTGGCTAGGACATGTGGGAATTCTGCCCAGTATGTAATAAACCCTATTAATGCAAAGACTGAAGACTTGTCTGTGTATCAGTCTGTCTTCTGGGATAATTCCTGGAGTTGATCTTTGAAGTGACTGATAGCTTTCGGTGTTGTGCATCCTCCTAGTCCTTGCTCTGTCGGGTTTTTTACTTCACTAATCATACTTTTGTTTGTTTCCACAAACTTTGCAGTTCTGAGATAACACCTTTGTTTTTTGTTCTGTTCTAATAGTTTTATCGACACATTGTCTATATAATTGTTTTATCTATATGCCATCCTCTCAGATCTTACTAACTTGTCTCCAGTTTTCCGCGTTAACTCTTTTTCTTTTTTCTTTGGGTTCCTTTTATGCTGATGGCTTAGGTTAGTCCCATTCTGTCTCAAATGCTAAATTGCTTCAAGTTTTAGATGATATTTAAAAACTCTTATTTATCATCTTTATCGATGATAGTTCTGTGACTTTAAATACCGCCCAAAGGGAGGGGACTCCTAAGTTTGTATCTTCAGACTTCTTTCCTGAGCTCTGAACTTGGGTATCCAGCTGCCTCTCAGCTCTTCGTCTGAATGTGCACAGGAGTCTCAAATTTAACATGTCCAAATCTGAACTCCTCACGCACTGTCTCCCACCCCTTATTCCTGAGTCTTTGCTGTCTCAGTTCATGGCACTGAGCGTCTGTCTACCTGGTGCTCAGACCAGCACCTGCAGCACTGCTGGATCCCCCTCTTTTCCTCACCCTGCACATCTACTCCATCAGCACGTTCTTCTGTCTCCATTTACAGAATTTATCCCCAATCTGGCACTTCTTTCTCTCTCCACTGCTATCATCATAATCTGTTGTCTCCCTCCGTCACTGTTAGAGGATCCTGACTGGATTCTTCTTCTCTCACTTGCTTGCCCCTTTAGATTCCATTCTCCACATAACATTCAGAATAAAACTTTCCATTGAGAAAAATTCCAGAGTGATTACCAAGGCTTTTGCCTTGTATCACTCTCGTCCACGATTTCTGCCCTCCAGCTACACTGCCTTCTTCCTATTCTTTAAGTGGGCCTGGTTCCTTCTTCCCTCACAGTCATTACTCTTGGTGTTCCCTCGTTCTAGATCCTCACACAGCTGGCTCATTGCCCTTCTCTTCGCAGGTCCTATGTCACCTCCTCAGAGAGGTGCTTCCTGCCCACCCGCCTAAAGGAGCTCCCCGGTTCCCTCTGCCCACCCGCCTAAAGGAGCTCCCCGGTTCCCTCTGCCCACCCGCCTAAAGGAGCTCCCCGGTTCCGTCTGCCCACCCGCCTAAAGGAGCTCCCCGGTTCCGTCTGCCCACCCGCCTAAAGGAGCTCCCCGGTTCCGTCTGCCCACCCGCCTAAAGGAGCTCCCCGGTTCCGTCTGCCCACCCGCCTAAAGGAGCTCCCCGGTTCCCTCTGCCCACCCGCCTAAAGGAGCTCCCCGGTTCCGTCTGCCCACCCGCCTAAAGGAGCTCCCCGGTTCCGTCTGCCCACCTGCCTAAAGGAGCTCCCCGGTTCCCTCTGCCCACCCGCCTAAAGGAGCTCCCCGGCTCCCTCTGCCCACCCGCCTAAAGGTTTCCCAGCACAACAGCGTTTGTCACCGTGGGAAATAATATGATTTATTTTTCTTACTTAGTAGCTGCTTGCCACTAGACTGTAAGCTCTGTGAGGGGAGGTGCCTTCCAACTTTTTTCACAGTTGTAACCCCAATGCGTTGATAGTGCCTAGACTTTAGTAGGTACCTCCATTCCCCCCAGTATTTATTGGGTGAATGAATGAATGAATGAATGCCCATCGAGGCTGGATTAATCTGCACTATTGCTTGGATTTAGCTGCAGCCTGGTGGGAGATGGGCAGCCTGTGACAAGCGTTTGTGGAGAAGGTGGGTGCTAAGGAATCTGCAGGCTTCAGCTTTGCTGCAGTGAATGAGCTGGGGCAAGAGGAGGCTGGTCTCTGCTCCATCCTGTAATACACACAGAGTAGTTGCATAATTGCTACACTCATATTCACTACAAACAGAAAAGTTGAAGATTACTTTGTAGTTCTTTTGTTTTAGACTGCGGTTGTATAAAGTACTATGTTCAGAAATTACCCCTCCCTCCTGTGTGGATATGTTGTTTATTTAAAAATACTATTAGGTTCATTTGTTTATGTTTTTATTAATTTTTTGGGATTCTCCCACAATCTTTATGGATTTAATTTATTTTTTTGAATATGTCATAGATTAACAAGATTCCAGAAGCCAACACTGTACAAAGTTATGCTCACAAAAGGGTCATTCCCTTTCCTAACCCTTCATCTCTGTTTCTACCCGTTTTATTAGTTTCTTGTCATCCTTCCTGAAGCAGGTGCATAATACATATATGCATATGTGTTATGAATTTTAGAAATATTTTTATTTCCAATAATTTTATATATATTTATATTTAAGTTATTTCCTCTTCTTTTGGTAAGTGTAACCTCCTGTAAATGCTCTTTTGTTCTTTGCTTTTTTCACTTAACAGTATATCCTGGAAATCACTCTTACCAGTCTATAGAGATCTTTTTCAGTTTTTGTTTTGTTTTTTAACAGTTGCATAGTACTCACTGTGGAGGGTACATCACAGTTTATCACACCAGCGTCTTGTGTATGTACATTTAGGTTATTTCCAATATTGTGCAATTCCAGATAAATGCAGCAATGAATGAGTTTATGCATAGATATTTTTGTGTTGTTGGAGGTTTATCTTCAGGGTAAATCCCTAGGAGTGGAATCGTGGGTCAAAGGGTCAATGCAGACCTAGTTTTGGTCAAGTTGTGAGGTCACCCTCCATCTGGATTTGTAGCACTTTTTCTGACCAACAGTGTACAAGAATCATTGGTAGTTTATTTGTACAAACAAAACAAAAAGCTTCTCCTTAACACCCAGCGTGCCTCTGAGCCCTGTATCTTCTCAGCCCTGCCTGTTGTCAGGTACAGATTCTAATATCAAGCTCAATGTCGTACGTCAGGTCAGTTTATTTGGAAGAGTAGTATACAGCACTTGTTTGACTTACGCTGATTTTTAACATGCACACACTCTGTTTTCACTTTGGAGGAGTGACCTGTAAATTCAGTATTCTCAGACTTTCTCTTAGTCTTTTGGGGAAATTGTGAGAAATAAACTGGAGAAATAATTATAAATGGAAGATCATACAGATGGCAGAACTGAAGTTGTTTTTTTGCAGAGGAACCTTGGAAAATAGAATGCGAACTATATTCCAGTGTATGGGGCGGAGGCAAGGGTAAGAATGAGAGCTGAACTTTGTAGAAGTAACTACTGTATTTCCATAAATTCTTTTGAGTTTTTACTATCAAGAAGTCTCAACAGTTATGTTTTATTAGTTGAGGTAATTTTTATAAGATCACACAAAATGCTCAAAAAAATTTTGGAATTGCGGTAGGTAGCTTACGGCTAAACACTTAGAACCTGAGGATCATTTGTTCCCTCTCCTGTCCTGCTGGGGCACTTCAGCGGTAAGGTTTTTAGAAACCGTAAACTGTTCTAATTAGGCCACTGCTAAAAAGTCTGTTCTCCCCTAACTCACTCACTGTTGTCCCACATTGGATATTTCTGTTATTCACTAGAAAACACATTTCTGAGACAGCGGTGTGCTGAATAGGGGGTGGGAATCTGCCTGTTGGGGTGTGTTGATGTTGGTTGATGGGAGCTTTCTCTTTTTTTCTGAAAACCATATAAAATAGCTGAATATCTTTTAAGAAGCTCTTAGAAAAGGAAGGAACGATCACCATTTCATTTTATTAATTTCCTTTATAAAACCTAAACAATGGTACAGAAATGAAGCTGCTAGAGACCAGTTTCAGTTATGGACATGTTGGTGGTGTTTGGTGCCATCGAGTCAGTTTCCGACTCGTAGCGACCCCACACACAACAGAACAAAACACTACCTTGTCCTGCGCCATCCTCAGAATCATTGCTCTGTTGGAGCCCATTGTTGCCACTGTGTCAGTCGATCTTGTCAAGGGTTGTCCTGTTTCACTGACCCTCTGTCCTACCAAGCATGCTGTCCTTCTCCAGGGACTGGTCTCTCCTGATAACATGTCCAAAGTATGTGAGATGAAGTCTTTACCATCCTCTCTTGCAAGGAGCATTCTGGCTGTACTTCTTCCAAGATAGATTTGTTTGTTCTCCTGGCAGTCCATGGTGTATGTTCAATATTCTTCACCAACACCGTAATTCAAAGGCATCAATTCTTCTTCTGTCTCCTTTATTCATTGTCCAGCTTTTGCATGCGTATTAGGTGATTGAAAATACCATGGCTTAGATCAGAGTCCTCAAAGTGACATCTTTGCTTTTTAACACTTTAAAGAGCTCTGTTGCAGCAGAGTTGCCATATACCCAAAAATTAAAAACAAAGTCTTAGCAAATAGCATCCAGCAATGTATGAAAAGAATAATACGCAGTGACCAACTCGGGATTATGCCAGGGGTGCAAAGTTGGTTCAGAATCAAAACATTCTACCAACATTCATCTTTTCATTAGCAGATGAAGGAAGAAGAAAACTTGTGATTAAATCAGCAGCAGATGCTGATGAGGCAGCTGATACAAAACATAGTAATCATTTCTTTTAAGTAAGTGGAAAAGGGAACGACTTAAGTATGTCAGACTATCCATTAACCCATTGCCGTCTAGTTGATTCTGACTCATAGCGCCCCTACAGGACAGAGTAGAACTGTCCATACGGTTTCGAAGGAGTGACTAGTGGATTCGAACTGCCAGCCTTTTGATTAACAGCCAGACTCTTAACCACCACGCCTGTTACTCTAAACAGTAAACACTAAAACCACTTCATTTAAACTCAGAACTAAGCAGGGATGCCCACACATTCAATAATGTCTTACAGGCAGTAAGACCAATAAAAGAAATAATTTGTATAAATACTGGGGAAAAAAACAACTCTGTTTTGCTGATCATGTGATTGCATACCTACTAAGCCCAACAGATTTTAATAAAAAAAATTAATATGAATATTGCATTTAAAAAAATCAAGTTTTTCTTTATACTTGAAGTAAACATATAAAAATGGAAATGGGGAAGAATATTCTGTTTAAAATAGTGGCAAAAATGCTGCAATTCCCAAGAACACATTTAATAAGAGAAGGGTGTTATATAGAGAAAGTGATAGAATCTTCTTAAAGTAAATACAGGTAAAACTGGGAACGGAGAAACATACTGTTTTCTTGGGTAGACAGACAATATCACTAACAGGCCAGTTCTCAACAATATATAAATTTAATGAAGTTTCAGTTTGGATCCCAGTACAGTTGTTTGTGGAATAGATAAAGTGATTATAAAGTTTATAGGGAAAAAACAAATGTCTGTGAAAAGTTAAAAAAAAAAAAGCCTCCCAGATATCAAAACGTATCATAGAGCCAGACTGATCAGATCATTATCATATTGGTCTGGGAATTGTTCAGTCAGAATAGGTAATCCCAGAAATAGGTCCTGCTTCATAGGACTATAGAGCAAAGAACAAAAATATATTTCAATTCAGTGAGAAGAGGATGGGTTAGTTAATAAATATTGCTTTAAAAGCTAGGTATTCATTTGGAGTATTGATGAGCTCTGGTGTAACATACTACATGCACACACACACAAAATTACAGTTGGTTTAAAGATTGAAATGTAATAGAAAATCAAGGACTGAAAACCCACAAGCTATGTGATGAAAGAAATAGTTTATATATAAAAATTGAGAATGTCTGTACAGGTAAAATACATACAAAATCAATGGACAAATAATTTGTAAAAGTCTTTCAATGACTGTTAGAATTAGTATGTAACATAAAATGAACTCTTAACAAACTGACAGAAAAATGACCTATGATCCATCAGAAAACTTGGCAGAGAGTGTGAAGGAGCAGTTTATTGAAGTACAGTAAAACCTGGGAAAGTCGGAACCTGTGTAAGGCAAAAACCTGCCAGAGAAGGAGAACTCAGGTATTTCCCACTAATAGAGAAGGATAGAAGATTCTAAAGACAGCACTCTGTCAAAGGCGGAAACCTTGCGAGACCAGGAAAAACAAGCCCGTCCCATCGAGTTCCTGCTCTCACAGGTTTCGCTGTACAAATCGAAATGACAAGAAAACGCGCAGACAGTGATGCTGAAGCTCAGGAATAGTGAGGGAGATTTTGATCCCACTGAGGTAAAAAGGAGGTTAAGCTTCCTGCTGAATGACCTTGCTTTATTTTCCAAAATAATAGTGCTGACTTTTAATTTTTTAAATAATTTTTATCACTTTTAGAGGTTTTTAATCTTTGTTAT
Source organism: Dugong dugon (assembly GCA_030035585.1). Classification (NCBI taxonomy): domain Eukaryota; kingdom Metazoa; phylum Chordata; class Mammalia; order Sirenia; family Dugongidae; genus Dugong; species Dugong dugon. The sequence goes on along the minus strand of CM057473.1, from coordinate 2,697,294 downwards.
ATGCCACATTTGATTGTGTTGCATGGTTTTGGTTTTTGAGTTAACTCCATCACATAGGATTCTTTCATATGTAACTTCATTTTCTTTTTTTGGAAAGTTAAAATTGGCCCAGTTAAAAAGATTGCTCGTCGTGCTGTTTTAATCTGGGTAGCTGATCTTCTCGTTTTATATTTCAAATAAAAAGTTTTGTAAGATGGTTTAAAAAAAATAAATCCTTTCACTTTTAATATCTGGGGTAGAAGAAATGAAGCCTGAGTGAACATTTCTCACGCAGAAGACGTTGAACTGTGAATACGCGCAGCTTTGAGTTAGGTGATGTGGTTTTCGATTGCAAGTACAAACCCTTTTGCTTAGTCTTCTTCGAGAGAAAATATGTGAAAGCTCATTAGAAGTTGCACTTGGACCATTTATGTTTGAGTTCCATTTTCAAATAGCAAATATATTGGTAACCTTACCATGTTGTTACAACTTCTCTGTGTTATAGAAGAGGAAAATGAGGTTCACTGATACTGTGACTTGCCTAAAGGCAGGACTCTAAAGAAAAGTTCATTTTAAGAACTTTAATTAGTATAGTAATAGTATATTATAAAAACCAGAAAGCAAACCCGCTGCCGTCGAGCAGATTCTGACTAACAGTGACCCTGTAGTATAGCCATAGTATAGTATAGCAATAGCATAGCATAGTGTAGTATCGTCTCCATGGTGAAGTTTGTAGAACCCCACAGAGGAGCTGATCTAGGCTAACCAAGTTTCTCTAGAAATACCCTGTTTCTTTTTGTTTTAAATAGCTTTATTGTGGTGTAATTCACGTATCAAAATTCATCCTTTCAAAGTGTACATTTTTGCAACCATCAGTACTATCTAATTTAAAAACATTTTCATCCTTCCAAAAAGAAATCCTGTATCTAGATACTTTTGATGTCCAAAGAACAAATGCCTGCACTGAGACTGAAAATTAAGTTATGTGTCCTAAAAGGAAGGTGCCCTGGTGGAGCGGCAGTCAGTCGTTCGGCTGTTAACCGAAAGGTCGGCAGTTTGAACCCACCCAGCAGCAGCTCTCTTCTGTCCCATGGGGTTGCCGTGAGTCGAAATCGACTCAACAGCACCCAGCAACAGCAGCGTCGTAAAAGGAAGCTGAACCCAGTAAAAGGCATTTTGTTCAAATAAAACCTTGCTGATGTTTCCAGGTTGGTTAAACAGTTCTGTTTCGTTCTCCCCAAGGGTCAGGGGGCTGGTTATTTTGTTTTCTGTGTTGGTACAAGTGCTGGTTCCAGAAAGGTCTTTTTATGGTCACAGTTGCTCAGAGTCTGTGTTGTTGGTTTACAGGGCGCTAGCTGACATGAATAACGATGGCAGAATGGATCAAGTGGAGTTCTCCATAGCTATGAAACTTATCAAACTGAAGCTGCAGGGCTATCAGCTCCCCTCTGCACTTCCACCCGTCATGAAGCAGCAGCCTGTCGCTATATCTAGTGCACCCGCGTTTGGTAAGTCTGAAGATGAATTGGTTGCTGTACTTCTTTGTCTGTTTTAAAAATAAGTATTGGGTTTTTTTTCTCTTAGTTTATGTAGCGTTGTGAAGATCTAGGAGGTAAGCATGTCTGATGAACGAGCGCCCTGTGTGGGAAGGTGGGCTGGAGGCAAGAGAGCACGGTCACGCTCCAACCCTAAGATGAGAGCAGTCAAGCTGCAAGCAGAGGTGGGACCCTCCGTCGGTGTAAGAGGAGCGGACAGACGCGCAGCCTGCCACTGCATCTTCGGTTTTCCCTCCTCTTCCTGAATTCCTGGCCCTTCACGCTGTCACAGACTTCTTGTGGCTTTCTGTTTCCTGGTGCATAGAATGTGTGCATGTGTGCATGTAACAACTCCTTTGGATTGTGGTGTCTAAAAATGTATTCTGTGATTCATAGTAGTAAGTAATTGTCCACATTAAATCTTTTCCAGAACAAAGTGGAATAGAAAAAATGTTGTCTCAATTAAAAGCACAATTCCGTAAAAATTTCTTTCAGCCAGGCATTTTTTTATAAATTCGTCAGTGATTAGTTGACTGTCTAAAATCATGGACAGTTCTGATCTCTTCTGACCCTAGACTTTAATTATTTAGGTTTATTTTTTTGAAGATTATAATAATCGGCTCTAACATTTGAATCATAAGGAGGTTCTTAAACAGTTTGAAGCAAAAAACCAAACTTTGTGGATAGAACTTCTTTCCTTCTCCTCATCCTGATGTAGCGGATGGCCGGTGATAGAGTGAGGTAGAGTTTGGGGCGGTCAACAGTAATTCAGGTTGTCTCGGAGACAGTTGCTGCTGACCTGAGATAAATCGGTGCTCTGGTTTTACTTACTAGATTTACTCTTAAAAATAAACAGACTATCCATTGCTTCTCTTTTGGTGAGGTTTAGCCACAAGGCTCGTTTTTAAAGGGGAAAGTAGAGATTCTGGGAAGATTCTTTAGGGCGGGTAGAACCAGTAATCTAAGAGAAGAAGGGAAAAACCCATAAAGGCCTGTGCGACGAGCAGAGGATGGGGAAGGCACACTTGACGGTGCTCAGTGCCATCAAGGTCCTTGTTTGTCTTGTGTGTTGTGTGTTCACAGCACCTAGCCTTTAGTAACCAGCTTCTTTAGTGGAAGTTGCTCTGAACCCTGAAGGTCATTGTAGCTAGTATTTCACCAGGACCCACGTGCTGAAAACAGTTAAAGGTGTTCTAGTTTTCTGTTGGTCTCCCGTCCACAGCTGCAAGAAGAAACCTTAGAGCAGAGGAAGGGTCAGATAACCAGAGGCATCCCATTTCCTCTTTTCGCCCCTGTCCTGGGGTCAGCAATTCTTCCCTTAACATTTAATATGTCTTCTCCTATTCCATTTTGCTATAGGAATTTCAGTTCTGAAAGTATTGCTGATTTATTTTCAAGAGGTTGTGGCCTCGCCGACCAGAGGCTTTTACAGCCACTTCAGGCAACCGCAGAGCCCTGGTGGCACAGTGGCTAAGAGCTCGGCAGTTCGAATCCACTAGCCACTCCTTGGAAACCCTGTGGGGCAGGTCTACTCTGTCCTTTCGGGTTGCTATGGGTCGGAATCGGAATCGACTTGACAGCACACAGTAGCAACAAGGCTGCTGCCACTGGCTGGGGTGCCGGCACGGTGCTGGTCAATGTGTAGCTCTTCCCTTAGGCTTCTCAGCTGCCTCTCCTTGCCTTGTTCTCACCATATCAGCATTCTCAGTCAACTGCTTTAAAGAGGGTGAACCAGGATATGAGAGAAGTTACAAGTACATGGTCCTAACCCAGTTTGCCTGAGTTCACTCAGAGAGCTGGCCTTTGCAAGTATTTCTAGTTCTACCTCTCAGCTCAACCCAGGGTAATTTTTTTTTCACAGTTCTCTGGCTGCTTGAGAATGAGATAACTTATTATTTCTTATTGTCATTATTTTCTCATTAATACTAAAAATTATCTGACCATGCATTTCATAGCCCTTACAGGTGTGCCTTCACATCTAGTAATTTATTTGATCTTTGCAGTAACCCTAAAAGTAGTCAGAAATTCTTAGCGTTGTATAAACGAGAGACCTGAGATTCTCAGAAGTTAAATGATTTGCTTTGGACCTTATTTCTGACAAGGGAGGTAGAGTCTGTCTAAACCCACAGTTTTTCGGAAGGTCTTAGGTTTTGTTTTTTTTTCCTTGTCTCTCCCCATCTCCGTTATCACCAGGCCATCTGGGTAACGTGGAGCACCACGCTTCCAGGGTTTGTTGTCTGCATGCCTGATCATGCAAATGCCAGCGTAACCGTAGAATGAAGTCTGGCGAGGGGCTGAGCAATCCTTTTGTTCAGTTTCCCTACCCTACAGAAGGGGAAGAAGGGGCACCCTGATATTGTGACTCCCCTAAGGGCACCCAGCTGTGGTCTAGGAAATTCTGTGAGCATGCCTGGTACCTTTTTCCCTCTGTGAGTTTGCACACAGCACCCAGTTCTGCCTTCACTTTGGACCCAGCCATTTCAGAGGGATTGTTTTCTCTTTTGTTTTTTTCTAGAGTTCCTGGTTTTATTGGATTAAACCAGTATTTTTTGAAGTCACTACTGTGTGTGCTAGTTCTGGTAACATGGTGGCGAGTAAGACAGGCATGGCTGCCGTGGAGGTTGTTGTCAGGTCGAGGGCAGCGAGCAGGTGAAGAAGTGATTTCATTTAGGGACAAGTGCAGTCGACTGAGTTAAACAGATTAATAGACAGAGACGGGGGCAGAGTGATGGGAGATGACATCTCTGAGGAGCTGACTTTTTTATTCTTGCTGGAAGTACACACAGCAAGGCGTACACCGGTTTAACAGTTCCTCCATGTGCAGTACAGTGACGCTGAGCACCCTGTACAAATTGTACGGCCTTTCTTACCCTCCTTTTCCCACTTGGTCCTCCCCCATCAAGATAAAATCACTTTCCTCCACGCTTCCTAACTAACCTTTCGAGTTGCTGTTATCAGTTCGACCTCATATAGATAGTTCTTTAAAAGAGCATAATGCTCACAGCAGACATTTTTTACTAGTTAAGCTACTGAAGAGATGACTTTTGAGCTGAGACCTAGCCGATAAGAAAAATTGAGCCTTGTGAAGACTTGGGGGAGAAGCCTTCCAGGCAAAAAGAACAGCAATTGCAAAGATCGTAAGGTGAAAACCAGCTTGACGTGTTTGAAGAACAAAAATAGAACATTGCAGCTGATGCACTGGTATGTCCTAAGGTTGTGGAGCTGAGGCAGGAACCAGATAAAGCATACTAAGAAGCTGTGTTGTTCTTGTTGTTAGGTGCCGTCAGGTTGGTTCCAACTCATCGTGACCGACCCTGTGTACTACAGAACGAAACGCTGTCTGGTCCCGTGCCATCCTCACAATTGTTGCTATGCATGAGCCCATTGTTGGAGCCACTGTGTCAAGCCATAGCCTAAGGAGTTTGGATTTCTTTTTCTAAGTGCAGTGAAAGCCACAGAGAACTTTCTAAGTATGGTTGATGGATTCTTAAAAAATAAATCTGTGTTATCTGAAGAGTGGATTACAGGGGACAAGAGTAGAATCAGGAAGATCAGTTAGCAGGCGTTAGCCATGGGCAGGAGGAGGTAATGGTGGTTAAGATCTGTGTGGTCATAGTCAGGACAGGATTAGATTAATTATCTTCTGAGTTGAAAAGTATAGTAACTGAAAGGGATAATTCACTGTGGAATATCAACAGCAGATTCAAGATGGCAGAAGAAAAAAAATCAGTGAATTTGAATAGAAATGATCCATTCTGAAGAACACCAAGCAAAAAATGTAGAAGTAATTATCAAAGCCTCAGAGACCTGTGGGACAAGATCAGATGTACCAACATACATCTAATGGGAATCTCAGAAGGAGGAGCAAAGAGAAAGGGGCAGAAACAATATTTGAAGCAATAAAGGTAGAACACTATCCAAATTTGATGAAAAACCTTATCTTATTTTTACACAAATAACGCGTGTGTTACGAGTTTTCTTGCCGGCCGCAGCCCCTCCCCTAGGGAAGTATTTCCGTAAGCATGCTATGCTAATTTTTTTAGCGCACTTATGAAAATACTTCGTCCTGGGGAGGGTGCAGTTGGCAAAAAAAAGTATAACATGAATTATATTTGTGTAAGAATATGGTAATCTGCAGTCTGAGAACCTCAACAAACCTTAAGTGGGGTGAAGAACTAAGAGATCCACAGCTAGACCACAGTTAACTATGAGAGCCAACCTCAAATAAAATCTTAAAACAAGAGAAACACAGTTCATCACATATAGGGGAATGCCAGTAAGAATAATGGCTGATTTATCATCTGGAACAGTGGAGGCCAGAAGGCAGTGGAATACTCACCGTGCTGAAAGACAAAAAGATTGGTCACCCAAGAATTCTATATTCAGCAAAACCGTACTTTAAAAATGCAGGTGAGATAATGACATCCCATAGTGAACAAAGACTGAGAGAATGTGTTGCTGGTCAACCACCTTAAAAGAAACACTTAAAGAAGCTTTCAGGATGAAAGGGATTGATACCAGATGGTAACTTGACTATATTGAAAGAAATGACAAGCATCAAAAACGATAAATACGTGGGTTAATATAAAAGACCCTATAAATATTTTTTTTCTCATTTCCTCTCTTAATGTCTTTAAAAGGCCTGAGATTATATAAAGCAATAATTCTGAGACTGCAGTTTTGGGTTCATTACATGTGTGGATGTAATGTGTATGACAGTCATAAAACGGAGGAGGGAAAGGGCATGGAGCCACATTGGTGTAAAATTTCTGGATTTCACCAAAATTAAGTTAGTACTAATCTGAAGTAGATTATGGTAAATTAACACATATATTTCCCTGGAGCAACCACTTAGACAATAACTTCAAAAATTGAAGGAAAAGAGAAAGAGGTTGGCAACCAATGCCACAAAACAATTTGTGTATTAACGGTTTAATGAGAAACTAATTTGCTCTGTAAACTTTCACCTAAATCACACACACAAAAAAGAAAGAAATTGAAAAAAATCTACAGAGGCATTTAAATGGTACGCTAAAACATAATTACTTAATATAAAAGAAGACAGTGAAGTTGAAACAGAGAAACAAAAATGACAGGACAGAGGAGAGAGAAATGTAGAACAAAACTTAAATGCCAAAAAAAGACCAGATTTACTAGATGGATAGAGACTAAAGGAACCCCCGAGGCAGTCACCCTGAGCTACCCTTTGGGCTTGGCACTGAAGCTACTCCCACCTTTCAGCCAGATAATAGATTGGCTTATAAAACGAACAGTAGCACCTGTGAGTAATGTGCTCCTTTCAGTAATCAACTATGTGAGACCAAATGGTCAACATTTACCCGAAGGCAAGCAGGGGAAGGGAAGCTAGATCAGTGGAAACAGAACAAACAGAATGGAAATAAGGAGAATGCTGACATATTGTAAAAACTGTAACCAATGTCACAGAACAATTTGTATAAAAATTGTTAAACGGGAACCTAAGTCACTGTGTAAACTTTCCCCTAAAACACAATAAAATATTTTTTAAAACAATGACAGGAGACATTTATTTTATTTCTGTCATTTCTTCTATAAAGAGAACTTCACCCTCATCAAATATTTGGTTACCCTGAGTTACAGTTTGTATAGTAAAGGCAAGATAAATACTTAATTTTTTCCCCTTTATTTGCTAGTGTTCAAAATAAACAGTTGATCACCTAGTATTCTCCCTGGTGACCAATTAGGTTTTATTTATGTTTGTTTTTAAATAGCATTATGAACTCCTGGATTTATTTATATTTGATGACTTTCAGTCCTTTGCAGTTATTACTCCTATTGATACTGATCTTTAGCCAGCAAATCTCTCTTCAAGTTGGATTTTTTAAGTCCTTTTGATGTGACCAAGGAGCCCTGGTGGCGCAGTGGTTAAAGTGATCAACTGCTAACAGAAGGGTCAACAGTTTGAAACCCCCAGTAGGTGAGGGAGAAAGCTGTGGCCGTCTGCTTCCGTAGAGATTTACAGCCTCAGGAACCCAGCGGGGTCGCTATGAGTTGAAATTGACTTGATGGCAGTGGGTTTTTTTTGAGTTGATATCATCCTTGGTATAATTTTTGATAATCTTAAAAATGATTCATTTGAAACCTATTTTAAAACGAGACTGTATTACAGCCAGAAAGTGATTTTCTTCCCCTAGCCATCCCAGATTAGTTATCACTGAAGTTTGAAATGTGACTTGAATGTAAATTTTGTTGGGATTTTTCCCCGCTAGGAATTGGAGGTATCGCCAGCATGCCACCCCTTACAGCTGTCGCTCCAGTGCCAATGGGATCCATTCCAGTTGTGGGAATGTCTCCACCCCTGGTATCTTCTGTACCTCCAGCAGCAGTGCCTCCCCTGGCTAACGGTGCCCCACCTGTTATACAGCCTTTGCCTGCATTTGCTCACGCTGGTATGTGACCTGCCCAGACTGTCGGCTCACTCTTTCTGATTAAATGCTATTTTATTTCAGAGGGAAATGTCTAGATATTTAAAATCTTTGATTTCCCACTTACTTCAGCAGATTAAATGGGATGTGCTAGGGTGGAGTGAGGACAGGAGGATGAGATTAGAGAGCTCTGGGTACTGTTATGGAGCCCTGGTGGTGCCGGGGTTAAGAGCTCAGCTGCTAACCAAAAGGTTAGCAGTTGGAATCCACCAGCTGCTCCTTGAAACCCTGTGGGGCAGTTGTCCTCTGTCCCATGGGGTGGCTGTGAGTTGGGGCTGACTCGACGGCGGTGGGTGGGTTGGTTGGGTGGGTGGGTGCTCTGGTGGTAAAGGTGCGCTCAGCAGCCAAAGCCGAGAACGTAATTTCCTCTCCAGGGCTTGATGAGAGCAACTGAAGTATGAACAGTTTTGGAACATTTCTTATTTTCGTGTATCAGGTACCACGTTTCTTCAGCTGCTAAGAATTGCTAATCAGCAAGCAAGTCCTTTAGGAGTAGAAATACGCGAGGATTAAAAAACAAGAGACCCAGTGCACGGTTTTCTGTGAGGAGGTGGAGTGAACTGGGCAGAAAGAGGGAAGAAGGCTATTAACTAACTACGTGAAGGTTGTAGTGCTACGTGCTCAATTGAAAGAAAGGACTAAAAGGTTCCTGGTTTAGTTCATTCCATTTTGAAGCCTTATTCAAAGTCTTTTTTCCCTTCAGTGAAAAGAAAGCATAAACCGTGCATGTAGATAACTTCATATAACAAATCTTGAATGAATTTATATAAATACGGAAATTATAACAAACAAATACTTTGGATATGTCTGAGCAAATCCCAGTAGTGATGACAGTATGGGTTTTAGCATTAAGTTTGCATCATGATTTTTTTGATTGTGGCCCGCTAGATTGATTACATATGTAACCTAAGTTATGGCCAAAGAACATGAATGTACCTTTTTTTTTAAAAAAAAGATTTTCTTGTCACATGTAGTCTGTCTTCCGTCCATGCCTGTGACTACAGATCCGGTGGCTGTTGAGGTGTATGCAGTTGTTTTTCCAGTAGTGGGGGTGAATCCACACACCCTGAAGCTTGTTTTCTTTTGCGAGTGAGGGCGGTGTGACAAGGCTCCAAGCTGTTTCTTTTGTTTTTTCCTGACACCAGGCTAACCAGCCTCAGTGAGAATCAGACCCACACACTGACCCTCCCTAGCTTCACGTGTTATTGGCCAGGACCTCAGTCTGTGGCTTCTTGGCTGTCACATCTGGAACTAATACTTAAGCTCCTCCAGCGGCGTTAAAAAAAAAAAAAAAACAACAAAAAAAAAACGCCGTTTTACACATGTAAGCTGTTACCTCTTCAACTATTAGAACAGGCCCTATAAAACATGATACCAAAAGGTTCACGAAGAATAAAATTTTATGGAAGCAAGCATTACTACTTAAACTAGTGAGGTGTTTTTCGGTAGAATGAGTAAATCTGGGAACATTTTTTGGCAAGAGGCAAAGTCAGGAGAGAGTAGAGGGGTATCTTTTGAGTCCGGGGAGGTAAGAAGGGAGGGATTATTTCTGCCCCAGATTTGATGACTGTGCGTTCTAATTTCCGTAAATGGGAAAAAGTTTCTTATCTTTGTAGGATTAAAATTACTCAACACTTGTTTATTTTACAGCAGCCACATTGCCGAAGAGTTCTTCCTTCAGTCGATCTGGCCCAGGGTCACAGTTAAACACTAAATTACAGAAGGCACAATCATTTGACGTGGCTAGGTAAGTTTGCTTGTTTTTCAATGGGAGACTTGGTTAAAGCCATTATCTGATTAACTCATACATTTGAAAATGAATTAGCTGTGTTCTTTATTTGTCTTCTTGTATTTTGTAGAATGCTGTTATAATTTTCTTAATTTGGGTAATGTTACTAGGTCTTAGCATTTGTTTGTTACAGAGATGACAGTAATCAAAGACATGATATTTCCTTTAAAGGCTTTGTGTTTTTTTTTAAAGAGGACAACAAATAGGTAATAGTAAAAATGTTTAAAAATAGTAAAATAGAACTCCAGGGTAGGAGGAAAAATAGTGAATTAACTATTTTGTGTAACCATTTAGAAGTTTATTTGTAAACATTTTTGTATGAAGATTGGAGCCACAATTGTCCTCATTTTTAGTTCTATCTCAGATCGTCTTATGGATTCTCAGTAAAACCATATATAAGACCAGTTTTTATGAAATGAGTTATATGGATTAGTGAACTGTTCAGGTTCATCAAACATGTGGCCCAGCTCGTGTGACCTTACTGATTCTATTTCAGCCATGCTTGTTTCATATTATCTTCCATATTTTTATTTTCTTTCCCCCCGGTTTTTCCCTTTACATGCTGCTACAGAGATGAAAAATTAAGTCTCCTTTTTTTTTTGGAATAATGGGGGATATAAATGAAGACGATTCCATCTTTTCTTGTTTCACCCCTCCCTAGCAATCTTTCTTAAAAGAATCAAATCATTTCCTCATTTGAAAGAGTGTTGAATATAATTCAGTCTCTCTTGGATGGTTGAGAACCAGAGAGTGCTTGAATGAGACTGCTTTTTTAACATAGATTTCTCAATTTCGTAGCTCTGTGCTTTTCATCTGTTTATAATTACCTTTAAAAAATGATTTAAAGAAAATCCATAAACTGAAAAGCGCTGTGCCAAATGCTTTATGTGTGTGATCTCACTGAATGATCTCCTTCTCCCCCATAAGATAGCTCCATTATTTTCTCCTTGTTGTGGGTGACTGCGAAGCTCAGAGACGTTAAGTAATTTGCCCACGATAACGTGACTCCCAAGTGGCAGAGCTAAGAGTCGAACCGAGTTCTTTCTGATTTTAAAGCATGTGTTCTTAACCATGAATCGCATCATCTTAGTGAGTTTGCTCTTTAGACTTCAGCTGACTGGGAAACAGGTATCTGTGTTTCACTAAGCTGAGGTTTTAACTCTTAAGGTGCAGGGATATTTGTTGAGCATCTGCTTTGTCAGGTACTCCATTAATCCCATTTAACCCCCTCAACCACCTGGGAAATAAACCTTGTCTCAGGGTTGTGAATGGGAAGACGAGCCAGAGACGGTCATTCCTCCCCGTGGCTTCCAGCTAGTGACCAGGGCTGAGGCTTAAACTCAGATTATCTGTCGCCAAGTTCCGTATCTTTTCTTCTTTTCACTATACCATGCTGAAGTTTTGAGCTTTCTCTGACTCATCCACAAGGGATTTTGACGTGTCTTATTTATGACATCCGAATGAGTTAACAGTCAGTGTTAGCAAACTTCAATGCCATGAGGACGATTTATTTTCTAATGTAGTCAGTCAAATTTTCAATACCAATAATTCAAATCCCTAGCAAATTGTTGTGATGGAGCATATAAACTTTTGGTTACATATAATCAATGAGCTTTTAGTCTGTTTAGATTCTCAGGACTTGGGCAGAAGACTATGACTCGGTAAGTGTAATCTGGGACAGCTTCTGTATGGAACACCCTGGCTTTCCTGGAGTGTAGTAGAGAGATAGTCAGCTTCTTGGCAAATAGGCAAGAGTTAGAATTAGCAAATCATTAGTTTAAAATGAGAGGCTTGCTGCAGACGTACTCACAGCAGAGTAGATCTTGGTAAGTGGTTTTTATTAAGAAAACTTCACACATTTTCAGTTAATTTTGTGACCTTTTGAAAATAACTATTTTAAAGAGAGATGCATAAAAATTGTGGCCGTATGAAAAATTTGCACGTAATAAAATAGGAAACTTTACAAAAATTAAAAAAGGTTAATTTATATAGGTACTTTTTAAGGGTTTGTAAGCAATTTCCTATTCTTTATGAAGTGTCTGTAGTAAGTATAAGTGCATAGGTAACATATATAAATTATGAGGATATATATATGTGTATAAATTAAGACGGTCAATTTATGATTAAAATTTTGCTTTTCTGTGTGAGAAATAGATATTTTTATTGAAATGAAAGAAAATCGCATGTGGGGCATTAGTTGTCATCTGCCCTGGATGTCAAATGCCATTTTTGCTGTCAGCTCAGCCAGTATTTTTAAATCACCCGATTTCACCATCAGGCTGTTCACATGCATTGGTACCAATGTGACACTCGTGGGCAGTGGCGTCTGAGGAACGGACCTCTAAGCAGGCCTTGACGCCCCCTGAGTGCTGGCAGGCTTTCCTCAGGTCAGGGCTGAGGCGCGTTGGCAAGCAGAGGTCGGCCTGGATCGCAGTCAGGAAGACGGAGCTCTCGCCATTCCTGCCCCACTGCTTCACTGTGACCCTTGCAGTGTTCTCTTCCCGCTCTGGGAGGCTCTTCACTGGATGGGAATGGAAAATTCCCAGAACGAGATGATTTCACTTCATTAAGGAATGTGTCCTGCTTTTTGGCATATAGAAAGTTAGACATTTCAGGCCATTAGTAACTTTAAAGGGCGTTATTTCTTTACTGTCAGCACTGCTTTTTAAATCAAAACAGAAACATTCTAGAATTCTAGAAAAGCCCGGGCCTTATGGCATTGCCTCAGCTCCAAGGAGATGGTCATCGTTTTAGAGAGCTGTCATATTATTAAATTATCTATATAACTTGCAACAGCCACTTGGTCTGTTTCGTTTACCCTAGAGACTCAAGAAAAATAATGAGCTTATCAATTTTGAGAGAAATGTTTATAAACGTAAAAATGGAAAATACTTGTTATAGAGAATGGAGAAATGGTGATTAGAAAGTGAATAAAATGTTAAACTAGTCATTGTTGTCTAGAGCACAGCTTAGCTCACTGTTTTTAAAGAAGTAAAATAGGTTGTTCTTACTATTAACCCTTTTCTTCTGCCCTCCTCCCAGTGCCCCTCCAGTGGCAGAATGGGCTGTTCCTCAGTCATCTAGACTGAAATACAGGCAGTTATTCAACAGTCACGACAAAACCATGAGTGGACACTTAACAGGTACTTACAAGGAGTAGTTAATTTAATGAAACTCGTCTTTGTTCTAAATGCGGATTGGTTCTACATGTTTGGTCAGAGATGTCTTTCAAATGTCCTCCTCTCTGTGTTTATTTCTGGAGAGGGTTCATCGTCCCTTGGCTCTGGTGTTTTCCTCTGCTGGTAACTCTGTAGCTAGCTCCTCTGTTCTCCAGTGCCTCGGGCCTTTGCTTGCTTGCCTCTTGGTGAAATGGGGCAGAGACAGCGAAGCTCTGCAAAAGCCACTTGTGTGCAGAGCAAATCACTAGCAAAGAAATACTGCCCTGAACAAAACTGACTTCAAGTTCAAGTCCAGCTTCATAGAGAAACTGGAAACTACGTACTGCACAGTTCAGAGCTTGAGGTAGCACGCAGGGTGAGAGGTGACTGGTTGTGGAGATGGGAACCTGGCTGTGCCACGAGCTAGCAGGGAGATGGGAACCTGGCTGTGCCACGAACTAGCAGGGGGATGGGAACCTGGCTGTGCCACGAACTAGCAGGGGGATGGGAACCTGGCTGTGCCACGAACTAGCAGGGAGATGGGAACCTGGCTGTGCCGTGAACTAGCAGGGAGATGGGAACCTGGCTGTGCCGTGAACTAGCAGGGAGATGGGAACCTGGCTGTGCCACGAACTAGCAGGGAGATGGGAACCTGGCTGTGCCACGAACTAGCAGGGATCTTTGGATCTTAGCTCTTCATCTATAGAAGGCCAGAGTGAGGTTTTGTGCCATCAGTGGATTTTTACACAATACGATGATTCTGTTATCTACATCAGAAGGACAGAGAAGGATTTTTGGATGCCATCCAGAAGCCTTTCTCATGAAGGATTAAACACTTAAAATTGATTAGAGAGTTAATAAAGAAAAGCATAGTTATAATACAGGAAAATCAAGATCTCTGATATAAACATTAAGTATAAAAGAAAAAAATGTAACTGCCCTTTAACAAACATGAAAGAAAGGAAGGGAGGAGAAAAGATTTGTTTTCCTGAGGTGAGGTGGTGAGAAGCACTGGTATACAGCACAAAACCCTTTTTTTAAATTTATTGTACGATAGATGAAGGTTTACAGAAAAAAACTAGCTTCTCATTAAACAGTTAGTACACATATTGTTTTGTGACAATGGTTAACAATCCTACGACATGTCAACACTGTCCTTTCTCAACCTTGGTTCCCTATTACCAGCTTTCCTGTCCCCTCCTGCCTTCTAGTCCTTGTCCCTTGACTGTTGTACCTCATTAGTCTCATTTTGTTTTATGGGGCTGTCTAATCCTTGGCTGAAGGGTGAACCTCGAGAGTGACTTCATTACTGAGCTAAAAGGGTGTGTGGGGGCCATACTCTCGAGGTTTCTGCAGTCTCTTTCAGGCCAGTAAGTCTGGTCTGTTTTTTTGTGACTTAGAGTTTTGTTCTACATTTTTCCCAGCTCTGTCTGGGACCCTCTGTTGTGATTCCTGTCAGAGCAGTCAGTGGTGGTAGCCGGGCACCATCTTGTTATACTGGACTCAGTCTGGTGGAGGCCGTGATAGTTGTGGTCCATTAGTCCTTTGGACTAATCTTTCCCTTGTGTCTCTGGTTTTATTTATTCTTCCTTGCTTCAGATGGGGTGAGACCAGTGGAGTATCTTAGATGGCCATTCACAGGCTTTTAAGACCCCATATGTTACTCACCAAAGTAGAATGTGGAACATTTTCTTCATAAACTATGTTATGCCAATTGAGCTAGATGTTCCCCGAGACCATGGTCCCCACAGCCCTCAGCCCAGCAGTTCGGTGCCAGCTATGCTGGCTTCCCCATTATTATGTATTCTCTTACCCTTCACCAAAGTTACCACTTACCTATTGTCTATTTAGTGTTTCCCCCCAACCCCTCCCCTCCCTCATAACCAACAATGATTGTTTCTTTTTGTGTGTAAACTTTTTCATGAGTTTTTACAGTAGTGGTCTCATACAATATTTGCCCTTTTGTGATTGACTTATTTCACTCAGCATAATGTCCTCCAGTTTCATCCATGTTGTGAGACGCTTTGCAGATTCATCATTGTTCTTTCTCGTTGCATAGTACTCCATTGTGTGTATGTACCATGGTTTGTTTATCCATTCATCTGTTGATGGGCATCTAGGTTGTTTCCATCTTTTTGCCATTGTGAACAATGCTGCAGTGAACATGGGTTGCATATGTCGATTCGTGTGACAACTCTTACTTCTCTAGGATATATTCCTAGGAGTGGGATTGCTGGATCATATGGTATTTCTATTTCTAGCTTTCTAAGGAAGCGCCATGCCATTTTCCCAAGTGGCTGTATCATTTTGCATTCCCATCAACAGTGCATAAAAGTTGCCATCTCCCCGCAGCCTCTCCAGCATTTGTTATTTTCTGTTTTTTTGATTTGTCCCAGTAATGCCAGGGGTGAGATGTTTTTGGGGAGTGGCTGGTTTAGCAGCCAAGCACTTAACTACTGCGCTACCAGGGCTCCTTTAAACATTAACTCCATGTAATTGCCTTTCCCCTTTGCATTCATGCTACCGTTCTCGAACATGGATGTCCAGAGTGGGGTTTGAACTTGAGCTTTCTGTTTGTCTTCATAATGTTGCTTTTTAAACCAGAGTCCAAAACCAGTTTTCCATTACATACGTGCGCTTCCACAGGATAGTTGTGTGCACTCAAAGCTCTTTTTTTTTTTTGCCCTCCCATTATGCTGAGAAAGAAGCTGTGGTGGTGCAGTGGTTAAGTGCTTGACTGCAAACCGAAAGGTCGCCATTTTGGATCCGCCAGCCACTCCGCGGGAGAAAGATGTAGTGTTCTTCTTCCGTAAAGATTTCAGCCTTGGGAACCGTATGGGGCAGGTCTGCTCTGTCCTACAGCGTTCCTAGGAGGTGGAACTGACTCAACGGCACTGGGTTTGGTTTTGGTTGTTATGCTGAGATGCTATATTAGATGTTTTGGATCTATTTTAATGTCTCACAACATTGTTTAAGGACATAAAGAGTCAATCAGCATTAGCATTCAAAGAAACTATTGTGGTCTTCTGGTGCAGGGGTCAGCTGACGTTTTCTATAGAGGCCTTGTGGGCCGTGTGTGCTCTGTCACAGCTGCTTAGGTCTGTCACTGCAATGGGAAGGAGTCATGTATCATACTCACATGGATAGGCATGGCTGTGTACCAGTAAAACTTTATTTACAAAAAACGGGCAGCCAGCTGTAGTTTGCGAGCGCCTGTTCCAGATCATTTATTCCCCTCATTTCAGAGATGAAGGAACTGGTGCTCAGAGGAGGGAGGTGGTTTTGTTAATGCCACGTGTCATTTGGGAGTGGGAGGAGTCAGGACCCGAACCCAGGTCTCCTGATGTTCAGGTCTAGGGCTAGTTCTTCTCACTTAGTGTTACACTCTTTATTTGAAGTAGGTGAACTATTAACTTTCTTTTATATAGTTCGAGAGTGGGGAGAATTGTTAAAAGTGTAGATTAAAGATGATTACGGCTGTGGTGATTCTACTTTAGTATTGCCAACCTTAATAAATCATGTTGCAGATTCTAAATAAAATGCTTGGTGGAATTTCCTCATTCCAGATAGCACAGAACCTTTAGAACCTTCCCATTAATTCGGTAAAGAGTGTTTATTAGTCTTTGATGCTTCCAGTTTTTAAAACTCCTTTTTCAGTTTTCAATATTTTAACTTGGACGTTAGCCCAGAACCTTCTCTGAATGTGTTAAAAATATTGAAGATACACATGTATAGACACATATGCACACACACAAATCCAACAGGACTGTGTACATGTGTTCACCAAACCGGCAACTTTCCAAAAGTTTGTCAGCAGTAGAATGGGTAAATGAATGGTGGCATATTCACACAGTGGTGTAGTAGCGAGCAATGAGGATTAATGGTCTACAGTCACACACACAGTACGTTGAGCAGATAAGCCAGACATAGCAGTGGGCATGCTGTGCTGTTAGAAGTTAGGCTACACTTGGTGGGAGGTGATGATTAGAAGGGAGCCCAAGAGGGGGTTCTGGGGCGTCAGTTATAGTCTGTTTTGTGATCTGGGTGCTGTTGACTTGAGCATTTTCAGTTTGGACAATTTAGCTGTGTTACATGTGTACATGTGTACATACACATGTATATATTCACGTGTGCTTTTCTGCCACTATTTTACACGTAAATAAAAGTCAAAGTACTATCAGTAATAACTACCTATCATTGAACACTTTATGTCCTAGCACTGTGCTAAATTCAGTGTTACGTAGCCTTATGCAGTGGATCATAGACTTTTTAATCTGGAAAACCAAAACCAAAGCTGTTGCTGTCGAATCATTCCTGACTTACAATGACCCTACAGGACAGACTAGTACTGCCCCACAGGGTTTCCAAGGAGCAGCTGGTGGATTTGAACGGCCGACCTTTTGGTTAGCAGCCAAGCTCTTATGTCCTGAGCCAGCAGGACTCTTGAATCTGGAAAGGGCCTCTGAAATGAGAGAACTAGAGTCCATTCAGGTGAGGAGGAGCCGGGACCAGAGCCTACAGTGCTGAGGTCACGGGTGTATTTTGTACAGTCCTCTACGGCCTCACGTGCCAGACCCTTGCAGTGATTAAGACTAGTTTCATGCCAGAGCTGAAGTTGCAAGTATTTTGAAGAAACGAAAGCTAATTCTGAGAGGAAGAATGTTGAAATTTCAGACATTCCTTTTGATTGCTGTCACAGAAAAAGTGTTCTAGTCCTGGCTGTGATATTCGCCATTGGAGCCACCGTGAGCAAGTTACTCTTTTTAAAATTTGTGCAATAAAATGTTTAGAAGAGATGCCCTCAGATTCTCTGACTCTTCCCAAATTTATCTGATGGTGTCTGGAGGACAGCAGCCCGTGGCAGAAGGTGGTGAATTTAGAATAAATTTCAGCTTTGTGAATAAAAGCCAGATACAAATCGAGGTGGTAATCTGGACAAAAGCTTCTATTTTGGGCAGATTATATCTTGAAACCCTAATCTTTACATGCTATTTCTTCATTACTTGTAAGCATGCATTTAATGAGGATTTATCGGGCGGGGGCATGTTATGTGCCAGACACCAGGCCTGGGGTTTGTGTTATCGGGGCTTGATTTCCTATTTAAGAAGCCCCCAGGGTAATAGCAAGTATCAGCTCAATCACCATGGGTGCATGAGGTGGCATGCGCCCAGCACTGATCTTCCTGACAATGGCAATTTGCTGATTCATCTCTTTGTCTTTTTCCTGGTTTCCATGTAGGTCCCCAAGCAAGAACTATTCTTATGCAATCAAGTTTACCACAGGCCCAGCTGGCTTCAATATGGTAAGGAATGAAAAGTGCATTGGTTTGTAAGAAGTGGAAAGTTTATTTCTTAGATTGGTATAGTATGGCCTCCGATTCGTACCTTTATTTGCGTGGGGAATGCTTAATTTTCAGTGAGTTGTGGTTTTGCCACTCTGATTTTTTCCCCCTTTTCATTTTGAAAACTAAAAAGTAGATTAATACAGGAAACCCTTAAGAACTCCTAAGATAGTTTAGCCATTTCTCAGCTCATGGCCGGTTTTGCCTCTCCCTCCTCCTTCTGATAGTTCTAAGCCCAACCTCGCTCATCATATCTTTTCAACTGCACCTGTTTTAGCGTGTATCTCTAAAAGAGATAGGGTTTGTTTTTTTTAACGCATAACCACAACATCAGTAGCCCACGTAAAAATTTTAACAGTAATCTTTATCATTAAATTACCTCATAATTTTTTTAATAGCTTTATTGTTTAAATCAGGAGTAAAATAAATCGGTACTTTGTAGTGATTGATTGACACATCGGTTGTTGTTGGTCGCTGTGGAGTTAATTCTGACTCCTGGCGACCTTTATTCTGTAGGTTCCCCTTCTCTTGTTCTCCACCCTCTGCAAAAAACAGTCTGTCGTGTAGTTTCTTAGAGTCTGAATTTTGGTGACTGCATCCCTGTGGTATAGGTGTCGTTTGATTTGTTCCTCTGTTTGCTCTATGTCCTATAGATTTGTAATTGGATCTGGAGCAAAATTTCCTAGCCTCGGCAGTATTGGCACCTTGGGCTGGGCAATTCTCTGTTGTGGGGACCGTCTGGTACATTGCAGGGTGTTTAGTAGCCTCCCTGGCCCCTACCCGCTGAATGCCAGTAGCTTGTCCCCCACCCCCCAGTGTGGCAATCAGGAGTGTTACCAGACTTTGCTAAATGTCCCCTGGGGTGCAAAACCATCCCCAGGTGAGAGCCACTGGTCTAGAGGCTTGATCAGATTTGAGCTTAATTTTCTTTGGGGTGGAGGGGGCAAGGGTACATCAGAGGGTGGCATGTAATTTCATCGATAGGCACACACTGTGTCTGTCTGTCTTGTTATGATTTAATGGCCTTTGCTGAGCACCGCCTAGACCCTCAGAGCGCCCTTGCGTTTAAATGTTACCGGAACAGTCTCCAACGAGCGTGTGTCTTTCCATGATGCGCTACCGTTGTTTCTCCTGGAAAATAAAGCCTGGTCTCCAGTGCTCACACTGTGGGTTCACAGTTTCCCTGCAGGGCACATGGACCTGGTTGCCTCATAGGTGGTCACGCTCCAGTGCTGCTCCTTCCCCATTCCATTCCCACTGCTTTATGTTAAAGGGTCTGCCTTTTGCAGTAGAATACACCAGTTAATAACAGACCTTGTATCTGTGACACCCCACTAAACTTACTGCCTTCGACTCAATTCTGACTCATAGTGACCTTATAGGATAGAGTAGAACTGCCACATAGGATTTCCAAGGCTGTAAATCTTTATGGAAGCAGATTGCTGCATCTTTTTCCAGAGGAGTGTCTGGTGGATTCGAACCTCCGACCTTTCGGTTAGCAGCCGAGTGCTTTAACCACTGCTCCATCTCTTGACACCCGAACCTCTGTAGGTCTGGATAAGTACCAGCCTCCCAGACAAACAAAAACCAAACCTGTTGCCTTCAAGTCTGTTCCCACTCATAGCAGCCAGCATCCAAGGGCCCTCTGTAATATAAACTAAAGATCTGACATTAATGGAAGTTGATGGATAATTTATTAGGTGGTTCCCATGACACCAGAAAACATTGAAATGAATATTTAATCTCACATTTATAACCTGCTTTCTTTGAAAAAAATATTTGAGACTTCTCCTATTAGAAAGTTATTATGTTATCCTTCTGTACACTAAAAGTTACTTAGTAAAATGTTCCTAGCCATGATTTGGCAAGTATGGAAAGAAAACAAATAATTGGACCTGCTTTCTAATCTAATTTACCTAAGAGTCGCAAATGATAGGGTACAAAAATGAAAAGTGGACAAAGAAGGCAGGAGGGGATTTTTATTTATCACTGTGTAATAAATGGGTGTCTGACGGCTGGAAAAGGTGACACTAGAGGGTCAGAAAAGACATCAGTGTTGCCCGGGGCCAGGGGTAAGGGAAGGAGTTGGCAATAAAGAGACCTGGAGGAATTGTTCGTGATGATGAAACTATTCTGTGTATTTCGGTAGAAGGCACATGACTGTATGTTTGTGAAAACCCAGAGAACTGTAATCTAAAAAGTGTACAGTTACTGTATGGAAATTATACCTTAATAAAAAAAGGAAAAATGGTTTATGGCACCTGAAGGAGTTTGAAAATTAAGAGGAAAGTTTCCGGAATCATGGCATTGGGCAAAGGCAGCTTCCCAGTGTAGCGTTTGACCTGCGACATTCTGGGGTACAGATTTGTTGCCTCTTATCTGCTTTTTAGCCCTGGTGGCACAGTGGTTAAGGGCTCAGCTGTCAACTAGAAGGTCGGCGGTTCATATCCACCAGCCACTCCAGGAAACCCTGTGGGGCAGTTCTGCTCTGTCTTGTAGGGTCGCTGTGTGTTGGAATCGACTCCACAGCAACAGTCTCGTTCTCTTCTAATGTCCAGAAGTTGTGAAGTGAAATCACATTCTTGGACTTGCTGGGAAAGCTGTTTACTGTAATCAGCGCCGTGGGTAGGTTCATACCGTTGAATCCAAGAAGACACCCTGCCCCTGTGGCTGGAGGCTGTGCCCTTGAAGGCCTATCTTTGCAATCAATGGTCGTGTGAAATAGATAATATTTCTACAAACTAAGGTGCATAGAGGTGCAGTTAGCTTACGGTCAGAAAAGGACACAACTTTTAAACCGCCTCGTGAGAAACGTGCATTTTTAGGAAAAGAGATTACAATGAACTTTTTGTTGAATTAGGAATCTTTCCGACATTGATCAGGATGGAAAACTCACAGCAGAAGAATTCATCCTGGCTATGCACCTGATTGACGTAGCAATGTCTGGCCAGCCGCTGCCGCCTGTTTTGCCTCCAGAGTACATCCCACCTTCCTTTAGGTAAGGAACATTTGGCTTTTCTGAGAAATCGCGTGCTGAGTGTATGAGTTCCAGACTTGCCCTAGTTGGATATGTAGCTAATACTGATTTTTATTCCTGGCAAGTAAATGAAATATCCATGAATTCAAAAAATTCTTTGTATGTAGATTCTGCATTAAAACAATCAAGTAAAACATCAAAAGACTGTTGATTTAGTAAAAATACATATAAACTGAACTCACCAGAAATTTTAGGAACAGATGCTAGCAGTGAAAGAGGAACTGTGTGAACCTGTGCACGGAAAATAAAACAAGGAGGTTTGCCTGTGAATTCTACACGTTCAAGGGGTAGCAAAATGCCAGCAATGTAGAAATTCTAATCAGGAAGGTAATGAAAGACAGCTACTCTAGTCTGAAACACAGTCTCAGTGGAGACGTCAGGAGAGCACACCAAGGTCCAAGTGGGTAATATCTTCAGTGACTGAAGCCCTCTCCAGATACACGCGCGCACATGCACACACCCGCTAGACAGCTGCCTGCTAGAGGGTTAACCTTAGAAGACAAGCCACAAAGAAGAACGAAAGATAAAAATAATTGTTGCCGTAATTCCTCAAATTTTGGAGAAGGACTGGGGGGAAATCCCCATAAAGTTAAGAGAAATGGAGTTGTCCCTGTCAGCAGATACACGGTCCTGGAGCAAACCGAGAAAACTGTGATCTGTAATAACAAACGTTTAGCTTGAGGCACTTTGTCTATAAAATCCTGCAGCTGCAAGATTCACAACAAAAGACGTCTTAACTCTTCAAACTGATAAGAAAGTATCAGCAAAGGCTAGGTAGATTGGTTTTGAAGAGCAAGGTTAATGGTTTAAACTGAAACTATCAGTAAACTAAGTGATGTGCTGGAAGAGCTGAAAAGTGTGGACAATTCCTGTGTTCCTGAGGGTTGAAATAGAGAGGTTTTGTAAAGGGGCAAGAGATGATCCCAGTCAGCTGAGCTGCTTGTCTTTCTGTGGAGGAGTTTACAGTTAACATAGTGAGCCTTAGAGGGTGATGGTACCATCAGCTAACACGGACATAGTGTTTACTCTATCCCAAGTACTGTTCTAACCATCTTACATAGTGAGCCTTAGAGGGTGATAGTACCATCAACTAACACGTACAGAGTGTTTACTGTATCCCAGGTACTGTTCTAACCATCTTACAGTTACATAGTGAGCCTTAGAAGGTGATGGTACCTTCAGCTAAAATGTACAGAGTGTTTACTGTATCCCAGGTACTGTTCTAACCATCTTACAGTTACATAGTGAGCCTTAGAGGGTGATAGTACCATCAACTAACACGTACAGAGTGTTTACTGTATCCCAGGTACTGTTGTAACCACCTTACAGTTATATAGAGTTAGAGGCTGATGGTGCCGTCAGCTAATACGTACACGGTGTTTACTGTATCCCAGGTACTGTTCTAACCATCTTACAGTTACATAGTGAGCCTTAGAAGGTGATGGTACCTTCAGCTAAAATGTAAAAAGTGTTTATTCTATCCCAGGTACTGTTGTAACCACCTTACAGTTATATAGAGTTAGAGGCTGATGGTGCCGTCAGCTAATACGTACACGGTGTTTACTCTATCCCAGGTACTGTTCTAACCATCTTACAGTTACATAGTGAGCCTTAGAGGGTGATGGTACCTTCAGCTAACATGTACAGAGTGTTTACTGTATCCCAGGTAATGTTCTAAACATCTTACAGTTACATAGTGTGCGTTACATGGTGATGGTACCGTCAGCTAGTACTTACAGAGTGATTACTCTATCCCAGGTACTGTTGTAACCATCTTACAGTTACACAGTGACTCTTAGAGGGTGATGGTACCGTCAGCTAACACGTACAGAGTGTTTACTGTATCCCAGGTACTGTTCTAACCATCTTACAGTTACATAGTGAGCCTTAGAAGGTGATGGTACCTTCAGCTAAAATGTAAAAAGTGTTTATTCTATCCCAGGTACTGTTGTAACCACCTTACAGTTATATAGAGTTAGAGGCTGATGGTGCCGTCAGCTAATACGTACACGGTGTTTACTCTATCCCAGGTACTGTTCTAACCATCTTACAGTTACATAGTGAGCCTTAGAGGGTGATGGTACCTTCAGCTAACATGTACAGAGTGTTTACTGTATCCCAGGTAATGTTCTAAACATCTTACAGTTACATAGTGTGCGTTACATGGTGATGGTACCATCAGCTAGTACTTACAGAGTGATTACTCTATCCCAGGTACTGTTGTAACCATCTTACAGTTACACAGTGACTCTTAGAGGGTGATGGTACCGTCAGCTAACACGTACAGAGTGTTTACTCTATCCCAGGTACTGTTCTAACCATCTTACAGTTACATAGTGAGGGTTAGAGGGTGATGGTACCGTCAGGTAATGAGTACAGGGTGTTTACTCTATACCAGGTACTGTTGTAACCATCTTAAAGTTACACAGTGAGCCTTAGAGGGTGATGGTACCATGAGCTAGCACATACAGAGTGTTTACTCTATCCCAGGTACTGTTGTAACCATCTTACAGTTACATAGTGACTCTTAGAGGGTGATGGTACCGTCAGCCAACACGTACAGAGTGTTTACTCTATCCCAGGTACTGTTGTAACCATCTTCCAGTTACACAGTGACTCTTAGAGGGTGATGGTATCGTTAGCTAACACGACAGAGTGTTTACTGTATCCCAGGTACTGTTGAAACCATGTTACAGTTACGTAGTGTGGGTTAGATGGTGATGGTACAGCCAGCTAACAATTACAGGGTGTTTACTGTATCCCAGGTACTGTTCTAACCATCTTACAGTTACACAGGGAGCCTTAGAGAGTGATGGTACCGTCAGCTAAGAAGTACAGAGTGTTTTCTGTATCCCAGATACTGTTTTAAGCATCTGATGGTTACAAAGTGAGCCTTAAACGGTGATGGTACCGTGAGCAAGCACGTACAGAGTGTTTACTGTATGCCAGGTACTGTTCTAACCGTCTTTCAGTTATCGAGTAATTCAATCCTTGGAATTGTGGTAATTTTGGTGGTAGTTTTAAACATTCTGAGCAAGCTTAGATTTCAAGATCTGATGACATTTATACGTTCGTTCCTGTAGGCTTCTTTTTAGACAGAGAGGACCAAATATTTATCTTTTCTTCATGATAGCTGACATTTGCTCTATGATAGGCTATAACCTTTTAAAATTCTCCTTCACAGTTTGCTCGGTTCTCCCGTGACAGCTGTATGGGAGTCACTCTCTTTTTTCTCTTTCTTCCACACTTGCAGGAGGGCTCGTTCAGGCAGCGGCATATCTGCTGTCAGCTCGTCCTCTGTAGACCAGCGGTTTCCAGAGGAGCCCGTGTTAGAAGATGAGCAGCAGCAACTTGAAAAGAAATTACCCGGTAAGCTGGGCTTTGTGTTTCACTTGTGTCCCGTTAGAGATGTTCTGTCTCAGAGGGAAAGATGGAGGCCAAAATAAATTTAGCTTTTGGCATTTTTGCTCTTTTCTTTTAACTGAGGTTTGCCCAGGAGGGGCTGCTGTCATGTGCTTTGAGAGGTGGATATGTGTAGAGAATAAGAACTCTGCTAATGCATCTCGGCTCTGATTTCACTTGAAATCTGATTATATGCTGCTCAACAAATATTTTGTAAATGATATGTAAAGAACACAAAAAAATTGCAAAATGGTAGGGTGGTTGCTTACTACCGCCGGTGCAGAAATAGAATATGAACTCACCTACTATTATTTTTCTCATGTTGTTATAGGAAAATTGAAAACCTTTTAATAGCAGGAACCTATGTTAAGTAATCCTTATTTATAATGGGTAAGTTCATCATTCTATTAAAATACCTTAAGACATCTAAAAAACGAAAACCAAGTCCATTGCCGTCGAGTTGATTCTGACTTATAGCAATGGTGCAGGACAGAGTAGAACTGCCCTATAGGGTTTCCTAGGCTGTAATCTTTATGGGAGTAGACTGCCACATCTTTCTCCTGCAGAGCGGCTGGTGAGTTAGAACCGCAGACCTTTCAGTTCACAGCCAAGTGCTTAACCACTGTGCCAGCAGGCCTCCCCTAAGACATCTGAGATGAACTATTAATGAGAAGATGATAAGTGATACTAAGAAGCAAGCAAAATTTGTTTTGGGGTCTCTTTAAGTTAAATACTTTGCCAGTGTCATTTTGCTGCATTTAAAGTGCTTGGTGGTTAATTGACCTTCTCAGGATACTAGCTTTCCCAGGTTACTCTTTAAATTACTTTGTAGTCACTGATGAAATACTTACTGAACATGATCTGTGTGCAAGGCTATGCGTTAAGTGCAGTTAAGGATACAAAGGCTAATCATGCATGGCTTGTACCCTCTGGAAGCTTTTAGCGTAATAAAGGATTTAAGACACCTCTGTGATACAGTGATATAAACCATCATCAAAAGCGTGTGTGAGTGCGGTGCGTTCATGAAGGCAGTATTGGAGATGCACAGCAGAGATCACTCACAGTTATCATAGACTGGGAAAGCAAGAGGTGAATCTTGGTTGTAGAGGTCACACTGGATGGGAGACTTAAAGGACGAAGAGTGGAAGTGGAAGTGAGGACCGTTTCAGGGACTGATAGCCATGAGAAGTCTCAAAGGCAGGTAAGTACAGGAATTTTCTTTTTCTGTTGGTCGTAGATATTCACCTGAGGTTTTTGAAGAGGAGGTGACATTATCAGATATGTTTGTTCATGCATTCATAAAGTGCCCGTATGTACCAGAAATAGGAATCTCTGGTAGCAGAAACGGTTGAGTGTTCAACACTAACTAAGCGCTTGGTGTTTGAACCCACCCAGAGGTACCTAGGAAGAAAGGCCTGGCAGTCTGCTTTTGAAAAGATCACAGCTATGAAAACCCTATAGGGCAGTTCTACTCTGAATCACATTAAGTCGCCATGAGTCAAAATCGACTCAACAGCAGCTTTTTTTAAAATGTAGTGTCAGATACTAGAATTAATAGATGCTTAGGGACTTATGCATCTTTTAATTCTAGTATCTGACACTTTAAAAAAAAAAAAATTAAGAGGCAGAGTAAAGAGAATGCTGCCTCCTGAAAACGCCAAAGGTGCAAGAACAAGAGAAACAAAACGTACTTGCCATTTTGATCCTAATCCCTAACTACAGTTACATGAGGTAGGGCTGTGTACATCAGTGAAGACCAAACACAAATGTGGGAAGATGCCAAGGATGCACACAGCCTCAGGTCTTAAGACAAAGTGTGAAGTGACAGCTCTTGAAATGAATTCGGAATAATGGGAGCAGTGTGCACAGGCTGGCGGTGAGCGCTCCCCTCGTCTGCAGCTGGGACCTAGGAGAACCATGAACAGATGCTGCTGGGACACAGTATAGGTCGTAGAGCATGGGATTAAGAAAAATGAACAGAACAACACGGACATAAACAGAGGGTTAATAAGGATTAGAGAGACAAAGCTTCGATCTGGAAGATGGTCTAAAATTCATAATTGACATCCTCGGAGAAGGAAACTGAATACGGATTAGAAAAAAATATCTCCCGACCGTGATCTACAGAATGATTAGGCCCAGCTTGTTCTTTGGTGTGAAACACAGACCCCTCACATTCCTACCCTCCTTCCAGAAATTGTCATCTTTGTTAGACTAGAAGGCATGCCAGTTGTAAGCTAAGGTGGGGAGGTAAAAAAGGGAGAAATTCAAGATGCAAAATAGGTGGGGGTCAATTACTGAACCAAGGTCATGGGCAAATGTAGAGTAACGAGGAAGGAAAGGAGATTGGCTGATGATACAGAGGTGCTTTAGAAAGATTGTTCTAGAGATGGTGTTTGGTGTGGAGGGTGAGTGTGTCAGCAGAAGGTTAGGTGAGGGGCTTTATTCATAGTACTTGTGAAAGGTAACCAAGGGCACATGCAGAAGAAATGGAGAGGTGGCTTAGGGGGCTCCAGAGCTGAGTTTGTACTACAGATATACCAGTGAGTTTTACTTCTGAAAACAGCACGTTGAAAATCATGACTTTTCATAACCAATCTGTTTGTCGTTTTATAGTAACATTTGAAGATAAGAAGCGTGAGAATTTTGAACGTGGCAATCTGGAACTGGAGAAGCGAAGGCAAGCCCTCTTGGAACAGCAGCGCAAAGAGCAAGAGCGCTTGGCACAGCTAGAACGGGCAGAGCAGGAAAGGAAAGAGCGGGAGCGCCAGGAACAGGAACGCAAAAGACAACTGGAGTTGGAGAAGCAACTGGAAAAGCAGCGGGAGCTGGAACGTCAGAGAGAGGAGGAGAGGAGGAAAGAAATCGAGAGACGGGAGGTCAGCGGCTGTGGAACCAGCCCGTGATTAGTGCATGTGCTCTTGTGTGTACTCCCTCTCTAAAGAACTATACAAATAATACATGAATAGAGTGTTTTTCTTTTTCTTTTTCCTCCCTCCTTCCTTCCTTTACTTTCTTATTTTTATAATTCAGTGGTTTCATCATAGTCACAAAGCTGTGCAACTACCACCGCCAGTAATTCCAGAACATTTTCAAAGGGAAACTCTTCGGTCGTTAGCAGTCACTCCTCATTCCCTTCCCTGCCCCACCAGCCAGCTCTAGGCAACCAGTAATCTACTTTCTGCCTCTATGGATTTGCCTAGTCTGGGTACTTCATGTAAATGGAATCATAAAATATGGGGCCTTTTATATATGGCTTCTTTTACTTAGCATGTTTTTAAGATTCATGAATCGGTACTTTACTCCTTTTTATCGCTGAATGATATTCCGTTTTATGAATATACCACGTTTTGTTTATTTACTCATCAGTTGGTGGACATTTGGGTTGTTTTCACTTTTTGGCTCTTATGAATAATGCTGCTATGAATACCCACATACCAGGTTTTGGTAATACAGCCTTGTAAAAAATTGAAAATAAAACCATTGATACTTTTCTGAATCTTTTTCTCTGCATTTTTACACATAAATAGAAATATAAAGGTTTGTTTGGTGGAGAAGGGGAAGGATTGTTGATGTGATTTTTTTTTTTTTTTTAAACCATAAATGGTATACCAACTGTATTATTCTGCAACTTATTTTTTTTAACATTGAACATATGTCTTAGAAATATTCATTATGTTTTATGGAACACTTCATAAATTTGGTGCCATACCTGGGTAGGGACTAAGCTAGTCTCATCTGTCTTTCCAGTGTTAGTATATTACTTCAACAGAAGCACATGCAATGATTCTCTCTTGTGTAAATGAAACAGATTTTAAAGATGGGGAATTTTTCCAAATGGAAAAGCAGTAATACACTGCTTTCGTCTTGGGATGATTGCTTCAGAAAATTTTTAACCAGAAGCTGCTTTTATTCAGACTGATACACACAGATACTAACAAAGTCTAATTTTCCAGAACAATCTTCCTTTCTTCTATATGAAATAATGACATTTTAGAGTATTTGCTCAGAATTATTTGGTAGGCATTTGACACGTGCAGGGCATCGTTAGTCTCTGGGGATGTAGGCAATGGTGAGCGACCACTCTAGCTGTCTTCCAGGGCCTTACAGTGTGGTTGGAAGACAAGTACGTAAGAGGTGATTACAATAATGCGTTCCCAGCGCTCTGATCGTGGGCTTACCTAGCAGTCGTCAGAGGCAGCGTGCAAGAGGGCTGACATCTCCTCAGAAATTACAGGACCTTTTGTACTAAAAAGGAAATGAATGATTAGGGAGGCCGGGTCACAGATTTTTAAAACTTGGGATAAGTACTTCTCTTCTCATGGGAGAAAACAATTGTTTATTTTTTGTTCTGCAGGTTTGGGGTTGTTTTTGCTAGAATAAGTAAATTTTCCCTGTTCTTTGTGAGTCGGTAAAGAAGAGCAGTTTTATTTAGCGCATCGGGTGTTTGTGAAGGCATAAAGAATTCCATTCCAGTGGTGAAATGGTCTGTCAGTTTTTGTCATATGTGAACATAATGGTCAATTCTCTATATTCCTTTTTTCTCTCTAGAAGGAATACTGGATATTCATAAAACTCTATTTTTGCTGTACTGTAATGGTTTCTTGTAATGTTTAAAAGTATTTCACCCCTGAAAGAAAAGACTTTTATTAAGAGATGTTGATTAGTTTAAGTACTTAGGAAATCAATAAAGCGTCTGTTTTTACATGTCACAGGCTGCAAAACGTGAACTTGAAAGGCAACGACAACTTGAGTGGGAGCGCAATCGACGGCAGGAGCTACTCAATCAAAGGAACAGAGAACAAGAGGACATAGTCGTCCTGAAAGCAAAGAAAAAGACTTTGGAATTTGAATTAGAAGCCCTAGTGAGTAAAGTTTGATTTTGCTTTGGAAATGCATTAATCACCATTAAAAACGGTAATAATTCTTATTTTTTTCAATGTTAAAGAATGATAAAAAGCATCAACTAGAAGGCAAACTTCAGGACATCAGATGTCGGTTGACCACCCAAAGGCAAGAAATCGAGAGCACAAACAAATCTAGGGAGCTGAGGATCGCAGAGATCACACACCTGCAGCGGCAGTTACAGGTGAGAAAGTGCGCTCCTAAAAGCTTCTCGGCTTCCGTGGTCTCCTCCAATTTCACCCATTGACTGATTCATTCAGCGGACATTAGGCATCTGTCATATACTAGGCACTAGAAAGCAAAGGTGAATTGGACAGGGTCCTCACCCAAAAAGTGGGACGTCAGGTAACCACCTCACCAAATGTTTGCTTGAGCACCGATGCTCACCAGATGCTCTTCTGGGCACCGAGGGCCCCGCAGAGAGCAGCAGACGAGAGGACCTGCCTCCCCGAGCGCACACCCTGCCTGCGAGGGAGACAGACACTGAGGAGATGAGGAAGGTACCCACTCTGCTAGAGGGTGAGACGTGCTGTGGCGCATGAGAGGGGACGGCTTAGAGTGTGCTGAGGGTGGTCAGGACAGGCCTCTCTGCAAGGGTGACGTTTGGATGCAAACTAGACAAGGACCCACCCCGTGGCTGTCACCTGAACCAGCTGTAGGTGGGGAAACAGCAGGACAGAGTTCCTGTGGTTACAGCAAGGAGGCCAGCGTGGTTACAGCAGGAAGTGAGGAGCGGGGCCGGATCACCTGGAACCCTGTAGTCCACTCACAGGACTCTGGCTTTTAGTGTGATGATTAAAACAAATAAGTGCGGTGAAGTATTTTAGTGGGTATGAGAGAGAGGTGTACAGGGAAGAGTTGGAGACATAGTGCAGTACTATAGACGAACCAAAAAAAACCCCTAACTCCTTGCCATCAAGTTGAGTTGATTCCGACTCATAGCAACCCTATAGGACAGGGTAGAACTGCCCCATACGGTTTCCAAGGCTGTAATCTTTAGTGGAGCAGACTGCCACATCTTTCTCCCACAGAGTGGCTGGTGGGTTTGAACCACCCACCTTTCGGTTAGCAGTTGAGTGCTTAATCACTGCACCACCAGGGCTCCTATACTTGTTGCCATTGAGTTGATTCTTTTAGCGACCCTGTATTATAGGCAGTTACATTTTTTTTTTTCAGTTTTTTTTTTGTTCTTGTTTTTGAGAATATACACAGCAAAACATACATCAATTTAACCTTTTCTCCCTGTACTATTCAGTGACATTGATTCCATTCTTCAAGTTGTATAAACCATTCTCACCCTCCTTTTTGAGTTGTTCCTCCCTCATTAACATAATCTCACTCCCCCCTAAAGTTTCTGTCTAATCTTTTGAGTTGCTGTTGTCACTCTGTTCTCATTTAGATAGTTCTTCAAAGAGCATAATACTCAAGGCAGGCATTTTTTTTCTAATTAAGCTAAACTATCATTTGGTTTTAAGAAGACTTCAAGGGATATTTATGGTTTAAGTTTTAAAGATCATCCAAGGAAATCGTTTCAGGGGTTCATCTAGCCCCCTTGGCTCCAGAAAGTCTGGAGTCCATGAGAATTTGAAATTCTTTTCTAGGCCCTTCTGTCTGAATTTCATTACCTACCCAGAGTTGACCACCAGGTTGTTATCTTATCAACTGGTTTGGTATCGAGTGTTGAGCTAGGAGTCATCAAATTCACGTACGTACTGCTCTGCATTTCACGTTACCAAACCCATTGCCGTCGAGTTGATTCATGTAGGACAGGGTAGAACTGCCCCGTAGGGTTTCCAAGGAGTGGCTGGTGGATTTGAACTGCTGACATTTGGTTAGCAGCCAAATGCTTAACCACTGCACCACCAGGGCCCCGCATTTCATGTTAAGACCTCAGATATTTAATGCAGGGCTAATTTATTCAATCTGTACACTGAGCAAATAATCTGAGAAGCTGGACTATATGAAGAAGAACGAGCATCAGGATTGGAGGGAGACTCATTAACAACCTGCTTTATGCAGATGACACAACCTTGTTTACGGAAAGTGAAGAGAACTTGAAGCACTTACTGATGAAGGTCAAAGACCACAGCCTTCAGTAACTTTACACCTCAACATAAACCAAAAATCCTCACAACTGGACCAATAAGCAACATCATGATAAACAGAGAAAAGATTAAAGTTGTCAAGCGTTTCGTTTTACTTGGATCCACAGTCAACACCCATGGAAGCAGCAGTCAAGAAATCAGAAGACACATTGCATTGGGCAAATCTGCTGCAAAAGACCTCTTTAAAGTGTTGAAAAGCAAAGATGTCACCTTGAAGACTAAGTGTGCGTGACCCAAGCCATGGTGTTTTTAATAGCCTCATATGCATGCAAAAGCTGGATGATGAGTAAGGAGGACCAAAGAGGAGTTGATGCCTTTGAATTATGGTGTTGACGAAGAATATTGAATATACCATGGACTGCCAAAAGAATGAACAAATCTGTCTTGGAAGAAGTACAGCCAGAACGCTCCTTAGAAGTGAGGATGGGGAGACTTCGTCTCACATACTTTGGACATGTTATCAGGAGGGATCAGTCCCTGGAGAAGGACATCATGCTTGGTAAAGTAGAGGGTCAGCAAAAAAGAGGAAGACCCTCAGCTAGATGGATTAACACAGTGGCTGCAACAGTGGGCTCAAGCGTAACGGTTATGAGGATGGTGCAGGACCGGACAGTGTTTCGCCCTGTTGTACATAGGGTCGCTATGAGTCAGAACCGACTCGACTGTTTCTAACAACAACAACAGCTCCGTAGTGGAACCGCACTAAACACGGCTGTTTCACAGCCATTTATAGTGGAGCTGTCATTGCTGAACTCACGATTGTCTCAGTTTCTAAACTCACAGCAATTCTATAAAGCCCTTTGAGACATGTGCAGATTATATTGTTTCCTATATATCTTTAGTTGATGGTGGTATTTGAACTTTGTGACACTAAATATTTAGCCTTCCAGTGAAGTGACAGCAGCTAACTTTCATTCCTGCTGAGCGGATGACCCCACTTACCTGATGGATGCCATGAGAACGTTAACTCACTCAACAGTTACTCATCCAGCACCCCCTGTGCTGTGGGTAAAGATATTTCCCTTCTCACCGTCTTCAGAAATCCTGGCACCTGGAGACACCATCTTTCCTGTCATCCAGAGAGTAGACTGTTTTCCGTGTGAGTGAAGAAGGGTTGCTGGCATTGCAGTTCCCTAATTACCTTTTTCAGTTCAAAAGAAGTGACATGTTTGATAGTTTAGCATAATTTTGTCTTTTACACTTTGAACAATGCCATCTCTTGGAAAATAATTCATTTCAAAGTATATTTGCAGCCCTATCTTTTGATAGCATGTCTAGTTAGAAATAAATAATGGTAATATACCGCTCAGATTATAGGCCAATGCAATTGAACTAGCATAACTAAGTAGATGTTTATAGTATACAATGGCCCACAGAAATTGTTGTAAAAGAAACAGTGGGAAACCTCTTTTTACATACGTGTAGAAAGGATACAGGATAATTTCAGCTGAGCTTAAGCAAATAACCAAAAATCAAACAAAACCCACTGCCGTCAAATCGATTCCATCTCATAGCGAGCCTATAGGACATAAGGTTTCCAAGGAGGAGCTGCTGGATTTGAACTGCCGACCTTTTGGTTAGCAGCCGTAGCTCTTAACCACTGCACTGCTAGGGCTCCTCAACAGATACAGTGCTTGGCAAATCGCTCAAGAAAACTACTCAACAGCCCTGTTCAATGTGATTTTAAGTTTTTTTTTTTTTTTTAATGTCAATTAAAAAATAGTTGATTTAAGACTTTCATGTACCTGTTTAAAATTGTAGTTCCATTCTGTGTGGTAGAAGAACATAAATGACAGCTAAGGTCCAGCTTCTCTTATACGGTAAACCTAAGTCAACCCTGTTAAGTATCCAAGTTCCAAGTAGAATAGTTTTCATTTAAACTGCTCAGTCAGTTTACAGAAAACAGGGTTGCTGGATTTGCATTTGATCAGGGTGCAATTCAGAGATCCTTACTTCAATTTTCTCTCTGCTGAGTTGTACTACATAAAGTACATTTTTTAAAGCTTATGAATAGCCATTAAGTCAAAAATATAAGGAATATCAAGGGAGCTATAAATGCCTTAACTGTGTTTCAGTAAAAAGCATTTGGCAGACAGTGAATTCCTTGGCAGGATCACTGTGACGAGAGATTAAATACCGTTTCAGTGGAGAGGCTTTGGGCTGAGATTGGGAGAAGAGCTGGCTGTGCCCTGCCTGGACGGCGAACCTGGACTCGGTCGTTTTCACGTCATTGACGGTTGTTTTCTGTCTTCTCTCCCAGGAATCTCAGCAAATGCTTGGAAGGCTTATTCCGGAAAAACAGATACTCAATGACCAACTAAAGCAAGTTCAGCAGAACAGTTTGCACAGTAGGTGTTTTATTTTTAAAGTTGTCCTTTTCCTTTTTAATGTCAAGAATTTCTCAAGGTGAAAGGAGAACATTAAAAATCTTTTTTTCTTCACTACCATTCTAAGTTTTTCACATCTCGCCATGCTTTTCTAAACTAGGAGATTCACTTCTTACAGTCAAAAGAGCCTTAGAAGCGAAAGAACTAGCTCGGCAGCAGCTCCGAGACCAGCTGGATGAGGTCGAGAAAGAAACACGCGTGAAGCTGCAGGAGATCGATGTTTTCAACAATCAGCTGAAGGTGAATGCCTGTGTGCCCACTACGTACATGTCCTGCCCTTTACTTTTTCTAACTGGCCGGACGATAAGTTGATATTTAATCCCAGGGAGAAAAGTGTATTATTCTGGTTTGTCAGCCTTTGTGAAGGCC
Organism: Dugong dugon; assembly: GCA_030035585.1. Classification (NCBI taxonomy): domain Eukaryota; kingdom Metazoa; phylum Chordata; class Mammalia; order Sirenia; family Dugongidae; genus Dugong; species Dugong dugon. The sequence goes on along the minus strand of CM057473.1, from coordinate 2,662,823 downwards.
TTCACACTTATAGATGAACAGTATGCAATCCAACCTACATTTTTCTCTTTTAAAAAAAATACAGAAATGAATTTGGCATCTGTAAATCAGCGCTGAGTGGGTGGCCCCGACACGGTAGCTGTCTTTAATCTAAATTACGTTTTCACACTCTTCCGTCCCTTTGTCTGTCTACAACCACATCAAAGTGAATTCCAGAACCTAGGCCCATTAAGCTTCCTCTCTCTCATGTTCTTGGAAGACTGTTAAAATGAAGGATTTTCCTGCCACTTCTTCCCTTCAGGATTGTGCTTGAATGTAGATGTTTGTTGTGTTACCTGGCATTTACAAATCGTTGTGTTTTGTGCACTCATTGCTTTTGTCTTGGGGCGGAAGTGGTGTGTGGTTTTGTCATGTTTACATGGAAAAGCTCGGGAAAATGCCAAGCTCTGCAGGAATGCAGAAGTGGTTAGAGCACTGCCTCTTTCAATTCGTCACTTTTGATTTAACTTTACAGCTTTATCATCTTAAGAATGTTAATTCCTATAGTAAAAACCAGAATGCAGACAGCTCAAATCCTGCATTTTAGATTTAAGTAGATAGTGGAGTTTTTATCCATTATGTCCTTGTAAGAAATTGAATGTTATACTTTTTTCCCTCAAATGTTTGTTTTCCTCTTCCAACTTAATACCCTTTATACTTGACTTGACTCTGACCAGTTTAGTGACTGACACCTAGGAAAAAGTAAAAATTCTATTTGTTATTATGAAAATTAGGGAAAAAAGTTAGCACATTTGAGATTTTTATTAACCTTTGAATTGAGATTCGAAGCCAAACTATCTAGACATCTGAGTTTGAGGTATTTGTGCTGTTCTTTCAGAATAACACACGATGAACGTTTCTGAATTGTCTGACCCCAGACGAGTGCCCTGAGGGGGATAAGATTTGAGCCACTGTATTGTTTTCCTTCCCTTCCCTTTCATGCTCACATGGTGTGTGTCTGCACCTGGTCCTCCCTTCCCGACTGTCTCGGTATCTGACGATAGTAAAAAATCTGTCATCCGACTATTTTGCGCAAGAACGACCTTGCTGAGTTGTGCATTTAACCTCCGTCTGGAACCTGTGGGGCGCACCTGCCTGCGGGCTCCAGGGGCGGGGCGCGGGCGGGCTGGCAGGCGGTGTTCACCTCTGTGGGGCCAACCCCTGGCAGAGCCCAAAGCCACCACCACCACCCAGCCCGTGCCACCCTGCTTCCTGCACTGAGTGCACCCTGGAGCCCCAGTGGGGACGCTGGGTGGCTGAGGATGCCCGTGGGCATGAATTTGGATTCCGGTGAGCAGTGCAAGGGTGAGCCTGGGACCGCCCCAGGTAATAGTGGGGCCACGGCTACCCAGCTGGGAGGGCTGGGGCCGGGGAGGAGGGGAGGCCGGGGCAGGAAATTGCAAGTATTTCACGTAACAGTGCTAACGACCTGGTCTTTGGAACCTAACCGTGAGTGAGGAGTAGGTGCGCTGTGTATTTGGTCTGTGTTTGTGTATATGATCGTGTGTGATACCTAAGTATTGGAAGTACAGTTGTAAGGTCTCCGTCTCTAGAGTAAGCACAACAGCAGGCTCCCTGTCACTCTCGGCGTGGCTTGTCAGTATTTCAAGCAAAAAGAACACAGCACACTTGCAAGCTTCCTGTGCGTCCTCAGAGTCTCTGGGAATGTAAACTGCCAACTATGCAGCTATGTCTTCAACCCAGCCAGTGGTCCCGATTTCTGCCGTAATCTCAAGGTTCCTTGTTTTAGAAATTGGACTCTCCAAAGCAAGGTTCACATATTTAGAAAATGAGACTCTAGTGAGTGATTTTTGATAAATGCCTGTGAGATTTACAGATTAAATTATTTTAGGATTAAATTGCTGTTGCCGTTGCTGAAGTGGTCTGAGTTGCCCTCCCTTTTCTCTTGAACTATCGGGGTATGAGTATAGAAAGGCAGGTTTTAGCCCTTTTTTTCACTAGACCTTTTTACAAATATACTTATTTTTAAATAAGAATATTTCTTTGTCTTTTTAGTTTTTATTTTGGTTTTCCATGATTAACTTTAAATTTGAGTTAATACGATGAGTAAAAAAATCACAAGCCGGTGTAGCTATGTTGTTTTGTTGTTGAATGCCCATTCGGAGCACTGAGTGACCGTTACACTGCCTTGTGGTGGTTACTTCTGGTATATTCCCCTGAGACCTAGGGAAACCCAAACAGAAGCAGGTAAATTGAAGAATCAGAAAATTTATAGTTTGATCGAAACAACACAGAGGCAGATTTAGTCTCTTGAGTATCTCCTGCCCACTTTTCTTTGTTGAAGTAACTTTTTTCTGACTTTAACACATGTATTCACTATCAACATAATTTCTTTTTTTTTTTTTTTTTAATTTTATTTTATTGTACTTTAAGTGAAAGTTTACAATTCAAGTCAGTTTCTCTTACAAAAATTTATACACATATTGCTGTGTGACCCTAGCTGCTCTCCCTATACTGTGACAGCACACCCCTCCTTTCCACCCTGGATTTCCTGTGTCCATTCAACCAGCTCCTGACCCTCTCTGCCTTCCCATCTCACCTCTGGACAGAAGCTGTCCATTTAGTCTCATGTATCAACTTGAGCTAAGAAGCACACTCTTCACGAGTATCATTTTATGTCTTATAGTCCAGTCTAATCTTTGTCTGAAGAGTTGGCTTTGGGAATGGTTTTAGTTCTGGGTTAACAGAGTTCGGAGGCGATGTCTTCTGGGGTTCCTCCAGTCTCAGTCAGACCATTAAGTCTGGTCTTTTTACTAGAATTTGAGTTCTGCTGCCCACTTTTCTCCTGCTCCATCAGGGACTGTCTGTTGTGTTCTCTGTCAGGGCAGTCATTGGTGGTAGCTGGGCACCGTCTAGTTTTTCTGGTCTCAGGCTGATGGAGCCTCTGGTTTATGTGGCCCTTTCTGTCTCTTGGGCTAATACTTTCCTTGTGTCTTTGGTGTTCTTCATTCTCCTTTACTCCAGGTGGGTTGGGACCAATTGATGCATCTTAGATGGCCACTTGCAAGCTTTTAAGACCCCAGACGCCACTCACCAAAGTGGGATACAGAACATTTTCTTAATAAACTTTGTTGTGCCAGTTGACCTAGATGTCCCCTGAAAGCATGGTCCCCACACCCCTGCCCCTGCTACTCTGTCCCTCAAAGTATTTGGTTATGTTCAGGAAACTTCTTTGTTTTTGGTTTAGTCCAGTTGTGCTGACTTCCCCTGTAATATGTACCATCCTTCCCTTCAACTAAGATAATTCTTATCTACTATCTAGTTAGTGAATACCCCTCTCCCTCCCTCCCCACCCTCCTAACCATCAAAGAATGTTTTCTTCTGTGTTTAAACCTCTTCCTGGGGTTTAATAGTTTAATATAATAGTGGTCTTATACAGTATTTGTCCTTTTGCAACTGACTAAATTCACTCAACAGAATGCCTTCCATATTCCTCCATGTTATAAGATGTTTCACGGATTCATTGTTGTTCTTTATCATTGCGTAGTATTCCATTGTGTGAGTATACTATAATTTGTTTATCCATTCGTCCATCGATGGGCACCTAGGTTGTTTCCATCTTTTTGCTGTCGTGAACAGTGCTGCAGTGGACATGGGTGCGCATATATCTATTCATGTGATGGCTCTTGTTTCTCTAGGATACATTCCAAGGAGTGGGATTGCTGGATCGTACGGTACTTCTATTTCTAGCTTTTTAAGGAAGTGCCAAATTGATTTCCATTTTACATTCCCACCAACAGTGTATAAGTGTTCCAGTCTCTCCACCACCTCTCCAGCATTTCTTATTTTGTGTTTTTTGGGTTAATGGTAGCCTTGTTGGGGTGAGATGGTATCTCATTGTAGTTTTAATCTGCATTTCTCTAATGGCTAATGATCCTGAGCATTTCCTCATGTGCTTGTTAGCGACCTGAATGTCTTCTTTGGCGAAGTGCCTGTTCATATCCTTTGCCCACTTTTTAATTGGGTTATTTGTCTTTTTGTTGTTGAGGTTGTGCAGTATCTTGTAGGTTTTAGAGATTAGACGCTGATCAGATTTGCCATAGCCAAAATTTTTTTCCCAGTCTGTAGGTTCTCTTTTGACTCTTGGTGAAGACTTTTGATGAGCGTAAGTGTTTGATTTTTAGGAGCTCCCGGTTATCTAGTCTCTCTTCTGGTGCTTGTGCATTGTTACTTATGGTTCATATTGTGTTTATGCCATGTGTTAGGGCTCCTAGTGTTGTCCCTGTTTTTTCTTCCATGATCTTTATCATTTTAGATTTTATATTTAAGTCTTTGATCCCTTTTGAGTTAGTTTTTGTGCTTGGTGTGAGGTATGGGTCTTGTTTCATGTTTTTGCAGATGGATATCCAGTTGTGCCGGCACCGTTGTTAAAGAGGCCATCTTGTCCCCAGTGAACGGACCTCGGGCCCTTGTCTCAGCGTAATTTCTTGTCTGATGAGATAGGTAGGGCAGAACCAGCATGCTGACCCTTGGTGTCTGTTCGATGCCTCTTGATACAGCAGTGTTTTCACACCATCTGCACTAATGATGCACCAATTACCGCTGCCTTGCACGGGGTGAAATGCTCGCAGCTGTCCAGTCCTCCCACACGTCTGGTCTGACGGTGTGGATTTGCCATATCCTAAACAGTATTCTCCCAAAAGGAAGCCAGCTGGAGAGGACAGAAAAGAAATCAGGACTTGGCAGTTGTGTTTTATGTTCATGTAGATTGCTCAGTTGGGAAAAGGAAGGTGTAGTTTGCTCATTATAGACGAGCACAGTGATACGGGTAAGTACTGATGGAGTGCAGGTTTTTAAGTGAGGTGACCAGACGCATCAACCTGTATTAAGTGCCTGGCTCCACAGATGTGAATTACATCTAGCAAAAACCAATTCTCGTGTTCCTCTGGTTAAAAAAAGAAACTGCTTATAATAAGTCAGTCACTTATTTGATACATGCTTATTGCCATGTTCCAGTTCCTTAGGTGTGAAGGCCACGTAGGGGCTAATATTACCCTGGTTTAGCCCACATCCTGTGGTCTTAGACAGAATTGGGAAGTAGAACTGTATGTAGTTACTTGAAAAACTTTACAGAGTAAATAATGTTTTGCAATTTTCTTTCCCTTTTTTGTTTTGACATAGTCTACCTTAGTCCTTTTCCACCAAAATGTCTAGTCCAGATTCATTTTCCTTCTGAGGGCCCCTCCTGTTGGCTTCCGTTTGGGAAGAATTCTGCTCCTACCTTCCCTACCCAAGATCTGATAACCAGAGGCAGAAATTCTTAAGTCATTAATTAAAGAGGGAAAAGGTAACAGGTAATCTGTTTCATATAGGTAGCGACATATTGGTTGCCTGTTGTCAAATGGCTGCAGATTCAGACAGTGGAATAGTGTTCTCTAGAGTCTTGGACCTTTAAGATTCCTCCTATTGTTATAGAAATTCAGGACTCATTCTTCCTTTAGAAAAGGCTACCTTCCATCCATATTAATGGACCTTTACCGTATACATAAGGTCCCTGAGTGGTGCAGACAGTTTGCTCTCAGCTACTAAGCAAAAGGTTGGTGGTTCAGATCCCCCCAGCACCACAGAAGAAAGGCCTGGAGAAAGATCTGAAGACATATGTGTCTTTTTTTTTTTAGTTTACCACCCAAAACAATGGATTAGTTGAGAAAGAAAACAAAGGAATCTTACTGTAACAAAAAACGCTTGCTTTTGTTTTTTAAATAAGTGTGTAGGAAAGGAGAGGGCCGGAGAGGAGGAGAAATGACAGAGCCCTGAGACAGGATGTGCTGGGCTGGGCACTCCTCACTTAATGGCCGTGTGTCTCTGCTGCCTCTCACGTGAATAGTAGCTTGTAACTTTCTGGTGATGACATGAAATAGGCAGCCAGTGATTTAACCAGGAATCGCTGGTTTTTAAAGTAATGAATTCATACTTCTTAAAGTAGTTTTAATTCAGTGGATCAAATTGGTTTGCTATAATTTTCTGCTTTTAAAATGTATTCTGTATTCAGCAAATATTTTATCACACTAAGAAATCGATAGTCTTTGCCTGTTTATGTTCCAGAAACATCAATTTAAAATTATTATCGATCACTTTCTCTTTATACCTCATTTTATAGGTATCGAAAAAAAATTCAAAAAAAATCAAAACTCTCAACTTTTTCTGGAGAATCATTATTCCTAAGGGGCACATTCTGATAATTATATTTTCCTTACGTAAGCGTTTACATACAGTTAAGAGATTGTGGTTTTAACGAGTGTCAGACGCCATTACTGATAGGGACTTCGGGACAGGACGGCTTGCCTTCACCTTGCCCTTGCCCGGGGTGGCAGTCACTGTTAGCAGCTTTCGGGGGACTGACCGCCGGGTGCTGCAGACTTTAATACCTCAGCTGTAACACAGAGCAACAGCGTCAGGTAGAGTTTGTAGTTTTCAAGGCTTCATTTATGCCAAACAAAGAGGACGCGACACCCAAAAAGGCTAGGTGTTGTGTTTCGTGTTGAAAAGTTGCGTCCTTGTCGGTTCCTGGGTGGACACTGTGTGCTGGCCGAGACCTCGTGTGAATAGCGTGTGCATGGGAGCGTTTCTTTCTTCCCACCAGTGGCAACCTAGGGGGTGGTGTGGCAGGGCCTGCAGTTCTCCTGGGCTGCATCACCCACTTAGACTTCTTTCTAAAGGTCACCATGCCCTACTCAGGCAATGCTCATCTGTCTCAGACTAAGAATGATGGGCTGTCTGCAGCTCTGGACATGCGTTTCCCACACACAGCAGAGCACTCACTGTTTAAGATAGCATTTACCACCAGGTGCTAAGCCTTTTTTGTACAAAGTCACTAACGATTAGCTCTCGAGAGTCATGAATCTTTCCCCCTGACAAGGTGTGTGTGTGGTACTGTAAACTCTGAATCACAAGTCGGACAAGGTACTATGTACTGTAGTCTTGCCTTTAAAACAAGCATTTCAGATCATTAAATCTGCCTCTTGTCTGCAAAAATTGGAGAGACAGCACCAGGGATCATTTGGGTCTCTGCATATTTACATCTCTCCAGAGACAGTATTGTTATAGGCAGCATACAGTTCCCAAAATGGATAGTATCTTATTTCTTAGCCAAACTTGAGATTTTAGGACTAATTTAGAATTGAAAATTATATTCCTTAATGTACTTGGAAAAACTCTTCTTAAATTACACACCAAGGGCTCTTAGAAGTGTAAGTTATGCCCATAATGGTACCTGTTCTAAGGTTACTTCTGAGAACTGAGTTGATGTTGAAATGCCGGTTACAGTAAAGCAGGCTGTTTACTTAACTAAGGCTTTTGTGCTCTTGGTTTCAGACGCCTGCTTTCATCACAGCCTCGTTCATTATGAAGGCAGTGAAAGGCAAAATGTTTAGCAACCAGCAGAAAAAAGAAAAGAGCTGGAGAAAGAACCGCAGAACAGAAATGAGAAGTTAGGGAAAAATGCATGTGAGGGGAAACTGGAGGAAAGAGAAAAGTTGGAGAAAGTGTGGACCAGGACAGCAAGAGAGATCAGTGTGAATTCCAATCACAGCGTTGCTTCCGCGTAATCATTAGAAAAACGTTTGACTGGTTCACGGTTTGCTGTCTTATTTTGTTCAAGATAAAATTTATTTTTGCCTGTATGATCCTTTTGAAAAGACCTCTTCTCCATAGAAATAATAAAATCCTCTAATTCAATGTACTTGTGATGGTGGAAACTTTGTAGAGATTCCTTGAATATAGAAAAATAATTAAAACTTCCCCAAGACTCGAAATAGTTAACGGATGTTGTTCATTAGATTCTGTGTCACACTACTAGACTTGTTGGTTGAGTTTTTAGTTAGGGTGGGTTTTTTTGTTTGTTTGTTTTTGTTAGGCTTTTAAAAATATTTAATAAAAGGTGATTTGGGAGAGAGGGAAAAGCAAAACTTACTCTTTTGAAACATGTTTTCTTCCCTTTTGCTATTGTCTTGTTTAGCCAACCTCCTTGACAGTTTAGTCCTCCAGAAGGACATGCGTTTAAAATAGTAGGATCTTAAACTTTGTGAATAACGCTGAAGCATTTGGAGAAAATTCGGTTTTTCAGGATAAGCTGGAATCACTTTTCTCTTTCTGGTAACATCAGGGCACCTAGCAAAGCCTCATGGAGAAGAGTCTCAAAAGGCTTTCTCTGTTGCAGAGAGGACAGGATTTCCTTGCTCTTTCTCTTCTCTCTTCACCTCCCACTTCTGCTACCACCATCCTGTCCCAGTGCATCCCTCCTTAGAGCTCCCCTAGCAGCTGTGACCACTGATTTGTGCCAAAGGGAAGTGGACTTAACTGTTTGGGTACATATTGGCTAATGTTTCAAAACCTGTTAATATATTTAGAAGTCTTATTTAAACATGTTTCTAAACGTTAGTGTACCCCTTTTCCTAATTTAAATAACCGATCGATGTATCTTCTTTTTTATACTCCTCCCATTTATAATACATCAACAGCGAATAAATTTTAAAATTTTGTGGTAAGTGGATTATCAGTACCTAAACGGGCTTGCATACAGTTTCTGTGTTCTGAAGCCCTTAGTTACTTTGCAGACCTTTTGCCCGTGTACAAGTCCTCTGTCCCCATTGGGTTTGTTTGTGGGCTTTCCTTGCTAACTTTCCATTTGCTTCACAACCACTGTTAAAGACACTGTATTTTAAAACTTGGAAATTTTAAAAATTCTGATTTTGTGTGCTGCATGATTCTTCTGGGTGAGAAATAATGTTTATACAAAAACACTTCTACTTTAGGCATTCTGTAGGTGTTAGATTGTAGACAAAACAAACAAAAACTTTTGTTCACCACCTGAAATTTCTAATGCAAGTACCTAGGTCAGTTTCCCTTGAGGTCAATTTAATGTTAACAGTATGAAGATTATCATTATTAGAAGACGCATTTTGAACAGGTTTATTTTGATATGTGGTGGTGTTCTTGACTTTTAAGTAATTAAGGTTTGCATTGTTTATGAAAAGGAAGCCCATATCTGTTGTTCAGGTGGATACTTCTATTTTTTATATTTCAAGTAAGTAAGATAACTTGACATAATACATCTGTTTTTGAGTTCTCGAAGACCAAAAGAAGGAGCAGTAGGCATGAGTATTAGATCAAGTATTTCTTAGCATAGCTATAGAACAGCTATCTTCAGTAAACTTGAAAGTGAGCCATGTTTCTCAGGGGGAAAAAAAAAGTGTTGTATCCTCTTGAGAATTCAATTTGTCAAGCATATTGCTTTTGAAACGCTTTGGCTGTGTGCCATAGGGTGTCAAAAGATGCTTTAAGGTTCAAATATCTTAGTTCTTTAGGAGAAATAAATGACTTTTCCCCACTTGGTTCAGGGAATAAAGACTATTTTCATTTATCTTAGCTAATAGAAGACAAAATTTGCTAATAGTTTTTTTTTTTTTTTTTTTTTAATTGTAGTTCATAATCTGTGTTTAGTCAAAGACTGCTTTAGGGATCTAATGAAAATTACGAGCCCTCTATGCCAGAAGAATGCAAATGTACCCCAACTTTGCATACAGTTTCATGATGTTCACCAAACCGAAGCTTATTCATGGACCCCGGTTAAGAAGCTTTGCTATGTATGTTTAGAGTTCTGTATTTATTATTGGTGATAAAAAATCTTATTTTTTTAAATTTGTAAATGTTAAACATTTTATCTAAGTTTTATTTTACCACGTAAATATTTGTTTATAACATGTAGCTTAAAATTCTTAAGTGCTTGTTTAATTATTTATTTGAAAAGCAATTATACTTTATTAGAAGATAATGTTAAATTATTGCCAACTGTACGTAGTGTAATATATATCACACCCTTGAATAGAAATCATAGAAGAAAAAATCAAGAAAATGTACACTCTCTACCGAATTGCTAGATAAATATCCAGCCAAGAAACTCATGCTTGTAGAGTTACTGATTTTGGAAAAAAGGAAGTTAATTCGAGGAAGAGCCACAATGAGATACTGACTTTTGATTCTTAATTTCTTACTTGTTCTATTTTTATCTTAGTTATGTCAGTGGGGATTTAATAGAATTTGTCATTACTTTAACCAGGTTGACCACCAGGAAAGACTGATAATGATACAATTAATGTCATGAAGTTTTTCTTAACTGTTTCTCCCAGTTCACTCATTGCCTGGGTAGATAAAGAATTTAATGACATCAGGTTTGTCACCTTAAATTTTTTCCCCTGAAAGAATTGAAAGGCTGCTTTTAAATAACTGTAATTTTACTTGAGTCTCTTAAACAGTCTTGGAAAAGAATGAAAGAATAGTATAGCCATCTGCTTGTTCCCCTCTGGGATGGGCTAGGCGTTCCACAAGGACTTGGTTGTGGCAGAATAAGGCAAATCATTAACTTGTTTTTACTATGTATTCTTTCATCCATAGATTGCCTTCTCAGAAGTTCAACTTAAAAAAAAACTTTTTTATCAATCTGTTGTTAGGTGCCGTTGAGTCAATTCTGGCTCGTAGCGACCCTATGTTCAACAGAACAAAACACTGCCCGGTCCTGTGCCATCCTCACAATCGTTGTTCTGCTTCAGCCCATTGTTGCAGCCACTGTGTCAGTCCACCCGGTTGAGGGTCTTCCTCTCTTTCGCTGACCCTCTACTTTGGCAAGCATGATGTCCTTCTCCAGGGACGGGTCCCTTCTGATAACATGCCCAAAGTATGTGAAACGAAGTCTTGCCTCACTTCTAAGGAGCAATCTGGCTGTACTTCTCCCAAAACGCAGCCCATGGTATATTCAATATTCTTCGCCAAAACCATAATTCTTTCTGCATGCATAAATTTTCATAAATTTTCTGCTTATCTTGGTTCATGCCATGTTAAACTCCTAAGTCCAAGAAAAGAGAAGAAGACCTGGCATGCCTGCCTGTGTACACCCTCTTGATTTTCTGACGTTTGATTGTGTATCTCAGCAATGTCTGACTTGGATGAGGGAAACGATAGAAAAACTTTGCAGTCTTCAAATCTGGGTGTAAGGACCAGAGCCTTCTGTTACCGTATTTGACATCTGTTATTTTGAGGCTGCCACAAGCTCCATTTCTTTGGAGGTACTTGAAGCTGCGGCTTGTGTGGACAGTTCCAAAGATAGGTCCAGCCTGTCCGGTAATGCTGCTCTACTCAGAAATAAATGTTACATGTGTTTTTATGTTTAGGTATCTTTCTTCATGTATATGATACATTTTAAAATTGTTTTTAAAACTTTCTCGTTGGCTTGATTTTTTTTCTGTAGATGTTTTAAATTTGTTTCTTACTGATTTTCATTTTATAGTGCTTCTCATGTATTACTAGCTTTACTTCCATCTGTCTTGACTTTGTATCTGATAATTAATGAGCTATAACTCTACACCCAATTTCCAGGGCCCAGTGTATAAAGGAAAAGTGCAATGTGATTATTTGATAAAATGAGGACTATTTCTGCACATGGTCTCTAGTCCTTACGGCCCTGGCCATCATCCGTTCTGATGGGTCAGCGCTGTGCGTCCCTCTTGCTCAATATAGTGAATATCACCCTGCCTAGAAATACATTTTTTCCTGGAGGAAGTCAGAACTTTTCCTTACTAATATATAATCAGGTTACTAGATCATCAAGCTGAAATGATATTCTTCCCTTGTCATCTCTAACTCTTTAACTCCTTTCTATTTAATTTCAGCTCAAGTTAATTCTGTTTACTGGTTACCTTTTTGTATTCTTGCAGTAAGAGTAAAACCTAAATAAAGTGGCACTGAAACAAACAAAGCGTAAATTCCCGTGTGATGAGCGGCGTCTACGAATTCGACAGATCTCAGAGCTGAAGGAGAATCTAAAGATGCCCCCGCTGCCGGCCCACGTTAGGGACCCGCGCGCTTCGAATCCCGCCTTTCCAGTTCAGGGCCTTTTAATTATCATCCATGGCCAGAAATTGTTCTTTCTGAACCCATTTAAGAATTTTATGCTATTGAAGATCAAAGTTTAAGGCAGGAAAAAAAGTAAATCTTTCAGTCACTTTTCGCTCTTTCCTTTAAAGGCTGTCTCAGTGACTGGACTAATGATAGAGCAGGCCACCCCTCTCCGTGGGGAGTGGACTTCCTGGGTGCTGACTTTGGAGCTCTGGCCCTGCTTTTAGGACATTGAGAGTTTGATTTAATGTCACCCCACTGCAGTTTTCCTTTTCATTTAGAGGTGTTAACTGGAACCACGAGCGTAGATTGCTCTAACAACAGGAATTCTGCCATTTTTCTGTTTGTCTCTGCAGTATCAAATCCAGAGTATTAACCAGGTTTTTTCATTTGTAGTATTTGAGATGGCTATTTATGCTTGATTTCAAATTACTATGAAAACCAATACCACTGAATGTTTCCACATTAAAGTTTTATATCCCATGGTATGGCAATGAGAAAGGTAATGAAAAAATGGACTTCTTTTCCTCTGATGTTGATTTTCTCCTCCGTGTTGAACTTTAAACAGTCAGAGTGAGGCCACATCTTTACTCCCCAGTCTCCCTTCTTGCCCTTGCCTCTCCCTGGCCAGCCTCCTGTCCCAGGCGCCTTTCCTGATTTGGAAGCCACATGCCCAGACCTGCTGCCATAGAAAGTAGTCCACCAGTTTGTGCTTAACTAAGTTGCTTCTTCCTACTGCATCCTGCCTGGATATTCCCTGTCATGGGCTGGGTGCCTCAGTGAAGCCCCTTCCTTCCTCCCCCATCCCCCACCTTCCTCCCTCAACCTCCTAATCTCCAATTAAACTTTACTTTCTTTTATCTTTGTTCCCTTTCAATGCCTGGCAGCTGTCACTTAAAGTTTACAAAACACATATATATGCATTCTAACTTTATCTTCAGAATAGTCTGTTGTTAGCTGCCATAGAGTTGGCCTTCAGGCTCATGGTTACCCCATGGACAAAGGGATGGTTGTGATCCATAAGGTTTTCCTTGGCTGATTTTCAGAGGTAGAGCTCCAGCCCTTTCTTCCTAGTCTGTCTTGGTCTGGAAGCTCTGCTGAAACCTGCTCAGCATCATAGCAACACACAAGCCTCCCCTGAGAGACTAGTCTAGCCAGTAGAAAAAGGTTAAGGTAACACTTAGGGCTTTTCTCTGGTCACAAGTGTATTTTAACACTCATCTTCCACAGGCAGTCCCTCTACCTCTGTTGTTCAGTCTCTGAACGAGTCTAAGGGTAGCAATATAGGGCCAAGAAGAAACCTGTCCATCTGGTCTTGGAGTGAACAAGCCGACAGAAGACAGGACAGGCCTCGGTCCTTAAACCTCACCATGTAGACTCCTGGGCTGTCCACTTGGAGGATTAGCTCTGGTTCACCAGACCAAGAAGTCAACCAGAAGTCCACTGTTAGCTTTAGTGGACACTTGGACTCCTGATTTTTTGTTGACCCAAGTAAGGGAAGTTTCCGTGACTAAGTCTGTACTGACCATCTGATTCCTATGTAATCAGAGGGTTTCCCCCTCAACAGGCCTTCCCTTGTTCTTCACACTTTTGTGTGTTTACACTTCTGACCTGAGCACTTGAAACACCATAGAATGCATTTTATGTTGAGTGGTCTGTTGAGGAAACTCCAGCTGTTCCTGGGGCTCCTTTCAAATGAGGAACTCACAACCCATGTGGTGATCATCACGGTAATAGCTTTGTACTTGCAGTCTGACGGCCAGTCTAGTTTGGGACAGCTGACAACTTCTCACATGAATCTGTTAAGAGGAGAAGGTCCTGGAGGAGGTGTGGTTTGAAGAAGAATAGACCCTGGGGGCAAGACTGAAGTCGTAGAGCAGAGGCCTGTCCATTTGTTCTAAGGCAGCGTATCACATGGAGGAGCTGAGGTTGAATGGAGGTAGTGTGTGAGAAGGTCTGTTATTTTCAAAGCCGGTAGAGGCTGTTGTTGACTGGATATCAGAGGAGCCTTAAGGTTTTATCTGTGATTATTGCCGTATCTTAAAGCTGGCTGAGTTCTGCCATTATTGCTGAGGTCTGTAGCAGTGTAGCTTCTCTGATGCCCTCCCTACTGCCAAGTTCCTTCTCAAGCACATCATGGAAAATGGTTATCATGTGTTTTGGCCCACTGAAATAATCCTGAGCAGCTTCTGGAGATAGGTCATGTCAAAATATAGAGTGATTTCAGTGTTCCAGGTTAAACTTTTTTCAAATCTGAACTGTTACCTCCAAAGTTCCCTAGGCGTCCCTACCAGGAAATGCTGCGTGTGGATCAACAGTTGAAACGCCCAGTCCGCACATCAGTACGTGACCTGTTTCTTGATCCTTTATAGGAACTAAGAGAAATACATAACAAACAGCAGCTCCAGAAGCAAAAGTCCATAGAGGCTGAACGCCTGAAGCAGAAAGAACAAGAGCGAAAGATCCTAGAATTAGAAAAACAAAAAGAGGAAGCCCAAAGGTGAGTCTTTTTGAGTGGATTGTGAACCCATATGGAAGGAACTTGTGAGCATTCACGGTTCTTCACCTGGCCTCTCTAAGCAGTCACTGCACCAGAAAGCCTTCAGTCTTTTCGTGTGTGTGGTGGTGTGGGGTGTGCGTATGGTGGGGTGGGGTGGGGCATGTGTGGTGTGGGGTGGGGTGTGCATGTGGTGGGGTGTGTGTGGTGTGGGCTGTGTGGTGGGGTGTGTGTGTGATGTGTGCATGTGGTGGGGTGGGGTATGTGTGCGGGGGGGTGGCAGGGTGGGGTGTGTGGTGGGGTGTGCATGAGCAAGCAGACGTGCAAACACAAGTGTATGTGTATATAAATCTTTGCGTGTGTAAGTACCCCCTGAAGTTTTTGTTAGCTCCCAGAGCTTTCCCTACTATGCAGATAAATGGAATTAGATGAGGGAGTTGGGATACTCGGTGTGCTCATTTGCATGCAATGACCAGAGTAGGTTTCCAGTTCAGGGTCCTTTAATACCAGTGGTGGTCAGAGTGCAGGGTTTGAAATCCAAGGCCCTGAGCCTACTCTGCGTGGCTCTCTGTGGGTCTCCAGTAGGACTGGGCCACTCCAGCTTCTTTCTTGTTTTCTTCAGCTGCAAATTAAACTCAATACAAAAGGAGAAAATTTGCCACTGCTGCTTATCTACAGAGACATTTTTGTTTGAATGATTGTGTTTGTGGGTTTTTTTTTTAAACTTTCTGTAGTAAATTGCAGCAATTTATTTTCGAACTTTCGGGGTGTCTGATTTTGTTATTGGACATTTGCTTTTAAAGCTTCGATTAATTTTAGACTCCTGAGAAGCAAAAGTGACCAAGTGTCTCAACGATATGCTATAAATTGTAAAATCTGGTTACTGAAGTTAGGCTAAAAAGATGAAGAAATAACATACTTCAGGCAAGTCCATATTGGGCTGAGCTCCGTTAGACTGCCAAGACTCACACGTGTTTTGTTAAGACTTAACATGTAGTATTTGTGCCTGCATGCATGTATGAGTATGTGTGTAACTATTACATAGTTTTTTCTTTTAAATCAGACTATCATACTATTATGTATAGTATAGTAGTCTGATTTTTTTTTAATGCCAGTGGGTAACTGACTAGGGTCCCAAACCAGTTTAGAAGACCATTTTATGGTTTTCTTGGGGGTAGACTAAAGATTATTTATGTCTTTGTATGTGTTGGTTAACTCTAACTCTATCCTTTTCTTACCTCCAAAGTTTATAAAATGCTTCTATTATTCACACTAGATAAAAAAAAAAAAAAAAAAAAAAACCCACAAACCTGCTGCTGTGGATTCTGACTCATAGTGACTCTGTAGGACAGAGTAGAACGGCCCCATAGGGTTTCCAAGAAGCGGCTGGTGGATTCGAACTGCAGACCTTTTGGTTAGCAGCCAGTATCTTAACCACTGCACCACCAGGGTCCCACACTGTACTGCACTGAAATTTCATATTCCCACGGAGTAGAAGGAGCCCTGGTGGTGCAGTGGTTAAGAGCTCGGCTACTAACCAAAGGTGTGCAGGGGCCGTACTCTCGGGACTTCCTCCAGTCTCTGTCAGGCCAGTAAGTCAGGTCTTTTTTTATGAGCTTGAATTTTGTTCTACATTTTTCTCCAGCTCTGTCCAGGACCTTCTGTTGTGATCCTGGTCAGAGCAGTCAGTGGTGGTAGCTGGGCACCATCTGGTTGTACTGGACTCAGTCTGGTGGAGGCCATGGTAGTTGTGGTCCATGAGTCCTTTGGACAGAGTTTTTAAATATTTTTTGTAGTTAAATACCAGTTTTAAAGTTGAGAAGTGTTTTTGTTATTTTTATAGTCACCTTATAAAATCCATCAGAAATTTTCTCTGTGTTTTTCTATATCACTCTGGTTTGGAGCCCCCAGAGCGTGTTTCATTTGGTCAGATCGCTCTGTCTGAAGAACAGTGTCCCCTTGATGCTGAATGTCCCATTGACTTGTGAGAAGAGACAAAGTTGTGTTGAATTGCAATGTCTTTGTTGCTGTAATCGAGCGTTTCTGTTGGCAGACGAGCTCAGGAAAGGGACAAGCAGCGGCTTGAGCCCGTGCAGCGGGAGGATGAGCACCAGCGGCCGAGGAAACTCCATGATGAAGAGAGACTGAAGAGGGACGAGTGTGTCAAAAAGGACATGGAGGACAAAGGCAGACCGGAGGTGCAGGACAAGCTGACTCGGCTGTTCCTTCAGCACCCAGAGCCGGCGAAGGCAGCTGTCCAAGCACCCTGGTCCACCGCAGGTAATGGAGGCAAGAACAGATCTAGGAGCTGAGTCATCTTCTTGCCCAGAACCCTTGAGAAACTTCCATATCTTATCAGACCCCATCTTAGCTAACCAGTAGAAACGAAAAGGTCAGTCTCTGTGTTTGGGCAGCGCAGCTGGTCTCTTCAGAGCTCTTTGTTCTCTAGCACCATTAACCAGCCAGTTGCCATCAAGTCGACTCCGGCTCATGGCGACCCCATGTGTGTTCAGAGAACTGTGCTCCATAGGATTTTCAATGGCTGTGACTTTTCAGAAGTAAATCACCAGGCCTTTCTTTCAAGGCACCTCTGGGTGGATTCCAACCACCAGCCTTTTGGTACTCAGGGGCTTCTCTGGTGTCTGGTAATTCTGCACCGCCTGTGTCGCACCAGCAGCCAGAAGTCTGTACGGAGTTAACAGAATGGCGTGAAGCCCATCACTGAGCCTCATGCACACACCTGTACACCAAGTGGAGGCGTGAGCTTTCCTGCAAAAAGAGCCTTCAGCTTCTCTGGTGTGGTGTTTTCCCTGGGCATTGCCGAGCTGTCCCGGCAGCAGGGAGTGGCGCCTTCCCCTTGCCTGCGCTCATGTGTCGTGCAGTCTCCTCTGCATTACACTGTCTTTACATCTTTTGAAAAGAGCGGCTTTGTTTGCCCTTTGACCATAATTTACCTCTTTAAAAAACTGATAAACGAAAGATATCTAATTTGAAATAGCTAGAGAAAGGTATATAATATTGGATGCAGGCTGTAGTGAATGTTTGAAATGTGGCTCTGCAGTACTGTACAGCTTTGCAAATAATACTCAGCCGAAGAAAGTGAGTGTTTTTTCCTCTCAATGGTAAAGTACATTGATTTTATTTATTTTGTAATCAGTGTGCTTTTTAAAAAGTATGATGGTATATATACAGAAAAAAAAAAGAAACACACTTTCGAGCGACTCCGTGCAGGTTTGTACGGTGCCTGTCTGCACGGTGGGCAGAGGTTGGAGTGAGGGACAGAGTTGGATCAGGCTTCTTCTGCCTTAGTGTGCATGCAGCCTGGAGGCCAAAGCGGACAAGTCTTAGATCGACATGGTAGCAGCCCTGGCCTAGGAGGGTAAATACATTTTTCAGTATTTTTTTGAACTGAAAATCATTTCACTCTTACTTAATCTTAGGCAATTAATTTAAGTCCCTGTGCTTCCTCCTGGTGTGAAATGAGGACTTTTTTCCCCCTTTCAGTCAATGGGAAATTTTGCTTATCATACGCGTGAAGACCCATGGAGATAACATGTCCACCTCCCTGCCTCTCAGAGAAGATAAATGTGTCAGAATGCTGCAGCTGTTGGGTGTAATGGCTCAGAGAGCCGTTACTAGTTGTTGTTGACCAGAACCCAGAATAGCCTCTGCTTGCATGCATTTTTAAAAATTTTGTTTCATTTAAAATCCCAATTCTTTTTATCCTGAGTCCTTAGGCTTTTTTCTTCCCCCCTAAGAAATGCAGAGGAATACTCATTTCACCAGGAATTATTAGTAATAACCATTCTTGGTGAGATTAACACTTATGTCATTTCCATGGTTTTTTAATAAGTTGTGCTTTTTTGCCCCTTTCCAAATGAGCTTCCTCCTTGGCTGATTCAGACTTTGAATCACTTCCCAACTGCTGGATGGTGCCCGATGCGTGGGTGGGAGGAGGGTTGGGCCCACACCAGGAGGCAGAGTGAGGGGACCTGTGGGCAGCCTGGTGCGCACACAGGCTCACCTGACCTTCGTCCAGGAGAGTCAGCTCATGACCTCTCAGGTGGGCTGAGCACTGATGTCAGACTCGGCTGTCCTGTGACATTCCGTGTTTCCGAAATTCCTAGCTCGGGTGTGAAGGCGGGCAGCAGAGGACATGTGGTCACTTGAATTGTCGTGCCTTTCCGTTCCACGTAATGTATGATTTTTTTGCCCCCCCCCCCCCCTTCTGTAAACAGAAAAAGGCCCGCTTACAATTTCCGCCCAGGAGAATGTGAAAGTGGTGTATTACCGAGCCTTATACCCCTTTGAATCCAGAAGCCATGATGAAATCACCATTCAACCGGGGGACATAGTCATGGTAAGACAGACGCCAGCAAGAGAGTGATTTCTGTTGGTGATTATCGCCTGTCCTCTTTCTGTGCTGTATTGGACAGGTTTTTGCAAGTATGGAATCCAGTGATCTGGCATCGGGTTATGGATGTATAGGCTCAGTCTGCCTCCTTTCTATTAGAATGAAAGATGACATTTTGAAAACTTACCCTGACATCATCTTAAAATAATGTTACTAAATAAAAGGTGTTCTTATCACAGCCTTAGCATAATTTTTTTAAATCTGTGAATGTCTGATAATTTCAGAGTTGAGGTTGGTACTTACATGCTGTAAGTAACCCGTAAGAAATAGTTCTAAGCACAAAATATCATCATTCTCACAATTGCCAATTATAACTTTTTATCTTTGGATGACAGCATCTTTTCCCCTTTTAATTGTGTGAACTGTCTGAAAAGTGATAAATTAAGTACAGTGACTTTGCTTTCCTACTGCATACACGATTAACAGATGAAAAGTTCAGAATTTTGTTTTGTCATAGTTTTTTAATTCTAATAATAATTAAGTATAATCTTAAGATTGCAGTTGACTACTAACTATAGTAACCAGTCCTAAGAAAGAAGTAAAGCAATGTGGTTGACCTAGATCATTTTCTAAAGGAAAACAGTAGCTCCTTGATCTAGTTATTTCTTTAAGAATAAAATTCTTAGAAGTGGTTAGATTTTCTTTGCATTGATACTAGCTTTTTTTTTTTTTTTTTTTAAGATGAGACCCATTCAGAATTTTAAAAGAACAGCTGAAGTTAAAAATTGAAACACGTGTTTCTCATACTGGGACCATGTGTCTTACTCAGGTGCCCGCCTGGTGTGTGCGCATCACACCTCCGTGAGGAGAGGGCGCTCTTCGGTGAGCGAGGTAGAAGGAACAGTGTGTTTGGTCCCCAGAGGGATCAATGCCTTCTCCCTTTATTTTCTGATAGCTGCTTTCTCTCTAATCACTGTGGGTTGGAAATAAGGGAGACAAGCCCAAAGTTCCAAAATCTTTACAAGTCACAGTCACCTCAACAATAATGAAAACTCCTCAGATGCTCCCCGTGCCTTTAGTCAGCGAATGGCTGCTGAGTGCCTGAAGCCTGCTGAGTGCTGGCTCGCCGGTTCTTTACCTCAGGAGTCGAGCACGACTCGTGAGTCGGGGTGCACCCTCTGTCCACATGAACCGTGATGTGAAGCCTAGCAGTGGTAGTTTGTAAGCTTTCTCCTTACCTCACCATCTCTCAGTTCCTCCTCTGTTTTCTTCTGCTCCGAGTCTACTTTACTCATATTGCTTCATATTTGAAATGTTGTGTCTTTTAAAGCAAATGAATTGTGGAATGTATGAATACCCCGCAATAACAGGAATCTAAAAACTGAAAATACAGTGTGGCTTTAGATAGGGTCTCATTCATTACAAAGTTTTTTTTTTTACATTGTAAAAAAAAAAAAAAAAACCTGATATTTTCACAACTGGATCTTGTTGCAGCGCAAGGTGCAGAAAAGTAAGGCCGTCGTCTTTATGAGGAAATGTTTACAATCAGCGAATGCTACAGATGAACTCTGTCCTCATGAGAAAATGTTGCTATTTTTCAAGGGAGCATATTTGGGGCCGCTTCTATAATCCTTATCCTGTTTTGGCGATCTTTCCTGTAGTTGGCTTAACCAGCAGCTTGGTTAGATGAATAGAGTTTAGATAATCTGGTAAGAATAAAATGTCATTAAACATGTATTTTGCCTTGCTTTCAAACCTTTGCTTTCCTGGTGGAGGTTAAAGGGGAATGGGTAAGTGCTCTGTGACTGTCAGGAAGTCTGCATCTTATTCCATGTTCTGTTCTTTTAGATCACCTGAATTCTGTGTAAGCACGCATACCTTTGGGTGGTGTTGAGTCTGTGTAGTAAGTTGTGCTTTAAAAAAATGGTGTAAATGCTCTTAGTTTGTGTATCTGGTTTCTGTTTTCTAGATTCCATTTTTAATACTGCCTTGAAGACTCTGCATTTAGCAAGTTATTAGGTCAAGTCTCCATCTCAGGCCATGGACAAAACTAAGTTCCAAGTAGATTAAACTTAAAAGCTAAAATGCTAAAAATATTAAAAGAAAAAAAAAGGAGAAGTTTGGAATAATTTTGTGGCTAAGAAAGGCCTTTCTAAGCCACAAAAAAACAGAAGACACAAAAGACAAAGGTGGACAGAGTTGACAATATAAAAAATTGGAATTTCTGTATTGCAAAATATGAAAGGTTATAGCCTTACTACATAAAGAGCTCCAACACATTAATAAGAAAAAGAGCCACAAACCTTGGAAATCGGTAGAGGATATGAAGAGACATTCACAGGTGAAGAAAAGTTAATGATTTTTAAAAATATGTGAAAAGATGCTTATCTTCCATGGTGATGAGGAAAATGCAAATTAAAACAACAAGGTGGCATTTTTCTTCATCTGTCAAATGAGCAAGTTTAAAAGTTTTATAATACCCAGCTTTGTCAAGAGTATGAGAAAACGGAGGAACATATATGCTGTCAGCAGAGTTGTATAAATTGGTTAAACCATTTGGAAGGCAATTTGGCAATACCTGTTAAAATTTAAAACTCCCATTCCTTGTGACCCAGAAATTCTGCTTTTCCCTCTCCCATAGGCTGTTTCTTGGTACATGCACAAATATGTGTGTCCGTGCATGTTCACTGCAGGGTTGTTGGTAAAAGCAGAAAAGGAAACAGCACAAATGTCCATCAGTAAAAGGATGGTTCACTGAATTATGTTTAGCCACGATAAATATGATGAGATATTAAAATATTATAGAGATCTACATATACAAATAAGCTGTCCAGTGAAAAAGCAGAAACAGTATGTAGAGTGTAATTTGCATTTTTGTTTAAAACTGCATGTGTGTATATGTGGGTGTTTGTATATGCATAGTTAACAGTCTTGAAATACATGCATCATATTGTTAATAGTGGTTACCACTGGACAGCAAAGAAGGGCTTTTGCGTTTGATTTTATACACTTCTGCATTATTTTCTTACTTACAAA
The DNA here is from genome assembly GCA_030035585.1 of Dugong dugon. Classification (NCBI taxonomy): domain Eukaryota; kingdom Metazoa; phylum Chordata; class Mammalia; order Sirenia; family Dugongidae; genus Dugong; species Dugong dugon. The sequence continues at coordinate 2,641,008 of CM057473.1, read as the reverse complement.
TGTACCACATTTCTAACTTTTAAAAAACACTTTAAAAAAAAACTGACTTCAGAAACAAGTGTAGCAGAGAATATTACCAGCGCTGGAATGACGTTTACTTTACCTCAGACATCCCAAATATGTAATGAAGTGTGGAATGTACCATTAGGTGTAATTTATTGTTATCCTGGAGGAACAACAGCCTCTTCATTTTGTGCAAAATGCAACACGACACTTCAAATCCATTCAGCGGTATTTGTGAGGATATCAATCAACACAAAAAATGGAAATTGACATGTAGTAGCAACAGTTTTTTTTTTTTTTTCATTTCATGAAGTTCGCAGTTAAGAAACATGGACGTGAGATCAGGTGATAGAACACCACTATCCTTGGTTGAAGCACCAAGGGTTCACTTTTACTTTTGTGGACACAGCAATCATCAGCATCTCAGATTTTTCAAACTTCTTTGAAAAGTAACTCACGATACATGTTAGGTTTCACAAGTCTGAAAAAAGTTTCCTTTTTAATACAGGAAGTCTTGGGGAGGGGCTTTAAAGAAAGATTTTCATGAAATTTGATTATCAGCCCACTTTTCTCCAAAAATATTTTTTCATGGTTCATGAAAATTTGATGTGATACTTTGTATGTAGCCCTGTTCTAAACGTTGATGATCCCAAAAAATACAAGGTAATACCTACCATGTTGTTGTTGTTGGATGCCATTGAGTTGCTTTTGACTCATGGCAACCTCGTGTGACCGAGCAGAACTGCCCCACAGGTTTTCTTGATTGTAATCTTTGGGAAGCAGTTGGGTGCTTAACCATTTGCACCACTAAGACTTCTGTGTCTGCCATTCATATGTTTAAAACCTTTTTAGAAAAGCTGGAAGAAACACAAAGTGAGTGTGTGATGAAGTTTTCCATGAATGCTCCCTGTAACTGCTAGGAATTTGAAAGAGAAAAGAAACCGGTGTGAACTGATGTGTTCAGGAAAAGACTTCTTAGTGGAAGCTTCTTAGTGAGTTTGACCTTGACAGTTAAGTCTTAGAAATTTTGGAATATGTGGCCTCTCTTCTGATCTAGGAGTCCCTGTACTTGAAGGGTGAATAAATCAGATGTGACTTCTGTAATGTATTGGGATAGTATTAGGAATTAAAAAGCTTCAGCTGACTGCTGTTTTGTTGAGGTTTATCCTAAGAACACAGGCTGGAAGACATTTTCAGAGATCATCTAACTCAGTGGTTCCAAAATGCTGGTCCTTGGACATAGCTGAGTACATCAGAATTACTTAGAGAGTTTAAAAAAACAAACTAACATTCCAGGGCTCACCCCAAGAGATTCTGAGAATGTTCAATCCATATACAGTCTTCAAAATCCAGTGCAGGTGGTTCTGTTAGGGAGTCATTTTCAGGAACCACTGATCTAACCTAATCTCTTTATCCTGTCAGGACTAATCCTAAATCCTATCTGGAAAATACCCTCTTATTAATTTCCAAGGAAGAAGAAGGGACTTGTTTACCATTTATCAGCCATCAACCAGTCAATTCATTCTGGAAATTTCTGTTTTCTAACTTAGTGTTACTCTTATAACAATTTTAACTCGTTTCCTTCCTTCCTTCATGTTCTTTTGGTGGAGAAATGGTCCCTTTAGGAGTATTAGGGGAAACTTTCCATTTTGAGCTAGCAAAAACGTGAACCATGTTCTGCCACCCGCAGCCCTCAGCACATCCAGGCAGCTGCTGCCTAGCAAAGATGGCAGACATTAAGCATATAAACATTGAGAACAGAGGCGCATGTTAAGCAATTTAGTGATTGTTATTGGGCTTTAGCTAAATGTACTATCTGCATTTGACCATTGCATCAATACCCTACCAAGTGCAGAGTATCATTACTAATTAATTAATTATAGTTACTAGCATTTTGTAGACTAGCTCTGTAACATCATGCTTGGTAAAGTAGAGGTTCAGCAAAAAAGAGGAAGACCCTCAGTGAGATGGATTGACACAGTGGCTGCAACAGTGGGCTGAAGCGTAACAGCTGTGGTGAGGATGGTGCAGGACCAGGCAGTGTTTTGTTCTGTTGTACATGGGGTCGCTGTGAGTCGGAACCAACTTGACAGCACCTAACAACAACCACCGCTCTGGAACATACTCCCAGATACGTAAGCAATATCTGGGGTTTGTTCTTCTTACTTTGATGGTGTTCCTCTAGAATGACCTCATGCTTTGGGGTGTTGCTGTGGGCCTGGTTAAATGAAATGGCATTGCTTTAAGATGATCTCATTACTATTAAAATCCCCCTGACTTACTGCCACCAGCATATGAATCGACTTTATGTAAAAGTCGACATTATAGTCAGCCACTTCTATAGAAGTCTGCCTAACTTTTCTTGGTATGTCATAAGCTCGTGTAATATTTTTCCACAGTGGGATTGGCAATTTGGATAGTTTCCCAAATCCAGGAAGAAATATTTTTTCATTTTCATATGTTGATCTTTGGTGCTTTTTCTGAGTGGTTAATATAATTTAGATCTCAAGAGTGGGTTTTTATTATATCTTCCTTAAAATTAAATTTTAATTATCCACTAAAATTAATGGATTTCTGTAAGAATAAATCAAACTGATTGAGACTAAAGTTTGGCCAGGTTGATGGGTGAATTTCCTCCTTTAACAGTGAAATACTGAACTCACTTGCCCTGAGGGATGGGAGGGACTCTTGCTTGCAGAGAGAAGAGGCTGACCTGGCGCTCTCCCCCCTTCCTGAGTGTACAATCACCCTCCAGTGGTGGGGCTCCTTTCTGTCCTATCTGGGTGACAGGACTGGGTGTGGTCAGTTAACTAGGGTGTGAGCTGGACCTGCCCACGGGGTGGAGCATTTCCTCAGGGCTTCAGATCTGCTTCTACTGTCTCAAAAGGATATGATTAAATAATTTAATTATGCAGGATATAATTAAATAAAAGAGCTGGGAATCAAGGAGGCCCACCTCGGGCCGGCCAGTCGGAGCCCCAGACAGACAGTGGTCAGGGGTTGAACTCCAGCCCCTAGAGGGTTACTGGCAAGGAGACAGACCCAGTGAGACAAGATTCCAGGCATGTTCCTGGAGCAGATTGTTACCTACATGAGGGGGAAGTGGAGGGCAGGGTTTCAGGGCAGGGCCAAAGCCCAGCTAAGGAAACTGCAGCAGAGTCAGAGCTGGACAGCAGGAGAAGTGGCTTTTAAAAATCTGCCATTAAATCCTTCTCCTGTACTAGGCAATGTTCTAAATAGAATCAGTCCTCACAACAACCATGGTAACAATGGGTCCTCTGATTACCCCCATTTTACAGATGAGGAAAGTGAGGCACCAAGAGATTAGCCTTGTCCAAAGTCGACAGTTAAGTTGTGGAATCAGTATTTAGATGCATCCATCATTACACCTGGCGGTCTTGGGGCCGTGTTGTGGTGGGTTTGGCTCAGGTTTGTCACTGACTCCTGCCTGGTGGTGTCCTTGGTCCTGGAGGAGAAGTGAGGGCGGCAGGACTTGGCTGATGAACTTGAGAAGTCAGGGAGGCTGCTGTGTGACCTGGCCTAGAAATAGCTGTTTCCAGTATGCAGCAGCTGCAAGGTTGAAATGCGTCCACCAGTATATACAAACGAGGAAGGAAGGGCATATAGCCATTTGGTGTTTAGCATAAAATAAGATCCAAGTGGAAAAAATCATCTTAAGTTTTCACCTGGAGAAACAGCTGGGGCTACGCAGAAGGACAGTAAAAAGAAAACTGGGGGAGACTTGAATGAAAGCAGCTCACGTGTTCACGTCTGATAGACGTGTGAACAAGCAGAACGCAACTGTAAAGCCAAGAGCAGAACCTTTGGAAGTATTAGTGCACCTTATCTGAGGGAACTCCTTGGTGGTTTGGAGAATTCTCAGCTGTAGGAGCCCTGGTGGCACAGTGGTTAAGAGCTCAGCTGCTAATCAAAAGGTCAACTGTTCAAATCTACCAGCCGCTCCTTGGAAACCTTGTTGGGCGGTTCTCCTCTGTCTTATAGGGTTGCTACGACTTTTATCCTTGACAATAAAGATTTCCTAAGATGGAATGGAAACCCTGGTGGCGTAGTGGTTGAGAGCTACGGCTGCTAACCAAAACGTCGGCAGTTCAAATCCACCAGGCACTCCTTGGAAACCCAATGGGGCAGTTCTCTTCAGTCCCATAGGGTCTCTATGAGCTGGAATCGACTCAACGGCAATGGGTTTAGTTTTGGTGGTTAAGATGGGACAGCAAACAAATGTCCTGTGCTTACTGAATATTTTGTAAATACCATGTAGTATTAACTCGTAAGCCATGAATTCTACTACTCTCTCTACCCCTACCCCAAGTATTTTTTTAAATCCAAATGAAATAATGAAGATTATGTCCTATTACTCTACACTGAGTGCAGATAGACTTTTGGTTTAATAGTCCTCCCCGCCTTTTTCTTTGGAACTGAGTATTTGAATGGATTAGAAAACTGGTATTTTGCCGATTTTTTTCAGTAGCACTTCTGTGTAAGACCCTAACACCCATCTCTGTGATTTGTCAGCGGCAGCATTAACATCCAGGGAGGTGTTCCGTGTCTTATCTCCTTAGGCAGCATATGAAGGGCTGAGAATAAGACAGAGTCCCTGACAGACTGTTATCTGAACTTACAGCCATGAACATAGTTTTCTAAAAGTGAATGTAATTGGACTCAAACTCTTTCCGCTGTTGCTCGTAAAATAGTGGGGCAGCTTATAAAGTTGGGATTAAAACCAAATGCGAACATTATAAGCACTTGTTGTAATAAGTAGCCTCTGAAATTTGAAACAGCAGAGTCCTGTGTGCTTGTGTACTTTTGGGATGTTAGAGTCAAATTCATGTGAAAGAATTATAGGGCCTTAATAAAGTTGATTGTTGTATAAATCACTCCCTTGATGTTCTCATCATGTATCTGTGAGATTTTTAAATGACTGAACACAGTTCCGTCTCCCTTGGAAACCATCCAAGCCTGTGTTTTTAACGTCCTTGTCCCTGTGCTGAATAAATGTTACGTAGTTGTTATTTAGATTACTAAATTTATATTTATTGCACCCTTTGCTTTCAACTTTAAATAATAAATGCAAGTCAAAAAAATTTTTTTTAAATAATTATTTGACTTCTTGAGTGATGAAGCCTGTCAGGTTACTTTCCAATTCAAAGTAGCTCTAAAAATTTACGCTGTGTGCCTTAGGTCTTCAGGCACTTTGTCCCAAGTGTCGTCGTTAGAAAAAGAAAAGGCTAAAAAAGTATAAAAAGTGCGAACTTGAATTCTAGTACTCACTGTTTTTTCAGTTAATGTTTAGAGACCATTTATCCAGACACTTGGAATAAAAGGAAGAAGTCTCCACGTTGTGGGTCAGCGTGAGAGGGTCAGAGGCCGAGGGCTCTGCTCTGGAAGGTGTTTGGTGTATTTGGTTGATTTCTTTCCACTTAACGTTAAGTGTGGTGACTTTCCCGCAGGTGGACGAGAGCCAAACGGGAGAGCCTGGATGGCTCGGAGGAGAACTCAAAGGGAAGACGGGATGGTTCCCCGCAAACTACGCAGAGAAAATCTCAGAAAACGAGGTTCCCGCCCCAGCCAAACCAGCCACCGGCCCAGCATCCGTCCCTGCGCCCAAACTGGCTTTGCGAGAGACCCCCGCCCCCTTTGCAGGGCCCACCTCTGAGCCCTCCACTACCCCCAACAACTGGGCCGACTTCAGTTCCACGTACGTGTAGCCATGCTGTTTCTGATCCTTTCCGAAATCCCAGCTTAGTAATCTTTGTCTTTTTTAATCTTTCTTTTGGTCTTGTGCTGTCCCGCTTAAGTGAGGGAGCTGGCTTGTTTTCATTACCGCTTTATATTCTCTGAATTGGCTTTAGTTGCATCATTGCCCGAAAAGTGACTTAGCCAGGTACAGGATAAAGCCTGTTATCTTGTTTAGTTAGATAATTTGTCTGTATCTTTCATTCTTGTGGAAGAAATGGAGAAATAGAGTTTCCTAATAATCTGTATTGACACCCATGTCAGCCAACAAATGTTCAAAGGCATTTCCTGCATGTAAATAGCATATTTTTGGCTGGGTTTCAGAAATTGAATTCAGTCTTGTGGTTTTGAATAAGATAGGAAGCCGTTTCCTTTATAATCTTTCCACTGACATTAACCGTGTACAGATGAGCAGCAGCGTGAAGAAGAGAGTCGGGCTCTTGGTCACTGTCCTTCCCATGTCCTTGGTCATCTGGAAGTGGCATTAAAAAGCAGTGTGTGGGCAGGGCTTTGACATGAGGGCTGAGTGCCCACCGTGAGACCCCCTGTCCACGCTGTGGTTATACAGCTATGATTTAGACGTCCGGTTGTCTGAAAACATTTTTTTATTTATTTTTAATTGTGCTTTAAGTGAAAGTTTACAATTCAAGTTAGTCTCTCGTACCGAAATGTATACACACATTGTTATATGACCCTGGTTGCTCTCCCCATACTGTGACATCACACTCCTCCTTTCCACCTCTGATTTCCCGTGTCCATTGAACCAGCTCCTGACCCTCTCTGCCTTCTCATCTCACCTCCGGACAGAAGCTGCCCATTTAATCTCATGGATCTGCTTGCACCAAGAAGCACTCTCTTCATGAGTATCACTTTATGTCCCACAGTCCAGTCCAACCCTTGTCTGAAGAGTTGGCCTCTGGAATTGTTTCAGTTCTGGGCTAACAGAGAGTCCAGGGGCCATGTCTTCTGGGGTCCCTCTAGTCTCAGTCAAACGATCAAGTCTGGCCTTTTTACTAGAATTTGAGTTCTGCACCCCACTTTGAAAACATTTCATACTAGCGTGCAAGTGAAAGTAATTTGAATAAGTATTTTTAAAAAATGTTTTCAAGTCTCATCACCTTTTAGAAGAAACACATCGGAGGCAGGGAGTCAGGATGTAGTGCAGGAGGAGGCGGAGATGGAGCTGACACAGGGGAAACGAGACTGCTGACCAAGGGCAGGAGGAAGAGGAGGGAAGGGTGTGAGGAACAGCAAGGCGTTCCTACTTGTCATTTCATGTAAAAGGTGGAGGGTGCTAACAAAGGTCCTGCTTATCCGATCTCTGCTTTCAAAAAATGGCCTTTTAGATCATGGAAGCCCCACAGACACATCCAAACTCCCTGAGCAACTGAATTGCTGGGCGGAGGGCTGTGGGAACCATGGTCTCAGGGAACATCTAGCTCAATTGGCGTGACACAGCTTATAAAGACCAATGCTCTACATTCTACCTTGGTGAGTAGTGTCTGGGGTCTTAAAAGCCTGTGAGCAGCCATCTGAGATACTCCACTGGTCTCATCCCTTCAGGAGCAAGGGAGAATGAAGAGAACAGGACACAAGGAAAAGATTAGTCCGAAGGAGTAATGGTCCATAGCTACCAAGGCCTCCACCGGACTGAGTCCAGTACAGCTAGATGGTGCCCGGCTACTACCACTGACTGCTCTGACCAGGATCACAACAGAGGGTTCTGGACAGAGCTGGAGAGGGATGTAGAGCATAATTCTAACTCACAAAAAAAAGACCAGATTTGCTGGCTAAAGGAGACTGGAGAAACCCCAAGAGTATGCCCCCAGACACCCTTTTAGCTCAGTGGTGAAGTTACCTCCGAGGTTCACCGTTCAGCCTGGGAGTGGACAGCCCCGTAAAACCAACTGAGACTAACGAGGTACAGGAGTCCAGTGACAAGGGCCAGAAGGCAGAAGGGGACAAGGAAGCTGGTGATAGGGAACCCAAGGTTGAGTAAGGATATTGTTGATGTGTTGTGAGATTGTTAACCATTGTCATAGGGCAACATGTGTAGTAACTGTTAAATGAGAAACTATTTTGTTCTGTAAGCCTTCATCTTAAGTGAGAATAACAGCACAATTGGAAGAGTGTAGTCAATGTCACTGAACTGTGCATGTAGAAATTTTTGAAATGGTGTATCTTTGGCTGTGTGTATTTTCACCAAAAAAACAGTTGAGAAGTTAGAGGGTTGACATGTTGTGGGGTTGTTAACCAATGTCATAAAACAACATGTGTACTACTGTTTCACGAGAAACTATTTGTTCTGTAAGCCTTCAGCTGAAGTGCAATTAAAAAAAAAAAGCCTTTTAAAACCAGGACTTCCAAGATGAAACTCATCTCTTGATGCTCGTTTAGAAGGTTGGACTTCTGAAGCCAGAGCTGAGGCTAACGCAGAAGACAAATGCTGTGGGTCACATCTGTGTGCCCCTTCCACGATGACCGCATGGTGCACAGCTCTCCCGAGTACATTATGGGTGTCCTGTCTCCGCACCAGAAATCAGGATGTGTGATTCTGATTTTCGAATTAGTTATATGACCTATAACCCCTTGCCAGCAAGTCCATTCTTGACTGCTGGTGACCCCATGTGTTACAGACGAACTGCTCAGGGTTTTCTTGGCTGCAGATCGCCAGGCCTTTCTTCTTCCGAGTCGCTGGGTGGGTTTGAACCTCCAGCCTCTAGGTTAGCAGCTGATGGCAAACAGCTTGTACCACCCAGGCTCCTGTATGTCTCATAAAGATGTAAAAAGTAAATTGCATGTAGACCTGCACTCATGCAGACCTTTTCATTTAAAATGATAAAATTACAGAATTGGAGTTGACCCTGAGATCCTGGGCAGCTGGTTGCTGTAAGGACACCACTTGTTGTGAGCAGGGGTCCAGGCATAGGACAGGTGTTTACTGTGAGGTCAAGGGGACGGGGAAATGGTGTTGAGAAGCTCCAGCTGCCCAAGCCCACACGTGTTCAAGGCGGTACGTCACTTCCTTTCCCTCATTTAGTTATTGCTGTTACAGCTGATGATAGCGATCCTTTGTGGCTGTTTCTCTGGTGCTTTAGAGTTACAAAGTACAATGAAACGTGAGAGCCGGAACTCCACGGGACTGCCTTGTTTTTCCAGGTCTTGCAAGTTTTCTGCCTTGGACAGAGTGCAGTCTTACCACGTTTCTATCGCTTGTTTTATTTGTTTGCTTATTTTTAGTAATATTTTATTGTGTTTTAGTGAAAGTTTACATAGCAAATTCAGTTTCCATTTAACAGTGTTTATACACGTTGTTCGTGACATTGGTTACAGTTTCCACAATGTGTCAGCTTTCTCATTATTTCCATTCTGTTCCTTCTGTTTCCATTGATCTAGCTTCCCTGCCCCTCCTTGCCTTCTCTCCTTTACTTTTGGATAAATGTTGACCGTTTGATCTAATATAGTGAATTATTTAAGGGAGAACATTACTCACGGGTAATATTGTTTATTTTATACACCAGTCTGTTATTTGGCTGAAAGGTGACCTGGAGAAATATCTTCAGTTCCAAATTCAAAGGGTAGCTTAGGGCAGTAGTCTCAGGGGTCCCTCTGGTATCCATTGGTCCAGTAGGTCTGGCCCTTTTTAGGAACTTGAGTTTTGTTCTACATTTTTCTCCCCTTCTGTCTGGGACTTTCTGTTGTGTCCCTGCTCAGAACAGTCGGTACTGCCGAGTTCTTCTGGTCTCGGGTTAGAAGAGGCTGTGGGTCATGGGGGCTGTTAGTCCTGGGGACTAGTTTCTTCTTTGAGGCTTTGATTTCCTTTGTTCTCTTTTGCACCCTATGAATAGAGACCAATAGTTGTATCTTGGGTGGCTGTTGCTTGTTTTAGTGGAAAATATTGGAGGTTTCCTTCTTGGACAGATTTCTGCCTTACACAGGTTCCGGCTTTCACAGGTTTTGCTGTATTGTCCTGTCTGGTATTTCATGCGACCCTCACAACTAACAACAGTGGCAGAGTATTGTCCTCATTTGATCAGCGAGGAAACCAAGGCTCGGAGAAACTCTGCCGGCTTCCGCGGTTCGTGGCTCATGGTGAAGCGCAGACTCCGACCTGTCCTCTTCCTCTGCTTTGTCCTTTCACTTGAGAAAGCCACACAGATGTCACGGATGGTGTTACGGGGGCTCATAGCTTGCTGTGGGTGAGAAGCTGTTTCCTAGCAAGTCCTGCTGTTTATGGCACTGTGCTTTGCTTCCCAGGTGGCCCACCAGCACGAGCGAGAAGCCAGAAACGGATAACTGGGATGCATGGGCAGCCCAGCCCTCGCTCACCGTCCCGAGCACCGGCCAGTTAAGGCAGAGGTCAGCCTTTACTCCGGCCACGGCCACGGGCTCCTCTCCGTCTCCTGTGTTAGGCCAGGTAACAGCTGTCACTGGGCGTGGGAAGGGCTTAGCGTGCTAACGTGCCGGACAGCGAGGGCCCGCGAGTCGGGGGCCAACAGCAAGCTACTGCTGCTGTTACTGTAACTGTTAGAGCAGCTCTGTGCACAGACACTCGGCTTCCTTAATGACAGATGTGGACACTGAGGCTTAGCGAGGCTAAACCATTGCCCACGGTCACATAATTAGTAAGTGACAGAGCTGGGGTTCAGCCCTGGCTGGGTGGTTAGGTCACATCCACGTGAAAAGATTGTCAAGGCCAGCACAGCTGAGTCCTCTCTGGGGGAGAGATGCTGAAGTCCCAGTGAGGGCACAGCTGACATGGCTGGCTCTGGGGTCCATTCCTGGAGAAGTGAGTGACGGGCTGGGGATTCAGCAGTTCAGGAGGGTTTGGGGATCAGCGGCCAGGCGAGCTGAGGTTTGCTGCGAGGGTGAGAGGTGGAGGACTGAGGCCCCTGGGGGTGTTTGAATCCAGAGAAAGTTCTGAGAGAGGCAAAGGGGTGCTCAGCTGAACTGGAAGGAAACGGGGCGCCGTGGGTTTAAGGTGAGAAGTACAAAGACGGGGATTTAGAGGTTATCGACATGGATGCAGAAACTGTTTGACCCATTGTAAATTCTCCATTCATCCAACATGATCATAGTTAAAAATCAGTGTGAAATAACTCCCAGAGACAAGTATAGATTGCTTTTGAATGAATTGATTTTGGGCATTGTCCTTTGTTCCTTTCCATTTACATATATATCTGAAAGTTGACGCTGTTTTATTTTTTAGTAATGGTTTTATGCAACAGTTGTGTTTTGTTTTTTTTTTTTTTTTTTTTTTTTTGAAAAAGAAGATAATAAATGCCTCCCTGCCTTTCCAGCCTCAGCTCCTCCTCCACCTCTCCGTGATGCCAGGCCACACGCACCCCCAGATTATCGTCCTCCTCCACCCCTCCACCACGCCAGGCCGCACACACCCCCAGACTGTGGTCCTCCTCCACACCCCATGATGCCAGGCCGTTCACACCCCCGGACTGTGGTCCTTTTCCACCTCTCCAGGACACCGGGCCACATGCACTCCCGAGTTGTGGTCCTCTTCCACCCCTCCACGACGCAAGGCCACATGCACCCCTGGGTTGCACCCCTCTTCCTGGACCCTCTGCAGCATGCCGTCTCAAAGCCTTTGCCTGTGCTGTGCACTCAGCCTGCAGTGCCCCACCTCCGAAGCCCTAGCTGTCAAAGCCCTTCTGGTCCTGCAGGGCCCACCTCAAACGCTGCCTCCTCTGTGACGTTTTCCCTGCCGCTCCCCAGCAGAAGTCACCCCCCTTTCCTCTCTGTTCCCACAGTGACTAGGTGGAACCTCTTTTTAGCATATTTTATTCTGCCCGTGGCATATGTAGTTGTTTTTATCTGTTTCTTCCCCAGTTATTGTGAGTTCCTTGCTAATAATATTCCTGTCCGTTTTACAGTGCTTTATAGAGTCCCTGGGTGGTGCAAACAGTTAACACGCTTAGCGGCTAACCAAAAGGCTGGAGGTTTAAGCCCACACAGAGTTGCTTGGGAAGAAAGGCCTGGTGATCTACTTTCAAAAAACTAGCCATTGGAAACCCCGTGGAACCCAGTTCTACTCTGACACACATGGAGTCACCATGAGTTGGGGTCGACTTGACAACAACTGGTTTTTATGGTTAATAAAGTGACTTAACTGAAATTAATTGGGGAGGCAGAGAGGGTGCATATCATTCATTGTTGTAACCGTAGTGCCTTTCATAGGGTGTAGAATAAATGATAATTAAACTGTAAGATCCCAAGATGAGTGTCTTCTAGCCTCTCCTTAAACAGTGAGTGCATGTTAACCAAATCCCTGTTTCTCTAAGTGAGCACAGTCCGACACAGAGCATATGTCCCTGTGTCCTGGATCTGAATTGTGATGTCAGTTAATTACCCTGGGAGGTTTCATCCCATTTCCACTTCCGTGTTAACCCTCCAGGTCAGACTGGAAATGGGGAAGCGCCCGGACAGCTTGAGAATGAAAAAAGAACCGGAGCACACAGGTGGCATGGCCAGGTGCAGCAGGTCCCCGGGGGCTCCTGGCTTGTTTAAACAGAGGGCTCGAGGTGGCCAGACCTGGTGGCACAGTGCTAACCACAAGGTCGGCAGTTCGAGTCCACCACCTTCTCTTTGGATACCCTATGGGGCAGTTCTACTCTGTCCTATAGGTTTGCTAGGAGTCGGAATTGACAGCAGTGAGTTTGGTGGCCAGGCACTGGCCCTGTGAGTGGGCCTGCAGGTTTCCATCTCACCTTAGGCAATAAACAATCACCTGAGAAAAGAGAGAAGCATCTAGCACTCGTGCTCTGCTGCAACAGTGGTCCTCGAGGGCTGTGTGCGTGCTCATGCGTGCCGATTGGAGAGATGTCAACGTCTGCCTTCGGTTGTAACAAACAGTAATGTAATGAGGATTCCTTTATGTTATTTCCCACAAGGGTGAAAAGGTGGAGGGGCTGCAGGCACAAGCGCTGTATCCTTGGAGAGCCAAAAAAGACAACCATTTAAATTTTAACAAAAATGACGTCATCACCGTCCTGGAACAGCAAGACATGTGGTGGTTTGGAGAAGTCCAAGGCCAGAAGGGCTGGTTCCCCAAGTCATACGTGAAACTCATTTCGGGGCCCGTCAGGAAATCCACAAGGTATTTGTGTGTTCATCTGCTTCTGTCTGACAAAAATGTATACATATCAGGCATTACCTTCTTGTTTTGTACTAGTTAAGATTGGCAGATAAAATGAGTTTTGCAGGATCATTTTGTCTTCTGTAAAATCTTCTGTCTTTTAACTGCGCGAGTTAGAGCACCTGTGGGCGAGCAGGGAGTGCCCTGCAGGTAGATAAGCGGTCATTTCCTCTTCCCTTGGGGACAGTGGGAACCTTGTTTTTCATTGACTTGTGCAAGAGGGAATTCTACTGAGAGACCTGGAACATTCTGGCAGATTTGTTGGGGTTGTGACTGTCTTCCTGCTCAGCACCTAGTCCTGGGCCAGCTTCGTGGGCACTTAGCAGTGAGCCCAAAGCATGCGGGGATGTGATTGGAAGAACTAATTACCTTTTACATTAGGGTCTTGTTGTAGCATGGAACCTTAGCAAGGCCATTGTTTAGTTATTCCAGCTAAATAGATGTTCCAGTAATAATTGTGAACTTTAAGAAGATAAAAATACAAGACTGTTCAATGAGCACGTATGAGACATGCTTTGAAATAGATCAGTCCATGGGCTGTGTGTCCAGCGTCGGGAAGTGCTGGAAAACAAGAATGTCAGCACAGAATCATGTCTTTTGGTGGCGAGGATGGTACACCTTGTTACGTGTTCTTAACTTGGCCAATTTTGCCAGTTATATCAGCTGTAGATTGTTCAAAGTGTTGTGGATTGTTTGTAAAGTTAAGCAGTTTCAAAAGAGAGAAATCAGTGTTATTTTTACCATTCTCTGTTAAGGTAAAAAGTAAAATAGGGCTTTCCCCTCTTTCAGCACGGAGTCTGCTTCTCCAGAAAGCCCACGTCTGAAGCGAGTAGCTTCACCAGCAGCCAAGCCAGCCGCTTTGGGAGAAGGTGAGAACCCAAGTTACACTTGTTCTCTGGAAGAGGGAGGGAGGTACGGAATTCAGTGTTGGAAAGGAGACTGGGCTTGGTTTTAAAACAGACTGCATTAATTAACGCTCGGTGTGTTAAACTATGAAGTGAAATGAAGGTTTAGCCCTTTACAAAATCAGGGTACGTTATGGAGACTTTCAAAATACTGTCAGATATATTGATCATCAATTTTCTAATGAATGATGAATTGTCTAATTATATTTGATTATGAGCCCTTTGACTTTTTTTTTTTTTTTTTACTTTTGAAAGAGGGCCATCAAATTCAATGAGGATACAACTTTCTGAGTGTCTCTGTAGCTAAATTTTGTTTATTGCTTCCCCCAACGTAGTCTTGTCTGATTTTAGATATTTTGTTTTAAAACCACATCTACAAAGTCCAGTAAAACTCTCACATAATATTAGTGCCATCTGTATAACCCCAAATAAAACAGCTTGGTTTTTATATTCATGTAAATAACCAGACCAGATTATATAGGCCTACATAATTCATTTTGAGTGCTTATTACACAAATAATTAGTTGCATTATTTCCAGGTCTCTACTTTGTGACATAATCATAAATATTATATAAATGCCAGCATATAATATGGGCTATTAATCCAAAAAATTTTTTTCAATGAACAAAATCTAGAGAACCCAGGCTTTAGTGGTAAACATCTCATCTCGTTTCTGTATTTATCATGGCCCTACCTGAGGAGCAGCCCCTGAGTCAGACAGGCTTTCCCTGCAGAAGTCTGGAGGGCGTTTGCCGCTACCGTGGCATCACTAACCAGTCGTAGAGGAACTGTTCTGCACGTTTTTTGAATGAATTACCTGAGGCTGTAGTGTTTTATTTAGTTTGCTGTAATGAGCTTGTTGCAGTCCTTAGGAGCCTTGCCTTATTAAAAGCAGAGAGAATGAAACAGTTATTTCCACAGAGACAGTGAGCACTGAGGTTTAACAGGATTTCAGACTCAGAATGACAGAGACGTAGGTCTAATAGCTCCGTCACCGAGCAAGGCCAGCAGTTTACTGCACCCAGGTTTTACAGTTACCGCCCAAACAGTCGTTAGCATACTTCTCCGTATACAGGCTCATCATTCTAGTGCATTTTTTACCCATGTTAACAAGGCAAAAGGCCCCTTAATCCCGGTGTGCTCAGTCAGTACAGCGTAAAAGAAGATTGTGGCCTCCCCCCTTCAAAATTGAATGTGTTAGATCCGGTTCAGGAGTCCTGGTGGCACAGTGGTTGTTACTGGGAGAATTGAGTTTTAATACAAGTAAAGTGCTTGATGACACAGTGGTTAAAGCACTTGGCCGCTAACCGAGAGGTCGGTGGTTTGAACCCACCAGCCGCTCCACAGGAGAAAGGTGTGGCAGCCTGCTTCCATAACGATCATAGCCTTGGACACCCTATGGGGCAGTGCTTTCTAGTCTGTCCTATACGGTCACTATGAGTCAGAATCAACTCAACAGCAGTGGGTCTGGTTTATTTTTTGGTTTTTTTATCCAATTCAAGTGTCACTGGAGGCCGGACTTTGTCTCCCAGCTCTCACCAAGTAACCCTGTGATTTTGGTCACACTTTAGCTTCCTCACCTGTAAGGTGGGCATAATCACGCCTTGAGGTTGGCGATTCCCGCAAGGATCAGGAGATGCTGTGTGTAAAGCTGTTAAGGACAAAGCTGAGTCAGTGTCAGGCGCTTTTATGTCCTTCAGCATTGTTTCCTGGATTCCCGATCGAACCACCTACAGCAGGGAGTGTTCTCACCACCCGGCACTGATGTTGATTTGTTTTGAGAAATAGGCCGCGGCTTTCTCTTTCTGAGGCTTCATGAACAGTTTACAGATGAACCACACACGTACTTCAAGTTGAGAGGACAGAACAAATCCTGATCTCAGTTGACGTTTATCACATCCATTTTGATTGCTGTAGGTAAAGAAACGTTAGGGAAGTCTGCTGGCATGAAGGGTGAGGGAAGACACGGGCTTCTGAGAAAAGCTGTTTATACATATTAATGAACCATTTGTTAATACTGCCACCTTAAAAATAATGAAATTTGAAGTGAACTGCAAGCCAGTTAAATAGCTTGTCAGTTTGGGTCGGTGTTAAAATCTTGGTTCGAGCAGGGCCGGTGCCCCGTCAGAGTTCTCGCGAGCAGCGTGTGACAGGTGAGGGCCCCTACACGCCTCTTGCCATGTCCCCGTGTTTATTTTAATCCGAAGGCAGCCTCCCAGACGCCTGTGTGCCGGGAGGGTGGGGAAAGCCTCAGAGAGCCTTGCTGCTGCCTCTGTGCTTTATGCTACAATGTCAGGTTCAGCCAGGGTTCACATTTCTGAAGTTTCTTCAAAATGTGGGTTCATTTTTAAGAATGTGACTTTCAGATGCAAGAATCGTTGGGCAAAGTACAGTTGCCAGGAACTCAGTTGTACATGGCCAAACCTGGGATCTGCAGCGAGGAGCAGTCTCAGGGAGCAAAGTAAAAGGGAAGGGTCAGAATATTGAGAAATCAGCAGATGAGTAGATTAACAAGAAAAGAATGTCCTTATGAAAGCTGCCAACTTGGATTTCCTTGTGTGGGAAATCATTTTTCCAGTGTTCACTGTGGAGGTATGGTTACCAGCACTGGAGGGCTAGAGACACAGTCTTCTGTTTCCCAGACCGTTTGGATGACCTGCGGCTGCTGGCCCCGCGCACCCACAGGTCAGCACTGCTGACGTTGAAGGGGGCCCTTGGGGAGCCCCTCATGGCTGCCCCACAACAGAAAACAGAAAACCTTTTCCTTAACACGAGCATTAAGTGTGTGCGTGTTTGAGTTTTCACTACTGACACCTGCAGAGGTTTTCATAATTAGCATGTGGACTCTTCTCCACCAGATTTCTGCCTAATGATTAACACTGGACTCTGCAGTTAGGAATCGCACCTAAATTTATGCCACATCCACTATAACAATAAACGCTCAGAGTACATGGTGATTTTTCCATTGCTTTTTGAAACATACAAAGGCTTAGGATAAGATGGAGAAAGAGTAGAAACTAAGAAACTTGTATTCCTCTTTTTGTGGTTGTGTCTAGCGTAGAGCCTAGAAGTTTGTGTCTAGTGATCTTTCTGAGTAGGACTTTTTTCCTAAACCTTGGTAACAGCAGCTAAAAAGGATGCAAAGTTCTACTAAGAATTAAAATTTTTTTTTTTTTCTGTGATGCACACCCCTCAAACTCAGGACACTAAAGAAATTCTTACCCTTTAAGACTAAATTGCAGAAATAGTAACATGTAAGCACCTGTGGCTTGCTCTTTCCCAACTTGTCGGAAAAGGCTTGATTCATTTCTGGGGCTGGGTAGACACTGCTTTTATCATCAGCCCACTTGACCTGTTGATGGACTTGACTGGTAAGTAGAGGCCCAATCTTAACTAAACAGCCTGTTTTTCACTTTGTGTCCTGGTAGTTTCCTGCCATCTCTATATGTGGCACAATAGGACATACGTTTTTATTCAGGCAGTCGAATGTGTCCTAGTGTCTAATTTATGTAAAGGATGCACTGCATTGACCAATTTTCTAAAACTGTGACTGGATACCTTCAAAACTGAAATGCAGATGGCTGAGTGAGTCCCAGGAGCCTGCAGTGAACCCATCTAGCCCAGGGCTCTGGACTCCGTAAACGTTAGTTAAAACTAAATGCAAATGGCATTTTCATTCAAAAAGCAATCATGACGCTGAACTGTAGAGCTCTGATACCCACTGCTGTAGACCTGCAGTTGGTGTTTTGCTCCTGTGGCTGGGTCTTTGCATGAATTGTCTCCTCATCTACAGTGACCAGATTTTTATGGGTGATGGGGGATTTGGAGCCCAGGATGTACTCTGTAACTCTGTTGTATCTGTGACTAGCCTTTTTCTTGAATGGCTCTTAGTCTAACTTCCTTATTCATGAACTTGCTTTTGCAAAGCTGTCTGGGATTTCTTCCAACAATCAAGCTCTCTCCGTATCTCAATATTTCTCCCCACCAGAATTTATTGCCATGTACACTTACGAGAGTTCTGAGCAAGGAGATTTAACCTTTCAGCAAGGGGATGTGATTTTGGTTACCAAGAAAGATGGTGACTGGTGGACAGGAACAGTGGGCGACAGATCCGGAGTCTTCCCTTCTAACTATGTGAGGCTTAAAGATTCAGAGGTAAACCCACATTAACTGTTTCCTCTCCCTTCTGTTCAGTGACTTTTCGCTGGGGGTCACCGTGTTTGACCATGGAATGCTTGCTTGGGTTTTGCTAAGTTGTGGAACGCGACAGAAATGCAGTGCAATCTGTAATTGTCTGAACTTCTCATTTGGTGCTGCAGGGCAGGGCTTGGCCTCCCACGAACCAAAGAACTCATGGTGCCAAGTGGAAGCTACAATGCTCAGTAATAATTTCTATTCCTGCCTGTAACTGGGTTATGATTTGGAACAGACTTTATCAATTAAGCCTTCGTGCTTATTGATTGTAGATGCCTCAGTAAAGATACACAGCGGTATTTTGCCCTTCTGAACAGAAGTATTCTAGGGATACTGGCCCCAGAATACTGGGCAATAGAGGGCTTCTAAAATTTCAGTATTTATCCACACAGCAAGACATAAGATCTCAGAGATCTGTATATGTTTGGCTAAGCCCCACTATCACCATTGATCAGGGCTGAATTTATTTGAAAGGTTGTTATCCTTATAGATTGAAAGTAGCTCCCAGTGTTAAGCGGGTGCTAAAAACTTGATCGTATAAAGTGCAGTTTGTGATAGTGGAGTTGAGTGAAATGTGGGCCCCTCCCGCCATGGCAAGTCTGAAGCTGGGGCACCAGGGCATAAGCGTGGTTGTCTAACAGACCCAGCGCACACCCTTAAACAAGCAGGGCTTGATATTTTTAATGTAGACAGTCAGTTCACGGTTATTTTCTTCTCCTCCTCGTGCCTCCTAGGCATTGAGAGAGGAACCTGGTAAAGAACCTATAGAGGCCGTGTCCTCAGATTAAAGCGCGTGTACGAAGCTCTCGCTCTCCTCTGCATGCCGGCAGGAGGGTGTGAAGGAAGCCTGGTGGTCACCGGTTAAGCCCTCAGCTGCTAACCCACCCAGCAGCTCCACGAGAGAAAGACCTCGTGATCCACTCCCGTAAAGATTACAGCCTAGGAATTCCTGTGGGGCAGTTCTGCTCTGCCCCATGGGGTCGTTATGAGTTGGAATCGACTCGAGGGCACCTAAGAGCAGCAGCAGGAGGGTGTCTCTTGGGACCTCTGCAGACCCCAGTACCAGTTGCTGCTTTAGGGGTGAGGCTGGGCCTGGCGTCATGCTGGGGTAGTTCTGCCTTCAGCCTCCTCCCCTTCCCTGCAGAGCTCAGGAAAGGTTTTATTTGTGGGGTTTTTATTTTTGTTTTGTTTTTTTTAGGGAGTGATGGTGTTGTTTTGATTTTTTTTCCTGAATGCTGTGGTCTTGAGAGCAGAGAGCTGACATGTCCCTTGAGGGATTTGCCTAAGATGCCTGCCCTTGAGAATTTGGCAGAAATCAGGAAGAAAGTTCTTGTCCCTTGTGAGCCAGCAGGGGTGTTGCACTCCGTACCTGGAGAGGGAGAATGAAACCCTTCCCCAGGCCAGCAAGTTGGATCCAGTAAGCGTTAGACAAACGGTATTTGAGGGAAGTAGAGGAAAAACACAAAAAGCTAAACTTGAAGATTTTTACTACCTTGCGTGGAAACTCCTCAAGTGACCTTACTTTTTGCATCAGTTAAAACACAAAAGCCATTGCTTGTATTATGTTTTTTTAAATCAATTCTAGTTTCTGTAAGAAACAATCTGAAGTCAACGAGGTAAAAATTACAGTCACATTTTTTAAGGCAAGCTGAGTTGTAAGGTACTTTCTTAACCACAGTTTTAAATGATCAGCTGTAGAGCTAGCAGCGCTCTTAAAGATTTGGGATATTTAGCTACATTATTCAACAACAGTGAAAAGAAAAAATCTGAAAAGTCAGCCCTTTCATCCTCCTTGAACACAGGTTCAGTGCTCCACACAGAAGAGCAGACCCAGCCTCGAATACAGACAGCAGAATTGGTCTGTGGGCACGGGCGGGGTTGCCCCATCCTTGCTCCCTGCTCTGGATGTGAAGGTGGGGGTGCAGAGCCTGGGCAGCATTTCTACGGCATTCTTGGGTACAGCCAGGACTGAACCCGTCCTTCTGAGTATCCTAGCTTCCAGTGCTCATGTGGCATTTCAGAGGGAGCACGTTGCAGCTGCGTGAACTCTGTTGCTGGGTATTGCCAATGACTTTGTTCCTTTTTATTTTGATGGAGTGTAGGCAGTGTGTTATAAGCCTGTTACTGGGAAACTAACTGGGTATTTGGAATCTTGTTTCATTGGTGTTCCTTTATTTGATATTTGTCCAACAGAAATAACAAACGATCGGTATTATATAACTGCTTACCAGTAAAGAAAGTATAATCAGAGTAAAAAATTAAACCCAAACCGTTCCTGGTAAATGTTTATTAAATGTCAGTAGCCAAATAAAGAGACTACAGAAGTTGTGTTCCTGAGAGATAAGTTACACGCCTTTAATCTTGCAGTGACTCTCATGTACTTTATGAAGCCTTTTGTTTTGGTGTGTTATAATTGGAATACCTAGTTTACTGTGAGATGGGGACTCAGGTGAAAACCCATTCTGAATAAAGCAGTTTGTAACAGCAGATTACAGCCTGGCCCTACCCTGACTCTCGTGGTCTCTGTTGGCTTACACAGCCAGTTCACATTCCGTGAGTATCCACAGAGGACTTCAAGCCTATGCACTTCAGGAAGACTTGATAGCGGGAGAGAAATATGGCCGCCTCAACGGATGGGTCATGCTTCGGGCACTGATAGAGAAGTCTCAGGGTCTGAGAGCGTAGAACTCTGGTGGAAAGGCCTTCTGTTAGGTTAGAGAGGTGGATGGGGTGGGCCGGGTTGGGGAGGTCTCAGGCATGCCTGTGCTGTTTTAGTTCCTTACAAAATAAGACTCTAGAGCAAAGGTAGCAAAATATTAGTATTTTAATGTGTTAGATCTGATGGTAGGCTCAGGGGTGTCTGTTATGTTCTCTTTTTAAGTGTGAAATCTTTCCCAATGAACAACTTGCCAGCAGAGAAAAGCTCGGTGTTCAGGGTATAGACGAGGAGCCTTGCTCACATGCAGTCCCGTTTGATGTGACCCAGGTATGGGACGCACCTGTCACACGCAGTCACTACCTGAGCAGAGCCCCTGGGATGCCACGGGGCCACGTTCTTTGCTGTTTCTTCTACAGAAGAGAGTAAAAGCTGCATGCTTTAGAGTACTTACTCTGTCCTGTGTCTTCCTGATACACGTCAGGTGACATGGTGCTACTGTGCTTCCCCAGAACGAAAGGGGACTTAAGGGCACAAAATGGTTGGTATCATCATTAATTGCTTTTTAAGTTGCATGACCAAAACGATTCAGTATGCAAATGAGACCTTTTGCTCTGTTTTAAGGGCTCTGGAACCGCGGGGAAAACAGGGAGTTTAGGAAAAAAACCTGGTAAGTTACAAACCCTGACCCTTATTTTTCAGAGTTTTCATTGTAATTGATAGCTGCTCCCCGTCTGTGTTTATTACGGCCAGGAGCCTAAAATAAGAACAAAGGAGTGGATCCTTTTCTCAGAGGCCATTAATAATGTATCTGTGGTTATGAAACTTGGCCGTTGTTTCACACGTGGGGAGTGGGGACATTACCAGACAGAATGTTCTCCTGGGTTGTGAAGAGTTGGTCCAGGCAGGATGGCAGGAATGGGCGGGGCACAGAGCTGTAAGATTGCAGGGTCCGCTGCTCCCTGCCTGCCCTTCCTGTGAGGCTCGGGAGACCTTTCTCGTTTCCTGACAGCACCCTGAGCCCCAGGACACACAGAGCCATGGTCTAGGCCAGATCCGGCTCCTTGAGAAGCCACTGGCTGGTTTTCCTTGGGTCCACACTGAAGGTACGGAATTATAGTCATCCCTCTGGATTCAAAGTACTGTCATTTATTTAAACAAAATCACGCGCTCTGTAAATAGGAGCACGAGAGAGAAGAAAGAAGCAGATGTGAAGTAGTATGTCGTCTGGCACGTCTTCCTCCTCCAGGTCATTTGAGCTGTTTTGTAGCCACGTCCTTAGGATATTACAGTTGGAAGAGTCCCTCCTGTGTGGGAGACTGGTCTGGTGCCCAGCTCCAGCGGGCTTCCCTGACAAGCAGAGTGGGTCTGCAGGTTGGCTAGGATTTTAGTCTGACTCCAGAGATTGGACTGCCCTGGTCAAATCTGTTCTGACTTTGAGTGTTCATCTGCATTTAGGACTGTAATTCCAAAAGCCCCAGGTATTTCACACACGGTGCCCAGATCAGCTCACTTTGCCCTGAAAACCAGCGAGCTATTCAGGGCCACAGAAGACAGAGAAGAATGTTGTGGCAGATTACGGCTACATGCGCCAGGGCCTTCGCAGAGCCAAGAACATCTGAAGCCAAATAGGACACTATTGGACTTCTCCACACTGACAGCTCTTGGAATCTAGAGCTGTTCCTTGGCATGTTAAAGTAGAATCTTTCTCCCCAGCACCGATTTCCCTGCTGAAGCTCTTGGAGCCAAGGAGTATGTAACCTGGGCTCTCTTGCTTCCAAGCTCTCGAAGCGCCAGACAGAGGCAGGCCTACCCCAGGACGGCTTGGCGTACCTGTCGTGGTGGCCCATCCCTGGCTGCAGAACAGGAGGACGGAGGTTTGCCCACATGCCTGCATCTTACTCATGCCCTAGAGTTAGTGGAGGAGTGGGAAATACTGTCAGAGACGGGGGGCTCCCTCCCTCCTTCCCTCCCTTCCTTCCAGGAGCCATTTTTAGGGGCGGGCTGCAGAGGAACAGAACAGTTGGTCCTGTGTTGCTTCTACAAGTCTGGAAAGCAGTCGCTGCAGATGTGCCAGAGCTCACTAGAGACAAGGAGTTTGTCTCTTCACCCCCGACCTCCTGAACCAGTAGAAATGGACTTTTCAGAGCCTGGTCTGTGGTATTGCTGGAGATTGTCCCATGAGACTTAACATTCAGGAGAAGTACAGAACTGTTTACATTTTTTTCTGGGTTGAATTGTTTTTTTCATCAAATGTCCCTTCTTGAGTCCAGGGTCCTCCTTAACTTGAAATAACAGGAAATAAACTTGCATTGACATGATTCATACCCGATATTCCAGGGTCGCCCTCCACACGAGAGCCCCCGAGAACACAGGCATGTTGGTGAGGGTGGGAGCTGAGGCAACAGCTTATGTGTCACCCGATGGTTTTGGAAGAAAATAGTTTCTCTTTCTGCTGTCCTTGGCACATGGAAGAGCTTCACTTGAGTTTCTTTAACTTCATTTATTCCATCATTGCCACTGCACTGGGGCGGGGGCAGGGGCGGAGACGCGTGAGGCCCTTGGCATCACCAGAGTTCACGGTAATTGTGAGAAGCACCGTGACAGAAGTTGCGGCAGTGGGGTGAGGAGGGTGTGTTCATGGAGGGAAGCTGGGAAGGAGCTTCTGAGAGGTGATGAGGGCATCCTGGAAGTGGACCCTGCACAGAACAAAATGCCACCAACCCCTTGAATGCTTCGTTTGCATTGTAGCGCACGGAGTGGGGTCTCACTACAGCCAGCCTTGTTCATCTAGCAGGAAGCCAGCCCCAGACGTTGGTTTTGATGGTGTTGATTTGTGGAGCTGGGAGGTGGCTGTCTTCTGAGAATCCCCTTCCCAGACTGTAACAGTGTCTCGCAATGTTTGGTCTTGTTTTTCAGAAATTGCCCAGGTTATTGCCTCATACACGGCTACCGGCCCTGAGCAGCTCACCCTGGCCCCGGGTCAGCTGATTTTGATCCGAAAAAAGAACCCAGGAGGATGGTGGGAAGGAGAGCTGCAGGTTGGTTTCTCTTCCATTTGTGTCTCGTTCTCTGTTACGGATATGCAAATCTCAGAGGGACATTATTCGTCCAAAGCCACAGATCACCCCTCACTGCCTAGATCTTGGCTTGGATGCGAGAGAGATCATGTCATGTGAATCTTGTTTCTTGCCTGAGCTTTGGATTGCCAGTAGCAGAATTCTGACAGCTAGGGATGCGTCTGAGAATGTAGCCAAATCTGCTTGATTCCTGAGTTCAGCC
Organism: Dugong dugon; assembly: GCA_030035585.1. Classification (NCBI taxonomy): domain Eukaryota; kingdom Metazoa; phylum Chordata; class Mammalia; order Sirenia; family Dugongidae; genus Dugong; species Dugong dugon. Next base: position 2,617,063 of record CM057473.1, on the reverse strand, counting down.
AGTGAATGTTGGCATAGTGACAGTTCCTACAAGGGACCCCGTGGAGTCGTCTGTAAGCGCCATGGTGCTGTGGGGTGGAGCGCTGGATCAGTGGTGCTGTGCGGTAGTATTATACCCAGTTTCTCTGTGTTCAAAGTCACATCTGTACATCACAGTATTTTTAGTTCCCCTGTATTCAAGGGATGGATGGATACATGTATACAGTGTTACCCTGTTACTCCTTTTGCCCTTCCTGATACCTTTTATAAGTTTTATTTCCAGAGGTAAGGAGCCCTGGTGGCGCAGTGGTTAAGAGCTCAGCTGCCAACCAAAATATCAGCAATTCGAATCCGCCAGCCACTCCTTGGAAACCCTATGGGGCAGTTATGCTCTGTCCTCTAGGGTCACTATGAGTCAGCATCAACTTGATGGCAAGGGGTTTAGTTTGGTTTTTTGGCCAGAGGCAAAGATGCTTTTTAAACGGTCACTGTTATACAGGAAAACCTACGAAAGCCAGAACCTGTGTAAGGTGGAAACCTGTCAGAGAAGGAAAACTCAATTATTTTCCACTAAAATGAGCGATAGAAAGGTGGTCAGACTGCACCCTGTCGAAGGCGGAAGTCTTGCGAGACCAGGAGAAACAACGCCGCCCCGTCGCGTTCCGGCTCTCACAGGTTTCACTGTATGGCTGTTGTGGTCACGATTGTTGGGCTCATCAGTGGATGCCAAATCTAGGGGAGGTTTTGAATTTGTTTTCTTTCTATTCTTGGCTGCAATAGGAGGCACCGCCTGGAGTATAGCTAACCATGACACGTCCCCTGGGGAGCTGGTGGGTGGGCAGCCGTAAAACCCATCTGGAAGTGCCGACAGATCCAACTCGCTGGCTCAGGAGCCTCACCTCAGAACCCTGCAAGCCCACTCCCCCTTTGTAGCGTGCCTGTCTGCTTGCTGCTCAGGGCAAGGGCTCCCTTTGACCAGCGGGTCCCACTTCTGGGCTGTGGTCAGTTGCCTCCTTGGCCTCTGTTCCCATATGTCACTGTTCTCTTACGAAGTCCTGGTGACTCCCGCAGATACCCCTCTGCCTGCTCAGCCTCTGTCTTACCTCTCCTCTGCGCTGTGGCCACCAGCCTTTCCTGCTAATTTGCTCTCTGTGAAAACAAGCAACACAGCAGACTCATCCTTGCTGCCCGTGCGCCTGACATTCCTCCCAAAGTAGTCAACTCCCATGTCTCTGATTCCTCAAGAGCTGGTCAAGCCCCGCTTGTCCCAGAAGCTTTCTCCGGCCATCCAGCCAGAAGCAGTGTCTCTTTCCCGGGTGGGTGGTGGCCTGACGCCTGCACCACTCGTTGGTGTTAACAGTGGATGCTGATGTTAGTACACACATGCCTTTTATTTTCACATCTAGGCTATTGGCTCTGTGGAGGCAGCGACCGTATTTCTTAGTCCTCACACTCCCAGCCTTCCTCAAAGAGAGCCTTGAATGGTTTTTGCAGTTCACAGTAAAGTGGGTGAATTGCCATGGCCAGGAAAGCTTTTGGTGCTTTCTGCAGAGTGGCTCTGTCCCTGGTGAGGGGTGGTGCTGGAGACAGGTGAAATGCTTCACCTTCTCTTTCCAGTGATGGGGATGGATGGAGGCCTGCTTCATTAGGGGGCTGGGATGGGGTGAACAACATGGGGACCAGTCAGGGGACTCCCCTTATCTCTGAGGCCCTCTAGCTTAGTAAAAATCATGGGAAGTCTTACAAAGACCCTTCATAAGTGTTAATAAGGATTTTATCAGCTTATTTTGGTTGCAGTTTCCAATTTTTTTTAATAGTTAGGTAACCTTTTCCACCTTCCCCAAAATCCTAATTCTTGTCGATTCATTAGTGTTGACCCAGCGCTTTCTCGTGTCTCAGTGCGTTGCATATGCGTTCTTTTCTGATGTATTAAACACACAAACAAAGAACCCACTAGTGAGCTCTGGTGCCCTGCCCCTGCATGGTCACAGAGGGGGGACACAGTGGGGTCACTGTGAGCACGTGGGCACAGGCCGGGTGAATGAGCGCGCGGCAGCTGTAAGCGCGTGGCTCCAGGCATCAACGGTTCCCGCGAGTCCTCGAGCTGAGGGCGCCAAGGCTGTCAGACCAGGGAACTTGATCTTCTCTCAGAGTAACCCAAAGCTACCAGCTTCCTTGAGTCCACCTGCCTCATAGTGACCCATGGGTGTCAGAGTAGAGCTGCGCTCCATAGGGTTTTCAGTGGATGATTCTCCAGAAGTAGATCACCAGGTCTTTCTTCCGAGGAGCCGCTGGGTGGCCTCAAACCGCCAACCTTTCAGTTAGCCAAGCGTGTTGACCATTAGCACCACCCGGCTTGATAAATTGGCTGGTGGGAGGGCAGAGGTAAGGTGGCGGGGGTTTTCTTTTCTCTTAGTTTTATTTCCTTACTTTTGGAATGGGTAATATATTCATGTTGTTTAAAATCCAGAAGTCACAAAAAGGGACAGAGATATTCCCGCCCCAACCCCCGAGACCCCCACTTCTCCTCAAAGGCGGCAGTTGTTATCACGGTCTTATTCTGGAGCGGTTCTCTCTCTGCCTCCCGTTCTCTTTCCCTGGTGGTCTCTGCAGCTCTCGGGATCGTCTTCCCTTGTTAGAAAGGTGTCATTATTTCACGTCTCAGTGCACAGCGGTGTTCTGAGCTCCTCCAGAGGAGGACCACGTCCCTTGCCAGCAGCATGTGGCACAGAAATGCTTGCTGAGTGGATCTTGTGTTGAATTAGAGGGAAGCAACGGAGAGAGGAACGCCTGTGAGAAATGCCGCCCTTGGCACTGTGCAGTCCTACCGACGTTTGAAAGCCGGACCGGACGCGGGTTTAGGCTCCCTGTGTTCTGAATTTACCACACGAAACTTGTCTGCACCTGAGGTTATGGCCCATAAAGGGGAGTGCAGATGCACAGACGGACCTTATCTGCGCCTGACGTTACGTTACGTATGGCCCGTAAAGGGGAGTGCAGACGCACGGACCTTATCTGCGCCTGACGTTACGTATGGCCCATAAACGGGAGTGCAGACAAGGCGGGAGTCTTGACTTTCCACTAACTGTGATCGTGGGGCTGTCACTTAACTTTCTGGCGTCACCTTCTTCATCTGGAAAATGGGAATAACAATGGTATCATCCTTCTGGAATTATTATTATTAGTCCTAAAATCCATAAATAACGTTGGCATTCGCCATAATCTCTGCACTCCCTGAATTAACAGCTGAGAGCTAATGTCAAGTAGCCTGTAGCAGAATTCCATCCTAGATATCGTGCAAATTCAGGACATATGCAGAGGGTTGCCGCCCTGGATACGCTGCACACGTCCTGAACTTGTGATCCATGTGACCTAGCTGATGCAAAACCACTCCAGGATTGCTGATCAATCACTGCCACAATGTGAATTTCAGCTACAATACTTTATTTTCCAAATTTAGTAATCCATGGATGCTAACGTCTGTGCCGTTTGGAGTCCAGTTATGTGTAAGCATTGTGTAAGTGCTGTGTTACAGAGGAAACTGTATCGTGAAAGAATGTGAACCTTTTTTAAAGTTCTGATATAATTGTTTTCTTATTAGGCACGTGGGAAAAAGCGCCAGATAGGCTGGTTTCCAGCTAATTATGTAAAACTTTTAAGCCCTGGGACGAGCAAAATTACTCCAACAGACCCACCAAAGTCCACGGCAGTATCTGCAGGTAAGGTGCTTACGGTCTCTAGCTGGAGGCGGGTGTGCATGTCACTTCAGTCTTTCCACTCGATTTCCTCAGGAAGTGTCTTCGCTTGTGTTCACATCTTCTCTAAGTGCTGCTTGTCATTGCCAGGACTGACACCCGATTACTGTGATATGGAATATGTTTTTCAAAAGGACCTAGTATCTAAGTAGCTTCACTGTGCGGGGTACAACGGAGCCCTTGTTGGGACCCTTGTCCTGAGGGAGTCATGAGTACTATGACGTTAAAGCAGACTTTTCTCATGATTTCCTTCCAGCTGTTTAAATTGGGGCTTGGGGTAGGGGGTGAGGGGACAGAAGGACAGTCCTAAAAATAAATGCTGGGGGTCTAAATAGGTCAGGAGATTGGGCTGGAGGCCACGGGGGTCTGTCTGCTGGTAGCGATGTGGTATTCACTGAAGGCGAAAATAACGCCCCTTGACACTCACTGTGACACAGGGGCTTCGTCACAGGCAGGATATTGTACGCACGTCCCTGGAAGGATGGAAAAGAACAGAGAGCACTGCAGTTAAGCTGACTGGCTGTCTTCTGATTGAAGAGACTGAATCAGACGCCTCTGTAGTAATGGGGAGAGGTGAGGTCAGAGGAGCAGAGTTCTGCTTTAGGTCTCTCGGCCGCCAGTTCTTGGGTGGCATTTGTGAAAAATGTTCTAGTCCACCCCGTGGTTAAATGTCTGTGCTGTCAGCCCCAGTGAAGTGAGATGGAAACTTGGCAGCCGTTGTGAGAAATGAAGAGATTGGCCAACTTTGTGAGTGATTCCCCCACCCCAGCTGAGCCTCTGTGCCCACCCCCCTCACACACAGAGAAGTAATTTGCTGGAGTGATTGAATTAGTTGGAGAATTCTGTAAACCCAAACCTAAGTATAGGGGTCCTGGTGGCACAGCGGTTAAGAGAATCCACCAGCCGCTCTTTGGAAAGCCTATGGGGCAGTTCTACTCTGCCCTGTAGCGTTGCTATGAGTCGGAATCAGCTGGATGGCAACAAGTTTTTTTTGTTTGTTTGTTTTTTGTTTTTAAACCAAAGTATAGCTTGGTTAAGAAAAATTAATTGGGGATTACAATTTAACGTACAGACTTATCTGAAACGTAAACATACTAGGGAATGAGAACATTTTAACCTCCTTGTGGGGTAGTGGTGGTGCAGTGGTAAAATGCTTGCCTTCCATGTGGAAGACCCAAATTTGGTTCCCAGCCAGTGCCCCCATGCACAGCCACCGCCTGTCAGTTGGTGGAGGCTTGTGTGTTGCTAGGATGCCAAGCAAGTTTCAGCAGAGCTTCCAGACTAAGCGGAATAGGACGAAGCCAGGAAAGGCCTGGCGATCTACTTCCGAAAATCAGCTAATAAACACTCTGTGGATCACAGGGGTCTGATCCCTGACCAATCGTGGAGATGGTGAAGGACCAGGCAGCGTTTATTCTGTTGAGCATGGGGTTGGGGCCGAGTAGACAGTGACTAACCACAATAGGTGTGAGATAGAATGAGAAGAGGTTGTTCTTGAGCATGGACATCTCTTATTTTGAGACACAAAGGTACACTGGAATTCTTTTAAAACCATGATTCTACTTCTCACAATTTAGATTTTTTTGGAGATCAAACGAGTATTCCCTTCCACCTTAAAAATGAGAAAAGAAAAGAAAAATTGTAGTCAAGTCCCCGTGGTACACAGCTGTCCCACGCAGCAGGAAATGAGGACGACTGTGGGGCCAGTGCTCCAGAGTCAGCCTTACGAAGGACTCCCACTGCACTCAGATAGAAACGGGTCCCTGAGCATTCACATCACCACTGTAAATTCGCTGCTGACAAGTGAGCGTGAGAAGGAAGAAGGTATCGTAAAAATTGAAGATAGTGTGGACATATTGCTGGTGTCTTGGTTTTTAATCCTTTGTCTTCCTCTCCTGCCCACACCACGAAAGTCACCTTAGAGCATCCACACTTAATTTAGCCCGTTCTGAAGGAGCACAGCAACACCTAGGACATCCAGTGGCCCAAGCTGCCCGTGCGCGCGCTGCAGCAGGCGGCACCACTCACCCTGCCCCGTCTCTTGCAGTGTGCCAGGTGATCGGGGTGTATGACTACACAGCGCAGAACGATGACGAACTGGCCTTCAACAAGGGCCAGATCATCAATGTCCTCAACAAGGAGGACCCCGACTGGTGGAAAGGAGAAGTCAGCGGACAAGTGGGGCTCTTCCCATCCAATTATGTGAAGCTGACCACAGACATGGACCCCAGCCAGCAATGTAAGTGCCCGGCGGCCCATCACCGCCCATTCTAGTGTCTTTCAGTAGGACATGCAGCATTGCTCTGATTCTGCGAGCTTTGCCTGCAGAACTTAAAGCTAGACACTGCTGCGTTCGCAACAGTCTCTTTGAAGACCTTCTGTGATGTGAGACTTTATCTTGAGGGGTAATTTTTTTCTTTTTTTCATTCCTTCTGTAGCATGCCCCCTTCCTCCCTCTTCCCCCTTTTTCCTTTTTTTAAAATCATTTTGGCACCATGTTGTTTACATGCCTGACTCATTTTCCTAGCTTGAATTTTGCTCATTGTTTTGTTTTGCTTATGTGTTGTTTTCCTCCTTTTTCTAGGAATCATATGTTGTCCATCCCCCACTCAGGCTTGAAAGTCCTCAAAGAGACCCACTATCCCATATCACTGCCCAGAGGGATGATGGGAGATGCAGCCTTGATCATGTGACTTCCAGCATGATCATCCACTGCCTTCTGAGTACAAGAGCCCGCTGCACAGCACTTTACCTCATTTACCTTAGTCGCACGGGATTGCGATGTTTGAGTTATTTGCAGAGACAGAAGTGAAACTTGCAGAAACACGCAGGGTAGTGGGTCCTTTTGTGGCTTTCCTCGGGACGCAGATCGATCCTCCCCACCTTCGCACAGGTGCTTTCAGTAGTTTGGAGATTCTTTTTAAATCTATATTTTAGCCTTGTAATAAAATTAAAAAAAAAAAAAAGAAAAGAAAAGAAAAATCACTTCTTTGCAGTTTTGGTTTTGCAAACAGACCCACTGTCAAGGAATGCTGCGTGTGTTACCCAGACATGTTCCAAATGCCCAGAAACCTGAGCCTTTGTGTAAGCTTTTATCTTGTCCAGTGTAACCTACTGAATTGTGTGGCTTGAGTCCCCCAACCCCCTGCCATAGAAGTACAGAAGAGTTCAGTCTGTCTGTTTTAAAGGTGTGTAGAATGAGCCCAATTAAGCAGAAGGTATTTTGTGCTTGTTTGTGTGTATCGGATGTACTTTGTTGAGTGTGTAATACATCCCGTACATAAGAACTTGGTCCCCTCCACGACGAAAGCAGTTCCCCTCGTAGGACGATCTCATTGTCTTCATTCACTTTATTTTGCACAGTGACCTTGTAGCCACAGGAGAGAGCACCTGTGTTTTTGTTTGGTCTCAGACGTGTCTGGTTGAGTTGGTGTTTTCTGTTGTGGGTTTTAATTTTGTGTGTTTCCATACCATGGATCAGTAGACAACACCTCGGAGGGTGTTACGATCAGCAGTATTGGCAATCTCTCCTTTGTCTCTGTTACATGATGTTGTATTCTGATTACTTTTCATGGAATGACATATTTTGAACAATTTCCTTGACAAGAAAGAATGTATAGAAATCTCCCTGCAATTAATTTCCAATGTTTACATTTTTTAACTAGACTGTGGAATTTCTACAGATTAATATTAAATGGAGCCCGTGGCCCGTTTGTGTGTAAGATGTGCTATAGCCGAAGCCATGTGTGTCTTTTAAACCTTAGTTTCAAGCTTTCAAGCTCTCAATAAAATGCCTGTTGCTGACAGCAGGGGCTCTGTGGGGAGGGGGGAGCCTCGAGCACAACTAGCTGTTGGACTAATGGCTTCTTAACCTGTAGTCACCTTCTGTTTGCCCACCTCTCTCCGAGGTGGCGCCGGCAGTGCTGGCGAGGCACTTCTCCGTTCAGCTGGTGCGGAGTAAGGACGGCGCCTCCGCGCTCCGTTGCTCTTCAGTATTTTCCTGGATATGAATGTAAAATATATAAATATCTAAACCTGTGGCTTTAACGACTGTAATACAAACTTTGGAATTAGTTAACGTGTGTAGATAATTAAATTCTTCATATGAAAGTTAGATGGAGATGTCTCTGTGTTCTTGATGTTGAAACCTGGCAGCAGGGACGGGGTCCCAAACAGACTAGATGTCAGCAGGTGGCCTGCTGCCTGCGTGCCATGTTTGACGTGTGTTCTTTGAAACACAGACTTGGTTGATTCTGAGCCACGTTTGAACCTCCCTCTCCCTTGCTCCTCACCTCACTCTGGTCAATATGTAAACAATTGCTCCTTGCAATATTGGTGTCGAAGAATAGAACTACCCCCGCTTAGCAGTTCACTGTCTGATCAGGCTCTTGGTGTAAAGCTTTTGATACATGGGACCAGGTGTGTGATTTGGCTCTGGGAACAAAACACTTGTCCAAAAGATGTATCATAATAAGAGACTGTTGACATCCAAAAGTAAGTGGGTCAGGATGGAAACTTGCACATCTCTGTACGGTGGTTCACAGTCTGCTTTGGCCATGCACACACACTCTGGTTTGGCTGCCTTTCCAGAAATACACCAGTGTCCATGTTGATGAAACTGTTTGCTCTGGTGGCTGCGTGCTTGATTCACCCTCATCAGCTTCACGTATTGGTCCTCCCCCGACAGGTGAAAAGCAGTGTCATCTGTCAATTCAGCAAGTACGTCAACTATGTAGGGTGCCCTGCTGGGCTCTGGGGAGAATATGGTGCTCTATAAAAACGGGGTCCCAGTCCTCATGGGGTTCGTGTTCTAATGGAGGAAACCAAGCAGAAGCGCAGACTGCCGGAGTACATGTAGATGTGCATGTAACGTATGTGGTGTGTGTGAGAATTTCTGGGCTAGGGGAACCCAGGGCAGATGGGGTGGGGATTGCAGGGAAGGAGTCAGAATTTTTCCAAGAGGAAGTGATGGCTAATCTGAGACCTGCAGAGGAGGAGGAGCCAGATGAAGACAGGGAGAGAAGTGGATATTCCAGATGGAGGTGTTAGGGTACGCAAAGGCCTGGAGCAGAGGAGCTGCCCATTACTGTCCCCCAACCCACCCTCTTGTGGGACAAAGGTCAAGTCAGCAGGCCCCCTCTTTTCCCAAGGGACCCCTGTGTAAGTCAGCGTTTCTCCTCCAGCCTTCAGCTTGGCTAGAAGGATGCTGTTGTTGAGGTGGGTAATACTCGGCAATACTCCTTGGAACACTCTCTGATACCCTTTCTGTAGGTCAGCCCTCTAGGCTTTCTCATGCGTCTGTGAGGCTGACATGAGTTCTTCCCCAGGAGACTGCTCTCCCCATCACAGATCGAGTGTGTGTGATTGTAGAGTCTCCATCTAACCCAGTGCTTCTCAGCTGAGGCAGTCCCCCACTCCATGGGATGTTGGCAGTGTCTGGAGACATTTTTTAATGGTCACAATTTGGGGGGATGGGAGTGCTACTGGCATCTAGTGGGTAGAAGCTGAGGATGCTGCTAAATATCCCACAATGCACAGGACAGTCCCCCACAACAGTTATCAGGCCCAGAGTGTCAATTAGTGTTGAGGTTGAGAAACCCTGGACTCACCCACTGGCCACTTTGGTGAGTGCTGACTGACTGGGTTGCTCTTGGCCGAAAGTGGCCTGGTTAGTGGCTGCTGGGGTTGCTGGGATAACAACTATAAAGTACATTTAATCATTTAATAAGCTTATACCATATTCCTGACACAGTGGCCGCAACAATGGGCTCAAGCATAACAATGACTGTGAGGATGGCGCAGGATCGGGCAGTGTTTCGTTCTGTAGTACATGGGGTCACCATGAGTCGGAACCGACTCGACGGCACCTGTCTTAGGCTGGGATCTCTAGAGAAGCAAAACCGGTAAAGCATATAAATACATATATAGAAAGAGATTTATATCAAGGAAACATCTCAAGCGATTGTAGAGGCTAGAACGTCCCAAGTCCATGGATAAGGGTAGAGGCCTCACCCAAGTCACGCAGCCACAGAAGCTGGCAAGCCAAAGATCGGCAGGTCGGAGAGCAGGACTCCCGCTCACAGGCTATGAAGGTTGACAAATTCCAAGATCAACAGGCAAGACTGCAAGGTTTCTCCTTATTCACATAGCTGCAGGAGCTGGTGAACCCAAGATCGGCAGGTCAGAGAGCGGCCTCTGCTCACAGTCTGTGAAGATCGATGAATCTCAAGTCCCAAGAACTGGAGGTGAGACGACAGGTGGCAGCCGCAGGATCCAGAGAGGGCAAAAGGCCAGAACATCAGCTTATATTCAGATGCAGGCCACACCCCCAAGGAAACGCCCTTTCATCTGATGGGCTACTCACAGCATATTCAGTCATGGGAGTGATCACATAACACTGAGAATCATGGCCCAGCCAAGTTAACACACAATGTAAACCACAGCACCTAACAACAACATGTACTTGCAGCATAAAAAGTGTCCCAGAACCTTATTTTCATGTTTTAAACTTGTCCTTAGTATTCTTGATTATTCCCTGTAACTATTTGCACTTTGTCATATTCTCCAAGAACGTGGCTAATGAAAAGTTGAATAAAATATCTCTGATTAAATCAGTGAAGAGATACTAAGTATCGCGTTTGGTCTCAGAATTTATAGGTGTCGGGGTTTTTTTGAGCTCTTTGTTGAACAGAGACAATGGGTCATTAAATCGTTTAATTTTATATTGGTGTTGATTTGTCTGTACGGATATATTGACAACTGAACTTTGAATAGTTTGCCCCAGTAGCATATGGACAAGAAGAAGACAAAGGCAGAAGCCTTTATCTTGCGGACGTGAATTGCCTTCTCGAGGTCGCTGTCTCGGGCACTGCAGAAGCAGGGCCTAGAGAGCTAAAGGGACAGGGTGTTTGCCAGGGGCTCCCCAAGTGGCCCACACCCCAATTGCCTCTGTGTAAAAGAGTGTCTGAGAAACTGATCTACAGTTACAGCATGTTAACCATATGTGCACGGTGGAAACGTGTCTGCCCAGTTCCTGAAAAGGAACCCAGGCCGGAGCAGCTCTGTTGGAAGCATAGCAAGCCCAGACTGGGTTATCTGCACCTTTTTTTTTTTTTTTTTTTTAATCATTAAAAAGAAAAACCTAGTAACACTAGCTCAGGAAGACCTTCTAAGTAGCAGCTTCACCATAAGGAACTGCCAGTATGACTGTTTACTTACAGAAACGGCCCTTTCATATGGTTCAGCCTAATACACGTGCTAGATGAGGTGCTCAAAAATGCCTGTCGAATCAGTGAACCAAATGAATTAACGAATGTGAAGAAAACACCATAGTCCCAGTTCTTGGCATACGTGACATCACCCTCACAGAGGAAACCAAGACGCCTCTCCAGTTTTCTTTAGATTTGAGTCTCTCCCCAAAGCTCCTGGTGTCTTCCTCATTTGGTCTGAGAAGGAGGCTGAGGATCAGGGAGTTAAAGGAGGCCCCTGATAGCCTGGGGCCGAGTCTCCACTCCAGCACCGGTGGGCCAGTTGGGGACTGGGTATAACATGCTGCAATCAGTCCTGCTTCCTGGCAAATTGAAAAATCATTTCTGGAGGAAAGTGAATATTATTTTTTTTCTTCTAGCAAAATTATAAATTAATCCTATTCACTCTTTTTAGTTCCAAAAATACTCAAGAGACTTTTTAGAGAAACTGCATTGAATACCCACAGTCCCAAAACTGCCTGGAAAAATTGCCGCTTCTCCAGAGCGTCTGGTACTGTGGGGAAACAGTAACATCAAAGGGCGCGGAAGCCCCCTTCCTGAATATTTCTCCTCAGCCACCGTTCTCTGCGGCCCTTCTTTAGAAAACTCCACTTACGGAAAAACCAGACTTCCAGAACATTTCTTGGTATGTATTTGTTCCATTTCAAAGAGTTCCATTGCCTCCCTGGAAGGTCTGTCCTTTACATCAAAAACTCCCCAGGCATTTTAAAATGATGACTTGATTCTCAAAAATTTAAGACTTTTAAATTTAAGAATCAGCTATAAAACCCTTGTGTCAGTGCAACTTGCTGTTAAGCATATACTGCCTTTTAGAAGCTAATTTGTTATTTCTTTATGATATCCACAAGCTAGGTGTGTGTGTTAGAAAGGGGCAGAGAAGGGTAGAGAGCCAGACAGTGATTTTACAGGTCACTAAACTGTCCTGGTGGCTCAGTGGTTAAGAGCGCAACTGCTAATCGAAAGGTCGGCGGTTCGAACCCGGCAGCCGCTCCGAGGGAGAAAGGTGAGGCAGTCTGCTTCCGTAAGGATTGCAGCCTTGGAAACCTTCCGGAGCAGTTCCCATCCTTTGAGTCAGCCCGTCATAATTGAAAAAGCTGGATAGGCTTTCTGTTGAGGTCGTTGCTCCTAACTCTGAGCCAGGAGAGGGTAAGGCACATTTTCTGCCGTTTTTCACAAAGGAAGCTCTTTCACTCGGGGAAGGTATTAAACAACCGATCCCCCTGGTTTGCCCTTAAATGTCCTATGCCGTCGCTTCACCCATCTGGGTCCTTGTCACCATGCAGCCATGCACACTGATCCACTAGTTGCACTCCAGGCCCCACCAAAAACCAAACGTGTTGCCACTGAGTTGATTCCGACTCCTAGTGACCCTATAGGATAGAGTAGAACTGCCCCAGAGGGTTTGAACTGCTGACCTTTTGGTAAGCAGCCGAACTCTTAAGGTTCAGTGTAATATTTTACTCCATTTTTTACTAAAGTTTAAGAACATTTTATTTTCCTGTAGGCCACCTGCCCATAGGAAGATACTTGTTCGGGGGTAGGGGAGTGGTCATCAGCGTTAACTGTATCCTGGGGTAAGGAGCAACATGGGATGGTGGTTTAGAGCAGGGATTCAAATCCCAGCTCTGCCACTTACTAGCCGTGTGATCTTAAGCAAGCTACTTCATCTCTTTGTGCGTCGGTTTCCTCATATGTAAAAACGAGATGATAATAACAATGCCTAGTAGATAGTAAGTACCCAGTAGATGCTCGCTTTGTTGTTACTGGAGACGAGAAGCATTTGTGTCTGAGTGAATTCAGTCCAGTGGCGTCCTGCGTCCTTTGCATTAAACCAGCGGGTGAATTGTGTGCCTTTTAAGAACTATCAGAAAACTTGCGTTTACAGATTAGGGGCTTCAGAATGGAAAGATTGGACAAGTTCCCTTAAAGCTTGCAGACGTCTTGTTTCAGGATTGCCCCATTTGCTTGTGGACGAATCATGGTCCCCTTTTCCCCATTAGCAGGAGGCCCACGTGCGTCAAAGCAAGCGCTCTTAAAGGCGGCCCTCCCTGGACTTGGGACCACATTCTAATCAGCAGACTCCTGGTGGGTGTGGATAAGTTGGCCCTGAGGTTCACACGGCTGACAGTGGGGGGCTATGGGGAACACGGAATGTGCGAGGCTTTAAAGGGCACGTCTGCGGGCCCTGTTGGCAGGCCCATGCGGTGCGCCACAATAAATCTGTCACGATGCTGCTAGCCACTGGGTCCTTTCTGTACCGGCGCTGCGTTTTGTGGCCTGTGTTCCCGCGCCAGCAAAGAAGGGGACATTCAGCCCCCAACATGGCAGCAGCTGGCAGTTTCCAAGCAGTCCTGTAGCTGGGACAAGGAGCATGTCCTGTGATGGGGGCTGCCCCACGGCGCTGTCTCTAGAGCAGCCACCCCCAGCGCGGTGGAGACTCGGGGAGGCTGATTCTCTCTCTGGCCCCCCCACCTACACCCAGAGACACCGCTCCCCTCGGTGAGGCTGATTCTCTGGCCCCCCACCTACACCCAGAGACGCTGCTGGGGACCAGAGCTTCAGCACGCGGCCTCCACGGTGTCTGCCAGCACCCCAGCCGAGCGAGCCCGGCGATCTGCCCTGAGGGGAGGCCCCTTTCCTTGTTACCGTGGAGTCCTGAGGCCTGGGGGAAGGGAGCCTTCAGATACCCCTCCAGCTGAACTCTCACCGGACCCTGTCCTCAAGGGCAGAAGTACATCTGCCGGTTCTCTCTCTCTGTCTCTCTGTCTCTCTGTCTCTGTCCCTCTCTCTGTCCTTCTCTGTCTCTTTTCCTGTCTGTCTTTTTCTCTTCCTGTGTCTCTCTGTGTCTCTCTGTCTCTCTCCCTGTCTGTCTCTGTCTCTTTGTCTCTGTCTCTCTCCCTCTCTCTGTCTCCCTCTCTGTCTCTGTCTCTCTCTCGCCTTCTCTCTCTCTCTCTGTCCCTCTCTCTCTCTGTCTCTCTCTCTCTGTCCCTCTCTCCTCTGCCCTGGATGTTGCCCATGAGGCCAGCACGCGCCCCGCCTGCCTGTGTTTTCCCAGCCAGCAGCCCTTACCCCCGTTCCTCCCTGAGGCAAGTGGTCCAGGGCTACGGAACCGAGCTGGTGGCTGGGCTGGGCTCAGCGGAACAGAAGCCAACCAGATGCCTGCTCTTGTAGAGCTTGTAGGAGAGGGAGGAGACATCCAGCAAACAGATAAGCAGAATCATTTCCGCCAGAGATGGACGGGTTGGGACAGAGCATGACTAAGGGCCAGGGCGATGACGCATGGGGTGGAGACCTGGAAGGAGGTGGCCCGTGAAGATGAAGGGGAAGAGTGTTGTGAGCTGAGGGAACAGCACGTACAAAACCCTGAGTGTGACGGAGCCCCTGCCCCTGCCGTGAGGATGGCAGCGGTCCTCCAGCTGGTCTCTCTGCAGCCGTGCTCGGCGTCCAGCCGCGTCTCCACACCACGTGCAGAGAGCCACAAACCACACAGGTCTGAGTGCGGCCCCACCAGCACTACTAGCTGTCGTCTGGTCAATCCCGACTCATGACAACTCCGTGTGTGTCAGAGTAGAGCTACGCTACATGGGGTTTGCAATGGCTGATTTTTGGGAAATAGATTGCCAGGCCTTTCTTCCAAGGCACCTATGGGTGGACTCAAACCGCCAGCCTTTCAGTTAGCAGCCAGTTGTGTTAACCATTTGCACCACCTAGGGACTCCGGTCCTGGTGGGATAAAGACCCAAACCTACTTGGTGTGCAAGGCCCTGCTTGATCGGCTACCTTCTTCCCCGCCCACCTGGAAGCCTCTTCCCTGCCTCTCCCCAGTTCTGTAACACCGTTAGTCTCCACTTCCTCAGGGACGCTTTCCCCACCCAAGTGTTCCTTCCTGAGCTGCTGACAGGACTGTCAGATAGGTGGCCGCAGTCACCTAAACACCTCCCAGGTTCCAAGCATCCAGAATATTGCAGGTGAAGGGATGGACGGGCCTCCAGCTTGGAGGAGGGGACGCCGATGCTTGGTGAGGTGAAGGCCCGGGCCAGGCTGGTTCTAGAGCTGGCCCCCTGGTCTGGCCCAGAGTTCTTTCTTGTTCTTCTTGTTCTGCTGCCTTTAGAGCAACGCGATGCCCCTTCACGGAAGTCCAAGCTTCTGCTGCCCAACGGCTTTCCGACCAGCCCTCTCGGACAGCGCCTCCTTTGACCTCCACAGCCCTTGATGATGAGGTCGCTTCCATCAGCTCCAGCCCCAAACACACACCTGGGCCCCCTGTGGCATTCTTGGGCCCGGAGTCAGGGAAGCAGTGAGGGGCGTGTCAACAGTGTGGATGCAGGGTCCTCCTGGTTATGTGATGCAGCCTCCCACATGCTCGGCCGTTAATGGATTTGATCATGTAGCTGCTTCCTGGGGCTCTTGTGTGCCTGCATGTCCCATCTGGGAGGGGTCCAGGGGTCCGCCCCACCCTGCCTGTCCCCACAGTCTCCTCACCACCTCCCCAGGATCCTGGTGTCTCGTTGAAGTGGCTGGTGCACCCCGGCCGGAAATGCCCTCACCCCATCTTCCCCACCTCTGCCATCCTGTTGCTGTCACCGCCCGCCTCTGCCGCCTTCCCCAACGCATTAACGGGCCATGGCGCTGCTCCTTCTGAAGTCCTAGCCGCGGCTGATCCATGAAGATGGGTGGAGAGACAGGTACATGCATGCACGGTACTCTCACCTCAGAATTAGACTCTGAGCTCCTTGTGGGCAAGGCCTCTTCCTCAGCATCACTCCCCCTAACACCTGCACAGTAACGGCACTAATAAACTGTGAATGTACTTCACCTTGTGCAGTTTATTTATCGCATGAAGCCGCGGCTCCACCTGGGTCGTAAACTGGTCGGCAGGGTCTGCGTAGCACACTGGCGCGTCCCCCATGGCGCCTCGCTCACTTGTGGCTCCCGCAATGTTTCGCTCTCCGATTGTTCCACGGGCCCAGTCCTTCCCCCACATCAGCATCCATCTGTGCGGTGCGTGGCCTAGAACCCAGCAGCAGACCTGTGCTTGGGGGACACTATTGTTTGAAAACTAAATTCACATTCAAAGGCCCCCCAAGCAGGAAATGAGCTTTTTAATCAAAGGAGTTACTTGTCATCATTCTCTTTTATTTATATTTTTAAAAACATATGTAACAAAACACTGGCCAATTCAACAATTTTTACACGTATAATTCAGTGACATTGGTTATGTACATCATGCTGGGCATCCATTATCACCATCCTTTTCCAAATTATTCCACCATTATCACACAGAGACGCAGTGTTTCCCCAGCAATAACTCCCTCTTCCCCCACCGCCCCTGTAACCACTAGTAAGCTTTCATCTCTGCATACGCCCATTCTAGCTATTTCCTAGAGGTGGGACCTTCCAATCCTTGTCCTTTTGTGCCTGGCTTGTTTCACTCACAGCATAATGTTCCCGAGACCCATCCATGTTGTAACATGTATCAGGACTTCATTTCTCCTTTCGGCTGCGTGATAGCCCATTGCATGTATATACCACGTTCAGTTTAGCCATTCGTCTGTTGATGGACATTCAGTTGGTTTCCACTTTGGGCTGTTGCGAGCAGTGCTGCAGTGAACACTGGGTTGTCTTCATTCTTATGACCACCCTAAATACTATTTCTCTATTTTTCTTGGCAGGGGAGGGTTTTCTGTGGCTCCCCCTACCCCTGCTAGAATGTAAGGTCCATATGGGCAGATTTATGTAGCTGCTAAAAATGAGTGGAGCTATCACTGCTCAGGTTGTCTCCTGGGTTCCAAGGGGGTCATTCTGCCAAGTTAGGAGAGACCGCAGGGGATGGGCTGTTCTCAGAGTCTTATGAGGGAAGTCTGGTTGGATGAGAAGTAGACCTGCCCCTCTAGGCTGCCCAGAGTGGGTCTGAGTGAGTGCTGGGCTGGTCGGCCGAGGGTCATTTTCAGAGAAGACTTGGCTGCCTTGGCCCAGCCTGGCCCCACCAGCCCCTGACAGCCCCGGGCAGCAAGAACAGGCACGTGCTCTTAGCCAGGTCTTGCAGGAATCCACTGGGAGAGAGATGGGATGGGGCCCCCCAGGCCCAGCCTTTGAAAAGCTGGGGGTTTCCTTGTGGTTCTCCATTTCGTAAGACGTCACTACCAAACCTTTGATTCTTGATGGAGGAAGTCACTGTATGTTTCTGGATACTTTTCCATCCTTAAAACAAGGGGGTCAAGCAGAGTGACCTTCCAAGCCCTGGAGCTGGGGGTCAGGTGGCAGTAGTTTGGCCTCCCATGTGGCCCCGGGGGTGGAGGGTCTCCTGCAACACAGCATCGGATGTTCTCTGGGCTCCGGCCCCTGGGACGCTTCAGAGGGACAGCGTTTGGTGGTTCCAGCCATCATGCCCCTCGGATCAGTTGCCTTGGCCTGGATTCAGCTCAGCAGTTGTGGGAACTTACACGCCACATGTGCCTGGATGATCTAGTCTCAAAATTTCTTTCCCTTTGCACGTAACAGCCCACACCAAGCAGCTTGATTTCCAGGCGGTCTTCCCCTGATCTAATGGTCCTCACTCTTGTTTTAATTTTTTTTATTGCAGTAAATATGTAACAAAACACTTGCCTTTTCGACATTAATTACGTTTCACCATGTAGTGCGACCATCAACACTGTCCATTTCCAGATGTTTCCATCACCATTAACAGAAGCTCAGTGTCCCCTAGGGATGACCCCTTCATTCCTCCTCCCTCTGGCCACCCTTTATAACCACGGAGAAACTTTGGTCTCTGTACCCTTGTCTATCCTAGATATGCCACCTTAGAGGGATCGTACAGTCTTTGTCCTTTTGTGACTGACTGATCTCACTCAGCGTAATGCTGTCGAGGTTCGTCCATGTTGCAGCCTCTGTCAGGACTTCATTTCTCTTTATGGCTGAGTGATAGTCCATTGTGTGTATGGACCACATTATGTTTATCCATCATCTGTTGATGGACATTTAGGTTGTTTCCACCTTTTGGCTACTGTGCATAGTGCTGCAGTGGACATAGCGTGCAAGTATCTGTTTGTGTTCTTGCTATCAATTCTTTTGGGTATATACCAACAGGTGGAATTGCTAGATCGTATGGTACAGTTAGGAGGGATCATCTGGAGAAGGACATCATGCTTGGAAGAGGGTCAGCAAAAAAGACAGAGACCCTCGATGAGATGGACTGACACAGTGGCTGCAACAATGGGCTCAGGCACAGCAACGATTGTGAGGCTGGCGCAGGAGCGGGCCCTGTTTCGTTCTGTTGTTCACAGGGTCGCTGTGAGTCAGAACTGACTCGACAGCACCTAACAACAACGACACGGTACAGTGACCCTCACTCTCGGGTGGACATTGGGACCACCTGGGGAGCTCTTCAAACGACGGACGCCTGGGCCCCACCCCAGAGAGCTGGCTTTAATTGGTCGGAGGTGCAGCGGGGTCACTGGGACTTTCAAAAGCTCATTGGGTGATTCCCTGTGCAGCCAGACCTAATGGCCAGAGTGCTCATTAACCTACAGCAGCGGCCCCAGCGGCTCTCCTCCAGCGGCCCTCCCTCCTGAAATACAGTCAGAACCACCCCGGCGTGCTAACCAAAGCTTGAAACCCGCTCAGTCGGCCTTCAGAGCCTCCTCCATTGGACTTCCCCACCCTGCCAGCAAGGCCAGAGAGCACAGTGGTTTAGAGCATGGACTCTGGGGTCAGGTTCCCTCTGCCATTGATTTGCTACAGCTTTGGCAAGCGACGCAGCCTCCCTGTACCTCAGTTTCCTCAGCTGTTCAGGGGGGATGACAACAGTAGCTACTGTGTAGGATTGTTTGTGAAGAATCAGAGCTCACATGTGTGCAGTGACTGAGCCAGCACGCAGTGGCGTTCAATGCCAGCTATGGTTACTGGCTGTTACCCAGCCCTGCTTCCCCTTGGCTGCCCCAGCCCCCCATGTTAGCCTGGTGAAGCACATCCTTCCTCCTCTGCAAAATATTCCCAGATCGCTCCCGTCAAAACGACTCTCTCCTCTCTCATATCCAAAAACAAAAGTATTTGGGTGGCTATTATAACACCTCCACGTGCTTTGTGTACCTGAAGGATTTATTTGCGGCAGCTATCAAGAATTCCTGGCACACAGCGGGATAGCACATACCAGAAGCGTGAATCAAGAAGGAGCAAAAGCAAAGCTGGTGACGTAAATGGTGGCGGGAATGAGCTAGAAACGCACACCACAGGGTCGTGGAACATCATGTCAGCAGCTCCAGGCAGCTGGAACGCCATGAATGACATGCCTTTTTATTTCTTTAATTTCCCAACTCTTAGGGAAACTTGAGAAATGATGTATCCCTGAGAGTAATTTTCACCGCTTTTCAACAGTCATTAAACTACCTGGCACCCATGTAGGCTGGATTCCCCTTCTTGGGAGAAAATGAAGCTCATCCGGAAGCTACATTGACATTGGAAGCTTCTGGGTTACAGCTGAATGGAGCTGTGTGGGAGCCTCAAGAGGGACCCAGCTAACAGTGTCCCCAGAACAGGCTGACATGGAATGCCTGGGCTCAGCTGTACATAAGCAGAGGGGTCTTTGGTGTCAGTGGGTGGTGTTTACCCACCTCTCACCACAGGCCTCGGTGCCTCCTGGCTTCTCTATAATCCCAAATTCCAAACCCTTGCTGTCCAACTGATTCTGACTCATGGCGACCCCATGTGTTTGAGTAGAACCATGCTCCATAGGGTTTTCAATGGCTGTGATCTTATAGAAGTAGATCTCCAGGACTTCCTTCAACATTGTCACTGGGGGGATTGGAACTGCCAACCTTTCAGTTGGTAGCCAAGGGCAAACTGTGTATGCCAGCTTCTCTGTACCCCATAAAAGTAGAGTCTTAAGGGTTTGCAACTCTGAGGTATCAAGGACAGATGACAAACTGATGCGATTTGGCAAGAACCAGTCTGAGTGGAATGCCAGGCCTCCCAACAGAATGCAGGCTCCCGAAGGTGAGAACCAGGCCTGTCCTGAGCACCACAGTGCCCAGGGCTCAGTGAGAGTACTTCATTGCTTAAAGAGCGGTGAGATCTCAGGCATCTGCTGGAGGGTGGAGGGGGAGGATCTTCTTTGGTTACACCCAGTGTGGGCTTCTCTTGCTTTTCCTATGTGAGAGGCCACCCCCCATGCACCATTCTGCCCAGAATGTTGGGGGAACACCCTTAGGTCAGTTTCCCCAGAAGAGTGTCCAGTTTGCCGTTGAGACAGTGGGCACACCTGCTGTAAAAATGGTGTGGCGTCAGCGTCTGACCATCTCTAACTTCACGAGGGGGAAAGAGAATCAAAATCGACAGCTCAAGGCTGATTCCTATGAGACAGAGGTCAGACATGCCTCCTCTCACCAGCCCAGTTCTGGCACCAGCTGTCCCTCCCACGGCACTCTCTACTTCTCTGCTGTGTTCACTAATTCATTGTAATGGCCACACAGAACTCACAGACCATACTCACGATTATGGGGTTTATTGGGGAAGTAACAGGTTACAAATTCAGGTTCAGGAATGCTCAGGATACAGTTCATTGATCAGGAATTGCCTCTTCTCAGCCATGCCTGTGGGCAGGTCTCTCCCTGGCCCTTGACCCCTCTGCCTGGCCTCTGCCTCCTTGGGCAAGTGTTACAAAGCTCTATTACTTCTGCTGATAA
Source organism: Dugong dugon (assembly GCA_030035585.1). NCBI lineage: Eukaryota > Metazoa > Chordata > Mammalia > Sirenia > Dugongidae > Dugong > Dugong dugon. Next base: position 2,596,383 of record CM057473.1, on the reverse strand, counting down.
GTGCCCAGAGACACCCCACTCCACCGGTAAGCCTCGGCCCGAAGGCGTTTAACTTTCTCGCTGTGTGGGCTGGCAAACCTAGCTCCACCAAGTGCCCGGAGACCCCATACTGTGCCAGCAAGTCTCCTGCCCAAAGGCGCTCAGCTTTCTTGCTCCAGGGGCCGAGAAGCCCCTGCACCATCTCCTGCCAATTTCCTGGTTCTGTTGCCACTGCTTCTTGGCGTCTCCAATGTTACAACTCTCCCTCTCTGTCTTCTGTGTTACAGCTCCTGCTCAATCTCTGTGTCTCCCTTTAAGCCTAGTGGGATGGCAAAACTGACCAATCCTGTCAATAGGGTTCCATATACCTCATTTGCTTAGTCCCACCCAGTCATTTGGTGGGAGTTACAAAGACTGTGGCTAGAGGGCCATATGAAGTAATTCACTGCAGCACACCTGCAGGAAAGACGGGCCATGAAACCCCATTTCTTACATTATCCCAACTCTGAATTCAAGAGAAGCCTTCAGTGTAGGCAGGAGTTCCAAGAGCCCAGTTAACATGTATCCTGCTGACCCAAGGCCAAAGCCAACTGATTTGGGCTGAATGTCCCCAGAGGCATTGGTATATTCTTTCTCTTAAAGATGGAGAATCATCTCCCAAGCTTCCATACTCTTGATGTACCAGCTCTTACACTTGCTTCTTCCATATTTTGTTTCTAAACTCTTGATTTCAGCATCACGACCTCTAACCTGGTCCCCTCCTATTTCCCACCTTTGTGGATTGAATTGTGTCCCCTCAAAAGATGTGTTAAGTCCTAACTGCTGTACCTGTGAATGTGACCTTGTTTGGAAAGAGGGTCTTTGCAGATGTTATCAGTCAACATGAGGTCATATTGGAGCAGGGTGGGTCCTAAGCATATATGACTGGTGTCCTTATAAAAGAGAAGAGGAGACAGAGAGACAGAGGAAGGCGGCCATGTGAGGACAGAGGCAGATGCAACTACAAGCCAAAGGACGCCAAGGGTTGCTGGGAGCCACCAGAAGCTAGAGAGAGGCTTGGAGCGGTTTCTTTCTCAGAGCCCTCAGAAGGAATCAACAAGGGAGATACCCTGATTTGGGCTTCTAGCCTCCAGAATTGCGAGACAATAAATTTTCGTTCTTATAAACCACCCACTGTGTAGTACTTTGTTACGACACCCTAGGAAACCATTGCACCACCCTACCTCCCCAGTGTCTCTACATTTAGCATGCACCCCAGGAAAATGCATGCTCATGCTGTTCCCCTCACCCCAACAGAATGGCTCCATCCTCCCTGGTCACGTGGACCTCCGCATGGAACCCTCCTCCCCTCAGAATGAAGAGCATCTGCTTCTCTGAATTCCTTCAGTCTCTACTGTTGGCATAGCTTGTTTGACCCATTATTTAATGCTCAGTATTCCTAATTTTCATTCGAGTCTCCCCCAGGGTTGTGAGTTTCCTTGAGGACAAGAATAGTATCTTGCTTATCCTGAGTGTCTTGGACTTCATAGGAACTTAATAAATATTTATTGACCAGCGTATTGTATCTTTTGGCTCTTCTGTAACAGAAACAAGGCCCGTTTGTTTGCTTTGCTCAGTGGCCAGCTTTCTGTGGGGTTGTTTGGTTTTCAGAACTATGCTCCTAATTGGGAAAGGAAGTGGAATGGTTGGGAATGTGGAGAGAGGTGACATTCATAATGTACTTTAAATACTTCTGTATCTTTTGAAATCTTTACCATAAGAACATGTTCCTGGATTACGTTTGTAATAAAACCATTTATTTATTTAAATTATGTTGTTTTTATAACTAACAGATGAGAGGGACAAGATGTTTTTTCTAAGCTTTTCCCATACTTTCCTCCAGCACCCCACCCTCGAACCCTTCCAAAGGAGCATGGCGGGTCTCTCCACTTGGTAAAGGTGTCTAACTATACAAAAACTTTAACTATACAAAATTATAAGGAATGGTACATAGATGAGGAATTTTATGTGGGCTGTAATGGAGGATCATTTTTAACTGCCTGGCATCATTGGGAATATTATTTCAGCTGTGAGAGAATTTTAGTTGGTTATGAGAATCCCTTCATCACACTGAGATGTCCATGGAAAACTATTCACTGTATTTGATCCTCTCATTTTTCACTGGGAAGGGAAGCCAGCAGAACATGTTTATCCTGGTACCCAAAGGAGAGAAAGAGCACAGCCCTCCACCCCTAAAGAAAACATTTATTTGAAATGTCTTTCCTATTTACGTTACTCTAAATAATGGAGTTTTTAAACTCTGTTGTTTTTCTAAATATTAAAGTTTCAAAGGAAGGATACTTTTGAGTTCAAAGTGCCTGTTTCAGGTCTTTAAGGATCCCTTGGTCTGGCATTCATCAGAGAGAATTCTGAAAACAATATCCATGGGTCAGTTTTGAGGCTAAAAAGATGACTCCAAGCCAACATCATTGGTTTATAATGCATGGATGAATTCCCCACAAAATCTTTGCTTTCCATTGTGTTCTGGGTCCTCGGGAGGCCATCTAGGCCATCTCCCTTCTCCAGGCGGGCTGGCTGGTAGACCTGCATAGGGTAGCATTCACTGGGGGAGGCAGCCCAGGCTCCCCCAGCAGCTGCCCGCGGGACCTCTCAGCTCCTTCAGCTCCTACTGGTAGAGTGACCCGAGGGCTGGAGCTGCCCAGCTGTAGGAACTGCAGCCTCCCCATGTGCCCCTCCAGGGGGATCTGACCTCCCATCCACCCTGAGCTGGCCCCAGGCTTCTGGAATTCTTGGACCAATGGCCCAAATCTGCCCTGGACCTTCTGCTGGTGCTCTGGCTCTGAGCTTCTTCAAAATGGCACCATGAAAACTTGAAAACTTTGAAGAACTTCTGAAATCCAAAGGAAGGCGCTTCCTGTTGTCTTTCCTCCAGTCATATGTCATTCTAAGTGTCTCTTCTGGTTACTTGCACCACCCTTGCTGCATAGGGGACCCCTTGTCTGCTCGTCAGTTTCTAGGAGTGTCAGTGTTTTCTCAATGGGGTGCTATTGGTATTTGGGATGGGTGGTTCTCTGTCCTGTATATTGTAGGTCATTTAGCAGTCCTGGCCCAACCCAACAAATTCTAGTGTCATCTCCAGTCATTATGACAGCCAAGAATGCACAGGGAGCGGGGGAAGTACCACCTTCAGCCTAGAGGGCAGTACCATCCTCAACCAGAAGTAGAGTAGTACCACCATTATCCTGGAGAAAGGTAGCACTCTTATCCTGGAGGGAGCAGTAACATCCTCAACCAGAGGTCATGTGCTGTTGTTGTTAGGTGCCATTGAGCTGGTTCCGACTCATAGTGACCCCATGTACAACAGAACGAAGCACTGCCCAGTCCTGTGCCATCCTCACAATCGTTATACTTGAGCCCCTTGTTGCAGCCACTGTGTCAGTCCATCTCGTTGAGGGTCTTCCTCTTTTTCGCTGACTCTCTACTTTACCAGACATGGTGTCCTTCTCCTCAGGGACTGATCCCTTCTGACAACATGTCCAAAGTATGTGAGACGAAGTCTCTCCATCCTTGCTTCCAAGGATCATTCTGGCTGTACTTCTTCCAAGACAGATTTGTTTGTTCTTCTGGCAGTCCGCGGTATATTTAATATTCTTCACCAACACCGTCATTCAAAAGCATTCATTCTTCTTCGGTCTTCCTTATTCATTGTCCAGCTTTCACATGTATATGAGGTGATAGAAAATATCGTGGCTTGGGTCAGGTGCACCTTGGGCCTCAAAGTGAGGTAGTGTAGTACCACTCTTATCCTGGAGGGGGCGGTACCTCCATCAGCCTAGGGAGGATGCAGTACCACATTCAGCCTGAGGGGGCAGCACCATCCTCAGCCTCGGGGAGACAGTCGCATCCTTGGCTGAAGCCCACTAGACACCAGGATTCTTAGCTCTAAGCTCTGGAGGCCAGGCATGTCTCCTCTTTGGTCCTGCATCCCCAGTGCTCAGCACAGTGAGTGCCACATGTGAGCACTCAGTAAATATTTGTTGAAGAAATGAATGGCAGTCATGAACAGGCTTAGAGGGCCTGTGAGCCCTATGAAATCGTGTGCAAAATGCGTGTATATTGTGTGTATACACGTGTGTTTTCTGGGGCAAACATGCAGCCCATGGGTCCATCAAATTCTCCAAAGAATTGTGACCTAAATGGACATTGGGAAGACTGGTCCAGTCCAATGGCTGTGTCACCGTGCACAGCACCACACAGTGTTCATGAGGTCAATTTCAGAATGACAACTGGGCACCAATGTTCCAGTGCCTGCACAGAAAGGAATGTCCTGGGAAACCCCAAGGAGACTCTGCCTCGGTGAGTGCACTCACATCTCTGAAATCAAAGGGCCGCATCCTGCCTTCAGCAGGAAAGAGCCTGAGCCCTGGGCCCTTGAATTCACTCTCAGGAAAGTTTGGGATAGACAGGGTAGGAACAGTTATGTCTTCCTCCCAAATCCAAGTGCTTCCTGAGTGGCTATCCAAGCTAAAGCCATAGGAATTGTACCTGCTATCACTCTGCTTAGCACGAGCCTGAGCTCCCAGCAGCTAGCCGAGGCTGGCTGAGCTGAAGGGGCGAGTTGGCGCGACGCGTTTCCTTCCTGTGGCCTGTTGTTGATGCAACTGTTTTAATAAAAGACAATCAGAGGCAGGAAGAACAGCTGGCCCACGCCGTGGGTGGAGCAGCAGGCCGCCATCTAGATCCATCTGCAGACTTGCGTGAGTGTGGCCTGTGGAATGAGAGCCTGAGCACACTGTGGTGGCTCTGAGCAGGGTCTGGGGGACACCCTCCCTGCTGCTTCCCCGGCATCCCCTGCCCATAGTGGACCCCTCCTGTGGCTGTAGTCCTGTCCCAGCGAAAGAAGCTGCAGCATCCAGAAAGGGCAGTTAGGCAGAGCAGGGGGCGAAACCCAGTGCTGGGGGCACCCAGCCCCCGTCAACCTCCAGAGCAGTGAAGCCTTTGCCAAGAAGCCTTTGACATCACTTGTTGCAGAGACCCTTGGTGTCACAAACGGTTAAGTGCTCGACTACTAGCTGACATGTTAGCAGTTCAAACCCACCCATCGGCACCTCAGAAGAAAGGCCTGGAGATCTACTTCCAAAAGGTCACAGCCTTGAAAACCCTTTGGAACAGTTCAACTCTGCACACATGGGCTGACCACAGGTCAGAATCAACTTGACAGCAACTAACAACATTCTATTTGCAGAAGCTTCCAGCATATAGACTAGGTCAGTCATAAGCCAAGATAACTCCATGAAAAGCCCCCAGTATCCCAAAGCAAGCTTCTCAAACTTTGTGCCTGTGTCATGGGGAAGCCTCTGCCAATAACCCAGAAGAACATTTGAAGTAAACAAAACCCCAAATAACAAGTGAAGTGAGCAGAGTAGGGGCGGGCACCACCTCCTGTGCCTGTCTGTACCATCTCAGGTCAACGTTGGAGAGGCCTGTTCCCTGGGGTGAGCAAGGATCCTGGCACTTGTGGCCCAGGAGGTGGTCCTGTGCCAGGCAGTCTGCAGGTGGAGAATGTTCCCTGTCTACCTGAAGTCTTGTTGCTCTGATTCTCAGGGGTGGGGCAGTGGGCCTTGGCCAGGAGAGTTTGCCCATCATAGTTGGGATGTGCCCAGCATTTGCTTGGCCTCCATTCCTATCAGGAGCCTCAGCACAGCCACCTCTTCCTACAAAAACCAAACTCAAGAAATTCTCATGGAATCCAGACTTTCCGCAGCCATAGAGGCTGGATAAACCCCCAAAACCATCACTCTGAGATGATCCTTAAAGTTTAAATCAAAAATATCCCCTGAAGTCTTCTTAAAACCGAATAATAGTTAAGCTTAACTAGTAAAGAATGTCTGCCTTGAACATTATGCTCATTTAAAGAACTATCTATATGGGATCAAATTGACAACAGCAACTCAAAAGGTTAGATAGGAAGCTTAGGGGGCAGTGAGTTTATGTTAATGGGGGAGGAACAATTTGGAAAGGGAGGGTGAGAATGGTTGCACAACTCAAAGAATGTAATCAATGTCACTAAATTGTACATGAAGAAATTGTTGAATTGGTGTATGTTCTGCTGTGTACATTTTCAACAACAACATAAAACCCCCCCAAAAAACAAAACCCATTGCCACTGAGTTGATTCCAACTCACAGGGACTCTATAGGACTGAGCAGAACTGCCCCATAGGGTTTCCGAGGCTATCAATCTTTACAGAAGCAGACTGCCACATCTTTGGCCTGCGGAGCAGCTGGTGGGTTCAAACCGCTGACCTTACGGTTAGTGGCTGAGTGCTTAACCACTGCGCCACCAGTGCTCCTCCAACAACAACATAAAGTAAAATAAATTACTGAAAAATGAAATCAACCTCAGGATAACCAACAGTAGTGGTCGAGGGCCTCATCTCTGCGTCAGACTCTCTGGGTTCAACTCGGTTTCACCACCAGCTGAGAGAACTTCGGTGAGTCAGCCTCTCACTGAGTAAGCCTCAGTTTCCTTGCCCGTAAAATGGGGGTAGCTGTGGTATCTGTGGAAACCCTGGTGGTGTAATGGTTGAGAGATCGGCTGCTAACCAAAAGGTTGGTAGTTCGAATCCACCAAGTGCTCCTTGGAAACCGTATGGGGCAGTTCTACTCCTTGGAAACCCTGTGGGGCAGTTCTACTCTGTCCTGTAGGGTCTCTTTGAGTCGGAATCAACTTGATGGCAATGGGTGTGGTTGTTTGTTTTTGAGAGCATTCATTAAACACAGTTGTCTGTGTAGAGCACTGTGCCTGGCAGGGTGTGAACAGTCAGGAAGTGGCGGCCAATCGTTAATTAAGTCTTCTCTCTCAACGTACGTCGCTTTAGTGCTTTTGATGGAGCAGGTGTGTGCCGTCCATCTGGAGTGAGGTCACAGGGCCCAGAAGCCCTGAGGCCCGGGCAGATCTTCAACCTGAATTTGTGTGGGCTTCCTCAGACTTGGACTGAATAGTCCCCAATGGTTGTGTTTTCCAGGGTGTTCAGACTTACATCTCTTGGATATGTTGACCCCAACGGAAAGAAAGCGACAAGGATACATCCATGAACTCATTGTCACAGAGGAAAACTACGTCAATGACCTGCAGCTGGTCACAGAGGTAAAGGCAGTTGTGGGGGATGGGGGGGCACTGGCAGGGGGTGGAGAGGAACGGAGGTCCTCTGCAAAGGAATCCTGCATCTTATTCTGAGCCTGAGAAACTTTCTGATGTGGGCAAGCATCTGGACGTCAAATTACACAGGAGATTCTTACCCAAGAGAAGATGGTTCAATTCTCATCCTCAGCCAACTCTGAGTCATACCTGCAAAGAGGTAGAGGTCATTTGTGCCAGGTGGTAAATGAGCCCCTAAGGAGTTTCTTGGAAGGAGACATGAGGGACTGAGAATTGGGAACCCAGAATCTAGTCAGAGAAGTTACAGCTCAGCCACTGGTGAGTTAGTGCCATAGTACAAGTCCCCACTTCTCCCAGGCCCTCAATATCGGCATCTGAAAATGGCGCCCATCCAGCTAAAATTTCATTCTTCCTAAGGCTACGTGTTACCCCTGAGAATGACGGTGTTTTCTCCCAGGTGCCCCATGACCCCCTGGACCTGGCTGGTGCCTCATGTTGTCTGACCTCCAGGTGGTGGTTGAAGTGCCTCAGCCACCCTGTACAGAAGGACAGTGAGATGCAGAGTTGGACACCCCTGTTTCTCAGGAAGCCTTTAGTCCATATGGGAGGTGGCCATGTTGGGAGACAAGAGCGTGCAAAGCCAGACCTTAGGGTCACCCTACAACTTGAAAAGTCCTGTGATAGCGTGGACCATGCCCCTCCCCCGCAAAAAACAAACAGTCGTGAAACCATTTTTTCTGATATTCTTAAAAACCGGGAGAGACGTGGGCTGGGCCCTCCACTGTTGGGTGAGTACCAGCTAAGAGGTTGGTGGCCCACAAGCCTGCCATGCGCGCATAAGAAGTGTTGATGCAGATTGGAAAAGGGTGCCCCTTCTCAAGACATCTGATGGCCATAAAACACACGGTCCAGGATGTCTTGGCTGTGAGTGTCCTCCTTTTGACGCGGCGCCTTTGCGCAGTGCACAGAAAGCACAGCCGTACGTGGCGGCCCTGTTATATCCAGGCCCAACAGCAGTTTATTGGCTCATGCTCCCAGGGAGCCTCACCCTGGCCAAGACTTGTTTCAAAGAACCCATCCCCAAAGAACCTTCTGGAAAACCTCCTGCCTCCAATGTTAGCCAGTGACCTCCCTGGAGGCAGGGGGTCCATTTGCATACGGTACCCCCCAGATCTGTGATTTACTGTGAGTTACACCCCCACACCAGGTTCTGGAAGGGGTCACTGATTTCAGGGAGAGGAACCACCCTCACCCCTTGTAATGGGTGGGGTCTACCTAGGGCCCCAGCCTAAGGGGCTGCGGGCAGAGTGATGGAGTCAGTCACCAAGGAGGCACCTGCTGGGAAGTGCTGCTCCATCGAGGACCCCACTGCAAGGGGCTTCACCCCAGAACACCCGAGGCTTGTCTGTGTGGCAGAGGCTGCAGGGAGAATGGATGAACCCCTGGCACCTTGCACAAGCCTCCCAGCTGTGGATAGGCAGAGTTAACACCCGTCCTCTAGAGAGTTCAGCTGGCTTCCTCGTAAAACCATGCACACCTCTTGGGGGGCCCCACCCCAGGTAGAGGGCCACATCTCAGAACCTCTGCAAGTAGGGGGAGCTTTCAGCTTGTGGGCCTCCCAGCAAGCTGCAGACCCCGAAGTCTTTCTGTTGCTCTGATCAGATCGATGTGTGCGCATGTGTTTGAGTTTTAAGCTAACTGTTTGCTTTCTGAACTGCTTCGTTTTCTGCATCTGTAGATCTTTCAGAAACCCCTGATGGACTCTGAACTGCTGACAGAAAAAGAGGTGGCTATGATTTTTGTTAACTGGAAGGAGCTGATTATGTGTAATATCAAACTACTGAAGTAAGCGTCTCTTCTCTAATACCAGCCAAGCTTTGCTCTGCGTGCTTCCACATCCATCCTGTGGTCCGTGTGTCCCCCTCGCATGCTCCCTGTGTCTCTTTCTGCCTCTTTTGCTCATTTCCACTCACTAGCGCCATCACCCTTTTTTTTGCCCGGAAGCTTTCCAGAAACGCGCCCCAAACTCCTCACTGCGTGCTGTCACTGTGGTTCTAGAGTTTCCAAAGCTGGGCCATTCCTGGCCCCAGGTGCCTGGCAGGCTACATCCCAGGCACGGTGCAGCCCCACGCCTCCCACACAGACCTGCCTTCCTGTGAGCCTGGTTCACTGGTGACACCCTTGGCTTCCACGCATGGATAAAGGTGGAACCGCTCACTGCCTAAGTCAGCTGTGGTTAAGTCAGGATAATGCCTATGAGAAGCTGGCCTGGAGTCATTGTATTTTACTATGTTAGTTCATGGGGGCAGCTGCAGGGCCCGGGAGAGGGCACTGGGCCAGGAATCTGGGTTTGGGTCCCAGCTCTGCCATTCACTGCCCTGCCTCTTTGAGCCTCGTTTTCCCTGTCTGTGAAATGAGGAGGTTGGATTAGATTATCACAATGGTCTCTTGCAATTATATCTCTATGTGTGTGTATATATATATAGAGAGAGATCACCATGATGGCGCAGTGGTTAAGCGCTCGGTTGCTAGCTGCAAGGTTGGCACTTTGAACCCACCAGCTGCTCTGCGGGAGAAAGATGTAGCAGTCTGCTTCTATAAAGATTACAGCCTGGGAAACCCTTTGGGGCAGCTCTACCCTGTCCTACTGGGTCGCTATGAGTTGGAATCGACTCCACAGCAATGGGTTTGTTTTTTTTTTTCTTTCCACCAGGCCCTCATTTTAGCATCACTTGCTAGCACCTAGCTAACTCATGGCCTTCAGGGCACATGGGACAAAGCACCTACCATCCCCCAGTTCCCACCGGAAGAGGGCTCCACCCCTCCCTGGGTACAGAGTGGAAGGGACCTCCCCAGAACTGCCTCCGTCTCTAATCTCTGCATTCCTGTAACGGGAAGTGACCAGTATCTTTCCTGAACGTGGTCCCTGCGTTGTTCTTATACATAATTTCAAGTCCCCTCTTTCCTGGGTGTCGGGGAGTGGATAAAGGGATGGGAGAGAGGAGATGCGGAGAGGTGGGCATGAAGAAAAAATGTCAGTTCTGGTCTCTACGTGACGTATATGTGTGTGTCATGCTGTAGAGTACACATCTTCAAAGAGTCCAGGCTGGGTTTTTAGAGAAAGCATTTTCCATTGTCCTCCTCAAGGAGGAATTCTGAGCATAGGTCTGGCCCCGCACTGTGTGACTTTACCTTCCCTGGGCCTGCGTGTCCTCATCTGTAAAATGGGAATGATAGTACCTACCACATAGGGTTGTTACGGGGGGTGCCTTTAAGCAAGAGCCTGGTACATAGTGAGGGCTGGGGTGGGCCCTGGCCACCCGGTGGTAGAGGCTGAACTCCGACCCTTGCCTTGGGGAGAGACTGCCCTGCCACCTGGGGGAAAGGGGCAGGTTAGCCCCTGAACCTACAAGGGAGCCCTAGTGGCACAGTGGTTAAGAGCTCTGCTGCTAACCAGGTTGGAGGTTTGAAGGTACCTGCCGCTCCGCGGGAGAAAGATGTGGCAGTCTGCTTCCGTAAAGATTGTACAGTCTTGGAAACCCTCTGGGGCAGTTCTACTCTGTCCTGTAGGGTCGCTGTGAGTCGGGATCAACTCGACGGCAATGGGTTTGTTTTTTTGGCTTTGAACCTACAAGTACTGAACCTGAAGTGTTGGAGACACAATAGAAACGAAAGTTTTCTGTTGAAAACACGCCTGGAAGTTAACCATCTCTTTCCTTGGCTGGCTTCCGTGGTGGGGGTGGGAGATGTATCTGGGACTTCAGAGAGCCTGCAGCCCATCTGTGGGGCTGGCCTCCCCTCATCTCGGCTGGCCTGGGGGAGCCTGTGATGCTGACCTCAGCCCCCATCCCCCGCCCCGTTCTCCCATCCAGTCCTCCTTCCTCCCCCTCAGCAAGGAAGACAATCCCCTTTCCTGAGCACTGTCAGGGCTGCACATGTTCCAGCTCACAAAGAAGCTCAGAGAGGTTGAGTGACTTGCCTGAAGTTGCACAGTGGGTGAGGGGGCACCCAGGATGATGGGTGGGTGACACCCAAGTCCCACTGGGGGCTCCACCTAGTCGTGCCCTGATGGAAAGAACACGGAGTCAGGAGTCAGACATCCCAAGTGTTTGCCCAGGTTCCGGCTCTTTTGTTTGAGAACCTGAACTGCAGTAATTAAACCTGACCTGCTCACCAGGTGGTGTCCTCAGAGGAGCAAAGGGAGTCAGGTGGATGAGTCTCACGCTGTCAATCGTGGTCTAAATGTGCCGGTCGTTATCAACCCCTCCCCCATCTCAGTGTCGCTGGTCTACGGCCCAGTCCCTCTGATCACTAGTTGGGGCTAACTGGCTGATGTTTGCATCTTCCAGACAAATATTTGTATTTAACAGGAGCTCTTGGGAGACTGACTTCTGTTTCCTCTTTCCAACATTTTATGAAGATTTCAGACATACAGAAACATGCAAAGAGCAGGAACGTGAACGCCCACACGCCCGATGCAGATTCTGCAGTGAACATTCTGCTGTATTTGCCTGGTCACATGGACAGTATTTCTTCACGCTCAGGAACGTCTCCAGTGCAAGCAAAAGCTCAGGTCCCCGGCAGGCTGGAAGAGGGAGGCGTTTTTGGTTAAGGAGAATTGAAGGCAACGTTCCCCAGAATCCCAGGGTCCAGCCACCTTCGTGCTTATGGGACCCTAGGATTTAATACAGGGGACGGGGTGGTTCTGTGGTAGAGTTCTCGCCTTCTATGCCAGAGACCCGGGTTCCATTCCCGGCCAATGCACCTCATGTACAGCCGTCACCCACCTTTGGTGGAGGCTTGCATGTTGCTAGGATGCCGAACAGGTTTCAGCAGAGATTCTAGACTAAGATGGACTAAGAAGAAAGGCCTGGCGGTCTAGTTCTGAAGATCAGCCAGTGAAAACCCTATGAATCACAATGGTCCCATTGGCAGCCGATCATGGGGATGGTGCAGGACTGGGCAGCGATTCATTTTGTTGTGCGTGGGGTCACCGTGAGTCAGGGGCTGACAGCAGTTAACAACAAAAGGATTTATAAAACCAACTATGACAGCTTTGAGACTTAAAGGGACTAGCTGGGACAAACAGACTTCCTACTAATGATGCATCAGGTTGGGTGTTAGTGGCAATGGCTGGCTCTCCTCTTGCTGGTGAGCCAAGAGCTGAGACATGTGCTCTTAATAGGCAGGCTGGGGCAGAAAGATCCAGAGCCTTTTTAAGGGCAGCTGGCAGAGGGATGGCACAAATGAGGCAGGGCTGTGCAAACTCACGTTGGGGACTGCCTTTTTATCAAGGTCCTTTCCTGCCCTTTGCTGAGGGGAAAAAAAAAAAAAAACAAATAAATGAAAGATCCTCTTTAAAAAAAAAAGTATTTTTCTTAAATATAAAGTATTCAACTTACCTTCTTTTTAGCTTAAGGAGAATGAACACAATTTTATTTTGTCTAAACATAAAACAAAAGCTAAAAAGTCCATCTTAGGGGGCAAACACAGGATGGGGAGCAAGAAGAAGAAAAGACATTTTAGGCTGCAGGCGGGGAGGGGAAGAGGGAAAAAGAGAAAGAGGGAGAAATGGAGAGAAAGCAAGGCCAGGGGCGAAGCTGCAGAGGGGGCACGGGAGCGGGAGGGCCAGGGGAGGGCTGAGACGGCGCCAGGTGGGAAGGTGGATCTGGGGGTCCATGCCTTATTGTCCCAGGGACCTTACAAACCACAGTTCTGGAATCGGACTGCTGGGGTTCAAGGCCCGCCTCTGTCACTGTGTGTGACTTTGGTCAGGTCACTCAATTTCAGTGTGCCTCAGTTTCCTCAACAGTTAATGGGGCCAGTAAGTAACGTAAGACATATTTGAACGGAAGAGGCATGAATAAGCGCTAGCTTATGACTGTCCCCTTGGTCTGCAGAGAGCCCTGAGGGCACAGTGGTTCAGGGCTCGGCAGCTAACCAAAAGGCCGGCAGTTCGAATCTACCAGCTGCTCCTTGGAAACCCTATGGGGCAGTTCTGCTCTGTCCTACAGGGTCATTATGAGTCAGAATCAACTCGATGGCATTGGTTTAGCTTTTGGTTTTGGTCTGCAGAATCCAGAGAGTTGTGAACACGCATTCGTTCACCAGACAGTGAGCACTCTCTGAATGTCCGTTAGTGGATGAATTACTGTTTAAACCTTTCTGTGGGGCTACAAGTCAGCTCACCAAATGGAAGAGTCCTCTCAGGGCTGCAGCTGCAATAACCGAGCCACGTGACCCCTGGACCTGGTGGCACTCCTGCTCAAACCCTGATTTTAGGCCCAGTCCCCCTCAGTCTTGCCCCGGCAGTAGAACATTCCAGAAGGATATGCACCAGTGCAACTGAGTTACCAGGAGTCAGCTTTGTCTCACGGCCCACATGTGTCAGAGTAGACCTGTGCTCCATAGGGTTTTCAATGGCTGATTTTTCAGAAGTAGATTGCACCAGGCCTTTCCTCCCAGGCACCTCTGGGTGGACTCAAACTCCAACCTTTTGGTTAGCAGCCGAACACATTAACTGTTTGCACCACCCAGGGACTCTGATCCCCTCAGAGGGACTGACTTCAGATCGCCTCCTGGTTAAACAGTTGAGGTGTACAGGCGTGAGCCTCAGAACCCAGAAACGGGTTTAACTTCCCCAAGACAAGGATGAGCTGCGTGCGATCGTTCTTTTTCACTTCTCTTGTTTCCCTCATTATTAAAACAACAACAACAAAAGGTGAAAGGGATTTTATTCCCTTTCGGAAAGGGAAACCACTGGAATGATGGGATTCCTTCCTGTTTCCTCCACAGCAAGTTTGGGACATGGTTATTCAGGGCTCTCATCCCCTCAAAACCCTTGAGCAAATTCCTGCATATTGGGGAATGTTCCACACCAGTCCCCCAGTGGGCATGTGGCCAGTGTCCTGCCCCACCCTGATTTCACAGCCCTTCCCAGTAGCCGTTCCCTAGGGGACCGCGCCCACAGAAGTGCTGAGCGGCACCTCGCCCTACAAGGACAGCCACTTGAGATGGCATCCCTGCTTGTTCCACATAATTTACTGACCTGCATCATTTCCACCCCTAGGCTTGCCCAGCCCAAGTGATTTCTCATTACTGAAAAATACAGAAGAAAGAAAATAAAGTGATCTGAAGTTTTTAAAGCCTAGTGCTAATATCACAGAGCCTCCCTGGAATTATATAGCCCTACCCGAGTCCCTGGGTGGTGCAAACAGTTAACGTGCTCAGCTGCTAACCACAAGGCTGGCAGTTTGAGTCAACCCAGAGGCTCCTCAGAAGAAAGGCCTTGTGATCTACTTGTGAAAAACCAGCCACTGAAAACCCTACAGAGCATAGTTTTTTAAATTTTATTGTACTTTAGATGAAAGTTTACAGAGCAAACTACCTTCTCATTAAACAATCAATACACATATTTTTTTGTGACATTGGTTGCCAACCCCATGATGTGTCAACACTCTCCCCTTTTTGACCGTGGGTTCCCCATTACCAGCTGTCCTGTCCCCTCCTGCCTTCTCGTCCTTCCCCTTGGGCTGGTGTGCCCATTTAATCCCTATGGAGCACAGTTCTACCTGACACACATGGGTCAGCTCGAGTTGGAATTGACTCAAAGGCAGCTGGTTTACCCATACCTCAAGAACTTCTCCAACACGACATCAAAGTGGCCAAAAGAATTCATAGTGGCCTCCTGCAAGCCTTATGTTAAAATCATGTACCACACCACTCTGTTCCACCCGCCCATCCACCCCACAGATATTTCTTGAGGGCTTTCTGTGATCACTAGTGAAGCCAGAACAGACTTCTGGCCTCAGATGTTGTGGTCCTGCCCTCATAGTATATTGCAGTCCTTGCCACATGGAAGCTCAGCTTCCCTCCTTTCAGGTGTTAGAACTTGACATACCAGAACTTGGAAAGTGGGGTGCAAAGACCTTGTTATCATGGCCCTGAACACTTGGACTGCAACTGGACCCCAGAATAAACATTTCCCAGTCTCGACAATGCCTCTTCTTGGCTTCCAGAATATAAACAGCTTGGGTTCATTGGCTCATTATCATGATTGGTGTATAGATAATAGATGTCTCTTTTCAGAACTGCCAAGCTTGCTCTAAATCCAGTTTATTTCACACAGACAGTAAAGGACACAGACAGTTCAAACAATCATTTCTCCTTGGCTTTGGTGAACATATGGTGTCTTAGGCTGGGCTGTCTAGAGGAGCAAAACCAGTGAAGGGTATATATATAAATATAGGGAGAAAGATTTATTTCAAGGAAGTGGCTCATGCGGTTGTGGAGGCTGGTAAATCCCAAATCCGTGGGTCAGGTGTCAGTCTGGAGGCTTCTCCTGACTCATGTGGTTACAGGGACCAATGAACCCAGAACTGAGCGGTCAGGCAGTAGGCTGCTGGCTCATGTCTCAAGAACCGGAGGGCAGAGGATGACAAGTCAGATACAGGATCGAGAGAGAGCAAGCTTTGCCAGAACATCCATATGTATTGGATGCAGGCCACACCCCCAAGGAAACTCCGCTTTCAACTGATTGGCTGCTCACCTCAGATCACATAATGGGAAGATGACTACAGAATATCTGCTAAACCACTGAGAATCATGGCCTAGCCCAGTTGACACATAACCTTAACCAGCACACATGAGACTGTTTCTCTTTCGTCTGAAAACGGTCCTCCTTGTCCTCTGGAAACACCAACTTCTCCTGGGTGGCAGTGGCCTCAGAAACAGGCTCAGTGCTTGGGGCTTCCATCGCAGGTACTCTGTAAAGTGAAACGCCCACACAGGGACCCTGTCTGAGTCATTAAAGAAAGGATTCCATTTCTCCATAAAGAAACAAATTGGATTTATGTTGACTTGATGGGCAAAGATTTTTTTCTAAAACTAGTTTTTATTCCTAAGAGGGGGCACACAGCAACCATGCCCAGGAAAAATGGCCCGGTGATCTCCCTCTGTAGCAGTAGACTCATTTCTTTTTCCGTCCCTCGTCTTCCAAATAGATCCTGTAGTGACCCTCCGGTTTGCACCCCCTCACACTCATTCTGATTCTGTGCAAACTAGAAATGTGCCCGCTGCTAGGAACCAGCAGGAAGGCAGGGGCTGACTTCTTCTGTTTCTGTGCAGGGCACTGAGGGTCCGCAAGAAGATGTCTGGGGAGAAAATGCCCGTGAAGATGATTGGGGACATCCTGAGCGCCCAGCTGCCGCACATGCAGCCATACATCCGCTTCTGCAGCTGCCAGCTCAACGGCGCGGCCCTGATCCAGCAGAAGACAGACGAGGCCCCAGACTTCAAGGATTTTGTCAAAGTGAGGAGGCCAGGCTGAGCCTGTTCCCCTGGCGGGAGGGTGCGCGGAGGGGCAGACCCTGCAACCATGTTCACGTCAAAGGTCAACCAGGATCGAGGTCTTGGCTAAACCCCAGGGGGCTGGTGCTAGCTTTTGGGTGTAGCTGTGGCCACGGAGATGAATTTGGAGAGCACCCATCAGCCCTGCAGCACCTGGAAGCTTTGAAGTCTCTTCAGGGATCTGTTTTCCAGGTGTCAGAAGTTTATTTAGAGTCCCTGGTACAAACGGTTAAAACGCTTGGCTGGGAACTGAAAGGTTGGAGGTTGGAGTCCACCAGAGGTGCCTTGGAAGAAAGGCTTGGCAATCTACTTCCGAAAAATCAGCCACTGAAAACCCTATGGAGCACAGTTGTACTCGGACACACATGGGGCTGCCATGAGCTGGAGTCAACTTAACAGCAGCTGGCTGACGGTTTATTTGGATGCCTGTTTAAACCTTCCATCTCAGTTGCCAGGCCCGGGAGGGTTGGTGGGTCCCAGGGTTCTCTTTAATCTCAGGGCCCTCAGTTCTTTGCTGGTATCTGCCCTTCATCTGCAGAGGGATAGACCCCTTGTTCCTCTCCCAATTGGCTCTGGGTGATGGGTTCAAGCTCCAGGCAGCTGATGAGGTGTGTGGATTGCCAGAACCCCTACGTCGGAGGAGAATGGGCTGAACTGTGCCCCTAGGGGACATTGGAAAGGTGGGCCCAATGCTGCTGGAGACCTAGGCCCTTGGCCTGCAGCCCTGGGCAGTGGCCGTGACCAGTGTGGCTCCCTGATGGCTCAAACAGCCCCACCTCTTAAGGAAGGAAAAACAGGAAGGGAATAAGAATAAAACGACTTTCACGAAGCAGGTGCATTTTTTAACTGGATAAACAGCAAAATAATAATAATAATCTTTTAAAAAGCTAGACTTTTCTTTGAGCCTCATGCACTTTGGGGACAGGGCACCTCACCCCCCGCCCCAGCAGTCACGTTTGTGGACCATGATGGTGAGTCCAAAGTGTGGCCTCTTCTTGGTCATCATATGTGCTCGCCCTCCTCCCCACCCCACTGCCCCGTGATCCTCAACAGCAAGTGTGTAGATTGGCTACTCAATGAGTGGAGCATTGTAAGGTTGTTCCAAGATGAGAAATGTTGCTGTGAGGTAGGTCTGGGGTGGACAGAGGCTGGAGAGCAGGTGCTGGTCTGGAGTTCAGCCAAGGGCCAGGTAGTCCCCTGGCCCAGCCAGGACTAGCTCATCATAGGACGCACTTGAACTTGGGAGAAATGCTGACAGCAGCCCAGATTGGGGTCGGGGTGGGGGCTTGTTGTTCCTCCCCTCTGTGCTCTCCAGCTTTCCCTCTGTCACCCCAGCGGGAGTCTGACACACTTTGCCAGCAGTGAGGGGTCCTGGAATGATGTTCCCAGCTGAAGCCAGTCCAGGCTCTGACAGTGCGTGGGGCTCCGTGCCAGCTCACGGCAGCTGCTGGTTTCTCAGACAGTAGCCTGACCAGCGCCTTTGAGAGGCGGCCGTCGTTGGATTCACGGTGACCTTACGTGTAACAGATGAAACGGTGGTGGGTCCTGCGCCATCCCGTGATCGTGGATGTTTTTGAGTCCATTGTTGCAGCCATTATGCCAGTTCATCTCATTGAGAGTTTCCTTTGCTTCCCTGACCCTCTGCTTCACCAACCATGATGTCCTTCTCTAGCCACTGGTCTTTCCTGATGGCTTGTCCAGAGTAAGCCAGCGGGCTGACGTCTCGCCATCCTCGCTTCCAAGGAGCATCCTGGTTGTATTTCTTTGGGAGCAAAGTCACCTTAGAATCCCTATGTCTTGTCGACAGGGCTCACAGTTTGGGGGTAGATGGACTCTTGTCCTCCAGACCAGTTGACAGAATTGGTAAACGTGATGGGAAGACAGAGGCGTGGAACACAGAGGTTGCAGGCTGTGATGCAACTCCTTGCCTCTGCTCTCCTCGCCCCACCAGGGGCTCCCAGAAGTGCAGGCAGCCCCCACCTGGAGCAGGACAGTGAGGTTCAGCCCCATCCAAAATCTGCAGCGCTGGAGGGAACTTTTCACTCTGAGTGTGTAGTACTGGGATTCTTCTTGTTCCTGGTGATGTTAACAGAGGCTTTGCAGATATCCGGAAGAAAGATCCTCTATAAAGCCAGCCTCTCATCTCTGTACGTAAGGAACCACATGTACGTGGCAGGTATGCTGCATCGGGAATCTGGAGAGCCAGGGTTAACCTGGGAGGGCGAGTCACATCTTGTCTCCCCTTCCCCACCTGGCAAGAGCCTCACCCTGGACCAGGATAACTTGTCAGGGCCTTTCAGCCCTGGTTGTTGTTCAGATTAGTAAGAGAACTGGTGGGGTGTCTCAAATGACATCAGTGTCGATGTCACTGGCTGGATTTTGCAGATTTCTGAACTATGTGTTTCTAATCTCATATTTCAGAGGTTGGCAATGGACCCTCGATGTAAAGGGATGCCGCTCTCTAGCTTCATACTGAAGCCTATGCAGCGAGTGACAAGATACCCACTGATCATTAAAAACGTAAGTGCCCGACCTGGAGAACACAACGCTGAGTGAGCCAAGCCAGACACACAGGACAAGAATTCTAAGACCCCACTGATGTGACATATCTGGAACAGGCCAATGCAGAGACAGAAAGTAGACGAGTGGACACCAGCGGTGGGGGGAGGGAGGAATGGGTGGTTAAAGCTTGGTGTGTACAGAGTTTATCCATTAAAACAATTGCCACTGAGTCGATTCCAACTCATAGTGACCCTATAGAACAGAGTAGAGCTGCCCCATAGAGTTTCCAAGGAGAACCTGCTGGTTTCAAACTGCCGACCTTTTGGTTAGTAGTTGAGCTCTTAACCACTGCTCCACCAGGGTTTCTGTACAGAGTTTGGGGTATTGAAAAGGTTTTGGAGACAAACGGGATGGTTGTACAACATTGTGAATGAAATTAATGCCACTGAAACGTACCCTTAAAAACAGTTACGATGGCAACTTTTATGTTATACATATTTTACCGCAATTAAAAAAGAAATGTGCAGCCGATGTCACAAAACAATATGTGTGTTAATTGTTTGATAAGAAACTAATTTGCTCTGTAAATCTTCATCTAAAGCACAATTAAAAAAAAAGAAAGAAAATAAAAACTCTATGGGGCAGTTCTACTAAAAAAATTAAATTAAAAAAAAAAGAAAGAAATATAAGTACTGAACTGCCTTTTCAAGCAGAGGAACGCTTTCTCTGTATCACAGGGGGCTGGGGTCATAGTATCTGTTGTGAAGAACTCATATACCGATAGGATGTTGGAGATGTCTGCTTGGAAACTCAGACAGAAATGCTGGTTTGGCATACAAAGAGCTAATAATGTGCAGCCTTCAGCTGTGCGGCCAAGTGGTCTCTACCTTGTAAGTCAGAAAATGAGACCTCAGTTCTTGATTCGTTTCTTAGTACAGGTATAGTCTCCTGCGCTTTGATTTTCTAGCTGGAAAGACAGAACGAAATATGATTCCTACTACCCATCTTCAGAGGGCCATTGTGGGAAACTCTACATTGATATTACATGATTTTTTTTCTCCTGTACTTTCATGAAAACCAATACCAAAGGAAAAGAAAAAAAAAATTAGGGTTTCAGTGTCCTCATCTGTAAAATGAGGGACCAGATGTAGATATCTCGGAGCTCGTGGTTATTTAACCATAGGGAAGATAGGTCCTGGAGGTGTTTGATCTGGCTCCTTTTAGTGGGAAATGGTAGTTAGAAACCCAGATCTGGGCAGTAGGTGTGCTCATTGCTACTGGGTTATTGTTGCCTTTGGGCATCTCAGTGTCAGAGCTGGGGAATATATGTATATCAGTTTCCTGGAGTTCCTGAGGGGTGCAAATGGTTAACATGCTGGGCTCCTAACCGAAAAGTTGGAGGTTTCAGTTCGTGCAAGAGGCGCCTGGGAAGAAAGGCCTGGTGATCTAAGGCTGAAAAATCAGCCGTTGAAAACCCTAGGGAGCACAGTTCTACTCTGACACATATGGGCTTGCCATGAGGCGGAATCGACTCAACAGCAACTGGTACAACTGGTAATTAGTTCCCCAGGGCTGCTGGAAGAGGCACTGCAAAGTGGGTGGCTTAAAACAACAGAAGTTTATGGTCTCACAGAACCAGAGGCCAGTAGTCTGAATTCAGGGTGTTGGCAGCAGGTTTCAAACTGGTTCTTTCTGGTTAGACTCCCTGCTGAGAATTTGCCTTTCCAAGAATCAAGGTGATTCTTTATCTGTCCACTGGGGATCTTGTTAAAATGTAGATTCTGATTCAGATTTTCTGGGGTGGAAAGGCAAATTCTCACCAAGGGGCCAAAGTGGAAAGAACCGGGGCAGAGCTCGCTTCAAAGGCTCTAGGGGAAGATCTTTCCTTATCTCTCTCAGCTTCCAGTAGCCCCAGGCATTCCGTAGTTCACAGCTGCAGCATAACTCCACAGTCACATGGCTGTCTTTCTTCTGTCTGTCTTTCCTCCTCGTTTATAAGGACATTACTCAGATGGTGGAGTGCTGGCGGTGCAGTGGTTAAGAGCTACGGTGAGCTACGGCTGCTAACCAAAAGGCTGGCAGTTTGAATCCACCAGCCGCTCTTTGGAAACCCTATAGGGCGGTTCTACTCTGTCCTGTAGGGTTGCTATGAGTCAGAATTGACTCAATGGAAACAATGGGAACGGAACTCAGATGGGATTAGGACCCACCCCACTCCATTATGACCTCATGTTAACTTAAGGGATAACATCTCCAAAGACCCTATTTCCAAACAAGCTTATGTTCATAGATACCAGGAGTTAGGACTTCAGCGTATCTTTTTGGGAGACACCATTTAATCTGTAACAGTATGTATATTCATACACACATATTTGTATATATGTCTATAAATGTATGCACACATATATTTATAGTTATTTCTAGATCAATCTATCTACCATATTTTTACCCAAATAACCTTCACCTTCTTACATTTGTTTGCCAACTTCACCTTCTCCCAATGAGGTATTTTCATAAGTGCCGCTTTGCTAATTTTTTTAACATGTTGCGGTAAAAACATTAGCATAGTGGCTTACAAAAATACCTTGCAGGGCGGGGGAGGGCATGATTGGCAAACAAACATACAAAGTGCATGTTATTTGCATAAAAATACGGTATGTATATTAAAGCCCATTGTCGTTGTTGTTAGGTGCCCTTGAGTTGGTTCTGACTCATAGCCACCCTATGTACAACAGAACGAAACACTTCCCGGTCCTGTGCCATCCTCACAATCATTGCTATGCTTGAGCCTATTGTTACAGCCACTGTGTCAGTCCATCTTGTTGAGAGTCTTCCTCTTTTTTGTTGACCATCTGCTTTACCAAGCATGGTGTCCTTCTCCCCAGGGACTGGTTCATCATGATGACACGTCCAAAGTATGTGAGACAAACTATTGCCATCTTTCTTCTAAGGAACATTCTGGCTGTACTTCTTCCAAGACAGATTTGTTTGCTAGCTCACACTAATTCCTTCTATTCTAATCCAACACCACAGGATTTATTCTAACCTTCCCCCTTTCCAAAGATCCCTGAGTGTCTCAAATGGTCTGTGCTCCATTACTAACCTAAGGGTTGGCAGTTTGGACTCACCCAGAGGCACTGGGAAGATAGGCCTGGTGGTCTGCTTCCATGAAGATTGCAGCCAAGAAAACCCTGTGGAGCAGTTCTACTCTGTAACACACGGGGTTGCCTGAGTTGAAATCAACTTGACGGCAGTGAATTCCCCCTTTCCATATTTGCAATTCCTTTCTCTAGGAGAAAACTGTCTTTCAGTATCCTCAGTATGTTCACTCACTTGCTCAATCCCCCTCTGTGTAACAAATCTCCCCACCATGTGAGCCTTCTCCTGAGTCCACCATGACCCCACAAAGCACACTGTGCCACTTTGGCTGAGTTAAAGAATTCGTTCTGAAAGAGGCATTCAACCTACTGTTTCCTCTCTTTCCACTTGACAGCTACGATTAAACTAGCTCAATACTTCCCTTTACTGCCCCCAGTGTATAATTGCAAATTAAAGTCAGAAACAAGCTTTTTAAATAGGTGTTCTCCATCTAGCCAAGAAAGGAAAAAAACCAAAACAAAGAAAGGGCCGAGAGGCATAAAGATTAGAGGAAAAGACAGATTATCATTATTTGCGGAAATATGATTGTTGCCCTCTAGAGTCCCCGAGAGAATTAACTGGAAAGTCAGTGGAACTAAGGAGAGAGTTTAAAAGGGAGCCAGTTATATGTATGTATATATGAAAAACCATAGAAGTACTAAAGGTGAAATACTGATGTGGTGAAACTGTTAGCCATGGCACCAAAGACAGAACTTTAGGATTAAGAGTTGTAGTTTCGGCAACCTAAAAATAAATAAATGAACGAAAAAATCCTTTATTCTGGGTATAATCTAGATGTTCGTGATGGGGAGTGGGTTAATACATTGTGATAGATCTGTGCTATGAAAATATTTTAAAAGATAGTGGAAGACCTCTATGTATTAGCATGGAAAGATATACAGAAAATCCTGCTAAATGAAAAAAAAAAATTCCATAGAGCAATACTACAGTATGGTCCATTTTGCAAAAAAAGGGGGAAAGCTGTCTGTGACTAAGAAATGTGTGTAGAGAATCTAAAGCCACTAAAGGGATGCCCTTCAGTCTATTGGCAGTGATTACCTCTAGGATAGAAGCTTGAAGGGGAATTTTCATATTTGTTGTGCATACTTCTGTATTGTTTGAATATGTCACATCAAGAGTGTATTAATATACTAGTTGCATAATAAACATTTTATGAAATATAATGAACAAAGTTAAAAAACAAATGACAGATACAAACTGGGTAGACATATTTTTAACTATGTATAAGTAGGTACTAGAATACACATGGGCCCTGGTGGTGCCGTGGTTAAGAGCTATGGCTGCTAACCAAAAGGTCGGTAGTTCAAATCCACCAGCTGCTCCTTGGAAACCCTATGGGACAGCTCTGCTCTGTCCTATGGGGTCGCTATGAGTCAGAATCGACTCAACGGCCGTAGGTTTTGGTTTTGGTATAATATACATAGATATCTGTATATATAGCTAAAGAACTCTTACAACTCAAAAAGAAAAAGACAAACACCTCAATAGAAAAACAGGTGAAATATGCAACTCAACATTTCCAAGAGGCAATTTATTTATTTTAAAGCAAACAAAAGTTTTATTTGGCGTATATTCAAAAGGGCAAAAGTGGGAAGCGAACAGCCATGCTGCCACAGCAATGTCTGCCTGAGTCCAAAGAATATTACAGAATAGGCAAGAATGGGAAAACGGACAAGCAAGCTGCCACAGCCACGTCTGCCTGAGTCCAAAGAATATTACAGAATAGGCAAGAATGGGAAAACGGACAAGCAAGCTGCCACAGCCATGTCTGCCCGAGTCCAGGGAATGTTAGAGTCGTCAGTATATATTACCATTACAAATGGGCAAACCATTGAAAGCTTCACCTTTTCACAGATTAGCTAGAAACTGTGATCCTACATTTTGAATCATCTTTCTTAACAATCACTGGTACAGGTTTCAGTAACAAGTCAGGTAACAAGAGGGTCTTCATTGGTCCAACAAAATTTCTATTCACTAAGTGTTCATAGAAAAAGATAAGAGTGGAAAGTCTTTTGTGTTTTGGTTGATTGGTTTATGTGAAAATTCCCTAAAATATATTTTCCAAGATTATCCTAGCTATTGTCTTTGTACCTCAGGGCCCAGTTGATGTGTCCCTGTGAGCCGTTGTGAGCCCAGCTCCAGCTGGGTCACATTCTCTATGCTCAAGGAGAGGGAATAATAACTCCAATATTATTTCCTAAATCACTCCCTCCTTTTGATCAGAGATTGGAGTTAACACATCGATGATCAACACCTGGACTTAGTCGAGCTCCTAGATGCCAGCTATTGCAGGCTCTTTAAACTCACGGTGCTGGTTTTCCACCAGATACCATCTCGTTCTTCACCAGGATCTTAAGTAAGAGCGATGTTCTCATCAATTGCATTGCTGAAGTGAGCAGACTCAATGTGCATCAACATTGTAGCCCGAGGCCTTCTTTTGCCTTTTAAATGTGTAAGACAATAGAAGATAATTTTTATTATGCCTAATACTATCAGGATGCAGACTAAGAATATCGCTATCCCTTGCAATACTGATCTAGCCCAAGTACTTACTCCTGATGGTAACCAATCAACAATTCGGGTGTCTGTAAGAGTGTTACAATGTGTAACCAAGTAGCTTACTGTCCAATTCTATGTAAATATTGTCTACAGCACAAACTGCACTTTCCTGGGATAACAAAAATCTAAAGCTAATCTGTTAGCTCATGTCAGCTTGGTTTATGAGGTCAGAGCTCAGTGTTGTGTTTTCATCTCACTAGTGACTTCATCTGTTATTTGTCCCATAGTGATTTGATAAAGTTTCTTAAAGATTTCTCCAACTCGACTACAGCATAAGTAGGAGTTAAAGCTCCAAGGGCAATCTAGAGTAGCGGTAAAGAGCATGGGCTCTGGAGCCAGTCTGCCTGGATTTGAATATCGGCACCACCACTGTGTGCCCTTGGGCAAGTTACTTACCCTCTCTGTGCCTTAGTTTCCTTGACTGTAAAACAGCAATAGTAACAGTACCTACTGCCTAGTGTTGTTACTGCTTAGTATTGCATACTGAATTACCTGAGTTAATATATGTCAAGTGCCTGACTCATGCTAAGCACTATATAACTGTTAGCTTTATTATTTAGTACACTTATGCACTAAATGTACAAAAAAATTCAAATTCACTAGTAATAAAGGGGACACATTAAAAAAAAGAAAAGAAAATATCTTGTTTTTGGCTTATCATATTGGCATATATTGAAAAAACTGTAGGTCCCAGTGTTGGCAAGGATGTTGGTGGAAGATAAATTGGTAGAGCCTTTTGGAGGACGGTATATAGAGCTAACTACACATTTTCTTTGGTTTAGCAATTCCACATCTAGGAAATTATTCTAAGGAAATAATCAGAGAACTGTTCAAAGACCTATATAGGAGAATTTATAGCAATATTTATTATATTGAAAAGCTGGAAACAGCATGAAGTTTTATCAGAAGGTAACTATTTAAATGCATGTGATGCACTTAGAATGCATGTGACATGCTATACCTGCTGTTAGGTGGAAACAGTAGTGTAAAAAATGTACAGTATAATTGTATGATCCAGTTTTTATTAAAATTTTTTTTTTGTAGGTATGCATCTAGCAGAGTACACTAATATGCAGACAAAGGTTCTCTCCAGATAAGGATATTATGGGTGACTTTTAGGTTCTTTATAATTTCCTGAATTTTCTAAATTTTTTACATTGCATGCATACTACTTTTACAGTTAGAAAAACCAATAAACCTATTTTCATTTTGAAATGAACCAAGACGAAACACAGGCATTCACACATGCTGGCTGTGTGGGTTCCCAGTATAGAGCAGTGGTCCTCACGCTTGACTGCAGATTGGAATCACCTGGAGAGCTTTAGAAAGTTCTGATGCCGAAGCCCACCCCCAAGGATTCCGATAGGGTTTGGGATGAGGTGGGCCTCAGGAGTTTTCAAAGCTCCCCAGGGAGTCTAATGTACAGAGGTTGGGTTGTGGCTTGGAATTGATTGGTGGAAACTCCAGGACCAAGAACATGTTTTCTCAGTGTAGGTGCCTACATAGGACTTTAAACCCACGTGTTAACTTTGAGATGAGATATTATTTCAGGGTGAAGTCCATTTGAATTATCTGTATGTGGACAAGGCCTAGACAAGTACCATGTCTTTAACCTTCTCCTGGTATATTCCAAAGGTGATTTAGGGTCTTTCTTCATTGTCACCCTGGAGGAGAGGGTGATGACTGTTTTTAGGACCCTCGAAGTCCTTTTAGAATCTGATGGTAACTGCCATCACTTATTGGATACTTTTTAAGTGCCAGGTACTTTGCCAAGTGATTTATTTCTATTTCATCATTTAATCCTCCAAACAACCTTATAATGAAGGCGCTATTGGTATCCCCGTGTTTCATATGAGGAAACTGAGACTCAGAGCATTTATATGGCTCACCCAGACATGACTGGTCAATAGCAGAGCAGGAGTTTTAACCCAGGAGATCTGGCTCCAGAACTGGCACTTTTAACCACTTGCTTGGGATGGACTACCCAGAAGAACACACGTTTGCTCCAATGCACCTGTCTGAATATGGTTCCAGAGGAACGTAGGTGCCCTCAAATATACATGGATCCTGGAAAGAGTCATTCTCTAGGACAAATCCGTGGGGTGCCTACTACACTTGTTTTAGCCACTGCTCTCCTCAATACCCCAGGCTATATGCTAAACATAAATAATATGGCAATATCCCTCCACCCCATAAGGGTACCATGCCAACTCTTAGACCCTGATTGGTGAGTTAGTGGGACACTATTCAGATCAAACACTGGAATTCTGTTGTAGGTTCCCTCAGGTGAGCGAGTAGGTGGGAGAACACTGAATTGGGACTGGGAAGCCTGGGTTCTGGTCCTTGTCTCTGGACTCAGTTTCTTCAACTGTAAAACACAGTGAAGATTTTCAAAGAGAAACTTTGGCTCTAATCCTATGTGTACCATCCATGATCCTGTGAGTTTGCATTTGAGGTTTAGGACCATCAACATGTTCACCCTGGGATTTTGGCATTTTGCTGGGCAGGCCACTCATCTTGCTGCAGAGATATTCCAGGGCCATGGGGCTGGGGATGAGGCCTTGAGGGCTGGAACATCCATTGCCCCTCTGGCAGGAGCCTTGGACTCCACCTGGGCCCATGAAGAGGAAAGGCCCACTGCAAGGCCACCTGCTGGAGCCAACAGGCAGTGGCCATTGTGCTCCATGTTCATTGCCAAGGTGGGTGCTCAGAGTTGTGGTTTCTCAAGTGGGCTGAGCAGGAAAGGACTGCACCCTGCCCCTGCTGGCCCTGGTCCTCCAGGGCAACAAACCCCAGGCTCACCCACATTGTCTAAAAGAGTGGCACAACAAGGAGATTGTTGGCTTTTGTTCTCCTATGTAGATCCTGGAAAACACTCCTGAAAACCATCCCGACTACAGCCACTTAAAACACGCCCTGGAAAAGGCAGAAGAGCTGTGTTCCCAGGTGAACGAAGGAGTGCGTGAGAAGGAGAACTCTGACCGGCTGGAGTGGATCCAAGCCCATGTGCAGTGTGAAGGCCTGTCTGAGGTAGCTGGCTTGGGGGTGGGCTTCAGGCCTCTCCTGGCTGAGCTTCAGCAGCCAGCCTAAAAGAGGAGAAGCAAAATCATCAACTGTCTTCTTCAGCCTACAATTTACTGATTTGGTCTTTGGCTGCTTCTAATCTGCTATTTAATATATCCACTGAGTTTTTTATTTCAGTTATTTTCTGTTTCCAGCAGTTATATTTATTTCTCAGATATGCTTGTTTTTTCTTGTCTCTTGATTCTTGCTCAAATGTTCATGCTTCTCATTTCTTTCTGAATACATTTTAAACATATGTATGTATATTCTGGATCTAATAATTCCAGTATCTAAAATTTTCATATTATATTGAGTCTGATTCTGCTATCTGTCTTTTCTGCTAGGCCTCACTAAACATGCCTTGTTTCTCTGTATGTATTGTGATTTTTTACTGTAAGCTCAATGTTCCTTGGAATTTCATCTGTGGGAATCTTTGGGGTCTTAAGTTGCAGTCCTCCTGAGAGGATGGTGAGACTTAGCAATGGATCACCCTAAATGAAATTTAGAGGAGTTTTTGGATCACACTGGTTGCATGAATTGAGATTGTGAACTTGTGTGAGAGCTGACTTGTGGTTACAAATTCCCAGGGTAATTTTTTTTCTCCAGTTACACCAAAGTTAGAACAGGCATGCTTTCTTGCTCATCCATTCTGTGCTTGAGTTTATTTGTCATTCATCCTTTGGGACCCAGATTTTTGTGGAAATCTCCTATTAGATCTTTTACTTTGAGTGGGCTCTGGGTCACATTTCTTGTCTCCTGCATCCTATGGAGCCCCTAAAATGAAAGCTCAGGGTCACTAAATTCAAAAGGGAATCTCAGACTAAAGCTGGGTTTGGTGCTGGTTTATCTTCCAGAGTCCCCATTTTCATTTTCTTTTTGGTTTCTACAAATTTCTCACTTTTTTTTGCCAGTTTTCTTGCATTTAAAAAATAGATTTTTATATTTTACTCCTTTTTTTTTTTTTTTTGCTGTGTGAGTCATTCAGAGTATCTAGTCCACCATAATGCCAGAAACAGAAGTCTCTTCTTTGGTCTTTAATTCTTTTCTTGTCACTTACCTTTTGTTTAATCTCATTCACTCTTTCTGCCTGTTTTATCTTTCTCTTTGCCTCTGTACATGTGTACACACACACATGAACACACACACACTGGCATGCACACACCATTCACTAGGGTTTTTTTAAATGCCCAGAGAGAATGTTTCCCCCATCCATTCTCCCTGTGGTTCCTTCATTCTTATAAGCTTCAGAGGCAGTCACTATTGAGGAAATCACTGCCACAGATCCCTCCCCCATGCTCACCTCCCCTATCCTTCAGTGTAATGTAGGATAAGCAAAGTTGTGGAAGCAGCTTTGTGGAAACCAAGGTGATAGATGTGGGCTCCCATTTTGGAATTTGCCATTGATAAGCAGTCCAGCAGCATTCATTGGCTGGTTGCCCATGCGCTTACTCACTCGTTCATTCAATGAACATTAATCGGGCACCTGCCCCTGTGCCATTGCTCAGTACCAAACGCAAGGATATGAAAATAAGATGTGAGCCCTGCTCACAAGGAGCTTACAGTCCCGGAGGAAGCAGATGGGTTAAACCAATATTTACAACAAAATATGAGAAGTGATGAGGCAGAGTTAGGTGTCAAGTGCTGCAGGAGCAGGCAGTGAGGAGGAAGGAACAGCCAAGTGGGGGATTCAGAGAAGCATCAGAGAAGGTGACACTTGTTTGGGTGTTGAAGGATGGAGATATCTCTCTTGTAAAGAATCCAGGGGGAGGATGGAGCAGGAGAAAAGTGGGGAGCAGAACTCAAATTCTAGTAAAAAGACCAGACTTAATGGTTTGATTGAGACTGGAGGGACCCCAGAAGACACGGCCCCCAGACTCTCTGTTGGCCCAGAGCTAAAACCATTCCTGAGGCCAAGTCTTCAGACAAAGATTAGACCGGACTGTGGGACATAAAGTGATACATGTGAGGAGTGTGCTTCTTAGCTCAAGTAGATACATGAGACTAAATGGGCAGCTCCTGTCCAAAGGTGAGATGAGAAGGCAGAAAGGGACAGGAGCTGGTTGAATGGACATGGGAAATCTGAGGTAGAAAGGAGGAGTGTGCTGTTACAGTATAGGGAGAGCAACCAGGGTCACATAGCAGCGTGTGTATAAATTTTTGTATGAGAAACTAACTAGAACTGTGAACTTTCAATTAAAGCTCAATAAAAAAAAAAAAAAAAGAATCCAGGGGAAGGAGACTATGGGTAAAGGGCACAGCATGAGCAGGGTGTTGGTGAGGAATTTGGGGAACAAGAGAAGATAAGGCAGGTGGAGGCCAGGTGGGGAAGGGCATGTGTGTCATTCACAAGAGAGTGAACTTGACCCTGAAGACACAGGCAACTGAGAAGCCCCCTCCTCTGGACTATACCAGGCAGAAATGCCAAGCTGGCAAGATGCAGTGTAGAAAGGGGACCTTCCCTGAGTCTGATGGCCTCAATCAGAGGGGGCAGAGTGCGGCCTGGATCTTCATCCTAAAACAGAGTTTGTGTCCTTGCATTTTGTGGCTTATATACCCTCTTTGAAATGAGACTGTTGCTCTTCGTTATTGATTGGTTTTTCCTAGTTACTGTGCACCAGTTTGCTTTTCTCTTCATGGTGTGCAGAATAACGGGAAGTGGATACAATGTCTCTGTTTCCTTACTGTCATATGTGTACCCTGTGTGGCCCAGATCCGGACACACACCAGGGATGAAGTTTCAAATAAATGCTGTCTTTGGCATTCTTGTCTGAAGATTTGTTCTTGTTAGCTGCCATCAAGTCGACGCTGACTCATGGCGACCTTACCTTGGCTGGTCCTGTGCCATCTTCATGATCGTTGGTATGTTTGGTCCACTGCTGCGGTTGTTGTGTCAATCCGTCTCATCGAGGGCTTCCCTTGTTTTTGCTGACCCTCTACTTTACCAAACATATCTTTTCTAGAGATGGGTCTTTCCTGATGACGTGTCGAAAGTAAATGAGCCAAAGTGTTGCCATCCTCGCTTCTAAGGAGCATACTGGTTGTATTTCTTCTAAGACTGATTTAGTTGTTCTTCTGGATACTTAAAGACTATCCTCAATCCCTATATGCTCAATGTAAGCCTGGCCAACTAGGGGCCCTAAACTTCGAGTGTAAATGAGCAATACCGTCTCCTAGTGTTGGATCCAGTGACATTTTCCTTCTCTTGATTCATTGTCCTCAAGTGACTTGAATTCTCTCTTGGCAAGCAGAAAGGGATAGATTGATTCCAGGCTCCTGTTCAGAGTGCAAGGGTGTGACGAATATTTTTGGAAGGCTCCAGTTGGGCTTTTGGGCTCTTTTAGAGCCTCTCTGGAGGTTAGAGACCACTTCTCCCTCCTTGTACCCAAGAGCAGAATGGGGTGGTGTGGCCACGCTTTCTTGCCACCAATAGGTCTTCTGTCACAGAGGCACTGCTGATTCCTTCTCTTGTGTTGGAGGCAGGAGGGTAGCCACCAGCATCTCTTGGGGGACACATGTTGTGAGCCTTGTCACCTCGTCTTAGTTACCTAGTGCTGCTATAACAGAAACACTGCGCGCGTATGGCTTTAACAAACAGAAATTTATTCTCTCACAGTCTAGGAGGCTAAAAGTCCGAATTCAGGGCACCAACTCCAGGAGGCGGCTTTCTGTCTCTGTCGGCTCTGGAGGAAGGTCCTTGTCATCAATCTTCCTCTGGTCTAGGAGTTTCTTAGTGCAGGGTCCCTAGGTACAAAGGACACGCTCCACTCCCAGTGCTTCTTTATTGGTGGTAGAAGGTCCCTTTCTTCTCTGCTGACTTCTCTCTTTTATATCTCAAAGAGATTGACTCAAGATACAACGTAATCCTGTAGATTGACTCCTGCCTCATTAACCTAACTGCCTCTAATCCTGCCTCATTAACATCATAGAGGTTAGGATTTACAACACATCAGATCACAAATTGGAGGACAACCACAGGATACTGAGAATCATAGCCTAGCTAAGTTGACACATTTTGGGGGGACACAATTCAATCCATAATACTCCTTCACAAATAATCTCCTCAGACAAGTCTATGGGGCTCAGTAGCTCTGGACAGAGCCTCAGCCCTGCAGGCTGCTGGTGGAGTGCCCTCTGGGGGCCTGAGTGTGGGCAGGTGGGGACTCTGAAGGATCTGCCACCTGCCTGGATCATTTCGCTGCCTGGCACACAGCTGTGGCCTTCCTGTCCCTCGGCCCCTCCTCTGCTTCAAAAAGGGGCAACTTTCACGGGGGTCTTCTCTGCCTAGTCCCCGCTACCCCGTCAGAACCTGCTTGTGTAAGATGATGGAACCCAGTGGGACGTTAGAGCCGCATCCTAACCCTCAGTGCTGTCTCCAGCGATTGCTAAGTGGCAGGGAAAGATCTGCCCCGTCACACTGTCGCAGTGAGTGAGTTGGGGAGACTGAACGGGCACCAATACAGTGTCTGTTTTGTTTGGCTTTCAAGCGTCACTGCTGAGTTTTGTGGTCACCCATGTGCTAGAGGTCTGGACTCTAAATGTGCCCCTTCTGGAAGGTAGCACTCGTCCCACGAAAGTCCAGAGAGAGAGTCGCTGCTGCTGGGCAGAAGCCTGAAGGGCCGGCTGTTGGAGCCTGTGGGGCCTCCTGATTGGAGGTGGTGCATGTCACCTCCCGGCACGCAGCAGATACAGGTCCACATGGGAGAGGGCCCATAGTTTTCTTCCTGCTGCCCAGCTTCCCCAGTAAATAAAAGTGAGAAGAGTAGCAATCATCCTAAGGCACTAGCAAACCCCTAGTGGAAAGCATTAGGAATTATAAACGGGACTTGGCTTCTCATTCGGGATCTCTAGAACCGTACCCTGGAGTGATTGCTTATTCGGCTCTGAGTGGCACTGCCATCGGCAAAGTCGTCCTTGATTTGTGCCTAGAAAAGGGCCCTGCTGGGGCCCGGCCTCAGAGTCTGATGGAGCCACGCTTTCTGATGCAAAAACCAAAAACACAAAAAATGACGACCTCCCTTCATCGTCTCTTCTTTGGGTTTTGTTTTCCTCCCTCAGCAACTTGTGTTCAATTCAGTGACCAATTGCTTGGGGCCACGCAAGTTCCTGCATGGTGGGAAACTCTACAAAGCCAAGAGCAGCAAGGAACTGTATGGCTTTCTCTTCAACGACTTCCTCCTGCTGACCCAGATCATAAAGCCCCTGGGGTCTTCTGGCACCGACAAGGTCTTCAGCCCCAAATCTAACCTGCAGTATAAAATGTACAAAACAGTAAGTTGGATTTGAGATTGTGGTATCAGGGTTGATGTGCTTGGGGAGGAGAGCTTTTCCAAAAGGCTCCAGGGTTTCAGCAGTGGCGCCAATGGTTAGGTGCTCAACTGCTAACCAAGAGGTTGACAGTTTGAACCTGCCCAGAGGTGCCTGGGAAGAAAGGTCTGGAAATCTGCCTCCGAAAGGTCACAGCCAACAACTGATTTGGTTTTTGTTTCTGGGGGGACTGTAATGAAGAGGGGAGCCCTGGTGGCGCCGTGGTTAAGAGCTTGGCTGCTAACCAAGACGTAGGCAGTTTGAATCCACCTGCTGCTCCTTGGAAACCCTATGGGGCAGTTCTGCTCTGTCCTATAGGGTCGCTAAGAGTCAGAATCGACTCGATGGCAACGGGCGTGGTTTGGGTTTTGGTAGAGAAGAGGAAAGGCGGAAGGGGACCCAGGATTTAGGGTAACTGAAGTGGAGGATAGTCTATGTCCAGCTGCAGTTCCAATAATGACAGAAATGGAGTGACACTCAGTTTAACAGATGGAATGTGCATTAACCACCAATGGCTGCTGTGGGTCTCGTACCATAACCACGACAAGCAGGCCTTGCCCTGTGGGAGCTCCTGGGTTAGTGCACAGATGAGGCAGGTGGGGATAAGCTCCCTTTAGAGGTACAAAGCATTGGACAGCCCCAAATGCCCCACCAGTCTGCTCAAGGTAGTTGGAGGTATCTGAGCCCCTCACCCTTTCCAGCAAAAACCAAACTCAACAGTCA
This sequence comes from Dugong dugon, assembly GCA_030035585.1. Classification (NCBI taxonomy): domain Eukaryota; kingdom Metazoa; phylum Chordata; class Mammalia; order Sirenia; family Dugongidae; genus Dugong; species Dugong dugon. Next base: position 2,562,585 of record CM057473.1, on the reverse strand, counting down.
ATGTGTGGAGAACTTCCCTGGCTGCTTATCTGGGTCTCTCATACGTGCCCGGCTGTGTCTGTGTGTCTCTGTGTCACAGGTATTGTTTTTCTAAATTTGTCTGTGTAGAGGTGTTTTCTTACAGAAGAATTTCCTCTGAAGCAGCAGTTAGTTTTATTTTGGGGAGAAGAGCGCCGTATTTATGTAGATTCTCACTGGAACTTTGTATGAAAATCATTGCAGAGAGTTGGGTGTAAAGTTGATGGAGACTATTTGTCAGTCAGGAATTATTTTCAGCCAGAATGTACTATGGGAAAGATGGACCAGTCAGATCTTATTCTGAAGGACTTAAAAATACCTGCCAAATGGAGGAGGAAATAATCCATAATTGCAACTTGTAATATATAAAATTTTACGTTTTTATAAAATGATTATTTCAGTATAGTTTACTGGAACACACACACACAAACACACCCCCTCATTCTGGTTACTGGAACATATGCACATACACAGTCTAGTGTACTGGAGCACATGCACACACACACACATACACGCACAGTCTAATTTACTGGAGCACATGCACACACATACGCACAGCCTAGTTTCCTGGAGCACATGCACACATGCACGCACAGCCTAGTTTCCTGGAGCACATGCACACATGCACGCACAGCCTAGTTTCCTGGAGCACGTGTACGTACACAGTCTAATTTGGTGGAACATACGCAGTCTAGGTTATGGGAACACATATACAAAAACACACATGCAGTCTAGCTTACTGGGTTACACACACACGCATGTACACACACGCCTTCAGGCTAGTTACGGGAACACATGCAGATCCACAGTCTCATTTACCAGAACATATACACAGTTTAATTTACTGGAGCACATGTACATACACATTGAGAGAGTCTTGTTTACTGGAACACACACACACACACAGACACACACGTGGTCGAGCTTACTGGAACACTCAGACGCGCGTCTAGGTGTATAATGCCTGTGTATTCTTTTTTCAGCCTATTTTCCTAAACGAGGTTCTAGTGAAGTTACCCACTGACCCGTCTGGAGATGAGCCCATCTTCCACATTTCCCACATCGACCGAGTCTACACCCTCCGTGCAGAAAGCATAAATGAAAGGTGAGACTCGCCACCCCGGCGGCCCTGGACACCCGTCTTCCCCTCACTTCCCTGTCCCCTCCTCCATTCGTGGGCAGGACACAGGTTGGACCTTTAATTAATCAGCATCCCCCAAGCCCCCCAGTTGCAATGCCATCATCTCTGGCTGGAAGTCATAATACTTTCTTCTATAGCCTCTCCACGTTGGACACATGGCATGAATTTTTCAAAATAAAAAGAAATTGAAACGAATTTTGCTTGAGAATTTTCTTGAGAATTTCTGAGCATTCCTGGAGGTAATTGGAGCATCTGAGAATGCCAAGGTTTCCCAGGTGGCAGAAACCTATAGGAAAGCGATTTGAGGATTCATATGAACACCCAAACCCAAATTCCTCACCTGGCTTACCTGGACAGGTATTCTGGATTCTAAGGTTGTGGGTATTTCACTGCTGTTGTGTCTTCTAGACTCCGTCCTGGATCCAAATGAAATTATCTTCTGATGGGTGAATCTGGCACACATTTGGCACAGGTGCATTTGTGCCATGCAAAAAAAAAAAAAAAAAAACTGGCTAAATTTGATGTGCACGTGGTTCTTAGAAAAGGAGAAAACACCACGGTGAAGTGCTCCCCACACTGGGTTTTTGTTCTTTTGTATAAAGTGGTTCCCTGTCTGGGAAAAGTCTTTGGGTGGTGCAAACAGTTAATATGCTCGCCTGCTAACCAAAAGCTCGGAGCCTCAAGTCACCCAGTGGCTCCTGGAAAGAATGCCTAGCGTTTACTTTAGAAAAATCAGCCACTGCAAACCCTATGGAGCACAGTTCTACTCTGACACACATGGGGGCGCCATGAGTCGGAATTGACTCAACTAGCACTGGTGTCTGGGAAGTGGTTTCTGTTCTTTCTTTGGGTGATTTCATAAGAAAGCTCCTCTGTCATGACTGGGTTAGGTAACTATCGAATACTTCTCAGTAAAGGAGGAGGAGGAGTGTGCTGGTACCCCTTCTGGCAGCATTTCCCACATTGTCTTCCGCAGAGGCGTAAATGCAGGTCTTGGGTACGTTGACAAAACTGTCATTCATACCTTTCTTATTAACGGTAGGAATAATCACCAGCATCCTGAGACATAAAATTAGACTCTCTTTCCTGAGCCTTTGTTGTTAAAATCAAACGAACACAGAAAATGGAGTCCTGGAAACTGGATTTGGCCAGACGGAGCCTTTTTCCTGAGTTCTGGTTGGCAGCTGTCTGCCTTTTCCTTTCTAAGGACTGCTTGGGTGCAGAAAATCAAAGCTGCTTCTGAACTCTACATAGAGACGGAGAAAAAGAAGCGAGAGAAGGCGTACCTTGGTAAGGGATTGCTTGGGCAACGCTGGGGCAGGAGGGTCACCTGGCTGGCCCCAGCATGCTTAGAGCTGGAAGCTGCGCCTGGCGGCAGAGGAGAGGACTGAGCTGGGGTGGAAGGGGGCAGCAGGGGCAGGATGAGAAATGGAGGGCACATTCCAGGGGCAGGGAAGTTTGTAGAGAGGAGGGGGGAGTATTCCTGAATGAGGACATTTACAGAAAATGTACTGTGAGGCAAACAGGGGTGGGAAGGGCCTCAAATGTTAAAATGAAGCACTTTGTGTTGTTTTTCCTACCGCCGCAGTCCGTTCCCAAAGGGCGACAGGTATTGGAAGGTTGATGGTGAACGTCGTGGAAGGCATTGAGTTGAAGCCCTGTCGCTCCCACGGTAAGGCCCCAAGCAGCCCCTCTCGCCCCCTCCAGTGGTGGAAGCTTTTGCTGCACTCCCCACCCCACTCTATTTCCATAATCCTACATTTCCTTCCGGGATTGGTTTTTCTAGCCCTTGTGAAAAACCTAGAGGTTGTTATCCTTTCTACCGTTTTGCCTTCCACGGGCGTCTGAGTAGCTGCCATTTCACTGCAGACGTGAAGCAAGAGAAGTCTAAAGTCAGAAGAAACGCAAGGCCTACTTGAAAAGCCCACGTATCTGATGGTTTGCTCTTGGCCTAAGTGTGAGGCTGGATGGCAGGGCTTTCAAATGCCCAGTTTCTCCATTTTATGCCGCTAATTAAGCGTGGCAATGGAGGGGAGGGAAGTGAGGGGGCGTGAGAGCAGCGGCTGCCTATGGGGCTATGAGGCCCTCCGGGCGCCTCAGGAGAGCCTGTCAGCAGGTGGCACTCGAATTGGCTCTGTTCACCCCAGGAAAGAGCAACCCTTACTGCGAGGTGACCATGGGTTCCCAGTGTCACATCACCAAGACCATCCAGGACACGCTGAATCCCAAGTGGAACTCCAACTGCCAGTTCTTCATCAGAGACCTGGAGCAGGAAGTTCTCTGCATCACCGTGTTTGAGAGAGATCAGTTCTCCCCCGACGGTGAGTAGGAGGCACGCCCCCAACCCACCACGTGCCTGCCCTTCCCCCCGCCGTCACTCGGTTGTCACGAGTAAAGGTCTTCTTACCTGAGAACTCGGTGCCCAGAATTCATGGGCTTCCCTCCCAAGAGATGAGTTTGGCACAAACTAAGGCTCACTTCTCCTGAGGGAGCCCTTCACGATGCTGGGGGCGTTTTGGAGATTGGGGACAAAGCGTGCTTCATCTAGAGGTGTGTCAGCTGCCCCAGACAAAGGCCGTGGTGTTATGCTTTCCAAGGGCAGGTGATTGCAAGGGCAAGGGAGCCTCAAAACCTCAGCACAGTTCTTTAGTCCTTGGCAGAAGCCGCAGTGGCAACTGTATTAGTTCGTGTCCTTCAGAGAAGCAGAACCAATAGGCTATACATACGTGTATACCTACGTGGGTGTTTGTCCTTGTGTGCGTCAAGCTGACTCCGACTCATAACGACCCTATCTATAGGACGGAGTATAAATGCCCCATAGAGTTTCCGAGGCTGTACCCGTATCTATATCTCCATCACCCGTATGTCAGTTTGTCATGCTGTGGTGGCTTGCATGTTGCTATGATGCTGGAAGCTATGCCACCAATATTTCAAACACCAGCGGGGTCGCTCACGCTGGACAGGGTTCAGTGGAGCTTCCAGACTAAGACAGGCTAGGAAGCAATGCCTTGTGATCTACTTCCAAAAATTAGTTGATGAAAGCCTTACGGATCACAACAGAACATTGTCTGGCTCTCTTGCGTTGGACACAGTCATCAGGAGGAATCGGTTGCTGAAGGAGGACATCGTGTTTGGTGAAGTAGAGGGCCAGAGAGAGCAAGGGAGACCCTTGGTGAGATGGATTAGCACAATAGCCGCAGTGATGGACTGGAACCTGCTGGTGATTGTGAGCATGACGCAGTTCTGGGCAACATTTTGTCTTGTTGTACATAAGACTATCTACCTCTCTCTATCCCTCTCTCTATATGTCTATGTTTACAATTGATATAGATAGAGATCGATTTATTTTAATGAATTAGTTTGTGATTGTGAAGGCTGGCAAGTCCAAAATCCCTAGGTTAGGCAACAGGCCGGAAACTCAGGCAGAATTTCTATGTCACAGTCTTGGGCACAATTCTTTCTTTTCTCCAGGAAGCCACAATTTTTGCTCTTAAGGCCTTCAACTGATTAGATGAGGCCTACCCACATTACTGAGAGTTTTTGTTGTGGTTAGGTGCCGTCAAGTTGGTTCCGACTCATAGCGACTCTGTGTACAACAGAACGAAACACTGCCCAGTCCTGTGCTGTACTCACAATCGTTGGTATGTTTGAGCCCGTTGTTGCAGCCACTGTGTCAATCCGTCTCATTGAGGGTCTTCCTCTTTTTCGCTGACCCTCTACTTTACCAAGCGTGATGTCCTTCTCCAGGGACTGGCCCCTCCTGATAACATGTCCAAAGGACAGAGATGAAATCTTGCCATTCTCGCTTCTAAGAAGCATTCTGGCTGTACTTCTTCCAAGACAGATTTGTTTGTTCTTCTGGCAGTCCATGGTCTATTCAGTATTCTTCACCAACACGATAATGCAAAGGTGTCAATTCTTCTTCGGTCTTCCTTATTCATTGTCTAGCTTTTGCATGCGTATGAGGTGATTGAAAATACCATGGCTTGGGTCAGGTGCACCCTTGTCCTCAAAGTGACATCTTTGCTTTTTAACACTTTAAAGAGGTCTTTTGCAGCAGATTTGCCTAATGCAATACATTGTTTGATTTCTTGACTGCTGCTTCCATGGGCATTGATTGTGGATCCAAGTAAAGTGATACCCTTGACAACTTCAGTATTTTCTCCGTTTATGATGATGTTGCTTATTGATCCAGTTGTGACGATTTTTGTTTTCCTTATGTATTGAGGGTAATTGCCTTTACTTAAAGTCAACTGACTGTAAATTTGAATCACAGCAACATCTAGACTAGTGTTTGACTGAACGAATGGGCAGCATAGCCTAGCCACGTTGACACGTGAAGTTGGCCATCACAGTAAAGAATAAAACTCGCCCATGAGCAAGAAGACCTTTAGCCCATGATAGGTGGGGTGGATCCAGTGGTGCCCTTTGGGTGACACTTCTGCTCAGTAAAAGGGATGAAACTGTGGTGCCGCAGCCTTCCTTCCTTCAGCCAGCTAGGTTTCTGCTTTGCGCCTGGAAGAGAAAGGTCTCTGGCCAGTGACTACAAAAAACTATCCCTCCGTCCTCCAACCCAATAAAAATCAGAAAGTAAATGGAAAGATTTTAATATTTAACTTAATTATGCTCCAAGGAATATCTATTTATAATTGGTACACTTATGAATGTAATTATAAATTGTAGTTGTTCGTAATTGTGCTCTTTTAGGTGTGATGTGGCACTAAGACCACCACCCTAGCACCGCAGTTCGTTGTACTGTGGTGGCTTGTGCATTGCTGTGATGCTGGAAGCCACACCACTGCTATTCCAATTACCAGCAGGATCATCCATAGTGGACAGGTTTCAGTGGAGCTTCCAGACTAAGCAGACTAGGAAGAAAGGACTGGTGATCTTCTTTGAAAATTAACTGATGAAAACCCTATGGATCACACAGAATATTGACCAATATAGTGATGGAAGATGAGCCCCCTAGGCTGGAAGGCACTCAAAATATACAGTGGCCACAACAGTGGACTCAAACATGCCAGTGGTCATGAAGATGGAGCAGGACAGGGTAGTACTCTGTTCTATTATACACAGGGTCACTGTGAGTCAGGTCACTGTGAGTCGGGTTACTGTGAGTCGGAGTTGACTCAAAGGCAACTAACAACAAGTGCTGGGAGTGGAGATCTAAAGATAGCACCATCTGTGCCATTACGTTCTATGTGGCCATTGGGTTTTATCACTTTTCTGTGAGTTGTCTCATTGTAACTTAGGTTCTGTTGGTTAGTGCCCCAGGTCAGTCACACAGCTGGTTAAATGTTAGAGCATGGCCTTGAACCCAGAACAGTCTGACTCCCAGGTCTGGGCTCTTACCCACTGCGGTCATATTGTCACCTTCTACTCTGGCAAGTGATGTACGGGGGTTAGATTTTTCTTTTAATAATAAAATGTCGTGACACATTGACAGCTTCACTGGGATGTACATTGTAAATCCTAGTGTTCTTCTTACATCGGAGATTATTCCCATGAAATGCAAGTCGGGGCAAAATAAACCTATTTCTTCCTGTGTTAATCTCCCAGGGCGCTGTAAAAATTGATCACAGACTGGGTGCCTTAAAACAACAGAGATTTATCCTCTCGTGGTTCTGGAGACTAGAAGTCTGAAATCCAGGGGGACACAGTCCCTCTGAAGGCTCTAGGGAAGGATCTTCCTTGTAGCTTCTGGTGGTCGTCGACAATCCTTGGTGTGCCTTGGTTTGTGAATCAATCCTGATTCCCGGCGTAACTCCAGTCTCCGCCTCTGTCCCCATGTGGCCATCTTCCGTCCATGTGTCCCCGTCTCTGTGCCCACATTCCCCTCTTCTTATAAGGACATCTGTCAGATTAGGCCCATCCTAATCCAGTATGACCTCATCTTGACTGCATTTGAAAAGACTCCATTTCCAAATAAGGTTACATTCACAGGATCTAGGTGGACATGAATTGGGGAGGAGGTACTATTCAACCCAACACACTGCCCAAGAGGAAGAATTTCCAGATTTTAAATGAGAAACTTGCGATAAGGCTGTTCCCGATACAGGGGTTCCTGGTCCATAGTAAACGTCCAGCAAGTGCTTGCTGAATGAATAAACAAAGCAGTTAGTGGCCTGGAGGCTCATTGCCCACCATTGGGTATTTGCATTAAATCATTTTCAACATGTTCACATACATCATCCTACTGACCTCCTTAGTTTCCTAGCCTGGCCATAATAAAATACCACACAGTGGGCGGCTTTAAAGAACAGAAATTTATTGTCTCACAGTTCAGGAGGCTGGGAGTCCACATTCAGGGTGTTGGCAGAGCCACGCCCTCTCTGTCTGCCCCAGGGGAAGACATTTTCTAGTCTCTTCTGGCTTCTGGTAACCCTCAGAGGTGGAGAGAGGAGGAGTTAGAGGGGGAATTTGTCCCCAGGTGTTAAGTCCAAGGGAGGCCAGATGAGGCCAGCTGGCGAAGAACCACCCCCCAACCCCCCACCCCACCCAGGAGGCCGGCAAGGGAGGGCGCAGACTTAGAGATTGCCCCGGGGTGCTCAGTATCATTACACCTCTGGTAGCCCCGAGCATTTCTAGACATTCCTTGGCTTTGGCTGCATCTTTACATGGCATCTGTCTTCACTCTGTGTCATTCTGTCTCCTCAACCTCTGGTTTTATAGGACACCACCCTACTCTGGAACGGCCTCATTAATTTCATTGATAACATCTTCACCTTATTGCCAAATAAGGTCACATTCACAGGCATAGGGGTTAGGACTTCAACAAGTCTTTTCGGGAGACACAACTCGATCGGTAGCACTGACACTCAGTATCTGATACACGTGGCCTTGAGGTTGTTGGTGGAACGTTGCTGGAAGCACGCCGCTCACACGCTGCTGCCTCCTCTCCCACCTCCTGTGTCTGCTCTCTGGCGTGTACTGAGGGGCACTCGGAAGACAAGCCCTAGCTTGTCATCCTAGACTCTTCTGAAAAGGGTATGACATCACGTAGCGCGCTCCTGTGACAACCCTGGGGAGATATTACTGTCCAATTTTAGCCTCGAAAGTAGTTGTCCTTCTCCCGGGTGACTTTTCAAAACCTCACACACATTGTAAATTGTGCAGCTGCTAAGAGGCCCAGTTTTGCATTACCTCCCGGAGAGAGAGCTTCCAGCCCTTTCGAGGTCCCTGGCAGCAGGTGCCGGGAAAGTTGTGGTCTGCATTTTCAGCCTCGTCCTGGGCTCTCCTTTGCCCCACTCTGGGGTCCTTTTCTTTTCACCCGATTTAGAAGTCATGCTCCAACATCATAGCTCATGGATTCTTGCAAACTGACTTAAATCTTTTCTGGAAGAAGGGAAAGTATACAGCTACTTTGGGAGATTCCCACTAGGCTAAATTCATGCCTTGGAGAGAAGGAAATATGTTTCTGATTAGGGTCTGTTTGTTTTCCTTTCAGATTTTTTGGGTCGGACAGAGATCCGAGTGGCCGACATCAAAAGAGATCAGGGTTCCAAGGGCCCGGTTACGAAGTGTCTCCTGCTCCACGAGGTTCCGACAGGAGAGATTGTGGTCCGCTTGGACCTGCAGCTGTTTGATGAACCATAGGGAGTATCTCAGTGGAGTTCCAGCCCAAGGCAGCAGATGCTGTCTGGAAATCGTGTTCCTTTTCTAAGAAACTACTGGTTGGTATTCAGTCACAGGGCAATGGGACAGTGAAGACAGGCTCTCAATGCTTCTAGGAAAAGTCCTTGACAATCCTTCCCCCAAAACGATTTCCCATTTTATGGAACAAAAACTGTGCTTTCCTTTGTCAGTCCACCATGGGTCCGAGGGTCTCTGAAATCCCCTCCCTTCCCCAGGTTTGGATGGGAGTCTGACCCATCGCCAGCCTTGAGGCATTGGTCTGGTTGTCCTAAAATAGGTTTATAAATGCAATGTCTGTATTTTTTGAGAACTCATGTAACCTTCCTATTTCTTATCTCTACCTGCCCCCTAGGCGCCTTCACTTACAATGCCTAGTCTTGGTGTGTTTAGAAACCAGTTATTACAGGCTTGTTGTGGTTCAGGTTCCTATTTCCCCAGAAAGGCTCTGTGGGGCCTTATTTGAAATGCTGTCTTGGATCTGATGGCTTGTTGCGGTGGCCTCCTGATCAGGCACCAAGTTAGCTCTTTGAAGAGCTGGTCCATGGAAAATTCTAGCAGGTGTGCTGTTAAAGCCATTCCATTCCCCTCTAGGCCTTGTATTAATTGACGTTAATGAAGACGCACCGGCACGGTACTGGGTGATTCAGTCCTGATTCTCAGCATGCTTGGAAGATGGTGGAGGAAGCGCGTTACCTACAAAGTCGTACTCTGCTGGATTAGACCAGGCAGGTCACCAGAAAGGCTACTTTACAATGTCACTGGGTTGAGGTCGCCAACCGTGTTGGAAAATTCTCTTTTGGCTTGGAGGCCCTCTGATGTTTTACGACAAGAGTAGTTGTTGGTGGCCAGCTGCGAGCCATTCTGTGCTTGAATGTGCCAGATCCTGAATGTTGCAAGAAATTCCTGCAGCTGTGCTTGGTATGCTCCCAGAAAGGCATGTCCTGGATCCAGGCTTCTCCTCCAAACTGTATGAAGGAAAAATGACTAGGAACACAATCTGGAGGTGGAGTGGAAAGACGTGAAGGAAATCTATTGTGTGGTGGGGAGAAGACCTTAGGAGCACCCAAGTCCTGAAGTTTAGAGAAGAAGATCCAAGACCCTTTCCCATAGTCGTCCTTAGACACCCAAACTCTCAGTAATGGAAATAAATACTTGTGCCAGAGGCAGGAGTGTCTGACCACGTGCCAAGCTGTTTGGTCTCTTTATTTTCCCCTTACATCCGAGGAGATAGGCTGATAATTAGATAATAACTTGATTGGCTCATGAAAAGTGTAGGCTGTGTTTAGTTTGCATGTGAATGTTCTCATAATCCCAGCTCGCTGTGGTCATGAAATGTTCTTTGCCTGTTCTCTTGGTACTGGAGTCTAGTTTTCCTGTGTTGGGTGGTGTTCTCTTTGACTGTAGGTCCTTAGAAGTTAATTAGGGTAGTGGAAGTGCTTTACAAATGATAGCATCAGCATAGTGGCAGAGTCCCCACCTTGCTGGGAACTGAATGCGTAGTGTTATGATTTCCCGTAAGAGCCCTGTCATATTTAAAATAAGTTTTAAAAAGCATATGTTGGAAGGACAACAAAGTTTACATTTCATACTTTTAAGAAACACTTTATTATTTATTTATTGAAGATAGTGTAGAATTTTGTATCAGGAACAACAGGCATAAGTATTTTTTGAAACAAGCAGATACACCCTTTAGTTAGAAACTTTCGACTGAACGTGTTATAGACCAAGTTTAACTTCAGGCATGCATTTGTTTACCACGTCTCAGCAGGAAACAGGGTTAAAATAATTTAAGTTTATATTTTTTGATGTTGTTAAGAAATGGTTTTAAATGAAATCTATACATAGACTTATAACTCATGCTGTCCTATTTCTATAACCGGTGCAGTTTGTCAGTGTATTTATGAAGGAGATGGTCCTGTGCTAGGAAAAAAATAGTATTAATATAAATGGGCTAGATTTGGGTCACCATTCCAACCCCTTTCCTTCTGTTCTCTTTTCTTCATTGACTTTATTTGCGTGTTAATGTTGGACATCACTGTCCATGTAGGTAGGGTGTGGTATGCACAGTGACAACTGTCTTGTAACCCTCTTAGATCCGCCAGGTCATGCATTCGGAGACTCCCATTACCTGAAATAGTGTAGCCTGAAAAAGCAACATGCTAGTCTTTTCCGCAGGGGACTATACTGAGCATGGTTGGCATACTCGTGCCGTGTAGTAGGTGCTGGATAAATGTGCTCACTGGTGTAATTTGTAATGGAATCGACCATACTTATGGATGAGTTAGCTGGCCCTGCAATTCAGCTGTGGCTCATGAATCGTGTTGGGGGGACAGAGGAATGTGGGTGACACACGGAGTCTTCAACCCTTTGGGCTCTACTCCTTCACTCTTCTATGTTTTTGACTGTCTGGGATAAACTTCATAGAGATGAAATGTCCCTTGCCAGTAAGCAGTCTGTCTCCTGGCTCTTTGCTTTGTAAACCAAGGTCTGTCTAGGCCACTGCATCCTGACACTCTAATCCCAGCCTGTACACACTCTGCAAGCATATCCCTCTTCTCTGAGCTACACTGCTCGCTCCTCCCACATACTGATCTATCTACTCTAGCTCAAGAAGGGGCTTTCCTGCCCACACAGCTGTGCTCTGATCCCTCTGTCACCCCTGGGAATTCTCCTGGGAGCTCTGAGGATAGGGGGCCCTTGGGCTGGGCCGTCTTCATAGACCAGCATGTCCCAGTCCCCCTACGGGTACCTGTCTCCCCTAGCAGTAGACAGCATCCTCTCCTGGTGTCAGGCCTGGAAGAGGTGGCTCACTTAGATCCAGGCCTGGCCTGACCCAGGAAGAGGGGTCTTTCTGGGCCAGGGTTACCAGGGATGCCTGAGGAACCAGGGCCAGGTCCCCTTGGTTGACTGCTTGGATCATATGTCCCTGCCTTCTGATAGCAGAGGAGAAAGCTCTGCTCTCAAAGATCAGTAATGTTAGGGGGGACAATTTTTTCTCCTTTGCCTTTTGGAGAACCTAAAGCATGAACTGAATGTATGAAAGTAACTGATTTCATCTGGTTGAGTAACTCTGAATTCAATTGGAAAAAAAAAAAAAAATCTCATTTAAAAATGGATAAATTGACCACTTACATTATGTCTTGTCTCAGGGACCTGGTACCAAAACCCCAAAAGTGGGAGCGAGGTCAGGGAAGTTAGGGACCATCTAAGGCCGAGCAGGTTGGGCTGTCGCTCCAGGAACTGCCCTGGCAAGCACGGAGCCTCTGATCATGCAGAGCAGGGACGTTCTAGAATTCAGTGGGGCTGGAGAGCAGGGTGGAATGGACCAGGCGCTTCTGGTTTATATGAAAGGTGAAGCTCTTGGAATGTATCTTCGAGCTTGCTGATACCTTTCGCGAGAAGAAAAGACTTCTCTATCTCTACTCCGAACAGCAACAACAGCAACAACACCTGCTGCCCTTGGGTTGATTCCGACTTCTGACTCACAGTGACCCCATAGGACAGAGGAGAGCTGCCCCGTAAGGTTTCCAAGGAGTGGCTGGTGGATTCGAACTGCTGACCTTTCGGTTAGCAGCCAAGCTTTTAACCACTGATTTCTCTAATTGGTTGGGCCTGTTTTGCTTCATAGGGGAGAAAAAAAAAAGGATTATTTTGGGTGCCACAACTTTAAGAATTTCCACTGGAAATAGCAAATAGGTTTTAATTTATGTTTTATCTGATCTGATCTTAGACTCTCCGGCCTCTTGGAGTTCGGAGAGTGCTGTATGCAAACGCTTGTGGTTGTTGCCTTTGTGTCGATTCTGACTCATGGCGACCGCGTGTTACAGAGTAGAGCTGTGCTTGTAGGGTTTTCAGTGCTGTGATCTTTACAGAAGCACATCACCAGGCCTGTCTTCCAAGGAGCCTCTGTTTAGCAGCTGAGCACTTAACCACTGTGCCACCATGGCTCCTTTTCTGGGAGCCTAGCACTTTTACCCGACAGAGTCATTTCAGGCTTGAGGTTAATGTGGGGTTAGCAGTGGGGTCTGTTTCATCCAAATACACTTGTTCTATAAGTTCAGAGCATCCGGTGCCAGGAGGAGATGAAAACCAACCAACTCGGTTGTCTCTGTTTTGCTCTGAGTAGGTCTAGAGGAGGTGTGGTCAACATGAGTAGGTACGGAGCCTTTAGCTGGTTCCAGGCCAAAACCTAACAGGTGGCACCAGAGACCAGTGACAGGGTCAAGAAAGCAGACGCTGCAGAGTCCGAGGCAAACTATGAGGCGTTTGGTAAAACTAAAACCTCCTTCTCTTTGCACTTGGGATGCTGAAATACCCCCGGGGGTTTCCCTTGCTGCCCGGAAAGGCCCACATCAGCCGCCTAGACTCACCTGGCAGTGCCTAAGTCATGTTTCGTGGGGCCGCTTTGTAAGTATTATAGAAATATAATTGGGATGTTTAGTCTCCTCCTTTGCCCTGGAGTGGCCCCGTGGGAACAGATATTTGTGTTTCTCTCTGCTGCTGATTCAATCACTGAAAGGAAACCCAGAAGGTGAATCCAGTTCTGGAAAGGCTGGGGTCAGACGAGTGTTGACCGGCTAGCCTATCATCTGAAGACCTCAGGGACAGAAACAGGCCCACACAAGTGGCAGGCACGTCCCTAGCATAGCCCTGGCCTCCTCTGGCCCAGTTAGGAAGGGTGTGGAATTACAATAGAGGAATGGTGGTGTTGACCCCCTCAGCCTCCCCCACCTCTTGTGTGTGCACAGCTCCTTTTAGGGAGCGTCAATGCTTGATAGGTCCCTGGGGGGTACAAATGGTCTGTGCTCAGCTGCTAACCATAAGTTTGGCAGTTCAAATCCTCCCAGCGGCACCACGGAAGAAAGGCCTGGTGATCAGCTTCTGTAAAGATCACAGCCATAGAAAACCTAGCATAGTTCTACTCTGACACTCATGAGGTCTGCGTGAATTGGAAGTTGATCCGGTGGCAATGGGCTTTCAATGCTTGATAAAATAGGGGCATTTTTTTCCCAATGACACTGTAATTACCTACCTGCCTCTGGCCCCCTTCTAGAAGATGGTAGGCCTGAATCGTCCATCAGGACTTATCCATAAGGTGATAATGTAAAGCAGAAGACAGAGCGGACAAACAGGCTGAGGGTGAGGAGAAGACAGGCTGCTGAGCTTCGGTTCCCTCCAGCTCTTGGGCAGACTTGATCTTACAGGTGAGAGACCAAAGGGCTCACTCCCTACAACGTGCTTCTGTCAGGGGATCCATGGGTCAGACTACCCCAGGGGAAGCAGCCCTAGACGCAGCTGCAATCCCGGACACCCTTGAGTACCTGCCAGCCGGGCCCTGTCTCTGCTGAAGCCTTGGCTTTGTTCCGGTTCCTCTTGTTGCCACGGCGTGTCCTTCCAGCACGGTATCATCTAGAACCATAGTCAGCCTTTCTGAGTGAACCTTTCCCATGAGCCCTTGTATATGTTTTTTTTAATTTCTTTTTTTTATTGTACTTTAGATGAAGGTTTATAGAACAAATAGTTTCTCATTAAACAGTTAGTACACATTGTTTTATGACAATGGTTAACAACCCCACAACATGTCAACACTGTCCCTTCTTAACCTTGGGTTCCCTATCACCAGCTTTCCTGTCCCCTCCTACCTCCTAGTCCTTGCCCCTGGGCTGTTGTGCCTCATTAGTCTTGTTTTGTTTTATGGGGCTGTCTAATCTTTGGCTGTATGGTGAACCTTGGGAGTGACTTCATTACTGAGCTAAAAGGGTGTCCGGGGGCCATACTCTGAGGGTTTTTCCAGTCTCTGTCAGGCCAGTAAGTCTTGTCTTTTTTTGTGAGTTAGAGTTTTGTTCTACATTTTTCTCCAGCTCTGTCCAGGACCCTCTATTGTGATCCTGGTCAGAGCAGTCAGTGGTGGTAGCCAGGCACCATCTAGTTGTACCAGACACAGTCTGGTGGAGGCCGTGGTAGCCGTGGTCCATTAGTCCTTTGGACTAATCTTTCTCTTGTATCTTGTTTTCTTCATTCTCCTTTGTTCCCGAAGGGGTGAGACCAGTGGAGTATCTTAGATGGCTGCTCACAGGCTTTTAAGACCCCAGATGCTACTCACCAAGGTAGAATGTAGAACATTTTCTTTAGAATTGAGTTAGATGTTCCCTGAGACCATGGTCCCCACAGCCCTCCACCCAGTAATTCCATCCCTCAGGGAGTTTGGATGTGTCTATGGAGCTTCCATAACCTTTCTTTGTACAAGTTGTGCTGAGCCCTTGTGTATTTTGATTCTATCTTGAATGATTCTGATGAATGTTGCTTTGTTGAGGAGTTATTCAAAGCAACAGAAAACCTCTCCTTGTTTGGCTTTGTGGTATGACCTGAAGGAAGTAATTGGCTGGTCAACATCATGACCACCTCTTTCTGAGAAGGACTCCTGTTCCTTTGTACCTGGAAAGTAGTTGTTTATTTAAGGCAGAGGAAAGGATAGTTCTAAAACTCCCAGTTCCTCAGCCTGCATCGCCTCAGACCCAAGATACCTTTGTCTGTAATCAAGTTCAACTAAGGGCCATAACCGTATATCTTTAGGAGTCAGAAGATAATCCATTTCTGGTAAGCATGGAAAATTTACTCCTCATGAAGGACAGAGAACACCTGACAGTTCTTCCTCTGTCTTGAGAGCATTAAAAGCCTGACACCAACATGTTGGAGAGTCCTCTCTCTGGGTTGTATCTCTCAGCGACATAGTCAGTGATGCTAACTGTGCGTTGTTCATTCAGGAGGTCCCCATCCGGGACCAGGCCTCCGTCCTGAAAGCTGGGAGGCAGTGAGGAGAGGCCTGCCTTTGCTGCCTTCACAGCCTAATTTCATATCTAATTTCAAGTCACTTAAACAACATCCAACGCTGGTCGAAATTCATCTTCACCTCTAAACAATCATTTCAGTTACATGCAAATTCAATCAGTTCCTCGATTAGAAGGGACCCCTTTTTACTCTGGCCTTGGGGAACCAGATAATACCCACATAATAGAGTGACTTGTTTTCTGACAGTATGTGTGGTTGTCATATTTCAGGGTATATTTGCCCCTACTGTATGCCAGGACGTGCTGGGAGTTGTGTTTTAAGAGGCTTCTGTTCTATCCTCTATACCAGCCTGTACTGTTCAGCTCGTAGGAACATTGTGACTATTTTAGTATATGTCTCAAAGCTCACCAAGTAAAAGAATGCCGAGAAGTGGGCTTACTTGTTCAACCCTGAAACAGATTTGGTGTTCTGCTGACATCCACTGAGAATTCACTAGGAACCAGGGTTTCTTTTTATGCAGCAGTAGGAATGCGTCCTTTTCTTCTTCTAGGAACCCTGGTTTTGTACTTCTAATCATTTAAAGGAACAACACTCCTGTGTGGCTGTTTCTAAAACTACGGTCCCTGGCATTTCTCCTCTTGTACCCAAATCCCGTATTTCCTCCTGTTTCTGGATATAAACAGAACGGGGAGCCTAGGACAAAGACGGTGATGATACGGGAACCAAACAAAGACGGTGGCTTTGCAACCTCTGCGGACCCGCCATCACCGCTAGAGGGCGCCCTCCCGGCCGGAAACTTGCGGGACCCCTGGTGGCTCCCCAGATGCTCGCTCCCGCTGACTGCATGTCCAGGACGCTGCTTTCTGTGTAAACCGCAGAAGGAACTTGCTGGTGGCTTGAGTGGTGGGGAGGGGGAGGGCAGGGAAACTATGACCCAGCACCAGGAATGGGGGTCGGGTGACCGTGAACAGTAGCTCGGGCGAGGTCGGAGAGGGGAGGAGGTTGGCGGCGGGTGTGGGACTCGAATCCGGGATTCCTGAGATACTAGTGAGCCTTTGCCCTTCTGTGCTGCTGGCGCTGAAGCTGTGTGAAGGTTCTCAGCTGCGCAACTTTTCCTGCGTCTGCTTTCGGGGGCCCTCTCAGATCCTACTCTCTCCACACTCACCGTGTACGTTCGAGGTGAGCCCACTGCTGGGCTGACCTCACAGCCGGCCCGCCCAGAGGTGCCCCCCCCCCGAAGAGTTCTCTAGGTCGCCCTACTTGGGTTAGATAACAGACTCCACGTGGAGACGTCCACTTCAGGCGTTTCACGTGCGTTAGTGCAGAAGCTCGCTGCGTGTTGTGTGCGTGCAAGGGCACGGGAACGGGGAGACAGGTTAATCGAACCCCCCATAGTCATGCTCAGGACCAGCTGTATAATCCATGGGGCTGAACCCAAAATGAAAACGTGAGGCTCCTTGTTCAGAATTAAGAATTTCAAGACGGTGACAGCAGAGCGTTAAACCATACGCAGGCCCCTCTGGGCGCCAGGCCCTGTGCCACTGCCCAGGTGGCCAGCTCAGGAAGCCTGCCCTGTTCGCGCTGTATCTTCGGTTGCCCTCTTGGTTCCTGAGGCAGGTGGGGCTTAACCTGTTGCTGTCTTGCTTTGAAAGGTCCCCCTGGCAGGTTGTGGACAGCTGGGCGGACAGACTTTCAAAACGTCTTTTATTTCACGTTTTTTTGTAAAAGTACAGACATCCACGTGTGGCTGGGAGGGAGCCTGCTTCTGAGGAGAGGCCACTTCCCAGCTGGACTCTGCCCACAGGATCCCATCTGTGACTTTTAGGGGGGATGATAGTAAAGAGGGGAGGAGCCGCATTGTGAGTCGCCTCAAGTTCTAGAAGACCACAGCTCCCCAAGAGGCAGGCGGCTGTGGAATTCACTCTCCGTGCTTCTTGTTGCTTTCTTGTACACGTTTTACTACCACTGGTCTCTGTCTGCTCCAACGCTTCTACAATTCCACTTGCTTTTTGCAAACTGGTCCTGTTTCCACACACATAGAGCAATATCCTTACTATGCTTCCTGATTCTATCTGGGATTATATTTGCTAAGTAAAAATGTTGACAGAGGATGGAACTGAAATTGCGAATTAGTTCCACCTGGATTTGGTTGACTCACCTTGAAGGAAACAGCAAATTATTGGTTTATTTCTACATATCACGCACTTTTCCAAACTACCGGACGTTCAGAAAGTGTTTTCTAAGGGCACTTCGTTGATACTGTGTCGGCATTCATTTCAATGAATGAACATTTAACAACATCCTTCAGATGTCATCTGCTAAATAGTCACTGTGTCAGACAGTAGATATTCTAGCAAGATCTCTGTAAGTGATGTTGATGTTTGGACATGCATTTAAAACCTACGTTGCCAATAGCCCAAATACCTTTGAACTGTGAAACCGACCTCAGATTTTATCAGCTGTAGGCCAGCAGTTGGATATCTGCACCCACCCCCATTCCCCTACCCCCCGTAGGCTGCGTAGGTAGAGAAGTTCCCAGTCCTATGACTCACGTTGTATTAGCTCCACTAGCTTTGTACCCTCAGCGTGCATAGGTGGTCAGCACATGTGTAAATACATGCATACAGGTGAGAAAGCTGTGCGAAAATGTCCTGTGCGTGATACCCAGTTCCCAGCTTCGGGCTCTCTGCATTTTGTGCTGTCTTGGCGAAGGAAAGTGCAGAATTCCACTCCGTAAAGTGAATGGTGTGTTCTTTCAATGATTGATCAGGAAATCTCTGCTGAATGTTCATGGGAATGCCCATGACTAATTGTATATATGGTATGTAAGAGGCAATGCTGTTAAATGTTAAATGTTGCAGAAGCTCACATAGATTCTGTAGTCAAAATATTTAACTTGTTATTGTAAAGTGTGATTTGTCATTGAGAGACTATTTTTCTGTATGCAGATGAGAGTATTTTAGGAATCTAATTTAAGTGCATAAAACTAAAGAAAGAAAATTTAAAAGCCTATTCCAGGAGTAGAAAATAATTAGATTACTTGAATTTCAACCCAACTAAACTTCTTATATCTAAAAAAAAAAAAAACCAAAAACAAAAAAACCAAGTTCTACATGATTAGAAATTCAAAGAAGTCGTTTTTTCTGCAGAGAATGTGATTTGTCTAGATGAATAAGTGGCTGGTGCTGTGACAGGGTGAAACGTGTACTGCAGCCATGACTTTGGATGAGACCTTGGTGTGTTGCATTAAACACAGATTTAAGTTGAGCACGTTCTGGAGGTGGTTGTGTCAGGAAGGGTGAGTGAATGAAGAGCCGGTTTTCCATCAGATCCAGGTGCCACAGAAGCTTCCCTGGGGTCTAGCGGACGACTCAGGAATCGGGCTGACTCAGCTGTCACTCTAGAGCACTCTAGAGAGTTGGGGTCACCCCCGACTCTTGCTCACCCTTTGCGGTTCTTTTTCTGGGTAGATTCAGCATATCCCTCGTAGCATTTACATTTTCGGTTCTCCTGGTGCATCTTCACCATCCTCACCTGTTCATAGCCTGGTGGCGGGAGGTTTGGGGTTTCTGGGTAGGTGAAACAGGCAGTAGGGCTAACAACAGGGCTGTGTGAGCAGCCGCTGGATGCCGCCCCCTTGATGGAGAGCCCCAGGGGCAAGAGGCTTTCCTCCCCTTCCCCTGCCCACCAAGGTGTCAGAAGTCCACGCTGCTTCTAAGGCACAGGGCTTCAGTATAGAAGCCACCAGAAACTTCTCTGCGGACCAGCCAAGGGACGGATGGAGCCCAACATCAGGTGAAACTCATGTCCAAACCCCTGAGAGATTTATGCAGAGGCAATCTCAGGAGGTGGCAATCCCTGGAGTCCAGCCTTCCCTAGCATGCCGGAAATGATGTGGCAATGGACATAGCTGGTTCCTGGCAAGACTCGGGCATTGCCTACTGATCACTGCCTATGGAAAGTTTAGGGTCAAAGACTCAAAAGGACACGTGGGGGTGTGTGCATTAGATTTTCAACACTACTTTCAAACCAGCTGTGTGCTTCTTAATGCTGCCAACCAACAGTCAACTGTTTTGATAAGCCTGAAATTGGTGAACTCTAGAGTTGATGACTTGCTGGATTTCAGCGGTTGCAGGAAGCTGCAATTTCCGGAAGTTTCCTGGAATCTGTTCAGGTATCTGAATACTCTACCAATCACCTCGAGGAACTGTCTGTGTGGTCTGTAACTGACTTTATTCCCAAAGATGGAGCAGTTTAGAGGCCTCTTGAACTGGGAATCCAACCCAGGCCAGCGAGCAGAGCTAGGCAAACTCTGGTCCACTCACTCAGAACACGTCCTGGCCCTTCTTCCTGAGAATGCTGCATTTTAATTTCTTGGAATCAAGGTTTCTGTCCCTTCCCACTTGGCTGGGGTAGCAATAGGACTGTAAGTGCGAATCAGTCAGCTGGTCAACTGCCCTCTGGGCCCTGGTTTTTCCAAAAATTCCAACGACAGGAAATGCCAGGACACAGGGCTCCTACCTAGCAGCGCTTACAAGCCGCCCCATTGAGCCTTACCTGTTTGAAAAGAATGTAATCAACCCTAAGATGAGAACCTTGTGTTTCCAAGGACAGGTTGGTCACAGTGCTGGTAGCATGTTGCTCCCTTCACAGCCCTGCCTGGGGGTAGGACAAGACACCCCCGATGGATGTCCTGTTGATTGTAATATACTTCCGTTGCCAAATAATGGTACAGTCTAATTCTCCTAAAAGGAATACAATATTGTCTAGTATGTCATGTTAACGGAGTTCTAAAAATTACTAGGCACTATTAGAAATTGTAGAATTATGTGTTTGTCTAAGGTTTGATGAAGCAGGGCCAAAACATTAGGTCTTTTAAAAAAGAAGAAGCTGAGGTTACTTTTTATGTTTGAGTGTTCCTTTGGCACTTTATTATGTGAGAAATGTTAAATTTTACCGATTCAGATTATGGTAACCGAGTTTTTCTTCATTATATCAGTAGCAAAATCAGTACAAATTGCTATTCCTGTGTATCTTCAACCTAAAAAGAACAATCTCTTCAAAACAACTCCTCGGTCATTTGGACCTGTATGGTTTAAATTCACATAGTTCATGAATAAAATGAGAAAAGCCAAGCCTGTTACCGTGGATTATTTTTGGTTCTCTCTGCTCCGCCTCTTTGCTGAGTAGACCGGAAATGGATTGCCTTGCAAATGGCGCCTCTTCCTGTGTGTGTCCTTTCCGCACAGATAAAGTTGTAATTGTGCAAATAAAATTTTGCAGAAGTTAACTTAAAAGCAAAACCACAAACTTTCAACCCTTCCACAACTTCTTCAGCAAATGTTAGTACCAAGTACAGAGATTTCTCTGTACCAAGTATTTCTGAGACTATGAGAAGTTAGATATTCTATAATGTAAGAAACGCCCGGGGAGGGGAGGAGAGGAGGAGAAACGAAGTTTGTCTTAAAAAAACATTCAGAAGGATTACTCTGGCTTTCCATGAAGAGGTTTCTAACAGAAACAACTGCACTTTCAGAACTTTGACTTTTTAACTCTGGGAGCTGCCAGCAAACCCAACATTGAATTTTGTTACCTGAATTTTATTGTATTATTTATAGCATTTTCTTCTGTTCCGGTTTTAAAGGAATTCCTTCCTATTTCATCACTGATTTATCTGAATATAAACAAGTCCTTTAAATTCACTGGTTGGGTTGGACACTAATTGAGTTGTTATAGCACATTTGAAAAAAAAACTGACGCTAAAGCAGTGTATCTTTGCCTTTTTCGTTGTTGTTGTTGAATCAATAGACTCCATTTCTGATAACCATAAAAATCTTATGCTCTTATTCTGGTCGTTACTTGAGGTTTTAAAAATAAATTTAAGTATCATTAAAAACAAATAAAATAATAAATTACTTTCCCAAATGACCCTTAGTTCTCTCGTTTGATAAGCCCCCACCTTGAGAATCACTGGTATAAAGCATATTGAACAGACGATCATTTAACCAAATTCAGTAGCTAGCATTAGCAAAGCAATATTTTATTCTAAGGTATTTATTGTTTTTTTTTTTTTGTAATTACAGAAGTAAAGCTTGTTAATGCAGAAAATTTGGCAAAAGCATAAAATTACAAAGGAAATAAAATCACTTAGTGGAGGTATTCTGCCACAGAAAGAGAGATGTTACCATTTTGATGCCTGTCATCCCTGTACTTTTTTCTGTGTGTGTTTTAATGCTATTACTCTATAATCATAGCTAATACACACTGATCACTTCCTGTATACCAGGCATTGTTCAGTTACATAATTTATATAAATTATCTCCCATTGTGTTTGATTGCCTTCTTTTAAGAACAACTATATATTTTCTTCCACAACCTGATTTTTAAGGACTGTATAGTATACACCCCATTGTATGAAAGTATCCGAATTTATTTAAACAATCCTGAATGACTACATGTTTAGGTTGTCTTAAAAATGATAGAAAATGCTATGCAGAGTACCATTGCACACAGATTTCTGGGTTAATCTCTGACGACCTCATAAGGCAATATTGGAAGTGTTCCATTAACTTCCTCCCATTTCTAGCATGCCTGGGCTATACGTACTTAACCAACAGGAAGACTGTGGAGTCTGATTTTGAAGAATTGGGGCAGTAGGGCCAATGCAATGAGTTTGCGGGAGTTCAGGGTTGAGGAGGGAAAAAGACGTGACCACAAGATGGCAGTGTTGCCATGTACTGGGGCTGATGCATTACCAGCTTGCATGCAGGGGTAGGCCCCCCCCCCCCCACCACAGCAGAAAGTTCCCCAGAGGCCAGCAGTGTAGGGAGCCCCTGAAGGGGAAGAGGGCAAGGGAGCTCCCGTGGGAGAGGAGAAGGGGGTGGGGGGCTTACATATATCTAGGTGACATCCCTTAGTCAGAGAGCTCCAAAGGACAGAGACAGCCAGGGGTCCTTATAACTACAGCGTTGTATCTTATCTAAGGCTAGCAGATGTAAGATGCAGTTTTCCCGGGTACAAAAAGCATGCAAACTCTTAAGGGGCTAAAAATCTGCGTATTTTGGCTATTTTAAAAGCAATTGGATGGTTTTTTTTTTTAGTCTATAAAGCCCACTGGCAGCACCGGTGGGCTTTTTAGACTAATGGGCATAGCCTGTTTTGACAAGGTGAACCACCTGGGGCCAATAATGGAGGCCATCTCTGGCTCATTTCTCTGACATCCCAGCAAGAGGGGCCTCCCTGTGACATGCTGTCCATGACAGCTGCCACGTGTCTGTGGACGCCTCTTGCTCTTACAGTGATTTACACACCGTCCCTGCCCAAGTGGCAAGCTGGGAAGTCTGGAGCATTGGCTGGTGACAGACTGAGCTGTGAAACTGACACCCAACACCCATGGCTTCAACAAGAGAGGGGTTAGTTTCCACCGCATGCTAACAGCCCAGAGGTTCACGGCCCAGGCCTGGAAGGGTGGCTCCGCCTGTGGCAGGACCTGGCTTTTAACTTGGAGGGTGGCTGCTCCAGCTCTCAGCATCTGGCCAGAGGGAACGGGAGAGAAGAGGACTGCATGCCCTTTCCTCATGAGGGGAAACCAGGAAGTGGCACATTCCCTTGCCTCATCCATTTGCTGGACCTTGCTTACATGATCAGGTACCGCCAAAGGGGCCTGGCTGATGTAGTTGCTAGCTGGGTGGCTGCGTACCCAGGTAAAAGTTAAGTGAGTGGATAGTTGGGACAACTAGCAATCTCAGCATGCCTGGCTTCCGGGAAAGTACTAAGAGGCCCCCCCCCCCAAACGTTGTCTCCGTCAGTTACACTAGCTGGTGTGCCAGGAATTATCCAGATTGACGCTGACAATGACAGCCAGGAGGGCAGTGGCCATGCCAGATGGGGGTGCACTGGTCCCAGCACTCGGGCCACGTCACTGCTCTGCAGGACTTCCTGGCTGCAGTCATCCTGCCCCTGCCTAACCAGAGGTGGTGTGGGAAGGGACTCTTGATTGCCGGCCAAAGACTGGGGGAGGGTGACCAAAGAATCAGTACCCAAGACAGCTGTTGTATGGGGAACTCCATTTTCTCTAGAAGACCAAGAGGAGGAAAAAAATGCAGGGGGAAGAGCTGACCTGGGAGATTAGTTAATGGGTGAATTGGGAGCATCTTGGGGACAAAGCAGGAAGAGGCACGGGGCTCACCTATGATAAGCTTTGCCCACCGGCTCCAGGGATGGAAAGGTCATGTGCCTAGGTGTGGTGGTAATGACGTGGTGGAACAAGCATGGGACAGAGGAAGACCTGGGCCTGGGGCCTGACCCACCAGCTGTCCAGTCATGTGGCCTGGGCAAAGCTCTTGGGCCCCTCAATCTCTTTCCTCGTTTGTGAAGTGGGGTAATGTCTGCCCCACCTGCATCACCAGGCAGTTATGAAGCTTAGTACTATAAACATGAACTCGCCTTGAAAGCTGCAGGGCATCCTACCATTAGCCAAACCCAACCCATTGCCATAGAGTTGAGTCTGACTCATAGCAACCCTATAAGACAGAGTAGAACTGTCCCCTAGGGTTTCCAAGTAGTGGCTGGTTTGGTTAGCAGCTGAGCTCTTAACCATTATGCCACCAGGGCTCCATCCTACCATTGTTGTTGTTATGTGCCGTCGAGTCAGTTCCGACTCACAGTGACCCCATAGGACGGAGTAGAACTGCCCCAGAGGGTTTCCAAGGAACAGCTGGTGGGTTTGAACTGCTGACCAAGCTCTTAACCACTGCACCACCAGGGCTCCATCTTACCATTAGGCGGTGTCACATCAGACTGAGGGCCTTTTACTAGGGAGACCTCTCTGGACGGGGATCAACGGAGCAAGTCATTCTAATGACCTACTGTGATTGCTTTAAGGCTGTGTGTCAGCTTGGCTGGGCCATGATTCTCAGTGGTTTGGCAGTTAGGATGTAGTTTGGCAGTCGTATGACATGATCACTTCCATGATGAGATTTGATATAATGTGATCACCTCCCTGATGGGATCTGCTATGAGTAGCCAATCAGTTGAAAGGGAGTTAACTTGGGCGTGTGGCTCGCGTCGAATGTTAAGTGGACTTTCTAGCAGGGCTCTTGGGCTTTTGCTCACGCTGGATCCTGCAGCTGGCTCCTGTTCATCTGACCTCCAGTTCTTGGGACTTCAGCAGCTTGCCTGCAGACTTGCCTGCCGATCTTGGGATTCATCGGTCCTCACAGCTTTTGAGCCAGGGCCCTGCTGTCTGGTTTGTCGATCTGGGGTTCACCAGCCCCTGCAGCTATGTGAATCAGAAGCTTCCAGCCTGACCCAGACTTGGGACGTTCCAGCCTCTACAACCACGTGAGCCATTTCCTTAACATAAATCTCTCCCTATATATATTTACATGCTTTATTGGTTTACCTTCTCTAGAGAACCTGTCCCAACTCATAGCAACCCTACAGGACAGAGTAAAACTGCCCCAGGTTTGCAAGGCTGTAATCTTTACGGAAGCAGACTGCCACATCTTTCTCCTGTGGAGTGGCTGGTGGGTTCAAACCACCGTTATGTTAGCAGCCGAGTGCTTACTCACTGCACCACTAGGCCTCCCTAATGACCTACCAGGGACCAGGATTTGGAACACCCCCTTGCAGACCTGAGATTTTGGCAGGCAGTACCAGACACTCTTCAGTGACTACTATGCATCAGCCGTTGTGTTTAATCCATCAGTCCTTGGGGTCAGACGGCACAGAGAATTATAGTTGAGCCAGTAACCACCACCAGTTCTATACATGTGAGCACGGTATTAATCTCCCATCACTCTGTGAAGCAGGCATCATCACTTCGTATCCTGGACATATACCATCTTGGTGATTCCAAAACACACATTCTTAACCATGATGCCTACTGCTTCCCAGTCACTGAAGGTACAGCGGCCTTAAATTTATGGGTCTTTCTGGTGGTGTGGAGATAGCAAACACTGCAACACATGGCCCATAAGGGGTAAATTTGGACAAACTTTGTGGAGTGGTCCTTATCCTCCACTTAAGTCCTCTTCAGTCTGGAAGGGAGAGGTCACTACTGGAGTGGACCACCGCATCCACTGTGGCTGCAAAGGCATAGGTTTGGTCCCCTAATAGGAGACAGCTTATGATCTGAACTGCGCTGAGGTCGCTCTCACTTGTAATTATCACTGAAGAATCTCTACAGGAAATTTCAGGGTAACTCGTGATCATCAGATGCAACAAGGTTTATTTCCTGGGTCTGGCTCCCAGCCTGTGGGAAGAGTGCTCTGGTCATCACGTCTTTTGTTCCCCAGCCCACTGGTTGGCTGGCAAAGCCTTAGACAACAGGCAGGACCAAGGGGCAGGACCACCACCAACATCTGGCCAGCCTGGGTTCTGGGGGCTCGGGGAACCACCTTCAGTACCTGACTAGAGATGGGGACCAAGAGTTGAAGCTGAAAGGTGACGACCTGCCTGGCTCCCTGGTACCTTTGCTCCACCTGCAGGCTGAGCCCCTCTCCAGGCTCTGGGCTCAGAGGCCAAGGAATAAGGTAAGATACATTTAGCACTTACAGCGCCTGAAGTCTGAAGAGGCCTCGATAAGCAACATTCTTCCTGACAGACACAAACTTCCATCACTTCCTAACAATAATCCACACGAACCAAATTCTCCAGCCAGAAGGGATTTTTAACCTGTAGATGAGGGGGATACTGAAAAAAGGGTTATCAGGCTCACTGTATTTCTGCTTTAAAAACAATGAACTTAATATGGTCTGTTCAGGAAGCATTTTATTGATGCTCCAAGTTGAAGAATTTTCACTGATGATGGAAAATCAACACTTTCACGCAGTCTCTCGCATAACCTTGCTCAGCTTCTGAATCTTTGATTTTGCAGACATATCAACGTATTTCTCACCAATACGGACAATCATTCCACCCAAGATCGATGGATCAGTCTAGGAAAGAAAATAATGTGAAAACACACCGATGTTATTCCACTGATCACATGAACAGACGAAAAGTGCTTTGAAAAGTCTAAATGTGCTACACAAATGGAAAACATTATAATTATACCTAGGAAAAGGCAGATGTGAACATTATGACTGGAATCAAGTAATCATTTAAATCAAGAATAAATATATAATGTTTATTTTTATAAAATAAATACACCAGAGGCAAATTGGTAGATACTGGATCTAAATTTCACTAGTACTTTCTGCAGCCATTTTCAGTTTCAAGCAACCTGAGGAAACATACCATAAACAATTAAAAACCTACCTTAACCTCCAATTTCAACACCTGGCCTTGACTTAGGAAGCTGTTCAGGACCGTTTTTAATTCAGAAAGAGAGGCGCTGTCTAAGGGCTAAAAAAAAGGACAAAACCATTTAGGTAAAGCGAAACAGAAACTTTCCAGTAAAGGGAAAGGAAAAAATGTCCAAGTGAGGCCTCGTGAGTCCTATTACAGAGGCGCACGGGCACAGCAAGGCCGGCGCTCCCACGTGGAGGCCCTGGAGCTCACGGGCACCAGTGCAATCACTCCACAAACGCCACTCCCGGCCCGTCTGCTCCGTGGCACCAGCAGTGCACGCTGGACATGATCAGGAGGGAAACCGCTGAAGTCTGCACGGCCTGAGGATGCAGTCCTCCCCTCTGGGCAGTCCACGCGGTCAGGGCTTCAGCCGAGGGCTTCTTTTGATGAGAGCTGCAGTTTAGGCTGGTCCTGCCACCTCTATCAGCTGTGTGTCCCCAGCTCCAATTCCCTGGAGCCCCAGCATGTCACTCCCTCCACCTCCCTGAGAGCCTGGGGAGCTGGCCCGCTCCTGACGGCAGCACCCCGACACCTGCTTGTACACAGCAAGCACCCACTGAACATCCAGACTGAGTTCCCTCCTCTGTCAGACTCTTACTCCTGGTTAGGCTGGACCATGAAAAAGGCGAGTGAAGGACAGGCCTTTTATCTACCACAAATCCTACCTCCACACCCCTCGTCCGAGGGTCCAAAGAACTCACAAAGAATCTCAACATCCTTGTAAAGATCTAACAGTGGCCTTCCTGGGGGTCGGGGTGGTGGTGGTGGTAGGCCTATCAATGTTCAATCAAAACATTATTTGCTGAGACTCTGAGGTCAGTGACTTCAGAAGCAGTTCTTCCATCCTGACATGTCGCAGGCACTTGGTCTGTGGCAGGCGTTTTACGTGAACATCTCCTTTAATCCTGACAATCTCGCGAGGCAGCTGGTTATTATTGCCATTTATGAAAGAAACTGAGTGTCAAAGGGATTAAGAAACTTGCCCAAGGTCACACCAGCAAGCGAGGACCAGTGTCAATATTTGAAAGTGGCCTGTGTATCTCTAAAGCCTATGCCTTAATCACCAAATCATGATATAATAAAAATTTTAAAACAGTAGAAAAAAGTTATTTATCCAGGAATCTCAATAGTAAAAGCACTAGTAATAGTAGGTCCTAAAAATAAGCATCCTTAAAAGAAGTCCTGTCCTTGTAATAACTGAGATGTAGCCGCGTGGGCAGTGAGCACCTCACCTGTGCTACACTGTCAGGGTGCCAGTGCAGCCACAGTGGGCTGGCTCCCAGGGAACGGCGGACGGTGACGATACGCGTGCGAAAGCCGGACAGTAAGGAAGACTCAGTTCGGAAATGACACCTTTGAATTGTGGTGTTGCCAAAGAACAGAATACACTGTGGGCTGCCAGAAGAACGGACAATCTGCCTCATGGTATTTACAAAATAACTCAAACCCATGACGGAGCATAAGCCATTATTTTCTTACACATTTTAATGTTCTTTAGATTTTCAACTAGTCTACAGTCCTTCTGAATAACCTTGGGTTATAGGAGTATGAACAGATACACCAAGGCCCTTCAAGAACAGAGTCCACAGAAGCCGGCAGAAGAATGGAACAAACCTTCCAGGTGTCACTGCTCCTCATTTCCTGATTTTTTAACCTATTTTCCCCCTTTCTTTCCACACAGTGTGATGCACATAATGTCAAGGCAAACACAGCGGCAAAACCCACACTTACAGATGCAGTGGTCACCGTGCAAGGAACCTCCCCACGGTGGACACTCATGATGGTCGAGAAGGCAGAAATGACTCCCGGGGTAATGTTCAAGCGGCCGTTTTCAGCAAGCAGATCTGGGGAACGGAAGGTCTCTCAGTGACAGGAAACTCACCGGGAGAGGTGATTCCTGAGCAAGGACACACTCTCTAAAAGCTAGCTTCAACTTGTGCCCTTAAACCACTACAATAACGTCCTTCAAGAATGAGAACGGAGAAGAAGTATAACTTGTTATTTAAAAAGTACAGCTGCTGTTTAAAAACAAAGACTGCACGGACAAGCACTGAAGCTAGTGACCACACACACCTGCAACAGACCTGCACTCATCCGCAACCTGAGCTTCCTATTTCTGTCATGGATTCCAGTGCTTGGCTACCAAGCCCCTGATGAACCCACCGTCTGTACGCAAAGCTGACGACGTGAACACACTTCCCGTGGGGCTCATATTCTGGGCTGGCCATGGGGGGTCTGAAAAGCAACCCAGACGTTCCTGTTTGCTCTCGTACCAAAGGACACAAGTGTCCTCATGGTCAGAGGGGAGGCCACAGGCCACAAAACATCTTCTTGGTATGAACCCCACTGGTCTCCCACGTGAGCTGAAACACCTGACTAGGCAATAAAGACATCCTTACATCCTTTAGACGGAGCTCCTCAGACTTTATAATGTGCAAAAAATCTACCTGGGATCTAGTTAAGATGCAGGTTATAGTTTAGCAGGTCGGGTAAGCCCCAAGAAGCTTCATTTCTAACAAGCACCCAGATGACATGCAGCTGCTTCTAGTCCACGGACTGCATTTCGATGAGCAAAGCTTTAAGAGGCTCCAAATGAAAAAGTTCTGGTACTTACTGATCAGGTTGGACGTGAGGGGAGAAAACCTCTCTTTTGCTGTGATGTCATTGAGGCTTTTCACTTTAATGGAACGCTTCACATAGGGATTCAGAATAGCAAGAGACACTTTGGGGTCCTTCAGAAGTTGCTAAAAGTACCAAAAAAGCATTTCTTAAACTTTTTAGAGCACAAGCACATACATATATCCAGAGCCATACACATACTTGCTATGAATCATGTATTTCATTACTTAAATTAGCACATATTAGCACAAATAATTTCTTCTGCCTTTAAGAATACACTGCACTATTTTATAGAAAATGAGTTTTTGGAAGAAATTTAAAGACATGTTATAAAGTTTCTTAAATTTATTTTTGCTTTTCAGGAAAGCTTATGGCAAACAAAGCAGCCAAAAGATTCAACTCACTCCACGTGTTCGCGTGTTTAATACGGGTAATGCTCTAGTGTTTCAAATTCTAAGAGGATCTGGCAATGGGATCCCATGAGTGCAGACCCCAAAAAGGTGCTCTCATTGCAAAGTTGGCCTCCTCAGCCATTCCCCTGGAGATGGACCTTTCTGTCCCAGGCGGACCCTCTGATTCTGTTTGGCCTCATGCAGAGTTCTGGAAGTACCACCCCGGCCCTAGGAGACACCAGAGACATAACTGGCGTTTCCAGCGTGGCCTCAGTGAGTCAGGAGTCCCTGGGTGACGCAAATGGTTAAGCACTAGCTGAAAGGTTGGAGGTTCAGAACCACCCAGAAGCACCTTGAAAGAAAGGCCTGGCAATCTGCTCCAGAAAGGTCACAGCCTTGAAAACCCTATGGAGCAGTTCTACTCTGCACACACGGGGTTGCCAGGAGTTGGAGTTGAGTAGATGGTAACTAACAGCAGCAGCAGCTCAATGAGGGAGGGAGGGGGACGGACAACAACTGGGCACACCACCATGGCGTGCAGCCACCACAGCGTGCCACCACCACGGCGTGCCACCACCATGGTGTGCAGCCACCACGGCGTGCCACCACCACGGCGTGCCACCACCACAGCGTGCAACCAACTTTACCATGGCACGCCACCACCATGGCGTGCAACCACCACGGGCAAGACCCCTTTGTCTGCATTGTCAAATCATGAAAGCATGGATTCTTCCAGCTCTGAGCTGCTCCTGCTATCAGGCCAGAGTTCCAGTCCCGCCTACCAACGGCCATTTCCACCTAGGCCCTTTCAGCGGTACACATCTACCACTGGTTTAACTGTTCTGCCGGCACCTTCCCCCAGGCTCCTGCCGGAATCTTACCTGTCTCTGACCTGTGACAGTAAGGTAACAGGCTACGTGTCACACACTGCAGAACACAACAGATTTCTGAAATGTAATTTTTTCTTAAACTACCATGTTATATTTTGATTTTATATTTGTGTCTCTTATCTGAAATCTTGGTTGCTAATACTAATATCCTTATACTTATTTGTTTGTTCTTTTAATAGGTACACAATAGTTTCAGAATAATATCTGATGCCTACTACTAACAACGTGTTCACAGAAAACAGCTTCAGGGTCTTCTTTCCCCTTCTTAAAGTATACCTCCTCAGGGATGCATATTCAAGTAACTAAAGGAAAAAAACCCCCCACAAATGGCAACCTCGTACGTAACGAACAAGAAAGCCACTTACTGCCACTCTCAACAGCTCCTTTTCCACTTGATCTAGTTTCTTCTGTTTGGAGGCGGCAGAATAAAGAGCAGTGGCATAGCGACCTTCGACGCCGTGGGCCTGAACGGGTGGCTGCAAAAAGGGGCGAGAAGAAGAGGAAGAGGGAAACCAGGTAAGACAACACTGGACTGTCAACAGGCGATCAGATGTTTCTAATTTTTAACTTACACTTTTTAGCACAAAACAGACTAAATATATCCTAAACTGCAATTCTCAAACAAATCAGGGTTGCTTCCTTGGCCAGGCAACTCAATCTCTGAGCCTCCAGCTCGTCATCTGTATCGTGAGGGACTTAGAAGAGCTGGTGCCTAAAGTCCCTCCCTACTCTAAATGGCGACAATGCAGTTACTTTAACTTTAAGATCTGCTTACGCTTCCTTTGTACTCGTTAACTATAAAGTTCCATGTATGAGAGGTTTTAAACATTGACAGAAGGCAGTTTTGAACATGTCAGAGCCAGGAAAACAGTTGTTTATGAAATATACAGAAGCACATTTTTATACATCTCATAGTAACACTATAAATTCCCCCTTACATAGCCTCCCCATCAATGTTCAGTTCAATGGAGCCCTCTAAATTTACTTAGTGCCTAATGCTGGAATTATTTTTCACAATAAACTATAGGCTTTTTTCTATACACTACCACCAGTGTATAACTGCGTATTCCTAGTGATGCTGTATGGCTGGAGCCCCGGTGGCGCAGTGGTTAAGAGCTCGGCTGCTAACCAAAAGGTAAGCAGTTCGAATCCACCAGCTGCTCCTTGGAAACCCTATGGGCGCAGTGCCACTCTGTCCTATATGGTTGCTATGAATCAGAACTGACTGGAGGGCAATGGGTTCAGTTTTTTGTTTTTTGGCTGTACGGTTGTAATGAAAATAGCTCAGGCTTTGAATGAGGAAGACTTTGTTCCAGTAACAGCTCTAAGACCAAACTGAGTCACCTTTTTCCTAGAACCTCAGTTCTCAGTTTGCCCTTTTGTAAAATGGGAATAACAGTTACTCCCCATCACTGTTATGAGCATGGTTAAGCTCTTGTATTTAAGGGTTGTGCAGGGGCCTGGCACACAGCAGGCACTCAACATTGTTCCCATCCCAAACACATCATCATCACATTTTGGGAACCACAAACCATGAACAAAAGGTTTAAACAGCAACTACGCAGGAAGTTTGTGCCCTTAACTGTACTGCTGTTTGACTCACTTTCATCTGCCTTCCAATTACAACAGAACATAAATCAACATACCCTCACGAGCTTGGCAAATGGCCTGGTCACAGATGTACTGAAGCACCGCACCTTCAGAACAATAAAGCAAAATAGACCACCTGCGATTACTTGAAGAATTTATACACTTAACCCAATCATAAAAGTTCAAATATGACTTTTAAAGGGTTAGCTTTCTTTGTACCAGCACACAGATTACAGGAGGGTGAGCTGTTCTTTATTACCTACGAGTCCGTTTCCCCAGTGAGAATCATCCAGTTGTCTGGGAACTCACCTCGTCACTAACTTTGCTGGGAACTGCTAAGGCTAGCACATGGTGTGAGACAGAAAACACAAATTTTGATGAACTGCATGTTTTTTAAGAAAAAAATTTCTTTTTAAACAAGATTTTTGGTATTTATACAACTACACTCTTGAGCAGGATTTTAATAAAAATTGGGAGGATTCCAGTCATGATTTGCCAGAGATGTACCTTCTTGGGGATCCAAATAATACCTCAAAATAAAAATTGTCTGAGTACTGCAGCAAACCGAGTTTGATCTGAGAACAAGCTCTAGTTCTGAGAGGTGGCAGCTTGTCTACTAAGGGACAGAGCTGGAATCCAGTTTAAAAATGAGCACCTGCAAGGGACAGTTCACCTCAAGTACCCCCAGCTCGGGAGTGTACTATATCCACACTGGCTATGAGGATTAAGTCTTTACGGAAAAATTACTAATCTGTCATGATACATAAAACATCACAGTGAGATGGAGAATAAAGGAGACAATTTTTTTCCAACTCGATCTTCTCCGTGGCTCCGTGGGTTCGACTCTCAGCTCTGCCACAAGCTGGCGGAGCAGCCACGGACGAGCCATGTAAACCCTTCTGTCTCACTGTCCTTATACAAATGTGCAACGTGCTCCGCAGTATCCGCTCGCGTTGCTGGCTACCCGTCAATTCTGCCGCAACAGCAAAGGAGACGATTTGGGGATGGGCCACGTTCTTTCTTCGGAGTCCAGGGAAGCCCGGCCACCCTCCTGGGAGCCCCTCAAGCCGCTGCTCCCCGGGCTGTGCTCGGAGGACGCCAAGGTCTCGGCGCCCACCGCCCCGCGAGCGTCCCGGGGGAAAAGGGGGCGCCCGAGCCGCTCCCATCGCCGGGCCCCACGACCTTCAACGGCCGCCATGCTTGCCAGCCATGGCCTCGCACTCTGGCGCTT
The DNA here is from genome assembly GCA_030035585.1 of Dugong dugon. Taxonomy (NCBI): domain Eukaryota; kingdom Metazoa; phylum Chordata; class Mammalia; order Sirenia; family Dugongidae; genus Dugong; species Dugong dugon. The sequence continues at coordinate 2,528,982 of CM057473.1, read as the reverse complement.
GGGGGTGTGGTACTGATCTCCCCGTCAGGGATCCTCCTGCTCGCTCTGGGACTCCGTTCCCTCACCTGGAGACAGAACCCGGTCACCGCTCGGCCCGCCATCTTCTCCCGTGCGGCTGTAGGTCAAAACCGAGAGACAGGCCGGAAAGACGCGAGGGCGCACGCGCGCGTCAGCGTACGCGCTCGGCACGCTGGGAAATGTAGGCGCGGCTGTCATGCCGCATGCGCAATTGCCTCCTTTAGTCTGGGAGTTGTAGTCCTCCGAAGCCAGGGGCCAAAGCGGGACCCGGAGGGCTGGAGGTGGGGCTCGTGAGCTCTGACAGCAGCTGAAAATGAAAATTCTTGAGTTACTGACCAAGCGGCCCTTTCTGTAGAACGGATTTACTGTCCTTGTTTTTAAAATTTACATTTAGATAAATACGGTGGCATTTGTTCCATTTTACAGTCATCGTCAGCATCTTTGTGGCGCAATGGTTAAGCGTTTGGCTGCTAACCTAAAGGTCAGCAGTTCGAATCCACCAGCAGCCGCTCATTGGAAACCCTATGGGGCAGTTCTTCTGTGTCCTATACGGTCTCTAGGAGTCAGCATTGACTCGACGCAAGTGGTGTTTTTTTCCCCCCTTCCATTCCCGAATGGTGTACGAGCGCCAGGAGCGCACACAGCTCACCTGGGCCCTGCACCTGGGCCGCTGCTGCCCCTCCGCTCTCTTCCCCCGTCTCACCCGCGTGTAGCCCTGACCTGTTCGTTTGTGAGGGTGTGTGAGTTTCTGCTGCTGAAATTCGTGATTCTGGTTAGGGTAGAGTGATTATCAGAGAACCAGATTGAAAATAGAAATGAGGTTTAAACACACATGGTATTGAAACCGAGAACCCAGCCCTAGCCTTGGACACTTTCTCCGCATTCATAAAAACAACCTGTCTTCAGCCCATGTCTCCCCAAATGCAGCTTACCCTAATTTTTCCTTCCATGGAGAGGAGAGTCGGATGGTAGAGCGCAGGCTGGCTTCCCTGGTGGTAAGAATGGGGTCGCTATGAGTCGGAATCAACTGGACTGCAACGGGTTTGGGTTTTGTTTTTCACAGTAAATGAAAAAAAGTTATGCTCAAATCTATGATAGGAAACCAAAAGCAAAACCAAACCCATTGCCATCGAGTTGATTCCGACTCATAGGGACCCTACAGGACAGAGTCGAACTGCCCCATAGGGTTCCCAAGAAACAGCTTGGTGGATTCAACCTACCAACCTTTTGGTTAGCCGCCATAGCTCTTAACCACTGCACCGCCAGGGTTTCCATGATAGGAATGCAGATTAATGAATTTATTTACCCTTTTAGATTACAGGTTTCGCGTCACTACAGAAAACCTGTAAAAATGCAGAAAAGTAGAAAGAACGCGATTGTCCTCTCTGCTACCACACAGAGGCAGCCTTCCTCGAAATCTTGGTGTACCAAGATTTTTTTTTTTTTTGGCAGTGTGTGTAGTGGGTAAGAGCCCAGGCACTGTAAGCTGAACTGCCGAGCCTTGAATCCCAGCCTACCTGAGAACTTGTCCAAATTATACAACCTCTGTGTGCTTCAGTTTTATCTATAAAATGGGTATTATAATAATACCTGCCTTATAAGTTGTTAGGAAAAATAAAGAAGTTCATATATGTAAATACTTAGAACAACTGCCTGACGGAGTGGCATTAAATAATGTTAGTTCTCTATTTTGCATTTGTTTTTATTACACATAGATGTATTCTTAATCTGTATAAAATGTAGTATCTTGTGAATACATGCTCCTAATGTAACATAAGCGTGTTTTCAAGCTATAACGTTTTTGTCAACATCATTTCAATGGCTATAGGATAATCCACCAAGTAGATATTTTGTAATATAATCATGCCATGATTTTTTAGCGTAGGCCCAGTGGTTTACAATTTTTAAAAAAACATTTTAAACGATACTGCTTTGAGCTTGGGCATCTTTAGACACAAACGTTTTCTTCCTATTGAGGATAATTTCCAGAACTGGCGCAACCTGGTGAGGCGCTATGAGCACTTTGAAGCCTTCGAGGCATGAGGCCCAGCTGCTTCTCAGAAGTTTTTACCAATTTACACTTTCACTAGCCGTGAATGAAAACTCCTCTTTCACTCCACTTTGCAAACTATGTTTGAATAACACCGCCCATCTGTCAGTTTGTCATACCGTGGGGGCTTGAATGTTGCCGTGGTGCTGGAAGCTATGCCACCGGTATTTCAAATACCAGCAGGGTCACCCCTGGGGGACAGGTTTCAGTGGAGCTTCCAGACTAAGACAGACTAGGAAGAAAGAACTGGTGATCTACTTCCAAAAATTAGCCAGTGAAAACCCTATGGATCACAAGAGAACATTGTCTGATATAGTGGTGGAAGATGAGCCTTGGAGGTTGGAAGGCACTCAGAATACACAGTGGCCTCAGCAATCGACTTGAGCAGACCAGCAATTCTGAAGCTAGCGCAGGACTGGGCAACGTTTCATTCTGTTGTACGTGGAGTTGCCATGAGTAGGAACCTACGTGATGGCAACTAACAACAACAGCGTTTTCAAATAAGTCTAATGGAAAGTATTCATTACCAACACATTTTACTGAGCAGCTACTATACGCAACCCTGGCGGCGGACTGGTTAACTGCTTGATTGCTAACCAGAAAAGGTCAGCAGTTTGAATCCAGCCGCTTGCTGGAAACCCTATGGGGGCAGTTCTACTCTGGAACAGGTTTTCTTTTTTTTTTGATACTGTATGCAAGCAGCTGTTTTATGCCCTGGGGGTATGGCAGGGTGCAAGACAGATAAAGTGCAGGCCTTCACAGACCTTACATTTTATATAAAATCAAACCACAGATCCCAGTTTTCTGAAGTGTAGGTGTTAATAGGTATAATGCAAATCGAAAGTTCTAGGGTCAAATACATTTGGGAAACTCTAGACTTTCTGTTAAGGAGCGCTGGGGGCACAGGGGGGTCCTGGTGACCCAGTGGTTAAGAGCTCAGGCTGCTAACCAAAAGGTTGGCAATTCAAATCCACCAGCCGCTCCTTGGGAGCTCTGTGGGGCAGTTCTACTCTGTCCTATAGGGTCGCTATGAGTCGGAATCAACTCATCGGCAACGGGTTGGTGGCACAGTGGTTAATTACTTGACTGCTAACCAAACCCACCAGCTGTTCCGTGGGACAAAGATGAGGCAGTCTGCTTCTGTAAAGCTTACAGCCTTGGGAGTCCTGTGGAACAGTTCTACCCTGTCCTATGAGTCAGAATTAACTCAATTGCAATGGGTAGACTTTCTATTGTACTGACAATTACATCCTAATCGTAGGCTCTTGTTGCAGCAAGGTAATACAAACAGGTAAATGCCTATTTCTTTTGTATTTGCCCCATTTCCACTTCTGTCCCTTACACATTGCCAAACTAGTAGTTGTTTGAATTCTAGGGTTTTTAAAGTGGTTGCACATTCATGGTTTCGTTTTTATTTTGAGTCTCAGGATTAACTCTGAGATGTAGATAGGCCCGGTATGCCCCATTCATCTAGGAAATGGCAAAGCTGGGTCTCAGACCCAGGTCCCCCAACCAAGTCCGGTCTCTTTCCACTGCCCTGGTTGAATGAATGAGTGAATCAGTCAGGGTGTATTTCTGGGCATGGGACTCGATGCCAGTGTGTACTGCTTACATCTTGCTCTTCCCATCCCACCTCCCTTCTGCTTGCTCTCGGACTCCTGATGGCACCTCCTGAAATCCCACCGCAGGCCAATCCCTGCAGTCAGGCCAGGGCCCCACATGTCAGCTCTCAGGAGGAACAAGTTGGCAGCAACTTCCCCACTGTGTAACGGCCGTGCCCTCCGCTCTGAGAGAAGGGAGAATTTGGAAAGGAAAAAAGATTTTTGTCCCATGTTGTTTGTTAGCTGCCATTGAGTCAATTCCGACTCATGGAAACCCCTTGTGTGCAGAGCAGAACTGTGTTCCCTAGGGTTTTCAAGGCCGTGACCTTCCGGAAGCAGATGGCCACGTCTGTCTTCAGAGGTGCCTTAGGGAGGGTTCGAACCTCCAACCTTTCGCCTAGTGGTCGAGGGCCTGTCTGCACCACCCAGGGACTCCTTTGTCACATCCTGTTGCCGTCGAGTTGATTCTGACTCATAGCCACTCTATAGGACAGAGTAGATTTCCAAGGAGTGGCTGGTGGATTTGAACTGCTGACCTTTCGGTTGGCAGCTGAGCTCTTAACCACTGCACCACCAGGGCTCCCCTTTGTCACACAGAAGAAGTAAAAAGACTTAGCACCCTGCTATTTTAGCACTTTCTCTCTGCCTTGGTTACACACTCAAATTGTTTAACAATTACTTATTTTAACAGCTGAGGCCAGGGCTGAGGGCTGCAGTGGGCACAAACTCCAGACAGCTAATCTCCACTCCTTTGTCTCAGGCTGACCTTCAATTCAAAACAAATATTGCTCACTGTTGTATTTTACCTATGAAGGCGGCTCCTTGTGCTGGCGTGGAAAACAGCAATGTGGTATCACCGGACCCTCAGCTGCGTGCGTTTTTTAGCAATGAAGTGACTCTGACCTACAAAGAACCCTCCTAAAATTCTACTAGTCAGAAATCTGGATGAAGACTAACGTGCAAAACATTCACCACTCTCACTTTAAGACAGCAAAAAAAAAAAGGAAACAAATGTCTGAGAAAAAGAGAATGGTTTCTAAAATGTCATAGTATGCAGCTACTAAAAATGAAATTTTCAAAATGTATTTAACGACACGAGGGAAAGCTACAAACTACGTTTTCTATTTTTCTACAAGGAGCACGTGCCCCTGCTATAATCAGAAGATGAAAAAAGGAGGACACCATCCTGTCACTACTGTGCCCCTTAAAAACAAGAGACATCCGCTCTAGTTTCTGGTAACACTCAGCTTCTGACACAAAGGCAATTGATTCAAGTTGACAGGCTTGAGGAAGGAAGGAGCAAGAAGTTAGAGCAGGAGACCTCCAAGGTTCCTTCCAAAGATCAGCTTCACGTTAGACTCCGCCAGCCCGGGGGACATTTTCTTTAGCTCTGCAGAATACATAGTAAGGATGGCATTTGTTCAGGGCAAACAGCATGTAGTGGGTTGAATGGTGGCCCCCTAAAAGATATGTCCAATGTCCAAACCCCCAGAACCTGTGAGTGTGACCTTATTTGGAAAAAGCACCTTTACAGATGCTGTGAAGTTTAAGGATCTCAAGATGAGGTCATCATGGTTTATTCGGGTGGATCTTAAATTCAGTGAGAAATATCCTTACGGGAGACCCCCAGAAGACAAGACAATGTGAAGACAGAGGCAAAGATCGGAGTGGTGTGGCCACAAGCCCAGGAAGCCGGCCCCCACCAGGAGGCTGGAGAAGCAAAGCGTGGATTCTCCCCTAGAGCCTTTGGAGGGAGCGCAGCCCTGCCAGCCCCTTGATTTCAGACTTCTGGCTTCAGAAGTGTGAGAGAGGAAATTTCTGTTGTGTTAAGCCACCATATTTCTGCTGATTTGTTATGGCAAACCCAGTGAGTAATACACAATGATAAGGTTTCCCCTCTGTATTTCATCAAATTGAAAGCACCTGGCAGATGTCTGCATTATTCATGTATTTATTTATCTCATCGTGAATTCGGCTTCATTTTTTTTTGTTGTTTTTCCTCCAAGTTTATTTTGAGGATTGTACATGAACTTTTTCTAGCAGAGCAGGGTCATTGCTGCCTCGGGGCCCCGATTTACAACAGTCCCTCATTGACACCTTTCGGTTTAAACCCCCCAAACGGGAAAATGGCTTTGGCGGCTTTTGGCAGGGGTCTGTGGGATGCCCCTGTTATAGGGAGTTTTAGGGCAGCCGTGCCAATCAGCGGAGGTCCTGGGCCTGGACAAGATCAGGCTTTGAGCAAGAAAAAGTGTTGATAAAAGTGGAGAATGTTACTCTGGGCGCTGTGACCGTATTTCTTTAAATGGTTTCTATGTGGGATTAGTTGCATCTGCTACAAGGGAGAAGCGCTGATAAAATATGTATGGCCCGGTAAAATTTCAAAGGCTCTGTGATTTTTTTGAGTCTTTGGATAAAACTACATTCCAAAAAAAAAAAAACCTCCACTGCCGTGGACTCAATTCTGACTCACATGCATCAGACTGCAGGGGTCTGGAAGGAGACAAAGTGAGGACCCTCAGTGCAGGAACCAGTCACCCACACCCTGGGCCCAGGCCTCTTCTTCCCCTTCTCCTTCAGGCCTGTGGGATCTCACCCACCCTGAGGCCTCCCACAAGGAGCCACCACCTCCTCCTTGCTCAAGGTCATTGCTCTCTGGTCCAGAAGGTTCCGGAAGGATCATCTCGACACTAGAGGGAGCCATCTCCTCACGTTGTAAACGCAGCCTCTGGCGTCAGAATCAATTTCTTTCTAGAGCTTTCCGTGACCAAGCCTCTGTGTTATGCTCCTCACATATATGTAAGCAAGATTCATAGTGTTGTGAGATTTAAAACACTAAAAAATCCCGACACACAAAAAACAAACACAACCAAACCGGTTACCAGCGAGTAGATTCCAGCTCTTAAAACCCTACGAGACAGAGTAGAACTGCCCCATAGGGTTTCCAGGAAGCAGCTGGTGGATCCAAACTGCTAACATTTGGTTAGCAGCCATAGCTCTTAACCACTGTGCCACCAGGTCCTTCCTGTTATAGGGCCTGAAGAGGTGAAGCTTCTTACCGGTGATCACACAGCCTCAGGGCAGGAGCCTGTTTTAGAAGCCCTAGACACTTCTGCTGCTGTCAGTTCCACACTGCCCCCCCCCCGCCCCCAGCCTTCAAGCTCCCAACACCCACGTTTTGGGGCGTTTAAAATCAGATTTTGACATTTGCCTCTACAGGCTTCTTAGGAAGCTGCTCCCGGGTCGAAGTGGACCTACGACTTCATTTTCAAACTCCTTTTTTTTCCGGATTTGAGGTTGTTTAGGGAAATACTATGCCATCAGACGAGTGCATTATTCCAGGAGGTGGTAATGAGAGAAAGAACAGGTAAATGACAGCAGCAGGATGGTCTTCATCTGTCGATTTAAATAAAAATGCTGACGGTAAATTGAGGGACGTAGTGAATGTAGTTAAGCTGTGCGTGTTTGGTGCCCTTTCCAATGTAATTAAGCTCCAGCGTTTCAGTCATGTTTGCTTCCATTTGGGGACCCTGCCCTGGGTTGTGGGTTAAGGGTGGCCTCTGTTGCTGGGGTCTGGTAGAGGCAGCCCCAGGCTGGGCAGCCCCATTGCCTGCTTGGAATCCCAGCCTTCTCGCTCCCCTGCCTGCCTTACTCCCCAAACCCTCTGTGTCTCAATTTCCCCACCTGGAGAATGTAGATAATAACAGCAGGCATTACTGAGCTAATACTTATAAAGCGTTTAGCACTGTGCTGGTGTAGACTCAGAGCACGAGATACTTGAACTGTTAACATTTCTCATCTTCATGACATGGTCCTGCTACATCTTGTCGTTCTGTCAAGGCGAGATGCACACAAACGTGGATCATTCTTCAATATAGAATTTTAATTCTTTATTTCATCTCCTTCCTCAACTGTGGCTCTGAAAGTAAAACTGAGCTCTGTCATATCTTTAAAAAATTTTGGTAAAATATACACAACATGAAATTTGCCGTTTCAACCACTTTTAAGTGTGCAATCCAGGGGCATTAATCACACTCACAGGGTTGTGCAACCACCACTATTTCTCTCCAACATTTTTTCATCACCCCAAACAGACACTCAGTGCCCTTTGACCAATCCCTCCCAATTCCTGCTCCACCCAGGCCCTGGTAACCACGAATCTGCTTTCTGTCTCTAGGCATCTATCTCTCCTAGATATTTCATAGAACTGGGATCATACAACATTTGTCCTTTTGCGCCTGGCTTATTTCACTTAGCATAATGTTTTCGAGGTTCATTCAGGTCATAGTGTGCATCAGAACTTCATTCCTTATTGTTGTTTTTGTTGGGTGCCCTGGAGTTGATTCTGACTCATAGTGACCCTGTGTAAAACAGAATGAAACCCTGCCCGGTCCTGTGCCATCCTCACAATTGTTGATATGTTTGAGCCCATTGTTGCAGACACTGTGCCAATTCATCTTGCTGAGATTCTTTCTTTTTTTCTGCTGACCCTCTACTTTACCCAGCATGATGTCCTTCTCCAGAGACTGGTCCCTCCTGATAACATGTCCAAAGTATGTGAGACAAGTGTTGCCATCCTTGCTTCTTGCCATTCCTTTTTATGGAGGAATAATATTCCAAGATAAACAGAGAAAATATTGAAGTTGTAAAGGATTTCATTTTACTTGGATCCACAATCAACACCCACGGAGGCAGCAGTCAAGAGATTAGACAACACATTGCATTGGGCAAATCTTCTGCAAAAGATCTCTTGAAAGTGTTAAAAAGCGAAGATGTCACTTTAAGGACTAAGATGTGCCTGACCCAAGCCATAGTGTTTTCAATTGCCTCATATGCATGTGAAAGCTGGACAATGAATAAGAAAGACTAAAGAATTGATACCTTTGAATTACGGTGTTCATGAAGAATATTGAACGTACCATGGACTGCCAAAAGAATGAAAAAATCTGTCTTGGAAAAAGTATAGCCAGAATGCTCATTAGAAGCGAGGATGGTGAGACTTCATCTCACATACTTTGGACATGTTATTAGGACCACTCCCCGGAGAAGGACATCCTGTTTTGGTAGAGTAGAAGATCAGCGAAGAAGAGGAAGGTGCTCAATGAGATGGATTGACACAGTGGCTGCAGTAATGGGCTCAAGCATAACAATGATTGTGAGGATGGTGCAGGACCGGGCAGGGTTTCGTTCTGTTGTACATAGGGTCACTATGAGTTGGAATCGACTCGACTGCACCTCTTAACCATATTCCACTGTATGCATATACCACATTTTGTTTACCCACTCATCTGTTGGTGGACGCTTGGATGGTTTCCACTTTTTGGCTGTTGTGAATAGTGCTGCAATGAACATTGGTGTACACCACCACATGGTTTTGAAAGCTGAGAAATGGTGATTGTGAACACCAGTCCCTTTTCAGAGGATACCACCTGCAGGGGGACCACAGCTAGGAAACTGAGAAATGGGTCTGTCATCTATGAGTTTAAAAGGGTAAGCAGACTGGTGATTGTAGAACCATCAGCTCTCAAGGACATACTGATAGGTAAGCAAGCATCGTATACAACTTTAAAAAAATAAGAGGAGTATTTACATTTGGTACAAATAAAAATGTGAGAACAGCTGAGGCTTTCTAGGAGTTTGGTGTGAAAAGGAAATTATGTACATTTTTTTCTTTACACGATTATTTAACTGTTAAAAAAAAGTAAAAGTGAAAGTCAGTGTGAAGAAGACATTCAGCACGCTGGACGCTCCCAGAATGTGTAGCTCACCTGGCGGACGCTTCCAGGACGTGGAGCCCACGTCGGGGACGCTCCCAGGACTTGGAGCCCACCTGGCGCAGTCTGGTGCAGTCTGGTTCTGAAATGCCCAGTGCAATGAGTGATGTGGTCTTTCCTGAGACATGACCTGCCCAGGAAATTGTTGATCGAAACTGTGGCAGAGCAATGGTTGTGTTTTTTTTTCTATCAGTCAAAAAACACACAGAGAAGAACGCTTGCTTTGTAGTTCCTGGTAAGCCAGGTTGCAGCAGATGTTTGGGGCCATGTAACTTAGTACAAGGATACAAGGAAGATGGAGAACAGCCAGCCATGTGCTCACAGCTGACTCCGCAGGGGCTGCAGCCTCACACAGGAGGTGACTTGGGAGTAAAGGAGGCTTTTTCCACCCGTCGTTTAAAGGCAGCCACAGCTCCTGTAGTGAATGAATTAGTGTGACCTTGACGTTGCCTTTGTGACCTGAAAGTGGCAAGGAATATGCTGATGTTTCCACTTTATAACTGAGCGTCTCCTGGGGACACTGGCTCGTAACATATTTCTGGGGGCTTTTGACTTTGCAGATAGAGTTGCAAAGGTGGCGGAAAGCACTGTATGAATTTTGAGGTTTGTTTTTTTTTTGACTTTATTGTGGTAAAATATAACAAACATTTGCTATAAAAAAAAAAGCCTTAAGATATAATCCATATGCCGTACAACTCACCCATTTAAATTGTACACCTCAAAGGTGTTCAGTATATTAACAGGTACGTGCAACTATCATTGCAATCAATTTTCAGAGATATTTCATCACCCCAGAAAGAAACCTCTTACTTTTTAGCTATCACCTGTCCACCCTCCTATCCCCGACTCTCCACAACCACAAAAAAACCCAAAACCCATTGCAGACGTTGATTCCGACCCATAGCGGCACTTGAGCAACCGTAAGCAGCCACTAATCTACTTTCTTTCTCCACAGATTTGTCTGTTCTGTACGTTTCATATAAACGGGATCATGACATGTGGCCTTTTGTGTCTGGCTGACTTCACTTGGCATTAAAATAGTTTGCAGGTTTTGCGATTTCTAAGTGTACAGTTCAGTGACATGACATTCCTCAGGTGCCATCGCCACCATCATTTGTTTGCAAAAGCTTTTCATCACCCCAAAGAGAAACGCAGTATCCCTTAAGCGGTGACTCCCCATCCCCCCACTCACCCTGGTATTCTCTAATCTACTTCCTGTTTCTATGCGTTTGTCTATTCTAGGGATTTCACGTCAGTGGGATCATCTAATATGTGACTTTTGTGTCTGACTTCTCTCACTTAGCATGAAGTTCAGCTGTGCTGTAGCATGTACCAGAACTTCAGTTCTCGGCGGGGCTGAATAATATTCTATTGTAAGTATATTATATACATTTTGTTTGTCCGTTCATCTGCTGATGGACATTTAGGTGGTTTCTTCCTCTTGGTTATTGTGAATAGTGCTTCAAAGAACATTGGCGCATCTACTGTGAGTTTTTAAACAATGAGGCAGCCTTTGGATACTAGGGCCAAATCTGCAGAAAAAGAGAGCAGTTCCAACCATCTACACTGTATGGATTGAATAAAGGACGCTATCCTAATTCATTCATTCATTCGTCCTTGCAGGCACGAATTCATTCAACAAACATTTGCCGCGCTGGCGATGATGATTGATGCTTAAGGGAATACAGAGGTAACTATGACTGCCCCCGCCTTCAAGAGCTATCGCCAATCTCCTGTGAATCAGTTTTTAACTTTTTTTTTTAAGTAGACCTCAAAAAAAGACTGCTTTTTAGAGCAGTTTTAGGTTTGCAGAAAATTATGGAGAAAGTACAGAACTTTCCCATATACCCTTAGGCCCCTTTGCACACAATTTCCGCTGTTATTAACATCTCGCGTTCCTGTGGTACATTTGTTACAATTGACGAACCAATATGAATACATTTTTATTAACTAAAGTCCATAGCTGATTTTAGGGTTCACTCTTCCTGTTGTACCCAAACCAAATCTGTTGCCACTGAGTCAATTCCAACTCATAGTGACCCTGTAATGACCCTACAGGACAGAGCAGAGCCGCCCCATAGTTTCCAAGGAGTGGCTGGTGGATTTGAACTGCCGACATTTTGGTTAGCAGCTGAGCTCTTAACCACTGTGCCACCAAGGTTATGGATTTTGAGAAATGCATAATGTCATGTGCCTACATTTACAGTATCATACAGAATAGGTTTTTTTGTTAAATTACGTTTCCTTTGTTCTACATATTTGAGAAGAAATTGGTGTGGGTGGTCTTCTGAAAAATCTAACTAAATTGAGCATCATTTTAGAAATTTTAAGCTTTCTTGTACATACCTTTAAATGTGTAGGAATTCCTTCTACATGTGAGCCCCGAAGAGGCAGTAAGCTCTTGTCATAACTTGGCAACTATTTGAAGCAATGAGAGAGAAAGAAATGACAAAAACAAATCATTGCATTTAGTGGAGCATCGCTGGACAGTTCTCACAGTGGGTGTTCATCAGAAATGAAGCTGGTTCCATCTTGGCAGCACAGGATCACACTGAGCCACTGGTGACAATGACGAGGGGGCCAGGGTTCTCTCATCTTGTGACCTGTTGTCCAGGTTGGCTGATGTTTCTGAGGTGTGGAAACTTTCCTTATCGTGTTCCAACTCCTAAGGTTTTCTGAGAATATTCTGGAAGAAGTCTTTCATGAGTGGTGGCCATTAATTAAAATCTACTGTGGAACTTAAAAACAACAAATATCCAGCCCCGGTTCAGATATATGAATTAGACTCACCAGGGGTGGGGGCTCGACATGTACAGTCTATTTTTAGTTAACTATTGAACAGGAGTGTACAATAGTTGAACGTGAATTAAATAAATCGAAGTATGTCTACGATGGAAAACTATGGTGCCATTTAAAATTATGGAGAGGAAGAATTTGTTCACATGAGAAAATATTCACAATGCATCGCTAAGTTAAAGAAGCAGGCTCAGGAATATTCAGTGTATCATACGATGATCCAGCCAAACCAAACCTGTTGCCGTTGAGTCAATTCTGACTCATAGTGATGGCACAGGACAGCGTAGAACTGCCCTATAGGGTTTCCAAGGAGCGGCTGGTGGATTCAGACTGGCAGCCTTTTGACTAGCAGCCTGAGCTCTTAACCACCGTGCCACCAATTACAAACAAATAAAGCAGCCACAGGTGTCTTGGTCCTTGGCTTCTCCTCATCATGTTGTCTGTGAAGGGGAAACTATTAACAGCATTTATTGAGGAAATTGTTGCTCCATACAAAAGCAATAGGTGATTGATGCTTTCAACTTCGCAGGAAAAAACCAACAAAATTCACCACCAACTGTAATTACACATAATGACATTTTTGGTAAATACGCACATATTTTTTCTGCATCATCCCAAAGATCAGGAGGATACACACAAACATGTCACTGTGATAATCTCTGAGCAGTGGCTTTTGTTGCTCTTCTAAGCACTTTATTTACTCATTTAAGCCTCTCAAAAAGCGGATAGATTGCTGTATTAGTTCCCTAGGCGTTCTGTAACAAAATACTGCAAACTAGGTGGCATAAAACAACAGAAATGATGGTGCCCGGCTACCACCACCGACTGCTCTGACAGGGATCACAACACAGGGTCCCGGACAGAGCTGGAGAAAAATGTAGAACAAAATTCTAACACACAAAAAAAGACCAGACTTACTGGCCTGACAGAGACTGGAGAAACCCCGAGAGTATGGCCCCCAGACACACTTTTAGCTCAGTAATGAATTCGCTCCTGAGATTCACCATTCAGCCAAAGATTAGACAGCCCCATAAAACAAAATGAGACTAATGGGGCACAACAGTCCAGGGACAAGGACTAGAGGCAGGAGGGGACAGGAAAGCTGGTAATAGGGAAACCAAGGTTGAGACGGGGCAGTGTTGACATGTCGTGGGGTTGTTAAAATTGTCATAAAACAATGTGTGTACTGTTTAATGAGAAACTATTTGTTGTGTAAACCTTCATCTAAAGTGCAATAAAAAATAAAAAATAAAAAAAGAAAAGAAATACTGTAAAAAACACAACAGAAATGTATTATCTTCCTGTTCTGGAGGCGAGAAGTCTGAAATTAAGGTGTGGGCAGGACCACACTCTCTGAAGGCTCAAGGGGAACAAACATCCTTCCTTGCCTCGTCCTGGTTTCTGGTGTCTCCCAGCAATCCTTGGCGTTGCTGGGCTTGTAGCTTCGTCACTCCAACCTCTGCCTCTGTCACATGACGTTCTCCCCTGTGTCTGCTTCTCTGTGTCTCCTTACAAGGACACCAGCCATTGGATTGGGGCCCACCCTACTCCAGTACGACCTCATTTTAGTCTGATTACATCTGCAAAGACCCTATTTCTGAGCAAGGTCACATCTACAAGTACTCAGATGAGGAAACTGAGGTTTAGAGGTTAATAGGTTTAGAGAGGCTAAGACTACATGGCCAGTCAGCTGGCTTGTCCCCAAAGGCCCTTGGCTCAACTACTCTTATTATTCAGCCCAAAACTCTACCAGACGCCCCTCTGCAACCTACAGATATAAGGCCACCTCCAAGGCTCAAGAAAATGGACCTGCATCAGGTAGTTTGCTGTTCCGCTGCCCCGGGTGGACCTTTTCTGGTGTGAAATTACTATTTAACTTCAACCTTTGAAAACTGTGCCCTTCATGGTCCCAGCTAGTACAAAGTTAAAAACACTTGATAAAATGCATAAAACACAGCCAGCAGCGTATTTCCAAATCACAATGTAAGCTAGGCAGGGGCTCTCAAAACACACATCTCGGGGGCAAAGCAGTTAAAAGAGCTTCTACTGAACTCCAAGGATAGCCGAAGGGGGGTGAGGGGAGGTGGGGAGTGGGGCCAGGTTTGGGAGGGTCTCAGCTCCTCTGGGTAGAGACAACAGTGAGGGGAAATTTACTACAGTTTTTCCTCAGTAGCAAAACTCGCCTTTGAAAGAAAACCTCTTCCATTCTGCAGTCACTCCACCGCCAGGCATGTTCTCTCATTCTTTTTTGTAATGCTATTAAAAAGCTGTTGCCGTGGAGTTGATTCCGACTCACGGCGACCCTACAGGACAGAGTAGATCTGCCCCATAGGGTTTCCAAAGAGCCACTGGTGAATTCCAACTGCTGACCTTTTGGTTAGCAGCCGTAGCTCTTAACCACTGCACCACCTGGGCATTAATTTTTAATATTTATTGAAATATTCAAATACATAAACTTCACCCATTTAAAGTGTACAATTGAGTGGTTTCTAGTCTATTCGTAAGGTTGTACAACTAACAAAACAACACATCAGTTGCCGTCAGGTTGAGTCTGACTCTTGGTGACCCCATGTGTGTCGGAGTAGAACTATGCTCCACAGGGTTTTCAGTGGCTAAGTTTTTGGAAGTAGATCACCAGGGCTTTCTTCCAAGGTGCCTCTGGGTGGGCTTGAACTTCCAACCTTTCAGTTGGCAGCTGAGCATGTTAACCATTTCCACCATCCAGGGACTCCTTCACCGTCACTACTATCTAATTCCAGAACATTTCCATCACTCCAAAAAGAAACCCTGTATCCATTAACAGTCACTTCTCATTCCTCTCTCCCCGCAAACCAAAACCCAAACTTGTTGTTGAGGAGTCAGTTCTGACTCATGGCACCCGCATGTGTTACAGAGTAAAATTGCTCCAGAGAGTTCTTTTGGATGTAATTTTTATGGAAGCAGATCACCAGATCTTTCTTCTGCAGTGCCACTAGGTGAATTCAAACTGCCAGCCTTTCTGCTAGCAGCCGAGTCCAAACCATTTTTGCCACCCAGGGACCTTCCTCTGTCCTCAGCCCCTGGCATATTATTGTGATTTTTAATGGTCATTTCTTTTCCCTTCCATTGGATTATAAAGGACCATGTAGCACATCCTTCTACTTAGCATAAAGTAGCTGCTTAGTAAAAGTTTTTTCTTAAGAAAACTCTCATCTGTAATGCTTTTCATTCTTTTCCCCGGCTGTATGATAATATTATATTAAATGTTCGAAAGAAGAATACACAGAGCTGATTTTCTTCTCCTCTCTCTTCTATGAACTCAGAAGTCTGGTGCCAACTGGATAAATTCTTGCCCGCCTTATTTTTAATTCAGTTGGATTTGGGGAATGACAGGAACATCTCAGGTCTTACTGTAGCATGAGTAATGACAGGTCAATGGCATTCATGTTTTTCTAGCTCCTAAAAATACCGTGAGGACATGAACAGCCTGGACTGCGGGAAAGGAGAAGTAAAGCGAGAACTTTGACAGGCGCAGGTTTGAACTGGTTGTTTACAGAATGAAAAGCAGGTCACACCTAAACTGAGGGGCGGCTTCTGTCATGCCTGGGAATCAACAGACTCAAGTCCTTCTCGTTGGCAGGCCATGAAAGCTAAAGATTATCCCCTAATCCTGTGGCATTTGTTAATCCGTGGAATGGGCTTTGGTGCTCAAAAATGTTCACTTAAAGCCACACAGTCTTTTGGAGGCACAAACATTTTGGTTGCCCCAGCAGGGCCTGTGAAAAGAATTGGCAGGATGAACGTAAGCAGTGGGCAGTGCAGATGAAGACGGGATTTGTCCTTGCCCAGGAGTCCCCACTGCCCCTCCACCCCAAGTTTCCCTTCTTTTTAAATTCAATTAGTGGGATCTCATATGACAGCTTTCCTCTGATAAACAAGAGGATAAGAATCAATGCAAGGCTGAAAAGGGGAAACAACCATCAGCAGATGAATGGATAAACAAAATGTGGTAAATCCATAAGTGGAGTATTGTTCTGATACATGCCATACAATATGAATGAACCTTAAAACCATTGGCTCAGTGAAGGAAGCCATACACAGAAGACCACATATTGTGTATTCCGTTTACATGAAAAGTACACCAGAGGCAAGTTCGTGGAGACAGGAAGCAGATTCGTGGTTGCCAGGGGCTTGGGAGAGAGGGAGCATGGGAGGGACAGCGAAAGGGTATAGGGTTTCTTTTTTGGGGTGATAAAAATGTTTTCGAATTAGATATGGCGGTAATTGCACAAGAAGCCCTGGTGGTGCAGTGGTTAAGCATTATGCTGCTAACTGAAAGGTCGTCGATTCCAACCCACCAGTCGCTCCGCAGGAGAAAGATGTGGCAGTCTGCTTCCGTAAAGATTACAGCCTTGGAAACCCTATGAGGCAGTTCTACTCTGCCCTATAGGGTTGCAATGAGTCAGAATTGACGAGACACCAATGGGTTTGGTAGTTGCACAATTTTGTGAACATACTTAAATCCACTAAATATTACACTTTAAAAGGGTGAATTTTATGGTATGTAAATTATATCTTGATAAAAATAAAAAAGAATAAAAACGGACTCCATGCGACGTTTCTCAAAGGGTTAAAACTAAGGCATGGGTCTGAACTGGTTGTTTACAGAATGAAAAGCAGGTCACACCTAGGCTGAGACGTGAGAAAAAACCAACGAAAGTCCTTACTTTGTTGAAAATGAATTGACAGCCCCTTCAGTGAGGCATTTGCTGGAATAAATCCATTCTTTTCCTTGCCACTGTCCATGAGCTGACTCAAGCCTTTGTCGCTCTTGCCTGGATCGTGGAATTAAGAAATCTGACAGCTGAAAAGGATCTCGGAGATCCTAGTCCAGCTCTCTTGCTGGCCAGATGAGGAAACTGAGTCCCAGGCATCAGAAGTGATAAATTCAAAGCTGCCTGGTTAGTGGCTGAGCCGGACCTGAAATTCAGTGCCCTTTTGCTTGACTTTTATTGCAGTTGTTTCTTTCCTCTCCGTGGTCTCTTCTTGCTCCGATATACCTGTGCATTTCATAGTCCTTAATCCTCCTGAAAAAGCCCCTGGGGGGCGCAAATGGTTTGCGCTTGACTAGTAACCCAAAGGAGTCCCTGAGTGGAGCCAACAGTTAAGGGCTTGACTACTAGCGGAAAGGTTGACAGCTCAAACCTACCCAGAGGCACCTTAGAAGACAGGCCTGGTGATCTGCTTCTGAAAGGTCACAGCCTTGAAAACCCTGTGAAGCAGTTCTATTCTGCACACACGGGGACACTGTGAGTTGGAACTGACTCAATGGCAACTAACAACAACAACGATAGTCACTGAAGGGTTGGTTGTTCAAACCCACGTGACAGCACTGCAAAAGAAAGGTCTGGTGATCTGCTTCCATAAAGATTACAGCTGAGAAAACCCTGTGGCATTGACCATAGCAACTTGAAAGGTTAGATAAGAAACTTAGGGAGCAGAGAGTTTATGTTAGTGGGGGAGGAGCAAATCAGAAAAGGAGGGTGAGAATGGTCGCACAACGCGAAGAATGTCATCGATGTCATTGAATTGTACGTGAAGAAACCGTTGAATTAGTGCATGTTCCGCTGTGTATATTCTCAACAGCAATGACAACAAAAAAATAAATTAAAAAAAAGATTTTCCCCGGGGAAAGCTAAAACAAACAAAAAACTCTATGGAGCAGTTCTACCCTTACACGTGTGGTAACCATGAGTTGGAATGACTTCATGGCAATGGGTTGGGGTTTTGTTCCGTTTGTAGTCTTCCCAAAACACAGATCTCATCATGTCACTTCCCTGCTAAAAAAATGGCTCTCCATCGCCTTCAAACCTAAGCTCCAGCAAAGCCTCCACCTTCCATCTGCCACCTTGGCTCCCAGGCTTCCTGAACAAGCTGTCCTCACTGGTTCACCTGATCAGTGGCATCACTAGGGTTGGTGGAGTGGAGTGGCCAAGCCTCGCCCTACCTTGCCGCGCCCCCCTCAGCTTCCCCCAGCTCCTCCCCTCTTCCGTTGGCCAAGGTGGAGACCCTCCTCTCTGCCCAAGTTGGGTGATGGGTGTGGAGGGTGATGAGTTACAGCACTGAGTGACGGGTGACACCCACGCTAGTGACATCACTGCCTTGGCCCCTCCTCTGGCGATGCCAACCTGCCCACCGCCGCCTCCTCAGCCACCACATGGACCCTGGGGTCATTTTTGTGCCACCCCCTGTGATAGTGTCCGGGGCGCAGTCCACAACTCCCACACCCCCTGGTGATGCACTGCTGATCATGTCTCTCCAACACACTGTGTGCTTTCCAGTATCGTGCTTTGGTTCCCATTTTGTTACTAAACTTTGTATGTGCTTATGCCTTTATTCCGCAGCTAAATTGCAAGTTTCTTGGCAACGAAGGCCATGTCTTAGGTGTCTCTGACCTCCTGGCAAGGGGACAACTGAGTTCTTATACTTGGTAGTGCTCAGGAAATCCTTGTGTGTTCATTGATTCCACTCGACACTGCAGGCTATCTCTCCCTGGATAAATCCAAAGAGTATCTTAGAGGAATTCCGGCCACAGGTCACTCTTTTGTGCCCCATCTCTGTTCTGTTGGAAGACTAAGACTGAGCTTGCTTTTTGAGTGTAATCCAGACAAAAAGATTATAGAAGCCTGTCATGAGATCGGCCTTAGAGCCTCGAAAAGAGAAAATGCACTGACTTAAAAACAAAACAAAACAAAAAATATTATTTTTGTAATAACTGTTCTGTTATTACAGAAGTAATTTGTGCTCACCGTAGAACATCTGGAAAATTCCAGAATATGAGTAAGAAAATAATAAGCTCCTATAATCAGAGCCCTGTTGGCACAGTGGTTAAGAGCTCGGCTGCTAACCAAAAGATTGGCAGTTCTAATCCACCAGCCACTCCGTGGAAACCCTATGGGGCAGTTCCACTCTGTCCTGTAGGGTCACTATGAGTCGGAATTGACTCTACAGCAATGGGTTTGGTTTTTTGGTTTTTATAATCCTAGCCTCTGGGGAATATCTATTGATAATTTTTGATTTGTACAGCTATTTTTCTATGTACACATATATGCCACATATGTATTGCTTACAAAAATGAGATCCCACAGCATAGTTTTGTAACCTGCTTTTAGATTAAATTAAAAATGGAAATTTAATAGCACTGCATTAAATGGGAATAGTTTTGCTGACATCAATTCAAGTGATTCATTTCAATGATATGGAAAAAGAGCAACTCAATATTCATTTTCTTCCTTGGTGTGAGAAAGAGTAAAACAGGGTAAGTTTTGAGACCCAAGGAATGAGTGCTGTTATGGATTAAATTGTGTCCCCTCCCCCCCGAATATGTGTTGGCATCCTTACCCCCTGTTCCTGTGGATGAAGGAGCCTGGGTGGCCCAGGCAGTTTACAATCAGCTGCTAACCTAAAAGCTGACGGTTCAAATCCCACCTAGCAGCTGCATGGAAGAAAGGCCCGTGAACCATGTCTGTAAAGATTACAGCCAAGAAAATCCTATGGAGCAGTTCTACTGTGTAACCAATGGGGTTTCTGTGAGTCGGGGGCCAAATCAACAGCAGCTAACAAAAACAACAACAATAACAACATACCTGTGGATGTAATCTCATGTAATCACTGTCCCTAATGCAATGTAATATAATGTAATTAATCAGCTGAGGTCGTACCCGCATAGGGTGAATTCTAAACCTAATCACTTCTGAGTTTATTGAGGGCAGTGTGGACATAGAGACACATGCATGCAGATACAGGGGAAGACAGACACCATGTAAGGATCGTCTACAAGCCAAGGAACCAAGGACTGCCCAGGACTAATAACAAGGGAGGAATCTCCGTGACCAAGGCACTGATTTGGACTTTTAGTCTCCAGAACAGTGAGAAAATAAATTTCTGTTCTTATTAAAGCCACCCACTTGTGGTATTTGTGTTACAGCAGCATTAGGTAGCTAAGGCATAAGGAATTGGCCATGTTGATTCTTCCTGAGGGCTGAGGGAGAATGTATTCTCTACCTCTCTTCTAGCTGCTGGTGATAGCTAGCAATACCTGGCGTTCCTTGGCTTGTAGATATATCGTTCCAATTCTGCCTCCATCACAGGCATCTTCCCTCTGTAACTGTCTGTCTCTTCTCCTCTTTTACGAGGATACCACTCATATTGGATTAGGACCCACCCTACTTCAGTGTGACCTCACGTTAACTGATAACATCTTCAAAGACCCTATTTTCAAACAGTCAAGTTTGCAGTTGCTGGGATTAGGACTTCAACATGCCTTTTTGGGGGACACAATTTCATCCATAACAGCTGGGGTTCCACATTCCATCTCCTTTATGATATGCCTTATTATCTTACAGGCACCCCACTTTTTCTCTGGTTGGAAAAGTCACCCCACAACCATTCAGGCAAGCTTAAAGCAGAGGTTCTCAAATGTTAGTGATCTTAAGAATCGCCTGGGGCCTAGCAATCTACATTTTCAAGACTCATTTGGGGGTGATTTCGATGCAGGTGGTCTGAAAACCAAGGAGCCCTTGTGATACAGTGGCTAAAGTGATCGACTGCTAACCGAAAGGTTGGTGGTTCAAAACCACCAGCAGCTCCACAGGGGAAAGGTGTGGCAGTCTGCTTCCATAGAGATTTACAGCCTTGGAAACCCTATGCGCTCACTATGAGTTGGAATCGTCTAGACAGCTGTGGGTTTTTTTGGTTTTGGTCTGAAAACGACACTTTGAATAACACTAACTTCAAATATTTCAGATTCAGTATTTTGCCGAAAAGAGGAGGAGGCCGTGGTAAGACCATTAGGATCTTCAACAAGCCTCAGCTTGCCCACAGCTTTGGTTTCCAAGGAGACCGGGGAATAACAGTACAATAGTTCATATTCATTAAGGATTTACTGTGCTAAGAGCTTTTATGAGTGCTTTACGTACATTATCTTCTTTAATTCTCTTAAGAACCCTACGAGGTAGGTCCTATTATTACCTACTCCTCCCCTCCCCCGCCACCCCCATTTTTACAAGGAAAGGGAGGTTCAGACAAGTAAGTCTGGCTTATCTACGATCAGGTGGAGATGACAACGGGGGATACGTAATCAAGCTCTACTACTCAAGTTTAAGTAAACCCTGCTTTTTATTATTTTTACAACAGCTGGAGGAAGCTGGCAAGTGTCATTGGTCGATAGGGAGAATAATTCAGAATTCTGACTTCCACATCCTCATTCTTACGCGTGGCTGGATTGGTGATGGCAAAATCGTGAAACAGGAAAACAAAACAAAACTGTGAAACAGGTGAATTTCACGATGTGGCCCCTTCTTTCCCTGGGTCAGACTCCTAGGACCAGTCCCTCTCATGTTCTGAATCTGACGCTTTATTATCATCATTATTGTGGTAAAAACATCATTACAAAACATTTGCCAGTGTGACAATTTTTACAAGTATGATTCAGTGACTTTGAGTACATTCTTCGTGTTGCATAACCATTATCACTACCTTTTTCTGAATTATCCCACCACCATCTCAAAACCGAACACTGTTTTATCAGAGATATTTAAATACTGACTATTCGCCAGATATTTGATGATACGAAGGAATTTTTTTTTAAAGGTATGATACTGGAATTGTGGTTATGTTAAAAAAAAATAATCCTTATATTTTAGAGCTATATACCAAAATACATGTGGACCAAATTTTATGAGGTTTTGGGTTTGCTTGAAAATAATTCAGTTTGGGAGGAGTGCGTAGATGAAACAAGATTGGTCATGGGATGATAATTGTTGAAGCTGGCTGATAGGCACATGCTGTTGAGTGCTGTCAAGTTGATTCCGACTCATAGCAACTCCATGTGGCAGAGTAGAACTGTCCCATAGAGTTTCCTAGGCTGTAATCTTTATGAAGGCAGATGGCCAGGTGTTTCTCCTGTGGAGCTGCTGGATGGGTTTGAACCTCTGACTTTTCGGTTAGCAGCTGAGCAATGAGCCATTTGCACTATCAGGGCTCCATGATGGGCACATAGAGGTTTACTACATTAGTGTCTTTAGTTTTGTGTATGTTTGAAAATTTTCATAATAAAAAGTAAAGAATAATCACCTATCTCACATCCCAGTCCCTCAGTTCCTTGCACTCTGTGATTGGGTTTAATTAGTTTAACTAAAGCCCTGGAGGTTAACAATAGATTAATATCCTGCAGCGCAGATATTCTGGGCCCAAAGGATACACCCCACTTCTGGCTCTGCTTTCTTGGTGGTGGTGAGATCCTCTCCTCTCTGCCTCTGGAATGGCTCATTTTAAGCCTAGGGGATGGAAAAACTGACAATCTCTTTGTTAGGGTTCCATACAACTTATTTGCATGGTCCCACCCACACAAGGGTGCCATGCATATTATTTATATTATTAGCAACCTATCCAATCCCCTTGGTGGGCCACAAGCACCTTATCTGCATATTCCCACTCAGTCATTTGGAGGGAGTTACAAAGACCATGGCTAGAAGGGCCATATTAAGTAATTCACTGCACCACCTGCCATGTGTCCAGGGCCAAGGGCTCCCTCTCAGAGCCCACTGGGGCAGCTGATACCTGTGGGAGTCAGGATTGGAGGAAGACTCATCAACAACCAGTGATATGCAGATGACACAACCTTGCTTACTGAAAGCGAAGAAGACTGGAAGCACTTACTGATGAAGATCAAAGACTACAGCCTTCAGTATGGATTACACCTGAACATCAAGAAAACAAAAATCCTCAAAACTGGACCAGTAAACAACATTATGATAAATGGAGAAAAGAATGAAGTTGTCAAGGATTTCAGTTTACTTAGATCCACAATCAGTGCCCATAGAAGCAGCAGTCAAGAAATCAAATGACGTATTACATTGGGCAAGTCTGCTGCAAAAGACCTCTTTAAGTGTTGAAAAGCAAAGACGTCACTTGAAGGACTAAAGTGTGCCTGACCCAAACCATAATATTTTCAATTGCCTCTTATGCATGCAAAACTGGGCAATGAATAAGGAGGACAGAAGAACTGATGCCTTTGAATTATGGTGTTGGTGAGGAATATTGAAGGTACCATGGACTGCCAAAAGAATGAACAAGAAGCCAGCCAGAGTGCTTCTTTGAAGCAAGGACGGCGGGACCTCATCTCATGTACTTTGGACATGTTATCAGGAGGGACTAGTCCCTGGAGAAGGACATCATGCTTCGTAAGGTAGAAGGTTAGTGAAAAAGAGGAGGACCCTTGACAAGATGGACTGACATGGTGGCTGCTAAAATAGGCTCAAAGATAGTAATGATTGAGAGGATGATGCAGGACTGGGCAGTGTTTAGTTTTGTTGTACATAGAGTTGCTATTAGCCAAAATCAACTTGATGGCCCTAATAACAACAAAAACAACATTGTCCTAGTGAAAACACTAGAACAATTTTGGCATTAGGTCCTAACCATAACTTAGTGTCAAGGTCTCGGTAATAGCCTGACTTTTTCCGTATTTTAATTTCATTACCAAAACCTATTGCTGTAGAGTTGATTCCGACTCATAGTGATCCTATAGGGTAGAGTAGAACTACTCCATAGGGTTTCCAGGGAGTGGCTGGTGGATTTGGACTGTCCACCTTTTGATTAGGAGCCAAACACTTAATCATTGTGCCACCATTAGACTGAGCCAATTGCTGATGTTTTAAAAGCTTCTCTTGGGTGGGTGCAAATGCACTAACTGTTTCATGAGAATATTTCTCCATAGGTTCCTCCAAAGACCCCTTTACAGATGTCTTAGTGACCTAGTGCTGCTATAACAGAAATACCACAAGTGGATGGCTTTAACAAGGGGAAGTTTATTCTCTCACAGGCCAGTAGGTACAAGTCCAAATTCAGGGCTTCAGCTCCAGGAGAAGGCTTTCTCTCTCTGTCAGCTCTGGAGGAAGGTCCTTGTGATACATCAGCCTTCCCTTGGTCTGGGAGCCTCTCTGCACAGGTACCTCAGGTCCAAATTATGCACTCTGCTCCCAGCACTACTTTCTTGGTGGTATGAGGTTCCCATGTGTCTCTGCTCACTTCTGTCTTTTATATCTCAAAAGAGATTGGCTTAAGACACTAACTAATCTTGTAGACCTCATCAGTACAACTGCTGCTAATCCATCTTATTAGATCATAGTGATTGAATTTATAACACACAAGGAAATCATGTCAGATGACAAAATGGTACACCATTATACAATACTGGGAATCATGACCCAGCCAAGTTGACAGACATTTTGGGGGGACACGGTTCAATCAATGGCAGCACATCTTTTTGCTGTAACAGGGGCAACAATAACTTGGGAAGCAGCTCGCTTAGCATTTGCATCAGCAAGATTATCTCCCCTAATTTCTTCAGTTTGAGGCACTCCTTTTGGCTGGTGTTCTTGTATTTTAATTACAGCAATTTCAGAAGGGAGCAGCAAGGCATTTAATAGCTCTACCACCAAAGCTCCGTTTTTAATGGTATTACCAGAGGAGGTTAAAAAAAACTCTTTGTTTCCATAATATTTCAAAATCATGAATAATCTCAAGTCTATACTTTGAATCTGTAAAGATACTTACATATTTTCCTTTAGCAAGTTTACATGCTTTAGTAAGAGCAATAAGTTCAGCTCTTTAAGCTGAGGGGGCCTTCGGGAGAGGCTGGCTTTCAAGGACTTCGGTAGAAGTTCTAACTGCATAACCAGCCTGATAGTGAGAGCCAGGAGTTGGTTTAAAAAAAGAACCATCTACGAATAATATCATATCAGGGTTTGTCAAAGGAATTTCCTTTAAATCACTAAGATGAATCAGAAGCTTCTTGGCTAAGTCTAAACAATCATAGGAAGGACAGTCGTTCTTATCAGCTGTAGGGAGAAGGTAGCCAGGTTTAAAGTAGCTACCGTATGTAATCTAATATTAGAGGTTGCCAAGAGAAGGACCTCATAAGAAGTGAGTCTTCTGGCATACGGATGTTAGGTTAAAGCGGAATTAAGCAAAGCAGATACAGCATGGGGTACACATGTATTAAAAGGTTTCCCAAAGTTGTATATGCTGTGTTTTCCACAAATTTTGCTGTAGCAGCCACTGCCCTAATGCAAGGGGGTGTGGTAGGGCCTGGCCATGGGGTCAAGCTGCAGGCTATAGTAACCCACAGGCCTATTTTATCCTCCATGTTTCTGTGTAAGAACACCTAATGCGTTACCAGAAACTACATGCATAAAAAGTGTGAAGTCCAAAAGGTAGTTAGGGAATCCCAAAGTGGATGTTTTAATCAAAGCCTCTTTTAACTTAGTTATCACCCATTGATCTTCTGGACTAAGAAAGGCTGGACAAGGCTCAGAGGGTTTCAAATATTTATATTCTCTCAAGGCTGTGCCATGAGAGAATAATTAGGAATCTAGGCTTGACAATAACCACAACATCCTGGAAAACCTCTTGTTTCTTTGTTTTAGGCAGAGAAACAGCTGCAATAGCTTCTTTTCTCTTGGGGTAGAAATTAAGTGACCTAAATATTTGACTGAAGGCTGAGCTAATTGTAATCTTTCTATAGAAACTTTATGTCCACCAACATCCAAATGTTTTAGCAAGGCTATGCTGTCCTCCAGGCAAGCCTGCTGAGAAGAGGAACACAGGAGTAAATCATCTATATATTGTAACAAGGGATACTTGTTTAGAAATTACAGAGGTTGCAACTCTGCATGCAAAATCTGAGAAAAATAACCGGGAGCCTCTGTGAAATCCCAAGGCAAGACATTCCAGGCAAGTTGTTGATTTTCCTAAGTAAAAACAAATAGATATTGACTTTTTGGTTTGACCACCCAAGCCCAAACCTACTTCTGCTGAGTCCATTCTGACTCATAGCAACCCTATAGGACAGAGTAGAACTACACTGTAAGATTTCTAAGGCTTTAAACCTTTACAGAAGCAGACTGCCACATCTTTCTGCCACAAAGCTGATGGTGGCTTCGAACTACTGACCTTTTGGTTAGCAGAGGAATACTTTAACTACTATGCCACCAAGGCTTTCTCTGGTTTGACAGAGATGCTGAAAAATGCGCTACAAAGGTCTGTGACAGTAAAACATACTATGTCAGGGGGAATATTGGAGAATAATAGGTGTGGATTAGGGACAATTGGGTACCTAGGAATAACAATGCCGTTTATTGCATGTAAGTCCTGAACAAACCTCCAACCTCGAGCATTAGGTTTCCTGACTGGAAGGATAGGAATGCTACAAGGACTGGTGGAGGGAATGATTAGGTCTTTAGAAAGAAAATCCTGTGTTATAGGAGTTATTCCTCCCTTTTTTTTCTCATTTAAGCAGGTATTGAGGAATCTTGGGCAAGGACTTAGGGGTGTCGCACTTGAATTTTGATAGGTCCGGTGGACAGAATTCTGCCAGTGTCTGTAGAAGTCATGGCCCGCAAAGTTTTGAGGACCTGAGAAATAATTTCAGGGGGAAGAGAATCTGTTGGAACAGAATTTTTAAGAGGCATCATAAGTGCTTGTATGTGGTAGATAGCCTCTTCTTTTTGAATGTTATCCATCCCTAAATTCTGATTCTCAGGCAAGATTAATAATATTTCTCCATTTCCATTAAATTGTAAATGGCGGCTCTATTTAGGTAAAATATCTCTTCCTATCAAATTAACAGGAGTATTGGGACTTTTTAAAAAGGATGTAATCCTCTATTGGGCCTAAAGATACTGGCACAGTTTGGGAATGAAGTGATGTTTGTTCTTTATTAGTAACTCCCATGATTTTAGAAGTCTTTGTACTCTGGGGCAGGGGGCTTTTGTAGGTATGTGGGATTAACAGCAGACAGCGTAACTCCCGAATCAATTAAAAATGTGCAAGGTACTCCATTAATATGCTTGGTGTTTCTCCTCAAGGGTTTACAGCTGCCATAGGTAAAGCCCCTGTGTTGTTCCCAGAGCCCCCTTCATTCTGAATCAGGAGATAGAGGGGTAGTTGGGGTGGAAACTTTCTGTTTATTCTTTAACTTAAGGCATTTGCTTTTCCAGTGGCCCGGTTTTTTTTTTTTTGCAATAGTGGCAAGGACCAATTTTGGGCCCATTGGAGGGTTTAAAATTCATTTTATGAGTGGGCCTTTGCAGCTGTTGTAACTGAAGGGCCATTAATTTATTTAAATTGTTAGCCTGAGCAGTCTGCTTTGTTTCTATAGTTTGGACAAGCTTATGGGCTAAAGTAACCAATTCTGAGTGGGAACAGCTTTCCAATCTAAACAATGTCTCTTAACTAGGGCCGTAATTTCAGGTTTAAGACCAGAAACAAATACTTCATTAAAGGCCCTTTTCATTTCTTCATCTGAAGGGTTCAACCCAGAATATTCCAAAAACTTCTGGAATAAGCAGGATTGATAATCATAAACACTTTCATCTTTGCCTTGTACAGAAGCATAGACTTTTGTTCAATCAGTTATTGGGGGAAAGGCCCTTAAGAATTGCATCGTGTAGCTTTTTGACCCTATCTCCAGCATCTTTGAGTAGGATGTTGGTCATTTTGTCTGTATCTAAAGCTAAATCATCTTGGGGATTTTTCCATTCAGCACATTCTAACCACAATTTGGCTTCCCCAGAGCCAACTAACATGGTGTAGTTAATAAAAATCAGATAATCTTGGTTGATAAGCATTAATAAGGACCTTGAATTCTTTAGCAAATCTGTGACGGTCCTCACGTAAATTTGGAAAATCTTTAGCAATGCTGTGTATTTCTGTATGAGTCCAGGGAAGAAAGAAATGACAGCGTTCTTTGGAGTTTTCTCTAATGTCCACTTCAGGTTCTGCAGGGCAAATTTTAAAAGGCCCTTCAGGAATAGGCTCTGAACTTTCTGACTTTGATCTTTCTGGTTTTGGACTCTCTGCCTCTGGACTCTTTTTGGGCTCCCTAGTTTTGGTCTTTCTAGTTTTGGACCTTTTGACTTCAAATCTTTAGCAGATTCTCCTTCTGAGAAGAAAGGAAGTTCAGATAGAGAGTTTCCAGACGGGTAAAGAGGCAGATGAGGATACAGAGAAGAGGTTGCCGGCAGAAAGGCAGATGGAGCTGCAGTGGACGGTGTCAGAAGAGGGTGCACAGAAACAGCCACTGGCAGAGGGAGCTGCAGTGACTGGTGTAAGTACAGCAGAGCTCTGGCTTTCTAATTCTTTATTTTTCCTAGTTAAGTCAGAAACTGAATTTTGCAATTCTTTATTCTATTTAGTCAGTTTAGAAATGGAATTATGCAAAGAGGTTATTTTACTTGGTTGACGTTGTTTAGAGGCCTTAAAATGCCGATCAGAAAAAATGTCCCATCGAAATTTTTAAAATCCTGGACCCTTTTTGTTCTGATTCACTGCTCAGGAAAGTTAACTTAGAAAGTTCAAATGTCCTGTAAAGTGGTCACTTATCCAAACTGCCTTTTGTTAAATCATGCCAAACAGACAAAAATAAGCAAGCAGAAGAACCATAGTGCTTATTCATATAATGAGCGAGAGTTTCTGGAGAAGGTTTAACGTCACTCTCAGATTTGGCATTTCCTGGGTTTCCAGAGGAAGTGTAAGGTTAGCTTCAGAAGCATTTCAGACAAAAAGACAGAGCTTTCAGTTTTTCAGAACCAGGTAATACCCCTAACAAAGGAATGCCCCAGAGCTTGGCAGTGCAGCTTCTCATGGTTCTGAGGTCCCTACGCAATGACCATAAAAAAAATGGCCATCAAGTTGGTTCCGACTCATGGCGACACTATATGGCAGAGGAGAACTGACCCACAGGGTTTACAAGGAGTGGCTGGTGGATTTGAACTTCTGACCTTTTGGTTAGCAGCCTGAGCTCTTAACCACTGTGCCAGCAGGGCTGCAAGCAAAGACCATAAGGTACCTAAAAGTAAAGGAAGCTCTATTCTGTTTAAAAAGACAGAAAGAAAAGGGAGAGACAAAATCTTCAACAAGAGCCAGGGACCCTCTATGCAAAGTAAGCAGGGCTCAAACCTGAGGAATTTACCTGCCACAACTCCAGGGATCCTGCAAAAAGCGAACAAGCCCAAGAGGCCTTTGCTGGCACCAGATGCTCTGATTTTCTCACTGCCTCAGCTCCTGCAGAGGTAAAGTCTCCTTCAGATTCCTTCTTGGGTGCCAAGAAATGTCCTTTTGAAAACACTAGATTGACACTCTTCTAGAAATTAAAACAAGAGTTTTATTGAAGGAAAAAGACAAAATCATTCCATGAAATGGAGAGACACGGGCACTCAGACAAGAGGCTACAATGTGTGCTCTCTCTTGCAGGCAGAACAGTGAGGTAGTTATAAGGCACAACTGTCTTAGTCATCTAGTGCTGCTATAACAGAAACACCACAAGCGTATGGTTTTAACAAAGAGAAGTTTATTTCCTCACAGTCAAAGTAGGCTAAAAGTCCAAATTCAGGGCTTCAGCTCCAGGGGAAGGCTTTTTCTCTCTGTCGGCCTTCTTCTCTTCCATGTTCCCCTGGACTAGGAGCTTCTCTGCGCAGGGACCCTGGTCCAAAGGAAACGCTTTGCTCCTGGCACTGCTTTCTTGAAGGTATGAGGTCCCCCTGTCTCACTGCTCACTTCTGTCTTATATCTCAAGAGATTGCCTCAGGACACAATCCAGTCTTGTAAATTGAGTTCTGCCTTACTAATACAACTGCCACCAATCCTCCCTCATTAACATCATAGAGGCAGGATTTACAACATACAGGAAAATCACGCAGTACCAGGAATCATGGCCCAGCCAAACTGACACATACATTTTTTGGGGGACATAATTCAATCCATGACAACAACAAAGGCAAAATGGTTTCACATCAAGGGGAAGGAAGGAAAATTTACAAGGGATTGTCAAGCTACAAACTTTCCAACATCAATTTCTCGCCTACCATCAATCTCTTATTTCCTGATACAAACTGACAAAAGCAAGCCATAAACATTCCTGATGTTGGGGTTTAGTGATTGATTGTAGGCTGGGTTAACCCTAGTCGGAGTAATAGTCAACCATTTGGTTAGGAAGGAGATTAGATCAGCTCCAACTTGAAGCCTTTTGAATGTAAACATTGCCCACCTGGTTAAGAGGGAGTGAGTTAGGGCCTAGGCATTTACTGAGAGCAGTTAAGACAGCAGGATTATTTACATAAGTTAAGGCCCAGAGCTCTACACTTTTTGTGTTACAAGCAATTAAAACTTTTCCAGGAAGCCAACTTGTCTTTTGTAAAAGGCAGAAGCAGACTTCAAACCTAGTTTCAGTTTAATTTAAAATAGAATTTCAATTTAGGTCTGGGATTAACCATTTCAATTATGCCAAGCAGGCCCAGTTTTAAGGTTTGCTTATTCAATACGTTGATGCTGCAAGAGAACATTTACATTTTTAACAAGGAATTTTCATTGTCTTAAGCCAAAGGAAGCAAATATTGTGGAAATCTCAGGCATGATCCCAATTTGATTGGGGGAGTATTTTGTATCAGCTTGGACTTTCCCTTTCCCCAACTTACCTATGTGTAGAATTGGTCCTGATCCCTGACTTTGGTGACGATTGTGGTAATTACCATTTTTCTCTTCTAGTAATGCTTTATAATGGCATGGCATTTGTGCAATGTTCAAGGAACTTTCAGTTGTGCCTTTATTACCTGTCTCTGAGTACGTTGTATCCATTCCACTAAACATGGGGGTTAATAGGTGTTCCAAGTGGTTAATTAGATGTAATTAGTTAATTAATTCTTTCATTTATTCATCTTGCCAAACAAACAAGCAGCAAGTATTGAGCATCTGCTATATACCTGATGAGGCAGTGGTGGTTCGATGGTAGAATGCTCGTCTTCCATGCAGGAGACCCAGGTTCGATTCTTGGCCAAAGCACCTCAGGCCCAACCACTACCCATCTGTCAATGGAGGCTTGCGTGTAGCTATGATGCTGAACAGGTTTCAGTGAAGCTTCCAGACTAAGGACTACGAAGAAAGGCCTGGTGATCTACTTCCTAAAATCAGCCAGTGAAAACACTGTGAGTCACAATGTCTGATCTGCACTGGATCACAGGGATGGTGCAGGACCAGGTGGCATTTAGTTCTGTCGTGTATGGGGTTGCCATGAGTCGGGGGCCCACTCATCGGAGGGCTAACAACAAAATATCTGATATGGTGCTAAGTTGACACAGTACAGAGATACGTGAAATCGTGCCTGACTTCGAGATGCTTACATTCTAGGGGGGAAGACAGTGTGCTGTGGACAGAGAGAAGTGAATACATCTGAGAGGTTGAGGGCTTCCTGGAGGTGGCAAGACTCATGCTGGGCTGTGCAAAATAAGCAGAAGTCCATCACACACTGCTTAATGTCAGAATCAGAACCAGAGCCCAGGGACCCTGTCGTCTGCCTGGTCTAGCACAATTTCTGTGCAGCATTTCTACTTCCCTTCCTAGCAGCTTTAAAAATCTTAAATCTCAGTTTTCTTCGTTCTTATAACTCCTGCTGGATTTTTTTTATAAAAGCTTTATATGAGTGCCACTATCAACGTGTGCAAAATGAAGTAACTCTTCATTGGGGGGTGGAGGGGGCATCAGGCTGCTGGGAAGAATGGGTGGAGTGTGGATGCCGCTGGGGCCTCTTCCCTCCTAGGATGTAGTCCAGGGGCATTCCCAGGCCGACCTCTGGCACACAAACCACAGCCCCTTGCACCTGATGGCTTTCCAGCTGACTGACAGAGACGTGGAGGACCTCACCCCTGTTTACCTGTTCACACAGCTGTTACTCACCTCCTCTCATGCGCCCACACCTGCACACAAAGCCACAGAGCGGTTTAGAAAATAAAAAATAATAATTTAAAAAAACCTTCCCCCAGCCCCATTCTAAAATGTCAAGTTTTTCAGTTTGGAGAGAAAAGAAAGCTGAAGAAAGCATGACTCATGACAGAGCTGACAAACACAGATCTGGAGGTATGCTGATGAGTCACACTGTGGAGATCTGCCTTTATGTGGAGGTAAGGGCTTGGATTACAGCAGCATCATGGGACCAGGCAGTAAAATTCCACTACTCTCTGCAGCCGATCGGGAGGCAGTTGAAAAACCCCGGGCATTTTCCAGCCCCAATCTAGAGAAGAGTACCAGGACCCTCAGGTCTATTGATCTATATGGGAAACCAAGAGTGATTATTAATAACTGGAAAAAAACCATTATTATCGTTGCATGCCCAGTGCCATGCTGAACCAGCTCTGCCTGCTTCTGCGAGCCAGTGAGATGGCTGGATTTTCTTCAAGGGTATTGGGTTGCTAAGCAACAGTGCTGGCAGCATCCATCGGGCTGGCCGTGTCAGCCCTGACTGTGGTCTGCATCCCCTGCCTCCCTGCAATGCCCACTGCCCTCCCCACAGCTGAAAATGTTAATTTGCATCTTGGGGATAGGAGCTGGGTCAGGTGATTCTATGTATAAAACACCAAGGTGCAGCACATGAAATAAACATTGCTTTTGGTTGCAAGGCAGGGCATGTGACAGTAGCTGAAAACACAGGCTTATCTGTGTACACGGGGTCTGCTTTTATCATAGGAGAGTTAACGTGCCATCGAAAAGCCTGCCTGCGGGAGTTCTTTCTTATGCGTCCTGGTGTGTTCTGCCTTGACATATCATTTATTTTTTTCCGTTCTGCTCATACAGCATCTTATTTACACTCTGCTCTGTCCATAGCGCTGTCTCCCTTTGTTCTGCGGTCGCTGGGGTTATGGAGTTGTTTGTTTATAGGGGCGTGGGACAATAGCAAGGCTATTTCCAGCCGTATGATGGTCCTGAGTTTACCGGTTTACCTGTTGCTGTGGCAGTTTTGCTCCAGAAGTGCCAGTCTCCTGGGTGGACTCTCTGCCAGGGCACGGGCCATCTGTGTCTTTTACTTCCTGTTGGGAGGCAGCAGGCTGAGGAGGCAGGTGGAGGGCCAGGTGTGGTGTGATGAGGAGGAAGGTGTCAGCTTCGGAGTCCCGTAGACCGCGCTCCAAATCTTCCCTCTTCCTCCAACCCGCTCTGTGCTGCCTTTGCCAGTTACTGCCCCCGTTTCTGAAAAGGGTGTTAGTAAGAGCAATCTCCCTGGGTTGTTGGGAGGGCTGAGGGTGATGATGAACCACTATGCCCGGCCCACATGTTTATTAAATGGCAGATATTACCAAGGATTGAGCGAATCACACGTGATTCCCAGTTAGAAGGACATTTAAGGCATCCTCTGGTTCAGCCCAACAAGGAATTCCAGTTCCCCCACGTCTCTCTGCAGATGCCCAGGGCAGGGTCCAGATAGATGCTGAAGGCCAGGGTTGAGGCTTGGTGGCAGGGCTGGGTTCTAAGCACTGTTCTCAGATTCCTGGCCCAATGTTCCTTCTTCTGGGCCCATTATGATACCTGTTGCTTCCCTTTCTAAAATTATCCCTAGGCTTTAGGGCCTTACCATGGGCTGGGTCACTCCTTATGTAACTGAACAAGGTTGACTTGTAGGAACCACTGGCTGACTGCAGGATTTTGGGGGTGATCAAAACCTAGGATTTGATTTGAGATCTGGTGAAGCTCAGAAGCCCCAGGAATCCAGGAGGATGACTCTGATAGGTTTGCATATGACATCTGTATCATGCTTTATGCTACTGAAGCTCTGAAACCATAAAGCAAGATCTACATCTAATAATCATTGGAGGCTCATCTCTTAAACAGGAAACGTGAGATGCCTTACTTGAAGGTGACTTTCTTGTTTTAAGCTACAATAAGATGGTTAGTGCCAGCAAGGCTTCCTCAGTCATTTGATACATTCAAAGAAACACCAAGCGTTCAACCATTCTCTTTCCAAGAAACCACGCTGTCATGGATTGAATCATGTCCCCCCCAAATATCTGTCAACTTGGCTAGGTCATGATTCCCAGTATTGTGTGATTGTCTAGCATTTTGTTATCTGTTGTGATTTCTCTATATGTTATAAATCCTATCACTATGATGTAATGAGATGGATTAGCGGCAGTTATACTGATGAGATCTATGGGATTACATAGTGTCTTGGGCCAATCTCTTTTGAGATATAAAAGAGAGAAGTGAGCAGAAAGACATGGGGACCTCATACCACCAAGAAAGCAGCTCTGGGAGCAGTACACGTCCTTTGGACTTGAGGTTCCTGCACTGAGATGCTCCCAGACTAAGGGAAGATTGATGACAAGGACCTTCCTCCAGAGCTGACAGAGAGAGAAAGGCCTCCCCTGGAGCAGGCGCCCTGAATTCAGACTTCTAGCCTACTGGACTGTGAGAGAATAAACTTCTCTTTGTTAAAGCCATCCACGTGTGGTATTTCTGTTAGAGCAGTACTAGATGACCAAGACACACTCCCACTGAAGGGAAGCTGGTCTGGTGTTCCCAGCCAAGGGAGAGCCAAGCAGACACCTTCAACTCTAACCTGAGGCTGCCATGTCCTTCTGGTCCAGTTTGGAAGGTCACTCTGTTTTAGGAGCCCAAGAGGAAGAAGAGGGGATTGGTCTAGGTTTGCTCTGGGTCAGAGCTAGGTGAGAAGATTGACGGGCAAAAGCAAATTGAAAGGGGACAGACAGGCCTGTGCACTCAGGACACTCCAGCTACAAGTGATGGGAAAGGGAAGCATTGGTGGCCAAGAAAAGGGAAGCAAGTGACAAGGGACTCTCAGTGAAATGCTGCCAGGGGGATCTGTGTGTCCCTCTCCCATTTCTTTGTTACTGTTAGTTGCTGTAGTGTTGGCTCCAACTCACGGCGACCTTATGTGAAATGTTACTTGGTCCTGAGCCATCTTCATGGTTGAGTCCACTGCTGTGGCCATTGTGTCAATCCATTTCATTGAGGGTTTACCTCACCTTTGCTGATCCTCCACTTTACCAAACATAGTGTCCTTCTCTAGCAATTGGTCCCTCCTGATGATGCGTTCAAATTAAACGAGTTAAAGTCTTACACAATATTCTGTGATCTATAGTTTTCACTGGCTGATTTTCAGAGGTAGATCATTGGCCTTTCTCCCTAGTCTGTCTTAGTCTGTAAGCTCCACTGAAACCTGTCCGTCATGGATGACCTTGCTGGTATTTGAAATACTGGTGGCATAGCTTCCAGCATCACTGCAACACACAAGCCACCAGGGTATGGCAAACTGACAGACAGGTGGTGGTTCCTACTTCTAACCCTACTGAAAGATCATTAAGGTGCCAAACCATGAAGAGATGGGAACGATTTCTCCAGAAGCAGGACATAGAGTGTGCTAGAGGGGACATAGAGTCGGGGACCAGAGATGAAATACTCAAGTCTAGAACAGTGGTCAGACTTCCTGGGTTTCAGGCTTGGCTTGACCACTTATTAGCTACATCACCCCAAGCAAATTGTGAAGCCTTAGTTTCTTTATCAGAAAAACGGGGATAATACAATATACCTTTAGGGTTATTTTGAGAATTAAATGAGATAACATCTGTAAAGCACTGTGTTCAGTGCTTGGCAGGCAGAATGCTCCGTAAAGATTAACTCTTTTGTTGTTATGGCCTGACCACCTCTCTGGTTGAGTGGCTGCTCACCAAAACTTGGTCCTTAGCCATGGGTTGAGGTGACAGTGGATCTTAAGAAGCCCCCCTCCCACCCTAGAATGGGAAAGCCTTTCACTCAATCACAGAGAAAACTCAATGGTATGGTTTCTGGGGCCCAGTCCCACTAACTGGGAGGAATGACTGTCTCCCAGCGTGCCAACATTTCCCTTCCTTTGGCCCAGGGCACAGCACTAGGACTCACGGGGCTATCTGAAAATCAGGACACATGAATTACAAGTAGTGCCCAGTGACTAAACTGGTTTCTCTATCAGTATAACTTTGAAAGGGAACCCCCACAGGAGCCAGGGGCAGGGCAGAAGTTGGGAAGCGACTCTTCTGGACCTACCCTGTCAGCACTCCTTGGTCACCAGTACTTGGCAGCCCAGATCCCAGCCCAACTCTGTGCTACCCTGGGACCTGATTCATCTGAATCATGGGAGGCTCCAGGAATATCTGCCAACCTCACAGGACCAGAGATGGGCCCTTAGAGCTGCCAGAGAGCTGACGTCCAGCCAGGCAGGGTACCATTTCTCCAGCAGGGATGTGAAATGCCATGCACCACTGCCTCTAAGCAGATGGAATGCAGGGAGACTTACTCCCTCCACCATGCTCCCCGCCCCTTTGGTGTTAAGTTATTTTCTCTTTTCCTCTCTGCTCTCTCCTCTTCCTTTACAACCAAGCATCATCTTTAAGCTGCAAAAATGGTGCCAGGAAGACAGTCTTCACATCTAGATGGGGACATGGAAAGGTGATGGGAGCTATTATGAACTGCCTGGTTGGTAACACTCCTGCTGTAAAACGTCCTGATGTTCTGGGTGAGCTGTCATATCCAGCATTTTAAGGGCTGAGCTGAGCCCATATGAAAGTAAAGGAGATCTCCAGGGGCCAAATGAAGAGAAAACTGAAAGCCACTACAGCAAGCACATGTCTGATACTGCATCATCCCTAGAAGTGGGAGTTGGAGGGGTGTATGCACTGGTTTTGGTAACCTGGGCACTGGGGTTTTAAAGTTCATCCAGGACATTTGGTTTCCAGTTTCTGGATATTATGACTTGTGCTGCTTTGAATGTTCTAGTGCAAGAATTTTGGTTGAACCTCAGGCATTTCTGTTGGACAAATATCTGAGACAAAAATTATTGGATCTTAAGTGTGCATAAAGGAGCCTTGGTGGTGCAAATCGTTAAGTGCTCAGCTGTTAGCCAAAAGGTCAGTGGTTCAAACCCACCAAGTGGCTCCACAGGAGAAAAGACTTGGTGAGCTGCTCCCATAAAGATTACAGCCTAGAAAACCCTATGGGGCAGTTCTACCCTGTCACATGGGTTGCTATGAGTTGGAATAGACTCAAAGGCACCTAAAAACAAGACCAAGGTATGTGTAAACTCAGCTTTGGAGGATACTATTAAACAGTTTTTTAAAGTGGTTGTCCTCTAAAATCCCAGTGTGTGAGCATTCCAGTTGCTCTTCATCTTCCTTAACAATTGGTATTGTCTTCCCTCCTCCATCCTTCATTTTAGCCCCTCTGGCTGGATTTGGTGGCACAGGGGTTGAGAGCTACAGCTGCTAACAAAAAGATCAGCAGTTCGAATTCACCAGCCACTCCCTGGAAATCCTATGGTGCAATTCTACCCTGTCCTATAGGGTTGTTATGAGTCGAAATTGACTCAATGGCAATAGATTTTTTTTTTGAGGGGGGCTGGATTTTCAAGGGGCCCTTGCGGCACAGCGGTTAAGCACTCGGCTGCTAACTGAAAGGTTGGTGGTTTGAACCCACCAGCCTCTCTGCAGCAGAAAGATGTGGCAGTCTGCTTGCATAAATATTACAGCTTTGGAAACCCTATAGGGCAGTTCTACTCTGTCCTATAGGATCTCTGGGTTTGGTTTTTGGTTTTGGTTGGATTTGTATTTCTGTGGTGACTGATGAGAACAAGCAGTTTTTTACAAAGATTTTGGTGTTTTGATATATGCTTTTGTGAAATGTTTGTATATTGCTCATTTTTCTATTGAGTTGTATGTCTTTTTTTCATTGATTTACAGTTCCTGATATATCTGCAATACAATCCTTTGTCAGACATATGTACTGCAAATATTTTCTCCCATTCTGTAGCTTGCTTTTTCACTCTCTTAATGGTGTTTTTGATGAACAGACGTCCTTGATTTTACTGAAGCCCAACTTAAGAGTGTTTTCTCTATGGTCACTTTTTATGTGTCCTATTTAAATAATGTTTGCTTATTCCAAAGTAGTAAAGATATTTTTCTATTATTTCTTTTACAAGCTTTATTATCTTATCTTTCACATTCAGATCTATAATCCCTTGGGAATTGATTTTTTTGTTTATATAGAATTTTTGTATATAGAGAGATTGATATTAATTTTTACATCCAAATATCCAAATGACTCAATACCATTTATTGCAAGAACATTCCTTCCCCACTGTACTGCATTGCCTCCTTTGGCATAAATCAAAAGACCATGTATTATGGCCAGTTTCTGGATTCTCTATGCTGTTCCATTGGCCTATTTGTTTACCTTTGTGACAATATCACACTGTTTACCATTACTGTAGCTTTATAATGAGGCTTGATACCATTATCAAGATAATATGGAAGGTAAGTCTTCTAACTTCGCTCTTTTTTTTCTTAAAAATTATCGGGTTCTTGTCTTAGATATTTCGTGCTGCTGTAACAGAAATACCACAAGTGGGTGGCTTTAACAAATAGAAATTTATTTTCTCGCCATTTAGGGGGCTAGAAGTGCAAATTTAAGGGAAGGCCATTGTTCCTTGGTTCCTTGGTGATCTTCATGGGGTGTAGCATCAGTCTTCCCCCATCTCTGCTAGCTCCTCTGTCCTAATCTGCTCGTTTTCTGTCTCAAAGGTGATCGACATAAAACACATCCTGCACTGATATGACCTGTTAACATAACAAAGAAAACCCACTGCCAAATGGGATTATAATCACAGTATAGTGGTTGGGATTTGCAACAGGTATTTTTGGGGACACAATTCAATTCATGAAAGTTTTCCTGTGCCCTTTGCATTTCCCTATAAAGTTTAGAATCAGCTTGCCAATTTCCATGTACACACATAGTAAACCTGTTTTGATTTTCATTAAGACCGTACTGAAACTCTTATATCAAATTGTAGAGAGCTTATGTTTTTACAGTGAATCTTCCAGTCTATAAACATGGTAAAGTTCTTGCATAAATTTCATTAGGATTTATTCCTAGGTATTTAGTGTAGATTATTCATTTGGTCTGGGAATTCCCATGCTGTAAAATTAATATAAAAGTGGTCTCAAGAAGTGAGACCTTGGAATATCCTTGGAATGCCTGGAGGAAGCAAATACAGATTGTCTTTGGAGGGACACGCCCTCAATCCAGGCAGCTCAATATTGCTACAAATAGAGGCCTACTAAATATGAATCTAAAATCCAAAATTATAAAACATAGCAAGAAATAATCTTCCATGAACAAGAGTCAGCAGACAAAGCAAGAGGAAGAGGTCCTTGCAGGGGGTGGGGGAAGAAGACAGCATGAGTTACTACACTAGATGACACCAACCCTAGTGACCTCACTGACCAAAGTACAAGGAAATACTGATAACATCTACAGTCACTGTCAGAGATTTTTTTTTTTTATATATATTTTATTGTACTTCAGGTGAAAGCTTACAGAGCAAATAGTTTCTCATGAAATAGTAGTACACATGTTGTTCTATGACATTGGTTGACAACCCCACAACGTATTAAGCCTCTAAATTCTCAACCTTTTTTTTTTTTTTGATGAAAATTACAGATGGCCAAAGATACACCGTTTCAAAAATTTCTACATTCACAGTTCAGTGACATTGACTACGCTCTTCCAACTGTGCTGTTATTCTCACTTAAGATGAAGGCTTACAGAACAAAATAGTTTTTCATTTAACAGTTACTACACATGTTGCCCTATGACAATGGTTAACAATCTCACAGCACATCAAGAATATCCTTACTCCACTTTGTGTTCCCTATCACCAGGGGACTTCCTTGTCCCCTTCTGTCTTCTGGACCTTGTCAGTGGACTATTGTACCTCTTTAGTCTCATTTGTTTATTTATTTTATTTTATTTAAACACCATTTCAAAACTTTTTACTTACACATTTCAGTGATATTGACTATGCTCTTCCAATTGTGCTGCCATTCTCGCCCAAGATGAAGGCTTACAGGACAAAACAGCCTCCCATTTAATAGTTACTACAAATGTTGCCCTATAGCAGTAGTCAACAATCTCACAATACATCGACAGTGTCCTTATTCAATTTGTGTTCCTTATCATCAGTTTCCTACTCTCCCTCTGCCTTCTGGCCCTTGTCACCGGACTCCTGTACCTCGTTAGTCCCATTTAGTTTTACTGGGCTGTCCATTCCCAGGCTTAACATCGAACCTCGAAGGTAACTTCACCTCTGAGCTGAAAGGGTGTCTGGGGGCCACACTCTCGAGGTTTCTCTAGTATCTTTAGGCCAGTAAATCTGGTCTTCTTCTTTTTTTTTTTTTTGGGAGTTAAAATTATGCTCTACATCCTTCTCCAGCTCTGCCCAGAACCCTCTGTTGTGATCCTGGTCAGAGGAGTCATTGGTGGTAGCCGGGCACCATCCAGCTGTACTGGGCTCAGTCCCGTGGAGGCCTTGGTAGCTGTGGACCATTAGTCCTTTGGACTAATCTTTTCCTTGTATCCTGTTCTTTTCGTTCTCCCTTGTTCCTGAAGGGATGAGATCAGTGGAGTATCTTAGATGGCCGCTCATAGACTTTTAAGACCCCAGACACTACTCACCAAGGTAGAATGTAGAGCATTATCTTTATAAGTAGTGTCATGCCAATTGAGCTAGATGTTCCCCGAGATCATGGTCCCCAGAGCCCTCTGTCCAACAACTCAGTACCTCGGGGGGTTTGGATGTGTCTATAGGGCCTCCATGACCTTTCCTTGTGCAGGTTGTGTTAGTTTCCCCTGTACTATGTACTATCTCACCTCTCACCCAAGTTACCACTTACCTATTACCTATTTAGTATTCCCCCCCCACCCCTGGTAACCAACCAGGATTGTTACATTTTGCATGTGAATTTTTTCATGGGTTTTTACAATAGAGGTCTCATACAATATTTGTCCTTTTGTGATTGACTTATTTCACTCAGCATGATGTCCTCCAGTTTCATCCATGTTATGAGATGGTTCACAGATTCATTGTTGTTCTTTCTCGTTGCATAGTACTCCATTGTGTGTATGTACCATAGTTTGTGTATCCATTCATCTGTTGATGGACATCGAGGTTGTTTCCATCGTTTTGCTATTGTGAATAATGCTGCCATGAACATAGGTGTGCATATGTCTATTCGAGTGATGACTCTTATTTCTCTAGGATATATTCCTAGGAGTGGGATTGCTGGATCGAATGGTATGTCTATTTCTAGCTTTCTGAGGAAACGCCATATCATTTTCCAAAATGGTTGTATCATTTTGCATTCCCACCAGCAGTGTATAAGAGTTCCCGTCTCCCCGCAGCCCCTCCAACATTTGTTATTTCCAGTATTTTTGATTCGTGCCAGTAATGCCGAGGTGAGATGATATCTCACTGTGGTTTTAATTTGCATTTCTCTAATGGCTAGTGATCGCGAGCATTTCCTCATGTGTCTGTTGGCCATTTGAATGTCTTCCTTGGTGAAGTGTCTGTTCATTTCCTTTGCCCATTTTTTGATAGGATTGGTTGTCTTTTTGTTGTAGAGGTGTTGGATTTTCTTGTAGATTATGGAGATTAGACCTTTGTCTGACTTGTACTGTCCAAAAATTTTTTCCCAGTCTGTAGGTTCTCTTTTAACTCTTTTGGTGAAATCTTTTGAAGAGCATAGATGTTTGATTTTTAGAAGATCCCAATTATCTAGTTTATCTGTTGGGTTTTTTGTGTTGATGTTTATGGTTTGTATCCTGTTAATGCCATGTATTAAGGCCTGAAGTGTTGGTCCTATTTTTTCTTCTATGAATTTTATAGTTTGAGGCTTTATATTCAGGTCTTTGATCCATTTTGAAGTAGTTTTTGTATATGGTGTGAGGTATGGGTCCTGTTTCATTTTTCTACAAATGGATATCCAGTTTTGCCAGCACCATTTGTTAAAAAGACTGTCTTTTCCCCATTTGATGTATTTTGGGCCCTTATCAAAAATCAGGTGACCGTAGGTGGATGGATTTACATCTGAGTTCTCAATTCTGTTCCATTGGTCAATGTCTCTGTTGTTGTACCAGTACCAGGCTGTTTTGAGTACTGTAGCTGTATAGTAGGTTCTCAAGTCAGGTAGTGTGAGTCCTCCAACTTTATTCTTCTTCTTCAGTAGTGCTTTACTTATTCGGGGTTTCTTCCCTTTCCATATAAAGTTAATAATTAGTTTTTCCATCTCTTTGAAGAATGTTGTTGGTATTTGTATCGGGATTGCATTGTATTTGTAGATTGCTTTAGGTAGAATTGCCATTTTCACAATGTTGAGTCTGCCTATCCATGAGCATGGTATGTTTTTCCATTTACGTAGATCCCTTTGGATTTCATGCAGCAGTGTTTTGTAGTTTTCTTTGTATAGGTCTTTTATATTCCTGGTCAGATTTATTCCTAAGTATTTTATCTTTTTAGGGGCTATTGAAAATGGTATTGATTTCCTGATCTCCTTTTCATCGTTCTCTTTACTGGTGTATAGGAATCCAACTGATTTTTGAATGTTTATTTTGTATCCTGCTACTCTGCTGAATCTTTCTATTAGTTCCAGTAAATTTCTCGTGGAGTCTTTAGGGTTTTCTATGTATAGTATCATATCATCTGCAAACAGGGAGAGTTTAACTTCTTCATTACCAATTTGGATGCCCTTTATTTCTTTCTCTTGCCTTACTGCTCTAGCTAGAACTTCCAGCACAATGTTAAATAGGAGTGGTGATAAAGGGCATCCTTGTCTTGTTCCTGTTTTCAAGGGGAATGTTTTCAGCCTCTCTCCATTAAGAATGATGTTGGCTGTTGGTTTTGCATAGATGCCCTTTATTATGTTGAGAAATTTCCCTTCTATACCTATTTTATTGAGAGCTTTTATCAGGAATGGGTGTTGGACTTTGTCAAATGCCTTTTCTGCATCAATTGAGATGATCATGTGATTTTTTTCTTTCCTTTTATTTATGTGGTGGATTACGTTGATGGATTTTCTAATGTTACACCATCCTTGCATACCTGGTATGAATCCTACTTGGTTGTGGTGTATTATTTTTTTGATATGATACTGAATTCTATTGGCTAGAATTTTGTTCAGAATTTTTGCATCTATATTCATGAGAGATATTGGTCTGTAATTTTCTTTTTTTGTGATGTCTTTGCCTGGTTTTGGTATCAGCATTATGCTGGCTTCATAGAATGAATTTGGAAGTGTTGCTTCCTCTTCTATGCTCTGAAATAACTTGAGTAGAACTGGTACGAGCTCTTCTGTAAATGTTTTGTAGAATTCTCCAGTGAAGCCATCTGGACCAGGGCTTTTCTTGGTTGGGAGTTTTTTTTATTACCTTTTCAATCTCTTCTCTTGTTATGGGTCTGTTCAGATTTTCAATATCACTTTGTTGTAGTTTGGGTAGGCCGTATGTTTCTAGAAATTTATCCATTTCCTCTAGGTTTTCAAATTTGTTGGAATATAGTTTTTCATAATATTCTGTTATAATCCTTT
Source organism: Dugong dugon (assembly GCA_030035585.1). Taxonomy (NCBI): domain Eukaryota; kingdom Metazoa; phylum Chordata; class Mammalia; order Sirenia; family Dugongidae; genus Dugong; species Dugong dugon. The sequence continues at coordinate 2,485,475 of CM057473.1, read as the reverse complement.
TTATTTCAGTTGGGTCTATTGTAATGTCCCCCATTTCATTTCTTATTTGGGTTATTTGTGCCCTCTGCTGTTTTTCTTTTGTCAGTCTGGCCAGTGGTTTGTCGATTTTGTTGATTCTTTCAAAGAACCAACTTTTGGTTTTGTTGATTCTTTCTATTGTTTTTCTGTTCTCTATTTCATTGATTTCTGCTCTGATCTTTACTATTTCCTTTCTTCCGGTGGTTGTAGGCTTTTTTTGTTGTTCTCTTTCTATTTGTTTGAGTTCTGTAGTTAATGTTTTGATTTTGTCCCTTTCTTCTTTTTTGATATGTGCATCTATTGCTATAAATTGTCCTCTGAGGACTGCCTTTGCTGTGTCCCAAAGGTTTTGGTATGATGTGTTTTCATTTTCATTTGATTCTAGGAATTTTTTAATTCCATCTCTGATTTCTTCTATTACCCATTGATGTGTAAGCAGATTATTATTTAGTTTCCATGTGTTTGATTTTTTTTCCTTGCTCTTTCTAGTGTTAATTTCTACCTTGATGGCATTGTGGTCAGAGAAGATACTGTGAATTATCTCAGCATTTTGGATCTTGTTGAGGATTGCTCTGTGGCCTAAGATGTGGTCTCTTCTGGAGAACGTTCCATGTGCATTGGAAAAGAATGTGTACTTTGCAGCGGTTGGATGGATTGTTCTATATATGTCTATGAGGTCCAGTTGGCTGATTGTGTCCTTTAGGTCTTCTGTATCTCTGCTGAGTTTCTTTTTAGTTGTTCTGTTCTTTACTGAGAGTGGTGTGTTGAAGTCTCCTACTATTATTGTGGAACTGTCAATTTCTCTTTTCAGTGCTGTTAGAGTTTTTTTTATGTATTTTGGAGCCCTGTCATTGGGTGCATAGATATTTATTATGGTTATGTCTTCATGATGGATCATCCCCTTAATCATTATATAGTGTCCTTCTTTGTCTTTTATGGTAGATTTTGTTTTAAAGTCTATTTTATCTGAGATTAGAATTGCCACTCCTGCTCTTTTTTGATAGTTGTTAGCTTGATATATATTTTTCCAACCTTTGATTTTTAATAAATTCACATCTTTGTTTCTAAGGTGTGTCTCTTGTAGACAGCAAATTGATGGATCCTGTTTTCTTATCCATTCTGCCACTCTCCGTCTCTTTATGGGTGCATTGAGTCCATTTATGTTCAGTGTAATTATTGATAGATGTGAGTTTGTTGCTGTCATTTTGTAGTGCTTTTTTTTGTGATGCTGAAGTTTTCTTTGTTCTTCTTACTCTCTTGTGCTGAGTTACTTTTGTTTGTGGATTTTGTGTTCATTTCTTTTGTTTTTGTAGGTTTTGTTTTTGTTGAGACTATGTTTTTCGTCTTTATTTTTATGAGTTGGTTTGTTAACTTTTTTATGGTTATCATGAATTTTACCCTTATCTTTATAATTTTGAAGCAGTCTACCGTTACTTGGTATCGCCTTGCCTTCCTCTCCTTTAGAAGGTTCTATACCTATGCCGTTTGTTCCCTCTTTCATTGTTTTGATGTTTTTGTCATCCTTTGATTGATTTCTCTGATTCCCTGTTGTATATCTTTTGTTTTTGGAAAGTCCTCTGTAGTTCAGTTCCTAGAATGGTATCTGGTTCATGTGAACCTGCGTCCTAGGTCCTAGGTCCTGCCTGAGGGCTGAAGCTGTTTGTCCTCAGATCGAAGAACTCCCTTTAATAATTCTTGTAAGTTTGGTTTGACTTTTGCATATTCCTTTAGTTTCTGTTTATCTGGAAATGACCTAATTTCACCATCAAATCTGAATGAGAGTTTTGCAGGATATATTATTCTTGGCTGACAATTTTTTTCTTTCAATATTTTATATATGTCATCCCATTGCCTTCTTGCCTGCATGGTTTCTGCTGAATAATCTGAGCTTAGTCTTATTGTTTCTCCTCTGTATGTGACTTCTTGTTTTTCACGAGCTGCTCTCAGGATTCTTTGTTTGTCTTTAGTTTTAGCGAGTGTGAATATGATATGTCTTGGTGATTTTCTTTTGGGGTCTCTTCTATATGGGGTTCGTTGAGCTTCTTGGATGGCCAGCTTTTCATTTTTCATGATATTGGGAAAGTTTTCTGTCAGCAGTTTGTCAATGATCCTCTCTGTGTTTTCTGTTTTCTCCCCCTGTTCTGGTATGCCAATCACTCGTAAGTTTTTGCTTTTAATTGTGTCCCACATAACTCTCAGGGTCTCTTCATTTTTCTTTGTTCTTTTTTCTGAGTTTTCCTGAAACAGAGTTGTATCCAAGTGTTTGTCTTCAGTTCCACTGATCCTGTCTTCCATGGTTTCAGATCTACTTCTCAGCCCTTCTATGACACTGTCCATTTCTGAAATCTTGTTGTTTATCTTTTGGATTTCTAATTGTTGTTTTTGTATAATTTCGAGTTGTGAATTTATTTTGGCATTTTGTTCCTGCATCATCTTCCTGAATTCTTCCTATTTTTTGTCTGTATTTTCCATAAATTTGTCTATTTTTTCCTCATGTTTGTCAGCTTTTTGACTCAGTTCTTGGAAAATTCCGAGTATTAGTGATTTGAGTTCCGTATCAGGTACTTCTAGTGCATTTTCTTCCACAGGAGAGTTATCTGGTGTTTTAATTTGGACGCTTATTGGAGCCATCTTGTCTTGTTTTTGTAAATGTTTTGATATTGTTTGCTGTTTTCGGGGCATTCAGTAGATATTTCTCTCGTGTATTGATTGTAGATTTTTTTTTTTTTGTTTCGTTCTTGTGGTACAGCTGGGCAGATCTAGCTGAGGAGGAGCCACTGGGACGGGTTGCTTGTGGCACTCACCGCAGCCACCAGGATGGTCGGTAGTCAGTGCCGGGCAGGTTCCAATAGGGTGTGCCTGCACCGCTTGGTGGTGTGATGTCTAGTGCATGGTGCAGGTAGGTAGGGTGCAGCGGGAAGATGGTTATGTGTGAAGCTAAGCTGGATATGGGAGAGAGGAGAGAGGTGGAGGAGCAAAAAGCGTACAAACATAAAAGAATGCTAGGGGAGCTTGTCATTGGAATGTACAGATGAGAGACTATGGGATGGAGGAAACCAGAAGAGGGAAGAGAAAGAAAAGGAAAGAATGAACAAATAAAAATCAGAAAAGTTAAAGAACTGCAAAGTTCCCAGGGATCCCACCGATGCAGCTATGAGGTCTGGGGGAGTCGGTCTCAATTTTCACAGCTCAGCCTGGCCAGAAGGTACAGAGGCATACATCGCCTGGTATTCAGGGATCAGAAAGAGGAGGAAGAGATAGAGAGGCGAGAAATTAAGCAATGAAGAAAGACAAAAGGGAAAAAGAGGTAAAAGATGACAAAACTAATCAAAAAAGGAAGAAAAATAAAATTGAAAAAAAAAAAAAGAATAGGGCAACACCAGCAGTCAGTGCCTACAAATGGGACCCAGAGAGCCCCCACTCAGGGGCGCGAATTCCAAGAAGCCGGTAGTCTCGGGGTTAAGAGACCGTGGCCACGGGAAGCAGAGGGGCCAACGAACAAAGGCCCCGGGATCCCACCTGCGCGGGAGCCCAGACCTAGAAACAGCCACACGCCCGAACGCAGCCCTACAGCCCCGCAGGAGAGAGCAGAGACGGGACTCGGAACCAGGCACCCAGGCAAAAGGAGGGGGAGGTGGCAGAAAAAGGTTCGTTAGCTGCCAGCAAATGGCTCCCAGAAAGCTGCCAGCCCGGGCGCGTGGAATCCAAGCACCGGTGCCCCCCAGCCCAGGGACCCTGGCCACGGAAAGCAGGGGATCCCCAGCTGAGGTGGAGAGGGGTGGGTGGTGGGAGAGCGCACACCGCAGTTTACCGGTCGTTCTGTCTCCGACCAGATGCTCTGCAAGGCTGCTCTCCCGTTTGCTGGTCTCCGATAGGAATCCAAGATGGTGGATCCGCGCTGCGTTAGCTGGTAAGGAATCTCTGCCTGAGTCTCTCCTTGCTCTCCGTTCTCTTTTAGTATTCTCACTCCGTTTGGTGTTTGGCTGAGTTCTTTATCTCTTCATTTGGTGTTCTAGGGTTTCAGGATTGTTGATTCTCTGTTAGGCTTAGTTTTTCAGATCTTTGCTGTGGAGGGACGGCGTGGTGTTTCTGCCTAGAGCGCCATCTTGCCCCCCACTGTCAGAGATTTTTAACAAGCCTCTCCTAGTAATTGATAAATTAAGAAGACAGAAAATTAGTGAGGCTAAAGAAGATTTGAACAATACAATTAAGCTTAGCAATAATCATATATGTGATTCTACACTCAACCATGAAAGAATATACATTCTTTCCAAGCAAAAGTGGAAAATTTACAGAAATTGACCAGGTATTAAATATTTATCTCATAGTATCTTTTATGTAACATTCAAAAATGTATATATAGAACTGCACTCTATAACACTTATGGATATTATATATAAAAAGCATAAAATATATGGGAGTGATAAACCCCAAACTAAGGCTGTAGGTTTTTCTGGAGATAGAAGGAGAAAAAGAGGATGAGGGAAGGATACATTGGGGACCTGACTGTATCCTTAGGCTTCTTTTTTTTAAAATTTAAATAAAAGATCAGCATCTTGTCAAGGCAAAGATGTAGTAAACCCTGCACAGTCTACCTCTCCCACGGGTTGCAACTAAAACCTCTGAACAAAAATATGAAAAGCAACTACCTGAGTTCTCTGAAAAGTAAACAATGGAAGGCAGATTGAAGAGAGGAGACAAAACTTGCAGAATGGCCCATTTGGGGGTGAGTTTACAATTTTTCACTCTTTTATCTCCTGACCTGGGGCAGCCCAATCACAGACTTGTTGCAACCCATTAATGGGTTGTAAAATCAATTGAATTAGTTGCATCCAACATCTAATTAAAATGGGAATGAAATGATATGGGTAGAATAGGATAGAATAGAATAGAATCTATCTAAATGGAACAGAACAGAATAGAAAAAAAGAAAGTGCATTATTAGGATTCAAGATGTTTGAGAAACAGTGGTTTCTGTGATTCCTTTCGCCTGGAATAGCATGTTTCCTGCCCCTCTCCAGTGGATTTTCAAGGCCCTATTTGAGATCGACCTCTTTAAAAAAAAAAAATTTTTTTTTTTTAAATTTTGGTAGAAGTACACCCAGCTAAAGGTACACTATTTCAACCATTTCTTCATGTACGATTGAGTGACATTAATTACACTCTTTAAGTTGTCCTACCATTCTTGCTATTGTTTTCCAAATTATTCCATGACCCTTATCTTGAACTCACTGCCCCCTAAGCTTCTCACCCAACCTTTCCAGTTGCCATTGTCAATTTAATCTCTCATGAATAATTCTATCAAAAGAGCACAATGCTCAAAGCAGACGTATTTTACTAATTAAGGTAAGCTATCTTTTGGTTTAAAAAAGATTTCAGGTGATAGTTTTGGTTTAAGTTTTAAAGTTTAAAGATTATCTCAGGGCAGTAGTTTAAGAGGTTCATACAGACTCAATGGCTCCAGAAAGTCTGGATCCCATTGAGAATTTTAAATTCTGTTCCACATTTCTCTTCCTTTTGATCAGAGTTCTTCTATAGAATCTTTGATCAAAATGTTCAGTAATGTTTACTTCTTCTGGTCTCATGGCAAAGTAAGCAATTGCTCATGGAGGTAACCAGACATGCATTTGAGATCCACCTCTTTTGAGAAGCATTCCCATGATCCTCTGTGTACTGAGCTGCCCATTCTGTGATGAGTGCTCTTTTCCCCCTCTTTCCTCATAGAGGAGGCCATTTGGCATACTCCTGCAGCAGAACCTCAGTTCTGACTAGGATCAAACCTGTCTTCACTGGGGGCTGCCTAAGTGTTTGCAGGTCTGATGACAAAGAATTCTCTTAGTTTTCCTTCATCTACGAATGCCTTTCTTTTACTATCATTCCGGAAGGACATGAACCTGTAACAAAGAGGCCCACAATACAGTGACTGACCAAGACAGAAGTTTCTCTCTTTCCTATGTAACAGTCCAGAGGTCATCAGTCCAGGGCTGACAGGTCAGTTCTGGCTTCCTCAATATGTGGTTTCCATCTCTGTGTCCAAGAAAATTACTCTAGTCCTTGTCATCTCCTCCCAGGGGAAAAGGGCTGGAGGGTGGTTGTGTACTCCCGATCCTTTGGGGGCAAGATCAAAATGTGACACTCATCACTTCTGTGAACACTACACTAGCCAGAACCTGGTCACATGATCACACCTACTACAAGGAATGCTGGGAAATGTAGTCTTGCCAGATGGCCACGTTGCTGCTAAAATGCTCCAGAAGGATAGAAGAACAGAAATTGGACAATCAGCGGCCTGTCATAGCTACTCATGACCTTACAGAAAAGGCAAGAGCGATAGGTAACTTTCAGAAGGGCTTCTTGGCCAGACTCCCAGCAGCAACAAGTGCACTGTACAGAACAAAACTCCCCACGAAGCAGAGGGGAATTTAGGAAATGATTCAGGCTCCCTGGCTGGCTCATGCCCTAAGCATCCTGCAGAGAAAAACAGCCATACACCCATCTGGGGCTTGGGGTTTGGTTTATAATAATAATAATGGCTTTGGCACGGAAAACTTCCTGAGGGTTAATGAATGACTGGCTTGGATTAATAGCCCAAATCGCTGCTGAATCTATCAACTCCTTCCAGCTTCATACTAATCTACAGGAAATTCTTTGTACACCCAGCTATTACTGCTCCAATCTCACAACATAAAAAAATGAATGAATGCTTCATTGGAACTTGGAAAAAAGTTTGCTCCCTATTGTGTGTGGCCACCTTGTTATTATTTTTTTCCCACGTCCATTTCTGCCTTGTCTTTGGTTCTCTTTCTGGCTGCAATTGCTGCAGTGGCAGGAATAGCAGCAGCAGCTGGCCCTCTCAATGAGCTTTAATCCCCTTGCATTTTAAAGAGGTAAGAGTCTGTCTTGGTAAATTCCTGTAGTTTGGGTCTCTTTGTTACAGCAGCTACTGATCACACTTGGGGTTACCTATGTAAGTTTGTCATGGATTGAATTGTGTCCCCCACAAACATGTGTTGTAAATCCTAACCTCTATCCCTGTGAATGTAATCCCATTTGGGAATAAAGTTTTCTTCCTTATGGGGCCTTATCAGTACATCCACTCCTCACTTGTCGACATGGTTAGACCAGGTTGTTAGGCGAAAGTCAGCATTATGTGAAAATGGAGGATGACCACATCAGATAACAAAATATTGTATGAGACACATATATAAGTTGGTGCTGTATGTCCCACTGATCATGAAAGGGTTACTGCCAGACATACATTGTTAATGCGCAAAATAGTTGGATAGTAGATTTCTTACTATTATTGTAAACGCGAATGTCAGATAATGAGATAGTCGATAAGTGAGGAGTAGGTGTGTGGGATGTACCTTAAGCCAACACATTTGAGATATAAAATAGCGGAGTGGGCACAGAAGAAAGAAGACACGGGGGAAGATCCACACTATCTGAAGATGACAAGGCTGAGCAGTCTACAAGCCCACAAACTCCAAGGATGGCTGGCTGGAGAAGCTGAGACAAGGATTTCCCCACAGCGCTGACAGAGAGAGACTTTCCCTGGAACTGGTGTTCTGAATTTGGACTTCCAGCCCCCTAAACTGTGAGAAAATAAAGTTCTGTTTGTTAGAGCCACCCACGTGAGGTATTTTTGTTATAGCAGCACTAGAAAACTAAGACCCAGCTAGACTAGGAGCTCCATGAGGTCAGAGACAGCTAGTAGACTCCCAGCTCAGCAAAGCCTGGCCACAGGCTGGCCCCTCCATAACGATTTGTTGGATTTAAGAGAATAGATATCTATAGAATTTTAAGGAGCTCACCACCAGTTCTAAGGAGTCCTCAAAGCAAATGCGGGGTGCTATGCTTTGAGCTGGTCTTAAGGCCATGAACTTCCAGCTGATCCAAAATTTATCAGAGTTTCCGAGGAGAACAGCTTGAGACAGAAAGACGAAGATGTAGCTGTCAATGGAGAAGGTGATGCCTAACGCCATCAAACTGTGGTCTGTGAAGAGAAACCATGGGTGTGCTAAAGCAACTGGTGGCTCCTATTGCCTGTAGGGACTCCCACAGCTTCCCTGCCTTGGAGTTCTCTGCCAGGAGATGTTATTGACAACATCAACACGTTTTCCTTGGCGAAGTTATCTGGTTCAGGGAATTAGAGTTTACGGATGGCTCCAGATTTATTCGCCATGCTATCTAAATTGCCATCTTGTCTGGAATGACGTTAGCATCTCCAAGGGCTTGCCAAATGAAAGGTACAAAACCTGATCAATGGTATCACCAGTACATCTTGTTGCTGTGACTTGGTGACCCAAGCAGGTCAGTGGTCTTTGCAGAACCCTGTTGATGGTGCATCTGGTTAAGAGTTTGGCTGCTCACTGAAAGTTTGGCAGTTCGAGTCCACCCAGAGGCATCTCAAAAGAAAGGCCTGGATATCTACTTCCGGAAAATAGGCCATTGAAAACACTGTGGAGCACAGTTCTACTCCGACGCACACAGGGTCACCAGGAGTCGGAATTGACTGGATGGCAACTGGTTTGGTTTTACTTTGGTCTCGTTGGAGAATGGCAACCTCAGCCATCAATGATCCTCTACCCTGATTCCTCACTGATCCCCCAGGTGGAGCTTCAGACACCCACCATCTCCCCAACATCCTTTAATTGAAAACAAGCGGAACAGGATCCCAGCTAGAGAAAATCCTCGGCAACAATGGAAGTGTTTGTGGCTTTTAAACCAAGGGTGTGGAGTAAGTTACAGAAACAGGAAGCCTGAGTAGACGCAGTGAAGGAGTTTAGGTAGGAATAGGATTAAGGGCTTAGAAAATGCTTGTTTCCTTCTGTTGTTCTTATGAGAGCTGATAAGGGGATTCCAGAGTTTTGGGGGAGAGCCCTGGAAAAGAATGAGGGAGTTTAATCAAGTAGGAGGACCTTTCCAACTTACATTTCCCAGTGTTTGTTAGGTGGTGTGTTTGCCTAAGAAGATGAAGGTGCCAAACATAGAAATTAAAGCCCCTTAACATTAAGCTCGACACGCTGTCATCTTCTGGCTGAGGGTCTTCTGCTTGTATTTTTCTCTTTTTAACCAAGGGCACGGAATGTGTGGTGCCCTTCAGATAATACTATGGCATTGTGGCCAAGCAGTATGCTTCCAACTAGACATGTATTTATACACAAGCATGTAGATTATTTGAGCCAGTGAGGTCAAAACTTCTAAACCAAAGGGAGTGAGATATAGTGGGAATTTCATATGTAAAAAGCATCCAACAGCTCAGCAAAGATAGGGTTTCATGATAAATTGCTTTCTGAGAAGATGATAAAGGGAAAGTCACCTGTAGCTCTTCCAGTGAAAGCTTTAAGAAAATAAGAGAAGCCTGACCTCTTCATCTAACATCAGATAGTGTAACGAGTGAGCCATTGCCTGGCCTCTCCGGGCCTTAAATTCCTCGTTAAGTAACATGAGGTATCTCCACAGTCTATCATTCTAGGGTTTTTGGAAGAGCTGAAAATGGAAGCGGAAATTCAGCACACGCAGGTGAACAAGGCCTTCGGGATGGGCTGTGGCACCAACGCGACCACTGTTGACTAGCACAGTGTTGCCCTCAGGTCTCCTGTAGGAGACGCAGCCACTGAACCCTCACCTCAACACCTGGACCCTTGCTTGGCGTCTACCCTATTCATGTTCTATTTAATGGGGCCCTCAAGGCACAGGACTTGTGTTTTCTTTCAACCCTTTCTGTAAGTCCACTGCTTTAGGTGAGTGTGTGGCAGAAATGATATCATCACTTTATACTCCAAAATGAAGACAGCTCTGACTAAAGGAAACAGGGACATAAAATTGAACCCAATGACTTCTTTTCTAAATTACTGTTTCTGCTCAAGATTTCAAGATTTTACTTGATAATTTTCAATTTTCCATTGGATAGTTTGAGGAAGGAGTACAATTCAATAACATGCTCTCTTTCTCATGCTTCTTCTTTTTCCTGCTCACACACACACTGACACTGATATGCACACTCACACACACTCACGCACATACTCATGCAACTTTCACACACACACTGATACACACTTACACACACTTATACGCGTACACTCACACACTCACAAACACACACTCACACATTCATACACATACACTCACACACGCACACTCACACACACTCATACACACTGACACTCATACACACGCTCACACACACACTCATACACACTCTCACACAGTCATACACATACACTCACATACATGCACATGCTCACAAACACACTCATACACACACTCATACACTCTCACACACACTCACACACTCATACACATTCACACTGACACACTCATACACACAGTGTTTACCTGATTTATCTGTTTCCCAGTTATTAAACCCGTAATTCCACCCCCCGTCTGTCAGTTTGTCGTACTGTGGTGCTTGTGTGTTGCTGTGATGGGTCACCCGTGGTGGACAGATTTCAACGGAGCTTCCAGACTAAGACAGACTAGGAAGAAAGCACTGGGTCTACTTCTGAAAATTAGCCAGTGAAAACTCAATGGCTCACAACAGAACATTGTCTGACAGAGTGCTAGAAGAGAAACCTCTAGGTTGGCAGGTGCTCAAAATACCCAGTGGCCGCAACTATGGCCTCGAGCATGCCAGCCACTGTGAAGATGGCGCAGGACGGGCAGGGTTTCGGTCTGTGCGGTGGTGTCACCATGAGTTGGAGCTGACAGGGAACTGGTGGAGAGAGGACTGAGGAGCCAAATAGGGGACAATCAAACTCCCAGAGATCAGCAGCAACAGGAAGCTACAACCCCTTGGCTGGAGCGGCAAAGGGAGGAAGTAGTGTTACTGGACCCCGGGGGCTGGGATCATCCAGTGGAAATGGGGCCCACGGTGGTCCTAACCAGTGGAAGCTGGAAAAGAGACCCAGCCACTAGTGGAAGCACTGCCCAAGATACTGTGGAGAAGGCAGGGAAGAAATACCCCGGCTTCTCCCTACCTCTTGCCCTCTGATAGCCTGCTGTATTCGTTTTCTAGGGCTGCCATACAGAGACCTACACAGCGACCAGGAGTCTGAATTCAGGGTGCCACCAGGGACATGCTCCCTGTGAAGGCTGTAGGGGAAGATCCTTTCTTGTCTCTTAGCTTGTGGTGGCCCCAGGCTTTCCTCGGTGTGTAGATGTATCTTCACGTGGCAGTCCTTTCTCAGTGCATCTCTCTGTGTCTCTTCTCTTTTATAAGGACACCAGTCATTCCGGGTTAGGACCCACCCTATCCAGTATGACCTCATGCTAACTTAACTGATAACATCTTCAAAGATCCTATCTCCAAACAAGTTCATATTCACAGTTACCAGAGCGTCTTAGTCATCTGTCACTGCTCTAACAGAAATACCACAAGTGGACGGCTTCAACACAGAGAAATTTATTTTCTCACACAGTCTGGTAGTCTTCAAGTCCAAATTCAGGGCATCAGCTCCAGGAGAAGGCTTTCTCTCTCTGTTGGCTCTGAAGAAAGGTCCTTGTGATGCATCAATCTTCCCTTGGTCTGGGAGCTTCTCTGCACAGGAACCTCAGGTCCAAAGGATGTGCTCTGCTCCCGGCACTGCTTTCTTGGTGGTATGAGGTTCCAACATGTCTCTGCTCACTTCTCTCTTTTATATCTCAAAAGAGATTGGATTAAGACACTATCTAATCTTGTAAACCTCATCAGCATAACCTCATCACAGTGATAGAATTTACAGCACGTAAGGAGATCATGTATAACCTCATCATAGTGATAGAGTTTACAACACATAAGGAAATCAGATAAGTTTACAAAATCATACAATACTTGGAATCATGACCTAACCAAGTTGCTACACACATTTTTTTGGGGGACACAGTTCAATCCATGACATGGAGGTTAAGACCTTCAACATGTCTTTTTAGGGAACACAGTTTAATCCATAACACCTGCCATTGGCTGAACTCAGCTGGAAACAGCTGGCCTCGAAGCCTGCAGGGTTCAGAGCAGGGAAGGACAACGGACCACAGGGTTGCCAGGCCTCCGTAGCCTCACTTCTGGTCTGTGAAGTTTCTCTTCTCTTTTGGAAGGCCCAGGGGATGGGCACTGTACACTCAGGCCTGGCTCGCTGTCCAGGAGCACTGTACTGCCAGTGACCCCGTCCCATCCTCAGGAGATTCATGACGTCTTCACATGCCGACGTGCACATTTAAAATCAATCCCCTGTGACAATCAGCTACTGGATCAAAGACGTTCAGAACCATCAAACATTTCAGCTGAAAGACGTCTTCGAGGTCATCCGATCAGAGGCTGGGAGAGCTGACGGAGGTGTAGAGGTGGCAGCATCAGGACCAGAACCTGGTTCCCTTCATGCCGTCTCTGCCCTCAGGCCAAACGGGCTGTGGCATTTGTGGTCCCACTGCACAGGCACTGGTGATGACCCAGCCCCAGGCCTACCGCGATGACCGTGGGGACATCCGCGTGAGATGCCTGCCTCTCAGCAGCCGACGGCTGACAGAGCCACCAACCATCTGTAAATGGTTATCGCTCTGGAGAAGGAAAACTTTTTCAGGAAAACAAATGTGGCTAGATAATACGGTTCCACCTTTATCCAGAACAACAGGGAGGGAACAAAGAATAAGCCGCATTTCATTTTGAGGGACGGTGGGAGTCGGATAAATTTTTAGAAATTTTCTTTTATTTTGGTTCCCATTAATATCATGTTTCTTCAACAAACTGTGTATATCACATGTGTGCATTTATTAAACAAACACACTGTGTCCCTACCACTCAGTCATTCTGTGGACATTCTCGTTGTTGTTAACTGCCGTTGAGTTGGTCCCTGACTCACGGTGACCCCGTGCACAACAGAATCAGATCTTCTGATCCGTAGGGTTTTCACCGGCTGATTTTCGGGACCAGGTTGCCAGGCCTTTCTTCCTAGTCCATCTTAGCCTGGAAGCTCTGCGGAAACCCATTTAGCATCACAGCAACAGGCAAGCCTCCACTGACAGATGGGTGGTAGCTGCACTTGAGATGCATTAGCCGGGAATCAAACCCAGGTCTCCTGCATGGAAGGTGAGAATTCTACCACTGAACCACCACTGCCCCCCTCACGAATGTTGACTGGATGCTTAATATTGTGCTAGGACCATGCCAGCCACTGGGCATGGAGTGGTGAGTGAAGCTGACTCTGTGTGCAGCAGGCACTGGGGCGGGCCCCTCCTCTCCTCCTGTCTTCCACCCCTCCTCTCTCTTCCTTGTTTCCCAAACCCCACCAGCCTGGGAGGCACAATGCTCCGCTATCTTAAGGGATGGTATTTCTTCTTTGGTAGCATTTCCAACCTCTGCAAAGCCCACATCCAGTAGCTTATTTACATATGACAAGAATTATAACTTTCTTCATTCTTCTGTAACTGGACTTAATTGTTATCTCGAGCTGCTGTTTTCGTATATTAATTTGGGATTCCCATGTTTTCCTGGGGTTATATGTAAGTTCCAGGGGGCTTCAAGATGCCGAGACACATGTGGGGGTCCGTATGGCTCTTGCTCTCCTCCTCACCTTCTCCTTCCCTCCCTCACTCCTTCCCTCTGTTCCTGCCTCCTTTCCTTCCATCCCCTCTGTCTCTGAACATGTGGATGTCTTGCTTTCCTTTTTTTTAGATCTTAGCTTTTATTTAAACTTAAATAGAAAATTGTAAGGCACTTTATTTTTTAGAGCGATTTTAGGTTTATAGAAAAACTATGCAGAAGTACAGAGAATTTCCATACACCTTCTCTTCTCTCCGGGAACAGTTTCTGTTATTAACATCTTGCGTTCCTGTGGTAGACTTGTCACCCTTGAAGAACCAATACTGACATTATTGTTAACTGAAGTCCATAGTTCACAGTAGGGTTCGCGCTCTGTGGTGTACAGTTCTATAGGTTTTGACAAACACGTGATGTCGCGTGTCCACCGTGACAGTAGCATATAGAATAGTTTCACTGCTGTAAGAACGCCCTGTGCTCCACCTGTTCATCCCTCCCCACTCCCCTTGACCTCTAGCAACCACTGATCTTTCTACTGTCTCTACAGTTTTACCTTTTTTCAGAATGTCACATGTTGATGTTGTTGTTGTCAGGTGCCGTGGAGTCAGTTCCGACTCATAGTGACTCTACAGGACAGAGCAGAACTGCCCTATAGTGTTTTCAAGCTTGTAATCTTTATGGAAGCAGACTGCCACATCTTTCTGTCTTGGAGTAGCTGGTGAGTTTGAACTGCCAACCTTTTGGTTAGCATCCACTGCTTAACCAGTGTGCCAACAGGGCTGCTTCTGAAACTTATCACTCAGCTATGTTATGTTGTTGTTAGGTGCGGTCAAGTCGGTTCCGACGCACAGTGACCCCGTGTACAACAGAACGAAACACTGCCTGGTCCTGCGCCATCCTCACAGTTGTTGTTATGCTTGAGCCCATTGTTGCAGCCACTGGGTCAGTCCATCTCCTTGAGGGTCTTTCTCGTTTTCCCCCACACACTGCTTTACCAGACATGATGTCCTTCTCCAGGGACTGGTCCCTCCTGATAACATGTCCAAAGTATGTGAGATGAAGTCTCTCCATCTTTGCGTCTAAGGACCATTCTGGTTGTACTTCTTTCAAGACAGATCTGTTCGTTCTTCTGGCAGTCCATGGGATATGCAATATTTTTCGCCAACATCGTAATTCAAAGGCATCAATTCGTCTGTCTTCTTTATTCATTGTCCAGTTTTGGGATGCAGATGAGGGCATTGAAAACACCATGTCATATAGTTGGAATCATATAGTGTGTAGCTTTTTCAGACTGGCTCCTTTCACGTAGCAATACACATTTACATTTCCTCCATGTCTTTTCGTGGCCTGAGAGCTTATTTCTTTTTATCACTGAATAGTACTCCAGTGTGTGGACGTGCCATAGCTTTGTTTACCCATTCATCTATTAAAGGACATCTTGGGTGCTTAGATTTTTGGCAGTTATGAATAAGGCTGTAATAAATATTTGTGTGCAGGCTTTTGTGTCGATATACATTTTCAATTAATTTGGATAAATACCTAGGGGAGAGATTATTGGCTCATATGGTAAGTCTGTGTTTAGCCTTGTAAGAAACTACGTCAATGTCTTCTAAAGTGGCTGTGCCATTTTGCATTCCCACCAGCAAGGAGTGAGCGTTTCTGTTGTTCCACTTTCTCACTGGCAATTGCTGTCATCAGTGTTTGAAATTGTAGCCATTCTAATAAATGTGCAGTGTTATCTCACTGATGTTTTAATTTACAAATCTCTGATGCCATATAATGTCGAGCATTTTTTCATATGCTTATTTTCCATCTGCATATCTTCTTTGCTGAAGTGTCTGTTTGGATCTTTGGCCCATTCTTTAATTGGGTTCTTTTCTTATTGTGGAATTTGTGGGTTCTCTATATGTATATCTTGGATACAGCCCTTTATTAGCTACGTGGTTTGCAAATCTTCTCTCCCAGTCTGTGGCTTATCTTTTCAATCTCTTAACAGTGTCTTTTGCAGAGCAGTAGTTTTTAATTTTAATATTGTCCAGCTTATCATGGATTTATTTTTTATGTTCTGCTTGGGATGTGTTACGTTTCTTGATTCTGTGGATGGGTATCTCATCAGTTCTGGATAATCATCAATCCCTATAAACCCAAACCCACTGCCATCAAATGGATTCTGACTCATAGCAATCCCATAATGTTTCCAAGGCTGTAAATTTCTACGGAAGCAGACTGCCACATCTTTCTCCCGTGGAATTGCTGGTGGTTTCGAACGACCAATCTTTCGGTTAGCAGTCGATCACTTTAACCACTGTACCACCAGGGCTCCTTATCAGTCAGTATATACTCAGATATTTTCTCTATGCCTTTTCCTCTTTTCATGACTGATACGTCAGTTAAATGTGTATTAGTTCTATTTACTGTACACTCTAAGTCTGTTACTTTCTCTTGTGTCTTTTGTCTTGATTGTTTCTCTGATTTATCTTCTGATACACAAATTCTCTCTTCAGCTGTGTCTAACGTGTTGTTAAAATCTTCCACTGGTTTTAGCAGGTGGTTTTCATTTTAGCTATTGTATTTTCACTTCTAGAAGTTTTCTTGGCAGGGGAAGGGAGGGGATTCTTTTATATATTGACTGTGACACTTATTATAGTTTCCAGTTTCTTGCTAAAATTTTCAAATTTGTGGGTTTTTTCTTTGAATGTAGTAATCAGAATTGTTTTACTCTGGGTCTAACAATTCAAAATATCTGAAATCTTTGTGAGTTTGTTTCTTCTGTCTGTTGGCGCTCACTCATGGTGTCATTTCTCTTCTATGGGTGGTTATTTTTGAATGTGTTCAACTCTAGTTATTTCTGGGTATGCATGGACTCATGAACATAACCTGTCCAGCTTTACCCAGTGGTCTATTACGGCCTTCCTCTTCTACCCTGGACACCCTCAGTCACCTTCGTAGGAGAGGCCTCCACTAGCTATAGAACGGTGTGAAATGACCTCATTTTTGCCTTCAATGCAAGTTACCTTCTCCAGGCCATTGCTGCGTCCCTGGACAGCCGATGCCACTCCTGCTTGCTGTGCCAGAGTGCTAAGGAGCTCTCAGAGGGCCGCAGTGATTCTGAGCTCTTGCAGGTTCTCAGAAAACTGAGGCCAAAAAATGAGTCCACACAGTGATGTGTGCACGAGTGACAGGTGGGATGAGGTGTGGGCAGTTTGATGGTGGGCACGTAAGCTGCTTGAGCCACAGTTTTTTTTAATATTTTTGGTGAAAAAAAATCTTCCATATTCACTTGTACCCTCTGTGCCTGCATCCCACGGGAAAAGTCTCAGTCACAGACATCAGAGTAGACCGCCAATGCAGTGCCTCCTCCCCGTAGGTGATAACACTTGTTTCTCGTTATGTTTTGGGCGGTGGCCAAGCTTGTTGACCTAACTTTCCCCTCCTTTCAGATACGCTCCCAAGGCTGCTTGGTCCACCACAAAGATTAGCTTCTGGAGGGTTCACTTTACACCCTGCAGAAGTGCTCAGGCATGCGAGAACAGGGGAGAGTGAGTGTGGGCGTGTGGGGGAGGGTTTGAGTTGAGGAGAGCCACAGCCTTGTCTATAAACTGCCAGAACCCATTACACACACACACACACACACACACACACACACACACACACACACACACATGCTCTCTGTCACTCTCGCTCACTCACCTATTTTTGCCTACGTGCCTTTGGGCCCTTCTTCGGGAAAGCACATGCACCCCTTCGAGTCCCCAGGTCCCAGCTGGTAAATTTCCTGTAGCCATGCTCTGAAAGTCCCTGCTGCCCTCCTCTCTGCCTCTGAGCTTGTGGTGCCTGGGGACGCCCGCCTACTTCCTGTTTCACCTCAGTGGACTGTGAGTCCGCGGTGACAGCGGTCTGCAGAAATTCTGGGAGGTCCCCACTCCCATCCCCTCCCAGGCGCTTCGTGCCCAGGCCCCGGGACTTCTCCCCCCACATCGCACCTTCTCTGCCCTTCCCTCAGGACACATATGGCCCCCCTGAAGGTGGCATTCATTAGGTTTTTATTGACAGGATGAGACCCCCTCATCCTAATATCATCCAAATGCCTGAGGAATTACATTTTACAATCTCATGAAAAACACAGCATCTTGTGACGATGAATGATGTTACAGTGAATAATGCCATTTTGGTTTCTAACGCCTCCTTATTCTAAGAATGAGTAAATTTCGCTAGCTTTTGCACTCCCTTCTCTTTCCTGTTAAATTTAGGTTTAACATAACATTAATCATTGTGGTTTTACTCCTGGGTCAGAAATGGTTTTCTGTTGTTATTGCATTGCCAATTGGCAGAAGAATTAAACAGGAATCTGATAAATTAGTAGTTTGTGATGAATTTAAAATCTCAAAAACCTTGAAGAGAGAATGAACTACAGCTTTTCAAAATTGTTAGAATGTTCAAGCTGGGAGGGGCCGGTGGGACAACAGACTGGTCCTTTACAGTTGAGAAAACTGAGGCCCAGAGAGGGACAGTGACTTGCCTGAGGCCACACAACAGATGAGAGGTAGTATTGGTGTGATAGTCCAGCTGTCCTGGTCCCAGATCCGTAGTCTTTCCTGTGGTTGGAGAAATTGGAAAAGCGGTTTATGTTTGCATTTTTAAATCATACCAGTACTAAAAATCTTCATTCATAAACATTGATCGTTGCTGTGTGCCAGCCATTATGCATTTCATAACAATTTTCTCTGAGAGCCCATGTATTTTTACGTCTGTTATTGTTGTGAGCTGCTGTAGAGTTGGCCTGTGACCCACACACAACAGAATGAGACGCTGCCCAGCCCTGCGCCAACCCCATTATTGATTGTGGATCAGACCATTGTGATCTATAGGGTTTTTCATTGATCTTTGGAAGTATATTGCCAGGTCTTTCTTCGTAGTCTGTCTTAGTCTAGAAGCTCCACTGAAACCTGTTCTGCATCATAGCAACACACAAGCCTCCATTGACAGACAGATGGTGGCTGCGCATGAGGTGTATTGGCCAGGAATCGAACCCTGGTCTCCCTCCTGGAAGGTGAGAATTCTACCGCTGAGCCACTAATGCCTCATATTTTACATCTACAATTCCGTTATTTACCATCTCAGCTCTTTGAGGCATCTGAAGGGATCCCATTGTCCAGGAAAGAAGTTAGATTCTTTGAACAGTGAGTGACTGATTCAAGGCCCCTGGGTACTCCTCCTCCTGTCTTTCAGGCAAGACTACATTGCAGGGCTGACATTCATTCTTTCAATAAGTCATTCCACTGACATCGCATTTATTGAGTGCCTACTATGTGCCAGGCACTGTTCTAGGAGCTGGAGATATATCGGTGAGCAAAGCAGATGGGAGAGAAACAACAAGCAAGCCAACAACTGCATATGTAACATAATGTCGAGTGTGGGAATTGCCACAGAGAGAAATAAAGAGAGGGAGGCTGCCATTTTGGAAAGGGTGGGAGTCTTAGTCATCTAGTGCTGCTATAACAGAAATACCACCAGTGGATGGCTTTAACAAAGAGAAGTTTATTTTCTCACAGTCCAGTAGGCTACAAGTCCAAATTCAGGGCATCAACTCCAGGAGAAGGCTTTCTCTCTCTGTTGGCTCTGGCGGAAAGGCCTTGTGATGCATCAGTCTTCCCTTGGTCTGGGAGCATCTCAGCAGAGGGACCTCAGGTCCAAAGGATGTGCTCTGCTCTCGGGACTGCTTTCTTGGTGGTATGAGGTTCCCATGTATCTCTGCTTGTTTCTCTCTTTTATATCTCAAAAGAGATTGGCTTAAGACACTATCTAATCTTGTAGATCTCATCAATATAACTGCCGCTAATCTGTTTCATTACATCATAGTGATAGAATATACAACACATAAGGAAATCACATCAGAGTACAAAATGGTGCACAGTCATACGATACAGGGAATCATGACCCAGCCAAGCTGACAGATATTTTTGGGGGACACAATTCAATCCACGACAGGTGGATAGGGAAGGTCTCCCCTGAGAAGAAGGCTGTGGAAGTGGGAGGGTAAATCGTGAGAACATCTGGAGGAAGAACATTCTGAGTGGAAAGAGCAATGAGTGTCAACCACACAGCCAGAACGGCCAGCGCTCAGGGAGTGAGGGGAGGCTGAGAGAAATGAGGTCAGAGACGGAGGGGGCCAGACTGCGGTGGGACTGAGAGAATGTGGAAAGGGGTGGGGGTTATTCTTGAGTGGTGGGGAGCGTTGAGGGCAGAACTGAAGGGGGGTGTCATGGATTGAATTATGCCCCCCCAAAAATGTGTGTATCAATTTGGCCTGGCCATGATTGTGTGGTTTTCCTGTATGTTGTAAATCCTGCCTCTATGATGTTAATGAGGGAGGATGGGTGGCAGTTGTGTTAGTAAGGCAGGACTCAATCTACAAGACTGGATTGTGTCCGGAGGCACTGTCTGGACATACAAAAGACAGAAGTGAGCAGTGACACGGGGGACCTTGTACCATCAAGAAAGCAGTGCTGGGAGCAGAACGCGTCCTTTGGACCAGGGTCCCTGCACGGAGAAGCTCCTAGTCCGAGGGAACACTGAAGAGAAGGCCGACAGAGAGAAAAAGCCTTCCCCTGGAGCTGATGCCCTGAATTTGGCCTTTTAGCCTACTTTAACTGTGAGGAAATAAACTTCTCTTTATTAAAACCGTCCACTTGTGGTATTTCTGTTATAGCAGCGCTAGATGACTAAGATAGGGGGTATGATTGACATCGACAGGGGGTGTGGGGAGACTGCACGGGAGGCACTGGTAGCTTGGAGGAGGACAAAGATGAGAGCAAGGCAGATGGGGAGAAGGAGTCAGGTCTAGGGCACAGTCTGAAGGGTCTGCAGATGGATTGGATGTGGGGTTTGAGAAACAGAGAGGATCAGGGATGACTACAGGTTTTTTGCCTGATAGGAAATAAACCAAAAACCTGTTGCAGTCCAGTCGATTCCAGCTCATAGCAGCAACCTTATAGGACAGAGTAGAAGTGCCCCATAGGGTTTGCAAGGAGCGGCTGGTGGATTCGAACTGCCGACCTTTCGGTTAGCAGCCGAGCTCTTAACCCCTGCACCAAGTGGATATAGATGGAGGTAGTTGAAGCTCAGAAGAGAGGCCCAGAGGGAGATAGGAATTTGAGAATCAGCACATATACTCAATATTTTAAGCCAGGCACAGTGGGATTGCCTAGAGCAGACAGGGGCCAGCACACTGTGACCTGCGGGCCAAATCTAGTCTGCTTTTTGTGCAGACCTTGAGCTGAGGATGAGTGGTTTTTGCATGTTTGAAACATAAACTAAAAAGATAATGTTTCATGAGCCATGAGCATTATATGAAATTCAGATTTCAGTGTCCATAAATAAAATTTTACAGAAGACAGCTGTGCACATTTTTATGTACGTTATCTATGGCTGCTTTCATGCTACAACAGCCGAGTTGAGTAGTTGTAACCGAGACTGTAAGGCCAGCAAAGCCCAAATCACAGAGCTTTACAGAAACAGTTTGCTACCGACCCCTGGCCGAAGGGGTGACGAGGACAGGCGGGAGCAGAGACTGGGGCCTGGAAAGAGCCTGCTGGGGGTCAGTGAGGTCTGTGTGAGTCCAGGTGCCTTGTCTGTGAACAACAGAGCCCAGGGGTCGCTCGGCCCCCTGCCCCAGGCCCACTAGGCATCATGAGGCTGGCCAAGGTCAGAGGGATCCCTCCGGAACACCCCAACTTTCAGTGGAGCCGGGTGGAATGGTAGCATTCAACCACTCATTTTCCTTCCAAGCACAGATTTCACGTGGTTCAACCTAGGAGTGTTTGGGATCTCGAGATTGTTTGAAAGGACACAGCCAGGTGACTAATCTTGGGGAAAGAAAAAGGAAAAAAGTTCCATTGTTGGTTTTAGCCCCCACGTGTCTGTCAGTGGGTTGTCCTGTGGTGGCTGCATGTTGCTGTGATGCTGGAAGCTATGTCACCAGTATTTCAAATACCAGCAGGGTCACCCATGGTGGACAGGTTTCAGGGGAGCTTCCAGACTAAGACAGACTAGGAAGAAAGGCCTAGTGATCTACTTTTGAAAATTAGCCGATGAAAACCTTATGGAGCACAACAAAACGTTGTCCAGCTCCCTTGCTTTGGACACGTCATCAGGAGGGCTCAGTCGCTGGAGGAGGACATCATGTCTGGTGAAGCAGAGGGCCAGCGAGGGTGAGGGAGACCTTTAGCGAGATGGATTAGCACAATAGCCGAAGGACGGACTGGAACCTGCCAGTGATGACGAGGATGACACCGGCCTGGGGTGTTGCGCTCTGTGGTACGTAAGGTTGCCAAGAGTCACTAAGGCTCAGCAGTAGCATCCGTCTCTAATCTACCTGTTGGTTTTAAGACCCTGAGATAGATTCTTATCTCCTCACTACTCCTAGACCTTATGGACAGAATTGGAGAGAGAATAAAACAAGCTTCCCTGATGTCACTTCCTGAGCTCCATTGAACCCGCACAGGGTTTCACGTGTGGTCTGAGATGATGTGTGAAGAGACAGAAAGGCACCTGTGGGAGTGGGAGCCCTGGGCCCAGAGCCTGGAGGCTGCTGCCTCCGAGGCTGCATGAACTTCAGCAAGTCTCTCCCCTCTAGCCTCTCCATCTTTACCCTAAAGGAACATTCCGTTGGCTCTTAGGCAGGAGAAGAGCCATGCCAGTTTATATGCAGATGCACGGCCCTGAGTGTACAGTCATTCATATAACCCACAAGAACTTATTTATATGCAATCAACTGGGTTGGGCTGTCTAAGAAATTGTATCATTTATTCTCCATGTTTTATGGAGTGATAGAAAGACAATGGGGTTAAAGGGTCCCTCCCATTTTGCAGTGTGACCTTTGGCACACATCTTCAATTCCTTTCCTGTGAAATGGAATTAAACCTCCTGGTGGCGCCGTGGTTAAGAGCTTGGCTGCTAACCAAAAGGTTGGTAGTTCAAATCCACCAGCTGCTCCTTGGAAACCCTATGTGGCAGTTTGACTCTGTCCTATAGGGTCGCTATGAGTTGGAATCAACTCAGCAGCTACAGGCTTTTGGTATAACCATTGTGGGTGCCTGGGTGGTGCAAACGGTTAATGCACTCAGCTGCTAACAGAAAGGTTGGAGGTTAAAGTTTACCCAGAGGCACCTCAGAAGAAAAGCCTGGCAATCCACCTCTGAAAAATCAGCCGTTGAAAACCCTGCAGAGCCCAGTTCTACTCTGACACACATGGGGTCACTGGGAGCCAGGGCCGACTCAGCAGCAGCTGGTATACCCATGGTGAAGGCTCACATGAGATCGCACGCCTGGCGGTCCTTTCATGCCATGGTATTTTCATCCTTGGGTCAGAGTAGAACGTCCTTGACGTCTCCCACCCACAGTTGCCTCGGATGACCAAATACAAACCTACTCCTCTTCCTGGTGGTAGTGGTCCTTTCAAGAACGCCATTCAGGCTGGGCGTGGAGGGCTGGCCCAGACTGCCTTTGAGGATGGCACACGCGCGCAGGAGGTTGAGGAAGAGCCACATCCAGTGGGAGGCATCACCTCTGACTGGAAATGTTGCAGATGTGTGCTGCTGGTGCCGGAGAGCATTCCATTTTTGGATTTTAGTCCCTCGTCTGCTGTTACAGGAACCGATGTTTTCAAAAACAAAGTTGTCCCTGGCCCGGTGGCACTGGGTCGTTCTGAGCAAACAGCTCCCGTCAGCTGAGAGAAGGCCCACAGTATGCACGCCCACGAACGATACCAGCCTGGCCCGTGAGGCCGCATAATTTCCGCCGTCCTGCTGGCCTCAGTGCTGTGGAGAGACCCCGGCTGTCTGTTCAGGAAATCAGCCTCCAGGCCTGGCTCTTGGCCTTTTCCCCGCCTGTGGGGTCTGGACAGGGCCTGAGATTCCAAAGGCAAACGCTGCGCTGCCGGGGCCGGCTCCGATCCAGAAATCGCGTGTGCCTTCTTGTCCTGTGGATTCTGTTCCCCTCTCGGAAGCTGTGCTGAGGTCTGGCAGAGATTCTGCGTGGTGTTATTAATCTGGGGGAGCGGATAGTAGACGGGTTGGTGTGCTCGTCTGTTTTTACCTTTTTGGGGTAGCCTTGTCTTGCCAACATTTTCTGCAGCCAATGAAGAAGACCAATGCCTTTTTTTGCTATGTGGTCCAGAACGGAACTGCTGGCTAAGAACTTGTCAGTTCATCTCCATTCTCAAGATTGACATTCGGCACTGGAGTTTAGGGGCAGGAAGCCTGTTGCCGTCGAGTCGATTCCGACTCCTAGCGACCCTACAGGACAGAGTAGAACTGCCCCCATAGGGTTTCCAAGGAGCAGCTGGTGGATTTGAACCGCCAATCTTTTGGTTAGCAGTCAAACTTTCAACCACTGCACCACCAGGGCTCCTTGGGGGCAGGAAGGAGAGGAAAAAGGGGTAGAGAGGAACTTTGGGGGGTTAGTATTTCTTGCTTCTCTCCTCTCCTCAGCTCTCTTTTCTAGCCTGATGGGAAGGTAAATAAGAGCAGCTTGGCTGATGGGGCCCTGGGTGGGGGTAGGGGTCAGAGAAGGGCCTGAGGGGGGGATTTTCATCTCTGAGCTGGCCCTGGATACTGGGCCCCCCTACTTCCTGGTCCTGCCATCCCCAAACACACACATACACACACCCATGCACGCACACACACACAGACACATACACACACGTGCACACACGTGCGCGTGCACACACCAACACACACACACTCACACACACACCCTGCAGGCCGGGCAGGAGCTCCTAGGGAATCTCACACCCCTGGAGAAATGGAATGGCCTGGACGAGTGCCTCCCAAGGTTCCCCTCACCCAGCCACCCGTTACTTGTCTGGCAAATATGGAGAATCCTGCTGAGGGTCACTGCCCTCTGGAGCTTTGGGCTCTGGGGTTAGGACCTAGAGCTTCTTGACTGCATGCCTTAGGGACTGTTGTGGGTTGAACTGTGTCCCCCCAAGAGATATGCTGAAGTCCTAACCCCCAGTACCTGTGAATGGGACCTGGTTTGGAAAGAAGGTCTTTGAAGACATAATTAGTTAACATGAGGTGATACTGGAGTAGGGTGGCCCTAATCCCATATGGCTGGTGTCCTGATAAGAGGGCTGTGTGAAGACATGGAGACACACAAGGAGGCAAGAAGACCAGGTGACAACAGAGGCAGAGATCGGAGTGATTCGGCCACAATCCCCAAGGATTGCTGGAAGCCACAGAAACTGGGAGAGGCAAGGAAAGATTCTCCCCTAGGGCCTTCAGAGGGAACGCGGCTCTGCCAACACCGTGGTTTTGGACTCCTGGCCTCCAGGACCGTGAGAGAGTCTACGTCTGTTTGCAGGCGCCCAGCCTGTGGAACTCTGTTACAGCAGCCACAGGGCGTTAATACAGGGGCTAACCCAGATGGCCGGGATGGGGAGCAGGTCCATTTGCTTGGTTATCATACGGAATGCAGAGATGAGCAAAGGCCTGTCCCTGAGCCCTGGTGATGACACGGGGCTGACAATGGCATGGGGTGCCACGGCCCTAAAGTCTTTTCCTGGTTGTTACCCAGTTGGGCCTCACAGTGAGCCACCTGGGGAGGCAGGTCAGACAAGAATTCTTATCCCCACCCCCAAAAAGAAGAAATCCCTTGTGCAAAAATCATGCCATTGGTTGGAATTGGAACTTGTACTGGGCACTCCCAGGAGGTTGACTGGGGCGTAGGGCGGTGGAGTGCCCCTGGACAATCACTCTCGGGGGGTCTGGAAAGGCTTCGTGAAGGTGGTGACCCCTGAGGAGGACCTTGATTAAACCTTAGGGAGATTTTGGAGGTCACACTTATGTGCAGAAGGCCGGCAACTGGAAGTGGCCCGAGCCCCCTGGAGTGTACCAAAGCTGCACAGCCTGTGTGTAGAACAGGGGAACACCTTCCCTGTGTCACCTACTGTCACCTGTGTCTTACCCATTGCCCCCGGCCTCCTCTGCCTATTCAGACACCAACTCTTACATCTTTCTGTCCACTGGGGCTCGAATCTACTCCCTGGATGTGTAGAACCAGTCCTGCTCTAAACTCCCATCTCTCAGTGGAACTGTTCCCACTGCCTTGGAGTGTATCGATCCGTGCAGATAAACTCAGAGATGACAGAGCTGGGCTCTTAATTCCATTTTGGGCTCTCTTGGGACACCCTGTCCTTCCCCCATGGCTCAAAACCCCTCTGAGTCACAGCACATCTAGGCAGGGCTCCCACCTGCACCCCTTGAGCCCTAGGATGATCCTGGGATGAAGTGGCCTGCGGCTGCGCCTGTGGGTCAGGCTGCCCTAGCTCCCAGACCCTCCCCTCAGCAGAGCCGGGTGGGCGGAAAGCAGACCCAGGCTCTTCCCTGTACGCCTCCGGAGCTCCCAACCCTCTGCTGGCTCCTCGCGCTCCCCCAGACTAAGACAGGCCTTGTGGGGTACCGGACCATGGCAGGCAGGAACCCAAGGTAGAGGGAGGGTGCAAACGTTTGTCTGGCTCGATGCTGCTCCTGGGGTGCTTTCCGGTTCATTATCGCGTCTGATTTTTATAAGAGCTCCCTTGTAGGGCTGGCCAGATAGTGCCATGCCCATGTTAGAGCTGGGGACACGGACCCTCACTGACCTGCCTAAATCTCACAGCAGCAAGCTGCCGGACACCATAAAACCAGTTGCTGTCAAGTTGACCTCAACTCATGGGGACCCCGTGGGTGAGAGTACATCTGTGCTCCATAGGGTTTTCAGTGGCTGATTTTTCAGAAGTCGACTGCCAGGCCTTTCTTCTGAGGCACCTCTGGGCAGTCCTGAGCCTCTGACCTTTTGGCTGGTAGCTGAGTGTGTTAACTGCACCACCCAGGAACTCTGAGACTGGACACAGCGCTTCTGAATTCAAGCTCAGGTCTCATTTCCCAACCTGAAGTGGGCTGGGGTGGAGGCAGCTTCCTGAGAGAGGATAAATCTGATGTCCTTGCAGAGGAACCACCTGTGGGCTCCATGGGGTTTGCAAAGGGATGGGGCGGGGGCTGGAGTGGGCACTGCCAAGAACTCAGAGTTCATAGGGGTGGGGGCAGGGTGTCTGTGTTTCTCTTGTGGGTGATTTTCCTGGTGAAAAGAAGGTGCCCACTGTCCAAGCCTGGCTAAGAGGACTTTTTTTTTTTTTTAATTGCATTTAAAATGAAGAAGGAGGAGGAGGAAAAGCCTGTGGAAATGGGATAATTGATTCAGTTAAGGCCTGTTCATAAGGGAAATTTACCAGCGTTCTCCTAGATCACACGTACTTTTCTTGAGCAAGTTCATTGTTCTGCCTAAGTTTAAAGCAAAGCCCTTTTTGGTAATCACGTCTTTCTGTTTGAACAGACTCAGGTGGCCAGTATAGAAGCTGGAAGACCAAGCCCTCTCCTGGAGCCCGCTCTGCCCACAGGTGAGCGAGCTGGCCATGTGGCCCCCGCAGGAGGGAAGATGAAGTGGAACTTGGAGCAGTCGCTGACCTTGGGATGGCCTCAGGGACCAAGAGCCTGGGGTTCCACCACCCCCACTGGAGACATGTGGGCTGGCCAGACAGGCAGGCTGTGGGGAAAGTGAGGTTCTGCTCACCCAGGCCTCCCTGGGGACAGCCCCAGCTTGGAGTATCACCCTGATCAGCCTCCAGGTCCCAGGCTCTGGGAGCTAAGGAACATTGCAGGGGCTGAACCCTGCTGTGCCCAGGTGTTGGCTGCAGACCGATGAGCCTCCCACATCTACAAACCCAGTTGTTCCACTACATGTCTGTCAATGTCGTGACGAATAAAGTGCCAGTTTAAATGTTTTATGACTATATTGGCTTTCTTGATCATTAGGGGTTTTCCTGTTTCACAGCTACTACAGTGCAGTCCCTGGGTAGTGCAAACGGTTAACTAGCTCAGCTGCTAGCTGAAAGGTTGGCGGTTAGTCCACTGAGAGGCACCATGGAAGAAAGGCCTGGCAATCTATGAAAAAATCAGTCATTGAAAACCCATGGAGCACAGCTCAGCTCTGACACAGGTGGGGTCGCCATGAGTCAGAGTTGACTCCATGGGATGGTTTTTACTGGTTTCAGTGCACTGGGGGCAAATGAAATGATTTGACGTTAAAAGAGGTTGTCCTACTTGCAAGGCTGTCTGGCACTGTCCCCTGTCTTGGCCACATGCAGAGTTAAGGAGTCACATCGCGGAGGCTGGGTTGGTTGGCTACACCTGAGAACCTCCCCCAGGTACCCACACGGCGTACATGCTGACAGTCTTGGTGCGGAGATGCTTGCTCTTGGTTGGTGAATCTATGGCGTCTGGATTTGTAGGTGAGCCCACGAAGCTACTCTGAGGCTGCAGACAGGACCACAGCTGACCACCACTTTTATGGATTGAATCATGTCCTCCCAAAAATATGTGTTGGAGTTCTGACCCCAGTACCTGTGGATGTGATCCTGTTGGGGCATAGGTTTTCGTTGTTATGTTAATGAGGCCATCCAGTCGATTCCTAATCACTTCTAGTTATAAAAAGAGCAGATTAGACAGAAAAACACAAATGGGAAAAGATAGATGGTGTGTGAGGATCACCAAGGACTGAGGACACCGGGGCCACAGAAGCTCAAAGAGACAAGGGTCTTCCCCAGGAGTGACAGATGGCCTTTCTCTAGTGCTGATGCCCTGATTTTGGGCTTCTAGCCTCCCAAACTGTGAGAAAATAAATTTCTGTTCTTTAAAGCTACCCACTTGAGATAGTTCCATTACAGCAACACTAGGAAACGAGACAACCACCAGCCCACCCTGGACACAGCCATGCTGGCCCTGCCACTTAGGGTGGACCCACTGTGGCTGTCCACCATTGGAATGGCTTCCAGGGACCCTGCTTCTCACATTTAAGAGCTCCTGAGTCAGAATCCAGGATGGTTGCATCTGATTGGCTGAGCCTAGGTCATGTGCCTGAGCCCTAACAGCAAGGGAGGCTGGGAAAGGGAGTACTCAGCATTTTCAGCTTCTCTACCAGGAAGCTTCTATATTCTGCCTCCCCCAGGATCCATCTAGAAGTTAGAGGGTTCTCCAAACTCAGGAAGGGGGTTTAGGCGCTAGGCAACCCAAATAATTACAAACATCCTCTGTGTTGGGGTGTGTGTGTGTGCACGCGCATGCACACACTCATGCACGCATGCATGCCTGCACAGGATAGGGCTGGAGATGACCTCAGATGAGCAAAGCAGTTAAGAGAATCAGCTCTGGCATCACCCAGAAGGGTCTGAATATCACCATCCTTACTTGTTACCTTTCAATCCTGGCAATATGTAACCTCTCTGAGCCTTAGTTTTCTCATTTATAAAATGGGGATAATGATGCTGCCTTCATAAAATGGTAGCCGTTATTACGGGGGCAGTGTTGGTTCAGGGGTAGAATTCTCGCCTTCCATACAGGAGACCTGGGTTCAATTCCCAGCAACACACCTCATGCACAGACACTACCCGTCTGTCAGTGGAGGCTCACGTGTTGCTGTGATGCTGAACAGGTTCCAGTGGAGCTTCCAGACTAGGAAGAAAGGCCTGATGATCCAAAAGTCAGCCAATGAAAACCCTATGGATCACAACATTCTGCTGCTGTTGTGCATGGGGTCGCCAAGCATCAGGAGTCGACTTGAGGGCAGCTAATAACAACCACATTATAATTACAATTGGTATTATTATCCTAATATTATCACAACCATGTTGTGACACCTCTATTATGGACTCCAGGCCTGACTATGAGGTCTGCTTAGACTGACCTTCCAGGTTTTCACCTCTCTTTCTGGTCCTGTAAAATCCATTACCATCACAGAGGTTCAGATCAATGTCTTGCACCTGTGTCCTGAGAGAGCCCTCAAAATGCAGGTGCCTTTCAAAGGATTCCCCTAAGCTCCAAGCATGAGCTTTGTATTACAATGGACCTCTAACACTTTTTTTTTTTACAAAAGCTATGGCTTGTTGAGTGTACCCAAAATTCTTTATAGCTCTAATCTTCAGAAAAATAAATAAAAGGAGAAGGGAATTAGGAGACTTAGATAAAGTAAAACAATTGTGTTTTCCGCTGGAATTTGCAAGGAGATGGTGTTTTGGGGGGGGAGCGTGGTGGAGGAAGGGGAGGAGGGGCCGTCAGACTCTAAGGTGGGAGGGGTGAGCGAGCTGGTTTTGCAGCTGGTTTTTTTTAGCAAACTGGCCAGGTAAGAGGGGTCACTGGAGTGTGGGGACATGAAATCCTTGCAGGTGGGCACTGAGGCACATACCGACCAAGAGCGCACGGCGGCCAGTGTGTACCCCGGCCAACGCGCTCAGCCCTCGTTCCAACCGGCTCTTAAAGCGCAGTGCTTGCGTGTCTTTAATAAAGAGATAGTGCTGTTCATCGTGATCCTGAGGCCGCGTAGATCCAGAAACCATCAAGGAAAGATTGGATTCTGTTCAATGGGTTTGTCCCGTGAAATGTATTTCAGTGTGTTCTAAGTCTTTGAAATTTAGCGGTGGATGGGTGCTGCAAACTGTAGTTCTCAGCCATGACAATGTCTAACAGAGCGGAATATCCTGTTCTCTGCCTACCTGATAGTTATCAGATTCTGAGTGTTAAGCAGGCCCAGAAAGTTTGCACAACAGACTCTTATTTTTTTTTCCCCACACAAGAGAAGGGAAAAAACAAGGTCAGTTTCTGGATTGCCTCACACTGGGGAGAATGCACCTCACTTCCAGACCAGAGTGTTTGCACCAGAATTCCTGATGGAGACAGCATGGTGTGATGCATAGAGACTTAGAAAACGTGGCTTTTGGTTCTGGTGTCTGCCTTGGTCTGCTTTGCTGGTGATCCGATGCATTAGCTGATCGTGTGGGCAGGTGGATGTTGTTGTTGGGTGCTGTGGAGTTGATTCCGACTCATAGCGACCCTATAGGACAGAGTACAACTGCCCCAGAGGGTTTCCAAGGCTTTACATCTTTATGGAAGCAGACTGCCACTTCTTTCTCCCATGGAGCAGCTGGTGGGTTTGAACTGCTGAACTTTCAGTTTGCAGCCGAGTGCTTCACCGCTGCGCCACCAGGACTCTTATGTGGTCAGGAAGCTCCTGGAATTATTGATTCGTCCGGGCTGGGGTTTGTGTGGCCTCTGGCTCCTTCCATCATCTTTGAGTCACTCAGGCCACAGGCCGGGAGCAGGAGGAGAGGAGCTGATGGGGACAGGAGAGGAGCTGATGGGGGCCGGCCTGTGTATGCAGGGATATCTCAAAGGAAGAGGAAGACTGGGCTTCTTAAAGGGGCCGATGCACTGGGGAGGGGAACATACACCCAGAACAGCTCAGAGCCTTGAATGGAAACAAGCACACCCACCACCTGATGGAAGTGGCAGCCTGGAGACCCACGAGACGCTGTGGTTGGCATCTGTGGGAGGGAGGGCACTGGGCAGAGGAGGAAATAGCCCTGCTGGCGCAGTGGTTAAGAGCTCAGCTGCTAACCCAAAGGTCGGCGGTTTGAATCCACCAGCTGCTCCTCAGAAACTCTGTGGGGCAGTTCTAGTCTGCCCTATATGCTCGTTGTAAGTCACCCTCATAGTCATAGTCATAACTTCTCATAATTGGGTAGAGGAGGTAGGTTTTGAACAATAAGTTTGGAGGATTCGCTCAAATAGTCCACAAATATCTGTTGAGCGCTTACAATGTACTAGGCACGATTCCAGGTGCAGAGGACCCAACAGGGAACAGGCGCAAGCCTGCCCTCGTGGGAGGTGTGTGGTTTCCGGTTACTCTGGGCAGGAAGAATGAAAGCTGAGAGAGTGTCATGCGTGTGTATGTGCGTGTGGGGGCGGGGGGGGGGGGCCCACGGCCATGGAGTGGATTCCGGCTCCCGGAGACCCCCTGTGTTACAGAGAACTGCTCCGCAGGGTTTCCCCGGCTGTCATCTTTATGGAAGTAGATCATCAGGCTTCTCTTTCTGGTGCCTCTGGGAGTGTTTGAATTGCCAGCCTTTAGGTTAGTAGAGGAACGCAGACCATCTGTGCCGCCCAGGAGCCAAGTGTTGCGCAGGGACGGCAGAGTGGGCTTGTTTCACGCAGGCGTTCATTGGATTCATCGGCATTTCTCGACTGCTTACCCCGGGCAGGTTTTGTCAAGGCCTGGGGATACAGGGATGAGAATTCCCGTCACTTGCTCTGGAAGAGGCGTTCAAAGTTGGGGGATTATAGAGTCTCAGACATCCCAGGACAGAACGTCTGAGCTGTGGTAGAGGCAGGCACGGAACAGGGAGGTGTGAACCCCGATGGACAGGTGTGCAAGGCCTCCTACAAGGGGGGGCCTCTTGGGCGGGGCCTTTGAGGACGAAGGGAACTCGCCTGTTAGAACAGGGATGAGAGGAGGATTCGAAGCAGAGGGGAAGGCAAGACATCCATGGGGAAGCGGGAGCAAGGCTGTTAGGCAGTGGGGGGCTGACGGGGGAGAGCCTTGATGAGGGAAATCTCGTTTTAATTTAATTTGAGAAGTGACGAGGGCCACAGCTAGGTTCGGGGAGTAACTCAATGGAAGTTGGAGCTTGATTTCTGTGTACTTGTTCAGGATCCTACCCTTAAACAAGAAACGCCTATTAGCAAATTAAGGCCCTTAATAAACCCGCTGCTGTCGAGTCAATCCTGACTCATAGCGACCCCATTAGCAAATTAAGGCCCTTAGTAAACGTGCTGCCATCCGGTCAGTTCGGACTCATAGTGACCCTGTAGGACAGAGTACAACTGCCTCATGGGGTTTCCAACGAGCAGCTGGTGGATTCGAACTACCGACCTTTTGATTAGCAGCTGAGCTCTTAACCGCTGCGCCACCAGGGCTTCAAGGCCCTCGATAGGCAAGACATGGTTTGTTGGGTTTTAGAAGATGGTCTAGAGACCACCACCCATCTGTCAGTTTGTCATGAACTGTGGTGGCTTGTGTGTTGCTGTGATGCTGGAAGCTTTGCCACTAATATTTCAAATACCAGCAGGGTCACCCATGTGGACAGTTTCAGTGGAGCTTCCAGACTAAGACAGACTAGGAAGAAAGGACTGGTGATCTACTTTCAAAGGTTAGACAATGAAAATCTTATGGATCACAACAGAATATCGTCTGATACGGTGCTGGAAGATGAGCCCCCGGGGTTGGAAGGCACTCAAAATACACAGTGGCTGCAACAGTCGACGTGAGCCGACCGTTGCTCAGGATGATGGCGCAGGACCAGGCAACGTTTTGTTCTCTCGTCCCTCAGGTCACCATGAGTTGGAGCTGCCTTGATGGCAGCTAACAACAATAATAGAGTGTAGATAACAGTGCAATGAAAACATTGACTGAATTTGATTGAATTTGAGTTTGCCAAGAGATTCAAGAGTTTGCACTTCACTATAAAAGTTAAATTAAAATACTTCTCTTTGAAAACTAATTAGTATGGCAGTGATGCTTATAATAAATCAGAAGTCTCCATCCGAAAACCATTCCAGCTGACCATAGGAGACTAACCGTGACCCTGATTGGTAGGGAAATTACTGATAAGCTGCTTTCTACGCATGAACGTTCATTGCCCGTCTCCGGAGAGGCGGGAGACGCAGAAAGGTGCAGGTGCAGATGGCTTTGAAGGGCATCAACGCTCCTCTTCCTTGCTCATTCTCTCTTCTCCCCATTCCCTTTTCCACGCTGAAAAGCTGGATTCCATGCCGAGGGGCGGGGGGGGGGCGGTGGAGAGTAGTGGGGTTGGGATACGGGTAGGGGTGGGGGGCAGGGGATGACGGAGGACAGAGGAGACCTGGAAGATGGGTGAGGGGAAGAACAACAGTTCGTATTCTTCACGTGCTTCTTCACGCCTTTACTTCTGCTTTAACTTTTTGCACGTTGTGCTTTGCTGCACCTGGAAATCCGAACTCTCTCTCGACCATGGTCCCGGTGCCACAGTTCTCAGCCTTGGCAGGCATACGCATCCCTGAAACAAAGGCCTGAAAACTGCAATTTCCCGACCTCTCCCCAAGCCACCCCTCCTGGGCGTTCTGTTTACCTGGGTGTGGAGTAGAAATATAAAATCTGTAAAATTTTGTAAAGTTCCACAGGTGATTCTGGTGCTTTACCAAGGTGAGGACACTGACTTGGAGACCCATTTGTGTCCTTTGAGTCCTATTTAAAATTGTAAATAGCTCTGAGAAGATGGAGCTGCTATCTGTGGACTTCTATAGCTCTGGGTGAACTGCTCTGAATAGGACATGCAGCAGGATTGGAGCACATAAAAACGGCGTGGGGATGGTGTCTGACATCCTCTAGCTTCACAAGGGGGAAGGAGAATCAAGATCAACAGCCCAAGGCTGACTCCCATGAAGCGGAGGCCAGACATTTCTTCTCTCTCCACCATCTTTACCAATTCTGACATCAGCCATCCCTGCCACGGCATGCTCCACTTCTCTGCTGGGTTTCATAATCCGTTGCAATGGTCACACAGAACTCACAGATCATACTCACGATTACGGAGTTTCTTGGGGAAGTAACAGGTTACAATTCAGGCTCAGGAACACTCAAGGATACAGTTCTTCCATCAGGGCAGACTCTTCCCACTGTCATCTCCAGCCCCCTTGGGCTAGGTCAGCAGGTTCCACCTATAAACATAGGAGTCCACACAACCCCTTTTGCTTCTGACCAGCCAGCCCTTCCTCTCTCTCTCATCCCTAGCCCTGGTGGGCTAGGTCAATGGGTGCAAATGCAACATGTCCAAACTCAGCCCATCTGTCCACTGCTGGACTTCTCCTACTTCCACTCATTGAGTGGACCCAGGTGGTCACCATGTGTGAGCAGGCCAAGCTGTTTACTTGCTGGCTTCCTTTAACTTCCAGTCCTGGGAGGGGGCTCCTTCTGGTGGACACTAACTTTTCCTGCATTGATGCATCCAACAGCAAACCATTTGCTCGAAATTCAAAAAGCAAAACAGTCACTTTTCTTTCCTTATGCAGGTCCTGCCTTTAAATGCAAATCTCCGGTTCTCTCAGCAGCTCTGGGTGGTTCTGCATGTCCTTTCAAATGCAAATCTGGGTGGGGCTCAGGTTTTCACCCAAGCCCCCACGCTATACCCAGGGCTAAACCCAGCTAAACCAAACCCGTTGCCATCGAGTTGATTCTGACTCACAGCAATCCTAGAAGACAAGAGTACAACCGCCCCATAGGGTTTCCAAGGAGCACCTGGTGGATTCAAACTGCCGATCTTTCGGTTAGCAGCCATAGCACTTAACCACTTTGCCACCAGGGTTTCCATATTGCGTTCAGATCAACAGCCTGTGTTTTCTCCCCAGCAAATCCTAGCTCCCCTTTTAGCATATCCCATCAAGTATGGACTAAAGACAGAGTTACATGCTCTCCCTAGTCTATAATACCCAATATTCATCTCTACCATACATTTAGGTCTGCTTTACAACACTAGGTAGGAGAAACATTCAATATCCATAGTAGGTTCAGATAAACACATGATAGTAAATACATAACCCTTTTTAAAACATTCTCTTCTCCACGCTTTAACTATCGTGCATATGGCCCTGGGCCTCTGGCTGGGTGGAATCAGTAGACCCTGGCCCCCTATCAGTCATCCCACTCATCTGGCCTGGCTTTGGCCCCAGGCCTGTCCAGGTGGGGCTTCTCTCCCTTCAGCTGCAGTATAACCTTCCCTTCGGCCATTACAGGCAACAACAACCAAAGCAACCATCCAAGAATCAAAAGTTTCACTTCCCAAGCCCCTTAGTTCTTTCTCTTACAACGTCCCATGCTTTCATGAGTCTGGAGCCATTGCAAAGAATCCTGCTTCTGACACCAACTGTAAAAACGGTGTAGGGGCAGTGTCTGACCTCCTCCAACTTCACAAGGAGGAAGGAGAATCAAGACCAACAGCCCAAGGCTGATTCCTATGAGGCGAGAGTCAGACATACTTCCTCTCTCTGCTATTTTACCGATTCTGACAGCAACCGTCTCTCCCATAGCACTCTACTTCTCTGCTGAGTTCGATAATTCATTGCAATGGCCACACAGAACTCACAGAGCATACTTCTGATTATAGAGTTTATTAGGGAAGTAACACGTTATGTTACAATTCAGGCTCAGGAACACTCAAGGATACAGTTCTACCATCAGGACAGACCTCTTCCTAGCTGTGCTCACAGGCACACCTTTCTCTGGCCTCTGTCCAAAGGCGCTCAGCTTTTTCTCTCCATGGGCCAGGAAGCTCACCACGCTGTCTCCTGCTGCTAGGTCTCTGCTGCCACTTTTCGAGCTCTGTTTGTCTGTCTCCTGGATCCAGGAGCTTCTCAGTGCAGGGATTCCCCAGTCCAAAGGATGTGCTGGCTCCTGGCTGTTCTTCGTTGTTGTTGGTGGTATCTTCTCTTTCTTGCCTCTGGGATGGCTCACCTCAAGTCCTGAGGGATGGCAAAAGCCAACCAATCCTTTTGGTGGGCTACAATTACCATTTGTGCACAGTCCTGCCGAATCACTTGGGTGGGAGTTACAAGACCGTGGTGAGAAAGGCCACACAAAAGCAATCCATCTCACCGCAGAGCACCTTTATGGTGTGGAGGGAATCCCTGGTTGGCACAAACAGTTAAGCTACTAATTGACAGTTTGGTGATTCAAATCCACCCAGAGGTGCCTTGGAAAAAAGGCCTGGAGATCTACCTTGAAGAGGTCATGACCACGACAACCCTATGAAGCAGTTCTACTCTGCAACACATGGGGCCATCATGAGTCAGAATTGACTCAGTGGCAACTGTTCTTTGTTTTTAATAGTGTGGAGAGACAGGGCTCAGGGGAGGGCTCTGAAAGAACATTCTGGAAGGAGGTTTAGACAGCCGAGAAGGAGCATGGCAGCACTGGGTGCCCCAGGGCCAGGAAGAAGAGGCCAAGGTAGAGAAGGTCTAGATGGCAGGAGAGGCATCCAGAAAGAGAGAAGACAAAACCCACCCGGTTGCCGTTGAGTCGATTCCGGCTCATAGCGACCCTATAGGACAGAGTAGAACTGCCCTATAGGGTATCCAAGGAGCGCCTGGTAGATTCAGGCTGCTGACCCTTTGGTTAACAGCCATAGCTCTTAACCACTGCACCCCCAGGGTGGAGGGTGCCAAAGACTTCACCTGCTGGGTCTTTGCTGTGCGGGCAGACCCATGCCCTTGGATCTTGGGGCATGCTTATCTCCAGCCTCACCTCCTCCCTGAGGTGGGTGGGGCATACCAGCCTGCTGAGGAAACACTTGGAAAGAAACCACGGGGCAACCATCAACTCCGGGTACTTTTCCACTCCATATGTTGATCTGTGTTTCTAGAACTCTTGGCATGCAAGCTGATATGATCTCCTGGAAAGCTGCGACTCTATGGGGGGAACTTGAAGGTTTGGTTGCACCTTGTAATGGCTGCTCTGTGAATCCCTAGGGGTCACTGCAGAATTTTTTTCACCTCTGATTCGTTCACTGTCTTCAGTTCTCCTCAGTCTTGTGCCCACTCATCTTCAGCAATTTGTGACTGGGGGATATGTTTTTTCCCTGTGGCCTAAGCTTGCTACCTGCCTCCCAGTTTTCCTGTTGCCTTCAGAAAACAGTTATTTTTACGGAGGAGCACCCCTCTCCAAATCCAGTCTCAAAACGAATATGGCTTTGCCACAAAGAGTCTGCCTCCTCAAAGGTAAAGCAAAGGTTGCTGTCCCATACCTGTTGCTGTTGCTTCCTTCACTTGAGTTGTTACAGTTGTTAGGTGCCGTCAAGTTGGTTCTGACTCATAGTGACCCCGTGTATAACAGAAGGAAACATTGCCAGGTCCCTTGCCATCTTCACAATTGTTGTTATGCTTGAGCCTATTGTTGCAGCCACTGTGTCAATTCATCTCCTTGAGAGTCTTCCTCCTTTTTGCTGACCCTCTTCTTTACCAAGCATGATGTCCTTCTCCAGGGACTGATCCCTCCTGATAACATGTCCAAAGTATGTGAGATGAAGTCTCACCATCTTTGCTTCTAAGGAGCACTCTGGTAGTACTTATTTCAAGACAGATTTATTTGTTCTCTTGGCAGTCCATGATATATTCAATATTCTTTGCCAACAAAGATGTTAATTCTTCTTCAGTTTTTCTCATTCATGTGAGTAGAGCTTGTGTTTCCCCTCCCTGTTACTGTTAATTTCTCTGCCCCTCCTCCTCTACAGGTGTGGGGATGGGCAGGACAGTCTCTTAACCAGGTGCTGTAATCTGATCAGTGTCCCAGAACTGAGTGGCAGAAGATTTTGGTCATATTCAGGTCTCCCTTCAAGATCTCCACCAGCATCAAAAGGCTTTTGCTGCAAGACAAAGGCTGACTTCCCATCCATCATCCTTATCAATGTCTTCTCTCTCTGGGGTCAGTCTAGTGTGAGGGCACTACTTCGTTGTTTTTGTCAGTTGCTGCCCAGTTTGTTCCGACTCACGACGATCTTACGTATAACTGAACTAAACATTACCAGGTCCTGTGCCACCTTTATCGTCTTTGATATGTTTGAGCCCATTGTTGCAGCTCTTGTGTCAATCCATCTCATGCAGGCCTTCCCTAGTTTTCACTGACTTTCTACCTTACCAAACATGAGGTCCTTTTCCCGGGCTTGGTGTTTCCCAATGGTGTGTCCGAAGTAAGCGAGATGAAGTTTCACCATCCTCACTTCTAGGGAGCATTCTGGTTTTATTTCTTCTAAGACTGATTTGTTCATTCTTCTGGCAGTCCATGGTATATTCAGTATTCTTTGCAAACAACATCAATTCCATACACAGTCTGTGCTTTGAGGGATGCAAAGATGAAAGGGACCTCAGATCCCATTTCAAGAAGAGGCTTGAACAAGACAGAAGTTTCTTTTTCATGAAACAATCTGAGAATAAGCAATCTAGCAGCCCAAACTCCTTCTGTCTTATTGCTTTGCCATCCCCAGGACGTTGCCCTTTTTACGTATCCAAGATGGCTCACAATCATTTCTTGATCCATGGCATGATCCGGAAGTTATATATGTCACTTCCACTGACATTCCACTGGCTAGCTCTTCATCCCATGACCACACCTAGAGGCAAGAGAGGCTGGGACTATAGTCTTTAGCTGGGTGTCTGGGAACCCAACTAAAACCTCTATACTTATCAGAAGATTGCAGTGGGTAGGGAGTAAATGGGAATTCTGTGTACTTTCTGCACAATTTTTCTGTAAACTTAAAACTGCTCTAAAAATTAAAAATTAAAAAAACAAATGTTTATTCAGGTGGCTAACAGACACATGAGGAAATGCTCGCGATCACTAGCCATTAGAGAAATGCAAATCAAAACCACAGTGAGTTACCATCTCATCCCGGCATTACTGGCACGAATCAAAAAAACTGGAAATAACAAATGCTGCAGGGAGACGGGAACTCTTATGCACCGCTGGTGGGAATTTTCAAAATGCCATTTTGGAAAACGATATGGTGCCTCCTTAGAAAGCTAGAAACAGAAAAACCATATGATCCAGCAGTCCCACTCCTAGGAATATATCCTAGAGAAATAAGAGCCGTCACACAAATAGACATATGCACACTCATGTTCATTGCAGCATTGTTCACGATAGCAAAAAGGTGGAAACAACCTAGATACCCATCAACAGATGAATGGATAAACTATGGTACATACACACACAATGGAGTATTACACAACAATAAAGGACAATGATGAATCTGTGAAGCATCTCATAACATGGATGAAGCTGGAGGGCATTATGCTGAGTGAAATAAATCAGTTACAAAAGGACAAACATTATATGAGACCGTCACTGTAAAAATGCATGAAAATGTTTACACACAAAAAGAAATAATCTTTGATGATTACGAGGGAGAGGAGGGGTGAGGGGGAACACTAAATAGACAATAGATAAGCGTAAATTTGGTGAAGGGTAAGACGGTACGCAGTACTGGGGAGGCCAGCACAACTTGTACAAGGCAAGGGCACAGAAGCTCCATAGACACATCCAAACTCCCTGAGGGACTGAATTGCTGGGTGGAGGGCTGTGAGGACCATGGTCTCGGGGAACATCTAGCTCAATAGGCATAACATAGTTTATAAAGAAAATGTTCTACATTCTACCTTGGTGAGTAGCATCTGGGGTCTTAAAAGCCTGTGAGCAGCCATCTAAGATACTACACTGGTCTCACTCCTTTGGGAGCAAGGGAGAATGAAGAAAACAAGATACAAGGAAAAGATTAGTCCAAAGGACTAATGGACCACAACTACCATGGCCTCCAGCAGACTGAGTCCAGTACAACTAGATGGTGCCCGGTTACCACCACTGATTGCTCTGACAGGGATCACAAAAGAGGGTCCCTGACAGAACTGGAGAAAAACGTAGAACAAAATTCTAACTCACAAAAAAAGACCAGACTTACTGGCCTGACAGAGACTGGAGAAACCCTGAGAGTATGGCCCCCAGACACCCTTTTAGCTCAGTAATGAAGTCGCTCCTGAGGTTCACCGTTCATCCAAAGATTAGACAGGCCCATAAAACAAAATGAGACTAATGGGGCACAACAGCCCAGGGACAAGGACTAGAAGGCAGGAGGGGACAGGAAAGCTGGTAATAGAGAACCCAAGGTCAAGAAGGGAGAGTGTTGACATGTCATGGGGTTGTTAACCAATGTCATAAAACAATATGTGTACTGACCGTTTAATGAGAAACTATTTGTTCTGTAAATCTTCATCTAAAGTACAATAAAGAAAATTAAAAATAAATGAATAAAATGAGGATTGAACTAAAAAAAAAAGTTTAATGCATGTGGGGAAAACTGAATTCTTTGACTGTTAGATGCAGAGTATTGTAGATGGCTATTAGGTGAAACATGTTAAGTGTGTTGCTGTTTTTGTGTGTTTGACATATCGATAACTGAAATCTCCCTCCGTGATAGTGGATTTGTCAATTTTGCTGTAGTTTGATCAATTTTTGTTCTATATATTTTGAGGTTAGTTAATTAGATGCATTCATGTTGTTGTTGTTGTTAGGTGTCATCCAGTCGGTTCTGACTCATGGAGACCCTGTGTACAACAGAACGAAATGCTGCCTGGTCCTGCACTGTACTCATAATCGTTGCTGTGTTTGAGCCTGTTGCAGCCACTGTGTCAATCCATCTCATTGAGGGTCTTCCTCCTTTTCGCTGACCCTCTACTTTACAAAGCATGATGTCCTTCTCTAGGGACTAGTTCCTCCTGATAACATGTCCAAAGTATGTGAGACGAAGTCTCGCCATCCTCGCTTCCAAGGAGCATTCTGGCTGTACTTCTTCCAAGACAGATTTGTTCAATCTTTTGGCAGTCTATGGTATATTCAGTATTCTTTGCCAACACCATAATTCAAAGGCATCAACTCTTCTTCGATCTTCCTTATTCATTGTCCAGCTTTCACACGCATATGGGGCAATGGGGCAATTGAAAACACCGTGGCTTGGGTCAGGCGCACCTTAGTTCTCAAAGTGACATCTTTGTTTTTCAACACTTTAAAGAGGTCTTTTGTAGCAGATTTGCCCAGTGCAATGTGTCTTCTGATTTCTTGACTGCTGCTTCCATGAGCATTGATTGTGGATCCAAGTAAAGGCTGTAATCTTTGATCTTCATCAGTAAGTGCTTCAAGTCCTCTTAGCTTTCAGCAAGCAAGGTTGTGTCATCTGCATATTGCAGATTTTTAATGAGTTTTCCACCAATCCTGATGCCACATTCTTCTTCATTCAGTCTACCTTCTCGGATTACTTGCTCAGTGTACAGATTGAATGAAGTGTGATGAAAGGATGCAACCTTGACACCCATCTTTGTTGATTTTAAACCATACAGTACCACCTTATTCTGTTTGAAAGACTGCCTCTTGGTCCGTGTACAGGTTCCGCATGAGTGGAGTGTTCTGGAATTCTCATTCTTCGCAATGTTATCCATGGTTTGTTATGATCCACACAGTTGAATGCCTTTGCATAGTGAATAAAACACAGGTAAACATCTTTCTGGTATTCTCTGCTTTCAGCCAGGGTCCATCTGACATCAGCAATGATATTGCTGGTTCCACGTCCTCTTCTGAATCCGGCTTCAATTTCTGGCAGTTCCCTGTCGATGTACTGCTGCAACTGCTTTTGAATGATCTTCAGCAAACTTCTACTTGCGTGTGATATTAATGATATTGTTCAATAGTTTCCAAATTCTGTTGGAT
Source organism: Dugong dugon (assembly GCA_030035585.1). Classification (NCBI taxonomy): domain Eukaryota; kingdom Metazoa; phylum Chordata; class Mammalia; order Sirenia; family Dugongidae; genus Dugong; species Dugong dugon. The sequence goes on along the minus strand of CM057473.1, from coordinate 2,443,735 downwards.
CACTTTTCTTTGGAATGGGAACAAATATGGATCTCTTCTAGTTGGTTGGCCAGGTAGCTGTCTTCCAAATTTCTTGGTATAGACAAGTGAGCGCTTCCAGGGTTGCATCCATTTGTTGAAACATCTCAGTTAGTATTCCTTCAATTCCTGGAGCCTTGTTTTTTGCAAATGCCTTCAGAGCAGCTTGGACTTCTTCCTTCAGTACCATCAGTTCTTGATCGTATGCTACCTCTTGAAATAGTTGAATGTCTCGCAGTTCTTTTTGGTACAGTGACTCTGTGTATGCCTTCCACGCATTCGTAGTTAGAATTATTATGTCTTCTTGGAGCACGAACCCTTTCACCACCATTGAATCATCCTCTGTATCCCTATGTATGCTTTTTCTTTTTAAGTATATTTTATCTGATATTGACATACGTCTGCTATTTTTTCATTTTTTTATTTTCAACATTTACATGTTTTTATGCCTTCGGTATATCTTCTACAAAAAGTATATGTGGATTTTGTTTTAAATCCAATCTGACAAGTTCTGTCTTTTACTTAGCAAATTTAGAACCATTTATATTTATTTGATTTTTGAACTTAATTTTAGTCTTTTATTTTTAATTTCAAAACAAATCTAGAAGAAGTTGCAAGAAATATGTAAAATAAGGGTGATCACATATCTTGGAAAAAATTTTTGTTGTAGATATTAATATGGGAGGTGGGGTGAGCTCAAAGGATATGAAGGTAGGCTAAAGTTATTTTGCTAAAGAAAGATATAGATATAAAAATTTCAAAGTAAGAAAGAATTAAAAAGAAACTGCAATTTTTAAGTTTTAATTGAGGACTTGGAGCCCTCCAATGGCATCCCTTGATGCTTAGAGTAAAAGTGACACTCTCGCCATGGTCTATGTGGCCCCTAACAACCTCCAACATCATCCTTCACCACTTAGAGTAAAAGCGACACTCTCGCCATGGTCTGCGCGGCCCCTAACAATCCCCCAACATCATCCTTCACCACTTAGAATAAAAGTGACACTCTTGCTATGGTCTGCGTGGCCCCTAACAATCCTCCAACATCATCCTTCACCACTTAGAATAAAAGCGACACTCTTGCTATGGTCTGCGTGGCCCCTAACAATCCCCCAACATCATCCTTCACCACTTAGAGTAAAAGCGACACTCTCGCCAAGGTCTACGTGGCCTCTAATGACCCTCCAGTGTCATCCTTCACTACTTTCCTGATTGCATTGCTCACTGTACGCTGGCCATATCTGCCTCTGTCAACCCTTCAAGCTCCCTCCCACGTCAGGGCCTTGGCAAGTGCCATCTTTCTGCCCAGCACACCCTTCCCTAGATCTTCACATGGCTGCTTCTTGTCACTCAGCTCACAGCCACAGTGTCATCTTTTCCAGAAGGCCTTTTTGGACCACCCTTTTAAGTGATCTCCCCCACCCCAATACGACTCTGTACCCTGTTACCCCGTTTAATGTCTTCATTACATTTATGACTATTAGAATTATCTTACTTATTGATATGTTTTCTTATTTATTTTCTCCCCCGCCCCAACTAGAATATGAGATGCTCTTTCTAACTTACTCACCTTAGCACTTGTATTTGTTCCCTAGGGCCGCCATAACACATTACCACAAACTATGTGACTTAAAACAACAAAATTTATTCACTCACAGTTCTGGAGGCTAGACGTCCAAAATCCAGGTGTTAGCAGGACCATGCTCTCTCTGAAGGCTCTAGGGGAAGATCCTTTCTTGTTTCTCTCAGCTTCTGGTAGCCCTGGTGGTTCTTTGGTTTGTGACAACATAACTCCCATCTCTGACTCTGTCTTCACATGGCCTTCATCCCTGCGTCTCCCTGTCTCTGTGTCTCTTCTCTTTTTACAAGGACACTAGTCATATTGGAGGAGGACCACCATACTCTAGTGTGACCTTGTGGTAACTGATTACATCTGCAAAGACCCTGTTTCCTACCAAGGTCATGTTCTCAGGTACCAAGGTTTAGGGCCTCCACATATCTTTTTGGGGGACACAATCCTGTCCATAACTGTGTCTCTAGTGCCTAGAACTTTGACATGTAGGTTTAGGAGGCACTCAGTGAATGTTAGTTGAATGAAGCTTGAGTCTTTCACTCCTTGTAGCTTAGTTTGTTCATTTCACGGATGCTTATTTTTTTAAATTTTAATCAAAATATGGATGGCTATTTGGGTGTCTTCCTGAAAAGCTAAGCTGTGGAGGAACATCACAACAGCAAAATTCATTTGCAGAAAGAGCATGGGTTTAGTTGGACTTCAGTTTGCATATTCAGGGCCAAGTGTGGAGTCCTGAGCTGTGGAATATTTGCCAATCAGATTTGAGGCACTCATAAAAAGTTCAGAATTAGCTTTTGCTTCTACCCACTGTTCTAAATTCCTCTTTGGTGCCCAGTGGCAAGCTGGCAAGAAGCAGCAGATGAGGGCATGAAGCAGAAAACCCCAGGCCTGGAGCTCTGCCTTGCCCTAACATCCTAACACCTCCAGAAGGCTCACAGCTCTCAGCACCTGGCCCGGGCTTTCCACTAAACTCTGGCAAAGCGGCCGGAAAGAGGAATTCTGCACAGGGAGGAAGAGACCCTCAGCGGAAAAGGCTGGTGTTGACGGTGTAGAAGCGAGCCAGGGCCAGCTAGAGAGTGTGCTGGGGGCAGCTGGGAATGGGGCTGCGTCTCCACTGGGGTTTCAAGCCATTCTCTGACATCGCTAGTCAGGGATTTTACCACTCTTCCAGGTCTGCGTGATTCAACCCAACACAGCTGGCAAGGTGGACTGGCAACCAGGCACTTCCCTTGTATTAATTAATCCTTAGGTTCACAGGGTGGTCCGTGGGTTCCTCCAGGTGGTCTTGAGTGGGCAGAGGGAGGGGCAGAAGTGGGAGTCCAAATTAAAGTTAGGTTGAATCTTTCATTCTTTAATGGTGCATTTTCCACTGGAGATGTTAATTTCCATTAAAAGGTGAAAAAACAAAACAAAACAAAAACCGGTTGCCATCGATGACCCCGTATAGTCCTCCACAGGGTTTTCAGTGGCAGACTTTCCAGCAGTAGATTGCCAGATCTTTCTTTCGAGGTGCCTCTGGGTGTACCTGAACTACTGACCTTTTGGTCAGCAGCCCAGCGTGTTAACTGTTTGCATCACCCAGAGAGCATTCAAACAGAGCCGTGATAAAGGTTATTTGCCCAGAAAAAGATCCTAAGATTGTGTGTGTGTGTGTTGGGGAGGAGGAGGGATCAAAGGGTGGGCAAAGGCAACTGAGGACCTCAGTTTGTAAGTGGCTTTTATGATTTTGGCTTCACCAATGTTTCCAGAGATGAAGTGGTCTGGGTGATGGCTGTGAGGGGGCCTGGTCTGAGTCACCGTTGTGATTTTATTGTTTTTAATTCATCAGGTTAGGTACTATGTGCCTACACCATGCCAGGCCCTATGTAGGTGATGGGATGCAGCAGTGAACAAGATGCACATCAGCCCAGCGACCTTGGGTCTTAGTGTTTGATTGGGGCGAGATGTCACGTGAGCTTCCCCGGCACTGTGGTGAAGGTGGACGCAGCCCCTGCTTTCTTGGCTAGAATCAGGGATTTGGGGTCTGAAGACTCAGTTCAATCTCGTACCCCATCAACTTCTCGCCATTTCACTGTGGGCTAATCAACATTTTTAAGCCCTACTTTTTCTGAGCTCTCATATGAAGAAAAGTCATCTGCACTGTCCACTTCATGGGCTGTTATGTGGATCCAACAACATAATTTACCCAAAAGCATTTTCTGAGTCATAAAGAGGTCTTTGCGTTGTTGATACCACCAAGAACTTGGTTTGGGAGTTTTCAACAGCAATTTCTCGACGTTCCCTGTAACATTGTGCTTCTGCTTGTTATCAATGAGATGTGAAAATCTGAAAAGAGCTATAGACCTTCGCTGCCCAATATGGTTGCTGCTAGCACCGTGGGGCCACTGGGCATTTGAAATGCGGCTAGCCTGAATTGAGATGGGTTGTGACTGTAGAGCACGCACTAGATTGTGAACTTAGGAAAAATGAAGATTGTAGAATATCTCATAAATAATATTTTAGATTTATTGGGTTAAACAAAATGTTGTTGTTAAGTCCCGACTCATGGTGTACAACAGAATGAAACGCTGCCTGGTCCTTCGCCATCCTCACAATCGTTGTTAGGCTCGAGCCCATTGTTGCAGCCATTGTGCCAATCCATCTCTACTTTACCAAGCATGATGTCCTTCTCAAGGGACGAGTCCCTCCCTCCTGATAACATGTCCAAAATATGGGAGACGACGTTTTGCCATCCTCCCTTCTAAGGAGATTCTGGCTGTACCTTTCCCAAGACAGATTTGTTCATTCTTCTAGCAGTCCATGGTATATTCAATATTCTTCGCCAACAGCACAATTCAAAGGCATCAATTCTTCTTCAGTCTGCCTTATTCATTGTCCAGCTTTTGCATGAATATGAGGCAATTCAAAAATACCATGGCTTGGGGCAGGCACCCCTTAGTCCTCAATGTGACATCTTTGCTTTAAAGAGGTCTTTTGTAGCAGATTTGCCCAATGCAATACGTCATTTGGTTTCTTTACCACTGCTCCATGGGTGTTGATTGTGAATCCAAGTAAAATGAAATCCTTGACAACTTCAATTTTTTTTTCTGTTTATCATGATGTTGCTTATTGGTCTAGTTGTGAGGATATTTGTGTTCTTTATGTTGAGGTGTAATCCACACTGAAGGCTGTGGTCTTTAGTCTTCATCAGTAAGTGCTTCAGGTCCTCTTCACTTTCAGCAAGCAAGACTTGTCATCTGCATAATGCAGGTTGTTAATGAGTCTTCCTCCAATCCTGATACCCTGTTCTTCTTCATATAGCCCAGTTTCTCGTATTATTTGCTCAGCATACAGATTGTTCAAGTACAGTGAAAGGGTACAACCCTGATGCACACCTTTCCTGACCTTAAGCCACACAATGTCCCCTTGTTCTGTTTGAACGACTGCCTCTTGGTCTACGTACAAGTTCCTCATGAGCAAAATTGAGTGTTCTGAAATTCACATTCTTTGCAATGTTATCCATAATTTGTCATGATCCACACAGTTGAATACCTTGCATAGTCAACAAAATAAAAAATAAAATAAATAAAATGGATGATTAAAAATAATTTCATTAACTTTTTAATTGTGGTTGCTAGAAAACTTTAAGTGACGTATGTGGCTCACATTATATTTTTATTGGACGCTGCTGCTGCTGACTCTCTCTTTGGAACTTTATTATATACACAGAACACATAAACACTAATGTAATTCCAGGGGTAACCCAGAAGCCTCGTCTATGGAACTTTAGACAGAAAGGACTATTTTAGAGGTTGCTTTTCCTTTACATTCAAAATATGCACAAAGAATGTCCCTGTGAAATTAGGTCATTTTGGTGAGAACCGTTAGTCCGGATATCTAGGCAGGAAATGGTTCCATTGTCATTGCTGTTCTCAAAGATGCTGCATGTAAGGCCCCACTGCAGGCTGTGTGAAGCCCACTCAGATCTATATATTTGGTTGCTGTCAAGTTAACTCTGACTCATAGCAACCCCATGTGTATCAGAGTAGAAATGTGCTCCATAGGATTATCAGTGGCTGATTTTTCCGCAGTAGATCACCAGGCCTTTCTTCTGAGGCACCTCTGGGTGGGCTTGAACTGCCAACCTTTTGATCAGCAGCCGAGTGTGTTAACTGTTTGCACCACCCGAGGACTCCGCACTCAGATGCAGATAGTCAGATCTCTGAGATGGACAGCTGAAGGGTCACTGCAGGTGTGGGTTAGAATGAGGACACCCTACAATTTCACTAATGAGGGGATTGTCCAGGTAACAAGTGAGCAACCACACTGCCATCCCATTCCTGAATCTTCTCTCCCTCTCATGGAAAAACCCCAAACAAACAGAAAGGGAGAACCATCCATAAGTACCTTTTATGTTCCCTGCCTCACTGAATGGACTCTCTGGGTGGTGTGAACGGTTAACATGCTGGCTGCTAGGTTGGAAGTCTTTTGTCCACTCAGAGGTGCCAAGGAAGAATGTCCTGGCAATCTACTTCAGCCACGAGAAGCCTATGGAGCACAGTTCTACTCTAACACACATGGGATCACTATAAGTCAGAGTTAACTCAGTGGCAAGTGGTTTTTTGGATCTCACAGAATTCACCCAAATCCTCTGAGGTATTAACCAAGACTATTTTAACAGCTGAGGAAAAGGAGGCTCAGGGAGGCTCAAAAACTTGTCAACAGCCACACGGGTAGAAGGAACAGAATTGGGATTTAAACGCTTCCCGATCTTGGTCTGTTTCTGTCCCACGACTGCCTCCTGAGGAAAAAGGAGGGAAGGGAGGAAAGGGGAAATCAGTAGTGCAGGCTTTGTTAGATTGCTGGAGAGGCCGAAATGGGCTCAGCTCCATGCTCTTATCTTTATTTTATGAGAAGGAAACTGTGGGGTTTTGGTTGTAAGAAAATCTCCTACTGTGGGCTTTAGCTGCATGCTCCCCCCACCAACAACAAAACCTGTTGCTAGGTAGTAGATTCTGACTCATGACAACCCCATGTGTTACAGTGTAGAACTGCTCCATAGGGTTTTCTTGGCTGTGATCATTACAGAAGCAGATTGCCAGACCTTTCTTCTGTGGCACTGCTGGGTGGATTCAAACCACCAGCCTTCATGCTAGTGGTCAAGAGCAAACCATTTGTGCCATCCAGGGACCTTGGCTACATGGCTGGCTGCTGGAAACTCCCCACAGTTTTTGGAGAATCTGTCTTTTCAGAGGAAAACTCCAGCTAGATTCTTGACATTAAAAAAAAAAAAAAAAAGAAAAACCCCAAACCAACCAACCAACAAAGAAGACCAGTCTCTGGAATGCATACAGTTTGGGTTCTATGTGGTTCCCTGCCTAAAGGAGCCAGTGAAATGACCCACAAATCCTGGGCTTGGAATGTGGTCTACTGTTAACGTGACCCTACTGAGGTCTTCTGGGCTGATTATGACCTGATGAGCCACTGGGGTTGGTCAGCTCGTAGTGGAGCTTGCTAACTGGCTCGGTCCCCAAGCAGAAGCAGCAGATCACTGCCCAAGTTCTCTGAGTGGGACGCCAGTGGCTACAAAAAGCACAAACAAACAAGAAAGCCTTTCTTCCTGAGAATGTTGCCACGGCAGTTAAGTTAGAAAATGCTCCAGGGAAGACATCAACTGGCTCTTTCATTTAGCAAAGTCAAATGCCTCTCCACTTGGTAAGCTGTGCAGTGTTGGCCCCAGCCAGAATCTTGTTTATAAAAGTTTTGTTTAATTTGCCACCCCCACACGCCCCCTCCCACTTCCTAGCATCGGGCTGGACAAGAAGAAAGGACAGTGGCTGGGCGGATGCTGCCTCGTGATGTGTCCTTGTGGAATAGCTTCCATGATGTTTATATTAAACGACCACAGGAAGAAGGTGTCTGCATTTCCTGGGGTTTCGTTCCAGCTTTAATGAATATGGATAATGCATGGAATGTCTCAATTTTCCAAGCTGTGTTTTTTCAGTAAACACGGCCGCTCTTCACGGGGAAGCAACTAGACATTCCCGACACATTATTTGGCAGGTCTCAATCAGAAGTGCTCCACTTTGGGCTCTCAGAAACCCTGTCCAGATTTGGCCTAAACTATCAAACCTTTTCCAAGGCACCAACTAGGAGGGCACCTCCGGGCCCAGGACAGAGGACCATGCTCTAAAAGTACTCACTGGATCTCCTCAGGAATCCTGGTTGAGGAAGGCAAGTGACTTGTCCTTCAAATGACCTTCTCCTTCTTGGGAAAGGGTACATGGAATGGAGGCGGAAGAAACCCCGCAAGAGTTTCATACAAGAGAAGGCATCAAAGGGCTCCTATGCCTGAATCAGGTGAGGAATGTTTGGTCCCAGTCTGAGGATGCTCACCCTCCATCAGTTAATCCAACTACTGTACAACTGGTGGCATCTGCCAGATTAAACGGAGATTTGCTTTACGGTGTAAACTCACTCTCTTCAAGGACTGGGGCTATGCCTTCTCCTGAGTAGTGCCTCCTCCAGCGTTTCTCAAAGCATGGTCTGGAGGTCCTCTGCATCAGAATCAGGGGACTTGTGTCAACTGCTAATTTCTGGGCTCCTAACCACCACCCATTTGTCAGTTTGTTGTACTGGGGTGACTTGTGTGTTGCTATAGTGCTGGAAGCTACTCCACCAGTATTTCAAATGCCAATAGGGTCACCCATGGTGGACAGGTTTCAGCAGGGCTTCCAGGCTAAGACAGATGAGGAAGAAAGGCCTGGCCATCTACTTCTGAAAATTATCCAATGGAAACCTTGTGGCTCACCATAGAGTATTGTCTGATATAGTGCTGGAAGATGAGCCCCCTAGATTGGAAGGCACTAAAAGCAATAGACAATGGCTGCAACAATGGACTTGACCGTACCGCTGATCATGAAGATGGGGCAGGATCCAGGATGAAAAAAATCAGGTTATACATGAGGTCGCCATGAGTTGGAACTGACTTGACAGCAACAAAGAACAACCACCACCTACCAAATATGGGGAAGCTGGAGCCTAGAACTTACATCATACCAAATATGCGGAAGCTGGAGCCTAGAATTTACATCGCACCAAATACGGGCAAGCTGGAGCCTAGAGCTTACATTGTACCAAATATGGGGTAGCTGGAGCCTAGAACTTACATTGTACCAAATATGGGGAAGCTGGAGCCTAGAACTTACATTGTACCAAATTCCCAGGCAACCCTGACATGCTCTAAAGTTTGTCAACCACTGGGTGTGAAAAACCCTTCATATATTTCTAAGACATCACAGCAAATTGTGGTGGTGAACAAGATTGCTTTCTTTTCAACCACGTGAGTGGGTTTGACATATGTAGTTGAAAATATATGGATCCTTGAAAGTTGTGTAGTGTTATCGCGTGTGTGTGCTTTTCATTTTAATAAATGCTACTCTGTTCTAAAAAAAGAAAAAAGATTGCTTTCTTTTGCTAACATCCATGTGAACTCGTTTAGCTGTTTGAGCTGCAGACAACGGGGAATACTTTACGCCTTTGCTCTTGCTGGTTATCTTTTCCTTTTGCAGTTATGACCTGTTATCTGCCCATGAACAGTATTGCTAAGCACTTGCTTCTGTGTATCTTCTGGGAAGAATTTGTCCTTCAGTTATATGTACATGTTGATAAAAGCAAAACAAAAACAATACAACTATTTTGTCCAATTTCTCATTCCTCTGAAGCCAAGTGGTTTTTTAAGTGATACAGAAGCAATTTAGTGAAACTTACTGTTCATAATCTTACACCACAGATATAGATACACTTGTGTATTCAGATATGGATTTGTGCACACAGTCACCAAAGAGAGTCTGAGATGCCTGGTCCTCAAAGAACGTGCTTTCTGGAATTTATACTATACACACATACAGAATGATGTTTGCTGTGGAAGGGACATGTGCTATGTAAGGAGTGGAGTAGAGCTGTGATAATCTTCTGATGAATTTGGGTGGATCTAAATTCTTATTTAAGTAAAAGTAAACTTTTTAGTTTTAAAATGTATGGTTGCCTGGGTAAGTTTGGCAAAGTCTATTACACTGGACAGCAAAGAAAACAAGTGAATCTCCCCATCAAAAAAAACAGAAAACAAACAAGTAGCAAATGGATCAACAACAAAATACAGGTTTCCCCTGCTATCAGAAAGTAGAGCGTTCCTATGAAACCATTTGTAAGCAGAAATGGCTTATGGAACTATTACCAGTAATTTATATGGGAAAAATTTTTGAGAGGTCCCAGACTCCTACCAAATCATACCAAATAACACATAAAACTTAAAAGAACACTAACATATAGTAAAAGCAGGACTGATATGACAAATACACAGCCTATATGTAAAGTAGAAATAATGTATGTACAGTGTGATTTCATTTACCAGAATCAAGAAGACACTCTGCTACTAGCACAACCAATAGTAACATCGGCAGCTTTCAAGATTCTTTCTCTCCCTGTGTCAATAGTAGGAATGGTGGATGCCAGCAAGTTCAACACACCACCATGCGTTCACCATGATCGAAGCGCTTGATTACACGCAGTTTTATACTAAGCGTAACACCCTTACGAGTTCTCTTAGGCTTTTTTGATACTTGAGGATACATCTTGCTAACGGATGCACAAAATAACCCACGATAAAAGCGCAGGTGCTCACGGACACATTCAAAGCCATGGCAGCTTGATGCTGAGTGCAGTTTTGGGGTAAGGAGCTTGGTCATGCCACTGTCGCTGCTCGGGGTTCCTGCTGCCTCTTTAACGGCTCACTGCAAAACAAACGCCAAATGCGATTTCTGCTTTTTGCCTTTTTTCTTAAAAGAGAAAATCCTCTTTGGATTTCTTTTGGTTAATGAAAACACGTACTAATGTAGATCTTTCGTAAAAATGAAGTTATATCAAGTGAACTTTCTACAAGTGGGGGATACCAGGAGTCCCTAATTATGGCAAACCAACACCGCCTCTCCAAAGTCCCTCCGAACCACTGCATCTGGTGACTCATGAAGTCAGTCAGACCAAATGAAGATGTCATTATTAAAACAAAGTCACAACGTCCTTCTTATGAACAATGGAATCTTGTAGTCATCAAGGGAGGTCTCTTTGCAGTCTTCCTAGTTAACATAGAAACGCCGGGGTGACCCCACTGAGGCATCACAGCGACCACGGGAGAATGTTGCTTCCTTTACTTTGTGATCATGGAGAAAGTGTGTAGCCAAATTCTGTTAGTTTTAGAGGCGATGCATTTAATGATTTTGCTCTGGTTGTTGGGCCAGGAGGGCATAGAAAGTCCATCCATGCCTTTCTAGATCATTCTCTTAGGTCCTCTTATAACTTCCTGGTTCCATTGTGGTGATAGAGATCCACTTTGTTCAGCTCCCATGTTCCTAATAAGCTCTAACCAACCCTTATGATATAAAATGAGGAACAGTAAGTGTAAAGTGGTTTCAAAAATGTGTGTGTGTTTCCTTTCCTTGGTCTGGACATGGATGACACGTGGCTAAAAAAAATCATGTCTTAAGACATTGCAGAGTTTTACTAGGAAATTAAAATCCATCCAGAGTGTTTAAAAGAGAGGGAATTCAATGCAGGGAATTGGTTCAGCCAGTCTCAAAAGCACTGAGAAGCCAAACAAAGGTCAGTGCAGCAATCAGATGGGAGCAACACCGGTTAGAGGGAGTCACTGCTGCCCCTAGAATGGACCATCAGGGGTGGGATGTGAGCAGAGCCAGGAGCTTGCCCAGCAACCATGGTGGCCGTGTGTGGCAGGAGTGGAGCCATGCAGGAGATGCAGCTGCTGCTGGAGACACCATGTGAGGCAGAGAGACTTCTTCCTTCTTCCCACTCTCCAATCTCCTGCCCATGCCTTCCTTTAGCCAAACTCCCCCGGAAACCACACTCTGCTGAGGTCAGCACCACCCCCCCCCCCCCCCCCCGCCCAATAATCAGTAGGAGAAGGAGGATGAATGGACTTGATAGGCACATTACCCCAATGGGAATATAGCAGGACCGACTCCTTGCTATCTGTCTTAGGCTGGGTTCTCTACAGAGACAAAACCAGTAAAGCATATAAATATATATATATAGAGAGATTTATATAAAGGAAATAGCTCATGTGGTTGTAGAGGCTGGAATGTCCCAAGTCTGTGGGTCAGGCTGGAGCCTCTTCCTGATTCACATAGCCACAGGGGCTGGCGAACCCAAGATCGGCAAGTCAGACAGCAGGGCTCTTGCTCACAGGCTCTGAAGATGGATGAATCCCAAGATCAGCAGGCAAGACGACACGCAAGCTGCTAGCTCAAGTCCCAAGAACTGGATGTCAAACGAACAGGAGCCAGCTACAGGGTCCAGAGTGAGCAAAAGCCCTCAAGCTTTGCCAGAAAGTCCATCTATATTGGATGCAGGCCACACCCCCAAAGAAACTCCCTTTCGACTGATTGATCACACTGTCAAACATGAATTCATCCAACTATGAGAACTCTATAGGGGCAGTGGTAGTTCAGTGATAGAATTCTCGCCTTCCATGCAGGAAACCTGGGTTCAATTCCCAGCCAACGTACCTCATGCACAACCACCACCCATCTGTCAGTGGAGACTTGCATGTTGCTATGATGCTGAATCGAGAAGCTGGACTATATGAAGAAGAACAAGGCATTAGGATTGGAGGAAGACTCGTTAATTACCTGCAATATGCAGATGACACAACCTTGCTTGCTGAAAGTGAAGGGAACTTGAAGCACTTACTGATGAAGATCAAAGACTGCAGTCTTCAGTATGGATCACTCCTCAACATAAAGAAAACAAAAATCCTCACAACTGGACCAATAAGCAACATCATGATAAATGGAGAAAAGATTGAAGTTGTCGAGGATTTCATTTTACTTGAATCCACAATCAACACCCATGGAAGCAGCAGTCAAGAAATCAAAAGACGCATTGTATTGGGCAAATTTGCTGCAAAGGACCTCTTTAAAGTGTTGAAAAGCAAAGATGTCACCTTGAGGACTAAGGTGCGCTTGACCCAAGCCGTGGTGTTTTCAATCGCCTCGTATGCATGCGAAAGCTGGACAATGAATAAGAAAGATTGAAGAAAAATTGATGCCTTTGAATTGTGATATTGGCGAAGAATATTGACTATACCATGGACTGCCAGAAGAATGAACAAATCTGTCTTGGAAAAAGTACAACCAGAATGCTCCTCAGAAGCAAGGATGACAAGACTGCTCCTCACGTACTTTGGACATGTTGTCAGGAGGGATCAGTCCCTGGAGAAGGGCATCACGCTTGGTAAAATAGAGGGTCAGCAAGAAAGAGGAAGACCCTCAATGAGATGAATTGACACAGTGGCTGCAACAATGGGCTCAAGCACGGCAACGATTGTGAGGATGGTGCAGGACTGGATAACGTTTTGTTCTGTTGCACTTGGGGTCTCTGTGAGTTAGAACTGACTCGATGGCATCGAACAACAACAGCAACACGCTAACATACTATTTAGCTGATATATTGACCTAATATGGGCAAGAAGATAGACCAATCACTATTAGAACAATAATCTTTTGTAAAAAGACATCCTTTATGGAAGGACAAATCATGTTGTGAACTGTAAGTAGCTTTTTCTTTCCTTAGGCCTTTTTCTATTACTACCCCCCTCCCCCATACAGATGGGGATCAATCTGAAATCCTGGTAACTTGATGGCATTATCTGGATTTTTTTTTTTTAAATAAACTTTAAAAAATTTGGAAGAGTTTCAGATTCACAGAAAAAATTGCCAAGATAGGGCAGAGTGTTCCCTTATGCCCCCAATCCCACTTTCCCTATTGTTAACATTTTACATTAGTTTGGTACGTTTCGTACAATTAACGAACCAGCATTGATACACTGTTATGAACTAAAGTCCACACTTGACCCAGATTTCTTCAGTTTGCTCCTAGTGTCCTTTTTCTGTCCCAGGATCCCATCCAGGGCACCACATCACATTCAGTTGTCATGTCTCCTTAGGATCCTCTTGGCGGTGACAGTTTCTCAGACTTTCTTGTTTTTCATAACCTGGACAGTTTTGAGGAGTACTGGTCAGGTATTACGTAGAAGATCCCTCAAATAGGGTTTTTCTGTTGTTTTTCTCATGATTAGAGTGGGGTTGTGGTTTTGGGGGAGGAAGGTCACAGAGGTAAAGGGTCATTCTCATCACATCCTATCAAGGGCACACATACTATCGACTTGTCACTGTTGATGTTGACCTTGATCACCTGGCTGAGGTCGTGTTCGTCACCTGTCTCTGCTGTAAAGTTCCTCGTTTTCCCTCCCTTTTCATACTGTGCTCTTTGGAAGGACGTGACTGTGAGCAGCCCATGCTTACGGAGTGGGGAGTTATGCTTCACGTCCTTGAGGGTGGATCTACATAAATTATTTGGAATTCTTCTGCACAGAATATTTGTCTCTTCTTCCTCATTTATTTATTTATTCAGCCATTTATTTATATAAATATGAACTCATGGGTGTTTTATACTTTGGGTTGTGATCTAATGGTACTTTATTTTGTTGCTCAAATTGTTTCAGCTTTGGCCAATGGGAGCTCTTTCAGTTGCTCCTGTGTCGCTTTGACACCCCCTAACATTGTGATGTGTTTTCTCTTTCTTTCTTTCTCTCTCTCTCCCTTCCTTACCTCCTCCCCTTTCCGTCCTTCCCTCCCTCCCTCCTTCCTTCCTTTCTTTTTTAGCACTTCCTTACTTTATGGCATTACAGATGCTCCAGATCATCTTGCCTATCTTCTACCCCAATCCTAGAATCAGCCATTTCTCCAAGGAGCCTTAGATCCTTTTGGGGAAGAACAGTATCAGAAAGCAAGATCTGGGTGCTAAATGCTCTCGGTCTGGCCATTTTAAGTCTGTCCACTGATCTTCTAAATGTACACATTTTCCCAGTGCCAACTTTGGCAAGACCTGGTAGTAGACTCTGGAGCAGAAAAAACAAATGAGGTGCAAATAACTCTTCCTCCATAGTTCAAGAAAAGTGCGGCTGCGAGGTATGAACAGAGCTCCGTGATAATTTGAAGTGGAAAAGGACTTCCCGTTGGGGGTGTACCACAGAAGTCTTTGTTCTTAATTTTTATTTTATTTCCTATCCTCTAGGTCCATATTAGTATCTCGGTTCCTATCTACTCTTCCGTATGAGAGTCTGAGTACGAATTCCGGCTCTGCCACTTATTAGCTGTGTGAGCTGGAGCAAGTGACTCAACTACACCGAGCTTTGGTTGCTTCATCTGCAAATTGGGGTGATTATGCTAACAGGACCCCCTCCAGGGGCCTTTGGGAAGGTTATGGAGAATGCATGTGGAACGGTCGGCACAGTGCCTGCACAGCCAAGCAGAAAGAGCAAAGACAGCAAGTGTCCCTTTTGGGGTGACGTTGTCTTTGGAGCATTAGCTTATTCTTAGGACGGAGTTCTAGCAGAGGCTGTAATCCACACAGGTCATAAAGGCACAGCCTCAGAAGAAGCTGCGGAGCGGGCTGAGTCCTGGGGTCGCCGTTGAGTCTCTCCTGCAGATGATGTTGCTCTTTAGAAGTAAACATTAAACAATCACCTGGCATTCACTTGGTGGCTCAACACACGCTCCAGCACCAGAAGGTGAGGCATCTGCTGCCTCATCAAAATGCATTAGCACGGCCTCCGACGTCAACACCTGCTTGACATTCCAGAAGGGGTCCTCAGGCCAGGGCTCCCACCACAGAGCGGCTCTCCCTGGGGATGACAACGTGCCGCACGAATGGTTTTCTGTTCTGGAAGGGAAACAGGATTTAAATGGAGTTGCTCTAGAGAGGCTTTCTTTTTGGAGCAGGCAAAGCATAGGTGTTGTGAACCTTCCCTTGAGTTAGGTGCATCCCGAGATAGAGCCTATTAGGGAGGCCATGGCCGTCCCGTTGCTGTGCTTCTGATACCTGAGGGAGGCCAGCAATCTCATTTGGTGTTTTTCTTACACATGAGACAGGCTGTGGCAGTTCCATCTGGCGGGTTTCTGATGCCTGAGGGTGGGTGTGGCATTCCCAGGCTGTAGTACTCCCATTTGGTGTTTTTCTTTGACTTGGGAAGCATTTAGACCAGTAGTTCTCAAGGTGCTGGAGCAGCAGCAGCACCTGAGAACTTATTAGAAACACAGATTCTTGGGTCCCATCCCAGACCTACTGAATCAGAAACTCTGGAGGCGAGTGCTGCCCTGCCCTCCCCACCATCTTTGTTTTAACAAGCCCTCTGGGTGATGCTGATGCCAGCAGAAGTCTAACAACTACTGATCTGAAGGATGCAGGACTTTCTACAACTTTCCATGGAAAACCCAAAGACATTTTGGACTCCAAGAACCTTGAGCTCAGAGACTGACTCTCCCTTGTACATAAGATTAAGTAGTTGATGTTGTTAGGTGCTGTGGAGTTGATTTCAACTCATACGGACCCCACGTGACAGAGTAGAACTGCCTCATAGGGTTTTCTGGGCTGGGATCTTTATAGAAGCAGATGCTCAGGTCTTTCTCCTGCAGAGCTGCTGGGTGGGTTCAAACCGCCAACTTTTTAGTTAGCAACTGAGCACTTAACCATTGCACAGCCAGGGCTCCTTATGATATTAAGTAGGAGGGCATTAAATATTTGTTGAATGAATGAATTAAAAGAAACTGAAGTAGATAGGGTTAGAATGCCTCTTGACGAATGAAGGGCATTTGAATTGATATCCTTATAAAACAGCTCAAATCCCCATCCTCAAGTAAATTGTCAGAGCTAGGTGCCGTTGAGGTCCCCTATGATCTCTTCTTACCGTTAGACCTTACTACAAATACACTGGGGCTAAAAACGCATTGCTGTCGAGTCGATTCTGACTCATAGTGACCCTGTAGGACAGAGTAGAACTGACCATAGGGTTTCTAAGGCTGTAGTCTTTACAAAGCAGATATCTTTCTCCTGCAGACCGCTTGGTGGATTCGAGCCGCCAACCTTTCAGTTGGCAGCTGAGTGCTTAACCACTGCACCACTGGGCTCCACAATGGGGTTAGCCTGCTGGAATTGTGCATAATTGATTTAAGAGCATCTTGATTGGGAGTTCTCAGGTGGCACAAACGGTAATGCTCTCAGCTACTAGCCAAAAGGTTGATGGTTCAAACCCACCCGGAGGCGCCTCAGAAGAAAATCCTGCCAATTGACTTCCGAAAGATCGCGGCCTTCAAAAACCCCATGGAACAGTTCTACGCTGAAACACATGGGGTGGCCGTGGATTAGGACTCACTTGACAGCAACTGGTTTGCTGGTTTTCTTTGATTAGAAGCCTGAGCTCTTTAATCTCTTCCCCACAGTAAAGAGGGGTCTTTCTAGCTTCCCAGTGCATCAGAGCTCTGAATGGAGCTGTGCTTGATCCTGTTGTGAAATTCCAAATCCTTAGGAGCAGCTTGGGAGGTCTGCTGGTAAATTCCAATAGTTGGACTGTATACCAGTGGATGAAGGCCTTGGATACTGTTCCTTGTGGGATGAAGCAGTTGTTCTGACGCAGTTTTCTGCTTCCCTTAAGATGATGAGAAGAAGCTTCTCTGTGGCATAACCACCCTTTATACTCATGGCACCAAAAAATAAAACCAAACCCACTGCCACTGAGTCAAGTATGACTCCCAGCGACCCTACAGGACGGAGAAGATCTTCCCCATAGGGTTTCCAAGGTGGATTCAAACTGCTGACCTTTTGGTTAACAGCCAAGCTCTTAACCACTGCGCCACCAGGGCTCCACTCAGCATGGTCCATGGAGATTACCCATGTGGCTGCTCTCATCTTAAAGAACACATATTGCCTCAGCAATGCTGTCAAGGGGTTTGACAGAAAACCAATGGAAGGTGTGGTAGGACATCATTTTTCTTTAGGATAGCAATGTACCCAGCCAAAATTCTACATTTCTCAGCTCTCTTGTAGCCAGGTTCTGGCCAATGAGATGTAAGTGGATATTGCAGGGTGAGGATTCCAGGAACACTCTTTAAAAGAGGACAGGAAATCGGCATGCACTTTGTCCTCTGCCCTTCCCTTTCTTCCTGCCTGGAATGTTGATGCAATGCTGAAGGTAGAGTCATTATCTTGTAGCCATGAGGTGACCATGAACATTAAGACCACAGCTAAGAACAGGGAAGCAGAAACTAAGAAGAAACGTCAGTTCTTAATGGTGTTGTACAGCTGCCACACCATTAACTGCTTACTACTGGATTTCTTAACCTGGGAAAAACAAACCTCCTCATTTGTTTAAGCCGGTATTTTGGGCATCTCTGCTACTTGCAGTGAAACTCAGCGTCTGACTGAATCAGAGCTATTTTTAGTCTACCCTAGGGGTGGGGAGTATGGATTGTAAAGTCTGATGGACCTAGTGATATGTTCTGCTAGGGGTCCTTGACACGCTGCCCAACATCTCTCAGTTTTGGATACTTCATCTGTAAAATGGAATCACAACAGTACTGACCTCAGCATTGTTTGACAATCACCTTTAAGGGCTGCATATGTTTCCTAGAGCTGCTGTAACAAAGCACCACAAAGCGGGAGGCTTATGTTGTCATCGCTGTGAGGTGCGGTCACGTCAGTTCCGAATCGTAGCAACCCCACGTACAATAGAACGAAACACTGCCCGGGCCCGCGCCAGCCTCATGATCTTTGCTGTATCTGAGCCCATTGTTGCAGCCACCACTCGACGGTCAGTTTGTCACACTATGGTGGCTTCATGTTGCTGTGATGCTGGTAGCTGTGCTATCGGTATTTCAAATACCAGTAGGGTCACTCATGGTGGACAGGTTTCAGGGGAGCTTCCAGACTAATATAGACTCAGAGGAAGGAGCTGGAGATCTACTTCTTTCTTTCTTTTTTTTTTTTTTAATCATACTTTAGATGAAGGTTTACAGAACAAACTAGCTTCTTATTAAACAGTTAGTACACATATTGTTTTATGACATTGGTTAACAACCCCACGACATGTCAACACTCTCCCTTCTTTACCCTGGGTTCCCTATTACCAGCTTTCCTGTCCCTTCCTGCCTTCTAGTCCTTGCCTCTGGGCTCGGGTGCACCTTTAGTCTCGTTTTGTTTTATGGGGCTGTCTAATCTTTGGCTGAAGGGTGAACCTCAGGAGTGACTTCATTACTGAGCTATAAGGGTATCTGGGGGCCATACTCTCAGGGTTTATCCAGTTTTTGTCAGATCAGTAAGTCTGGTCTTTTTTTGTGAGTTAGAATTTTGTACTACATTTTCCTCCAGCTCTGTCCGAGACCCTCTGTAGTGATCCCTGTCAGAGCAGTCAGTGGTGGTAGCCGGGCACCATCTAGTTGTACTGGACTCAGTCTGCTGGAGGCCATGGTAGCTGTGGTCCATTACTCCTTCAGACTAATCTTTCCCTTGTATCTTTAGTTTTCTTCATTCACCCTTGCTCCTGAAGGGGTGAGACTGGTAGAGTATCTTAGATGGCCACTCACAGGCTTTTAAGACCCCAGACTCTACTCACCGAAGTAGAATGTAGAACATTTGCTTTATAAACTATGTTATGCCAATTGAGCTAGATGTTCCTCAAGACCATGGTGCCCACAGCCTTTAGCCCAGCAAGTCGTTACCTCAGGGAGTTTGGATGTGTCTGTGGCGCTTCCATGACTTTGCCTTGGACAAGTTGTGCTGGCTTCCCCAGAATTGCGTACTGTCTTACTCTTCACCAAAGATGGTGATCTGCTTCTAAAAAATTAGCTGGTGAAAACCTTATGTATGGCAGTGGGTGGCTTGTAAGAGCAGAAATTTATTCTCTCACAGTTCTACAGTCTAGAAATCCAAGATCTGAGTGTTGGCCAGGTTGATTCCTCCTGAGACTCTGAGGAGAAGTGTTTCATGCCTCTCTCTTAGCTTCTGGTGACAAGCTGCGGTCCTTGGTGTTCCTCCTCTGTGTCTCTTCTTTTTTGTAAAACACCACTCAGATTAGATTAGGACCCACCCCTTTCCAGTAAGATCCCACATTAACATCACTGCTAACATCTTTAAAGACCTTATTCCAAACAAGGTGACATTCAAAGATACCAGGAGTTTGAACTTCAACATATATTTTTGGGGGAACACAATTCCATCCATAACAAGTGCTGTTAGCACAGTTGCTGACACATATGAAGGGCTGACTAGGTGGCAGTAGAAACCTGGAGTTGCCTTTACCTCCACACATAGGGCGCGTAGTCATGTACAAGACCATTTACTAAGAGTGCAGGATCTGGCAGTGTCGTGTCTTGGACACTCTGAATATTATAAAACTCCTGGACTTCATTGTTACGTGAAAAATCAAGATCACCTGAAGCCAGGTGGTTCTGCCCACACTGAGCTTCAAACCGTCACCCATTCCCCAGCCCTTCTTAGGGGCTGATGCCTACAGGCCACTCTTGGGAAGCTACCCCAGCCCCTTGCTGGTGAAGGGGTGCTAGACATTTTCACGGAGAGAAGAAGCCATGAGTCATGCCTCTCAGGCCATCCCCTTGGACTGAGGTAGTTGCACCAGAAGTAGGCATCTGACAAGAAGGTATCTACTGTAGGCTGGCCTGTAGCTTAGCAGGGGCCCTAGTGGGAAAGCTCTACCCCTGAGGGGCAATAGCCAGAGAAGACACAACTGTGCTGGCGGGTCATACCTCTTGAGGGAACCCAGCACTGCCTGGAAAGCTGACGCCATGTCCCTGATGCTCACACTCTCCCACAGCTGAGATGGCTCTTTCAAACATTCTCGTCTCGCCTCCAAATTCTTCTCCTCTTCATTCTCATCTAATGATGTTGCTTCTGATTTTAGTGAGAAAATAGAAGCAACCAGAAGAGAACTGCCTCATTTTCTGGGAACTGAGTCTGTGCCCCTTTGCTCTGCCTCCCTCCATGTGGCCAGGGATGAACTGTACCTGCTCTGTGCAGACACCAGCCCCTCACCTGGCCAAGGCCATTGACTTTTTGCTGCAGAAATTACTAGAATGTTTCAAGATTTTCTCATCCTCTGTCCACATTTTTATTTCCCCTGAGGCACTGCCTGTTCCCCTGGGCAAACTATAATTTCAGTAGCTGATGATACACCTGTCTTTAGACCTGTGAGCCCTTTGCAGGAAAGTATTTCAGGGGCGGGCTAGGCTCCTAATTTTAAAGAATTTTCTTAAAAAGTCATTGAAGTAGGTTTCTTACTCCCACCTGGCCAAAGGTTTGAACTGTGTAACAGAATATATCCCCCACCCGACTGCTGTACAAATTATGGCTCTCCAATGGGAGATGAATTTTTTCCCCATGTGAAAATTATTTAACTTAAAAGTGAGATTTGATGTGTTTCTCTTTCAAAATCAGATAAAACCATTATGAATTTTAGGCTCCCTTGGCCATTTCTCAAGACTAGAACAGGGCGACCCAAGAAAGGAGACGTTCTCCTTCCTTAAGCCATGTTTTCCATCTTCTGGTTGATGGAAAAGAATAAAGGACATCCCTCTACCCCGATCCCTGAGAACTGTGCAGTGACCTGACACCATGAAAGCTGGCTAGATGACTTGACAAATTTGTTCAACCAGTTTGGAGCCCAGGCTACATGAATACCATTAGCTTCAAGTTTTGCAAACATAAGAAAAAAAATTGTGTGTGTTGTGAAACAGTTAATAGTTTTTCTTGGTGTTCCGTATGGTAATAATAATGGCGGTTAACTTTTAGCAATTGCTTAAAACGTATCAGGCACCATGCTGAGTGTCTTAGTTATCTAGTGCTGCTATAACACAAATACCACAAATGAACGTCTTTAACAAACAGAAATTCATTCTCTCACAGTAGGGGAGGCTAGCAGTTCAAATTCAGGATGCCAGCTCCAGGGGAAGGCTTTCTGTCTTTGTAGGCTCTGGGAGAAGGTCCTTGTCATCAATCTTCCCCTGATCTAGGAGCTTCACAGCACAGGAACCCCTAGTCCAAAGGATGCACTCTGCTCCCAGTGCTGCTTTCTTGGTGGTATGAAGTTCCCCTGTCTCTCTGTTCACTTTTCTCTTTTATATCTCAAAAAAGATTGGCTTAAAACACAACTTAACCTTGTAGAAAGCAGAGAATACCAGAAAGATATTTACCTGTGTTTTATAGACTGTGTGGATCATGGCAAATTATGGATAACATTGCAAAGAATGGAAATTTCAGAACACCTAACTGTTCTCATGAGAAACCTGTACACAGATCCAGAGGCAGTTGTTTGAACAGAACAAGGGAATAGTGCATGGTTTGAAGTCAGGTAAGGTGTGCGTCAGGGTTGTATACTTTCACCATACTTATTCAGTCTGTATGCTGAGCAAATAATCTGAGAAGCTGGACTGTATGAAGAAGAATGGGGCATCAGGATTGGAGGAAGACTTGTTAACAACCTGTGTTATGCAGATGACACAATCTTGCTTGCTGCAAGTGAAGAAGACTTGAATCACTTACTGATGAAGATCAAAGACCACAGCCTTCAGTATGGATTACACCTCAACATAAAGAAAACAAAAATCTTCACAACTGGACCAATAAGGAACATCATGATAAACGGAGAAAAGATTGAAGTTGTCAAGGATTTCACTCTACTTGGATCCACAATCAACACCCGTGGAAGCAGCAGTCAAGAAATCAAAAGATGCATTGCATTGGGCAAATTGGCTGCAAAAGATCTCTTTGAAGTGTTGAAAAGCAAAGATGTCACCTTGAAGACTTAGGTGTGCCTGACCCAAGCCATGGTGTTTTCAATTGCTTCCTGTACATGTGAAAACTGGACAAAGAATAAGGAAGACTGAAGAAGAATTGACACCTTTGAATTGTGGTGTTGGTGAAGAATATTCAATGTACCATGGACTGCCAGAAGAACAAACAAATCCATCTTGGAAGAAGTACAGCCAGAAGGCTCCTTAGAAGTGAGGATGGCGAGACCATGACTCATCTACTTTGGACACGTTGTCAGGAGGGACCAGTCCCTGGAGAAGGACATCATGTTTGGTAAAGTAGAGGGTCAGTGAAAAAGAGGAAGACCCTCAAGGAGATGAACTGACACAGTGGCTGCAACAATGGGCTCAAGTATAATAGCGACTGTGAGGATGACCCAGGACCAGACAGTGTTTCGTTCTGTTGCATGTAGGGTCACTACCAACTTTAAGGCACCTAACAACAACAATTTTATAGATTGAGTCCTGCCTCATTAACATAACTGCCTCTAATCCTGCTTCATTAACATCACAGAGGTAGGATTTACAACACAGAGGAAAATCACATCAGATGACAAAATGGTGGACAATCACACAGTAGTGAGAATCATGGACTAGCCAAGTGACACACATTTTGTGGGGACAAAATTCAATCCATAACACTAAGCACTTTGTATTTCTAAGCATTCTGTTTTATCTTTTAATCTTCTCAACACTCCTACATGAGGCAGCATTATTATTCTCATTTTATGGGTAAGGAAACTCAGGTTTAGAGAGGCTGAGTAACTCGCTCAAAGGCACATTGCTAGGGCGTGACTAAGTCTACATTTGAACGCAGCATGCGCTAACTCCAAGGCATTCTTCTAACCAAACTCTGTGTCTCCCAACAGGTGATGAAACATATACTTCCATATACTTCAGTCCATGATCACCAGGAAGGATGGTTCAACACCAGCCTTTGAATTAATCTCTAGTGGAGAAGGAAGGTAATTCAGTTTGGTCCAGTTCTTGCTTTTACTCATTTACCATATTCATTTGTCTTTGTTAGTAACAGTTGAGGTAAAGGGATGTTGTTGTTAGTTGCTGTTGAGTCCGACTCATGGGGACCCTGTGTGTAACAGAATGAAATGTTGCCGAGTCCTGTGCCGTCTTCATGATTGTTGCTATGTTTGAGTCCATTGTTTCAGTCATGGTGTCAATTCATCTCACCAAGGATCTCCCTCACCTCTCCCTACTCTCCACTTTACCAACCATGATGTCCTTGTATAGCGATTAGTCTTTCCTGATGATGTGTCCAAAGTAAGTGAGCTAAAATCTTGCTATACTTGTTTCTAAGGAGAATTCTGGTTGTATTTCTCTTAAGACTGATTTATTCATTTTTCTGGCAGTCCACCCTATATTAAAAATCCTTCACCAGGTAAAGGTGTACCTTTCTGAAAAGCCACCTGCAACTTAAAACATTTTACTTACACTAGTTGTCAAAAAATGTTCTGGAAAAAGACATCTGAAAAGAAATAGTAGAGAATTACAAACAGCATTTCCCATTTTATTATTATTATTTTTTTAATGTCTGTCTTCTCGCATCCACACGGAGTTTGTTCTGAGATGAACTTCTGGCTATTTGTTTATTTATTTTTTTAATGAAAAATTTCCTTCTTTTCAGAAACCGAAAAGGAAAATGATCCCAGAAAATGTGTTTTTTCTTTTCTCTCAGTTCTGTGCTGCAAGTACTATGTTTCTGTCACGATTAGAGTCACCTTTTCGGAGACATCCATCTTGACTTGAGTTGGAAGTGTTGTGAAGAATGGAGGGTTGCTTCTTCCTTCTTTGAAATCAAGGGGCAGCAGGATCTGGACTTCGAAAGCCAGAGAGAGGAGTCCCCGGGTGGTGCAAAGGGTTGATGTGCTTGGCTGCCAACCAAAGGTTGGAGGTCTGAGTCCACCCAGAGGTAACTCGGAAGAAAGTCCTGGTGATCTACTTCTGAAAATCAGCCATTGAAAACCTTAGGGAGCACAGTTCTACCCTGACACACATGGGGTCTCCATGAGTCGAAATCTAAGGTAAACCCTGGAGAGGAGCAGTGATGGAGATGACAGCGTACGAGCCAACTGGTTATCCCAGTTATTAGAACAAAATGGCTTATCTCTTATTTTCCTAAATGTTCAGACTTACAGAAGAATTTCCAGCTTCTTCAGAAAACTGTTTTTTTTCTAAGAAAGATGAGCGTATTTATCCTTTGTAGTATCTATTCAACTGCAAAGAAGCATTGCAGGGTGGAAAGAAGCCCTTCGATTCTACAGCAGCTCATTTCAAGGTATCCAGGCCTACTCTTGCTGTCTGTGCCTGCTCGTCGTATAAACTCCTCTTCCTCAAACTAGCTAAGTCTCCCTGCGTGCCAAGGATGGAAGGAAACCACTGATACAGAATCCATGTAGCAGAGACAGACATTTGGCCTGCTCAGAGGTGTTCGTGCAGAAAGAAACATGAAAGAACAAAGAGGAAGAGTATGTGAACTTCTAACCCTTGTCCCCACATGCCATTTGATTGGTGGGTGGCATGAGCAAGTGCTCTAGTTCCCTGCAGTGGGCGTTTTTATGGGGCCAAGCGACAAAGAGCCAAAGAGGGTAAGAACTTGTGAGCAGAGTGTGGAAAAATACTGAGAAGTGTACAGCCACGCCTACAGCTCCTGCACTCACTGGAGTGAGGGTGGTTTAGCTTCCCTTCTCCAAGTTGATCCTTAGATACTGCAGGACCCATCGACGCACAGTAGCGATTTTGTTCCATGACGAGTTTTCTTGTTGGCTTCCTTGCTGCCTCTTCTTGTTCAAATGTACTGACACCTTATCAATTGTGGGGGCAGGAATGGATGACGTTGGTTGTTGTTAGCATCGTTGGAATTGGCTCTGACTCAAGGTGACCTCACGTACAACAGAACGAAACATTGCCTGGTCCTGCACCATCCTCACAATTGCTGGTATGTTTGAGCCCATTGTTACAGTCACTGTGTCAGTCCATCCTACTGAGGATCTTCTTCTTCACTGACCCTTTAGTTTACCAAACATAACGTCCATCTCCAGAAACTTGTCCTTCCCTGTGACATGTCCAAAGTAAGCGAGTAAAAGTCTCGCCATCTTCGCTTCTAAGGAGCATTCTGGCTGTACTTCCTCCAAGGCAGATTTATTCCTTCTTTTAGCGGTCCATGGTATAGTCAATATTCCTTGCCAACAGCACAATTGGAATGCGTCAGTTACTCTTCTGTCTTCCATTTTCATTGTCCAACTTGCGCATGAGGTGATTGAAAAGACCATGACCTGCGTGGTAGAGACGGTGACTAGAGGGTATTAACGCTTGCCGAGTGGCGCCTGCCTGCAGTTTTGTCTGCAGCTTTTACGAACCTGACATGTTTTCATTAACACACCGAAAAGGCAATATTGGCTCAAAAGTGCCGGAGAGGAAAGTAATTCAATTGATCCCCACTCTGTGGTTGTCTGCATGGATCTAGTAAACGTGAACTTGAAAAAGGGCAGGAAGTGTTCTGGAAAATGGTGTGAGGACGTAGGCAAGCTGTGCAGTAACCACACCAAGGGGTTCCAGAAGGTTCTACCTTTGGGTTTACGTGTTGGCTTTAGCATTTGGTGAAAGCTTTATGGGGAGATGGAAAGATAGGTGCAGAAGGTCTTTCCTGGTAAAAATTGATCGCTGATCGGCTGAGAATGGCTAATGCACTTGAGTTAGTTGGTTGTGTTTTTGCATAACATAATTCAGGAAGGCAGTGGGGTTCTCTGGAAATCTCACTGGATCTGAAGACATTTGAGTCGGGACTGAGCTGGGATTGCCTCTTAATGTGACACTTTGGGTGAGAAACGTAACCCTTTCTGGGTGTCTGTTAAAAGGGGATGATAAGACCTGCCTATATCAAATGAGACAGTGGGTGAAAAAGGGCTTTGGAAAGCGCTGTTATTGTTAGCTGTCATCAAGTCAGACTCCAACTTATGGTGACCCCATGCACAATGGGATTGGACTGTTGTGATCCATGTGGTTTTCATCGGCTGATTTTCAGAAGTAGATCACCTGGCCTTTCTTCCTAGTTTGTCTTAGCCTAGAAACTCCACTGAAATCTGTTCAGCATCATAGCAACACGCAAGCCTCCACTGACAGATGGGTGGTGACTGCGCGTGAGGTGCACTGGCAGGGAATTGAACCTGTGCCTTCCACATGGAAGGTGAGAATCTACCATTGAACTGACACTGCATTACCATAAATACCACATAAATTACTTATATGATTTGTAAATACTGTAAGTTGTTAATTCATTTAGAGTTTCGAGAAACATACGTTGAATACCTGCAATGAGCTGGTGACATAAAAATAAATAACACAGACTCAATCCCTGCCCTCTCAAAGTTTAGTTGATACTCACAAGTAAACAGGAAATTACGCTATAGCACGTGGAAGGCTATGGTGATGAAATATTAGACTACTATGGAAGTTCATAAGAAGGGAACTTCAACTGGACTTGGAAATTTTTGGAAAGGCTTCTAGGAGGAAGTGATGTCCAAGTCAAGCTTGAATGTTGTCTTCCCAGGAAGGCCTCTCATGTCTACCTTACTGAAAAACGTACCCGCCTTCTGTATGCCCATCCTCTCACCTGCGTTACTTTTCTTCATAGCGTTTATCCCTACCTGGCATACTCTGCACGTTTACTTGTTTATGTTTCTTGTCAGTCTCCCTCAACCAAAATATATGCTCATGAAGTTAGATATTTTTCTTTGTTTGTTCCCTGTTGTATCCCTAGTGCTTAGGTCATGGCACACAGGAGGCTTCAACAGGTATTTGTTGAATGAATGAATGTGAAATAGGCCACCACAAGGCTGGGTGCAGGGAGACCAGCTCTTACCATGGTCTGTGAGTGTCTTAGTTTCCTGGTGCTGCTGTAGCAGAAATATCACAAGTGGGTGGTTTTAAAGAACGGAAGTTTAGTGTCTCCCGTTTCTGGAGGTTCAAATCAGGATCTCAGTCCTGTCGATTCCTTCCTTGTCAGTAGCCGTGAGCGTTCCTTGGTTTTTGGTGATCCTCATGTGGCATTTGTCTTCCCCAGTAAGTACCCCTCTGTGTCTAATCTACTCTTTTTAGAACTCAGAAGTGATTAGATTTAGGATACACCCTACCCTGGTATGACCTCAGCTGCTTGATTGATTGTATCCCAACAGACTAGATTATAGAATGGGATTACGTTAGGTTAGATTATATCCACAGGAATACAGGTTGGAATCCCATGCATTTGGTGGGGGGAATACAATTTAATCCACAACAGCAAGCAAGGTGGTAGTGATCTGAACTAGG
This sequence comes from Dugong dugon, assembly GCA_030035585.1. Taxonomy (NCBI): domain Eukaryota; kingdom Metazoa; phylum Chordata; class Mammalia; order Sirenia; family Dugongidae; genus Dugong; species Dugong dugon. The sequence continues at coordinate 2,416,114 of CM057473.1, read as the reverse complement.
ACTACGGCAATGCAGGGAGAGGTATTTGGGAGGTAGAGTTAACAGGTCTTGATGGGTATTGGCAGAGGGCAGCGAGAGAGAGAGAAGACTCAGTGATGGGGTGGAGGTGGGCTGCAGAGGCTTCACACATGGGGGTGCCATTCACTGAGACAGAGAAGACAGCAGGAGAAGCAGCTCTGGGATGAAGATGATGAGTTTTTGGGGTGAGTCTTTCAACTAAACACGTTTTGTGAGCATTTGTACCTGTGTGTCAGCCTATAAATGGTAATGGGAGCCATAGAAGTGGGTGGATTATTATAGGGAGGTGAGAAAAGGAGAGGGCCCAGGAATAGCCCTGAGAGACACTAACGTTAGAAGGATGAGCAGAGGGAGAGAAGACCAAGAAGGAAACTGAGAGGAATATTTCAGAGAAGTCCAAGGAAGACCTTCATGGGAGAAGGGATGTTGACAGGTCAAGTTAGATATGGGAGTGTTGTGGGTTGAGTTGTGTTTCCCAAAAAATATGTTCAAGTCCTAAACCCCAGTACCTGTGAACATGACCTTATTAGGATGTAGGGTCTTTGCAGATGTAATCAAGTTAAGATGAGGTTATACTGGATTAGGGTGGGGCCCTGATCCAACTTGATTTGTGTCCTCATAAGAAGAGAGAAATTTGGACACACAGGGAGAAGAACACCATGTGAAGACCCAGGGACACAGAGGAGAAGACTTGTGATGATGGAGGCAGAGGGCAGAGTGATGCAGCCACAGGCCAAAGATTGTCAGAAACAGAAGCTGGAGAAGGCAACAAAGGATTTTCCCCTAGAGGCTTCAGAGGGAGCAGAGCTCTGCTAACACCTTGGTTTTGACCTTCTAGCCTCCAGAGCTGTGTGAGAATAAATTCCTGTTTTAAGCCATCCACCAAAACCCAAAACCAAACCAGGTGCTGCCAATTCTGACTGACGGCGACCCTATTTGTGTCAGAGTAGAACTGTGCTCCGCAAGGATTTCACTGGCTGCTTTTTTTGTGTTTTGGAAGTAGATCAACAGGTTTTTCTTCCAAGGTACCTTTGGGTGGACTTGAACCTCAAGATACAACCTAATCCTGTAGCTTGAGTCCTGCCTCGTTAACATAACTCCCTTTAATCCTGCCTCATTAACATCACAGAGGTTGGGATTTACAACACATAGGATAATCACATCAGATCACAAAATGATGGATAACCACACAGTACTGGGAATCATGGCCTAGCCAAGTTGACACACATTTTGGGGGGACACAATTCAATCCATGACACATACATACCTATGATAAAGTTTCCTTTATAAATTAGACACAGTAAGAGATTAACAACAATCATTAATAATAAGATAGAACAATTATAACAATATACTGTAATAAAAGTTATGTGAATGATGGAGCAGGACGGTGTGAGATTTCCATCATGCTTCGTACTCATTTAACATTTTCCAACAGCTCGAACCGCGATTGACCGTGGGTAACTGAAACCACAGAGAGCAAAATCGCAGGTAAAGGGGTCCTACTGTACGTTGCACAGCTCTCTGTGAATCGGAGTGCAAGGCTATCCTGAGAGTGAGGTTGGCCGGGTTAGATCTTTTTCTTTGCAATCCCACTGGAAAATGGGAGTCAAAGTACTTTTCGCCTCAGTTAGGATGGAATATTTGCATGACCTTCACATTCTGTAAGAATTAAGAATATAACTATGCCCACGGGCACGTTATACAGTCAGCCACTGCCTGGCCCTGTAGACACGGCCTCTCTATGATGCCTCATTCCTTCACTAGTCAAACGTTTATTTAGGACTTATCATGTGTGAGTGTTTCTATCTTCCTTTGAGTTGATTGTGAACGACTCAGGGGAGATATTTCTCTTATTTGTTTTTGTATCCTTGTTACCTAGCGAGCAGGATTTGATGTATAAAGGGCATATAAATAAATACTTGTTACGTAAAGTTTGATCTCATCTTCCTGGTAGAGTTAGCCATGTGTAGACTTTAGCTTCAGACGGTGCTGGAATGCAATCCTGATTTTGATACTCTATTTGGGTGACTGTGGCCAAGTTACTTAACCTGTGGGAGTCCTGGATTCCTACTTACTGAGGATAACAAATCCACGAGAGAGCATATGCAAAGTGTTCAGTTTACCACCTGGCATGCAATAGGCACATTGTAAATAGTCGTTCTCCTTCTTCTTCAGCCTCCTCTTCCTTCTTGCAAGCCATGCCCTACCATCCATCTGATGAATGTTCTAGAAGCCTAAGTCTTATGGTGGACATAATGAAGAAGGTGAAGCCACTGCCAGAAAATTCTGTAAAGCACACTGCAAATTATTTTTGGATTAGTTTCTATTTTGTATGATCTATGACGGGGTTTCTTGCTGTTAGTGTGGATAGTTGAGAGCCAATAATTTTCCTTTTAACTCCTAGGTACTCAGAGCATCTCCCAGAAACACAAGTGCAAAGGAAAAAGAAAAAAAAAAACCTCTTCTTTTTTTTTTTTTCTTAGATAAAGTATTTTTCTTCTCAGCCGAGCTAAAGACTAGCTTGAAATCTAATCTCAGGCTAACATTATAGGCTCTTGCCAACTGTTCTTTTTAGTTTAAGTCACTTCTGCCACAGTTGCCCTGGGAGACGCAATTGAAGACAAGGTTAGACAGGAGAAGTTCATGCCTGTTTACATCTGCTGTGTGGGTGACGCAAAGAGCCTGGCGTGTGCCTAGTTTGTTTGAGTTAAAGAAGGCCATGCTCAGTCAGAAAGGGCGCAGTGATGGCTCAGTAGTAGAATTCTTGCCTTGCACCCAGGAGACCCGGGTTCGATTCCCCACCAAGGCACCTCATGTGCAGCCCCCACCCGTCTGTCAGTGGAGGCTTGTGTGTTGCTGTGAACAGGTTTCAATGGAGCTTCCAGACTAATACAGACCAAGAAGAAAGACCTGGCAATCAACTTCTGAGAATCAGGCAGTGAAAACCCTCTGGATCGCAACAGTTCACTCTGCAACCCATCATGGAGACAGTGCAGGACTGGGCAGCGTTTCCTTCTGTTGTGCACGGGCTGACTCAAGGGAAGCTGACAACAAGTACTCGGTCAGAAGCTCTGGGCTTGAGTCCCAGCTCTGGGACTCAGTCACAGTGTGGCCTTGGGCAGGTGACTTCAGACGTGACTGGGCCTCAATTTCCTCATCTGTGAAATTAGGTCTTCAGACCAGATGATTCTAGAGGGTTCTTGAGCTCTGAAATCTACTCTGGGGGCTTCTTAGCTGTGGTCTCCTCTTCTGGATTCCTTATTCCAATATCCACTTCTTAACTAATTCAAAAGAAGAACAAAGTTAGAGTGTATGAAGGTCGTCAGTGCTCTGCTATTTCTCCACAGGGAAAAAGTGAAATGAAATAGCCTGAATGTCCACCAAGAGGGAAAAGTGAACGATGGTACTTGGATTAACTCAGTGAAATAGTATCCAAGGAAAAAGGATGCTTATGAAGCCTCTCTAGCAAAACGGAAGCATGTTTTTGTATGAAGTTAAATGAAAAGAGCAGAAGATACATTATGTCTCTCCTGTGATAACAGTTGGAGCCCCTGTGGCACAGTGGTTAAGAGCTCGGCTGCTAACCAAAAGTTCAAATCTACCTGCCACTCCTTGGAAACCCTATGGGGCAGTTCTACTCTGATCTATAGGGTGGCTATGAGTAGGAATCGACTCCACAGCAACAGGTTGTTTTTTTAATGATAACAACAATCTAAAAAACATGCAGGAGTATGTACATATCCTAGAAGGGAATGCAGAAAGTGAAAAAACAGTTGATACGCAAAAAATAGGACGCTTTCGCCCTTCTGGTGGGAGGAGAGAAGTCTTTGATGTGCTGTAGGGTTCTCATCGGGTGTCTTGTAAATTTGTCCGATTTTATGGATTGAATTGTGCCCCCCAAAATAATGTGTATTGTAAATCCTAACCCCTATACCTGTGGTTGTAATTTTGAAAATTAGACAGTATTAGTGTATGTTGTCTTTTGAGACATAAAAGAGCAGATTAGGCAAGAAGCAAAAGGGCACAGATGCGGCAAGATAGAGGCCACGCCACGGGAGATCTCCAAGGAACCAAGAAATGGAAGCTGAAAACAGACAAGGACGTCCCCGCAGAGCCGAAAGAAAGAGAAAGACTTTCCCTAGAGCCGGGGCCCTGAATTCAGACCTTTAGCCTCCTGAACTGTGAGAAAAGAAATTTCTGTTTGTTAAAGCCACCCACTTAATCATATTTTTGTTATAGCAGTGCTAAATGACTAAGACACTCATGTTGACTAATGACCTTAGGTCCTTAAATGCTAGAAAGGAGTAGGAAATAGCTGACCTTGAGCAGTTGGATTCCGGCCCTTCTCTTTGGCCAAGTTCCTGCCATGCCAGTAGCTTGTCCTGTGATGACGAGGGAGGAAGATGTGCCCCCTGATGGAAACTTGTGGCCCTGGTGATTCAGTGGTAGAATTCTCACTTTCCACGTGGGTGACCCAGGTTCAATCCCCAATGCACTTCATGCACAGCCACCACCCATCAGTCGGCGGAGACTTGAGCGTTGCTGTGATACTGAACAGGTTTCACTGGAGCTCTGCACTAAGATGGACTAAGAAGAAAGGCCAGGTGATCTACTTCTGGAAATCAGCCAGTGAAAACTCTATGAGTCACAGCCGTCTGATCCGTAATTGATCAGGGAGATTAGCAGTGTTTCATTCTGTTGCATATGGGCCCCCCATGAGTTGGGGGCACACTCAAGAGCAGCTAGCAAGAACAATGTAGACTTGGCTTGACTTTTCTTTCCCTGCCCCTCTTTTTTTTTTCTTGTTATTGTTTCCCTGTGCTCTTTCTTCCATTGAGGAGTAGTTTACATGCAATCAAACGCACAGATCTTAAGAGTACAGCTGCATGAGTTTTGATAAACGTATACACTCACATAATCAACTCTCCAGTCAAGATATAGAACATTTTTATCATCCTGGAAAGTTCTCTATGTCCATTTCCAGTAACTGTCCCCACCCCCAGGCAACCACTCTTCTGATTTTTATCAAAATAGAGTAATTTGGGCTGTTCTAGAACTTCATGCAAATGGAATCATACAAACACCCTCTTTTGTGTCTGGCTTAATTCTCCCAATATAATGTTTTTGAGATTCATCCATGTTGCGGGTATCAGAAGCTCATTCCTTTTTATTGCTAGGTAGTATATTCCATCATATGGATACACCACAATTTGTTCACCCACTCATCTCTTGATGTACTGGGTTGTTTGCTGTTTGGGGCTGTCATGAATAATGCTGCTAGGAACATTCTTATGGAAGTCCTTTTGTGGACACGTTTTCATTTCTCTTGGGTAAATATGCCCAAGCATGGAATTGCTGGGTTGTAGGATAGGTGTGTGTTTAACTCTGTAAGAGGCTTCCAGCTTTCCCAAGTGTTTATACCATTGCACACTCCCACTAACAAATCATGAAACCAGCCCCTCTTTCTTTCCCTTTTTTTAACAGGAAGGCTGGGGTCATTCACCCCGAAGGGTAAGGGATTAGTGGGAGTCAATTCGTGGGTCCTTTCCGGATGCTTCCAAACCCTGATGGTACTTCCAGAGTTCTCGGCCTGAGCTCCAGTGCAGATTTATGCCTGGATTTTTCCCTTTATTTTCTTTTCTTGAAAAAGAGATGGTTTACCTGGCTAATATCCGCATCCTCTTTTCTCTTCCGAGGCCCTGTGCTCCCATTAGCACACACTGTACTTTCTCTGTGGGTGGCAGTTAACCCCAGAGACCCAGACAACTAGGGAGCAGGAGCCAGTGAGTCTAGACCTCAGGTCCTGATAGTCACACGGAAAACAAGCGCTGGATGCCTTTCCCGCATGGGGTGCTCAACCATGTTATTCCTCAGTTGATGGAATTTTCTTGCTCCTCTAAGTAATAAAACACCAGTCGCTCAGATGCTACCCACCAGAGCAGTTGACAAAACCCTCAAAGAAAAGGGAACGGCGAGGGGGAAGGGGAAATCCTGTTGGATCTGGTTTTTTTTTGGGTGGGGGACAGTGGAGGGAGAGTGTTTTGTTATTTTTGCTTTTGTTTTTTCACCTAAATTTGTCGGGACAGCAGCCAACCCTAATCTCTTTAGATCCCAGAAGTCTTCAGAGTTGAGCCAGAGAACAAAGAGGTGCTTGTCTTCCAGGTGCAGGCCTGGTGAGCCAAGTTTTTGCACCTGAAAGAGGATCTGGAATTTGGGGGTCAGCTGGTTTATCCCCCGCAATTCTCAAACTTTTTTCATATTATGGATCTTTAAAAACAAAATGGTTCATCAGCTTGCTAAAGCCCTTCTTCTGTCTCTTTCCATTTACTCTTAAAAAACAAACAAACCCAGTTGTCATCGAGTCAACTCTGACTAACTGTGCTCCACTGGGTTTTCAATGGCTGCTTTCTCAGACTTAGATTGCCAGGCCTTTCTTCTGAGGCACCTCCAGGTGGCCTCAAGCCTCCAACCTTACAGTTAGCAGCCCACGGTGTTAACTGTTTTCACCACACAGGGGCTCCTTTCTATTTACAACAGCTGTGCGGTAATACCTTGTCTAGAAGAGCAGGACCCTTCCGAGCATGTATTCTGCCATAAGGAGCACGTGTTCTATGTGTGATTTCTGGCACTTCATTGGGAACCGCATTTCTGGTTGAGTTTATATCTGTATAAACCCTGACGTAGGCCCGTGGCCCACTGGCCGCCATGGGTCTGGAACGTGAGCGCAGCATGAGGTGCAGGCACACGCCAGGTTCTCCATGGGTTTGGAACGAGCTTAGGCAGAGGTGGAGACCTCACGAGAGGCTTGGTGCTTTGCCTTGCAAAGAAGTTATTGGGAAGAGGCTCTAGGTTTCGTGCTGAGTGAGAGGTAGAGCGGCTGAGTTAGCTCGCCTTGGTGTGAAAGTGCAGCACCAGGGTTTAGATGGAAGCAGAGACTTTCCCCAGAGTGGTCTTCGTACTGGACTCATAGCAACACCAGCCATTTGCCTGACATCTGTCATCACGTTTGTCTTCTCAGCATCCCTGGGAGGGAGGGAGGGAAGCAGAGGGGCCGATTCCTCCAGCCGCTTCTGTTTTCCCATCCCTTTCCAGGTAGGCACGCTGAGAATCCTCACCTGCAGCTCTGGGATGTGAGAGTGGCTTCTGGCGTGGGCACACACCTGGTTGTCTTCCCATTGAGCTAGTCAGCACAGCGGTCAAGACCCCGTGAGAGACACGTGCAGCGTAACGCAGAGAAAAGGAACAGGGTATTTGGGTAAAAAGATGGGGATATGAATCATGTCGTTTGCCCTCCTGAGTCCCCATTTCCTCCTCTGTACAGTGGAGGAGGCCTCTCTCTCTTCCTCACAGGGCAGTGGTGAGGATCAAAGCAAACATGGTGAATGAAGGTCCTCTGTAAACTCAAGGGCCATATAGACACGAGTGATTATTGTTCTTGGTTGGTAGGTAATGCTCATTCAGGCAAATATTTGCCTTTGACAGAAAATAGCACCCAGTGAGGAGGTTGTCCTCAGTGAGGAGGTGGTTACCCAGTGAGGAAATTGTTACCCATGTGGAGGTTCTTACCCATGAGGAGGTTGTTTCCCAGTAATGAAGCTGTTACCCATGAGAAAGTTGTTACCCAGTGAGGAGGTTGTTACCCATGAGGAGGTTGTACCCAGTGGAGAGATTAACACTTAGTGGGGAGGTTGTACCAGTGAGGAGGTTAGCACTTAGTGGGGAGGTTGTACCCCATGGAAAGGTTAGTACTTAGTGAGGAGGTTGTGCCCAGTGAGGAGGTTGTACCCAGTGGAGAAGTTAGCACTCAATGAGGAGATTGTACCAGTTGAGAGGCTCATCACCTGATTGGGATTAAGAAGGCGCCTGATGGCAGAGTCAGATGAGATAGAAAGAGTTGGCTTGTGAAACTCTTCACATTTAAATGAGAAAGGAGCAGCATATCCCAAACTTTCAGTGCCCTACCCCTGGTTAAATGGTCTGTAAAGCATCCATTTGTCCACATTGGTTTTAGATTTCTGTCCAAGGAACACTAGTTAAAATTAAAATCAACATTATTGTGATCAAATAGATCTCATATTTCCCCTGCCTGGAAATACCTGCAATTCCTTAAAACAATGTTTCAATTTACCACAAGTCCAGAGTCATTTTAAAATCTAATAAAAAACCCACTATCCTTTTCCTTCCTCCCACTCCTAGTGTTTGGAGGAGACTGCTGTACACATACGGACTTTCAATCAGGAAGAGATTGTTCTCCCTTTATTTCGTGCACCTCCATCTTGCCTGAAGTAAAAAGTTATGATAAATCTACAGACAAGGGTGACTCAGGTTGGATCATGGGAAGGAAGTAGGCGAGTCATAGTTGAATGATTTTGCAGTGTGCTTTCATACCTTAGATGGCATGTGAAAGAACTTAGGTAAGAACGACAGTTTAGATCTGGAGCCATTCATTTACCCAATAAGCTTCTCAACCCCTCATCCCACATACCTGAATGACCTGTGGTCAAGGCCAATACTTGGCAGGTACACCTTAATCCATTAAAATATTGAACCACTTTCATGCTGGCTGCCAAATAACTATTATCTGGACACCTCCCAACCTCCCCACAGTCCTGTGTCCATTCCAGTTGGCTGGTGTCTGTTACTACTCTGATTGTTCAATTGTTGTCACCCTAGCTTATAGGTAATTAAAACAAATTCCTACCCAACTATGTGGTGAAAGGTGCCATGCCTTCCCTTACCTGCAAAAGTCCCCATGATTCAGGATGAGGGTGGGCCCTAATTACTACCTTTGTTCAGGTGATTGAGAAAACCAGGTTTGGAGAAGATAGTCTATTGACATCAGACAAAGACAGGATAGAACTGCCTCATAGAGTTTCCAAGGAGCAGCTGGTAGATTTGAACTATTGACCATTTGGTTAGCAGCTGAGCGCTTAACCACTATGACACCATAATACAAAGACTTGAATTAATGTCTGCTCTTTTTTAATGTTATTTTACTTTTTGGTACCAGAAAGTAGCTGTGATACTTTAATCAGGTAAAGTAAGCAGACATATGGCTTAAAAAGATCAAGTTTATCCATTGAAACAGATGCTATCTGACTCAGTAGGAATTCACTGAAGGTTGATCATTTTTAATGTTGGAACTGCCCAGGAGTACTGTCTATCTGTAAAGAGTGTAGGGATATGTTGGAGGCAAAATTCAGAAAATAATTCTGATTTGGAGATTCTGAACCCTGAAACACAGTTGATCGCCATAGGGCAGGTCTATACTGGAAGACTCTTACCACTTTTCTTACCTTTATTATTATTTTTTCTGGTAAAATATGATCATTGTAAACAAGGAGAACCCCTGAAAGTGCACATTCTTCTCCACCCCCGGCCACTGCTCAACCCTCTCCCTCACGGTCCCCCAAAGAATCTCTGTTAATGATTTGGTTATTTACTAATGATTCTAACCTCTCTAATGTGACTCTATAAACATGTATTTTCATGGTTAATATATTAACCATAATATCTACAATCCCCTTCTTTTCACTCAATATATGGGAGGCAACCTCTGTAGTGGATGATGTGATGTGCTCTCAGGTTCTGTTCAGAGTCGAGGCGCTCATTCTCACAGCTGCCAGGAGTGTTGATTAGTGACAGCTCACAGCTTAGCTCTTCCCTAGGGTTTGCCCTTGGCCAAGCTTATGCTTTCTCCCTGGGGACAGCTTACATCCAAAGGCTGGACAATGCAGAGTATAAAGACTTAGCCCTCACTCTGAAGAACATTGCCAGCTCCAAAATTTCTTGTGGGATCAGCTAAGACCCCTGTACCAACTGCATCTCCACTTAACTTCTCCCTCTGCCTCCTCCTGCTGTCCTCACTGAGGGCATTTCCCTATAAAACTGCAGCCCACAAACCTCCATCTCAGACTTTGTCTTGCAGAAACTAGCCTATGACAACTTTCCATCTTTTCAACATCTGCAGGGTATTCTAATGTATAAAATTTAACAAAGAAATATGTTTACTCTCATTCCTATAATAATATTTGTATTTTATGTTAATTGCTTTTTCTTGTTTCCTTCTAATTTTTAATGGATTTTATTTTGTTTTCTTCTACCAGAGTAATAGTTTTCTTTGACTTTTTTTCCCTTTACAACTGCACTGTTCAGTAGAAATATGATGTGGGCTACCTATGTAGTTAAACATTTTCTAGCAGTCACAAAGCCTACATACACATTAAGAAAAGGTAAAATTAATTTTAATAACATATTTTTAATTCAATATAGCCAAAATATTATTGTTTGAACGTATATTTGGTGTAAAAATTATAAAGGAAGTATTTTACATTCACCTTTTTTTTTTTGTTCTAAGTTCAAAATCCATTGTGTATTTTACACATCTCAATTTGCACTATTCACTTTGCAAGGGCTAACTAGCTACCATACTGATCACCATCAAAATTATATTCTATTCTATCAGCAAAAATGTCAGACTAAGGACTTCCAAAAATTCTCTCCTCCTTAAAAGTAATGAGACAGTAGCAAAAAGTCAGAATCAACTTTTTGAGAACTCTGGAAACTAACCAAAGACTTGCAGCAACCCAAGAAACATTTATCTAAGAAAAACAGCAAAACATTGGTAAGAACAGAGATTTATGGCACTTTAACTTGTCTCCCATTTTCCCTTCCCCAATTCTGTAGTAGCCTTGAAATCCCACAGTCTACAATTGCAGTGAAAACCAGCAGTGTGGCAGCCACTGGAGCGGGTAGGATGGGGTTGGAGCACTTTTAAAGCCTCATTCCCAGAGAACTGTCATATTTGATCTATCTGATGATTGCCTAGAAGACTCCATTTGCAAGGCTGTCTTTATTTGACCTGACTTGGAGCTCATGCAGTGGAAACAGCCTTTCCCCCAGGGGCATTTGTCAGAAACAATCATAGGCAAGTATTGAACATTATGGCAACCTGAGGTGGTGTACAACAGGCAGCAAACAATAGGTTAACAAATAAAAAGCTTAAAAGGAAAATCTGGGGAATGAGATATCTATAAGATACTTTGAACTTTTCAGACATATTCCTGAAAATCTAGAAGGCCTTGTGTCTATAAGGCCATGGGCATACCCTGGGCTATGTGTGTTCAAGAAAGACCTGAGAAGGCCCTAAGCATTCACCTGTGGCTAACCATGAGGCTCTGCACAAACATGAAGTTAAGGCTAAGATATGGTTGTAAAGTTCTTGGCTGAGTGTTGAAGATATGCTTCAAAATCACACAGAGCTCTTTGGCAAAGACTGAAAGACTTATTAGTTCCAGACATATAAGGAAACCTCTGTCAAATAATTAGCTAACCACTAAGCCAATCAATCAGAGTCTTCAGTAGTCAAACATGACAAAGAATAGAGACTTCACAGAATTAGTTCAGAAAAGCCACTAAACAAACAAACAGCAGCAAAGAGTAAAAACAAAAATTCCTGGGGAGGAGGGAGAATCTGATTTCCAGAGTTGCTACATTATATTATTTAAAGATCCAGTTTTTGACAAAAAATTATGAGACACACAAAGAAATAAGAAATATGACCTATGCATACGGAAAAAGAAGCAGGGCGGTGAATAGGAACTATCGTCTAGGAAGCATAGACATAGAACTTACTAGACAAGGACTTTATTTTTTATTTTTTTTATATTTTATTGTACTTCAGGTGAAGGCTTACAGAACAAATAGTTTCTCATGAAACAGTAGTACACATGTTGTTTTATGACATTGGTTAACAACCCCACAACATATTAAGCCTCTAAATTCTCAACCTTTTTTTTTTTTTTGATGAAAATACAGATAGCCAAAGATATACCGTTTCAAAAATTTCTACATACACAGTTCAGTGACATTGACTACGCTCTTCCAACTGTGCTGTTATTCTCACTTAAGATGAAGGCTTACAGAACAAAATACTTTCTCATTTAACAGTTACTACACATGTTGCCCTATGACAATGGTTAACAATCTCACAACACATCAAGAATATCCTTACTCCACCTTGTGTTCCCTATCACCAGGGGACTTCCTTGTCCCCTTTTTAGACAAGGACTTTAAATAATCTATTTTAAGTAGGTTAAAAAAAACTAAAGAAAAATATATGTAAAGAACTAAAGGAAGTAGAACAATGTCTCACTAAATAAAGAATATCATTAAACAGATAGAAATTATGAAAATGAACCAAATAGAAGTTCTAGAGTTGAAAACTGCAACAGCTAAAATGAAAACACCATCAGAGGGACTCAACAGCATATTTGAGCAGGCCGAAGATAGAACTAGTGACCTTGAAGATGGGTCAATTGAAATGATCTAGTCTGAGGAACAGAAAGAGAAAAGAATAAAGAAAAATGAAAAGAATCTTAGAAACTTGTGAGTCACCATCAAGTGTGTCAAGTGTATATGCATAATGGCAGTCCCATAAGGAAAGGAGAGAAAGAAGGAGCAGAAAGAAATTTGAAGAAATAATGGCTAAAAACATTCCAAATTTGATGAAAAGCATTAATCTAAATGTCTGAGAAATTCAACAAACTCCAAGTGGGGTAAACTCAAAGACATCCACGTCTACACATGTTATAATCAAACTGTTGGCATACAAAAGCAAAAAGACAATCTTGAAGTCAGCAAGAGAGAAGGGAGTCATCGTGTACAAGGGATCCTCAATAAAATAACAGTTGACTTCCCATCAGAAACCATGGAGGCCAGAAAGCAGTGGATCACATATTTAAAGTTCTGAAAGAAAAACAACAACAATACAATAAGCCAATAATTCTATCTTCAGCAAAACTATTCTTCAAAAATGAAGGGGAGATTAAAACATTCCTGGGTAAACAGAAAATTCATCACCAGTATATTTGCCCTGCAAGAAATAAAAAGGAAGTCCTTCAGGTGGAAATGAAACACTAGATAGTAACTTGAATTCACTTGAAGAATTATGAGCACCAGTGAAGATAACTTTGTTGTTGTTAGTTGCTGTTGAATTGATTCTGACTCATGATGACCCCATGTGTACAGAGTAGGATTGCTCCATAGGGTTTTCAAGGCTGTGAACTTTCAGAGGCAGATTGCTAGGCCTGTTTTCCAAGGTGCCTCTGGGTAGGTTTGATCAGCCAACATTTGGTGAGTAGTTGAGTGCTTAACCGTTTTCACCACCCAAAGATAACTACATGGGAAAATATAAAAGACAGCATAGATGTATTTTTGTTTGCATCTCTCTTTTCCTCCTATCTGATTTAAAAGACAGCTGCATAAAATAATAATTATTAATCTATGCAGATGAGCACACAGGGTATAATGATGTAATTTGTATAACAATAATAGCACAAAGGAGAAGGACGGACCTATATAGGAGCAAAGTTTTTGTCTACTATTATAATTAGGTTGGTATTAATCCAAACTAGATTGTTAAAAGTTAAGATGTCAGTTGTAATCATCAGGGCAACCGTGAAGAAAAAGTAACAGAAACAACATGGGAATTAAAGTGGTAAGTAGAAAATATCTGTTTAACAAACAAATAAAAAGGCAGTAATGGAGGAATAGAGGAACGAAAAAGACACAAGAGACATAGAAAACAGAAAAATGGCAGACATATATCCTACTTTATCAGTAATTACATCAAATGAAGACGACCAAACTCTCTAATTAAAAGACAGAGATTGGTAGAATGGAAAAAACAAACAATATATACTATCTTCAAGAGACACACTTAAGATTCAAAGACACAAATAGATTGAAAATAAAAGGATGGAAAAAGATATACTATGCAAATAGAAAGCACCAGAGAGCTCAAGTGGGTATACTAATATCAGACAAAACAGAATTTAAAACAAACATTGTTACTAGAGACAAAGAAGGACATTTTATAATAATAAAAGGGCCACACCGTCAATAAGATGTAACATTCGTAAACATCTGTGCACCGAACAATAAGGCTCCAAAGTACATGAAACAAAATGTAACAAAACTGAAGGAAGAAATAGGCATTCAACAATAATAGCAGGAGACTTCAATACTCCACTTTCAATATTGAATGGAACAACTCCATAGAATGTCAATTTTTTAGTGAAAACAGTATAAACCAACTAGGCCTAACAGAAATTTATAGAACCTTCTACCCAACAGTAGCAGAATACACATTTTTCTCAAGTGCACATACAACATTTTCCAGAAGATGCTGATGTTAGGCTCATCTATGTAAACCAAGTCTAAATAAATTTTAAATGACTGAAATTGTGTTCTCTGACTACAATGGAATGAAATTAGAAGTCATTAACAGAAATTGGGGAAATTCACAAAAAGGTGGAAATTAAACAACAGACTCCTAAATAACCAATGAGTCGCAAAAAGAAATCGCAAGGGAAATTAGAAAATACTTTGAGATAAATGAAAATGAAAACACACCAAAACTTATGGGATACAACCGAAGCTGTGGTTACAGGGAATTTATGGCTCTAAACACCTGTAGTAAAAAAGAATGAACATATCGAATCAGTAACCTAATCTTCCACATTAATAAACTAAAAAAAAGAAGAGCAAACTATACGCGAAGCAAGCAAAATAAGGAAATAATAACGATTAAAGCAGAAATTAATGAAACAGAATTAAAAAATAGAGAAAACTCAATGAAACCAAAAGCTGGTTTTTTGAAAACATAAGCCATAGACAAACCTTTAACCAGACTGACAAAGAAAGCAATATATATAAAAAACTCAAATCACTAAAATCAGGAATGAAAGAGGAGACATACTACAGACCTTAAGAAAATAAAAAGGATTATAAGAGAATACTATGAATGATTGTATGCTGACACATTAGATAATCTAGATAAAATGAACAAATTCCTAGAAAGACACTAAGTATTGAAACTGAGAGCACACCACATCATCCACTACAGAAGCTGACTGCCATATATTAAGTGAAAAGAAGTGGACTGTAGATACTATGGTTAATATATTAACCGTGAAAATATATGATTATATAGAGGCATTAGACAGGTTAGAATCATGAATAAATAATCAAATCATTAACAGAGATTCTTTGGGGAGGGGAAAGGGTTGAGCAATGGCCAGGGATGGAGAAAAATGTGCAATTTCAGGTGTTCTCATTGTTTACAATGATCATATTTTACCAGAAAAAAAATAATAAAGATAAGTCTTGAGAGGCTTCCAGTATAGACATGCCCTATGGTGATCAACTGTGTTTCAGGGTTCAAAATCTCCAAATTACAATTAGGACCATAGTTTAAAAGTTTGAGACCATAGTTTCATGGGACAACTCAATCAATCAGCATAACATAGTTCACAAAAACCATGAATCCTAGTGAAGTGAGTAGCATGTGGGGTCTTTAAAGCTTGCAAGTGGCCACCTAAGACACAACTATGAGTCTCTACTCTCCAGGAGCAAAACCAAAGTAACCAAAATCTCAGAGAAGGCACAAGCCTACGTGAGCTACAACCTCATCTACCGTGAGACCAGAAGAACTAGATGGTGCCCGGCTACCACCACCGACTATTCTAACCAGGGTCACAATAGATGGTCCTGGATAGAATGGGAGAAAAATGTGGAGCAGAACTCAAATTCTTAAAAAAAAAAAAAAAAAAAAAAAAAAAAAGCCAGACAAACTGGAACAGTAGAGAGCAGAGGACCCCCTGAGGCTATCATCGCTTTGAGACACTCTAAACCTAGAACTGAGCCTGTCCCCTGAGATCACTTTGTAGCCAAATAGCAGAGTGGCACACAAAATAAAGGATATTACTCATAAGATTGATGCCCTATTTTAAAAACCATTTGTAAGAGACCAAAAGGTCAACAATTACTCAAAAGCAAAGATGAGAAGATAAGGGGGCAGGGAAACCAGAGTCCTGGAAAGGGAATAAACAGGACACAATTAAAGAGAACGTTGACCCATTGTGATAAATGTAACTCACGTCACAGAACAATTTGTACGGAAATTGTCAAATGAGAACCTAACTTGCTGTGTAAACTTTCACCAAATACTCAATAAAATATTAAAAATAAAAATAATAAATAAATAAATAAAAATAATTAAAAAAAGAATTAAACAGCATATATAACCCCTTGCCCTCCATCAGTCCACCACCCAAGAACTTTAACGTGCTCTTGCTCCTTTTCTTGCGTCTCTGCATCCTAGCTTTTCTTGTTGAAGATAATAGTGAGAACAATAATATATGGTTATTCTTAGGTGGCAAGTGCCAGGTATCATGCTTGTCCTATGCACAGTATTTCATTTTTCCCAAGCTCTTAACCACTACCCCACACTACCCCTAAGACTGTTTAGTGTTTCCTTTTTTTTTTTTTTAATATTAATATTATGTCTTCTATTTAAGCATCCTTTAAACAAATTTGGAGCCCTGGTGGCACAGTGGTTAAGAGCTCAGCTGATAACCAAAAGGTTGGCTGTTCAAATTCACCATCTGCTCCTTGGAATCCCTATGGAGGCAGTTCTACTCTGTCCCATAGGGTCACTATGAGTTGGAATTGACTTGATGGCAACGGGCTTGATTTCTAAACAAATTTAGGTTAAATGATACACCTACACCATCAATAATTCTTTGTATTAGTTTCTTAAAGGCTGCCGTAGCAAAGTACCACAAACTGGTAACACAATAGACATTTATCCTCTTGAAGTTCTGGAGGCCGGCAGGCCATACTCTCTCTGAAGGCTCTAGGGGTGGAATCTTTCATTGGAGCGTCTACCTTCTGGTGGTCCCAGGCGTTCCTTGGCTTGTGGCAGTGTAACGTCTATCTCTACCCCCATCTTCATATGGCCGTCTTCCCTCCACATCTGTCTGTGTCTCTCCTTATAGGTACACCAGTCATATTGTATTAGGACCCACCCTAATGATCTCATCTTAACTTGATTACATTTGCAAAGACCTTATTTCCAGATAAGTCACATTCACAGGTACCAAGAGTTAGGACTTCAGTATATCTTTTCGGGGGACACAATGGAACCCACAAAAGGCACTTTCCTTCTGTGGCTTCTATGACACCACGTAATTCCAGTTGTCCTCTTATCTCTTGGGGGCTTTCTTTCATTCTCTTTTGCTTGATTCTCCTCCTCTTCCCAGCTCCTAAGTACTGGTGTACTCCCAGACTGAGTCCTCAGACCTCTTCTCCCTTTATCTACTTCACACCTTAGATGA
This sequence comes from Dugong dugon, assembly GCA_030035585.1. Classification (NCBI taxonomy): domain Eukaryota; kingdom Metazoa; phylum Chordata; class Mammalia; order Sirenia; family Dugongidae; genus Dugong; species Dugong dugon. Next base: position 2,398,913 of record CM057473.1, on the reverse strand, counting down.
TTTCATCCCATTCCATGACCTTAAACACTGCCTTTTCCAGGTGTTGTCAAATTTGTATCTCCAATCTGGACATCTCTCCTAAACTCACCTACCAATTCGACATCTCCACTTTGATGTCTAACAGGCATCTCAAACTTAACATCCAAAACCAAACTCTCAATGCCCTCCCCAGACTTGCTCTTCCTCTGGTGTTTTTCATTTTTGTGACAGCACCCATTCAACCAGGTTACTCAGGTCAAAAACTCTAGAATCAAACTTTAATCTTCTCTCTCACACTCCCCACATCCAACCCAATAGCAAATCCTGTTTGTTTTACCTTCAAAAATACATGTTGAATTTCTCTTCCAATATCATCCTGGTCCAAGGCAACGTCACATTTCTCCTGGACTACTGCTTTCCCTCTTGTCTCCCTAAAATCTTGTTTCCAAACTAAAGACAGAGTAATCCTTCCTATTGTTTCCCATCACAATGGAATATAATCCATAATCCTTCCCATGGTCTACAAGATTTAGGTCATCTGGTCACTCGGTACCTCTCCCCCTCCATCTCTCTCACACTCACTCAGCTCCAGACACACCGGTGTCCTTCTTGTCTCTTGCGTTTGCTGAGCCTGCCTCTGCCTTTGCAGTTGCTGGAACACTAGCCCCACACATTCTCATGGCAGCCTCCCTTGCCTCATCTGGGTGTCTGCTCCAATGTCTCCTCAGAGAGGCCCTCTCTGGTCCCCTCCATCTCCAACAGCGGCTCCTTCACTCCCTCTTTACCGTGTGTTGTTTTCCTTCACAGCAAATGGATCTGCTTGTTGACTGTGTGCCCACAAGAATGCGGACACAATGAGGATAGGCACTTTGTCTGTTTTATTTATTCCTGTATTCCTAGCACCTAGAATAGAATTGAATAGATGGTTTTAGTCTTCACTATTAGAGAGGAGAGGTGGTTATGAGCACTGGCTGTGGAGTCAATGTCCTGCCATTGAGTTGATTCTGACTCATAGCAACGCCATGTAACAGAGTAGAACTGCCCCATAGGGTTTTCTTGGCTCTACTCTTTGCAGAAATGGATTGCCAGATCTTTCACCTGTGGAGCCTCTGGGTGGGTTTGAACTGCCAACCTTTCGGTTAGCAGCTGAGCTCTTAGCCATTGCACCACCAGTGCTCCTCTCTAGCTGTATAACCATAAACAAATTATTCTCATGTCTCAGTGTCTTCATCTGAGTAATGGGGATAATAATAGTACCTATCCCATGGTGGTATTGGGAAGATTAAAGGAGATATTGTATGTAAAGTTGTTTAGAATAGTGCTTGAGTCAGAGCTAGTCCTCAGTAAATGTTGGCTAGTATTATTACTGGAACTCTGGTGGCACAGTGGTTAAGACATCAGCTGCTAACCGAAAGTTCGGCAGTTAGAATCCATCAGCTGCTCCTTGGAAACCCTACGGGGCATTCTACTCTATCCTGTAGGCTCGCTATGAATCAGAATTGACTCGACAGCCATGGGGTTTTAGTATTACTGCTATTAAATACTAGATTTCTTTGTTTTTGATATCTCAATTCCACTTCTTTTTTATTTAGTTAGAATATATCCTTAAATAATTTTCTCAGAAAGAGTAAGGGAATGATGACTAGTCTACTTTCCTGCATTCCAGAAGTTTGTTCCTTTGATTACCATACGTTTGGGCCATAGTAAGTGCCAATAAATGTTAGCTATTATGTTGAGTATATATGAATTCTTTCCTCTCTTGTCATTCTTATTCTGATCAATTTTTATCAGATTAGAGAACTACTTTGTGTAGTTTCTTCAGAAAGAATATGGAATGATATGTAATCTAAGTCTTTTCGTGTCCAAATGTTTCTCCCTTTTACGATCACACATGAACCACAATTCAGCTGGGAATAGAGTTCTAGAATTTCCTCAGAATTCTGTCAGTGTTGTTCCATTCTTTTAGCATTTGAAATTGAAGATGTGAATTTCATTGCTGGTCCTTAATACATAATCTTTTGTCTTTGTTTGGAAGCATGCAGAATTTTCTCTTCATCTTTGAGATTCAGAAATTCTACTAGGACACGTTTAGCTGACCGTCTTCTTTAGTGTTCTTGCCCCGCGCTGGTGGGTCTTTTTGATGTAAAGATCCAAGTCATTCTTTAGCGCAGGAAAATTTTCTTTCATTATTATTGGATTATTGCTTCTCCACCGACTGAATTATTGTCTACTGAAATTGATCTAAACGGCCTTCTTTCTTAGATCTCTCTGCAAGTCTCTTATCTTAAAAATGTCTGTTTCATCTGCATTCTTGGAGAATTTTTTTAGTTATTCACAGATTCAGTTTCCAGAAGCGTTCATTTTGCTCTTCAGTGCCCCCATTGAAGTCGTTTTGACATACTCCTTTTTTTTATTTCCAAGGCGTCTCCTCCACTTTCATAATAGCTTGCTTTATAGATACAAAATCTTTGCAAATATTAACGGGTATGAAAACTGGAATTTTTTGGAAGGTCCCTCGTATTTTCTGCAGTGTTTTCAGTGGTTCGTGTTTTTCTTCCCCCAGTGGCTCTCCAGATGGGTTGACCTGTCCCAGTGCTGCAGGCCTGTGCAAAGTAGCCACTCCTGGAGCCGTCTTTCAGTTTAATACACCTTGCATCATATCTGGGCAAAATTTAGCAGAGTTAGTAGTAGTTTGCTTCTCTGTTTTAGTTTCATTTTGCATATTTCCTTCTCTCTAGTTTCTTTTTTTAATGAACTGTAGTGTCATAGTTTCGCTTTTACAATGTAAGCCTATTAAATCCACACTTAATTTTTATGACAGGGTAGACTGCAATGAAGGCTGGAGTACAAGGTGATGCTCTTTTATTATTTAAGGGTTGCCATGCAAACAGTTTCAACTGTGCTCTTATTTTACTGATTTATCAATAAACTTTTTGTTAAGTTGTTTTTGTGTCCTTCTTATAGTATTGAATTTATGTGGACTGTAGGATTAGTCTGTTATCTCTCAATCAGTATTTTTTAAAAAAATAACAGAGCCTTACTGTATAATTATCAGCATTCTAAGTGCTAAGAGAAATTTGGTGACATAGAGGCCAACAAGGGCCTCAATTAGATGGATTGGCACAATAGCACCAACAAGGGACTCATCCATGTTGGCAATCACGAGGATGACGCAGAACTGGGCAACATTTCATTCTATTGTACATATGGTCACCATGAACTGGAGTTGATTCGATGGCAGCTGTCTGTTTGTCTATGTATCTACCTACCTATGAAGATCCTAGAGTTGCAGAAGAAGCTTTTGATAACATTTATCATCCATAGAAATACTCTTAGAAAATTAAGAATAGGAGAAAACTCCCCTAATCTGGTAAAAATTATCTATGGAAAAAAGAAAAACCAGAGCAAACATCATACTTAATGGTGAAATGTTGAAAGTGTTTCCTTTGAAAATGGGAATTAGACACGATGCCTACTCTCTTTCCTACTCAACATTGTATTGGAGGTCCTAACCAATGAAGTAAAGTAAGAAAATGAAATGAAAGACATATGAATTGGAAAGGAAAAGATAAAACTATCATTATTCACAGATGACATCATTGTACATGTAAAATAGCCAAAGAATCTATAGGTTAAAGATGTCATGGATATCAACAAACTGATTCTAACGTTTGTACGGAAAGGCAAAAGGGCCAGAATAGCCAACACAATACTGAAGAAAACAAAGTTGGAGGACTGGCACTACCCTACTTTAAGATTTACTGTAAAGCTACAGTGGTGAAGACAGTAGGGTATTGGAAAAGAATAGACAAATAGATCAATGGAACAGAATAGAGAGCCTAGAAACACACCCACACAAATATAATCAACTGTTCTTTGACAAAGGAGCAAAGGTAATTCAATGGAGAAAGGACAGTCTTCCCAACAAATGGTGCTGGAACAACTGGACATCCACATACAAAAAAACAAACACACACACACACACACACACACACACACACACACACACACACACACACAAAACAATAAAACTTCTAGAAGATAATGTAGGAGAAAATCTAGGTGACCTCAGATTTGGCAGAGACTTTTTTAGATACAACACAAAAAGCACAATCTATGAGAGAAAAAATCGTTAACTTGTTAATTTGAACTTCACTAAAATTAAAAACTTCTGCTCTGTGAAAGATACTGTTAAGAGAACAAAAATGCAAGCCACAGATTGGGAGAAAATATTTGCAACACACATAATGGATGAAAGACTGTATCCAGAATACATAGAGAATTCTTAAAACCCAATAATACAAGAGCAAACAACACAATTAAAAAGTGAGTGTTATGCATTGGATTGTGTACCCCCAAGATATATGTCAACTTGGTTAGGCCATGAGTCCCAGTATTGTGTGGTTGTCCTCCATTTTGTGATTGATATAATTTTTCTATGTGTTGTAAATCCTAATCTCTGCCTGTGGTTAATGAGGCAAGACTAGATTGTGTTAAAGAGGAATAGGGTGGGATATAATACCTTTATCCCGATCACTTCCCTGATCCAATGTAAAGGGAGTTTCCCTGGGGTGTGACCTATACCACCTTTTATCTCTCAAGTGATAAAAGGAAAGGGAAGTGAGCAGAGAAAAGAGGACCTCATACCACCAAGAAAGCAGTGCCAGGAGCAGAGCACGTCCTTTGGACCCAGGCTTCCTGCTCGGAGAAGCTCCTAGTCCAGGGGAAGATTGATGACAAGGACCTTCCTACAGAGACAACAGAGGAAGCCTTCCCCTGGAGTGACACCCTGAATTTGGACTTCTAGCCTACTAGACTGTGAGAAAATAAACTTCTGTTTTTTAAAACCATCCACTTGTGGTATTTCTGTTACAGCAGCACTAGATGACTAAGACAATGAGCAAAAGATCGGAACAGACACCTCACCAAAGATGACATACAGGTGGCAAATAAGCGTGTCAATAAGCATTACATATCATCAGAGATTTGTAAATTAAAACAACAATGAGACACCACTATACACCTATCAGAATGGCTAAAATCCAAACACTGACAACACCAAATGCTGGTGAGGATGTGGAGCAACAGGAACTCTTGTTCATTGCTGCCGGGAGTGCAAAACGGTACAGCTGCTTTGGAAGACAATCTGTCAGTTTCTTACAAAGCGAAACATAGGCTTACTGTATGATCCAACAAACATGCTCCTAGGTATTTACCCAAATGACTTGTAAATTCATGTCCATACAAAAACCTGAAGATGAATGTTTATAGCAGCTTTATTTATAATTGCCAAAATTGGAAGCAACCAAAAAGCCAAAAAATCCTTCAATGGGTTAATGGATAAACAAACTGTAGCACATCCATACAATGGAATATTACTCAACAATAAAAGAGATGAGCTATCCAGTCCTGAGAGGGCACGAAGGAATTTCCAATGCACACTGCAAAGAGAAAGAAGCCAGTCTGAAAAGGCTACATACTGTATCATTCCAACTCCATGACATTGTGGAAAAGGCAAACTATAGAGACAGCGAAAAGATCAGAGCTTGCCAGGGGCTGAGGGCTTGAGGGCAGCGATGAATAGGTGGAACACGGAAATTTTTTAAGGTGGTAAAACTATTCTGTATGATACTGTCATGGTGGACACATGACATTATGCATTTGTCAAAACCCATAAGAGTGTACAACACAGAGTGAACCTACTGTAAACCACAGACATTAGTTAATAATAATGAATCAGTATTGGTTCATCAATTGTACCAAGTGTAGCACACTACTGCAAGATGTTACCAACAGGGGAATGGAGTGTGGGAGAAAAGGGTATATGGGGTTCTCTGTACTTTCTGCATAACTTTACTGCACACCTAAAACTGCTCTAAAAATAAAGTCCTTTATTTATTTTTTTTTAAAGTAAACAACCACATAGACATATCCAAACTCCCTGAGGGACTGAATTGCTTGGCGGAGGGCTGTGGGGACATGGTCTCAGGGAACATCTAGCTCAATTGGCGTAATATAGTTTATAAAGAGAATGTTCTAAATTCTACCTTGGTGAGTAGTGTCTGGGGTCTTAAAAGCTTGCGAACAGCCATCTAAGATACTCCACTGTTCTCACCCCTTTGGGAGCAAGGGATAATGAAGAAAACAAGATACAAGGGAAAGATTAGTCCAAAGGACTAATGGACCACAGCTACCAGGGTCTCCACCGGACTGAGTCCAGCACAACTAGTGGTGCCCGGCTACCACCACTGACGGCTGTGACCGGGATCACAACAGAGGGTCCCAGACAGAGCTGGAGAAAAATGTAGAACAGAATTCTAACTCACACACACACACACAAAAAACCCAGACTTACTGGCCTGACAGAGACTGGAGAAACCCTGAGAGTATGGCCCCCGGATACCCTTTTAGCTCATTAATGAAGTCACTCTTGAGGTTCACTGTTCATCCAAAGATTAGACAGCCCCATAAAACAAAATGAGACAAATGGGGCACAGCAGTCCAGGGACAAAGACCAGAAGGCAGGAGGGGACAGGAAAGCTGGTAATAGGGAACCCAAGGTTGAGAAGGGAGAGTGTTGACATGTCGTGGTGTTGTTAACCATTGTCACAAAACAGTATGTGTACTGTTTAATGAGAAACTATTTGTTCTGTGAACCTTCATCTAAAGTACAATAAAAATAAAAATAAAAAAAAATCAAAAAAATAAAGCAAACAACCAAGAACAGCAGAGCACTCTTAAAAGAACAACAAAGTGAGAGGATCTGCTCTACTGAATACCAAAAGTTTTTCTAAAACCACAGTAATTCCGATAACGTGTATTAGCGCGTGTATAGACAAACAGATCAGTGGGATAGAACACAGAAACAAGGAAACAACTCATGCACATCTGGACACTTGACATTTCTCATAGTTCTCATCAATAAATGGTCTGGGACAAGTGGATATCTGTACGGAAAAAAATGAAATTCAAACTATACATAAAATTCAGTCCCAGGTGAATTGTAGAATCTAAATGTGAAAGGTAAAATAAGGCTTTTAATTGATAATATAGTACAATATCGTCCTACACTGGGGTACGGAAACACTTCTTAACCACCAGTTGCTGTCAAGCCAACTCTGACTCATGGTCACCCCAGAGCAGAACTGTGCTCCAGAGGGTTTTCGATGGCCGACTTTTCAGAAGTAGATCACCAGGCCTTTCTTCTTGGTGGACTTGCGCTTCCAGTCTTTTGGCTAGCAGCCAAACACATCAACCATCTGCACCACTCAAGGTCTCCAAACTTTCTAAACAGAGTACAAAACGTATTGATCATTAAAAAAAAAAAAAAAAGACCGAACACCGGAAATCAGAGGTGGAAAGGAGTGTGCTGTCACAGTATGGGGAGAGCAGTTAGGGTCACATAACAATGTATGCATAAATTTTTGTGTGAGAAACTAACTCGAATTGTAAACTTTCACTTAAACTACAACAATAAAAATTAAAAAAGATAAGTTGTATTTCATGACAATGAAGAACTTTTGTACATCAAAGACTGAAAAAGCAAGCAGCTATTCAGGATTAAAAACAAACAAAACTTTTACAAACCAATAAGAAAAAGATCACAGTAGAAAAGGGACAAGACCCTCTAATGGACACTTCACAAAAAAGGGACACCCAGGTAGCTAATAAACACATAAACTAGGGAAGTGCAATTTAAAACCACAATGAGACTCAACTACGCATCCATCAGAATGACTGCAATGAGAAAGACTGAGAATACTATGTGTTGGTGAGGATGTAGAGCAAAGGGAATTCTTACACACGGCTGGTAGGAGAATAACTTTTTACAGCACTTTGGAAAACAGTTTAGCATTACCCTTTAAAGCTGAGTGGGCAAACATCGATGATTACATGAAAAATTCACCTTGATAAAGTTTAAAAACTTCGCTATTAACAGGTGACAGGTAGATCATGACTGTAAGAGTTGGGTGCATTTCTGAGTGTTCGCTTACCTAATCTAAGAATCATATGTGTTCTTATTTTTTTGGTTCATGAAAGGTTGAAAAGCCCGGGAAAGCATAGCAGTGGCTGAGCAGCTTGTTAGAACTCTGGGGTACTACCAGAGAGATGCTGCTGAACATCGCAGAGGAATCGAATGGACTTAGAGACCCTAGACATGGCGGTGGAAACCCAAGGAGAATGTCCGGCAGTGGTGGAAAGGGAGAGAAACAGTAACACAGGCAGCAGCTCAAAACACACTTTGGGAAGGGACTGGAGAACCGATGTGAACAACAGCATAGATGTGATGTTCATGGAAGAACTTGGCGTAGGACACGTATGTGATTCCTGCGAGCTGTGGGGGACGTGGGCATGTTTTCACACGTTCCGTCAGGCACAGATAGTCGCCTAACCTTGGCCTTTTCAGTGGTGAGTGTCAGTAAACTACAGGGACACTTGACAAGATCTGCTTCCAGAAACACAAAGCCAGCAGTCTCCTGGGTGGCCTCCCTGCCTGCCCCTGTGATCCATTCCTTGCCTGCAGTTAGAGGGCTCTTTAAAATGTAAATTAGCTCATCCCTCTCTCCTGCTGAAAACTCTGCAATAAGGGCAGCTTTTATCAAGCATCCTGGAATCCCTGGGTGGTGCAAAGTGTTAATGAGCTTGGCTGCTAATGAAAGGTTGGAGGATTGAGTCCACCCAGAGCTGCCTCAAAAGAAACACCTGGCTTCCGAAAAGTCAGCCACTGAAAACCCTATGGAGCACAGTTCTACAATAACACACATGGAGTCAACTCACAGCAGCTACTTTTTATTAAGTAATCCTCCAAGAGGGTCAGCAAAAAAGAGGAAGACCCTCAACAAGATGGATTGACACAGTGGCTGCAACAATGGGCTCAGACATAGCCACGAGTGTGAGGATGGCGCAGGACCCGGCAGCGTTTCTCTCTGTTGAACATGGGGTCGCTAGGAGTCGGAACCAACCCGATGTCACCTAACAACAACAACCCTCCAAGCATCTCAATAGTGGAGCTGCTGTTGCCATCCCAACTCACAGATGAGGCAGATGAGATAAAGAAGGGCTTCCCAAAGCACCTGGGTAACGTGGAGGCCCCATCCACCTCCAGGAAAGCGGTCCCGTTACTGTTGGGTTTTCTTCACAGCAGCTTCATCTCTGCAGTTCTTATTTGCTTCTGTGTTTGTGGTCTGTCTTGCCCCACTAGAGTACAAATTCCAGGAGGAGAGGGACTTTGTCTAACTTTTCCACTGCGATATCCCAGTGTGATATTTGGCGCATAGTAGGCATTCAGTTAGAATTTGTTCAGTAGGCACTGAATAGATGAGCTCAGTGCTGCTGTCTCAGGAGTTTATTGGGGGAAAGAAGGACTCAGTGCTTAGGGGACACGGAGCCTCAGTTAAGGGAGACGGAAAGATTTGGGAGTGAATATGGGTAATAGCTGAACGACATGATGAGCATAATTAATGCCGCTAAACTGTACATGTGAAGATTGTTGAAATGGCAGACGTTTTGTTACGTATGTATTTACCACAATAAAAAAGTGTATTACAAAATAAAGAGTTTATCCCATGTTGTGTCCCCAGTGGCCAAGACTGTTACTTGCATTTATAATGAATTATATAAATACGTACACTAAACGCAATAATGTTTTATTAAGTCCACAAGGATGATGTCTGTTATCTTCATACAGTTTGTTTACCAAGTGCTATGCAGGCATTGTTGGGCACTGGTGTAAAAACATAGCCAGTTCCTTATCTTAAGGAGCTTATAAGCGGGTGTGTGTGTGTGTGTGTGTGTGTGTGTATGTAGGCCGTGAAGTGTGAGAGGGAATACAGGCAAGTAAAACGATCTCACTACGCTGTGGTAAATACAATTACAAAGTCAAACACAGGTGCTGGCGGCGGAGCGGAAGGGCAGGTCAGTCACGAGGGAGCTGGGGTGGGCTGTTAGGGAACGCTTTCAAGAGGAGCTAGAATGAAGCTGAGTTGGTAAGAACAAGTAATAATTATCCAAACAAGGAAGGCTAGGGAAGCAGCTTGTCAAAGGCATGGAAGTGTGGTGCTTTGGGAATTGCAAGGTCGTGGGGTGGGCTGGGTGGGGCAAGGCGGGGATGTGGTGAGAGGTTAAGGTGGGCATGGACAGAGGAGACAATCCATAGACAACCCTGATTGTCATATTGGTGTGTCTGTAGGCATCACCGTGTCTGCTTGGTTTACCAATGTCTGCCCAGTGCTGGCACAGTGCATGGCAAATGGTATGTATTTGTTGGATGAGTGAATGAATGAATGGATTTTTCATGCTATGCTGCATGCTGTCCTTGCCCCAGGAGCCAGTTCAGGATTTTAAACAGGGAGGTGACCCAGCTAGACTGACATTGAGAAAGAGCACCCTGGGATGGTCCTGGGGCCACTTGGAAGGGTGGGTTTCAAGGCTATTTAGGAGGTAGAACCTGGTGACCAACTGAATGGGAAGTAAGAAGTAAGGTCAAGTCGAGGGGGGTTGCAAATGTTTGACATAAGGCCTAGGCGTTTGGTATTGCCACCCATGGGATGGGGGAACGGAAGGAGGTGCACCCTAACAGGGGACGCTGGGTGCAGCTGGACTCCTGAGTGTGGGGCCTCTTGGAATATCCAGGTGGAGACGTCTGATAGCTGAAATGCAGGCCTGGACCCGAGCTGAAGGCTCTGGGCTGGAAGAAGACACGGAGGCCAGCAGGGTCTGGGTATGGCTTGAAAGCAGAAGGCATCAGTGAGCTCAGGGAGGAAGCCCTCCAGAGTGGGCTCTGGGGTGGTCCTGGGCCATGTGGAAGGAATCAGCAGAGAGGCGAGCCCACCCTGGCTGAAGGTAGTCGTGGAACCAGAATTGTGCTTGGGGGGACCAATGGCATATCCAAAAGGCTCCTTGCACGATTGAAGGGTGAGAGAATGACCAGTGAGGCGGACTGTTGGAAGGATAAACCAGGGTGCAGTAAGGTGGGAGCGTGGGCTGAGGCAGGCTTGGAGCCAGGCAGGGAGCATATGCTGGAACTCTCTTTTTATATGGAGCTGCAGGGTGAGGTGCAGGGTGGCGTGGCTTCCAGGAACCAGTGAGATGGGGCGGTTTCCGCCTTTGAGCAATTTTCCACGCCACTTCCCAGGGGAGTGGAGCTTCTCCTTTAAATAGCATATTCCCAGGAGCCTGGCCTTCACCTGCACTTTTCCCTAATTCTCCACCCACACATCACTGCTGGTGCACTTGGGCAATCCTCTGGGGCAGCGCAGGAAAGGGAGGTCCAGGTACACACCATAAACGTGTCGGCAATTGATGTCTAGACTCAGCGTTCCCTTTCTTTTGGCGCAAATCCCCATACAAATCAGGCCGTTCCAGTCACCTCCAGTTCCTCTTCCTAGTTGCTTTGATCTCTCTCCCTAGGACACTTTTATGGTAGTTTCTTGGGTACTGAGGACATAAAACCAACTGGTTTCTATTGAGTCAGTTCTGCCTCATGGGGATCCCATGTGTGTCAGAGTAAAACTGTGCTCCATGGGTTTTCAATGGCTGATTTTTGGGGGGTAGATCACCAGGGCTTTCTTCTGAGGTGCCTCTGGGTGGATTCCAAACTCCAACCTTGCAGTTAACAAGTGAGTGCATAAAACATTTGCACCACTCAGGGACTTCATTGAGGACACAGGATCTCTGCTCTAATTCTGATCCTAACCTGAGGCCTGCTTAACACTGCTGGTGCACCTCTTGGGAAAGACAGTGTGGCAATAGGTCTAAGGATCTATAAATGATTCAAGAAATTCCATTTTGAGAAACCAACCAAAGGAGGTGCTCCTAAACGCAGAAAAAGCAGATACGCAAAGATGTTCATCTTGGGATTAGTTATAAAAAAAGTGAAGAGTGAGAAAGTGTGAACGGAAATGTCCAAGAGCCAGGGAATGGCTGAGTGGACAATAGCATTTCTTTGGATGGACTATAAGGCAGCTGTTTTCAATAATGGTGTCTTAGTTACCTAGTGCTGCTATAACAGAAGCACCAGGAGTGTGGCTTTAATAAACAGCAATTTATTTTCTCACAGTTTAGGAGGCTGGAGTCCAAATTCAGTGCACCAGCTCTAGGGGAAGGCTCCCTCTTTCTGTCAGCGCTGGGGGAGCTTCCTTGTCTCAGCTTCTCTAGCCAGCCATCCTTGGAGTTTCTGAGTTTGTAGACTAGTTGGCCTTGTTTGTCTTAATATAGTGTCAGTTTCCCTGTGACTGCCTTCTTGGACATACTCTGTTCTTTTATATCTCAAAAGTGATTGGCTTAAAACACATTCTACATTGATATGGCCTCATTAACATAACAAAGAAAACCCTTTTCCAAAATGGGATTACATCCACAGGTGTACTGTTGCTAGTTGTTGATTCTGACTCATGGTGACCCCATGTGTTAGGATTTATAACACATATTTTTGAGGGATACAGTTTAATCCATAACAAATGGTTATGACAACGAGTTAAAGACATGGAAATGTTCATCAGATATCAAGGAAAAGCACATGTAATCATGTACGGTATGATTAAACCAAAATCAATTGCCATCGAATGGATTCCAACTCATAGAGACCCTGTGTGCGTCAGAGTAGAACTGTGCTCCATAGGGTTTTCAGTAGCTGATTTTTCAGAATTAGATCACCAGGCTTGTCTTCTGAGGTGCCTCTGGGTGGACTTGAACCTCCAACCTTTCAGTTAGCAGCCGAGCATGTTAACCATTTGCACCACCCAGGGATTTCACAGTATGATCAAAATCAGGTAAATAAAACACACTTAGACAAAGGAAATCTACAAAGAAACCGCTAAAATGCTAACGGTGGCTGTGTTTGGACTGTGGGATTACCGACACGTTTTGTTTCCTGTTTACCAGAGTTTTCGGCAATGAGGTTATATTGATCCTACAATGGGACACATGCATGTAATAAACATAACAACCTTTTACAACGCTGATACCTAACTTGACAGTTACCTTCTCTTCTCGGGATTTTAAAGAGCCTGGCTGTCCCAGCCCTGCCCCTAGCCTAGCCCTGCCCCAGCCCTGTCCTGCCCCCAGCCCCGCCCCCAGCCCCGCCCTGCCCCAACCCAACCCCAATCCCCAGCTCTGTCCCACCCTCAGCCCAGTCCTGAGGTCAAAACTCCTGGATCGCTCTGACTCCCTCGCTCCTCTTGGTCTAGGGCTCATCTAGAGATGAGGGGTCCCTTCTGAGCAGGGACTTCACCCAACCAGACCCACCCCCCTGGGGGTGGGCCAGGGTTGTGCTAGGAATGGGGTAGGTGGGGCTCTGTCCTGGGCGTTGACATTTAAAATGTGCAAGAACAATTACATATTGTCTTCAAAGCTCAGCACATCCTGAGCAGAAATGTTTGGTTAAAACAGAAGCCACGGAGAGCACCTGAGGCCAATTGCGCCAGCTGGCCCTGACCCTAGTTATGAAGGCCCGGGCGGGGGCTCACGGGGGTGGGGGCACCCAGCCTCCTGTAACCAGGGTCACCCTGGGCTGATCATGGATGCTGAGAGTGGACCACTGGTAACTAAAGCCATTCAAGGATGGGGTGGGGGTGGCATCATGGGGGTGTCCCCTGGGGGAAACTCAGAGCTGCAAGCAGATAGACGGCTGACGCAGGGAGGTACGCCAGCTCGGCGGGGTGACCTTTCTGACAGAGTTCAGGGGTAAGTCTGTGGTACATGGGATGTCGGCTGACGAGGAGGGAGACAGAGCTGTACTGGACAGCACAGTACAGTAAGGACCAGGTATAGGAGCAGCACAGCCAGCGGTTCCTGCAGCTGGGGCTCAGGCCTAACCACAGAGTAGGATGGGGTCACACTGGTATAGTTTTGCACAGCTGTGGACCCAGGAAAAGATAACCCGTCCTTCTTCCACCCTACCTAGGATGGAAAAGCCAAACCAGTTGTTGTCGAGTCGATTCTGACTCATGTTGACCCACTGTGTATCAGAGTAGACCTGTGCTCCATAGGGTTTTCAATGGCTCATTTTTCAGAAGTTGATTGCCAGGCCTTTCTTTCAAGGTACCTCTGGGTGGACTTGGACCTCCAAACTTCCGGTTAGTAGCTGAGCATGTTAACCCCATTTGTACCACCCAGGGACTCCCAGCGTTTGTCCTAAGGTTGGAGCTGTCTTCATAGGTCTCCTAGAACGTTTATGTTTCAGGTCCCCTGAGGGCAATGGTGCTGGACCCCTGGGGGAGAGGAAGTGGAGGAAAAAAGGGCAGAGACTTATGTCCCAAATGGTTCCCATGATCTCAAATCTGAAGCACCCCAAGCCTCCAGCAAGAACCCCTTTTCCATCTATTCTCCCTCCCTAGGGACTGAAAGTAGCCAAAGGCTGCAGGTGCCACCCCCACAGAGGTCCCTGGGTTGTGCAAACAGTTAACACATTCGTTTGCTAACCAAAAGGTTAGAGGTCCGAATCCACCCAGAGGCACCTCAGAAAAAAGGCCTGGCAATCTACTTCCGAAAAATCAGCCTTTGAAAACCTTGTGAAGCACAGTTCTACTCTGACCCACATGGAGTCACCGTGAGTTGGAGTCAACTCAATGGCCACTGGTGGCTGGTTTCACCCCCCTGTCGTGTAGGATCTTATCTTAGAAAATTAACAGAGAGATAAGCAGGTTTGTCATGCATAAACTGGTTTAATTTATTGCAATGGAGTCACGGCAATGTACACAAGTACGACCTCACAACATCCATTTAGAAACCGAGAATCAGAATTAGCGATTACAGTTACAGTGTTAGTTCAGTGATTAAAGTACAAATCTTTAGACGTCAGGTGCTTACCTTTAATGAGAGGTCTCCGGAGGAAAGCTTGATCACGGCTCAGACTTGGTGGAGGTCCCTCGTAGGCAAGGTCCAAGGTCGACGGTGGCGACAGAATCTCAGTTCCATCTCTGGCTTCTCTTAGTGAGTGAGTGGAGGTTTACAGTTTATATGTGAATTTGTCACCTTGGCTCCACATGACATCGGCCAGTGTGACGTCAAGGAGTAGTATTGTTATGTCTTTTTTCCAGGGTTAGAGAAACAAATGACGCATCTTCTCTTCTAGGTTAGCAGTTAGAGAGGTTGTTCAGATTTATGTGATGTTTTCTTGTGTCACAGCTTGCTGGGTCAGAGTTGTTTACATTCGTTACATACTTCACATATTTCTATGTTTCCTTGTCTATGTTCAGAAATTTTCTAAATAATTTTCTAGTGACTTACAGGTTTCTAATGACTGATAGTTAATGTTAGGGAGCCTCACAAAGGTAGACGTTTAGAAAGTGGCTTATATCCTATGGGATTGGAGAGCATTATAGAAACACACAGAACACCCCCACTGAGGACTCACAGGTTGGCAGCCCCCGCTCAGAGGTACAGCTCACTATCTAGTCAAAATCCCCAGCTCATTCTGCCAACACATATTTATTGAACACCTCCCCAGCTCATTCTGCCAACACATATCTATTGAACACCTCTATGTAACAGGCCTTGACCCAGGGGCCAGGATCCAATGGTGACTGTCTCAGTCACCTAGTGCTGCTGTAACAGAAACACCACAAGGCGATGGCTTTTCACAAACAGAGATTTATTCTCTCACAGGCTAGGAGGCTAGAAGTTGGAATTCAGGGCACCACCTCCCAGGGAAGCCTTTCTCTCTCTGTCAGCTCTGGGGGAAGGTCCTTGTCATCAGTCTTCCCCTGATCTAGGAGCATCTCAGCGCAGGGACCCTCGGTCCAAAGGACACACTCTGCTCCTGGCACTTCCTTCTTGCCGGTGAGCGGTCCCTGTCTCTCTGCTCTCTTCTCTCTCCTTTTATCTCTCATAAGATAAAAGGTGATGTGGGCCACACGCCAGGGAAACTCCCCTGACATCGGGTCAGGGCTGTGACCTGCGTAAGGGTGTTGCAGTGATTAAGACCAGTTACTCTGGGGACATGCTAATGATGTCTCAAAGGCACCTCAAACCCATCATGGGCTAAAGGCGAATACTTAGTGAGCCTGGTACTCTTTCTGAAGCTTTACATTTAGAAACTTGTTAATCTTCATGACAGCCCTGTGAGGTAGGGCTGTTACAGTCCTCATTTTTTCAGATAAGGGAATCTACAGAGAAATGGAGAGACTCTCCTGGTGTTGCTCACTCAGCTGGTGAGCACAGAGCTGGGAAAGAACCCCAGCAGTCCGATTCCAAACACCACACTCTCAGCCACAATGCTGCACTGCCCCAAACACAAAGGTGATTTCCCTCTCACGTTACCTTCCTAAATGTCACCAATATCCATCCAATTACATAAAAGAGGACCCCAGGAGCCACTGTTGACACCTTCCTCTCTCTCACCCTCCTTTTTACCTTTAAAATTTTTCTCAGTTCTGCTCACTTCTCTCCATCTCTGCCGCCACACCCTGGACCAAGCAGCCACCATCACTTCCCTGGACATCTGCAGGAACCACGGAACAGGGCTTCCCACAGCCCACTCTCAACCCTGCAGCTAAAACAGTCTGATCTTGTTCAACCTGCCACCCTGGCTAAGACTTCAGTGGTGTCCACACCAGGCTGCACGCTCCACGAGGCAGATGCAGATGTGGTTTTGGTCACCAAGTGTCCCCAGTCCCAGGCACACAGACTGACCACCGTGAGTGGATCAATGAAACCCACGCCCGTGCTTGGCATGGACGGATGGAGTCCCCACTTGTGGATGGAGAATGAGTATCTCAGGGGAAAATTATGACTAAGATGAAATCACTTGTCTGGTTTTGTTGGCTGGAGCTAAACCAGGTTATATAATTTAGAAAAAAAAGAAATATGACAATTCTAGCACCTGAACTGGGGAGAAAATTCCTGCAACCTGCATCTGGTAACTTGTCTTCTCTCCAGATAGAACGTAAGCTCCATGAGGGCAAGGGTCTCCTTCCTTTTTTTCTCATCCTCTTGCAGAGTGCCAAGCACTAGCAGACTCTTCATTGCTTCTAGAAGAATTTTATACACGCATGAGCCTGAGTCGAGAGGCAATTGTTGGCCCCCGGACTGCCTTTTAAGTCAGTACTGAAGTCGCTCCTGAGGTTCACCCGTCAGCCAAAGATTAGACAGGCTCATAAAACAAAAGGAGACTAAATGGGCACACCAGCCTACGGGTAGGGACGAGAAGGCAAGAGCGTACAGGAAAGACGGTAACAGGGAACCCAAGGTCAAGAAGGAGAGAGTGTTGACATGTCGTGGGGGTGGCAAACAATGTCACAAAACAATATGTGTATTAATTGTTCAATGAGAAACCAATTTGCTCTGTAAACCTTTATCTAAAATACAATCAAAAAGAAAGAGGCGGTTGTTGGAACAGAACAAGAGGATACTGAGTGGTCTAAAATTGAAAAAGCTGGGGGGCGGGGGGCGGGGTTGTATCTTTTCACCTTACTAATTAAATCTCTATGCTAAGCAAATAATCCAAGACGCTGGACTATATGAAGAAGAATGTGGCATCAGGATTAGAGGAAGACTCATTAACAACCTGTGATATACGGATGACACAACCTTGCTTGCAGAAAATGAAGACAACTTGAAGTACTTACTGATAAAGATCAAGGACTATAGCCTTTAGTATGAATTACTCCTGAACATGAAGAAAACAAAAATCCTTACAATTGGACCAATAAACAACTTCATGATGAATGGGGAAAAAATTGAAGTTGTCAACAATTTCAACAATCAATGCCCGTGGACGAAGCAGTCAAGAAATCAAACAAAGCATTGCACTGGGAAAATCTTCTGCAAAAGACTTCTTTAAAGTTTTAAAAAGCAAAGACGGCACTTTGCTAATTAAGGCGCGCCTGGTCCAAGCCATGGTTTTTTTAATCGCCTCATATGCATGCGCAAGCTGGACAATGAAAAAGGAAGACAGAAGAAGAATTGATGCATTTCAATTATGGTGCTGGTAAAGAATATTGAACATATCGTGATCTGCCAGAAGAACGAACAAATCAGTTTTAGAGGAAATACAACCAGAATGCTCCTTAGAAGCAAGGATGGAGAGACTTCAGCTCACTTACTTTGGACATGTCATCAGGAAAGACAATCGCTAGAAACAGACATCATGTTTGGTAAAGTAGGTCAGTGAAAATGAGAGAAACACTCCATGAGATGGAGTGACACAGCGACCACAACAATGGACTCCAACGCACTAATGATCAGGAAGATGGTGCAGGTCCGGGCAACATTTAGTTCTGTTGTACGTGGGGTTGCCACCATGTGCAGCTGACTCAAAGGCTACTAATAACAACCACAGGCATGCAGAAATGTCCTGGCCTAGCCTGAGGAGTAGAATGGAGGCAGTCTCAGGGAGTGACCTTTGGCATCAGACAAATGCTCCTTCCCCGACCGATTGTGCGGTTTTAGAACAAAATACTGAATGTTTTTGAACCTCCGTGTGAAAACTAGGGATAATACCCCAATGAAAACCCTATGGATCACAATGACCTGATCCCGATCCTGTCGTGCATGGGGTCTACATGAGTCAGGGGCCGACTACATGGCAGCTATCAACATCAGGCAGGCTTCCCTTGCTTTAACCCATTGCCATCAAGTCGTTTTTGACTCATAGTGACCTTATAGGACAAAGTAGAACTGCCCCATAGCATTTCCAAGGAGTGGCTGGTGGATTCGAGCTGCTTGGTTAGCAGCCCTAGCTCTTAACCACTGCACCACCAGGGCCCCATCATGTTACAGATGAGGAAGCTGAGGCGTAGAGAAGTGCAGTTCCTTGGTCCGGGTCACACAGCCATTAAGCAGCAGGCATCTGTCTTTGGCTTCGCGCTCTTACCACCAAGCCCTGCTGCTCCCAAGGAGCCACCTTTGGTGAGCTTTTCCCTGCTTGCAGCTCTCTATGACAGCTCTTCCCTGAGAACCAAGCGTTCGTCCTTCATGACTTCACTCTCTTGGATCGAGGGTGGATGCCCCTCCTAAGACGGTTCTCAAGTAAGATTCCTCCTCTGAGAAATTTGGAATCAGGGTCCAGAGATGGTAGTCATTGTTAGGGAATTGTGTCCCCCCAAAATATGTGCTGGAATCCTAACCCCTATACCTGTGGAGGGTTTCTGGAGTGGTACAACGGTTAACAAGCTTGGCTGCAAATCCAAGGTTGACAGTTCAAGTCCATCTAGAGGTGGCTTGAAAGAAAGGCCTGGCAATCTACTTCTGAAAAATCAGCTACTGGTAACCCTACAGAGCACAGTTCTACTCTGACACACATGGGGTCGCCATGAGTCAGAATCAACTCAACGGCAACTGGTTATACCAGTGGACGTAATCCTGTTTGGAAATAAAGTTTTCTTTTTTATGTTACTCAAATCATCCCCAAAATAGGGTAGGCTCTAAATCTAATCACTTCTGAGTTACTAAAAAGAGCAGATTAGACACAGAGCTATGCACTCTTGGAGGAAGGCAGATGCCATGTGAGGATCATCTACAAGCCAGGAAACCAAGGAACCAAGGAAACAAGGAGCCAAGGAGCCAAGAAACCAAGGAACCATAAAACCAAGGAGCCAAGGAACACCCGGGGCTACCCAGAAGGAAGGATTTGATGTGGTCAAGGTCTTGATTTGGGCTTTTAGTCTCCAGGACTGTGATAAAATAAATATCTGTTCTTTAAAGCCACCCAGAACTAGGTAACTATGGCAGTCAGTGTCCGCGGTCACCTGAGCTCAGGAGGTGTGTACTCAGGAGCTATGGGTGAGCCATCTTCCATGGTGACATGCAGAAGCAGAGAAAGCTTACTTCCAAAGAGCCAGAGGGGGCGGTGTGAGGGGTGGAGCGAGGTCAGACACTTCATGAGCAGAGCAGGGGCAAGATACATGTGGTCCCAGAGAGACCAAGAGTGTCACATCTAGTTCCCCAGGAGCCCCAGCTACCTGTCCTCCTCCTGGATTCTATGATATACTCTTGAGTCTTTTAATAAATCCCTGTTTTTGCTTTTTCAATGTAATAATTTCAGAACGATAGCCAACGGGATAGGCAAAAATATAAAACCTAAGAAGAGTGTTGCAGACGCTGTTCAATTAACCCTAACCATACAGCAAAGAGAAGAGCTGGTGTGTGTATGTGTGTGCCAGTGCTTGTGTGTTTGCAGAGTCTGTCTACTCAAATCAGGTGATAAAAAGCTGAAAGAGGTTTCAGTTAAAATTGGCTAAGGGTGAAACTTGAAAGTCAACCAGGAAACACGTGATACATTGTTGTTAAACTAAATCCCAGGTGAAAGGTGTGGGCATGGGTCCCTGTGGACACAGCAGACAGATAGTAACTGTAAGCAGGGATCCATGTTCTCATGGCTGCTCAGGCAGAATCAGCCTGAAGTGCCAAGCATCCAAGTACAGGTCTCGTCTCCATTTCCGAAGAACTTGAATTTGTAACTGCACTGAGGTCCTGAACTTTCATCAATAGAACTGAGACAGCAAATCTGCTCCCCTCAGATGCAGAGTGATTTCGCAATTGCAGGAAAATGAGAGAGAAGTGAAGAAAATGAGTTAAATAGAAACCAGAGTATTGTCTTATTTCATCAGTTCTAAGATGCACAGTGTTTTACCTTTCAATATCTCGAAAATAGGAGTTCATTTTGTAATTAATGGCATCATACAATCATAAATGGTGGTGTTTTTTCTTCCTTTGTGATATTTAAAATAATGTTGCATCTTACAATCAAAGACATCTTGAATTCTTTGTAATATAACATTCATTTTATGTTAAGGTCAGGAGTAAATTTTTAATCATCATTATAATTTATGTGTTATCTAAAGAGTCTGAGACACTGAAGAAAATCTAACATGTTAGAGAACCTGGCTGTTATGGATTGAGTAGTGTCACCCCAAGAGATATGCTGAAATCCTACCCCCTGTGCTATTGTTTGGGGGGAAATAGGGTTTTTCTTTGTAGATGTTATCAGTTAAATTAAGGAAGTCCTACTAGAGTAGGGTGGGTCCCAATCCTAATCCGTTCTTATAAAAGAGGAGGACAGACACAGAAACAGTAACACGCAGGGGAAGACAGCATATGAGGATCAGTCTACAAGCCAAGGAACATCACGAAATGCCCTAGGCCACCAGAAGCTGAAGGAGACAAGGAAGGGTCTTCCCCTAGAGCTGAGAGAGAGAGAGACAGAGAGAGAGAGGGAGAGAGACAGAGAGAGAGAGGGAAAGAGAGAGACAGAGAGAGAGAGGGAGAGAGAGAGAGAGGGAGAGAGAGAGGGAGAGAGAGAGAGCAAGAGAGAGTAAGAAGGAGGGAGAGAGAGGGAGAGAGACAGTGGCAGAGACAGAGAACATCTTTGCCAATGCTCTGAATTTGGACTTCTGGCCTCCAGAACTGTGAGACAATAAACATCTGTTCTCTAAAGCTGCCATCTTTGTGGTATTTTGTTATGGCAGAGCTAAGACGGTGGCACATTAGGCTTGCGATTCTAATTTGAAAAGTCTAAGAGAATATAATTAAGTTTGTAGATAGTATTTGGGGCCCTGGTGGTGTAGTAGTTAAGAGCTTGGCTGCTAACCAAAAGTTTGCAATCTGAATCCACCAGTCGCTCCTTGGAAACCCTATGGGGCAGTTCTACCCTGTCCTGTAGGGTTAGTATGAGTCGGAATCAACTCGATGGCAATGGGTAGATAATATTGGAAAGTTGTATTATTGGGGTACAGTTGAACTCCAAAGGTCAGTGGCTCAAAGATAGAAATTTATTTCACTCTCATGTAACAGTCCAGTAGTGAATGGTCCAGAGCTGGCGACCAGACACGAGGTCTTCCAGGGACTTAATTTCCTCTCTCTTTTGGCTCTGCCATGCTCTAGGGTGTTATCCTCATCAGCATGGTTATGTTGGCTCACCACCAAATCCAAGGGAAGTGGGAAAGAAGAGTTCAGGACAGATGTCTTTAAGGTGATGACCTGGTTGTAGACACATCATATCTGCTCACATCCCGTTGGCACAAACTTAGTCACATGGCCACAGATAGCTGCAAGGGAGCCTGGAAAATGCAGTGTATAGTTGGGTGGACATGTGTTCAACTAAAACTCAGGGCTTTTAGCTAAAAGGAAAAAAGGGAGGAATTAACACTATGAAACAGTCGGCAGTTATCTGCCATAAATTTTAAGAAAACTTCATTCACTATGTATATTAAATCTCAATATTGCTTAACAGCTCAGAAAAATCTCACTTGTCAGACTTATATGTTTTCCATGTTGGGCATTTGAAGTCTTTTACAGAGTCAGATATATTTTAATTTTAAATTCCTTTAAGATGTTTTAGGAAATTAAATAATAAGTTTGTAAATAGAGTTAATTATGCAGGAGGATTTAGTATGTTAAATTTAAGAGTCAATTTAACATTGATCAAAGAAAAATGAAAATGATTAATCTTATTTTTATATTCAGAGTTCCTGTATAAAAATTACTAGATATATAAAAAGAGTAAGATCTGTGAGTTAAACATAAAGGCTATCTTAGTTATATAGTGCTGCTATAACAGAAATACCACAAGTGGATGGCTTTAACAAAGAGAAGTTTATTCTCTCACAGTCTAGGAGACTAGAAATCCAAATTCAGGGTGCCAGTTCCAGGGGAAGGCTTTCTGTCCCTGTCAGCTCTGGGGGAAGATCCTTGTCATCAATCTTCCACTGGGTCTAAGAGTTTTTCAGCACAGGAACCCCGGGTCCAAAGCATGTGCTCCACCCCTGGCTCTTCTTTTCTGGTGGTAGGCAGTCCCTCTTTTCAGCTTGCTTGTTTAATCTCTTTTATATCTCAAAAGAGATTGACTCAAGATACAACCTCATCCTGTAGATTGTGTCCTGCCTCATTAACATAACTCCCTCTAAGCCTGCCTTATTAACATCATAGAGGTTAGGATTTACAACACATAGAATAATTACATCAGATCACAAAATGGAGGATAATTACATAATACTGAAAATCATGGCCTAGCCAAGTTGGCACACATTTTTGGCAGACACAATTCAATCCATAACAAAAGCTTGTGAAAAACCTAGGTTTTAAAATATTACAACTGTAGCAGATTGAATATTAATTAAAACAAGTAACGGTAAGTGGAGCTTTGCCCATAATAACCTCTCTCGATATTAAAAATATCAAGAGACATGCTGAAGAGAATTTCGATGGGATTCTGTTACTTATAACCAAAAAGTCTTGAGGAAGATACTGTCTCTCCCTCACCTCCATGACCTTGTGTTTCTAGTCTGTCTCTGTTTCATAGACCTCACAGCCAGATTCCTGAATTTCTTTCTCTTTATGACAAACCACAGCACACCATGAGGGGAGGGAACACCTACTGGGCTGCCTGCCTAGCCTTTCCTTTGCTGCAAACTATTTCTCCACTCCCAACCCCCTAATCTACATTGTTCAGAGGTGGCTACTGGCAATCAGAGAGACATGAGCTGTTGTTGTCGTTAGCAGGGCTTCAAACAGGTTCATTCTGGTTCGGACCGCTGCTGAGAATTTCCATTCCTAACAAGTTCCCTGCTGATAATTTGCATTTCCACGCTAGATATACTGAATCAGAATCTACATTTAAACAAGATCCCCAGGTGATTCATGTGTATAACTTCCTGGGAACTTGTTAGAAATGCAAATTCTCAGCAGGAAACTTGTCAGAAATGCAAATTCTCAGCAAAGGTTCGAACAAGAACGAACCAGTTTGAAACTCTGGTTGTTAGCTGCCGTCATTTCGGCCTTTGATCCTGTGCACAACAGAGCACAAGGTTGCTAGGTCCTGCGCCACCCCCATGATTGGCTGTGGATCGGACCATTGTGATCCATAGGGTTTTCATTGGCTGATTTTCAGAAGTAGATCACCAGACCTTTCTTCCTAGTCTGGAAGTTCCGCTGAAACCTGCTCAGCATTACAGCAACATGCATGCCTCCACTGACAGATGGGTGGTGGCAGTGTATGGGCTGCATTGGCCAGGAATTGAACCCAGGTTTCCTGCATGGAAGGTGAGATTCTACCACTGAACCACCACTGCCTTCATTTCAGTCCTCGTTGACTGGCCCAAGGATGGACCACTCACCTAGTGTTATGGATTGAATCGTGTCCCCCCAAAATGTCCCCCAGTATTGTGTGGTTGTCCTCCATTTGGTGATCTTATGTAATTTTCCAATGCGTTGTAAATCCTAACCTCTATGATGTTAATGAGGGAGGATTAGAAGCAGTTAATGTTAATGAGGCAGAACACAATCTACAGGATTAGGCTGTATCTTGAGTCAATCTCTTCTGAGATATAAAAGAGAGAAGCAAGCAGAAAGGAGAGAGACCTCGTTACGACCAAGCAAGAAGAACCAGGAGTCTAGCTGGTCCTTTGGACTTGGGGTCCCTGCACTGAGAAACTCCTAGACCCAGTAGAAAATTGATAACAAAGACTTTTGCTCCAGAGCGAAGAGAGAGAGAATGCCTTTCCCTGGAGATGGTGCCCTGCATTTGGACTTCTAGCCTCCTAGACCGTGAGAGAATAAACTTGTGTTTGTTAAAGTCATTCACTTGTGGTATTTCTGTTATAGCAGCACTAGGTAACTAAGACACCCAAGCAAGGCTAATCAGAGTGCTGTTTGAGGGAGAGCCTCAGGTTATCTCTAGGTGGCTAGAGGGACTACATGTAACCGAGGAGCTGCAAGTGACCATTTCCTATGGTGCTGTGTTAGTTTCCTAGGGCAGCTGTAACACAGGACCACAAACTGAGTGACTTAAAACAACAGAAATTGATTCTCTCACAGTTCTGGGGCTAAAAGTCCAAAATCAAGGTGTTAGTAGGACCATGCTCTTTCTAAGACTCTGGGTATGATTCTTCCTTGCCTCTTCTTAGCTCCTGGTGGTGGCTGGCACTACTTGGCATTCCTTGGCTTGTAGCCACATCACTCCAATCTCTGCCTTTGTCTTCACATGGCCACCTTCTCTCTGTGTCTCTCTGTCTCTTCCCCTCTTCTTATAAGGATACTAGTCACCAGATTAGGGCCCACCCTGCTCCAGGATGACCTCGTGTTAACCTAACAAGTAACCTCTGTAAAGACCATTTCCAAATAAGGTCAAGTTCACAGGTACTGGGGACTAGGATTTCAACATATCTTTTTGGAGAACCCAAATCAACCCCTAACAGATACAGACTGGAGAGTAGAGAATAAGTGTCCTTTCAGAGAGGGAAGAATTAAGCTGATGGGCAGAAAAACAGACACAAAAGATGAAGAGCATTCTGCTTCTGGTCTGTTCTAGAGGCCAGTCAGCTGCATCCTGCCTTGGGTCCTGGGAGACACCTGGCACACTTATAATAATTCATTCCTCCCTTCTAAACAAGCTAGAGTTGGTTTCTATTATTTGTAACCAAAAGAATCCTGTCTAATATGCATGAAAATATGTTGAATTCATTGTGTGAAGCAAAATTGTGGGTTTTGTTTTCAAAAGAAAGAGCTGCTTAGTTGCCTCAATTAGTGGAATTGCACTTTCTAGTATGGATCTGACCTTTGGGTAGAGAACACAATGGCTGGTCCAAGGCATGCACTCTGGTAAGCCCACGAAATCGAATTTACCTAAAACTCAACTCGTCCAGTACCTCTGGCCTGGTAATCAGTCGCAAAATACCCAACAAAAGAAAGTTAACGAAAGTTAAAGCCAATTAACCACTTATGCCATGTGTAGCATATCATTATACTTAGAGTAATTTATAGGAAGTTATCCAAATCATGTTGAATGGCCTATGGCAGATACTGCCAGTTGACTATTTCTTACCAGCTGTAGCTACATTTCCCAGCCCTCCCTGAAAGCTAGATGAGGCCATGGGACTAAGGTCTGAGCCACAGAATATGAGTGGAAGTGATAGGTCCAACTTCAGGTCACTTCCTTAAAAGGAATGTCCCAAGACCTTTCTTCTCTTTTCCCTTCCTGCTCCTGGAATGTGAACTTGGTGATGGAAGCAGAAGCAACCACGCCAGACCACCAGATGGAAGCTATGTGAGGTCAATGGAGAGTCACATGCTAGAAACAGCCTGGGTTCCCAGCCCTGCTTACACTCAGTTAATTACATGAGAGAGAAAGAAACCATCTCGCTTAAGCCACTGTTATTTTGACTTTTGAGTCAGTACCCTAGGTGGTGCGAATAGTTTGCACTCAACTGCTAACCTAAAAGGTGGTGGTTCAAATCCACCTAGCAGTGCTGCAGAAGAAAGATCTGATGATCTGCTTCCGTAAAGATTACAGCCAAGAAAACCCTATGGAGCAGTTCTTTTCTGTAACACATGGGGTTGCCATGAGTTGGAATCGACTTGACAGCAACTAACTATAACATGGTCCTTGCATGTTAAAGAAATGATTGACTGTTTCCCACAGAAAGTATTGTAGCCAGAAGTAAAACTTTAATTGGTGAGATCCACTCATTGGACAAATACCTACTGAGTGCTTTCTACATGCCAGATGCTGCTCCAAATGCCAGGATAACAATGATGAACAAAACAGATAAAGATTCCTGCTCTCGTGGTGCTTACTTTGAGTGAGGAGAGACAGACAATAACCAAATAAGAAAATACATGGCTTAAGGTAGTGATAGTATAGTGAAGAAAAGTAGCGCAGGGAAAGTGGACAAGGAATACTGGGGCATGGGTCACATTTTAAATCAAATTGTTGGGGAGGGCCTCAGTGAGAAAGGAATATTTGAGCAAAGACCTGAAAGAAGTGAGGAAGCAAACATGAAGCTATCTGGGAGAAGAGAGTACAGGCAGGAGAATGTTCCAGGCAAAAGAAGCAGTGAGTGCCAAAGTGTGAGATGGCAGAGTGCCTGAGGAACAAGAAGGCCGTTAAGTAAGTAAGCAGTAAGAAGGGAGGAGGAAAGTAGGAAATAAGGTCATAGAGATAAAGAAGGGGGCCGATTATGTAGGATCTTGGAGACCATCATGTTGTTGTCATTAGGTGCCTTCAAGTCGGTTCCAACTCATAGCGACCCTAGGTACAACAGAATGAAACACTACCCAGTCCTGCGCCATCCTAACAATCGTTGCTATGCTTGAGACCATTATTGCAGCCACTGTATCAATCCATCTCATTGAGAGTCTTCCTCTTTTCTGCTGACCCTCTACTTTACCAAGCATGATGTCCTTCTCCAGGGACTGGTTCCTCCTGATAACATGTCCAAAGTACGTGAGATGAAGTCTCAACATCCTCACTTCCAAGGAGCATTCTGGCTGTACTTCTTCCAGGACAGGTTTGTTTGTTCTTCTGGCAGTCCATGGTATGTTCAGTATTCTTTGCCAACACCATAATTCAAAGGCATCAATTCTTCTTCGGTCTTCATCGTCCAGCTTTTGCTTTGGTTTTACTCTGAAAGCCATGGAGGGTTTGAAACGTGGGAGTCAAGTGATTGTCCTTGTTTTCCAACGCAACATCTCTGTCTCTGTGCTGAGAACAAGTTGAGAGGGAAGTTTGGAAGAACATCTTCTAATACTTCCTTCTAGTTGACTGATAATCGTGCCTTCTTGAGACAAGTTCTGTCTTTCTTGTTGTTGCTAGCTGCCGTTGAGTTGGCCCCAACACATGGCAACCCCATGTACAATGAAAGGAAACACTGCCTGGTCCTGTGCCATCCCATGTTTGGTTGGGAATTGGACCCTTGTGATCCATAGGGTTTCATTGGCTGATTTTTGGAAGTAGACAACCAGGCCTTTTTTCCTAGCTGGTCTGAGTCTGGAAGCTCTGCTGAAAACTATTCAGCATCACAGCAACACACGAGCCTTCCCTGACAGACGGGTGATGACTCTGCATGAGGAGCACTGGCCAGGAATCAAATCTGGGTCTCCTGCATGGAAGGAGAGGTTCTATCACTGAATCATCAATGCCCCTCTTCTGTCTTTCCAACAATATAGGCAGACCAAGCTAGGACTAGTGATAACAGACATGGGTTTCTCAGCCCTAGAAAACTGTTTTGATTGAAACAATCTATAAGGTAATATTTTTTTAAATCTTTAGGAAATCTAAAAAAAACTTCCAATTACTGGTGGTAGCTTAAAGCACTTTATGATGATCATCTTTGCACTGTTTCTAATATATAATGGGGAAACTAAGACCCAGATATGAAATGACTGGAGACGTCCCCTGAGAAGGTGTGGAAATGTACCTTGTTCTTCTGCTTTCCTTTCTTTAGGCTCTCTCCTGGAGTCTTCATGTGTCGTGTAGCTTCTCTTGTGGCCTCTTGAGGACACTTTCCACGTCACTATCTCCAGCTATGAATCATGGATGATGAAGATGGTACAGGACTGGGCAACATTTTGTTCTGTTGTACATAAGGTCACCATGAGTTGGAGCTGATTTGACAGCAACTACCAACATCTCCAGCCATAATCTCTCTGCGAGTTCCCCCTACATTCCCAATTCTCTACTATGCTGGAACGCTCTATTGTCCAATTTTGGATGTCAAAATCAATCAAGGCCCCATCATCTTTCACTGACGTCTCTCTTTCTTGACTTTTGATACTCTCATTCTTCCAGCCATCAGATAGAGCTCAGGTATTAGCCATCTAAGATCAGTTTTGATCTTCTTGCATTAAGTCTCTTGTATCTTCCTCTTTCATTTCATTCCTACAGCTGCCACCTGAGTTAAAGTCACTATCTCCCCCTGTCTAGACTATTGGCTCTATGCCCACCAGCTTACCCTTTTCCAATTCATCTCACGCAAGAATGTCCTAAATCACTGAGTGGGTGATGTCACCTACTCAAAAAACTGTCAAAACCTTTTCAAGACCACCATGGAAAATCACAAAGGTCTTAATATGGATGGCTGAGCACCCTCGGAAAAAGTGTCCAGCTGGCAAAGCAACCCAGCCCACGTGAGGTGAGGAGTAGCCAAAGGAACATGAAGGCATTTAGCCTAGCGAAGAGAAGGCTCAGGATACCCAGAGAGCTATCTTCAGACGTACGAAGAACTTGTGTGAAAGAGGGGATGAACGTGACTCCTATGGCCCCAGGGGATGAACTAAGGTCTATAGTTACAGGGGGAACTGGAACACCAAGATCCAAAGAGTTTTCTGTCAGTCAGGGCTCATGACTGCAAGCAACAGAAGCAGATTCTGACTATCTTAAGGAAAAAGGAAATTTATTGAAATGATATTTGGGGATCACAGACATGATCAGAAACCAGAAGCTTGGCCAGGAACCAAGGGTAGTCTAGAAGACTGGTTAGCAGGAAGCATAGGCATAGTAGCTATGGAGCAGGAAGGATCTGGTCAGCATGAGGAATGACCTTCCTGTCACTGTGTCATTCATTCAGGATTCACAATCATGGGTAGCACCTGGGTTGTCTTCTTTTCCCTGGCTGAACATGGGGTGGAGTAGGGGAAAATCTGGCCCTGTTGACCCCGGTGTGGGAGTCAGGCACCACCGCCAAGAGGAACCAAGATGCTATCAGACAAATGTCCAGAGCTACCTCCAATGTGTTCAAATCTGGGACCAGAGTCTCAGGCTTAGGAGGGACCTTGTCCCTGCAAGGACTTACCTCCTTACCATGTTTCAGTGATGAAGATTCACTACCTTACAAGCTCTTCTTCTCGTTAAGATGAAATAAAGGCTGGGGAGTTTAGACTCTCTGCCTGGCACTCAAGACCCTCCAACTCTGACCCCGGTTTTGTAGAGGTTTAAGTTCTGTGATTCTGTTACATAAACACTTTCCTGCTGTCACGTTTATTTAGGCAATGTCACCATCCTCTGACCCCACCAAAACATCCTGTGCTTAATCTCTTCCCTCCTCCCATCTATCCAAATGTTATCCATTCTTCACATTCCAGCTCAGATCCCACACCATACATGAAACATTCCCGAGCCATCCCAGCCCAAAGCAATCTCTCTCTGGAATTTTTGCTGTACTCTTCATTAGGCAGTTAATCGCTTTCTTTTTACATGTTTTTATTTTTATTTTTTTAGAAGTGATATTTAAATCTTAATAGACAATTTCACTTTAAATATGCTTGTATCTTCTCTCTCTACCTAGATTATAACTTCTTGAGGATATGGACTATTTCCTATACGTGTTTGCATCTCCCGTAGAGTTTAACACAATTCTTTCTGCATAGACTTTTTTTTTCCTTTTCCCCTAATTGATTTTAATACCAGAACTGAGTGTGATCCTGAGCCCTTACCCTGGAAATGAGGAAGTGGAGGAAAAATGCATGCCAGACAATGAACTAATTGATTTTCCTCAGAGCGCCATAATAATGTGCATCATTCATATTTCTACAGCTTTTTAAAGGTATAATTGATGTACAATAAACTGCATATATTTAAAGTGTACAGTTTGATAAGTTTGACATATGTATACATGCATGAAATTGTTGCCACAGTCAAGATGATGAATATATCCATCACCTCCCAAAGTTTCCTATGCCCCTTTGCAATTATTCCGCTTCACCTCTTCCTGCCCCCACCCAGCAACCATTGATTCTCTTTCTGTCACTGTGTGTTAGTTTGCATATTCTAGACTTTTATATATGTGGACTCATTCAGTATGTGTTCTTTTTTGGTCTGGTTTCTTTTACTTTGCATAACTATTTTGAGACTGATCCGTGGTTTCACGTGTACCAGTAGGTCACTCCTTTTTATTGTTGAGCATATTCCACTGTGTGGACATATCGCGGTTTGTTTATCCATTTACCTGCTGAAGTACATTTGAGTTTTTTCCAGTTTTGGGGTATTACAACTAAAGCTTCTATGAACAGTTGTGTACAGGTGGACATATGCTTTCATTTGTCTTCGGTAAATGCCTAGGAGTAGAACGGTAGGTGTGTGTATAACTTTTTAAGAAACTGCCCAAATGATTGTATATTTTACATTCCCATCAGCAGTATATGAGAGTTCCAGTTGCTCCATATTCTCACGCACAGCTGGTCATGTAAGACTTTTTAATTTTAGCTGTTCTAATAGGTGTATAGTACTACCTCATTGTGGTCTTAATATGCATTTTCCTAACAACTAATGATGTTGAGCATATTTTTATGTGCTTATTTGCCATTCATATATCTTCTCGGATGAAGTATCTGTTCAAATATTTTGCCCATTAAAAAGTTTTTTTAAAAACTTTTATTGTGGCAGAATATATATGTAACAAAACATTTGCCATTTCTACTATTTTTGCTGATTTAAAAAAAACTGAGTTGTTTTCTTATTGATGAGTTTTGAGTGTTTCCTATCCCTTAGTGGATTTGTGATTTGCAAATATTTTCTCCTGGTCTGTGGCTTGTCTTTTAGCACTGTCTTTTCAACATCAGAGGTCCTTAATTTTGATGAAGTCCAATTTATTAATATCATCTTTTATGGATTGTATTTTTGGTATTGTAACTAAGAAATCTTTGTTTAACCCAAGGTCATAAAGCTTTTCTCCTTCTAGAAGTTCATAGTTTTTGGTTTAATGAACCTAAGAGTCAGAGAGATGAAGTGACGTGGCCAGTGTTACTCAGATAAGGACATTTAGGTCTATGATCCATTTTGACTCAGTTTTTGCATACGATGGGAGAGATGAATCAATGCTCAATTTTTTTATGTATGGACATTCAACTGTTCCAGAATCGTTTGTTGAAAAGAGTGTATTTTCTCTGCTGAATTTCCTTTGAACCTTTGTTGAAAATCAGTTGACCATATGGGTGTGTGGGTTTATTTTTGGACACTTTGCTCTGTTTCTATGATCATCGCCTATTTTTAAGCCAATATGACTGCATGATTTATATTCCTATAAGGTTTTAGAGAAAGTGCTTTCACCCATAGATACAGAAGGTTGTTTTCACGGCGCAGGCTCTGGAGCCAGATTGTTTGTGTGCAAATCCATCACGGCTCAGCTGTATTACTTTGTATAAGTTCCTTGATATCCTTGTTCCTCAGTTTACTCATCTATAAAATGGAGCTGACAACAGTATCCATCTGTCTTAGTTATCTAGAGCTGCTATAACAGAAATACCACAAGTGGACCGCTTTAACAAACAGAAGTTTATTCTCTCACAGTTTAGGAGGCTAGAAGTCCAAATTCAGGGCACCAGGTCCTAGGAAAGCCTTTCTATCTATGTCAGTTCCGGGGGAAGGTCCTTGTCATCAATCTTACTGTGGTCTAGGAGCTTCTCAGTGCAGGGACTCTGGGTCCAAATGATGTGCTCCACTCCTGACACCTCTTTCTTGGTGGTATGAGGTCCCTCTCCTCTCTGCTCATTTCTCTCTTTTATATCTCAAAAGAGACTGACTGAAGATACAGCCTAACCCTGTAGATTGAGTCCTGCTCATTAACATCACTGCCTCTAATTCTGCCTCATTAACATCGTAGAGGTTAGGATTTATAACACATAGAATAATCACATCAGATCACAGAATGGTGAACAACCAAACAATAGTGGGAATCATGGACTAGCCAAGTTGACACGCATTTTTTTCGGGACACAATTCAATCCGTAACACCGCCCATAGGATTGCTGTGAGGATTAAATGTATTTATTTTTAAAAAAAGTATGTAGAACAACACTCAGTAGAAGTTTGTTCTTATATAATTTCCTGCATAAAACAATCGTGTGAGTCATTTAGGTGTTATCATTCCCATTTAGCAAATAAGAACCTAAGGTTCGGAGGGATGAAGTGACTTGGCCAGTGCCACACAGATAAGGACTACCTTTAGGTCTTCTGGCTCTAAACCCAGTGTTTCTCCCACTCTACCAATGAGGCAAAAAGATGTTGAGGTACAGATGAGGAAATGACTAGCTTAGTACTTGCTCTGAAATGCAAAGGAGGCTCACTTGAGTCCTTTCTGAATGCACATTATTGTTCATTTGCACCTGGGTCAGAGCTTAAAAGAAGGGGGCAGACGAATCTGTGAGTGGACCCCTAAACAGCAGGCTGGTGTTCCAGTTTATGTATTGATGTGTAACAAACCACCCCAAAAGTCGTGGCAGAAAACAACCACCATCCTATCAGTTCTGTGGGTCAGGAATTCAGACAAATACAGTGGGATGGAACTTCTCTGTCCCATAATGTCTGGAGCCTCAGCTAGGCTGACCTAAACACCTGGGGGCAGTAACAGCTGGGACTGTGGGATCTAATTCCAAGATAGCTTCTTTATTCATATGTCTGGCACTTGGGCTAGGGTGGCTAAAGGACAAGCTCCGGGTCGTGGATGGAGCACCCACACGTGGACCAGCGTGGTGGTCTCAGGTAGACAGTCTTTTCAAAAGGCGGCTCAGGACTTCAAGAACGAGTGTTTCTAGCCAACAAGGCAGAAACTGCATGGCCTTCGAGCCTTTTTGGAAATCATATCACATGACTTCTGCTGTATTCTTTTGGTCAAAGCAGTCACAAGCCCACCCAGATTCAAGCGGAGAGGACATAGACACCCCCACATCTCAATGAGAGGGGTGTCCAAGAATCTGCAGCCATGTTTTGAAACCACCACACCAGTGAAGAGATCCAGAGAAACGTGGCCCATGCCCTGGGTAAATTTCTACAATGAGGGCAGATGGTGGAGTAAGGGTTCCTATTAGGAGGAAGAAAGCGGGGGGGGGGGGGGGGAGGCTTCGAAATAGGTTCATTTCATTGGTTTTGTGAAAGACGTAACAAGGAAGCTCTGGTTCGACCTTTCTTGAGCCTGAAGGGAATCACCAATCATTTCCACACCAAAGTCAAATCCACACAAAGTATCATTCAGGCTGAGTGACAGTTGGGTGACTGGTGTCCTGATAAGAGAGAGAAGAGAGAGATTTGGAGACAGAGACAGACACAGAGGAGACGTGCGGGAAGAAAGCTAGGTGATGGGGGAGGCGGAGACAGGAGTGGTGCAGCTACAAGCCAAGGAACACAAGGATTGCCAGCAACCACCAGAAGGTAGGAAGAGGCAAGACAGGACTCTTCCCTAGAGAAGATTTCAAACTTCTGGCCTCCGGAACTGTGAGAGAATAAATTTCCGTTGTTTGCAGTCACCCAGTTTGTGATACTTTGTAACGACAGTCCTAGGAAACTTATACAACATGGAAGAGATTTATTGGAGGAAGTGCCTGTGGAGGCTAAAGGGAGGGAACTAGAGGAGGTAGGAAGAACCTTCAGGCTGCAACGCAGATCCGATGCCTGCAAATGATGGGACAGGAAGGAGGACTGGGTAGGAAGAGTCTCAGATGTCAGGTGTCATGGATTGAATTGTGTCCCCCAAAATTATCTGTCAACTTTCACAACTTGTACAAGGAGAGGTCATGGAAGCTCCATAGACACATCCAAACTCCTAAGGGACTGAATTGTTGGGCAAAGGGCTGTGGGACCATGGTCTTGGGGAACATCTAGCTCAATTGGCATAACATAGTTTATAAAGAAGATGTTCTATATTCTACCTTGCTGAGTAGGGTCTGGGGTCTTAAAAGCCTGTGAGCAACTATCTAAGATGCTCCACTGGTCTCACCCCTTCAGGAGCAAGCGAGAATGAAGAAAACAAGATTAAAGGAAAAGATTAGTCCAAAGGACTAATGGACCACAGCTACCATGGCCTCCACCAGACTGAGTCCAGTACAGCTAGATGGTGCCCGGCTACCACCACTGACTGCTCTGACCAGGATCACAATAGAGGGTCCTGGACAGAGCTGGAGAAGGATGTAGAACAAAATTCTAACTCACAAAAAAAGACCAGACTTACTGGCCTGACAGAGACTGGAGAAACCCTGAGAGTATTGTCCCTGGACACCCTTTTAGCTCAGTAATGAAGTCACTCTTGAGGTTCACCCTTCAGCCAAAGATTAGACAGCTCCATAAAACAAAACGAGACTAAGGGGGCACACCAGCCCAGGAACAAGGACTAGAAGGCAGGAGTGGACAGGAAAGCTGGTAATAGGGAACCCAAGTTTGAGAAGGGAGAATGTTGACATGTTGTGGGGTTGTTAACCAATGTCATAAAACAGTATGTGTACTAACTGTTTAATGAGAAACTATTTGTTCTATAAACCTTCATCTAAAGTACAATTAAAAAAAAAAAATCTATCAGCTTGGCTGGTTCATGATTCCCAGGGTTGTATGATTGTCTACCATTTGTCATCTGATGTGATTTCCTTATGTGTTGTAAACTCCATCACTGTGATCTAATAAGATGGATTAGCAGCAGTTACACTGATGAGGTCTACAAGATTAGATAGTGTCTTAAGCCAATCTCTTTGAGATATAAAAGAGAGAAGCCAGCAGAGACCTCATACCACCAAGAAAGCAGTGCTGGGAGCAGAACACGTCCTTTAGACCTGAGGTTCCTGTGCTGAGATGTTCCCAGACCAAGGGAACATTGATGACAAGGACCTTCCTCCAGGGCTAACAGAGAGAGAAAGCCTTCCCTTGGAGCTGGCGCCCTGAGTTCAGACTTCTAGCCTACTGGACTGTGAGAGAATAAACTTCTCTTTGTTAAAGCCAGCCAAAGTCACCCGACAGACAAGTCCCGTGTCGGAGAAATGAACCTGCATCAGCACCTCCTCTGCTGTGCTCATTCATTGGCTGGGAGCAGCCCAGGGTACATGTGGCCTCGGCACTGATGATCCAGAGGAACAGCAGCTGGGGCTGCTCATCTGTTATGCTCCCTGCAACAGGAGATCCGAGAGGAAGACTTTTACGTCTGTCACATACACCAGACAAGGTATGATTAGTGTGATGATGGAGCAAGCAGTCTTTCAGGATCAGGGTAGGCTTTCAGTGGGTCAGTGGTCAAAACTGAGACCTGAGCAGAGAATGGGGGCTGGCAAACCCACACACACTGCTGATGGAAGCATGAACTAGTGCCACCGCTTTGGAAAACAGTTTGGCATCATCTAGAAAAGTTGAAGTTTTGCATGCCACCCCTTGGGACAGGCCCCAGAGAAACTCTTGCATGTGTATGTATAAACACCAGTCTACATGTATAAGAACGTTTATTATTATTTGCAATAGTTCCCCCACCAAAGGAAACAACCCATGCCCATCAACAGACAAATGGATAAATAGTGGTTTATTTATCCAATGGCGTAGTACCGGCAGTGAAAATAAATGCACTACAGCTATATTCAATAACTTGGAAGCGTCTCAGAGAAGTAATGTTGATGGAAAGAAGCAGGACATTCATATAGCATTCCGAAACAGGCAGAAATAAGCTGTTGTTTAGGAAACTCATCCATAGACGTAAGACTAGAGAGAAAAGCAAGGAAAAGAGGCAGGGAGATTGTATTTCTAAAGAGACACAGAAGGGGATTCCAGGACGTTGGATTCTGGGGTGCTTGCTAATTATTCTTTAAATTCTATGTGTTTTGTGTAATCTCTGTCTGTATGA
This sequence comes from Dugong dugon, assembly GCA_030035585.1. Taxonomy (NCBI): domain Eukaryota; kingdom Metazoa; phylum Chordata; class Mammalia; order Sirenia; family Dugongidae; genus Dugong; species Dugong dugon. The sequence goes on along the minus strand of CM057473.1, from coordinate 2,362,638 downwards.
TCTATCCCATAATTTAAGATAGGAGGGGGAGTGGGAGTAGGCTGGGTGAAAGGAGTGGAGTATATTCCAGGCAGGGGGCAAAAGCTGCAAGCAAGCACGTGCAGAGCTGAGGGACGGGCAAACCCCATGGGGTGACATGGTGAGGAGCAGCAAAGGGATGGAGCTAGACAGTCGGGCAGCTAGGCTGCCTTCCACAGAGGAAGGGCCTTGGAAACCCCTGAGTGCTTTGATCTTTACCCTGAGGGCAATGGGGAGCCCTTAAATATTTAAGCTGCTGTCTCAGTCATCTAGTGCTGCTATAACAGAAATACCACAAGTGGATGGCTTTAATAAAGAGAAGTTCATTCTCTCACAGTCCAGTAGGCTAGAAGTCTGTATTCAGGGCGCCAGCTCCAGGGGAAGCCTTTCTCTCTCTGTCGGCTCTGGAGGAAGGTCCTTGTCATCAATGTTCCCTTGGTCTGGGAGCATCTCAGCACAGGAACCTCAGGTCCAAAGGATGCACTCTGCTCCCAGCACTGCTTTCTTGGTGGTATGAGGTCTCCGTGTCTCTCTGCTCACTTCTGTCCTTCATGTCTCAAAAGAGATTGGCTTAAGACACTACCTAATCTTGTAGACCTCGTAAACGTAACCGCCACTGACGCTAACCGTTTCATTACATCCTAGTGATACGATTTACAACACAGGGAAATCACTTCAGATGGCAAAATGGTGGACAATCACATGATACTGGGAAATATGACCCAGCCAAGCCGACAGATATTCTGGGGGGACATGATTCAATCCATGACAGCTGGGGAGAGGCTGACTCAGATTTGCGTTTCCAGAAAGACCCTTTGGCGGCAGTTGTGGTGGCTATGCCTCACAGTGACCAGGTGAGTGGAGGCGAAGTGGGAAACGAAAGGGTTCCTGGTCTTAGCGTGTGGCGTGTGGCGTGTGGCGTGTGGCGTGTGGCGCTTACCCAGGGCATTCATGTGAATATAGACAGAGCTGTGTGGGCCCAGGGCCTTACCAGCCTGAGGCTGGGCTTCCTCCCCGTCAGGCCAGCCGCACTTGCTATCCTGCTGGATGAGACATTGGCTCTGCTGATGCTACCTCTAGGGGCTTGTCATTTCCTAATCATTTAATCATCAATAAGAGGAGAAGATCTCCTACCTGGTTGCTCTCTCATGCCAACCTGGCAAATATTTGATTAAGGAGAAAGTGTCATTCCTAGACCCAAAGACAGCTCGTTTAGATTCTGAACATTTTGGAGCAAGGGAGGAAAAAAAAAAAAAAAAAAAATTTGCAAATAACTGATCACCGAAGACAGCCTATTATAAGAATCACTTAATACTAGCATTACGCACTATACGTAATGATTCTTTATCACTGAAATGACTTGTTCCATTTGCAATAGTGTTTTAGAGGAGCACCTGGCTAACACGTTTACTTGAAGTTCTCTTAGTGATTCTGGATTTAATGTGAGTCAGTGGTGGGCTTCTTTATTCAAGGAGGGAGCTAAAGTCCCAAGACATTTCCTGCGTATCTTTCTAAGGTCTTAGTCAATAAGCCTAGGCTGAAAGTTCAAGATGATTTTTTGTGGGAGGGATTATCTGATTGCCTTCAACTACCTTGTGATTTTAATTGCACCTAAGGGATTTTTCCCCAGTGTAGATAGCTGCCGTTATCATTGCTGTTACGTATATTTTTCAGAATGTGAACAACCTGATAGACAAAATGCATACTGTCTAACACTGAGGTATTGTATCTTGTCCTGATATATTCCAAACTGTAAAGTCTTCCTCATGCCTTTTGGCTTCCTACCAGATCCCTTCCTCATTGCAAAAGCTATTCACTTCCTGAATACGTTAGAATCCTACCTGTCATCTTCCTCCTTGGTGAATGGAAAGTCCAGGGAAGTTCAGATCAAGGGCAGAACTTGGTTTTGGCAGCACAAACCTACCTCTGAGCCAATACCAGCCGTGTATCTACTGGATGTGATGGGGAGCCCAGTGAGCTTTGTCCCCTTGACCACATCTCTCATTTTCTCCACTCTGTTGCATTATGATGAGGGCATTCCCCCTGCGTGGATCCATAGAGCCAGGGGTAGGATGAGCCTGACAGAGGGCTGCACTCTTACCAGGAAGTGTTGACTGGTGGTGTCATGACACCCACCTGTTAACATTCCTTGGGTGGCCAAATCATTTAGGTGGTGGACCTAGTGCAGATTTTGGGATTACTCCCACTCTTCTCTTGGTTAAAGCCCTGAATAGATAGAGATTATTTAGAGCAATCCACCCCCTGTCTACCAGTTTGCCCTACTGTGGTGGTTTGCTTGTTGCTGGGATGCTGGAAGCTCTGCCACTAGTGTTTCAAACACCAGTAGGGTCACCTGTGGTGGACAGGTTTCAGTGGAGCTTCTAGACTAAGACAGACTAGAAAGAAAGATCTGGTAATCTCCTTCCAAAAATTTGCCAATGAAAACCTTATGTATCAGAACAGAATATCGTCTGATATAGTGCTGGAAGATGTGCTCCCTCGTTTGGAAGGCACTGCACAATAGCCCCAACCATGGGCAAACATACCAATGAGCATGAAGATGACATAGGAGCAGGCAATATGTCCTTCTGTTGTATATAAGTTTGCCATGAGTTGGAGCCGACGCGATTGCAATTAACAACAACAGCAATTTAGAGCAATAAAAGATATTATCTCAGCGTATCAGAAGTTTACAATCTTGCTATAAAGATTTATGAAGATAAAACATCCTGAGAAGAAATATTAATTAACTGAATTTATAATATAGCCTTGTCAGTTAGGAACTGAGGAAATAGTAAATGCAGGCATGACCAGTACGAAGGAAAGTTAGTCCAGAACGTTTCTTGGAGAAGAAACCCAGGAGCCATTGTTGACACTTGCCTGGCTAGCTGCCACTGACACACCTGACCAGATGTCGAGTCCTGCGGATTCCATCTCCAACATTCTTTCTTTCAATCTCTTGGACAGATAGATCCCCTCTTGGGCCTGCTGCAATGCCCTCTAAGCTGCGCCCTGCATGTACTCTTGGGCACCCTGGGTTCCTTCAGGCCCCAGCCTTAAAACTCCTTCATGTGCTGAGCAGCTCCTGTGTGGGCTGGCCCTTGCCCCGCCTTCTGGCTCACCCTAAGTGACACCCTCCCCCCCAGTTCATTTTGTGGGGTCCTCCCTCCAGCCTTTGTTTAGCTCCTCACTCAGGGGAACCTGGGCCCCTGAAGATCCCCACAGCAGCAATGTCATCAATCTACAACCCTCTTGAGCTCGTGGCCTCTGTTCTTTTTCCTAAATCTAAAACCATCCAGGTGTGCTCTTCTGGATTTTGCTCTTGAGGAGAAAGAACATCCAGCTGTTTAATACCGCCAACATTACTGGTGTTTGTCTTAGTTACCCAGGGCCGCTGTAACAAAAGTTCCACAAATGGGTGGATTTATAGAGCAGGAGTTTATTGTCTCACAGTTAGGAAGCTAGGAGTCTGAATTCAGGACATTATCAGGGTTAGATACTGCTGTCTGCTCTAGAAGAACTTTCCTGTCCCAGCTGCTGCCAGCCCTGGGCCTTTCTTGCCTTTCCTTGGCTTGTAGACTGAGTGTCTCTCCAGGTGTGTCTGTCTCTCTGTGTCTGTGTTCCCTTTTTATAAGACACCACTCAGAAGGGATTCGGTTTAGGATATACCCTACTCTGGCATGACCACATTAACATAACAAAAGAAAACCCCTATTTCCAAACAGGGTCACATACACATGTGGCAGGGCGGGTAGGACTTCAGTATATCTTTCTGGGGGACAAAATTCAACATTCCACAACAGCATTTAACATTAAGAATGCTTGTGGCCCTGTGATAGGCTACTGGGGACACTTCATACTAATATTAGCAGAAAACCTAGCTCCTTCAGTAAGTGAGGATGTCAGAAGTATTTTGTCTTTTTAAAGTCATAGAATTAAAAATCTGTACAGAAGTATTGCTTCCCTGAAAATGGTAGTGTGGTAACACGAGCATCTCCTGTAAACATCTCATCGTTTTTTTGCAGCAGAAACTGAGGCAGGGGAAACATTGCAACTGGCCGACCGTCGCTTTACCTTTTTCTTCTTCTTCTTATAAATCAAGACCAAGTTTGAACCTAAAAAACCCCAAACCAAACTCGTTTTGGTTGAGTCAATTCCGACTCATAGCAACCCTATAGGACAGAGTAGGACTGCCCAATAGGGTTTCCAAGGAGTGGCTATTAGATTCAAACTGCCTACCTTTTTGGTTAGCAGCTGAGCTCTTAACCACTTTGCCACTAGGGCTTCAGTTTAAGCTAGTTGATCAAAATTAAAAAAATAATTTGGAAATTGTTGGATGACAGGCTGATGAGAGCGAACGGCTGACAGCTTAAAACATGAGTTGGCATGGAAGCTCCATAGACACATCCAAACTCCCTGAGGGACTGGAGTGCGGGGTGGAGGGCTGTGGGGACCACGGTCTCGGCGAACATCTAGCTCATTTGGCATAAGACAGTTTATAAAGACAGTGTTCTACATTCTACCTTGATGTGTAGCATCTGAGGTCTGAAAAGCTTATGAGCAACCATCTAAGATACACCACTGGTCTTATTCCTTCGGGAGCAAGGGAGAATGAAGAAAACCAATGTCATAAAACAATATGTGTACTAATTGTTTAATGAGAAACTATTTGTTCTGTAAACCTTCATCTAAAGCACAATAAAAATAAATAAATAAAATTAAAAAAAAGCAAAAAAGAAGAGTTGGTTCTAACAGTTGCTATCGTTGCTGGGTGGAAACGAGAAACTGAGGTGGGAGAGTAGAAAGGAGCTTTTATTTCATTGTGCAAGGAAAGGAACAGTTGGGGCTGCCACTGCGAAGTCTGCTCAGTGATGGCAAAGGGGGAAAGTTACTTTTAAGGGGTTTACAAGCAGGAAGTTCATACAAGTTACATCAGCAACATTCTTAATCATACTACGCAGGCGCAGTGGGGTTTACATATAACTTCATGCATCGCGTGTTCAGAAAATGGCAATTAAACTCTTCGCAGAGGTGGGGAAGTTACTATGTATGAGGTACTTAATGAGCTAAAAGTTTATCCAGAATGTCAACATGGCATCTAAACCAGTTTCTGCTGATTTCCTCTAGTTCCGGGCAGCAGTTAATGAAAGGGGAACAAGGATGTTAATGTAAAGCTACTCCGTGTGCCAAGCAAGCTGCTTGAGGCAGTGGAATTTTCCACAGCAGTGGAATTTTCCACAGCCTGGGGACCTCTGTCTTACTATCAAGTCTCTTCTGACTCATGGTGCTCCCACATGTGTCTAAGTAGAACTGTGCTCCTTCGGGTTTTTATTTTTTTATTTTTTATTGTGGTGAAAATGCACATAATAAAACATATGCCAGCTCAACAATTTCTACATGTACACTTCAATGACATTGGTTGCATTCTTCAAGTTGTGCAACCATTCTCGCTGTCCTTTTCCAAATCATTCCACATTTGTTAATATAAACTCAATGCCTCCTGCTGCATAGGGCTTTCAAATGACTGATTTTTCAGCAGTAGATTGCCAGGCCTTTCTTCCAAGGCACCTCTGAGTGAACTCCAACCTCCAGGCTTTCCATTAGCAGCTGAGTGTGTTAACTGTTTGCATCCCCCATGGACTCTACTATGGGATTATTTTCTCCATTAATGGAAAATATTCACATTTCTCCACTTTCTGAGAGGTGCATTGAGAGACACAAAGTTGCATAAGCAGAATGGTGATCTGTGTTGACCTCACCTCTGATATTTAGAACTGTAGAAAACAGAAGCGTCGCGCTCATAAGGATGCATTCATTAGTGACCCTAAAACTGGCATCACAGCACATGGCATGTGGACAGGACCAAAAACAACCAAACACAAAAATGCCAAACCCGTTGCCGGCGAGTCGATTCTGACTCAGCGACCCTGTAGGACAGAGTAGAGCTGCCCCACAGAGTTTCCACAGAACAGCTGGTGGATTTGAACTGCCAACCTTCTGGCTAGCAGCCGAGCTCTCAACCACCGTGCCACCAGGGCTCTGGATAGGACACCAAACCCGCTGCCGTCGAGTCGATTCTGACTCAGCAACCCTAGAATCTGGTAAATAGAGGTTTTTTCCCTCTGAGTTGATCCAGCCCCAGGCTATAGGGTCTGTGATGAATAATTTACCTTGTTTTCTTATCAGATTCCTTATCTACAGACAGGGACCTCACCCATTTTATACACTTTCTACTTCCCACCTGTACTGTTAGGGTAGGCTGGGATCCTGGCAGAAGAGGTCAATACGAAGTTCTCCAGAGCCAAACTCCCGTGCACTCAGGTGCCAGGAACACAGGTCATGAGAGGTCCTGTCTCAGACCTGTGTTGGTGGAAGTCTTCCTGGCTTTGGAGAACAGCTGCCTTCAAGGATGAGAAAAAGGAGCCAGAAAAGAGGACCAAGGAGGCAGAGCAGAGCCGGGAGAATGCAGGGTCATCAACACCAAAGGAAAGACCCTCAAGGATGCACACGGGTCCCTGAGAACGATGCCTGGGAAGTAGCCACTGCATGGCCAGTAGGGGCCAGTGTTGTGGGCACGGACGGACAGATTACAGAGGCAATGTCCACACCGTCTGAGAAATGCGGCTGTAAGATGAAACAGGGACGGATGACAACTTGAGAGGACAAAAGGGTCAAGATAAGACTTTTTTCTAGCTAAGAGAGACCTGCGTATGAGTGAAGAAGGAGCCTTGCCCAGGGAGCGTTTGGGTGGTCTGGGGACAACCACGGTGTTTTCAGTCACCTCATGTGCATGGGAAAGCTGGACAATGAATAAGGAAGACCGAAGAAGAACTGACGCCTTTGAATTAGGGTGTTGGCGAAGAATATTGAACGTACCATGGACTGCCAGAAGAACAAACAAATCTGTCTTGGAAAAAGTGCAGCTCCTTAGAGGGGAGGATGGCAAGACTTTGTCTTGCTTACTTTGGACAGATTATCGGGAAAGATCAATCCCTAGAAAAGAACATCATGTTTGATATAGTGGAGGGTCAGTGACAAGGAGGAAAACCCTCCATGAGATGGATCCACACGGTGGCTGCAACAATGGGCTCACACGTGCCAACAACTGAGAGGATGGGCAGGACCGGGCAATGTTTCGTTCCGTTGCACATAATGTTGCCATGAGTGGGGGCTGACTCAATGGCAATTAAGAAGGGAGGACCAGTAACAGAGGTGCTAGCAGTAGGAGACTGCAGTCCCAAAGGGCGGAGCGCATAGCAGGGCCTCCGTCACCGTTTGTTGATCGACTGATAGTTGCTCAGTTTGCACTGGCTAGTGAACATACTGAGCTGCAGTGTGGTATTGGGGCTAAATGTGCATGTTCTGAGTTCTGTGTGTTTTGGGGCAAGTTACTGGACATCTCTTAAGTCTCATTTTCCTCATCTGTAAAATGCAGGGGAGTGAGAATACCCATCCTTGTGGTGAGAATTCAATGCTAATACAGGCGAAGCACCTAGAACGGTGCCTGGCACACTGAGTGTTCCGCGCATGCTAGGTTCAGTGACAGAAGTAACAGCCATCTCTGAGAATTGATGATCTTGCCTGGACTTCAAGTCTCATTATACAGAACAAAACACCACAACCTGGATGGCTTTTAAAAGCACAAATTTATTGTCTCAGAGTTCTGAAGGCTAGAAGTCCAAGTTCAGGATGTTGAAAGAGCCATACTTTCTCTGAAGTCTCTAGGGAAAGATCCTGCCTTGTCTCTCCTGACTTCTGCTATACCCAGGTGTTTCCTGGCGTTCCTTAGCTTGTAGAAGCATCTTCACCTCGCTTAATTTCTCTCTGTGTCTCTTCTCTTTTACAAGGACACCAGTCATATTGAATTAGGACTCACCCTACTTCTGTAGGACCTCATGGTAACCGATACCGTCTTCAAAGACCCTGTTTCCAAACAAGCTCACCGTCACCGGTTGGGGATGGTGGTTAGGACTTCAACACATCTTTTGGGGGGACACAGTTCAATCTTATAAAGATGATAAAACTGACTCAGAGCACACCCTAAAGTTACTTTTTAAAAATAGAACCAGATTTCAACTTCTGTTCTTAATTTTCTTCCCCATCCCCCAGCTCTCCTATTGCCTAGAAAACTTACTTGAGAATTATCAAAATTTCTGGTTAATTAAATCTTAAACAGATACTATATTAAAGGTTTTGGAGAGTGTAAGAGTTAATTTTTTTTTTATTAATACACTAAATACTACAGTTCTGTTTTATAATTCTAAATGCTGACTATACATAGTATATGTGAATTTGGTGAATTTGCATTTGTTGTTAGAATTGGAAAACATTAAATTTGTAGTAGCATATCATGATTTTTAAGAAATCATGTGTTTTGTAATGAAGCCACCGGTATCCTGGTGCTGTGCTTTTTTGAAAAGACTTTGAGGAAAAAATCAGGGGAGCTGTTCTCCCTCTCTCTTCCAGAAGTAATGGGATGATCCCATGGGTGGGCCATCAGATTGGGAGGGTTTGGGGGTGTGACTCTGACTCTGTAACCAGACGTTGTGCAATCAGGCTAATTTCCTTCTACCACTTGTCAGATGAGAGGAAGGGGTAAGGAGGAAGCCAGCTCCTCACTAGGCCCTGGGCATTGGGGCAAAGGGGTAGAGCTTTCGAGAGGAAGTGCTAAAAGCTGAAGTCAGTTTACGGTATTGCCATGGTCTTTGACTTGGTATAGTACTCTGAAGTCCGTATTTTCTCATTCCCAAACTGGGACACGTGGCTGACAACAGAAGGGACAGTTGAAGTAGGGACCATTTCCTGGGAAATCTGTAACTCACATCTGAAGGTCCAGAAATTCCTGGTTTTCTTCTGTTATTGTTTATAGTATGGTACTCTTTTTAACCAAAGGTAAAATTAGTTGACATTAACCAGGTAATTTGGATTAATACTGTGTGGTTTCTCTTTGGAAGAACACAGGCTGTGGAAAAGTCCAAGAATAGAAAACGTTAACACCCAGGTATCACAGAAAAGTTTGTGTTCAAACCGTCCTCCTCTTTTGTGGGGAATGGGGGGTAGGAGATGTGGAATGGTAAGGATCTCTGCATGAGGTGACACTGGGATACACGGGTGACCCACTGAATAATACCTTGATTACAGAATTGGAGGCTGGAAATAACAGCTGGCGGCTAACAGGTTCTGCCCTCAGATGGTCTGGGTCCAAATTTTATCTCAATTACTTACTATTTGTGTGATCTGGGCTAGTAACATAACTTTTGCCTGTCTATATTTCCGAATCCCTGAAGTGAGGTTGGAGTCCCTGGGTGGTGCAAAGAGTTAAGTGCTCTGCTTCTAAACGAAAGGCTGGTGGTTCAAACACACCCATGGCACCTTGGAAGAAAGGCCTGGTTATCTGCGTCTGAAAGGTCACAGCAGTTCCCAGTCTGTAATACTTGAGGTTGCCGCCATGCACTCAGCTGGTTTTTTTTTTTTGGTAAAGTGAGGCTGCTGTGGGAATTGTATGAGGCACATGTGGAAGCCTCAGCGTGGTGTCCGATACATACTTAGTGCTCAGTAAGTGTTACCTACCATCTATCATCAAGGAGCCCTGATGGTGCAGTGGAAACCCCGGTGGCACAGTGGTTAGGTGCTTCGGCTGCTACCCAAAAGGTCAGCCAGTTCAAATCCACGGGCTGCTCCTTGGAAACCCTATGGGGCAGTTCTACTCTGTCCTTAATGATAATAGGAAAACCACTCATCGCCACGGGTTTGGTTTTTCTATTATCATTTAAGGCACTCTGAAGTGGACAAGCGTTTCACTTATACACACCCCTTTACGTGGGCCTAGAAAGGGCGACGGTTGCAGCGGCCCGATCTCTAAGGAGACAAGCTGGAGAAAACCGCATTTAGCGCACTTGGTGCCGGAGAGCACAGCCAGCGGCTGGAGGGAGAGGTGAGCCCCTAGTGCGCGTCTGGGGGTCCGGAGAGCGCAGGGTGAAACACCCCCCCACCCCCCCATTCAGAGCACTCTGATCCCAAAAGGTGGCTAAACGGCCTTCCAAGCACTCAGCCGATCCTCTAAACGAACGCTGAACAAATATTTAAAGATGATCGGTTGGAGCCAAGTATCAGCCTGCCCTTGACAACCACACGTGGGGCGGGCCCGGCTGGCACCGTGGCGCGGCTCCGTGCAGGCCAGGCTCGGCTCTCCGCGTTACGTGCACCGACTCCCTGCAAACGCGGGCGGCCTGTGAAAGAGAAGCCTGCCCAAGGTCACGCAGCCGGCGAGCACGCAGCCGGCCTCGAACCCGGGGCGACCCGGGGGCCTGCGCGCACCAGCTCGTCCCGGAAGCCCGGGTCGCAAGCGCACATGGCGCAGTCTGCAGCAGGCACGTCCCGGAGCCAGGGGCCGCCGAGTCCCCGCGCCGAGGAGTCGCCGTTGAGGGGCGCGCGCACGGGCGAGCCTCTCCGCACCGCAGCGCACGCGCATGTGCGCCCGCCGCCCAGGAGGCGACGGAAGGCATGGAAAGTTCCAGAGGGTTCGAGAACCCTAGGTAGCAGGCGCGGCGCCGGGGGCGGGGCACTGCGGCCTCCGCGGGCCGTGCCCAGACGAGCTCGCGGCGCCGCCGTCAGTCAGCGGCCGCCGGCCTTGCGGGGGGTGGGGGTGGGGGGGCTCCCGGCGGGGTCGGGCGCCGCGGGGCTCGGAGTCGTGGAGGGGGCGCGGCGGGGCCCCGTACGGAGGGGGCGTGGCGCAGGGGGCGTGCCCTCGGGAGGGGGCGTGGCGCGGGGGCGTGGCGCGCGTGGCGCGGGGGGGGGGCGCGGCGCACCGTCTGCGCAGCTGCCAGCGCCTTTAAGCCGGGCTCGCGCGGCCGGAGCGTGCTTTCGCCCCCCGGAGCCTTCCGGCCCAGCCGCCCGGCGTCTCCCGCGCTCCTGGCCGCGCTCCTGCGCCGCTCTCCGCCGCGTCCCAGCCGGCTCGGAGCGGAGCCGCCGTGCGTTCAGGCATGCCCCGCTACGAGCTGGCTTTGATCCTGAAAGCCATGCGGCGGGTGAGTGACCTTCCCCTCAGGCCCGCCTTCCCGCGCGCGTCCCCGCAGCCGCTAGGCCGCGCCGCCCGGCGGACCCCGGGCCTCCCCGCCGCCTGAGGGGCCGGCGACGGGGCGGGGCGGGGGCGGCGGTCGGCGGAGGGTCGGGGGCCTGCTCCGCCCGTCCGGCGGTCCGCCCGGCCCAGCCGCGCAGCGCGCCCGCGGGGTGTGCGCCCGCCGCCCCCGCCTGCATTAAACGCTCTCTGACTTCTCTTTTTCTGACTTCAGCGACAGCCCTGCGGCGGGCGCCTTAGCCCAGGGTCGCTCACCCGCGTCGCGGCCTTTCTTGCGCCTTCGGAAGCAGCGCGTCGCCCTGCTTTTGAGTGCTCTTGAGGTGGGGATTTCAGGTGTGGAGGGATGGATGGTCGCGACCTGCAGCCCGCTCCCGCCAGGTGACGGTGTGGCCCGGCCGGAGGCAGCTCCTCGTCCTCCGTCTGGGCCGGCTGGTCCTGGAGCCGTCGCCGCCGACACCCCCTTCTTCCCCGAGTGCGGTAACGTAGTGTGGTGTGTGCTTTTTGTGTTTGTGTTTTTAAAATTTTTTCCAGGTGTAATAAAAGTTACTACGTCTGACTTCGGAAGCGTATCTTCCTGCAGGGCTAAAGGCGGGCACACGTTTTATACCTGAGTCGGGTTTGGGGTCGATAGTGAAGAGTAGCTATTATAAAGTTGGGTTGAACTTCAGCCTGAGATCATGGTTCAGGCTCCACTGGGGGGGGGGGGGGGGAGTCACAACGGAGCGTTAGGAAATTGAGGGAGAGATCTGTTGCCCACTACAAACAGCGCCTCTTGATCAGGTACAGAGAATCGAGCCAGGCATACCATTGTGTCCCCAAGCTTCCTCTCCCTGGGTTGGGAGAAGTTAAAATGGTATTGTTCAGCTTTTTGAGTATTCCCCCTCTGCAGGCCCTCCGCCCGCCTCTCTCCTTACCCAGATAAACCTTGAAATGGGTTAGGGACACAAACAAAAAGCACCTTATTAAAAAGCAACATTAGGGGACATGGTTTAGGCTCTCCACCCCTCACCCCATGCTTTTAAGGGGATGTTACAGAACCTGTTTCGGGGATATGTTTCTTTTGTTTTACCTTCATCGTTGTAGGGCGGTAACAGGTGATCACTAATAGCTTATAGGCGTATTTGGTTATTTCATGAACATTTTTAAAAATTTTTCTTGTTGTAAAAATATAAAACAAAACGTTAGCTGATTCAACTTCATAAACTTTTCAAATGGAAACGCCTCGTTCTTTGTTTTTGGCATAGCTGGCAAGTACATTGATTAGCATGGCTGCAAGTCTTTTGGCTGAATGTATTTCCTTTACCGTGTTAATTGTGTTTTTTTTGTATCCTGTGACAGCCAGGACTCCCGATCGTTGTGTGCAGCACACATTTTTCACTCCAGTTCAGATAAGCCAAGCAGTGCAGTTTGGTTAAAATGATAATTCAGTACCTTCCTTGAAATCCTGGCAAGAGGCAGGGGGAAAAAAAACCTTAGAAAGCAGATAGTCAAGGTGAGCTCCTCCCTCTGGTAGAAGAGGCCATCCCGGCTTTGGACGGAACATTGTAGCAGTGCTGAAGTTATGTTGAGGAGATCCTTGACCTAAATAAGATGAAAGAAACCAGAAGGAAAAACCTCAGTTTTTGTCCAAAACTTATCTTTGAGGAGGTTGGAAGTAGGTGGCAAACACAAAGATTGCCTGGTTTTGAACAGTGTCGCTTGCTTTCAGTTGAGGAAAATTGGGTTCTAAAGCAGGGTCTGTACCTGAGGAAAAGGGAATGACAAAGTTAGGCCTGGATTTCTTTAATTTGGAATGGCACGGTGAGCTTGCAGACCGTTAGCAGGCTCCGGGGACACCCCAGGCTCCTGTGCAGCCGTTTGTCGTCCTGCCCCAGGAAGGCCATTACAATGCCTCAATTCTAAGTTGCCTGTTTTTCATGCTTTCGATTCTGAAAAGTCTATAGCTTACAGTGCCCCTAACATGGCGGGGTGTTTCTTCCCACCCCAGAAATCATTTATGTATCTTGGGGTTGAGGAGGTACACTTTGGAGAGCCAACACTTACAGCAGACATGGAAGTGAAGAGACTAGTTTTCCCAGCTGTTCCGTGGCCTCACAGAGTTGTTTTCCTATGTTTCTTTTCTGTGCTGCTTTGTCAGCCTCAACAGCGTTCCTGGTCTCCTTGGAGGCTGTTACCCCCATTATTTTACTTCCTTTGACTCCTAGCTTGCCTCCTTAAAACTGAGCACATAAAGTGTTCAGATATCTAACATTTGGTTATTGTGTTGAGGTTCTCACAGCACCCTCTTGTTGTGGAGACCCATTGCACTGTAGTAAAATCACTTTTGAGAGTCCCCCCCCAAAAGCCTTTCCGGCACAGAGTGAGCCTCTACTGAACTCTGCAGTAGTGTGTCAGTAGTCACGCTGGAGGTCCAAGGCTGTCTTTCTGTCAGATTCACACTGGGATCTTCTAACCGCTGATAATGTCTCTGCTTTAGTTGCACTTCCAAGCTGTGCATTTAGGAGGGTAGGTACGTACTTATCTCCCGAGAAGAAATTTATTCGCAGGTACCATTTAACCTGAATTTTATCTTAATCCGTAGTTTAAGCTCGTCTTCTGTCTTCTCTCTACTTTTAATTTAGTATGAAAAGTAGGTAAGAGTGTGGTTGAATTCTGAACCCAGACATGCATAGTAGAGTCATGAAGATTTTGGAACCAGGCCATTTTCAAATGGCTTTTTCCAGTGCTGAGAGCCATTTGAAAACATAGTTGCCGCTGCAGTCCTCAGTCCGTGTTTGTAGAAGAATCTCCAGAATAAGAAAGATCGAAGTCCTGCCTGATCAGATAGCATTGGAAGAGTTGTGTCCACTCCTGGAAAACAGTATTCAAAGGTGGATTTGGAAGGACCATTGGCTGCAGTCTCAGGCAGCCAGGCGAGTCTCGTCTCAGTGTGAGGAAGACCTTTTGTAACAGCTGGAATATAACAGCCTGTGGATGGTGAGTTCCCTCTCCACCTCCACCCTGTGCCCCAGCAGGGAAACCTGCAGGTGGATCGAGGAGGTGGCCGATCTTGGAATTAGATTTTAAAGAAGACACAAGCATCGAGTGATTGGTATTTAATTTCATTTAGGTAAAAGACGGAGTTGCCTTTACGTGAATGATTAAGCCACGTACTGTGAAGGGAAGCCTACAAAAAGCTGTTAAACTTTGCAGACAATATTTTGACACTTGGGGTGGGTACAAGAAGAGAAATTTGGAGGAGGAAAAACAAAACTCTGTAGTATGTGTATGTTCTTTGGTTACTTAGTTTAGGAACAGTTTAATTGTCACACTCCGCTTGCCGAGACAGCGATCACAGTTGGTGCAGTTAGAGTTATAAGAGCCCAGGGAAAATACTTTGTCCCGAAATCTTCTTATTTCAGGAATTTTTACGTGAAGAGTTAAAGATTAATAGTTTAAGTAATAGCTAGTTAGACGAATGCGTGCGTGCACAATAAAATAGCATTAATCCATAGTATGTATTTTTCTAATAGGAATAAAGGAGAAGGTAGGTCCTTTGGAGGTCTGAAGTACTTCCTCTTTTTAAAAAGATTCACAAGTTGCCATTTTTATGTTTAATACTCCCGTTTTATTTTTAATTTAGTTGTGAAGTCGATTATATTTTAAGATAACTCACTGAAAGAGTTCTTTGTAGGTAAAGAGTTACATAATGTAGTCTGAGTTTAATAACTTTATAACTACAGAAATGGTGGTAATCCAGTTCATAAAAAGTAAAAATCAAGTTTTCTCATTGTGTAGAAAAGAGTCTCTTTATTTCTGTTTATTCAAGCCTTTTTGATCTGAAAATTTGGCAGAAGTTTTGTAACTGTTCTAGAGTTGTATCCAAGTTAGGATCTTCTGAAAGTAATACCTGCAAATGTTTGCATTTTTGATAACCTTTTGGAGACGAGGGTGCTAATGAACTCCTGCATGGGGCTGGGTGACTGTAGGTTGTTGGAGCTTGCTTGACAGTCTTTGATAACTAGGGAATAGTGAAATTTCTGCTCTCAGGTGATGTCCCAAGCCGTCAGTGACAATGGAAGCATCTTTGTTCTAGCTGCCAGATGGCTATTTAAACTAGGTACCCAGTAATGACAGGCTTTGAACCTCGCGGGCAGTATTCTGTTTTCATTTGGTATCAAAGTTTTCTTGGGTTACAGCTGTTGCCGCAGCAGGTGGTTGAAGAAGGAGTCCCGTTCCCGCCCCTGAGCTACAGGTAAAGGGCACGGAGTGGCTTGGGGGTAAGGGGTCTTTCCTCGTCAGACGCGGATTGTGTGTATGAAGATGCTTGTCAGGAGGTGATAATTCTGCACTAATCTTTTTTCCTTAATTGTTACTGATGACTCATGCACTCAGTGCTGATGCTTATAGGTTTTTAAAATTTAGGTTATATCTAAAATTTCTATAAGACAGCTGTTGAATCTTTTCAACTTTTGGATTATAAAGTCACTTTAGCCACATCTAGGACTGTGACAGCAATCAGTGAGGGACACGTTCTAAAGTGACGCTCGTCATCTGGTGCCTTTGCTGTGTTCGTGGGACAGATCTAATTTAGCGAAAAGAAACCTGGAACTTAGAGATGTAGGTAAATACCAAGGTGAAAGAAAGGGCAGAGAGGGGATGGTAAAACATGGTGTGATTACTCACTTTTTGTAAAAAGCGTTTGCAGTTTATTTAAATACCAGAATTTCCTCAGTACACTTATTTATTGACTTTGTGTTAGAATTCATTTCTAATTTTCTTTAGCGGAAGACAATATTCTTAACCAATAGGGATCATATCAGCACATGTAGTTATCCATATTTAAGGGAATCACAGGTAAGGAATCGGTCACATGAATGGTAAGCTATTTTATGTAAAGGAAAAACTACAATCAGAAGTTTGGAAAAGGACAGGTACATCCAGTCCTCTTGCCCTTGTTGCTGTAACTTAGGGCATAGTCTGGCAAACTGGTCCACGACCAAATCCAGCTGACCTGCCGACTATTTTTGTGCGGCCTGTGAGCTAAGAAGTGAATTTACATTTTCAAATAGTTGGAAATCATTGGAAGAAGAATACCTTGTGACTTGTGAAGCACACGTGAAATTCACATTTCAGAGTCTGCAAATAAAGCGGTATTGGGACACAGCTGTGTTGACTTGTTTATATTTACTCTCTGATCCTTAACGGAAGACATTTTTTGACCTCTCGTTTAGAGTTCACAGACACACACAATTTCCTAAGTTCAGTAGTTTGCTTGGCCACTTACGGTGCTCTTCTCTAATTTTGATTCCTCTTTTCCCCTACTCTTTATACTTGATCTGTGATCTTCATGTGAATGGTCTGCCATTTTTGTAACAAGCTGACAGCTCTGGCATTTCCTGCTTTGTGAGGGTAGAGCCTCCGGCTCTCCCCTGGCATTGCAAAGTCCTCTAACTTATTTCTGTTCATGGCTTCTCTTGCTCCTGTCACTGGGGATTGTGCAGATCCTTTCTGTTCCTGTAGTCTCTTCTCCGCCCACATTGAACCGCTCACGTTTCTTGCTTGGAGTCTTGCGGGTTCAGTGCACTGCTGAGGAGAGGGTAGTTAATGCCCGTAAACAGGCTTCTTGGGGTGCAAACATAGATCCTCTTACATTTGAGATACTTCAGAAGAATCACGTGGAGATGCAGTTTTAATGAGGAAGTAATACACTTCACGGTATACTGGTGGCTTTCTGATTGCACCAGCGCCTTCCCATTCCAGGTGATTGTGTCCACACTGTTGCCAAGTTACAGTGTACCTCTCAGAGGCATTCAGAATGAAGTCTGCCATCCCCAAGCCTTCTGATCTGACTCCAACCTATTTTCCAACCATGTCCCTCCATTTCCCTTCTTCTCTGTCCCATATGCCAAGTAAACGAAGCTGCAGATCCTTGTAAACGCCATTTCCTTTCACTTTCCTGGATGCCTGTGTCACAGTGCTCTCGTGCTTAGAATGCTCTCCTTTCTACATTACCACATCACCTCCACGAAAACTTGCCTCAAGTTCGTTTTACCTCACTTGGTACATTAAACAGATATTGGAGGACCTGCACTGTTAGGAATGCCAACTGCAGTCTTTCTTTTGAACTTGTATTTTTCTGTCTTAGCACATGGATCACTTTCTGCCTTACAGTTAATATGTGAATGTCTCACCTCCTTTGCTGTGTTACACGTATTTGAGGGTCAAGTCTGTTTCATTTCTGTCCTCTGCCGTGCTTGCACTGAAGGTAGGTGCTCACTGCTGCTTGTGGGGCTCACTGCGCACTCGCTCTCAAGCAGTTCTTTGATGTGATAGAGTGTGCTGACCTCTTCTGCTAGGAGGTGGCTTTTTTAGCCTGGGCACTTGGCTCACACTGGGTGAGTTGTGTGCTTACCAGAAGTTGTGTTGGCTCCCAAGGCTGTTTCACAGCAGGTAATCTTGTTTTTGTAATCAGTTAAATATCATAACTGATGAAGTGAGTGCATACTTTTCCTGTGAAACTCAAGTTGGATGCTTTGGAAAGACTTGGTAAAGGTGAGTCACTAAAAGAATTGCTGCAGAATTAGGTGTGGCTGCAGTTAACTGTAAGGAAAGAGTAACAGTCCAGAGAGAGTCTGTGAGTAGGCTGCTTTACAAGGGTCTCTTAAAGCTTACCACATCAGTGACCCTGGTAAGTGCAGATGCTGCGTTTATAGATGTGCTTCACACCAGGAGGCAGTCATCAGCCCCGCTCCCCAAGTACTTTGGCCCCATCCTAAAATTGGCAGGCGAATGTACATTTATGTGGTCAACTGACATGTTTGAGGTACATATGTATGGCTTTGATTTCCCACTTCAGCTTTTATCCCTTTTTCTGCCTACTATTTTTGCATATGATTGTTTTAGGTATGAAGGCTTTTGCTTCAGGAAGTCCTCTGATTTTTGTTTTCTAAATGAGTAGAAGACCTTGAGATCCTGAATGAAGATACAGGTTGTGTTATGGCAAAATAAACAAACAATGGGCATTGAGGGACCAGAAAACTAGAGGCAGATCGGCCTGCTTTTGGTCCCTGGCACCTAATACCTAGGGATTTTGGACGAGTTAACCTTTTTGGCTTCTTAATCCCTCATCTGTAAAATGGGAATGATGAAGATAAAGTGGTGACACAGCCTTCCAGGTAGTTGGTGTTTGTATGTTAAATTATTTTTGCGATCTTGGGCAAGTTACAGAACTTCAGTGCCCGGGTTTTCCTGTATTCCCACTTTATTGATAACGTTCCACAAAGTCAACTTTGTATGTACGTTTAAATTGTCAGACTCTCAGACTGAATCAAACCTGGAATATAGTACTTGCCCAATAAATACTTGAAGTAGTGAACCTGGTCCCTACTGAGTAGCAGCTTGTATGTTCATTAAGCAAGGCCCAGCTTTTGCATCTATGAGATGTAGAGGGAATGAGGGATCTCATGACCTACCAGCTGAGAAGACTCAGACAGCCGTATGGTGTCTGTTCAATAGGGACTGGCGGACTGCTTTGGGACTCCTCCCCAAGGACTGAATCGTCTGTGGCTGGGCTTTGTCTTCTCCCATCCATTCTTATTTAACTACTACTTAGACTCCATTTGTTTTTAGGTGAGAAGACTGGGAAAAATGGGGAAAGTTTGAGGAAAATCTGCCAAAGAAAAGGGTTACTCTAGATAAGCTGTTAAGCGTTAAGGTGATTTGAGGCAGGTGTGGGAAAAACCTTCCTTTAACTTATTCAGTAAACGTTTTGTTGCTAATTGCCAAATCGTTCAGTAGAACCAACAGATCTGAGTCCAGTCAATTTCTGCTGTAGCATAGTTTTTTCACTTTGGTACTTTATTTTTGGTGCAGCAAGGTATTACAAAACTACATTTTTGCTTTTAACTGGTGATATTAAGAGATTTGTCCCTCTTATTGGTGCATATTTTTATTCTTATAAAGAATTCCGATAAAACAGCATTATTATGTGTTGTAGCACACTTGGCTGGAATGCTTATTGATTTCTTAGTAATTGTGTTGTAAGCCAGGAGTACCTGCAATCCAAGTCCAAAATAAGGCATTTCACAAAAGAGTACCTTTTCATGGACTTAACTGTCAGTCTTTTCAACCCGACTGTTTTGGGCTTAGTTTCTTTTACTACTTTGGTACCTGATTATTATTATTTTGACCTGGAAGCTGCATGATAGGAGTTGGAGGTATCGGGTGGTACAGGGAATTGGACACCATGTGATGTGGACTTGGGAGGTGTGTTTGTGTGCGTGCATGCATGTGTGCGTGCATGTGTAAAACGAATAAATGAAGAAATAAGAATGTGACCATGAGGAATAGCAATGCTGGGAACTGTTAAACCATTTTCAACCTGTGTGAGAGATGGCAGTGTGAAGTGTAAGTGATTCATGTGTTAGTAAGAGCCGCTTAACAAAATTGCCTAAGGAATAGACAGGCTGTGTTCCTGGTAAGTATGAGTGCTTGTCCTCAGCCTTAGGGTGCTCTGTCATAGTCAGGGTGTTTAATTCAGACTGAAGGAGGCTGGGTGGGTCCTGTGGCAGTCTGTAGCGCTCTGGGGTGGGAGGTGGGGAAGTATTGGTGCCTAGGACCCCCTTCAGCTTGTTGCTGCCGTGGGGACTGTGGGCCTGGCTGTGCCAGCTCCTTTCTGCCCTCCACCCCAGAACAGAAATCCAGATTTTTACAGGAAATCTGGTATTTAAGATGCTGGCTACTGATTTAAAAACATTTAAGCACCGAGTGCATCAGTGGGCCAGATACGGTCTATGGACCACCGTTTTTACATTGGCTGATTTAGGTAATTGAGTTTCGATGCCCTTTAAACCTGTTAGCATTTAGGGTTTAGAAGTTGTTGCTCACATGTTGACAAAACCCACCTTGTTAATCGGTCCTTGATTTACAGTAGGACTAGGAGTTAGTAAATAGAAAGCATGTTTATTCTCAGAAGTAATAACTTCCAGTGTCGATTGTGTGTGCCCGTTTGGACAAGAGGGTACACAGAAACTTCAGAGGATTGCATAATGGCTGGAGTACGACTTGGGGTAAGCCGTCAGAAACTGGCATTCGCTGTTTCTTGGAACCTCTGGGTGATTACTTACTTTAATCATGTGTTAGTACACTTTGATATGCACCCATTGTACTCTCGGGAGTTTGAAATGCTGCTTCCAGGCAGACTGCCTTGTCTAGAAGAGGACTTTCTGTTTTTGTTCAGGTTGTATCTATGAAGTTCCTATTAATTTATACGGTCCGTGGTCCTTGGAAACCACGACTATGGAAAGATGTTAGGTGCACTCCTGAAACAAGGGAGTGAACAGTATTTTTGATCAGTCTACATGTTTCTGTGGAATGTAAGTCATATTATTGGAACCTTGATTCACTTCCCAATTTCGTCCTTCTCCCCATTTCCACTGCAGATACGCAACAAACAGCAAACTGCGAATAAAAGCCCAGCTCTGGCTTGTTCTTCCTTACCTTGTGGCCCGGGGTACCTTGCGGCATGCGGTACCTTGCGGCTTGGGGTACAGTTGACTTGTTGTGTTCCTCACCCCCACCCCCCAGATGATCTTTGCGCTCAGGATTGGCAGGGGGTTACAGTGCTCCAGTTCAGGGAATCCCTAACCAGTTTGGGAAGACTTAAGTAGAGCTGGTGTGTAGACAAGAGCTTAGGAAGGAAATTGTAAGTAAAAGCATAGACTTAACAGACGCCCCCACCTGGTGGCAGTCAGTGCCCATACACTGGTTCTTGCCAGCTTTCTAGATGGTGGTTGTAGTGTCTCTCTTCCTCTGCCCCAGAATCAAAAGTTCCTGGCTTTGTCTTTGTTTAGGCTTCAGTTTTTTAAAGTGTTCTCCTTGACTCTTTAACTTTGCCAGGTGAAGAAACCTGTGTGTAGCTAGAGCAGCCAGTTTGAGAACATTCTCATTGTGGAGAGCAGACCTTAGCTGTGCTTGCACGTCACTTGCTGGGAAGATCCTGGTCTGGGAAGCGCACGCAGTCCTTGCTTCTTAATTAGAAGGGTCGAGAGCCAGGCAAAGTTCGGATACCTGCCCTGTTCTCAGTTTGTGTTCACATGTCCTATGTGTGAATCACACATAAAAAACCATCCATTTAACACTGGTTTTGAGTCAATTTGGGGTAGGGCCTTTGCCAGGCATGTTACAGGGAAGGTGTCTTCATTGGTTTCTTTTCTCTGCGTGACTGTTAAGTGACCTAGTAGTGTTGATTTTGCCGTTTTTGCTGCCATAGTGCTTGTCTTCTGTTTTGTTAGCAATCTTGGAGAAAGCAGTTGGATGAAGAATACTGTTGTGAAACCTTAGATACCAGGTTTCCACCGGGTACATTCCATTCACTTGATGGCCGCTTCAGGCTCTTAACCCTCCAGTAGCTTCCCCACCTTCCTTCCTTTTCCCCATGCCATTTATCAAGAAACTGCGTCATACGTCCCTTTGAAATTCCCCACAGTCTGGATTTGGCTGATCACTTCTGGTGTTTTAAGTGTACCTCTATGGCAGGTATTTTCTGTAAACTGATAGGTAGAAATTTGCCTAGATTCAGGTTTTATTTTGCAAGAGTTCTTAAGTGGTAGTGGGTATAGCATCACAGTGGGTACATATATATACCTTCCTTTTAGGGATAGGATTAACCTTTGGTGGGTGCAGATGTTGTCAGGCTCATCCATTCCTTCCAGAGCCCTCCATTGCCCTTCACTTAGGGATCCCAGCACACACTGGCAGTCACTGACTGCCCAGCTCTGACTCCATCATTCCTCCACATGGTTAACTGCCTGTTTCTGGCTTGTGTTTGTTTCTGGTTTAGGTAGAAAGGTGGTAAAAGGTTACATTCTTTATCTCTACTCAGGATGTTTCTTTAGTAATACTCTAAAATGTCCTCATTCTTCATCTGAAGACTGGAAATTAATTATTGTGCCTGCCTTTTGGGGTTTTCATAAGTATCAGGTGACTTAAGACATGCAGCGTAAAAATAGTGCTTGGCACATGGTCTTGGACAAATGCTAGTTATTAAAGTAACTTTCCCCAGTTTTGTGGGAATCGTTCACTCTTTAGCAAGTGTAACGGTGAGGTGGAGAGGGGAGAAGTTCTTTATGAGCTGACAGCAGGATGCTTGGACCAGCACAGGGTGGCCAGAAAGGAAGTACTGCTTGTCCGTGCTGACCTGGCCTTTTGACGACGTGGAGACAACTGTAATGCAAGAGGTACACACGCAAGAATGTTCTGGGTATATCACTGCGCATCCTGAGACGGATGTTGACAGTTGCGGGGGTAATGAATAAGTTGGTACAAAGAAGGGACGAGTGGAGGGTAGGTCGGGTGAGGTGATGGTTCTAGGGACAGGTTTTTACAACGTCTTGGCTCATTCAGTTTTTTATCTGAACTAAGGACCTTCTTGCCTGGTCTGATTTGCCACGTCATTCCACATATTCTCAGTTTAGAACTTTTGAGATTCCTGATCACTCTGGTGGAGGAGGAACTCGCTGCACTCTCTCTTGGCCTTTTTAATCTCCCGTCTCTTGTCATGCTTAAAAAACAAACCAAAACAAAAAAACAATTGATGATTGATTGTGTAGAATATTTGGGAAGTGTGAGACTCCTGATCGGGTACTTAGGCGTTAATATTTGATTCACTTAGTTAACACTGGAGCACCAGCGATGTGCGAGACACTGTACTAGGTCCTGGAAGACCACATCTGGTGGTTTGGTATATCTGTGAGTAAAGTGGTGACTGCTTACCTTGATCACGCCCTGTAGCAGCCAGGGGTGGGAGCGGGGAGACTGGTGATGAGGCTAGGACACTTACGGGAGGAGATGGGATAGTGATTTGGACCATCTCCACCCTGGCTGAGGTGATGAGTGGTCGTATTTTGGATATATTTTTAAGGTAGAGTCAACAGGCTTTGTTAATGGATTTGCAGGTGGGCTGAGAGAAAGTAAGCAAGCAGTCAAGTATGACCAAGATTTCCTTGTAAGGAGAGAGTTGCCATTCCCTGCTGGGGGGACAAACTAGGTTTAAGGAGAATGGTATAAATTATTTAGACCCCCAAACAGAGAGTTAACCCATTGCCGTCTGACTCAGCAATTCCATAGGACAGAGTAGAACTGCCCCATGGAGTTTCCAAGGCTATAAATCTTTACGGAAGCAGACTGCCACATCTTTCTCCCGAACAGGGAAAAGTAGTCCCAAACAATAAGAACAGTGGTCCATAGATTTCACAGTGCGAACCCTCGCATCTGTAGATCATAAAACCAGTTCTTTTAACTTAATGTCTTAAACATAGGGGAGTTGGCCAGTGAAGATGGCTTAGATGATTCATGTAGCCTGTGGTAACAGGGTCAAGTATAGAAGAGACTTTGGGACTTAATTTCTGTATTTTCTGGTAGAAGGGTTAATTAACACTGATAAAGAGAAGGAAGGCGTATGTGTTGGATTTGGATGGTCAGAACCTTGGTAAGCCCTGTTTTGTAGCTGACCCGTCGTTGGACCTGGATGGGCAGAACCTTGGCGAGCCCTGTTTTGTAGCTGACCCGTCTTTGGACCTGGATGGTCAGAATCTTGGTGAGCCCTGTTTTGTAGCTGACCCGGCTTTGGACCTGGTTGGTCCGAACCTTGGCGAGCCCTGTTTGTAGCTGACCTTTCAGGGTTTTTTTGCTCCATGTGTTTTCTTACCTAGGAAACCTTCGCCTGGGAGTTCCTTTTGTTTTTAATCTCTTTCATTGTCTCCATACATTTATCAGTTCACATATAATCATACATAAATACTTCAGTTGGACTTTATTATACATGCTGTTGACACTCTATTTTAACACTTGTTTTATATCCATCTGGAGTATTATCTCTGCAAGCACAGTTTCTAACGATGGATGATGTAGAATAATCTATCAATTAATGTCACTAAAGAAATGTCTTTTCATATGTCTTGCATAGTGATTACGAACAGAAGCTATTCAGACAGATGGGGGCCCAAATTCTGGCTTAAACTCCAATAACTGCCTCCTGGGGCAACCTCCTTGATTTCAGTTTTGTCATCTGTAAAATGGTCGTAATTGTAGTTACCTCATGTTCGTTGTTGAGGATTAAAGTAACACATGCAAAGCTCTAGAAACAGTGTCTGGAAGGTGTCAGCATGTAGCTCAGTGTCAGTTTTTAAAATCGTTTTTCATCTCTGTCATTTGTACATGACTTTGATAACCAGCCTTTTAGAAGTGGATAATGCTGAGCCTCTTGACTTCTTCCCATTAAGAGTTACACAGATGTTTAATCATCGGAATAATGTGATATCGTAGGCTTCTGCTCTGTGCTTTCCTATTTTCATTTCCCTTAAAAAGATAGGTTATTGGCGTTTGCTCCACGTATATGATCTAGTGTCATCCACGTATATGATCTAGTGTCATCCACGCGTGTGATCTAGTGTCATCCACGCGTGTGATCTAG
The DNA here is from genome assembly GCA_030035585.1 of Dugong dugon. Classification (NCBI taxonomy): domain Eukaryota; kingdom Metazoa; phylum Chordata; class Mammalia; order Sirenia; family Dugongidae; genus Dugong; species Dugong dugon. The sequence goes on along the minus strand of CM057473.1, from coordinate 2,338,090 downwards.
TGTCATCCACGCGTGTGACCTAGTGTCATCCACGCGTGTGACCTAGTGTCATCCACGCATGTGACCTAGTGTCATCCACGTATGTGATCTAGTGTCATCCACGTATTGGTTGGAACCGGTGGTCATTTCAGAGTCGCTGCCATATGCAGGAAGTCTTAATTCCGATACTTCTGTCTTAAAAAAAGACTCATTGTGATCCAGATCTCTGCGTTGATAAAAGCAGATGAAAATAAGTATTTCTTGGAGAATAGGGAGAGGGTGTATGGGTGAAATGATAAATCCTGTGGTTTATAAACTTTTCTAGGTTGATAAGATTTCATTTGAAGAAGTAGTTTAGTTTACATTGGAAAGCATCCCTCTTTATTCTCCATCCCCATGTGTGAAACTGATAAAAAGTAGAGCTGTTCCTGTTGGCACAGGGCTGGCGGCGACACCTCTGTGGTCAAGTCAGTTCCTACTCATGGTGCCCCTACAGGACAGAGTTGAACTGCCCCATGGGGTTTCTAAGACCGCAATCTTTTTTTTTTTTTAAATCGTACTTTATTTTTTATTGTACTTCAGGCGAAGGCTTACAGAACAAATAGTTTCCCATGAAACAGTAGCACATACATTGTTCCATGACACTGGTCAGCAACCCCACAACGTATCAACCCTCTCCCCTCTCAACCCTTTCTTTTTTGGTGAAAACATACATAGCCAAAGACATAGCACCTCAAAAATTTCTACATGCACAGCTCAGCGACATCGACCACGCTCCTCCAATTGTGCTGCCATTCTCACTTTAGTTGAAGGCTTACAGAACAAAATAGTTTCTCATTTAACAGTTAGTACACATGTTGCCCTATGGCAATGGGTAACAACCTCACAACACATCAACACTATCCTTACTCAACCTTGGGTTCCCTATCACCAGCCTTTCCGTCCGCCTCTGCCTTCCGGCCCTTGTCCCTGGACTGCTGTACCTCATCAGTCCCATTTGGCCTTATGGGGCTGTCCACTCCCCGGCTGAACAGTGAACCCCGGAAAAGACCTCACCACCAAGCCAAAAGGGTGTCTGGGGGCCACACTCTCGGGGTTTCTCCAGTCTCCTTTAGGCCAGTAAATCTGGTCTTTTTTTTTGTGAGTTAGAATTTTGTTCTACATCCTTCTCCAGCTCTGTCCAGAACCCTCTGTTGTGATCCTGGTCAGAGCAGTCAGTGGTGATAGCCGGGCACCATCTAGTTGTACTGGACTCAGTCTGGTGGAGGCCTTGGTAGTTGTGGTCCATTAGTCCTTCGGACCAATCTTTTCCCTGTATCCTGTTCTCTTCATTCTCCCCAGCTCCCGAAAGGATGAGACCAGTGGAGTATCTTAGATGGCTGCCCACACGCTTTTAAGACCCCAGATGCTACTCACCAAGGCAGAATGTAGAACGTTGTCTTTATAAACTGTGTTACGCCAGTTGAGCTAGATATTCCCAGAGACCGTGGTCCCCACAGCCCTCCACCCAGCAGTTCAGTCCCTCGGAGTTTGGATGTGTCTATGGAGCTTCCATGACCTTTCCTTGTACAAGTTGTGCTGGTTTCCCCTGTATTGTGTACTGTCTCACCCTTCACCCAAGATACCACCTATCTATTGTCTGTTTAGTATTTCCCCCACAACCCTCCCATCCTTGGTTACCAACAAAGATTGTTACATTTTGTGTGTGAACTTTTTCATGGGTTTTTAGAATAGAGGTCTCATACAATATTTGCCCTTTTGTGATTATTTCATTCAGCATAATGTCCTCCAGTTGCATCCATGTTATGAGATGCTTCACAGATTCATCGTTGTTCTTTCTCGTTGCATAGTACTCCATTGTGTGCATGTACCATAGTTTGTTTATCCATTCATCTGTTGATGGGCATCTAGGTTGTTTCCATCGTTTTGCTATTGTGAACAATGCTGCCATGAACATAGGTGTGCATATGTCTATTCGAGTGACGACTCTTATTTCTCTAGGATATATTCCTAGGAGTGGGATTGCTGGATCGAATGGTATGTCTATTTCTAGCTTTCTGAGGGAGTGCCATATCATTTTCCAAAATGGTTGTATCATTTTGCATTCCCAGCAGCAGTGCATGAGAGTTCCGATCTCCCCGCAGCCCCTCCAGCATTTGTTATTTCCAGTGTTTTTGATTCGTGCCAGTAATGCCAGGGTGAGATGGTATCTCATTGTGGTTTTAATTTGCATTTCTCTAATGGCTAGTGATCATGAGCATTTCCTCATGTGTCTGTTGGCCATTTGAATGTTATCTTTGGTGAAGTGTCTGTTCATTTCCTTTGCCCATTTTTTAATAGGATTATTTGTCTTTTTGTTGTAGAGGTGTTGGATTTTCTTATAGATTATGGAGATTAGACCTTTGTCTGACTTGTACTGTCCAAAAATTTTTTCCCAGTCTGTAGGTTCTCTTTTTGTGAAGTGTTTTGAAGAGCATAGGTGTTTGATTTTTAGAAGATCCCGGTTGTCTAGCTTATCTTTTGTGGTTTGTGCGTTGATGGTTATGGTTTGTATCCTGTTAATGCCATGTATTAAGGCCTGTAGTGTTGGTCCTGTTTTTTCTTCCATGAACTTTATAGTTTTAGGCTTTATATTCAGGTCTTTGATCCATTTTGAAGTAGTTTTTGTATACGGCGTGAGGTATGGGTCCAGTTTCAATTTTTTGCAGATGGATATCCAGTTTTGCCGGCACCATTTGTTAAAAAGACTGTCTTTTCCCTGTTTGATGGACTTTGGGCCCTTTTAATTTTACTTTAGATGAAGGTTTACAGAACAAACTAGCCTCTAAACAGTTAGTACATTTTTATGTTTTATGACATTGGTTAACAACCCCATGACATGTCAGTACTCTCCCTTCTCGACCTCAGGTTTCCTATTACCAGCTTTCCTGACCCCTCCTGCCTTCTAGTCCTTGCCCCTGAGCTATTGTGCCCCTTTAATCTCATTTTGCCCTGTGTGTCTATCTGATCTTTAGCTAAAAGGTGAACCTCTGGAGTGACTTCATTACTGAGATAAAAGGGTATCCGGGGGCCATTCTCTCAGGATTTCTCCAGTCTTTGTCAGGCCAGTAAATCTGATCTTTTTTTGAGTTGACTATTGTTCTACATTTTTCTCCAGCTCTTTCTGGGACCCTGTGTTGTGATCCCTGTCAGAGCACTCGGTGGTGGTAGCTGGGCCCATCTAGTTGTTCTGGACTCAGTCTGGTGGAGGCTGTGGTAGTTGTGGTCTGTTAGTCCTTTGGACTAATCTTTCCTTTGTGTCTTTAGTTTTCTTCATCTTCCCTTGCTCCTGAAGGGGCGAGACCAGTAGAGTATCTTAGACGGCCGCTCAAAGGCTTTTAAGCCCCCAGACGCTGCTCACCAAAGTAGAGTGTTTCTTTATAAACTGTGTTATGCCAGCTGAGCTAGATGTTCCCTGAGATTATGGTCCCCACAGCCCTCACCAAGGCTGTAATCTTTATGGAAGAGACTGCCACATCTTTCTCCTGTGGAGCAGCTGGTGGGGTCGAACCACCGACCTTTTGGTTAGCAGCCAAGCGCTTAACCACTGCGCCACCAGGGCTTCTCAGGGTTGAGGGATGGGCTTAAATCCCGCCTCCTCTGCCTCCCCTTGTGATTATGTACCAGGAACTAACTATCCTCAGAATAGTGTTTGAAAACCATTTGGAAGCCATTAATGTCTAGTCATTTCATCTGCTTAGGTACTTTTTAAAACTTGAGCAGCTGAGGTTTTAGGTATCATAGATATATGTCCTTAAATGTAATTATACAATTATATATCGTGCTGTCTTCAGCTCCACTTGTAATTTAAAATTGGCTGGAGTTCACATCAGTTGTATTAGGAAAACTTGAGTTGCTTTTGAGTGTCACTTAAATATTGCTATATCCGTGCTTTGTATTTTTTAAAGTAAGCAAGGGTTTGAGGAATGCCCTACATGAGTGTGTATATACTCTATCAGGCACCATGAATCTGTTTGCTTAGTTGCATTTGCCTTATTGGACCCTGAATCCAGATGACCAAAGTGAAAACATGTATGAAAAGTCTGCAAGTAGAATTTTACATAAATTTAGTTATTATTATTATTTGTATTTTATGTCTCCTTACAGTACTGTGAAATCTGATGGTAGTAAGAGACTTTGTATATTGCTGTCTGGGTGGTGTGGTGGGGAGAAAACCAGGCCTTGGGTATGCCCGTGTTTTTTGCTTTTGGTGGGTTACGGAAAGGTGATTATAATTCAGATAGTCAGGTTTTCAGAGGTGTCTGTATTCTGTAACCCTTACTGCTGGCTGGTAAAGTGACTGCTTTTCATTGTATCAGAATGTGAGTGAGACTGGTCAGGCCACCATTGACAGATTGCTGGGCTGGGCTTGTTCGCATGCACTCTGGAGAGCTGTCTTAGTTACCTAGTGCTGCCATAACAGAAACACCACAAGTGGATGACTTTAACAAACAGATTTCTTCTCTGACAGTGTAGGAGGCTAGAAGTCCAAATTCAGGGTGCCAGCTCCTGGGGGAGTCATTCTTTCTCTGTTGGCTCTGGGGGAAGTCCTTGTCATTGATCTTCCCCTGATCTAGGAGCTTCTCAGCTCAGGGACCCTGGGTCCAAAGGACACGCTCACTCCTGGCTCTTATTTGTTGGTGGTATGAGGTCCCCCTGTCTATGCTGCTCGCTTCTCAAATCTTTTATATCTCAAAACAGATGGGCTTAAGACACAACCTAATCTTGTAGAGTCCTGCCTCATTAACATAACTGCCTCTAATCCTGCCTCATTAACATCATAGAGGTAGGATTTACCACACACAGGAAAATCACATCAGAAGCCAAAACGGTGGACAGTCACACAATACTGGGAATCGTGGCCCAGCCAAGTTGACACATTTTTTTGGGGGAGGACACACACAGTTCATACCAAGTGTGTTGTTTTTAAACCACCTTCCAAGCGAAATGGATCACTGTTTGGTCAGTTTTAGGGTCACGCTTTTTCTCCTTTGTTACCCCAGGCGTCTCATTGAATTTGGTGCCCTGGCTGAGTGTAGGGGTTGTTTTTCTTGGTTTTTTTTTTTTTTTTTTTGTTGTTGTTGTTATTTTAGACAGAATGACTATAAGTCCTGGTATGTCTAGATTGTCCCAGAATAATTTCAGTAGTTTAATAACTGATTTTAATTCAGTCTTTCTTTTTTTTACTCTTTCCAGTTGGTCGAATGCAGCAAATACTTTTGTACACTTCTGTATTTGGTTTAATTCTTTAGGAGTAATTCAGTTCATCAAAATACATGGAACAATGCCAAAATTGTTTTCTAATTCTGTGTAAAACTATCAATAAAACATTACTTTCTAAGAAGGAAGTTGCCTCCTTTGGGGAGTCCGCTGTGTTTCAAAACAAACACCCTTGTGGTTGAGGTTTGGCTAAATCTTCCCATGACCACTAGAAGACTGTTTCTTTATACATTCTAGGAATCTTGCTCTCATTGTGGAAACAATTGTTTTATAAAAAATGTGCTACCAAGAAGCCAACCACATGCTTTTCATAACTATGACTATTTTATTACTCGTCCCACATTTCTCACTTACGCAGTTCACTTGAACTGTGAACCAACTTAGTCCTGTAAATATGAAAATAGAAATTAAAAAGCTTCATTTTGGCTGAAGAAAAAGAATTTTCCATGTATGTTCTTCCTAAAAATAAAGGAACCCCAGGCAGTGTTCATTTTATTTTTGTTGTAGTTCTGTTTACTACTTGAAGAGAAAAGAATAAAATATACAAGTTTATGTATTATATTTGGCACCATTTCTAGGGTATGTGCAGTTTATTTCCTGAAAGGTTGAAGTTCAAGACTGACGATCTCTTTGTATGACTAGAGAATGAAATTTAGCTGCATTGTATTGTAGTATTTTATAACATTCTGCGTTTTAAATTGACCTCTTTTTGGTTTTATTTTGTTTTTTCCTTTTCCAGTCTTTACCAGGTGCTGGTCTCTGGATGTTTTTTGTTTAAATTGGAAAAATCTTAAAACTTATTCACAAGACTGGTATCCGCGTTTGGAGGGTCTGAGGAGGCATAGGCAGGCGTTGAGGACTCAGCCTGGAGCTATTGTTTGCCCCTTTCCCTGCCTTTCTGTGGTCGGAACCTGCCTTGGCCCTCTAGGTTACCTGCTTTTCTTTTCTAGGGGAGTGAGGTTAGACCTAGGTTGGGAATCCTAACCACTCGGAGCATTCAGCAGGGAGCAGAGTATGGCTGAGATCCGCGCCTTGTGTAAGTCATACTTGACAGTGAGAAACAGTAGTACTGGAACAGCCTGATGTTGGGCTTCCTAGTGTCAGGGAAGGAAGTGTTTGTTTTGTTTCTGAGCAGTTTATTCTCTGAACAGATAAGCTGCTGTGGCAGCCACCACAACCCTCCCCCTCCTGCTTGCACCCAAGGAAAGCAGAAAAAACTCTGGGTGCTCTTCTGTCGCTTCTTGGAGAAACACATATCAGCTGCTGTCATTGAGAAGATGGATATCTAATTGAGAAGATGGCTATCTGAAAAGGCCCTTCCGACCAGTGAGCTGGGCTTATCTGTACAACTTGGAATGCCTGGCAAAGGTCTGGCTTGGATGCTGGCTGGCAGGGGGAGCTCTGGTGAAGCCGATTTTCAGAACTGCCAACACCGTTTTTGTTGTAATGAAGACCTGTCCCTTACACTGAAAGATTAAAGGTACCCTTTTAAATAATGTCTGTTAGTCGTATGATTAGATTTTATTCAAAGTTGAGGTGATTCTTCTAGAATAATGTAGAAGAATTTCTTCTTTAAAGACTTGAAAGTTTTGGGGGTGGGGAAGGTGGCCATAGACATGTGTCCAGTATTTTAGCATTTGGCAGTTACAAATCCCAGCTTAGTGTGTTTTGTGCTTTTATTTATGGCAATTTTGTTTATTCCACTTGTTATTGACACTTAGGAGGAAGGATTTTAATCAGTTTTCTTAGGGTAGTTTTTGTAGCTCTTAATGCTTAAAAAGGGCAGAAGGATGTTTCTATCTAGGCAGCTTTATGGATTAGACCTGATAACTTCATTTGCTAGGACGTCTGTCTGGAGGCATTATTTCCAGCTCTTTTTCTTGCCAGGGGGCGTGTGTAGTGTTTTTGAGTTTGTAGTACTGTGGTCTGTTCTGAACAGTTTTGGACAGAGATGGCTTTTGTATCATTTATAGGAGTTATGTTTACTGCTGATATTTAAAGGAAAATGCCTCAATTCATCCTTTTCAAGCGGAGAAACCGTTTGACTCTGAGGTTAGACATTAGTTTGTGGATGATGTTGGGTTGACTAACAGTCTTCTTCATACTGATCTGTTATCAATCAGCTACAATTACAATTTGCTTTAAAAACTGAGAATTTGTCTCTTTTCCAGGAGAAAACCATCAAATTTATATACCTGATTTTAGGTAAATTTTAATGTCTACTTTGCAGAGTGATTATGTTAATCCAGGACTGAAAAATAACTGTTACTGACTTAACTGATAATGACTTATTATTAATGGTCAGCAAATGTCTGTTTTGTTTAGGTTTGGAAGATAACAGCGATACTCACATTATCTTTCAGCCTTCAAAAAAACTTCCCTGCCCCCCTCCTATATACCCTTCAAGAAAAAGCATTAAGAGGAAAAAATACTCAACAACATTCAGCCTTGAGCCAGTGCCTTTGTCCTCTCAGAAGTTCTCTTGGATGTATTATTGCCTGATGAGAAGGAAGAAAATTACATCTTTAAAAATTTCTTTTCATCTCCTTCCAACACCTTCCCTCTAACCAGAAGAAAGAATAAAATTTTAGGGTCTCTTTGTAAGTTGTGTGTTCCTGGTTTCCAGTGTGAGATGTCTTGTTTCCATTGAAGCTAGGAGTCATCTCACAAGCTCCAGGTTGCTGTGTGACAGTTAGCCCAGACGTTCATTTGCAGTAAGGATTTAGAGAAGTTTTATTTTAATAGCAGTAGATTTGCACAGGCTGAGCCATGCTTGGTTATCCGTGTTTAAAAACTCTGGGTGTAGACAGATGATAGCACCTAGTGAACATCACCTGCCTGTTATATCTAGGACTCTAACTGGGCCATGAAATGCATTACTCTGGGGATTTGTAGTACTTGAAGATTTGTTTTGGTGCACTTACTATTAATAATTAGTTTTTTTTTCCCCTCCGAAGCATTCTAGGTGCTTTAAGATGTTGTTGCCTGTTCCACTCTGAGACCACCACAGTGAGACAAGAAAGGGCAATGGCATGGGAGGCAGTTCTAGTTCATGGGGAAGTTAGGCCCACGTAGTTATGAAGTCGATGAATTTTTGTTCTTATTCAAAACAACGTATATTCTCACTGACTTAAGTATCAGCTGCAATAGTACAGATTGCTCTTTATGTGGAACCGAAGTGCATTTAAAAAATTTGTTTTCTTTTTATAAAGAATGTCTTGTTGCGCCGTGTGTTTGCTAGACTGAACGTGTCCTCATCACTTGGTGAGACCCTCCTCTAATTCAATCTTTGTCTTTTGTCTTTGCTGCCTTGCAGGGTTGGTACAGTAGGCTTCACTAGACTTAGCTGCAACTCAGAATGTCTCCTCCAGCACCTGAGTAAATGCTGATGGTCTTGTGGAGAGTGGATTAAGAGTACGAGCTAAGTTCTCGATCCCAATTAAGAAGCGGAGGAAAATTTAAACTGTCTCCTTCAGAGTTTATCACAACCACCACCATCAAGACAGCAAACCAAAGGACAAAGACTTTGACCTGCTGTGTTGCTCTGTGTAGTCCAGTTCACGTATGGTTTACAGACTTGGCTGGGGGTGCTAATAAGTGAATAAAAAGTCGGACACTACTGTCGTTGGAAGCTTTTACTCACAAGGTTACCAAAATGAGGGCTGTACTGGAGACAGCAGACATTGCCATAGTGGCCCTGTATTTTATCCTGGTCATGTGCATTGGTTTTTTTGCCATGTGGAAATCTAATAGAAGCACCGTGAGTGGATACTTCTTGGCGGGGCGCTCTATGACCTGGGTAGCAATTGGTGCCTCTCTATTTGTGAGCAATATTGGGAGTGAACACTTCATTGGGCTGGCAGGATCTGGAGCTGCAAGTGGATTTGCAGTGGGCGCATGGGAATTCAATGCCTTACTGCTTTTGCAACTTCTGGGATGGGTTTTCATCCCAATTTACATCCGGTCAGGGGTGTACACCATGCCTGAATACTTGTCCAAGCGATTTGGTGGCCATAGGATTCAGGTGTATTTCGCAGCCTTGTCTCTGATCCTCTATATCTTCACCAAGCTCTCAGTGGATCTTTATTCGGGTGCCCTCTTTATCCAAGAGTCTTTGGGTTGGAACCTTTATGTATCTGTCATCCTGCTCATTGGTATGACTGCCTTGCTGACTGTCACTGGAGGCCTTGTTGCGGTGATCTACACAGACACTCTACAGGCTCTGCTCATGATCATTGGGGCACTGACCCTCATGATTATTAGCATGATGGAGATTGGCGGGTTTGAGGAAGTTAAGAGAAGGTACATGTTGGCCTCGCCCAATGTCACTTCCATCTTGTTGACGTACAACTTGTCCAACACAAATTCTTGTAATGTCCATCCTAAGAAAGATGCCCTGAAGATGTTGCGGAATCCAACAGATGAAGATGTCCCTTGGCCTGGATTCGTTCTTGGGCAGACTCCAGCTTCAGTATGGTACTGGTGTGCTGACCAAGTCATCGTGCAGAGGGTCTTAGCGGCCAAAAACATCGCCCATGCCAAAGGCTCTACTCTGATGGCTGGCTTCTTGAAGCTTCTGCCAATGTTTATCATAGTGGTCCCAGGAATGATTTCCAGGATACTGTTTGCTGATGACATTGCTTGCATCAACCCGGAGCACTGCATGCAGGTGTGTGGAAGCAGAGCTGGCTGCTCCAATATTGCCTACCCGCGCCTGGTGATGAGGCTGGTTCCCGTGGGCCTACGGGGCCTGATGATGGCAGTGATGATTGCAGCTCTGATGAGTGACTTGGACTCCATCTTTAACAGTGCCAGCACCATATTCACCCTCGATGTATACAAACTCATACGCAAGAGTGCAAGCTCTCGGGAACTAATGATTGTGGGGAGGATATTTGTGGCTTTTATGGTGGTGATCAGCATTGCATGGGTGCCCATCATCGTGGAGATGCAGGGAGGTCAGATGTACCTTTACATTCAAGAGGTAGCAGATTACCTGACACCCCCAGTTGCGGCCCTATTCCTCCTGGCAATTTTCTGGAAGCGCTGCAATGAGCAAGGGGCTTTCTACGGTGGAATGGCAGGTTTTGTTCTTGGAGCAGTTCGTTTGACACTGGCCTTTACCTACCGTGCCCCAGAGTGTGACCAGCCTGATAACAGACCAGGCTTCATCAAGGACATCCATTACATGTATGTGGCCACAGCATTGTTTTGGGTCACAGGACTCATTACTGTAATCGTAAGCCTTCTCACGCCACCTCCCACGAAGGAACAGATTCGCACCACTACCTTTTGGTCTAAGAAGAGCGTGGTGGTGAAGGAGAGCTGTTCCCTGAAAGATGAACCATACAAAATGCAAGAGAAAAGCATTCTGAGATGCAGTGAGAACAGCGAGGCTGCCAACCACATCATTCCCAATGGGAAATCTGAAGACAGCATTAAGGGCCTTCAGCCAGAAGATGTGAATCTGTTGGTGACCTCTAGAGAGGAGGGCAACCCAGTGGCTTCCTTAGGTCACTCGGAAGCAGAAACACCAGTGGATGCTTATTCCAATGGGCAAGCAGCTCTCATGGGTGAGAAAGAGAGAAAGAAAGAAGCGGAGGAAGGCAGCCGGTACTGGAACTTCATAGACTGGTTCTGTGGCTTTCAAAGTAAGAGCCTCAGCAAGAGGAGTCTCCGAGACCTGATGGAAGAGGAGGCCGTTTGTTTACAAATGTTGGAAGAGACTCCAAAAGTTAAACTAATACTAAATATTGGACTTTTTGCTGTGTGTTCTCTTGGAATTTTCATGTTTGTTTATTTCTCCTTATGAACTTTTAAGGATATGGTGAGACACTAACTTAAGAAAATACTGTTCTTTGAAAAAAAATTATGTAACTGTTGCATCTCTCAGGCATTGTTTACGCTGTAGGTTTTAGCCAAGTTTTACTTAGCAGAAAATCACCTATTTGCAAGACTTTATTTTCCCAGAGATGGATGAAAGTAAATCTTCAACTCAAATGAAGCAAAACTTGTTTAGCAGACAGAATTGTGCAAATGTGGGTTAAAATTTTCCATACCAAAGTAAGCAGAGACCAACTGTTCTCATAGAGCATTTAGAGCAGAGTATATGTTAGGATATCATGAATAGGTATATTGTCTACACTACCAAGTCTTGGTAGAGACCTTCTAATCCTGAAGTAGAAGACTCACTCATGTCAGAGTTTTTTTCCGTCTCTGTAATCCCGACTACCATTTCAAACTGATTTCCTAGATATTGTACAATCCCTTATGTGCAGAAAATCTAATGTGCTTGTGTGGTACTTATTTGAGGACAAGTTAGTTTGTTACTATGAACCCATGGATTGTAATTGCCAAAAGAAAGGAAGAATGTTTTTCTGTAGCTATTCTTGTACCACCAGGCTATAGGATGTTGGGGAAAACTTTGTTCCAGTTCCTTTTTTTTTTTTCCTTTCTGTTTTACCTCCTTTGACTCAAGTTTGAGTGAACCATACCCAAATACCACCAACTCTGTTTTTATAAAGATACATGTCATGATTGTATTGTTAAATGAGTATGGGGGAGAAAATGAACTAAGCATTGCGAATGATCCACATGGCCAAATCAAAGTTGTTCTTATAGTCTGGGAATTAGTAGCCCCCAAGCAGTGTTTGATCAGCTTATGCTAAACAGGCGATTATTCATAATCTACTAGTTCTCTAGCTTTGTTCTTGCCAGTTGGTAACTAACATTCTTTATTAGCCAGATGTGTTCCCAATTGGAAGATACGTCCAGAAATTTGAAGCAAAGTTGCCACTGCCTTTGTGCTGGGTTGCCCTGCTTGCTTAGAGCATAGTATATTAAGGTTGACTTTTTAGAGGGAAAATTTATTCTGAGATCATGTTGCATCCTTGATAAAATTTTTTCTCTAATTTATTTTTTTCTCAAAAGACCTGCCATCTGTACGTGGCTTCTACATTTTTGTGTAAAAGGTTAAGCGACGTTGCCCAAGGATGTGACAGTGCAGAGTGACCGTCAGTAACAGCTCAGAGTGCACACTTTACCGTTGGTGGGGGGTCAGCAGAGGCTTTCTATAGAATGGATAGCATGTTCACGAGGGGCTGCAAGCAAGAATTTCTGGGCGTAGTAGTGTGTCTTGTGGAGGATATTACAGGACTTGTGTAATTATAGGCCCCTTGATCTTGATATGGCTTGGTACTCGGTTGATGGTTCCATGGAAAGGAATCTATTTTTCACCGGTGAAGGATTCCCCTTAGTGAGGACAAGGTGTGAAAGATGCTAGAGAAAAGCTCTGTAGGTTACGCAGTTCTGTGTCTGTATGTGTTCAACACTGTCCTTTTTGTCCTCCATAAAAGATGAAGGAAGCTAATCATGTATCTACTTTCTTTTCTTTAATCTCTGATACTTTTTAAATTGCATGATTTTATTAAGCTTGTATTCTTTAGGAAAATTATTACTTTTATATCTACTTTTGTAGATTTTTAACAAACCTCAGTCCTAATGACTTTAAAATTTTTGTAGTCTGTAAACTAGTTGCATTATGATGGACTCGATTAGTCCAGAGTTGATTTGAGGAATTACCAGTAGCATAATGTCTTCCCATCTCCAGGAGGCTTTTTGCTGGACTGAATCTGTAGATGAAAATAGTTCATGTATGAGTAGCATGCATTTCTGAGAGCTTAGAGTGCCTTGTAGAATTTTTTTCTGTTTCATTCTTGAGGTTTATCACCTGGAGGCCAAATAGATAGGGACCATCCTTTTCTTGTGTGGAGGTTGAGGCTGTGACATGCCCAGGGTTACCAGTCTTCAGTCAGAAGAACAGGGAAGAAGAGAAGCCAGGTCTCCAAAACTGGACTCATGGTTTGCCCGTTAAACTGTTCTTCCTTTGAGACAACCTTTTGGTATTTGGGGAAATGTAGTGTCTTGGGTTTTTAAAGTTGGCATTGAGTTGTAGGAATTAAAATTGTTTTGGACTCTGAGCACATTGCTGTAGAACTTAGCAGAGGGAATTGGGGTATTGGCTGGGTAGCCTTCCTTACCCCTTCTGTTACAGCATAAGTGAAATGGGGTGTGTGTGTGGATTTTCTCCCCTTTATTTAATGTTGACTCCTAACAGTCTGTAGGGTCCCTCTATCTTCTCTATTGTTGTCTTGCAAGATAAGATACATCAAGCACATCATCTTGTGTCTGTCTGTATATAGCAGTAGGTCAAGTTCATAGAGTACTAAAGTCTGTAAATAAGGAATGACTGTTAGCATAGCCGTTAGGGTTGTTTATCCTTACCATTGTGAACATCACTTTATTTAGACAGGAAGCCCTGAAGCTTGTCTTCCTTACTGCTTCCCAGTAATAGATAATGGGCTTGAATAAGCGTGTGAATTGCTGATGGCAACTTCACTTCAGGCTGCCAGTCTTCAGTCTTCATTTCACTAGAATGATGGTTCCTGGAATGATACGTGCTCTGTCTTAAGCTAGCAGAATGTTCATACTAAATGCTGACATGGCTCTCTGTATGTTAACATGTATGTGTTTTCCTGTCAGCTCAGCTAAGGAGCAGAACTGACTAACAGTGACTGACAGGCAGATGACCGTCAGAATGCAGTGAGGACACTGGCGGTGAAGAATACCGTCTTCTCAGCTGTTCACGCTGTTCCCCGGCTCTCAGAGTTTTGTCCTCACAGGCCACTGGGTCTCAGTGTGATGAGAAGAGCTGGTTCCTCTGGGACACACAGTAGTTATTGGCTACTTTGTGGGACCTCTGATTCTCCTTTCCATCTCACAGAATATCCTGTCCTGCCACCCCAGGGTAGTAAGCTGCTTTCGAAAGGACTGATGGGGTCTTTTCCCCTCCAGCCCTTCTTTTCTGGGGAGGTTATCACTCTTGTTCTTTACGGTACAGAAGGATTGTAGTAGCAATGGCACTTAAATTCAGAAGTCTCGCAGAGCTTCCTTTTCACTGGCCTCAAAGGATCCATTGTCTTATTGCCCACAGAGGCTGGCCAGGGTCACCATAGCCATAGCTCTTAAGAATGGTGCTTCAGGAAGTTCACAGGGGCCCATTTCTCCATGAAACTTGACGTTTTAAGAACCGGTTCTTTCAGGGCTCACCCTAGACAAGGCCTGAGGCTCAGCAGGGGTAAAAGGCCCGTGATGAATTGGTCTTTAAGTCTACATTCTCAGCCCATTGTGCTGGTTACGTGGATCTTTCCCTTCTCTGAGTATCATTTAATGTTATGGGATGTTTTCATTCTTTACCCCTCAGTAGACCAGCTATAGGGGTCACTGTGAGTCAGAATTGACTTGACGGCAGTGGGTTTGGTGGTTTTTTGGACCAGCTATGTTGTTAGCTGTTAAGAGGTTAGGTCCTTTAATGTTCTCATTGGCAGGTAGGCTTGCTTCCCTTGTTACTTACTCTCGCGTCTCATTTTCTTCGAGATAACTTGGCCAGAGAGTACCACGTGAATGTCTGGTAGTGACACTGCCATTGTTCCCCAGCTTTGGTTTGGGAGAAGACCATTCCTGTTAGGTGATGTGACTATAGAGACATCACCTGGTCAGAATTTTTCTGAGAAAACTAAGTGAGATGGTGAGAAGTATCTGGGTGGTACAGACATTAACAGGTTGGTAAAGGACAAACATTAGTTTAAAATCTGCGGACTTAGAATCCTGTTCACTGAGTTCCATATCTGGAAGCATCTTGGTTATCTGCTAGTTTAAACCCCACTCCTATAGATTATGGTATCAGCGAGTACAATCCAGCCCGGTTAAACCCTGGTTTGATGTTAAATATTGGGAGTTTATTAACACATTTGAGGTTAAAGTGACTGATACTAGGTAGTGATAATTTAGTATGAAAACATGTTTTTAGGCTTCAGTATTCACAAGGTTTCTCCTTAGCCGGGTGTTCACTTGCTAAAGTCGTCTCAGTCTTGGTATCAGCCTGAGCCAGCTCTGCAAACGGCCTCTTTCTGCACGTGCGTGCGCTCACCTCCCACTCGGAGACCGGCCTTTTCCTCTATTGTCTTCCCTCGTGTCGCATCTTTAACTTTTCACCTGTTCTTTCTTTCAACATTTATCACGTTTGTATTTTGGTATTTTGGCAGCTCTGTTCACGTTCAGGCTTCTTGCTGTGGAGGTGATATGACAGTGCTGCTTTGCCCACAGTATTAAGGACTTAGAGCCAAATGACTCCTTAAGTATGATTATGCTTAAATATACTCAATTTCTATTAGCTTAAGATGGTAATTCTCAAGAATGATTTTCTCAAACTTACTTTGTGTTGATTAATAATAGAAGCACTAATAATCCATCAATATTTTATTCTTACAACTCCCTTTCAAAAGTTAGGAAGAGAGCAGTAGTTAAAATTCATATGAGTCCCTTTGAAAAGATATCACAGTGCAGAGGGGCAGTGGAGTTAGCTTTGATGCCAAAAAGACTTGTTCTTTGTAATAAAGGAAAGTGAGTTGTTGGTGGGCATATAAAGAAACTTCTTTGTACTGCAGTAAAACCTGCAAAAGCTGGAACCTGCGTAAGGTGGAAACCTGCTGAGAAATTAAACGCAGATATTTCCAACTGATAGAGAGCACCCTGTCAAAGGCGGAAAATTCGCGATTCGTGAAAAAACCCAGATATTTCCAACCGATAGAGAGCACACTTTCAAAGATGGAAAATTTGCGAGACGTGAGAAAACCCAGGCAGTCTCGTCAAGTTCAGCTCACAGGTTTCACTGTGGTTGGGTAAGAGGCTGGATTGCATGGTAAGGAGTCTTTTGAAAGTTAGACAGACTTGGGTGACTCAGTTCAGGGCTGCAGGCCCCTTTTCCTTCATTAACGTCACTTCTTTTAGTTTGGCATGCTTTTTGTCAGGTCACCCTCTGTTGAAAGACTAGGTCTTCAGCTGTGTCAACTCCTAGGACAGAATTTAGGGTTTAAGTGATTAATAGTCTTCGCTCACACTGAGTTCCCCACCATCATTTACATAGTCATATAAATGTTTTTATTTAAATTTCTCTCTCCAGTGATGGTATTAAGGCTTTAAACTCTTGGTTCACCTTTAAAGAAATGTGGGAGTTTACATAATTTGTGTTTCTATTTCCATCTGAAATCCTTTATAAAGGGTGGATTTAGCTTTTGTTTGGGACTAGGACCCCACTTCTCTGGTAACCAGTAACCTTAATCATTGACATACAGTCTTTTACTCAGAAATAAACAAAGTTTTGATGTATCTGTATCATCACTAATTTCATGCCCTTAACTTTCTAGGAGAGGACCTTACTTAATCTGAGGCTGCTGACTGAAATCTATACCCTTACTTTCTGTAATGAATTTTTGGTTACCCGGATTCACAGTGTGGTTGAAGGAGGGCTGCTAGAATAAAGTAGGCAGCTGAAGAGAAGACAAAACAAAGCACAGTGTGCTCTGAGATTCTCCTTAGTGTAGGAGCCGTGGTTTTGCTCTCCTTGGAAAAGCACTATAATGTGATTGGTGCCCATAATGATGCCCCCTCTCCTCCCCCATTCAGGACAGTTTATGTTCAGTGAACTCTACCAATAAGGGAAATAGGTTATTTCAGTGATTTCAACCGTAGCAGAAGTTGACAGTAGATATTCACAACCTAATAGGACACATTTTTATCTTGGTAAATTCACCCAGCTCCCTAGAGCTGCAGCATAAAGGAATGTCTGGGAGTGTTTAAATTTTCTGTCCTGATGGACAAACTAGTTTGGATAATTTTTCAATTCATCAATATAGCCTAGACTCCTAAGTGAAAGTTTCCTTAATAGCCCACTTTTTGTTACAAAAACTGGAAATTGAAATTAGGCTCATTGCTATTACATTCAAATCCCAAATTGGCAAAGGCTAATCTGTAGGATAATAACATAATCTGCTTCTGAAATTTATGTGTTTTGATTAGTGCCTTCTGGTTGCTGGTACTGACTCTGCTAGTTTACACCTTTCCCTTTCTTTATAGAAAACTCTTTCTTGTTACTGTTCCTCTTTACATTTTGTTGTAACTAGTGAAAGGAGTGAGAACACGCATTTATTTCCACGTATGTGCAGCCTTTATGTAGGGTCAAGGAAACCGCCTAGCTCTATATTCGTGTTGTAGCTTGAATGTTATTCGTTTTTGTTTCCTTTATATCCTTATTAGCTCTGTGAGTATAGTCTAACTTTATTGCTTGCCCAGTGTGGGTTTGATAGGCATACCTGAGAACATACCTGTGGGAACAGTTCATATTCCACGATGGTGAAAAAGCTGAAGTTCACAGAAAGCACAAAGTCATGTTCATACATGTGTGCATCTCCACACGTAGGAAGCACAAGATTAATTGCGTTCTCGGTATCCCACAAGTGCCAGTCGTAAAGCCCACCAGGTGTTGTGATGATGAGGACCCTGGTATTGAAAGCCCTGAGCAGTGAGGCATGTGGTCATGGGCCCTGAGTGGTAAGCCATCCAGTGTAGTGGTCTGTGTAAGTGTGTACCACTCTGGTGGAGGGAGAGAATACAGACGTCAGGAATGCTGCAGTTGTATTTGGGGGTTGCTAACTGTAGGAGCCTGTGAGCTCCTTCCCACAGTCTGGAACTAAAGACACGGACAGACTTCTTGGTTTTTGGTTGGAGCACTAGGTAGACAAACTTCTGCTTTAAGCTGTAGAGCCATTGGAGGTTTTTGTTTTCTTTTTTAATCTTAAATTGTTAGGAAATATCTGCCATCAACAGTGCCCTAAGAAAACATGGAGAAACTTCATGTTTTAATGGGGCAAATATTGCTTGTCTTTAATATTTGAATAGGTTTGTCTGTGAGAACCACCCCCCCCAAAAAAAAACAAACCCATTGCCGTTGAGTCATTTCAGACTCATAGCAAGGTGGACGTTATCTTCGTTTTCTCACATGCTTGACTGCTTTTCTGTGAGGGTTGTGAGGGTCAAACTAATTCTGAGACAAGTCTTCCGAATGAATTACTGTGCTTCTCAGAATGACGTAAGAGACTAAAGGGTTATTTTGCCTGTCCCATTACCCTCTCAAGACTAGATTGGAGGAAATCTGTGAATGTGTGTGTAGTAGATGAAAACAGCGTGTTCTAGTCAGCATTGCCCTTCTTCTGCCCCTCCCCTTATTCACCTCTGAAATAGTCTGTGTCTATCAAGAAAGACTAAATCCATCTTTCTCTTGAATTTTGTCCATATGTTAAAAGAAACAACTCTCAGAGTGGGAGATCGGTGTCCATGTTTGCTTCCGTTCTCTGTTCTGTATGTTTATCTTCTTAGGGAAAGACTTGGTCAACTCTGATGCGTCCAGAGAGAAGGGTGTAGCTGGTGTAGTCTGATGTGACCTGTTCTGGAGGCGGCAACCCGAGAGACCCCCCCAGCAAACAGCTGCAGCATTATTTTGTAGTGTTGAACTGCAGGCTGGGGGAAGCGAGGAGGAAGAGTGCCAGACATGCAGGACGAGGACCAGCCGAGGGCATCTTTGGCTCAGCGATATGTATGCCGATGTAAGGGCGTTGGAACCTGTTGACCCTGTGTGTTGAGTGTTCTGTACCTTTAAATGTTCTTAAATTTAAAATCGCTTGTAAGAACTTGAAGAAAGAATGCCTTTGAAGATTTCCTTTGGCAGAATAGCTTTCGTTTCACTTCTGATTCCATGGAGAACTGCTTTAATTAGCCTAGGTGAAAAGTAGTCTTGGCAGTGTAAATATGTATAATTAGAATTTTCTGATTTCACTGTGAGATCTCTAACTTTTGAGTTGGCAAACAGATCAAGTCTTTTGCTCATGGACTTTTCTGTGGGGTTGTTAAGATGCAAAAGCTTTATTTTTGTTACTGATGGCATATTACGTTAGTGTCACATGATGGTGTGGGATCTCTATGCCCGCTTTCCCACACCATCATCCTTCAGTTTATAGATTGCCAGCAGAGTTCAGAGGGAAGTAGGGATTGACGTTGGACCTTCTTGGACATATTCTGCTTTCTGTTGTGCAGACCGATGTTGGCGATCACACATGAGCTGAGCTATGCTTCTCAGTGCTTTTTTTTTTTTTTTTTCTGATGAGGTGGATATCAAAAATAGTTGCTGTGCAAAAGTAAGTAGTCTTCTTCAAGAAGAAAACCAATTCCTTTTCTAATATTATCCTGTGAAATTGTTTCATTCATTCCTTTATTTTTAAGCCAAATGTCAACAAATTCTGCTGCTTCTCTGTAGTAATTTTGATACGTGAGTATTCATGCGTTTTTAAAGATGTCTACGTGGAAGAATGGTTTTTTCCCAGTGGCCTGCGTTAATCAGATTTTCTGTAAAAGACCAGTCAATACACTGGGGGTGTTTATTGTGTACATGTATCATTTTAGTCAGTATCATGCATTGTAGACCAAACGTGATTTTAAATGAAGTTGTTGAAAATTAATTTTGTCACTGATGAGTTTTTTGAATTAGGAACTGATTTCCAACTTGACCCTCCATCGCCCACTGCTTATTTTTTAAAGTTTGATTAATTGAGTCCATTTTATTGTACAGTGTTTTAGTTGCAAGCAGAAAGTAGAATTTGATGTAAACCAGGTTATTTCCATATTGAAAGGAATACAATGAAATTGTAGATTTAGGATTGTTAACCATTCCTGACAATTCTAACTTGACTATTCTAACCTACAATCTGATTTTTAAAATTATAGACATGTATGATCTTGGTTTCATGTATTTTTAAAAGTGTTATTGCTGTTAAAAAAAAAAAATGAAGCAAATCTACGAAAGAGCTGTCAGTTTTCATTACTGACTTGGTGTAAAATACACTGTTGTTTGTGGACTGTGTGTTATTTTGCCAGCTGCTGCATTAGCCTTCAAAAGTATTTGGAAACTTAAAATGAACTACATTTCTTGCAAAATACATTCTTTTCTGTGGTATTTTGTCCTGTAACTGAAGTATGGTAATAATTTTATGGAAATGTTAGCACTTCTGTACCAACTTTGAATAAAATGAACAATCTACATTCCTCTGAGTATTTTTAGTACGAACATGTGTCTCCCCTGTAAAACATCCAGTGTCCTGTGTCCCAGACGTCGTACCTCAGCTCCTCCCTTGGCTCACGGATGGTTTTGGAAGAGTTTGCCTGTTACTTACCTACCTTTGTAAATGCACAGGTATTGCCTCAGAATTGAGGAGATGAAACATTTTAATTTTTTTTCACTTGTAATTTTGAAATATTTTCAAATCTACAGGAAAGTTGTAAGAATAACATGAAGAATTTTAGGAATAATCTTCATCCAGGCCTCACTGACAGTTAATACTTTGCCACATTTGCTTTGTCATTCTCTCTAATCGTACACATATTTTCCTGAAGCATTTGAAAGTAAATTGTGGAGATTCCTGTCTACCTGAGTACTCGGGATATATTAAGACAAGGACAGTCACTCATAAGCACAATATAATTATTAAAATTAGGAAAGCAACTTTTTTAAGTAACAATATTTTAATCTAAAGACTTCAAATATTACTGGTTCCATTAATAAGGAACTGTTTTTAAGTCCAGGAGCCAGTCATCACCCTTCGCTTTTTTGTCTTGTGTGCCCTTTAATCTGGAACAGTTCCTCAGCCCGTCTTTGTGTTTCTTGCATTGACAATTTTGAAGAGGGCAGACCAGTTATTTTGTGAATTTCTCATCAATTTGGGTTTATCTGTTTCCTTATGATTAGATTCAGGCTGTGCAGTTTTGGCAGGAATTACAGGTGATAATGTCCCCAAAGTTTTACATGAGGAGGTATGTGATGTTGGTTTGACCCAGTATTGGTGACATTAACTTTGATCAGTTGGTATCCACTAGCTTTCTCCACTGTCAAGTGACTCTTTCTCTCTTTTGTAATAAGCAATTTGTGTAGAGATAGTTAGAAACTACCTAAGGAGCCCTGGTGGGGCAAGGTTAACTGAAAAGCTAACCCACACAGCGGCTCTGGGGGAGAAAGACCTGGTGATCTGCTTCTGTAAAGATTACAGCCTAGAACACCCTATGGGGCAGTTCTCTGTCACATGGGGGTCACTGTGAGTTGGAATCAACTCCATGGCACCCAACAGCAATACCAACGCTTAGAGACTATGTAAATAACCTATTCCTCATAAAACTTGAATCCCTAGTTTTGGTGTCCATGGGTAATTATTGCCTAAGTCATACTGTGATGATGCAGAATGACAACTTTTCTTACCTTTCAATACAGGAAAAAAAAAAAAAACTTCCCTGTTTCCCCATGTAGTTATCTTCAGTATGAGATCATGGCTTATTCAGTGGGTTAGAATCCATTATCTGCCCAAATATTTCCAGATTTAGCTAGTGGGACCCCTTCAGGTTTTGAGGGGGTCCTGTGTAACCTGTGTTTCCACCATGTTCCGGGCTCATCCTGTACTTTTCCTACGCCAGTCTGGGAATCAGTCCAGTAGGAAATAGTATTTAGAATTCCAGGTCTGGGTGTGCTCACTGCTGCTGGGGTGCTATTACTTCTGGCCCCGTTAAGCATTCAGAGCTGGGAAATTCATGTGCTGTGCACGTCTACTGATACCTCCAGTTGTGAACCAGCGCCGGAGGGCTCTTTTCATCTTTTCCCATCCTGTTCCCTTTTCTAGCTGGGTGAAATCTGCTAACATCACCATACTTACTCATTTTTTAAATCCTGAAATGCCTTCAAATTAATTTTTCTTCACTGGTTTTTCGGAAGGTGTCTGCGTACCAGGGGTGTGTCTTTGTGAGGTGATAGGTGCTTCTACATACATGATCTGAATCGTAGTAATAGGAACCAGATTTTCTCTATTACAGACAAGGAACTAGGGACTGGGGCAGTGTCTGGTGGCCACTGCTCTTTCCAGAACAGTGCATGGTGTACAATGGGTGCACAGTAGATGTTGAAAAAGTGAATGGATGATCACACAGCTGTCAGTGTCAGCCGGGTTTTGAATTCAGGCCCGTGACTTCTGAGTACTTGCTCCGTTGCAGAGGTTGGCACACTTTCTCTGGCAAGGGCCAGATAGTCAACATTTTTTACTTCTCTGGCCACACAGTGTCTGGCAGCTACTCAGCTCTGCCATTGTAGGATGAACATAGCCTTGGTACATAAACGGATGAGCATGGCTGCGCTCCAGTAAAACATTTACACAGGCAGTTCGGTGAGCTGTAGTTTGCCCACAGTTGTATTGTGACACCAAAAAATCCCGCTGCCGTCGAGTCGATTCTGACTCATAGTGACCCCATAGGGTTTCCAAGGCTGTAACTCTACGGAAGCAGACTGCCACGTCTTCTTCCCATGCAGCTGCCGGTGGTTTCTGACTACCGACTTTTCAGTTACCAGTCAATCACTTTACCCACTGCGTCACCAGGCCTCCTTTATTGTGGCATAACAGGCTCTTATTTCTTGTGAAGTCTGCATGACCTGTGGGACAGACAGGGGTTTCTGGAATAGATTTTTCAAGGTTCCTGGGAAAATAATATATCGTCCCTAGTGTCCGATGCTTATGATCAACCATAAACCCCCCAAAAACC
The DNA here is from genome assembly GCA_030035585.1 of Dugong dugon. Lineage (NCBI taxonomy): Eukaryota > Metazoa > Chordata > Mammalia > Sirenia > Dugongidae > Dugong > Dugong dugon. Next base: position 2,315,332 of record CM057473.1, on the reverse strand, counting down.
AAATCCATTGCCGTTGAGTCGAATGCAACTCTTAGTGACCCTATCAGACAGAGTAGAACTGTTCCATAGGGTTTCCAAGGGAGCACCTGGTGGATTCGAACTGCTGACCTTTTGGTTAGCAGCCAAACTCTCAACTACTGTGCCACAAGGGTTTCCGTGATGAAGCATAAATGAGTTAATTCAATTATCTAAGAGAAAACGTAGGAACATCCAGTTTTATATGCCATTTCTATCCAGCTCTGGATGTGGTTGGTGTGGTTTGTAGAAAGGCTGCATAGTGCCAAGCCTGCTTGATACCGTGGAGTGAGGAGCCTTCTAGGAGGCTGGGACACTACCCCAGCGCCTCCCCGAGAGTAGGTGCCCCATGTGTGTTGGTGAAGTGAATGCGTTGTCTTAGTTTGGCAGTGATGACATCTCCCCCGCCCCATGCCCCCGCACGCCGCATTCCTGCTGCCCCAGGAGGGTTTGCGAAGAGCTCGAAGTGCTGTTGATTGGGCACCTTATTTTCCTCTTCCTCAGACCTTCGTTTTGGGTTGTGTTGGAGCAGTGTTCTGGGACAGTCGGTGAGCCTCTTGAGCCCTGTGTGTTTCTGCTGCTTTTACACACACGTTCCTGACAAGCTGTGGTTTCGGAAATGAATCCCCTAGTAAGCCGACAGCACTGTTAGGGAGGTAGCATCCTGTGCTCTCTTGTTGGTTTGTTCAGAGGTGTTACAGATCTTCTGCACAATCTGCATGCTTCTTCCTGAGCTTCGTGAATACCTGTGAAGGACTTGAGATTGCAGCCCACGCGGGTTGCCAGAGAGTCTGTGTCCTTTTAACCAGGGCGTGCGTGACAGACGTGGGAGCGTTTGAGGGACGGTATTGCTTCGTCTTTCAAGATGTCTGGGATTATAGTTATGTTGTTGTTAGTTGCCGTTGAGTTGATTACGACTCTTTATCCAGATGAATACAACTTTATTTAATAATGATTAAAGTGTCTTAATATTTTAAATTACCATAGCAACCTTGCCTTCCTGTTAACTGGTAATCTAAATTACGATTTAACTCCTACTTTTCTCAAACTCAAGGATGAGATCCCTCACATATGCGAAGAAGGAGCGTTTTCCCCCTTTGATTTGCATGTTTTTTGGGGGCATGAAGTTGGTGGGACTTTTTTTTTTTCCCTGGCTCACAATGCGAGAATGTCCGGCCTGATGTTGTACGTGGGGAGTGGTGGTCTCATGTGCCCCCTTCTACTGATCCTGTTAACGAAGGTCTAAATCTTCCCGACACCATTGGAAATTATTTCTGCCGTGTCCAAAAGTTATAATAGGATACAACGATCACCTTTTAACAAATCAAATCAAATGATGAGTGTGAACCCTTTCGTGCCCGGCAGTACATGGAGAAACCATGAACGTTGTCAGCCTCTGGGGTTTATCGGGACGCTGCTGTATCACCTACAGTGCACGCTGCCACAAGGCAGGGGCCTGTTTGACTGCTTGAAACTGAAGGAGCAGGCGTGTGCTGCCAGTTACTATTTTTACAGGGTATTAGGTGTCTGGATTTTGGGTAGGAAAAATTTTTGAAAATTTTTGTTACATGTAAGTACCGATAGACCCCGTGGAGACTCGGGGGTATAGTTAGTGGTACTTTGTATGTACCAGTGAACACTTAGGGTAGGCTTGTGGGAGGGGGCAATAAAAAAAAAAAAAAATCCATGCTACCTATGAGAAAGTCAGACACACTTAATGATTCAGCATGTTTCCATTAATGAAAACACATGTATCAACAAAAAAATGTAAAGCAGAAAATAATTGGGTCACCAAAGGGTTAACACTATACAAGTTGTACTTGCTCATTAAAGACAAAATAGGAAGTACAGGAAAGAAGATAAGAGGTAAATAGCTTGTCTCATTGTCCCCCAACCTCTATTAACTTTTTGATTTGTCTCCTTTCTAACTTATACATAGATTAAACACTCACTATGGCTTTTTCCTTTAATATCCTGAAAAATTTTCCCTCTTGCTACATTTCTCTTAAATGTTTTTTAAAACTCAGTGCTGTCCCATTTCAAAGATAAGATACTGTGTGATTTACTTTGTCATTATTACTGGACATCTAGGATGTTTCCAGTTGTTTGCTAGAATTAGTTCCAGCAAATGTTTTAACAGACTGTTGTGTTTTGTTTTTTTCTTTAAAAAAAGTCAGTCTTCTCTTCTGTTATCCAAGTAATAATGTAGGTAGTTTGTAAAATAGAGAAATGTAATCACCCGTAGACCCAGCACCCAGGGCGCTATATTTTCTTCCAGTCTTTTTTATTTACACTGTAGTTGATCTTATTGTTTCTCCCGCTTACGTCACATCCTAAGTGTCTCATCTTTTTACTAAAGGAATTTAGGGTAAATTTTAATAGCTGAGTAACCTGTTACGTGGACATGCTGTCATTTACCTAATCATTTCCCTGTTGTTTACAACTTTATGTACTAGTTTGTTCATTCAATGCTCGTGAGTGTTTGAGTGTCTACTGGCATTGCTGCAGTGAACATCTTTTTTTTAAAATTTTGTTATTGTTGAGAATACATACAGCAAAACATACAGTAATTCAGCTGATTCTACGCGTGCAATTCAGTGGCATTGATTACATTGTTCAAGTTGTACAACCATTCTCATCCTCCTTTTCTTAGTTGTTCCTCTGCTATTCACATAAACTCACTGCCCCCAAGTTTCCTATCCAGTCTTCGAGTTGCTTCAGTGAACATCTTTGTGAACCACCTTAGTTTGTATTTAGGATGAATTTCTTAAGAAAGGTTCCCAGAGAAGTAACTGTTGAGTCCAGGATAACGTTTTGAAGACTCGGGGGCGTATTCTCACTCCTTGTTTTTGTCCCCCCGGCCTCCCTCTCTCCGTTCTCTCTGCCTCCACTCTGTAGCCTGGGCCACTGTCACTCTGCTGTCAGTTGTGAAACATTCCCCTTCTTAAACTCTTCAACTTTAAGGCATTGATGTCCCTCAAATTGTGGCCTCCGAGTTGATAGTACTCCAGGGAAGATACTGCTGTTGGACTGCAGTGATGTGAACTAAGCGCAGCAATGTGAGAACTGCCGTTCCCTGGGGTTTGCTCCCCTTCCAGTTCTAACGTGACATCTCACGGTCATACTGTATGGCAGACTGTAAAGTCCTCTTGTCCCTGCATGGGACCTGCGGACTCAGTTTCCAGGATTTTTTGTAGATCTTGCTGTTGGGTTTTACTGTTGTTGTAGGGTACACACCCTGTACACCCTAGGAGTCGTGTGCCCGTTGGTTTTTGATTGCATCCCAAGAATCTTCACAAGTTTGGTGGCACCTGTGTCTCTGACTGTAACTTTGTTTTGTGTCTCTCCCATCTATCCCTAGTCCCTTGAAGGTGCGTCTCTGTTTTTGTCTAACAGGATGTGCTGTGCTCTAGCTTCATTAATCATCTCTGCCTTTCATAAATGGTGCTGTTTTCCTCTGCAATGAAGATCTTATTTCTCCTTAAATTTTATGACTCAGTTTAATCCTTTCTTCCTTTCTAGTTGCATTAAATACAGTTAGCAATTTACATCTCTCAACTATCCGTTTATTCTTTGACTTACATGTTTGTCAAACAGTTATTGAACACGTACTGCGTGCCAGGTTCTGTATATCCCCAGCATGTAGAAAAGGTGAGTAACCTGTAGCCTTGAAGGGGCTCCGTTTGGGAAGAGGATGGACTCCTGAGTAATTACACCTGCACGATGCATGTGGCGTGCGCGAGATGCACGTGGACTACAGAGGAGTGGCACGCCTTGCCTCAGAAGTAGCTGAATCTTGATGGATGTTTTTATTCCTTTAATTCCTCTGTGCTTTTATACTCTTTCTCTTCCTGCTCTTCAAAGTAGAGGAAATAACCAATCCGTTAAATTATTGGTTTTTCTCCAGCCACTTGAATTTAAGGACCACGTGTCGGTTTTTGACTGTTTTTCATCAGGGTATGCAAATCTGACTCTTGCCAAAGCTCATTTTCTGATCCTGTTGATACATATTTTTAAAAACTTGTCTTAATCCAGTCAACTAATTTTTTTTGCTAACCTTTTACCCTCACATTTGGAAGATTTTGCAAGATCTAAATAGAATTTCCTTGTAAGCGTTTTGCCTCTGCTGTCAGAATCCTTTGCAGACTCTTACTCCCTTCGGCCCCCTGTCCTCCCAGCGTTGCTCCCTTCCTGCCCCGTGAAGAGGCTGATGTGAAAGGGGAGGCCCAGGGGTGTGCTTGGAGCACAGTCAGGAAGACAGGTGACTCGGTTGTGTCCACCTGGTTCCTGCTCCCACTCTCAGCCTCATGGACTTTGGCATTTCATTTACTGGCTGCCATAGTAACCAGGACTGCTGCCAGCCTTCCTGTTTCCCATCTTCTGTTCATCTGTAAGAGCATCTGGAGAGGGGAGGGGAGAATAGCAGTGGGGACCTCCGAGCACAGGGACTGTGGTGGTAGGAATGGCCCCAGAATAGCAAGCACCGGGGCCTTCATTTTGGCAGTGTTGCCGGCTGATGAAGTGGTGGTAACCACAAGTACTCACCTGTCAGGATTATCATCTCTCCATTTGTCACACTCAGGGAGAACTCCTTTATTAGTGTGAGAAAGCGTGGAGCTTTTGTGTTCCCTAAATGAGGGCTGGAGGAGAACATTGCTGAAAATCCTTTCTAAGCCGCAGTTCAGCCAGAGCCCTTCATCTCTGGGGTGATGAGAAGCCAGCCAGCTTCTACTAGAGTCTGGTTCTCACCTTTGTCTGCACCTGGAGAGCTTCAGCAGATCCCAGTGTCCTGGAGCTTTTGAATCCCCAGACCGACGGAATCAGAGTGCCTGCGGGTGAGACCCAGGCTCTGTGTTGTTGAAGGCCTCCAGGTGACTCACCGTGGTACTCGCCCAGATCATGAAAGGGGTGCTTAGTTGTACGCAAGTGAGCCCCTAGATTTGTCCTTTAAATGACATCTGAATGACGTTCTTTGACTGGAGACCTTGGAAGGGAGTGGATTAATTAAGGAGGAAGATTGCATTATAGTTGTGCTACACGGATTTACTATTAACCTGTGTGCACCGGTGACGGATAGCTAGTAAATTTTGCAAGATTGGATCTCACTTAGAATGGCTTTCTTTTGCTCTGTCGGGTAGTTCTTTATGTTTATTCATTTATAGCCTTTTGATACCAGTGCAGGGCTTGAGTCTCAGAGCGCGCTAGCTGCAAGGCTGCTCACTGCACTTAGGCTAAGTCTAGTTATGCCTTCCAGGCACTCTGCCTGCCTGCAGCTGGAGTCCTTTACCGTCATCCTGCTGCCTTTGCACGTGCGCACGCAGCCATGCTGTCTCACGACTCCTCGCTGTTCGCCTGGTGGAGCCCTGGTGGTGCGGTGGTAAGAGCTTGGCTGTTAATCTAAGGGTCAACAGTTCAAATCCACCAGCCGCTCCTTGGAAACCCCATGGGGCAGTTCTTGGCACCTGGCTTCTGTTGTTAAGTGCCATCGAGTCGGCTCTGACTCCTAGAGACCCTAGAGGACAGAGTAGAACTGCACCATAGTGACACTCACGGAATTTGGTGGGCCCAGAAGATACCATTCCGTGCCATCTCTCTCCGGCTCCGGACGCCAGGGCTCAGACCTCCTACGCCTGGTTTGTGCCGTCATCAGTATTTTAGAATGGTTTCCCAGGAAAGATTTCTGGGTGCCCCTGCCCTGTAACTATTTCTCATAAAAATGATTGTGTAAATTATCTATCGTATTCATAAGCTTTTCACTTAATATATACACTAGCTTCTCTTAGTGTTCTATAGTCTTAATGGTTAAGTGACCATTTGGTAAATCTGAGCTATAAATCCATAGCATTTAATCCAAGATTATTTTAAAAATTAGGGGAATTTTTGTTTTTGCAGAGCACGTAACAGTAGCTTAGGAACAAAGTTTTTTTTACTGCATTACAAACTGATTTTCCTAATATGTTTTATGTATATGGGCTCCTGTTTCTTCTCTCCTTTCTTCCTCCCCTGCTTTATGAAGGCTATTGAAGTCTTTGTTCAGTAGGTATTCCATATTTGTTATAAATGATCTATGAAACATTATTCATGGGTAAAACAGTAGAACAGTAAAGGTCTCGAAAGCCTTTCTGTCTGTGACCTTTAAAAACCCATAAATGTTAACTTCTCTAGTCACTTACCCACAGGTTACATGTGTATAATCATCCAAGTAGGTAAGTCCTGTAGTCATGGTTGAGCATGTATTTATGGATCTTTGCTTTCTTTGTCAGTGTTCCAGCCCTGCCCCTACTGAATTTTATTCTGAAATTGTTTTTATAACTTTGTGCCTGATAATTTTTAATTCTTAATTACCCGAAGGACTGCACCTCCTGATTCAATGAATTGTGGAGCAAAGGAGGGTCATACAAATCCTTGATGGAGCCCATGTCAGTAGTTGGGCTTTGCAGATGTCATTGGGCAGGACTGGCACTTCACACCGTCTAAGGCTAAGGGTTGTCCATCCAGTCTTCCAAGGCCTGCCAGTGACAGGGCTTCACCCACATCCTAGTAATACCTGTTCTACTGTTGAAAGGTTAGAGCTCAGAGATTTTCTGCTGTAAAATTCTCAATACAGAATTTCCAGGAAGGTTCCCTTTATTTGAAATTTTTTTTTTTTTTTTTCCATAAGGAAATAAGCCTTGGAATTAAGACAGCAAAGAATGGGGAAGGCTTTCATGCTTCCATTTTCACAGGTTTTGACAGTTTTCTCTCCTGGCCCCACTTTCCCTAAATCCTACCTGCTCGTGTGGGTCGTCCAGTTCATTGCTGAGTGAGAAAGGGCAGGTGTAGGAAGGTGCCACGTGCCACTGAAGGCTGAGGATTCTGCGTGGTTTCTGGTGGGCTGTGAGAGTGTCGTAGTGATGGCTGAGTGCACCACTGACTCAGAACGGTCTTTACCAGAGAGTCTGATTCACAAGTTAGCTTTGTTGACAAGCTTCTCTTCTGAGATGAAAATATACTTAATTGGATTAAACATTGGTCATTGACCGGTGGTGTTGTTTGTGGTACTCCCATGATTTTTTAGCTAAAATAACCTTGCTGAATGGAGACTTTATTCTTAGGACAAGTAGAGATACCCTCTCCCTTTTTTTCTTCCCACCTCTTTACTCTCATGTTTATTATAGAAACTTTGCCCATTAGAACCTCTAGAACTGCTGCTCTAAATGTGAGCTCGGGACCTTGGGGCCTCCCAAGGAGCCCTTTCAGACCCTGTTTTAGTGGGTAAAACAGCCAGTGCATGATGTTATAGAAATTATGCATGTGTGAAAGATCCATCAGAGTACAAGAAACACCAGTGGGTTTTCATGTAACAGTATGAACAGTTCATTGATAATGGTTTCCAATTTCACATTGCGGTTAACCTTTAAGAAACCATCACTTGTTGGGTTTGGGTGTAGTATCAAAGAAAAACATCTATAACTGTCTAAAAAGTTAAGACTCCTGCCTTTTCTAATTACGTATCTGTGGCAGGCTGGATAGTCTTAATATATTTCTACCACAACATACTGTACTAGGTTGAATGGAGAAGCAGATATGAAAATCCAGCTGACTTTGATGGGGCCAAACTTTGAAGAAATTTGCAAAAATTGTAAATCATGCCACTTTTCTCACTAAATTTATTTTTGGTTTCAAAAAGTTATTTTTCATAAAAACTAATATTAACATGTAGTGGACTTATTTAGTTAATGAATGAATAAAAATAGTTTTTATTACTTTTAGAATAGTTAGAAATCAGTTTTAATTTCTAGCAGGGGCTTTAAAAGTCATCAAGTCCAGTCTCCCACGCTCAGTAGGATGGTCTTCCCATGTCTGTCTGCACATTTCAGGTGATGGGAAGGTCAGTACTCCACAAGGCAGCCCTTTTCATTGTTACACAGCTGAAATGTTCAGAAACGTGTTCTTATTTTCAAATCAGGGCTCTGTTCCTCTGTAATTTCTGCCCTTTGATTCCAGCCTACTCTTGGGTTCAATAAAATAAGCCTGTTTTTTGTATTGCAGCCCTGCAAATATTTGAAGTTAGCCGTTGGGTCCTTCCTAAGTCTTCTTTTGTAGGCTAAACATCAGTAGTTTTCAGTAATTAATGATAATATCAGTTTTTTTCCCTGGGATTAATGACTTTTTGAAAGTACTGATTAGTTGATTTTTTTTTTTGGACTTTATCTTATTAAAGTGCTCTTGTGGCACAGTAGTTAAAAGTGCTTGGCTGTTAACCGAAAGGTTGGTGGTTCGAACCTACCATCCACTTCTGCGGGAGAAAGATGTGGCAGGCTGCTTCCATAAGGATTACAGTCTTGGAAACCCTATGGGGCCGTTCTGCCCTGTCATATAGGGTCACTGTGATTCAGAATCGACTTGATGGTAACAGGTTTTATCTTATCAGCAATTAGAACAGTCATGTAAGTTTAACATCTGTATTTGTGTATTTATATTTGAATTTGATATTTTTGAAATGTGTGAAATATTTAGTATAGTTTCACTTCTATTGAGTGAATTCTAGATCCTTTTTAAAATACTGGTATTAAAAATGGCATTCTGGGACTACATGAAATAAATAGAAAAGTTCTACTTTTGTAATTTTTTCCCCAAATTTTAGTAATATACACCCAACAAAACATACAGCGATTCATCAGTTTGTACGTGTACAATTCAGCGGCACTGATTACATTCTTCAAGTTGTGCAACCATTCTCGTTATCTTTTTCCAAACTATCTGTCTTAGTCATCTAGTGCTGGTACAACAGAAATACCACAAGTGGATGGTTTTAACGAGGAGAAGTTTATTTCCTTACAGTAAAGTAGGCTAAAAGTCCAAATTCAGGGCATCAGCTCCAGGGGAAGGCTTTTTCTCTTGGCCTTCTCATCAGTGCTCCTGGACTAGGAGCTTCTCGGCGCAGGGACCCCGGTCCAAAGGACGTGCTCTGCTCCTGGCACTGCTTTCTTGATGGTATGAGGTCCCCCTGTTTTCTATCTCGAGATTGCCTCAGGACACAATCCAGTCTTGTAGATCAGGTCCTGCCTTACTAACACAACTGCCACCCATCCTCCCCCATTAACATCATAGAGGCAGGTTTACAACATATAGGAAAATCACACAGTACCAGGAATCATGGCCCAGCCAAACGGATATACACATTTTTGGGGGGACATAATTCAAACCATGACACTATCCCACCACCATTAACATACGTTCAGTGCACTCTAAGCAAAAACTCCCTCCTTCCTCCTCTCACCCTCTCTTGGTAACCACTAATTAGTTTTAGTTTCTATCATTTGCTTATTTCATATTAGTGATATCGTACAGTATTTGTCGTTTTGTGTCTTGACTTTCTTCGTTCAGGATCACATCCTGTAGGTTCATCCATGTTGTGGCATGCATCAAAACCTCATTCCTCTTTAATGTTGAGTAATGATCCATTGTGTGTACTTCCCACATTTTGCTTATTCATTCATCAGTTGATGTTTTGGTTCTTTCCACCTTTTGGCTGCTGTGAACATCGGTGATCATACATCTCTCCCCTCGCTTCTTTCAGATTTTTGGGGTGTACACCTAAGAGTGGAATTGCTGGGTCATGTGGTAGTTCTTCGTGCCTGGTATTGTAGTTTTGCTTCAGTATTATGGTCATCACTCTAACAGTGAGCTATGTCGCATAGGAAAAGTGGTTTCAAATTGCATTCATGACGGGAGGAAACTTCGGGTTGCTTCCTCAGGCAAAGGGAGCTGTTAGGGGGGTACAGTGGGTGCATTAATCCATTTGGCAACTGTTCCTAGCTCCTGCTCTGTGCTATACAAGATAGGTGAGGGTCCTTGCTCTCCTGACGCTCGCATTCTAGTGGGCGAGACTCAGTGATGCCGGCGGTCAGAAAGCCACAAGTGCTGTGTGGAAGTCAACAAAGATGGCGGAGAGAGCGCCTGGGGGCAGAGGCAGTTGCCCTCAAACTTCGTAGGCCCTGCCAGGATTGGTGGGGGATTATGGTATGAATGTTGTTTATGTGAAGGTTGTAGAGACAGGAAAACTGTTGAGAACCACTAATTTAGCAGATGAGGAAACTGAGGCATGAGAGTTTTAATTATTCAGGGTGGTATAACTCATTTGTGAAAGAGCTGGGACTGGAGGCCATTTTCCTCATTCCCATTCACGTTAATTCAGATAATTTTCCATATTTTTCCAGTGACTGTTTTTAACCCCCTAGTCAAAATTTTGTTTCATTGACATGTGTGATGGACTGGAGGAAAGCCCTGGGGAGCTCTTTTCCAATGGGCTGGGAGAAGCTCATAGGACGCACGCACAGCTTCTCTTAGAATAGGTGGAAGTTAGTGGTTTAGAGACCTTGTAAATGAGAATTATAGTAGCAAGGTCACTTGGCTTCCTGTAAACCATATGCTTTTAAAAATTGAACACTGTGCTAAATTGAGCAGAACTTTTTTTTTTCTTTCAAGCCTAAGAATGTTATTTTAATGGATTTACAGGTTTTTAGAGCTCGTGGCTTAGTGGCTAAAGTGCTCAGCTGTTAACGGAAAGGTTGGGAGCAGGAACCCACCAGCCACTCTGTGGGGGACAGATGTAGCAGTCTGCTTCTGTAAAGATTTGCAGCCTTGGAAACCCTATGAGGCAGTTCTGCCATGTCCTGTAGGGTCCCTGTGAGTTGAAATCAACTCAGTGGCAGTAGATTTGGCTTAGTTTGGTTTTACGGGTTTCAATAAATGAGGAAGGTTGAAAATGGCAACCTGGATTGATTGACAAATTAGGAGGTTGGTAAATGGATTGGTGACTGTAGAATCCTTTTGAGGCCTGGGGTAAGTTGAGCAGCCAGGCCGATGATGTTCATGAGGTTGGTGCCCTGTATGTCTACTTGGTAACCCATCCTATGAGGGAGTCACCCTCTGTTCCTCAGGCAGTGGGCCAGGCACATGGTTTTACTTGTGGCACATCTTAGGGTAAGTGGATTTGAGGCCCTGCCATCTTCCCTCAGTCCGTCCACACTGCAGAGCTGGGATCTGCTTTGTGGGCCATACAGTCTCTATTGTAATTTCAGCTCTGCTGTTAGCACAAAAGCACCCAGTAGAGACACTGGGTGATGCATGAGAGCTGGCTGTGTTACAGTAAAACTTTATTTGCAACAAGAGATCGTGAGCTGGATTTGGCCCACAGGCCGTAGTTTGCTGACCCCTGATTAAGAGTGATGAGGTGTAAGTTACATGGGACATATTGAGCAACCCTAATACCAAGTATTTTTGCCCCTCCTTTCATCTTTCTAAACTTGTGGGCAGTTGTGAATTATAGTGAAATGAATGTGGCTGTTCATGCGGTCTACAGGTTGACTTCGACATATCAAAGTCAGACAGAATGTGTGTTGGTGTTTTCTTGTTACCTGCGTTTCCTAAGTTACTTTCTTGTTGGGTAGTCTTTCCCTCTGTTTTGGACAGATGTAAGAAGAAAACCTTTATTTCACAAGCGCTTACTGCAGAAGAGTATGCTCCGTGTTTCATACTGTAAACACGTCAGCTGGAATTTAAACAAGAACAGAGATATTGAGATATACTCCTTTTTAATCAAGTAGAACCTAAATTAAAATTTATGATTATAATCAGGAAATTATAATCAAAGTTTCTTTTGTTTTTTTTTTTTACGTTAGCCATTCTTTATTTGGATAGACTGTTTATCCGTCTCATTGTAAGTTAATTGATGTAATGCCAAGTCAAGAAATAAACATTTTTAATGATATGAAGTATTATCCTGCTGTTACTAATGAGGCTTCTAAAGAAATATGGAAATATCTTTGTGAACTAATGAATCGAGAGAAGAATTTGGTCCCCATGTTCATTACAAACCCCACTGTGGTAAAGTTGATTCCGACTCACAGCATCCCTATAGGTCAGGGCCGTAGGGTTTCCAAGGAGTAGGCAGTGGATTTGAACTGCTGACCTTTTGGTTAGCAGCTGAACGCTTCTCCACTGCACCACCAGGCTCCGTCCCTGTGTATCAGAGCTGTATAACAAGCTGGTGTGAAGCCTGAGGTGAGACTTTCTACTTAGTGTTAACGGGCAGAGATTTTGGCACTTATTGTTTTTAGGAAATTTGTTTTGTCCTAAGATTGGTTAAGTGTATAAATAGTCATAACTTTTCAGTAGGAATTTTGTAAATGCCTCGGGAGCTACAATATGAAAGTAAACATTTTCTAAGCCTTGAGCTAATACTTAGTGCATTCACAGCATTTTAGCAGTGTTTGGCAGAAAGGAAACTTACAGGAATATAGTGGTTTTTCTCTGGTTACCAGAACACACACTTCTTTTCATTTGATCCACAATGTGCTACTGGAAAGCAGCCCTTTCTCGGGTTCCCTCCTGCCCTTCCGAGTCTCTGTTCACATCCTTTGCTCATGTCTCTGAGCAGAGGGGCCCCATCCTTGTCACCATCAGCCTCTGGCCTCTCCCCGGTTTTTCTCGTGCAAGACTTTTCCACTTCCTGGCTTCTGTATCGTCTCTCAGAGACCCGATTTCCAAATCAGTAAACCTCTGCTCTTTTTTGTTGTTTGTGTGAAGGCTCAGTATGTAAACTAAAACACTAGCCCGATGTGGGGCGCACAGCTGTCATCACAGTTGCTATTTTGAAAATCCTACGTTTTGTCCTCTTGGCTGGCTCATTCCCCTTTAACTGCTAACGGGCTCATCTTTTCTCTCCTGAAACACTCCGCTCAAACTCCTCTGCCCCTCGGCTTCTGGCCCTCTGTTCTTCTCTTCATTGGTGTCACCATGCCGCAGGTGGCTTCCGGCCCCCCTTGCCGAGTGACCCTGTAGCGGCTGTGCTGCGTCTCTGTCCTCTGCCCTGCCTCCCGGAGGCTGCCTCTTCCCCAGTTTCTGTGACACGTGGCCCGGGTTTCTGTGTCCTGTTTGAATGTATCTTTCCTGTCTGTTTTTCTGGCTTCATGGCCTCTTGTCGGCCCCTAAATGTTGGTGCTCCCCAAGCTTCTCTCATTAACCTTCTCGCCCTACCCCCCTCCTGCCCCCCTCCCTCTGTATCTCTCACTCCTGGGGCTTCCGTGTCCCATCTGTGCGGACTCTTAAGTGTGTGTTTCTGACCCACTTCTTGTTTTGAGCTCAAGGTTTCCATCTGGAGAGGTCAGCACAGGGGTGCTGTGGGCACCTCAGACTCCATGTATCCCAAACGAAACTCATCTGTTGTCTCCAGTTAGCTTCTCCACATTGCCCTTTAGCTGTTAATACCGTTCTCCCAGCCACTATATCTTGGGGGCATCTTGCCACATCTCTCCCTCACCCTGCACCTTGCTTTAGTGATACCTTTTCAGGTTTACCTTTGTAAAGTATCTTCTTCCAGTTTTTTGTGTGCATACGTAAACGTAAAGAGAGATCCAGAAGGAAATTCACCACAATGTTCAAAGCCTTTCATCTCTGGATGATGGGATTTTATATTGTTTGAATTGTGTTTTTTACAGCAGGCATCCATTCTTTACATACTTGTCCCCCACCTACAGTCTTGTTTCTCAGCCCTTCCTTCCCTGCACTTGCTCTAGTGCATCTCCTGCCTCTTCTCAGTGCACCCATACTTCCTTACCCTCTGCTCGGTGCCCGGTTCATTCTTTCTCTGTTTGTCATTTCTCAGGGATCCTCTCAAGTAAGCTTTCCTCAGTGGAGCCTCCTTTCACGGGCCCTTGAGTCTTTGCATCCCTTGCTGTGTTTTGCCTTCTGGTCTTTTTATGTATGTGTTTGTGTTAATTCCTTTGTTAGATTGTACGCTCCATGAGGGCAGAGGTTGTGTCTTATTCATCCTCCCCCCCTTTTGGTTACAGTCTCCCCATTTTTCTTTGGGGGCTAACACCTTTTCCCACTGGCTATGGTTTTGGTGGGTTGGTGAGCCAAGGTGTGTCCTGCCAGTAGAATGCTCTTCCCTGGAGTCTGGATTTTGAGTTATGGGAGACAAGGACTGACAGTGGTTGGCGCTGATCCATCCTGGCCGAGGTGCTATGAAGAAGCCACTCAGTAGTTCCTGCCTGCCAGATCCCTGGAGCTGCTCTGGCCCCTGGACCCCTCCGAGGCCCGGTTCTCCAGCCTTTCCTTCATATCTGTGAGCTATCTCATATCCTTAAAGTACGTGTCTTTTTTTTTTTTTTTTTTTTAAATTTATGTTGGCCAGAGACAGTTTCTGTTGCTTGTACCTAAAGAGCCCTACAGTAGAACGATTATGATTGGAACTGACATTCTGTTTCTTGTCTTGATTCTCATGTGTTTTTTTCTTCTCTTTAAAAACAAAAACGATCAACAGCCAGAGACTGCTGCTGCTTTGAAGCGCACGATAGAAGCCCTGATGGACAGAGGGGCGGTCGTGAGGAACTTGGAGAACCTGGGCGAACAAGCGCTTCCTTATAAGATGTCCGCGCACAGTCAGCAGCACGTGAGAGGAGGGTAGGTGCTTCGTGAATCAGTTAGAACATGTCTTTGATGCTCTCAGTAAACAGCACTGTTGAGTTTGTCTTAGAAATGGTTATAATTTCACAGTCAGATCTCACTGTGCCCAGAAGTGTTTTCTGAGGTGGTGTTTAGGTGCATCCCCTAGCAGGGTCGTGCTACAGGCTGCAGTTATTCTGCCCTTAAAACTAGCTGTCATCCAGTCAACTCTGACTCATGGTGACCCCACGTGTGTCAGAGTAGAACTGTGCTCCATAGGGTTTTCACTGACTGATTTTTTGGAAGTAGATCATCAGGTCTTTTTTCCAAGGCACCTCTGGGTGGACTTGAACCCTCAACCTTTTGGTTAGCAGCTGAGCGCATTAACCGTTTGCACCACCCAGGGACCTGATTCTGGCCTTAATAAACTATAATCAGGGTACAGAAATAGGCCATGCTAGGAGCAGCAGTTTATAAGCCCTTGATTCTGGAGAACGTTTTCTGTCACCTAAGTGCTGTTTTCCTCTGGCGCTTCTTTAACTTCGGTCTTCGACCCCTCAGCGGGCAGTCCGTTCACCACACAGTGTGTCCTTTGCAAACACGGAGGTTGCAGATAACAGGCAAAATGTGCTGCTTCGGGTTAATACACATAACCAGAGCCTACTGACCAGAGAAAAATGGTTTTACCTACTCCAGCTAATAATCACAATTTTCTAGAGTGGAATTTTTTCTCCTGCAGCATACAGCAGTTTCCTGAAACATATGTCAAGGATCTGATTCTGTAGTAATAACTTTGTAGAAATTCTTTGAGACCAGTTTGTTTGTTGAGTTCGTGTAAAGCTTCTTCTCTAAGCCCTGGTTTCTGGTCTGGGGAACAAATCTCACATTGTGGCTTCTCTAGAAGCAGGTGATGGAGAAGATGGGCCTGTTTTTAGCACAGTGGGAAGTGTCCAGGATCAGAAGACTCGACTCTCCTGCTGGTACCCAGCAGCTGTGTGTGGCCTTGAACAGGTCATTTAGCTTCTCAGCCTTTTGCTTCCTGGGGGCCGGAACTAAGGTTGGGTGCTCCTGTCCATGTGGTCCTGGGGATCCAGGTGAGATAATCTCTGCAGGCGTGCCCTGTGGACAGTGCTGGGAGCTACGTGGATGCGCCACTGGTCACGTCCCGTTGTTCAGTGCCGCGCATGTTGTGGGACTGGAGTGTGCATTCTGCCTCAGAGTGAGGCTTTCCTCTGCATCTAAAGCTTCTGCTGAGACAGGGCACACATTGTAAACTTCGTCTTTGATTGCCTCGTCTTGTTTTGTGCTGGTGTTCAGCTTCTTAAGAACGCCTCTGAAGAGAGTGCCTGAGGCGTTGCTAGGCAACATAAAGTGCACAGGGACTGGTCTTCTTCCAGTCAAAATAACAATGAGGGATGGAGATGGTGTGTGTGTAACATACCTTTATTTATTTTTTAATTTAACTACAAGTGGATTTGATTTTAACAGCAAGCTGTGACCCTTTTGCCCTTCTGGTGAAAGAGGAGCACATGAGTTTGGCCAGGAATGACTAGCCAGGCTGTCTGTGGACGGCACCCACCAGGGAGAGAGGGCGGTTTCCTCCCCTGGGGCAGTGCCCTCATTGGCGTGGTGCTCACCCATGTACAACAGGACTGCTTCATCCTGCTCTTTTCCAAGTGGAGGGTTTGGCTTTGTTGAGGGTTGTTGTGACCAGCATCCTAGAATTCGCACTTCTAACAAGTGCCCAGAGTCCCTGCATGGTTAATTGCTTTGCTGCTAACCGAAAGGTTGGTGGTTCTGGTTCCCCCAGAGGCACCTTGGAAGAAAGGCCTGGTGATCTACTTCTGAAAACTCAGCCATTGAAAACTCAGTGGAGCCTAGTTCTGCCCTGACACACGTAGGGTCACCATGAGTCAGAGTCAACGTGACAGTAATATGGGTCACAAGTGCCCGGGTAATGCTGATGCTGCTTGTTTGGGTTCCACATTTTGAGATCCACTGTATTAGCTCATTTAGTTTCCAGGCCTCTGGGGTGAGGGGTGGGGAGATTGGGGGTGATGCTGTTACCTTTTATGGATGGAATAAATCCGGGTCCTTGAAGAACGTGCCTGGTGCTAAGCCAGGACTGCGGACGGTGCTAGCCCTCCATCCTGGACTCCCGATAAGACGCACCTGCCTCGCCAAGGGCCCTGTCGCAGCCACGTAGTTCATTTACGTTGAATGATTTTGTTTTTGTTCCTAAATGTAGTTAATGTCAGACTTCTTGCAGAGGAGAAGCAATGTTCTTCAAGTGTATTGCGTGTGTGTATGATGTATAGACACTGGAAGAAGTGGGGGGAGTTCATGTTTTATGCCTGTTTTCCTGGTTTGATTCAATGTCTGGATTCATTCATTTAAGGCACTGTTATCCACAGTGTGGTCTCTGGAACACTAGTTCTGTGGAGATGCTCCCCTAGAAAAAGGGGGTTGGTGTCCGATCAGTCGGCGGTAGGAAGCCTTGCGGAAGTGAATCCCTTCTAGAGCTCCGTGACACAGGCTGGCGTGTGTACGGCATGAGGGCCTCCAGAGAGACGCCCTCGTTTCTCTGCCTCGCTGTCCATGGCGTCTTGCCGTTTGGCAGCACCCACTGATACTCTGCACAGGGACTTTTGGTAAAGGAGGTCACGAGGGGCTAGTGTATTTTGAAGTTACCTGCAGAAAGGGTTGGAATTGAGTGGCATGCTAGAATTTTGCAATATGGAGCTTAGGTTTCCTCTAATATTCTCTTGGCTTCAGCCAGTGCACCCTCCCCCCCCCCCCCGCCAAGTCACTGACCCCAGCCACATTTGTACCAGGAATTTTGTCCATTTGGTGAATTGTTTGTGTGCGTTACACATAGCCATGGAAAGGTGTAACATTTGCTAAGTGGATTATGTGCCAGGCATTATACCAGGTAGTTAAGGAGACAGAGTGGACTTGTCAGTTGCAGATTTAGCGTCCAAAGTTTTGGCTCTTTGTACAGCCCTGGAGGCCAGGACACGTGACTGTGATTTGGTGAGGCACTGGCTTGAATCCTATTTGAATAATAAACACCAGGTACCGCTTCCTTCCAGAGTATGCCCCCCTTTGGGCAGACCTCCCCGGCAGCCCTCATGGGCGGCTTCATGAGTGAGCCTAGCTGACCTCTGAGAATCTGTGTTGCGTGTGGCTCTGTTAGTACGCTGTGTTCATTGCTTTTTCATTTTGCAGGGAGAACTGGTATGTCCTAGTGGTACTCACAGGCCTCAGAAGGACTCTTGGGATTGTTGTGGTTCCTGGTCTCAGGGAGCTTTCACGCTAATCAGTTACCATAGTGCTAACTTGGTTCCATCAGAGGGTGTAAGTGTAGGATGCCCGGTGCGCAGCCAGGGTGCGTGGCGTCTCTGCTGTGGAGTGACTGCCACCACCATTCCCCCATCCCCCCGCCCCCGATTGATGCTACACACATGCCATGCTGGCCCGAAAGGAAGAGTGGGTAGGAGAGAGCCTGCTAGTTTACGCTTCCCAGAGGAAGGGCTTATACTTGGGAATGATGCTTGGTGTCTATTAGTATGCCAAGCTTATTACCAGTTTATGCCAAAAATAGAAATACAGTCATTATACTCCAGGTATTAATGTGGTCACTCCCCACTTTGGAATAGCTTATGTTCCAGGAATTCTTCCGTCAGCCTGTTGTTTATAACTGGGGACCTGTTTTCCACTGGAACGACTCAGTGCTGGCACTCCCAGGCTTGTGCTCACACATTTAACTGACAGTCACTGTGGCTCCAGAGGGTTGGCGAGCATCATCTCCAGCTGCTGGCCTGCTCCCACCAGCAGCCAAGGGAGCCTAGGTCGGGGCACCTTTTTCTGTGATGGGAAGGCTGTCGCAGACGACCTGTCACTTAGCGACACTGTTTTTCCAAGGGAGGTCTCTTCTCAAGTCAGTTGTCCCCCAGGTGGTGGGGATTGAGGAGCAGGGAGGGGTCGACCAGATGCTCCTGCCTGTGCAGGCAGGCGGGGTGGGTGGGAAGTTTGGGCCTTCTGGGCCAGCTTCCAGATGGCGGCTTCTGGTCCCACCAGGCAGCACCTGGAGACAGCTGGATCACGAGCCAGTGCTGGGTCTCGGAAGGCAAGGGATGTGTTCCCAGCCCTGGGTTTGCTCTGGTCTCATTTAGTCCTCCTGGATTATCTCCCCTCTGTGCCTTCATCTGCCTGCCTTGGTGCCTTCATCAAGTCCGTGGGAAAGGCAAGGTTGGTGTCATGGAAAATTCTCCCTGCATTCCTCGGGGCCTGAACGAGGAGGCTGTTCCACAGAGGTGTGAGCCGTAGAGTAGATGGTATCTTAGAACCTTCCAGAAAAGGGGCAGGCGTTCACTGAATCTCACTGTCCTTGGCCACAAGCACTGCCGTCCCCTCTGACAGCTACGCTCGGTCCACCAGATGGGGCTGGACCCAGCCTGGGATCTATGACTGGTACAGGAGCACCGGCTGCGGAGGAGACCATATCCCTGTGTCCTCCTGGCTCCTGCATGCTTGTACAAGGACACCCCAGATTTGTCTGTGCTGTGTGTTTACCAGACCTGACTTCACTGTGGTGAGAGCAGGTGGACATGTGTTAAATGGGCACGTATCAGAATGCCTGTGTATGTATGAGAACTCTTCAGTGGTAAAAGAGGTTCTCCTGCCTTGTTTTGTCCCATCTTCGTTCGTTTTCATCTGCTTAGCATTTGGGTAGGTGCTTACAGCAAAGATCCGCGGGCCTACACGTAAGTTACCCTTCTATTTACGGGTAAGCACAATGATAAAAATAACTGGCTCTGTGGTGAATCAGTGGAATTTTACTGACTCGCTCCCCAAATGTGTCTGCATCTCACTCCAAGAGAGCTGGCACCCTCTCTCGAGGAGATTGATTCTCCTCTGTACTTTTCCTGTTCGCGAACATTCCCACGTCCTGGCGCTCTCCTGCCAGCAGCAAGCCGAGGCCAGCATCCTGCCCCGTGTGGGCACCCCACGGCAGCTGCAAGGCTGGCTGCTGCAGTGGGACGTTCCCTTCTGGTGGCAGTGCTCCAAGATTTGTAGGATCCTGCAGCAGGTTTAGTGGTTTTTAAAATGTATCAGACCCGACAGATATAAAAAGAAATGGGGCTGTTCCATGCAGAAGGTGCCTGGTATTAAGGTGGAGAAGCCACTGAGGCCCCAGTGAAGCCTGTAGCCAGCCAGACTGGACGATGCAGCCCAGGGATCTGCTTCCTGTCTTCAGAAAGGCTTGGCTCCCAGACGCGTCGGGGCTGCAGAGCCCTCCCCCGCCCCGCCCCCACCCCACCTACTGTGAGCCACTGAGCCTGCAGTGGAAATTTCCACTGGTCTGCTGGGGGAAGGGAGGGACTGTGTGGCTGTGTCTGAGAGAGACAAAGGCTCTAACCCAAATTCAAGCAAGCCCTTTTGATGGAAAACTATTGTAAATGCAGGGTTAAAACAAAAGTGAAATAAAATACATCCTTTACATTTAGTAGCCTTGCAGGAAGACAGGCTCCCTCCCTCCACACCTAGATGGGCAGTCTGCACTGCCTGTGTCACCAGGGGACCCTGAGTGGTCCTGGGGGCGTGGACCTTCGGGAGGAGCAGAAAGGGCACTGAGGGAGAAACCGCTGCTGTGGGGGGTGTGTTCTTTGGGGCATGGCTTCCCAACATTGGGCAGGGTCTTTCCTGGGGAAGCGCCTTCTCTGGGCCTTGGGAGAGCTCAATGGGGTTTCAGTTCTTGTAGGGGAGAGCTTTATAGAGTCAGAGTGTCTGAAAAATAGAACCTTCCGTGAAGAGCGTGAGTGTGTTCTGCCCACAGGGGAGCTGGCTGGCGTCTGTCAGGAGAAGTGCATCTGGGCAGTGACCTGCTCTCCTGCCCTCCCAGTACTGCTCTGCTCCTGACTTCTGCTGCAGAGCAAACTGCGTAAAAGTCAAGTGCTCTTCACAGGCTAGAGACAAGCTCGGGTGGGTGAAGCTGATCAGCCTGTGCAGGTGAAGTGGCTGTAGTGAGAACCACATGGGAAGGCGCTGGGCTGTGTGTCTGCAGCCGTGGTGATGCCTCCGTCAACCCAGGCCTCTGCTGCGAAACACCACTTTCGGGCCGCTGTAGCATGGGCTTGAAGGTGTTTGAAACGTACAATATGATATTTAGACTTCAGGTTATTGAAGTGGATCTTTTCACAATGAGCTGTCCATTTATTGATCTTAATCACTGAGTAGAGTAGAATTAGAGAGTGGGAGTCAGCTCTTTGGACTGTCAGCGTGTGGGTAAGTCTGGGTAGTTGCAGTCCTGCCTTGAAGGAGGAGCTTATTGAGAGGATGGATGTGAGAAAGAGTCAGTGCGTGTTAGGACTTTGGGTCCTGTGTTCTGATTCTGCCTAGCTCGGGAAGAAGCAGACATGGACACCTCATTGTGGTTTTTGAGTCCTCTTGAGCCTCTCTCTCCTTGGGCCAGGATGAAGGTGAGGGGAAAGGGCCCTCAGATTCTTCTGGAGAGCTGGGCCCTCTGGCCGCCTTGCCTTGAACGTGGCTCATTCTGCCTCTCCAAGTGGTGTCTCCGTGGCAGCCTTCAGCAGGATGTAGGGAGTGAGTACGAGGGAGTCCTAGACTCCTGTCTTTACAGGTCCGTTACGGGCCTGTGCTTTCCTGGGAAGGCATCCTTGTGGGCACCAGAGACTGCCAGATCCGCAGCTCAAAGTAGACTGTCCCTAGGGCTTACTGCCTTCCCGTGTAAAAATGAAAATGCAGGTCTGTACTCGTCCTCTGATGGCTGCAGAGGTCTCATCCTTGTTGTTCCTTAGGCCATCTGTAGTTAGAAAAGTCCAGCAGGCAGGAGCCGCTGTCCTTGACTACCCGATCATTCGTCCCCCAGTCTCCCGTGGGAGTGGCAGACGTGTCGAGGCTGTGGAAGCCTGGCTCTGGGTGGCAGCTGCCTGTTCCCGTTCTGAACCTCTTCAGGGCTGCCCATGGGACCTCTTTTTCCACGCGTGTGATCTCTGTCCCCAGCTGGAAACATGTTCCAGGAGGACAAGGCTGTGTGCACCTCACCTCTTCAGCTTCCTTTTGAAGCTTGTCCTTAGTAGGTGCTCACTGATCAGTTAGAATTGCTCAGGATAAATAGGCGTGAGCAAGAAAACACACTGGAAGCAACCAGGAATCGGTCAGTGTATTTCTTGTGTGGGAAAGCTGTGACTGACCGTTGACCTGTGTGCCTGGGCCATGAAGGCAGGCAGGGATTGGGCTTGCCCTGGACTTGTGCTTGGTTCCCCTCTGAAGGGGAGGGACGGTGGAGGGGGAGGAGGTTCGCCTCTCAGCTTAGGGTAGTGATTGCAGTCAGATCTCCTCATTTCTGAGCCACTTCCCCCTTCTCCGATTTGGTGGCGTTTCCTCTTGTGGAAATTTCCACAGCAAGAAGGAGCGTGAGAATGGAAGCAGCCTTTGCCCACAGGAGCCCGAGGGGCAGATCAACTGGGCGATAAGCGTGAAGTGACTCTCACAAGCTCTAGTTGTGGGCACAGACCCGTTTGCATTTTGGCCGGTGCTTTTGTTTTGGTTTGGTTGCGAGAACGGGAGGGGTGGCCAGCGGTGAAAAGAGGGCCAGAGGTGAGTGGGGTTTTGGTAGCAAGGGGGAGCCTCCAGTGACAGGCTGCGGCCCGATCTTAGAGCTTCCAGCCCTTTGTCCAGGACTCCCCTTTACCCATGAGGAGCCTGGGCCAGGCCTGGGGCCTCCAGGATGCACAGAGCGAGGTAGCCTGAGGTGGGCAGGCAGAGCCAGGCACCGTGGAGTCAGGCATCCCGGGCCTGCCTCTCGAGTTCCTGGCCTTCCTTTCCTCAGAAGCACCTTGAGGGAGGGGTGGGACTGCGTTGTCCTTATGGGCCTTTCTAGTGTCTGTGGTCTGTGGTCCTTTGTGTCCTGGAGTCAAAAGACCAGCTCTGTGTCAATCCTGGCTGTGGCCACTTGATAGCTGGGTGACCTTGAGAGAATGACCTAGCGTCCCTGAGTCTCTTTTAACTGCATTAGGTATGAGTCTCAGAGAAGACAGTGTGTCAGAAAGCACTGTGAAAACGACTAGGTTAGAGCTGCTGGGAGGGGCTGCTGGGCCCAGACCAGCCCTCAGCACAGCACCTCTTCCTCTTCTTCCATGTCCTGATTGCCACAGGGAGGGGACCATCCACTTCTCCTGGGTCCTCATCCCCAGAAGACGAGAAGTTAAGTTCTGAAATACGAGGTTTCTGCTGTGTTTGGCCTCTGGTCTCCATCCGCAGGTATCCTTTTTGCTCTTTTCACAAAAGGTATCCAGAAGCCTTGGGCGTATTTCTCAGATTATTTGGTGGGTGCTGGCGTGTGGTGAACCGGAGCCTCCTGAGCAGTGACGTGCAGGCAGCTGAGTCAGTCATTGGCAACTGTGAACATGCTTTCTCTTAGAAACTTTCTCTTGAAACGTGTTTGAACTCTAGGCGAAGCCCACAGAGATGCCTCTGAAGTCTGTGGTGCAGCTGAATGGAAAATGGAAGAAAGCAGTGAGGTTAACAACATCACTTGTTTATCCCAAACAGTCTAATTTACCCCAGAAATGGTATTTCAATAACTGGAAGACCTGCCTGTAGGGAAGGGTGGGCCTGGCTCCGCAGAGCAGGAGACACCTGTCAAAGTGCTTCCCTGGGCTGCCAGGTGCTGGATGGAGCCTGTCAGGCCCTTGCAAAGCACTTGCTCTGTGTCACCCTGTGGAAGGAACAGCATCTCTGCAGTGCACATCTGTGGGCTGTTGACATAGGGCTTTGAATGGAATAAAGCAAAAGAGGAAGATTTTCCTAGGAAATGAGATGAGAGGCAAGGAGTGAGGAAGGAGCTTACAGGGAAAGTGTATGAGTTTAGAGGTGGGAATATTGGCGGATGGGGTGTGTTCAGGACTTGTCTATGGCAGTTTGTAAGGACCTTTTTATGCATACTGAGTGAACCAACAGATGGATAAACAGGAAGAATGTTGGGGGCCATGCCCAGTGAGAGTGCCCTGCTCTGGCCCCCAGGTGAGCAAACAAAATGGTGGGTCTGGGAAGTATTTTAGACTCTAGTCCAGAGCCTTGCTAATAATAAGTAATCAGTAATTAAATGTTGAACTAATGAGCAGTTCATAAGTTCGATGATGCAGCTCTGTTGTTGTTGTTGTGTGCTGCTGAGTTGATTCCAAGTCATAGCTACCCCATAGGACAGAGCAGAACTGCCCCATAGGGTCTCCGAGGCTGTAATCTTTATGGGAGCAGATTGCTAGGTCTTTTCTCCCACGGAGCCTCTGGTAGGTTCCAACCACTGACCCTTGGGTTAGCAGCTGAGTGCTTAACCAGTGTGCCACCAGGGCTCCTTATTGCAGTTCTAGTGCCTGCTCTGTGGAGTAGAACTAAATAGCTGAAAATTAAGCCTTAGAATTTGGCTGGATTGGTGTATAGTTTTTAGAACAAGCTCAAGTGGTGGACTCATCAGTGGGCAAATGGGCACGTCACTGCCTCAAGAAGGTAACATTTTTTATTTCATTCTGAGGGGCTCCTGGGAGTCTTCACCAGCTGTAGTGGCTCCCTTGTTAACGCCCTATCCCCCATAATCAAGTCATTCACCGAGTCCCACACATTCAGCATCAGCATTTTTAAATTAACATCTTTATAGAGATATAATTGGCATACAATAAACAGTATATATTTAAAGTGTACAGTTGAGTAAGGTTTGACATGTGTACACCATGAAATCACCACCGTCAAGATGATAAACTTACCATTAGCCTCTGCTTCCATCCCAAGGCAATCACTGATCTGCTTTCTTGCACTGTAGATTAGTTTGTGTTTTCTAGGATTTCATAGAGGTAGAACCTACCCGTATGTACGTATTTTTTACTGTAGTTTTTCATTCCGCATAATCATTTTGAAATTTATCGGCAGTGTGTATTGGTAATTTAGTCCTTTTTATTGCTCAGCAGTTACACTAGTGTGTTTACCAGTTCACTTGGTTGTAGATATTTGGGTTGTTCCCAGATTTGGCTTGTTCCTGTTAGAGCTGTGTGAACATTCAGGTATAGGTAGTTGTATGGGCACGTGCCTTCATTGCGCCATCCCGGTAGGTGTCCTTTGGGTTTTAACTGCTTTCCTCTAACGGGTGATGGTGTCGCACCCTGATTCCTGTGCTTGTTTGCTATCATGTATCTTCTTTGGCAAAATGTCTGTTCTTATCTTACACCTATTTTTAAAATTGGTTTGTTTTCTTAAGTTTTGAGGGTTCTTTATATATTCTGGATAAAAAAAAACCTCGTTGCTACTGAGTCAATTCTGACTTATAAGCAACCCTACATACAGGACAGAGTAGAGCTGCCCCCATAGGGTTTCCAAGAAGCAGCTGGGGGGTTTGAACCTGTGACCTTTTGGTTAGCAGCCAAGCTCTTAACTACTGCACCACCTGGGTTCCATATTCTGCATGCAAGTCCTTTATTAGACGTGGTTTTTCACATCTACTCTGTGGCTTGTTTTGTTATTGTCTTAAACATTATCTTTCAAAGAGTAGTTTTTAATTCTTATCAAGTCTAATTTATCATTTTTCTCTTTTGTGGATTGTGCTTTTGGTGTCACATCTAAGGAGTCTTTGCTGAACCCAAAGTCACAGAAACTTTCACCTTTTTTTTTTTCTAGAAGTTTTATAGTTATAGGTTTTTCATTTAGATTCATGAGCTATTTTGAGTTATTTTCTTTTTTCTGACATAAGGTGTGGCTAGATCAAAGTTTCTTTTTTTTTTTGCGTGTGGATACCGGTTTTTCCAGCACCATTTGTTGAAAAGGCTGTCCTTTCTCCACCAAATTGTCTTTGTACCTTTGTTGAAAATTAGTGTGCGGGTAGGTGTGAGTCTGTTTCTGGACTTCATACTGTTCTGTTGACCTATTTGTCTGTCTTTATGCCAACACCATACTGTCTTGATTACTATGTTTATAATATAAGTCGTGAAACCCGGTGGTGTTAAGTCCTTCAGCTGTGTTGTCCTTCAGAATTATTTAGGTGTTCGAGAGCCTTTGCATTTCTGTGTGAACTTTAGAATCAGTTTGTCAGTTTCTCACAAAACATTTGCTGGGATTTTGATTGGGATTTTATTGAATCTATCGGTCAATCTGGAGAGAATTGATATCTAAATAACACTGAGTCTTCTGACCCATGAGCAAGGCACATTTCTCCATTTATGTAGATTTCTTTAATTTTTCTCAGTGAAGCTGTATGGAGTAGGTCTTGCATACCTTTTGTCAGATTTATCTCTGGTTTTTTCATATTTAATTTCAAGCTTCAGTTGTTTGTTGCACTATATAGTATATAGAAATACAGTTGGTTTTTTTTTCGTATATTGATCTTCTGTCTTGTAATGTTGCCAAACTCATTTATTCTATCTTTTTAAAACAAATTTCTTTGGATTTTCCATATACATAATCTTGTTACCTGCAAATAAAGACAGTTTTACTTCTTTCTTACCAACTCAGATACCTTTTATTTCTTTTTCTTGCCTTTTTGCACTGGCAGAAGAACCTGAAATACAGTTGTTGGCTAGAAGTGGTGAGAGCAGACATCCTTGTCTTGTTCCCAGTCTTGGGAAAACATTCAGACTTTTACCAATAAGTCCGATGTTACTTGTAGGTTTCTCATACGTGACCTTTATAAGATTGAGAAAGGTCCCTTCTGTTCCTAGTTTGCTGAAGTTTTTATTAGGAATGGCTACTGGATTTTTTAAAATGCTTTTCAAATTTTTTTGCATCTGTTGAAGTGATCATATGGTTTCCGTTTTCATTGTAATATGGTGAATTACACTGATTGATTTTTGAACGTTAAACCAATCTGACATTCCTGGGATAAACCCCACTTGGTCATGATGTATTATCCTATCCATTAGTCATTTTGCTAAAATTACTTTATCCCTCAATGAGGTGGATTGCCACAGTGTCTGCAACAGTGGGCTCAAACATAGCAACGCTTGTGAGGATGGTACAGGACCGGGCAGTGTTTCGTTCTGTTGTACACGGGGTCACTGTGAGTCGAAACAGACTCGATGGCACCTAACAACAATAATGTTCATGAAGGAGATTGATTTTTTTCCCCCTCTTGTAATGTCTTGTCTGGTTTTAGTATTGAGGTAATGCTGGCCTCATAGAATGAGTTGAGAAATGTTCTGTTATCTTCAGTTTTCTGGGTGAATTTGTGTCAGATTGGTATTTTGACCTTAAATGTTTGCTAGAATTCACCAGTGAAGCTGTTTGGGCCTAGAGTTTTCTTAATTTCTCTAATAGATACAGGGGTTACTCAGGTTATCTGTTCTTGAAGGAGTCTGGGTAGTTTGTTTCTTTCAAGGAATTTGACCATTTTGTCTAAGTTGTCAAATTTATTGCATAAAATTGTTCATAGTATTCTATAATTATCCCTTTAAGATCTGTAGAATCTAGTGATTTCATTTCTCTTATTCCCGATATTAGTAATTTGTGTCTTTTTTTTTACTGATTAGTTTGGCTAATTTGTTTCATTAATTTCTGCTTTGATCGTATTATTTGGATTTAATTTTCTGTTTTCTAATTTCTTAGTGGGAGCTGAAGTCTTTGATCGGAGGCCTTCTCCTTACTAAATGTTCAGTGCCATAAATGCCCACCAAGCACTGCTTCAGTGGAATCCCCCAGATTTGGGTGCGTTGTGTTTTCTTTTTCTTTCAAGTTCAAAGCACTTCCTGACTTCCCTTTTGATTTCTTCTTCAACCTGTGGGTTGTTTAGATATGTGTTAGCTTCCGAGTATTTGGGGATTTTCCCGAGATCTTTCCATATAATTTGAACCCTTCAGATTTATTGAGACTTGTTTTATAGCCCAGAGTCTGATCGGCCTTGGTAAGTGTTCCAGGTACACTTGAGAAGAATATGTATTCTGCTGTTACTGGAGAGAGGATTTTATTAATGTCAGTTACATCCAGTGGGTTGATGACGATGTCCACTTTTTCTGTAGCCTTGCTGATTTTCTTGTAGTTCTATCGATTACGGAGAGAGGAGCATCGAATTCTCCAACTGAATACTTGTGGTTTTGTCTGTTTCTCCTTCAGCGCTGTTGGTTTTTGGATTTCACTTCCTGTACGCTGGCGCTCTGTTGTCCGGGGCGTACACATTTGGGGTTGTTGGGTCTTTGTTGTGCCCCTTTTCATCCCTGCTGGTTTTCTTTGCTCTGAGGTCTGCTCGGTCTGGTAACAGACATCCTAGCCACCTGAGCTTCCTCTTGATCGGTGTGTGCAGTGTGTGTGCGCGCGCGCGCGCGCGTGTGTGTGTGTGTAAATATATAACTACATATATAGTTTCCATCCTTTCACTTTTAATTATTTGTTTACTTAAGTGAATTTCCCACTAGGTGTGGGTAAGAGTGAAAACTCACTCAGCGAAAGTTTTCTGACGAGTTTTGAGCCTTCTTTATTTGGATTTGTGACATACTATCCTTTTTCTTATAACTTCTGTGCTTGTTGATTTTCTCACTTAAAGTTATGTCTTTCCTGTCTTCTGTGAGAATTTCAGGCTAACACCACCATTGTCCAGCATTTTCTGTGGACCCTACTATATGTTAGCCTCTGTTCAGGGTGCTGGAGATCTAGCTACAATGTCTTTCTTCTCAGAGTTATTATGTTTTAGTGGAAGGAGACAATAAACAGATATATGCTACATCAGGAAGTAGCCCTGGTGATGCAGTGGTTAAGTGCTTGGCTGCTAACCAAATGGTTGGCACTTCAAACCCCCCAGCCACTCCATGGGAGAGAGAAAGAGGTGACAATCCACTTCTAAAAAAATTAAACCCATTTCTGTCGAGTCGATTCTGATTCATAGTGACCCTATAGGACAGTGTAGAGCTGCCCCATAGGATTTCGAAGGCCGTAATCTTTACGGAAGCAGACTGCCACCTCTTTCTCCTGTGGAGCGGCTGGTGGTTTTGAACTGCTGACCTTTCATTTAGCTGCTGAGTGCTTAACCACTGCACCGGCAGGGCTCCTCCTTTCGTGATGAATGCCGAGAAAAACTGTGTGGAGCAGTTCTGCTCTGTCTTGTAGGGTCCCTGTGAGTCGGAGTCGTCTCAATGGTGGCGAGTTTCCTGCTGTATCAGTGATGAGGACGCGCCGTGGAGAAAGAGTAAGGGGGTAGAGAGTGGTGGCACTTGGTGGGTGGGACAGGCGGGTGCTCCTTTAGGTGGAGCTGTCACAGAAGTCCTCTCTGCAGGATGAGCTGTGTGAAGAACATTCTGGCAGAAGGAACAGTGAGTGCCAAGACCCTGAATGGGAGTAGTGTGGCTAGAACAGGGTGAGTGACGTGGAAAAGGTCATCTTAACCAGCTAGACCTGTCTGTCAGTTTGTCCTCCTGCGGTGGTTTGCATGTTGCCATGAAGCTGGAATCTATGCTACCAGCATTTCAGATGCCAACAAGGTCAACCTTGACGGACGGGTCTCAGTGGAGCTTCCAGACTAAGGCAAACTAGGAAGAAAGGCCTGGTGATCTACTTCTGAAAATTAGCCAGTGGAAACGTTATGGATCACAACAGAAGACTGTTCGATAAAATGCTGGAAGATGAGCTCCCTCGGTTGGAAGGCGCTTAGAATACACAGTGGCCACAACAGGGGACCCATACCGATGATCACAAAGATGGCACAGCACCAGGCAACATTGTGTTCTATTGTACACGGGCTACCGTGAGTTGGAGCCACCTCGATGGCAACCAGCAGCAAGAACCAGCAGGAACACTGCTGAAATGGGAAACACTGGGTTCAGAACCGCTGCTGCTGCCCTTTCACAACACTGTGGTCAAGACTGAACGGTATGAAAAAAAGCCGTTGTGGTCGAGTCCATTCCGACTCATAGCGACCCTATGGGACAGAGTAGAACTGCGCCATAGGGTTTCCAAGGAGCGGCTGGTCGATTTGAACTGCCACCTTTTTGGTTACCAGCCAAGCACTTAATGAACAGTATAAGGGAGGCTTGAAGTTTCAGAACTGAGAGAGGGGTGGGCAAGGAAGAAGGGAGCTTCTCGCTCTGTATCCTCACCCAGCTGCAGCGGTTGAAGTTGTTAATCTTCTAAGATGGTTGAGCTGTGTGGGATGCCCTGTCTGCTTTAGTCTGGTCCGAGTAGATGAATGTTAGATTCTTTCACCCAAGGTGCTAGGGGTTTTCTTCTTGTTCCTTGTCGGCTCTTGGATGTGCGTACAGGATGTCGTTGTTGCTTGCTGTTGTCCAGTAGGTTCTGACTCATGGCCACCTTGTGTGCAACAGAGTGAAACACTGCCCAGTCCTGTGCCGTGCTCGCAATCGTTATGTTTGAGCCCATTGTTGTAGCCACTGTCAGTCCATCTTGTGGAGGATCTTTCTCTTTTCCACTGACCCTCTACTTGACCAAGCATGATGTCCTTCTCCAGAGACTGGTCCCTTCTGATAACACGTCTGTAGTATGTGAGACGAAGTCTTGCCATCCTTCCTTCTAAGGAGCACTCTGGCTGTACTTCTTCCAAGACAGATTTGTTTGTTCTTTTGGCCGTCCATGGTGTACTCAGTATTCTTTGCCAACACCATAATTCAAAGACATCAGTCCTTCTTCAGTCTTCCTTATCCATTGTCCAGCTTTCACATGCATATGAGGTGATTGAGAGCACCATGGCTTGGGTCAGGCGCACCTTCAGTGACCTCAGAGTGACATCTGTGCTTTGTAACACTTTAAAAGAGGTCTTTTGCAGCAGACTTGCCCAATGCAATGTGTCTTGATTTCTTGACTGCTCTTTCCATGGGTTCATTGTGGATCCAAGTAAAATGAAATCTTTGTGACAACTTCAGTCTCCTCCCTTTTTACTGTGATGTTATTTATTGGTCCAGCTGTGAGGATTTTTGTTTTCTTTATGTTGAGGTGTAATCCATACTTAAGACTGGGGTCTTTGATCTTCATCAGTAAGTGCTTCAAGTCCTCTTTTCATTCAGCAAGCAAGGTTTTGTCAGCTGCATATTGCAGTTGTTAATGAGTCTTCCTCCAGTCCTGATGCCACATTCTTCTTCATATAGTCCAGCTTCTCAGATTATTTGCTCAGCGTAGAGATACCCTGACTCACACGTTTCCTAATATTAAACCCCGCAGTATCCTCTTGTTCTGCTCGAACGACTTTCTCTTGTTCTGTGTAGAGGTTCCTCATGAGCACAATTAAATGTTCTGGAATTCCCATTCTTTGCAGTGTTATTCATAATTTGTTAAGATCCACACAGCCAATTGCCTTTGCATATCCAGTAAAACACAGGTGAACATCTTTCTGGTATTCTCTGCTTTTAGCCAAGATCTTTCTGATATCAGCAATTGATATTCCTTGTCATATTTTGAGTGCCTTCCAACCTGAAGGGCTCATCTTCTGACACTATGTCAGACAGTGTTCCGCTGGTATTCTTAAGGTTTTCACTGGCCAGTTTTTTTAGAAGTAGAGACCGCCAGGTCCTTCTGCCTAGTCTGTCTTAGTCTGGAAGCTCCACTGAAACCTGTCCACCATCAGTGACCCTGCTGGTTTTTGAAATACTGGTGGCATAGCTTCCAGCATCACAACAACGTGCAAGCCACCACAGTACAACAAACTGACAGATGAGTGGTGGCTTGCAGGACAGTCTTAGACAAACCCCACGCCTTTCTCAGCCTTTTCCTCATTTGCAGTGTGTATGCATGTAGCTGGTGGCTCTCTCTTTTTGGCGCATTAGGTCACCTGTAAACTCCTTTGGAAAATTAGAAGAACGCGCAATGCTCAGATGTTTCCACCAAAAAAAATTCAACTTTGTTGAATTTTGTACCTATAATTTTTTGGATTACTGGTGGCGCAGTGGTTAAGAGCTCAGGCTGCTAACCAAAAGATTGGCAGTTAGAATCCACCAGCCACTCCTTGGAAGCCCTGTGGGACAGTTCTGTTCTGTGCTATAGGGTTGCTGTGAGTCAGAATCGGCTCTATGGCAGCGAGTTTTTCGGTACCTGTGATTTTGCCGTACTTCCATACTCCCCAGTATGTAATGTCACAATGCTCTGCTGCCACAGAGTCTGTTTGGACTCAGGTTTTCACGAGCGTGTAATGGGAAGGGCTGTAGGAGAAGGGAGATTGGGCCTGCTGTACTGCCGTTCAGGCTGGCCCGCTGGGTGTTTCCATGTGGACAGAGGTGTGTGTGGTTGATCTCTCTCTCTAGGCAGGAGTAAAATGAGCACAGCGACCAAAATGGTGCCCTTGTTGTATCTCAGGTACAAGAACTCACAGTGTTTTCACAGTGTTTCCCTTTTACTGCAGGTATTTCTTGGTGGATTTTTATGCACCAACAACAACTGTTGAGAGCATAATGGGGCACTTGTCTCGAGACACTGATGTGATCAGACCGAACGTTGTGAGGCACCCACTGACCCAGGAGGTGAAGGCGTGCGATGGGATCGTCCCAGTCCCGCTGGAAGAAAAATTGTATTCCACGAAGAAGAAGAAGAAGTGAGGAGAGTCACTGATCTTGCTGTCTTTTCAGTTCTCCCACTTCTGAGCGCTGTACGTTAATCATTGACAAGCTCGGCCTCTGTGTAGTTGTGTGCTGCGGACGTTGTTTGATCCCCTTTGCATGAGACGTGGGTGAACAGCTCGCCTAGGGCCACGCTGCACATCAGTCTTGATTTTTTTCGTTAATTTGTCGGTGATGACTTTTTGCCTTGTAACACCACCCCCATTCTGTAGAGCACAACTAGCATGGATTGTAAGCTAGTCATCCAGACTGTGTCGCTATGCAAAAATAAAAATCTAAAGCCACAGTATTATATGATCGACTTTTGATCGGGGTAATAAACCTGCTTTCTAGAAATCTTGGGGAGGCGTTTTGTCCCTTCCCCTGCCAGCCCAGCGCACTCCCCCGCCCCTTGGGCTCCAGTCGTGCTCAGCCTGCAGGTGGGGGCGTGGGAGGGCTCCTGCTTACCCAGCAAAGCTCAGAGTCTGGGACACAGGCGGGGTGTGGGCTTGGGGGTGTCTGTCCCTGACCAGTGGGCATTTTTCTGAATCAGGGACTTTAACTTTTCTCCCACAGCTTATCTGTCAGGTGGTGGCTGCTGTTCTTTGCATCTGGTGTGAAGGGATGTGTGTCGTGTGGCAGCTGGGCCCTGACGCTGCTCTGTCGGTCCTTTGCCATTAGCACCTGCTTCCCCCACTGCCCCTCAGCACTGGGCAGGCCTCCCTGGGGGCGTTGCCACTTTTCAGTTCTCCACCACCCTCCTGACTCTGACAGTCGCCCCGGGAGCCAGCCGGCCCCAGCGCCTTTGGCCAGTGGCCTGCTGAGCTCTTAGCTTAGGGGGACTTGTAAGAAGACTCTGTTTCTGTCTTTGTGTGTGTAATAATCAGGTCTCTCTTCTTAAGACATGTCCTGGAAGTGAAAAAAGTAGGTTCTGTTTGGAGGGTTTTATTGTTTTTAGCAGAGGGAGAGTTGAGTTTGGGGGTTGGTTATACTTTTGAGACCATCTAGGAACCAGCTAGCCTTAATATGCTTGACATGAATATGATTAGGGTTTTCAGATTTAGCAAATAAAACTGCAGGATGCCCAGTGAAATCTGAGTTTCAGATTAAATAATGATCAAATATTGCATAGAACATGCTAATAGTAAAAAATTGCGGCTTATCTGAAATTCAGATGTAACTGGGTGCCCTGTATTTTATCTGGCAACTTCTGTATAATCCACCTGCAAGAGTAAGCGATACCCAGCTGGAGACAGGTCTGTTCTGCTACAGCAAAGCCACAGAAGGAAAAGAAGGCCACACCCAGCACCGTGGCTTTGCAGCCGACTTCACCTGCAGCGGGCAGCTCTGGAGAGCGTCTTGAGTTCCGGAAGAGAACATGCGTGCCCCAGCATGCCTCGGGCTCTTACTCCCCCAGCCCACTGGAAACCGGATCCAGGACCCACAGCTAGCTGTCGAGCAACAGAGCTGGGACCTTGGGCTCTGAGGCCATGTGCATGTTCCAGCCCAGGACACTGAGGGTGTCTCTGCCCTCCCAAGTGAACAGTCACCTGGGTGTCTGGGGTGGATTGGTACCACTCAGGTAGTGGCGTTTGTCTTCATGGCCTGGTGTGGCACTGGCGCCCTCTTTCCGACGCTTGTGTGTCCCTGGGAAGACAATTGACGCCATTGGGCGTTCCAGGTCAGACAAGCGTTCAGAGTCCTGGGCCCAGCGTAGAGGACATTCCTGGTAGGCTGGTAGGTGAGTGTTCAGAGCCCCAGACACAGCATGGGGGCATTCCAGGAGGAGGCTGTCTAAGTAAGACAGCCATGTGTCCCAGCTGCCCTCCTTGGCGGTTCCCAAAGAAGTGCTGCTTCTCCTCCTCGCTGCTAACTCACAGCTGGGCCCTCGCCACCTCTGACCTGCCAGGACCCCTGGTGTTTGAGCAGGGCCCCGGTGCAGGTGGTTTCCAGGCCACGTGTTGGCTGTCAAAGCTATGAGTTTTTCCAGTCCTGCCCACGCTCCTGGAGGCCGCAGGCTCTGCTCTGGTGTGAACAGTCATGACCGAAGGGCGGGAAGTACAATGGTGAGCAGGGATGGCCGCTGCCCCTCCGCCCCCCACCCTGTGTAGCAGTGAGCAGGGGTGGCCCCTGTCCCCAGAGGCCCCTGTGTAGCAGTGAGCAGAGAGGACCCCTGCCCCCGTGCAGCAGTGAGCAGGGATGGCCCCTGCCCCCAGAGGCCCCTGTGGAGCTGACGGTCCAGCTGGGAATGCAGACAGGGCGCCTGGTGTCTGGTGAGACAAGGGCTGTGAGGGGCAGGCACAGAGTGCTCCAGAAGGAGGTGGGAGGACAGTGACCTCAGCTGAGACCCAAAGGACCAGGAGCCAGGCAGCTGAGGGCAGACGAGTCTGTGCTGGAGAACAGAACAAAGGAGAAAGGAGCTAACAGGGAGGGAGTCCAGGGGCCAGAGCTGGGAGACTGGTGACCCCGGGAATAAAACCAACCAACAAACCGGTTGCCATAGAGTTGATTCCGACTCATAGCGACTGTATAGGACAGAGTAGAACTGCCCCGTAGGGTTTCCAAGGAGTGGCTGGTGGATTCAAACTGTCTGCCTTTTGGTTAGCAGCTGAGCTCTTAACCACTGCACCACCAGGGCTCATTGAGGAATAAAGACGATGGGATATGAGTTGGCTGAAGTCAGACGAGCCACACAGCACCAGAGGCCAGATCAGAGGGTGAACCAGTGCCTCCAGAATGGGCCTCACACTCACCAGCGGCATCTTCCTTGGATTTGTAACTTGACTGTTTCCAGGCCTCTCTGGACAGGATTGTGCTTCCGGCAGTGCTTTGTCTTATCTGACTGAGGTTCTTGGCTTGACCAGCCACCATGCTCGGACTTCGCAGAGGAAAAACGCCTACTCGTGCATTTGAGGTGGCGGGTGGGGTGAGCTGGGTCACAGCCGCAGGACTCAACTGCCATTTAGGGTGTTGTGTTCAGGGGGGTGACATAAGTGATGTCTGACCTCTCTGTCCTCAGCTTTCTCTCCCCCGGTTTCCCAGTTACTTCCCCTCCCTTCCACCATCTCCTGAAGGACTTCTATTATTTTTGCCAGCCAGTTCGCTGCCACCTGCCTGCAGGAAAGTGTGACTCGGGTACCAGGGCAGAGATCCTGAGGGGAGCCCCAGGAATCCCCTGTGACGACAATGCCTCTGGGGGTCAGCAGTGCCCTGGTCCAGAGGCAATGACCACAGTTCAGGCCAGGGACAAGCCAGGGTGTTTTATTTTTTTCTTTTGAGGGAGGTCCAGTTCATGAGGTGGGCCCAGGAGGTGGCAAGTGATGGAGCCTGTGGTCTTGAGAAGCTGGGCTCTTGGGGCCTGGGAGGCTGCTTCCTGGAGGTGTTTACAAATCACAGAAGCAGTCATTCAGCTTGGTCATAGGTGCTCAAGTCCTGTACCATGGCAACTCACCTAAGAAGGACATTGAGCCCAACTGGGCCTTTTAGATTTTTGCTAAAAGACCAAACTTACTTTGGTTGAGATGAAATGTTTGAGATTGTAGAGACTTACTATTTTCTTTTTTCTTTTGGTGATGGGGAAGTGGCACCAAATGTGGGTGTAGTGAGCACAGCACAACCGAAGTAAAAACGAGTGTGTGAGCACATATGGATGGGTAGAGGCATGTTGGTATATGGGTAGGTGCAGGTGTGTATATAGGTGAGAACAGATACAAGTTATCTATAAACCCAGAAATACCAAACCCATTGCTGTCGAGTCAATTCCAACTCAGGTACCCTATAAGATAGAGTAGAACTGCCCCATAGGGTTTTCAGGGAGCACCTGGTGGATTTGAATTACCAACCTTTTGGTCAGCAGCCAAACTGTTAACCACTGTGCCACCAGGGCTCCCTGAAGTATCTATAGGTATGTGTAAAACAAGTATGTGGGTGCAGGCACATATATTCATTGAAGACACAAATCCGGATACTCTGCCAACATAACTAAACACCTTCCAATACTGGTTTTCTGGGTTTGAAAGCTTAGGACCACAGTCTCATGGGACAACACAGTCAACTGGCGGAACATAGTTCACAAAAATCATGATCTGCATCCTAATGAAGTGAGGAGCATCTGGGGTCTTGAAAGCTTGTGAGCAGCCACCTAAGATACATCTACAGGTCTCTACTTGCCAGGAGCAAAACAAGGTAACCGAAAGCTCAGAGAAGAAACAAGTCTACATGAGCCACAATCTCATCTACTCTGAGACCAGAAGAACTAGATGGTGCCCGGCTGCCACCACTGACCGTCCTGCCCGGGGTTAAAATAGACGGTCCTGGATAGAATGGGAGAAACAAGTGGAGCGGGACTCAAATTCTTAAAAAAAAGTCCAGACAAACCGAAACAGCAGAGGGCAGAAGACTCCCTGAGACTATCGCCCTGAGACACCCTAAACCTGGAACTGAGCCTGTCCCCTGCGATCACCCACCTTTTAGCCAAACAGCAGAGTGGCACACAGAATGAAGGCTATTACCCATAAGATTGGTGCGCTACTTAAGAACCAGCAGTATGAGACCAAGAGGTCAACAGTTACTCAAAAGCCAAGATGAGATGATGACGGGGCAGGGTAACTAGAGTCCTGGAAAGGGAACAAACTGAACGCAATTAAAGAGAATGTTGACACATTGTGATAAATGTAACTCATGTCACTGAACAATTTGTGCAGAGATTGTCAAACGGGAACCTAACTTGCTGTGTAAACTTTAACCAAAAACGCAACAAAATATTATTTAAAAAAGAAAGATTTGAGGAAGAGTGGAAGAATGAGCTACACTCCATGCGTCCAGGTCTCCCTGAGTCTGGGAGAGTCGTTTTCTACCCCACACGCCAGCAGGAGCTCAGTATGGAGGGGATTCCTTTACTTTCCCAGCCACCCCACGAGGCCAGGGTCCTCCTCGTTTTACAGGTGAGACACCTGAGCCCAGAAAATAAGTGGCTTGATCAAGGCCACGAAGGGAGGAGTTGGGATTGGGGCCCTTCGGTCCACCACGCCATAAGCCACGCAGAGGGACTGGCTCTAAGTGACCTGCTCCCGGGCCCTTCCTTTCACATCTGCCCTGAGACCTCAGACTTCATTGCTGTCAGAGGAGAGGGGGTGGGGCTCCTTGGGAGCATTTTAGTCTCAGGTCTTCAAAGGGAAAGCCAGAGAACAACAGATGAGAATGTGTGGTGCACCCTGGAAGGCAGGCAGCCTTGCTGCAGGTTTCTCCCCGCTCCCTCATTTCCCACAGAGCCTTTTGCTCTGCACATCACTCCAGCGTGTTTGTGGAGCGCACAAGAGGCAGGTGCTGTCCTGGGCAGGATACAAAGTCAAAACGGGCAGTGTCCCTGACTTCATGCCTCATAGTGAGGAGGGGCAGAAGTATCCAGCTATGTGAAGTACAGGCCATAATAAAGATGATAACTGAGGTTCAAACCAGGTGCTGTGGAAACAGGGAGAGATGGATTCATTGATACTTGGAGTGGGAGGCGAGGCCGGGAAGCTTTCCAGCAGAGAGGGCACTGAAGCCCGCCCGGAATAGCTAGTGCGGGGCACGGGTTGGGGGAGGCGGGGAGCTGGCACACAGCATGCTGTGCTTTGGGGACACTTGGCGGCGGGCGGACGTGGTGTGGTGGGGGGAAATCGTGGAGTGAGGAGCCACAGGGACTTAGCGGAGAGACTGGAAAGGCAGAAGGCAGGTCGGGACCAGGTCATTTCCTGGATATTTTGTGGATGGCTGCTAATGGTCCCTTTGAGTCCCTGGGTGGTGGAAATGGTTAAGCCATTGGCTACTAACCAAAAGATTGGTAGTTCAAACCCACCCAGAGGCGTCTCAGAAGAAAGCCCTGGTGATCTGCTTCTGAAAGATCACAGCCACTGAAAACCTTAGGGAATGTGGGGTTACCATGAGTTGGAATCAACTCAATGGCAACTGGTTGGGTTTGTTAAGGGTCCCTTTAAGAATCGTTTCAGAGCCAAGAATGCATACTGTTCATATAAACTTACAATAAAATGTGCCTCCTAATTGACCAAGCCCCATGCTGCCCATGTATTTGTGAAGAAAGGAATGATTATACCAACTTAACAAAGAGAGGTACAGAGGTTTTCCAATTTCTGCAAGAAGGTAGGCAGACGTGAACTCGACGGTTGGTGTACGCAGCTGCTCGGTGACCCCTAACTGGACAGGCTGTGCGTTGGAGTGTTGTGTGTGGGAACGTTTGAAAGGTAGAAATTACCGCGTGAGTTAAAGGACGGTAAGGCATTGTGGTCTGAGCTATTCCGTTCCTGTTAGGAGGGCTCAGCAGAGGTCACTGCACCTGTAATCGACCTGAAGCGCCTCCTGCCTACCCCTGCCTGGTCTTCTGCACCTGGGAACAAATATGGTGTCTGTGCTGAGAAGATTTCAGAGGGGTTTGCAGGAATTTTGGTCACCTTGGAGGAAAAAAATCAGTAGTGGAATGAGCATAGAACTTAGGGTCAGAGACCCACTCAGTGACCTTGGCTTCATCCCTCACCAGCCACGTGACAGGACTGTTTCTTATCTCCTTGCGGCCTCAGCTGCCTTATGTGGAAAATGCAGCCAGTGAACTAGATGTCTCCAAGTGCCCTTCCACGTCTGTCACGCCATGAACCCAGCTCCACTGCCTGGTTTGCTGACGGGTTATTCCAGCAGTGACTCGGCTCGGTGGAAGTTGGTGGGATAGAGAGATGGGGAAGGGTTAAAAGAACTTTCTCGGCTTCTTCCTTGCACGCTTCTTCATTTTCTGATAAGTATAGCTGTTGTTTTCATAACCTGTCAGTGGGTTCTGTGGAGCTGACTATTATCCTAATTCTAAACAGAATAGGCCCTGTACTTAATCACAAGAACACAGAAAAAGGAGTCCCAGAGGTCAGCACAGTAATTTGATGGGCTCAAATTGCCAGCATTCTTTTTGCTCTTTGAAAACAACGCTTTAAGGGACGTGGACTTAGTGCCAAAACCAGGCAAGAGGCCTTCTGTGAGTCCATAGGAGCAAACACAGTGTTGTAACCAAGAAATCCCTGGGTGATGGCAAAGTCTGGTTTTTAGGGAGCTGCACCATGAACCCAAAAACTGGCCTTTATAGTAACAGCAGTAATACCTAGATAACCTTGCACGCTCCCAGCTGCCCCCCAACCCAACCAGATCAGCAAAAATCAGATTCCTGAAGCCAAACCATGTCTCCAAAGTACTCAAGTCCTTTTGGTTGCTGGAAATGGGTTCTAAATTGCATCTGAGCCCTTCTTCCCTGAACATCGGTACAAGGCTATGACTTCTCTGGGGATTCATGGCATTCATCAGAGAAAGGCGGTTCGCCTTGAGACAATTGTATTGTGAGTGGAAGAGACAAGGATGCATTGTTCAGAGGACAGTGCCAGAAGTCAGGATTATGCAGAGGGGACTCTTGACCTCTCCCAAAGAAGTTGGATACCCCATTGTTTCCATATGGCTCATATTGAGCTAGATGATGTGACTTGGATGTAGCACTCTTTGTCCAAAAGTATCCCAAAATGTAAGCACCTCTTTGTGGAAGGCTAGGTATGAATCACTCATTGACAGAAATATCAACCTCTGCTAACTGGCATTTGACCCTGGGGTTAGTCCTTTGTTTTTCTGCTGAGGACCCCTTGGACATCTATCTTTCTTCCCACCACTGTTTGTCTTCTGCTTGTTGTTTGTCTTCCACCCTCCCACCCCCTCTTCTCATCCACACATGCTTACATTCTTCTCCATGGGCTCCTGTCCAGCTAGGAGCTAGGGTGTCTGCATGAGCCCAGAGCTTTCTCTGTAAAAGGAGCGCTTAGAAAGCACCTCAGCAGAAGGGTTTGGTGATGTGGCCAGAAAGACCTGGAAATGTAAGAAGAGCCTGACCATAGTTCTCCATTTATCCTCCAGCCTTAGGAGCAGGTGGATTCGGTGGGGTGTTAAAGACATGCAAAGGGATTATTAGATAAATAGTATGACAAGCCCCCACTCAGGTCTCCATAATATCTCAGGGGATTTCCTAACCAGTCACCATCGAGTGGACTCTGACTCATGTTTGCCCCACGTGTGTCAGAGTAGAACTGTGATACAGGGTTTTCAATGGCTGATTTTTCAGAAGTAGATCACCAGGCCTCCCCAGGTGCCTCTGGGTGGACTCGAACCTCCAACCTTTCAGTTAGCAGCCAGGGACTCCAAGGATTTTCATAAAACTCTCCACATCAAATAGAATTTAATCACCTTTCAAACAACAACAAAGAGTTGTTCACAAAACATATTTTACTCACAAGGAATTTTAAAGATGCTGCTTTATAAGGTTAGGAGTTATGAGAAGTATTTTGAAAGCTTGTACCTCTTCTACTGAACTCTCATCTGTTCTGTTAATAAATATAATAATATGGAATAAGTTATTTAATGTGGTTAAGTGAAATGTTAAGGAAATCTCTGCTCAATACTCCTGTATCCCTTCTAATCATGATGAAATGGTCTTGAGGTTAAATCTTCATTCTGATGAAATGTGATACTCTGACAATGATTGTCCCCACCTTTTGGTACAATTCATACTCTACTTTCTTTCCTAAAACTTGCACATGGATTGATAAACTAGAAACAGTCTATTTTTTAAGAATTCAAACATACATAAAACTACAACAATCTTGAGGTATCTACCCCTCAAATTTAACAGAAAAATCCTCACAACTGGACCAATAAGCAGCGTCATGATAAATGGAGAAAATATTGAAGTTGTCAAGGATTTCATTTTACTTGGATCCACAATCAATGCCCATGGAGGCAGCAGTCCAGAAATCAAATGATGCCTGGGGAAGCCAGCACAACTTGTACAAGGAAAGGTCGTGGAAGCTCCATAGACACTTCCAAACTCCCTGAGGGACTGAATTGCTGGGTAGAGGGCTGTGGGGACCATGGTCTCCTGGAACATCTAGCTCAATTGGGATAACACAGTTTATAAAGAGAATGTTCTACATTTTACCTTGGTGAGTAGCATCTGGGGTCTTAAAAGCCTGTGAGCAGCCATCTAAGATACTCCACTGGTCTCACCCCTTTGGGAGCAAGGGAGAATGAAGAAAACAAGATACAAGGAAAAGATTAGTCCAGAGGACTAGTGGACCACATCTACCATGGCCTCCACAAGATTTAGTCCAGTACAACTGGATGGTACCCAGCCGCCACCACCACTGACTACTCTGACAGGGATCACAAAAGAGGGTCCCGGACAGAGCTGGAGAAAAATGTAGAACAAAATTCTAACTCACAGAAAAAGACCAGACTTACTGGCCTAACAGAGACTGGAGAAACCCTGAGAGTATGGCCCCTGGACACCCTTTTAGCTCAGTAGTGAAGTCACTCCCAAGGTTCATCGTTCAGCCAAAGATTAGACAGCCCCATAAAACAGAACAAGACTAATGGGGTACAACAGTCTAGGAACAAGGACTAGAAGGCAGGAGGGGACAGGAAAGCTGGTAATAGGGACCCCAAGGTTGAGAAGGGACAGTGTTGAGATGTCATAGCATTGTTAACCATTGTCATAAAACAATGTGTGTACTTACTGTTTAATGAGAAACTATTTGTTCTGTAAACCTTCATCTAAAGTACAATAAAAAAAAAAAAAAAGAAATGATGCATTGTATTAGGCAAATCTGCTGCAAAAGACCTGTTTAAAGTGTTAAAAAGCAAAGATGTCACTTTGGGGACTAAGCTATGCCTGACCCAAACCATGGTATTCTCAATTGCCTCATGTGTGTGAAAGCTGGACAATGAATAAGGAAGACTGAAAAAGAATTGATGCATTTGAATTATGGAATTGGCGAAGAATGAATATACCATGGACTGCCAAAAGAACAAACAAATCTGTCTTGGAAGAAGTACAGCCAGAATGCTCCTTAGTACCGAGGATGGTGAGACTTCCTCTCACGTACGTTGGACGTGTTATCAGGAAGGACCAGTCGTTGGAGAAGGACATCATGCTTGATAAAGTAGAGGGTCATCAAAAAAGAGGAAGACACTTGATGAGATGGACTGACACAGTGGCTGCAACAATGGGCTCAAGCATAATGATGTGAGGATGGCGCAGGACAGGGCAGTGTTTCATTCTGTTGTACATAGGGTTGCTATGAGTCAGAACTGACTCAACGGAACCTAACAACAACGTGTTTTTGCCATGTTTCCTTCAGATCTTTTATTTTAAAGAAAGAAAATGTTTGACGTAGTTGAGTCCTTCCTTGTACCCCTCATTATCCAAGTCTCTCCTTTGTGGGAGGTAACCACCATTCTAAAGT
Organism: Dugong dugon; assembly: GCA_030035585.1. Taxonomy (NCBI): domain Eukaryota; kingdom Metazoa; phylum Chordata; class Mammalia; order Sirenia; family Dugongidae; genus Dugong; species Dugong dugon. Next base: position 2,273,040 of record CM057473.1, on the reverse strand, counting down.
AAGTGTATCACTTCTATCCATGTTTTGTACTTTTACTTCATACACTCACACACACACACTCACACACTCACACACACACACACTCACACACACACACACACTCACACACACACACTCACACACACACACTCACACACACACACACACACACACACACACACACTCACACACACTCACACACACACACTCACACTCACACACTCACACACACACACACTCACACTCACACACACTCACACACACACACACACACACACACACACACACACACACTACAGTTTATAATATTGGTGTGTGGGTTTTTGATAACGTGAATGAATTCATGGTATGTAGGCTTCAGCAATGAGCATTTTGCATTTGACATTATCTTTTTGAGATAACGTGACTACATTGATTTTTACTGTTGTCTGGTACGTCATTGTGAGATTACATCACAGTTTGTCAACTTGCCTATTGATGGCCATTCCACTTTTGCCGTGTTTCAAGCCGTGCTGCAGTGGACTTACTGGCAGATGTCTCCCCAGGCAACTGTGTTTCGTGAGAGCATCTACCGAGAGGATGGATTGCTGGCTCACTGGGTATTTTCATTTTCATCTTTACTACTCTCTATCTCCCCACTTTGCTTTAGTTCCACTGACTCCAGGCAGTCTCTGCCTCCCACCCTTGGCACAGGTGGCTTCTCCTACCTGAGCTCCCCCACCTCTTTAGATGGAACAAACACATGTATAACGTTTGCAATGTACCAGACCCAGTTCTAAGTATTTTATGAACATTAACTTACTTAATTCACTTGATCCTTGTAACCACCCCGTGCTACAGGTGAAAACAGCCCTCATGTTACTGTGTAGGAAGCTGAGGTACAGAGAAGTTAAGATCACACAGCTAGTTACTGGCCAAGTCCAGGGTCTGGCTCCGAGTACGAGATCTTAACAGGTGTGCGTCTCCACCCGTCCTCAGGGCTTATGCAAGCATCCCCTTCTCAGTGGGGCCTTCCCTGACTACCCGCTTAAGAATGCAGCCCCACTCCTGCTGGGTTTTGTTTGTTTTTAATTTTTTACTGTGGTGATATCTATGTAACAAAACGTTACCATCCCAGCCGTTTTTACCTGTACAGCTCAGTGACATTAATTTCATTCACCATGTGATACAGTCATCACCACTATCTGTTTCCAATTCTGTCATCACCTTCAACAGAAGCTGCACCCTTTACACACACGCACCCATTTCCTCCTCCCATCCACCCTTGGAAACCACTAGTAAACTTTGGTCTGTGTGCATTTGCCTATTCTAGATATTTCACAGAAGTGAGGTCATACAATATTTGTCCTTTTGTGACTGACTCATTTCACGTGGCATAGTTTTCAAGGTTCATCCATCACATACATGTACCAAAACCTCGTTTCTGTTTATGGCTAAATAATATTCCATTGTATGTGTATACTGCATTTTGTGTATCCATTATCTGTTGATGGATGCTTGGGTTGACTGTAGTGAATAATGCTGCCATGAACATTGGTGTACAAGTATCTGTTTGAGTCCCTGCTTTCAAGTCTTTTGGGTATATACCTAGGAGATCCTGCTGTGTTTTTCACCACTGTACTTATTTTGCCAACTGATCTATATTTTATTTACTAATATTTCTATTCTCTGTCTCCCCCACTAGAATGTAAGCTCCACTGAAGCACGGATTTTATCTGTCTGGTTCATTGACATATCCTCAGCCCAGGACCGTGCTTGGAACATAGCAGTTGGATGAAGAGGAAGTCCCTAAGAGGAAACGGTAAAGCTAAAGTGTCCAAGGCTGTGAAACCTCTTGTTTTAAGAGAACCAGTTCCAACAGCCCTGCCTCCCACGTGTTCCAGGTGGAGAGGAGGTGGGTCAAAAGCTGGATAAAGGTGAGTAAGGAAAAGTACAGCAAAGTACTTGCAGATATCAAATCACAAACTACTAAGGGTGAATTGGCAGTGGGTAGCAAAAGCCATAAAAATGCATACCTGTGACCCAGCAAACCCAATTGCAGGAATTTACCTTGATCTATGCTGGTACACAAACAGGTATAAGGATGTTCATCAAGTTGTTCCTAAATAAAAAAGTTGAAAACCACCTAGATGTCCTACAGTAGGAGAGACTATTGAAATAAGGATTGACTATCCCACCATGTTTGAGCCACAATGGGCTCAAATATACCAATGATCATGAAGATGGCACAGGACTGGGCAAAGTTTTGTTCTGTTATACATATGGTTGCATGAGTTGGAGTTGACTTAACAACTAACAACAACCACATGTCACCATTAAAAATCAACATATAATAACAGAATGTATTTATGATATATCAGTGGGAGTAAAATGAAATTTAAACTGTGCCTAGTGAGTAACCCTTTCATGACTGGTGATATATATGGTTGTCCACCCACATTTGCTGCCTCTCAGGTTCCTTGAGAAGCTGCTTTCCCACTGACAGTGAGTGCTGCCACAAGGCAGGGACCTTTATGACTGTTTGAAACTAAAAAAAAAAGGGCATGTGCCACAAATTACTGTTTCTACAGTGTGTTGTATGAAGTGTGTGCATTTTTGGTAGGAAAAAGAGAAATTTTGAAAATTTTTCTTTGGGACACTGAATGTCCCTCTGGACTCTGGGGGGAGCATCTGGGGTAGAATTAGTGGAACAAGGTATGTTTCTTGGAACTCAGAAGGTAGGCTTGTTGATGGGGGGAAAAAAAATTTAAAAAAATCCATACTACCTACCAAAAATTCAACAATACTCAGTGATTCAGCATGCTTCTGTTAATGAAAACACATGATATCAACAAAAAATTCAAAGCAGAAAATAATTGGGTCTTGAAAGACTTAGTAGACTTAATCTGAAAATAAAACAAATTTGCACCGAAAAAGAGAACCAGCTTTACAAGGACAGTAAAACAATACAGGTGGGTCAGTCTAGTATCAATAGGGGTTCATAAGACATAATAGAAAATATCTGTCTGGTTCTTTGCATAATTTTGAGCACAGGATCATCATTAGCTTTGCAATTTGGAAGAAAACCAAACAGCGTGAGCATTATCCCCCAAAGAAAGTGTGATTTTTAAGGTTGTGTGTCAACTTGGCTGGGCCATGATTCTCAGTGGTTTGGCAGTTATGATGTAGTTTGACAGTCTTATAATGATGTAATCACCTCCACAGTGAGATCTGATATAATATGATCACCTCCATGATGGGATCTGCTGTGAGTAGCTAATAAGTTGAAAGGGAGCTTCTTTGAGGGTGTGGCCTATATCCAATACAGGAAGATTTTCTGGCAAAGCTCACTGGCCTTTGCTCATGCTGGATCCTGCAGCTGACTCCTGTTCATCTGACCTCCAATTCTTAGGACTTTAGCTAGCAGCTCACCTGCCGTTTTACCTGTCGATCTTGGGATTCGTCAGCCTCCACAGCTCATGAGTCAGAGGCCTGCTATCTGACCTTCCAATCTTGGATTCACCAGCACCTGTGGCTGCGTGAGTCAGGAGAAGCCGCCAGCTTGACCCACGGACTTGGGACTTTCCAGCCTCTACAACTGCACGAGCCATTTCCTTTATATAAACCTCTCTTTCTATATATTTATACGTTGCCCTGGTTTTGCTTCTCTAGAGGACCCAGCCTAAGACAGAAGGACTGGGTAAGCATTAAGTAAGCTAACCTAGGACCCCAAACCACTCCTTTATTGTAATGACCTGCAGTGCCTACTTAACCTGGGCCCTCTTGTAGGCAGCCCTGTAAGCCCGCTGTGGGGGAAGAAGGTTGTTGCTGTTACTTGCTGTCCAGTGGACTCCAACTCATAGTGACTCCATGTACATCAGAACAAAATGTTACATGGTCCTCATGGTCTCAGGGAACATCTAGCTCAGTTGGCATAACACAGTTTATAAAGACAATGTTCTACATTCTACCTTGGTGAGTAGTGTCTGGGGTCTTAAAAGCCTGTGAGCGGCCATCTAAGATACTCCACTGGTCTCATCCCTTCGGGAGCAAGGGAGAATGAAGAGAACGGGATACAAGGAAAAGATTAGTCCAAAGGACTAATGGACCACAGCTACCAAGGCCTCCACCGGACTGAGTCCAGTACAGCTAGATGGTGCCCGGCTACCACCACTGACTGCTCTGACCAGGATCACAACAGAGGGTTCTGGACAGAGCTGGAGAAGGATGTAGAACATAATTCTAACGCACAAAAAAAGACCAGATTTACTGGCCTAAAGGAGACTGGAGAAACCCTGAGAGTATGGCCCCCAGACAGCCTTTTAGCTCAGTGGTGAAGTTATCTCTGAGGTTCACCGTTCAGCCTGGTAGTGGATAGCCCCATAAAACCAAAATGGGACTAATGAGGTACAGTAGTCCAGTGACAAGGGGCAGAAGGCAGAAGGGGACAAGGAAGCTGGTGATAGGGAACCCAAGGTTGAGTAAGGATATTGTTGATGTGTTGTGAGATTGTTAACCATTGTCATAGAGCAACATGTGTACTAACTGTTAAATGAGAAACTATTTTGTACTGTAAGCCTTCGTCTTAAGTTGAGAATAGCAGCACAATTGGAACAGCGTAGTCAATGTCACTGAACTGTGCATGTAGAAATTTTTGAAATGGTGTGTCTTTGGCTGTGTGTATTTTCACCAAAAAAAAAAAAAAAAAAGGTTGAGAAGTTAGAGGCTTGACATGTTGTGGAGTTGTTAACCAATGTCATAAAACAATACGTGTGCTACTGTTTCATGAGAAACTATTTGTTCTGTGAGCCTTCACCTGAAGTACAATAAAAAAAAAAATTTCTACGTGCACAATTCAGTGACATCGATTATATTCTTCTAGTTGTGCTGCTGTTCTCACTTTAGATGAAGGTTTACAGAACAAAATAGTTTCTCATTAAACAGTACATATGTTGCCCTATGATAAGGGTTAACAACCCCACTACATGTCAACACTAACTCAACCTTGGGTTCCCTATCACCAGCTTCCCCCTCCCCCTCTGCCTTCCGGCGCTTGTCCCTGGACTGCTGTACCTCATCAGTCCCATTTGGTTTTTTGGGGCTCTCCACTCCCTGGCTGAACGGTGAACCTCGGAGATGACTTCACCACTGAGCTAAAAGGGTGTCTGGGGCCACACTCTGGGGTTTTCTCCAGTCTCCTTTAGGCCAGCAAATCTGGTCCCTTTTTTGTGAGTTAGAATTTTGTTCTACATATTTCTCCAGCTCAATCCAGAACCCTCTGCTGTGATCCCGGTCAGAGCAGCCAGTGGTGGTAGCCTGGCACCATCTAGCTGTACTGGACTCAGTCTGGTGGAGGCCTTGGTGGCTGAGGTCCATTAGTCCTTCGGACCAATCTTTTCCTTGTATCCTGCTCTCCCCATTCTCCCCTGCTCGTGAAGAGATGAGACCAGTGGAGTGTCTTAGATGGCCGCTCACAGGCTTTTAAGACCCCAGACGCTACTCACCAAGGCAGAATGTAGAACATTGTCTTTATAAACTGTGCCATGCAAGTTGAGCTAGATGTTCCCCGAAACCATGATCCCAACAGTCCTTCACCCAGCAATTCAGTCCCTCAGGGAGTTTGGATGTGTCTATGGAGCTTCCATGACCTTTCCTTGTACAAGTTATGCTGGTTTCCCCTGTATTGTGTACTGTCTCACACTTCACCCAAGATACCACTTATCTGTTGCCTATTTAGTATTTTCCCCCCCACCCCTCCCATCCCTGGTAATCAACAAAGATTGTTACATTTTGCGTGTGAACTTTTTCATGTGTTTTTACAATAGTGGTCTCATACAATATTTGTCCTTTTGTGATTGACTTATTTCACTCAGCATAATGTCCACCAGTTGCGTCCATGTTATGAGATGCTTCGCAGATTCATCGTTGTTCTTTCTCGTTGCATAGTACTCCATTGTGTGCATGTACCATAGTTTGTTTATCCATTCATCTGTTGATGGGCATCTAGGTTGTTTCCATCGTTTTGCTATTGTGAACAATGCTGCCACGAACATAGGTGTGCATATGTCTATTCGAGTGACAACTCTTATTTCTCTAGGATATATTCCTAGGAGTGGGATTGCTGGATCGAATGGTATGTCTATTTCTAGCTTTCTGAGGAAGCACCATATCATTTTCCAAAATGGTTGTATCATTTTGCATTCCCACCAGCAGTGCATAAGAGTTCCGATCTCCCCGCAGCCCCTCCAGCATTTGTTATTTCCAGTGTTTTTGATTCGTGCCAGTAATGCCAGGGTGAGATGGTATCTCATTGTGGTTTTAGTTTGCATTTCTCGAGTGGCTAGTGATCATGAGCATTTCCTCATGTGTCTGTTGGCCATTTGAATGTCTTCTTTGGTGAAGTGTCTGTTCATTTCCTTTCCCCATGTGTTAATAGGATTATTTGTCTTTTTGTTGTAGAGGTGTTGGATTTTCTTGTAGATTATGGAGATTAGACCATTGTCTGATTTGTACTGTCCAAAAATTTTTTCCCAGTCTGTAGGTTCTCTTTTTACTCTTTTGGTGAAGTCTTTTGAAGAGCATAGGTGTTTGATTTTTATAAGATCCTAGTTATCTAGCTTATCTTTTGGGGTTTGTGCGTTGATGGTTACAGTTTGTATCCTGTTAATGCCGTGTTTTAAGGCCTGTAGTGTTGGTCCTAGTTTTTCTTCCATGAACTTTATAGTTTTAGGCTTTATATTCAGGTCTTTGATCCATTTTGAAGTAGTTTTTGTATACGGCGTGAGGTATGGGTCCTGTTTCATTTTTCTGTGGATGGATATCCAGTTTTGCCAGCGCCATTTGTTAAAAAGACTGTCTTTTCCCTCATTTGATGGACTTTGGACCCTTGTCGAAGATCAGGTGACCGTAGGTGGATGGATTTACATCTGGGTTCTCAAGTCTGTTCCATTGGTCAATGTATCTGTCCTTGTACCAGTACCAGGCTGTTTTGACTACTGTAGCTGTATAGTAGGTTCTGAAGTCAGGTAGTGTGAGTCCTCCAACTTTATTCTTCTTCTTCAGTAGTGCTTTACTTATTCGGAGCTGCTTCCCTTTTCATATAAAGTTAATGATTAGTTTTTCCATCTCTTTGAAGAATGTTGTTGGTATTTGGATCGGGATTGTGTTGTATTTGTAAATTACTTTGGGTAGAATTGTCATTGTCACAATGTTGAGTCTACCTATCCATGAGCATGGTATGTTTTTACATTTATGTAGATCCCTTTGGGTTTCATGCAGCAGTGTTTTTCTAGTTTTCTTTGTCTAGGTCTTTTACATCCCTGGTTAGATTTATTCCTAAGTATTTTTTCTTTTTAGGGGCTATTATAAATGGTATTGTTTTCCTGATTTCCTTTTCATCATTCTGTTTATTGGTGTTTAGGAATCCAACTGGTTTTCATATGTTTATCTTGTATCCTACTACTCTGCTAAATCTTTCTATTAGTTCCAGTAGAGTTCTTGTGGAGTCTTTAGGGTTTTCTGTGTATAGTATCATATCATCTGCAAACAGGGACAGTTTAACTTCTTCGTTACCAATTTGGATGCCCTGTATTTCTTTTTCTTGCCTTATTGCTCTAGCTAGAACTTCCAGCACAATGTTAAATAGGAGTGGTGAGAAAGGGCATCCTTGTCTTGTTCCTGTTTTCAAGAGGAATGTTTTCAGCCTCTCTCCATTAAGAATGATGTTGACTATTGGTTTTGCATAGATGCCCTTTATTATGTTGAGAAATTTCCCTTCTATACCTATTTTATTGAGAGTTTTTATCAGGAATGGGTGTTGGACTTTGTCAGATGCCTTTTCTTCGTCAATTGAGATGATCATGTGATTCTTTTCTTTCCTTTTATTTATGTGGTGGATTATGTTAATTGATTTTCTAATGTTGAACCATCCTTGCATACCTGGTATGAATCCTACTTGGCCATGGTGTGTTATTTTTTTGATATGATGCTGAATTCTATTGGGTAGAATTTTGTTAAGAATTTTTGCATCTATATTCATGAGAGATATTGGTCTGTAATTTTCATTTTTTGTGACGTCTTTGCCTGATTTTGGTATCAGTGTTATGCTGGCTTCATAGAATGAATTTGGAAGTGTTGCTTCCTCTTCTATGCTCTGAAATAGCTTGAGTAGTACTGGTACAAGCTCTTCTGTAAATGGTTTGTAGAATTCTCCAGTGAAGCCATCTGGGCCAGGGCTTTTTTTGGTTGGGAGTTTTTTTTATTACCTTTCCAATCTCTTCTCTTGTTATGGGTCTGTTCAGATTTTCAACATCACTGTGTAGTAGTTTGTGTAGGTAGTGTGTTTTTAGAAATTTATCCATTTCTTCTAGGTTTTCAAATTTGTTGGAGTATAGTTTTTCATAATATTCTGTTATAATCCTTTTTATTTCAGTTGGGTCTGTTGTAATGTCCCCCATTTCATTTCTAATTTGGGTTATTTGCATCCTCTCCTGTTTTTCTTTTGTCAGTCTGGCCTGTGGTTTGTCGATTTTGTTGATTCTGTCAAAGAACCAACTTTTGGTTTTGTTGATTCTTTCTATTGTTTTTCTGTTCTCTATTTCATTGATTTCTGCTCTGATCTTTACTATTTCCTTTCTTCCGGTGGCTGTGGGCTTTTTTTACTGTTCTCTTTCTATTTGTTTGAGTTCTGTAGTTAATGTTTTGATTTTGTCCCTTTCTTCTTTTTTGATGTGTGCATCTATTGCTATAAATTGTCCTCTGAGGACTGCCTTTGCTGTGTCCCAAAGGTTTTGGTATGATGTATTTTCATTCTCATTTGATTCTAGGAATTTTTTGATTCCATCTCTGATTTCTTCTATTACCCAGTGATGTGTAAGCAGAGTATTATTCAGTTTCCATGTGATTGATTTCTTTTTCTTGCTGTTTCTGTTGTTAATTTCTACCTTGATGGCATTGTGGTCAGAGAAGATACTTTGAATTATCTCAACGTTTTGGATCTTGTTGAGGATTGCTCTGTGGCCTAAGATGTGGTCTATTCTGGAGAACGTTCTAGGTGCATTGGAAAAGAATGTGTCCTTTGCAGCTGTTGGATGGAGTGTTCTATATATGTCTATGAGGTCAAGTTGGCTGATTGTGCCCTTTAGGACTTCTGTATCTTTGCTGAGTTTCTTCTTAGTTGTTCTGCCCTTTACTGAGAGTGGTGTGTTGAAGTCTCCTACTATTATTGTGGAACTGTCAATTTCTCTTTTCAGTATTGTTAGAGTTTGTTTATGTATTTTGGAGCCCTGTCATTGGGTGTGTAGATGTTTATTATGGTTATGTCTTCATGATGGATTATCCCCTTAATCATTATATAGTGTCCTTCTTTGTCTTTTATGGTGGATTTTGTTTTAAAGTCTATTTTATCTGAGATTAGTATTGCCACTTCTGCTCTTTTTTGGTAGTTGTTAGCTTGATATATTTTTTTCCAACCTTTGACTTTTAATAAATTCACATCTTTGTTTCTAAGGTTTGTCTCTTGTAGACAGCATATTGATGGACCCTGTTTTCTTATCCATTCTGTCACTCTCTGTCTCTTTATGGGTGCATTGAGTCCATTTACATTCAGTGTAATTATTGATAGATGTGAGTTTGTTGCTGTCATTTTGTAGTGCTTTTTTTTTGTGGTGCTGACGTTTTCTTTGTTCTTCTTACTCTCTTGTGCTGAGTTACTTTTGTTTGTGGGTTTTTTTTCATTCCTTTTGTTTTTGTAGGTTTTGTTTTTGCTGAGACTTTATGTTTTTCCTTTTTTTTTTTTTAATGAGTATGTTTGTTAACTTTCTTTGTGGTTACCATGAATTTCACCCTTATTTTTCTAAGTTTGAAGCAGTCTACCATTACTTGGTATCGCCTTGCCTTCCTCTCCATTAGAAGGTTCTATACCTATGCCATTTATTCCCTCTTTTATGGTTTTGATGTAGTTGTCATTTACTAATTAACTGTTCTGATTCCCTGTTGTATTTCTTTTGGTTTTGGATAGCCCTTGAGAGTTCATTTACTAGATTGGTATCTGGCTGGTACAATCCTGCATCCTAGATTCTGCATGTGAGCTGAAGTTGTTTGTTCTCAGATTGAAGAACTCCCTTTAATAATTCTTGTAAGTTTGGTATGGCTTTTACATATTCCCTTAATTTCTGTTTATCTGGAAATGACCTAATTTCACCATCATATTTGAATGAGAGTTTTGCAGGATATGTTATTCTTGGCTGGCAATTTTTTTCTTTCAGGATTTTATATATGTCATCCCATTGCCTTCTTGCCTGCATGGTTTCTGCCGAATAATCTGAGCTTAGTCTTATTGTTTCTCCTCTGTATGTGACTTCTTGTTTTTCATGAGCTGCTCTCAGGATTCTTTGTTTGTCTTTGGTTTTGGCGAGTGTGATTATGATATGCCTTGGTGATTTTCTTTTGGGGTCTCTCCTATATGGGGTTCATTGAGCTTCTTGGATGGCCAGATTTTCATCTTTCATGATATTGGGTAAGTTTTCTGTCAGCAGTTCTTCAATGATCCTCTTTGTGTTTTCTGTTTTCTCCCCCTGTTCTGGAACTCCAATCACTTGAAAATTTTTGCTTTTGATTGTATTCTACATAACTCTCAGGGTCTCTTCATTTTTCTTTGTTCTTTTTTTCTGAGTTTTCCTCAAATAGAGTTGTATCCAAGTGTTTGTCTTCAATTCCACTTATCCTGTCTTCCACCATTTCAAATCTGCTTCTCAGCCCTTCTATGACACTGTCCATTTCTGAAATCTTGTTGTTTAACTTTTGGATTTTTAAGTGTTGTCTTTGTATAATTTCTAGTTGTGAATTTATTTTGACATTTTGTTCCTGCATTATTTTCCTGAATTCTTCCAATTTTTTTGTCTGTATTTTCCATGAATTTGTCTATTTTTTCCTCATTTTTGTCTGCTTTTTGCTTTAGCTCTTGGAGGATTCTGAGTATTAGGGATTTGAGTTCCCTATGAGGTAGTTCTAGTGCCTTTTCTTCCACTGGAAAGTCATCTGGTGTTTTATTTTGGATGCCTACTGGAACCATCCTGTCCTGTTTTTGTAAATGTTTTGATATCGTCTTCTGTCTTCGGGACATTCAGTAGTTATTTTTTTCATTTATTGATTGTAGAGTTGTTTTTTTCTTCCCCCCTCCCCCCCCTTTTTTTTTTTAATTTGGCTATGTCTGAGCATGCAGGCTGTGTGTTCTTTGTTGTTTGCTCGTCCTTCTCCAATTGGCAGGGTCAGTCACTCAGATATGGTACAGTAGGGCAGGTCTAGCTGAAGAGGAGTTACTGGGATGGGTTGTTTGTGGCACTTATTACAGCCACCAGGGCGGGTTGGTAGTCAGTGCAGGGCGGGTTCCAGTAGGCCGTGCCTGTGCTGCTTGGTGGTGTGATGTTAAGTGCATGGTGCAGGTAAGCAGGATGTAGCAGGGAGAATGTTATGTGTGGAGCTAACATGGATATGGGAGAGAGAAGAGAGGAACAGGAGCCAAAAATATACAAACAAACAAAAACGAATGCTAGGGGAGCTTGCCGTTGGAGTGGAGAGATGAGAGACTATGAAATGGAGAAAAACAAAAAGAGGAAGAGGAAGAAAGAAAAAGAAAAGAATGAATAAATAAAAATTGGAAAGGTTAAAGAACAGCAAAGTTCCCAGGGATCCCACTGGTGTGGCTATGAGATCTGGGGAAGTTGTTCTCAGGTGTTGCAGTACAGCCTGGCTAGAAGGTGTAGCGGTATACAACACCAGGTATTCAGGGAACAGAAAGAGAAGGAAGATATAGAGAGATGAGAAACTGAGTAATGAAGAAAGACAAAAAGAGAAAAAGAGGGAAAAGAATACAAAACAAATTTTAGAAAAAGAACAAGAAAAGCCCCCCCAAAAAAACAGAAAAAAAAAGAAAAAAAAAAACAATGAAGAAAGAAATGTCCTCAGGGATCCCTCTGCACATCTGTGCAAGCCGAGGTGGTAGTTTCCAAGCCACGAAGCACCGCCTAGCCAGAACGGGCTCTGAACTCAAGAAAAGGAAAAGAAAACAAACAAGCAATTCAAAACAAACAAACAAACAAAAGCCCCAGAATCCCACCAGTGTGGCAGCCCAGACCAGGAAGCAGTTCCATACTCGAACGGAGCTCCGCAGCCCCTCAGGAAGAAGCAAAGATGGCTCACGGAGCCAGGTATTTGAGTGAAAGGAGGGGGAGGTGGTGAGAGGAAAGGAAGAAATCAAAAGAAGCAGAAAAAAGCAACACCAGCAGCCAACAAATGGCACTCAGAGAGCCAGCTAGTGTGGGCTGGTTGAATCCAAGCAGCCGGTGCTTCCCGGACAAGAGATTGTGGCCGCGGGAAGCAGAGGAGGCTGAGTGGGGGTGAAGAAGGGTGGGGATGGGAAAGCGTATGTTGCAAATTACTGGTTGTTTTTTCTCCTGCTGGAAGCTCCATGAAGCTGCTTTCTCATACCCCCTATATGCTGGTCTCCGATAGGAGTCCAAGATGGCGGATCCGCACTGCGTTAGCTGATAGGGGACCTCTGCATGAATTTCTCATTGGTCTCCCTTCTCTGTCAGTTTTCTCACTCCATTTGGTGCTTGGCTGAGTTCTTTATCTCTTCATTTGATGTTTTAGGGTTTCAGGATTGTTGTTTTCTCTGTTTGGCTTAGTTTTTCGGATGGAGGGACAGCGTGGTGCTTCTGCCTAGAGCGCCATTTTGCCAGAAGTCTCCAATGTTTGTCCTTCTGTGATTGACTTATTTCACTCAGCATAATGTTCTCCAGTTTCATCCATGTTATGAGATGCTTCACAGATTCATCGTTCTTTATTATTGTGTAGTACTCCATTATATGTATGTACCATAGTTTGTTTATCCATTCATCTGTTGATGGGCATCTAGGTTGAGTTACATAAATTTTTGACACATGTTCACCGTGTTTAACTTTTGAATAGTAATACTTTGACAGGAAGGGGAAGTAAACTGTGGGGAATGGCTTTAAGAGCGTGACATAGATTCTCATCTGTATAAGACAAATGTATGGTCATTCCTTGAAAGTCTTATGTAACCCATGATTAGCCAGCCTCTTGGTGAGCAAGAAGTAATTGTTGTTGTTTTTTTTTTTCCCCTACATTTACAGCTAGCTGAAAGCAAAGTCTCCATGTGAGGGCATAGGCAAAGACATTTCTGTTTGTTAAAGCCACCTACTTGTGGTATTTCTGTTATAGCAGCACTAGGAAACTGAGACATCACCCACTTGTGGTATTTCTGTTGTAGCAGCACTAGGTAACTGAGACATCACCCACGTGCGGTATTTCTGTCACAGCAGCCCTAGGTAACTGAGACATCGCCCACGTGCGGTATTTCTGTCACAGCAGCCCTAGGTAACTGAGACATCGCCCACGTGCGGTATTTCTGTCACAGCGGCCCTAGGTAACTGAGACATCCCCCACGTGCGGTATTTCTGTCACAGCGGCCCTAGGTAACTGAGACATCGCCCACGTGCGGTATTTCTGTCACAGCAGCCCTAGGTAACTGAGACATCGCCCACGTGCAGTATTTCTGTCACAGCAGCCCTAGGTAACTGAGACATCGCCCACGTGCGGTATTTCTGTCACAGCAGCCCTAGGTAACTGAGACATCGCCCACGTGGGGTATTTCTGTCACAGCAGCCCTAGGTAACTGAGACATCGCCCACGTGGGGTATTTCTGTCACAGCAGCCCTAGGTAACTGAGACATCGCCCACGTGGGGTATTTCTGTCACAGCAGCCCTAGGTAACTGAGACATCGCCCACGTGTGGTATTTCTGTTACAGCAGCCCTAGGTAACTGAGAAACTGAGACAGCACGCACGTGTGGTATTTCTGTCACAGCAGCACTAGGTAACTGAGACATCCCCCACGTGGAGTATTTCTGTCACAGAGCACTGGATGACTAAGTCAGGGTCTTTGCAGAGGTAACCAAGTTAAGATGAGGCCATAGTGGATTAGGACGGGCTCTAATTCAATGACTAGAGAGAAATTTGGACACAGAGACACAAACACATAGGGAAGAGGGCCAGGTAACAATGCAGGCAGAGATTGGGGTGACGTCCCTACAAGCCAAGGAATACAAGGATTGCTAGCAACTGGCTGGTACGGTGTTGACATCTCACCAGGAAGAGGCCAGGAAGGGTTGTACCTGGAACATTGGAGGGAGCGTAGACCTGCTGACATCTGGATTCTGGAGTTCTGGCCTCCGGAGCTGTGAGAGGATAAACTTCTGTTGTTTTAAGCTGCCCAGTGTGTGGTACCTTGTGACAGCAGCCCCAGGAAATTAATAATCCAGATGGAGATCTGCAGATTATTAAACTCCTCTCCTACCTCCCACCTTGGGGTGCTCACGTGGCCCCTGTCCAGGACATAGTGCTGGTTCTGGCTGTGGAGTATTTGGGCCCCCATTCAAGGGGCCTGTGCAGTGCCCCAAACTTCTCATAGGCATCCCCCAAATAAAACAAAACACCACGCTTCTACACACTCTCTGTGGGGGGCTGTTCACTCCGTGCATCTCTCCATCACAGCTGAAAATTCCAGTTTTATCTCTGCTGTGTTTTTGAGCCTGTTTGCCTTTGATTAGGCTTTGGTTTTGAAAGGGAAGAGGCATGCACTGCCCAGCTCCCTTTCATCTTGCTCAGATGGAGTAATAAAGCTTATTTACCATGGCGTTGTTTTCCATTACAGCATATTTAATTTTAGTGCTCTGCAGCTTTGTGTTTTGAACTGCAGAGAGGAAGCAACATATAAAAATACCCTGTTGGTTTTCTCCCTTGTAGTTGACTGTGGGGAAAGAAAGACACAGCATCCTACTTGTCATTCTGTACCAGAGTGTTTTATTTTGCCTGTGACCGACAGTTACATTTTGCACTCAGAAGACTCTCTGTATGAACTCTTTCAACTTAACAGAAGTGGACGCAAGATTCAAAGTACAGCTAAGCTCATGCGTTGCACCAAAGCCCGTTTCTTCCATTCTTGACGAGTCTTTCTGAGGCAGCAAACAGGGCAGAGAGTGATCTCCTGGGCTTCCAGAGAGAAGTCTGCGCATGCTCTTCACTTGGCTCTCCCCTGTCTTTCCACCGCAGCCAGCTGAAAGCACCGCTTAACTCGAGGGACTGAGGTTACAGTTGCTCATCCAGCCTCCTTGGCTCTCCTGGTCTCTGCTGTCTTAGGGCTGGAAGGGTGACGAGGAAAGCTCGTCTCTCTCCTTGGATCCCAGGAGGTTCCCTAATTGTTCAAGCCGGTTTGAAAAAGACCTGGTTGTATTTCATGGCAAGTTTTGTTGTTATTGTTTTAGCTGCTGCCAATTTGGCCCCCAATGCTTGCTGACCCCACGCACAACAGAACAAAAGGCTGCCTGGTCCTGCACCAGCACCACGGTCATTTGTGGACTGAACCATTGTGACTGTAGGATTTTTGTTGGCTGATTTTCAGAAGTGGATTGTCAGGCCTTTCTTCCTAGTCTGTCTTAGTCTGGAAGTGCTGCTGGAACATGTTCAGCATCAGAGCAGCACGCAAGCCTCCACTGACAGGTGGGTGGTGGTTGTACATGAGACAGATTGGCTGAGAATCGAACCCAGAAATCCCACATGGAAGTCGAGAATTCTACCACCGAACCACCACTGCCCCTAATAAAGCCAGTTGCCATGGAGTCAGTTCTGACTCATGGAGACCCTGTGTGTGTCCGAGTAGAACAGTGTTCCATATGGTTTTTGATGACTGATTTTTTGGTGGTAGATCACCAGGCCTTTCTCCCGCAGTGACTCTGGGTGAACCTGAACCTCCAGCATTTTGGTAGCAGCCAACTGCATTAACTGTTCACACCACCCAGGAACTCTGAAGTTTTGTTCCATGTCCTAAATACTGAAGTTTGAATCCACAAGTCTTCAGCATGTTTTCTACCCTGTTTGACTAACCAGACCCTTTAATGAGACCTGTAGCCCAGGTCTTTACTTTTAGGAGAGGAAACAGAACCACAAGGGAGGTCGAATGTCTTGTCTGAAATCCCCACAACTCAGGAGCAGACTTTTAGTCAGACTCTACTGTTTCCAGTGCAATTTGTACAGATAAAAAAGATCCTTACAAACAAAAGCAGATCTTTAGCAAAGAAAGGGCAGGGATGCTGCATATCCCATTTTTCTGCAGTTCCATTGTTCACCAGTTTGCTTTAAAAAGCACCCTAAAGATGGGGAGTGGTTGGGATTCTAATACATTGCTGGTGGGGATCTGAAATGGTGCAGCAACTTCAGAAAAGAGTGTGAAAGTTCCTTAAAACTTAAACACGGAGTTACCACCCCAAAACCAAACCTGCTGCCCTCGAGTCAGTTCCACCTCATAGCGACCCCACAGCGTTTCCAAGGCTGTGACTCTCTACGAAAGCAGACTGCCACGTCTTTCTCCTATGGAGCCGCCGGAGGTTTCCAACTGCTGACCTTCTGCTTAGCTGTCAGTCGCTTTAACCACTGCGCCACCAGGGCTGAGTTGCCATGGAATCCAGCAAGTCCACTCTTGGATACCTGACCAAGAGAAATGAAAACATACGTCTGTACAGAAACTTGTATAGGAACGTTCATGGCCACTTTATTTATAGTAGCCAAAAAGTAAAACCACCCAAATGGCCATAAACTGATGAATGGATAAATAAAATGTAGTACATCTGTACAATGGAATATTATTTAGCCATAAAAAGAATGAAGTTCTGATACACACTACAACACGGATGAATCCTGTGAACATTTTGCTAACTGAAGGAAGCCAGCCACAAAGCAACACACGGTGTATGAGTCCGTTCATGTGGAGTCCTTGGGTGGCACAGACGGTTAAGTGCTCGACTACTAGCCCAATAGTTGGCAGTTCAAACATGCCCGGAGGCACCTGGAAGAGAGGCCTGGCAATCGCTTCTGAAAGGTCACAGCCTTGAAACCCCTTTGGAGCAGTTCTAGTCTGCATACATGGGCTCGCCAGGAGGTGGAGCTGACCTGAAGCAACTAACAGCAACATGTAAAATGTCCAAAATAGGCAAATCTATAAAGACAGCATGTAGGTTAGGGTCTGGGGGAGTAGAGAATGGGGAGTGACTGCTGTTGGGTTCAAGGTTTCTTTCTGAATTGATGAAAATGTTCCAAAATTAGTTGTGATGATTGCACAACTCTATGAATATACTAAAAGCCATTGAATTCTACACTGTGAATGGGTGAACCGTGTGGTGTGTGAACTGTACACTGTGAATGGGTGAACCGTGTGGTGTGTGGACTGTACGCTGTAATGGGTGAACCGTGTGGTGTGTGGACTGTACGCTGTAATGGGTGAACCGTGTGGTGTGTAGACTCTACACTGTAAATGGGTGAACCGTGTGGTGTGTGAACTGTACACTGTAAATGGGTGAACCGTGTGGTGTGTGAACTGTACACTGTAATGGGTGAACCGTGTGGTGTGTGAACTGTACACTGTAATGGGTGAACCGTGTGGTGTGTAGACTCTACACTGTAAATGGGTGAACCGTGTGGTGTGTGAACTGTACACTGTAAATGGGTGAACCGTGTGGTGTGTAAACTGTACACTGTAATGGGTGAACCGTGTGGTGTGTGAACTGTACACTGTAATGGGTGAACCGTGTGGTGTGTGAACTGTACACTGTAATGGGTGAACCGTGTGGTGTGTGAACTGTACACTGTAATGGGTGAACCGTGTGGTGTGTGAACTGTACACTGTAATGGGTGAACCGTGTGGTGTGTGGACTGTACGCTGTAATGGGTGAACCGTGTGGTGTGTGGACTCTACACTGTAAATGGGTGAACCGTGTGGTGTGTAAACTGTATGCTGTAAATGGGTGAACTGAAGTTGTTCTTTAAAAAACTAAGATGAATAGAAGGTCAGGTCCTAAAGCTCATCATGCTAATATGGTAGATGACAGGAGGGTGTGGTAGCCATCTTGGCTTGCTCTCTGCACTGCTGAATGTAGCTTTCCTGTGGGGATACAGGTTGTGTGGGGCTCAAGGCAGCTGGGACCTCTGTTTGCATTTCTTTATTTTTTAATTTTTATTGTGTTTTAGGTGAAAGTTTACAAAGCAGATTAGTTTCTCATTCAGAAATTTACACACAAACTGTTTTGCAGCATTGATTGCAGTCCCTGCCATGTGTCAATACTCTCCCCCTTTATACCCCGGGTTCCCTGTGTCCGTTTTTCCAGTTTTCCTGACCCTTCATGCCTTCTTGTCTTTGCTTTTGGGCAGGTGTTGCCCATTTGGTCTCGTGTACTTGAGTGAAGTAAGAAGCACGTTCCTCCTGTGTTATTGTTTGTTCTATAGGCCTGTCTAATCTTTGCCTGAAAGGTGGACTTCGGGAGTGGCTTCAGTTCTGAGTTAACAGGCTGTCCGGGGGCCATAATCTTGGGGGTTCCTCCAGTCTCTGTTAGACCAGTAAGACTGGTCTTTTTTGTGAATTTAATTTTGTTCTACATTTTTCTCTTGCTCTGTCTGGGACCCTTTATTGTGATCCCTGCCAGAGCGGCCGAGGTGTTTGCATTTCTGAGGGAAGAAGAAGACGCGTGCACTTCAGGTGTCTGCTCTTGTTCACTTCTGCCAACAGACTTGCTGTCCACGTGAACTTGTCTCAAATTGCACCCTGGCTGTGTCTAAACCAAAACCCGTTGTTGTCGAGTTGATTCTGACTCATGGCGACCCCATGTGTGCCAAGGTAGAACTGTGCTCCATATGGTTTTTAATGGATGAATTGTTGCAAGTGGATTGCCAGGTCTTTGTTCTGAGGTGCCTCTGAGTGGACTTGAACCTCCAACCTTTAGGTTAGTAGTCAAGTGCAAACCATTTTCGCCACCCAGGGAACTGAAATAAATTAAAACTTGCTTATTACAGAGGAGTCCCTGGGTAGCATGAACAGTTAAGCACTGGGCTGCTAACTGAAAGGTTAGCAGTTTGAATCACCCGAAGGCACCTTGGAAGAAAGGCCTGGTGACCTACTTCTGAAAACCCAGCCACTGAAAACCCTCTGGAGCACAGTTTCTACTCTGACACGAGAGGTTGCCCAGGGTCGAAGTCGACTTGATGACGGCTCTTGTTTTCTCTAGTTTATTACAGTTACCATTCTGTGTATCTCATTCGATTCTCAGGAAAACCTGCAAAAATGCTTATCCTCATCCTCATTTTCAGATGAGGAAAATGAGGTTCCAAAAAGTGCAATACTTTTTGAAAAGCTCACCCAACTCTTCTGTCTCCAAAGCCTGGCCTTTTTCGTGAGACTGAGTCGGCCTGCTTCCAGCCTCTGAGACGTGTGGTGCCCCCCGCGAGGCTCCTGCTGTGGTGGTATCTTCAGAAGCGGGTCGTGTCCTGCAGGGCGCACTGAGCTGAGGCTGGTAGGGCAGGGCAGGAGTGGCTGGGAAAAGGGCCAGCTGCATGGGCTCTGTTTTTCTCCAGCCAGCTTTCCGAGGTGAAGAAGCAGGCTGTGCAAACACTCACAGTTCCCTGAAGTTCTAATGTGGGAACTTGGTTCATGATTCAGGTAGAAGAGGTCTTCTACCTGTGCCAGGTGGGGGGCTCTGAGTCGATGGAGAGGAAGAAACTTGGGGGTCCTTCTGAGACTGTGATATATTTGTTCATTCATTCATTCCAATTATTCATGGATAACCCTTTTTCCACTGTAATAAACAGAACTAAAATATTCTGGTTCCCTGGGTGGTGAAAATGGTTTACAGATACTAAACTATAGGTTGGCAGTTCAAACCCACACAGGTGGCATGGAAGAAAGGCCTGGTTATCTGCTTCTGTAAAGATAACAGCCAAGAAAACTCTATGGAGCAGTTCTACTTTGTGAGGATGGTGCAGGACTGGGCAGTGTTCCGTTCTATTGTACATAGGGTCGCTATGAGTCAGAACCAACTCGACGGCCCCTAACAACAGCAACAACTCTTTTTCCAAGAAGCGTTGGTGGTGCAATGGTTAAGCAGTCAGCTGCTAACGAAAAGGTCAGTGGTTTGAACCCACGAGTGGTTCCACAGGAGAAAAGACCTGGAGATTTGGCCCTTAAAGATTACAGCCTAGCTGCTCTGACAAGGATCACAACAGAGGGTCCCAGACAGAGCTGGAGAAAAATGTAGAACAAAAGTCTAACGCACAAAAAAAGACCAGCGTTATTGGCCTGACAGAGACTGGAGAAACCCCGAGAGTTTGGCCCCCAGACACCGTTTTAGCTCAGTAATGAAGTCACTCCTGAGGTTCCCCATTCAGCCAAAGATCCGACAGGCCCATAAAACAAAATGAGACTAAATGGGCACAACAGCCCAGGGACAAGGACTAGAAGGCAGGAGGGGACAGGAAAGCTGGTAATAGGGAACCCAAGGTTAAGAAGGGAGAGTGTTGACATATAACCAATGTTATAAAACCATATGTGTACTACCTATTTAAAGAGAAACTATTTGTTCAGTAAACCTTCATCTAAAGTACAATTAAACAAATGTTAAAAAAAAAAAAAAAAAAAGATTACAGCCTAGGAAACCCTATGGGGCAGTTCTACTCTGTCATATAGGGTCCCTGTGAGTCACACCTGCTCACCAGCAGCAATACGTATTACAGGAATCCTGGGGCAGTGCAAACAGGTCAAAACTCAGCTGGCTTGCTGGTCTACTTTTGGAAGACCACAGGCACTGGGAATCTTCCGGGGCACAGTTTACTCTGACACACATGGGGTTGCAGCCAACTCAGTGGCACCTGGTGCTTTTTACCAGTAACTTTCTCCCCCCACAGCTCAGGCCAGACACAGGCCACCTTCCTGGGCTGGTGCTGGTGCCTTCAAGCCTCAGCTGTAGGAGGCGGGCCCCTCTGGGTGACTCCTGGTTCCACGTAGGTGGCCTTGTTCCAGCTCCCAGCCTTGTGTCCAGCAGCCTGAGCCCCTGCTCTGTATGGTGGCCAGGGGACCCCACCTGGATGTCAGCCCTGTGTTTGACCCTCCTGGGCCTGCGGCTGTCTTGAGACTTGAGTTACTGCTCACTGCTTGGCGTTACCGCTTCGTCCCTGAGCTCGCCTTTTGGTTTCGAGATCAGCTACGTAACACAAACATTTTATTGCATTTTATTTGGTATTTCCATCTGTTGGGAGCAGGGCCTCTTCCCTTATCATCTCAGTCTCCCTCATCAGCCAGAATGTCTGTGTTTTTACTGTTTTCCTCATGGCCTCCTCGCGGTCAATGTTTGTAAAATCATTTGTGAACGTTTGTAGAGAATTTGTTTTCTAAGTTTAGTCCAAATTTCTGTAGAAATCTATGAGAATCAGCTTGTTATTTGTTATTCAGTTTCTCCAAATCCTCATTTCTTGTTTGACAACTTAATCTGTCAGTTTCAAAATGGCTTGGTTAAAGGAATCTACGATTGTTGGTTTGTCAGCCTCTTCTATTTCTGGAAGATTTTGCTACTTAGAAACTATGTCATTAAGGAATATAGAACGGTTCGTGACTCATTTTCTCTTTGGAGTGTACTTTTTATCATTATAAAATACTCATTTTTCTCCCCTTGAAAACTACCGGTAGCTATCATTCTGACTCATGGCAACCCCATGTGTGCAGAGTAGAGCTGTGCTCCATAGTGTTTTCAAGGTCGTGACCTTTTGGAAGCAGATCACCGGGCCTGTCTTCTGAGGGGCCCATGGGTGGGTTTGAACCAACAACCATTCAATTAATAGTCGAGTGCTTAACTGTCTGTGCCACCCAGGGAATCCCATTTAAAGTATTGGTCTTAAAAAATTCCACTTTCTCAAATACTAACATTTCCTCCATTATTTCATTTTGTTTACTATTGCCTGATGAATTTTCCATCCATTTCTTTTCAAGGTTTGTTTGTAATTTTCTTCACATATGTTTTTCATAAATTGCATGTCACATATATTGTTTTCAAAGTGTTTCAAAATATTTGTCACTTAATGAAGAATTGAATGTTGGCACATTTCCTGAGGTAACTGACAATAATTGACCTTATTTTTTCATTTTATCCCTTGTTTATTATTTATTAAAGTTTCTGCTTTCCTCCTCTTTTTCACTTTTCATATTTTTCCTGGATTGGTCAAATATTTTATTTTTAATTCTTCTTCCCCACCTTGTTCCCACCCTCACTGTTAAGTGGAAGTTCACCTGTGTGTCTTTTTCTGATTTGACTTCCCATGGGTTAGAATACTCCTAAGTTGTTTTCTTAAAAATGGAATGTGGGTGGTATGCTTGCTTGTTTTTGCAAGTCCCAAAGTGCCTTCTCTCCCCTGTCATGGGATGACATTAGCCAAGCAAAGGGATTTTGGATCAAAAGATTCTATAGAAGAATCCTGATCAAAAGGGGGAAAAAGGCAGAACAGAATTTCAAATACTCATGAGATCCAGACTTTCTGGAGCCATTGAGACTGGATGAACCCCCAAAACTATTGCCCTGAGATAATCTTTAAACCTTAAACCAAAAATATCCCCTGAAGTCTTCTTTAAAGCAAACAACAGTTTAGCTCAATTAGTAAAGAAGTCTGCCGTAAGCATTGTGCTCTTTTAAAGAACTATCAACTCGAAAGGTTAGAGAGAAAGCCAAGGGGGCAGTGAGTTTATGTTAATGAGCAAGCACGACTCAGAAAAGGAGGGTGAGAATGTTTGCACAACTTGAAGAATGTAATCAATGTCACTGAAATGTACATGTAGAAATTGTTGAATTGGTGTATATTTTGCTGCATATATGCTGAACAATAAAAATAAAATATTTTTAAAAAGGGAGATCTTGGTTCAGAGTTTTATCTCTCAAAAGTTTCAAACCTGGCTCTGCTATCTTAGAGTTCCAAGTGTTTCCAGCGAGGAATCTTGTTTGCAATTCTCTTTTCTTCGTAAATAATTTGTCCTCATTCCCTGGTAGGTGGAGTTGGTGAATTTCCCTAGTTTATGTCCAGATGGGATTATTTTTGTTTGTTTGTTTTTCAGATTATATTATTAATCTTGTTTGGTACTTAAAGTTTACTTTCTGACCCAAAAATTTATCTTTATTCAGTTTAAGGAGAGGTTTCTTCTACTTGATTTTCAGTTTTAATTCTTCATATCTTTTTCTGGAACTCCTAATATTCACTGTTCTTTAGTCAATATTCTCCTAATATCTAATCATCTTGACTCTGTACACCCTGGCTCTTATGTTTGCATTTCTTTGAAGTTTTGCTCCGTGTTCTGGGACGGTTTCTGTCTTTGCTCATTCAGATCAGAAGATTGGTTTTCAGCAGTATGCATTCTCTTATTCCTTTCATCAACTGAATTTTTTAAAATTTGGAGCCAACTTGTTTTAATTATGTGATGGTTCTTTTGAAATATCTTCTCACATCTCCTTATCACTTTAAAAAACTTGTGTTCCAACCCCTCATTCTGTGGCGACCACAGCTTGAACCTTGACCACCCTCCTGCAAGCGCTATCAGTACCAGCGGCAGTGGGGTCGACTCCGACTCATGGTGACCCCCTGGGTGTCCGAGTAGAACTGTGCTCCATAGGGTTTTCAATGGCTGATTTTTCAGAAGATCTCCAGGCCTTCCTTCTGAGGTACCTCTGGGTGGACTTGAACCTCCAACCTTTCAGTTAGCAGCTGAGTGCATTAACCATTTGCAACACCCAGGAACTCCCTAATTTCCCTTAAATGAGCTGCAGTGTTGTTTTCCTACACGTCATCAAGCTTGATTCCCTCTGCACCCAAGAAGATCAGGCTGCTAGCATATATGGGGTTGTCATGAGTCAGAATTGATTTGATGACCACTAACAACAACAAGCAATGTGGGCTCAAGTCACCATCTCCTCAGCATCCTCCCCTCCCCGCCTCATAGGTGAGGAAATGGAGATTCGGGAATGGCTAATCCATGCGTGCTGGGCTGCCCCAAGGTACCCTGATAATGCACTCTTTCCTCTTGATTACATTATTACTGTGTGTACGTTCCCCCTGCCTTACGTATTGCTTTCTCCCTAGTCCTTTTTGATAGTTATCATTAATCCCAACAATACATAAAGCATGGTCCTCAAACTGTGATCCCTGGACCAGCAGCTTCAACATCACCTAGGAACTTGTTAGAAATGCAAATTTCCTGCCCCAGACCTAGAGAATCAGAAACTCTGGGGGTGGGTCCAGCAGTGTTTGGAAAAGCCCTCCAGATTATTATGGTGAACATCACTGGATTATGTGTGAATTTTTTGCCAGATGTTTTAGGAGTGGACAGTGTCAGGATAGCAATGAAAACCTGGGGACAGTCATGGAAAGCAGAGGGAACAGCCTCCAGATTTGATTCCTTTGGTGTCAGTCCATTTGGGGGCAACTTAATTGAATTCAATCCAACAAACAGTTATTGAGGTTCCATTAAATATACCATGGTCTGCCAAAGAATGAACAAATTGGTCTTAGAAAAAAAAAAAACAGAATGCTCCTTAGAAGGAGGATGGCTAGACTTCAGCTCACTTACTCTGGATGTGTCATCAGGAGAGAGCAACAGCTAGAAAAGTACATCATGGTTGATAAAGGAGAAGCTCAGCGAAAAGAGGGAAACTCTCAGTGAGAGGGATTGACACAAGAGCCACAACAATGGACTGAAACTACCAATGATCGTGAAGATGGGACAGGACGGGGCAACATTCATAGTGTTACACAGAAGGCAGAGCTGAATTGATGGCAACTAACAACACAGCAGCCAGACGCCTGGTGCAGGGTTCTCCATGCACGTGGGAGGCAGGTGGGTTTGAGGTAGGACAATGACTGTGCTCCTCTTGTTCCCTCCTTTGCCTTTGGGTTGTGAGAAATTGTAGTTTGGGGCAGAAGGTAGTTCTCAACCCTGGTTGTAAATGTAAATTAATGTAAATTTGGATCACCTTGAGAATTTGATAAATGTACCAAAACCCAGAGCCATTAAACCTCATTTCTGGGGTGGGGGTCTGGGCAGAGTTTTATTTTTTAATTTTCCCAGGTTATTCTACTGTGTGGTCAGAGTTGGGGGCCACTGATTTAAGGCAAAGGCCACCTCCACTACCTGTACAGCTCACTACTTTGATCAGCTAACATGTCTGAACATGTTCTATGTGTCTGTGTGATAAGGAATCTGAGGGAGAAGTGAGTTAAACAACTAAGAAAAAAAGTCCAAGATGGGTTAATATGAAAGATGACCACATTAGTTTATTAACATGCATAAGAAGATGTTGGACTGGTGAATAATTTAGGCTGCAATTGATGTATTTGTAGATATAATGCTGGACTGTAAATATAATTGCTAGATTCCTGTCTTAGCTGGGTTCTTTAGAGAAGCAAAACCAGTGAGCATCTATGCATGTGATATATATATGTGTATAAACCTGTTGCTGTCAGGTCATTTCCGACTCATAGTGACCCTATGGAACAGAGTAGAACTGGCACATAGAGTTTCCAAAAAGCACCAGGTGGATTTGAACTGCTGACTTTTTGGTTAGCAGCTGTAGCTCTTAACCACTACACCACCAGGGTTTACACACACACACACACACACACACACACACAGAGAGAGACACACACACACACAGAGAGAGAGAGAGAGATTTGTCTTAAGGAAATGGCTCGTATGGTTGTAGAGGCTGGCAAGTCCCGAGTCTGTAGATGAGGTGTCAGGCTGGAGGCTTCTCCTGACTCACACAGCTGCAGGGGCTGGCAAACCCAAGACCAGCAGGTAAGCTGTTGGTTCAAGTCCCAAGAACCAGAGGTAAGATGATGATGAGCTGGATGTAGGATCCAGAGCAAGAGCCTTGCTTGAACATCCATTTATATACTGGAGGCAGTCCATGCCCCCAAGGAAACCCCCTTTCAACTGATTGGCTGCTCATAGCAGATCTCATCATGGAGTTGATTACATCATTACATAACTGCCAAGTTCCATCATAACTGCCAAGCCACTGAGAATCATGGCCCAGCCAAGCTGACATACAACCTTAACCATCACAACTTCTTCACAAATTGACTTCTGGGTCCTACGCGGAACCCAGAATACTGTGGTCATAGAATCATTAAGCAGGAAAGCATCTGAGAGGACGTGTTCAGAAGGCTAAGTGTGCACCATGCGGGGATAGGGAGACCTTGCCGAGCCTCTCCGCACCTGGCTTCAATTCCGGGGTGGACTGTTGGGCTCCATACCCTCACCACTCAAGGTTCCACTCAATATGTGGTTGGGACCAGCAGTATCACCTGGGCTCTTGTCAGAGATGCAGAATCTCAGGCCCTATCTTAGACCTAGTGAATCAGAATCCATGTGCACATTGAAGTTTGAGAACTCTGCTCTGAACTTCAGTTTTTGAGAAGGGAAGATTTTGTGCTGATGAACCCCTAGCCTGTTTTGAGGTACACCAGAAGGCAGCCTGGCTTTAGGGTGGTCTTTGTAGGGATGGTGTCTGCCGCCATCTTAGAGGACTCCAGGCAACCCCAGAAAGGTTTCTTGACTTCAAAGAGAGAAGGTATGTGGGTGCCACAAGAAGTCTGGGAGAAAGGAGACCTTGGATCCCTTGGGAAGATGCTATTTAACTGGCAGGAGCACTTGGGTCATCATTGGGCTCCTGACCAAAGTCCAATCACAGCAGCAGGCCAGGAAGGACGACCCCACCAAGATATGTCCCAATGTCTTCCATCTGTGGTCTCTCCAGGGGTGAGGGGCAAGGTGATCCAGTGGGTTTGGGAAAAAATACTAGAACTAGACGGTGAAGCCCTGCAGTTAGCAAATTTACGTACACTGCAGCTGGCTTGCAGCATGGCCCAAGGTCAAAGAGCTGATGGTGCTGGGATATTAACCCAGAGCCCTGGCCCCAGAGACTGCGCTCGGAACATCAACATTCTCCTAGTGCAGCACAGACACTGTAAATATTTGATGAGTTGATGAGAATAAGTTGTACCGACCATAAAATGATGAGGATTTTCATGTACACACTTCTATGGCTATCAAAGCAGGCGTCTGTTTGGGGAACAGACTCACTATTTCAATAGTGGGGAACATTCAGGAATTTCCCTGATCTCCTTCTGAAGCTTTTGCTCACTCTTTTCTTTACCTGCTGTTGTTGTTAGTACTGTTGTGTCAGTCCCTGTCTCACGGTGACCCTGTGTGCCAGAGAACGGAATGCTGCCCCGTCCTGAACCATCCCCATGATTGCCCACAGATCGGACCTTGTGATGCATAGGTTTTTCAGTGATGATTTTTTGGAAGTAGATCTCCAGGCCTTTCTTCCTAGAGCATCTTAGTCTGGAAGCTCGGTTGAAACCCGTTTAGCATAATAGCAACACATAATCCTCCACTGACGGATGGGTGGTGTCTGTGCGTGAGGTGCACTGGCCTGGAATCAAACTCGGGTCTCCTGCATGGAAGGTGAAAATTCTACCAGTGAACGACCACTGCCTCCACCTTCTTTAGTTAGGCCTGGTCAAGTCTTAGGATGGCAATAATAGTAACAAAATCTGCCACTTACGTCTAGAGTCTGGTTATATTACGATGTTATGGTGATCTGGTAGCTCCACTCCTCAGACTTTAATACAAATTACCCTTGGTATTCGGCTTGTTCACTTACACAAGTAGCCAAGTAGTTTACTTATACAGCAGTCGAGAAATCAAACAACGCATCGCATTGGGCAAATCTGCTGCAAAAGATCTCTTTAAAGTGTTAAAAGCAAAGATGTCACTTTGAGGACTAAGGTGCGCCTGGCCCAACCCATGGTGTTTTCAATTGCCTCATGTGCATGCGAAGCTGGACAATGAGTAAGGAAGACCAAAGAAGAATTGATGCCTTTGACTTATGGTGTTGGCAAAGAATGTTGAATATACCATGTTCAGAAGAATGAATGAATCTGTCTTGGAAGAAGTACAGCCAAATGCTCCTTAGAACGGAGGATGGTGAGTTGGACATGCTATCAGGAGGGACCGGTCCTTGAAGAAGGGTATCATGCTTGGTAAGCTAGAGGGTCAGTGAAAAAGAGGAAGACCCTCAATGAGATAGATTGACACAGTGGCTGCAACAACGAGCTCAAGCATAGCAACGATTCTGAGGATGGCTCAGGACTGAGCAGTGTTTCATCCTGTTGTACATAGGGTCACTATGAGTTGGAACTGACTGGATGGCACCTGATGATAACAACAACAACACTTACACCATCGTGAAAAAGTTCAAGGCTGAGTAATGGATGCACGCTGTTAGCACTCCACACTTTTTGTGCTAATTGCTTGGGAATGGCTTACACCCAGAAAGCAATAGGATCCAAACACCTTGATGGTAAAAGGCAGCTTCAGACTCTGAGGCTGACCCCAGATGGCATTTTCAGTCTCACGGAATCCCAGGGTGAATCCAGTTTCTTGAGGCAGCAGCAACGTGGATGGTCTTTGAACCTGGGTTTATCCTTTGACCTTCTGGATCCTCTGATGCAGTCCCCTGTCTTCTGCCTCTGTTCACAAGCCTGCACTCTCGGTCATCACCCTGCAGTGTGCTCTGAGTGTTAGTATTTG
Organism: Dugong dugon; assembly: GCA_030035585.1. Taxonomy (NCBI): domain Eukaryota; kingdom Metazoa; phylum Chordata; class Mammalia; order Sirenia; family Dugongidae; genus Dugong; species Dugong dugon. The sequence goes on along the minus strand of CM057473.1, from coordinate 2,244,552 downwards.
TATTTGGTTGTTTCCTCACAAGTCTACTAGCTATTATCCTAACATCCTAGGACTGAGGAGCCCCAGTGGTGCAGTGTTAAATACTTGGCTGCTAACCGAGAGGTTGGTGGTTAGAACCCACCAGCCGCTCCACAGGAGAAAGATACGACAATCTGCCTCCGTAAGGATTACGGCCTTGGAAACCCTATGGGGCGGTTCTACTCTGTCCTGTCAGGTCGCTAAGAGTTGGAATCGACTCGACGGCAATGGGTTTGGGTTTGGTTTTTTATCTTAGGACCAGGATTAGGTGGAGGTGTGGTCCATAGTAGACAATTGTGGTGCTTAGTAGACAATTGTTGAATGCCTGAATGAAGCTCCTTCCATTTATTCTCCTCCCACAATTTGATTTTCAAGCCAACTGTGTTGCATGTGGAGGCCTGGTGGTGCGGTGGTTAAGAGCTATGGCTGCCAACCGAAAGGTTGGCAGTTCCAACCCACCGGCTGCTCCTTGGAAACCCTGTGGGGCAGTTCTACTCTGTCCTGTAGGGTCGCTATGAGCTGGGATAGACGGCAACGGGTGTGGTTTTTCGGTATGTTGCATGGGAGGGACTAAGTGTTTTCTTAAGATAAATTAACTGAATTCTCTCTTTAACATCTAGTTCATCTTTAGCGGTTCTGTTTTTGTGAACAACTCCAATGATAGTGGTGGGAATACTTGGTCTTCTTGCTAAATACTTGCAACCTCCTATTGCAGAGTGAATGAATGCATCCCTGCCTGAGGTCAGGTCCAGCCACATTCTCTGTGCAAAAGCCACCGGATCTCTTATGACAAGCCCCTATGTGGTTGTCTGTGGGGAACTGAATCTATGTTATTGCATGCTGCATTTACCTTCCTTGGGAATTGAGTTCCTTTTTTATTTGTTAACATACTTTCTCTGTTTTGTCGTATTTAGTTCTGTGGTCTGCCCCAAGGTCTGCAAATTCGACTTTTTCAAAAAAAACAGAGAAATGTGTTGTACCCATTATATTAGCGAGTCTCTGTTGCTCTTCCAGTTTATGATAATAAAAAAGTGGAATTAGAATTTTTATCTAGGTGTTTTATCCTTTAGTAGTCTTTATTTTTGTATTTTTCTTCTACCTTTTTCATTGAATTTTCTATCTCTGAAATAGCAATTTAAAATAGCTATGCAGTGGTGTGTGTATCCACAACAGAGTTTGTTGCCAAGCATACAAAATGAATGGGTTCCTTATTCAAATGTTAAACGGCTGTAAAAAAAAAAACCAAAACCCAAAAGCAAACCTGCTGCTGTTGAGTTGATTCTGACTCATAACGGCCTGTAGGACAGAGTAGAACTGCCCTATAGGGTTTCCAAGGCTGTAAATCTTTATGGAAGCAGACTGCCACATCTTTCTCCCGTGGAGCGGCTGGTGGGTTCAAACCGCTGACGTTTTGGTTAGCAGCCAAGTGCTTAACCACTGCGCCACCAGAGCTATGGGGTCTTCATCTAGCAAAGTCTATATAGAACAGAGATGGAGATCTGGAATTGGATTCTGCAGTGGGGATTGCCAATATGACAGCTCCCAGTGGACTTAGAATGAATTTAATAGTTCATCGATGCTGTCTAATAATACAATGTGACTATCTTCAGTTTGTATGTTATGGTCTCAAGAGCCAAGAGAATTTCATGTCCTGGCCACCCTGAACTACTTGCTAGACCCACACTTGCCATGTTCTGGATCTTTTCTGGCTTGTGGACATGCCCGTCCCTCTGCCTAGAACACTCCCCCAACCCCGCTTCCAGGGTAGCCTTTGGTGATGCCAAACTAGCCCAAACTAGCCTCGGTGCTCTCCAGGGGCTTCTCCTGCTGAGTATCTATTGCTGGTTTGCAAGTGACTGCTAATATGTTGTCGAAGTTACCTAGTGCTGCCTTAGAAGAAATACCACAGGTGGGTGGTTTTAAAGAACAGAGATTGATTTTCTCACCGTTCAGGAGGCTAGAAGTCTGAATTCAGGGTGCTTTCTTTCTGTCAGCTGTGGGGGAAGATCCTTGTCTCTCCCAGCATTCCTCTGTTCCTCGGCCAACTTCATCAGCATATCTGTCTTCTTCCACTTGTGCTCTCTCCGTGTGCCTGGGCTGCTCCTTATCACTCAGAAGTGAATAGATTGGGGACACACCCTACCCTGATACAGTCTTACCACGTAACAAAGAAAACCCTATTCCTAATGGCATTACATCCATAGGAATAGGGGTTAGGATTCCAACACATGTATTGGGGGGGACACAATTCAATGGATAACATGTGTGTTTCCCTCCCTTCAGGCTGAGGGCTCTGTCTGTGCCATGGACCTCTTTGGAAGCTGATGAAACCTGTGGATCTTATCTCAGAACCATGTATTTTAGTGCATAAAATAAAACACATAGGATTCTAGTTCCGGGCAAGATGGATAAGCACACTCCACCCTGAATGCTTCTGTGAACCCTGACAGAATGTGTGAGCTGCTGTCTGAGGACTCTGAAAAGCAGACAGTAGCCAGTGGGTTGGGGAAGGAGACAGAATGTGAAGTTCCACTGAGCTGGAACCATTTCCCCACTCCAGAATCCCCTGGCCTGGATTCAACATAGCCCAAAACCCAGAAGTGGGCATCGGTGCTGACAGAGAGAGCCCAGGAGTGCTCGCACTCTCATTCTGGCTTGAGGGAGCAGGAAGGAGGTCTCCTAATACTCAGAGTGAGAGGAGAAATCCTGTTGTTGTTTTTTTTTCTTTTCTCCATTCTGTGGTTCCCTAGCCCCCAGGCAATCCTGTGGTAGCCCTGGCACAAGAACCTGAAGGAGCTTAACGCTCAGAGGAGGGAGAATCTTCGCTCTGACCAGAGGAGCCATGATTCCAAGAGTGTAGGGGTACTCTTCTTTGTTCCTCTCTGTCCTCCTACCATTAGGCCCTGGACTCAAGTGCAATTGTGGGAAGTGCATGGCAGAGCGGGCTAAATAAAGCCCCAGCTTCCTGGTTACAGGACCAAAACATTGAGCTGCTGGGAACTGGAAAGCACCAGAGAGAGGGGGGAGCTAGGGAAAACAACCCCATAAACTTGTTTATGAACTTCTAGGCTCAACCCTGAGATGCAAAGCTTGACTCTAAACAGCATACTGTAGACTTTGAGGACTGAACTACAAAATAGACAACCACCCAGGTCCCACACCAGCTGCTAGGTAACATACACATAGCATACTATAGACTTTGAGAACTGAACTACAAAACAGACAAGCACCCAGGTCCCAGGTCAGCTGCTGGGTAACACACACACACGGCAGATCTAAGGCTTTGAAAACAGAACTGACATTGGAACCAAAACCCACAGAAGGCTGATTGGAACTTCTGACCTGAACGCAACCAAGTTTGTTCCCTTCTGTTACGAATCGAATTGTGTCCTCCAAATTGTGTTGTAAGTCTTAGCCCCTATACCTGTGAGTAAGCAGCCCTGGTGGCACAGAGGTTAAGCACTTGGCTGCTAATCGGAAGGTCAATGGTTCAAACCCACCAGCTGCTCCACAGGAGAAAGATGTGGCAGTCTGCTTCCATAAAGATTATAGCCTTGGAAACCCTGTGGGGCAGTTCTACTCTGTCCTATAGGGCCGCTATGAGGTGGAATCGACTTGACAGCAGTGGGTTTTGTTTTTGTTTTTGATACCTGTGGATGTAATCTCATTTGGGAATAAGGTTTTCTCTGTTATGTTAATGAGATCATATCAGTGCAGGGTGTGTCTTAAACCAATCATTTTTAAGATATAAACAGAGCAGATTAGGCACAGAAACCAGAAAGGACAATGGGGGAAGATAGATGCCATGTGAAGATGCCAAGGAACCAAGGAACAGAAGCTGACAGAGACCAAGATCTTCCCCCAGAGCTGATAGAGGGCCTTCTCCTAGAGCCAGTGCTCTGAATTTGGACTTCTAGCCTCCTGAGCTGTCAGAAAACAAATTTCTGTTCTTTAAACCACCAGCTTGTGGTATTTTTGTTACAGCAGCACTAAGAAACTAAGACACTTGCTAAAACAAAAATGTCAGCATTCTCCCTAGGATTTAGACAAGATGTAGAGCCTCTTAACATAATCATCAGCATGTCCAGGATACATGCAATTCAAAATTACTCACACGTGTGAAGAATCAGGAAAATCTCAATTTGTGCAGGAAAAGGCAATCAACCAGTGCCTATGCGGTGGTGACACAGGGTTTAAAGCAGCTGTTGTAACAATGCTCCAACAAGTAAGAATAAACATTCTTGAAATGAATGAGATAGAACATCTCAGAAAAGAATAGAAGATACAAAAAAAATAGAACCAAGAGGAAATTTTAGAACTGAAAAATGCTGTAACCAAAATAAAAACTCACTGGATGGGCTCAATAGCAGAATGGAGATGACAGAGGAAAGAGTCAGTCAGCTTCAAGATAGAGCAATAGGAATGATCAATTATGAACAATACAGATAAAAAGATTTAAAAAAACCTAAAAAGAACAGCATCTGAGATATCTGTGGGAAAATACCAAAAAAACTAACAATCTCGTAATAGTCCTAGAAAGAGAGAGAAAAAGTGTGGTGCAGAAAAATATTTGAAGAAATAATCGCTGCAATAGAGCATATAAGGGGCACAGTTATGGAAATTTCTCAGACATAACCAAACACCTCACGAGACTGAGCTACTGGGTGTGAAAGCTAAGGACCATAGTCTCGGGGACATCTAGACCAACTGGCATAACATAGTCCATAAACATAACCTAGTCCTACATCCTAGATTGATGAGTAGAGTCTGGGGTCTTAAAAACTTGTGAGTGGCCATCTAAGGTACAACTATTGGTCTCTTCCTGTCTGGAGCAAAGGAGAAAGGATAAAACCAAAGGCTTAAAGAAGCAAGTAGTCCAAAGGACTAATGGCTCACACGAATCACAGTCTCATCTAACCTGAAACCAGAAGAATTAGATGGTGCCCAGCTACCATTACCAACTGCTTCGACTGGGAACACAATAGAAGGTTTCAGTTAGAATGGGTGAAAAAGTAGAACAAAATTCAAATCCATAAAAAAGACCAGACTTACTGGTCTGATAGAGACTGGAGGAACCCCTGAGACTATTGCCCTAACACACCCTTCTAACTTGAAACTGAAGCCACTCCTGGAGACTACCTTTCAGCAAAATAATAGACTGGCCTAAAAATAAACAATAATAGCTGTGAGGAATGTGCTCCATAGAACAATAAACTACACGAGACCAAAGGGGCAACATTCTCCCGATAGCAAAAATGACAAGACAGGGAGAGACAGGGAAACAGGATGAGTGGAAACGGGGAACCCAGTGTGGAAACGGGGAGAGTGCTGACACACTTCAGGGATTGCAACCAATGTCACAGAACAATTTGTGTACAAATTATTGAATGGAAAACCAATTTTCAGTGTAAACTGTCACCTAAAGCACAATAAAACAATTTTTTTAAAAAAGAAATAGTGGCTGAAAACATCCCAAATTTGAAGAAAGACGTAAACCTATAGAATCAAGAAGTCCAGGAAACCCCAAACATGATGAACTCAAAGAAATCCATGCCCATTATCAAACTGCTAAAATCTAAAGAATAAGAACAAATCTTGAAAGCAGTCAATGAAAAACAACACATTACTTATAGTCAAATGAGCGCAGATTTCTCTGTAAGGAAATGGAACATTTTTAAAATGCTGAAATAAAATAACGATCAACCCACAATTCTATATCCAGTAAAAATATCCTTCAAGAATGAAGAGGAAATAAAGACATTTTCAGGTGAGGGAAAACTTAGATTCTTCATTGTCACCAATCCTATTGCCGAAGAAATTTCTTCAAACACATTAGAAACGACACCAGAAGGAAACATTGAGCATGAAGGAAAGCAACGGAAATGGGAAATACCTGGGTAAACATAACAGACCATTCTCCTCTTGAGTTCTTTAGAATGTCTTTGATAGTTGAAGCAAAAATGATAACTTTGTCTGGTGCCATTTTCAATGTGTGTAGATGAACTTGACTTAAGCCTCATAACTTTTACAAACACAAACTTGAAATAGATCATAGATCTAAATGTAAAGTGTGAAACTAATACTTCAGAAGAAAACAGGAGAAATATTTACGGCCTTGGGTTAGGCCAAGAGTTCTTAGACATGGCATCAAAAAAAATTGATAAATTGGATTTCATAAAAATTAATATCTTCTGTTCTTCAAAAGATACTGTGATAAGAGAATGAAAAGACAAACACAGACTGGGGGAGGAATTTTGCAAATCGTGTCTGACCAAAAGACCAGAATATATAGAGAACTCTCAAAAATCAACACAAAGAAAACAAACAACTTAAGTAAAAAGGGGTTAGAGGGGTTAGTGGTCCCTGAGTGGTGCTAATGGTTAACTGGTTGACTACTAGCCGAAAGATTGGTGGTTTGAACCCACCCAGAGGTGCCTCAGAAGATAGAACTGGTGGTCTACTTCTGAAAGATCATAGCCTTGAAAATCTTATGGAGCAGTTCTACTCTGCACACATGGGGTCGCTGTAAGTCAGAATCGACTTGATGGCAGCTAACAAAAACAACAGAGATTACCCGATGCTGTCAAGTCGATTCCGACTCATAGCCACCCTATAGGACAGAGCAGAACTACCTCAGAGAGTTTCCAAGGAACGACAGGTGAATTTCAACTGCCAACCTCTGGTTATCAGCTGAGCACTTAAGCACTGCACCTGGAGACAATATTGCAATATGAAAGAGTGGGCAAAGACTTGAACAGACACTTGAACAAAGTGAATACGCAGATGACGAAAAGCACACTGTCAGCATCTTTGTCCACCAGGAAAATGCAAATTAAAACCCCTATGGCATGTAATGACACACCTATGAGAATGGCTAGGATAAAGATATCGAAATACCAAGTGCTGACAACAGTGCAAAGCCGTCAGAACTCTCCTAGGTTGCACAGCCGCCGTGGAAAGCCATCTGGAGGTTTTTATGTGCACTGACCATATGACCTGGCAATCCCAGTCCTAGGTGTTTGCCCCAAGTGAACTGAAAACCTATGTTCACACAAAAACCTGTGCATGAGTGTGTAGAGTAGCTTTATTCATAATCACCAATAACTGGCGACAACCCAAATGTCCCTCAGTAGGTGAGGTGAGTGGGTTAACAAAGTGCAGTACATCCCTACAATGGAATAACACTCAACTCAGTAATAAAAAGAAATGAACTAGTGACACACTCAACAACTTGACTGGATCTCAAAGGCATTACGCTGAGTGAAAGAAGCTAGTCTTAAAAGTTCTACATTCTGTATGATTCCATTTATATGAAACTGTAAAAATATGAAGCTATAGTGATGAAGGACAAATCAATGTTTCCAGGAGTTAGGGGTTAATGAAGACAAAATTGTAATTTTTTTCCCATCCAAGTTCATGGTCCCCTGAGTTCTAGTTATGAATCCCTTTCAGTAGGGATCTGTGGACCTCAGGTTAAAACCCCTCTCTATGCTATATTAAAAAAAAAAAGTTGCCGTAGAGTTGATTCTGACTCATGGCGACCCCATGTGTGTCATAGTAGAACTATGCTCCATAGGATTTTCAATGGCTGATTTTTTGAAAGTAGATAGCCAGGCCTTTCTTCCGAGGCACCTCTGGGTGACTTAAACTGCCAACCTTTAGGCTAGCAGCTGAGTGCATTAACCTTTTGCACTACCTATGCCATGTACTGTGTAGGACCTGTGCCTTTGGTGTTCATCCTTCTATGCCCTGTGCCTAGTAGGACAGACAGCATATAATAAGCACTCAATTATTTGGTGAATAAAGGAATGTTGTTATTGTTGTTAGGTGCCGTCAGGTCGGTTCCAGCTCATAGCAACCCCGTACAATAGAACCAAACACTGCCTGGTCCTGTGCCATCCTCACAGTCGTTGCTCTTTGGGCCCATTGTTGCAGCCACTGTGTCAGTCCGTCTCATTGAGGGTCTGCCTCTTTTTCGATGACCTTACTTTACCAAGGGTGATGTCCTTCTCCAGAGAGTGGTCTTTCCTGATGACATGTCCAAAGTACATGAGACGAAGTCTTGCCATCCTCGCTTCTAAGGAGCATTCTGACTATACTTCCTCCAAGACAGATTTGTTTGTTCTTCTGGCAGTCCACGGTATATTCAATATTCTTTGCCAGCACCACAGTTCAAAGGCGTCAATTCTTCTTCAGTCTTCCTTATTCATTGTCCAGCTTTCACATGCATGTGAGGCAATTGAAAACACCATGGCTTGGGTCAGGCGCACCTTAGTCCTCAAAGTGACAACTTTGCTTTTTAACGCTTTGAAGAGGTCTTTTGCAGCAGATTTGCCCGGTGCAATACGACATTTGATTTCTTGACTGCTGCTTCCATGGGCATTGATTGTGGATCCAAGCAAAATGAAATTCTTGACAACTTCAGTCTTTTCTCCATTTATCGTAATGTTGCTTATTGATCCAGTTGTGAGGATTTTTGTTTTCTTTATGTTGAGATGTAATCCACACTGAAGGCTGTGGTCTTTGATCTTCGTCAGTCAGTGCTTCGAGTCCTCTTCACTTTCAGTGAACAAGGCTGTGTCAGCTACATAACTCAGGTTGTTACTGAGTCTTCCTCCAATCCTGATGCTGCGTTCCTCATCTAGCCCGGTTTCTCGGCTTATTTGCCTAGCATACAGATTGAATAAGCATGGTAAAAGGATACAACCCTGACACACACCTTTCCTTATTTTAAACCACGCAGTATCCCCTTGTTCTGTTTGAACAACTGCCTCTTGGTCTATGCAGAAGTACCACATGAACCTGTACATTGACATTTTGTCCATTTTTCTTAGTCTTTTTTTTTTTATTATTGTACTTTAGATGAAGGTTTACAGAATAAACTAGCTTCTCATTAAATAATTAGTACACATTATTTTTTTCCATGACTTTGCTTTGGACAGGTTGCGCTGGCTTCCCCAGTATTGTGTACTTTCTTACCCTTCACCAGATCTACCAGTTATCTATTGTCCATTTAGTGTTTTTCCATCCCCACTCCTCCTTTCCCTTGTAACCATCAAAGATTGTGTCTTTTTGTGTGTGAACCTTTTCATGAGTTTCTATAGTAGTGGTCTCATACAATATTTGTCCTTTTGTGATTGACTTATTTCACTCAGCATAATGCCCTCCAGATTCATCCATTTCGTGAGACGCTTCACAGATTCATCATTGTTCTTTATCATTGCATAATACTCCATTGTGTGTATGTACCCTAGTTTGTTTATCCATTCATCTGTGGATGGGCATCTAAGTTGTTTCCATATTTTTGCTATTGTGAACAATGCTGCCATGAACATGAGTGTGCATGTGTCTATTTGTGTGATGGTTCTTACTTCTCTAGGCTATATTCCTAGAAGTGGGATTGCTGGATCACATGGTATTTCTATTTCAGCTTTCTAAGGAAGCACCATATCGTTTTCCAAAACGGTTGTATCATTTTGCATTCCCACCAGCAGTACAGAAGAGTTCCCATCTCCCCACAGTCTCTCCAGTGTTTGTTTGTTAGTTTCTGTTTTTTTGATTTGCGCCGGTAATGCTGTGGTGAGATGGTATCTCGTTGTGGTTTTGATTTGCATTTCTCTAATGACTGGTGATCAGGAGCACTTCCTCAAGTGTCTGTTAGCCGCTTGAACGTCTTCTTTGGTGAAGTGTCTGTTCATTTCCTTTGCCCATTTTTTAATTGGATTATTTGTCTTTTTGTTGTACAGGTGTTGGATTTTCCCGTAGATTTTAGAGATTAGACCTTTGTGCGATTTGTCATAGCCAAAATTTTTTTCCCAGTCTGTAGATTCCGTTTTTACCTTTTGGTGAAGTCTTTTGATGAGCATAAGTGTTTAATTTTTAGAAGATCCCAATTACCTAGCTTATCTTCTGGAGTTTATGTGTTGTTAGTTATAATTTGTATCTTGTTAATGCTATGTATTAGGGCCTCTAGCGTTGATACGATTTTTTTCTTCTATGATCTTTATAGTTTTTGGTTTTATATTTAGATCTTTGATCCATTTTGAATTAGTTTTTGTGTATGGTGTGAGGTATGGGTCCTATTTCATTTTTTTGCAGATGGACATCCAGTTTTGCCAGCACCATTTGTTAAAAAGACTGTCTTTTCCCCATTTGATGGACTTTGGGCCCTTGTCGAAGATCAGGTGACCGTAGGTGGATGGATTTACATCTGGGTTCTCAATTCTGTTCCACTGGTTAATGTATCTGTCATTGTACTAGTACCAGGCTGTTTTGACTACTGTAGCTGTATAGTAGATTCTGAGGTCAGGTTGTGGGAGTCCTCCTACTGTATTCTTCTTCTTCAGTAGTGTTTACTTATCCAGAGCCTCTTCCCTTTCCGTATAAAGTTAATGATTAGTTTATCTCTTTAAAGAACGCTATTGGTATTTGAATCAGGATTGCATTGTATTTGTAGATTGCTTTGGGTAGAACTGACATTCTCACAATGTTGAGTCTACCTATCCATGCGCATTGTATATTTCTCCATTTATGTAGATCTTTTTTGGTTTCTGGCATAATATTTTGTAGTTTTCTTTGTATTGGACTTTTACATCCCTGGTTAGACTTATTCCTAAGTATTTTATTTTATTTTTTAGGGGCTATTATAAATGGTATGGTTTTCCTGATTTCCTTTTCGTCATTCTCTTTATTGGTGTATAGGAATCCAACTGATTTTTGTATGTTTATCTTGTATCTTGCTACTCTGCTGAATCTTTCTGTTAGTTTTAGTAGTTTTCTCATGGAGTCTTTTGGGTTTTCTATGTATAGTATCATATCATCCACAAATAGGGACAGTTTTACTTCTTCCTTACTAATTTGGATGCCCTTTATTTCTTTTTCTTGCCTTATTACTCTAGCTAGGACTTCTAGCACAATGATAAATAGGAGTGGTGTCTTATTCTTGTTCTGAAGGGGAATGTTTTCAGCCTCTCTCCATTAAGAATGATGTTGGTTGTTGGTTTTGTATAGATGCCGTTTATTATGTTGAGGAATTTACCTTCTATACATATTTTATTGAGAGTTTTTATCAGGAATCAGTTTTGGACTTTGTCGAATGCCTTTTCTACATTGATTGAGATGATCATATGATTCTTTTATTTATGTGGTAGATTACATCAACTGATTTTCTAATGTTGAACCATCCTTGCATACCTGGTATGAATCCTACTTGGTTGTGCTGTATTATTTTTTTGATATGATGCTGAATTCTTTTGGCTATAATTTTGTTGAGAATTTTTGCGTTTATATTCATGAGAAATATTGGCCTGTAATTTTCTTTTTTTGTGGTGTCTTTGCATGATTTTGGTATCAGGGTCATGCTGGCTTCTTAGAATGAATTCGGAAGTATCCTTTCCTTTTCTATTCTGAAATAGTTTGAGTAGTACTGGTGTAAGCTCTTCTCTGAATGTTTGGTAGAATTCTCTAGTGAAGTCATCTGGGCCAGGGTTTTTTTGTTTTGTTTTGTTTTTGTTTTTTTGGGAGTTTTTCTTTCTTTTGTATTACCTTTTCAATCTCTTCTCTTGTTATGGGTCTGTTCAGATTTTCAACATCATTTTGTGTTAGCTTGGGTAGATAGTGTGTTTCTAGAAATTTGTTCATTTTCTCTAGGTTTTCAAATTTGTTGGAGTATAGTTTTTCATAGTACTTTGTTATGATCCTTTTTATTTCAGTTGGGTCTGTTGTAATGTCCCCATTTCATTTCTTATTTTGGTTATTTGCATCCTCTCCTGTTTTTCTTTTGTTAAATTGGCAAGTGGCTTGTCAATTTTGTTGATCCTTTCAAAGAACCAATTTTTGGTTTTGTTGATTGTTTCTATTGTTTTTCTATTCTCTATTTCATTTATTTCTGCTCTAATCTTTATTATTTCCTTTCTTCTGATGGCTGTGGGCTTCTTTTCTGTTCTCTATTTGTTTGGGTTGTGTAGCTAATGTTTTAATTTTGTCCGTTTCTTCCTTTTTATGTGTGCATCTATATTGCTGTAAATTGACATCTGAGCACTGCACTTACTGTGTTCCAAAGGTTTTGGTATGATATGTGTTCATTCTCATTTGATTCTAGGAATTTTTTGATTCCGTCTTTAATTTCTTCTATTACCCAGTGGTTTTAAAGCAGAGTGTTATTCAGTTTCCATGTAACTGATTTTTTTCCCTGCTCTTCCTGTTGTTAATTTCTACTTTGATGGCATTGTGATCAGAGAAGATACTTCACATTATCTCAATGCTTTGGATTTTGTTGAGGGTTGCTCTGTGGCCTAAGATGTGGTCTCTTCTGGAGAACATTCCATGTGCGTCGGAAAAGAACGTGTACTTTGCAGCTGTTGGGTGGAGTGTTCTATGTATGTGTATGAGGTCAAGTTGGCTGATTGTGGCCTTTAGATCTTCTATATCTTTGTTGAGTTTCTTTCTAGATGTTCTTTCCTTTACTGAGAGTGGTGTGTTGAAGTCTCCTACTATTGTTGTGGAACTGTCAGTTTCTTTTTTCAGTGCTATTAGAGTTTGTTTTATGTATTTTGGAACCCTGTCATTGGGTGGGTAGATATTTATTATGGTTATGTCTTCATGATAGATTGTCCCTTTAATCACTATATAGTGTCCTCCTTTGTCTTTGATGGTGGATTTTATTTTAAAGTCTATGTTATCTGATATTAGTATTGCAACTCCTGATTTTTTTTTTGGTAGCTGTTTGCTTGATATATATTTTTCCATCATTTGATTTTTAATAAATTTATGTCTTTGTTTCTGAGGTGTGTCTCTTGTAGACAGTATATTGATGGATCCTTTTTTTAAATCCATTCTGTCACTCTCTGTCTCTTTATGGGTACATTTAGGCCATTTATGTTTAGTGTAATTACTGATAGGTGTGAGTTTATTGATGTCATTTTGTAGTGCTTTTTTTTTGTGGTCCTGACATTTTTCTTTGTTCCTTTTACTCTCCTGTGCTGAATTTCTTTTGTTTGTGGATTTTTTTTTCATTTCTTTTGTTTTTATACATTTTGTGTTTACTGAGACTTTATATTTTTCTTCTTTATTTTGATGAGTAGGTTTGTTAACTTTCTTTGTAGTTACCTTGAGATTTACCCTTATCTTCCCAAGTTTGAACCAGTCGTTTATTACTTGGTATCACCTTGCCTTCTTCTCCATTTGAAAGTTCTATACCTACACTGTTTATTCCCTCTTTTATTGTTCTGACATTACTGTCATTTACAGATTAACCTCTTTGGTTCCCTGTTATAAATTTTCTAGTTTTGGTTAATATCTCTTCATTTGATGCTTTGGGTTCCAGGACTGATGTTTGTCTCTGTTTTACTTAGTTTTTAAGGTCTTTACTGTGGAGGGAAGGTGTGGTGCTACTGTCTATAGTGCTGTGTTGGCTCTGCCTCTTCTGAGAGTCTTTGAAGTCTGTCAGGACATTGTTATATGTTCAAATCATTTTATAATTTTTTTCATTCAAATAAAGGAATAAATGAATGAAAAAACTATAAAATGATTTAAACCTGTAACGATATCCTGACAGACTCTGAAGATGCTAAGAAAAAGGGACAAATGTCATGCAACCAACATATAGTCACTGTGGAAAACTAGGAGCTGAATTCTCTCTTGTGACTCTCCTAATTGTGCTTCTCTGTTCGGGCCTTTGGCCCAGTTTTGTCTTGTGTTGTGATACCTGCACTGTTCCCACTGTTCCATAGTGTTTCCTACTTCCATTCTGTAGAGGGAGCACAGTTAAATACACAAATCCTTTTTCCAAAAGTATGCTGACATTATCACCAAGGATTGTAGATAACCGTCAAAAAAGAACACATTGGAACTGTGACTCATGGTGACCCCAGTACAACAGAATGAAACGTGGTAGGGTCCTGGGCCGTCTTCATGATCATCGATATGCAGTAGTCCATTGTTGCAGCCACTGTGCGTTTTGAGTGTCTTCTAACCTAGGGGGCTCATCTTCCAGCATTATATTAGACAACGTTCTGTTGTGATCCATAGGGTTTTCATTGAAGTTTTCAAAAGTAGATCTCCAGGACTTTCTTCCTAGTCTTAGCCTGGAAGGTCCGCTAAAACCTGTCCACCATGGGTGACCCTGTTGATATTTGAAATGCCAGTGGCATAGCTTCCAGCATTACAGCAGCACGCAAGCCATCACAGTAGGACGAACTGACAGGTGGTGACACATTGAAATTAGCATTTGAGACTTGTCAGGCCTTGTGTGACAGGATTTGGTAGAGATGGAGCTGACATAATGAGATCCTGGAAATGGACATCATTCAGGCTTCACATGGAGTCTGGAGTGAAGGGCGGAGCTGGGCAAGCTCCACAAGGTGCCTTGGTAAAGGGGATGCCAGTGGGGATTTAAGGGAACGTGTAATCTAAAGTTAGTCTTGAACCAGAGGGCCTTCCTCACCCCCAGGCAGGAGTGGGGGCTGGCAGAGAACTCAGCCACCAGAGGGTCTAGCATGGACAGAATGAGCTGCTACACTTTTCCGTCCCATACCACCAGGTACCAGCAGTCTCCCTGGTGGTATCTGAGAGGGCTGTGTGGGGGGGGGGGCTGTTCCATAGATTGAATAAAAGATCGGGAAAGGCTAATTTCTTTGTTCATCAAGTCAAACCTACGATGTCCTCAAGTGAAAGATCCAGCGATATTTTATACACCAACAAGAGAAAAAACACTGCCAGTGTGTGACCCATCCTTAATAATAGTCCTGAGTGATGCATGCTCAGTCACATCCTTTGGAATGAATCTGCCTCCCTTCTGGGGGATCTGGCAGTTAAACAAAGACCTCAGGAATAGAAGGTAACACAGCTCGCCCAACTGGTGACTACTTTCCTTTCAGTTGTTCGTCTGCGAGAAACCATGGACTCCCTCTCACGCCTTCGGTGACATATACTCCTCACTAACATCACATTTACATCCTGCTTCTTGGCTTCTGTGCCTTTCCGAGCATGAAATAACTTGTCATTTCAACGCTGAATCATAGTGAAATCTTTCTGAGGACAGTTCTAAATGGCCGTTAAACCAGCACGTTCAGCTAACAGATGCACACAGCTCAGTAGAGATGATGACAGTGTCAACAGCTACTACCAAGAGGACGCGTGTGCAAAAACCACAGCAGCCGTGCCACAACTGCCTTCTGGCAGACTTCGGAGATGTTAGGTGGTGACGCACTGTGCATCTAAGAATAAGTGAAAGACAGTCAGTATGTCAGATTCTGCCATTTGGGGAAGAGTCCATTCGCTTAAGACATGGCTCTGGAATGCCCTCTGCTTCTAGAGCTTTAGTCGGAGACCATCCAGATGATGTCCTGCCCACGTGGAGCTTATGCTGAGTGGGGAGGACAATCAATGAAGAAACAGGAAAGTAATCACCTCTCTAAGTGCAATGAAGGGAATAGACATGGTGATGTGATGGAGCCTAATGGTTGGGGTGAGTAAACCCCAAAAACCCGTTGCTGTCAAGTCCATTCTGACTGATGGGGACCCTGTGCATGCAGAGCAGAACTGCTCCATAGGGTCTTCTTGGCTGTAATTTTTATGGAAGCAGATCACCAGGCCTTTCTTCTGTAGCACCAGTGGATGGGTTTGAACTGCCAGCCTTTCAGTTAGCAACTGAGTGTGAATTGTGTGCGCCCCCAGGGACTGGGGGTGAGTAGTAAGAAGCCCCGTAGGTTGACCAACTGCCCATTTGCCTGGGACTGTCCCAGTTTGAGGACTGAAAGTCCCACATGCTGGGAAGCCCCTCAGTGTTGGACAAATGGGATGGTTGGTCACCCTGCAAGCTATCAATGTGTATGTGTGCATTTGTGATGAGGCCTGTCAAGTTTTTGTGATTTCCAACTAAGCCAGCGTTTGGATTTTGATCCCTGAGAGTCATGGATAGCTTGCAGGGTGAACACCTGCTCTGTTTGCTTAGGACTGAGGGGTTTCTGGGAAGCCGGACCTTCCACTCTCAAACTGGGACAGTCCCGGCAAATGGACACAGTTTTCATCCTGATGGGGTTATAACTCAGTTTTATGTTTTTTTTAATATTTTTGTTACTATTTCCATGTCTAATGGAGTCTGCTACTAAACCTGTGACTGTGACTTTTACCTTCTTTCCCCCCGTCTCTCCTGTTCTCATAAAACGAGGGTAATTCAATAAATATGACTGAAATCTTAGAATTAAGGTCCCACTTAAAGTCCTGTGTGGGCACAGTGACAGGCCAAGCAGCTCAGGTGGCTCCTGTGGGGAGAAGACCTGTCTGTGAATGGCTGCGAAAAGGCACGTGGTGGCAGAGGAAGGTGGGTGGCTGATGGAGGAGAGGTGAAGGAGTCGGGAGGCTGAGCTTTTTCTAAATTGTGTTTCACTTTAGATGAACAATAGGAACCAAAGGCTCCGGGGAAGGGTGCTTTTCTTTGTTTTTGAAATGAGTTAATGGCAAAAACAACTCTATTCCTTCATAATAGAAATCAGTTCAGTAAAATAGTGTGGTTTTTGCTTTTAACTAAAAGACAAAGTGAACTCTGGGTTGCAAGCGTTTCTATAGCATTTTTTTTTTTTTTTCCTGGTTGCTGTTGAGCCAGTTCGGACTCATGGAAATGCCATGTGTGTCAGAGTAGAGCTGTGCTCCATAGAGTTTTCAGTGGCTGGTTTTTAAGAAGTAGATCGCCAGGCCTTTCTTCTGAGGTGCTTCTGGGTAGACTTGAGCCTCCAACCTTTCTGTTAGCAGCTGAGTGTGTTAATTGCTTGCGCCACCCAGGACTCTTCTGTGGCTATTAG
Source organism: Dugong dugon (assembly GCA_030035585.1). Classification (NCBI taxonomy): domain Eukaryota; kingdom Metazoa; phylum Chordata; class Mammalia; order Sirenia; family Dugongidae; genus Dugong; species Dugong dugon. The sequence goes on along the minus strand of CM057473.1, from coordinate 2,227,735 downwards.
AAATACATATTTTTTCTCTTTACGAACAATGAAACACATATTCTTGGCTTTTCCTTCAAGCAAGGAACCGTCACACGTGAAGAAACCATTTTAGTGTCTGGTGCACAGTGGTCAAGTGCTTGGCTGCCAAATGAAGGGTCGGCGGTTGGAACCTACTAACTGCTCTGCAGGAGAAAGCTGTGGCCGTCTGCTTCTGTAAAGATTTACAGCCTTGGAAACCCTATGGGGGCAGTTCTACTCTGTCCCATAGGGTCACTATGAGTCGGAATTCACTTGCCAGCAATGGGTTTGGAGGCCTAGTGGCGCAGTAGTTAAGAGCTCAGCTGCTAACCAAAAGATCGGCAGTTCGAATCCACCAGCTGCTCCTTGGAAACCCTATGGGGCAGTTCTGCTCTGTCCTACAGGGTCGCTATGAGTCAGACTTGACAACAACAGGTACTCAGATGTGGTGACCAGGTTGTCAATGTCATCAGAGTCCTTACAGTCTTCACAAGGCCTCGAAGAACATCGTGTTTGGTCTTCGCCCTCTGTCTTGGGGTTGTTGTGTGATTAGTCTTTCACCCACTGGGATATTCTAACGCTTGCCTTTCACTCCCCCGTGTCTCCACGGTGACTGACTGTGCTAACGCTGTGGTCGGCCTCAGGAGTGCTGTAATCTGGAGGAAGCAAGCAAACTGCTCACTCAGTCACTCCTGTTTATTTATTTTAAGACGGAAGTTGTTATATGGAAAGGGGGGGGATTAATTCCTTAAACTACTGCAAACCTTTAGCCCGTATATGCTAAGGAAATAGAGCATGAATGAGACTAAGTGTGTGTGTATGGAGTAGCAGAGTCTAAAAAGACCAAATTTGGAATCAGCGTTTGTTAGGTACGCTTTACAAGCCGAGGTTATTTGCAAGCTGAAGGTTGTTGCTGTGTGTCGTTGCGTCTATTGTGATGCACGGCAATCCTATAGGACAGGGTTGAACTGCCCCAGAGGGTTTCCAAGGCTGTCATCTTTACAGGAGCAGACTGCCAGGTGTTTTCTCCCGGGGAGACTCTGGTGGGTTAGAACTGCAGACCTTTGGGTTAGCACTTAATCATTGCGCCACTGAGGCTCCTGAAAGCTGAATAGCTGATGTCAAAAATAGATTTCCCATCCTTTCCAAAGTGAAAACAGGGCCCAGCAAGTGGCAAAAATAACCAAATGCCGTTCTTGGACTCCCCACTCTCACCCAAGAGGTTTGCCTGTATGCGAACCAACAATTCCTTGGATGGAGACACCGGTGGCTTGCTCGTCATTGTGAGATTCAGGAGGTGGGGGTTCCTGGCAAGCCTGTGTTGTTTTTCTAGAGTAATAGGCAACCAGTTGGACAAGGAGCAAGAATCTGATCCGTGTTGCTGGCTGTGGTTTCTCGTGGACAAATGAGATAAGGTGAGTCGCTGCCCCGCACACCGCAGCTTTGTTTTATGAGAAAGGGTTCTGGTGGCCACAATCCTGGACTCGGATCTTGGTCTTCTGGAAAACAGCAGGCCCTTTCCCCATTGCCTCAGGGCCGGCCACTGCAGGAAGACCGAGGCCATGTCTGCATGTCTCCAGCACAGCCAGTCGGTGGGTTAGAAAGAGCAGGATTGCTTGGGGAAGGAGAACGATCACTTGATTGTCAGATTTTTTCACTTTTCATCCAAACATGGGGTTGCTCTGTAGCACAGTTGGAGGTACTGTGTTGAAGAGCCTTTGCTCAGGGCGACGTCTTCTCTGTCCGCTTTCTGCCGCTTCTTGCACTGGAAAATTCCATCCTTTAGCACTGGGATTGTATGTCACCGCTGCTGAAATCATAGACAGAGTCTACTTAATTTGCTGCGAGCAGGAGAGATAGCCAGTGAGAACGGGAGCCGAGCCGCTTAGCACTCCCTTCTATAGAGAGAGGACTGAGAGAAGGCGGTGAGCCATGAACGGCAAGTCACCAGCCCTCAGGGGGTCATGAAAACCCACCAGGTTTCTTGTCTTTAGGAGCAGAAAGAATGCCTGTTTAAACGTTGTATTTAAAAAACCAATTTAAAAACTATTATGACTGGCCATGATAATTGTTGGAGCTGGGTGTGGTATTTGGCAGCTTACCGTACTGGTTTGCATATTTTTGAAATTTCCAATGATAAACATTTTTAGAAAGTATTTAAGTAACTACCCCCTTCAGAGCAGAAGGATTTTGTTGCCTCTGAGTGGACATCGCATGTCCGTGCGAAGCAGGAAGGGCAGCTCGAAGGGGCAGCCAGCTTAACCGTGAGCTGAACCCTTTGCCCGATGATCCTAACCCTTGTGTAGTTTCAAACGGCCTTTTTCTTAACCATATGTTGTTTGACCCGTAGTCTGAAGGAGTCATTTGTCAAGGACTGAAAGTTTTAGCCACACAGATGTTGAAACTCATGTTAATGAGTCAGTAAATTGCCTCATGATAATCTCTACTTTATCTGTAGATGACCTTTATTTTATCAAAATTTGTCCCCCGAAAATGCCCTGGACCTCAGAAGCCCAGTGTTACAGAAAGAAAAGATCATGACAATTACAGCAAATTTTGATTTTCATTTATAGGGAATGAGTGGATTGGACAGAAGTCATTACAAGGAGCAGCCAGTTAGTTTTTTAAGTACAAAATATAAGAATTTTAGATATTAGGCCCTGAAAGCAATTCTTGATGTCCCATCTCCGAGTTAACTTCAGCCTGTAGTTCAATCTGAGCAGCAAACAGCTGACACAGAAAAGCTCTTCTCTTGACCTCCGGCCTGCATCTGGTGGCCTTGGAATGGTTATCATGAAATGTGTTACTTGGTCACTTTCTCCTAGATCTTTTTGGCAGCAAAATGGCGGACGCTTATAGAAAGAAGGCAAGCAGGTGGATTATAAGGTATATATGGGTTTCAGACATGTACTCCTGGAATTTGAGGTTAGCCCTCACATTCAATTAAATTGTTTAATACATCAACTATTAAAGATTATACTAAATTTATAATAATCCATTGCCATTGAGTCGATTCTGACTCATAGTGACCCTATAGGACAGAGTAGAACTTCCCCATAGGGTTTCCAAAGAGCGGCTGGTGGATTCGAACTGCCGATCTTTTGGTTAACAGCTGAGCTCTTAACCACTGAGCTGCCAGCGCTCTGAAATTTATAAAGTACATTGATAAAAAACTAAAATAATGCTTACTCCTAGATTCTTCTTTTTATTGCACACTATACTTGACGTCTTCTGTGCGTGTCTCACCTCCTGGCCCGCTTTGGACTCTAGGCATTGCTGCAGCAACCAGCTCTGTGGAGGTGTAACCTGGCAACACCCGGTGTCACTGCACCGGTGTCTTGCTTGTCACCCTGGGCTTCTCGGAGACAGTGTCTGGGCACTCCTGCATGTGCAACCTGGAAGTATTAGGGAGTTAGCACCCCATGTGGCAACGCCTGACCCAAGGGGAGGGCAATCTATAGGCTAATGCTCCCCTTTCTTCTCTCAAGGTCCCTGGGTGGTGCAAACAGTTTACACTTGACAACTACCCTCAAGGCTGGCAGTTCAAACCCACCCAGGTGCTATGGGAGAAAGGCTTGGTGGCCTGCTTCCACAAAGACCACAGCCAAGAAAACCCTATGGAGCAGTTCTGCTCGGTATGTGTGGTCGTCATGAGTCAGAATCGCCCGGAGGGCAATGAGTTTTCTTCTCTCAGGCTGAGAATTCCGAGGTGCATTTCCTACAGCTTCAGGAGGGTGCCTGCAGGAGGCCAGATGGATAATGTCATCTTTTTTCCCTCCTTCTTCCCGCCCTGCTTCACTCCCTCCAGGCCCTCCCTGGGTCCCTCTCCAAAACAAGCTTCTTCACAGAAGCCCTTGTTGCAGGCTCTGCTTTCTGAGGAGAACCCAGGCCCAGACATATGTGAAAATGACGGAACGAGCAAAAATTGCTAGGACTGACATCTTCATGAATGGGATTTGGGGTCCACGGGTGGTGCCACCCATCTGTCATTTTGTTGTAATGTGGTGGCTTGTGTGTTGCTGTGATGCCAGAAGCTATGCCACCAGTATTTCAAATACCAGCGGGTTCACCCATGGTGGACAGGTCTCAGCAGAGCTTTGAAACTATGACAGTCTAGTATGAAAGGTCTGGTGAGCTGCTTCTGAAAATTAGCCAATGAAATCTTAGGGATCACAACAGAATATTGTCTGATATAGTGCTGGAAGATGAGTCCCTTAGGTTGGAAGGCACTCAAGAGACACAGCAGCTGCAACAATGCACTTGAGCAGACCAACGATCGTGAAGATGGCACAGGACCGGGCTATGTTTCTGTTGTACGTGGGGTCGCCATGAGTCGGGGCCTAGCTGACGACAAGTAACAACAATACCAACATGAATGGGATTCAAGGAGAAAGTTGGGAAATGCTGAGCCAGATGTCCATTGAAATCACAGTGGTTTAGATAGAAAGAGAATTGCCACATCCCCATCCACCTCTAACAAGTCTAAGACAACCTGAGTCTTCCATGAAGAACAGCAGGGGAAGTTCTCAAGCTTTATTAAGCCTGCTGAGCATCTGTGATTGTGTGTGACATCTACTGAAAAGCATAAACCCGCCATTTTCACAAACGTTCAGGAATCCCGCAATCTAGGAAGTCGACTGCAGTGTTTCTAGACCTAATTATAAAACCACAGGTGATGTTGCCCTATTCCAAGGAGAGATTGTTAATCTCACTTTAGGGCATGGTCTCTTCCTACAGGTACAGGTAGAGGAGGCCGGCCAAGAGCTGCTTTGCTTCTGTAATGATTCATCCCAGGGAAGGGTGGGCTTTGGTCAACCAGATAATGCGGCTGGACCCTTGGGATTCTAAAAATCTAGACACCTTTCGGCACCTCTGTACCTCTGTATGGTGTAGGCCAGTGGTTCTCAAAGTGTGGTCCGTGGTTGAGACAATCTTTTTCAGAAGGTAAATTTTCCCACTAGGAGGGGGGTTACCAGAGCCAGTTGCCATCGAGCCAAGTAGATTTTGACTCATGGTGGCTCCATGTGTGTCAGAGTAGAACTGTGCTCCACAGGGTTTTCAATGGCTAAATTTTCAGAAGTAGATCACCAGGCCTTTCTTCCGAGGTACCTCTGGGTGGACTTGAACCTCCAACCTTTCAGTTAGCAGCCGAATGAGTTAACCATTTGAACCACCCAGGGACTCCAGAAAGGGGGGTTGGAAATGCAAATTCTTGGGTCCCACCCCAGATCTTCAGCAATCCTGGTGATTCTGACTTTGGCTTGAGTTTGAGAACCACTACCCAGGCCCTTCCCTTCTCACCCAGTATGCTCTGGGGACCTTCACTGTCGATTCACATGCCCGCCTGCCCAGAGAATGGGCCAAGGAAACAAAATATTCCTTGATTAGCTTGGAAGTGAGAAAGGGGCTGGAAGCGTGTAGGCAGCCACCCAACTTACACCCAGATTATGATCCGGACTTTGGAAGTCAGCTGTTTGGAATGTGAGCTGTTCTCCTCAGAATGGTAGATGGGTTCCCACGCCAGCAGACGAGGGTATGTTTAATCCTGAATATGGCTGAAATACTGCCACGTCACAATGAAAAAGAGCTCCCGTGGTACCAGTAGCTAATCACAGCAGGGTAAAACCGTAAGGGAAGCGCAGAAGTAGTATTTCATTTCCATCCCGTGTTTGGTGGTTGAAGGACAGGCGATTTGGATAAAGAAGTAAATGAATGGTGACTTGTCAAGAGTCTGTAGGCATTGCTGGCCTTCCTCTTTAGAAGTTCATGACACTCATTCTTCAGGCAACTTTCTAAAACACGGTTCTGACTGTTATCTCCTTTTTCTGAAGGCAAATTTCCCGCTAGGAGGGAGGTAAAGAATTCTTGGACAAATCGGCAAGAGTTGAAGAAGAGAGCAGAAGGAGTAAGGAAGTAAAGAGGCTCTAGGTTTATTTATAAACTGAAGATCCACCAGAGACAGGGTTAACTTGAGTTGTGAGCAGAGAGGTGGAAAGAGATGGATGGGCTTAAAGAGCGTGAGGATTCTCCTCTGACAAGTGACAAAGAGGCAGGACCGCAGATAGAAACGGGCCGTGCGGTTTGGGGAGTGGCTGTTCTAGACACACCCCACCCATGGACACACCCCACCCATCACCACCAGCCCGTGACTCTTAGGCCACCATGTTTTGTGTTACCTGACTCCTAGCCTTCTCCCCGGCCACAGATGGGCAGCTGACCAGACAGCTTGCCATTGGCCAGGTGTACGAAGATGAGCTGGACCAGTATGATCTCCCCCTTTTTTTTTCTAGATGTTTGAGCTACAGAATACCAAGAGTGACAGGGAGAGGTGGCTCCTGGCAGTGACCATTTCACACATTCACAAATCAAACGCTTCTAGCGAGGTTTCCTGTGGTGGCTAAAATACTATCTTTTTGGGTTCACTCTGCATTCATTTAACCATCCTGTTTTTGTACCACACAAACGATTGGAGCTGATGGTCAAATGGCTGGATTCGGGGAAGTGTGGTGGCCCTAATGGAATTAACTGAATAATGTTGCCTGACAAATGACCCTGTCACACCAGAGAGAGCTTGAGACTTAATTACTGATGTCATTTATTTCTCTGTTTGCACCTTGACAATAACGGACTCGTTTCTCATGGATGTTGAGTCATCTTCCAAAAGGAAGAAAAGACACCAAAATATGGGAAGGGAAAAAAAAAATCAATGTCTTTGTTCCCCACCTCATTGTCCTGGTAGGTCATAACAGCCTCAGTTAACTAGATGGGCAGCCTTCACTGCTGAATCCTCAACAATTACCTCAGAAAGAAGCTCCACTTGGGAACATTTTCTTCCCTTGGGAAGAGATGAAAGAAAACCTGTAACAAAAAAGGGGATGGTTTTCCCAACCCTGAGGGGATCGCAATTGTCAAGAGAAATTTCTAGAATGAGGGGCTGGAGCTGTTTCAGGAAAGCTGCCTGTGCATTACAGCAGTGGCTGGTGTCTGACCCCGGGTCCTAATCCTGGGTTTAGGTAATGGCCCCTGGTACCTCAAATCCCCAGAGGAGATTAGAAACTGATTAGACGGGGAACAGGTGTAAAGAGTATCTGAGTAGATCTGGCCAAGTTAACTGCTGAGATTAGGTTTGCGTTTGGGAACTGGAAACAGTGAATTACGTACAGCCGGAATACAGCTAATCCCTTAATCTCGCTGCAACTGTGTATAAAACAGACTGGCACTCTCCCGGGGAACACAAGCAAAGAGGGACTTGAAGCGAAGGTAAAACGCATCCTTGTCGGGGAAAGGCTGGGCAGTGAGTCCAGCCCCGTTGGGTAGCCACACATCCCCATTTACCTGGCTGGGACTATCCCAGTTTACACCCGTTGTCCCTGCAAAATTATAAATATTGCCCCCGTCATTCTCCAAAGAGGCCCCAGTTTGGACAATAGATGGTCACTGTATTTCAGTGCCTATTTCCAGCTGCCTGTTTTGTTTGATTGGAAGAGTGGGTGTGGGTGCGTTAGTTGCTCTCAGTTTGTACCATTCACAGAACTGGGAGGTCTTGGTGGCAAAGCCAGCTGCAGGGCCAGGGTGAGAAGTTGGCCGGTGAGCCAGTTTGGAGTGTCTCCTCCTCAGTGCTGAGTGTCAGAAGGCGGTGGAGACCGACGTGCCTCCAGCCGAGAGGAGCCGGAAGTCTGGTGGGCAGTGGCGGTCACACTGTACTGGATTATTTAACTCAGAGCTGCGGCAGTGGACGCAGACATAGCAGCGTTTGGGAAGATGGCCCAGGACCCGGCAATGTTCATCGTGTTGTACACGAGGCCGCCAGGGGTCAGAGTCAGCCAGATGGTGGCTGACAGCAACATCGACTATTTAAACATCAGCGTGCAGAGGAGAAGACAAACAGTTTGCCTTCTACCACTAACCTAAAGGTTGTCAGTTTGAATCTGCCCAATAACACGGCAGAAGAAAGGCCTGGCAATCTGCTTCCATAAAGATTAAACCAAGAAAACCCAATGGAGCGGTTCTGCTCCGTGACACCTGGGGTCACTGTGAATTGGAATTGATGGCAGTGGGTTTGTCTGAGTTTTTTTTTTTTTTTTTTTTTTTTGGTGCAGAGGAGGGAGGGAAGCTCATCGCCAAGGAGGTACCCAAAACTGGGCTAGAAAGACACTCTCCTCCCCCTTGAGGAAGGGACATGTTAGATGTGAACTGGTGAATAGGGGTTGCCTGGATTAAGAAAAAAACAAAACAAAACTGTAAGTGAAGCACAGAAATAGTACTTCATTTACGTCCCATGTTTGGTGGTTGAAGGAAAGGTGATTTGGATAAAGAGGTAAATGGTGACTTGTCAAGAGTCTGCAGGCATTGCTGGCCTTCCTCCTTAGAAGTTCACGACACTCATTCTTCAGGCTGACTTTCTAAAACGTGGTTCTGACCGTTATCTTCTTTTTCTGAAGGCAAATTTCCCACTAGGAGGGAGGCAAAGAATTCCGGGACAAAGGCTCTGGAGTGAGAGGAAGCAATGTGTGTACCCAGAAAAAATCCAACAGCTAGAGAGAATGATTGCGGGGTGTAAGCTGTTTTCCAGCTCTTTTTCTCAGCCTGCCTTGACTCATCCATCAGACGTTTACTGCACACTTAGCGTGTATCAGACCCTGAGTTACAGGCTGCGGGATTCCATCAACAGAGACAAAAATGGAAGCTGCAGATGAAGCGGCCGAGTGCTCAGATATGGGAAGAGAGATGGGGGCAGCCTCAGAGAGCAAAGCAACCACTTGTGTTGGAAGAACTCAGAGCAGCCCCTCAGGGCCTCTCAGGGTGCCTCTGAGGAATCTGGAGGACAGGCCGCGTGCAGTCCCTAAGGGGGAGTGGGAGAGACAGAACCTGTTACCCCTGGAGATGTCACACGTCACACCCAGAAGTGCTAGTTCTTTCTAAGTGTTTAATGTGCTACCATTTCCCTGAAGCAGAACTTGGGTGGCTACTGGTTTAGGTTTCAGAGAAATAGGACATTCCAGAACAACCTGCAGGACGGCCTTTGTGGTGGCCTCTTGCCCGTGAGGCTCCAGGCCCCACATCCTTGGACCTGGGCTCCCAGGACCTACTACGGGTGCCATCTTGAATGTAAGCTTTTGTCCCTTTAGCCAGAGTCTGAGGAAACACTGAAACCTGCAGACCAGCCCACCCTGTGCATACATTTTGGATGCTAATACTGGCATTTCTTGGTTGCAGCCCAATCAAAACGGGCAATTAACAGTGCTGTTTCCAAGATGGATTTCCAGATGTACGTTAAAGTCACCGTTTCTCTTCTCTGGCAGACTTCAGTTACCTGTCTCTGGTGGGTCCAGGACAAAACGTTTTGGCAAGGCAAGATTGGGCTCTGATTTCGTAGGCACAGCGTTTCAAAATGAACAATAACGGTAATAATTAGTGTTTCTCTCATCTCCTCGTGTCCAAACCACTCCTGCAAAACCACCTTTGGATGAGCTGTAAGTGTCAGCAAATCAGAAACATGTGGATTTAATTTCCTTTGAAATACACCAGGGGAACAGGGGCAGTGGGGCTTGGCAGTGAGCTTTGTAGGGTTTGCCAAACCCCAAATATCTGACACTCTGTTGAAAGCAGTTATGCCGGCCCCCAACATCTCATCTGGCCCGGCCCAGCCACCACGTGTCTTCCTGCACCATCTAGGTTTTGTCTAACCATTACGCTGTTCTCGTGGTCCATTCTAGCTGCCAGAAGGACACCGTTAATGCCACCCACACGCTGTAGCAAGCCTTTGGAAGAGGGCCAGTACTGCAGTGAGGTGTCTGGCTGGCTCAGCTCTTATCTGGACCAACGGGCTATCTTTTCAGCCATTACTGTGCCTTTAAACCCAAAACCAACGGTGAGAGAGCTTTCCAACTTCATTTCTAGATGGGAAAATATTTTGCTTTTCTAGTGGATGATGGTATCGGGTCCCAAATGTATTAGGTTTCACTGCCATCCAACACTCACGCATGTAATGCAAAACATGTCCACACTCTGCAAAGACAACAGCCATCCACCATCACCTCCAAAGTAAATATGGGTCCATAATCCTTGTGGGAAAAATAAAGAAGTCTGACTCGGAGGAGACGAGTCGCAGGCCAGCTGTTCTGACCCCTCCCTAAGGCCCACAGCTCCTGGGTCTACTAAGTTAAGAGTAGGGTTGTGCTGAACGGGTCTATCTCACCCTCCAGGCCCATGATTTTTCTTCTTGGATAGTAATGTCTTTTTCTTCCTATACGCTCTATATCCAATAGTCCCTTTTGCCTAAAACAATAATGTACGTTAAATGCGAATGGCGAGTTAAACTTTTAAAAAGTACTTTTTGTACCCCAAATAACTAACTTTTGGTGTCTGCTGTGTGGTATTCTTACTGTTATGGACTGAATTGTGTCTCCTGGAAGGATACGTTGAAGTCCTAACTGCTAGCATCTGTGAACCAAAAACAGGGTCTTTAAAGCGGGTTGCTATGAGTCAGAGTCGACTCAATGGCAATGGGTTTGGTGTCAGTTAACATGAGGTATGTGGAGAAGGGTAGGTCCTCATACTTACAGAAAGGAGAGGAGAGATGCAGAGGGAAGACAGCTGCATGGAGACAGAGGCAGAGGTTGGAGTGATGAATATCCAAACCAAGGACACTGAGGATTGCCGGAAACCACAGAAGCCGGAAGAGGCAAGGAAGGATCTTCTAGAGCCATCAGAGAGAGCATGGCCCTGGGTACACCTTGAATTCAGCCTTCTAGCCTCCGGAACTGTGAGCTGGTACCTTTCTGCTGTTTTTGAGCCCCATCTTTGTGGTACTTTGCTTTGGCGGCCACAGGAAGCAAGTATGCTTAGACATGTGTCTCTTTTTTTAATCCTCATTTCACCCAAGAGGCAACTGAGCAGCCCCAGAGGGATGGAGTCACCCAAAGACCACACAACTAGTAAGTTACAGAGATAGAACTGACCTTGGGCTCCAAGCCTGTTGGGCTCCAAAACGGTGTAACGCACGCAGCCTATTAACCCATCTCTTGTTTTGATCTACCCAGCAATCCTGTGAGGTAGACGGTCAGGCACTAACCTCACTGATCATCAGCTGAGGGAAAATAAGACCTGGAGAATGAATAGGAGTGTGTGCACATGCACACATACCAACATGTGCACGCACGCACACACATGCACGCACGCGCACGCTTCAGGACTAAGATCCCAATCCAAGCCTACCGAAAAAAAAGAAACCTACTGCCATCAAACTGATTCTGACTCATAGCGCTCTGGTGGTGAAGTGGTTAAGAGCTTGGCTGCTAACCAAAAGGCCAGCGTTCAAATCTACCAGCCGCTCCTTGGAAACCATTTGGGGCAGTTCTACTCTATCCTGTAGGGTCGCTATGAGTTGGAATCCAAGCCTGTTCATTCCTAATTCAGTGCTTCTTCCCCAGAGCATCCACAGAGTGTCCACAGATGGCAATGCCAGCTTACTCTCAAAGAACCTTTAGCCATCAGACCGTGATTGTTGTTGTTAAGTGCCGTTGAGTCGGCTCCCACTCACGGTGGCCGTGTGTGTGACAGAACAAAATGTTGCCTAGCCCTGCGCCATGCTCATGCTGGAGACCCACGAGAGCAAGCCCTTTCACCCAGGAAAATATGCTGTTGCATGCTTGGTGTACAGAGAAACCACAGCTAGTCGTGCTTCAAATTCCGTATTATAAGTCCTGGCTACAGAACACAATGCAGAAGGAAGCACTCAGTCTAGCAAGTTCCCTTCAGGAGACAGTGAGTACAGGGACTGGATCCTTGAGAGTGAAATTACCCCCAGAGCAGTTGGTGCCGAACAGGGCAAGGCCAGTAGAATTTCTGCGTAAGCGTGGGCAAAAATCTCATTATCTTCGTCAGCTGATGTCAAATCCAAGGCCCTTCAGTGTGCCGAGACTGTTGACAAACTGCACTTTCCTAGGTGAGGGCTTCCTCTGTTTCCTATCAAGGCTCTCTGTACTATAAAGCAACCCCCATCTCAGGGTGAAGACGAAATGCAGTGTTCTCTCTCCCCTTAGCCTTCCTGTCTTTATAATGTCCACTCTCCACTCTGGCAGTCCAGGGCAATAGTTGAGATGTTGAACATTGAAGATGTGTCCTGGCTGTGTTTAAATAAGTGTTGTTCATTGAATGTACGATTGGTTAAACAATGTTTACAGATCTTCTGCTGCTCTTGTCAAGCCTCCAGGAGTTCAAAAGGAGACGGCCGTGGCCTTCTCCTGCAGTTTGTAAGTGGCAAGGGGGAAATTGTGTTCTGGGCTTTGACAGTCTCAGGATCTCTGCGTAAACCTCTGACCCTCCCTGTTCTCCAACTCCCACCCCAAGCATTTTTTGTTAAAACATCTTCAGAGTATGGGTGGGGGAGGGGTGCGTTGGCCTTTTGTTGGGTCTTCTGAGGCATGTGGCCCTCATCCTGCACCCACCTTGGGTTCTGCAGGAGCCGAGAAGCTGGTGGCAGAGAAGGAAGGAAGGGCTGGAACTGATACTAAGACAGCGCAGCAGGCGGGACTTGGTGCCCGCCAGAAGGGAGCCTTGGTTTTTGTGCTTTTTATTTTATGATGGTGAAATACGTATAACAAAGAATTTGCCAATTAAAGCATTTTTTTGTGTACGATTCAGTGGCATCGATTACATTCCCGATGTGGTGTGACCATCACCACTATCTGTTTTCCAAAACTTTTTAAGAAACTGAGCCCACGAAGCAATAACTCCACATTCTCTCCTCCTCCCAGCTCCTGGTAACCTCTAATCTCCTTTATGTCTCTAAGAATTTACCTATTCTAGATATTTCATATAAGCGAGATCATACAATATTTGTCCTTTTGTGTATGCCTCATTTAGCATAATGTTTTCATGTTGTAACATGTATAAAGCTTCATTTCTTTTTTTTAAAATTGTGGTGAAAATATACACAACAAAACATACAGCGATTCAACGATTTCCACATGCACAATTCAGTGACATTGGTTACAGTCTTTAAGTTGTGCGACCATTCTTGCTATCTTTTCCCAAATTATCCCACCACCAGGAACTTACACCTGATTCACCTGAAGCAAAAACCCCCTTTCCCTCTCTCTTCCACCCCTGGTAACCACTAGTGATTTTTGATTTCTATATATTTGCTTATTTCACATAAGGGAGATGGGACAGTATTTGTCCTTTTGTGACTGACTGATCTCACTCAGCATAATGCTGTCAAGGTTCGTCCACATTGCAGCCTGTAGCAGGACTTCACTTCTCTTTATGGCTGAGTGATATTCCATTGTGTGTATGGACCACATTGTGTTTATCCATCATCTGTTGATGGACACCTGGGTTGTTCCCACCTTCTGGCTGTTGTGAATAACGCTGCTGTGATACTCGGTGTACAAGTCTCTGCCTGAGTCCAGGGGCCTTGTTATTAATGCATGAAATCTACCCAGTTCCCATCTGGAGGCACAGAATCCAGGGAAAGAATCCTTGGGTTGGAGAACTGGATGGGATTCATTTTGGCCAAGGTGACGCAAACAAATACTCATCCTTTGAATGAAAACCTTCGGTGTGTCTCAGCCTCCCTGTCCTGGAGCACCATCGATTGGAAAGGTAAGTGTCACAGCCCTCAGCAGCAGGCGTGCCATCTGCCCTTCTTGGCCAGCCACCTACATGGGCCAGACTGTGCTGCTTCCTCTGTCCGGGGCACCCAGCTCCGTCAGTGACTCTTGCTCCAGGTGCCAGCTCTGCTCCGTGGGCTGACCTGCTCACCACAGCCTCTCCGTGGGCCTACTCGCCCACTGCAGCCACCTCCCTGAGTCTTCCGTGTTACAGACCTTGACCCCTATCATACCAAAAAACCACTGCTGTCAGCCTGTTCCCACTAATAGCGACCCTATAGGACAGAGTAGAACAGCCCCATAGGGTTTCCAAGGCTGTAAATCTTTACTGGAGCAGACTGCTGTATCTTTCTCCTGCAGAGCGTCTGGTGGTTTGAACTGCCGACTATTCAATTAACTGTCCACTGCTTTAACCACTGTGCCACCAGGGCCCCTTGACCCGTATGACAGCTCTTTTGTTTGGGTCTAAGGGGCTTCTCAGTGCAGGAACCCCGGGTCCAAAGGACCTGCTCTGCTACCGGCTCTTGTTGATCATAAACCAAAAACAACCCGTTGCCGTGGAGTCGATTCTGACTGATAGCGACCCTAAGGACAGAGAACTGCCCCATAGGGTTTCCAAGGAGCACCTGGTAGGTTCGAACTGGTGACCTTTTGGTTAGCAGCAGAGCTCTTAACCACTGCGCCACAGGGATCCCTTGTTGATTGTGAAGTCCTCAAAAAACTTCTGTGAGACGTGCCTGGTAAATAGGCAATTTCAAGGTGTGGCTTTTGTAAACTGACCAGCCCTTTAGTTGGATCATAAACCGACCAATCCTATTGGTGGGTTTGCGAGACACTCACGCAGAGCCACCAATCCCTTGGCAGATTGAGGCCTGACCAATCATCTTAGGAGAATTACCAAGGGCGGGCCAGAAAAGCCTCATAAGAGAAGCCCCTGGTACCATGGCAGAGATGGAATCCGGGATTGGAAAGCCGGTGGGGTTGCGTTTGGCCACCGTGACACAAGTGTGCACTCTTGGAGTGCAAACCTTCTGTGTCTCTCCCGACCTTCTAGTGCTAGAACACTGCCATTTTGGAAAGGTCTAGTTTTATGCTGTCACACGGTGACCTAGGTGCTTAGAGCAGCAAACAACACAAGAGCATTCTCCCTTTAAAAAACAAACAACAACAAAAACAAAAAAAGAAAGAAAAATGAGCCTCCAGCCCAGTAGTTCTGCCCAAAGCTAAAAGCTTCCAGCTTCTGCTGGCTCTCTGATGGATAATAGCTAGCTTTTGTACCTTGAAAAGCATTACTTTTGTCCCTGCTGGTTGAGTAAGCTTTTACAAGGGAGGCGTTGAACAAGAAACTCCACTTTTCATGGAAATCGTTTATTTCCATGATACCCGCATACAGGCTTGTTTTCATAGAGTGGCTCAAAAGTGCTGGACAATGGGATCTGAATTGAGGAGGAAAACGGAGATTATTGAAACATTTGCTTTGGGGGAAGAAAACCAAGCAAAAAAGACCTATTAATTTGCATTCACCTTGGAGATAGATATCAAGTCATCTTACAATTCAGGCCTAATTATCTGCTGAGGGGAAAAAGGCTTGAGTTTGCTGTTGAGTAGCCCTGGTCTGCTCCCACAGGGAGCCTCAGTGTCAGCAGTATCAAATTCTGTTCCCGGGTCGGCTGATCAGATTCCACTTCTTCAGAGTTGTCCTCAGCAGCCAGCCAGCCCTGCTGTCATTCGGTATGGCCAAAAACAACATATACCTGGCTGTACCAAACAGCTGCTTCCTACCTGGTTCCCCTCGCGGGTATTTCCAGCCTGCACAGGGCATCTCAGCCCTGACAGCACATTAGACTTACTTTTGCTGTTGTTAGCTGCCGTCCTGTTGGCCCCCAACTCATGGCGACCCCATCACAGTGGAACAAAATGCTTCCAGGTCCTGTGCCATCCCCAAGATCAGTTGCAGATTGGACCGTTGTGATCCATATGGTTTTCATTGGCTGAGTTTAAGAAGTAGATTGCCAGGTCTTTCTTCCTAGTCCGTTTTAGTCTGGAAGTTCCACTGAAACCTGTTCAGCATCATAGCCACACCCAAGCCTTCACTGACAGACAGGTGGTGGCTGCGCATGAGGTGCATTGGCCAGGAATTGAGCCTGAGTCTCCTGGGTGAAAGGTGAGAACTCTACCACTGAACCACCAATGTCCCCTTAGACTTACTTAGGTAGCTTTAAAAATATTGAAAAAAAAAGTCGAAATCTCCTTAAGAAACATAGATGCCCAAGCCCAAGATGATCAATGCTGTAGAATCACCTAGGGACATGGCCTGGGCTTTGGCATTGAAAAAAAAAAAAAAAAAAATCCTAGGTAGGTGCTTCTAATGCTCAGCCAGGATTGAGAACCATGGATTTAGGGAAACTAAGGCTATTTCTTGGTTATGCTTGTGGGGATTTCTGGGACTCTGTCTCTTTCTGCAGGTGGGGCTGTGACATTCACAGGTGTGGACTGAGGGTTCTAGGAGGTGTCCATGCCGCTGGGGAGGTTCTCCAGTGTTGATTGCCTTGTTGTTACGGAAGCAGGCATTGCACGGGACTGATCGTCAAGAAATCAAATGACACATTGCATTGGGCAAATCTGCTGCAAAAGACCTTTTAAGGTTTTAAAAAGCAAAGATGGCACTTTAAGAACTAAGGTATGCCTGACCTAAGCCATGATATTTTGAATCACCGCATATGCATGTGAAACCTGGACAATGCATAATGAAGATTGTAGAAGAATTGATGCCTTTGAATCATGGTGTTGGCAAAGAATATTGAATGTACCATGAACTGCCAGAAAAAGGAACAAATCTGTCTTGGAAGAAGTACACCCAGAATGCTCCTTGGAAGTGAGGATGGCGAGACTTCCTCTCACAGACTTTGGACGTGTTGTCAGGAGGGACCAGTCCCTCGAGAAGGACATCGTGCTTGGTAAAATGGAGGGTCAGTGAAAGAGAGGAAGGCCCTCAATGAGATGGACTGACACAGTGGCCGCAACAATGGGCTCAAACGTAACAATGATTGTGAGGATGGCGCAGGACCAGGCAGAGTTTCGTTCTGTTGTACACAGGGTCGCTATCAGTTGGAACCAACTTGACAACACCTAACAACATAACGACCCTGGCAGGTGGACACACACACACACACAATCAGTCACACACACACTCACTCCCTGGCCCTGCTCACTCGTTCTTCCTGGGCTGAAAGGCCTCCACACTGGTAACTAACTAACTAGAACAACAACTGGTAACCTAGCTGGGCACACAGGGTACCCGCTAGACACAGGAGATGCAGTCCCCGTGATCTCAACCTCTAGTCTGTAGAATTTCCCTTCTCTGCATCTGTTTCATATTGATTAAAAAGGTACTTGATTTATGTTGAGGAGCCCCAGTGGTGTGGTGGTTAAGTGCTCAGGGGCTAACCGAAAGGTCGGCGGTTTGAACCCACCGGTGCCTCCGCAGGAGGAAGAAGTGGCAGTCTGCTTCTGCACAGATTTTCAGCCTTGGAAACCCTATGGCTTCCACTGTGTCCTATAGGGTCGCTTTGAGTCGAGAATTGACTAGAAGACAATGGGTTTTTGGGAGGCTTTGATTTTTTGAGAGAGTTAAGTCATGTCCGTGGTGTTGAAAACTCTTTCAGCTTGTAGCCCTTGGGGACTTGCTAAGCCTGTAAATGCCGTACCTCTCCTCTACCAGCAAAATAAATCCTCACTCTGTGGGCGATGGCCCAGTCCCATCCCAACAAAAGCGGTCACTAGAGAAGCAGTTTAAAAACAAAGACAGGGACAGGTGAAGAGGAAAGGGTGGAGGGAGACATCCTATGCAAACTGTCAACATAAGGACCAATCACTAGAAAAGGACATTGTGCCTGGAAGAGCAGAGGGTCAGTGAGAACGAGGGAAACCTTCACTGGGATGGATTCGCACAGTAGCCACAACAGTGGGCTCAGACATACCAACAATCGTGAAGATGACGCAGGACTAGACAACATTTTGATCTGTTACACACATGGTGGCCAAGAGTCACGCCTACGCAAGGGCAACTAACAATAACAAGGCTCTTGGCGTCAGACAGAGGAGACTTCAAGATAAGGGGCCAACCAGAGGTAATCCCCTACTCACACCCCTGCCTCGGTGATGGGTCCTCCCATCCCTGCAGTTCGGCTGCGTTTGTGGGGACAGGAATCTCTGCCAGGGCACCAGGATGCTGGGGTCGCACCTGTGTGGACACTCCACAGACCCTCCGAGGTCTCCCGCCCGCCAGGTCCCCACGGCTGTTCATTACACCACCCGCTGTAGCGCTCCCTCCCCACTGGCTGCTTTTCCGCTTCTCTGCTGTCCTCCTCCAGGCCCTTCAGACAGTGTCACCCAGGGGTTTAGCTTTTAGAATCTTTTCAGCTGGTCCAAATCCCTGAGGCAAGGATGTGTGAAGTCTGGCTCTTGTTGTTGTTAGTTGCTCTGACTCATGGCGACCCCATCAAAATGGAACAAAGCTGCCTGGTCCTGCTCCCCCCGTGATTGCTGTGATCCATCGTGCTTTCATTGGCCGATTTTTGGAAGTAGATTGCCAGGCCTTTCTTCCTAGTCCATCTTAGTCTGGAAGCTCTACTGAAACTTGTTCAGCATCATAGCAACATGCAAGCCTCCATTGACAGGTTGTGGCTTCACATGAGGTGCATTGGCTGGGAATCGAACCTGGGTCTCCTGCTTGGAAGGGGAGAATTCCATCACTGAAACCGCCAATGCCTGGAAGCAGGGCTACCAGCTTGAAATTGGTGTGGCTGGGGGCTAAAGGACATGCAAACTCAAATTTGCATTTTAACCACTAATGCTGCCATTACCCTTGACCTTTCCCACGTTTTCCAGTTGGGACTCACTGCTTCTGCCCTGAGCTCCTTGAGTCTCTTGGTCTCTGTCTCTCAGCCTGTTTGAACCACGGCCTTGGAGATACTTGACTTTCTTTCCCCGCAGACTTTAACCTGTGTAGGGCAGCCCTCGGTTTTTGTAGGGGCCTCACTCCGAAGTCTTGTGTAGCATTGAACAGAACAAAATGAATCCCTTGCAGCAGCATATGGCTAGAGATTTGGGTTGGAGACCAAATCCACACTGGGGATGCTTGCCAGCCTGACCCTCCTCTCTGCAAAGACTGGTTGTCTCAGGAAGAGGGTGGGTTTCATTCACCAAATGGACATATTCTGGCTTCTGATGCAGTTCCACTGGTGGATTGCCCAGGCACTCACCACTCCATCTGTGGACCAGCAGCTTCTGCATTGCCTGGGAGCTTGTCAGCAATGCTGATTCTCACTGACCCCTGACCTAGAGCACCAGACACTGATTTCATAAGATCCCCAGGTTGTTGGTGGGCGCGTTGAAATCCCAGAAGCTCTTCTGTGGGCATTCAGGCCACACTGATGTGAATTAAAACAAGACTGCTTGATATTTTAAAAACAATTAAGAAAAACTATCATAAAACCATTTTCACTTATTGAATTAGCAAAGATTAGAACTAAAAGGAGATTATACTTACATTGTTGATAAGTAGATACTTTTTTCTTAGACCCTGTGGGTGGGAATGTAAATTAGTACAATGTTTCTAGAGGGCAACTTGTTTGAAAAGCCTTAGACAATCCTCAGCTCTTTCAAAGGACAATTTCCTTTCTATGACTTTATGTTAAGGGTGTAATGTGGCCACAAGGATAAGGCCACATCACAAGGATGTTCATGATGTCAGTTTAATTTTTTCTCTAATCTTCTTAGTAACAGAGCCCAGTTTTGTGGGGGAGGGAGGCGTGTGCCCAGCTAGAAATATTTTCTGGACTCTTTGCAGGTAGGGCTGGCCAATGAGATGCAGGCAGAAAGCATTATGGGGCGTCTCCAGGAAAACTCTTTACAAAGGGAATCGACTCAGCCACAGGTGCGGTGGTTAAGTGCTCAGCTGCTAACCGAGGGTCAGCAGTTCTAACCTACCAGCGCACCTCTGCAGGAGAAAAGACTTGGCGATCTGGTGCTGTAAGGATTAGATAAAACAGAATAGACCCCCACCCATTGCCATCAAGTCAGCAGTGCTTCCCTCCAGACTTTTCATTATTTGGGAAAAATAAAATCCTAATTTGTTTAAGTTACTGTCTTTCAGGAGTTTGATATTTGCCCCTGAACAGAACCCCTAACTTAGAACAACCACCACCACAAACCCAGCAGGTGGGCATGGCGACCCTATCTTATGTACAACCTAAATGCCTAAAATAGAAACTCGATTAATAAACTATTACTTGTCCACACAGTGAAACGCTATAGACAGCATAAGAAAATCTTGCAGAACCATGGTTTCAAATTATTTCGTTTTTATAATCAGTCTTTTATAAATTCCCAGTGTACAGAACTGTCAGAAGTAGAGCTTTGCTGGGTGAATGGGCACGGGGACTCACAGACTCCTTCCTCTGTCTGCAAAACCCATTTTCCTGTCTGTGAGGACCAAGGACAGACGCCTTCACACGACTCTGGTGTTGATGATAGCTGCCAGAGTCGGCCCCTGACTCATGGTGATCCCACCCACAATGGGACGAAACTGTGCCCAGTCCTGCGCCATCCCCATGATCGGTTGCAGACCAGGCTGTTGTGTTCCATAGGCTTTTCATTGGCTCATTTTTCCGAAGCAGATTGCCAGGCCTTTCTTCCCAATCTGTTTTAGTCTGGAAGCTCTGCTGAAATCTGTTCAACATCACAGCAACACTCAAGCCTCCACTGACAAATGGGTGGTGGCTGTGCATGAGGTGCATCGGCCGGGAATTGAAACTGGGTCTCCTGCGTGGAAGGTGAGAGTTCCACTCTGGAACCACCAATGCCTCACGACTCTGGAATCGCTCACAACCGTGGAACACAGTTTGCAAACCATTGTCATAGTCTTCCCTCCCTGTACGGAAAATGCTCACAAGATCTTGTTGAGCAAAGAATACGGCTTACTAATTGAATTATGGTAGATCCAATTATAAATTTAAAATAGATATAAACTCTAATTTTCCCAGGCTTCTCCAGCCTTTGGAAAAAAATTAAGTCACACGTATAGTAAATTACTCAAAGCCCACTGGCTGGCGGCCCTCATTTATGTAAAGGTGGTGCCTTTGTCCTCTGTCCCCTATTATCCCTAAGGGGCCTTAAGGGTGTTTCCCACATGTCAGGCACCAAACCAAACCCAACCCACTGCCATCGAGTCTTCTGATTCCTAGCGGCCCTACAGCACAGAGTAGAATGGCCCCATAGGGTTTCTAAGGCTGTCATCTTTATGGAAGCAGCTGCCACAGCTTCCTCCTGTGGAGTAGCCGGTGGGTTTGAATTGCTGACCTTTCGGTTTAGCAGAAATCTCTAAATGGTGGGTCTGGGGTGTTTGATAGGTTAATTTTTTTTCTCGCTTAATTGGATTTTTATCATTTCTACAACAAACAGGTATTACTTGTAGTAACAAACATTAAGTTGCACCTGGCATCAGTTATGACACTAATCGCTGACTACATTTAACGTCATCACTTGACGCATTTACCTGTGAGTTTCTGGCCGACCACGGCAAAGGCTTTCACCTGTGGGCAGCACTGGAGGGCTGGGCTGAGGGGAAGGAACCATAAGCACGAACTCCACTACACTGCATTCCAACAAAGCCCAAACCTCCCATCCTTCCAGGGGCTCGATGACCTGTGCCCTTTGGAGCTCAGCTCACCGGGCTTCCTGCCCAGAGCTTCTGGGACGGGGGCTGCAGGGGCACGGGCTAACCACCCGGGGAGTGTAGCAGAGACCCACACTTCATTTGGGGTGCCCCTCGGGCTTACCCGGGCACATCACAAATGGACAAAGTCTGTGGGGGACTATTGGTGAGTCAGGGTCACCATAGGAAATCGGGAAATGTCCAAGTTCCCATTATGTTCTGCTCTGCGCAGCCTGGGCAGCCTTCGCTTTTGCTGTTCAAGGCTGACTTGCAGACAAGCTCACTCCATGTTGGATGGAGCTTTCAACTTTAGTGGGAACAAGCCCAGTGGTTCAGGGACACACTGCACAGTGGGTCTCTATTGGGTTTGGTTCATTAACGGTTTTACTCTGCTTTGAGAGCTGGACTTTCCAAGTGTCCTGCTGCAGGGGGCAATCTTCAGACCCCCTTTTCACCTTTGCAACAAAGAGCTCCCTTCCTGTGCCTGTGGGGACCCCTCATTTCTAAGTCATCCCCACCTCTGAGGTCCCTGAGTGGTGGAAACTGTTGAGCTCGACTGCTGAACTAAAGCTTGGTGGTTCGAACCCACCCAGTGGTACCGGGGAAGAAAAGGCCTGGCAATCTGCTTTTGTTAAGATTACAGCCAAGAAAACCCTATAGAGCAGTTCTACTGTGTAGCACATGGGGTCGCCATGAGTTGGAATCGACTGGAC
The DNA here is from genome assembly GCA_030035585.1 of Dugong dugon. Lineage (NCBI taxonomy): Eukaryota > Metazoa > Chordata > Mammalia > Sirenia > Dugongidae > Dugong > Dugong dugon. The sequence goes on along the minus strand of CM057473.1, from coordinate 2,205,689 downwards.
AGCAACTAATTACAAGAGCAACCCCACTTCTGAGCTGATATCTGACGGCTTCTTCTTGCTTTATTGTCAGAATATCCCCTGGGACAATCACCCTCTCTCTCCCTTCTTGTTGTTGTCCTCTAACCCCAAATTTCCCTTACCTCAAGCCACCCTGTAGCACCCCAAATCCCTTGAGTATCTTCAGTGTGCTCCCCTTTCTGCTTTCACGCTGTACATGGCCCCTGTCTTCCTCATCCCATGAACCCCACATCAGAGCACAAACCACCAGACGTTCTTTATCCAGCGTCTGACTTTTCCTTCAAAGCGCCGGCTCATGCTGGTTGAGCACGTGCTTTCCTTCCGGCACATGTGCTGATTAGCTTAACCCTGACAGCAGCCTTGTGTGGTAGGGACATCAACAAGCCCCATGTTTTTATAGGAGAAAACTGACTCTTGGCAAAAGCCTTAGCGTGGAAGGGGTGGAGCTGGCATGGATTCCAACCTGGGCAGCCTGGCCCCGAGCCTGGGTGGCGACCCATGGCACCGGCTCTGAAAAACCTGTATGAAAAGAGGAGTTTGGGGTGGTTTTCATGGTTCCTTGAGGCCCCTGGTCACAGGGGAGATGGATGTGGAATGCTCTGGGGCTGGGTTAGATCATTGCCAAGTCCCCTGTCCTGCACGGGTCCACCGGGTTCTCAGGACCGGGCCACGTTCCTGGTGATGCTACAGCTGGTGCAGGGTGGGCCTCTGGGTGCCTGAATTGTAGCTGAAAATTAAAGAGATACTGAGTTATCTACTCCAGGGAATAAGGTAGGAGGAGTTAGAGGACAGGCTTTCTAACCTTGCTCACATTTAATCCCCGTCAGATCTTTTTAGTACTGTTATTGTTGTTGGTTGCCATTGAGTTGGTTCCTACTCATGGTGACCTTACATATGAGAGAACGAAACGTAGCCCAGTTCTGTGCCATCTTCACGACCATTGGCATGTTTCAGTCCATTGTTGCGGTCATTGTGTAATGCCTTCCAACCCTGGGAGGGCCTCATTTTTCAGCGCTACATCAGCCGATATTCTGTGTGATCCCACCGGGTTTTCACTGGCCAATTTTCGGAAGTGGATCACCAGTCCTTTCTTCTGAGTCTGTCTTAGTCTGGAAGCTCTGCTGAAACCTGTCCACCATGGGTGACCCTGCTGGTATTTGAAATACTGGTGGCTTAGCTTCCACCATCACAGAACACGCAGGCCACCACGGTGACAAACTGACAGATGGGTGGTAGCTTTTTATTACTAGTCTCATTTAAATTTCTTTTTAGTTTTTGCTGAGGTGAAAGTCACATAACATAAAATTTACCACTGTGAAATGGACAATTCAGTGGCATTTAATACATTGAAAATTTTGTGCAACAATCCCTTTTATTTAGTTCCCAAACATTTTCATCACCCCAAAAGAAAACCACATACCCATTAGCAGTCACCTTTCTTTCCCCACATCCCCCAGCCCCAGGCAACCACTAGTCAGCTTTCTGTCTGTGGTCACTCGTCTGGACTTTTCCCGAAAACGGACTCACACAGCGTGTGGTCTTTTATGTTTGGCTTCTTTCACTTAGCATAGGGTTTTCAAGGTTTAGCCATGTTGTTGTGGTACTTAATATCACCACTACATTTCTTTTTATGGCCAAATAATATTTCACTGTATGTCTACACCACATTGTGTGTTTAGCCATTCATGCACTCAGGGACATTTGGGCTGCCCCACTTTTTGGCTATTTTGAATAGTGCTGCTATGAACATTCCTGTACAAGTTTTTGTTTGAGTACTTGTTTTCAGTTCCTTTGGGTATATACCTAGGAGCGGAATTGCTGGGTTGCGTGATAATTATATGTGTAACTTTTGAGAAATTTACTAGCCCCATTTGAAAAGCAAAAAATCTGAGGCTTAAAGAAATTATGAGTCGTCCAGGGTCACCTGACTAGTAGAAGACAGAACCACTCACGCTGCTGTCACTCTAAGAAACCTGGCAGCCTGGAACGTCAGTCATTCACTCCCCAAACGTGTGTCGAAGGCCAGAGCTAGCCTTTGTGGCTGCGTTCACAGCGGCTCTCAGAAAGGAGCTTAAAGTCAGAAACTTCGGGAGAAAACAAAACAAAGGGAGTATTTTTTTTTTAATCATAAAACATGACTGACTCACAATAAATTCCATTAAAACCCACTGCCATCGAGTCCATTCCAACTTACGGCGACCCCGTGTGTTACAGAGTAGAACTGTGCTCTGTAGTGTTTCCCTGGCTGTAACTTAATGGAAGGAGATTGCCAGGCCATTCTTCTGTGGTACAGCTGAGTGCGTTCAAACTGACAACCTTTAGGTTAGTAGTTGAGCAGACACTGTTTGTATCACCCCCAAAACCCACAGCCATTGAGTTGATTTCAATGCATAGCGACACTAGGACAGAGTAGAACCGCCCCATAGGGTTTCCAAGGCTGTAATCCTTACAGAAGCAGACTGCCACATCTTTCTCTGGCAGAGCGGCTGGCGCGGAGGCGGGGGGCGGGGAGGTGGTCAAATCGCCGACCTTCCGGTTAACAGCTGAGTGCTTTAACCACTGTGCCACCGGGGCTCCTTTGCGTCGCCCTGGGGCCCTAAATTCCAGTAAGCCAACAATTTATCTGAGCACAGAGACGCTCTTTGACTGGGTGGTGTCTCCTGTTCCTGCATTTTGATGGCAGTGTAGAGATTTCATGCCGAGTCTCCCTCCAACAGGCATAACGGATCCACTCCCCGTATTTCTAATTGCTTTTCAGTGTCTGCGTTTCTTGATTGATGCTGGAGAAGAACCGGTTTGGTTCTGAAGTTCTGATTTGATTGGGCAGTCTGTGGATGTCATTTTCAAAGGACAATGTACTGGTGGCAGTATACATCCAAAGGGTTAAATGCCAGGGACATGGAGAGAGAGGAGGCCGGCTCTTTCCTGACTAGAAGGGGAGGGGCGCGCAAAGGGAGAAGACTCAGCAGGGGCAGGACTTCAGCTATCGGAATCTTACTTTTCACGGCTCTGCAGGGGAATTCTACTCTCAACAAGGGAATTCTAAGGTCTACCCTCGCCTCTCCTGCTCCTTGGAGCATTTTCTACGCAGGACTGTAGAGACGGGACATCCAAAAGCTTTAGCTGAGCTGGATTAGCTAACAGACGGGGGTTCCTGCGGTGCCCCCTCCCTCCCGCCCGCCCGGTGCCTGCCCCCGCTGGCCTGATTCATCAGAACCCGGCAAAGCCCACTGACGAGGCCCCTGGCTAATCTCATCGTGCACCCACGGCGGGACAGACACCCCCGCTCGGCCAGGGAGCCGCGAGGCTGTGCTGGGCGGTGGAAAATTCCATGCGCTCTGCCGGGCCCTGCGCGGCGGCGGGGGCGGCGGCCTCTGGCGGGACCGTGCGCCCGGGATTGCGCAGCCCCGGGGCCGCGGAGCCAGGGACCCGCTCCTGGAAGAGTGGCATTCAAAAACGCCCGCTTTCTCGGCGATTTTCCATGAGTCACCGAGCGGGTGGCTGTTGTTCCCTGCTCGCCCCGCCGTTCTGCGAGAAAAGCTCTTTCAGCAAACGAAAGAGAAGCAGGCGACGCCTTTGTCATTGCGGGGAGTTGGGCACACATGTGGCTTTTTTCTTTGTGACTGTACTGTGTGTGTGTCTTATAAGCCCCTGCGCCCAGCCCCCGCCTGGTGCAACCAGGCTACAAGTGCTGTCTGGACTTGTCCCCCAATTCCTCCAGGGGCTGTGCACTCTGCCCGCGTTGGGAGAAGAAATGAATGGGGTACCTTTCTAGAGTCCTTCTGGAAGTCGCCCAGAGGTCCTAGAGAGCAGAGGGCTATGGGGTGGCAAAGGTGAGCATTGGTGGTGTAGAACGAAGCAGTAACCAGACCAGCAACCAAACACAATGAACTCAGTGCAGTGATGCAGAGCGCCCAGAAAATTCCAGGGTCACACAAGAGGGACATCTTGTTCAGTGTGGGAGCGTGGGGAGGAGGTGGCGCTGAGGGAGGAAGAACAGCTAGCCAGGCAGAGCAGGGAGGCTCCCCGCACCACTGCGGGGGCTGCTGGGCAGAGATCTGCTTTCCACTGAGGGGCTGTGTTAGGAGATCGCATTTTGCTTAAACCACTTGAATTAGTACAATAAATTCCCATTATTTCAGGGGATCCGGGCCTCTTTCTGCTCCTTGCAATGTGAAGGAACCTAGTGAACACAGTCCAAAATTTAGACTGCAACCTTGTCCAACAGCCCTTCTGCTAGAAGAGAGTCACAGGGACTTCTTCTGGGGTTGGAGGTGGAAGGTGGGAAACAACGGGCAGCAAGCTGTGTGCAGGAGAGGAGGAGAAGGAAACGGAAAAACACAGGTTTTTCTTCTTGAAGCAAAGTGTGGAGCTTCAGGAAAAGCCTATGGAACAGAAGGGGAAGAAGGGACCATGGGTGGCAGCCAGAAGCCGGGGAGAGGTACAGTGGGAAAAGGCCTAGCCTGGAGACATGACATCTCATGCTCCAGTCCTGCTGGTGACCAGCGGGAGGTTCTGGAAAAATCTCCTCACGTCCCTGAATCTTAGTTTTCTACAAAAATTGATTGCAAAATCAGGATAATAATTTCTGCCTGTCTAAGTTTCCTAGCTTGCTGTAACTAAGTATCACAAATTGGGCAGACATTTATTGTCACACAGTTCTGGAGGCTGGCAGTTCTGGAGAGCTGGCAGGGCCATGCTGTCTGAAGGCTCTAGGGGAAGATCCTTTCTCTCCTGTCTTAGCTTCTGGTAGCCCCACGCATTCCCGGGCTTGCACGTGCATCTTCATGTGGTCAAGCTCCCTCTGTGTCTCTTCTCCTCTTCGATGGGAACACCACTCAGATGGGATGAGGACCCACCCTCATGGTAACTGATAACCTCTTCAAAGACCCTGTTTCCAAACAAGGTCACCTTCACAGGTACCAGGGGGTAGGACTTCAACATGAATTTGGGGCGGATGCAGTCCAATCCATAGCATGCCCCACCTACCGAATAGGGTCATTTGGGAGACTAAAAAAATAAAATGATGTCTATCAAACCATTTGTAAAGAAATATACGGAAGTGTCTTTTAGCCACATACGTTAACATTATACAATCTATGGCTTCTTAGTTTAATTAACTTTGACTATCGGCCACAGTTAACCACATTAACCCATCAATACGTTTACTAACGTATTCAATATTTACTGAGCACCTACTAATGCCAGGCACTGTTCTCTGCCTGCGGATAGAACACCGAACAAAACACAGAAACCTATGCTCTTGGGGAGTTTACCTTCTCCCTAGGGACACCGATGAGAAGCAAAATAAACAAGAAAAATGCGGGCTATTTCAGGTGGTGATAAGCGCTATGGGGAAAAATAAAGCAGGAAAGGGACAGGTAGGGGCTGGGGGAGGGGTGGGATTTAAACAGGGTGATGAGCAGAGGTCTCACAGAGAAGGTGATCTCCGAGCAGAGACCTACAAAGGGGGGCTATCTGGGGGAAGAACATTCCAGCAGGGGGAAGACGGGATCACAATGCGATGGGCCTGGGGCAGGACGGTCTCTGTCCCCTGAAGAACAGGAAGTGGAGCACTGTCCCTAGATGGGATGCAGTGAGTGACAGAGATGGAGGTGAGTCGGGCTGATGGGGGAAGGGCAGGAAGGGGCCTCCAAGGTGACGGTGACAACTGGCTTTTTCAGCGAGTGATCTCCACAGCTATCGGAGGCCACTGAGGGGGACGCACCTTGAGTTCTACCTGACTGAAAGGCAGCTTCATGTCTAGCTTGGGGTTATAGGTTGAATTGTGTCCCTCAAGCAGAGATACGGAAGTCGTAACCCCAGTACCTGTGAACATGACCTTGTACGAAAATAGGGTCTTTGCAGATGTGATTAGTCAAGTCAAGATGAGGTCATGTTATGACAGAGGCAGAGACCGGAGAGATGCAGCCATGAGCCAAGGAAGACAAAGGATCATCAGCAACGCCCCGAAGCTGCAGGGAAGGTGTGAAACGGATCCTCCCCTAGAGCCTTCAGAGAGCACACGGCCCTGCTGACTCCTTGACTTCTGGCCTCCAGAGCTGTGAGAGGATACATTTCTGTTGTTTTACACCCTCGTTTGTGGTACTTTGTTACGGAAGCCCCAGGTTGCCGTAATACACTTGGATTCTGGCAAGCAACTGGCAAGCATTTACTGAAAGCCTTGCTGTGTGTTCTGCTGTTGCTGGGTGTTCTGAGAGCATAAGGAGATACAACACAGATCCACAGAACAAAATTTAGCTGCAACACACAATTAGTGACCAATGCTGTTAGTTGCTGTCTAGTTGGCCCTGACTCACCGTGCCCTCACGTACAGCAGAGTAAAATGCCGCCCGATCCTGCACTATCTTCATGGTTACTCTCCAGTCCATTGTTGCCACCACTGTGTGTGTGGAGAGACTTCCGACCTGGGGCTTCTCTTCAAGCACTACATTGGGCAGTGTTCTGTCGGGATCCGCGGGGTTTTCACTGGCTGATTTTCGGAAGCAGACTGCCTGTTCTCTCTTCCTCACTTGTCTTAGTCTAGATCCATTGCTGTCCAGTCAATTCTGACTCATAGCGAACCTACAGGACAGAGTGGAACTGCCCCATAGGGTTTCCAAGGAGTGGCTGGTGGATTTGAACTTGCCGACCTTTTGGTGAGCAGCCAAGCTCTTAACCATTGCGCCACCAGGTCTCCTCTTAGCCTGGAAGCTCTGCTGAAACCTGCCCACCATGGGTGACCCGCTGGTATTTGAAATACCAGTGGCATAGCTTCCAGCATCACAGCAACACGCAGGCCACACAGACGGGTGGTGGTACTGACCAGTACGAGACAGTTTACAACACTTGCTGAGTTTGGTGGGGCCTTGAGGGCAGAAGACACCTCGGAGCTTTGGGAACCGGCAGACCCTCTGGGGTCGGGCCTGGATGGTGGTGGCTGGGCAGTGATTGTGCACGGAGGGAGAGAGGGAGTTGAGTAAGCAGAGAGGCCGTGTGGACCAGGCCCAGGATGGCCCGCAGCCCCTGGCAGCCACTCAGGAGCTGGGCCGTGTTGCCAGCACACACAGGCGCTGTTGTGGATGTTCTCCAGCTACATGGTGGCTGATCAAAGGCCTGGTGAAGAAGTAAGGGACTCTACCGGTCACTGCATGGGCTGTTCCCTGCAGGAAATTAATGCACAGAGCTCTGTCCAGGCCTGTTCAATAGGCCAACAAGGATCCTGAGACCAGACCTGCAGGCAGCTGTGCACCCCCCAGAGGTCGGTTTCCTCCTTTCCAGCTTTCTGATCCTCCTCCTGAGGCCTCTCAACTTCCCCTAGGTGGGGAGGGTGGTCGGGGAAAGAAGTTTGATGAAGTCAGTTCAGAAAACCCCATAGTGCCTTCACATTCATTCCTTTGCAGAGCAGGCCAGCGCTCCCTGGGGGTGCAGAGTGCCCTGGTTGGCCTCCTCAGAGGGGTCCAGAGGGCCATGGCCCCGCCCCTGGGCACCACTGACTCATCTGGGGCCAAGGCACCGTTCTGATGCACAGGGCCCCTCACCACAGAGTCTCCCGGCCCTGGGCTTCTGGCCCTAGGCTTCCGGCCCTGGGGCTGTCCTTGCCCTCCCTGGACAGACCTGAGAGGGTCCTGTAACCTTTGGGGACTCAGCCACGCCCGCCCCAGATCTGTGAAATCGGCACAACCACACGGGCTCGTTACTCAGGTCAGCGGAAGCCAGGCTAGACAGGGAGAGAGAAACCAAACCAAGCCTGTTGCCGTCCAGTCGACTCTGGCTTATGGCAACCCCATGTGTTACAAAGTAGAACTGACCTCCATATGGTGTTCTTGGCTGTAATCTTTACAGAAGCAGATCACCAGGCCTTTCTCCTGCAGCGCAGCCGGGTGGGTTCAAACCACCAACCTCTTGGCTAGTAGACGGCACAAACCACTTGTGTCACCCAGGAGGGACCTTACAAAAGGGAGAGAGAGGGACATTGTCCCGTCGTTCCTTCTCCTAGCTAAGTATTTATTTATTTACCTTTTTGAACAAGTAATAATACATCATATGGTTCAAAAAATCATTAAAGTATAAAACGTTACCCAGTGAAAGGTGTCCCTCTCCCTCCTTTCTTTGTTTGCCCCCACCCAAAAGAGGTAGCCAAAACCCATTGCCGGCAAGTTGATTCCAACTCATAGCAACCTTATAGGACAGAGCAGAATTGCCCCGTAGGGTTTCCAAGGAGTGGCTGGTGGATTCCATCTGCAACCTTTCGGTTAGCAGCCGAATGAACACCTAACCACCGTGACACCAGGGCTCCAAAGAGGTAGCCAGTCATTAATTGGTCGTGTGTTCTAAAGAATAATTTTGCACCTACGAGCATATTGAATATAGAGGCTTTCCAGCTCTTTTTCTACATCACTGGTAACCCACAGCACAATGTTCCCTACCTTGCTGTTCTCAGTTAACAGTGTGTCTTAGCAATCTCTCCACCGCGGTGCATAAAGCATTTCCTCATTCTTCTTTACCGATGACGCTTAAAACCCCAAATAAGCCCAAACAATGCTCGGTAGACAGAAGTCCCTGTTGTTTTCAATCTTTTGCTTTCAAACAGTGCAACCCTGGATAGCTTCAAGATTCTTCCTTTAGCATATGATAACATTTAGGCATAAGGCAAATTCTTAGAAGTGGAGCTGATGAGACAAGGGGTAAAGGGATCTCTAGTGCAGATAAACAAAAAACAAACCCAAACGGTTGCCATTGAGTTGATTCCGACTCATAATGACCCTGTAGGACCGAGTAGAACTGCCCCATAAGGTTTCCAAGGAGCGGCTGGTGGATTGGAACTGCCAACCTTTTGGTTAGCAGCCAAGCTGTTAACCACTGTGCCACCAGGGCTACTGATGTGGCTAGGTGTCACCAAATCACCCTCTGCAGAGGGGGCTCGACGCTCCCGCTAGCAGCAAGGGACGGCGCCTGTGTCCACAGAGCTTTCCAACAGAGCTTGTTTCCAAACTGTTGGATTTTTGCCGTTCTGATAAAGACAGAGATGCCAGTGTGGTTTTAATTTGCACGTTCCTTACTATGATTGACAATGAGCACACTTTCATATGTTTAAGAACCAGATTTCCAATATGAGTTTTTAGGACATATTTCCTGTAAAATGTCTACACCCCATGCCCGTTTTTCTATTTGTTTGCTGGTCTTTTGTCTCCTCAATCTGCAGGAGCTTTCTACAGATCAGGGAAATTACCCTTTGTTTCTGACATGAGGTACAAATATTGTTTCTCGTTTTGACATTTGCTTATTGACTTTGCTTAGGGAGGTTTTTGTTTTTTAACTTTTGTTGTTGTTTGTTTGGTGTTTGCCATGCAGAGGTTTTTTATTTTTATGTAGTTGAAATTGTCATTTTGAATCATATTTGGCAAGACCTTCCTCATTGTCCCATTTTTGTTTAGTAGTTTTATGTTTTTTTTTGCCTTCAAATCTTTGATACAGTTGGAATTTCTTCTACCAGAGATGTGAAATATAAATCTAAAATGTTTGTTATCAATCCCACTTATTTAATAGCACATTTATTTGAAAAATTTCTGTATGTATTTGGGTATTTTTCAGGATTTTCAATTTTGTTCCATATGTCAGTCTGATAAATTGTACTTCTATATTACAATGTTTTGATTATTAAAGACTCTGAATACATTTTAATATATAGTGTAGCTATTCCTTCTCATTTATCTTTATCAGAATTACTGGGGCTATTCTTGTTTATTTTTCCATGTAAAATGTAGAATCACTTTGTATAGATAAAAATTTGGTATTTTTAGTGGGATAACGTTTATAAATTAAGATGAAAATTGTTATCATAAGGTTAAGTCTTTCTATCCAAGAACATGGTATGTCTTTTCATTTATTCAAGTGTTCGTGTGTGTGTTTCTTAGGAGTGTTCAAGAGTTTTCTTTATATAGGGCTTACACATTTCTAATTCAACTTAGTTTGAAATATTTTGTCTTTATCTTGCTATTGTAAATGAGGCCTTTTCTTGACTTTTATCACCTGATTTTGTTTGTATAAAAAAACCATTACTGATTTCTCTATATTAATTTATATATATTATAGGGCCACTATGAGTCGGAATTGACTCAACGGCAATGGGTTCACTATCCTACCGGATTCTTTTATTGACTGTAGTAACTTTCACTTATTTCTTTTGGGTTTCCAAGTACACCAAGGCCCTCGCAAATAGTGAGAGTTTTACCTCTTTTTTTACCGAATTTTTACACCCCCGATTCTCTTCCCTTTCTAATTGTTTGTTAGTACCTCTGCTTCTCCCAAATCAGCCATTGAAAACCCTGTGGAGCACAGTTCTATTCTGTAACACATGGGGTTGCCACGAGTCATAATCAACTTGACAGCAACAGGTTTGGTTTTGTATATATATATATATATATATATATATATATATATATATATATATATATATATATATATACACCCACTCCTCATTTATCGACATGGTTAGGTTCCAAAGACCAGGTCATTATGTGAAAATTGGCATTATATGAAAATGGAGGATGACCACATCGGATCACAAAATAGAAGAGGACTACATCATTACATAACTGCCAAACCACTGAGAGTCATGGCCCAGCTAAGCTTACACATCACCTTGACCATCACAGCCAGAGTTACTCTCACCTCACACCTTGGTGTTCATTACTGCCAGATGTACATCATTAATGCACAAAATAGTCAGTAGATTTTTCACTATTGTTGTAAATATGAAATATTGGATAACAAAATAGTTGATAAGTGAGGAGTAGATGTATATATAAAAATCAATGGAACATTTCACATATATAACGTTTTATATATATATAATGTTCCATTGATTATAAATATAAAAATATTTCATTGATCTTTTTGTCTTTTCTTATACCAGTACCACTCTGTCTTAATTACTGTAGCTGTTCATAGAGCTTTAATATTTCGTAGTATAAGTCTTCCAACTTTGTTCTTCTTCAAGAGTCCTTTGAATATATTTTAGAATTAGGATTGACAATTTCCATAGAAAACATCCCTGCTGTGATTTTTCTTTAGGATTGCATTGAACCTATAGGTTAAGTTGGGGAGAACTGGCATCTTGACTGTATTGAGTCTCCAATTTATGAACATGGCACATTTCTCGTCGCTTAGGTCTTCTTTAGTTTCTCTAAGCAGTGTTTTGTGGTTTCAGCATACAGATCACACACCTTTTTCATGAGAATTATTACCTGATATTTTAATGCCTTTGTCGTTTATTTTTTTTGTTGTTAAGTTCTAATGGTTTGTTGCTAGTATATAGAAATACAATTGACTTTTGTACTGTAGCCCTGTGTCTTAGTTCCTTACAGCTACCATAACAAAATACCACAAAGTGGGTGGTTTTAAAGAACAGAAATTTATTCTCTCACAGTTCTGGAGCTTAGAAGTCCAAATCTGGGTATCAGCCACGTTGATTCCTTCTGAGGACTCTGAGAAAGTGTTCCATGCCTGTCTCCTAGCTTCTGGTGACTCCCCGCAATCCTTGACTTTCCTTGGCTTTAGCTGCGCCTGCCTCTGCTGTCATGTGACCGTTCTTCCTCTGTCTATATGTGTATCTCTTCTCCTCTTTTATGAGACACCACTCAGACGGGATTAGGACCCATCCTACTCCATTCACAGGCACCAGGGATTAGGACTTCACACATCTTTTTGAGGGACACAATTTAATCCATAACACCCTGTGTCCAGCAACCTTGCTAAATTCACTTATTAAATTCTAATAGCTAGCGGATTCTTCTGGTTGTTTTACCTACACAACTATGTCGTCTGCCATAGTGACTGTTTTACTTCATGGTAGTAGGTGGTGACCTTCAATGAGCCGGATCTGGAGGTGTTCACACCCTTGTGTAGTCCCCTGACTGTTGGCTGGATCTGTGACTGTGTTGTCTGTTTTCACTATGGCAGAATGGATGCTGTGCTGTTCTGAGCTTAGCCCTTCATTGTTCTGGAAGCTTCTTCCCTCTTGAAATGCTTGCTAATGGAATGTTTCTTGTTGGTATCAAGCCACCATGCACAGGCAGGCCAAACAGCTGTCTAGAGAGCCCCACATGGAGGAGAACCAAGACCTAGACCAATGGTGTCAGCTTAACTCTAAGTCCCACATGGAGGAGAACCAAGACCTAGACCAATGGTGTCAGCTTAACTCTAAGTCCCACATGGAGGAGAACCAAGACCTAGACCAATGGTGTCAGCTTAACTCCAGGTCCCACATGGAGGAGAACCAAGACCTAGACCAATTGTGTCAGCTTAACTTCAGGTCCAGTCTCCATAGAACTCCAACTGTTCACATCTCGCAGACATTTCAGTCCTGGCTGGTTTCCTAGTGGAGCTTCTAAATGATTGCAGCCATGCCACTACCCCAGATGACATCTTGTGGAGCAGAAGAACTGCCCACATCAATCCAGCAAATCCTGAGACATAATAAACTGCTGTTTTAAGCCACTCAGTTTTGGAGTACTTTGGAATAGATAACTGAAACATACTTTTTCCTTTCCAGTCTTGATATTTCATTTATTTTTTCTTTTCTGTTTGTCTTGTTATGGTCTTGGACCTCAAGTAAAATGTTGCAAGTAAGTGGTAATAGTGTCTTATTTCTGTCCCCTGGAGGAAAGCGTTCATTATTCCACCATTAAGGATGTTGTTAGCTATATGTTTTTAGAAACACCATTTATCAGATTAAAGAAGCTCCCCCCTATTCCTAGCTTGCAGAGTATTGTTGTTTTTAATAGATGGTTTTTGGATTGTACCAAACTCTTTATCTGTATCTTTTGAGATAATCATATAAGTTTTCTTCTATGAAAGTCTTTTTATTTTTCTAAGATATACATTTAAAGTTATAAATTACTTATTAGGATTTAATAAACTATCCTTTCATGGTTATTCATCTCAAAATTTTCTAATTTCTATTTTAATTTCTTCTTCGACTTATGGGTTATTAATAAATGTGTTACTTTATTTTTGATCATTTGGGTGATTTTCCAGTTTTCTTTCTTTAATTATATATTCTTTAATTCCCCTGTGGTCAGAGGACATCATCTGTATAATGTCAATCCTTGAAATTTGTTGAAACTTGCTTTGTGGGTGAGGATGTGATGAAGGTTCCATGTGTACTTAAAAAATGTGTGTTCTGCAGTTGTTGGGTGAAATGCTCTCTATACGTCAGTTAAGTTGGACTGGTTGGTGGTGTTCCTCCTGTATTTTATGCCGCTACTGATTTTTATCTCTGCTTGCCTTATCAGTTACGGAGAGAAGTGTGTAAAATCTCCAATTTATTTCTTCTTTTAATTCTGTTAATTTATATTTTGAAACAATGTTATTAGGTGCATACAAATTTCAGACTCTTAGATGTGCATACAAATTTCAGACTCTTAGATTTTCTTGTTGAATTAATCCTATTATCATAATGAAACATCTTTTCCTCTCAGTAATACTTCTTGTCTTCAAGAGTATTTTATCCGATAGTAACCAAAAACCAAAACCAAACCCATTGCCACTGAGTCGATTCTGACTCATAGCGACCTTATAGGACAGAGCAGAACTGCCCCACAGAGTTTCCAACGAGCAGCTAGTGGATTCAGACTACCGACCTTTTGGTCAGCAGCCAAGTTCTTAACCCCTGTGCCACCAGGGCTCCCATATTAATATTTGTTGGTGCTGTCGAGTCGGTTCCGACTCATAGCGACCCTATAGGACAGAGTAGAACTGCCCCATAGGATTTCCAAGGAGTGGCTGGCGGATTCAAACTGGTGACCTTTTGGTTAGTAGCTGAGCTCTTAACCACTGCGCAACCAGGGCTCACATCAAATTTCTTCTGGTTAGTATTGCATACTATAACTTTTCATCCTAAGTTTGTCCTTATATTTAATGTGTGTTCGTTGTAAACAGAATACACTTGGATCTCAATTCCTTTTATTTAGACTGACAATTTTTTTCCTTGGAGTGTTTTGTATTTACATTTCAAGTAATTACTGATATAAATTTAATGCTGCCATCTTTGTTTTCTATTTGTCCCATCTGTTCTGGTATTTCATTCCTCATTTTCTGTCTTTTTGAGGATTAATAATCTATTTTCTATTCCATTTTTCTTATGTATTATCTTCTTGATTATGCTTTTTTTGTATAATTGTTCTAAAGATTTCATTGTGTATTCTTGACTTATTACCTTCTACCTTAAGTTGGCACTTTTACATCTTAATTAATAATGCAATAACCTTACAACAGTTTAAGGTTAACACTTAACTCTCACACTTTGGGCTATCATTGTCATATAATTTTACTTCTAAATATGTTATAAAGCTCATAGGACATTATAATTATTTTTGCATCAAACAGAAAATATGCTTTTATGTTTCCCACGTATTTATTCTCTCCAGTGCTCTTCACTCCTTCCTGAAGTTCTCTGCTTCCATCTGGGAACATTTTCCTCCAGTTTGAAAAAAATATCCTTTAATAGTTCGTGTAGTGTTTTTCCATGGGGAATGAATTCTCTCAGCTTTTTTTTTTTGCCTGAAAATATCTTTATTTTGCCTTCACATTTAAAGGATCTTTTTGCTGGATATAGAACTCAAATTATATAGTTTTTTGTTTTTTTTTTTTCATTCAGCACTTTAAAAAGCTATCATTCCATTGTCCCCTGTCTTCCACAGTTTCCATTGGAAAGTATCATCACTCTTAATATTGCTGAAACCCCCCAAAACCAAACCCACTGCCATCGAGTTGATTCTGACTTATGGCGACCCCATGTGTTATAGAGTAGAACTGCTCCATAGGATTTTCTTGGCTGTAATCTTAATGGAAGCAGATCACCAGGCCTTTCTTCTGCAGCACTGCTGGGTAAGTTCGAACTGCCAACCTGTAGGTTAGTAGTCAAGTGCAAAAAACATTTGCATTCCCTAGGGACCTTGAAGGTAACGTGCATTTTTTTCTCTAGCTGCTTTTAAACTCTTCTCTTTGTCTTTGGTCTTCAACTGTTTAACTCAGATGCATCTTTGTGTGTTTTTCTTCTTATTTATCCTTCTTGGGGCTCACTGAGACTCTGGATCAATGAGTTGATGTCTTTCATCAGTATTAGAAAATTCTTGGCCATTATCTCTTCAGATATTTCTTCTGCCCTTATTTCTCTATTTTCTCTTTCCGTGACTCCAGTTGTACATGTACTAGATCTTTTGACTGTGTCCCACATGTCATTATGTTCTATTCTCTTCTTCCCATTTGTTTTTCCTTCTGTGCTTTACACTGTATATTTCCATTGATCTATTTTTAGTTTATTCATCCTGTCTTCTGCTGTTTGCAGTTTTATGTCGAAACTGAGTTCTTAATTTCAAATATTCTATTTTAACTTGCAGAATATCCACTTGATTACCTTTATAGATTCAAATTATTTTCTTTAACACATTTACCATATATATATATTTAGACTCATAGAGGCTAATATAGACTAATCATAGACTAATATCTTCTACCAGTGAGGGTTGCTCTTGCCTTCTGTTGGGCAGATAAGGTGAAGAGCAGATTGCTTCAGTCTAATGAGGGACTGAGCTGGGTCCAGACTGGATTCTAGTTTAGTAAGATGCATTCCACCTCTGGTTTGCTCTAAAAGTTCAGCTTTTGCAGATTTCAAGCGGGTTTAAATTTGGAAAATGTTTGTCAGATGTCTTGAGGGGAATACTGGTCATGTGTTTCTCAGGCCCTCTCCTTCAGGATGGGACTTTGTTTTCTATGCACCTAGAAGACTGCAGGCTATTTCACTCTGTCTTTCTGGCCCAGGTCCCATCCTCCTGCACCACCACAGAACTTAGTAAATGTCTCACGGGAAAATTTGCCTTGTGTTGTGGACTCTTGTTATTTCCAATACCTTGCACTAGCCAAAAGCTCCTCTGGAATCTCTTCCCATGCAGAGTACCTCTGTTTGAGCCAAGCTGATAGTTAGCTCTCATCCAGCTGCTGATTGTTAGCTCCTCTAGGAAGGTCTATTCCTTCTCTGGAACTCTTGCGTATCTAGTCTTTGTTGATTCTAAGTTCTCAACTGTCTTTACAATATGATTATTTCAAATTTATCTTGTTGTTGTTGTTATAGAAAGAATGTTCCTCTACTTGACCTACTGTATGCTACCTGGAGACCCAAGTCCACTTTTTGTTAATATTTTATTTATATTAGTTGTCGTTGTTGTTTATTGCTTCAATATTCATAAGTGAAATTAATTTTTTTTAATGCAATCATTGTCATGTTTTGGTATTATGCTTATCTTATAAAGGGTGTTTGAAAACTTTTTCTTTTAAAAATGCTCTAGCACAGATTAAATACCATTGGAATTCCTGGTCTGGAGCTTCTATTGGCAGAGGGTAGCAGGGAGAAGCTTCTGGAAAATTTTCTTTGTTTCTTTTGTGAGTATAGTTCCATTAGATTTTCTATTTCTTCTAGAGTCAGTTTTAACAAATTATATTTTCTTCTACAGCACTGCCCAATATAAATATAATACAAGCTACATACATAACTTCAAATTTTCTGGTAACCATATTAAAAAAAAAGGAAAAAAATAAGTAAAATTAATTTTTTAAAATTACCTTTAGTGAAAGTTTATAGTTCAAGTTAGTTTCTCGTACAAAAATTTATACACACATTGTTATGTGACCCCAGTTGCTCTCCCCTATACTGTGACAGCACACTCCTCCTTTCCACCCCAGATTTCCTGTATCCACTTAACCAGCTCCTGTCCCTTCTTGCCTTCTCATCTCACCTCTGGACAGGAGCTGCCCATTTAGTCTCATGTATCTACTTGAGCTAAGAAGCACTGTCTTCACGAATATCATTTTATATCTTATAGTCCAGTCTAATCTATGTCTGAAGGGATGCTTTGGAAATGGTTTCAGTTCTGGGCTAACAGAGTCCAGGGTCCATGTCTTCTGGGGTCCCTCAAGTCTCAGTCAGACCATTAAGTCTGGTCTTTTTACTAGAATTTGAGTTCTGCACCCCACTTTTTTCCTGCTCCATCGGGGACTAAGTAAAATTAATTTTAATAATATTTTATTTAATCAAATGTATTGAAAATAGTATCATTTCAACATGTAATAAATTACAAAATTGGTGATAAGATATTCTTTTATTTTTTTGCTTTATAAGTCTTCACAATCTAGTGTGTGCTTTGCACTTAGACTATATCTTAATTAGACTAACCACATTTCAAGTGTTCAATAGCCACACGTGACTGGTGGCTATTGTACTGGAGAACTCGGTTCTAGAAAGTTGTCCTTTTCATTCATGTTTTCAGATTGCTTTGAAAATTTATTGTTATAACAATGGAAAAAGTACTTCTATATGATTTCTTTAATTCCCTGGTTTCTCTGGTTGTTTAGATTTATTGTTTCTCATTTTATGTATTTGCTCTGTCTCCCCTCCCCTTGATTTGATTGTTGTTGTTGGTGCTGTCTAGTCAATTCCAACTCGTAGTGACCCCATGAGACAGAGTAGAACTGCCCCGTAGGGTTTCCTGGGCTGTAATCTTTATAGGAACAGACTGCTGGGTCTTTTCTCTGGTGGAGCTGCTGGTGGGTTTGAAAAACCAACCTTTTGGTTAGCAGCCAAGCACTTAACCATTGGGACACCAGGACACCTTTGGTTTGATTAGCCAGTTTATATATTATAGATATATATTTTCAAAGAAACAGTTTTTAAATTTATTAAGTAGTGTTATAGTTTTTTTAAATAATTATTAAATTCTGTTTATTAATTAATTCCTTCAGCTATTCTGTCCTTCAGTT
Organism: Dugong dugon; assembly: GCA_030035585.1. Taxonomy (NCBI): domain Eukaryota; kingdom Metazoa; phylum Chordata; class Mammalia; order Sirenia; family Dugongidae; genus Dugong; species Dugong dugon. The sequence continues at coordinate 2,187,854 of CM057473.1, read as the reverse complement.
TATTTTGTTTTTCTAACTTATTATATTACTTAATTCATTTATTTTTATTCTTTCAGTTTGTTAATAAGGGTATATAAGACTATGCATTTTTACCAAGTACTGCTTCAGCTGTATTGCCATAGGCACTAATGGTAAGAGCTTCCTCATTACCACCTTCTGTTATTTGGTGATATCAGTTTATGTTTTTTCCTTTGACTCCACAGTTGCTTAGAAGACTGTTTAAAATTTTCCAGACAAGAACAGTCTCTTGTTTTCTGATTTTTCACATTAATTTCTGCATTATGATTAAAGAATGTTTTCTGTTTATTTCTGATTTTTGGAATTTCTGAGGTTTTTTCTGTGGTCACTTGAGAAGAAGCTGTTCTCCATTTGCCTTCTTTATTCTGTGATCTATTTCTCTTTTAGTCTTGTTAAGTTTTTTCCACTTGCCCTGTAGTAGCTTTGAAGATTTTTCTCTTTGGCTTGGATAGTCTGTAGTTCCATTGTGAGGCATCTAGGTGTGCATTAGTTTTTAATTATCCTTCTCTGGTTTTGATAGTGATTTAAGGGAAGATCCATGTGGTACTTCAGTATCATGAAGTTCTCACCATTTTTCTTTGAATATCACCCAATTCTTGCTTTTCTGTCTTGGAACTCCTCTTAGATCTACGTTGGTTCTTCTGATTCAAATATTTCTTAACTTCTCTGTCATATTTTTTCTCTCTTTATTATTCTGAGCTGCATGAGATCCTCTAACCTTCTGGTTCACAAATACTTTCATCTATGGTAAGTAGATTATTCAGTACATTGATTGCATTTTCCAACAGAAAGTTTACATGTTTCTTTTTTAAAATTTCTATTTGATCCTTAGGAAAATATCCCTGTTGTATTTTCATTCCATTCTTATAGTTTATTTCTTTCTTTATCTTTTTAAACACATTATCTATCTCTTTTATACTGTCCTATTTTCTCTGGACATTGATGTGAAAATTTTCCCATTCCTGCACGTGTGGACTCTCCTCATGTTGATTTGTTCTGTCATGCAGTTTGTTATGAAGAGAAACGATTTCTGTTTATCTTCGTGTGGGCTGTATTTTTATGGGCAGCTCTTCTTCCCTGAGTCTGGGGAGCACATCTGCAGAGCAGTTTGTATTTTTCTCTACCAGCACCCTTACGGATTTCATTACTGACGAACTTTTAATTGTTGATTTTGTAGCTTGAGGCCTCTGTGCAAGGCAAGTGGCGTGAGCTCACCCTCCTCCCCCTACAGTGCCAACCTGGGTTTTTGATTTCTAGTGTATTTCTCTTTTTTTCCCCCAAAGCCTGGTTGGATAGCAAGTTCCTTGTTACTTCTTTTTTTATATATATAATTATTATATTCCAAGTTTATCTTTATTAATTTTTTAAAAATTTTATTGTGCTTTAAGTGAAAGTTTACAGTGCAAATTAGTTTCTCGTTCAACAATTTATACACAAAATTGTGTTGTGACGTTGGTTGCAATCCCCACAATGTATCAGCACTCTCCCCCTTTCCGCCCTGGGTTCCTCATGTCCGTTAGACCAGTTTTCCTGTCCCTTTCTGCATTCTCACCTTTGCTTTTGGGCAGCTGTTGCCCATTTGGTCTCCTATACTTGACTGAACTAAGAAGCACATTCTTCACGTGAGTTATTGTTTGTTTTATATACCTGTCACATCTTTGGCTGAAAGGTGAACTTTGGGAGTAGCTTCAGTTCTGAGTTAGCAGGGCATCCGGGGGCCATAATCTCAGGGATTCCTCCAGTCCCTGTCAGACCACTAAGTCTAGTCTTTTTTTGTGAATTTGAATTTTGTTCTACATTTTTCTCTGGCTCTGTACAAGACCCTCTATTATGATCCTTGTCAGAGCAGTTGGTGGTGGTAACTGGGCACCATCTAGTTGTTCTGGGCTCAGGCTGATGGAGGCTGTGGTTCATGTGATCCCTTAGTCCTCTGGACTAATATTTTCCTTGTGTCTTTGGTTTTCTTCATCCTCCTTTGCTCCGGATGGGATGGGAGCAATAGACGTATATTAGATGGCTGCTCACAAGCTTTTACGATTCCAGATGCTACTCAACAAAGTAGGATGTAGAACATTTTCTTTATGAACTACGTTATGCCGATTGACCTAGAAGTCCCCTGAGACCATGGTCCCCAGCCCTCAGCCCAAATAATTCGGTCCCTCAAGGTATTTAGATGTGTCTAGGAAGCTTCTATGACCTTGTCTTGGTCAAGTTGTGCTGACTTCCCCCATATTGTGTGTTGTCTTTCCCTTCACCAAAGCTAACACTTGTCTACTATCTAGTCAGTAACTTCCCCTTTCCACCCCTCCCCTCCCTGGTAACCATCAAAGATTGTTTTTTTCTGTGTATAAACCTTTCCTTAGCTTTTTATGATAGTGGTCTCATACAATATTTGTCCTGTTGTGATTGACTTATTTCGCTCAGTGTAATGCCCTCCAGATTCATCCACATTGTGAGATGTTTCGCACATTCATAACTGTTCTTTAATGTTGCGTAGTACTCCAGTGTCTGCACCATAATTTATCTGTTCATCTGTTGATGGGCACTTAGGCTGTTTCCATCTTTCTGCTTCTGTGAATCATGGTGCAGTGGACATGGGTGTGCATAGGTCTATTCATGTGACAGCTCTTATTTCTCTAGGATGTATTTCTAGGAGTGCGATTGCTGGATTGTATGGTATTTCTATTTCTAGCTTTTTAAGGAGGTGCCATATCGTTTTCCATACTGGTTGCATCATTTTGCATTCCCACCAGCAGTGCGTAAGAGATCGAATCTCCCTACAATCTCTCCAATGTTTGTAATTTTCTGTTTTTTTGATGAGTGCCATAATGTTAGGGTGAGATATTCATTTTTGTGAGTAGAATATTTTTGGTCTTTATTTCGTATTTCATGTCTGGAGCAGCCTTTTGTGAATCCCAGCCTTGTGCTGTGGCTCGGTTCTCACTCTCACGCATTAGGACCTGGTCCAGACTCTGCTTTCCATGTGGATATTACGTGTGCGACTCCAAGCCTGTATCAAGCCCTAGTCTTCCATGAGTCCCTTGTCTTGAACACCCATCATCACTCTGACTTTTCTTGCCTATGAGCCTGGTTATGAATTAAACTATTTTCTTGCTGTATTTTATCTACTATGTTTATCAATTTGAAGTCAGAGTGAGGGACCAAACCAGCCGCTGTCGAGCTGATTACATCTCACGGCAACTCCATGTATCGCAGAGCAGAACTGTGCTCCATAGTGTTTTCCATGGCTGATTTTCCAGAAGCAGATAGATCACCAGGCCTTTCTTCCCAGGCACTTCTGGGAGGGTTTGAACCACCATCCTTTCTGTTTGTAGTCGAGCGCTTGACCATTTGCGCCACCCAGGGACTCCAATATACTGTCCAGAAGTCCATAAATAACAAAGTTTGAAGAGAAATTCAATTTTTACAATTTATCAAATACGACTACATTATGGAGTAAATTTCAAAATTTGCCTGAATTCTTAAGATAGTCTGGACACTAAAGAAATGTTGCTTGAAGCAGAGGTTTGGGCCAATTTCCCCCATCCCCTGAGGTTACATGCTTGTTTTGTTCTGTCATCAGGGGTCCTTCTGTGGAAAAGTTTGAGGAGCACTACGTTGAGGTGACCTTGACTGCGAAGATGGAAATTACCCCGTGGTCAAGTCCCCTGATGTGCGAATTGTCCACCCGAAGCTTGAGAGTCCTTAACAGATTCAGTGGTCTGTATCGATTGTTTTGCCTGCATCTGAACTAAAATGCCAGGAAACAGATCTTTAACAATTATTATTACTCACGCCAAGAAGTCAAAACCCTACAGAAGACTGCAAAGTGGAAAGAAAAAGAGCCCAACTCGCCACCTCTCCCCTCCTCCTGCTCTCACAAGCCATCATTGTTAATAGCTTCTCGGGTGTCCTTTCCAAAAACGTTATATACATAGATACATTTTTTTTTGTTTTTAACCCAAATGAGATCACTCTGGGCTTGCTCTGCAGATTTTTTTCTTTTTTCACTTGTTCATACGTGTTGGATATCTCTTCATATCAGCACCTGCAGCCTAACCTTAGGTTTCAGCAGCTGTGTATGGATTTCCCATGAATTTGCTGTTTTCAGCTACCATCCAGTTAGTCCCGAACTCATGGCGATCCCACCCACAACAGAATGAAACACAGCCTGACCCTGCACCATCGTCAAGATCACTGGCTGATTGGACTGTTGTGACCCCCAGGGTTTCCACTGACTGATTTTTGAAAGCTGATCGCCAGGCCTTTCTTTCCAGTCTATCTTAGTCTGAAAGCTCCACTGAAACCTGTTCAGCATCATAGCAACACGCAAGCCTCCACTGACAGACGGGTGGTGGCTGCACATGAGGTGAATTGAACACAGGTCTCCTGCTTGGAAATGGAGACTTCTACCACTGAGCCACCACTGCCCCCTGCCGTAGATTAATGGTCTTCTAGTCACAGACGTTACAGGGAGCCCTGGGGGTGTAGTGGTTAAGTGTTCAGCTGCTAACCAGAAGGTTGGTAGTTCAAATCTACCAGCCACTCCTTGGAAACCCTCTGGGGCAGTTCTACTCTGTCTTATAAGGCCGCTGTGAGTCAGAATCGACTCGATGACAACGAGTATTAGTAGACATTGCGTTTATTTCCCACTTTGTTGCTATTTCAAACAACACTTCAGGAAGCTCAGCTGTGTCGCCATCTTATTATAAGTGTGTGATAAATGCTGGACCAAACATTTGTGCATTTAAACGGGGTCAAAACAGCTCCCCAAACGCTGCCCCAGTTCATGTTCTCCCCACCGGTGGGAGCACCGCCCGACAAGTAGGACTCTTAGGGACCTCCAAATCCAGCCCCTCTGCCCGGCATCCCCAGAGTGTGAGGAGACGGTGCCGTCCCACACCCCGACTCCAGAGCTGCCCTAAGTGTTGAGGACAACAGTCTGACCACTGACATCAAGGTCAGATGCTGCTTGCTTTTGAGGAAGGTGGCTGCTGGAGGGGCGTTTGGGATTCTGCATGGCAGCCAGGCCTGAGTCAGCGGCTAGGGAGGGGGACTGAAGGACAATGAATGCCGCCCACTGCTGGGCCTGGACACGGAACTCTTTACTTCTTAGTTTAACATTATTATTATTTTCATGATGAATAACTTACACATCTTCATCATTAAAAAAAAGTGGAAAACGGAAAGACACACAATAATGATGACAGTACCGAGCTGTGTGGGGAATTAATGAGAGCTAATTAAATAATTCATCCAGTTGCCGCCCGATTGTTTCCGGCTCATGGTGACCGTATGAGTATCAGAGCAGAACTGTGCATCGTGGGGTCTTCAGCGGATGATTGTTTAGAAGCAGATCGTGAGGCCTTTCTTCTGAGGTGCACCTGGGTGAACTGGAACCTCCAACCTTCTGGTTAGTTAGCAGCCGAGCGTGTGAACCGTTTGCACCCCCAGGACCTTCAGGTTGCCGTTAGCAGTACATCCTAGTACCATTGCCATTTCTCTTACCACGACGGGGTATTTCTTTACCATTTTATGAAGAAACAAACAAACAAAAAAAGCAAAAGAAACAAACACATAGCTTTTAACTTTACTTTTTCATTACTAGTGAGTAGTAGCATTTTAATGTGTTTTTATATATGTTTTATATGCTTTATATATCTGGCATAAAAAGTAGCGTCTCTTTTAAACTGATCTGTAAGAATTCGTGATAAAGTGAGGGTATCAAATTGTTGTTGAGTATGTTGCAACTATTTTCCTCAGTTTCCCCAGGGAATGTCTGAGTAGTTCCGTTTATTCTTGTGGTGACAAGGCACAGACACAGGACGGCATCTGCCGTCTTACAATGTTTTCGCCTGTGCCGTTCCGTGACATTAATTACGTCATCATGTTATGCAGCCATCACCACTGTCCGTTTCTAGATTTTTCCATCACCCTTAACGGAAACCCTGTGTCCCCTAGGCAGTGACTTCCTCCCCATCCGCTCCCATCACTAACCAAAACCAAACCCGTTGCCATCAAGTCGAATCCGACTCATAGCGACCCTGTAGGACAGAGCAGAACTGCCCCATACAGTTTCCAAGATGTGCCTGGTGGACTGGAACTGCCAACATTTTGGTGAGCAGCCAAGCCCTTAACCACACCCTTCACTTGTAATCATTAACAAACTTTGATCTCTATGCATTCGCCTATTTTAGATATTTCATGTAAGTGGGATCATACAATATTTGTCCTTTTCTGACAAATTCTGACTCCTTTAACTCTGCAGAATGTTTTCAACGTTAGTCCATGTTGTGGTGTGCATCGAGGCTGCATCTATTTCTCTTTATGACTGAGTAATAGTCCATTGTATGGCTGTCCCACATTTTATTTACCCATTAATCTGTTGATGGACATTTCAGTTGTTTCTGCTTTGGGCTATTGTGAATAGCACTGCAATGAACGTTGGTGTACAAGTCTCTTTGTGTTCACGCTTTCAATTCTTTCCAGCAGTTTTTTTGATAAAGAGATTGGACATTCAGTCCACTCCTTTCATAAGCCTGCTGCAGGTTAGCAGCTGTTTTTCAGCAGAGGGAGCATGCCCTGGAGTCCCAAACCTAGAGGCTGAGAAACTCTGGTGGCATCTTGAGAACAGGGGGAGGCTCCTTGCTGAAGACCCCAGTCAGCAGAGTCTGGTGACAAATGACTGTAGTTCCATAGAATCTGACGGAGACGGGGCTCAGGGCAGGGCCTGTTGGTGGTTCAGTGGTAGAATTCTTGCCTTTCGTGAGGGAGACCTGGTTTGAGTCCCAGCCAATGCCCCTCACTCCCAGCCACCATCTGTCAGTGGAGGCTTGTGTGTTGCTGAACAGGTTTCAGCGGAGCTTCCAGACTAGGATGGACTAGGAAGCAAGGCCAATGAAAATCAGCCGATGAAAGCTGTGGATCACCACAACCAATCGTGGGGATGTCACAGGACCGGGCACTATTTTGTTCCATCGTGCATGGGGTCACCATAAGTCAGACAGTAGCTAACAAGATTGCTTCCAGAGCTTCTTGTGGTGAGGTCCCTCGAATTTGTCCACTTATCTCTTAACTTGGGAGAGACACTGTAGCAAAATTCCCAAGGATGTGGGGCATATTATTTCCAAATTCTAAGGAAACCAATATGATCCTGGGCCTCCTTCGTTGTTGGTGGGGCGTGCAGGGCAAGCCGGCTGCTGTTTAATACTCTATAAAATATCTCTCTGGACCTAAATGTCACGTTGAGGACTGGGATTTGTCCTTGTTCAAAGCCCATCTGTCTTTAGTCAGCAGTGCTGGAGCAGCACAGAGCGTAAGGCCAGCTGTTGGCTTGGTGGGGTCATTGTTAACATGCCTAGAATTCCTGCAGCCGGCTCCATACCAGACGGAGAATGGAGCCCACACCAAAAGCAGAGCGAGGGAAAGAACTGGGTCCTTGTTGACATCCTTGAGCCGCTTATTCAACCAGTCGCAAAGCTCCCCTGCAGGGAATTTTTATCATATAAGACAATACATTCCTTATTGATTGGTTGTGCTGGTTTGAGTTGGGGTTTCCGTACTTTTGACCAAGGCCTTCCAACGTTACACCACCAAAGCCCCATTAAGCCCCCGAGCTTCTTAATACACCCCAGGACAGTGTTTCAAAACGTGCGGCGGCCGCCCTCGTTTGCAGATCTCCTCAGAGTTGAAATTTCCTCTTTGTTCTGCTCTAGCCAGCCATTCTTCCCACCTCTGCTGAAGTTTTCTCTTTCGTCCCTGTTGGTGTCCTTTCTTCTGGAAAAGTCAGGAAAAACCTCCCACCTTGCATGTCTCAGCTTCAGGCTCCTGTCTGTGAAGGAGGACAGCTCATAACCATGTTGGGGGGTCACTAGTGAGGGAACAGCTCACTATTGGGAGAGGGTCACAGAGCAGGGAGAGCTCACTAGTGGGGGAGGGTCACAGAGAGGGTACAGCTCACTAGTGGGGGAGGGTCACAGAGAGGGTACAGCTCACTAGTGGGGGAGGTCACAGAGAGGGGACAGCTCACAGTTGGGGGAGGGTCACAGAGAGGGGACAGCTCACTGTTGGGGGAGGGTCACAGAGAGGGGAGAGCTCACTGTTGGGGGAGGGTCACACAAAGGGGACAGCTCACTGTTGGGGGAGGGTGATAGAGAGGGGACAGCTCACTGTTGGGGAAGGGTCCCACAGAGGGGACAGCTCACTATTGTGGGAGGGTGATAGAGAGGGGACAGCTCACTGTTGGGGAGCAAAGATTTCCAGCCAGAGAAGACTTGGAGAAGACCAATCGTGTTGGACATGTTTGGCTCCCCTGTCTTGGAACTTAAATCTGCCTGGGATGCTGCTTCTGGTGGGTATGGAGACCCTCAGAGGCTGTGGGCTTCGGGTTGATTAAGTAGTCTTGTTCTCCAGGACACTGTCTCTCTTCTCTCTGCCGTGCTCTTCTTGTAGTTGGTGTTTCAAGATGGCCCCTGGAATTCCGAGCAACCACCTGAGAAATAACATCCTGAGGAACGAGGGAGACTTCTCCTCCTGTGGCTTTCCCTCAGGAGAGAGGACATTGAGATTCCCTCCTCACTGTGCCCCCTCCTGCAGACTTCCTTTCACATCTTACTGACATCATGAGCCCCAGGATCATCCTGAGGTGATCCCTGGCCATGGGGATGGGGGACTCTCGGATCCTCGGGCCACTCCCTGGGCTCTGGTCTGGGCACACAGCTGCATGGGCATGGGGTGACCATCTGAACAAAGTGGGGTTTCTTCTAAGGAGGGGGACGGGGCTAAGAGAAGCTGTGACAATGAAGGGCACCAAATAAGAATCATTCCTGGAGCCCCTACCGTGTTCCAGGACCCACCCTCACCGCTGGTAGCACTCACCTCGCTGTGTGGCTGTGCCAGTACCTCACGTCACAGACGAATAGACTGTGCTTACAGGTTAAGATTTTTTTTTTATATTGTTTATTAAAAAAAACACCTTTTTTCCCCCTAGAAAACAGTGGTAATAGGGTTTGCAAGTGGGCAGCTGAAAGTTATAACTTCCCAGGTCGGGGGCAGAGCCCAGCCCAGTGCAGTGACCATCCCCCCCACCCCGTCAGTAAGGCCAAAGCCTCCCTGCCTCTCCGAGCTCCTTGGACCCAGGCTCTACCCCGGGTGCTCCTCCTCTTGCTTGACAGAAAATCACCATCAGCAGGGACTGGCCGGTCCACAATGAGAGGTCTCACCAGGCACCTGGTAGGTAACATTGGAGGACAAGGTCAGGCACAAGCTTTTATAGATCTACACATCTTTCCGCCCCCACCTCAGCCCATGCTGGTCACCCAACAAACAATGCCCTGGAGCCTTGGCATGCAATTAACAGTGAAGAAATGCTTAATCAAATCACGCCTCTTGGAGCGAGCTGGGCTGGAAAGACAAAGCTGCATGGCACTGCCCACAGTGGAAATTTACCAGGCCAAAGCTGACACCAAATACTCTCAGGCTGTTTTGAAATAGATACTGTCGTGTTCTGTAAAGTCCTGAGATCCATTTCCAAATATTTAAAAAGCTTTCCATTAACTATGATTGCTTTAGGAGATCATGTGCGAGCACGTGAGTGCACACACACACGCACACACACACACACACACACGCACACACACACACACTCCCCCCGTCCCAAAGGCATACACTACATCTCTGGGAGAAGCAGAGACTCGCAGCAGACCATCAGGGCACCCCAAACATCTCTTAAAACTGGCTGAGACTCATGGATCCCCTCTCTTGTCCGTGGAGACAGCTCTCATTTAAAAACAGCTTATTTATATGTTTGCCCTCAAAATTGTCGTGACTAACTTTCCATTCATTACCAAAATATTCTTCCGCCACTCACTTCCTACTAGGTTGAAATAAACAAAGAGCAAATGCTGTTGGCATTGCATCTAGGATGCATTCTGCTGTAAACAAAAGTTTCTTAACGAACCTCGGAGAGATTTTCCTCTGCCGTTCCTCTCTGTTTATTCACTGTGCTTGGCACGGATGGCACATGGGGGCCAAGAACACAGGGACAAGGAGAGGGTCCCTGGAGCATACCCAGACTAGAGGCTCCTTCTCCAGTTTCCAGGCCAGGCCCTGCAGCATGCCCCTTGAGGTGCAGAACACCATGCCCTTCACCTTGCAGCTGGCCACCATGTGCCCTTGGGCAAACATCTCCCCTCTGGGGCTCAGTTTCCTTCCCAGTAAAACTAAGCGGTTGATCTTACAAACTCTAAGTACCCTCTTGCTGTGAAATTCTAGCATTCAAATCCAGCAATGTCTAAAGGGGAAGAAAGGTGGAGAACCCTTCTTAATAACCCTGGAATTTTAGGACAGGGTGATATACAATGAAGGGCTCTCCACGTGTGAGTGAGCCATTTCATTTCCAAAAGGCAGGACACAAGCAGACCAGAAACGAGCTCACCCAAAGCTTTCTTTCCAGCAACACAGCTGAGAGCCTCCCTGAGCCCCCAAATCCACCCTGCAAGTGGAGGGACAGGAAGGGGTGCAGGGGGCAAGGGAGGGTTCTTAGCCCTCGGCTTAGGTCACTCCACGACCTAATCTGCATGAGCGCCGGAGGACTGAAGGTATCAGGACCAGTTACCAGCAGTCCTTTCACATAAGGCCTCCAGGGCCCTAGAGAAATGTGGGGGGTCTGAGAGTGGGGTGATCCTCCTGACCAAAGAGGGGAGCAAAGATCTCAGGAGGGATTCAGCTTCCCGACGCCCTCAGACATTTCTTTGAGTGTTTCCTCCAACTCTCTGCCTTGCTCTGTGATTCTCCACACTGGATATGTGCCAGAATCCCCTGAAAAGTTTAAACAGAAGTATTGTTCCTAGGCAGGCCTGGTTACATAATTTGGGGTGCAAATTACCCATCCACCTGTCTGCCAGTTTGTGGTACTGTGGTGACTTGTGTGTTACTATGACGCTGGAAGCTGTGCCAGCAGTATTTCAATTACCAGCAGGGTCACCCATGGTGGACAGGTTTCAGTGGAACTTCCAGACTAAGACAGACTAGGAAGAAAGGCCTAGTGATCTACTTCCAATAATTAGCTGATGAAAATCCTATCAATCACAACAGAATACTGTCTGATGTAGAGCTGGAAGGTGAGCCCTCTCGGTTGGAAGGCACTCAGATGATCAGTGGCCACAGCAACAATTGCAAAGATGACGCAGGATGGGGCAATGTTTCATTCTGTTGTTCATGGGGTCACCGTGAGTTGGCGCTAACTCAATGGCAAGAAACAACAACCACAGGTTTCCAAGGAGCAGCCGGTGGATTCTAACCGCTGACCTTTTGGTTAGCAGCCACGCTCTTAACCACTGAGCCACCAGGCATCCTATAAGCTGTAGATGAACCAAAAATGGTTCCTTGGAGAAAAATGAGTGGTTGGGTCTTAACAGAATTCTGCCGGGGACTAAAAGGGAGACCTAGTGGTGGGGCGTGGGGCTGGGAACCTTTTGCCCTGATGTCTGTTGGTGAGTATGTGAGTCCAAATGCACAGAAAAGCAGGGCCCATGGAGCGGTGGGGACTAGAGCTAGCAGCCTGAGCACAGACACTCTGGGCTGGTGGGCTGTGCAGCTGCCGGCATTGCGCTGGGGTGGTGGGGAGGGTCTCATCTCCAAGATGCCTCCAAGCTGAGGGACTCCCGGTGACGTGGCTGGAGGCCTAGGACTGGGAGCTGTCATCACATGCGCAGAACACGGAGCAATGCCGGCCTCAGGCTGGAAAGCCTGGAGCACCTTCGGGGACAGGGCGTGTCTCTGAGAATCCAGCTTTCCTCTGGGAGCTGAACAGGAAGTGAGCGGGTGATGGAGCTGGAGCCAAGAGGAGCAAGCTGCAAACACAAGCACCACAGGGTCACTTGTCAATTAATGTGGGTTGTTTCTAAACTGAGAGATAAGAGGTGGTGAAATTTTCCCTTAACTTAAGCCCTTTAGTGTAAGTGTTTATTTCAAAATCAGCCCAGACAGGCTGGCCCTGGAGGAGAAGCCAGGTATGCTTGTAGTTTGTCCAGGTCTTGCCATGAGCGCACCAGAGGGTCCCAGGCCTCCCCAGGAAGGGAGTCTCCCTAAGGACAAAGGAGAGAAGGAAGGCTCATCTCTGGGGCCTTTGTGAAGGTCAGGGGAGCAGCAGACAGGGGGCTGCCCCTCAGACTCCAACACTTACACGTGTTTGGCATTGGGAACCTGAGGTCAGGAGCAGGTGGAACCTTCTTCATCGTCTCTGTGCAGGTCTGCCCAGCAGAGACAAGGTGAGCTAGCCTCCTCCAATAAGGACAGGGAGCGAAAGGATGCCCACTTGCCAATCACCCTGCCAGCTAACCAGTAAGACAGACCCTCTTGACCGTTGTCGTCCCTTCCTGACCGTTGTCGTCCCCTCCTGACCGTTGTCATCCCCTCCTGACCGTTGTCGTCCCCTCCTGACCCTGTTGTCGTCCCTTCCTGACCGTTGTCGTCCCCTCCTGACCGTTGTCGTCCCTTCCTGACCGTTGTCGTCCCCTCCTGACCGTTGTCGTCCCTTCCTGACTGTTGTCGTCCCCTCCTGACTATTGTCGTCCCCTCCTGACCGTTGTCGTCCCTTCCTGACCGTTGTCGTCCCCTCCTGACCGTTGTCGTCCCTTCCTGACTGTTGTCGTCCCTCCTGACCGTTGTCGTCCCCTCCTGACCGTTGTCGTCCCTTCCTGACCGTTGTCGTCCCCTCCTGACCGTTGTCGTCCCTTCCTGACCGTTGTTGTCCCCTCCTGACCGTTGTCGTCCCCTCCTGACCGTTGTCGTCCCTTCCTGACCGTTGTCGTCCCCTCCTGACCGTTGTCGTCCCTTCCTGACTGTTGTCGTCCCCTCCTGACCATTGTCGTCCCTTCCTGACCGTTGTCGTACCTCCTGACTGTTGTCGTCCCCTCCTGACCGTTGTCGTCCCTTCCTGACCGTTGTCCCCTCCTGACCGTTGTCGTCCCTTCCTGACCGTTGTCGTCCCCTCCTGACCGTTGTCGTCCCCTCCTGACCGTTGTCGTCCCTTCCTGACCGTTGTCGTCCCCTCTTGACCGTTGTCGTCCCTTCCTGACCGTTGTCGTCCCTCCTGACCGTTGTCGTCCCTCCTGACCGTTGTCGTCCCTTCCTGACCGTTGTCGTCCCCTCCTGACCGTTGTCGTCCCTTCCTGACCGTTGTCGTCCCCTCTTGACCGTTGTCGTCCCTTCCTGACCGTTGTCGTCCCTCCTGACTGTTGTCGTCCCTCCTGACTGTTGTCGTCCCTTCCTGACCGTTGTCGTCCCCTCCTGACCGTTGTCGTCCCTTCCTGACCGTTGTCGTCCCCTCCTGACCGTTGTCGTCCCTTCCTGACCGTTGTCGTCCCCTCCTGACCGTTGTCGTCCCTTCCTGACCGTTGTCGTCCCTCCTGACCGTTGTCGTCCCTTCCTGACCGTTGTCGTCCCCTCCTGACCGTTGTCGTCCCCTCCTGACTGTTGTCGTCCCCTCCTGACCGTTGTCGTCCCCTCTTGACCGTTGTCGTCCCCTCCTGACGTGGGCCTTGCATGGGGTGGACAGCAGCCCAGATGCCCGGGTACATTCAGGATGACTCGGGCTGAACGCTGAGGTGGAACCACAAGTGCTCTTGGAACGGATGGACCTGCACCACGAGAGGCCGAGGCCAGCGAGCCGGAGGGTGGAGGCGCCTGCAAGGCCTGGGTGGCTGAACACGCACCCAGGTAAGGAGCTGCCCTTATGCCGCAGCTGCTCCCAGAATAGCAAGGACTTGGATTTGCTCGGTGTCCTGAGCCGGATGGCCTTCTCCAACCTCTTCTAGATGGTCAGCCCGTATTCTAACCTGGCCAGGGATGACAATGGTCAGGAAGGGACGACAACGGTCAGGAAGGGACGACAACGGTCAGGAGGGGACGACAACGGTCAGGAGGGACGACAACGGTCAGGAGGGGACGACAACGGTCAGGAGGGGACGACAACAGTCAGGAAGGGATGACAACAGTCAGGAGGGACGACAACAGTCAGGAGGGATGACAACGGTCAGGAAGGGACGACAACGGTCAGGAAGGGACGACAACGGTCAGGAGGGGACGACAACGGTCAGGAGGGGACGACAACGGTCAGAAAGGGACGACAACGGTCAGGAGGGACGACAATGGTCAGGAAGGGACGACAACGGTCAGGAGGGGACGACAACGGTCAGGAAGGGACGACAACGGTCAGGAGGGGACGACAACGGTCAGGAGGGACGACAACGGTCAGGAGGGGACGACAACGGTCAAGAGGGGATGCCGCAGGTCTTACTGGCCAACAGCAGGGTCAGGCAGCCCCACAGGGAAGGCCCCGTGTGTGCCGGAGCAGTCGGCATAATTTCCAGGGAATGCAGGCCACTTTGGGTGTTCCACTTGCCACAAAAATATGCTAAAATTATAGGTTCTCTTGGGCCACCAGCAAGAGCCGACTGCTTTGAAGGTGTCTGGCTCCGTGTTCTCCCTGGCACAGGGGTGAAGCAGTCAGAAGAGTCTGCCCCCTACCTAGTTGGTTGTGTGATTGGCAAGGATGACACTCTTGGGCTCGTTGTCACTGAAGCTCCTTAGACCACTGTGCTGGATTGGATTGTGCTCCCCAAAAGGGATGTCAGGAGTTCCTGTTTATGGTGACGCAAAGTTTGGCAGTGGGTATTGGTGAGGACTGCACAAGATGATTCATGTAATTAGTGTCACTAAATTGTACTTGTGAAAAATCTTGAATTGGCAAATGTGTTATATACAGCTTTACAACAATTAAAAAAAAAAAAAGGTGAAGTTCTAACCCCTGTTACCTGTGAGTATGTTGTTGTTTGGGAATAGGGTCTGAGGAGACACTATCAGTTAACGTCCCCCGGGTGGTACAAAAGGCTGGTGCTCAACTACTAACCTAAAGGTTGGTGGTTCGAACCCACCCACTAGTACAGTGGAAGAAAGGCCTGGCAATCTGCTTCTGTAAAGATTACAGCCAAGAAAACCCTCTGGAGCAGTTCTACTCTATGGCACATGGGTGGCCATGAGTGGGAATTGACTCAAAGGGCAATAGGTTTGGGTTTTTTTTTGGTTTATCAGTGCAGGTAACATGAGGCCATATCAGAGTAGGGCAGGTTCTGATCCAGTCACATGGTGTTCTTATTAAAGAAGAGAAGAGACACAGAGGGGAGACATCCACGTGAAGACAGACGCAGGGATAGAGTGAAGCTGAGGCTGCAAGCCAAGGAACGCCTGGGGACTCCAGGAGACGGGAGAGACAGGAGAGAATCGTTCCCTAGATCCTCTGACACCCCAGATTCAGCCTGGCAGCCTCCAGAACTGTGAGATAATGAGTGTCTGTTCTGATAAGCCACCCAGTTTGTGTATTTTATCACAGCACAAAACACAACCATCACAGAGTGGCTGGGGCCCCTGCATCCTTGGATCAAACCTGTGCAGAGTCACAAAGAAGGTTTTGTCTGCCCTTGACTTCAGGCTCCAGGATCACACGCCTAAACGTATGGTATCAAAAGCAAACCTGTTGCCGTCGAGTCGATTCCAACTCCCAGCAACCCTGTAGGACAGAGCAGAACTGCCCCGTGATGTTTCCAAGGAGCTGCTGGTGGATTTGAACTGCCGGCCTTTTGGTTAGCAGGAGATCTTAACCACTGCGCCACCAGGACAACATGGTGTCAAAAGAGGCTGTGTAAACGTGGGTGTTGTGTTTCTCGTCCAGCTCATTCATCCCTGTGTTAATTTTGAATCATCTTTGGTCATCTTCTTGTCAGATCTGATTAGTTCATTAGTGTTTTTAGCGAGCAATGTAGCTGAGGAGAAGCTTGCTTGTACAGAGCTAGGAAACCAGTTAGCTCTGCGTTTTCTTCCTGTTCCCTGAGTTTTCATGGCCAGTATTACTTCCAGTCAGCTTTTTCAGTAGTGATCCTAAAACTAAAGAGGTCCCTAGATGGTGCAAATGTCTTGTGCTTGACTACTAACCTAAAGGTTGGCAGTTTGAAACCACTCAGCGATGCCACGGAAGAAAGGCCTGGCAACTTGCTTCAGTTAATATCACAGCCAAGAAACCCTTGTGGACCAGTTCTGCTCTGTAACACGAGGGGTTGCATGAGTCGAGTTCGACTGGACAGTAATTAACAACAAATCCTAGAACTACCTGTTTGTTCTGGGGAGAATTGATCGGGTTACAGTTAGATGACCTAATCTATAAACCCACTTAGCTGGGTGCAGGCTGCTTGCTCCTGGTCGCTCTGCCCAAAAGGGGCCTTGTCAGCCCCTCCAAGATGTGGTCTCCCCTACTGCCTCAAGAGGCTTCACATTCTGGCGGGGGGTGGCTAAATGAGGGGGCCAATGAGCACCTTCATAGGAGATATTAGTGGAGCTCATTTTTCTTACTTTTTAGATAAAAATAAACAGAAGTTCTAATGACTTCTTCAGTCACCTGGTGTAACCCGTGGAGTGTATGTACTTTTGGGGGGACACCACTGCTGTCATTAATCTGCTCCTCTTCCCCTTTTCCCATGATCACTCAGTCCCTCATTCTCACTGGAGACATATGGAGTGTAGAGAAGGCTGGGCCTCCGAAGTTCCCCTTGGAGCTTGACAGGAGATTGGAATAACGGCCTTCTGGTATCAAGATAGGAGCCCCGGTGGCACAGTGGTTAAGAGCTCGGCTGCTCACCAAAAGGTTGGCAGTTCAAGTCCACCAGCCGCTCCTTGGAAACCCTGTGGGGCAGTTCTACTCTGTCCTATAGGGTCGCTATGAGTCAGAATCGACTCAATGGCAAGGGGCTTGGTTTTTGGGTTTGGTATCAAGATTCCAGGTGAGCCTCTTCTCTCTTGTTCTAAGCCTCAGAAATAACAGGAAAGACAGAGTTTTAACTCAAGATACAAACACACTCAAAAGCAGGAAGGGGCAAAAGAGTCTGGTGGTCCCTCCTAAAGTTAAATCTAGAACTACCATCTGATCCAGCAACTGTGCTCCTAGGTTTAGACCCCAAAAGGAACAGGGACTCAAACAAAAACCTGTGCATGGACGTTCACTGAAGCACTCTTCACAACAGCCCCCACATAGAAACAACTCAAATGTCCCTCAGCCGATGAAGGGATAAACAAAATATGGTGTATGATGCAATGGAACCTACCCAGCCATGAAAAGGAATGAAGCCCTAATGCACGCCACAACATGAACGAAACTCAAAAACAGCATCTAAGCGAAAGCAGCCGTTTCTATAAAATATTGTATAAGGCCATTTCTGTGACATACTCAGAACAGGTAAATCCACAGAGACAGAGAGCAGGTTAGTGGTTGAGGGGAAGGAGGAGAAGCGGGAACGGGGGGCGACTTGTTTAATGGGTACAGGGTTTCCTTTTGGGGTGATGACAATGTCTGACAGCTAGAGAGACGTGATGGTTGTGCAGGATTGTGAACGACTAAATGCAACTGAATGGTACACTCTAAAATGGCTGGTTTTACGTTAAGTGAATTTTGCCTCAATGAAAAGAAAAAAGCAAGAAAGAAAAGTCTTGAGAACCAGAGACTATGAGGCCTCCAGGGCCATTAGCTGCTTGGTGCAGAGAAGTGGTCACACTCTGAGATGGGAGCTCAGGCTCCGAGGGGCCCCTCCTGGAGAGAGCTACTGACCGTGTAGCAAAGGCCCTGTGGTCAGCAAAAATTCTAGCAACAACTTTTTTTTTTTTTTTAGATAAAATGGCTTGCTGCTATGTGCTGTTCAGAGCTCTAGGGCAGAGCCAGGGTATTAGTAACCACAGTTTACAAGGCTCCCTCACGTCTTCTCTCTCACTCCAAAACCTTAAAATCTCTTATTTTAAGTTCCTCCTGCTTTCTTTGGAATGCAATTAATTGACTTGGAATGACTGTAATCTCCAGCAGAGAATAACATGCTCACCGGATAAATAGCTCCTTCTCAAAAGAGCTGCAAGAAAAAGCAGATTACGTGCAAATTCAGAGAATGCTTTTTGGTGCCAAGCTCTGCTGGGTCTGAAAGGCCCCGTCAAGTTGCAGATTCGCAGCTTGACATTTATATGGTTATTTATGTCACTTATGAACTGTGGTGCGTTGGTGGCAGTCTGATTAGGACGGCCTTCCTGGCTGGTCTTGCCCTGTGACAAGAACTCACCCGGGGGGGTGATCTTAAGCACATCTGGGGAAGGGCGGGGGTGGAAAGTGGGGATGGCTTTGTTGCTTGTCCCTTTTGTTCTGTGATGATCTTGAAGCCTTTGCCCCAGGAACCCGGGTTGCTGGGCATTCTGCTGCCCTGTGTCCAGGAGGAGGTGGGAAGATCCGCTTTTGGAAACCTGCAAAGCTGCTCCAAGGGCAACCACTTGAATAGCTGAGCTGCCCGCCAGTGGTGTAGTTTCTGGGAGATTCTGAGGCACTGATGGGAGCTCAGGATTTCTTTAAGGTTGTTCGGAGAGCTGGGAGCTGAGGGAGAAGAGCCAGTATCCTGCTTTTAAGAAGTTCCTTCTAGATGGTTGCACGACGTAATTCATGTGACTGACGTCACTGAGTTGTACATCTGAAAAAGGCTGAATTGACAAATGTTGTCTCAGGTAAATTTTTATAACCAAAATTTTTTTAATTAAAAAAAGATGGAATTTGTTCTAATTGTTGACATTCTGACATGAAAACAAACAAACACCCAGAGCTGTGGTTCCTGGCTTCGTGCCTGCAGTGCCAGGCTGCCCTGCTCTCAGGATCCACCTGACCTCTCCAGTGCCACCTGGGAGGAAAGCGAAGTCACATTCCGAGGTTTCTGTCCTAAGTGCCACCCTCCCTCCACCTTCCGCACCCTGTGGAGCTGTCGGAGGAAGTGGGCACAGACAGGTGAGGGGAGGACGAGGGCTGGGGAAGCAGAGTGAGGTGAAGAGGCCTGGGGGCCCTGCTCGGAAGGAGCCCCACCAGCTCCTCCAGCTCCTGATGGGGTTATCATGAGGAAGCTGAATCCTGATGGTTCCCAGGAGGACCAAGGATGAGGGCGGCATGTTTGAGAATAAATACTGCACTGAGCGGAAGAGGCACTCTGGCAGTTACTACCAACTGCTGTCAGGTTGCTCCCCACTCAACGGCAAGGCCATGTGTGTGTCACAGGAGAACTGCGCTCCCAGGGGTTTTTAATGGCTGAGTTTTCAGAAGTAGATCACGAGGCCTTTTTTCTGAGGCACCACTGGGTGAACTTGAACCCCCCCAACCTTTCTGTCAGTGGTTGAGCACGTTAGTTAACTGTTTGCACCACCCAGGGACTCCCCAGCCATTGCTAGCAGTCAAGAAAGGCTTTGTCTCCCTGCTGTGCTTCCCCCTGGAGACACAGCCCCATTGCCTCCCTCCTCCTCCTCAGCCTTCAGAGCAGCTCTTTGCTTTGGGGAAGGGAAAACTGCAATTCACTCACATTTGGCCACTGTTATGGACTGAACTATGTCCACCCAAAAATATGTGCGGTAAATCCTAACCCCTAGCATATGTCCCTAGCGTGTGGATATAAGCCCTTCTGGGAATGTTCTGTTAGTGAGGCTGTAACAGTGCACGGTGTGTCTTAAACCAATCACTTTTGAGATATAAAAGGAGAAGCTGAGGCACAGAAGTGAGCAAAGATGAACTGGGGGTGACCGAGGCCCAGTGGAGATGGCCGAGGAACCAGGAACAGAAGCTGAAGAGACGAGGACCTTCCCCCAGAGCCCACAGAGAGAGCCTTCCGCTAGAGCTGGAGCCCTGAACTCAGGCTTTTAGCCTCCTAAACTGTGAGAAAATAAAATTCTGTTTGATAAAGCCACCCACTTGTGGTATTTCTGTCATAGCAGCGCTAGGAAACAGTGATAGCCAGCTTCTTGAAAAGTGATCTTTTCTGCTGTTCCCTACACTATAAAATCTAACGAAAGGCCGATGGACAGCCCCTTCCCCAAACCATCTCCAGATCTCCCTTAGCTTAAGCTAAAATGCCATTTGCACGGCCCCTTACTCTGTTGCTTTGCAACTGGGTAGGAGTTTTAGCCGAGGCTACTTGAATCGGTGACTGTCCATCTCTCCTAGCTCTCTGGGGCTTCAGATGGTCATAGACATCAGCAATCTGCCTGGCAGTGGAACTTCTAGAAAGAAAAGAGGTGAGACAAAAATCAAGTGAATGTCCACTCAAATATGCCACACTGATTTTTGACAAACGTGCAAAAGCAATTCAAAGCAATTCAGTGGAGGAAGGATGGCTTTTTCAACATATGGTGCAGGAACAGTTGAATATCCACAGGCAAAAAAATATGATCTTGACCTAAACCTCACACTTTTATATAAAAATGATTCAAAATGGATCACGGACTTAAATGTAGAAAGTAAATTTATAAAATTTTTAGGAAAAAACATAAGAGAAAATCTTCAGGACCTAGGGCTAGATGAGAAGCACCATGACTTGATATCAAGAGCACGACCCAAAAAAAGAGAAATCAGTAAATCTGATTCATCAAAATTAAAAACTTTTGCCCTGTGAAAGACCCTGTCAAGAGAACAAGAAGACAAGTTACAGCCTGGGAAAAAATCTTTGCAAAGCACACAATCAGCGAAGGACTTGTATGCAGATTACATAACCCGCGCCTTTGAGTCGATTCCGAGTCTTGGGGACCCTAGAGGACAGAGGAGAACTGCCCCATAGGGTTTCCAAGGAGTGACTGGTGGATTCAAACTGCCAAACTTTTGGTTAGCAGCCAAGCTCTCAACCACGGCACCACCAGGGCTCCAGATTATATAAACAACTCTCAAAATCAATTGTATTAAAAAAAGAAAAAAAGCCAACCCAGTTAGGAAGTGGGCAAAAGATGTGAACAGACATTTCACTTAAGAGGCTATGCGTAAAGCACATACACTCATGGAAAGATGTTCAACATCATTAGCCATCAGGGAAATGCAAGTTAAAATCACAATGAGACATCACTATACACCCCTCAGAAAGATTAAAATAAAAACTAGTGATAAAGGCAAATGCTGGAGAGGATGCTGAGAAACTGGACCACTCACATATCTGGGATGGGAATGTCAAATGGTGCAGCCACTCTGGAAAAGAGTATGGCAGCTTCTCACGAAATTAAACACGCTTACCGTACAACCCGGCAATGGTACTCTTGGACATTTATCCCAGAGAAATGAAAACTTATATTCACACAAAAACCTGCACAAAAATATTCATAGCAGCTCTATTTGTAATAGCCTCAAACTGGAAACAACCCAAGAGTCTTTCAATGAGTGAATGGTTCAACTGGGATGCATGGAATACTACTGAAGAGCAAAAAGGATCAAGCTATTGATCCATCCCTTGGGTAAATTTCAAGAGTGAAAACAAGTCAATATCAAAAAGTTACATATTGGGTGATTCCATTTATGCATCATTCTTGAAATGACAAATTTATGCAGATGAAGAAGAGATTAGTGGTTCCCAGGAGTTAGAGACGGGGAGTGGGTAGAGAGGGAGAGGAGACGGCAGTGCCTGTGAAGGGGTAGCAGGAGGGACTTTTGAGCTCTTGTGATGAAACTATTATACACACGTGATGACATCGCACAGAACAGCGGTGAGTCAGCGGTAAAATTCTTTTGCCTTCCATGCTGGAGACCAGGGTTCAATTCCCAGCCCATGTACATCATGCTCAGCCTCCTCCCGTCTGTCAGTGGGGGCTTCTGCGTTGCTATGATGCTGGACAGGTTGCAGGGTGCTTCTAGACTAGGATGGACTAGGAAGGACTAGGAAGGAAGCATTGGTGATCTACTTCTGAAAAATCTGCCAGTGAAAACCCCATGGACCACAACGGTCTGATCTGCAACTGATCCCGGGGATGGCGCAGGGCCGGGCGGCATTTCGCTCTGTTTTGGATGGGGTTGCCATGAGTCAGGGCCAACTCAACAGCAGCTAACAGCAAACATACAGACACACACATGCATACACACACACACGCACACACACACAAACAAACGAGTGCTTGTAAAACTGGTAAAGTCTAAATAAGGTCAACGGATTATATTAATGTCAGCTTCCTGGGTGTGATATTGAACTACATTTACGCAGGATGTAGCAGCTAGGGGAAGCCGTGAAGGTATCTCTCTGTATGACTTCATACAACTGCATGTGAATCTACAGTGATTTCAAAATAAAAAGTTTTTTTTTTAAGCGATTTTTTAAAAAATCAAGTGAATGAAAATGTTGAGAAATGGGGGGCAGTGGCAACAGGACTGGGCTGTTAAACCACTCGTGGTATCAAGAACCCAAACCAAACCCGTTGCTGTCAAGTCAGTTTCAACTCATAGCAACCCTACAGGACAGGACAGAACTTCCCCATAGGGTTTCCAAGGAGCAGCTGGCGGATTCGAACTGCCAACCTTTTGGTTAGCATCCAAGCTCTTAACCACTGTGCCATCAGGGCCCCCTTGGGGTGCAGGCCCTAGAAACTCTGGGAGCTGAGACGGAGGGAGCCTTGGTCGAAAAGTGGAGTTAATAACAGCACTGCCTTTATTAACCTCTTCATACAACTCTAGGTGTTTCTACGAACATTTTCTCCTTTAAGCTTCACAACCATCCTCTAGGCTGGGCAGGAAAAGTGTGAAAAGAACGTTTTAAGTACTGTGTACATTACCAAGGGCTCGGTCTGGGTTAGAAGTATGTAATGCGTTATCTCAAAAGTGCATCAGTGGTTCAGTGGTACAATTCTCGCCTTCCATGCAGGAGACCTGGGTGCAGTTCCCAGCGCACACACCTCATGTGCAGCCACCACACGTCTGTCGGTGGAGGCTTGCATGTTCCTACAATGTTGAACAGTTTTCAGTGGAGCTTCCAGACTAGGAGGGACTAGGAAGAAAGGCCTGGCGACCTGCTTGAAATGAAAACCCTGTGGCTCACAACGAGTCATGGGGATGGTGCAGGATCAGGCAGCATTTTTTTTTTGTTGTTGTGCATGGGGTCGCCGTGAGCTGGGGGCCAACTGGCTGGCAGCTAACAACAACAACTTCAACAACAATGCATTATCTTACTTGTTTCCTCCCAGAGAAAGGGGCTGGTGTGGTCAGGAAGGGTAAGGAGAAGCTCCCCAGGGCTCAACAGCAGGGTGGGCGCTTGGATGGGTGGGGGGTGCTGAGGTTCCAGCCCAGACAGGCTGGACGGAGGCAGAGAAGAGAGACGTGTGGAGGAACAGGGCAGAGAGGGGAAAGGGGTCTTCTGTGATTCTCTTCTGGTTGGAAGCCAGGGTTGTCATATCAATTGGATGCCACTGTACAAAAAGAGGGAAAGGAACGGGCAGGGGAAGCAGAAGAGGAGGCCAGGAATGGGGTCCAGTAAGGGACATTTTGAGACACAAAACTAGATGGACAGGAATTTGAAATCTGGGACAGAGAATTAACCCAGAGGTCGATTTACTCTTAGGGCTTAGGTAGGCAGAGAGTAGGAGAGCGCATGGTGGGAGGGATTTTTCTCGGTGCCTCGACTTCTGGGGAGGGATTCTCTGCTGGCTTCCCGCGTTTTTACCTCCTTAAATTATTCACCTCTTCTCCAAGCAATTGTTTCAGAGGATTGGGTCCCCCAGCTGCTGATCTTGGCAGAGAAAGCTGCCTCCCTCTTGTGGCCTCGTGGGGAACCACGGGACCAAGGAGACAGGGCCTGGGACTAGGATCCCCTCAGGAGCTTCTGGGAATGAGGCCGCCCCTGGGTAAGGAGCGCACAGGACGCGGAGTCCCTTCTGGTCCTTTTCATGGCTCGTTTAGACCAGAAGGAATGTGCGGGACACCAGCAAATCAGAGGGAGCAAAGGAGAAGGAGACAAAGCAGTGACAGATGAGACAGAAGTTTCCAGAGCCCGGGGGGAGTTAAGTAGGTGTTGCCGCCCTGGTGAAAGGAGAAGCACAATGTTTGCAAAGAGCCAGGCTGGGGGTGGTTTTGCCCTCAAGGCCCTCCAGTTGTGGGTGACACCCTCTCTCCCTGCAGTGTGATAGCAGACGCCCCTGCTGTTTTGCAGACCATAAGGATGTTTCTCTATGGAGACAGTCAGGACATATGTCTCTGTGGGGACAGTCAGGACCTTTCACGAGAAGGCAGTGACATTGATGTTGCCCGCGGTTGTCCAGTCCCTCCAAAACAGGATTGAACTCTTGGGTCGCCATTACATCTGTTCACCTGACAATAGCTTGGTGCAGTCAGCAACACGTGCTGACTCGGGCCATGCAGGAGGGAAGCCTGGTCCACGCGGACCTCACCGTTACCAATTACTGCAACGCCAAGGCCACTCGGGGTTTAAGGCAGGGAACAAAGCGATGATGCTTGGTGGGAGGGAGGAAGGAGGTGAACTTGAGGGAGTCAGATTAGATGCCCTCATCTGAAAGCAAGCCCTTGACCCCCGGGGCTGAGGGGGCTGGCTGCCTCTCTTGGCGGCCGCCTGTCAGGGCGGCCTTCAACCGGGCATTTAGCACACTGTTGGTAACCGCTGTGACTTGCGTGTCTCTCTCCCTGACTGTGGACTCCTGGAGGGCAGCTCGGCCCTCCCTCGCTGAGTTCCAGGTCCGTCCGGTGGAGCACAGCTGTGCAGGTCGGCTCAGCTTTTCGACACTTGACATGATAGGCTGATACCCAAGAGGTTCCAGGAACATAATTAGAACCCGAGCCTCTCACCTGTCTCCCCGTCCATGGCTTTTAACTCCAAGCTAACATGTTTTAAAAATCTCTGGACACTTTGGTTTTTAAATCTCTTATTTCATTTATTTTTTTTCCAAATAATTCTTTAAAAATTTTGTTGTTGCAAATATACACAGCAAAACATACTGATTCAACCGTTTCTACCTGAAAATTCTATGACAATGATTACATTCTTGGAGTTGTGCAACCATGCTCACCCTCCTTTTCTGAGTTGTTCCTGCCCATTAACATAAACTCACTGCCCCCTGTTTCCTGTCTAATCTTTCAAGTTGCTGTTGTTTCTTGGATCACTTATAGAAAGTTCTTAAAAGAGCACAGTGCTCAAGGCGGACCTTTTTTACTAGTTAAGCTGAACTATTGTTTGGTGTTAAGATTCTTCAGGGGATATTTTTGGCTTAAGGTTTAAAGATTATCTCAGGACAGTAGTTTCAGGGGTTTTTCATTTTATTTTTAACTTTTTATTTTGAAAAATTTCAAGCCTTCAGAAAAGTTGTAAGAACAGTGCAGACAGGCATTTCTTTCCTCTTGACCTGCACTGGCTACCTGTTAACCTTGCTGTGTGTCCTTCATCCTTCTCCTGAGATCCTCCTCCTCCTCCTTTTTCCTCCTATTTATGGAACCACTTGAGGTTAAGTTGCAGACACCTTGACCCTTCATCACCAAATCCTAACAAGGACATTCATTTTCATAGTCACAATGTGGTGGCTGTTACCTGCCATCCAGTTGGTTGCTGACTCGCGGTGACCCCGGGCACAACAGAACAAAACACTGCCCAGTCCTGCACAGTGTCAGACCATTGTGATCCACAGGGTTTCCACTGGATGATTTTCAGAACTAGATCACCAGGCTTTTCTTTCTTTCGGTGAATATTGTGTTTTTTTCGACTCGATGACAATGCGTTTTATTGTGTTTTTCGTGAAAGTTTACACAGAAAATTAGGTTCTCAGTTAACAATTTCTATACATATTATTCAGTGACATTGGCTTCATTCTTCACAATACATCAGAATTCTCATCATTTCCATTTTGATTGTTCTGTTTCCATTAATCTAGCTTCCCTGTCCCCCCTCGCTTTCTCATCTTTGGCCTAGGGTAAATGTTTACCATTTGGTTTCATCTAGATGATTACTTTGAGGATCACAGTACTCACAGGTGCTATTATTTATTTTATGAGTCAATCTGTCATTTGGCTGAAAGGTGACCTCTGGAAGTGGTTTGAGTTCCAAATTTAAAGAGTATCTCAGGACAATAGTCTCAGGGGTTCATCTGGTCTCTACTGGTTCAGTAAGTCTGCAGGCCTTTCTTCCTAGCCTGTCTTAGTCTGAAGCTCCACTGAAACCTGTTCAGCATCACAGCAGCACACAAGCCTCCACTAACAGACGGGTGGTGGCTGCACGTGAGGGCCACTGGCTGGGGATCAGACCTGGGTCTCCTGGACGGAAGGCGAGAAGTCTGCCACTGAGCCACCACTGCCTCAGGACAATCACAGTCCAATCGCTAAATTCAGAAGACTGAATACCGACACGATCCTAGTACATAATAGATTGTCCGTATTCAAATTTCACCAATGTCCCCAAAATGTCCTTTGAAGTAATTTTTATTTTCTGATCCCAATAAAAAACTTTTACCCTTGGTGTCAACAGTTGTCGAAAAAGTGGATCTAGCTACACACACACACACACACACACACACACACACACACACACACACATGCACACACACACACAGACACACACACATGCACACACACACACACAGACACACACACACACACAGACAGATTTCAGCTTCATTGCTGAGCACATTCTCTGTCAAAAGAGGATTTTATTTATTATTAATAATGTATAATATAATACAATTTGATAGAATATTTATTTATTATTTAATACAGGGAAAGATCATTTTTATTTCGTTATTTATTTATTGATCCATTTTTGGTGACAAGCTGCCTCCTTTCTTGCTGGCGTCTTCTAGCCACTCTCCAGGCTTGTCCTTCCAGCAGCTGGGGACAAGGGCTCAATGGTCCGCCCCATCTCACTTGAACGCTAGGTTGTGGGGTGGGGGGAGGAATGGAAGACAGATTCAGACAAGAGATTCAGGCATGGCCCTCATCTTCCTGGCTATCAGTGGACTGCAGTGAGCTTTGAGCTTTGACTTGTCACCATCCACTTGTAGTATCTGAAAACACTGAGCTCAAAGAGACCATAGAAATCCCCTGCCACCCCCCCTTCCTCCTCATGTGACAGATAAGGACACTGGGGTTGAGGAGGTGAAATGACTTTTGCCAAGTTCATGTAGCCTGATGGATGGGGCTCAAACTGATATTTTTTCAGGTCATCCAGCTGTTTCAGAGACACCCAAATCTAGGGAGTGGAGACCACAAGGACAAAAGAAAATGTATTCCCTGGAGAAAGTAAGAACCAGGGGCGATGAAATGGGGCAGTGCTCGTTCCTCAACAAGTCAAACATAGAACTACCACATGACTCAGCAGTCCCAGTCCTGGGAGTACACCCAGAAGAAGTGAAGGCAGGAACCCAAACAGAGACCTGCACACCAGTGTTTGCTGCAGCACTGTTCACTGTAGTCAAAAGGTGGAAACAACCTAAATGTCCATCAGCAGAGGAAAGGATAAACAACACGTGGTACATACACATAGTAGACTATTACGCAGCCATAAAGAGAGATGAAGTCCTGATACATGCCACAATGGGCACGAACCTTGAAAGCATCATGCTGAGCAAAATAAGTCAGTCACAAAAGGACAAATACTGTATAAATGATCTCATTTGTACATGAACTGCAGTGAATGACTTAATATGGCCCTTTTAGCCATGCATGGTCTTGTAACTCCCACAATGGTTGGGTGGGACTATGCAAATAAGGTGTTTGTGGCCTACCAAGGGGATTGGAAAGTCTGCTAATAATGCAAATAAGGTGCATGGAATCCTTACAGGGGTAGGACCATGCAAATAAGGTGTATGGAACCCTAACGAGGGGATTGGTCATTCTTGCCATCCTGCTAAGCTTAAAAGACAGCCAATCTCAGAGCAGAAGGGGACCTAACTACCATCAAGAAAAAAGAGCCCATGGTCCCTGTGCTGAGAACCTCCTAGACTGAGGAGACAGAGAGCTGAAACACTGGAGACAGCACAAGACAGAGAGAGGCGGTGGCAGAGAAACAGTGGCAGCAGAACCAGAAGACTGGCATGAGAGGGCGTGGTGGGCTTTCCAGCCCACAGAATGAGGTGGCTATAGTGGGTGTGCTGACCTACGGAGCGAGAGAGCTGAGTGCCTTTGGGCAGGAGGCTTTCTAGAGGAGTAGGGTGCCTCTGGGCATTTATTGGCAGAGCTAAAGTGTTTTGTAACATTTGACAGAGCAGGGCTGAGGCCAGCCGAGGGCCCAGGGGCCCAGGGACTGAGGGAGAGGCCTGCCTGTAGGTAAGGCTTAGAAGAGGCTGTCCTGATTCGAAGAACTGCATCCTGAGTCATTCCTGATCCTGAATTATAACCTGTTACTTCCTTATTAAACCCCATAATTGTGAGTGTTGTCTGTGAGTTCTGTGTGGCCATTGCAATGAATTATTAAACCCAGGAGAGAAGTAGAGAGTGCCAGGGGAGGGATGGCTGGTGTCAGAACTGGTGAAATAGTTGGAGAGAGGAGGTGTTCTGACCTCCGCCTCATGAGAGCTGATGTTGATGGTGATCTTCTCTCCCCTTTGTGAAGTTACAGGAGGCCAGATGCCCCTACCACACCATTTTTACAATATGAAATGGGCAAGTAGAAACCAAGGCTTACTAGTGATTACCAGGGATGGGAGGGAGGGGAAAGGGGAAGTTGCCACTGAGGGGGTACTGAGTTAATGGTGGAGGAATAATTCGGGAAAGGATCGTGGTGATGCTTCTGCAACATGGAGAGTATAATCCATGTCGTTGAGTCATACACGTACAGTAGCCTCCCTTACCCATGGGGGATACAGTCCAAGACCACCAGTGGATGCCTGAAAGCGTGGCTAGTATTGAACCCTATATATACTATGTTTTTCCTTATACCTATGATAAAGTTTAATTTATAAATTAGACACAGTAAGAGATTAACAACAAAAACTGATAATAAAATAGAAGGGCTTCACGGCTTCTCTTTGGCATATCCATATTGCCAGCATCACTGCTCTTGAGCGTCAGGGCCGTTATTAAGTAAACTAAGGGTTACTTGAACACAAGCACCGCGGACCGAGGTTGACCACGGGTAACTGAAACCACAGAAAGCAAAACTGTGGATGGGGCGGGGGGGCTGCTGTAAAAATTGTTGAATTGACAAATGTATCATTATGTATATTTGTACCACACACACGTGCACACAAACGCACACATGCGCGCGCGCGCACACACACGAAAGAACCTGTGCTTATTGAAAGATCAAGAGGCAAAGTTTTGGGGTAAGATTCAGCCCTTGGGGTGTGCAGCACAGGAGAGCTGGGTGTCAGGCTCATAGCCCCTGGGGTCCACATTGGAGTGGTCCCCTGTGCTTGGTGACTCCAGCAGGGTGGCATGGCAGGCTGGTGGCCAGAGGCTGTTCATGCCTTCTTGTCCATCCCAGCTCTTGGTCTGGGGGGTTGGGTATTCTGCTTAGCCTGGCTTTCTCTCTAGGATGGGAGCCTACTTGGAGGAATTTGCTATAATCCACTGTTCTTGGTTTTGAACCCACCAAGGGCTGGAGACCGGAGAGGTATACTCAGTGTGAACGAGAAATCACTTTAAAAATCTTCATTACTCTAGCTGTAACCAATTTTACCTCGTACACTGTGGTTTTTACAGGATAAAATAATTAGACCCAAAGCTAATGAAACAGGAGCTTTCCGCCAGGAGCCCCGCTTCTGTGGGTTTAGGGGTCAGAGACAGTCTCCTGATTTATGGAGAGCCCCTCCACTGGGAACACAAACCGTGTGCAGAATTGTGGGCTTCGTTTCTCATGAGGGCCGCCTGGGGTGGAGGCCGTCCACACGGCAGGTGTTTTGCAGATTAGGAGACATGCACAGAGCAGAGCACTGTGTTCCCGCCACTTCTGGGGTTCCTGGAGGCCCAAGCAAAGCTGGGATGGCAGAAGGCTAACATGCAGTGGATGAAACTTGGCTCTCCTTGGAGAACCTTTTACTTCTTGAAAAATACTTAAAATACATATTTGGAAGTCCAGGCCTGCTGAGATAGAAGTTTGGGTGAAATGATCAGCCTATCCCTTTTCCAGGATAGATTTTTTCGTTTTTAATCCCAGCAATACACAGCATGAACCAGCTGTTAACATTTACTGAGAGTTTACTGTGTGTCAGACCCTGCTGTAAGTACTTCACCTGCTGCTGGCTTTAATCCTCACTAAAATCCTATGAGATGTGTCCCATTTTACAGGTGAGAAAACTGAGGCTCAGGGAGGGTAAGTCACTTGGCTAAGGGACAGAATCGAGATTCAAACCCAGATAATCTGGTGCCAGAACACCCACTCTTAACTACTATTTATCTTTCCTGAACAAATCCATCGTTTTGCTTTATGCTGTGTGTGTTAGAGGTGGGGCTGGGCTGGGTAGGGGGTTCCTTTGTTTGTAGATGGGTTCTCACATGGCGTTTTCCACCCATGTGTGTGCGTGCGTGCGTGCCCATGTGTCTGTGTTTATTCTGCTCTTTTCATAAGACACCACTCAGAAGGGATTAGGTTTAGGACCAGCTGTACTCTGGTCTGACCTCATTAACATTACAAAAGAAAAACCCTATTTCCCAACAGGGTCACATCACAGGTACAGGGGTCAGACTTTCAGGTATCTTTTGGGGGGATGCAATCCAATCCATAATACCTTGACCTAGAGGCACCCAGCTAAACCCAATCTGTAGTCCTGACCAACAGAAATTATGAAATAATGTTTTTTGTTTTCAGCTGCTTATAATAACAAAGTTTATAACAGCAATAAATAACAAATTCAAGGAGCATCTGGGATGCTTACCTCCTCCCACAGGTGTTCCCTGAGATTCTCTGATGAACTAAGCATTGGCCAGTCGCCTCCCACTGGTGCTTCCTGAGTGCGTGCTGGACGGTGGGTGTTACCTGCTGTCCAAAGGCTGCAGGAAGGAAAGCTGGGTTTGGACAACAAGCAGGGTGGGGACAAGTGGCCATCTAAGCGCTGTCTGTCCTCCACGCTGATCTGGAGAGAGGAGACAGATCATCCAGGCTCATGAGGAGCCATAGCTACCCAACAAAGTTTTACCTCACGTTCTCTCCTGCCCACCGCCCTGACTCCCTCTCCACAAAATGAATCTTGACAGAGAGCTTTCTAACAAATAGAGCACTTCTACTTACGTTTTCTCTTTGGATTCTCATAATCTCTGCAGGAGAAAGATGTGGCAGTCTGCTTCTGTACAGATTACAGTCTTGGAAACCCTCTGGAGTTGCTATGAGTCGGAATTGACTTGACAGCAGTGGGTTTGGTTGGGTTTAGATGAGGAAACTGAGCCTCCACGGTCTGTATCACTCTTTCTATAAATTATAAGTTCTTTTACATTCAGGAGCTCTGGTGGTGCAGTGGTTAAAGCGCTTGGCTGCTAACCAGAAGGTTGGTAGTTCAAACCCATCAGCCACTCCTCAGGAGAAAGATGTGGCAGTCTGCTTCTGTACAGATTACAGTCTTGGAAACCCTATGGGTCAGTTCTACTCTGCCTTTGCTATGAGTCAGAACCAACTCGATGGCAGTGGGTTTTTTTTGTGGGGGGTTTTACATTCATGATCTTAACTAAGACAGCGTACTTGTGCTTAGACTCAAAGGGGTTGACAAGCCTGTGTGAGCTGGGACCTGAACTCAGACAAAGAAAAGACAGCCCCAAGACAGCCCTCCAACCCCCTTCCCTACCCCCACCCCCGTTTCCTGTCCCTGTACCTCTGAGCTCCCCCCCTGCCTCTTGAGTGTCACAAAAGACACACTTCCGTGGTCTGGAGAGTCTGTGAAGAGAGAGCGCTGAAGCATTAGGCAGCCTTTCAGAGGGAGTTCTTCAAAAAAATGTTGAAACGATGTTGAAGAAAAATATGCAAAATAACCCCCAACCCCGACAAAACAAACAAAACCCATTCACCCTTTACCTTAAAACAGTAAACTTCCGTCTCTCCAAGGCTTCTCTCTGCCTACTTCATGCTGGTACACAGTGTCAGGAAAAGCTCTGCTCTGCTCAGTTCTGTTCAAAATGTGTTTTATAATATATCTAAACTTACCTAATTGTTGGCCATTTTGATTTTTCCAGCTTTCGACCATTGTGAACACAGCTGCTATAAACAATTCTGTATAATTAGTATTCAACAATTCTTTTGAATTATTTCCATAAAATAAATTCCCAGAAGGGCATTATTGGGCTAAAACCCAAAAAAGCAAATGTCTTGCCATCTAGTTGATCCCGACCCACAGCGACCCCATAGGACAGAGTAGAACCGCCCCATAGGGTTTCCAAGGAGTGGCTGGTGGATTTGAACTGCCGACCTCTTGGTGAGCAGCCAAGCTCTTAACCATTGTGCCACCAGGGCTCCTACTGGGCTAAAGGATGTGAGTACTTTTTTGGCTCTTGTTAGATAGTACCTGATCATGCCCCATAAATATTGTATCAAATTAGCCAGCTACCAATAATGCATTTCTTACCCACAGCATCCTAGCATTGGACTTTTATCATTTAGCTACTTTTTGCTGATTTAATAGGTAAAAATGCTATTTCATAGTTGCCTTCACTTGCATTTTATGAAACTGAATTTTGTTTCATGTCATATATACAAGTCTAGTTAGGCTAGGTTAAGATGTGGCAACAACATCTTGAAATATTAGTGACTTACAACAACAAAGGTTCATTTCTTGCTTATATTACATTTCCACTGTGGTTGACCGAGATCTTGCTCCCTGTGTCCTCCTTCTAGCAGCCAGGCTGATGAAGTAGCCACTGCCTGATATGCTGCTGGCCACTGAAGCAATGGGAAGGACAAGGTAGCAGATCGGGTGCAGCTCATTACACGCTCTGGCCTGGAAGTTACAGCTGCTACATCTCCCACCATTTCATCTGCCAAAGCAAGTCGTGTGGCCAAGTCCTACTTCAATGGTAAATCCCCCCAAAATCTGTTGCTGTTGAGTCAATTCCCACTCATAGTGGCCCTAAGGACAGAGAAGAACTGCTCCATAGGGTTTCCAAGGAGTAGCTGGTGGATTAGAACCGTCGACCTTTTTGGCTAGCAATCGAGTTCTTAACCACTGCACCACCAGGCCTCCATTTGAATGATAAGGGCCCTGCAATTTCACCACGGGCCCAAGAGAGGACCTAGAAAAACCTGGAGAGCAGAACTCACAACTCCACATCATGGTTCACTATTTGAGTTTTTTCTTACATGAGTGAACTCTTTTTGATTTGGGCACCTTTTGGTGGGCAGCGATTCTGAGAGGGAAAAAGAGGCATACTGTTCTTTATCTGATGATCTGGGGGTGTTAAAATCTTGCATCACCACCCCAGAGGACTCCGCGGGGGTCCTCCCTCCCCTTACACAGCTCAAATCCGGCATTAACCTGCGAGTCTTTTTGACTTTGCCTTCACTATTCTTTTTTGCTAAATCAGAATGACAACCTCAAAAAGTATCCAATAATATTTTCCTCACTCTTAACAATGGGACTGTGTCCTCTCAGTGATAGCCTGCAGCTTCCAGACTAATTGGTGTGAAGCCGGAGGGGTCACTTTGAATGAACATTTCAGTGGAGCCAAATAGTGATTACAGGACAGCAAGTTACTTGTTCTCGTTCAAAGATGAGCCAGCTTCATTTCTGGTTAACTGGTGCTTCCTTTGATGTCACTCATGTAAAAGAGACTGTTATTAAAAAAAAAAAAAAAAAGAAGTCTATTTGCCTTCCATTTTGTAAACCATTTGATGCATCTCCAGGGCTCCTTCCTTTTTCATTATCTGACTGAGGGTGTATGTTGACTTCAGGTAAATGCACATCTTATTCTTCTTTGAAAATGTCTGATAAATCTAGTTAGCTATCTCCTGTCTTTCTCATCTGATCTAGCTCTTCATGCATAAACAAATTAGAAAACAAACAGTTTGATTAGATAAAGATATGATTCTCATCCGGGTGAGCCCCTTCAGAAAAACTGGCTTGTTGTCTAACTGAAAAGTTGACGGTTTGAATCCACTCAGTGGCTCCTTGGGAGAAAGACCTGCTGATCTGCTGCCTTAAAGATTACAGCCTAGAAAACTCTATTGGGAAGTTCTACTCTGTCACATGGTGTCGCTTTGCTTCAAAATCTACTCATCAGACACTCAACAATAACAACAGCATGCATTGACTAAGGTATGTCTGATCTGAGCCATGGTCTTTTCAATTGCCTCATATGCATGCAAAAGGCAGACAATGAAAAAGGGAGACAGAAGAATTGATGCATTTGAGTTGTGGTGCTGGTGAAGAATACTGAATATACCACGGGCTGCCAAAAGCACAAGCAAATCAGTCTTAGAAGACATATACCAGAATATTCCTTAGAAGCAAGGATAGCCAAACTTTGACTTACTTACTTTTTTTTGGATATCATTCTTTTTTCTTACTGTGATTTAGATGAAGGTTTACAGAGCAAGTCAGTTTCTCATTAAACAATTAATACATGTATTGTTTTGTGACATTGGTTGCCAACCCCACGACACGTCAACACTCTCTTCTCAACCTTGGGTTCCCTATTACCATCTTTCCTGTCCTCTCCTGCCTTCTAGTCCTTGCCCCTGGGCTGGTGTGCCCATTTAGTCTCATATACAAGGTTGAGCTACGTGTTATTGTTTGTTTTATGAGGCTGTCTAGTCTTTGGCAGAAAGGTGAACCTCAGGAGTGACTTCAGTACTGAGTTAAAAGGGTGTCCAGGGGCCATACTCTTGGGCTTTCTCCAGTCTCTGTCAGACCAGTACGTTGGTCTATTTTGTCAACTCACTTACTTTGGACATGTCATCAGAAAAGACCAATCACTAGAAAATGACATCAAGTTTGTTAAAGTGGAGGGTCAGGGAAAACGAGGGAAACACTCCATGAGATAATAGTCACAATAATGGACTCAAACACACCAACGATCATGAAGATGGTGCAGGACTGGGCAACATTTCCTTCTGTTATACGTGGGGTCTCCGTGAGTTACAGTGGACTCCACAGCAACTAACAGCAACGACAATGCATTTGGTTGGAATACCCCCATTTGGGGAGGAGAATCTCATACAAGGAAGAAGTATGAGTCTCTCGTGATCGGGGACTTGTGTGCATGTGTGAGTGTGTGTGTGTCTGGGAGATCACACAGATATTGGCAATGAGGGAAGCTGAGAAAGTCCGTCCCATTACTTGTTGACCTCCCCTGCTCCAGAGGGGCAAACCCCTCAAGCACAGTCCTTGCAGCTGAATGCTGGGCATACCTGATGACCAGTCATGGTGGAAATTCTGCTTGGGCCGGTGGGCTTGGAAGGGGACAAGGGTTTCTTCTGCTGGCTTCCAAGATGGGCTTGGCACCTCTCCCAAAGGGCAGTGGAGGAATGGCCTCCACTCACCTACCCTTTGATCCCCAGCCCTGGCTGCACTTTCGAACCACCAGGAAAAATACCCGTCTCCTGAAGATGATCATCCAGTTGGTGTGGGTGAGGCCTGGGCATCTGTCCAGAGTTAAAATCCACTGAAGCGCAAATGCTTCACACCGCTGCTTATGCCCAATGTATGAAAATACCTGTTTTCATTAAACGTCACACACCGTACTTTGGGTATTTGTTTCTTTGTGTGTAATTGTTGTTGTAGTTAGTTGCCTTTGAGTCTGCTCCGACTCATGGTGACCCCAAGTACAACAGAACTAACCATTGCCTGGCCCTGAGCCATCTTCATGATAGTTGGCATGCTTGAGTCCAGTGTTGCAGCCACTGTGTATGTTGAGTGCCTTCCAACCTAGTGGCCTCATCTTTCAGCACTGCATCAGACAATATTCTGGTGTGCTCCGTAGTGTTTTCCTTGGCTAATTTTTGGAAGTAGATTGCTAAGCCTTTCTCCATAGTCTGCCTTAGTCTGGAAGCTTCACTGAAACCTGTCCACCATGGGTGACTCTGTTGGTATTTGTAAAACCAGTAGCATAGCTTCCAGCATCATAGCAACATGCAGGCCACCACAGTAGGACAAACTGACAGATGGGGGTGGTCATGCATAACAGAGGCAGTCATTTCAACTGTTTCTCCTAGGTCGTATGTGGTGGATTGAATGGTGACCCCCCTAAAACATATGTCCACATACCAGACCCTATGAATGTTACCTTATCTGGAAAAAGGGTCAGTGCAGATGTGACTAAGTTAAGGCAGGCAGTCTTGAAATGAGATCTTCCTGGATTACCAGGCAGGTCCTCAATCCAATGACAAGTGTTCTTATAAGAGACAGAAAAGGAGAAGATAGGAACACAGAGGGGAGGCCATGTGAAGATGAAGGCAGAGATTGTAGTGATGCAGCTGTGAGCCAGCCTGTGCTCGGAGCCAACAGAAGCTGAAAGAGGCAAGGAGGCATTGTCCCCTAGAGCCTCTGGAGGGAGTGTGGCCCTGCCAATACCTTGATCTCACACTTGTGGCCTCCAGAATGGTGAGAGAATAAATTTCTGTTGCTCTAAATCACCAAGTTTGTGGTCCTTTGTTACAGCAGTCACAGGAAACTACTGTTGTTGTCAACTGCAGACGAGTCGACCTCAGCTCAGGGCGACCCCACCCACAACAGAACAAAATGTACCCGGTCCTGCGTCATCCCCATGATCGGCTGTGGATCGGACCGTTGTGATCCATAGAGTTTTTACCAGCTGATTGTCAGAAGCAGATTGCCAGGCCTCGCCTTTCTTCTTAGTCCTTCTTAGTCTGGAAGCTCTGCTGAAGCCTGTTCAGCATCATAGCAACACATAAACCTCCATGACAGATGACATTAACATATGAGGTGCATTGGCCAAGAGTCAAACCCTGGTGAAAATTCTACCACTGAACCACCAACGCCCCTAGGAAACTTATAATGCCTGTTAAAACTTCTTTATTTTCCTTACCCTCTTTTTTGGCTCTTTCCTGAGAATCTCTTGCTCATCCTTCCCAAAGTTCACATTTCTTTTTCTGGTTTCTGCACTTCCTGTCTTGGCTGAGGCAGGTTAGCACCACGACTTGCTCTGTGCTCAGCAGCCACACTGTGCAATCCTGTTTGAGACCCTGACTGTTTTCTTGCTCATTTGGGCCAGCCTTCTTGGAATCCTGCAACAATCCCACTTCACATGCTAATCCCTCTGGATGCTCCTCAGTAATGTCTACCTATTTTCTTGGAGGTCTTTGTAGTACTAAGTTAATGCTCTGTGATATAGAGAGAGCCGAAGACCGTAGGGGAAGGAGCAGGGAGAGAACTCCACAATATGAGGGTAGCGTCAGGACAACTTTTATGGGCCATACGCATGATTTGCAGCTGTTTGAAAGCTTTTTAAAGAATGGAATGCCAGGCATCTTGTGGGTAGCCTTAGGGGAAAGCCAAGGGTATGTTAGAACTTCGGAGTCTGAGAATGTTCTAGGCCATCAGAGTTTGTGAACGGTGTAAATCTTCTTTTTTGGTAAGTCCTTCTCAGTGTCTTCTTGTTGTTAGGTGCCATAGAGTCAGTTCTGACTCACAGCAACCCCATGTACAACAGAACGTAACACTGCCCAGTCCTGTGCCATCCTCACAATTGTTAAGTTTGAGCCCATTGTTGCAACCACTGTGTCAGTCCATCTCCTTGGGGATCTTCCTCTTTTTTGCTGACCCTCTACTTTACCAAGCATGATGTACTTCTGCAGAGACTGTTTCCGCCTGATAACGTGTCCGAAGTATGTGAGACAAAGTCTTCGCCATCCTCACTTCTAAGGAGCATTCTGGTTGTACTTCCTCCAAGACACATTTTTTTGTTCTTTGGGCAGTCCATGGTATATTCATTATTCTTCACCAACACTATAATTCAAAGGCATCAATTAGTCTTCGGTCTTCTTTATTCATTACCCAGCTTTCACATGCATATGAGGTGATTGAAAATATCATGGCTTGGGTCAGGCCCACCTTAGTCCTCAAAGTGAAATCTCTGCTTTTTAACACTTTAGAGAGGTCGTTTGCGGCAGATTTGCCCAGTGCAATACGACATTTGATTTCTTGACTGCTGCTTCCATGGGCGTTGATTGTGGATCCAAGTAAAATGAAATCTTTCACGATTTTAATATTTTCTCCATTTATCATTCATTGTCTTAGTTATCTGGTGCTGCTGTAACAGAAATACCACAACTGGATGGCTTTATCAAAGAGAAATTTATTCTCTCACAGCCTAGGAAGCTAGAAGTCCAAATTCAGGGCACCAGCTCCAGGGGAAGGCTTTCTCCCTCTGTCTGTTCTGGGGGAGGGTCCTTGTCGTCAATCTTCCCTTGGTTTGGGAGCTTCTCTGAGCAGGAACCCTGGGTCCACAGGAAGTGCTCTGCTCCCAGCACTGCTTTCTTGGTGGTATGAGGTCTCCCTCCTTCTCTGCTTGCTTCTCTCTTTTACATCTCAAAAGAGATTGGCTCAAGACACAATCCAACCTTGTAGATTGAATCCTGCCTCATTAACATAACTGGCCTTAATCCCATCTCGTCAACATCACAGAGACAGGATTTACAACACACAGGAAAATCACATCAGATGACAAAATGATAGACCATCACAAAATATTGGGACTCATGGCCTAGCCAATCTGATACACATATTTTTGGGGGACACAATTTAATCCATGACAATCATGATGTTGTTTATTGGTCCAGCTGTAAGGATTTTTGTTTTCTTTCTGTTGAGGTGTAATCCATACTGAAGGCTGTAGTCTTTCGTTTTCATCAGTAAGTGCTTCAAGTCCTCTTCACTTTCAGCAAGCAAGGTTGTGTCATCTTCATATAGAAGTTGTTAATGAGTCTTCCTCCAATCCTGATGCCCTGTTTTTCTTCATATAGTCCAGCTTCTTGGATTATTCGCTCAGCATACAGATTGAACAAGTATGGTGAAAGGATATAACCCTGACACACTGCTTTCCTGATTTTAAACCACGCAGTATCCCCTTGTTCTGTTGGAACGATTGCCTCTTGGCTTGTGTACAGGTTCCTCATGAGCACAAGAAAGTGTTCTGGAATTCCCATTCTTTGCAACATTATCCATAATTTGTTATGATCCACACAGTCGAATGCCTTTGAGTAGTCAATAGAATACAGGTAAACATGTTTCTGGTAGTCTCTGCTTTCAGCCAAGATCCATCTGACATCAGCAATGATATCCCTCATTCCACATCCTCTTCTGAGTCCAGCTTGAATTTCTGGCAGTTCTATGTTTATGTACTGCTGCAACCTTTTTTGAATTATTGTCAGCATAATTTTTTACTTGCATATGATATTAGTGATATTGTTTGATAATTTCTGCATTCTGTTGGATCACCTTTCTTTGGAATGGTCACAAATATGTGTCTCTTCCAATCAGTTGGCCAGGTAGCTATCTTCCAAATTTCTTGGCATAGACGAGTGAGCGCTTCCAGCATAGCATCCACTTGTTGAAACATCTCGATTGGTATTCCGTCAAATCCTGGAGTCTTGTATTTTGTCAATGCCTTCCGTGCAGCTTGGATTCCTTCATTCAGTACCATAGTTTCTTGATGCTACCTCTTGAAATGGTTGAACATTGACCAATTCTTTTTGGTACAATGACTGCATATTCCTTCCATCTTTTGATGCTTCCTGTGTCATTCAATTTTTGCCCACAGAAACCTTCAATATTGCAACTCAAGGCTTGAATTTTTTCTTCAGTTCTTTCAGTTTGAGAAATGCTGAGTGTGTTCTTCCCTTTTGGTTTTCTAACTCTAGACGCTCGCACATTTCATTATAAAACTTTACTTTGTCTTCTTGAGCCACCCTTTGAAATCTTCTGTTCAGCTCTTTTATGTAATCATTTCTTCCATTTATTTTAGCTACTCTACATCAAGAGTAAGTTTCAGAGTGTCTTCTCACATGCATTTTGGACTTTTTTTTTCGTTCCTGTCTTTTTAATGACCTCTTTCTTTCTTCATGCGTGAAGTCCTTGATCTCATCCCACAACTTGTCTGGTCCTGTTCATTAGTGTCGAATGCATCAAATCTATTCTTGAGATGGCCTTTAAATTCAGATGGGATATACTCAAGGTTGTACCTTGGCGCTTGTGGACTTGTTTTAATTTTCTTCAGCTTCAATTTGAACTTGCATATAAGCAACTGATGGTCTGTTCCATAGTTAGCCCCTGGCCTTATTCTGACTGATGACACTGAGCTTCTCCATCATCTCTTTCCACAGATGGAGTGGATTCGATTTCTGTGTATTCCATCCGGTGAGGTCTACATGTGTAGTCACTGTTTATATTGTTGAAAAAAGGTATTTCCAGTGAATAGGTCGCTGGGCTTGCAAAATTCTGTCATGCTATCTCCTTCATTTTTCTATCAGCAAGGCCGTATTTCCAATTACTGATACTTCTTTGTTTCCAACTTTCACATTCCAATCACCAGTGATTATCAATGCATCTTGATTGCATGTTTGATCAATTTCAGACTGCAGAAGTTGGTGAAAATCTTCAATTTCTTCATCTTTGGCTTTAATAGTTGGTATGTAAATTTGAATAATAGTCATATTAACTGGTCTTCCTTGTAGGTGTATGGATATTATCCTATCACTGACAGTGTTGTATTTCAGGACACATCTTGAAATGTTCTTTTTGATGACGAATGGGACACTGTTCCTCTTCAGTTTCTCATTCCCTACATAGTAGACCATATGATTGATTCAAGATGGCCAATACCAGTCCATTTCAGCTCACTAATGCTTAGGATATTGAACTTCAAGCGTTCGATGTCATTTTTGACAACTTCCAGATTTCCTTGATTCATACTTTGGACATTCCACATTCTGATTATTAATGGATGTTTGCAGCTGTTTCTTCCCATTTTGATTTGTGCCACATCAGCAAATGAAGGTCCCAAAAGCTTTACTCCATTCACGTCATAGAGGTCTACTCTACTTTGAGGAGGCAGCTCTTCCCCAGTCATATTTTGAGTGCCTTCCAACCTGAGGGGCTCATCTTCTGGCACTATATTAGACAATGTTCCACTGCTATCCATAAAGTTTTCACTGGCCAATTTTTTCAGATTTAGATCACCAGGTCTTTCTTCCCATTCTGTCCTAGTCTGGAAGTTCTCCTGAGACCTGTCCACTATAGGTGACCCTGCTGGTGTTTGAAACACCAGTGGCATAGCTT
The DNA here is from genome assembly GCA_030035585.1 of Dugong dugon. Taxonomy (NCBI): domain Eukaryota; kingdom Metazoa; phylum Chordata; class Mammalia; order Sirenia; family Dugongidae; genus Dugong; species Dugong dugon. The sequence continues at coordinate 2,146,832 of CM057473.1, read as the reverse complement.
CCAGCATCACAACAACATACAAGCCACCACAATATGACAAACTGACAGACGTGTGGTGGTCTCAGTGTCTTATGTAGAAAAATTTCTCCTCCTTCAGTCAACTCCCCTTCCCAAATTAGGCAAAAGCAGAGGGGAGCGGTGATGGCTGTGCTGCAACACAGTATTTTTAAATGTTTACCGACACTGACGGAATCCTTGGGTGTCATGAACTGTTAAGTGCTCGATTACTTGCCAAAAGGTTGGCAGTTCGAACCCACCCAGGGGTGCCTCAGAAGATAGATCTGGTGATCTGCTTCTGAAAGGCCACAGCCTTGAAAACCCTATGGAGCACAGTTCTACTCTGCAACATATGGGGTCACCATGAGTCAGAATTGACTCCATGACAACTAAGAACAACAACAACAGCTGGCATGGAGGGTGGCCTCACATTAATCCTGTGTGTCTTCTCTGGGACACCTGACCTGTACGTGAATGACATCTGAGGAGGAGAAGCATACCCTCAGTTGGGTCTTGTAGTGAAGTGCTGTGGAGTGGTAGAAGAAGGGGAACCCTGGTGGATGCAAGCAACAGAGCAAGGGGACGCAGGTGCAAAAGCAGGCCATCTGAACAAACTGTGGAGGCCAAAAAGAGCTGGGGAACAGGGCCAGGCCAGGTCCAGGCAGCCAGAAAGGATTCGGAAGGCCCTGAACCAGGGAATCGCCTGGGGAGCTGGAGCGAGAGGAGACTGTGCTGATGCTTTTTTAAAATAAACTTAATTTTAGAACAGTTGGGGTTTTACAGAATTATTGCAAAGATGTTGTTGTGTGTCCTTGAGTCGATTCCAACTCATAGGACCCCATGTGACAGAGGAGAACTGTCCCATAGGGTTTCCTTGGCTGAAATCTTTACAGGAGCAGTATGCCAGGTCTTTTCTCCCACAGAGCCACTGGTGGGTTCAAACCACCAACCTTTCAGTTAGCCGCTGAGCGCTTAACTGTTGTGCCACCAGGGCTCCTTATTGCAAAGATAGTACAGAGAATTTCTGTATAGCCTACACTCAGTTTGTTACTAATGTAATGTCTTGTATTAGCATGGCACATCTGTTACAAGCAATGAACAAATATTGATACATCGTTTTCCACTCAAGTCAACACTGGATTCAGATTTCCTCAGTTTTCCCCTAATGTCCTTGTTCTGTCCTAGGATCCCATCCAGAAGAACATATTATACTTAGTTGCCAAATCTCCTCAGGCTCCTCTTGGTTGTGAGAGTATTTCAGATTTCACTCAGTTTTGATGGCCTTGACAGTTATCAGGAGTATTGTTCAAGTATTTTATAGGAGGTCCCTCAAGGGGGATTTGTCTGATGGCTTTCTCGTGTTCAGACTGGATTTATAGTTTATGATGAAGTACCATTTTCAGCCGCTCATACGTACTATCGGTATAACTTATCAGTGTTGAACGGCCTTGATCCGTTGGCTGGGGGAGTGTCTTTCAGGTTTCCTCATTGTAAAGTTATTCTCCCCACATGCCTTCTGTATTGTACACTTTGGAAAAAAGTCATCACGTGCAGCCCATGCTTATGGGGTACTGAGTTACGCTCCACCTCCTTGAGGGTAGAGCATCTACATAAATTATTTGGAAATCTTCTGCATGGGAGATGTATCTATTCTCCTCAGTTTATTTATTTATCCAATAATTTATTTATATCTATATCTATATCTATATATATATATATATTATACTTTGAATTATAATTCAATACTACTTTATTTATTTTGTTGTTCAGATTGTTCCAACTCTTGCCATTAGTTGCTCTTTCAGTTGGCTCCTGTACCCCTTTGATATATTCCCATCCATGTGGGGTTTTTGTTTGTTTTTGTTTTTGAGGAGTTCCTTACTTTCTGACACTTTAAGATGCTCCAGGCTTATCCTGTATACTCCCTGCCTGTCTTAGTCATCTAGTGCTGCTATAACAGAAATACCACAAGTGGATGGTTTTAACAAAAAAAGTTTATTCTCTCACAGTCTAGTAGGCTGCAAGTCCAAATTCAGGTCATCAAGCTCCAAGGGAAGCCTTTCTCTGTCGGCTCTGGAGGAAGGTCCATGTCATCAATCTTCCGTTGGTCTGGGAGCTTCTCTGCACAGGAATCTCAGGTCCAAAGGACGCACTCTGCTCCCAGCACTGCTTTCTTGGTGGCATGAGGTCCCCATGCGTTTCTGCTCGCTTCTTTCTTTTATATCTCAAAGAGATTGGCTTAAGACGCTATCTAATCTTGTAGACCTCATCAGTATAACTGCTGCTAATCCATCTTATTACATCACAGTGATAGAATTTACAACACACAAGGAAATCACATCAGATTACAAAATGGTACACAATCATATAATACTGGGAATCATGACCCAGCCAAGTTGACAGATATTTCTGAGGGACACAATTCAATCCACAACACTACCCTAGTCCTAAAATCAGCCATTTCTCCAAATACCCCTGCTTCCTTTTATTGGAGAATGGTATTAAAAGCCAAGATTTGGGTGTAAGTTGGCTCGTTGCTCTTAGGGTATTGTTGCTTCTAGGCCCTCTCAGTTAACAGAGAAAGATGATAGTGTATACTAACCTGTGTAGGTACACACACCTATAAACATTTCTACATGTAACCATGTATGTCTATATTAAGCTAAACATGAGTTCATACTGATGTCTCCAACTCAAACCCATTACCACGCAGATCATCCTAACCACCTCCCTTTTCTTCTTTGTAGCTGCTCACTCCAACAGCGAGGAACCTGACTCTCGTCATCTGCCATCCATTACTTAATTGTTCGATTGCATAGTACATGTAATGTATAAACCTGTTGCTGTCGAGTCGATTCCGACTCACATTGACTCTGTAGGACAGAGTAGAATTGCCCCATAGGGTTTCCAAGGAGTGGCTGGTGGATTCGAACTGCCGACCTTTTGGCTAGCAGCCGAGCTCTTAACCACTGCGCCACCAGGGCTCCTTTACATGTAGAGTGGTTTCCAAATCGTTAACACACACCACCATGGGAAACAACTTGACCAACTAGAGTGCAGTGTTCACCTGTAGTTCCTCTTGCTTTTAGGCTCATAGACACCATTCATTTCCACAGTTACTGAGGTCAGCACCTTATTCCCCCACATTCTGCAACCCATCTGGGATCCCTACCCTCCTAAGCAATTTTATTCCAGCTTAAACTGAAAAGTACCAGGGAAAGACTCACACTTGGACCAGCCTTTGTGTTAAGAGTAATGTGGTACTATGATCAGCAGAGCCTATGTGGATTGCCCACTCCTGTGCCAAGAGACGGTGTTGAGATGCTGGGATTGTCTGTCCATCCATAATAATGGGATTGGTATGAAAGAATAGAAGTTCCCCAAAGAGAATGGGGTGTTGGACAGACAAAAACAACATATGCTCACATTGCACCCCTAGTCTTGCAACACACACACAGATCCTTCTTCCCATACTTAAAGTTAAAAATATGCTTCCTCCTGACAAAATTTATATCTCTCTCGTACTCAAATTAGAACATGTTTTCTCTTTCCAAAGACAGTCAAACTTAGGTCCACACGGTTACTATATCCAGTTGCAAGTCTAGGATCTCTGGGTGATATATTTGCTGCATTTCAGATTTGGATGTGGCTCCTCGTGGTTGGGCAAATTCCTACCTAACAGTATTTGAATTTTAAAAAAGAAGAATAAACAAGGTAATACTTAACCAAAGGTATAAATTTTTAATAGAAGAATAATGAGGGACATTTTCTTAGTCAGGAAACATTTGTACGTTTGCACTTCTCTTCACATAATCCCTGGGGAGACAGTATGTCCTACCCTCAGCATTGCTTACTGCGTGCTTTTATTCTGTATGTATCAGAGGTTCATTTCTCAGTGCTAATTGAAATTCAAATAGGTATCTTATTTTCTCGTGACAGTTCCATTTAGTAATCACTTTGTGTCTGTCAAGATTTTTATGTGTGTTCCTCCCTAGCTCCATTAATCTTAGCTGAATTTCAAAGCATTGTAATTAAATTGTATCACGTTGTTTACTTTGAAAGCCCTTTAAAAATGTCATTGGACTGGAAATAAATTGTATTAATTGGCGCAGAGTGCCTCCGACAGCAGAATGAGATGCAATACGTGGCCATCGCTAATATGATAGCTCCAGAGTTGACGTTAATGAAAGAGCTGTGATAATTTACCATCTGTTTGATCAGCTGATGCTTCTTAGCATATCATAAAAGACTACAAGCCAGTCAGGAAGAAGAAGGCTATTATCAGCTCACGAAAGGTAATAATGCTGTGTTCCAAGCTGAGCCTTTCAGTGGTTGAGTCTTTATCACTCCCATTCTTTTAAGGATTCTAGTATATATTACAGGAGTCCCTGTGTGATGCAAACAGTTAACGTGCTTGACAGCTAACTGAAAGGTTGGACGTCTGCATGTACCCTGAGATGCCTTGGAAGAAAGGCCTGGCAATCTACTTCTGAAAAGCCAGCCACGGAAAACTCTATGGAGCACAGTTCTACCCTAACACACATGGAGTCACCCTGAGTTGGAATTGACGGCAACCTGTCAACTGATCAAGTATCTATCGCACACACACACACACACACACAAACACACACGTACACAAAATCTTCAAGTGAGAGTTCCCCAAGTGGTAGAATATTCTAAATATGTACCTTGAACAATTAACATTTTTAACATAACAATCCGAGTTTAATATAATTGTCTTGTTCGCAAGATAATTATGGGATTTATAAAACGTACAACTTCATAGGCACTATAGGTTGTGTGTAGGGGCCCTGGAGGTGCAGTTGTTACGGCTGCTAACCAAAAGGTTGGCAGTTGAAATCCACCAGCCGCTGCTTGGAATCCGTATGGGACAGCTCTACTCTGTCCTATAGGGTCTCTGTGAGTCAGAATTGACTCGTTGGCAACAGGTTTGATTTGGTTTTGGTATAGGTTGTGTGAACCGACATTAGCACATAAGTTTAAAACCAGGAGGGTAAGCACTGTCTTTTCTCAATTGTGAGTATATTACCATGTCTGGATGTGTAGGCTTATTTGGAGGTAATGTCAAGTTTTAATTTAAGACCCTTCATGGGTGTGATCCTGTCTCCTGGCCTCCTGGCCTCTCCGTGGTAGACAAACTGTCGGCTTGCCCCTTTTAAAACTCAATCTTTTCATATCTCTGATTGAAAATCTCTGGCACCCCCATATTCCTTAGACTTCCAACTAAAACATTCTATAATTTGGCTATCACCTGACCATTTATCCTTATTTCTCATTAATTATCCCACTTTTCCCTCAGCCAGGAAACCATTTCTCAGTTCTGATAGCAGCTTCCTGAGGGCAGTGACCCTGTGTTGTTCATGGGGCGATCTCCAGCACTAAACACACCTCAGAGAGGCTATGATCGCTCCATAGGTATTTCTCAACGAACGAATGTCTACTTACTTAAATTCTTCCCATTTTTCAAGATTCAGCTCAAATGATACCACTTCTAAGAAGACTTCTCTGATCCCCTCATCTAGACTAACTTTTACCTCCAAACACTGTGATCCATAACGACATTTTATTACAGCGTTTCCTGCACACACCCCTCGGCTGATCATCCTAAACCTGTATGCATCAATATCAGAGCTTCAAAATACATGAAGCAAAAAATGAACAGAAAAATGGGGAAAGTCACAATTAGAGTTGTAGACATCAGCCCTTCTTTTTCTGTCATTGATATAACAAGAAAATTATTAAAGAGATAGAAGACTTGAACACTATCCAACAACTTAGTCTAGTTAATATTTATGAGAAAATACATCTGACAACCACAGAATACTCATTTTTTTCATTTGCATACGGAACCTTCACTAAGATACATCATATATATTGGGTCATGAAATAAATCTCAATAATTTAAAAGAAATAAAATCATATGGCATGTATCCTCTGATCATGTTGTTGTTGGGTACTACCCAGTTCGATTTTGACTCATAGCAACCCCATGTGACAGGGTAGAACTGCCCCATAGGGTTTTCTTGGCTGTAATCTTTATGGGAGCAGATTGCCAGGTCTTTCTCCCACAGAGCCTCTGGATGAGTTGAAACCACCAACCTTTTGGTTGGTAGCCAAGTGCTTAAACATTGCACCACCAGGGCTCCTCTCTGATTATAACCCGTTAAAAAGAAAAAAACCCCGTTGCTGTCGAGTCAATTCTGACTCATAGTGACCCTACAGGACAGAGTAGATCTGCCCTATAGAGTTTCCAAGGAGTGCCTGGTGGATTTGAACTGCTGACCTTTTAGTTAGCAGCTGTAGCTCTTAACCACTATAGCACCAGGATCTCCCTCTGATCATAGTGGAAGCTTCCCGGGAGAGGAATTGATACTTACTGTCTTCACTTTCCCATGTCCCTTCAAGTGTTCTCTTGTCAAGGTCACCAGTAATCTCCATGTCTCCAAATCTAATGGATATGTTTCAGTCCTTATCATAATGCAACTAAATTAGTAATCTATCATAGAGATTACTCATGTGGGGCATGCACAAGAGAAGCTAGAGCCTATGGTTACAGCCTCAGGGACCAGCATGGTGGGGCAGAAGAGGAGAAGCTTTCGAAGAGACCAATTAGCAAAGGTCGGAGAAATACAAGGAGAAGCAGGAAAGAGGAGTCATGGAGGCCAAGAGAGAGGAGAATTCCAAGGAACAACAATGTCAAATGTAGAAGCATCCAAAAAGATGAGGATTGAAACATAGCCATCAGATTTGGAGACATGGAGATTACCGGTGACCTTGGCAAAAGCGCAGTTGAAAACTTGAGAAAGTGAAGACAGTAAGTATCGATTCCTCTTCCAGGAAGCTGGAGAAAGCCAAGAGTGGGAAGAGAAAGGCAGTAACTGGAGGGAGAGTCAGGGTCAGAGGAGGACATTTTTTAGTTAGTTACTTTGTTGCTGTTTGAACCATAAGGGATATTTGAGCTTGTTTGCTGACTAAAGGCTAACAGCTAGTAGTTAAAGGACAGTTGAAGATGCAGGAAAGTGGTTACTTGTTGGGAGGAGACTTCTAAGGAGATGGGAAGGAATGGTGTATGGCTATAGGTGGGGTATTCATCTTGAACACAGAGGTGAGAGGTAAAGATGTCAAGATGAGCGTGAGTGTAAAATCTGTGAGTGGAGATGTCAACTGAAGTGGTTCACACTAAGCACCACTGTGGATTCCATACAGACCTCTGTGCTAATGACTCTCAAATGTTATCTCTTGCCCCAACTTCTCTCTTGAGCTCCAGATCCAATTTCTAAATGCCCTCTGATCATCTCCACCTAGATACACCACCATTTTATACTTACATTTGAGAACAAACCTGCATTTTCTTCCACCGGTTCCCTACCTGTCTCCCCTCTCTTCTCTTTGTCTCCCACTTGGCCCAGCAACTGGGACCTCAAGTTGGGCTGGTGTGTAAGGTGTCCTAGATTTAGGTCAGATGAAAAGTTGGGCTTCACCTGCCAAAAACTGCAATGCATGGGCTGGGCTGGAAGTGTGTACAGGGGACGGGGGTAGATCATAGAAAATGGGTGTGGGAATAATAACAAATCAAAGCCAGCCAGGCCACCTAAAGGTGTCACCAATTCACAGGGGTGAGGTAGGAGGGAGAATCCAGGTAGAAAATCGGCAAGATGAAATTTCACGAGATTATAGGAGATTTGGGGAGTGGGAAGGCAAGCCTGGGAAAAGCCCAAGCAGGAGAAATGATAACTGTAAACCCTTTTCATAGTGTTCCTTTGAATGTGGACATGGAAGTGATCATTAAAAGAACCAACGTGATGCAGATGCCCCAAATCCATGGGAGGTTCTAGTGTTCTTCCACACTTCAGCCTTGGAATGTGGACTTTCCTTTGATCGTTCTTTCTCTTTCCCTCTTCCGCATCCCATTGGACTTAATTTTGAGAAATAATTGATTTTATTTTATTTGTTGTTGTTGAAACTATACACAACAGAACACATACCAATGCAACAATTTCTCCATGTACACTTCAGTGACATAGATTACATTCTTCAATTTGTGCAACCTTTCTCATCCTCCTTTTTCGAATCGTTCCTTCCCCATTAACATAAACTCACTGCCCCCTAAGCTTCTTATCTAACCTTTCTAGTTGCTGTTGTCAGTTTGATCCCAGATAGAGAGTTCTTTAGAAGAGCACAACGCTCGAGGTTTTCTGGAGACTGGATGAACCCTGGCTGGGATTTATTTTTGAGTGCTAGATATTCTTCCTCTGCAGTGTTTCTCTACTCTGGCCCCCAAAGCATGCTTCTCCCTTTTTCTTTTCCGTATGCCAATGACTGTCTAGATTCTAGTACCTTCTGTTTCTAGTCAGTTTAGAAATGTTAAAGAAAAAAAAAAGTAGCCTTTCTCATAGTTTTCCTACTCTTGGCAGAACAGACCTGGCCGGAGGCCAGGGGTAGTAATGTGCATAAAAATGAAAAAAAAAAAAAATAATAATGGAGACAAACATTGATCCAGCCGTGGAAAATAACTCTCCTGGAAGTCTAGGTTTATATTCTGGGCCAAGATGTCAATTGCCGTTTGTTTTCTTGGAGCCAGACGTGGTGACTACAAGCTGCCTGGCCTTCCAAGGTCCTCACAAGTCATTACTGCTATGCCCGAGGCCCCCTTCAGAGTAGATTTAATTAGGGTAAGTGATACTAATGTTCTGGCCTGGAGACCGCTGTGGTCCGTTTGCCTGACTCTGAGGCTGGGAGTCACCGTGCTGGGCTGTGACTTGACTCTTGTGCCCCTGACAGTTAGCTTTGAATTTCATAAATGCCTGGGCTTGTATGTTCTCAGAAAAGTGCCTTCTCTCTTCATCCCCTTCGACTGCTTTGGATCACCTGTGGTTTTGAGACCAGTGTATTTACACCATTTTAAACACAGCTCACAAGCTCACTTCTGTCTTTGACGTCACTCAATTCTTGGAGGGCAAAACCTCCATGTTGTTGATATAGCTGCTTTGGACGCAGAAGAGTCTGTCAAAAGGAACACAGAAAGTCTGGTGCTGTTGAAATCCAGTTCAGATGTGGGGTCACATTTATTCCAGCCTTGGTCCTGTGGCAGCAGAGTGTCAGTCACAAACCAGAGCTTCCCACTATTTGTGGCCTCTCTGCTCACAGAGCTCAACTCTTCACTCACCAGTATATCCCAAACCCAAGAAATATTAAAACTCATCAGAGCATTAATTGATAACAGTTCTTCTTGGGTTGGGGTATAAAGAAACAGGTGTCCTCACCACTGTGTGAGGAGGAGAACGCACCGTGACGTGGGGTGGGTGACAAGCACTGTCACTGAAGCCCCGAGAAGTGGGGAGGAGTAGGCCTATCTGGGAACACCAGCCAACCCCAGAGACAGAGCTGGGTAGGGAGAGTGGCATGGGAGACGGCTTAGAGACCTGTCAGAGAAATATGTGGGCTTCACCAAAAGATCCAGATGGCCCATGGGGGGACAACACCCTGGTTTAATCTGGGGACCAGAGAAGCTGGGAGTAGCTTCCAGGTCATATGGGCGATAATGTCACAAAGCATTGCTTAGCGTTGATTGTCCCAGGCCTGGGTGTGACTCAGGAAGAGAGAAGACACAGTTCTGGGCTCCTAACTCTTTCTGTCCCTGGCAGGGGTTCTCACCAGAGGCCGGAATGTGAGGGGACATTTTGGTTAGTCGTCACGCTCCTGGCACTGGCATGGGAGGGTGGAGTTGAGCAAGGAGGCTAAAACTCTGCAAGGTCCAGGACAATCACACCTAACAAGGAGTCACCCTGCCCAGACACCAGCCTCCTTCCCTTTGAGAAATAGGCATGGGAACTCAAGGCATTCCCGGGAAGACTACCGCCAAGTCTGGACAGACTCTGAGGCAGGACCTGTTCTGATGTTCAAACATGGCCCCCAGCCACAGTCTTTGCTTGACTGAAGGGCAGCGCCTCTCAGAGTACAGAGTTCTCCACAGAGAAGAGAAGGTCCAGCCTCTCGGACTTTTAGCCCAGCATGCTCACAGTGTTAGCTGGGAATGCAAAGTGCCTATAAAGACTGGAAAAAGACTGTGGGAGCAGAAAGGGACACCCCCACAGAGGACAGTGAGGCCCAACCTCAGTTGTCACCACAGCGAAGGATGTTTGTAGTAGAGCTTGCCTTTCTCAAGAGGACAACCAAGTTGTCTGACAGGATTCATGAAGACTGGTTTCAGAGGGGTAAATGGGAACCAGTTGTTATGCACTCCACCACCTGTATCCCTCAGAGAACAAGGTATCCCCAGACACCTGGATTCATTCAGCTTCTAGAAGGTTCTCTATGTTGTTCGGACAACCAGTCTCTTCTTTCCCAGGCACTAACCCTCTGCTTTTGCCCACTTGCTGGTTGATCTGTTTCTTCCCTCAAACCAGAGAAATAACATTTTGACAATGCCTTGAGCCAAGCTAAGGAAAGGAGGTAGATGAGGTTCTGGCAAAATTCTGGAAGAATTGTCTTCTTCTCTTTGCCTTCTCTAAAGGTAAGAACAGAGCCCGCCAACAGCTTACTAATTGTCTGAAAGCAAAAATATTGTTTAATTCAGAAGAGATTTTAGGCTCCCAGGGGCACAACACCCGTCGTTTCACAATGGAGAATTATTTAGTAGTATTTATTTTATGATTCCTGACCCTTGTTCTAAATCTTGCTGGTGTGTTTTCATTTAAAATGTATTAACTGAAACTTGGCATGGTGACTTGGCTCTAGTAAACTCTACAACAGCTTAATCCAGATTTTATTATACTGGAACTTCAGTATACGAACTTTAATACGGAGGAAGCTTGAGGATAAATAGAGTGATTTTGATGCTTACTATGCATTTAACCCTTTTGGTGCCCTCTTGGAAATTAGCTGAAGTGTTTGTGGTTGGATTTCAACATTTTCATAATGCTGCTACAGTAACCGTGAGGCCTGCCTGAGACTAGGGCTTACCAGGGCCTGTGGGTAAGTGGGTAGATCAGTTTAACATTCAGGGTCCTGCGATTCTTTTAGAAGGTCAAAAGCCATTTATTAGGCCTGCCTAGTACATGTCTAGGAACCCTGGTGGCGCAGTGGTTAAGAGCTCAGCTGCTCACCAAAAGGCTTGCAGGTTGAATCCACCAGCCACTCTCTGGAAACCCTATGGGGCAGTTCTACTCTGTCATACAGGGTTGCTACGAGTCAGAATCAACTTGACAGTGATGGGTATTGTATTGGTATAGTACATGTGGCTAATACCTGTCTGGCAGTTTGTGGCGCTGTGGTGACTTGCATGCTTGCATGATGCTGGAAGTTATGACACCAGTATGTCAAATACCAGCAGGGTCACCCACCTGGACAGACTTTAGTGGAGCTGCCAGACTAAGACAGACTAGAAAGAAAGGCCTGGTTATCTACTTCCAAAAATTAACCGGTGAAAACCCTGTGATCACAACAAAACATTGTCTGACAGAGTGTTGGAAGATGAGCCCCCTAGGTTGGAAGGCGCCACAATGGAGTAAAAAATACTAATGATCATGAGGACGGCACAGGACTAGGCAATGTTTCGTCCTGTTGTACGTGGGCCCGCCATAAGTCAGAGCTGCCTGGATGGTATCTAACAACGACAGTGTGTGTAGAGCCCTACTAGGTGTTACAGAGAAAGCAGACTCCACTCTCCTCTGAGCTCCAGGATGCCCAGAGCTAACCACCTCCTCTCCAGCTCCACTTGGTGCTCTCGTAGACCCTTCAGCCTTAGCACTTCCAGAGTGGACCTCCCAACCTTCTCCTCAAGGCCGCTTCTCCATTGTATTCCCCTGACAGAGCCACCATACACCAAGTTGACCCAGCAAGTCTCTCTCCTCCATCACAACCAGGGTCGGTTAGTTCTATCTTCTAAATATGGCTACAATCTGTTCACTCCTCTCCGGCTCACCGCCCATCCTAGACCCAGCACCTGGAGCACTCATCAGCTTCCTGTCTCTGCACATCTATCTGGGTCATTTGTCCGCAGCCTTCTCTGCTGCTCTCAGAGTGATCGTTTCTAATAGAAACGGAATCAGCTTACTCCCCTGCCCCAAACCCTTCAATGGCGTCCCACAGCACTTAATGAGAATTTAAATCTTCTGCATGCCCTGTAGACCCTGGGCGATTTAGCCCTGTCTACCCACCCCCCAGCTTCCTTCCTTCCACCATCCTCACCTTTTGTTGGGTTCTGATCACACCAGTCTTCCCTCCAAAGTAGCCCCTGGTCAGTGCTCCTTATCTCAGGCGCTTCCCCATCGAGATCTCTCCTGACCCTCTGCTCTCAGTCTAACTAACAACCTCACCACACTCTTTCGTAGTGCCCTGTGCCTCTTCTTCATGACCCTACCACAGTGTACACTTTCACGCTGGTCGTCGTAATTGTGAACTTACCATCTCTTGCTCTCACTAGACTCAAAAGTTCTATGAGGGTTGGGACCATGTCTGTTTTGCTCACCACTATACATCCAGCCAGCAGATCAGTGCCTGGTGTGTAGTACGTGCTTAATAAATACTGGGAGGACCCATAAATAAAAGAACAAAATGGTTCCTGGCTTCAGGAAGTCTATTGCCACCTTTACCAGTAAAATCCTACTGAGCCTGTATTGTGTTCACTCTGTCAAGAGAAGCATAAACACGTGAAAAGACTCAAGGGCTATTCCAAGCAAATAAAGTAAAAATCCATAGTTCCTAAGTCCCAAGGTGTTGAGTAAAAACAAGAGCAGGATCTGGTGAAAGGATCATAAACTGGAGGTGGCTGGGAGGAGAGTGGGGCTGTCTTCCTCAGTTTGGTGTTTACATTTTTATCTTCTTCAAGCCTCAGGCCTTACCTCAGAGAGCTGAGCACGGGGTTCGGTAGAGAGTAAATTTACAGAAGATGTGTGTGGGTGGCTACCTAGCTGGACCCTCTCACTGGATGCTGCTCTAAGTTCTCTTGTTAATCCATCATGAGATGTGTGGGTCCAGGCTTCCTACTGGGGCATGTTCTGACCACACCCATGGTGATGGAGGTCTGCTCTCATCTCTCATCCTCTCTGGATTTCTGGATACCCAAGGCTGAGTGTAGTAAGGAATTAACCATAGGTGTGTAGTAGAAAATTAAGCTTACCTACAGACAGGTCTGACCTTTGCCCTCAGTTCCTGGGAGGTGATCTCTAAGCCCTTGAAATACCCTTCCTGATGAGAGTGTCTTTGTTTCCCTGGGGCCTTGGGCCACACTGGATAGTCTAGCAGTGTGAGTTATTGAGAGAGCTTTGGACCATGCGGTATCGGCTCAAACTCTGGAGGAGCTGGAGGGTAAAAGTCAGCCATGCTGGTGGGCAGCCATGTCTATGTGACTGAGCCCCGGTAAAAACTCAGGTCATCAAGGCTTGGGTGAGCTTCCCTGGCTGACAGTACTCCATCTGTATTGTCACACAGTGTTGCTGAGAAAAGTGGGCTCTGTCCATGACTCCAAGTGGGAAGAACAATTGGAAGCTCTGTGTTTGGAACGTGCCTGAACTCTGCCCCACGCATCTCTTCCTTGGAGGACTTTAATCTGTATTCTTTCACTGTAATAGACTGTAGCCACATGTATAGTGGGAGTCCTTAGGTGGTGCAAACGGTTAGCATACGCAGCTGCTAACTGGAGGTTTGGAGATTCAAGCCCAGCCAGAGGCATCTTGAAAGAAAGGCCTGGCCATCTACTTCTGGAGAGTCTGTCATTAAAAACTCTATGGAGTACAGTTCTGCTCTGACACGTACAGGATCTCCATGAGTTGGGATACACTTGACAGCAACTAGTTAAATGGGTATACTAGTTTCAGTGAGTTCTGTGGGTCCTCTCATGAGTTATCACATCTGAGGGTAGCCTTGGGGACCCATGAATTTGCAACTGGTGTCAGAAGCCAGGTGGTCTCGGGTACTCCCACACTTTGCAGTGGGTTTCCTCCGTGGACCCTCAGTGGCTGTGGGTATGCAGTCCTTGCTTTGTTCCAAGCTGACTTTGGAATTAAGCTACTTCAGCTTACTTTTCCAGGAGACAAAATAAAATGTGCTTCATTGTTCCTAGATGTATTGTGTTTAATTCCTTGTTTTCAAGTGGGTCTAGACGGTTTGTGTGCGAAGGACACCTTTGCAAATAAGTTTGAAAGTAATAATTTATAGAAAATTAGAAGGGAAAAAAAGGGGCAAAGATTGATGAGGGCACTTTACTCCAATACCCCTAGTTCATACCGAAGGGAGGGAATGAAGGCACATTTTAGGGCCATATTCCTCAGTTTTTCACAAGAACAAGTATGATGTCACTAATTTAGATGGTTGTTCTCTAAGTCACTGATGAGGAAAAGCAGATATTCTAAACAGACACAAATGTTCTTTATTGCTAGCCCTTTCAGTAACAGGCTATTTAGGGCAAAGACTTGACAGACTCATGGAGAACCTAGGTAGGTCCCTGGAGCACAAGCTCAGAGCTTCCCGCTCACAGGCCCCACCTCGGATAACAGATGAGAACTTTCCAGGCTTGCCCCAACAAGGGCAGGGCTTCCACATCATTGCCTCGGCATCTCTTCATGCTTCTTAAAACTAAACAGCAGTTTGCTCAAGAGGTCTTCTAATTTGACTCTCTGACTTCAAAAGGGGAGCTAAGAATAAACACCTTGTACAGTTGTTGTATCTTGAATCCAAAGAGACTAATTGACTGTCTTAGTTCCCTAGTGCTGCTATAACAAAAGATCTCACGGTTCTGGAGGCTTGAAGTCCAAATCAGGCTCTCGTCTGTGTTTAGTCCTTCCATGAGTGTCTCTCCCACTTTCTGGTGGCTACCGGCAACCCTTGACATCCTTTGCTTGTAGACGATCTGTGCGATCTGCACATGGCATCTCCCTGCCCGTGCTCGTTTGTATGTGTGTTTGTTCTACTGTTTTTATAAGACACCACGTAGAAGGGCTTAGGTTAGGACCTGTCCTACTTTGGTACGACCTCATTAACATAACAAAAGAAAACTCTGATTTCCAAACAGGGTCACATTCACAGGTACAAGAGTTAGGACTTCAGTGCATACTTTGGGGGGACATAATTCAATTCATAACAGTGACCGTGGAAGATCATGCAGCTAGCAAACAGCAGAGCTAGAACTCAGAGTAGCCTGAGGCCAGACCCATGCTCTTAATCCTGTACCGTACCCTGCCTTCCCATCTACCATCTACATCATCCATGGTTCCCAATGTATCAGTGTTATGGTACCCAACGCTTCAGTGCAGTGCTACCCCTATTGTTTCTTTTCTAACTACTCTGTACCTCCCACATCTTCCCAACAATGCAATATGAAAGAAAACTGCAATAACTTCCTGTTTAGAGAACGTTCTAACCTTGTGATTCTCCACCCTGCCTCCTCCGTCCATCCCAGTAACTGGAGACTTTCTGGGCTGTGTATGTGAGTGAGTTGGGAGGTCTTTATATCAAGGCTGAGAAGACAAAACATTTAGAGCTTCACAAGTGGCCACCATACAGAAATCAGTTCCCTTTAATTTTTTGTGCAAAAACGTGCCTGAAACATGGAACATAATCTCCCCCATTCCCAGCGGTATCGCCGAGCTTCTGTTAGCATCATTATTTTCTTTGGGATCTTAGTCACCCACACAGAAGAATTTAATTATCTTTTAGCAAATCTCAGTGAGAAAGACCTAGGACAGTAAGTCTATCTTATTTCAAGTAAAGATCATACGTAAAAATCTTGCCCCATTTTTAAAAACGTTTTATTGTGCTTTAGGTGAAAGTTTACAGAGCAAATTAGTTTCTCATTAAACAATTAATACACATATTGTTTTGTGACATTGGCAGCCAACCCCGTGACGTGTCAACACTCTCCCCTTCTCGACCTTGGGTTCCCCCTTTCCATTCATCCAGCTTTCCTGTCCCCTCCTGCCTTCTCGTCCTTGCCCCTGAGCTGGTGTGCCCATTTAGTCTCATTTTGTTTTATGGGCCTGTCTAATCTTTGGCTGAAGGGTGAACCTCAGGAGTGACTTCAGTAGTGAGTCAAAAAGGTGTCCCGGGGCTGTTATCCCACTTTTAAGCAATGCAATCTCATTGTATTTTATGTGATTTTACAAACTGCCTAAAATCTTCTCAGCAGCAAGGGGGGCCGAGGCCATACAAACAATAAAATTATGCCTGTACACGTGCACCTGTGAAAATCTGACTACGATAAGAGTAAGCGTATAAAGTATACGGTGCTGGGGTGAAGACCATAGAACTGGGGTCTGAAATAAACTTTCTTCTTGTACTTCGTGTGCTTGTATTATGATAAAAGAATATGTACTATTTCCCCACCAAAACTAAAAGTAATATTAAAGTTGTTGGGTGTCATCAAGTTGATTCCGACTCACAGTGACTCTGTGTGACAGAGTAGGACCATCCCATAGGGTCTTCTAGGCTGTAATCTTTATGGAAGCAGATTGCCAGGCCTTTCTTCTGCAGAGCCACTGGGTGGGTTCAAACCACGAAACTTTACAGTAGCAGCTGAGGGCTTAACTGTTTGCTCCTCCAGGGCTCTTGAATGTTAAGGAGGAAACCACAAAGAGCATGCAATGTGGCCGTGCCTGGGATGGGCCGAAGTTACTAGTCTACTTTCAAGGCAGAAGGGTGAGAATTTGCTGTGCCTTTCCCTCTCCATCTGCTGCATGTGTTCTGTGAACATGTGAAAAACCCATCTGAGGTCGCAGGAATATGCCTTTCCTTTTGATGTTGCGCTGAGCATTTTCCTAAAAGGAAGCCACCTGCTTGCTGTCTTCTGTAGCTACAGTGGAGTTTAAATGGGTAGATTCATGAATGGTTCAGATAAAGAAGTAAATTAACTTTAAAATGGATACTGGCATTGCTACTCCAGGGACTGAAGTGCTTCCAAGCCAGAAATAATCCTCAAGCTTACAAAATCGGGAAGTCTGATGCAATTTCACTCCCCTCGTCAAAAGGCTGGATGTGGTACAATGCTCACTGGGGAGAAAAAGAATGGAAAAAGTGCAACCCACTCAGGTGGCCTGTTACGAATAGCTCCGAAATTCTGTCACTATTGTGTCACCAAGATCGTCTACCAAGCTTTCAGAAGATTGTTTAGAATTTAAAACTTTGATAATGGATTGGATTCTGTGCTCAAAAAAATTGTTTCTAGGTATAGAGAATCCCATTCGTTTGTTGATTTATTCAAGGAATACTGCATATTTACTAGGTGATGTGGGATGAAGGTAAAGAAGACACGTTTCTATCCCCACAGCCCGCTGATCAATGGGGAGATGTAGATGGACCCAGACATGCGCCATGCTACCCTAAGGTTCATACTGGGATTGTCCCCTCCCCCACAGGTCGGGGGCTCCCTGATCAAAGCTAGAACCCCAGGGCTCCCTGATCAAAGCTAGAAACCCGGGGCTCCCTGATCAAAGCTAGAAGCTGCTTCCCCCAGCTCATTACCCACTGCCTTGCTTTATCTTTGTCCTCACACTCAATGCTGTTTGAAATCATTCATGCATTCTTGTTTTTGTTCCATTTCTTGAATACCATCCACATGAAGGCAGGGACTCCAGTGTTTGGAATATGTCTCTAAACTAGTAGGTGTTCGACAAAGACGTGTTCTGAGTCAAGGGCTCTGAAAGTGCCGAGAAGGGAGAGATGTCTTGGGGAGAGGGTGGTGGGGAGGGCTGGGAAGCCCCAAGAAGTCGCCTCTGAAGTGTAGTGTCCAAACGGGCAGAGAAAGCAGAGGAGACACATGTCTGGAAGAGGGGACGCTGAGCAAAAGCTCGGGTATTTGCAACCATCTGCCACTGGGAAGTAGGATGGTGAGGGTAGTGGCCAGGTGAGGCGGGGGAGGGGCAAGAGAGAAAACGTCCCTTGGACAGCTTGGGCCAGATTGTGAAAGTCTTCAGTTTCTACAGAAAGGGAAACGTATGCAAATTCCCCAAGTTGTTGGAAGGATAACGAAACTCTACTGGCTATGTTGTCATTGTTGTTGTTAACTTAGGTTGAATTAGCTCCTGCTCATGGTGACCCCATGTACAACAGAACAAAACCCCCAGTCCTGTGGCAGGTCCTGCGCCATCTTCCCAATTGTTGGTCTGCTCCAGTCCCTTGTTGCCATCACTGTGTATTTTGAGTGACTTCCAATCCAGGGGGCTCATCGTCCCCTACTATAACAGACAGTGTTCTCTTGTGATCCATGGGGTTTTCATCAGTTACTTTTTGGAAGTAGATTACCTTTCTTCCTAGTCTGTTTTAGTCTGGAAGCTCTGCTGAAACCTGTCCACCATGGTATTTCAAATACTGGTGGCATCACTTCCAGCATCACAGCACACTCAAGCCACCACAGCACAACAAACTGACAGATGGGTGGTGGACATGCTGTGCATGCATGTGTGTGTGCATGTATGTGTTTATTCACTGAGCACTTCACACACGGTAAATAACTAACAAAATTTGTTTCCTTGTATGACGTGCCAAAGATTTTATCAAAGTGCCCCCAAGAGCTATTTAGCAAGGGCAAGGGCATGATGAGACTGGCATTTTGGAAAGCTCTAGAAAAAATGTGGAGGCTAGATTAGATGAGAACCTGTAACAAGGAGGCCAGGCCAGAGACTGCGGAAGTCATAGGTAATAATGACCCAAACTAGGGGAATGCCAATGAGGAGAGAGGAAGGTTTCCATTCAAGGGATATTTAGGCAGTAAAGGGGTAGGTCTTACTATCCAATTAGATGTGGAGAGTAAGGGAGAAAGAAATCAAGGACGAGTTTAAAATGCCTCTTGCTTCCTAGCATTTATCATTATTTGACATTGTAAAATATATCCTGTGGACTGTCTGAGTCATCCACTAGAAAAAGAGCTCTTTGAAGACATTGCTGGTTTTGCTCTTTATTGTATTTCCATAGCTTAAAACAGTGCCTGACATATACTAAATAGTGAGTCAACGTTTTTACCACCACCTGTCTGTCATTTGTCATACTGGGGTGGCTTGCATGTTGCTATGATGCTAGAAACTATGCCAGTAATATTTCAAATACCATCAGAGTTACCCATGGTGGACAGGTTTCAGCAGAGCTTCCAGACTAAGACAGACTAGGAAGAAAGGCCTGGTGATTTGCTCCCAAAAATCAGCCAGTGGAAACTCTATGGATCACAAGAGAATATTGCTGGAAGATGAGCCCCTAGATTGGAAGGCACTCAAAATACGCAGTGGCCACAACAACAGGCTCTGAGCAACCTACAACCGTGAAGACGGCGCAGGAATGGGCAACATTTTGGTCTCTTGTGCATGGGATCCCCGTGAGTCAAGCTGACTGGATGATAACTAAAACATTTGTACATTAATTAGTGAATGGGTGGGCATATCTTTGTCTTAAGTGAAGAATGCATAAGAAATGTGAAGATTGGAGAAAAAAGTAGGAAAGAAGGCACAAAGGTAAGGATTCAGGGGAAGATGTTGATGAGCTATCTAGAACGTGGGAGAAAATCCAGGATTTTGGTTGAAGATTCTGGACTCCTTCTGGAGTCATTGATGTGTTGGTGGAGAATGAGATCACTCTGGGAGGATAAGAAGAGGTGCGGATCAAGAATGAAAGAATAGGGAGCAAACAAATGAGTCGAGGGGGTCAGGGAAGGAGGTGGAGCCAAGGCAGGAGATGTTACAGGTTCTCACCTAATCTAGCCAGAAGTGTCCAAGGAAAACCAGAACAGCGTGTGTCCTAGAACCACGGGAGGAGAAAGCTTCAAGAAGGGCAGCGTCCAACAACAAAGAAAACTTTCGGCACTGTCTTTTTATGGTCCAAGTTTTAATGGAGAGATGGGCTGGTATGCTGGAGTGCTGGGCTGCAGTTGACTTGCAACAGCTGATTGTTAACTTTTCAGGAATTATGTGAACTGGTTGTCAAACATAATACTATTAAAGCTTAAATTTTATAAGTTTACCATTAAATACATTTTATCGAAAACAAAAACAATGAATACTTAATACTCATCGTTTCCTAATGATTTTGTTACATCTTACCATTATCTATGCTCTTGAGGTTATTTATGTCCATTGTATCTGTATGGTGCACATACTACATAATGGTGTGCTACCATGCACCTCTTCCCAACTCTGTGTTCAGTGATGCCATGTTGGCAGCTTGAAACTGGCCGTAAGGGGAGTATTTACACCATGGCAATTGGCAAAGGTTACAAATCAGGGCTCTTTCTCTCCAGAGAGCTGGTTGATAAACATTTACCGGCACACCACTGCTTGAAGAGAAAAGGAAGGATCTTGATAGGTTAGGGCAATAGGGATAAGAAGACACTGGAGACAGCAAGGGAAGTGACGTAGACCAGTGGAACCCTGATGAAGCAGGACTCTGAGGAGATAGTGGATTGGGTTCTAGGGCCCGGATAGAGGGAAGGCTACTGTCCACAGAGATGACAGAAGGTTCACTTAAACGTATAACAAAACGATGAGACTTTTTCAGTCATACACTCGAGACTATTTGGTTCTCTTTTAGTCAACTTCCCTTTGTAGCATTCACTTATGAGCATTAAAAAAAGTTGACTTTAAATGTTCTTCCATCTCACTGAAACAGGATACCAGTCTATTTATCTCACATGAACTCCCTTCCTTGGCTAATGCTAGAGAGGTAGTTATCATGTGTGATAGTTGTACCTCAAGATAATAGTGAGGGGCTAGACTGCTTCGATATGGCCTCTGGATGGCACAAAAGATTAGCACTCAACTACTAAAAGGTTGGTGGTTTGAACCTGCCCAACAATGCTGTGGAAGAAAGGCCTGGCAATCTGATTCCATAAAGATTATAGCCAAGAAAACTGTATGGAGCATTTCTACTCTGAACACATGAGGTCACCATGAGTTGGGATTGACTGGATGGTAATGGGTTTTAGTTTAGATTGTTTCAATATGGATTATTTCGATGGAATGTCTGGATATCCAATTCAAATGCCATTCAATCAGTTAAGAAAATACCTAGAGTAAATTGAAAGAGGGAATTCAGTATTTCTTAACCTTTTTAAGCCCTTGTCCCTGCTATTGATAAGCACACAAAACTCATGTCCTCTAAAAATATTATTTGAAGTTTAAATTAAATTAAGCATAATCACACACACACATACACACACACACACACACCAATGGGACATAGCAGAGCATTGTTTTTAAACAATATATGCCTCTCCCCTTTTCCTTTGTCTTCTTATATTGCCCGCCCCCTCTGGGGGGAGTATCTTTCCAGGAAGTTGCCCCCTACTGATTGAGACTTGTAGGATTTAGTAAACAGAATGATAGCGGTCAAACAAGCCCATCTAAAGGGCAAGGTGAAATAAAAGCTAAAGAAACCCAATATCTAACCCTTTATATCACCAGTTTTTTACATCATTTTCTTAGGCTGGGTTCTCTAGAGAAGCAAAACCAGTAAGGTGTATAAATATATATAAATAAATTTGTATTAAAGAAATGGCTCACGCAGTTGTAGAGGCTGGAATGTCCCAAGTCTGTGGGTCATGCTGGAGGTTCCTCCTCATTCACGTAGCTGCAGGGGCTGGTGAACCCAAGATTGACAGGTCAGAGAGCAGGGCTATGGCTCACAAGCTTCGAAGATCGATGTATCCCAAGATCGGCAGGCGAGACCTCAGGTAAGCTGCTAGCTCAAGTCCCAAGAACTGGAGGTCAGATGAACAGGAGCCAGCTGCAGGATCCAGAATGAGCAAAAAGCCCACGAACCTTGCCAGAAAGTCCACCTATATTGGATGCAGGCCACACACCCAAGGAAACTCTCTTTCAACTGATTGGCCGTCCACAGCAGATCCCGTCATGGAGGTGATCGCATTATATCAGATCTCATCATGGAGGTGACCACATCATTATATGACTGTCAAACTACATCATAACTGCCAAACCACTGAGAATCATGGCCCAGCCAAGGTGACACACAACCTTAAGGATCACAATCATACACTCTCCCATGTTATTGTCAGTTGGTGCTGAATTCATGGAGACTCATGGTGACCCTGTGTGTCAGAGTAGAACTGCTCCACAGGATTTTCAAAGTTGTGGTCTTTTGGAAGCAGATCACTGGGCCTATCTTTACAGGAGGCTTTAGGTGGGTTTGAACTGCCAACCTTTTCTCTAGTCATTGAGTGCTTAACCATTTGCACCAACCAGGGACCTACACTACCCTATAGAATCTTGTAATTTTACTTTTTACTCTGTACATCTTTCTATTTCTTACTTTTTCCACTTAAAATGACTTCGCACAATACTTGCAGATTTCATCATCACCTCTATAATTGTCACTCCCAGTGACCATTTAATAGCCATTACATTAGTAAAGCACAGTCTGCCCACACCATTGCCTCACAGTTGGGCACATGGGCTGTTTCCAATTATTCATTTTGATATATGGCAGAGCTCAAAACATCTTTTTATAAATATGTTTCCTTGGAATTATTCCTTGGGACATTTTTCCCCAAGAGGCCCCTACTGGGTCAAAGAGGATGATTTTTACGGCTTGTCACATGTTGCAAAATTACTTAAAAAAATTTTTTTTTTTTTAAATTTTCAGTTTATGGTGCACCAGCAAAGTATTAATGGAGCTTGCTTCCCCAAAGCTCTGCCAACAACAAATCTTGTCACTATTTTTCATTTCTCCTGTTGTTCTTCTGATTGTAGCATACTTCCATGTAGCTAAGGAGATAGAATCAGAAAATTCTTCTCCTAATTAAAGCCTGGTGTGGCAATACGTGGGAGGTTTTAATGTATATTGTAAAAAACTAAGAAACATTTTTTCATCCACAAATTAAAAAAAAAAAGGGGGGGTGAGGTGACGTTAGCCATTCTTCTGAAGGGCTAGGGACGAGAGAGAACAAACAAGACTATACCCATAAACTGCAAAATACATTGTCAAACGAAACGCGAATGTAAATATTCTTACTATTATTCTCAGCACTTTGTGAAACAAAATAATTGCTGAAATTACCCAATTTTGGAAGCTGTAGAGTGAGCTTTGTTTTTCTTATTTCGGTTGACTATGTTAAATTAAATAGACTGCGTGGGGTCTTATCTTTCTCTCTACTTGGCTGGAGATCTGTTTTCTCAATAACCGTAATCCAAAATGGGGGAGTGACAACGCTGTTGAGCTGGCTTTTGCATTTTTTAAGAGTGCTCACTGCTGATGCAGTATTCCCTAAACACTACATGTCAATTTTGCTGGGGTTAGTAACAGACAATGGACATATGCAGCACATTCCTTTAAGAAGACTGCTGTATTTATGCTTTATTATGTTTGGACATTTCAAAGATATTTCCTCTAAAGTGACAAGATTTGCATTTTTAGGTTTCGTGGAGACTCCTCCTCAGTGGAAGCAACTGGAATCCACGGAGCCACCAGACAGTTTCACAAATTGCAATTTCAGGCGGTTTGAACGCACCCAGCAGTTCCAAGGGAGAAAGTCCTGGCGATCTGCTTCAGTAAAGGTCACAGCCAAGAAACTCCTATGGGACACTTCTACTCTGTCACAAGGGGTCACTATGAGTCGGAATTGGCTCGACAGCAATGAACAACAAGGTTAGAAAAATGTCTCTGAGCCTGCTTCTGCTGTGCTTCACTCTAGTTGCTTATTAAGTTTTTAACTTCTATGACCTTGGCTTTTTAATCATAATCTAGCTGACTACTGAGACGTTGTCTGTTGCTTCCAGAACTTGTTTAGCATGGTGAGGTTTCCTAACACACAGTCACACTGACTGACTGGCAACCTCTATCCTCGAAACAAAGAGCTCGTGTCCACAAAAGTCAAGCACAGTACAGTGTCCATATAACTCAGGTCAAGAGAACAGCTTCTGCCTGAAACAGAAATGTATTTCTCCTCAGGAGGTGGAATTAAATTCCATGGTTGTTACCTTTTCTTTCTGAGAGAGGACAACGTGTTTGTCTGTATTTGAGCCTATTCAACGCCCATAATGTGTATGATACACTCTTCTCCATCCTGGTATCCATGACCCTCTTCTCGGTTCTCCTACTCTCGGAGGACTTCTGGCCTAGAACCTTCTGTGGCTCCTCTTCCTCCTCCCACCTCCCGAATGGCGACGTGTGCCAATGCTCAGGCACTGGTCTCCGTGTGCACAGTAGCCCCCCTTAGTGGTGGTTTCACTTTCAGAGGTTCCGTTACCTGAGGTGAACCTGGTCTGAAAATGTTACATTAGCGGGGTGAGGAAATCTCGCCCCTTCCTGCTCTCTCCCGGGGACCACACGCACATAACGTGTATTAAGCATCTTGTTATAATCGCTCTATTTTATTATTAGTTATTGTGGTTAATCTCCTACTGTACGTAATTTATAAATTCAACTTTATTACTAGTACGTAGTATAGGAAAAAACATAGTGCATATAGGGTTCTGTACTATCCGCGGGTTCAGGCATCCAGGGGGGTCTTGTCTTGGAATGCATCCCCCATGGATAAGGGGGGACTACTGTATTCCTCCAGAGAGCTCATCCATCTCAAAGCTCCCGCCACCGCCTCTGGGCTGAAACTCCTAAATCGACATTCTCTATCACGTTCCTCTCCTCCAAGCACCGGTCCCACATCTTCTTAGAGTTGCCCATGAGGCGTTTCCACGGCTATGTTTCCCTCATCACTGCCTTCCCTCCAGGAGGCTCAAGAAATCATCTTCCTTCCCATTAGCTCAGGTCAGCAAGTTCTCTCAGCTGAACTCTCTCAGTCACCCAGACTCACCTCAGGCATCCTGACTAGTCCTTCTCCTCATCCCCCAACCAGGCTGGAGTTACTTCAAATGTCTCTCATGGAATGTCTCTTCAATTCGCCAGCCTAGTGTAAGCTCCCCTCACCTCTTACCCTTTGAGCCAAGTACTCCCACCCCGTTGTCTTCCCTCATCACCCTGTACGTTCCTCTCAGACTTCCTCAATCATTATGGCAACTTGCTGTCCTGCTCCAGGACCTTCAGCAGCTCTCCATTTCCTGCTACATTCGGTTTAGGTTAGGTTCTTTGTCTTTATAATCAGTCTTCATGAAATAAACTTTACTTCCCTCTAATCCCTAAGGTGAACCATTCTAATGGGACTGGCTTCCCTGTTTTACCATGACTGGTCTGTTGTCCTGTGGTGGCTGCATGTTGCTGTGATGCTGGAGGCTATGCCACCAGTGTTTCAAACACCAGCAGGGTCACCTGTGGTGGACAGGTGTCAGCAGAGCCTCCAGACTAAAATGAACTAGGAAGAAAGGCCTGGCAATCCATTTCTGAAAATTAGCCAATGAAAGCCCTATGGATCACAACAGAAAATTGTCCAACACACTTGCTTTAGACATGTCACCAGGGGGGTCAATCACTGGAGGAGGACATAATGTCTGGTGAAGTATGGTGCCAGCAACGGTGAGGGAGACTTCAGTGAGATGGATTCTCGAAACAGATGCAGTGATGAACTTGAACATACCAGCTATTGTGAGGAAGACCCAGTGCTGGGTGCCATTTTGTTCTGCTGTGCATAGGTCGTCATGAATTGGAATCAACTCAATGGCAGTTATCTCTCTCTATCTATCTATCTTATAGGAGCCCTGGTGGCACAGTGATTAAGTGCTCAGCCACTAACCTGAAGGTCAGTGGCTCGAACCCACTAGCCACTGCTAGATGTGTCAGTTTGCTTCTGTAAAGATTTATAGCCTTGGAAACCCTATGGGGCAGTTCTACTCTGTCCTATAGAGTTGCTATGAGTTGGAATCAACTCAACAGCAATGGTTTTTTAAAAATCTATCTATCTGCCTGCCTGCATGCCTATCTATCATATATCTATCTACCTGTCTGTCCCTGTTTTATGTCCATGAAATAGTGTGCTGCAGCTGCCATACACTAGCTCTAAAGAGCTGATTGTTATATTTTCAGGGAATTTGTGAGCCAGTTGTTAAACACAACCATTATTAAAAATTAAATTTGATAAACTTTCAATTAAATAATGTTTAAAAGTTAATACTCATAGCTTACCAATTATGTTACTATTATCTGTGCTCTTGAGGTTACTTATGTCTGTCATATCTGGATGTTAGAAATATTGTATAATGGTGTACTACCGCACATCCCTTCCCAGCTCCATATTCAGTGGCGTCATGTTGGTAGCTTGAAATTGGCCATATTGGGAGTATTTACACCATGGCAATTGGCAAGTGCTACAGAATTAGAGCCTCTCCCCCTTACTCCCGGGGAGAGCTGGTTGTTGAGCATTTACCAGCTCACCACTACACCACACAGCTGTTGTATATTCCTGTGTCTGGGGCTCTGTTCTTTTTCCTCTTACCTAGCATGTCTTCACCTTTTCCTTCAAAGTAACCTCTTTACTGATCTATTAATATTCAGTTAAGTCTCTCCTTTCCATAACATCTCCTCTAACAATACCCACCTTCAACTCGTCTATTTTTTCCTTCAAACCCCCGACGCCTTTACAGCCTGATCCATACAACCCAGCACTTAACAGGATGTTTTCCATTAGTTAGTTTTAACTCATTAATCCAATCATTCACTATGTCATTGTGTTCATTTAGAGCCTACCGTGTGCCATGCCCTGTGCCAGTTTCAGTCTGGCTTGCACCCTTTATTGAGTTTCATATACTTGTCTTGTCTCCATGATAGATTCATAGACCTTCGGAGCCACCAGCCACCTAACGTCAACATCCCTTTTGGGTTCGGCTGCAATGCTGTGCCCCTAACAGGCTCAACATCTATCTGTAGATCAACATACTTTGTAAGTAATAAGCACTCAATAAATACTGATGTTGACTTGCTGAATTTCAGGAAAATGCCTCTGTTCAAGTTGCTGAAGTCTTTTGTTTCAAGTGCTGTAAGTTTCAGCACTTGAGAGGAGGAGGAATGGCTGTGAGATGAGGCGGAGATCTGAGTTCAAGACCGTGTAGCCAGGAGTCAGCTCCATCCTTCAGCATCTGTACCCCTGAGAGGCTGTGTGTCCTGCGTACCCACGTACCTGGCTGTTGTGACGATGAAATGAGAAAAGTAGGCAAAAGTGCTTTGTAAAGCGCTCTCTGAACACATGGACCAAAGGCCGCAGTGGCCCCACCCTCCGCCATCTTTACTGTGTCTTCTGCCCTCCAGTTCTCTGTAAACAAGAATCGGAGGGCTGATTTAAATAGACTTTATTTTTCAGAGCCGTCTTAGATTAACAGAAAATTTGTGCAGGAAGTACAGAGAGTTCCCATGTGCCCCCCTTCCCTCTGTACACAGTTTCTCCGTTATTAACATCTTTCATTCCTGTGGTACATTTGTCATAACTGATGACAGATATTGACACATTATTATTAACTGAAGTCCACAGTTTACATTAGGATTCACTCTACGTGTTGAACAGCCCTACGGGTTTTGACAAATGCATAATGTCATGTGCCCACCATGACAGAGTCATGCAGCGTAGCTCCATTGCCCTAAAAATGCCCTGTGCACCAATTCATCCTTTCCTCCCCCTCCTGAATCCCTGGCAACCACTGATATTCTTTTACTGCAAAGGACTAATTCATACCTACCTGATTGCACGCAGAGATCCCTGGGTGGTGCAAACCGTTTGTTCTTGTCTACTCACCTAAAGGTTGGCAGTTCAAACTCACCCAGAGGCACTGTGGAAAAAGGGCCTAGAGATCTACTTCTCAAAAATCAGCCACTGAAAACCCTATGGAGCGCACTCCAACACACATGGGGTCACCATGAGTTGGAATCAACTTGACAGCACCCGGTTTCCTTTGGTTTTGGATTGCACTCAACTTACCCTCTTTCTTTCCTAAGATGAGGAGGTAGAGATGCCAAGCTTGATCTCCAAAATAGTGTTAGAAAAAACAGGAGCCTGGGCACGTTGTGGAGCCCTGGGGGCGCAGTGGTTAAGAGCTCTGCTCCTGCGCAAAAGGTTGGCAATTTGAATTCATCAGCTATTCCTTGGAAACTCTATGGGGCAGTTCTACTCTGTCCTATAAGATCACTATAAGTTGGAAGTGACTGAACGACATCGGGTTTGGTATGGGTTTGGGCACATTGCAGTTATTGGTACTAAGTCATATTGCCATCTCTGGGCTGGTTGTGTCATAGAATGTGTCTGTAAGTATAGCACTCTTGGGTGCTTATTGATGCTTTCAACCATCCTGTGAGGGGAGTAGAGCAGATATTATGAATACCTCTGTTTTATGGGAAAAGAAAAAAAGGCTGAGAGAGGCTCGTTGATGTCCCCAGAGTCACACAGCCACCACGTGGCTGAGCCAGGTGAGAGCCCAGACCTTCTAAGTCCAGCACAAATCGACAGGCTCATGCTGCCTCTCTCTAAACCATCGGCAGGCCACTCAACTTTCCACCTTTTTAGAAGATTTATGCCCAGCTGCCTCTTTGTGGCATGTGAAAGTCACCAGCACTGGGAGTCATCGGGGTTGATTTGAAGCAGGTCACCTTGGGCATCTGAAACAACCTCTTGGGGCCCTAGAGGCTGACGAATCTGTCAGAAGGGGTGAGGGTGCTGATGGCACCCACCTCACAGGGATTTGAGAGGATAACAGGAGAGAGCAGATGTAAGAGGTCTTTGGATATTAAGCTGCCTCAGGAATGCAGGACGTCATCAAACACGCCAATAACTCTGTCTCTTCAAAATGGCTCCTAGAGAAGGTGGCCAAGGAGAACGGTGGTCCTGGTGCCTGGTCCTGGTGCCGATTCTCTGACTTTTTCTGACTGTGCCTTTCATACATAGGGTGTGGGGGAATCTGTACGATCATTTTCCTCCTCTAAAGAGTCTCTAGAAAGAGTCGTGGCAATCTGTGTGAACGCTGTCAGATAAAAAACAAATCCAGATGTTGCTACGGAGAAGCTTTATCCAGAAGGAATAGGGGGAAAGAGGCTATTGTAGCAGCGGGGTAGGGGCTGCTGCGTTGGGGCGACACTGACCGTAAGATCAGCACGTGTCTCAAAGAGTTAGGGAAAAAGCTTCTTTTTTTTTTTTTTTAAATTGTGCTTTAGATGAAGGTTTACAGAGCAAATTAGTTTCTCATTAAACAGTTAATACACATTTTGTTTCGTGACTTGGTTGCCAGCCCCATGACATGTCAGCACTTTCCCCTTCTCGACCTTGGGTTCCCTATTACCGGCTTTCCTGTCCCCTCTTGCCTTCTAGTCGTTGCTCCTGGGCTGGCGTGCCCCATTAGTCTCGTTTTGTTTTATGGGCCTGTCTAACCTTTGGCCAAAGGGTGAACCTCAGGAGTGACTTCATTACTGAGCTAAAAGGGTATCCTGGAGCCATACTCTTGGGGTTTCTCCAGTCTCTGTCAGAGTGGCAAGTCTGGTCTTTTTTTGTGAGTTAGAATTTTGTTCTACGTTTTTCTCCCGCTCTGTCCGGGACCCTCTGTTGTGATCCCTGTCAGAGCAGTCGGTGGTGGTAGCCGGGCACTTTCTGGTTATAAAGGTGTTTTCTTTTATAGAGACTGACAGTAAACATGGCTAGAAAAACCCAGGTGGGGAAGTGGAATGAGAGGGTGGTGTGATCAGATAGTAGATCAGAGAAGGTTTTACACCACAGCCAGTCTATTCTCCAGGAGGGGCCCTTAAGGTGGGGTTGTGTACTTAACCAAAGCGTAGTGAACTAGCACTTTGTTTCTGATTGATCAGTGGGGACAAACGATTCAGTTACTCTTTCATGAGGCAAAGAATGGCATATGGAGAGTCTGTGTCTGGCCTTATCGTAGGTAAACAAGGGACATCCATGAGTCTTATCTAAATCATATGGTGGTGCAGTGGTTAAGAGCTCAGCTGCTAACCAAAAGGTGAGCAGTTCGAATCCACCAGCTGCTCCTTGGAAACCCCATGGGGCAGTTCTACTCTGTTCTGTAGGGTCACTATGAGTCAGAATTTACTTGACGGCAATGGGTTTGGTTTGCTTTTAGGGTGATGCAAGTGGTTTTCTATCAGCTACTAACCTAAAGGTTGGCAGTTCAAACCCACCCAGCAGTACCATGAAAGAAAGGCCTGGGAATCTGCTTCCATGAAGATTACAATACCAAGAAAACCCTATGGAGTGGTTCTAACACATGGGGTCGCCATGGGTCAGAATTGACTCCACGACGACTGGCTTTTTAATGCTCTTTTCCTGTTGTATTTTTGTGGGTAGAACCTTCCCCCAGTTCTTAAGCATTCTGAGCCATGCGTTTCCTCTTAGAGGGAGGTTGGGAAGGAATCAGAATTGTTATGTTGGGATACAAAGAGAAAGGAGTTTCTGACATTCATAATAGGATTTTGCAGCAAGACAATATTCTTGAAAGCCAAACTTTGCAGAGAGACGACTTCCAAATTCCTTTAGCCCAGCATGAACCAAGGCTGGAGGATTCATATCGTAGACCTTTTCTATCATTATTAAAAAAAAAAAACAAAAACCAAACCTCCTGCCATTGAGTCAACTCTGACTCATAGCGACCCCTAGGGTTTCAAAGGCTATAAATCTCTGTGGAAGCAAACTGCCACATGTATCTTCCCATGGAGCCGCTGGTGGTTTTGAACCATCCACCTTTTGGTTAGCAGACAGTCACTTTAGCCACTGGACCACCAGGGCTCATTTTTCTATCGTCATGGAGGAGAGAAACTTCAGCCTGTGACAACCAGGCCTTGAGGCTTCCTGCTCTACTAACCTAAAGGCTGGCAGTTTGGACTCACCTGGAGCGCTGTTCCATCGCAGGATGGCTGAAAGCATCAATAAGCATCTACAGGTGCCGTTCTTACTTACAGGGGAAAGCTAAAGAAAGCAAGTGTGTGAAGCCCACCCTACCTGAACCCGAGGAATTGTGGGTGGGGAGAAGAAAGGAGAGGGAAAATGACTGGGCCAGGCACCAAGTATCTTACCACACGCTCCCACCCCACAGGACCCCCAGAAACATCCAGATAGGCCTAGGGAGCTCAAAACATCGGGGCTAGTCACATGCCTTCCTGGGTGGTACAAACAGTTAATGCACTCGGCTGATAACCCAGAGGTTGGAGGTTTGAGTCCACCCAGAGGTGCTTTGGAAGAAAGGCCTAGTGATCTACTTCCAAAATTAGCCACTGAGAGCCCTATGGAGCACAGTTCTACTTCTCCGTAAGTTTGGGTTGACTCAACTCAGTGGTAACTGGTACTGGTATTGGTACTCCAACCTCTGGGAGAAACCCTGCTCTTGGCTACTTCAAAAATGGCAAGGGTGGGTTGGCAAAAAGCTGACACAGATAAATGAGGCAAGAGACTAAACCCCAGTCCAAGTGTCCGCCTCATAAGCACGATCCCAGGGTTGATGGAAGGCTGGCAGAGCAGTTAGATAAACTAGGGAAACACAACTTAGGGCTCCAGGAGGAGACAGTCTCAGAGTTTCCTGCACCAGCCTGAGGAAACCATGGTAACTCAGTGGGGTCGGGCAGAGGGAGAATCCGGCTGTCTTCACTGTACCAAGGGAAGTTCCTGGAGTCCTTTAAGGGTCCATGCAGAAGGTAGATAAAAAATCTGGCCAGGGGATTTTTCTAGGAGGGGAGTTCAGAGAACTTCCTCTACCTCTTCAAAGTCATGG
Source organism: Dugong dugon (assembly GCA_030035585.1). Lineage (NCBI taxonomy): Eukaryota > Metazoa > Chordata > Mammalia > Sirenia > Dugongidae > Dugong > Dugong dugon. The sequence goes on along the minus strand of CM057473.1, from coordinate 2,115,240 downwards.
AAACCCCACCTTTCCTCCAAATGTCTAGCCACCATATTGGAATGCAACAGGGCAGCATACGAGGGAATCTGAGTTGTCCTAAAGAGACTAGTAAAACCAGCCTTATCAGGAATTGAACTTCAAATAAACTGGCTGAATGTTTCAATTGAAAGAAGACAGTTTAAATGCGCAAAGTCTGAACTATTGTGAATTGGCCAGTCTTAGTCATTCCTGCTTCCATGGGTATTGATTGTGGATCCAAGTAAAATGAAATCCTTGACAATTTCAATCTTCAGCAGTCAAGAAATCAGATGATGTATTGCATTGGGCAAGTCTGCTGCAAAAGAAGTCTTTAAAGTGTTGAAAAGTAAGCATGTCACTTTGATGACTAAGGTGTGCTTGACCCAAGCCATGGTATTTTTAATTGCTTTATATGCATGTGAAAGCTGGACAATGAATAAGGAAAACCAAAGAAGAATTGATGCATTTGAACTACGGTGTTGGTGAAGAATATTGAAGACAACAGTGGTCTCAAACATAGCAACAATTGTGAGGATTGGCACAGGACTGGGCAGTGTTCCATTCTGTCATACAGAGGGTCATGATGAGTCGGAACTGCCTCAATGGCACCTAAAACAACAACAATTTCTTCTAAGACTGATTTGTTCATTCTTCTGGCAGTCCATGGTATATTCAGTATTCTTCACCAACACCACAATTTGAATGTGTCAATTCTTTTTTTCTCTTCCTTTTTCATTGTCCAGCTTTCACATAGCATATGAGGTGATTGAGGAGCACCTTAGTCATCAAAGTGACATCTTTGCTTTTGAATACTTTAAAGAGCTCTTTTGCAGCAGATTTGCCCAATACAATATGTCATTTAATTTCTTGACTGCTGCTTCCATGGGCCTTGACTGTTGAGGATCACCATGGATGCTAATCATAAAGAGTCACAGGTGGTTTTAATGTAGGATTTTGCTTTTTTCTGGTAAGATAGAAGTCTTTCAGATTATGCACATTAGCCCATAGAAAACTTTCAGAACAATCCCTGGCCCATAGCTTGATAAATGTTAATAACAGATCTTCCAGCCTTGAGACACTTTTGCTTGTGCTAATGAAGAGTAGTTGTGGGCTGGTAGAATCAGTGCTTATATGCAAGGCTGGGTTAGAATGATTTCCAGGTCCTGGCACTGGCAAGCCCAAAGGACTTTCTTCATGGGCAATCCATGTTCCCCCTGGCCTAATAAATGGGAATTTGAGTAAATACTTACTGTATTGAACAATTATGTGACATAGTAGTCACTGACCAATGGAATAAGTTTAAAACATGATTCTCGAGCAAGTATTTTAGAAACGGTCTCTTGGCCTTAATTTATTTCAAAATATACCTAGCAATAATCCTACCCTGTCTCTGGCCAGCACATGGGGGGGCGCCTTGGAGATATTTATGCCCCCAGGAGTATCTGCCAACTGGCAGTTGTCTTTCCTGGGCAATGAGAATTCCGCAGCCCCTTGTGTGCCAGTCCTGGTGGAGACAGATGGGCCTGTCTTCTGCCTCGAGCTTCCTGGGTCCCAGCCAAATTGTGGGGTAAGCTGGGGAGTGAGGGCAGGGTGGGGCCGGGCTGCTCGGGGCTGGAAGATGAATGGTTTCATCAGTTTGATGGAGAAGGAGGGAGATGGGCTGTCAGGGTTGCAAAACATCACATCTTGGCAGAAATACTTTGAAAAACAGGAGATTCCTGGAAAGCAATAATGCTGATGGCGGAGAGCAAGTTCGGGGCCTGCCAAAACATGGAGCAGGGCTCTGGTTTAGAGCAGGAGAGGACCGCCTCAGAGAACGGGCGGCCTCCCCCTGTCTGCAAGGCTCCTGCCCCTCCCAGAGGTCTGCTCCCTGTCAGAACAGGGCCTGCCTCACTCACTTAGCATCCAGCTCGTTCCTGATCCTAGTCCTTGTCCAGGCTGGGCCCCCTCTCTGGGAACCTCCTCCTGCCGGCCCTCTGGCCTGATCATCTTTTTGATTTAGGATCTGCTCAGGAGTCTCCGTCTCCCCAGGCCTTCTTCACCCAGGCCTTGCCCTCCTCTGCTCTGTGCCAAACAGTCTCCGTAGTGTCCTGTGGCCCTTGCTGACACACAGCAGGGCTTCTGTTCCGTGTTGATGAAGGTGTCTTTCTTCTATCAGAGCTGTTGTTGTTCGCTCTTGTCGGCCCCTGACTCGTGGCGACCCCAAGCACAATGAAATGAAACATTGGTCTTGTGTCCTGTGGCCCCGTCCTCTGCCATCCCCATGATCAGCTGCAGACTGGATCCTTGTGATCCATAGGGTTTTCATTGGCTGTGTTAAATATTAAATAAAAAGTAATGGCTGATTTTGCCAGGTACCCACCCTGGCAGAACAATAGGGAGTTTACAAATTGTTCTAACTCCAAAAAGACAACTTGACATTGACAGATGTTTCTGACTCATTATAGTAGACACAACCAATTCCCACCAGACAAATATACCTATGAAGCCAGTGACAGAAAGACCCCCAATTTGTAAAACCCTCCCTTCAATTAAGAACATCCCTAAGGCCCAGTTACTATAACCCTTTCCTAGTCATCTAGTGCTGCTATAACAGAAATACCAGTGGATGGCTTTAACACAGAGAGGTTTGTTCTCGCACAGTCCAGTAGGCTAAAAGTCCAAATTCAGGACATCAGCTTCAGGGGAATGCTTTCTCTGTTAGCTCTGGAGGAAGGTCTGTGTCATCAATCTTTGCTTGATCTGGGAGCTTCTCTGTGCAGGAACCTCAGGTCCAAAGGACGTGCTCTGCTCCCGGCACTGCTTTCTTGGTGGTATGAAGTCCCCATGTCTCTCTGCTCACTTCCCTCTTTTATATCTCAAAAGAAACTGGCTTAAGACACTACCTAATCTTGTAGACCTCATCAATATAACTGCCGCTAATCCATCTTAATACATCATAGTGATAGAGTTTACAACGCATAAGGAAATCACATCAGATTACAGAATGGTACACAATTATACAGTACTGGGAATCATGACCCAGCCAAGTTGACAGATATTTTTGGGACACAGAATTCAATCCATGACAAACCCCCTACCAGAAATCCCCTAACTACCTTTAAAAACCCTGTGCTCGGCTTGAGTGGGGCCCTGCCATGTTCAGTATGGATGCTCCCTCTTAGCAAACAGCTTCTCAGTCACATAAGCCCTATTAACTCTAAGTGACTCGTCAATCAGGTTTTTCTTTTTGACAGCTGATTCTCAAGATTACATTGCCAGGCTTTTCTTCCTGGATCGTCTTGGTCTGGAAGCTCTGCTGAAACCTGATCAGCATCACAGCAACATGCAAGCCTCCGCTGGCAGATGAGTGGTGGCTGCACATGAAGTGTGTTGGCTGGGAATCAAACCTGGGTCTCCTGCAGAAAGGTGAGAATTCGACCACTGAACCACCACTGCCTCATTCTTTTAGAGAAGGTTTCCTGAGGTGTTTTGGCTCAGCCATCATGAATGTCCCAACAATTCTCTTCAAGCAGCTGTAGGAAGCTTCTAGCAGGTTCTGGCCAGTGCCTCCAGTCCATCTGCCCATGAAACCTCCATGTGGTCTCTTCTGTCCTGGGAGATCACAGGTACTTGCAGTAGACCTGGGCCGAGTGCTCGGGCTTCCCCAACAGCATGTAACTAGACACCACTGGTTGACATTTGTTGCCTGGGTGAATCCTTGGTGAGAGATTCTTCTCTGAAGGCTGAGGAGACATGGCCTTAAGCCCAAGTTGCTGATCTGCACACCTAGTGATGACACTTGGTGGCCTCCTATGAGTAACGGAGATGTTTTTGTTAGTTACCATCAAGTTAGTGCTAATTTACGGCAACTTTATGTATAACGGAATGAACTGTCGTCCAGTCCCGCACCATCTTCATGATCATTGGTATGTTTGAGTCCATTGTTGCGGCCACTGTATCAACCCAGTGAGGGTTTTGTTTTCACTGACCCTCTACTTTACTGAACATGATGTCCTGTAAGGGAAATGGGACTTCTAAATAGGCGAGGACAGGGGACTGTCATGGATTGAATTGTGTCCCTCCAAAATACATGTCAACTTGGCTAGGCCATGATTCCCAGTATTGTGTGGTTGTCCTCCATTTTGTGATCTGATGTAACTGTCCTGTGTCTTGTAAATCTTAACCTGTCTGTTGTAAATCCTTTTATTTTACAGGAGATAAAAGGAGAGAGAAGCGACCAGAGAGAGAGGGACCCGACCACCACAAAGAAAGAAGAGCCAAGAGTGCGGCGCACCCTTTGGATCCAGGGTCTCTGTGCTGAGAACCTCCTAGACCCAGGGAAAGATTGATGCCAGGACACAAGGAGATCTCCAAGGAATGCCGGGCCCACAGTTGTTGAAAAGAGACAAACACCTTCCCTCAGAGCCAACAGAGAGAGAAAGCCTTCCCCTAGAGTTGGTGCCCTGAATTCAGGCTTCTAGCCTTCTAAACTGTGAGAAAATAAATTTCTGTTTGTTAAAGCCACCTACTTGTGGTATTTCTGTTACAGCAGTACTAGATAACTAAGACAGGGACCCATCAGTTATTAATTATGAACATTTTCTCTCCATGAACTTTCTACCAGAACTGTTAAGCAGAAGTAACTGACTTTGTTGAACTATCCCTCCTCTTTGATTCACTCCAGCTCACGAGAAATGCCATGACGATGGGCTGGCTAATAGGCAAGGAACTTGAAGGGACAAACTGTCGTGGGGTGCCCTCTACGTGACATCTTATATACGTCAGCATGAACATCCTGACTTTGTCCTGAATAACCCACATTCTGAGAAGCCTAAAAACAACACAAGTGTAACTTGCCCTTGCTCTGCTCCGTTTCTCACCAGGTGGAGGCTGTGGAGCTAGAAGGAGAATTCCAGAAAGGAGACACACGATCTAAGAGTTTGTGATCCAGGGTGGGAAGCAAGGTCCATTCAATGCTGCTCTTCTCTGTGTCCACGAGATGCTGCCAGGGGACAAAGACCAGAGACCAGGGTGGGGTTGCACCCAGTTAACGCTGGGGTGTTGCCACTTGCTGCATGTGAGGCGAGTTGGATTCGGTGGGTGGTGGGGAAAGGGCAGTTTTCCTTGTTGCACAAATGGTTAAAGGTCAACAATTCAAGTCCACTCGGAGGCACCTCGGAAGAAAGGCCTGGCAATCTATTTCTGAAAAATCAGCCACTGAAAACCCTGAGGAGTGCAGTTTTACTTCGACACACATGGGGTCACCGTGAGTCAGAATCGACTCAACAGCAACTGATTTGGTTTTGGGAGAAAGGGCATTTGTGCTGGCTCCAAACATGACAACCTTGGCCTGAGAAGCCTGGAGACTGATCACCAGGGTGGGCTTTCCATAGCGTCTCTGGAAGCTTCCCGGGGAGCTTCAGGAGAGCCTGGCATGAGGCTCCACTCACAGTGTCCCTGGGGAAGGCTGGACCAGTTAGGGTACTTCTTTCCCCATCTGTGGTGGCCGAAGGAGCCCAGCCCTGAGCTCGCCTGAGACTGAGCCGCTTGTGGCCCTGGTGTGACACTGAGAGTTCTGGCATAATTTGCCAAGACTGGGGCCACTTATTTTAACTGAAAACCTCAGGAAGCTTCTCCGGCAGGGATACTCCCCAGGGGACCCCCTCCGCAGGCTGTAAGCTAAACAAGAGCAGAAGAAAACGTGTGTGTTTGAGAAAATCTGGTGCTTAGAGGTTCAGACGAGCCGCCCTAGCTGCCTTCCGGAGACCCTCATGTGCTTGTGTGCAGATGAAAGGCTCGGTGAGACCTGAATCTACAGAAACTGTTGGTTCTAAAAGGCCTGCTTTTGGTCTTAAAAGGTGTCCTTGAAATTACTGCCAGTATTTGCCCCAATGACTTTCCCGTAAATATAATTGGCCAGGGTTTAGAAGCAGCTGTGAGGATTTTGAAGATGATGTTGAAAGTTAACTGCTAGTGAGTGATTTCAGCAAAGACCTGCAGACTGTGCAGATTTCAAGCAGGGCACACGAGCTACAATCGTGGGGCATATTGTGGAAGGTGCTGTTGTCAGGCAGCCCTGGCGGGACGGGAGTTTTGAGCTGGTTTGTAGGGCCTGAGGCTGGTTCTGTAGCGATTCTATCCCCTCCACACTTTGTATGACTAATGGCTTATGTCCGCAGACAGCTGTTGAGCGAGGGTCTTTGTGTGGCCATGCAGCGAAGGCTAACAGACACCCAGAAGGCCTGATCCCTGGCCAAAGCCTCACTAGTGCCCCACTAATTCCAGGCATGTGAGCCAGCCATAGATGCTCAGATGCCACATAGAGATTTGCTGACAATATGTCATTGCACATGCCTCCTGAACGTCCTGTCAGCGGCTCTGTTTCAAAGTGGCCAAGCACAAACATATATTATCACCCCCAAATTGCTCTTTCTCCCTCCTTCCTTGTTTCTGCCAAGGGCACTGTCATCCTCTCTGTCCCCCTGGCCAGAAACTCGGGGCTGCTGTTCAGTCTCTGCCTCATCTGATCACTTGTCCTATTCTAGATCCTTCTTCTCCCACCTCTCTCGGCCTTTGCATTCCCTTTGCCCCCTTCTCCTGGCTTCCCTTCTGGGGAATCTCCACAGCCACCTAACTGGTTTCCATGTCACCAATTTCTCTGATCTGCAGATTCTCAAATTTCAGTGTGTGCTAAAATCATCTGCTACAATGAGATACCACCTCGTACCCGCTAGGATGGCTATCATCTGAAAAACAGAAAATAACAACTGTTGACAAGGATGTGGATAAATTGGAACCCTTGTGCATTGCTGGTGGATCTGTAAAACGGTGCGGCCTCTGTGGACAACAGTTTGGCAGTTCCTCAAAAATTTAAACATAGAATTACCATATGACTCAGCAATTCCACTCCTAGGTGTATACCCCCCAAAAAATTGAAAGCAGGGACTCAGATGGATACTGGTATGCCAGTGTTCACTGTAGCAGTATTCCCAATAGCCAAAATGTGGAAATAACCAAAGTATCCATCAACAGGTGAATGGATAAACGAAATGTGCTGCATACGTACAATGGGCTGCATACGTACAATGGGCTGCATATGTACAATGGGACGTTATTCCTCCATAAAAAGGAACGAAGTACATGCTACCACGTGGAGGAACCTTGAAAACATTGTATTAAGTGAACTAAGCCAGACACAAAAGGACAAATATTGTATGATTCCATTTACACGAAATATCTAGAATAGGAAAATGGATAGAGAAAGAAAGTAGACTATGGTCACCATAGGCTGGGGGAAGAGAGGAATGGGAGGTATTGCTTAATGGACACAGAGTTTCTGTTTGAGACGACGAACGCGTTCTGGGAACAAGTGGTGAAGGTGGTCTCACACCATCGTGAGTGTGATTAAGACCACTGGATTGCACACTTGAAAATGGTTAAAATGGCAAATTTCATTTTGTGTATATTTAAGCACAATGAAAAATAATTGTTAAAAAATTATCTAGGAGCTTGTTAAAAGTGCAGATTCTTGGGTCCCAGCCCCAGAGATTCTGATTGGAGGGTTGGGGTGTGGCCTGGGAATCTGTATTTTAGTATGCTTCTAGGGGAATTCTGACCCACTTGGGTTCTGGCCAACATTTTGAGAAACTCTGCTCTCACCTTTCCTGGACCCTGTGGCCAGAGTTGTCTTCCTATAGCAGAGCCTCGCTACAGATGGGGCCTCAAAAGCCCACTACAACTCCCATAGTGGGTTGAAATGTGTCCCCAAAGAAGATATGTCCAATTCTAAGCCCTGGTACCTGTGAATGTGCCCTTACCTGGAAACAGGGTCTTTGCAGATGTAATCAGATTAGAGATCTTGAGATGACATCATCCTGGATTTAGGATGGGCCCTAATTCCAATGACTGATGTCCTTATTAAAGAGAGGGCATGAGACACAGACACATAGGGGAGGTAATGCTGTAACAGAAATATCACACGTTGTCGCAGTGGCGACGGTAATCGAGACGGCGAAGACAGTAACCAGCTGCACAACTCTTACAGACAAGTGGGGCCAGGAGGGTCACTCTGAGGAGTCGACCCCCACTTCAGTCCCAGGAGTTTATTTTATAGTCAATACAGCAATCAATAAGGCAATTAACAAAACAATGGGCTTTGAGTACAGGCAAGAAAGAAGGAACTGCGGTAAACAAGTCAATCAGTAAAGGGACAATAGGTTTGGGAAAACACATCAGGACAAGTCTTGACATGCTGGAGACAAGTCTGAACATGCTGTGCGGCATAGAGGCCTGTGGGGGCTGCAGTTGTCAATAGTGCAGCCATGTTTAAATGGTATATATCCCCACAACACGTGGGTGATGTCTCAGTTACCTAGTGCTGCTGTGACAGAAATACCCCACATGGGTGATGTCTCAGTTACCTAGTGCTACTGTGACAGAAACACTGCACGTGGGCGATGTCTCAGTTACCTGGGGCTGCTGTGACAGAAATACCCAACGTGGGTGATGTCTCAGTTACCTAGGGCTGCTGTGACAGAAATACCCAACGTGGGTGATGTCTCAGTTACCTAGTGCTGCTGTAACAGAAATATCACAAGTGGGGGGCTTTAACAAACAGAAATTTATTTTCTCACAGTTTAGGAGGTAGAAGTCCAAATTCAGAGCTCCGGCACAAGGGGAAGTCTTTCTGTTGGCTCTGGAGGAAGGTCCTTGTCTCTTCAGCTTCTGCTTCCTGGTTCCTTGAAGATCTCCATGTGTCTGGGCATCTATCTTGTCCCATCTCTCTCTCTGTTCACTTGTTTAATCTCTTTTTATATCTCAAAGGAGATTGACTCGAGTTACACCCTACACTAATCCTGCCTCATTAACATAACAAAGACAACCCATTCCCAAATGGGATTATAACCGCAGGCATAAACCAAAACCAAACCCATTGCCCTGGAGTCATTCTGACTCATAGCGATCCTATAGGACAGAGTAGAACTGCCTCATAGAGTTTCCAAGGAGCGGCTGGTGGATTCGAACTGCTGACTTTTTGGTTAAGGTTAGGATTTACAACACACATTTTTGGGAGACATAATTCAGTCCAGAACAGAGGCAGAGATTGGAGCGATGCAGCCACAAACCAAAGGACACCTCAAGCCACAGAAGCTGGAAGAGGCAAAGAAGGATCCTCCCTGGAAACTTTGGAGGATGTGTGGCCCAGTTGACACCTTGATTTCAGACTTCTGGCTTCCACAACTGTGAGGGAATACATTTCTGTGGTTTTAAGATACCAGATTAGTTATCGTTGGTTATGGAAACCCCAGGAAACTAAGACAGCTCCCCATTGCTCCTTTGCCAGGTTTTCAGGCCCTTCCACATAGCAACCCCAAACAACATATTGAGCTTCATTTCCCACTTTTCCCTATGTAGTTTACCTCAGTGGGTTTCAAGCTTAATTGGGAGGCACAGTCAATTAAAATGATTACATTGTAGTGTACACTCAGCGTCCTATACTAAATTCTAGTTCATATAAGTGGTAGCAAGCCCCAAAGATTTCAAAAAATTGTCCAGGCAAATATACAATTAAGGAAATTTTATGATTTTCTATGGTATGGGAAAAGAGTAGTGTTGGCATTTTTCAATTTTATGTGAGCAATACTTTGGCTCAGCTCTTGGAATGCTGGAATTCAGCAGGGGGAGGTGCATAGAGTGGGAACAATGGCTTAACTAACCTACGCTATGTGGTGTAGAGTTCACATGCCTGAATGGAGAGGGTATGGGCTTTGTAGTCACATCTCGATTCAAAATGTGATTCTACAATTTACTAACTTGTGATGTTTGGCAATTGCCTAACCTCTTTGAGGCTTTAAAATAAAGTTTACCTTGAAGAAATACAGCTGTAATGCTCCTTAGAAGTGAGGATGGCCAGACTTCAGCTTGCTTCCTTTGAACATGTCATCAGAAAAGACCAATCACTAGAACAGTCCTTCATATTTGGTGAAGCAGAGGGTCAGTGAAAATGAGGGAAACTCTCAGTGAGATGGGTTGACATAATAGTCACAACAATGGACTTAAACATACCAATGATCACGAAGATGGTGCAGGATCAGGCAAGGTTTTGCACTGTTGTACATAAGGTTGCCATGAGTTGGAGCCTACTCCATGGCAGCTAACAACAGAGCTTACCTTGGGTGGAGTGAGGGGTAGAATTAAAGATAATGTTTGTAAAGGGCCGAGCAGAGAGTCAGCCTTAGTGAGTAAAGAGAGGAAGCTAGAGATGGCAGGGAGAGGAGAGTGGCCTGATCTTACATGGGTAGCTTTCTGAGCTGGGGAGGGGTGTAGTCAGCTGTGTGACCCAGGGAGCATAACCAGCTGGCAATGTGGAAGAGGAATTAATGGGAAAGGCCACAGTCAGAGAGAGCAGTCAGGAGGCTATGGCAAAGGGCCACACCTGTGGCAACAAAGGACTGACCAAGATGGCGGCAATTAGCTAGAAAGGTGAGGAAGGCTTTGGAGAGACATCGAAAACCGTTCCTTCTCCCACCAATTCTCTAGTTATGATAGACCTCCAGCCTACAGTGGGTCAGTTAGTAGATGACAACTGTTAACACAGAAGCATTTCGTGGCTCCTAACTGGCCTCTCAGCCTCCAGTCTCTCCCAGGTCCAATCTGTTCTTCATAAAACCTAGAATGAACTCTCTGAAACACAAATCTTCTTGTAACTCTTCCCTGGATCATCTTCCTTTGACTCCCCTCTGCCCACAGGATACAGTGAAAACCCTTCAGCATGATCTATATAAGGCCCTTTATGGTCTGGTCTTCTAGCTGCCTCACTGAGAATTGGCCTCATAGATATCCTTCCCTGAAGTTCTCCAGCACACAGAACTGGTTGGTCTTTCTGGAATACTCCTGATCCTCTGATGCTTTCATGCCTCTTCATATGCTTTTTCCCTCTGCTTGGAATGTCGTTCCCCCTTTTTCTTCTTTGCAAATCTCTTTTTATCCCTTAGAACTCAACTGAACTGTTACTTTCTGAGTTTTGTCTTTTCCATTTCCTTCAGAGAAATTAAAATACTGTCACTGGGCTCCCGTGGTATTCCCTGTGTACTTCTCTTGATGCTCCCATCACAGAGTTCTGTAAATATTTGTGCAAGCATTGCTTCTCCCATGAGTTAATGACTGCTCAGTTTCAGGACTCAGCCGAAGTGTTATTTCTTCAAATCCCAAGTCTAGTTTGGATCCTTTGCTATGCTCCTCAGAGACTTTATCTCAGTTTGCAATTACATTTTCACAAGTGAGGTTACCCAGCTAATGTCTGTCTCCTCTCTAGGCTGTAAGCATCAGGAGGGCAAAGACCAGATCTATTTTGCTTGTCACTGGATCCTCAGTATGTAGCACAGTATGCCTAGCAGGGTGTAGGACAACTCTTCACCGTGGTGGATGGTCCTAGGCATTGCAGAATGTTGTGCATTCTTGGTCCCCACCAAATAAATATAAGTAGGACACCCCCAGTAACTGTGGCAACAAAAAAATGCCTTACACATTCTTAAAATGGTTCTGGCCCCAGTGGGAGCTATGAGAGAGGAGAGAGCTTCAAACAGCTCAAGGAGAGCAACTACAAAAAGAACTGGGATGGGAACCAATGGATACAGTGCGCCACGTCGGAAGGGCCGTATCCAACTTCCAGCCAGACACCCGGCATCCCCCAGGCTCAAGAGTGGGACTTGGAAGTCTTTGCTCTATCTTGTTCCATGGTGGTGTTTCCAGGCTCCAGCCTAGTGTTTGGCACATAATACTTGTTACGGATTGAACTGCGTCTCCCCAAAATATGTGTTGAATTCCTGGCCCTTGTAACTGTTGATGTGATCCTGTTTGGAAAAAGGGATTTTTCTTTTGTTAGGTTAATGAGGCCATGCCCATGTAGGGTGGATCCTATACCTTATCACTTCTGAGTTATAAAAAGACCAGGATAGACACAGACACATATGGGGAAAGACAGCCACCACGTGAGGATGGCCTACAAGCCAAGGAACCAAGGAAAGCCTGGAGCTACTAACAACGAAGAAATCAACATGGCTAAGACCCTAATTTGAACTTTTAGCCTCCAGAACTGTGAGAAAATAAATTTCTGCTCCTTAAAGCCACTCACTTGCCGTATTTGTACTACAGCAGCACTAGGAAACTAAGATAGTAGGTAAGTAGTAAAAATTGGATATTGTTGAATTTCAGTCCCAGACTTGGGTTGGGTGGGGGGAAGTGAGAAGCTTCCTTTGGTTGTTTTACCTTTGTTTGTTCATTCACTTATTCACTTGGTCAACAGTCACTGAACTATGAGTCCGACATTGTGCTAAGCCCTGGAATAACCCATGAGCAGGACACAGTCACTGACTTCAAAGAGCTTACAGTCTAGTAGGGAGGGCAAACACGTAAGTAAGCACGCTACAATACAGAGTGCGTTAAGCATCTGGTATGTGGGAACATGTAAAGAGTGGCGTACCACCCCGTCTGGGATGTGGATGATAAGGGAACTCTGGTCAAGAATCAGGTATGACAGAGAGGGTGCTCCAGGCAGCGATGGCAGATCTGCCCTGTCGTGGCACTACTTTCCTTCTTAACTGAGACAGAGGATGACGGGGAAATGGAAGGTGGTACTCCAGTTTCACTGATAAAAGGCAGGTTGTGGGGAAACTTGGAGTGTCCACCTGTGCCCCATAATCCTGGTCCCATGCAACCTTCAGCCTACACCTGGAGCTCCCAAAGTCTCCTTCCCCCTTCCTCTTTTATAACCCTTTTTAACCTGGGCTTCAGGGTGTAAACTCCACCTTTAGCAGCAGAGAACAAATACTGAAGGGTTTCAGATCCTGGAGGCTCAACCTGGTTAAGCTTTAGAGAAGCTGATCCTCTCGGGAGTCACAACAGGCTCCAGACTCTAGACAGCCCCTAGGTCCACCTTCCCAGAGCCCTCAACTCTAAAGATGCTGGCACGACCTGCCGGACCTCCTGGCATCTCCAATGAGAAGGACAGAGAGGAGCTGGCCCTCTTTTGGTCTGCCTCCACCTCCCATCTGTCCTCTCTGCAGCTGCTCATGCTCCCAGCTATGTTCACCATCATAGACGTTTTCATCCACATCCAATCTTCTAACAAGGAGCTCTAGATTCAGGCTAGAATGTGGGGACAGAGACATGCTTAAATGCACTCTTAATGTCAACCAGAAGAATCAAAGTAAACAAAAAATCTTCTGAGTGTGGTCCAGGGCCTTCATAAAACATCTTTGTATTGTTACTTGGAAGAAGACTTTGATGAAGGGAACAAATGGGGAAAAATGTGGTCCTTGTTCACCCTCTGTGTATCTGAAGGCAGCATAAACACTTCCAGGCATTATTTCTAGCCAGAGAAAGAGGCTAAGCAGTTGTCTGGAGCCGAAGACTGCCAGGAGTAATAAGAAAATTCTTTAAGTGTGTTTTCTCCATCTGTTTAATTTCTTATGCTGAAAAAAGGAGAGAAAATGTAAATAAATGATTCAGAAAAACATCCTATGCAATTACCTCCATCAGGGAAAAATAAACAAGGCTTCACTTCATTAGGAAGGTTCTCATGTGACCGGGACCTTCTGGTGGGTGCCTCTCCTGGCTGGAGGTCTCAACCTTATGAGCTTCCAAGTTGAGTTACTCAAGCTCAATTTTGGCTGAAACTTTGCTCCAGCAGCCAGGCGAAGCCATTTCTAGGGGTATCTATCCCACTGGGCATTTTCTTCTTTCTCCAATCACTTTGTCCATAGATGAAATAAGGTTAAAGGGAACATCCAGTGTAGGGGATAGAGAGGTGGGAGCTTATTCTATGGGTGTACACTCCAGCCTTCCATCTTTTCTAGCATGAGTTGTACTGACCAGCTTCCAGTTCCCCAGTGGCTTCCCTTGGATCAAGAGCAAATCATAGTATGGCCCCAGTTGGGTGATACACTGATGTGCCATGCCCTTTGAGTTGACTCTGCCCAGAGCAAAGAAATCTGATTTGGACCTTTTGCTTTAAAATTCAGTTCTTCTAGGACAGTGAGGATGTTTGATACTGGTAGTCTCTAGCAGGCCAGGAAAGTTGATCATTCATTGATCCCCATTAAACCCGTTGTTTTCAAATCAATTCTGACTTATAGCAATCCTGTAAGGCAGAGTAGAACTGTCCCATAGTTTCCAAAGCTGTAAATCTTTACGGAAGCACTTTTGCCTGAGTAGCGGCTGGTGGCTTTGAACCACCGACCTTTTGATTAGCAGCTGAGCGCTTAACCTCTGCACCACCAGGGCTCCTACACATGACATAGTCATGCCAAAATGCTGAATAAAAATCTCCCCCCCTCCCTTTTTCCATACTTTCCCTAGCTGTTTAAAAGTTTCTTTCAGAAAATGACTTAACTCCATCTCTCCTCTAAATTGTTGTCATTATGCTCCTGGTTTCCTTGAAGGAAACAGAAAGGGGTCTATCATTTTAGAAACTTGACATTTTCCCCTAATTAATTAAATTAATCCCATTTGCTTTCAACCTGCATCTTCTCATAATCTGTGGTTGCTGTCAGTTGCCAGGTCAGTTCCAACTCATAGCGACCTCGTGTGTAACGGAATAAAATGTTTCTCGATCCAGCACCATTTTCATGATTGACGGTGTGTTGGGGTCCCTTGCTGTGGCCATTGTGTCAGTCCATCTCATGGAAGATTTCCCGCATTTTTGCTGACCCTCTAATTTACCAAACATGATGGGTTTTCTAGCAATAGGTCTTTCCTGATGGCTGTCCAAAGTAGGCGATCGGTCTCACCACTTCTCAGAAGCATTCTGGTTGTATTTCTTCTAATACTGTTAGTTCTTCTGGCAGTCCATGGTGTATTCAGTATTCTTTGCCAGCACCACCATTTGAATGCATCAATTCCTCTTCTGTCTTCTTTTTTCATTGTCCACCTTTTGAATGCATACAAGACGATTCCTATAGTCTAAACCAAAAAACAAAAAACAAAAAAAACCCCAAATCCATTGCCGTCAAGTTGATTCTGATTCATAGTGACCCTATACGACAGAGTAGAACTGCCCCATAGGGTTTCCAAGGAGCAGCTGGCGGATTTGAACTGGTGACCTTTGGGTTAGCAGCCGAGCTCTTAACAATTACACCAACAGGGCTCCTCTTATAGTCTAGAGATGTGTATTTTCTGACTTGTTTATCATTTTCTTTACCACCTCTTATTAAAGCCCCATCTTGAAGCTGTTAACAGATTCCCCTTATCTTCCTCCTGTAGGAAAACAGAAAACCAAAAATAACAAAACCGCTTGTTCTCAAGCCAATTCTGACTTACAGCAACCCTGTAAGTTTCAGAATAAGATTCTGCTTCAAAGAATTTTCAAGGCTGTGACCTTTCAAAAGCAGGTTATCAGATGTCTTAGTGACCTAGTGGCTTTAATAAACAGAAATCTATCCTCTTACAGTCTAGGAGTGGCTTTAATAAACAGAAATCTATCCTCTTACAGTCTAGGAGTCTAGAAGTCTGAATTCAGGGCACCAGCTCCAGGGGAAGGCTTTCTCTCTCTGTCGACTGTGGGGGAAGGTTTTTGTCTCCTTTCAACATCTGTGGGCCTGACGCTCCTTGGAGATCTCCATGTGTCTTGGCATCAATCTTCCCCTGGGTCTAGGAGGTTCTCAGCACAGGGATCATGAGTCCAAAGGATGTGCTCTGCTCCTTGCTCTTCTTTCTTAATAGTAGTAAGGTCCCTCCCCTCTCTGCCTGCTTCTCTTTTCTTTTATCTCTTCTAAGATACAAGGTGTGACTCAAGCAAGGGTGTAACTCAAGTAAGAGTATGACTTGTAAGGCTGTGATTCAAGATATACCCCACACTGAACCTGACTCATTAACATATAGAAGTTAGGATTTACAACACATCACAAAATGGAAGATAATTACATCAGAGCACAAAATGGAGGACAACCACACAATACTGGGAATCATGGCCTAGCCAAGTTGACCCATATTTTAGGGGGGACACAGTTCAACCCATGACACCAGGCTTTTCATCTGCAGCCCCCTGGGTGGGTTCAAAGTGCCGGTCTTTCAATTAATAGTTGAACACTTAGCCATTTGTGCCACTTAGGGGCTCCTAGTAACCTAGAGTGACATGGTAAATTGACAGAAAGGTCCATAATACTAATAACTGGTTTTTGGTTTTTTTTTTTTTTTGTTAGGATTTGTGGTATCCTAGATATTGAACTGAGAACTTTACATGCATTATTTAATTTAATCCTCACTTCCAACCTTTGGACCTCACTGAGGGAATTAAGGCTCAGAGAGGAGATGCAACTGGCTCCCAAGTTACACAGCTGGACAATTACAGCCCATATTTGTGTGGCTCCATAGCCCAGGTTCTAACCACTATCTACTCCCAACTTTCCTCTTTATCTATACACTGTTGTTAGTTGTCATCAAGTGGGCTCAGACTCATGGCGACTCCATGTACAAAAGAATGAAATGCTACCTGGCCCTGCTACATCTTCATGAGTGCTGAGTGCCCTACAGCCTAGGGGGCTTATTTTCCATCACTGTATTGGATAATCTTCTGTTGTGATCCATAGGGTTTTCATTGGCTAATTTTCGGAAGTAGATCACCAGGCAGGGACAGATTACCCAATAAGCGAGGCAAGCAAGGGCTTACTTGTGCTTACTTACTAATCTGCAGTGCACAATTTCACCTGTTTTTCACCACATCAAAGATGTGAAAACCATGTGAAATTGTGCACTACAGATTAGTGAGTAAACACAATTAAGCCTGTGTGTACCTTGCTTACTGGTTAATTTGCTCCTGTCACCAGGCCTTTTTTCCTAGTCTATCTTAGTCTGGAAACTCTGCTGAAACTTATCCATTATGGGTGACACTGATGGTATATGAAATATTGGTGGCATATCTTCCAACGTCACAGCAATACGCAAGCCAGCACAATACAACAAACTGACAGGTGGGAGTAGTTAACAGCACTCTAGCCCTAAAATAACCCCACATACGATACTTAGATTACTTAAGTTGACACAGCAAATATTTTCAATGATATGGCACTCATAGACTCCATTCAAACAATGGGTCCTGGTTTTGCAATCAAATGTGCAGGAAAATGAGCTTCAGCTTCTCAAACTCTGCCTTTGTTATTCCTGCTAGACTCCAAGGGGCTGGGACTCCTCCATCTCCTCTTTTTCTCTTCCTCTTTACACCCTCTGCTGTGACCACACCAGCTACTTTTGTTGCTGAGTTGAGTCAAGCCACTCCACAACATATCACCTCGACACCCGCAATACTTACTCTCTGCCTCTAATGCCTTCTCCTCCCCTTCTTGTCAACTTGTTACACCTTTACTGATCCTCAGGACCTAGCTTAAGGGTCTGTCCTTGCTGTGACTGTCCCTGAGACCTCCTCCCCTGGCTCTCAGCAGAGTTGGTTGCCCTCCATGGTGACCTCCATTGCCATTGGAAGACACTGACCACAGTTTTACCGTCTGTACCCTGTGACACAGAGACAGGGGCTGTGCCTGGCAGAGGGTCTGGCCCCAGGAGGTGGTTAATTAGTGCCGACTGAACGAATGAATGAAAAGAAGTACGGATGGGTGTGCGGTTGAGAGCATCTGGGAAGCCTCCAGACCCTCTCTGTAGCTGGCACTGTCATGCATTCCAGAACTTTGCACAAATACACAATACAGTGAGTCGGTGTGGGTGGTGTATCTTGGAGAATGGGACAGCGCTGGGACCCCCACAACTTGGCCTGACCACCAAATTCAACCCAAAGCCAGGAATTCCAAAAGACACCCTCTGTGTGGCTCCAGCCACAACACAGATTGTTGTTTTGAGGATCTGGGACTCTGTAAAAGAATAAATAAATAAAGGAGAGAGGAGAGTTGATAACACACCGAAAAGCAGCACTTCCCTGGGGTGGAAGTGGGGAGCTGGCAGCTCTTGGAGCAAAGCATCATGATGGACAAGAACTGGAAACAAGGGGGCTATACTGGTTTCTTATTGCTGCTGTAACAAACCACCACAGACTTACAAACCTGCTGCTGTCGAGTCGATTCCATTTGTAGGACTGCCCCACAGGGTTTCCAAGGAGTGGCTGGTGGATTCAAACTGCTGACCTTTTGGTTAGCAGCCCAGCTCTTACCCACTGCACCACCAGGGCTCCACCAGATTTAATGGTCTAAAATGACTTGTATATATTATCTTACAGCTTTGGGGGTCAGAACTCTGAGATCACTTTCACTAGGCAGAGATTAAGGTTGACGGGGCTGGTTCCTTCTGGAGACCCTAGGGCGTAAGCCACGTCCTTGCCTTTTCCAGCTTCTAGAAGCTGTCTGTGTTCCTGGCTCAGGGCCCGTTTCTTCATCTCCAAAGTGCATCACTCCAGCCTCTGCTTTTCCTTTCGTTTCCTCTCTTCTGCTCTGACCCTCCTGCCTCCTCCTTGTAAGGACCTTGTCATTACATTGGGCCCATCCAGATGATGCAGGATCATCCTCCCATCCCAAGATCCTGAACTTGAGCCCATCTGCAGAATCTCTTTTAGCATATTCACAGGTTCCAGGGATCAGGACATGGACGTCTTTGGGGGAATGGGGACATTATTCTGCCACCCCAAGAGTGAAGCAGTAGGTTTGGGAATTTGTGTCTTAGGCCCCTGTCTTGGTTTTCTAGTGCTGCTGTAACAGAAATACCACAAGTGGATAGCTTCAACAAACAGAAGATTATTCTCCCACAGTCTAGGAGCCTAGAAGTCCAAATTCAGGGCACCAGCCCCACGGAAAGACTATCTCTCTCTTTTGGCTCTGGGGGAAGGTTTTGTCATCCGTCTTCCCTTGGTCCAGGAGCTTCTCAACAAAGGAACCCCAGGTTCAAAGGATGCCCTCTGCTGCTAGCACTGCTTTCTTGGTGATATGAGGTTCCCCTGTCTCTCTGCTGCTTGCTTCTCTCTTTTTTATCTCAAAAGTGATTGACTTAAAACATAACCTAATCTTGTAGATTGAGTCCTGCCTCGTTAACATAACTACCGCTAATCCCATCTCATTAACACCGTAGAGGTCGGATTTACAACACTTAGGAAAATCACATCAGATGACAAAGTGGGGGACAATCACACAACACTGGGAATCATGGCCTAGGCAAGTTGACACACATTTGGGGGGACACAGTTCAATCTATGACATCCCCCCAAGCAGACATTTCAGAAGGTACCTACTTCCCGTGACTCATTACCAACAGTTCAGTCCCCCAGGGAGACCAGCCACCTTCAACAGAGAGGGCAACTTCACGGATGAGCCTGGGAGCCACATCTGTGCTCAGAAGTGAACACCCACATCCCTAGTGAGCTCTGAACACATCATTCTCCCTGCTCCTGGCCTCTCCTCTCATCTTTCTGCCTTTCCCTGGGAGAACAGTGCTTTACACATAGGAAGTGCTTTGTTGCTGTTAGTTGCCGTCAAGTCAGCCCTGACTCACGGCGACCTGATGTACGACGGAATGAAACGTAGCCTGGTTCTGCACCATCTTCACGGTTGCAGGTTGCTCAGAGTCCGTTGCTGTGACCACTGTGTATTCTGAGTGCCTTCCAGTCTAGGGGCTCAACTTCCAACACTATATCGGACACTGTTCTGTTGGGATCCATAGATCCATAAGGTTTTCATTAGCTAATTTTCAGCATAGATTGCCAGGCCTTTCTTCCTAGTCTGTCTTCATTTGGAAGCTCTGATGAAACCTGTCCACTATGGGTGTACCTCCTGGTAATTGAAATACCGGTGGCATAGCTTCCAGCATTATAGCAACATGCAAGTCACCACCGTATGACAAACCGACAAGCGGGTGGTGAAGTAAATGCTTAAAACCAGTTGCCCTCAAGTGAATTCCGAGTCATGGTGACCCTATGTGTTGCAGAGTAGAACTGTGCTCCTAGGGTTTTCAATGACTGTGATCTTTTGGAAGATCACCAGGCCTTTCTTCCAAGGTATCTCTGGGTGGATTCAAACAGCCAATCTTTCAGTTAGTAGCAGAGTTCTTAACCATTTGCGCCATTCAGAGACATCCTGAGTAAGTGCTTACCAACCCCCAAAAACCAAACCTGTTGCCATCAAGTCAACGCCAACTCATAGCGAGCCTCTAGGACCTCGTAGGTTTTCCAAGGAGCAGCTGGTAGATTCGAACTGCCAACTTTTTGGTTAGCAGCCAAGCTCTTAACCACTGTGCCACCAGGGCTCCAAGTTAGGGACTAAAAACCCATTGCCATAGAGTTGATTCCGACTTATAGCGACCCTATAGCACAGAGTAGAACTTCTCCATAAAGTCTCCAAGGAGTGGCTGGTGGATTCGAACTGCCGACCTTCTGGTTAGCAGCTGAGCACTTAACTGTTGTGTCACCAGGGCGCCAAGTAAGTGCATAGTCATTGTTAAATAAGTAAAGGTCTTTTTTTTTAAATAGGATTTTAAAGAACTTTATGTGTTAAAAAATATCTTAAAGCATTTAAAGTAATTTCACTGGAAAAAAAGAGATGGTATAAAAAAAGCCCAAAGACTATAAAGCCCTAGCCTTTCATAGGATGGCCTTCCCATAAAAGGAGGAGAGAGAGAAGGTTAGGAGCGTAAACACAGCTGGCCTGCTGGCCGTCCCCACGTCCTTTTAACCCACCCTTACCTGTGCACTGGACTCACCTGGAGGACATGTTTCAAGTACCAATGCCAGGGCCCTCCCTAGACCAGTTAAGTCAGGACCTCTGGACGTGAGGGCAGGGCATTGCAGGTTTTTAAATCTTCCCCAAGTGATTCTAATGAACAGCCAGGGTGAGAAGATCTCCTCATGTCACTCTGTAGTTCATCCTCCTGGGGAATGAACTTCCACAACTGAATCCCGGCCCCTGGTGGTCACGTCTCCGGGATGCCCACTGTCTCTCCAGCCTGCTGGGACAACTCCAGTCTTCTCCATGAGGTCTTTGTCAAATGGCTTGAGGATGCAGCAGCGCTCAGGAGACTCCAGGTCCAAAACCACGATGGTCTGGGCTTCTCTAAACCCCAGAGAGAACTGACCCCTAGTCTTTCAGGAACAGTTCACCTGGCAGCTGGCCTCCCCCTGGCTTCAGTGATGCTCGAGGAACAGCCCTGGCTCCTGCCTGACCTAGGCCTGCCCCGGCCTTGTGTAAAGAGGCTCCTTACTCACTTGTCTGCTATCTGCTTTCTATTCCCCACCCTGGCCATTTGCCAACCCTGACACAGTGACAGGTCACCTTGCATGAGCTTCACACCTCCTGAATCCGCCCTGGTTCTGCTTTAGACAGAAAGACTCATTTTTAGACCAACTTTCTGATCTCAGCTTCCCTGGCCTACTGGTCCTAGTTTGACTCCTGGAATGTCCCAAGCAGAGATCCCATTGCTTCCCCTGACCCTAAGGTTGGCCTGTCTTCTGTCTCTGACTTTCTCCAAGCCTCTCATTCCCCCTGCTGTCCAAGTCTTGCTCGCGACAATCATTTTTCTCAGTTGCTTCATCCAAGCTTTCCATGGGGAGACAGATCTGGTCCCCACGGACGTGTGATGAGCTTTAAATAAACTCTCACAGTGGCATTGCAATCATGTCCACCAGACAGAACTCCGAGGGCAAAGGGTGAAAACTCAGTGTCGACCAGGATGTGGCTTCCAGCATTAGTCCTTTAAGTGCATAAGTATCTTGGTGAGTGGTGAAAGAAGCCCAACTGCTTATTTTCCTTCTCCCGCAGGTCAGGCTGAAGACTTCTTGCCTATAAACCACGAAGATGCCAATTACTGTGGCCATTCTGTAGGCTCTCCTATTATAAAAACCACTTGTTGGTTCAACATTATGGTATTTTGAAATGTTAGGTGAAAAACTCAATGAACTCCCAGCATTCCTTTTTATGTCAAGTCTGAAAATGGCAATCCATCTGTACCTTTGAGAAAACCACAGAGAAGTGACCCTGATCACATCATGTTGCCCGCTGTTGCACGTTCTTGTTGCCAGCAAGTGCAGGGCGTGTGCAGAGAATTACTTTCTGGAGGGCCCTGGGCCTGGAAGCATACTTTAGACTCTTGGTAGTCAAAATCTGATCTGAAGACCAGCAGCAGCTGCACCCTCACCTGGGAATTAGTTAGAAATGCAGAATTCCAGACTCTAGCCCAGAACTATTAAATCAGAATCAGCAGATTAACAAGATCCCCTGCTGAGTCCTGTGCACATTTGAAGTTTAGGAAGCACGGGGTCTTGACCCTTTTCCTGGCCCCTTCTTCCTCCCTCTCTCCTCCCTGAATTTCATTCTCCTTTATCAGTGTGGTACTTGATCCAAACAGCTCTCTTTCACATAAGAGTTAAGATAACAATAATGATTTGTTGTCACCAGGTTCTCAGGTTGTGGCTGTCCCTGCCAGGAGGGCTACTCATGCTGTGACACTAAATGAGGGTAGCTGGGGGTGGGGCAGGCCAGGCCTGCAGTAGACGTCGTGCCTGGGCAGTATGCCCCTCAGCAGAGAACAATGCCATCAGTGGTCAACAGAGAGGAAGACATCAGCCTTCCTCTTTAGCCCTCACATCTGTGAGAACTTTAGCAGGAATGCTGTGTTCTCCTCGTACCCCAACTCCATGCACCTCATTGTAGAAAACTGTTTGGGCTGTGGTTTCTTAAATCATCAACTCTATTCCTTCTTCTCAGTTCCTTCTTCCCTTCTTGGTATAGTTGGCCATTATCACAACTCCTCATTACCCCAGAATTGCTTATAACACAATTAGTTATTTGTGAATCTTGCTTCTTTATTCACTCAAATGGCTTAGCATTTGGCTATTTTACTGCCCAATAGTGCCTCTTCCAGCAGGGGGATGAGGGACATAAAAGGAAGGGAGGGTAAGACTTAACTTTGGTAAGGTTGGGCAGTTCATATAAGTCAGCAAAACAGTCCTCCCCACTCCGAAATTCCTCTTGTTATTTAGTCTGCATAACCGAGAATATCATCCATGACACAGACAAAGCTGGGAGTTTATCAGATTTTCTCCATGTCCATTTCACCAATGATAAAACAAGGAAGTCAGTAACCTATAAAACACTGGTTCTCACCCAAATGAAGACTGGAATCTCTTAAAGACTGGAGCTTTAGAAACATACCAGTGCACATATTGCATTCCAGACCTATTAGGTGGGACACTTTGGGGGTGTAGCCAGGGCAGTGGTAGGTTTTAAAAGCTCCAGGTGATTCGAATGTACATTCTGGGCTGAGAACCTCTGTTCTAGTGTATTAGTCAAGAGCAGCGGCTCTCAAATTTTGGCAAGCGTCAGTTTTATGAAGGCTTGTGGGAACCAACCAAAAACCGAACCCGCTGCTGTCAATTCCAACTCAGCAACCTTAGAGGACAGAGTAGAAATGCCCCACAGGTTTTCCAAGGAGTGGCTGGTGGATTGGAACTGGCGACCTTTTGGTTAGCAGCCGAGCTCTTAACCACTGTGCCACCAAGAGATTGCATTTTTAAAAAAGTTCCCAGGTGAAGCTGATGGTTCTGATTCTTGTTTCAGGACCAACTTTGGAAATTATTGGTGAAGAGATTTGAGATATAATCCTAGCAGCGCTGCTAATTGGCCACAGATTTGAATAATTGCTTAGTATCTTCTCTTTGCTTTGATAGTCTACAACAGGGGTAGGCAAACATATTCAGTAAAGGGCCAGATAATAAGTGTTTTCAGCTTTGCAGGCCATACCATCTCTATTGCAATCACTTAACTTTGCTGTTGTAGCATGAAAGCAACCATAGACAGAGCATCAACAAATGGCACGACCGTGTTTCAATAAAACTTTATTTAGGTGGTGGCCAGGATTTCACCTACTAGTTTGCCTACCCCTTTCTACAGTTTCACTACTGACGTATCTAAGTGATGATTTCGTTTTATTTATCTAATTTGGCATTCTTTGGGCTTTCTAAATCTGAGAATTAAAATATTTCATCAATTACATAAAATTTTCCATTATCATCTCTTTAAACATTGCCTCTACATTCTTTTTATTATCTGTGTATGCAAATCTGAGTTAATAATATGTTGGACCTTCTTACTTTATCCTTCATGCTTCTTAACTGCTATTATAGTCTCTACTTCTTTTTCTCTCTGTGCTATATTCAGATTTATTTTTCTTTTCCAGTAGCATTTTGTGACTCTTCATCAAAGTCACCTGATTTATTTTACATTTCTTCACCATGTATTCAATCACCTCATTTATTTATTTAAATATTTTATGCAAATTTATTTCATATTCTGTACTGATATTTCTAATATCTGTGATCTTTGCAGGTCTGAGCCTACAGTCTATGCTTTCTCTTTATTTTCCTCATGGTGGCTGGTTTCCTCATGAGGTGGTGAATTTTGATCCTGAGTTTGTATTCCTTGGAACTTTATCTGTGACAATTCTTTGAGGGCTGAGTTCAATAAGATTTTGAATTGTTTCTGTCAGGTGATGGGGGCACTTCCTGTCTGGTATGACTTTAAACAAACTGCCGGCTTTAGAGCTACACAGGTACTATGAACTCTGGTTTGCTATTAAAAATGAAAGAGCCCCGGTGGTGCAAAGATTAAAGCACTCAACTGCTAATTGAAAGGTCAGAGGTTGGAACCCATCAGCCGCTCCTCGAAAGAAAAGACCTAGTGATCTGCTCTTGTAAAGATTACAACCTAGGAAACCCTATGGGGCAGTTCTACTCTGTCCTATGGGGTCACTATGAGTCAGAATCAACTCTACTCACACAACAACAATTAGAAATTGTCAGGACACTTTTCTTTTGTTCACTTTTGTTCCCCCAGAGCCCAAGAGGAGACAGGCAAGTTTCCCCTGGGCCTCTCTGAGTGGCAGATTGTTTTTCTATGGTCTACTTCTTCAGAGTTCTGGCTTTATATGAGGGTCTCCTGTCATTTTTTCACCCTGCCTGTCTCTAGAGCCTACATGACCCATTAATACCTGGGTTGGGCCACCATGGAATGGCAGATGCCCCCTGGACAAACACTGCCTCTAACATTGGCTTTCTTTCTGGATTAATGCTTTTTCTCAATGTCCTTGGTCCTCTAGGGATTCCCGTACTCTGATGCCAGTTCAACTGTAAAAATACACATTTTAATTAAATAGCATCTCCAGCATTTTAGTGGTCTGTTCAGAAGGGTATTACCTACTGCCAAGGACATCAGTAGTTGTTGCTGTTGTTGGTTGCTGTTGCGTTAACTCCAACTCATGGTGACCTCAATGTACAACAGGAAAAATGCTGCCCAGTCCCACACCAGTCTCATGATTGTTGGCGTGTTTGAGTCCATTGTTGCCCTTCAACCTGGGGGGCTCATCTTTCAACACTATACTGGACAATATTCTATGGTACAGGATTGCCTATGGCCGACAGGTTTCAGCAGAGCTTCTAGGTTAAGACAGACTAGGAAGAAAATTCTGATGATCTACTCCCGAATATTAGCCATTGAAAACTCTATGGATCTTCAGTAGGTAACTCTTGCTGTTTCAGCCTTCTCATCTCTAAATGTGCAAAGAACAAGGACTGAGTACGTTCTTTTAAATAAATGGACCAGTAATTTGTATGTTGTTCTCAGCTTTCTTTCTGTTCTACTGTCATCACAGTACTGAGCAATCTGGGGCAGCTAATGAAATGTTCCTTGGATTAGACCAGGCTAAAAAATCTCAACCTGTTTCATAGGGTCTTCTAAAAAAGATATTGTATTGAATTTGTGCACCCATCATTGGAAGTTTTTAATTTCCCTGTGTGATTTAGAAGGCCCACAACAAGTCGTAATTTCTCATCTTATTGAGACACCAAGATGAACCAACTATGCTGTGAGTCTTCTATTGGGAAGGCAGCAGTGGGCTTCATGAACGTGCCTAACCCACCACCCAACATCTCATTCAGTACCTTTTATTGATCTCCTTTCTTTGGCTTCTGCACAGCAAATCTTTTGACATTATAAAACAATAACAAATTGTGTGTGTGTGTGTGTGAAATGGCCACCAAATAAAAACGAGAAATTTTGCAAAAGTTGAAAAGGCAGTTAGATTGCAGTGTGAGGAGATGCACAGGAAACACTCAATTCCCAGTGGAAATGTGATCCGGGAAGACGCCAGGAGCCTGGACAAATTTTCCACATTCTTGAGATGGGGAATTCTGGAAGAACCAAGAGTGACATCCCATGAGAATTTCAAGCGCCTACTGCATATTAATAACTAGCTCTGTGAAAAACAAAGTTAGATAGGAATGCTAAATTTAAAAAAAAAAGAGTTCGTAGAGTGTAATGAGATCGTACCTTGGCTGCTTCTTCAGAATAGCTGTAACTCCCTGAGGAAAACAACCCACCTCAAGTCACACACAGGGCCGAAGTCAAAGTGCCTGCCCTCTGCAGGTCCCTGCCTGGCTGGGGGAAATGCTCGTAGACCCTGGGGAGAGGCAGGAGCCCTGGCACCCCCACGCTTGGGAGCATGGAATGTGAACAGGAACCCTCTCCCTCAAGCCCGCACATCCCCACAGTGGAGGAATGAGATGGGAGAGAGAAAGGAATCTAAGCTGTCTGGCATTTCCTGCCTTCCCAAGCACTGCAGGAGGGATCACTCCATGGAGAAGGACATCATGCTTCGTAAAGTAGATGGTCAGCAAAGAAGAGGAAGACCCTCAATGAGATGGATTGACACAGTGGCTGCAACAATGAGCTCAAGGATAACAACGGTTGGGAAGAAGGCGCAGGATCGGACAGTGTTTTGTTCTATTGTACATAGGGTCGTTATGAGTCGGAACTGACCCGATGGCACCTAACAACAACAACAACAAGCATTGCAGTGGTGGTAGCTTGTTGGGAAGGCTGGTGTTTGCCAGAACTTGCACCTATGGGAGTCATCAAAGTGAGCTGGGAGAGGCTGGAGGGCAGTTGGAAGATCCCACCTTTGGTATATTTTGAGACTTTGTAAAAAGCAGGATCTACACATAGATGCAGGAGTCCCCTGGTGGTGTAAACAGTTAACAGTGCTCCACTGCTAACCAAAAGGTTGGAGGTTCAAGTCCACCCAGGGCTTGGTGATCTACTTTCAAAAAATCAGCCATTGAAAATCCTCCAGGGCAGTTCTACTCAGACATACATATGGTTGCCATTAGTCAGGATCAACTCCACAGCATCTGGTTACCCACAGATGCATGACAGCATATATGAGAAGAAAGGCAGACGTGTAAACAGATGGACAGGCATCCACTGAAGCGTACACACCCAGCACACACATGCACAATTGTGTGTGAGTGCACAGTCAAAGTTCATATCTATTCTGTGCACACAGGCAGGCAGTGGCAGCAGCTTGCCATTCAGGAAGGACAAGCAGGAGCTGCTGATAAACACGCTCTGTTCTCTGGTTAGCCTGGAGAGCTCATTGTTCTAGCACGTGCCAGCTGGGAATGAATCAGCCCTTGCTCCTCCATCACTCGACTCCCGGGATGGTTTCTGGCAAATGTGCACACGTGTTTATGCCGGCTGCCTTCGTACCCTGTGGAGCTCAAGCAGGTTGTAATTTAGCGCTGTCAGTTTCTGACACTTCCTGCATGATGCTGTGGGTCTTTGGTGGCCAGAACATGCTGCCTGCGGCTGTCTGACAAGAGGCAATAACACAAGCAGTGAAGGAACTGAATCATGGCCCCGACAGCTTTGACCTTCTGACTTGGAGCCTGTCTCTCGACATTGCATAACAGCCCAGAGAAATCAGCGTTAGAAAGGCGTTTTCTGTCGTTTGGGACACTTCTGTCCCGAGGCTGCACAGGGGAGCTCCTAAATAGAAACAGGTCCACTTGGACATTGGCAGAGGGGGTCTGACTGAATGTGGAAAAAAGCTCAACAGAGGGCTCAAATCAAACAAAAAATTAACCAGAACAACAGCTTTTAAGTGTAACAAGAAGAGCTTAAAAATTATTTTTAAAGAAAACTTCTGGTACTAATAGAAGGGTTTTGTAAAAAAATTAATCTAAAAACTCTTCTGCTGAGTTAAAAAGCAGAGAGACTTTCAATACTTCCATTCTTTTTGAATTGTCTTTTTTGGAACACAAAAGAATTCTTCTAAAATTATTTTACTAAACTATTTTGCAACTGTTTTAGACAAAAAAAAAAAGACTCCTCCAAAGGTGTCTACCTCTTAATCCTCAAAACTTGTGAATACGTTATCTTATATGGCAAAAGGGACTTCGCAGATATGATGCAGTTAAAGATGTTGAGATGGGGAGATGATCCTCGATTACGTGAGTGGGTGTGATGTAACAACAAGAGTCCTTATAAGAGGGAGGCAGGAGGATCAGTGTCAGAAAAGAACATGTGACCACAGAAGCAGAGGTTGGAGCGATGCACTTTGAACATGGAGGATGGAGCCACGAGCCAAGGAATGCTGCAGACTCTGTTGTTGTGTGCCATCGAGTTGATTTTGACTCATAGTGACCCCATGTTACAGAGTAGAACTGTCCCACAGGGTTTCCTAGGCTGTAATCCTTATAGAAGCAGACCACCACGCCTTTCTCCTGCCGAGCCACTGGGTGGTTCAAACCAGCAATCTTTTGGTTAGCAGCCGAGCTCTTAACCATTGTGATACCAGGGCTACTAGAAACTAGAAAAGACAAGGAAACAGGTTATCTCCTAGATCCTCCAGAATGAACACAGTCCTGAATTTAGGGCTTCTGACCTGCATAATTATAAAACAATAAATTTGTGTCATTTGAAGCCACTAAGTTTGTGGCAGTTTGCTACAGCAGCAATAGGAAACTGACAAAGCAACTCTATTATGAGTGGCCAAATCTTGCCTGCAAACTTGAAAATGGGCTGACTTGTTGACTAATAAACTAACAGCTCCGTAAGGACCTTCATACAGTTTCCTTGGCTGCCATTCCTTTGTTCAGGTGAGCTTATGATATAAAATTCTCAACTATTTTTCCAATATAATATGTGAAAAATCCATGTTGAGAGTTTTAAGCCTGCCTGCATCTGATTACAAGCATTTTCATTCATCGTCGGTGGGGATACCCTACACTGAGTAGATGTGGGAAAGGGCTTACGCCAGCCAAGCAGACAGGACTGTATGAATTACTTAAGTGACATGTCAGCTCTACTCTCTATAGCTGTGTGTTTATACTCAAGTGTCCTCCAGTGTGAATCAATTGGAACTGTATCACTTTGTCACCTTCCAGTTTATAAGGAAATGTGTTGTAAAGACCATTAAGCTAAGATGAGGACAGGCCAGCTTTGGGTGGCCTAAACAATCCCCCCAAATCTTATGGAGTCATGAAGGGCAGGGAGGGTTGCATGGCATAAATGCAATTAGATCCCTACCTCACACCATACACATTACATGAAGTAAATTCCAAGTGAACTATAGACCTAAATGTAAATCATCTATTTATATATATATTTCAAAAACTATTAGAAGAAAATAAAGGACAATAACTACATAATCTTATAATAGAGAAAACTTTTTAAAAACAAGCACTTATAAAGCCAATAAACAAAGATAGATACTACTTCAAATTTTAAAATTCTATGCAGAAAACATAAAAACTTCTGTTGGTAAAAGGTTAAAAAACAGATTGGGAGTAGTATTTAATAGAATAAGGATTAGTATACAAACCATATGATAAGAAAAATAAAAGTAGCAAAAAATGAGTTAATTGCCAGAAGAGAAAATGTGAATGGCTAATAAACATAAACAACCATCATGAGCATGGTGCAGGACTGGGCAGTGTTTCGTTCTGTTGCACATAGGGTTGCTGGGAGTCGGAACCAGATGGCACCTAACAACAACAATAATCAGCATAAAAAGAAAAGATGCTCAAGCTGAGGGAAAGCAAGTAAAAAGGACACAGAAGGACCATTCCCTACCCATTGTATTAGTAAAATGAAGGGGTCAGGCGATCTCAATTGTTGGCAAGATTGTTGGGGAAATGGTGCTCTCATAAATTGCTTCTGGAAATGTAAATTTGTAGAGAAAGCTTAGAGAGAAATTTAGCAGCATATAGTAAAATGGAAATTGTGCTTACCCTGTGTCCTAGGAATTGTGCCTTGAGATTTACCCTGGACAAATGTCAGCTCACTTCCCTGAGAGTCCTGTACACAGCAGTGTCTCCTGCAGCATGGTCTGTAATGGTAGAGAAAAAAGAAATGATTAAAACATCCCTTGGTGTAGGAATAAATAAACAAGTTGTGATATTTTCATTTGATTAAATACCACACGATAATGAAAACGAACGAATAAAATAGATACATACAGCATTAATGGAGCTTTAAAACATAGAGTGTAAAAAGCAAGATGCAGATTGATATGATATATACAGAAAATGTACTTGTATATTTTAAAAACAAAACTACATGCTCTGTGTGTGTGTGTGTGTGTGTGTGTCTTAATGCCATGCCTGTCTTCCTAACTGCCTTAGTCTGGGAGCTCTGCTGAAACCTGTCCACCACGGGTGGCCCTGCTGGCATTTGAAATACCAGTGGCAGAGCTTCCAGCATCACAGCAACACACAAAGCACCACAGTATGACAAACTGATAGAGGTAAAATGTAAAACATTTAGCCATCCCTTCCTCATGTTCTTCCTTCTTTATTTTCCTCTGCATTCAAAACTAGATAAAAGTCATTTCTCACTGTTGAGAAATTTTGAAGAGTTTTGAGAAGTTTCAAAAAGAAGTGGTTTAATACACAGAATATAATTTCAGAGAGATCAAATGTAGAATAAAGCCATTTTTTCAAACACAACATTGTTTGCTATACTAGAGCAACACTCCCTCTGTTTCACCTTCGGAAGCATCTCTCAAAGCTCGGCTGTTTATAGTATCCACTATGAGTATCCAGCCAGGATATTCCCATAAGGCATAGCAGCCAGAGTCCATTGTGATTGGTTGGTACTAGTCATTAAATATTTTGAATATCACCATCGATTGGATGGCTTCACAGTCTCTGAGAGTGGAGAGGTTCAAATCAAAACAAAACAAAGAGTATTTGAGTCCCAGGAAGCTGAGTTCGAATCCCTCTTCCCCCACTTCCTGTGGGAGCTGGAGCTTCACTGTCCTCCTTTCTCCTTCCCTTTCTACCCACAACGATACCTAACATTCTCAGTAACTGGAACAACAACATCAACCACTAACATCTCTCGAACTGAGCACCGAGAGCCTTTCTTAGCCATGGGTCGCTTCTCAAGCAGGTGAAAAACCAACCAATAAACAGCAGTCCAGCCAGGGATGTATTTTCCAGAGACTTTTGCCTTCAAGTTGTCAGCATTCTGATGCCTTTGTTCGCAAACATTTGCATGGAAGTTGGCAAGGCACGGCTCCTCCCTTATAAAATATACAAAGTCATTCATAAGGAGATCATGTAACGTCCTCTTATGCCTGTTGAGGTATCAGTTCTCAGGCATCGGGTTCCCCTTTGTATCTTTGCCCTTTCAAGTCTGATAAGGACTGTTCATCAATTACGTACTTCTCCCTCCTATGGCCACCATCCGTCAGTGTGTAGTACTGTGGTGGATTTCATGTTGCTGTGATGCTGGAAGCTATGCCACTGGTATTTCAAATGCTAGCCGGGTCACCCATGATGAACAGGTTTCAGCAGAGCTTCCAGACTAAGGTAGCCTAGGAAGAAAGGCCTGACAAGCTACTTCCGAAAATTAACGAATGAAAATCGTGTGGATTACAACAGAATATCATCCAACTAGACTCAAACATGCCAGTGATTGTGAAGATGGCACAGGATCAGGCAGTGTTTTGTTCTGTTATATATAGGGTCGCCATGAGTTGGAGCCTACTTAACAGCCGAGTAGTGCAGCTAACAAAAAACCCTCAGCTACTCACAAAGCCTGCTGCATCTCAAAGGTTCTTAGGTATCCTGAGTTGAGAGGTGGTGTAAACATCCTTTAACCCTCTCCCCATAGCCCCTAGCCCCCAGCCCCCAGCCACCATGGTTACATCTCTGAGGGGATTTCTCATTTTAAAACCTCACCTGCATCTCCACCTGATGGCTTCCTACCTCAAAGCATTTCTACTGTGGCTCCCAACAGGCACTCTCCTGACCTCCTGACCAGCTTGCATCTGCCCCCTCTCCCTGTGGGATCTCCAGATCCTAATCCTGACATGTCCCAAGTGGGCAAATAAATCTTCAGCTCATAGTTCCCAGGCATATCCCTACATTTGGAGATGTCGTGACCACCTACGATGGAAGACAAGGATTTCACAACCTTCCCCTCACCCCCAAAGTGCTCTGTGTTTATTTGTTTTTAACTGAAGAGAATTAAAATCAGTTTTGTTTGGAGGATTTCGCAACACTTCTTAACATTTTTGGAGATACAAGAGAGGAATAAGGATGATGGATTGAAAGCCTCAGAGCCGTGTGGCATCTCAGGGGTTTGTGCGCCGTTTCTGCCGAGTTGTGCAAGCTCAGTCCAGCGAGACGCAGACACGTTTGTCCTTTGGCCAAAAAGCAGTGGTGTTGAATGCTTGAGAGACTGCAGCACTGCGCTTCTCCACGTAGCCCCGGGACAAGCTGTGACGGGAAAGTGTTTTCCATCTTAGATCACCTGGGCCTGCCGCGGCCGAAGAGGAAAGGGGAGCTCATCCCAACTGCTAACAAGCAGCGGATTAACTTGCTGTTAGGGTTCTTCCGGGTCTTTCTGTTGCCCTTTGATTCTGCTACTGATTGCCTAAGTTAAACAGAGGAGACTGGTTAAGCGCTCAACTACTAGCCAAAAGGTTGGCAGTTTGAACCCACCCAGAAGCGCCTTGGAAGACAGGCCTGGTGATGGGCTTCTGAAAGGTCACAGCCTTGAAACCCTGTGGAGCAGTTCTACTCTGCACACATGGGGTCGTTACGAGTCAGAATCAACTCGATGTCAACGAACAACAACCACCACCCCTGAAACGGAGGAGTCCCTGGGTGGCACAAAGGGTTCAGCACTGGGCGACTAACACAGAGGCTGGTGGTTTGAGTCTGCTCAGAGGCATCTCAGAAGAAGGGCCTGGTGATCTACTTTGGAAAGATCACTGCTATTGAAAACCCTATGGAGTACAGTTCTACTCTGAAACACGCAGGGTTGCCATGAGTTGGAGTCGACTTGACAGCAACAGCTTTCTTTTTTAACCCCTTGAGCAGGTTTCAGCTGAGCTTCCAGACTAAGACAGACTAGGAAAAAAGGCCTGGCAATCTACTTCCAAAAAAATTAGCTAATGAAAACCCTATGGATCCCAGTGGTGTGACCTCGTTGTGTATGGGGGTTGGGGCTGACTTGACAGCAGCAACTAATTACAACAACCCCTTGAATATGTCTTGTTCTCACCAAGGGAGAGATGAAGACAAGCAGGATCTTCCTGATCGGGATTGCCGTGGATGCAACCCTTAGCATCCAGATGAGTCGATTCCTACTCACAGCGACCCTGCATTTCAGGTGCACGGGGACTCGCTGGTTTGTCAACAACTGCCCTGGTCTGTCGCCCACTGGAGAAGATTGGCCTTCCAAACCCAAACCTCAATAACTATAAAAACTTATTGAAAAATGTTTTCCATATTTTTAAACTGAAAATAT
The DNA here is from genome assembly GCA_030035585.1 of Dugong dugon. NCBI lineage: Eukaryota > Metazoa > Chordata > Mammalia > Sirenia > Dugongidae > Dugong > Dugong dugon. Next base: position 2,081,680 of record CM057473.1, on the reverse strand, counting down.
GCCCATATATTTTAAACAACCCCAGAGGGATCAAGAGTGGGGGAAAGGCAAGGCTGGATAAATGGCAGGATTGGAAGCCCAGTGCTGAGGGCCCAGTTTTGAGTGTGCCAATGTCAAATTATTGGATGGGATTTCTGAGCAAGAATCAAATATTTTCAGCCTCCAGCATTTGTGGAAATTATTTTAGCAGGGAGCAATCGTGGCACGAGGACAATGATTTGTTTTCTCAACGTCCAAATTAAGAAATCATGTGGCTTGACGTTTACCTTCTAATTAAGAGCTAATGTTTTCTTTAAAATCTTCCGTCTGACAATGGGAGCCCACGAGACAGAGTTCTGTGTTTGGAGAAGGCCTGGGGGATCTCAAAGACCCAAGGGGTCACCCCGTCGTATCCGAGCTATACCCAGCCTCAAATGGTTTCCACATACAGAAACCATAAGCCAGGAGGAGACACTAAGGGGAAGAACAGAAGGCTTGGTCTGGAGAGTACCACAAATAATTAAAAGTTATAGGAACAGAGAAGAAAATAAGGCATGTTGATTAGAAACATCAGGATGAATTGGCATTGATTCTGCTGTACAATAGAAAACTTACTTCAAATTTTCTTCCAACAGATGCATAGCATGGTGAGTGAGGAGTTGAATTGTATTCCAGGTTAAAATTTAAGTTTGGAAATGAAATTTAGGGAGGTATGCTTCATTTCACAGAAACTAAGCAACTTTCTGAATACTCTTACGTAAGTCACCCATTGGCGAGCTGATTTGATGACCTAGTATCTGTAGGGGAAGAAAAGAGTTTTCTCTGGGTTTTGAGTTGTAGTATCTGCTTAGCCCTTTCGTGTTCATTTACTGCTACCTTCTAAGTTCTTCCCTGAGAATCTTCACATGTCCCGATACAGCCCAGTTCTAGCTTCTCACCTCTTTAAAAACCCAGCAGTTTCAATAAAGCCTAGAGGAAAAAATTGCTCTATGGCTACAGAATGTTAAGGCATACCTTCTGCTCAGTTGAGTTGCAGCTGTCAATTTTCCTTCAAGTCTTTAATAATTGGACCAAATATAAAAGCCACGTGATTATTTTATTTCTCCTTTTAAATGAGGAGTTGGTTAGCAGTATCGGTTTCCTATCGCATTCTGAAAGTGGGATTGACTGCTTGTGGAGTTAACTTGTTCCCAGGGGGACAGGCCCAGTAACTTGTGACCAGGTTGGTCTCTCCCTCCATCAGCGAGCAGTGTGGGCAGAGATGACCATTGGCAGAGCTGGCTGATAGGCATGGCCTCTGGACTCAGTCATAGATGTACCACTATTCCAGGCCTCCTGCAGGAACACTGTCCCCACCTGGGGCTCCATTGACCCTCTTCTAGAACCCCGCCATTTCAAGGCCACTTACCCCTCACTCCTTTGGCCTTTGTCTGTCCTAAGCCTCAGTTCACGGTTATCTTATGTGCCCAAATCCCAACTTCAAGCCTCAGGAGGACCCTGCTCATGGGCACCTGCTTACAGGGCCATGCTCCAGGACCTCTGCAGAGCTGTGCCCATTGCTCATGTGGTTACTCCAACCATCTGGGCTCTCCTTGGCCCTTCCCATGTCCATCTCATTCTCAGCAGATGCCTGACCCCCTTGTTTAACTGAGAGGACCAAGAGTAACCCCAAAAATGTAAGTTCCTTGAAGGACCATGACTGTGTTACTGAGGTCCCAGCACCTGGAACAGTACCTGGCACACAATCTGTGCTCAGTGAAGCACGGTTTCACAATGGACGGACCCTCCTGTACACTGATCTCTTCCTCCCCTCTTTCCTTTCTTCCCTTCAGAAAAGAAGAGGCGGCCTCTCTCCTGGTCAAGGACGACCTCCACCTGCCGACCATCCTTCTCTCCTCTAGAACTCTGATCCTTTCCTGACTTCCTTCCCAGAACCATTAGCTGCATCTTCCTCTGGCCCTCACGCATTGGCCCTCTCTAAGTGACGCTCTCTTTCTCAACTTTTTTTTTCCCCCAGTCCATATAAGAGGTAGAAAACTTGTTTTTATCAGGGCAAAGAAAAGTGCTATAACTTAAGGAGGGACAGATCACAACGAATAAGAAGATAAGGCAGAACTTTGTGGAAAAAGAGACATTGGAAAACAGCTTTGAAACGTTCTTAAAATGTAGTTAGTTGCCAACATTAAAAAAAAAACAGAGATTTCACATAAAATCATGATTTGTGCAGGTTTCTGAAAAATCATAAGATCTGGTAAGGCTGGGTTGGCATACCCACACGTCAACAACAATTAAAAGGTCATCCCTTTCAAGAAGGCTTTGCACCAAAGATCTATGCAACACCATCTCCCAACCCACATACTTCTCTGCAGTGTGGCCTCACCACTCTGCCATTGAGAGACGGAGCTGAATTCCTCTCCCCTGGAATCTGGGCTGGCCTTGGTGATTGCTCGTAACCAACAGAATGCAAGGGAAGAGAAGCTGCGTAACTCAAAGCTAGGACACACAGGACCATGAAGCTTCTACCTGCTTCCCTTGGAATGCTCACTTTCTGGACACTCCCTCCAAGATGCTCCCTTCTGGAACCCAACCACCATGCTGTGAGGAAGCCCAAGCCACATGGAGAGGCCATGTGTAGGCATGAACAGTTCCTGCTGAGCCCAGGCCTGGAGCCATCTCAGTGCAGGTAAGTGAAGATGCTTCCAGGTGATCCTAGCCCCCAGCTGAAGCTTACAACATCGTGGATCAGAGACAAGACATTTCTGATGAGCCCTGTGCACATTTTTGATCAGCAGAACCCAGAATATATTAAAATTGTGTTATAGTATACCAATAAATTTTGAGGTTGTTGGTCACATAGCAATAGATAACTGGAACACCCTGTCTTTACATTCTCTCCTGCATTTAGCACAGGGTCACCTGCAGAGTGGTTACTCATTGTTTTAAACGAATTGGATCTTAGAGAGTGGAGACATGTAAAGTGTTCACTTATTTTATTTCTCCTTCTAGAACAATCTCATTTCAACACTGTAGGTTGCAAAAGCTGTCACCCCACTTGAGAGGGGAGGTATCTCCGTGGCAAACATGTAGAAATAATGTTTTTAATTTTGTTTACAAAGACATCATCAGGCACATAATCCTAAGCACAGACACCAACCTGCTCAGGCTCCTGTCTGTATAAATACCAAAAAACCAAACCCGTTGCCTTGGAGTCAATTCCAACTCATAGCGACCCTATAGGACAGAGTAGAGCTGCCCCATAGGGCTTCCAAGGAGCAGCTGGTGGATTCCAACTGCCAGACTTTTTGTTAGCAGCCGAGTTCTTAGCCACTGAACCACCAGGGCTCCCATCTGTACAGTGCAGTTTAGGCTGAACCTGGTTGTATGCTCTTTGCATTATAGATGCAGAGAAGAAGAGAAGCGGGCTGCCACAGCACTCTTGTACCCTGTCTTTTGATCCAGGCAACTACCTCCAGCTCTTCTCACCTGCCCCCACCAAAAACATCCCAACCACCTGAACCAACTCACCGAAACTTCCCTAAGATCCATTAAAACCACATTCCAAAAGATTCTGAGCCAGGTAGACACAAAAGACTTTTTCTTGATGAGGTATTTACTGACATATTTCTGAGAGATTAATTGACATGACAATATGAAGAGGGGCTGTGTTCAAGGTCAAACCATTGCCGTCGAGTCGATTCCAACTCATAACGACCCTATAGGACAGAGTAGCACTGCCCCATAGGATTTCCGAGGAGTATCTGGTGGATTTGAACTGCCAGCCTTTTGGTTAGCAGCCAGGCTCTTAACCATGGCACCACCAGGGTTCCAATAATACACCAACAGACAACTGCAAAGCACTGAAGATGGTTGGGAGAGTAGAAGAAATCTCTGACAGTGAAGAACATCTCCTTTATAGGGGAGGAAGGTGAGACTCAGAGAAAGCAAGTGATTTGCTCAAAGACACACAGATGGTTGGTCAGTGGATGTCTCTGCCACTGGACCTGAGTGTAATTGTGAGGCTGGTCAAACAATGACCAATTCTGGTCGTGGTGTCAGAGCAACAAGTTAATGACTGTCCTAGGCTTATCTGATTCCCCCTGCACCTTCCATTTTAAAGCACTGCATTTAGGTGGCTTCCTATACCTTGATGAATCCTCATGACTAGAAGCTCTCTCAAAACACCCCAAACCCATTGTCACTGAGTTGATTCTGACCCATATTGACCCTATAGAACAGAGTAGAACTGCTCCATAGGGTTTCCAAGTCTGTAAATCTTTACAGAAGCAGACTGACACATCCTTCTCCCATGGAGTGGCTGGTGGGTTCGAATGGCTGACCTTTTTGTTAGCATCCAAGTGCTTAACCACTGCACCACCAGGGCCCCTTAGAAGCTATCTAGAGCCCTAAAATGGGCCAAATCCTATTCATGTTTGCTTTTTAATATAAATCCTGAGTCTGGTCAAACCTAGCTGGCAGTAAGCTTTGTACCAGGCTAAAAGAAGGGCTACATAGTCTGTGAGCAGAGCAGCAGCCTTCCTAAAGAAGAGCGGTGATCTTCCTGAAGAAGAGCGGTGATCTTCCTGAAGAAGAGCGGTGATCTACCTGAAGAAGAGCGGTGATCTGCCTGAAGAAGAGCGGTGATCTGCCTTGAAGAGCGGTGATCTGCCTAGAAGAGTGGTGATCTGCCTAGAAGAGCAGTGATCTTCCTGAAGAAGAGCGGTGATCTGCCTGAAGAAGAGCGGTGATCTGCCTAGAAGAGCGGTGATCTGCCTGAAGAAGAGCACATGCAACGATATCTCCTCTAGTTCATGGAAACTGGGTCTCATCCCTGGCTCTTCAGGCATTTGGCATTCCGCATCACACCCCTGCTCCTGATTTTCGTCCTACCTCCTGGTGTCTATTTTAGTGTCTCAACTTTTTCCTTTCAGTCTTAAATATGTGGTACAAATTTCAGGTCATAAATCCAGAAATGTTCATCTCTTTAGTTTTTAAAATAACTTACTTCAATTTCTGCTTCAAACTCTTGTTTTGCCAGACAGTAGAGACTAAAATGTTGGTAAACTCAGGGTCATCTCAGCCCATTCAAACCCTTCTCCACTGTCTTGTCTCCCCATCCCCTGTGATTTTTCTACTTTCTGAGGGTTCAGGATGGGGACTGGCCTCTGGTCACCACTCAACATTGACACATACTGAGGCCTCTGCACTTCTGTCACATCCCTGTCAGCAATGCATGTCACCACGATGCCCTCCTGTGCCCACCCCGAGTGAGAGCTGGCTTCCTATCTGTTACTTCTGTGCATCTCTCGGGCACATCTGGCTACTCAGTGCTGACATGGGTGCAGGGACATTGCAAGCTGTCACTGAATCATCTGCCTGGACATGCCACCCAGCTTTCCCTTCTCCAGTACTCATGTAAGCACAGAAGCACCCTCCAAGGCTTGCCCCCCTTTTGGAAATACTGAGAAGTGATTCCTCCTAAAGAATAGGAACACCTCACTCTGGATTCCCCATATCCTTGGGCATTTCTTTTGTTCCTCTTCCCACTCCACACCCCACCCCCACTACCGCATAGCTCCACCCCACCCCTACTCTGGTTGGATCAGATTAAAACACCCTACATTTGGAATCCCCCAGTTTATAGAATGGGAGAAGTAGCTGGTGAACAGAAAGGAATGTCTAGAACAAAAAACACAACTTTTAATACATCACTTTATTATTGTGCTACCCACAGATCTAGTGTCAACTCTTGACACTCTGAAGATCTGTCTCTGGTGGCTCTCTGTAGCTCTGGTCTACCTGCATCACTCCATGTAGTTCTATTCTCAACGATGACCCGCAATGTGATGGCACCTCACGTGTAACACGGCCAAAACAGAAGTCTATGTCTGCCTCTTTTATTATGATGTTTACCCTATAAAATAAGAATACTTCTCCCACCGTCACCCCCAGACCCTCTGTCTAAGATCTACCCTACCACCTCACCACTTGTTTCACGAAACTTTCCCCAACCACTCTGTCACTCAGAGATGGTTTCCTTCTCAGTCCTACAGTGTCAGACACTCACGTCTTACTAACTACATGCTGCTCAGTAGTTGTTTTGTGAGACTGACTAGACCGTGAACTTCTTGGAGGCAAGGGCTGTGTCTTTTTCACTGTGTATCACCAGGACCCAGTACGGGGCTGGGCACACAGGAGGTACTCATCAGACTTAAGTTTAACAGATGATTCTGTTAACAAGATTTGAGATTCCTCAAAAGAAGAGATTGTGTCTTATACCTCCTGGGAACCCCAGAGCCTAAAACATCTGTGGGTGCTGAATGGATATTTGGGCATAATGGTGATAGTGAATTGAGGCAAGTCTGGAGGGGTCATCTTTGAACTGAGAAAGTGTTTTTAAGTTATGTGAGTCCTGAGGAAACATTCCCATTACTAAATACTTAAGTAGGCCATATCTGAGTCCTGTATTTTAACTACTTCTTTGACAAAAATTTGGTTTTGTTTACTGGATTATCTATAGTGTAACGGTCATTCTACGTATGTCTAAAACCAACCAACCAAATAATGAGCATGTTTTATGTACCTAATATTTGTCTAGCTCTGAGCTTGGAGAAATGTAGAGAATGGAAAAGAAATGGAGACTGTAAAAGGAGAGGACATGCTTGTTCCCCAAAGAGCTTATAGTCTATTATGGGATCAATTGTGTCTCCTGAAAAGACATGCTCAAGTCCTAACCCTCAGTACCTGTGGACATGATCTTATTTGGAAATAGAGTATTTGCATATGTAATTAGGTAAAGAGATCATATTGGAGTAGGGTGGGCCCCAATCCAGGATGAGCGGTATCCTCAAAACAAGACAAGACACAAGAACTAGGTTATACAGCAGAGACCACTCCCCCCAGTCTAGTTAGGGGTTCAAGACATGCGTACCCCAAACAACAAGAGGGCAGAGACCACACTCCCAACAAAAAAAGGACATTGAGCAGCTGGTGAATCGGGAGATGAGAAGTTCCCAGAAGGCCCAATGAAGCTTCACAGACGCGGCAAGGCTTGGATTGAACCTTGTGTTGCTAGGTACAAAGTGAATGCCCAAGGGTTCTGAGCATGAATGGCAGCACTCAACACTACGTGTACTTAGTCTAATACACAGTTCATTAATCTCATAAGCCTATTAGACATTGTTCTTCTAAAAATTCAAATACCACACACCCAACTAATGAAATAAAACTTATGGGTTTATAAATTAAAAATTCCCTGACATTTAAACATTGATTACAAACTTCTTTAGTCAAATTTTCCTAATCATTCAGTTAGAATCACAAATGTAATATATTGAATTCTCTTACATGCTTGAAACTGTTTGAATATTATCACAATGATAATAAGACTTTATTACAATTACACTTAAACCAATTGCAAAAGTACTTCCTATCACCATGCACTTAATTTCTTTCTTCATTATCTCTCTACTTATTTTTGTTCCTCTCCCCCACTGAAGTTACAGGGACTATATAATGGTTTCTATCCTTTCCTCTTGTTGTTAGCTGCCACCAAGTCAGCCCCTGACTCATCTCGACCTCTTGAAGAACACAATGAAACTCTGCCCAGTTCCACACCATCCCTGTGATTTGTTGGGATGGGACAGCTGTGATCCATAGCGTTTCACTGGCTGATTTTCAGAAGTAGACCACCAGGCCTATCTTCCTGGTCTGTCTTAGTCTGGAAGTTGTTGAAACCCGTCTAGCATCATAGCAACAAGCAAGCCTCCACAGACAGATGCATGAGATGTATTGGCTGGGAATCAAACCCAGGTCTCCCACATGGAAAGCAAGAATTCCACCAATGAACCACCGGTTTATCAGACCCAAACTATAAGTATCATATCAGATTAGTCAAGGCAGCAATGACTAGATTCTATTCCGACTGATATTTGTTGAGATCGAGAGTGTGATTACAACATCCAAGGAAATTCAACTCTTAACTTCCAAACTGGGCTCCTTTTTATAATTGAACTTTGATTGCTGTGTTTGCTGAGTATCTTCCGCTTTCCCTCCCACATACACCTTTCCCCACCTTGCTCTCTGCCCTGGAACCCCAACCTGTATATTCTCATGGGTGGTATTTTAGTTTCTTGGTGCTGCTGTAACAGAAATACCACACTTAGGTGGCTTCACAGAACAGCAATTTATTTTCTCACAGTTCTGGAGTCTACAAGTCCAAATCAGAGACTCTGCCATGTCAATTCCTTCCTTATAGGTAGTCCCAGCATTCCTTGGTTAGTTGGCTTGTAGACGATCCTTACATGTGTGTGTGTGTGTGTGTGTCTCTGTGTCTATATACTCTTTTTATAACTCAGAAGTGATGAGGCTTAGGGTCCTCTCTACACAGGCATGACCTCAATGATTGATTACATTACATTAGACTGCATTATGGAAGATGATTACATTACATTGTTGTCATTTTTGTTCGGTGCCGTTGAGTCAGTTTTGACTCACAGTGAGACTCTATGTATAACACAACAAAATGCTGCCTGGTCCTGCACCATCCTCACAATTGTTGCTGTGTTTGAGCCCATAGTTGCAGCCACTGTGTCAATCTACCTCATTAAAGGTCTTTCTCTTTTTCACTGACCCTCTACTTTACCAAGCATGATGTCCTCCAGGGACTGGTTCCTCCTAATAACATGTCCTAAGTACATGAGACGAAGTCTTGCCATCCATGCTTCTAAGGAGCATTCTGATTATACTTCTTCCAAGACAAATTTGTTCATTCTTCTGGCAGTCCATGGTATATTCAATATTCTTCCCCAACACCATAATTCAAAGGCATCGATTCTTCTTCAGTCTGCCTTATTCATTGTCCAGCTTTTGCACGCATATGAGGCGATTGGAAATACCATGACGTGGGTCAGGCACACCTTAGTCCTCAAAGTGGTTATCTTTGCTTTTTAACACTTTAAAGAGGTCTTTTGCAGCAGATTTACCCAATGCAATGCGTCATTTTGATTGCCTGATAGCTGCTTTCATGGACATTGTGGATCCAAGCAAAATGAAATCGTTGACAACTTCAATCTTTTCTCTGTTTGTCATGATGTTGCTTTACATTACGTTGTTTACATTATGTAAAGTAATTATCTCTACCCAAGGCCAACTGACTTAACCACATGATTAAACCGTCACAGCATATGGTCAGGACTTCAATACCTATTCTTGGGTAACGCAGTTCCATACATAAAGCTGGGACTGTAGTGGGGTACCCAATCAGAGATCAGAGGCAGGCGGTAGGCTGACTCTATGATCTGACGCCCCGTCCCTCCCCGGAAGGTGGTCTTGGCTGGCTTCTCCACATGACCATCTCCTTTCCTCATCCCACCAGGCAGACGGAGGGCAGGAGATGAGGGCAACGCTGTTAGCCAGGGTTCCTGCACTGCCCCTGTGGTTCTTCTAGACCTGGCCTTCCCCTTTGTAGTTCCTCCTTCCTTGAATGATCCCATTCTGCCATGCCATGCCTCTTGTTTCCTATTGGGATCCTGCCTGATGTATCATGTCAATCAGATTTTTTCAAGCTCATGCCTTCAACTTTTGGAATCTGATTTTTTTCTGAAATGATGCATTCTTCAGTTTCACTTGCCTGGTGTTTCCGTACAGATTGTTCTGTCATTATTACATATTGGCCTGGTCTAGAGTCTGAGTGGTGCAGACGATTAACGTGCTTGACTGCAAACCAAAAGGTTAAAGGTTCAAGTGGACCCAGAGGTGCCTCAGAAGAAAGGTCTGGCAAACTATTTCTGACAAGTTAACCACTGAAAACCTTGTAGTACACAGTTCTACTCTGACACACATGAGGTCATCATGAGTCAGAATCAACTCCAAGGCAACTGGTAATGGTAGCCTTATTAGAAGCATACATCTTACTAATATTTCATTTTAATTAGCAGAGTTTTTAGGAGGCTTCAGCTCCCAGGAGATGAAGATTCAGTATGTGAAGACAGACTTCGCATTAGGACATTTGAGTAAATCACTAGCTTGGAATATACCTTGGCTATGGTCAATATACTAGTGCTGATCAGCGGAGAGACCCATTTTCTACCTGATCCTACCCGGAGATTACACTCACCATTCTTCCTGTTTATGGTGTACTTCCTCCTTTTTCCAGATTTGGATCAATCTAATTTCCCTGTGCTCATTCTTCACCACTTTCCAAGATAGAGAAAATATATTTATTTATGCTTTATAAACAGATATATTGCTAATAAAAATACTAACTTTAATAAAATAAATGAGAAAGCAATCTTATATTAGAGAAGCCCTTTTAATGGACAAATTACCTTTGGATTTTAGTTGTTACTTTGCTTTAAAATATTAAAAGTGTTCTGTAGAAGAATACTGATTAAAAGGGGGAAAAACAAAACATAGTTTCAAATTTTTAATGGAATCCAGAACTTCTGGAGCCATTGAGGCCAGATGAACACCCAAAACTCTTGCCCTGAGATAATCTTTAAACCTTAAATCTCAAACCAAAACTTTTCCCAGAAGTCTGCTTTGAACCAAACAACAGTTTAGCCCAATTAGTAAAGTACGTCTGCCTTGAACATAGTGCTCTCTCCAAGATCTATCTGTGGGATCAAATCGACAGTAGCATCTTGAAAGGTTAACTGAGAAGCTTAGGGAGCAGTGACTTTACATAAATGGTGGTGGAATAATTTGGAAAAGGATCTCAAGAACGGTTATACAACTTGAAGAATGTGAACAATGTCACTGAATTGTACACGTAGAATTCAAGAACGGTTATACAACTTGAAGAATGCGAACAATGTCACTGAATTGTACACGTAGAATTCAAGAACGGTTATACAACTTGAAGAATGCGAACAATGTCACTGAACTGTACACGTAGAATTCAAGAACGGTTATACAACTTGAAGAATGCGAACAATGTCACTGAACTGTACACGCAGAATTCAAGAACGGTTATACAACTTGAAGAATGCGAACAATGTCACTGAACTGTACACGTAGAATTCAAGAACGGTTATACAACTTGAAGAATGCGAACAATGTCACTGAACTGTACACGTAGAATTCAAGAACGGTTATACAACTTGAAGAATGCGAACAATGTCACTGAACTGTACACGTAGAATTCAAGAACGGTTATACAACTTGAAGAATGCGAACAATGTCACTGAACTGTACACGTAGAATTCAAGAACGGTTATACAACTTGAAAAATGCGAACAATGTCACTGAACTGTACACGTAGAATTCAAGAACGGTTATACAACTTGAAAAATGTGAACAATGTCACTGAACTGTACACGTAGAATTTGTTGAAACAGTGTATTCTTTGCTGTGTATATTTTTTACAAAAAATTAAATCAAATTTAAAAAATTATAAGTGTACATACAGCTTGATGGATTTTCACACGCTGAATATACTTGTGTAACCAGCATCCTGAAGAAGAACTAGAACATCACCAGCTCTCCAGAGGTCTCTCTATGTGCCCTCCAGGCACTATTCCCCTGTCTTGATCTATCCCGACAGCGTAGATTAGGATACATTTTACTCTTTGACTATCATTGTGACATCAAGCTTTTACAGACTCAACTTGTTCCAGTTAACATACTTTATCGTTTTCGGCTGCCACTCGTCTGTTGTACTATGGTAGCTTGCGTGTTACTGTGAGCTGGAAAATATGCCACTGGTATTTCAAACACCAGCAGGGTCACCCATGGTGGACAGGTTTCAGCTGAGCTTCCAGAATAAGACAGACTAGGAAGAAGGACCTGGCAGTGAAAACTTTATGAATAGCAGCAGGATATTATCTGATATAGTGAGGGAAGATGAGCCCCTCAGGTTGGAAGTCACTCAAAATACAACTGGGGAAGAGTTGCCTCCTCAAAGTAGAGTCAACCTTAATGACATGAATGGAGTCAAGCTTTTAGGATCTTCATTTGCTGATGCGGCATGACTCAAAATGAGAGGAAATAGCTGTGAACATCCATTAATAATTGGAACACGGAATGTACAAAGTATGAATTTAGGAAAATTAGAATTGTCAAAAATGAAATGGAATGCTTGAAGATCAATATCCTAGGCATTAGTGAGCTGAAATGGATTGGTACTGGCCATTTTGAATCAGACAATCATATAGTCTACTATGCGCGGAATGACAAATTGAAAAGGAACAGTGTTGTATTCATCACCAAAAAGAACATTTCAAGACTTATCCTGAAATGCAATGCTTTCAGTGATAAGACAATATCTATACTCCTACAAGGAAGACCAGTTAATATGACTATTATTCAAATTTACGCACCAACCACTAATGCCAAAGATGAAGAAATTGAAGATTTCTATCAACTTCTGCAGTCTGAAATTGACTAAACATGCAATCATAATGCATTAATAATTACTGGTGATGGGAATGTGAAAGTTGAAAACAAAAAAGAAGGATTTGTAGTTGGAAGATATGGCTTTGATGATAGAAACAACACCCGAGATTGAACGATTCAAGACCAACAGCTTATTCATTGCAAATATCTTTTTTCAACAAAATAAATGGCGACTATACACGTGGACCTCACCAGACGGAAAGCCCATGAATCAAATCGACTACATCTTTGGAAAGAGACAATGGAGACGCTCAATATCATCAGTCAGAACAAGGCCAGAGGGTGACTGCAGAACAGACCATCAATTGCTCCTATGCAAGTTTAAGTTGAAGTTGATGAAAATTAAAACAAGTCCATGACAGCCAAAATATGACCTTGAGTATATCCCGCCTGAATTTGGAGACCATCTCAAGAATAGGTGGAATTGATTACTAATGACCGAAGACCAGAAGAGTTGTGGGATGACATCAAGGATATCATACATGAAGAAAGAAAAATGGATGTCAGAAAAGACTCTGAAACTTGCCCTTGAACATAGAGTAGCTAAAGTGAATGGAAGAAATGATGAAGTAAAAGAGCTGAACAGAAGATTTCAAAGGACAGCTCCAGAAGACAAACTATTGTAATGAAATATGTAAAGACCTGGAGTTAGAAAACCAGAAGGGAAGAACACACTCAGTCCTTCTTAAGCTGAAAGAACTGAAGAAAAATTTCAAGCCTCTAGTTAAAATAGTGAAGGATTCTATGGGCAAAATGTTGAACGATGCCGGAAACATCAAAAGAAGATGGAAGGAATACACAGTCACTGTATCAAAAAGAACTGGAGGATGTTCAACCATTTCAGGAGGCAGCATATGATCAAGAACCAGTGGTACTGAAGGAAGAAGTCCAAGCTGCACTGAAGACATTAGCGAAAAACAAGCCTCCAGGAATTGGCAGAATACCAACTGAGATGTTTCCACAAATGGGTGCAATGTTGGAAGTGCTCACTCATCTATGTGAAGAAATTTGGAAGAAAGCTACCTGGCCACCAACTGAAGAAAAATTGGTGCCTTTGAGTTATGGTGTTGGTGAAGGATATTAAGTATACCATGGATTGCCAGAATAACAAACGTCTCGGAAGAAGTACACCCAGAATGCTCCTTAGAAGCGAGAATGGTGAGACTCCGTCTCACATACTTTGGACATGTTATCGGGGGATCAGTCCCTGGAGAAGGACACCATGCTTGGTAAAGCAGAGAGTGAGCAAAAAAAGAGGAAGACCCTCAACGAGATAGACTGACACAGTGGCTGCAACAATGGGCTCAAACATAGCAAGGATTGCGAGGATGGTGCAGGACAGGGCAGTGTTTCCTTCTATTGTACATATAGAGTTGCTGACTTGGAACCAACTTGAGAGCACCTAACAACAACATCTTTTTTGGAGACTCATGGTTTGCTAGTGGGAACTCTTTAAACAAGACAAATTTCAAACCATATCCCAATCTGGTACCCCACTCCCACACCTTTGAGAACATTCTTGCTTTCTGGAAACCAGAGGATTTCCAGGACCCCTTCCTACCCGCAAGATCTTCTACCATGAAGCACTGATTCCTTCAGTGGAGAAGAGTATTAGAGACCAAAATCTGGGTGCTGGGGTACGTACACATGTGAGTGGTCGTCCAGATGTTGCTTTTGCTGTTGAGTGACTGTTCTAGAAAAAAAGTCCTTTTTATCAAATAACATTAATTTTTCTAATTTAACATTACTAAATCTTGTTTAACTTTGTTCCAAAACAGTGTTTTTACTTTATTTTCTCTACAATATATCCACTTAAAATTTTAAGCCCCATGCAAACTATAATTGTACCTCTTTCTCTTTTATATATCATATATGCCTCATAAACCTTCCTCTGCAGGACTTTATTGAAAATGAGTAGACTATGGACTGATAAACTGCAACAGGGCAAATTCATCTGAGAGGAAAATCTGAGACAAGTTGAAGGCTGCATCATGGAAAATGGGACTAAAGATGTCTGAGAGCGAGAGAGAGAGATGTAGAGAAAGAAAGAAAGAGCTTGAGAGAGAGGGGAGAAAGAGAGAGAGGTGGAGAGATAAAGAGATTGGGAGAGAGGTGGAGAAAGAGAGAGCTAGAGAAAAAGAGAGACAGACTGAGATAGAGGGATAAAGAAAGAGAGAGAGAAAGATTGAGACAGAGGGATAAAGAGAGAGAGAGAGAAGGGCAGCTGGCCAGAAATACATCAACAATCTGTTGCTAGCCTTACAAGGGCACTTTAGCTGGTTTGTGCCTTTTTTCATTAGTTTATCCATCCATTCTTCATTTATTGCCTGCTAGGAGCCCTGGTGGTGAATTGGTTAAGAGCTTGGCTGCTAACCAAAAAGGTCGGCAGGTCAACACTCCCAGCAAGTAGGGGATGGGGAATCTCTCAGCAAGGGGAAAGATAGCCAAGAAGACAAGCTTGGTTTGGGATCCACAGGCAGGAGTTACAGCTCCCAGGATTATTGTGGACAACTAGCAAGAAGAACATCCATCAAACCCATTGCCAAAAACCAGACACTGTCGCGTCAACTCTGACTCATGGCGACCCCATGTGTATAGGGCAGAATTGCTCCGTAGGGTTTTCAATGGCTATGAGCTTTTGGAAGAAAATCACCAGGCCTTTCTTTCTAGGATCACCTGGGTGGGTTCAAACCACCAACCTTTCCATTAGTAGGCAAGAACTTAACATTTGTGCCACCCAGGGACTCTGGTCCATTGCCAAAAAAAGTCTTTATATGCCAGGCAGTGCCACAGCCTGATGCTCGGCAGAGCCTTGTTCTTCCTTTATTAAATTGGCATCCTCGTTTTCATGGCTGCCTGCCTTCCAACCTGCCTGCTTAGGTGAGCCGGAGGTCTCCCGAGGCTGCATCTGCGTGGACAAACGGTAGAAAGGAGGCAATTATGCAGATAACTCAGACGAGAACCTTGTCTTTGCTGAAGGCCTGTAATTACCTGAATAGCCTGTTTTTCCGAGTGTCTCAAGTGGCACGTTCAGATGAAAACAATTCTGTTTTCTGGATGATTGCCTCACTGCTTTGGCCGTGTGACTTTAGCCCCAGTGGGAAAGTGATATTCATCATGTTCTGGTCTGCGGGCCTGTGAAATCAATAAACAAGGCACCGTGCTCTGGACCAGCAACGACTCAAACTGTGCAGAGCAAAAAAGGAAAGGGGGAAAAAAAAAATACTGGGCTGTTCATTCTCCCTTTCCACGCTGCCCTGTTGCCTGGCTCCCCATGCTGTGGCCCAGGGATCACGTCAGGCCTAGCAAGCTGTCTCCCTTGTTCCTTTCTGGAAGCGTGCTCCTGGCTGCAGAGGTAAATCTTCTGCTGAGCTGGCTGAGGTAGCACACAAACCCCCACTGCACACACCTGACTAATTAAAACTTGGAGTTCAGTGTTGCTGAGAGGGGATTGGCCAGGGTGCAAACCAGCTGCTGTGGCTGTGGCTTGGGCGAGAGCGGGACACGTGGACAGCAGCCTGGGTGATATGATCTGGACAGTGCAAGGAAGGACCCGTGACCTCCCAGGGTACCTGGAGTTCTACAGTTAGAGATGCATTTCTTTCCTTTTAAGTGTTTTCCACCCTTAAGCTCCTCCTCCTTTTTAAAGCACTGCGTCTAAGAGAAGGGCTATTTCCTTACCACCACAGAAGTGCAAATAATAATGTTACTGTTGCTGTAAGCTGCCTCAGCCCTGACTCAGGGCGACCCCAAGCGCAACAGAAAGAAACGCTGCTCAGTCCTGCACCAACCCTGTGATAAGCTGCAGATTGGACTGCTGTGATCCATAGGATTTCCATTGGCTGATTTTTGGAAGCATATTGCCAGGCTTTTCTTCTTAGTCCAGCTTAGTCTGGAAGCTCTGCTGAAACCTAGTCAGGATCATAGCAACACGCAAGCCTTCAACGACAGGCGAGCGATGGCTATGCATAAGGTGCATTGGCCAGGAATTGAATCCAGGTCTTCAGCAAATAATAATTGCAGACACTTGGTGCTTACAATAGTCCACTAATTCTCACAATCTCAGTGGGAGGAAGGTACTATTATTATGCCCACTTTACAGATGAGGAGTCTGAGGCACAGAAGGCTCAGTAACTTGCCCCAAACCGCACAGTGAATGAGAGCAGGAGTGAGGGTTGGACGTAGGCAGCCCACTTTCAAGTCCATGACATAACTGTTCCTCTCTTCCACCTCTTAGGGACAAAGCCGGCTCCCTCTCCAGGGGGGACAACCCTGCGGGGAAAGTAAGACCAGCAGGGTGTTGCCTTCCTGAGACCAGATGGAAAGAAGTGACCCAGACATGGAGGCAGATCACTGTCAAAGACTGACTGTAACAGTTGGGTGTCCCTGAAGACAGGTCACTTCTCATGTCTCCAGTCTTCTCTGCTGTGCTGGCGGTGAAGTTATCAGCCAGGAATGAGAGAAATATATTAAAGGTGGGACTGACAGCTTAAAACCCCATAATTAAATAAAACATTGTCCATTCATCTCTGGTGTCACAGTTCACCGACTGTTTCTTGTACCTCATCCCATTTAAGGAGACTGGAGAAATCCGAAATAGCTGCTGTGGCGAGCCAACCTTGCAGGGCCTACATGTTTACAGAGAGGTTTGTCCAAAAGGAGAAGCCAGGCAGAGAATCTGTGACCATCTGAAAACTGAGGACTAAGACAGCCCTTTCATTTCATGATGTTAAGGTAGAGAACACAAGTTGGCCAGGACCCAAGTCAATGGGAGCTGTTAGATCTTAACTTTTTATCTGGTTAGAGATTTGAAATCAGTGGTGGTCAGCGTCCAGGACTTTCAAGGACAAGCAGACTAAATGTAGATAAGTGGCCAGGGCTGTTTGCAAAGGGTGTAACCTGCCATTCCATGTGGTCACGGTGTCCCTGGAAGCCCCATCTATAAAACGAGGTTCAGTGTATGAGCTCGCTTCTCCAGAATGTCACACAGTACAGGGACAGGAGAGCAGAGAATAACCAACCCTTCAATAAAAAGTATGTCTCTGGGGAGAGAAATCATGCTTGTCCAAGTTATTAGAGTTTGGCACGAAGGTAAGCAACCCTGTGGGTGTAATTTATATAGACTTTCAACAAACCTTTGTTTTGTCAATGGCTACTGTAAAATACTGACTTTCTGGGAAGTTGGTGAGGACGTACAGTCACGAAGACTCTGTGAATGTGTGCCCTGAAGCCGTGCAACGTGGTCACCCAGAGAGGGTGAAATCTCCAGGGCTGCCGTAAAGGCTAAGTTCTTCGGTACTAAATAATCAACTCCGTGGAGACGGATGCTAGGAGTGACCTTTGGCATGCATCTGTAAGTGATGCATGTACCCACTGATTGGTCTCTGTCTCAGTTACCTAGTGCTGCTGTAACAGAAATACCACACGTGGGTGGCCTTAACAAACAGAAATTTATTCTCTCATGGTTTGGGAGAACAGAAGTCCAAAATCAGGGTGTTGGCTCTAGGGGAAGGCTTTCTCTCTCTCTCCACTGTGGAGGAAGGTCCTCATCAATCTTCCATTGGGTCTAGGAGGTTCCCAACACAGGGGCCCTGGGTCCAAAGGCCGTGCTCTGCTCCTAACTCCTCTTTCTTGGTGGTAGTAGATCCCCTCTCTCTGCTCGCTTGTCTCTCCTTTCATCTCTTGTAAGATAAAAGGTGATGTAGGCCACACCCCAGGAAAACTCCCCTTACTTCAGATCAAGGCTGTGACTTGAGTAAGGATGTTGCATCCCACCCTAATCCTCTTTAACATAACCTAATCTTGCTTCACTAACCACAAGCAGAGATTAGGGTTTACAACCCATAGGACAATTATATCAGATCACAAAATGGAGGACAACCACAAAATACTGGGAATCATGGCCTAGCCAAGTTGACATATATGTTGGGGGGACACAATTCAATACATGACAGTTTCTAATAATAACAAAGGTCCCAGAGTGGCATAAACAGTTTGCACTCAACTCCTAAGCTAAAGGTTGGCAGTTCCAACCCACCCAGTAGTGCCATGGAAGAAAGGCATGGCAATCTACTTCCATAAAGATCACAGCCAAGAAAACTCTACGGAGCAGCTCTACTCTTTGACACAGGGGGCCACCATGAGTCAAAAATGACTTGATGACAACAGATAAATAACAACAGTTTTCGTGACCACAATTCTTTAGGAACGACAGAAAGTGTACCAAGTGCCCCGTCCTCTGTGATGCCCACCCTTACAAGAACCCTGCGAGACGGGCATCAACACTCCCGTTTTATAGGAGAGGAAACTGAAGCTTGGACAGAGCTCCAGCATCTTTAATCTTGTGACAAGCAGGGTGAGCTAAGTGGAGAAGTGGAACCAGCATGTTCATCGAGTTCAGTTAGATCACCTTTTGGGAGCGAGAAAGGTGAATTTCCATAATGGCAGGCCATGGGGGTTGGGTGAGGACTTGGGCTCTAAGCTGCATGGAGAGGACATGTCTCCCACTCTCCTTCTTAGATTGATGACCTGAGACACGCAGACGACACAACCCTGCTGGCTGAAAGCGAAGAGGCCTTGAAGCACTTACTGATGAAGACCAAAGACCACAGCCTTCAGTGTGGATGACACCGCAACATAAAGAACACAAAAATCCTCACACATGGACCCATCAGCAACATCATGATAAACGAAGAAAAGATTGAAGTTGTCAATGATTTTTACACGGATCTACAAACAACGCGCATGGAAGCAGCAGTCAAGAAATCAAACGACATATTGCGTTGGGCAAATCTGCTACGAAAGACCTCTCTAAGGTGCTGAAAAGCACAGATGTCACTTTGAGGACTACGGTGCGCCTGACCCGAGCCATGGTGTTTTCAATCCTCTCACTCGCCTGCGAAAGCTGGACAATGAACAAGGAAGACTGAAGACTAATTGATCTCTTTGAATTACGGTGTTGGTGAAAAATATTGAATATACCATGGACTGCCTGAAGAACGAACAAATCTGTCTCGGAAGAAGTACAGCCAGAATGCGCCTTAAAAGTGAGGCTGGTGAGACTTCATCTCTCTGACTTTGGAAATGTTATCAGGAAGGACCAGTCCCTGGAGAAGGACGTCATGCTTGGTAAAGTAAAGGGTCAGCGAGAAAGAGGAAGACCCTCAATGAGATGGACTGACACAGTGGCTGCATCAGTGTGCTCAAATATAGCAATGATTGTGAGGATGGCATAGGACCAGGCAGTGTTTTGTTCTATTTAGGTACACTATGAGTTGGAACCTACTCAATGGCACCTAACCATAACAACCTTCCTACATTCTCTCCCTTCCATGCCCAAATGAAATCTTAAATCTTTTCTGTAGGTCTAAAGTATTGAGTTGCTCTATTAATTTCCTTCACCCCAGGATCCAAAATAGTGAGTTATAATGAGAGGCCAGACTGCCACCCACCCCACTGGGGCTGAAATGGAGCCAGTGTGAACTGCTCCAAACACAACATCATTCCAGAGCACATAGTTGAGGCAAAGTATGTGGAATGGTGCTGAGGTTACTTGAATTCTTTTTGAGGCTGAGATCCATGAAACCCTAGGCACAAAAAGCTCCTCTCTGCATTCAATTTCTAGCAAAGTCAACAATTTGTAGCAAGTCAACAGGGTGTCCATTGTATCCATGTTCTGGGGACCAGGCTTAAAAAAGATTTTTGTTCTAAATGATATTTTTAAATTCTTCATTAGCTATAAGAAGTTATTTTAAAAACTCTTTCCCAGATACTCAATTACCTTTCAAACGAAAACAGACAAAACCCCACAAAACTTATGAATAAGAAGGAATGGTCATTTGTGGTCATGCCTTCTAGCCTAGTTAAGTCAATAGGGGTTTATGGGACCACTCCTGTGGTTCTGGAGTCCCTAGCTGGTGCAGTTATGTGCTCGGCTCCTAACTGAAAGGTTGAAAGTTCAAGTTCACACAGAGGTGCCTTGGAAGAAAGGCCTGGTGGTCTACTTCCCCAAAATTAGATATTGAGAACCTTATGGAGCACAGTGTACTCTGACACACTCAATGAAATTGACTCAATGGCAACTGGTTGGTTGCTTGCTTTGTTATGGGTCCAGCCCTATGTGAGGCTCTGGGAGAAAAAGAAATGAGCTCTCCACTGGGAAGGACCTACTGGCTGGTAGAGAAAAAGGAGTAACAATGAGGAGAACAAAGGATTTTGGAATGTGTGCAGTGGACTGCTGTACTCCGTGACACATACAATATCGCTTCAGAAGACTTTGAGGGAGAAGGCAGGACCACTGCTTTGTACCATGAGGGGAGCATCCTGCACCCTGGCAAGGCTGAGCCATTCACCTGCACACAGTGTGAGTGAGGACCCCCACAACAGAGTGAAACCAGCTAACACTTGGCCACGCACAGAGAGACCTAGAAAAGGAGGGGGAGGCTGGGCTGAGGTGGTCGGGGGATGCCTTGTGGAGGAGTTAGGACTTGAGTGGAGGCTTGAGGACGCTGGGCAGCGTAGTTTATTTTCCTGGTGGCCTCCCTAGGGACATGGGAGAAGCCACTAAACCATCCACATGACCAAAACACTCTTGCAGGTACCATGACAACAACAACAGCTTGTCAGCGATGCCTTGAGCCCCCAGGACTCAGCGTACCCTCCAGGGAGGTGGCCTAAGATCATCTTAGATCTGCTGTCATTGTTGTTGTTAGTTGTCATAAACTTGGCTCCAACTCAGGGACAACAGGTCCTGCACCATCTTCCCAATTGTTGGCATGGTCTAGTCCATGGTTGCAGCCACTGTGTATTCTGAGCGCCTTCCAGCCTAGAAGGCTCATCTTTCAGCACTGTATCGGACAATATTTTGCGATCCATAGAGTTTTCATTGGCTGATTTTCTGAAGATTGCCAGGCCTTTCTTCGTAGCCTGTCTTAGTCTGGAAGCTCTGCTGAAACCTGTCCACCATGGGTGACCCTGCTGGTATTGGAAATACCGGTGGCATAGCTTCCAGCATCACAGCAACATGCAGCCACCACAGTACAACAGACTGATGGACTGGTGGTAATTTGGATCTAAGGTTAGTTATTGAATCTCCACATACCCATAATTGTACCTGATTGCTTCTTAGGGGTTCATGAGAAGGCCCATGGACTGCTGGAGATTGGAGGATGCTAGAGGTCACCTATGTCACACCTTCCTTATACAGATGGGGACGCTGAGACCAAGGAAGGCAGCCTCTGCCCAAGACCCTGTGAGGAGGTAGGGGCAGAGCTGGGTGAGTCTCCCTCCTTCCTCCGATGCACTTTTGGATACATCATCACAACTCTTGCCTCCTTCCACTTCCAGCTAATTCTAGCTAATTCATCTGACATCATCTATTCCATTGTGATGTAAATTCATCAGTATCGAACCTGTGCGTAGTGTAAGGGTTGTATCAGATCTTTTCCCAGGAGCAGATTTTGACAGGGGAGAAAGGAAGCAGGTGGTGGTTCCATGGTAGAATTCTCGCCTTCCATGCAACAGACTCTTATTCGACTCCCGGCCAATGCACCTCATGCGCTGCCACCACCCATCTGTTGGTAGAGGCTTGCTTGTTGCTCTGATGCCACAGGTTTCCGTGGAGCTTCCAGACTGAGACAGAGTAGGAAGAAAGCCTGGTGATCTGCTCCTAAAAATCAGCTGATGAAACCTCTGGATCGCAGCAACCAATAACGGGCCAATTGTGGGGGTGGCACAGGACCAAGCCAGCGTGGTGTTCCACTGTGCACGGGGTGGCTGTGAGCCAGGGCTGGCATGGCAGTAGCTGGCAAGAACTGAGCTGGTCTTGGTGGTCGTGGGAGACAAGGGGGGAGAGGAACGGAGGGAGGTGGACCTTCAGGAAGGTGGGGAAGCAGCCAGGGAGGGCGGAGAGGAGCCAAAGACAAGTCTGCACACCACAGTATTGTCTCCATCTGGCCTGGCGTAGATGGTCAGATCGATTGTGATATTATCCAGAACAATCAGGGCGCTGAGCAAAGAATTCTCCAGATGCTCAGAAGTTGTACTTCCAAGCATAATCCTTGGCTCCCAGAGAACCACAAGTAATTGATGACACTCCCTGTCTTCTTGCATCCTCTTCTCTCCAGCTCCCAGACAGATACGTTTTCTCCTTTGAGGCCCATTCATACCAGGCTTTGCAATCATCTCAGACTTGACAAGGCCAGCGTCGTGGCACTTGTCCGGGGTCGCCTAGTTCTTACTAGGGCAATCGGAGAGGCCCGGCGCCTGGTTTTGTTGGTGGTGGTACCTCCTCCATGCAGCTGTGACAGTGCTCGGCAGCCTTTTGTTGCTGGCAGGAAGGTCTTGTAAGACTCTGCCAGACTCGGCTCAACATTTTCCACATTACTGACGGCATTAAAAGCTTTGCGATCCCAACAGGCAAGTTTCTTAACTGGCTTTGTCTCTCGTCGGTTCAGGTGGAATAATAAGGCCATTTCTGCCAGAAATGCCAGGGTGTGGTAGGGAAGCTGGCATGTGTCCTCGAGGAGGCAGGGAAGGCCATAGCTAGGTGCCTGGATGCCTGCTGCCAACAGTCAGAAAGGTTGGTTCAAAATTTCTCCCTCTTACTGAGTTAGAGAAAGGTCCCTGAGTAGTGCAAATGGTTTGCACTCGGCTGGTAATGAAAAAGTTGGCAGTTTGAACCCACTCAGCAGCACCACAAAAGACAGGCCTGGTGATTGGATTCTGTAAAGATTGTAACCAAAAAAAACCCCATGGAGATCACAACAGAGGGTCCCAGACAGAGCTGGAGAGAAATGTAGAACAAAATTCTAACCTACAAAAAAAGACCAGACTTAACTAGTCTGACAGAGACTGGAGAAACCTCGAGAGTATGGCCCCCGGACACCCTTTTAGCTCAGTAATGAAGTCACTCCCAAGGTTTACCCTGCAACCATAGATGAGACAGCCCCATAAAACAAAACGAGACTAACGGGGCACACCAGCCCAGGGAAAAGTACTAGAAGACAAGAGGGGACAGGAAAGCCGGTAATGGGGAACCCAAGGTCGAGAAGGGACAGTGTTGACATGTCGTGGGGTTGTTAACCAATGTCATAAAACAATATGTATACTAACTGTTTAATGAGAAACTGCTTGTTCTGTAAACCTTCATCTAAAGTACAATTAAGTAAATAAAATGGAGATAACAATAATAATTCCAACTTCGTGGGATCATTCTGAAGATTGAATGTGTTCACTTTAAATAGTACCTGTCATATAATAAGTGCTTTGTAAGTATCTGTTGTAAGAAAACTAAAAAAAAAAGAAAGAAAAAGAAAACCCTATGGAGCACAATTCTACTCTGTAACACATAGTCGCCATGACTTGACGTCACCCCGAGACACAACAACAAACTGAGGCAGAGGTGGCGTAGGGATGGGGGGCCAACAGGAGCCTCTGGGAGCTGGTGATTAAGCCCTGCTCCACACAGTGTCCTAAGGCCATGTGGGTGCTGGGAGGGGGAGAGACGCTGCTCTGGGATCCGTCTTTCATTGCTGCAGCTGTGAAATGGCTTAGCCTCTGCCAGAGCTTTTTGTTCCATTTTTCTCTCGCTTCCTTGGGACATTTCAGGAACCAAATATGTTCAACTAGTCCTTAGCATCAGGAGGTAGTTGCATCTCCCTGTGCTGGCCCTTCCACTGTCCAATGACCAGAACCAGCTGAAACACCCAATTTTGCAAAACATCCTGCTCCGGTCATTTCCCTAATTGACTCATCCAACTATAATGTCTTCATATTCCAGGCTTCTTGAGGTGTCTGAGGCCCACATGGATCCTGAGAGTCCCACCCTAAGGATGGGGTCTGTTCTTTAGGCAAGATATTGATTAAGCAAACTCTTTCTCAGAGATTGCTTTTCTCTGCTGTACTTGGACATGGATTCCTAAGTCTACATCTCACCGAGGACAGGCTATTGTTGGAATTAGTATTTGGAAATGGACACATGGTTAAGCTCCTGGATCTGAGCCCAAAGATAAACATGGGGACTCCAGGGCCTTGAAATCCACACCCGGCAACTTACAGGTCCTTGTGGGCCTGTGAGGCCAGTGCCAGACTAAACAGACAACTGGCACCCCCCAAGAGCCTACACTTTGGGGCTTTTGTCAGCTGGGTGGGAGTGCAGATCTTTGAAGACACTCTCCATGAAAACCCCGTTTCTTTATGTCCCCGGCTCAGACCTTGGCTGGCATTGGCACATGGCCCAGAGCTGCCCTAAGGGGCACTGACATTTCCTCATTTGGGCCACTAGGGTCTTTGCTCCAACTCAACCGTCATCTGAGAGGGCAGGAAGGACCCGTGGTCCTGTTTCTCAGCCTCTGGAGGTGGGAAGAAGACTTGGGGTTATGGAAGAGTCCCAAGTCCCAGGCCTTGGCCAGGGTCTGACCAGACAGTTGGAGGGGGATCAGGGAGGTGGGCTTTTGTACGGCGAGGCGAGGAGGGGAGACAGCAAGCCAGTAGCTAGTGTGTGTTAACCACTTGCCATCGAGTCGATTCCGAATCATGGTGACCCCATGTGCTCCACAGGGTTTTCAGCAGCTGATTTATTGGAAGTAGATCACCAGGTCTTTCTTTCAAGGCACCTCTGGGTGGACTTGAATCTCCAACCTTTTGGTTCGCAGCTAGTGTGTTAGCCGTTTATGCCACTCAGGGTCTAGGGAATCTGGTGTCACTCAGGGTCTAGGGAATCTGGTGTCACTCAGGGCTAGGGAATCTGGTGTCACTCAGGGTCTAGGGAATCTGGTGTCACTCAGGGTCTAGGGAATCTGGTGTCACTCAGGGCTAGGGACTCTGGTGTCACTCAGGGTCTAGGGAATCTGGTATCACTCAGGGTCTAGGGAATCTGGTGTCACTCAGAGTCATTCAGCACTTGGGAAATTTCACCCTTGTGCCCAGCCAGGCATCCCCAGACATCCAAACACTTCAGCTCTGCAGCCACAGATGGTGATTGGAAACCCTTCTTTGTCCAGTATGGTGGCATCCCAGCCGAGTATCACTCACAACCCCCCCCAAGACATTCCCTGGCAGACCGTGGCACTGCAGGTGTTTCCTGGGAGGTGGCCCCCCATGACCCTTCCCACAGGACACTTCTCCATTCCTCCCTGCCATTTGTCCTGCTGGCTCCTCATAAATTTTCCATATCCCCATCTCCCTCCCTCATCAGAAGGACACCCAGAGAAGAAAGGGGGACCATCCTGTCCAGGGAGCTTCCCTTTTAACCTTCTCTTTGGTTTTTAAACTCAAGCAATAAACCTCTGTCCCACCTGGTGACTTCGCTTCAAGTTGGCCTTTCCAAGAATCCGAATCTCCATGTGCTTCCGGGAATAAGGGAATCCTCCCTTACAGTGTGGCTGGAGACGCGTGTGTGGGGACAGATGTGGGGAAGGGGCACAAGGACAGATGTGGGAGGAGAGGGAGCTGAGGTGGGCTGGATGAGGCCAAGCCCCCCTTCCTGTCTCAGAAGAACCTCGGCTGTGTCACCGGACTGTCCTTCCTGGAGTCGTCATGGAAACCACAGCATATAGCATCAGACCTAGACGGGCGCCCTAGGCAAGCTAATGGAGGAACTGTGCATGATCTTTTACTGTCTCTTCGCTTCCGTTTTGAATTAGCAAGAAGCAAAAAGAGCAAAGGCCAGAGGCCTGATCCAGCTCCCCCACTTATACTCCTTGAGGGCGGGTCGTTAATTTCTGTCATGCTGGCCCCACTCGCGAAGACCTCATGTACAACAGAACAGACGTCCAGACGGCGCCATCTTCGTGATCGGAGCTATGCTCGAGTCCATTGTTGTGACCCTTGTCTCACTCCATCCCACTGAGGGCTTCCCTCGTTTTCGCTGACCCTCTGCTTTACCAACATGATATCCTTCCCCAGCAACTGGTCCCTCCTGATGACAAATCCAATGTAAGCCAGATGAAGTCTCCCCACCCTCGCTTCTAAAGAGCATTCTGGCTGTACTTCCTCAAAGGCAGATGTGTTTGTTCCTCTGGCAGTCCCTGGTATAGTCAATATTCTTCACCAACACCACAATTCAAAAGCATCAGTTCTTCCTCTGTCTTCCTTTTTCATTGTCCAGCTTTCAGCTTCACAGATATAGGAGACGATAGAAAAGACCATGGCTTGGTCAGGCGCCCCTTAGTCACTGAAGTGACGTCTTTGCTTTTTAACACTGTTAACACCCTTAAAAAGCAAAGATGAGGGCAGGAAGGGGTTCTCATTCATCTTTGCATTTCAAAGCTAAGCACAGCTCTCGGCTCAAAGCGAAGGCACAAGAAGTGCTCGCTGGACTGCAGGACCCCAGAGTGGCTGGAGCCGGGACCCCAGAGGGGGTGGAGCCGGGACCCCAGAGGGGTGGAGCCGGGACCCCAGAGTGGGTGGAGCCGGGACCCCAGTGTGGCAGAAGCCGGGACCCCAGTGTGGCGGGAGCCGGGACCCCAGAGCGGTGGGAGCCAGGTGTGAGAGCCGGAGCTGAAAGAATAGGTCAGTTACGCATTGAGTCAAGGCTAGGTACGGCTTTAGAGGTGGGGCTAAGAGGGTTGGCTTTAAGCCTGCAGACAAGTGAAAATCATGAAAGGACATTAAAATATTTTTCTTCATCAATTCGAAAATAATAAGCACTCATTTTTACTAAGAAGTCCCAGGGTGGCACAAACGGTTAAGCACTTGGCCACTAACTACAAGGTTAGTGGTTTGAATTCACCCAGAGGTGCCTCAGAAGAAAGGCCTGGAGATCTACTTCTGAAAGATCACAGCCATTGAAAACCCCGTGGAGCACAGTTCTACTCTGACACACTCAGGGTCTCCATGAGTTGGAGTCAACTCGACGGCAACTGGCTTGGTTTTGGTTTTCATTTTTACTAGCGAAACAATCAATGCAAAGACGTAACGAGAAAAAGTGAATATCTCCAACCCACCCACCCCCTCCATACGGCTTCACTGTCGCTCACCCTGGTAAGCAACGTCCTTTGTCCTTATGATGCTGACAGTTCACCAAGTTATGTCTAGGTGTGTGCCTTTCCAACACTAATTCTGTCTAGGACTTGGGCCTTTCAACGTGTAGTCTTAGATCTTGTGTCAAGTCATGGAAATCTCCCCCTGCTATCTGTTTAAATAGCACTCCTCCTCCGTCTGTTCTTCTATTCTAGCTTCTCCCTCTCCTTCTGGAACTGCTGTTGTTTGCATGTCCTTGTCCGTGTGGTCCTTTGCGTCTCTCCTTCCCTGGTTTCCATCCCTTCGCGTTCCCATCCTGTGAGTTGTCCCTCCCAGCCACCTCTCAGCAGCTGTGATCCTTTTTTCAGTTTATTTCCTGAGTTTCTAAAATAAAAACTATTTTTCTCTTAGTTCCAGGAAGAGTCCTATCCTCGGGCTCTGTGTCCCCTTGCACATCTTCATAATTTTTTTTAAATAATATTTTATTGTGTCTTCAGGGAGGGTGGACACAGCAGCTTAGGTTCCCATTCAACAATTTCTACACAAGTTGTTCAGTGACATTGTTTACATTCTTCACAAGAGGTGAACATTCTCATTGTTTCCGTTCTGGTTGTTCATCCTCATTGCTTTTTTGTTCGAGCCTCTTTATCAGTTCTGCTCCAATGGGGGACACCTGGGCTGGAGGCTTGCTCTGTCTCCCTCTCACCGACAGTTAACCAGTTGCCACTTAGTTGATTCTGACTCATGGGGACCCCATGTGTGTCAGAGTAGAACTGTGCTCTATAGGGTTTTCAAAGGCCGATTTTTCAGAAGCAGATTGCCAGGGCTTTCTTCCATCGTGCCTCTGGGTGGACTTGAACTTCCAACCTTTCAGTTAGCATCTGAGTGCATTAACCATTTGCACCACCCAGTGCCTCCTGGCCCTCGTCACAGAGGCCCTGAAATGACCATGACCTCTTAGTCCCTTGACAGGCAGGCCAGGTGGTGGACAGGTGTGAAGCAGCGGACAACCAGCAGGGAGCAGAAGACCCAGCACTTTCTGCTCCTGGGCCCAGTGATCAGCAAACTGGCCAACCACTTCTCTGCAGAACAGACCTCTGCTTCCATGTCTTCCTGGGGTTGAGGTCTAGATCTTCAGGATGGAGAGATGAGAATCACGAGTGCAGGTGGGAGAATCTGCGCCAACAAGAAGAGGAACAAATCTTCTTCTGAGCATGTGTGACTGGCACGGGGGAGTGGGAAATACAGAAATATAGACCTTGTGCATTTGTCAGGGGGCAGTGGTGGTTCAGTGCTACAATTCCCACCTTCCATGCAAGAGACCTGGGTTCAATTCCCAGCCAATGCCCCTCATGTGCAGCCACCACTGTGCGTCAGTGGAGACTTGCATGTTGCTACGATGCTGAACAGGTTTCAGTGGAGCTTCCAGACTAAGATGAACTAGGAAGAAAGGCCTGGTGATCTGCTTCTGAAAATTAACCAATGACAACCCTGTGGATCACAACGGTCCTATCCGCAACCTATCATGGGGATGGTGCAGGACCAGGCAGCATTTTGTTCCATTGTACGCGAGGTCGCCGTGAGTCAGGGCCAACTCAGCGTCAGCCAGCAACAACTCATTCTTTCATTTGTGCACAGGAAGTTGGAGGGATTCATGGACAATGACAGAGATTGGTTTGGCATTTGAAGAGTTTCTTCTCTACAAAGAGAAATGGCCACTGAGCTATTAGCACAGCCTCCCAAGGCTTCTACCTCTCCAGGTCAGCTGAAGCCACTGACTGCTTGAAGGTCTCTTCTTCGTCTCTCACTGGCTCAGGCGCTGTGAGGAGCAAATGAGAAACCAGAGACAGACTCCCCAGCTTGGGAGGCTTCCCCTCTCCGGAATTCTCCCCACTTGGAGCCAGCAGGATGCTGCTGCTGTACCTGCTCCCTCTCTGGGGCTCTGGGAGGAGCCTGTAGCTGCTCATCCACAGACAGTTTAGCAAGAAGGTCCAGAGGCTTTATCTTTGGGAGCTGCCCTTGGTTTACCGTGGTGAAGGTGAGACTCAGGAGGAGTCATGGGTGCAGCTGGGGTGGGGTGGCGTCTTTGTGAAGAAGGTCCTGGGGAAGCCACAGCCAAACCTCAGAGATGAGGCAGAGTCACCAGGAGCAGGTGGCCCCTGACCCAGCCAGGAGAAGACTGACCACATAGCCGCAAGCTTTGGCCACCATCTCCGGCATGGTGAGGCTCAACCAGGACCTGGCCCAGGAGTCCAGAGAAGCCAGAGGTTGGCACATCCAGGATGTTGAAATGTCTCCTCTCCTAGAGGTTTCAAAACCACATTCTTCTAGTCCCGGAGGCCACAGTCTTCTTAGAGGCAGGACAAAGGAATCAGAGACTTAGAAGCTGGGTTAGACAGTTTTCTCTAGAAAGACAGCATAGCCATAAATTTTATTTATTTTTATATAAAATCTTCCAATAAAATTTTATTTACTTTCAGTTAATTTTATTTAAAATTTAGGATCCAAGTTATAAACCAGATCAGACTAAAAATTAATCTTTGCCTTACTAACCACAGCAAGGTTCAACAGGAAGACAGGTAAGTTTTACAGTAAATAAAGGAACCATTTAACTCCCTGCACACGTGCAGGTGGTACTGGGAGCGTGAATTTTCTACGCTGCTACACACACGTGCCCATGTGAGCACACACACATACACACACATACATGTGCACACACACAGAGACACACGCACACACGTGCACGCACATACACACATACACAAGCACACACAGACATGCATACACACATACACACACTCACAGACACACACACATATACACACACACACCATTGTTTTCTGCCTCTTTTTCCTGACCCCATTGATTAGAAAATGACATCAAATCCATAGAAGAAACAATAAAAAGACAAAGAACCCACCTTAAAAATGGGCAAAGAACTTGAATAGATGCTTCTCCCAAGAAGTCACGCAGATGGGCTAACAAGCGCGTGGAAAGGTTTCAACATTCGTTAGTTACTAGGAAGATGCAAACCAAAGCCACATTGAGATGCCACTTCTCCCCCTCTATGGCGGTGATAAAGGTGTTGGTGAGGATGTGGAGAAATGGGAGCCCTCGTACATTGCTGGAGGGAACGTAAATGGTGCCGCTTTCGAAGAAGTTTGACAGTTTCTCTGTAGGTTAAACAAAGATTACCATACAGGAACCAGCAATTCCCCTCCCAGGTATCTACCCAAAACAACCGAAAAGAGGTGTTCAAACAAAAACGTGCACACCAATGTTCACAGCAACACTACTCACAATAGCTAAAAGGTAGAAATGGCCGAAACCTCCATCAACAGAAGAATGGATAAACGGAAGGTGATATGTCCATGTACGGAATATTCCTTAACCATCAGGAGAAATGAAGTACCGATAATGTGGTGATGTGGAGGAACCTTGCAACCATCATGCTAAGTGAAAGAAGTCAGATACAAAAGGCCACATGTGTGTGATTCCATTTATGTGAATTATCTAGAACAGGCAAATTCATAAAGATAGAATGTTGCTCAGTGGTTGCCAGGGGCGGGAAGGAGGGTGGAATGCGAAGTGACGCTTAACGACTCTGGAACCTCCAAGTAGGGTGATGAGGAAGCGCTGGGACTAGATAGGGGTGGCCGCACAACATTGTAAATGTCCTTTATGCCCCTGAATTGTACAACTTAAAATGGTTAAAATGATCAATTTTATGTGAGGTATATTCCACCACAGCAAGTGCGTAGGAGATGATGTGGCTGAAATACCCACCTGATGGTAATAATAGCCAGCACTCACCAGACACTCACTGCACCCTAAGTATTTTGTGTGAAGCATCTCATTGATCATGAGGCAGTGGTAGCTCCGTGGTAGAATTCTCACTTTCCATGTAGGAGACCCAGGTTCAATTCCCGGCCAACGCACCTCAAGCACAGCCACCACCCATCTGTCAGTGGAGGCTCACATGTTGCTGTGATGCTGAACTGGTTTCAGTGGAGCTTCCAGACTCATGGATTAGGAAGAAAGGCCTGGCAATCGGCTTCTGAAAATCGGCCAATGCAAAGCCTGCGGATCACAATGGTCCTATCTGTAAGTGATCATGCGGCTGGTGCGGGACTGAATGGCCCTTTGTTGCATCATTCACGGGGCGGCCACGAGTCGGGGGCCCACCTGAGAGCAGCGACAACGACCACAATCTCACTGATCCTCGAAGTGTCCTCAGGAGGCAGTATCATTATTCCTGCTCTGCAGGTGAGGATCTGGGCTTAGAAAGCTAAAATGATGTGCCCAAATCACAAGAAGTCTGACTCAAGGCCCGAGCACTTAGTCCTCACACGGCACAGGGAGACGAGAGGGAGGGAGGAGACTACCAAGGTCTCCCTCTTTCTTAGGGTGACGGGAAGGAGATCAGGACACAACACCCACCTGGGAGGACGAAGGAGGCGTCTCCTGGGCGCAGGGCTGAGAAGGCACAGACGTTGTTGCCTCTACTTTCGCCTCTAATGCCTGGAAAAACAGAGGGGGAAGGATATCTAGAAGGAAACGCCCCCTCAAGTCCTTGAAGGAAGCCCGAGGCCGCAAGGAGAGCGGTGCGTGTAGGAACAGTTGCTACCGGGGAGCCTTCACCTCTGCAGAGTCCGAGCCTGATCCCAAGAGAAGCCGCTTCTTCAACAGTTCACAGCTCTGGAGGATGGAGCCCTCCACACCCTCACCTCATAGTTGCTTCCAACAAGAAAGGGCAGAAATTGAGATCTCTGAGAGGGAGTAATGGCGGGGGGGGGCACGTGGCACGAAGACGGGGATGGGACAGCTGTCTCCCAGAAATGACTTCAGGAGGTCAGCTGGCCCTGCCCCTGCCTGTCTCCTAGCCCATGTTAGTCTGGAAGCTCTGCTGAAACCTGCTCAGCATCACAGCATCGCACAACACTCCACGGACAGATGGGTGGTGGCTGCACGTGGGGTGAATTGAGTAGGAATTGAACCCCACTCTCCTACATGGAAGGTGAGAATTCCCCCACTGAATCACCACTGCCTCGTCACGTTAAGGATTAGAAGGGCATTTATGCTCTGGGAAGTCTCTGGAGGTGGTCATAGGTCCTTTCCCTTTAGAAAAAAATGCTTCCAGAAAGTCCCCTTCTTCTGTCCTGTCTCGTGCTCCAGAGAATGGGAACCAGCCGAGAGCCACTTCCTCTTCTTTCCCCAAGGAGCACTGAGTGTTGGCCAGAAGGCCTTTTTCCCCGAGACTCTTCTGGAACCCTCGCTGGCCCGGGACAGCTGCAGCCACACAGTTTGCTTCTTGTCATGGAAAGCTGAAGCATCTCCAGGCCTAAGCTAAACACCGGCTGTGGAACATCCAGTTTTTTTCACGAGCCCCTTGTGGATAAAAGCCCAGAAGCCAGCAGCCCACCTGCCAATTATTACAGTTAATTCTGTGCAGACTTGACTCCAGAATGGAGACAGAGAGTTCTGTTTGCTGCTGGGGGAGCGCGGCGCAGGCGGCGGGGGCTGTGGCCGTCAGGCCGTGAGTGCTGTCTCTGTGTGTCTGGCTGGTCCTCGAGGCCCCGGCTGGCTGCCCTTGCACTGTGAGTTTGGCATCCAAGAGTGACTTCAGTGGGACCTCCTTCCCCTTGAGTCTGCGTCCAAGAGCAGAGATGTTGACTGTCAGGAATTTTCCTTCCTCCTGCTCAATGCCACATCTACCCACTCCCCCCTTAAGAATTTAGCGACGAATGCTTGTTTTTATTTTTTCCAGAGGAAAAGGAAAAACAACACTCAGTTTGTAACTGTGAGGTGTTTTGGTTGTCTTTTCTCCTCTGATCCAATTGCCTTAAAGATCCAGTTGATTTGGGCAAAGAACAGTCACCCACCGTCCCCTGGAACCCTACTCTGGTGGTAGGTTATGGTCAAGGGCAAGCTTGGGCTAACCTCAAGGTGGTACCCGTTCGGTTGCTCAAGGGTCTGTCTCTTCAGTTCTCCCAGGCCTCCTTCTGTTGATTAATTTGTCCTTTCTCTCATTCGCTAATTCATTCCTATAAGGAGGCACTAGGTAGTACAAACCGTTTGTCTTCAACTACTGAATAAATGGTTGGTGGTTCAAACCCACCCAGCAGCACTGCAGAAGAAAGGCCTGCCGATCTGCTTCCGTAAAAATTACAGCCAAGAAAACCCATGGCACTCAATCGTACTCTGTAGCACGTGAGGTTGCTGTGAGTCAAAACTGATTTAACGGCTGCAGGTTTGGGGGTTTTTTGGCACTGGAAAGAATGCAGAGAAGAAAATGGACTGCCTGCCCTCCGGAGCCAAAGCAGAAAAGTCAGGCAGCCAAAACTAATTGCAGGAAGAACAAGCACAGGTAGACCCCAATTGATGACAGATTTGAGTTACGACAAACTGCCCTTATGACCGTGTATTTTCTGGGGTTTTTTTGTACATCTGTGGTTAGTAATACGTGCCACATACAATGTTGCAGCTTGTCATTTGCTGATGTGATCATTCTCAGACAGTCACTTGCATATGTTCAATTTTACGATTTACTTTTCAAAGCACCTCCATATAGGCATCGTTTTTTAAACTAAATCAGGGGCTTCCGCTGCTTAAAAAACTGAACCTAAATGCTGATCCCTTTGCTAATGTCTATGGGCAGATTTGGGAAGCAGTGAGATTTTACCTCAAAATATGTGAAGAAAACAAGAAACGGGGCACACAGACAGCTCTCACTAATTTTCTGACTAGAAACACCATCCCCATTCCCAGGGGTAATCAGATGACCCAGACCCTTCCCGAGTGCAGTTACGACCACAGCTGACAAAATGCCAACGTCGTACATTTTTATGATTTGTGCATTTTTTATGTATGTATGTATTATGTATGTATCAAAATATATCTGTAAGCTTATATGTAATGTTTCCAACCCAAAGACAAAGAAAAATCGGAATTGTAAAGATACTGATAATAAGAGGCAATAATAATGAAAACTAAAAAAAAAAAAAAAGAAAGAAAGATATCTGACTAATGTCAGAACCAATTTACAATGGAGTGGTCAGAATGGAACCCCATGGTAAGTGGGGCACTGCCTGTACCATCAACGTAGGTGCTAAAGGAAGGCCAGAAGCCAAGGCAGTGTGCCCGCAGGTGTAGACCAGACTCCTGGGATCCCAAGCCAGCCCTGCCCCCAAAGCACAGTAATCAACAGGGAGTGAGTCCACAGAAGACGCTTACAGCAGAGTCCAGCATGTGTTATAAACATACAAAAAGGGGACTTAAGAGTTGGAATCAACTCAACCACAATGGGTTTTGTTGTTTGGTTAGTTTAGATGGGCAGTGGGGTATGCTGTCAAGGAAGCTGGTTCTAAGGAGGTGGCAGAGTGTGGAAGTAGATGGGGCAGCAGGGCAGCTGAGGAAGAGTGTGCAACGGCCCCAGGACACCTCCTGCCACCAAGAAGTCTAGGGAGGCCAGAGCACAGAGAGCTGGGAGCAGCCCTGTGTGAGACACGCAGCCTCATAAGCCCTGATATGAACATGTGCCTGGTGTTGAGGGCAGTGGGAAGTCAACTGGATAATTTGAGGCAGGGGTGCAGCACCCCAGCTCTGCTCTCGTCTTATCGACGAGGTAGCTGGCCCCTGGCTACTGTCTTCCTGAGACTCAGCATGACTTGGAAAAGTAAGTCAGCAAACAATGTGACTGCCCGTGCCAGGTACTGTGCCAGGGCAGGGCTGGAATGAAAATGGTGGGACCTCGTGCCTGACTCCAAGGAGGAGCCTACCTCCAAGTGGGGTAAAGGGGCCTAGAGATGGGGGAGCAGACAAGACAATGCCCAGAGGAAAGAGTCAGGGTTTCCTCCTGGAAGGAAGGGACTGGAGAACGTTTGGAGAGGAAATGGCACCTGAGCTGTGTCTTGAAGTACAAGCCAAGGATGTAAGAAGGCCACACCAGTCATGAGGCCAGCAGTTTGTCCAGAGGCTAAGGGGTAAGGGGTAAGGTGAGCTCAGGGCCAGGGTTTGGAGCAGGTGTTGGGCTGCACATCTTCTAACCCTAGAACATCTGCACCTCCTCGCTGACCCAAGCTGAGCCCTGGTGGCACAGTGGTTAAGAGCTCTCAGAGCTTGGCTGCTAACCAAAAGGTAGACAACTGGAAAACACCAGCTGCTCCTTGGAAACCCTACGGGGCAGTTCTCTGTCCTGTAGGGTGGCTATTAGTCAGAACTGACTTGACAGCAACAGGTTTGGGTGTTTTGGTTTTGGTTGACCCAGGGAGTGGGTGGTTGACTGAAACCAGATGTTGGAACAAGTCTTCTCCAATGTGAAAGGTATGTGAAGGGGACCTTGTTCCACATGTGATGCAGAGAAAGGAGCAGGCTGGTTTAACCCTTTCCTGCCCCTACCTGGGAGAGGATGAGGCTGTGGCTTGCCTAGACTCTTGTTGCTATTGTATGCCATCGAGTCAATTCTGACTTGTAGAGACCCTATAGGACAGAGTAGAGCTGCCCCCACAGAGTTCCCAAGGCGGTATATCTTCATGAAAGCAGACTGCCACATCTTTCTCCTGAAGAGCAGCGGGTGGGTTCAAACCACTAACCTTTCCGTTAGCAGCCAAGCACTTAACCACTGCGCCACCAGGACTCCTTCCAGGCTGACTAAACCAAACCAAAAACCCATTGCCGTTGAGTTGATTCAGACTCATTGTGACCCTAGAGGACAGAGTAGAATTGCCCCGTAGGGTTTCCAAGGAGCGGCTGGTGGATTCAAACTGCTGACCTTTGGTTAGCAGCCGAGCTCTTAGAACTCCATCCTTTGGGATGAACACGCAAGAAAGGATGCTGGGTTGTGACTCACTGCCCTCCTGTGTGTCTTGGATGCATATATCCTGGGAAATTGCTGGACCAGGAAGCTGGTCTTAAAAAAATTCCTACCTGCCCAGGGCCACAGGGGGTCCTGTGCCCTGCCCTCCCCTTCAGCCTCAGCTGCAGCCAACGTCCCATGCCAGAGGCCCAACTCCCAATAACCACCTTAATCACATGGTAGAAATGGCTATTTTAGTTACATAAACAGAGTTGTCTACATTTGGATTTGGGGCTTGCTGCAGGAATTTGTAAACAGCGTGGTGTGTGCGTTTTACAGAAAGTCGCCAGGGCAGGCTCTCTTTCCCTCTGCCTCTTGTCCAGTTTTCCCTTTTATAGAGAGTCTGGCTGGGAAAGAGAGACAGAACTTATTTGGGAATGGAGGACAATCTCTCCACACATTCCTCCCCCTACCCCAGCACCCACTACCTCTTCTTCTTCAATGCTCAGGTCTGGTGCAAAGTTAAGACCACTCCTGAGTTACGAATCCTTCCGAAATGCCAGAATCCTTCTCATAAATGTAAATATAAACCTTGTGGAGCACAAATCTGGGGAGATTTTTTCCTCAGAATTGCAACAAGGAATTCTGAAGTTTGCGGCAGCTTTCAAAACTGTTGGACGCTGCCGAGCCTATTTGAGTCAAGACCCCGTGTGACATTGTGATGTCCCCCTACATCCCCTTTTCTACTCTCTCTGCCCCAAAGATCTTTCTTCAGCTTCAGGCAAGGCTTGTAAGATTCTAGAGATGACATATTTGAAACCACAAAGAAGAGGCAGCCTTGATGAATAGAGGGGGCATTCATTTGTTCTTTCATTTAGTAACTGTTACCGGTTAAATAGCGTCCCCCCAAAATATGTTTTGTAAATCCTAACCTCTATGCCTGTGGTTATAATCCCCTTTGGGAACGGGTCGTCTTAGTATATTAGTGGAGGGCGTGTCATGAGTCAGTCTGTTTTGAGATAGAAAAGGAGAAGATTGAGCAAGCAGAGCTAGAGGACAGTAGATGCCACACAGCATGAAGATCACTATCTTGGTCATCTAGTGCTGCTCTCACAGAAATACCACAGGTGGATGGCTTTAGCAAAGAGAAGTTTATTCTCTCACAGTCTAGTAGGCTACAAGTCCAAATTCAGGGTGTCAGCTCTAAGGGACGGCTTTCTCTCTCTGTCGCTCTGGAGGAAAGTCTTTGTCATCAATCTTTGCTTGGTCTGGAAGCATCTCAGTGCAGGAACCTCAGGTCCGAAGGACACGCTCTGCTCCCGGTGCTGCTTTCTTAGTGGTATGAGGTTCCCATGTGTCTCTGCTTGCTTCTCTCTTTCATATCTCAAAAGAGATTGGCTTAAGACACTATCTAATCTTGCAGATCTCATCAATATAACTGCTGCTAATCCATCTTATTACATCATAGTGATAGAATATACAGCACATAGGGAAATCACATCGGATTACAAACAATTGTACAATACTGAGCATCATGACCTAGCCAAGTTGACAGATATTTTGGGGGGACACAATTGAATCCATGACAATCACCAAGGAACAAGGCTTCCCCCAGAGACAAAAGAGAGAGAAAGCCTTCCCCTAGAGCCAGCACCCTGAATTCAGACTTCTAGCCTCTCAAACAGTGAGAAAATAAATTTCTGTTCGTTAAAGCCCCCGACTCAGGGTATTTCTGCTGTAGCAGCACCAGATGACTAAGACAATGAGCATCAGTGAAGCATCGATTTGAATGAGGTGCGGTGTCTGGCACTGTGGGCCTTAGAAGGTGTAGAGCACACATCATCGTTGGCTTCAAGCAATGAAAGGTGGAAATGTTGAGAGTCACTTAGATGTGTTGGGGTGGTAGAGGGAGTGTCATTTTACTCGATACATGTTTGTTGAATGAATAATAAGCCTGTGACTGAGAATGAAGTCTGCGACAATAGCTGAAGTTAAATCTTAAATTCAACACAAGTTAACTTTTGCTCTAACTTAAAGCTTGGGTGGTCTGTCATCCTGGTTTGTCTGGGTCTAAGGGGGTTCCCAGAATGCAGGAGGAGAAGTTCCCAGGCAAACCAGGACAAGTTGGTCAACCTAGTGAAATCTTCAAGGACAAAGAACTAGAAAGAAGGAAAGCTCCTGTATAAAAAATATCCAAATTAGGAAAAAACAATCCTGGAGAAGCTGTTGGGACATGAGGCATCAAGGAAGCCATGGTCTTTCTCCTTTAATGTTTTCTGTGTGGAAGAGTGAGGAAGCAGAAAATATTTACCCCACGTAGAAATAAATATTGGCAGGTTTATTAGTAGGGAGACGCTAGTAAGTTATGAAGAACTGGGCTTTAACAAGCAAAATGAGAAGGTTTTGGTTCTTAAAATATTCTCAAATAAATCCAATAGTAAACAAAGCTACAGGAATGTTTTAACTTCATTTCTTTAATCACTCAAAGTGCTGGAAGAGTCTGGAATAGTTAACTATTTCCCAGGAGCATCAGTGTACAGAAAAGTCAAAGTTAGAATAAGCAGCAATTTAAAACAATGGATGTTTAGTGAAAGGGGTCTATATTTTGCACAGATGTATTTCTTTACTTTTGACTGTAAAGTATATTCCTTTTAGAAAGAAGTGCAGATGCTAGTAATTAGTGATTTTTATGTAAGCAGGGGCTTCTTCTGTTTTAAAAAGAGCTTCATGTGATAGAAATGCTATCGTTGACTTGGAAGCACCATCATGACAGGACAATCTGTTGAGACCTTCTCCGGAAAGGCTAGGTGGGCCACGCTGTTACTAAAGCTCTGCTTTGGCGCCACCTGGTGGCAGATACCTACATTTCAGGTATAAAACAGGTAGAGAGGCACATTGTACATTTAAGTTCAGAAAATAACAGAGAAAGCCACTTCGATCAACAAAAACAATATTTTTTGCATTTTGTACTGTGAGGAATTGTGCAAAAAAAAAATGACCTAGACCTGGACCCTTTAAAAATTTTGAGTCAGAGATTATGACTTTTTGTGGTCATTTTTACCTGTCTGTCACATGGAGCTAATTGTAACCACCTTGCAGGGTTGGTGTAAAGACCTGAGCCTTTCTGAGTCAAGACCCCAAGTGACATCATGATGTCCTCTTACAATCCCTTTTCTGCTCCCTCTGCCCTAAAGATCTTTCTTTAACTTCAGGCAAGTCTGGAAGTTCCAGGGATACCTGGGCCTCGCACATCGCCTAGTGAGGATGGTGACACTTTGGCTCACTCGCTTGGGACATGGCATCCGGAAAGATCAGTTGCTAGAGAAAGACATCATGGTTGGTAAAGTAGTAAAGCAGAAGGTCAGAGAAAACGAGGGAAACTCTCCATGGGCTGGACTGACACAAGAGCCATAACAATGGACTCAAACATGCCAGTGATCATGGAGATAGCACAGGACGGGCAGGGCTTCATCCTGTTACATGTAAGGTCGCCATGAGTCGCAGCCAACTCAGTGGCCACTAGCAACAACAACACTGAGCCAACAGTAATGGCTGTAGTCAGGCAGGGACAAGGTGGACCTGGGAAAGCTGGCGGCGGATGGACCATACATTCAGATTGTCTTTGCACTTTGCTGCTGTTGGTAATTTCCTGAGAAGACAATGCAGTATTGCTTGAAGGGCCATGTGAGAATCAGAAATTGGGGCTGAAGCCTGGGCTCCTTAATGACAGCAAAGCACAAGGTCAGATTTTCTGGGTGACACTTTTCCCAGAGGCTTGAGCAAGACTCTTCGGGCTTGTCTAACCTTGGTGACACTTCCAGAGATGTTACGAAGAGGATACGGTTCTGCCTGAGACTGGACAGGCAGGAAGGCAGTCACAGCAATAGAAGAATTAAATGAGAGGGACGTGATGATCAGTTCTTTCTCAACGACTTAGTTCCTTCCTGTAGAATCCAGGACTGGACTAGATGAGCTTCAAGGCCCTGTGTAGCTCTAACTTTCTAGAGTTCTAGGGCTGATAACCGTGGGTACAAAACACAAAGTCTTGCTGGCGACTGGCATTTTGGCAGAGCAGCTGGAATTTTCATTCATTGCTGATAGGAATGTAAAATGGTACAGCAACCCTGGAAGCTGATTTGACAATTTCTTATAAAACTAAACACACGCTTGCCATATGATCTAGCCATCTCACTCTTGAGCATTTATCCCAGAGAAATGAAAACTTACGTTCCCACAAAAATTCTGTATATGAAAGTTCATACAGCTCTACTTGTAACAACAAAAACAAAAGCAAAAAACCTGGAAACAACTCAAATACCCAACAGGTGAATGGCTAAAGAGACGATGGTGCATCCACACTATGGAATACTATCCAACAATTGAAAAAAAAAGAACTGTAAACGCACACCACAACTCGGATGGACCTCGAGGGCATTATGCAAAGCAGGAAAACGTCATCCAAAAGATTGCACACTGTATGATCCTATTTACATGACATTCTCAAAATGACAGAATTACAGAGATGGACACCAGGTTAACAGTCACCAGGAAACAGGGATGGGAGAGAGAACGAAATTATAAAGACGTAGAGCAAGGGAGTTCCTCCGAGGTGATGAGGAGTTCTGTATCTTGACTGTGCTGGTAGTTCCACAGATCTATACATGAGATAAAATTGCATCAGATTACACACACATACACAGATACAGACAGACAGACATAAACACAGACACTCACCATACCAACTGCTGTCAAGTCGACTCTGACTCATGGCACCCCAGGTGTGTCAGAGTAGAACTGTGCTCCACAGGGTTTTCAGTGGCTGATTTTTTGGAAGTAGATTGCCAGGCCTTTCTTTTGAGGCTCCTCTGGGTGGACTTGAAACTCCAACCTTTCAGCACACACAGATGAGTACGTGTAAAAACTGGTGACATCTGGATAAAGTCTGATATTGTGTATTGTGGTATTGTGTATCAATATCAATTTGCTAGCTTTGACACTGAACTATAGTTATATAAGATGTTACCATTGGGAGTGGCTGGAGGAAGGGTGCCCTGGTGATTAAGAGCTTGGCTGCTAAGCAAAAGGTCAGCTGATCAAATCCACCAGCCACTCCTTGGAAACCCTACGGGGCAGTTCTACTCTGTCCTATAGGGTTGCTATGAATCTGAATCGACTCAACGGCAATGGGTTTGGTTTTTTAATGGACAAAGGTTACTTGGGATTCACTATTTTTGAAATGTCCTATGAGTCTATAATTATAAACTACAATCATTTGTATTAATAATTATAAAATAAAGAAGTTAAAACAAATAAAAGAAATGTATAGAATGGTTGCACCCTATAACTCTCTAAAACAGAATTTAAACAGAAAGAAGCCCGAGCTTTGCCGTGGGCTGTTGGTAGTTGGAGTGGGCAGTAATGAGACCACCCCTCGCCCCAGCGTCAGGCTGCTCTTATTGGGTGGAAGCCTCTGGACTTGCACTGCTTCTGTATGAGCCTTTGGGTCCTTGACAGCACCGTGGGGACACAGCATGGTCATTCTGAACACTGCAGCCTTTGAGTGTAGATTTCCTTTCTCTAGCCCTAGCAGAGAGAAGCCCATTGTAAACCTGGTCAAGCTTGAAAGATGATCATCTAGAAAGTGGTCATCTGGAACCCTCCAGAGTGGACGGCAGGTTCCCCAGGGGTGTGGCTTTTCTGGATGCTTAGTGAGCCTACGCTGTCTCCTAAAACCAACTGACCAGTAAACAAGCAAACAGAAGGCAGTTGCCATCGAGAATCAACTCTGACTCATGGCGACCTTGTGGACTGTATTTTTACACAAATAACACGCACCTTCTAAGTTTGTTTGCCAACTGCTCCTTCCTCCCAGGAGGTATTTTCATAAACTCCGCTATGCCTATTTTTTTCATGTTGCTGTAAAAGAAAATTAGCATGGTGTGCTTGTGAAAATACCCTGGAGAGGAGGCACGGTTGGCAAACAAATGTAGTAAGCGCGTGTTATTTGCTTAAAAATACGGGATTTCACGCAGTAGGGTTTTCATAACTGTGACTATTTGGAAGCAGATCTCTAGGCTTTTCTTCTGAGGTGCCTCTGGGTGAACTTGAACCTCCAGCCTTTTGGTTAATAGCTGAGTGCCATTTGCACCCCCTGGCCCTCCACGCTGTCTCCTAGAGATTGCTAGTGTGAAGCAAATTCTTGAAGCCGCTATACTTTAAAACTCAGGAGAGGCCTGGAGAGAGTTTTCTCTAAGACAATGCAAGGAATCAAGGGTTTGCTCTAAATTTTCAAGCAGACAAACTTCTCGGAAGAGATTTCTTAAGATAGTAGGTGCTTCGCTTTGGCGATGTCTCCCTGCTTGAGACTAAACCTGAGTGCATCTGGAAAGCACGGGGCCTGGGATTGATGGTGATGGTGGGTGTTTCAGTCTGGGTTCCCTAGAGGAGCAAAACCTGCAAAGTATATATAGATAGAGAGAGAGAGAGAGACTTCAAGCTCACGCGATTGTGAGAAAATGGCTCAAGCAATTATAGGGGCTGACAAGTCCCAAATCCATGGGTCAGATGACAGGCTGAAGACCTTACGCCGACTCATGTGGTTGCAGGGGCTGATGAAGCCAAAATCTGCAGGTCAGGCAATAGGCTGGAGGCCTCTGCTGGCTTACGTCGCAAGAACCAGAGGTCAGGTAATGAGAGAGTGCAGGACTGAAAAAAAGCAAGCTTTGCCAGAACATCTATCCCCTGGTCCCACCCCCAAGGAAACATCCTTTCAACTGATTGGCTGCTCACATCAAATTACACAACGGAAGGTGATTATATAATGTCTGTCAAACCACTGGGAATCACAGCCTCGCCAAGTTGACACATACCATTAACCACTGCAGTGGGGTTGGGTCAGGGTTCACAGGGAGAGTTGGGGGCCTCTTCTCCTGCCCTGGGCACTGTCCATCCTTTGGCTTCTTTCTTCAAATCAGAAATAATTCCAGAGAAAATCCACTGAACAATTTGCCCAAACAAAAGGCTCTGGGAAGGAGGAGAGATGTGGTTAAGAAGGGCTTGGCTGGAAGGAATGTGGGGTGTAAACAGTGCAGGCAGAGATCAGAAAGATAGGCCTAACTCTTGGCCACACTGGGGAGCAGGCGAGGTTTGCTCGTGAGGCCGCTTGCTCTGTCCCCACGTTTGTGTTCCATCTGCTTTTTCCTATAAGAGCCCAGTGCCTCCCACTGCTCCTGGGAAAATGGAGCTTCCACAATGTCTTAGTTATCTATCACTGCTGTAACAGAAATACCATAAGTGGGTGGCTTCAACAAACAAAAATTTATCCTCTCACAGTTTAGGAGGCTAGAAGTCCAAATTCAGGGCACCAGCTCCAGGAGAAGGCTTTCTCTCTCTGTCAGCTCTGGAGGAGTGCCCTTGATGTCAATCTTCCCCTGGTCTAGGAGTTTGTCAGCACAGGGACGCCAGGTCCAAAGATGTGATCAGCTCCTGGCACTTCTTTCTTAGTGGTATGAGGTCCCTCTCCTGTCTGCTCGATTCTCTCTTTTATAGCTCAAAAGAGATTGACTCTAGATACATCCTAATCCCATAGATTGTGTCTTGCCTCATTAAAACAGCTGCTTCTAATCCTGACTCATTAACATCATACCAGAAAGCCAAACCCATGGCCATTGAGTTGATTCCGACTCATAGTGACCCTATAAGAGAGAATAGAACTGCCCCATAGGGTCTTCTTATGCATTGTATAGCTTTCGCATGCATATGAGGTGATTGAAAACATCAGGGCTTGAGTCAGGCACACCTTAGTCCTCAAAGTGACATCTTTGCTTTTTAACACTTTAAAGAGATCTTTTGCAGAAGATTTGCCCGGTGCAATGTGCCATTTGATTTCTTAACTGCTGCTTCCATGGGCGTTGATTGTGGATCCAAGTAAAATGAAATCCTTGACAACTTCAATCTTTTCTCCATTTATCATGATGTTGTTTATTGGTTCAGTTGTGAGGATTTTTGTTTTCTTTATGTTGAGGTGTAATCCATACTGAAGGCTGTGGTCTTTGATCTTCATCAGTAAATTCTTCAAGTCCTCTTCACTTTCAGCAAACAAAGTTGTGTCATCTGCGTATCGAAGGTTGTTAGTGAGTCT
This sequence comes from Dugong dugon, assembly GCA_030035585.1. NCBI lineage: Eukaryota > Metazoa > Chordata > Mammalia > Sirenia > Dugongidae > Dugong > Dugong dugon. The sequence goes on along the minus strand of CM057473.1, from coordinate 2,037,413 downwards.
TCCTCCAATCCTGATGCTACATTCTTTTTCATATAGTACAGCTTCTTGTATTATTTGCTCAGTATACAGATTGAATAAGTATGGTGAAAGGTTGCAACCCCGATGCACACCTTTCTTGACTTCCTCCATACTGGAGGAACTTACTCAAGCAAAATGACAGAGCCTTCCCTTTGAAATCAGATTTTTGGGCAGATTAAAGTTTACTTTTTTATTACTTGCACATTTTTTTTCCATTTTAGCTAATTTTGGAGGCAGTGGTGTTTCAGAGGTAGAATTCTCGCCTTCCATGCAGGACACCCAGATTCCATTCCTGGAAATGCACCCAAAGCACAGCCACCACCCATCTGTCAGTGGAGGCTTGTGTGTTGCTATGATGCTAAACAGGTTTCAGTGGAGCTTACAGACTAAGACAGACTAGGAAAAAAGGCCTGGTGATCTACTTCTGAAAAGCAGTCAGTGAAAACCTTGTGGATTACAATGGTCTGATCTGCGATCGGTGACAGCAATGGTGCAGAACCAGGCAGCATTTTGTTCTGTTGTTTATGGGGTCATCATGAGTACCATGGGGCTCACTTGATGGCAGCTAACAACACCACAACTCATCTTTAAGAAAACATTACATTTTACATGAAAAATAGAGATCGTTTTTATATTTTGCTAATGTGAACAAAATGCATTTGTAATGCAATAAAGTGAAATTGATTTCAAACTTTTGTGTGTGTGTTTATGTGCATTTTTATGCAGAGTGTTTATTAATGTGCTTCAGGTTCTCAGAGGAATTCAGGACTTCAAAATGGTTGAGAACCACTGGTTCACATCTGTGTTCCGGGTAACACTGGGGAAAATGCTTCATAGAATATCCTTCTCTTGGAGATTCGCAGTATTCAAGTTATATTAAAGACTAAAAACTTCTATAGTAGAAGAAAGGAGCCCTGGTGGCACAACGGTTAAGCACGCAGCTGCTAAATGAAAAGTTGGTAGTTCGAACCCACCCATCCACTCCATGGGAGAAAAACCTGGTCATCTGCTTCCGTAAAGATTAGTCTAGAAAACCCTATGGAGCTGTTCTACTCTGTCACATGGGGTCTCTGTGAGTCAAAAATCCACTCCTTGGCACCCAACAACAACAGTAAAGAAACTATTTAAGTCAAAGTCACCCAAGTTGATTTGACTCCAGAACCTTTGTTTCCAGTATTGCTTTTTAGCCTTCCTCTGGACGTGATAAGAAATGCTGCTCCAGAACATTCTCTGTCTCTGGATTAAGCTGTACTTTAGGGAGCTGTCTTGTAAAACCACTTCTACTGAACTGCATTTTGGCTTTGCACTACCAGTCAACTTGCAGGGACTTCATAAGAAACAGGTCAACTTCCTGTTCCAAAATGGCAGCTGTTCAGGTCCCTTCTCCTCACGAAAGAGGAAGAGAAGCATTCCAGCCAAGGAGAAGAGTGAAGACTGTTCTCATGACAGTGGTGATGAGGACCCCAAGGTGACAGCTCTGTAGCAGATCTGCAGTAACCAACCCATCCAGGATAGAGAAGAAAGATGGAAGCTCTAGGATGTCTCAAGGGAAACAAAAATGGAACTGATAGACTATGGACAAGTTTGGCCACATAAAAAAATGCCTTAAGAGGCATGCTGCACAGTCACTGATGGATGTGTGAATAGGTTAAAAGACAGCTAAGCAAAAATTTTTTTAATGAAATAATTATTAACTCCAAAAAAAACCAAAACCTCTTATAAACCCATTGCTGTTGAGTTGATTTCGACTCAGAGCAACCATATAGGACAGAGTAGAACTGCCCCCATAGAGTTTCTAAGGAGCGGCTGGTGGATTCCAACTGCTGACCTTTTGGTTAGCAGCCCAGCTCTTAACAACTGCACCATCAGGGCTCCACCAGGGTGTATAGGAGAGAAAATGTAATTACAGTTGAAGACTTTGCTCATCACAGAACACTATATATATAATTATAAGAATGTTAACTCTAAAGTTGAACCTAACCCTAAATTTTGATGCAGCTATATTGGGATTCCACCACCTGTCTATGAGTTGCTATGAGTCGGAAACGACTCGATGGCACCTAACAACAACAACCACCCATCTGTCAGTTTGTCATACTGTGATAGCTTGAGTCTTACTATGATGCTGGAAGCTATGCCACCAGTATTTCAAATACCAGCACGGTCACCCATGGTGGACAGGTTGCAGTGGAACTTCTAGACTAAGACAGACAGGGAAGAAAGGCCTGACAACCTTCTTCTGAAAATCAGCCAATGAGAAAACCTTATGGATCACAACACAATATTGTTTGATACAGCAGACTTCTGGCAACATGGCACTCTAAGCAGAAGCACCACGCCATCCCTCCACAGCAAAGATCCAAAAAACTAAGTCAAACAGAGAAAACAGCAATACTGAGACCCTAAAGCATCAAATGAAGAGGTAAAGAACTCAGCCAAGCACCAAATGGAGTGAGAAAACTGGTAGAGAACGGAGAGCAAGGAGAGGTTCATGCAGAGGTCCCTATCAGTTAACGCAGCATGGATCTGCCATTTTGGACTCCTATCAGAGACCAGCATATAGGGGGTATGAGAAAGCAGCTTCACGGAGCTTCCAGCAGGAGACAGAACAACCAGTAATTGGCGATATATGCTTTACCACCCTCCACCATTCTTCACCTCCACTCGGCCTCCTCTGCTTCCCGAGGCCACAGTCTCCTGGCCAGGAAGCACTGGCTGCTTGGATTCCATGTGCCTTCACTGACCGACTCCCTGAGTGCCATTTGTTGGCTGCTGGTGTTGCTTTTTTCCACTTCTTTTGATTTCTTCCTTACCTCTCACCACCTCCCCCTCCTTTTGCTCAAATACCTGGCTCCATGTGCCATCTTTGCTTCTTCCTGAGGGGCTGCGGAGCTCCGTTAGAGTGTGGAACTGCTTCCCAGTCTGGGCTGCCATGCTGGTGGGATCCCGGGGCTTTTGTTCATTTGTTTGTTTTGAATTGTTTGTTTGTTTTCTTTTCCTTTGCTTGAGTTGGGAGTACGTTCTGGCCAGGCAGTGCTACAAGGCTTGGGACCTACCCCCTCAGCTTGTGCAGATGCGCAGAGGGATCCTGAGAGTATGTCTTTTTTATTTGTGAGGTTTTTTTTTTTTTTGGGGGGGGGGGGCTTTTCTTGTATTTTTTTTTAAGTTTTGTTTTCTTTTCCCTTTCTTCATTACTCAGTTTCTCATCTCTCTATACTTTCCTTCTCTTCCTGTCCCCTGAATACCTGGTGCTGAATTCCTCCATGCCTTCTAGCCAGGCTATACTGCAACACCTGGGAACAACTTCCCCAGAACTCGTACTGCACCAGTGGGATCCCTGGGAGCTTTGCTGTTCTTTTTTCTTTCTAACTTTCATTTATTCTTTTTTTTTCTTCTTCTTCCCTTTTATGTTTTTCTCCATTTCATAGGCTCTCATCTCTCCACTCCAATGGCAAGCTCCCCTAGCACTCTTTTTTGTTTGTTTGTATGTTTTTGGCTCCTGTTCCTCTCTCCTCTCTCCCATAACCATCTTAGCTCCACACATCACAATCTTCCCCCGCCATCCTGCCTACCTGCACCATGCGCTTAACATCACACTACCAAGCAGCACAGGAGCAGCCTACCGGAACCTGCCCTGCATGGATTAGTGACCCGCCCCGGTGGCTGTAGTAAGTGCCACAAACAACCCATCCCAGCAACTCCTCTTCAGCTAGACCTGCCCTGCTGTACCATATCTGAGCAACTGACCCTGCCAGTTGGAGAAGGAGGTGAAAAGTAGCGTGTCCACAGACAAGCAAACAACAAAGAACACAGACTCTGCCTGCTCAGACATAACCAAATTAAAAAACAAACAAAAAAAAAGGACAAAACAAACAAATCTACAGTCAATAAATGAGAAAAATAACTACCAAATGCCCCGAAGACAGCAGACAATATCAAAACATTTACAAAAACAGGACAGGATGGTTCCAATAGCCATCCAAAATAAAACACCAGATGACTTTCCAGTAGAAGAAAAGGCACTAGAACTACATGATAGGGAATTGAGATCTCTAATACTCAGAATTATCCAAGAGTTGAAGCAAAAAGCAGACAAAAATGACAAAAAAATAGAAAAAATTCATGGAAAAGACAGACAAATTCATGGAAAATACAGACAAAAAAATGGAAGAATCCAGGAAAATAATGCAGGAACAAAATGCCAAAATAAATTCACAACTAGAAATTATACAAAACAACAATTAGAAATCCAAAAGATAAACAACAAGATTTCAGAAATGGACAGTGTCACAGAAGGGCTGAGGAGCAGATTTGAAACGGTGGAAGACAGGATCAGTGGAATCGAAGACAAACACTTGTATACAACTTGATTTGAGGAAAAATCATAAAAAAGAACTAAGAAAAATGAAGAGACCCTGAGAATTATGTGGGATACAATCAAAAATCTGCAAGTGATCAGAGTTCCAGAACAGGGGGAGAAAACAGAAGACACAAAGAGGATCATTGAAGAATTGCTCACAGAAAACTTCCCCAATATCATGAAAGATGAAAAGCTGACCATCCAAGAAGCTCAATGAACCCCATATAGGATAGACTCCAAAAGAAAATCACCAAGGCATATCATAATCACACTCGCTAAAACCAAAGACATACAAAGAATCCAGAGAGCAGCTCAAGAAAAACAAAAAGTCACATACAGAGGAGAAACAATAAGACTAAGGTTGGATTATTCGGCAGAAACCATGCAAGCAAGAAGGCAATGGGATGACATATATAAAACCTTGAAAGAAAAAAATTGCCAACCAAGAATAACATATCCTGCAAAACTCTCATTCAAATATGATGGTGAAACTAGGTCATTTCCAGATAAATAGAAATTAAGGGACTATGTAAAAACCAAACCAAACTTATGAGACTTACTAAAGGAAGTCGTTTGATCTGAGAACAATATCAGACCACAGGCTGAATATAGGACACAGGATGGTACTGGCCAGATACCAACCTAGGAAATGAACTCTTAAGGACTATGCGAAACCAAAAGAATTACAAAAGGGAACCAGAGAGGTTATTCTGTAAATGACAACAGCATCAGAACAATAAAAGAGGGAATAAATAGTGTAGATATAGAACCTTATAATGGAGAGGAAGTCAAACGATACCAAGTAATAATAGACTGGTTCAAACCTAAGAAGATAAGGGTAAATTTCATGGTAACCACAAAGAAAGTCAACAAATCTGCTCATCAAAATAAAGAAGAAAAACATAAAGTCTCAGTAAAAACAAAACCTACAAAAACAAAAAAAAAAGAAAAAAAAATCCACAAACGAAAGGAACTCAGAGCAGGAGAGTAAGAGGAACAAAACTGGAGGACATTATGCTGAGTGAAATAAGTCAATCACAAAAGGACAAATATTGTATGAGACCTCTACGTATAACTCATGTAAAAGTTTACACACAAAAAGAAACAATCTTTGTTGGTTACGAGGGATGGGAGGAGTGGGGGGAACTAAATAGATAAGTGGTAACTTTGGCGAAGGGTAAGACAGTACACATTACTGGGGAAGCCAGCACAACTTGTACAAGGAAAGGTCAAGGAAGCTCAATAGACACTTCCAAACTCCCCGAGGGACTGAATTGCTGGGCGGAGGGCTGTGGGGACTGTGGTCTCGGGGAATATCTAGCTCAGTTGGCATAACACAGTTTATAAAGACAATGTTCTACATTCTACCTTGGTGAGTAGCATCTGGGGTCTTAAAAGCCTGTGAGCAGCCATCTAAGATACTCCACTGGTCTCACCCCTTAGGGAGCAAGGGAGAATGAAGAGAACAAGATACAAGGAAAAGATTAGTCCAAAGGACTAATGGTCCACAGCTACCTTGGCCTCCACCAGGCTGAGTCCAGTACAGCTAGATGGTGCCCGGCTACCACCACTGACTGCTCTGACCGGGATCACAATAGAGGGTCCTGGACAGAGCTGGAAAAGGATGTAGCACAGAATTCTAACTCACAAAAAAAGACCAGATTTACTGGCCTGACAGACTGGAGAAACCCTGAGAGTATGGCCCCCAGACACCCTTTCAGCCTAGTGGTGAAACCCCTCCTGAAATTCACTGTTCAGCCGGGGATTGGACAGCCTCATAAAACAAAACAAGACTAATGAGGCACAGCAGTCCAGGGACAAGGACTAGAAGGCGGGAGGGGACAGGAAAGCTGGTGATAGGGAACCCAAGGTTGAGAAGGGACAGTGTTGACATGTTGCGGGGTTGTTAACCATTGTTGTAGGGCAATATGTGTACTAACTGTTTAATAAGAAATTATTTGTTCTGCAAACCTTCATTTAAGGTACAAAAAAAAAAAAAAGAATTATCTATGTGAGATCAAATTGACAACAGCAACTCAAAAGGTTTGATGGGAAGCCTATGGGACAGTGAGTTGAAGATAATGGCGATGGAATAATTTGGAAAAGGATAGTGAGAATAGCAGCACGACTGGAAGAATGTAATTGATGTCACTGAATTGTACATGTAGAAACTTTCAAAATGGTGTAACTTTGGCTATGTATATTTTACCAAAAAAAAGTCCTCAAGGTCAAGAAGGGGGAGTGTTGACATGTCGTGGGGTTGTTAACCAATGTCATAAAACAATATGTGTACTGACTGTTTAATGAGAAACTATTCTGTAAACTTTCATCTAAAGTACAATAAAAAAATTTAAAAAATATATTGTTCGATATAGTGCTAGAAGATGAGCCCCTAGTTTGGAAGACAACATGGACTCAAGCATGCTGGTGATCATAAGGATGGTGTGGGACTGAGTGGCGTTTCATTCTGTTGTACACTGGGGTCGCCATGAATCAGAGCCAATTCAATGACCACTAACAAGCACAACAATATTGGAAGTAAGTAGAAAGGAAGACAGTGCAGATACACAGAGCTGAAATCCTCACCCACCACAACAGGATGTGAATAATGAAGCCTGAGCTTCAGGGCAGATCCCAGCAGGATTGCCTTTAGGCCGGGCCTTAGTCTCTGAGAGCTTCCTTCACAAAATACCAAAAAGTGGGTGGCCTTAAAGAACAGAAATTTACTTTCTCACAGTTCTGGTGGCTAGGAGTCCAAATTCAGGAGTTGGCAGGGCCCTGCTCTCTCTGTTGGCTCCTGAAGAGCCTCCTTCCTTGTCTCCTCCAGTGTCTGGTAGCCCCAAGCATTCCTTGACTTCTAGGTGCATCTCATGTGGAGCCTGTCTTCCGCCTGTGTCACTCTGTCTTCTATTCCCCCCTTTTATAAGATACGACCGCAGAGGGGAGTAGGGCCCACCCTATTTCTGTATGATCTGCTTAACTTCACCGATAACATCTTCAAAGAAAATCCTCTTTCCAAACAAGGTCACATTCACAGGTACGGAGATTAGGACTCCAGCATTGTCTTTTTGGGAGATGTGATTCAATTCGTAACAGGATGAAAGGCACTAACTGTTTTAAAGATCTCCAGAGAAAATTTCCCAGCTTTGCCCCTTCCCCATTATTTGTCATCAGCAGTTATGTTCCATTTAAGGCATCTTGTTAGCCTGTTAGTTTTGTGTCCATAGTGGTGCCCTGAGAACAGAACTGATAGAGGGAAAGGCAGACTCAGTTCTAAACAAAGCCTCCTCTAGCTCTTCCCTTCTGAAGGAGTTTTGTTTTTTTGTTAATGATCAGTGCGAGAATCCATAATATCCACTTTTAAATCCAAATGCAGACTCAACTCCCCAGGTTTTTAAACACATGTGTCACAAGTAGGCAGAGGAGCTCTTTAAAGACGTGGGCTGCAAATGATTTTCAAAGAACGCTTGCTTTTATGCCCCTTGTTTTCTGGAAAGGAACCATTTTACTCTGTTGTTGGGAATGATCCAGAGTGAATCCATTGGGAGCCATTTGCAGAGATCAAGGCAGCTAAAGCCAGTCAGGGGGACACTTTAAACAGCTTTCCTCTCTTCCATTTTCTTCTAAGAAAGTCAGAATGCTCCTTCAAAGCGAGGATGGCGAGACTTCATCTCACGTACTTTGGACATGTTATTAGGAGGGACCATTCCCTGGAGAAGGATATCACGCTTGGTAAAGTAGAGGGTCATCAAAAAAGAGAAAGACCCTCAATGAGATAGATTGACAGTGGCTGCAACAACAGGCTCAAGCATTGCAACAATTGTGAGGATGGTGCAGGACTGGGCAGTGTTTCGTTCTGTTGTACATGAGATCATTGTGAGTCGGAATCAACTCAGCGGCACCTAACAACAACAACATCAGAGATCTGTAAGGTGGAGATCAGGGAAGGTAAGAGTCTAACTGATTTGTTCATTTCTTTGCCAGTCCACAATATGTTCAATATTCTTTGCCAACACCATTGTTCAATTCTTCTTCTATCTTCCTTTTTCATTATCCAACTTTCACATACATATGAAGTAAATGAAAAGACCAGGGCTTGAGTCAGACGCACTTTAGTCATCTAAGTGATATATTTGCTTTTTAAAACCTGAAAGAGGTCTTCTGCAGCAGCTCTGCCCATTGCAATGTGTCATTTGATTTCTTGACTGTTACTTCCATGGATATTGATTGTTGATCCACAAACAAATCAGTCTTAGAAGAAATACAACCAGAATGTTCCTTAGAAGTGAAGATGGCAAGACTTCGACATGTCTACTTTAGACACATCATCAAAAAAGACCAATTGCTAGAAAAGGACATCATGTCTGGTAAAGCAGAGAGTCAGCAACGACAAAGGAATGGATTGACATAGTAGCCACAACAGTGGACTCGAGCATGCTAACGATCATGAAGATGGCGCAGGACTGGGCAACATTTATTTTGTTATACATTATGTCACTATGAGTCAGAGCTGACTCGGTGGCAACTAACAAAGGTCCAAGGATCAGAGAGGGTAAGTAATTTGCTCAAAGTCACGCGGCAGAACAGGGACTCAAACCCTGGTTGTGAGCATACAAAGCCAAGCTCTTAGCCTCCATGACATACTGCCTCCCTGTTCTGCATTTAATTACCAAAGTATAGACTTTCAGACTGTTTACATTCTCTTTGCCTGGACGCTAGAAGAATTCAAGACGCAGAGTTAAATATCTAGGACTGGTTTGTTGTTAGGTGCAGTCAAGTCAGTTCCAACTCATTGCAACCCCATGTACAACAGAATGAAACACTGCCTGGTCCTGCATCATCCTCACAATCATTGTTATGTTTGAACCCATTGTTGCAGCCACTGTGACAATCCATCTCATTGAGGGTCTTCCTCTTTTTCACTGACTCTCTACCTTGCCAAGCATGATGTCCTTCTCCAAGGATTGGTGCCTCCTGATAACATGTCCAAATTATGGGAGGGCCGCTGTAAGAGTGAGGGAAAAAGATTGGCTTCTGTTCCTTGTTTCTACCAGCAGATGGCACAGTCCCCCAGTGGAATTTCTAAGAAAGCCACAATGATCCTTCAAAGCGAGGATGGTGAGACTTCATCTCACTTACTTTGGACATGTTATTAGGAGGGACCAGTCCCTGGAGAAGGATATGAGCCATTTGACTGTGTCTTGCTTCCTTTTCTGTGGAGACGCTTTCAGCCCAACTGGACCATCAAACTATTCTTTTCTGGTTGGGTTTGACTTGTCTTGTTCAGTGAGGTCAGTTCACAAGACAAATATTGTAAATAAGAAGCTGGTATAGAGTTATAAAGGTCCTTGTATTTCTTTAAACCAATAAAACCAGCTGCCGCCAAATCAACTCCGACTAATGGCAACCTTATGTAGTCAGAATAGAACTGTACTCCATAAAGTTTTTTTCCGCAAAATTTTCTTTTTTAAAATTTATTTTTGTTGTTGTTGCTGAGAATATACACAGTAGAGCATACACCAATTCAATAATTTCTGCCTGTACATGGTACAGTGACGTTGATTACATTCTTCAAGTTATACAACCATTCTCACCCTTGTTTTACAAGTTGTTCTTTCCCAATTAACATAAGCTCACTGTCGCCTAAGGTTTCTATCTAATCTTTCAAGTTGTCAATTTGATCCTATATAGATAGATCTTAAAAGAGCATAATGTTCAAGGCAGACATCATTAGTTAAGCTAAACTATTATTTGGTTTTAGGAAGACTTCACAGGATATTTTTGTTTTAAGGTTTAAATATTATCTCAGGGGTTCATGCAGCCTCTGTGGATCCAGAAAATCTGGATTCCATGAGAATTTTAAATTCTGTTCTGAATTTTTACCCCCTTTTGATCAAGATTCCTCTATAGAATCTTTGATCAAAATGTTCAGTAATGGTAGCTGTGCACAATCCAGTTCTTCTGTCTCATGGCAAAAGGGGCAACTGTTCATGGAGGCACTCCATAAGGTTTTCAGTGTCTGATTTTTCTGAAGTAGATTGCCAGGTCGTTCTTCTGTGGTACCTCTGGATAGACTCAAACCACCAACCTTTCAGTTAGCAACCAAGTGCTTAAGTATTTGTACCACCCGGGGACTCTTTGTATTTCTTTAGAACACACTTTACTATAATTTGTAAATGATTTTAAATCTTAACCATCTTCCTCTTGCCATCCAGTGTACTTCAAATCACACTATTCAGAGCACCACTGAATGAGAAAATCCAATTGTAAATCAAATTAACCTTCCTTTGTAACTACAACATGAGTTAAAGAGTAATGGCCAGTTCCATGAGCTTTGAGTGATTTGGGTTGACGGTAGCCTCTGCAGCAGCTACTCAGATTGGATTCCAGTTCTGGATCTACTTCATTTTTATTCTGACCTCTTGACCTCTCTGTGCCTGGGTTTTCTCAACTAAAGTTCATAGTACCTTCTACATTGGTTGTGGCAACAATTACATGAGGTTAATACAATTGGCAAAGAATCCAGCATATGATAAGTACCTTATTAGCCAGCACTCCACCCAATTCCAAGGACTCCAACCATGATAGAAAAGGAGCTCTGGGCAAGTAGACTTTGCTCTTCATAGGTTTTTACAGACTTGGTTGGACTTGCTTCTATCTCCTCTATATGTACCTTGTGACCAGTTTCTATTCTGCAAGACAGCAATGTCGCTGTAAAGTCATATTGAAATGTCCCAGAGAGGGGTAGCTGAACAATATTAGGCTTATGGAGAGGTCATCAAAACAGAGGTGCATGCCTGGAATCCTACTGGCCTCAACCAAAACCAACCACCTAGAGATGCCCGAGTTCATCCCTGGGCAGATGGAATTCCAGTGGCGGGGGGGGGGGGGGGTGGGGGTGGGGGCGGAGTGCTGTCCAGTGAGGCTGCCCTGCTGAGAAGATTTTTCCTGGGAGAGATGCTCCCTGTGCCCTGGCTAGAGCTGGCATCACCCGGCCTGTGATGGTTAATGTTACATGTCAACTCGGCTAGGCCATAATTCTCAGTGGTTTGGCAGGTATTATGTAATCATCCTCCATTTTGTGATCTGATGTGAGCAATCAGTAGGAAGGGGAGTTTCCTGCACCCAATGTATATGGATGTTCTGGCAAATCTTGCTCTGTCTCTATCCTGCATCAGACTTGTCATCCTCTGACCTCTGGTTCCTGGGATGTGAGCCATCAGCCTGCCACCTGCCCTGAGGGTTTTGGGAATCCCCCTGCAGCCTCATCATCCAGCAGCCTGCCGTCTGACCTACCGATTTGGGGTCCATCAGCCCCTGCAACCACATGAGTCAGGAGAAGCCTCCAGCCTGATGCCTGACTCACAGATTTGGGACTTGCCAGCCTCCACAAGTGCATAAGCCACTTCCTTGAAATAAATCTCTCTGTATAGTTTATATACTCTTCACTGGTTTTCTCCTCTAGAGAACCCAGTCTAAGACTGAGCCCAACCAGAGAACTCAGACGGCCTCTGTCCAATGCCAGAGTCCAAGCAGGCACACCCCACTAGGCACCAAGCTTAATTCCCAACTGCCAATCCATATTTAACTTTCCATAAGATAAGATTAAACATTTGGGTTCATAAAAGCCTAGAGTTGCAGACTGCAGTTAGCAGGGGTTTAGTCAGCCCCAGACTGAGGGTGCTCAGCAGGCCGAGATTTATGGACAGTCCTGGAGAGCTTGCTGACACCAACGGAAGACTTCGAACCAGTCCAGCTTCACAGCGAGGAGCTTCATACTGCTGACACGCCACGTAAGTTTTGACTGCAAGTTCTTTTTTCTTTCTTTCTTTCCTCCCTTCCTTCTTTTTCGAGAACTTAAGTAACAAATTTATTATTTATTTTCATTTTCCAGAAAATTACAAAAGGAATGATTTGATGATTTGGCTGGTATATTGCCTACAGTCCCCCCTCACCCTTATTATTTATTTATTTATTTTTGGAGTGTTTGTCTTATTTCTTCAGTAACTGACTTTGTATGAAAATTTTGGAAGTTTTTTTTTTAATGAGATATTCATAATAAATGTAAGTAATCATATCTCTTTCTATTCTTGGTAAAAAATGAAAGACTGCTGCCTTTTGCAGACCCAGGTGATGTCAACCATCAACTATCTTTCAGGAAAAGAGAACTTTGTACTTTTGGGTCAAAGGGTGTTACTCTCCCTAGTGTCCAATTTGCCCTTGCCATGAATTATGGGCATTTGTGACAGGGACAGCTGGAATTAGGGGACCACCCTGTAGCCTGGTAAGAGGGCACAAGGAATTGAGGTGTTGGTTCAAACAAGAACCTTGGTCTTTTTCCTTTGCCCCGTTGAGTCTCCCAGCCACCAGCCATGCAAACAGGGTGGGGTTTGGGGACGTTAATTGGAGTGTAAGACATCTGCTGAGGCAGGCTGGGCACTGGTCTGGGTGACAGGGTTCCAGACCCGGCATAGGGACCAACTCGTGAGCCTTGTGAGCTTGGGCAGATGATTTAAGCTCTCTGGTCTATAGTTACTACATCTGTCAGGTAAGCTGGCCATCCTAGTAATCTCTATGGGCCTGTCCAGTTATTTGACCGAGCAAGAGCCATTGATTGAAACTCTAGCCCCACATGTAGTAGGTTGAGCCACAGGAAATTAAATAGTTGTCCTAATTTAAATCAACTTACTTATGCTTTGAATGCATTTTAGCATGAGGTCCATCAATGAGATTGCTACCACACTATGATTCGTTTTTCTCCTTGGGTTATGGGACAGAAAGCTGGCTGGTCAACCATGGCTTATGCATCAGAGTATTCAGTTCCCCTTGGATCCAACTTTTTCAGCCTGGCCGGGGTCAACACTTGACTATTTAATCCCCATAGGCTTTTTCAGCTTTGTAACGAAATCTTATCAAAAAGTACCTCCTGATCTGATTAGCAGTGGGGCTTTGTCCAGGTTAGAAGAGCTGAACAAACAATGATCAGGACTGGCCACTTAGCTCTAAGGACTGGTGGCTGCTGCCATGTCTACACCTTAAAACAAACCCCAACAGCTGCAGTGGATTCAGCAGGGACTCCCTAGTCCCAAAGATATTTTACAGCAGAGATCCTTGGGTGGGCTTGAAAAGATTCCCTAAAATTGAATGGAGAGCTTTGTGTGTGCAATGTACACTTTTCTGGGGAAAATGAAATAAAGTAGTTTTATTTTTTATTTTTTTAATTTTTATTTATTTTATTGTTGTTGTTGAGAATATACACAGCAAAACATATGCCAATTCAGCAGTTTCTACTTGTACAATATCAGTGACACCGATCACATTCTTCAAGTTATGCACCCATTCTCACCCTCCTCTTCTGAGTTGTTCTTCCCCCATTAATATAAACTCACTGCCCCCTAAGTTTCCTATCTAATCTTTCTAGTTGTTGTTGGCAATTTGATCCCATTTAGATAGTTCTTAAAAGAGCATAATGCTCAAGGTAGACTTTTTTTTTTTTTTTTTTACTCGTTAAGCTAAACTATTGTTTGGTTTTAGGAAGACTTCAGGGGATATTTTTCATTTCAGGTTTTAAAAATTATCTCAAGGCAATAGTTTCAGGGGTTCATCCACCCTCTGTGGCTACAGAAAGTCTAGAGTCCATGAGAATTTGAAATTCTGTTCTGCATTTTCCCCTCTTTTGATCAGAATTCTTCTCTAAAAACTTTGATAAAATGTTCAGTAATGGTAGCTGGACACCATCCAGTTCTTCTGGTTTCATGGCAAAGGAGGTGGTTGTTCACGGAGGCAATTAGCCACACATTCCATCTCCTCCTCCTGTTCCTGATTCTCCTTCTTTCTCTGTTGTTCCAGGTGAATAGAGACCAGTTGGTGTGCCTTGGATGTTCAATACATCCAAGGTAGTTCAATTCACAGACACTTGATGGTATAGCATTGATGTAGAGTGGAGCATTCTTGTGCATTAGATATTAACGGTATAGTTTGGGATCTGGAGACAGGTAGAGAGCACTCCAGCATGGCCAGTCCAGCTACCAGAGCACCACGCCAGCCACGCATGCTTTTGAGGCTGAAGCAGCTTGGCTTCTTGTGTCCCTTGTCTCTTCAGCTTCTGCTTCCTATGGCCTCTTGGCCCTTGGGCCTCACGCCCACATCTGCCCTGCTGGGGTAAGTGTTACAAAGCTCTGTAGCTCCACCGGTATAAGTGCCCGGAGGCGCCCCACTCTGCCAGGAAGCACTCAGCTCTCTTGCTCCGTGGGTCGGCTCCAGTGCTGTCTTGCACAGGTCTCCCGGTTCTGCTGCTGTTGGTTCTCTGCTGCTGCTGCTTCTCAGCTGTTGTAGGTTCTCTGCTGCTGCTGGTCCTCTGTCAATGCCACACATCTATCCGTTCACAGTTTTAAAACCACTTCCACATTTTAGGTATCTGTTAGAGCAGCACCCCACTGTCTCGGTACCAAATTCTGTCTTAGTCATCTAATGCTGCTGTAACAGAAATACCCCAAGTGGATGGTTTTAACGAAGAGAAGTTTATTTCCTTATAGTCAAAGTAGGTTAAAAGTCCAAATTTAGGGCATCAGCTCCAGGGGAAGGCTTTTTCTCTCTGTTGGCCTTCGTCTCTTCAGTGTTCCCCCAGACTAGGAGCTTCTCTGTGCAGGGACCCCCAGTCCAAAGGATGCGCTCTGCTCCCGGCACTGCTTTCTTGATAGTATGAGGTCCCCCCAGTAGTTTTATTTTTCAAGGTAGCTATGAACCTTCTCCCCAAAATAAGTTAAAATCACTGCTCTGATAGTTCCGTAGTACACAGGAGAGGAACATTCATTCATAAGTCAAACCTGTGGCAAAAGTCTTACATGTGCCAATTGCTGTGCAGGTCCCTGGGAATTCAAAGATGAATAAACTAATCCCCACCCTCTAGTGTCTCCAACTCTCATGTAATCATGATTTAATTTACTTAATCTCACTAGACATCAGCTTCCCCATGTGTAAAATAGAGGTAATAATCCAGTTTCATAGAGTGGTTTTGAGAATCACGTGAACAAACACACAATGTAAAGGGTTAATTGAAGAAAGGCATTAGAGTTTGCAGAGGGAGCAGAGCAGAGAAGTCTGCAACCCAGGCTTGGGGAGTCCAGGGAGAAGCTTAGGGACCAGGTGACTGTCATGTGTTTCTAAAATTTCAAGAGAGAGCCACCTGGAGCTTGGAGACTCTGAGTTCCTTTGTCCCTTTGCAGGGCAATTCAGAAAAAAATTGTTTGAAAGATTAAGGTTACTTTACTGCTCTCACCTCTTTTCTTCTGGCTCCACATCCCCCTTGTTGTTGTTTTGTTATTAGTTGCTGTTGAGTTGGTGACTCCGTGTGTGCAGTGTAGAACTGTGCTCCATATGGTTTTCAAGGTCTCAACCTTTCAGAGGCAGATAGCCAGGTCTGTCTTCTGAGGTGCCTTTATGTAGGTATGAACCTCCAACCTTTCAGCTAATAGTCGAGCACTTAACTGTTTGTGCTACCCAGTCCTGTGCCATCTTCAAGAGAGTTAGTATGCTTGAGTCCATTATCACGGCCATTGTGTCAATCCATCCCATGGAGGGTTTCCTTGTTTTCCCGGACCCTCTACTTTACCAAACATGGCGTCCTTTTCTAGAGACTGATCTTTTCCCGATGATGTGTCCAAAGTGAGCCGAAGTCTCACCATCCTTGCTTCTAAGGAGTGTTCTGGTTGTATTTCTTCTAAGATTGATTTGTTCATTCTTCTGGCGGGACACAGTATATTCAATATTTTTCGCCAACACCAACACCACAATTTAAATGCATCAATTCTTCTTCAGTCTTCTTTTTTTATTGTTCAGCTTTCCCATACATGTGAGGCAATTGGAAATACCATGGCTTGGGTCGGGTGCACCTTAGTCATCAAAGCTACATCTTTGCTATTTAGAACTTTAAAGAGATCTTTTGCAGCAGATTGGAATCCCCCCTTAATATTGAAGTGACTCATTCCCATTCCATCTCTGAAATCTTAAGGCATTTCATGAGGCACCCCCTCTCCCCAAATGACTGTGCTAAACAATAATACATACCTCTCCTATGCCCCATTCTCTCAGAGCTCTGAAGGAAGGGAACGAACCAGTGAATGCTTCTTGTGAGTCAGGCACTGGCTTAGATTTTTCATGTGTGGGAGAAAACTAACTGGTTACTTTAATGAAAATATTCACAGAGAGATGTTGACGGTGAGTGTGGCTATATTATTTTCTTACAGCTGCCCTTACAAATTACCACAAACTGGTTGTCTTAATCAACAGAAATTTATTCTGTCATAGTTCTGGAGGCTAGAGCTCCAAAAGTGAGGTATTGGCAGGGCCAGTCTCTCTCTGCAGGCTCTAGGGAAGAATCTGTTCTGGGACTCTTTCTTAGTTTCTGATGTAGACAGCAATCCTTGGGGTTCCTCACCTTGTAGACACTTCACTCCAATCTCCATAGTCACATGGCATTCTCCTTGGATGTCTGTCTGTCTCTTCTTGTCTTTTATAAGGACACCAGCCATTGGATTGGCACTCACCTCAGGTATGACCTCATGTTAATTTAACTGATAACATCTGCAAAGACACTGTGTTACTTACCTAGTGCTGCTGTAACACAAATATCACAAGCCAGTGGCTTTAAAGAAGAGAAATTTATTTTCTCACAGTTCTGTGAATTATGGTGTTGGTGAAGAATATTGAATGGACCGCGAAAAGAACGAACGAATCTCTCTCGGAAGAAGCACAGCCAGAGTGCTGCTTCCAAGCAAGAATGGCAGCACTTCGTCTCACATATTTTGGACATGTTACTAGGAGGAACCAGTCCCTGGAGGACACCACGCTTGGCAAAGTAGAGGGTCAGTGAAAAAGAGGAAGACCCTCTACGAGATGGATCGACACACTGGCTGCTACAATGGGCTCAAGCGCAACAATTGTGAGGATGGTGCAGGACCGGGCAGTGTTTTGTTCTGTTGTGCACAGTGTCACTGTGAGTCAGAACTGATTCGACAGCACCTAACAACAACAACAACAACAACACATAATTTATGGAGCCCTGGTGGCACAGGGGTTAAGAGCTTGGCTGCTAACCAAAAGGTCAGCAGTTGGAATATACCAGCTTCAACTTGGAAACCCTATGGGGCAGTTCTACTCTGTCCTATAGGGTTGCTATGAGTTGGAATTGACTCAATGGCACCTAACAACAACAACACAGTTCTGCAAGCTGAAAGTCCAAATCAGGGTCTCAGTTTTGTTGATTCTTTGCCAATAGCCCTGGGTGTTAGTTAGTTCCTTGGTGATCCTCTCATGAATGTCTTATCTGCTCTTTTTATAACTCAGAAGTGATTAGGTTTAAGATCTGCCCTATCCTGGTATAACCTCAACGAATTACTGATTGCATTACATTGATTGCGTTATGAAAGGTGATTATATTACATTAGATTAGAGTACATCCACAGGTATGTTGTTATTGTTATTAGGTGCCGTCTAGTTGGTTCCAACTCATAGTGACCCTACGTACACCAGAACAAAACACTGCCTGGTCCTGTACCATCCTCACAATCGTTGCTAAGTTTGAGCCCATTGTTGCAGCCACTGTGTCAGTTCATCTCCTTGAGGGTCTTCCTCTTTTTCACTGACCGCTTACCAAACAAGATGTCCTTCTCCAGGGACTAATCGCTCCTGATAACGTGTCCAAAGTACATGAGACAAAGTCTCACCATCCTCATTTCTAAGCAGCATTTTGGGTGTACTTCTTCCAAGACTAATTTGTTCGTTCTTCTGGCAGTCCATGGTATATTCAATATTCTTCACCAACACTGTAATTTGAAGGCATCAACTCTTCTTCAGTCTTCCTCATTCACTGTCCAGCTTTGGCATGTATGTGAGACCGCTGAAAAGACCATGGCTTGGGTCAGGCACACCTTAGTCCTCAAAGTGACATCTTTGCTTTATAACACTTGAAAGAGGTCTTTTGCAGCAAATTTGCCTAATAATGTATCATTTGGTTTCTTGACTACTGCTTCCATGGGCATTGACTGTGGATCCAAGTAAAATGAAACCCTTGAGAACTTCAGTATTTTCTTTGTTTATTATGATGTTGCTTATTGGTCCAGTTATGAGGATTTTTGTTTTTGTTTTCTTTATGTTGAGGTGTAATCCATACTGAAAGCTGTAGTCTTTGATCTTCATCAGTAAACTCAAGTCCTCTTCACTTTCAGCAAGCAAGTTTGTGTCCTCTCCATATCCCAGGTTGTTAATGATTCTTTCTCCAATCCTGATGCTGCGTCCCTCTTAATATAGTCCAGTTTGTCAGGTTATTTGCTCAGCATACAGATTGAACAAGTATGGTGAAAGGATATAACCCTGACGCACACTTTTCCTGATTTTAAACCACGCAGTATTCCCTTGTTCTGTTCAAACAACTGCTTCTTGATCTATGTACAGGTTCTGCATGAGCACAATTACCCGTTGCCGTCGAGTCGATTCCGACTCATAGCGACCCTCTAGGACAGAGTAGAACTGCCCTATAGAGTTTCCAAGGAGTGCCTGGTGGATTCGAATTGCTGATCTTTTAGTTATCAGCCGTAGCTCTTAACCACTGCGCCACCAGGGTTTCCGAGCACAATTAGGTGTTTTGGAATTCTCATTCTTCACAATGCTATCCATAATTTGTCATGACCCACACAGTCAAATGCCTTTCTTTGCATAGTCAGTGAAACACAGGTAAACATCTTTTTGGTATTCTCTTCTTTCAGCCAAGATCCATCTGATAGCCGCAATGATATCCCTCATTCTACATCCTCTTCTGAATCTGGCTTGAATTTCTGGCAGTTGCCTGTCGATGTACTACTGCAACTGCCTTTGAATGATCGTCAGCATAATTTTACTTGCATGTGATATTAATGATATCGTTGCATTCTGATGATATGTCTGCATTCCGTTGGATCACCTTTCTTTGGAATAGGCATGTATATGAATCTCTTCCAGTTGGTTGGCCGGGTAGCTGTCTTGCAAATTTCTTGGCATAGATGAGTGAGTGCTTTCAGCATTGCTTCTGTTGAAACATCTCAATTGGTATTCAGTCAGTTCCTGGAGCCTTGTTCTTCACCAGTGTCTTCAGAGTAGCTTGGACTTCTTTCAGTAAGTACCATCAGTTCTTAATCATATGCTACCTCCTGAAACGGTTGAATGTTGACTAATTCTTTTTGTACAGTGACTCTGTGTATTCCTTCCATCCATGTGATATTAATGATATTGTTTGATAATTCCACAGTACGACAAACTGACAGACAAATTGTGGTCCACAGGTATAGGGGTTAGGATCCCAACACATATTTTGGGAGGACACAATTCAATCCATAACAGACACTATTTCCAAATAAGGTCACATTTACAACTGGGGTGGGGGAGCACAATTCAATTCATAACAGTGACTTATCCTGTTGCCCTTCCCATATAACGTTGGGACTTCTATTTCCTTCACTCATAGAAGTTAACTGATGTGGAAATTTCAAGCACTGCAGCACAGTCAGGAAGGAGATAAATGGGAGGGAAGGTAGGTAGAGGATCTCAATTCACTCTGGAGTTTGCAAGTTACTTCCTCTTCGGGGAACCCACATATAGGGTAGGTCTCATGTGGCTCAGTGCATACATGGAGTGGCTTCCCAGAAGCACTGTCCAACAACCAAAAATAACTAAAATAATTCCAATCTTGACAGAACCTCAGAAAGAACATTAAAGGGGAACTAATTCTCTGGCTGGTCCAAAAAGTTAACATGCTCAGCTGCTAACTCAAAGGTTGGAGGTTCAAGTCCATGCAAAGGTGCTTTGGAGATAAGGCCTGGTGATCTAATTCCAAAAAATCAGCCACTGAAAACCCTATGGAGCACAGTTCTACCCTGACACACATGGGGTCACCTTGAGTCAGAATTGACTTTTGGCAATTGGTTTTAATTCTCTACCCAGAAGAGGTCCCTTTCTTCACCTTCTCAGTTTTCTCCTACCCAACAGTTGCTCAGGACATCTCATGTACCAAACTTCCCTCAACACGCACTCCTATGATTTCTATGCACCCCATGGCCAGCCCTTTATTTTGTAAACTTAACTTTTTGGGTTCTTTTTTTGTTATCTATTTTAGTTGTTCTATTTTCCAATATGTCTTTACAAAAAAAAAAAGAATACCCTCTAGAGGGTGCCCAGGAGAGCAGGTGAGCTGGCAAAATCACAGTTTGCTTTATTGGGTGATGTGGAGAAGGGTTGGAAGGGCAGAAGGTGAGAACACTCACATGTGAAGTAATCCTGCCCAATCACGTTTCTAAGATTACCCCTGACGTAGCTCAGAAAGAGTGTAAGAGAAATATATATTGCCCCCCACCCCACAAACAATGAACTCCATTATTTTGAGGCGGGAAAACCTTGTGTCTGTGACACTGCTTGGGAAATGTTCTTGGTGGGTACTTTGGCACAATCCTGTCTATTTGTGAAATTTCTTCCCAATCCACTAGGCTTTGTGGAGGGAAGAGCCTAAAGTGCCTTGAATAATAGAATCTGAAACATCAGATTGAGGACATCCATCCACAACGAAGGAAATGTTGGGAAGGTGTGTTATGTGGGGAAAGAACTCTAAGTTTATTTGTGCCCCTTTCCTGGGTGGGGATATTGGAAACCTCTTTTCCCATAGAAGGAGAGGAAAGACACACATAAAAGGGAAGATGTATTAGTCTCCAGGACTGCTGCAACAAAATACCACAACCTGGGTGACTTAAAACAACAGAAACGGATATCCTCACAGTTCTGGAGACTAGGAGTCCTAAATCACGGTGTCTGCAGGGCCATGCTCCTTCTGGAGGCTCTAGAGGAGGATCCTTCCTGGCCTCTTTCCAGCTTCTGGTGGTTGCTGGGATTCCTGGGCACTCCTTGGCTTATAGATGCATCACTCCAATCTCTGCCTCCATTGTCACATGGCATTCTTCCCTGTTGTCTGTCTGTTTCTGAATCTCTTCTCCTCATTTTATAAGGACCAGTCATATTAGATTAGGTGTTACTCTACTCTACTATGACCTCATGTTAACATGACTAATAACACCTTCAAAGGCCCTATTTCCAAGCTAGGTCACTTTCACAGGTACTGGGGGCTAGGATTTCAACATATCTTCTTGGGGACAAAATTCAGTTCATAACAGAAGGGCACGTTGCGTTCAGAACGGTAGCAGCAAACCCACTGTTTGGTCATTTGGACTTCTATTGACTGGGAGGACCTATAGGCTTACCTAATCTTAGGTTTACTTGATGGCTCTATTCCTTCCGGTTTGGTTTACACTTAATTTGCTACATCTGTGAACCATGTTCTTCTCCATATTCTGAGCTCCCTTATAATTTTGCTCATTCCTGTTACAACTCTTTGCCCATTGCATTGTCATTTATTTGCTTCTTTCCCACTAAACTGAGATCCTCACAGGCAGACTTCCCAGGCAGTATTCATTATCTCTACATTTCCAATACCTGGCATAGTGCCTGGCACGTTAATTCATTCACCAAACATTCACTGAGTGCCTACCATGTGTCAGTGTCAGACATTAGATATAAGGAGACAAACAAAGCTGAGATGAGCACTGCCCTCAAAGAGATTACAGTCTAGTGGGAAAGACGAGACCATACAGACACACACACACACACACACACATAAAGGGCTCTGGGTGGTGCAAACGTTTGCCCTCAACTTCTAACTGAAAGGTAAGTGGTTTGAACTCACCCAGTGGTACCATGGAAGAAAGGTCTGGTGACCTTCTTCTGTAAAGATTACAACCAAGAAAACCCTATAAAGCAGTTCTACTCTGTAACACATGGGACGCCATGAATCAGAATCTACTTGACGACAACGGGTTTTATGATGTATCCAAATTATGACGAATGGCATTTAAGACTATCTGTGTTTTGGGGGTTTTTTTGTATATCTTATTATTAGTAATATATACTACATACAGTGTCACAGCGCATAATTCGCTGATGTGATCATTCTTAGATGTAATGTTTCCAACCCTCAAAGACAAATAATGATCAGGTTATAAGGATACTGATAATAAAATGCAGTAATAAATAAAACTAAAAAAAAATAATAAATGAGGTATTCAACTTATGTCAGAATCGACTTACAGTGGAGTAGTCTTCGAAACAGAACCCATCATAGGTTGAGGACTACCTGTATATTAATAAAATTGGCATCATATTACATATAGTTTTATGTCTTCTATTAACATTATATAGTAAAATATAACATTCATGCAAAAAAGGAATGAAATGTATACGATCAGTTTAAAGAATAGCAAAGTATGCATTCAGTTAATCACCAGCCAGGTTAAGAAAAAATAGTATTTCTTCTCCCCTCAAGTCCCTCTCCCTCCCTCCCTTAAGGTAGATAAACGAGGAAAGGATCTGTCTTATTAACCTGGTTCATCTATTTTATCATTTAAATTGCAGCAAGAGGGAAACATGACTTTCTTATCCAATCTGACGCAGGCCCTGGAAGATGCCTTCAAGAAGATTTTTATTACTTATATGGACGACTGGCACATGAACACCACAGCTGAGCAAGAGGCCTTGCAAGCCAAGATTGATGCTGAGAACTTCTACTATGTCATCTTGTACCTCATGGTGGTGATCGGAATGTTCTCTCTCATCATTGTAGCCATTCTGGTGAGCACGGTGAAATCCAGGAGACAAGAGCACTCCCATGACCCCTACCACCAGTACATTGTGGACGACTGGAGCACAAAGTACAAAAGCCAGATTCTGAATCTAGAAAATTTGAAGGCCACTGTCCACGAGAACATTGCCGCAACAGGGTTCACAAAGTCTCCTTGAGAAGCAAGAAAGACCCAATGTCAACATCTGACATCCAGATATGAAGAGATGCCACAGTAATGAAGGAAATCTAAGTTGTTATTGCTTATAAGAAAGTAAGGATTTTCATGGGGACCACGTGGTAGGTCAACTAAAAGAGATGACATTCAATCTCAGTGATTTATGCTTGCTCCTGGGAGCAACATTTCCTGGTGAAAACCTCTTTTACTTTCTGTGCAACGTACAAGTCATTTTAATTGATATCAGTAATGAAAATAAAGTCAAATGTGAAGTAAATGCCTGGGATACAGTGATTTACAAATCATTAAATCTTGTTTCTCATGAAACATTATTGTTTCTGTAACTAAGTCAGTTTATATAAAACCCAACTGTTTTATCCAGAAGCTGAGGATCAAAACGCATCAGTTGCTTACTGAATTGATATGGGAGTGTTTATTTATTGATTCGTTAATTTAGACTCTGAAGTGATGAGTGAACAGAACCATGGGGCTACTTTAGATTTTATTGTTTTCCTAGCATTTCACTTATTTGAAAGTCTTATCTTAAGACAGAACAAAGATTTCATAAGAGCAAATAGTCCCCAGCAGAGAAGTGGGATATTTAAGAACTAGCCAACACAATAGTCCTGGTGGCACAGTGGCTAAGAGCTTGACTGCTAATCAAAACGTCGGCAGTTCAAATCCACCAGCTGCTCCTTAGGAACCCTATGGGGCAGTTCTACTCTGTCCTGTAGGGTCGCTATGAGTCAGAATCGACTCAACAGCAATGGGTTTAGTTTTTTGGTTTACCCAGCACAGTGGAGTCCCTGGGTGGTGCAAATGGCTAGCCTAAAGGATGGAGGTTTGAGTCTACCCAAAGGTACCTCACAAGAAAGTCCTGGTGATCTACTTCTGAAAAATCAGCCATTGAAAACTCTATGGAGCACAATTCTACTCTGACACACTTAGGGTCACCATGAGACAGAGTCAACTCCATGGCAGCTGGTTACTGGTTACCCAGCACAAGAGAACCATATGTTTCAAATAACTTTTAAACTTTTGCAGAAAACTAACCTTTAAAAGTTCTTGCTATTACGGGGGGGGGGGGGGGGGCTATAACACTACTTTATAACTTATTTTTCAGTCAATTTTATTTTCTTCTATTTACAATTACTCATTTTCATTTACGTTTGAAGAGGCTAATGGTATAGAAGGAGTCTGAATTGCTGATGTCTGTCGAAAAGCTAGAGAATGAGGAATTGCCTAATACTTTGCACCTTGGGGTTCATGATGTCATAGAATGTCAGGGCTGGAAGGCACCTCACAGATCATCCTATTCTTGTCACACCATTTATAGATGAAGAAACTGCAGTCCACAAAGGTTAGATGATTTCATTCACTAATTCAAACAAGCAACGTTTATCTACTTGCGTCACTGGCCTAGACCCCAGGAATACACAGAGAAATGAGACTCCCTGCACTGGAGGGGCTCACCTTGTAGAGAGGAGTCAGATATGTAAACAATATGATGATAAAATGTAGTAAAGTTATAACAGAGATCAACACGAAGTGGGCAGAGCCATAGCAGGGACAGGAGAGCAGACCTCAGGCCAAGGTCTCCCGTTTTAGAGCAGCTGAGAGTAGGAAGTTAATGGTGAAAGACAGATGTATGGGGCTGTAGCATCAAGTAGCATTCACACTTCCTTGTTTACCCTTTCTGTCATCCCCCACCCCCATCCCAGGGTAGAGCAACTGTGAGCAGGACCTCAAGCTCCAGGATACTAAGAAAAAAACAAACAAGGAACTCTTCTTCAAAGCATTCTTGTAGGACTTCTTCTATCAACTACAAGGCTTGCTTCTTTAGAGTCAGAGTGAGAGATATACAAGGTATTTGTTTCCTAATGACAGACTTGCAATTAGACTAATGGATGCATTAAATACACTGCTGGGGACTGTCATTCATATTCCAAGGGCAGAAGTGGCAAGAGTAATCTCTTTCCTCAGATCATTGTTGTTGCTGCCATCAAGTGGGCCCCCAACTCAGCAGGACCCGTGCACAATGGAACAAAACACTACACAGTCCTGAGCCATCCCCCAAGATTGGTTGGGGATTGAACCGTTGTGATCCATAAGATTTTCATCGGCTGATATTTAGAAGAAGATTGTCGGGCCTTTCTTTCTAGTCCATCTTAGTCTGGAAGCTGAAACCTGTTCAGCATCTTAGCAACACATAAGCCTCCACTGACAGATGGATGGTGGCAGTGCATGAGGTTCATTGGCTGGGAATTGAACCTGTGTCTCCTGCCTGGACGGCAAGAATTCTACCACTAAACACCAATGCCCCCTACTACTGCTTACTTCTCATTAAAGCATACATCAAAAGCTATTTGAAAAGAAATTTGCCAACAGTCTAGGAGAGGCAGGGCCAAGATGACAGAGTAGTTGGACACTTCCTGTGGACCCTCTTACAACAAAGACCCAAAAAAAAAAAAAAAAAAAAAGTGGTTTGATTATATATGGCAGTCTGGGAGCCCTGAACACAAAGGCATAGTTGGGGAACCAGACTGAGTGACAAGAGGCGGAAGAGACAGTTTGGAAGCAGCAAGGAGTTGCTAGACCTGACCCAGCGAGAGCCTAAGCCCTTCAGGCCTGAGCAGTTTGGGGGTGAGTGGTGAGGCGGGCAAGCAGCCATGCTCGGAAGGTGCGTTTTATGCACCAGGAGAGACCCAGCACCAGAGAGTCTACACGGCCACCCAGAACCAGTGAGAAGCAGCCCTCCATAAAAGATAAGTGCTTGCTTATGGCTTACCGCACTAATCAAAAACAGCCCCCTGAGGGAAAAACTTCTCTCCTATTTACCTCCCCACGCCCTGCTCTGCACTGGGTCCTGGACCAGCTTCAGCAATTGCCGAGTCCCCTGGGCCAGAAGTAGGATCTGTCACAGGCCTGGAGCCATTCTCCCTACCTTGGAGAGTGAACAAATTAACAAACAGGGGGAAAAAATAAACTGCCGGCTCCCCTAAGCCAGGAACCCAGGGTAGGCACAGCTCCTTTGCCTAGGCACAGGCATAAGGGAGCCACAGACTTTGAGTGCCTTTCCCCCTGCATAGACTTGTGGGGGCCCATCTCAACAGCGTAGGCCCTCATTACCGCAGTACAACAGGGTATATACCAGCACTCTAACTTTGACTGTTCCAGCTGTGAAGTGGAAGGTTTTTTACATTTGACACTACTAAGCCCATTAATCAGGGTCTTCACCTACCCACATCAGGGGCCTGAGGACTGGTGGCTCCACACAAGCCACCTAGCCACCTGCAAGAGGGGTCCAAGAATAAGAGGTGCCCCTCGTCCTTACAGCCAACAGCATTAGGTGCTCATAGTCCAGCTGCAAAACCCACTCACCTATGCTCTCTAGGGAATAGGGACACGCCTTCCTCCTGGATGCTCAGGGGCAGCCGTCAGCCCCCTGCCTTGCTCAGAGTGTGTCCCCCTGCTGGAGCCAGATGATAGTGCCTACACCAATCACCCATGACTTTCTAGGACTGTAAGTGAGAGCCTATACCACACTCTTGGTGCCTATCTACATGGGCACCTGAGCTAAATCCATACAGGAGGAGAGGGCGGACTCCTGAGCTCACATACCTAGTAACAGATTTAACCACCTGGTGACAGGACATTAGAGCTTCAAAGGTGCCAGTAATCAAACTAGCTCATACAAGCAGCCTATTTGGGCATATCAAAACAAAACAAGAAGCTAGGGCACAGTAAGCAAACATAAAATAAATAAATATAATAACTTATTGATGGCTCGGAGACAACAGTCAATAACAAATCACATAAAGAGGCAATCCATGATGGCTTCAACAAGCTCCCAAAATAAAGACTCTAGAAATTTTCCAGAGGAGGAAAATTTCTTGGAATTACCTGAGGCAGAATACAAAAGATTAATATACAGAACTCTTCAAGAAATTAGGAAGGAAATTAATCAAAATGCAGAACACAAAATAGAAGAAATTAAGAAGATTAGAGAAGAGCTTAATGACAAATTTAACAGGCAGCAAGAATCCATAGAAGACAGCAATCAGAAATCCAGAAGATTAACAATAAAATTTCAGAATTAGACAAATCAATGGAAAGTCATAGGAGCAGAATTGAGGCAATGGAAATCAGAATTAATGAGATTGAAGATAAGGCACTTGACACCAGCTTATCTGAGGAAAAATCAGATAAAAGGATTAAAAGAAATGAAGAAACCCTAAGAATTATGTGGGACTCTATCAAAAGGAATAACCTACGAGTGATTGGAGTACCAGAACGGGGGGATAACAGAAAATACAGAGAGAATTGTTGAAGATTTTTTTGGTAAAAAAACTTCCCTGATATCGTGAAAGATGAGAAGATATCTATCCAAGATGCTCATCGAAACCCACATAAGGTAGATCCCAAAAGAAAGTCACCAAGACATATTATGATCAAATTTGCCAAAACCAAAGATAAAGAGAGAATTTTAAGAGCGGCTAGGGATAAATGAAAAGTCATCTACAAAGGAGAGTCAATAAGAATAAGCTCGGACTACTCAGCAGAAACCAAGCAGGCAAGAAGGCAATGGGATGACATATACAAAGTCTTGAGGGAAAAAAACTGCCAGCCAAGAATTATATATCCTGCAAAATTGTCTTTTAAATATGATGGCAAAATTAGGGCATTTCCAGATAAATACAAGTTTAGGGAATGTGCAAAAACCAAGCCAAAATTACAAGAAATACTAAAGGGAATCCTCCTGTTAGAAAATCAGTAACATCAGGTAACAACCCAACTCTAGAACACAGGACAGAGCAACTAGATATCAACCCAGATAAGGAAGTCACAAAAGTAAATCAAAGCTAAAACACTGAAAATAGGGAAACAGATGTCAATATGTAAAAGATAACAACACTAAAACAAAAAAGAGAGACTTACAAAAGGTAAACATAGATTTTTCATATGGAGAGGAAGTCAAGGCGATATAAAGAAATAAAAGACCGGTAAAAACTTAGAAAAACAGGGGTAAATATTAAGGTAACCACAAAGGAAACTAACAATCCTACAAGTCAAAATAAAAAACTAGAAAAATATAAAGACTCAGCAAACACAAAATGAACAACAGTGAAAAAGATGAAAAGACAATACATAAAGAAAAACGACTCAGCACAGAAAATTAAGTGGAACAGAAACTGTGAACAACACACAAAAAAAGATATCAAAATGACAGCGCTAAACTCACACCTATCAATAACTACGCTGAATGTAAATGGACTAACTGCACCAATAAAGAAACAGAGACAGGCAGATTGGATAAAAAACACATGATCCTTCTATATGCTGCCTACAAGAGACCCATCTTAGACTTAAAGACACAACTGAACTAAAACTCAAAGGATGGAAAAAGATATATCAAGCAAACAACATTCAAAAAAGAGCAGGAGTAGCAATATTAATCTCAGACAAAACAGACTTTAAAGTAAATCCACCACAAAGGATAAGGAAGGACACTGTATAATGATTAAAGGGTCAATACACCAGGAGGACATAACTATAATAAATATTTACGCACCCAACCACAGGACTCCAAAATACATAAAACAAACCTAACAGCACTGAAAAGAGAGATAGACAGCTCCACAGGAGTAGTAGGAGACTTCAACACACTTAATAATGATTAAAGGGTCAATACACCAGGAGGACATAACTATAATAAATATTTACGCACCCAACCACAGGGCTCCAAAATACATAAAACAAACCTAACAGCACTGAAAAGAGAGCTAGACAGCTCCACAGGAGTAGTAGGAGACTTCAACACGCCACTTTTGGTAAAGGACTGAACATCCGAAAAGAAGCTCAACAAAGACACGGAAGAGTTAAATGCTAAAATCAACCAATTTGATCTCAAAGACATATACCGAACACTCCACCCAACAGCATCTAAGTATACTTTCTTTTCCAAAACACATGGAACATTCTCCAGAACAGACCATATATTAGGCCATAAAGCACCTTCACAAAATCCAAAGCATCGAAATAGTACAAAGCATCTTTTCTCACAATAAAGCCATAAAAGTAGAAATCAACAAAAGAAAAAGCAAGGAAAAAAATCAAACACATGGAAACTGAACAACACCTTGCTCAAAAACTACTGGGTTATAGAAGAAATTAAGGATGGAATAAATAAATTCATAGAATCAAGTGAGAATGAAAACACATCCTACCAGAACCTTTGGGACACAGCAAAAGCAGTGCTCAGAGGTCAGTTTATAGCAATAAATGCACACGTCCAAAAAGAAGAAAGGGCCGAAATCAAAACATTAGCCCTACAACTGGAACAAGTAGAAAGAGAGCAGCAAAAGAAGCCCTCAGGTGCCAGAAGAAAGGAAATAATAAGAATTAGAGTGGAATTAAATGAAATAGAGAATAGAAAAACAATTGAAAGAGTTAACAAGACCAAAATCTGGTTCTCTGAAAAGATCAACAAAATTGATAAACCACTGGCCAAACTGGCAAAAAAAAAAAAAAAAAAAAAAAAAGCAGGAGAGGAAGCAGATAACCAGTATAAGAAATGAGATGGGTAATATCACAACAGACCCAACTGAAATTAAAAGAATCATAACAGAATACTATGAAAAATTGTACTCCAACAAATTTGAAAACCTAGAGGAAATGGACAAATTTCTAGAAACTCACTACCTACCTAAACTAACATAGACAGAGGTAGAACAACTAAATAAATCCGTAACAGAAGAAGAGATTGAAAAGATAATTTAAAAACTCCCAACCAAAAAAAGCCCTGTCCCGGATGGCTTCACTGACAAATTCTAGCAAACTTTCAGAGAAGAGTTAACACCACTACTATTAAAGGTAACTCAGAGCATAGAAAAGGATGGAATACTCCCAAACTCATTCTGTGAAGTTAGCATAACCCTGATACCAAAATCATGTAAAGACAACACACAAAAAGAAAATTACAGCCCAATATCCGTCATGAACATTGACACAAAAATCCTCAACAAAATTCTAGCCAATAGAATTCAGCAACATATCAAAAAAATAATTCACCATGATCAAGTGGGATTTATACCAGGTATGCAGGGATGGTTCAACATTAGAAAAACAATCAATGTAATCCATCACATAAATAAAACAAAAGACAAGAACCATATGATCTTATCAATCGATGCATAAAAGGCATTTGACAAAGTCTAATTCCCGTTCACGATAAAAACTCTAAACAAAATAGGAATAGAAGAGAAATTCCTCTGTATAATTAAGGGCATTTATACAAAGCCAACGGCCAACATCATCCTAAATGGAGAGACTTTGAAAGCATTCCCCTTGACAATGGGAACAAGACAAGGTTGCCCTTTATCAACACCCTTATTCAACACTGTGCTGGAGGTCCTAGCCAGAGCAATTAGGTTATAGAAAGAAATAAAGGGCATCCAATTAGTAGGGAAGAAGTCAAAATATCTCTGTTGGCAGATGATATGATCTTATACACAGAAAACCCCAAAGAATCCACAAGAAAACTACTGGAACTAATAGAAGACTTCAGGAAAGTTTCAGGATACAAGATAAACATACAAAAATCAGTTAGATTCCTTCACACCAAATCAACACCATTTGTAATAACCCCCAAGAAGATAAAATACTTAGGAATAAATCTAACCAGAGACGTAAAAGAACTGTACAATGAAAACTACAAGATACTACTGCAAGAAACCAAAAGAGACCTGCATAAGTGGAAAAACATCCCTTGCTCATGGATAGGTAGACTCAACATTGTGAAAATGTCAGTTCTACCCAAAGTGATCTACAGATACAGTGCAATCCCGATCCAAATTACACCAGCATTTTTTAATGAGATGAAGAAACAAATCACCAACTTCATATGGAAAGGGAAGAGGTCTCAAATATGTAAAGCATTACTCAAGAAGAAGAACAAAGTGGGAGGCCTCACACTACCTGATTTTAGAACCTAGTCAAAACATCTTGGTACTGGTACAACAACAGATACATAGACCAGTGGAACAGAATTGAGAATCCAGACATAAAATCATTCACCTGTGGGCAGCTGATATTTGACAAAGGCCCAAAGTCCGTTAATTGGAGAAAAGACAGTCTCTTTAACAAATGGTGCCGGCATAACAGGATATCCATCTGCAAAAAACTGAAACAAAACCCATACCTCACACCATGCACAAAAACTAACTCAAAATGGATCAAAGACTTAAATATAAAATCAAAAACGATAAAGATCATGGAAGAAAAAATAGAGACAATGCTAGGAGCCCTAATACATGGCATAAACACAATAAAAAACCATAAGTAACAATGCACACACACCAGAAGAGAAACGTGATAACTGGGAGCTCCTAAAAATCAAACCCTTATGCTCATCAAAAGACTTCACCAAAAGAGTAAAAGACAACCTACAGACTGGGAAAAAATTTTTGGCTACGATAAATCCGATCAGCATCTAATCTCTAAAATTTACAAGTTACTGCAAAACCTCAACAACAGAAAGACAAATAACCCAATTTAAAAATGGGCAAAGATTATGAACAGGCACTTCACCAAAGAAGATATTCAGGCAGCTAACAGACACATGAAGAAATGCTCACGATCACTAGCCATTAGAGAAAAGCAGATCAAACCTACAATGAGATATAATCTCACCCCAACAAGGCTAGCATTAATCAAAAAAACACAAAATAATAAATGCTGGAGAGGTTGAGAGAGACTGGAACACTTATACACTGTTGGTGGGAATGTAAAATGGTACAACCCCTTGGGAAATCGATTTGGCGCTTCCTTAAAAAGCTAGAAATAGAAGTACCATACGATCCAGCTATCCTGCTCCTTGGAATATACATAGAGAAATAAGAGCCATCACACGAATAGATATATGCACACCCATGTTCATTGCAGCACTGTTCACAATAGCAAAAAGATGTAAACAACCTAGGTGCCCATCAATGGATGAATGGATAGTCATATTATGGTATATTCACACAATGGAATACTATGCAACAATAAAGAGCAATGATGAAGCCGTGAAACATCTTATAACGTGAAGGAAGCTGGAGGTCATTATGCTGAGTGAATTTAATGAGTCACAGAAGGGAAAATATTGTATAAGACCACTATTACAAGAACTCAAGAAAAGGTTTAAACACATAAGAAAACATTCTTTGATGGTTACGAGGGTGGGTAGGGAGCAGGAGGGTTATTTACTAAGTAGATAGTAGATAAGAATTATCTTAGGTGAAGGGAAGGACAGCAACACACTACAGGGGAAGTCAGCACAACTGGACTAAACCAAAGCTAAGAAGTTTCCTGAATACAGTCACACACTTTGACGGACAGAGTAGCAGGTGTAGGGGTCTGGGGACCATGGTTTCAGGGGAAATCTAGGTCAATTGGCATAACAAAGCTTTTTAAGAAAAGGTTCTGCATCCTACTTTGGTGAGTGGCATCTGGGGTCTTAAAAGCTAGC
Organism: Dugong dugon; assembly: GCA_030035585.1. Taxonomy (NCBI): domain Eukaryota; kingdom Metazoa; phylum Chordata; class Mammalia; order Sirenia; family Dugongidae; genus Dugong; species Dugong dugon. The sequence continues at coordinate 2,004,658 of CM057473.1, read as the reverse complement.
AAGCGGCCATCTAAGATGCATCCATTGGTCCCAACCACCTGGAGTAAAGGAGCAAGAAGAACACCAAACATGCAAGGAAAGTATTAGCCCAAGAGACAGAAAGGGCCACATAAACCCAAGACTTCATCAGCCTGACACCAGAAGAACTAGATGGTACCTGGCTGCCGCCAATGACTGCCCTGACAAGGAACACAACAAAGAGTCCCAGATGGAGCAGGAGAAAGGTGGGGTGCAGAACTCAAATTCTAGTAAGAAGACCAGACTTAATGGTCTGACTGAGGCTGGAGGAACCCCAGAAAGAATGGCCCTCGGATTCTCTATCAGCCCAGAACAAAAACAGTTTTCGAGGCCAACTCTTCAGACAGGGATTGGACTGGACTTTGGGACATAAAGTGATACTTGTGAGGAATGTGCCTCTGAGCTCAAGTAGATACAAGAGACTAAATGGGCAGCTTCCGTCCAGAGGTGAGATGGGAAGGGAGAGAGTGTTAGGAGCTGGTTGAATGGACAGGGGGAATCAGGGGTGGAAAGGAGGAGTGTGCTGTCACAGTATAGGGAGAGCAATTAGGGTCACAAAACTATGTATGTATAAATTTTTGTATGGGAAATTAAAAAAAAAAAAGAAATTTGCCATAGTGGCGGCCCTGATACTCTAGATCCAGACTGTTGTTGTTGTTAGGCATCATTTAGCTGGTTCTAACTCACAGGAACCCTATGTACAACAGAACAAAACACTGCCCTGTCCTGCTACATCCTCACAATCGTTGCTATGTTTTAGCCTATTGTTGCAGCCACTGTGTCAGTTCATCTCCTTGAGGGTCTTCCTCTTTTTTGCTGTACTCTACTTTACCAAGCATGATGTCCTTCTCCAGGGACTGGTCCCTCCTGATAACATGTCCAAAGTATGTGAGACATAGTCTCGCCATCCTCACTTCTAAGCAGCATTCTGACTGTACTTCTTCCAAGACAGATTTGTTTGTTCTTCTGGCAGTCCATAGTATATTCAATATTCTTCACCAAAAAAATAATTCAAAGGCATCAGTTCTTCTTCGGTCTTCCTTATTCATTATCCAGCTTCTGAATGCACATGAGGAGATTGAAAATACCATGGCTTGGCTCAGGCACACCTTAGTCTTCAAAGTGACATCTTTGCTTTTAAACACTTGGAAGTGGTCTTTTGCAGCAGATTTGCCCAATGCACTACGTCGTTTGATTTCTTGACTGCTGCTTCCAGGGGCGTTGATTGTGGATCCATGTAAACTGAAGTCCTTTACAACTTCAATATTTTGTTTATTTATCATGATGTTGCTTATTGGATAAATTGTGAGGGTTTTTGTTTTCTTTATGTTGAGCTGTAATCCATACTGAAGGCTGTATAGTCTTTGATCTTCATCAGTAAAAGCTTCAAGTCCTCTTCACTTTCAGCAAGCAAAATTGTGTTATCTGTATATCACAAGTTGTTAATGAGTCTTCCTCCAATTCTGATGCCACGATCTTCTTCATAGACTCCAGTTTCTCAGATTATTTGCTCAGCATACAGATTAAATAAATATGGTGAAAGGATACAACCATGATGCACAGCTTTCCTGATTTTAAACCACGCAGTATCCCCTTGTTGTTTGAATGACTGAGTCTTGGTCTATGTATAGGTTCCTCATGAGCACAGTTAAGTATTCTGGAATTCCCATTCTTCACAATGTTATCTTAATTTGTTATGATCCACACAGTCAAATGCCTTCACATAGTCAATAAAACACAGGTAAACATCTTTCTGGTAGTCTCTGCTTTCAGCCAAGATCCATCTGACATCAGCAATGATATCCCTAATTCCAGGTTTTCTTCTGAATCTGGCTTGAATTTCTGGTAGTTTCCTGTCGATATACTGCTGCAACCGTTCTTGAATTATCATCAGCAAAATTTTACTTGTGTGTGACATTAATGATATTGTTCGATAATTTCATTTTATTGAGATCACCTTTCTTTGGAATGGGCTCAAATATGCATCTCTTTGAGGCGGTTGGCCAGGTAGCTGTCTTCCAAATTTGTTGGCATAAACGAGTGAGTGCTTCCAGCACTGTATCTGTTTGTTGAAACATCTCAATTGATAATTCCATCACCTCTTGAAGCCTTGTTTTTTGCCAACGCCTTCAATGGATCTTGGATTTCTTCCTTCAGTACCATTGGTTCTTGATCATATGCTACCTCCTGAAGTGGCTGAACATCGACCAATTCTTTTTGTTGGTACAGTGACTCTGTGTATTCCTTACATTGTCTTTTGATGCTTCCTACGTTTTTCAATATTTTGCCAATAGAATCCTTCAATATTGCAAAAGACTTGAATTTTTCTTCAGCTCTTTCAGCTTGAGAAATGCCAAGTATGTTCCTCCCTTTTGGTTTTCTAACTCCAGGTCTTTGCACATTTTCATTTTATACTTTACTTTGTCTTTGAAATCTAGACTACCTAGGTTGAAGTTCCAGCTCTGGCACTTGCAGACTTTAAAACCCGGGACAAATTACTTTAATCTCTTAGGGTTTCCTCATCTGTGAAATGGTTATTATTATATTATGTCCTTTATAGGATAGTGTCAATTATTTAAAAAATCTAGACTTTAAAGAGAGGTTTTATTCAAAAGGATAATTGCAATTGAGGGGTAAGGACTACCGTAACAGAAGAGGGGGCTATTGCAATAGAGAGAATGCTCTGAACCTAAGATCCAGACAGCATCTCAAAACCAAATATGTTGTCGTTGATTCAATTCCGATTCATGGCAACCCCATGTGTTTCAGAGAGAACTGCTCTCTGTAGGGTTTTGGATGGCTGTAATCTTAAATAGACCATCAGGCCTTTTTCCCATGGTCCTGCTGGGTGGATTTAAACTACCAATCTTTCAGTGAGTAGTCCAGGACAAACTGTTTGTGCCATCCAGGGACCTCAACGGTTAGACAAAAAAAGTTTTTTCTTGCATAGAGGAGTGAACAGGATAGAAAGAACAGGGTGTGAGGAAGTCAGATGTAAGGGTAGTGTGATCAGTCTATTTTCCAGGAGGAACTCTTATAGGTGGGTGGTATGCTGGCTCAGGCTAAGGGTGGGCCAAAGTTCAGTGACCTAGGGGAAGTGAGTAGCTTAACCAAAGTTTGGTTAATACATTTTGTTCTAATTGATTAGTGGGGACAAGCAGTTCAACTAATCTTTTATGAGGCCAAAAATGGGATATCTGGAGGGTCTGTGTCTGGCCTTGCCTTAGGTAAACCAGGGGGCATCCTCCAGTCTTACCTAAGTCATGGGGAAAGGTGATTCTTTTCAATAAGCCTTTTTCTGCAACATGAAAGGGTTAGGGGTGGGGGAGATTTCTTTAAGCTGTTTTCCAGGATCACAGGACACAGGTAAAATTCAACACTGTCTGTTGTTATGAGACTTAAATTAGACAATAGCTTCAAACGCTTAAAACAAAGCTGTTTTTGTTAACTTTCTCCAGGAAAACTTTCCTCACTAATAGTATCCTGCCCACAGTTTGCTCTCTCCTCTGCCTTCCCCTAACATTTTGTACTATCACTACAAAAAGACACGATGGTCTTGGGAGTCAGATCGCCTGGGTTCAAATCTCAATTCTGCCATTGCCCTTTATTCCTTGGTTTTCTTGGGCAAGTCACTTAATCTCTCCATGCCTCAGTTGCCTCATCCATAGGATGGTGAGCCGGGTTGTACTAACAGCTAAGTGAACATTCTATCTTGTTATCCCCGCATGTGTGTGTCCAGTTTGTGCCCTCCCATGGGACAGGAACCTATGTTGCTGGGGTTTTCTGCCCAACCTGGGCAGCCCCTATGAGGTTCTTGCCTTCTACTGACCAAGAATGACCAGGAGAGGCTCAAGTTTTCTGCATGAACAAAGCTTTATTGAGCAAAAGTAGCTCCCAAGCAGAGACAAAGAGGGACGCCGCAACGCTAGCTTTCGTCTCCCCTAACAAAGGTTTGGCTAGGGCTTATAAAGGTTTTTAGGTGGGAAAAGTCATTATCTTTATTCATGAAAGAGGCGGGGTTATGAAGATTAGGTGCGCGCGCGCAGGAGGCAGCCCAAGATGGAACCCATAACGAAAGCTCCTGGGACTGGATGGCAAGACTTATTATGGGGTGCCGCGACTGTGCAATCCCCCCATGGTGCCGGCTTGATTCCTGTCGCAGGTCTGTCGGTCACCTTCTGGATGTCTGCACATGCTCCAGGGACAAGATCCGGCCGGTTCTTCTGAAAAACATCTTATCAAGGAAGTACATTGACAGCTGGGTGGGTGGTTCTTTCCTTATTGCATGTTCCAAGATAATGGGTTTTGTGTCATTAGTTAAGCACGTGTTTTTAGTTCAGAGTTCTTTTCCTAGGGGCTCAGTCCCTTCATCCCTTCCCTGTCTCACCTAGTGTGCTCAAACTCTGCACCTGTTTCCTGTTTGTTGAATGAGTGAATCTGGGACCCTAGTACTGGGGCACCCTACCGTTGTCTCATAGGAAATTGCTTGTATTTTAAAGAGATGATGAATGCCGAATTTGGAAACTTCTCTTGGGGACCCATTGTCTTCAGCCGCAGACAGCAGCAAGGTGGCATTTAGGGGATGTGAGGCGATCGAGGGCACAGGGGCAGCTCAGGCTGCCATTCTCCTCCACCTCAGGTCACGTTCAGAACGCGAACAAGTCCCGGAGCCTCAGCCCTGGAGGTTCAGCCCCAGACCGGCGGGTCCCGCCCTCCGCTGTTGCCTCTCGGCGGTCACCCGGGGCTCGCTGCGCCGGCGCGTGGAGCGGTGCATTTCGGGAGGTGTAGTTCCCCACAGGACTGCGGGAGTCGCGGTGTGCGCCTGCCCAGCTGGGGAAGTTGGCCTCTGGAGCTGTAAGTGTGGGGCTTCTGGGTCGGCAGAAGTTTGTCCCTAACCGAAAGCTCTCTGGGGCGCTGGGGAGTCCATCAGCGGGCCCTGCGTTCGCGTTTTCTTTCCGGGAGGGCCGCCAGCCGGCCTTCGGCTCCCTGGCGCCTCCCCGGGTGGAGACCGGAGGGTGACGGCCGCCACGGCCACCCGGGGAGCCACCGACTTCTGGCAATCCAGGCGCCACGGAGCCGAGGGCCCGGCGCTGGGGGCAGCGTGTTTGGCCTGGGACGCCTAGGGTTGGTTGTGGCCAGAGGGTGTTGGTCCCAAGGGGGATGGGTGAAAGTTCTGGACGGCTTGCTTTGGGGAAAGGTGGGGGAGCGATGGGCGTCCTTGGCCTTCATCCCGGCTTCTGAGGAGGCAGCTGTTGCTTCCCGGAGTGTCGGCGCGGGAGAGAACCCCTGTTCCTGCTCCGGGTTTGCCTAGCAGGACCTGAGCCCCAGCGACTCGCCCAGTGTTGCACAGTGAACTTGGGCATCCACGCTGCCCTACCAGCGCATGGGGTTCCTGCAAATGGGGGCGCGGACACCCCGGGATCCGCCCCTTAGCGGATCCCTGGGCGTTGAGATGTAGAGTTACGGCAGCACAAGTGGAATGTGCTTGGTTTTCTGCAGGTCAGGTCCCCAAGCGGAGCAGAGAAAGAACATCACTGCTGGTCAGCTGTATCTGGCCCCGGGAACCCCGGCGGACGACAGAGTGGGGCCCTGAGGTCAGCCAGGTGATGCCCAAGGTTCGCCTGGAACCTCCCTCCCCTGGCCCATCCCTATTTCAGATGATTCGGTGAAGGGTTGGGGTGAAAAGGTTGGACATTGGGAATGAGATCAGCTTCAGGAAGTTCAGACAGAGGGCACGGCCTAGTCAATCCCTGAGATGAGCTTAGAAACCAAAAGACAGACTGACCCTTGAGTTTGTTAGTTGTGCCAAGAAGAAAATTTAGATTGTGTCCAACACATTGTCCGTATTGCTTTAACTGGCTTCACCAAAATAGCGAATACCTTTTTGTCTTCCTAAGACAAACCTGGCAAAGGAAAAATCAGACTGTTTTTGCAGTAAAGGCACTATAAATATTTGGAGTTGGATCTAAGCCATTTGTTATTTTTAAGCTTTAACCTAAGACTGGCTAGTTCCAGGGAAAGCTTGAAATGGACTTTCTGTCCCTCAAAAAGTCCCCATCTTGTGGGGCTTTGCAGTTTCAGCTCTCAGATAGCAGCTGCCTCCGGTTTCTGATATTGCATCAGGTGTGGTATGGCAGCAGTGCTAAGAGCCTCTTCAGCTGTGTTTAGCTTCCTTAGCTCTCATTTGCAGAAGGCTTGCAGGCTGCTAGGAAATTGACTCACTTGGGGCTTGTAATGTAAGGGCAGTGGGGAAAAGTTGTAATTCCGTGGCAGTAGGGGGGAGTAACCCAGGCTGATCAGGGTGGTTTGCCCTCTCCAGCTCCCACTCTCACTCCACCCCCTCCACTGCTATTGCAGGTGACTTTAAGTACACTTCTAAAGAGTTTGCATCTTCTCACTTTAGGTGTGAAGTTGAAGCTGCTGTATCTTTACACTCAGGTTCTGTGAGGTCAGAGAGGAGGATGAGTTGTGAATTACAGAGCTGCACAGGCAGTGTTTGGATTCTGATTTTAAAAATGAGAACACTGGTCCAGAGAGGTTAATGACTTGCCCCAAATCATGTGCTCGGCCTCTGATGCCAAGAATAGAGTCCAGATTTCCAGTTCTGGTCCTCACGAGTTCTTTCCACCACACCCTGCTGTCTTGAAATGACTGCATTTGCCTTGGATGCAACTTGTTAATGTTCTTCAGCTTGGCATGTCCGTAAGTGGAAGGAGAACTATTGATCCTAGCAATAATAGTTGACATTTATTTAGTGCTTTCCATTTGTTGAGCATAGTGCTTGTTGTTTACAGTCTAATCTCTGAAGGAGAATTTACAAATGAGGGCGCTGAGGCTTAGTCCAAGTGACTTGTCCAAGGTCACACTGCTAGTAAATGTCACACATGTTTGCTGAGGGCCAGACCACTGGGTATTCTCATTATTTCCTCCTGTAATCTTAAGTGCTTGGCTGCTAACCAAAAGGTTGAAGTTTGAACCCACCAGCTGCTCCACTAGAGAACGATGTGGCAGCTGCTTCCATAAAGATTTACAGCCTTGGAAACCCTATGGGGCAGTTCTACTGTGTCCTATCGGGTCGCTGTGAGTCAGAATCAACTCGACAGCAGTGGGTTTGGTTTTATGTTTGGGTTATCCTTGACCTTGAAAATCAATATTCCATGTACATCAATGCATTGGGTATGTGATTTTGCCCTAAGAAAAATTGTGAGGAACAGCCAAACTCCCCTGCTGTATTTGTATATTGTTGTTAGTTGCCATCAAGTTGATTCTGACTCATGGCCACCCCCATGGGTTACAGAGCAGAACTGCTCCATAGGTTTTTCTTGACTGTTATCTTAATGGAAGCAGATTGCCAGGCCTTTTCTTCTACAGGAGACTTGGTGGCACAGTAGTTAAGAGCTTGGCTGCTAACCAAAAGGTTGGCAGTTTGAATCCACTAGCCACTCCTTGGAAATCCTGTGGGGCAGTTTTGCTCTGTCCTATAGGGTCACTATGAGTTGGTTTTTTGGTTTTTCTTCCATAGTTCTACTGGGTGGGTTAGAACTGCCAGCCTTTAGGTCAGCAGTCCAGTGCATACTGTACCACCTCTCAAAGCAGGAATCATAAAAATACAGTTTACATGGCCTTAAATACTTTATTTAATTTACTGCACTGGTTAATCCCTAGGATCCCTGGTGGTACAGTGGTTAAGAGCTCGGCTGCCAATCAAAAGATCGGCAGTTCAAATACACCAGCTGCTCCTTGGAAACCCTATGGGGCAGTTCTACTCTGTCCTATAGGGTCGCTATGAGTTGGAATTGACTCAACAGCAACGGGTTTGGTTTGGTTTTGGTTTGGCTAATCCTTAAGATTATTAGGGATTACTCAAAATGAAAATTCTAGCAACAGGTTAAAACATGTTAGGAACATACTTCTCCAATGCAGGTCAGAATCTGCTGCTACTTGAAAACAAGTGGACTATTTATACATAAAGGTAATGAACACTGTCAACCATCATCGCATTTAAATGGATTTATGGTTTAAATTCCTATCATTAGTTTATCTGACTTTGGAAAAGTCATGGGGAAAACTTGGCTATCTTGTGCCAACTACCAGCTTGTTTTCAAGATACTGTAACTTGGAATAGATGAGATATGAATATTTTATATAAATACAATGCTTTTTTGGTTGAAAGGTTTTATAAAACATCTTTCCTGAAGTTCATTCTAAAGACTTGTGAAATATTCTGCTGTTTTTCTTAATTCTGATTGTAAATACATTTAAAGAAAAGGGGTTCTATGATTTTCAAATACAAAGCTATCTGCCTGCATCAGTATAATACTGAGGTTAAGGTCCTGGATTCAGGCTGGATGGGTTCGAATCCCAGTCCCACCTGTGTGACCCTGGACATGTTGCTACAGCTTTCTATTTTCTCTTATATAATGCGGAGACAATAAATTATACCTCATGAGGTTGTTGTGAGGACTGAATGAGTTCACCTGTCTAAAGCACTTGAACACAGCCTAGCACGGTAATGATAAACTGATTATTATGTTGTAAGTCATTGAATTTCAGACAGAGGTCACAGAGGCAATTTAGTTGACACCCTCTTTCTTCATTTACAGATGGGATTGAGTCCTAAAAGGGAAGTCACTTACTAGAGTGTGTAGGTTCTTCATCCAGAGCTCAGGTCTTCCAACTCTCGGGGCTTGTGTTATATTCTAAAAATAGTGACATCTGGTGCCTCTAAGCAAATCCCCTAGGTCTCCGTCACATTTTAGAAGGAATTCTATATCTGAATTGCTTTCTTAGGACGTTTTTTTTTTTAATCCCTTCCCTCCAGATATTTTTTAAAAACCAAGATTAGCTTAATTAACATTCAGAGGACCTGAGAAACAGAAAAACACACCTCTATAACCAGCTCTTGTTCAGAGAGGAGGTGAGGGGTGGGAGACAGTCTGGACTTGGTCTCTGTGGGGTGAAGAATTACTTTACCCACAGAATTTGGTCTCTGCCCTTGGTTCTTGGGGGGTAAACCTTTTGAATGTCCCAAGTAATTGAAGTGTCTATTATTCATGAAGGATTCCATGCTACACCTAGTAGCTTATGCTAATGAGGTGACTCAGGGTGTGGGCTTAGAAAACCCACCGTGCGCTATCCACCTGATTTCTGAGAGGGGAACTAGAGATTGGGGTCAATCATATGGGCAGTGAGTCAATCAGTCCTGTCCGTGTAATTAAACCCCAGTAAAAACTCTAGACATTGAAGCTCAGGTGAGTTTCCTGGTTAGTGATAGACATCAGTGCACCCGGACAGTAAACACATCACTTGGGACATGGAAGCTCTGTGTTGGGGACCCTCTCAGACCTTGCCCTTTGTATCTCTTCGTGATTCTCGTTCTGATTTGTATCTTTTATAATAAAACTGTAGTGATAAGTATAGTGCTTTCCTGAGTTCTGTGTGTCATTCTAGTGAGTTATCAAATCTGAGAGGGTAGTGGGAACCCCCGAATTTGTACCCAGCAGATTAGAAATGCAGGTGTCCTGGGGACACCTGAACATCCGACTGGTGTCTGAAGTCTTGGACAGGCTTTGCAGTCTGGAGGATTGCACACTTTAACCTGTGAGATCTGACATGATTCAAGTGATTAGGGTCAGAAGAACTGCATTGTGGTCGGGGTGGGAACAGAATTGAACTGGTTTTAGGGTCTCTTCTATCTGCAGAAGACTTGGGTGGGAACACGTATGTCCTACTAGAGCAGCACTGCCGCCTCCACATGGGAGTTGCACTCCATCCCAGGGGAAGAGCTGCCCAGGAGGTCTTCCTGCTCATCAAGAGCCCAGCCTGTCTCAGACCTCACCCAGCCTGTCTGCTTTCCCCCAGGCCAGGCAGCCTTGTTCATGACACTGAACCCGCCTCTGTGGAGCTGGCTGTCTTGTGCCCACATGCCCCCTCTCTCCATCAAAGAGAAGTCCTCCTAAGGTAGTCTGCGCTAGAAAAACCAAGTGGACCTCTGTGTCTTTTCTTCCTCAGAACAGCAAGACCCGACCTTCCAGCCCCCTGCCCTCCTGATGTTTGAGTGGGCCTGCACTGTTCAGGAGGGAATCACAGTTGCTCCAGCATGAACTGGAAGGTGAGAATTGGCTGGGTTTTTCTCTTCCCTTTATTGTAAAAATTCAAAATAACAGCTCCGGAGAGGAAGATTGACTTAAAAAAAAAAAAAAGAGAGAGATTAAAGCGGGAGTCATAATCACATTTAATATTTTAAGCTAAAACATGTAAATGTACGTTTATTTATTCACCAGACTCTTGGGGGCAGTCCAGGCCTGTTCCTTGAGTTCACTGCTGTCTTCCTCCCTTCTCTTGCAAAAACCAGGCTTTTAAAGCATTGCCTGCAAGTTCACAGTTTGGTTTCTTTAAATGAGGATTAAGATTTTATTAAGATTTTATAACGCCATCTACATACAAAGTCTTTCCAGATTTTTATGCAATTCTTCCCTAATCTTTTACAGTTGTCTTGCCAACAACATTTTTTGTTCAACTTAGTATTCATGGAAACAACCTTTTCTTTACACAGTCATATTTCATAAGTGTTTTTGTGTTTAAATAAATTATTATAACATCAAGTACAACTTAAATAAACTGGTTGGGAATAGACACAACTGACCCCTGTAAAGTGGGCTTTACTGAGGCAAGGAAAGTGTCCTTTTACATCCTGGGGGTCAGTGAGGTGAGGCAGAGGATGGTGAACAGAACAGCCACCAAACTCAGTGTTTATCTTAGGCACTTTGGAAAGCATAGAAGTATAAAACCAAATAAAAATCTTGCATAGTCTCAACATCCAAAGATGACTACTATTAGCCATTTTTTAAAATATTTATTAAAATATTGTTTTCTGCCAATAACTTTAATACAAGTGTGTATTTTCAACATCCATTGGCTGTCTATTGCAAGGAGCACTGGAAAAGTCTGGAAGAGGGACCAGGGAGCTCAGAGAATGTAGACCCCCCCGTCCCCCTGTTCTGTGGTGCATGGGCCTTGGGAGGCCTTAAAGGGAGGCTGTGGGGACTTTCTCCAGGAAGAAAAAGAGTTAAGGAAGTAAAGTAGGTATTCTGTGAAGAGGTTGAAAACGTAGGAGAGCTTGTTTGCCATGCATCGGGGCGCCAGAGCTTACAATGGAAAAGAAGAGGTTGGGGAGAAAATGGAAGAGGAAAGAAGCAGGAAGCAGTGTGGAAGCGAGATCCCAGGAAGGGCTTTTGCCCTGTGTAGTAGCTAAAGTCAGTAGGGATGAGGAAAAAAAAACAAACAAACCCATCGCCATCAAGTGGATTCCGACTCATAGCAACCCTATTGGACAGAGTAGCACTGCCCCATAGAGCTTCCAAGGAGCAGCTGGTGGATCTAAACTGCCAACCTTTTGGTGAGCAGCCGAGCTCTTAACCACTGTGCAACCAGGGCTCCAGTAAATGCAAAGCTGGTGAGGTCATGCTTTGAACGTACTCCTCCCACTTGACCATAGTGAATTGAACCAAGGATTGGTGTCCAAATCCTGGCAAGTTACAGAGTAGCTTGAGCATGAGAACTGGGTTATAAAATACCAATTCAGTTAGGTTATTTTTCTCAGGGAATTTCAGCATAACAACTTCAGAAAGAGTCAGCAGACATGAGGTAGATAAAAGTGGAGAGAGGAACTATGGGACAGAGATGATGGGACAGCGGAAGTCGTGAGTAAGCAGTATCAAGAGGTATGAGGAGGGTTGAGAGACGTTGTTCCTCGGTGACCAGCTGGCAGAGGTGACCGGCTAGCAGAGGTTCCATAGCACCAGAGCAGATGATGCTGCTGCTGCCCAGCCTGCACATACTCGGTTCCCTTGCACCTTCTGTGTTGTGGAAATAATTCCGTGCCTCCTTTACTTCTGTATCTGTGCTTCCCAGGAACTCTGCTAAGTGAGATAAGTGACTATGTTGTGTTCGGTGCAACAGGGAAGAGCCCAGCACAATTGTTTCAGGAAAACTAAAATGCAAACCCCCGAAACTATTGCCCTAAGATAACCTTTAAACCTTATGCCAAAAATATTCCCTGAAGTCTTCTTAAAACCAAACAATAGTTTAGCTTCACTAGTAAAGAATGTCTGCCTTGAGCATTGTGCTTTTTTAAGATATATCTATATGGGACCAAATTGACAACAACTCGAAAGATTAGATAGAAAACTTAGGGGGCAGTGAGTTCATGTTAATGGGGAGGAACAAGTGGGAAAAGGAGGGTGGGGATGGTTGTACAAGTTGAAGAATGTAATCAGTGTCACGGAATTGCACATGTAGACACTTAAATTGGTGTCTGTTTTTGCTGTGTATATTCTCAACAACAAAAAATATTTTAAAAAATAGACCTCCTCATTACAAAAATGCTCTTTGATTTTCACAAAGCTGTTTTTAAAAATGATGGTAAAATTTTTTCTTTTTAATTGTGGGGTGACGTTATCCACTTGACCACCCAGGTTGGTCCTGCTGGTGGCAGAATGAGTCCATTCCTGCTTCGGGAACAAATCTGCATAGACCTTCCCGGCTTGAGGCCGATGCAGCACCCTGGGCTCCAGGGAGCAATCTCGGGGTTGAAAGTGGGTGCCTTCCACATAGTGTCAGGAAGGGAGGGCCTCTCCTCGTGCCCTGACTGCAGAGAGCCCAGTGGTTGAGAGGACTGTGGGGCCCGGTGCGTCCTGGGCCTTCCCCCCCCCCCCCGGCATAGTGGGGTGCGGCTGTCAGTGAAGGTCATAGCGCTGCCTAGGTATCAGCAGAGTGCAGCCTTGTGGTTTCACAAGTGAGCCACTCTCATTACATAGCTACTGGGGTTTTGTTTAAAAATGTGTAGCTCCAGCCCACCCCAACAATCTTTGCTAATTTACCTCCTTAAATGTTTGCATGTTTCGAGAGATGTAAGGGCTTCCTGGGGGGTGTAAACCGTGAAGGCACTTGACTGCTAATGGAAAGGTTGGAGGTTCATATCTACCCAGAGGTGCCTCAGAAGAAAGGGCTGGTGATCTACTTTGGAAAAATCATCCATTGAAAACCCTATGGAGCAGAGTTCTACTCTGACACACATGGAGTCGCATGAGTTGGAATTGACAGGAACTGGTTAAGGGGTTTGTTAGACTGAAGTCAGAGGAGAGATTTAGCACAGCTGAAGCTTAGGACCCAAGGAAAGGGGGCCTGAAGCCCTGACTTTGACCCTTTAGTGGCCTTGACCTCTGACGCCTTTTGCGCTGCTTCACTCCCTCTCAGTCTCCCAGCTTCTCCTCTTGCCTCCTCCTCTCCACGACCTTTAAAAAGAAAGTAAATACTGAAACCACTTACCTGTGTAGTTTGTCAGTGTTTCCATTTCAATGGGTTTTTAACTTCTGGCTGAGATAATACATTCCTGTAATTTTTAAAGCTAAGTTTCAGATTTAGATCACAGGGAACCGCGGCTATAACACGGGCTCGATCATAAGACAACTCCAGAGGCTCATCTGTAGAGTCTTAGAAAATTGGAAGAAAAGTAACTTCCCAATACGAACCAAGCTCAACTCGCCTAGAAAATCCTAGTGAACATAAAAGAGGTCTCTGTCCCCAGACTGTTGATTTTTGCCTCCAAGAAGGTAAGATAGAACAACATTAAACATTCTTTCTTAGTTGGTTTGTATGCATGGAGTCAAGCCTATACCTCCCTAAAAATGCAAACCGTCAAGAAAGTAGATGAATTAGGGGATTATCCGGGGGAGGGCAGGGATGGGGTTGGTGAGCCATAGGTCTGGGTGAGGAAGAGTCTGGAAATCAAATCAATATTCTAAGCTTCTTACACTCAGCAGGGTAACGGTTTCCCTTTTGTGACTTTTTCAGTCCAGTTCACTATGCCAGACTGGTTTCTCTGAAGGGCATATGTTGTCTTTATTCTTTACCGTTAAACCAATTTCCTGGTTGAAAATGACTACCCAGTTCATCCGTGTTCTTATTGTTCTAGCTGAGTTAAAACAACTTAAACATTCGGGTCCCCTCTCCCCATATCTGTTATATTCCTGTTGTATCACATTACAGCCCTCTCAAGTATCTAGAAGTCATCCATCAAATCACTTCAGAGGTAGTGATCCCACTTGTCTTTGGTAAATTCAGTGGCCAAACCATCTTATTTACATAACGTAATTGTAGGGTTGACAGGGTTGGGGGAGCAGCATGTATATCACAATATATAGTATAACAATGGAAGGTTCAGGCTTTGGAGAAGTCGCCTGCCTCGGATCTCGTCTTGCCAATTACTACCCTTTCCGAATGTACCTTTTCTCAGCTGTGAAATCAGGACAGCCGCCTGCCTTGTGGGGATATTATGAGGATTAAAGGGGATGATCTCTGTAAGGCATTGAGTGCACAGTAAGTTCCTAGTAGACAGTGACAGCTGCTGTGTCATCTAGATGTGAAATCTATACCTGAGTTCGCTTTAAAAAATTCCAGTGAAATTATAGAAACATAACTACATAAACTGTGATTTCATTTATCCCACTTCATTGAAAATCAGGAATCAGTAGAAAGAGGGGCGAATGTTCCATTCCATCTCAGGCCTCATCATGAATTAGCTGTGTGGCCTGAGTTGATGTCTCCACCTCCATGGATTTCATCTTGTCTATTAAATAAGGCGACAGACTAGGCAAATCTTTAAAACCCTTTCCAGCTCTCTAGTTCTGTGAGTCTTGTCATCAGCTAAGTGTTCACTAAGCGATTTCAGGTCAACTTTAGTTTAAGAACCTATTACAGGGATGTACAAATTTACTCCCCATAGCAGAATTTCATTGTATTGGTTATTACGTGCAATAAGTGATGTTTGGCAGTTTAACCTAATGATTTCCTTGTATTGTTTATTACATGTAATAAGTGATGTTTGGCAGTTTAACCTGATGATTTCATTGGGATAAATCTTACCTAATCCTCTAAAATAATAGTCATTCAACAAAAGCATGCCATTTCATTTTATTTGTGAAGGAATTTTTAAATGACAAAAAGGCTCAGAATTGTCATTTGGGTCATACTAATCACATCTATGCGGAGTCCTGGTGACGTAGTGGTTAAGAGCTCAGCTGCTAACCAAAAGGTCGGCAGTTCAAATCCACCAGCCACTCCTTAGAAACCTTTTGGGGCAGTTCTACTCTGCCCTGTAGGGTTGCTATGAGTCAGAACTGACTCGACGGCACTTAACAACAATCACATTTTTAAGGAGTCCTGGTGGTGCAGTGGTTAAGTGCTCGGCTGCTAACTGCAAGGTGGGCAGTCTGGACCCACCAGCCGCTCCATGGGAGAAAGATGCGGCAGTCTCTCCCTCTGTAAAGATTACAGCCTTGGAAACTCAATGGGGCAGTTCTACTCTGTTCTACAGGGTCACTGTGAGTTGGAATTGACTCGACAGCAGTGGGTTTTGGGGGTTTTTGTTTGTTCAATCACATTAATGAAACTAGTACAGTATTTGCCTTGAGATGCTACATGATACACAGAACTACATAATAAAAACTACTGGTGCAGACAGTGAGTAATTGAAATTCAGTAGTTAATCCCAGACTTCATGTTAGCTAATGGGTGAAATCTTCTGTCTATCAGGATATTACAGGAGCAGTTAATAAGTAGTTAAGTTTTAATGTTTTGAGCTTTATTGTATTTTACTTACATGCTTATTTTACCTTGAAGTGCCAGGGCTAATGAGTAGCTGAAACCAAGAGGAAATCATAGTGTACTAAAGCTGGAGAGAACCCAAGAGGAAATTGTAGTTACTGTACTAAAGCTGGAGAGAGCCCAGGAGGAAATTTTAGTTTGTGTACTAAAGCTGGACAGATTCCAAGAGGAAATCGTAGTTAGTGTACTAAAGCTGGAGAGAACCCAGGAGGAAATCGTAGTTAGTGTACTAAAGCTGAAGAGAACCCAGGAGGAAATCGTAGTTAGTGTACTAAAGCTGGAGAGAACCCAGGAGGAGATTGTAGTTAGTGTACTAAAGCTGGAGAGAACCCAGGAGGAGATCGTAATTAGTGTACTAAAGCTGGAGAGAACCCAGGAGGAGATCGTAGTTAGTGTACTAAAGCTGGAGAGAACCCAGGAGGAGATCGTAGTTAGTGTACTAAAGCTGGAGAGAACCCAGGAGGAAATCGTAATTAGTGTACTAAAGCTGGAGAGAACCCAGGAGGAAATCATAGTGTACTAAAGCTGGAGAGAACCCAGAAGGAAATCGTAGTTAGTGTACTAAAGCTGGAGAGAGCCCAGGAGGAAATTTTAGTTTGTGTACTAAAGCTGAACAGAATCCAAGAGAAAAGCCTGGTCCAGCCTGGCCTTGCAGGTGAAGAACAGAGACTCAGGTCAGGTGACTGACCCAAGTCACACAGTCAGTCAGTGGCACAGCCTAAGCTGTAACCCAGGCCTCCTGCTAACCAAAAGATTGAATGCTTGAGTCCACCCAGAGGCATCTCGCAAGAAAGGCCTGGCAATCTACTTCTGAAAACTCAGCCATTGAAAACCCTATGGAGTACAGTTCTACTCTAATACACATGGAGTTGCTGTGGGTCAGAATCAACTCCATGGGAACTGTTTTGTTTTTTCTTTTCCTGCCTCCTGGTTCCTTTCACTGAACCACACTGCCCCCTCAGAAGCAGGGGCCTGGGTGGTGGGCAGATTGCATGGTGAAATTGTGAGGGCCAGAGTTACTACATTTGTAGTGGACTTGTGCTCTCTGTGAAGCCAGTAGCAGGGCCATGATGAAGGGCCAAGCTGAATCTAGACAGCTGCACGGGGCAGGGACCTTGTCTGCCTTGGTCAGCAGTGTGGCCCCAGCACCTAGCCCAGACCCTCTTATACAACAGGTGGTCAGTAAACGTTTGTAGAGTGAAGAAACATTCCATCGAGGATAGAACATTTACAGTGGTGTTTTCTTCTTTAAGGTTCTTGATCACGTGCCTGTGCTGCTGTATATCTTGGCAGCAAAGACGTTAATCCTCTGCCTGGCATTTGCTGGAGTCAAAATATACCAGAGGAAAAGACTGGAAGCAAAACTACAAAGACAGGAGGCCGAAAAGAAGAAGCAGTCAGAGAAGAAAGATAACTAAGGGGGAAACCAAAGGTGCTGTGGCTTGGCAAATGTGAAATAGGCAGCGTGTTAGGGCAGGCCAGTCAGTGGGTGTGATTAGTCAGAGGACTGCAGATTCCTGGGATCTGAAGGGCTGAGTGAGGGCTTGTAAAGCAGCTCTGCACGAGGTGTTCATACACTGATCCTTGTGCCCCATCTGCTGATGAGCCTCCCACCTGTCTCCAGTCTAGCCTACTCTCCTCGACTAAAATGCCATTTCCAGGGCACATGCAATTAGCCTCTTCCCCTGCTGTAAAGCCTGCAGTGGTCCTCCATGATTGGGAGCAGTGGTTCTTAACAGGTATGGGTCACAGGACTCTCTGAGAATCTAACTAAAGCTATGGACCTTCTCCCCAGAGAGCTACATGCTAGAAACACAGTTGTACATAGAATTTCAGGAGGGGATGGAGAGTCACAGGTCATTGGAAGCCCCTGCCTGCACCCAAGATTAAGAAATGCTGTTACCTTCAAGATAAAGTGGAACTCTTTGGTGTGGCGTATAAATTCCTTCCCAATCTGTCCTAACCCAGATCACTTTTGCCACCTCTTCTGCCCAATCTCCATGCTCCTGCAGGCCATTCCTTGACCACAGTAGACGTTGGTGGTGCAGTGGTTAAGAGTTTGGCTGCTAACCAAAAGGCTGGCAGGTTGAATCCACCAGCCGCTCCTTGGAAACCCTATGAGGAAGTTCTACTTGGTCCTATAGGGTCACTATGAATCAAATCAACTCAACCTCAGTGGGTTTGGTTTGGTTTGGTTTGGCCTTTGCTTGTAAGTCCCTTTGTCTAGATTGAAGGAAAATTTTGATGCTAAAAATACATATTCGTTAACAGATAACACTTCAGTAGTTCCTTTCTGTTAAGTCTAAATGGCTGAGCATAAGGGTTAATGTCGAGCAAATAAAATATTAGCTATTATTTTTATCAAACATTTCTTATCCCTTTGATCTTCCTGTCTAGATTTTGTATTTTAAATGTCAGCGTTGGTGGACTCCAGCTGAGCAGAAAGAAGACTTAATTATCAAATGATGTGTCAGAGGATAAACTCTCAACCTTTAACTTAATGTGAATTTTTGTATGCTTTTAAAAGAACCAGTATTTTGTTTACGAAAATAAAATGTCTGTAAAAAGGGTGTCTCTGGTCTCTTGAAGAAGCCACAGTGACTTTGTTGTGAGAAGAGGGAGGTTTTGCAGCCCCACGTCTCTTGTAGCATTTCCTAATTGTGGGGCTCAGAGCACAGAGGCCTTTCCCCGAGGACTGGACTGCAGCTGAGACCATGGAGCATTGTCTAGGCATGGGTCAGTAACATGAAACTTGCCTCCAAAAATGGAGGGCGCCAAGAGACTGAAGAAAGAAGCAGGCAACTCCAGTATGGCAGCAGAGGAGTTTATTAGGGAGACTTACAAACGAGGCCAAGTCCTGGGCGGTTGCAGGACCAGAGATCTCCACAGCCTGCAGTGGAAGGGCAGAGGTTTTATAGTGGTGCTGGACAATGGTGGCTACATGCCAAGGACTTATTTAAGGATGACTTAGCAAACTGTAGTGAACTGGAGGACCACATGAGGGCACTCATGTTTGGCCTCACAAAGCCTCTTTCTCCTTCAGTTCACCCCTGGAGGCTGGCTCTTACAATCTGGCACACTCCCCCCTTTTGCTGTAGCACAAGAGACCTCGTTCCCTCCTTACCAGGAACAGATATAGAAGTGGGGTTAGCCAGGTGCCACCTGGTGCCGGTGCATGTGCAACAGACAGAGAAAGTTACTGCGTGCCCAGAACAGGGGGAAGACTTCTCTGATAAGGAGAAGGAACTGGGAGAGAGAAGGTGACTCAATTCCCAGGCTCCTTATCAGAGAATGTTCTGGGCCCAAGGCCTTTACTTAGGCAGCCTGGATGTGAGGCATAGAGGCAGACCATTCCCCCAACAGGCCTGGGGATCCTGGGCGTCAGAGCCTCTGCCCCCTCACCTGCACCCACACCACACCTTCTCACGTGCTGCCCTCCTGTACACCTCTTTTCTCCTCCCCGCCCATTTTATAATGACTGTAGCCTTGTGCCTGTGCTTTCCTTGTTAGGGTGGAGGGCGGTAGTGCCAGCTGTTGAAAGTTGACCCCTATCATGAACTGTGCAGTTCTATAGGGAGAAATGACAGGGTGAAAACTACTGAGGACCCCGGCCATGATGGGTGTGTTAATCTAGGGTTGCTGTAACAAAGTTCCATAAACTTGGTAGCTTCTAAGAACAGAAATTTTTTCTCTCATGGTTCTGGAGGCCAGAAGTCCACACACACGGTGTCGGCAGGGCCATGCTCTCTGAGAAGCTCTAGGGGAAGATCCTTCCTTGTGTCTCAGCTTCTGGTGGCCTCAGGTATTCCTTGGCTTGTGGCTGCAGCATCACTGTCATCACATGGCTATCTTCCCTCTGTCTCTCTGTCTCTTTTATAAGGACACCATTCACCGGGTTAAGACCCACCCTAGTCCAGGGTGACCTCGTGGTAACTAATAACATCTTCAAAGACCCTATTTCCAAACAAGGTCATGTTCACAAGTACTAGACATTGAAACTTCAACCTAAAATTTTGAGGGACACAATTCAATCCATAACAGTGAGTTCTAAGTCTCAACTAACTTGGTTGTGGTCTGCTGTGAAAGAATAAGAGGAACTCTAGGGTATGTTTGTCCTCTCCGCATCGGTGTGCTTGATGAGCTATGCTGTTCCCAAATCTAAGAAGAGGTGATGGGTGAGTCAAGCATAGGAGAATGTTTCAGATTTGAGAGAAGTGGGAATGATAAGATTTTCAAATCAGCACCTAACAGGTTGAGATCTCTTTTAAAAAGTTAATGTTCTCACTTCTCTCAAGATACCAGAGTAGATGGGGAATGAGGAAGCAGTAACCAAAGTAGTAAATATAGTTGGATGTTTGGTCTCATTGCTGATGGCCACAGGAAAATTTGCAGGAGATGCAAAGTTTATTAAATGAAATTTAATAGATGTTCCACCCCAGCCCAGTTTGATAGAACTTAGGAGCCCTGACGGTGCAACAGTTAAGCACTTGGCTGCTAACCAAAAGATTGGCGGTTCGAACTGACCCAGTGACTCCCCAGGAGAAAAGACCTGGTGAAACCCTATGGAGCAGTTCTGCTCTGCCACATGGAGTCACCATGAATTGAAATCAACTTCACGGCACCCAAGAATAATAACAATGTGAGGATAAAGAGAATATATCTTTCTTACATTTTACTGCAATCACTGGATGCTCTTAAATACAATTTAGAAAGCGGGAAAGAATTTATAGGAGCAAAGTTTTACATGCAAAATAGACCCTGACCATACGAGCTACAAATCTCAAAATAGTCAAGAGGAGTTTTACTTCAGCCCACTTCAGCCTCCCACCCTGTGGGACCACGGCTCCAGCCTTGGCCTGGGAGCTCTGGCACACCCCCACCAGGGCTGGGGCCTTATGGAGCATATGACGGAGCAGAGGTGTAGATTAGGCACAGAAGAAAGCAGACACGGGGAGAAGACCCACACCACCTGAAGACAACAAGGCCGACTAGTCTCGAAGCCCAGGAACTCCAAGGATGGCCAGCTAGAGAAGCTGAGACAAGGATTTTCCCCCAGAGCCAACAGAGAGAGACTCCCTCTAGAGCCAGCTTCCTGATTTAAGACTTTTAGCCTTCTAAACAGTTAGAAAATAGATTTATGTTGGTAAAGGCACCCACGTGTGGTATTTCTGCTATAGCAGCACCAAGAAGACACACCCCAACCGTACACTTTATAAAAAAATCTAACGGGACTTTTCACAGAGAATCTAAATATTCCTAACTAATAGATGTTCATGTTTATTTTAAACATAGGCTTCTTTAGCCTTTGGGATTTAAAGCTCAGTTTTGGAATTTGTAGAACATTGGCCTTATTATCTTCTTGGAACATTTGGCAGAGGATGATTATGGTTGGACTAAACCAATGACCATGGAGTGGTCTCTGTAGTGTTGGGTTTTTTTTAAATTATTTTTCTAATATCCTGTTGTACCACTAGGAGGAGATGACGAATCACTGATTGTAGTTACTGATATCATTCCACTCCATCTACATGAAGTCAGTGAATTTGCAGTTTGATTTTAAATAATTGGTTTGATGCATGCATGGCCGATGTAGGTGGATGGATTGGTCAAGCCCACAGCTAGCAGCTGGACCACAGCTATCCAGGAACTATCTGGACCATAACTGAAAACGAACACGGAAGACTGTCCCTGAGTAGCGGGAAAAGCATCCATGTTCTATACCCACAGAAGATCTTCAGGATCCCTCACGCTGATCCTATTTAATCTTACCTTAACCCTAACTCGTTTATTGGTTTTCGAGTCTATCGCACATTAGAAACAAAAACGAAGAAAGGCCATTGGCAGCAGAAGTACCATAGAGCAAGGAAGACGGTCCTTAAAAAACAGAGCAGCCTAAGACCTCCGTGTATGATCACCAAGCACAAGACAGCGCTGGGTCCAACAGCTCTGCACTGAGAGCACCAAGAACACTATGATGTTGCATTCATAATGACTCTACGTCGTTCAGACAAGGTTAAACGGTTTATATATTCTGTTTAACAAGGCAAAGACATGCACAATGTATTTCAGAAATCAAATAGTTCAAACAAAAACCTGGGGTATTTTAAAGAAGGTTATCCCCCTAAGCTATCTTCACATTCCTGTATTTCTATACAGGAAACTTAGCTATCTGAATGATTCATGCCTAAAGGTTTCCAGATGGCTGGCCTTTTCCAGGACTTTGTCTTACCCCGATTTGATTACATGAACATTTGTTGGGCTTTGTGTAGCACCCCGCTGTGTGCAGGGCACCAAAGGCACAAAGCGGGTCCTGCTTGAGCCCTGATCTTTAGAGGCTCATGCTCCACCACCAGATACAGGATGAGAAAGGCAGGAGGAGCTCCCCAGGGGCCAGAGACTGGCCCCTCAGGG
The DNA here is from genome assembly GCA_030035585.1 of Dugong dugon. Classification (NCBI taxonomy): domain Eukaryota; kingdom Metazoa; phylum Chordata; class Mammalia; order Sirenia; family Dugongidae; genus Dugong; species Dugong dugon. The sequence continues at coordinate 1,982,563 of CM057473.1, read as the reverse complement.
CTGGGCTCACAGAAGGCAGGGATGTCACTAGGGGGTGCAGGAGGTGCAGACCACACTGGGTGACACTGTCAGAGGGGGGTGATACCAAAATGACTGTCTATAAAATTTGTGTGCAGTGTTCCAGCTGAAATTTATTATTTTTTATAAAAATGTCCCTGTAGTTAGTTATAACAACAAAAACATTTTTCATAAGCCCAGCTTACATGTATCAACATACCTACAAGGCTAAAACTCTATGCTAATTTACTTTTTGAACCTTCTAAAGCTCTCCAGTCAGAGCTGTCATTATGACCTGATTACAGTGATGATTCGAATCACGTGGTTTCGTCTGCACGCGTTAAAAGCACGCGCTGTTGTTTTCACTGCGGTCAGTGTTTTTTATAGTAGCTGGTTTTGTCAAAATTTCTGATATTTTAGCTACAATATTGTGGCATTAGTATTTGTGAAGCTATATCAATAACTTTTTGAGAATGAAGTAGTAATTAAAGGAAGAGAAGGAGAAAAATAAAAAAAGGCTCCCCTCAGTTACTAATAGTGTTGAACTAATGTTATAATTCAGTGTATTACAAAACAATTTTGTCGTTAGTATGCATATAATCAGTTACTAATAGTGTTGAACTAACGTTATAATTCAATGTATTACAAAACAATGTTATAAGTTAATGTATTACAAAACAATTTTGTTAGTATTCATATAATCTAAGAAATACTACATTTAAGCAACTTATAACTATATTTGTCACATATGATCCTATGATTAAAATCGATAATAAACTTACAGTGCTATCCATGGGGGGGGGTGACACTATGAGTTATCCCACTGGGTGACACCGATCCTAGTGAGGCCACCAATAGAAGGTGCTTGAATGCCTGCTAAGTGGATGACTAGGAACACCAAAAGGAAGGGAGAAGCAAGTGTGGTCGAGACTTCTAGCGGCCCCTCCCCTCGTTCCGTCTCCTCTCCTCCCTAGTAGCAGAATCCTGGTTTTTATCTGGTCATGTTGCCACCTGTCATGGATTGAATTATATCCCCCAAAAAATGTGTGTGTCAATTTGGCTGGGCCATGATTCCTGGTATTGTGTGAGTTTCCTATATGTTGTAAATCCTGCCTCTATGATGTTAATGAGGGAGGATGGGTGGCAGTTGTGTTAGTAAGGCAGGACTCAATCTACAAGATTGGATTGTGTCCTGAGGCAATCTCTTGAGATATAAAAGAGAGAAGTGAGCAGAGAGACAGCGGACCTCATACCGCCAAGAAAGCAGCGCCAAGAGCAGAGCACGTCCTTTGGACAAGGGGTCCCTGCGCAGAGAAGCTCCTAGTCTGGGGGAGGATTGATGAGAAGGCCCACAGAGAGAGAAAGCCTTTCCCTGGAGCTGACGCCCTGAATTTGGACTTTTAGCCTACTTTACTGTGAAGAAATAAATTTCTCTTTGTTAAAGCCATCTACTTTTGGTATTTCTGTTGTAGCAGCACTAAAATGACTAAAACACCACCCAAAATAAAAGATTACATTACCCAGCTTCCCTTGTGACTAAATCTGGCCGATCAGATTTAACTGAAGCATTGCCTGGCATTTCCCAGAAGACTCCTCAAAAAGGAGGAAATGTGCTCACTTTGTTTTTCCTTCCTGCCTAGAACGTTAATACAATAGCTTGTTCAGCAACTATTTTGGACTAGGAGGTGACCTTGAGGATGGAACCAAGTCTAGGATGTTTGTTGTTGTTAGGTGCCGTCGAGTCAGTTCCAACTCATAGCAACCCCACGTACAATAGAACAAAACACTGCTCAGCCCCTGTGCCATCCTCACAATTGTTATGCTTGAGCCCATTGTTGCAGCCACTGCATCAATCCATCTCATTGAGGGTCTTCCACTTTTTCGCTGAAACTCTAAGCATGATGTCCTTCTCCAGGGACTGGTCCCTTCTGACAACATGTCCAAAGTATGTGAAACAAAGTCTCACCATCCTTGCTTCTAATGAGCATTCTGGCTATACTTCTTCCAAAACAGATTTGTTTGTTCTTTTGGCAGTTCACAGTATATTCAATATTATTCACCAAAACCTAAATCCAAAGCACGAATTCTTCAGTATTCCTTATTCATTGTCCAGCTAGATAAAACAAACAAACTCATTGTTGTCGAGTTGATTCCAACTGGTAGCAACCCTATAGGACAGAGTAGAACTGCCCCATAGGGTTTCCAAGAAGTGGCTGGTGGATTTGAACTGCTGACCTTTTGGTTAACAGCCCAGTGCTTAACCAGTGGAGTAAAAATAAAAGGATTTTGGGCTCCTGTTGGGTCCATCATATCACCCTGAACTGCCCACATTATAACTTCTTTTTTCGGGGATGGGAGTATACCTTCTATTTTGTTCAAATCATCGTGGTGAGGTCTCCACTACTCACAGTCCAACCAACCTAATCCCAGCTGGCACACGTAGCCAGCAAGAGATGTGAGAGAGGCTTTGTGGTAGGAAGACTTGGATTCTGGTCCTGACGCTGCTGTCAATACAGCTGTGCATGCCGCTGGCTGAGCAGTTACTGCCCTGGTCTTGTCTTCATTTACAAAATGAGCTTAATGACCCTACAAGGCAGCTGTCTGAAATGATGAGGCCAAGTATATAAAAATGAGTTGTCTATGGTAAACAATCACAAATGGAAAGAGTGTTTATAGCCTAGGTGGGCAACCCAGCCCTCAGTGGGCCAGGTGGGGTTTTAGCTCCACATTTCTCACCCTTCTCCCCACTCTTCTTCAAACATACAGTCACCCAAACCAAATGGGGCAGGACCCTCCTCAGGTAGATGAGACCAGAGCCAGCAGGCATCAGGCTCCATTGCTTGTTTACCTCTAGGACAGTCCAGGAGCAGTGCCATTTCCTAAGGCACCGCCTCTCAGGAGTCCCCCTGGTCTACAGGAGGGTGGAGATGTGGCTGCTGGTGATGGTGAGGGCCAGGGATATGCGGTGTCGCTCCATCAGCACAGCGTGTAGCAGGAGATAAGCACCGCCAACATCAAGAGCTTCCTTCCAGAGGACTCGACCACAGACGTGTAGCTTAACCCTGTGTAGCTGGGTGCTGTCACCCACAATTTATTTCCTGCAGTGTGCAAAATGTAGCTGTTCCCAAAGAGATTCTGGACTGTACTCACCACCCACCCTGTCCCATCCCCACCAGAAGAAACCTCTTATGATCGTTAATTCTTCCCTAACCTATTGCAGATGGTCTTAAAAGAAATACCAAAGTTTTCCTTTGATCAAAGTATCTTAAGCCAAGTCTACTCGTACGTATTGTATCCGAGATAAAAAAAATGTTCCTCCAAGGGTAAAAAGGAAACGAGTTCAGCGGTATTAGGTCTAATTGTGGGCACATTTGCTGTGTCCCAGCCTGGCCTATGAGTTTCGGTGTATTGGACACTCACTAGATGCCAGACAAGATGTAGTGGTCATGCAAGGCTTTTAAAGCCCTCAACCCTATTTTGCTAACAAGTTAATCAAGCCTCAGGGAAGTAAACTAACTTGTCCAAAGTCTCATAGCTAATAAGCTAGAAAATGAAGATTCCAGGTAAGTCCATTCCATTCCCAAAGCCCAGTGCACTTTCTGTTACTTTCTACTGGAAACTTACTTCCATGCCTAGTATAAAGAGTACTTCTTCATTATGAATGCAATCTTATGTAACTAAATAGCAAATTAAAGTGGCCCTTTTGATCTCTCTTTCCTCTATTTGCTTTTCTAATAATTAAGCCAGGCCTCAAAGGGATAGGCCCCTAAACCCTCTTTATTAGAGTGTTTTGATTTTTCTAACAAAAGTAGCTCCTGTTGGTTTATCTTGTTCATCTCATAACCTAAAAATTGTTACCTTTTTTTCTCACTGTAAAATAATGTCTTTGAAACATATTCGTCCTCTGACTCAGCTTTGTATTCAAAGATATTCTGTTGTGGCTTCCAGTTGGAGACCGCCATTTTGTAGCTGATGTCTGGTTGGATGTTGGACATGAAACTTACAGCATATGAATTATGGGAGTGAAAAACAGACAACTGGGCTTCAATGACCAAGCCGAGCACAGTGATTAGGAGCACGGATCTTAGAATCTGTCTGGCCCAACTGGCCTCTCTATACCTCCGTTTCCCCATCTGTGGACAAATAACAGAATCTACCTGATCGGGCTGTTATGAGGATTAGGTGAGCTGCTGATTATGGAGAGGCAGCCTGAACTCTGGGTCTGCATCTTAGTTCTTCCACACAGAAGCAAGCTATGTAACCTCTTTGTGCCTCTGTTTCCCCCATCTGTAAAATGGAGATGTAATTTCTAAAGCACAGGCTGTTGTGAGGAGTAAATGAGCTAAGCATGTAAAGTGTTGACAAGGGTGTCTGTCACACTTTATAGCTCTTAGCGCTTATCACTACAGGACTCTGGGTAGGCGAGTAATAGATGTGATGATATAGGGACAAAACCACTCATGTCCCCAAATGCAGGCCACCTACACTTGAATCTGCACAGTGCCAGCACATTGGAGTGACCGAGGAAGTTGGAGTCCTATTACCTGCTCTCAAGGAAATTAAATCCTAAAACATACGAGACAGGTAGAGAAAAAGACCACACAGATACATTATACACTTATGAGTTATTTCACCAAAATAATTCCCATTGGGGAATGGAATATTTCAGTAGCAGAACAAGATACTTTCTTTAGCACCTGTGGTAGGCTGGATAGTGGTCCTCAAGATATCCAGGTCTTAGTCCCTGGAACCTGTGACTGTTACCTTACATGGCAAAAGGGACTTTGCAGATGTGATGAAGTTAAGGAGGAGAGGAGCCTGGATTACCCAGGTGTGCCCTAAACACAATCACAAAGGTCCTTATAATAGAGAAATAGAGGGAACTTTGATACAGAAGAAGAGAAAGTAATGTGACCACAGTGGCAGAGACTGGAGTGATGCAGCCACAAGCCAAGGAATGCTGGCGGCCACCAGAGCTGGGAGAGGCCAGGGCGGATTCTCCCCTGGAACCTCCAGAGGGAGCATGGCTCTGCCAACACCTAGATTTCAGCCCAGTGATACTGATTTCAGACTTCTTGTCTCCAGAACTGTGAGAGACTAAATTCCTGCTGTTTTAAGCTGTCCAGTTTGTAGGGATTTGTTACAGCAGCCACAGGTGACTGCTATAGCCCCCCGGCTGTAAAGTGGGATCTACAACAACCGAGGCCTTGTGGCTTTGGATGTGTGTTTTGGACGCGTTTCATCCCCAGATAAAATGCATAGTAGGATTCCTTTGTTAACAATAACAAAGTGCGGCAGAAATCCACCACTCTGTTGTTGAAAAGCAGCATTCCACACCTATTTCCATCTGACAAAGTACTCCTGAGTAATACAGGGAGGCTCAGGAGGGAAGTGGCAGGAAGACAAGCAGAGACCATCTATGAATATGATGCTTTCTGCACACAGGTATCGAGAACCTGGCCTTACACCCCTTAAATAGTTTAGTCTGTTAGGAGTTGGGTACAAATTTTCCTAAGTTAATTTTTATACACCACAGAATGATGACTTTTATTGTAAAATTACTTGCAGAACATATATAAATGACAGTGGGTTTTTGATACTTTAATGGGGGCCAGGCCTTTTTCTACAAAATCTTTAGGACCCATGTCAGCAGCAGCCCAGAGCTTGAATATGGTGCTACTTTACCAGCTGCATGCAGCTCAGCTATCCCAGGGCCCAGAGATTCAACTCTGTAGCAAAGTCTAATGCCTCCTATTGGGATTCTTGCAGTCAGGATGGAAAAAGATTGGATGAATGGATTCCACAGATCCCTCTTTTTTCCACCTATTCACCTACCAAGTCCTCTTGAACCAATAACGGTCACATTGTTCCAGGTCCATCTTTGGGACCACCAGCCAGCCTTGTAGGGTCTGGATGGGATATTGCTTTCTCGAATACCTCTCCCTCACCCTCACCACCTTGCTTACCGGCCACGGGAAGGAAAGAGTCTCGTTTGGCCACAGTCTGGACGACGACTCTTACCGACAGCAAGCTGGCTCCTGTGGATGATTTTGATGGGCTGACACTGGTTGGTGCACTACTTAATTTTGACTTTTTTCTGGATGGCAAGTTTGGTTTGTTTTCAGACCTAAACTTTGACCACATACTCTGTCTTAATTACTGTATTTTTTCAAAAATAACGTGCCCATGTAAACAACACACCTACACATATAACGCACAACATGACTCATTTATGAAAATAGCAAGGGGGTTTTTGCGGTAGGCAAAAAACATAAAATGTGTGTTATTTGCATAAAAATATGGTACCCAGTGCTGCTGTAACAGAAATACCACAAATGGATGGCTTTAAAGTACTGAAATTAATTTTCTCACAGTTCAGGAGGCTAGAAATCTGAATTCAAGGCATGGCTCTTGGTGAGGGGGCTTCCTTGTCGGTAGCCCTGGGAGTCCCTTGGTGTTCCCTGGTGTTCCTTACATCTGTCTTCCCCTGTGTCTGTTTCTTTGTCTCTTCTACTCTTTGTGTAACCCAGAAGGGATTAGGTTTGGGACCCACGCTACTCTGGTATGACCTCATTAACATAACAAAAGAAAACCCTGTTTCCAAAAAGGGTCATATTTATAGATATGGGGGTTAGGATTTCAACACATATTTTAGGGGCACATAATTCAATCCATAATATGCTCTTTAACTCGTCCCACCACCATCCTCATCTGAGCTAGATTAACCCTAATTTACCATTGACATAGCCCTCAAAGTGGTTTAACAAGATGAGAGTCCAGACCCCACATCTACTGACAAGATTTAATAATTCCTCCAGTAAATTCAAAGCACTTTGCCAACATCTTTAGAAACCTCTTAATCCTCACAACGTCTCTGTGAGGCTGTCGTTGAAATATCTTTGGCTAAACTGGTCTGGACTGTAGCTCAATGGAGTTGGCAAAGACTGGACACATAGCAGAGTCTCACTACTGGGTGGAGGAATCACCCTTAAGAAAATTTACCAAGATAATAGTTTTCCCATCTTCGCACTTTGTTTGTTATTGTTTTCCACTTGCCTGGGCTTATCCTTTCAATCCCTTTGCTAATCAAGTCACTGAAAAGTATACACTGATAAGAATAGACACTGTCAATGGACTGCAAACAAAACTGTTTTCTGTTATTGATGATAAACCACTTCAGAGAAGACCAGGCTGAGTCTAAAGGGTTCAGGTAATTGTAAGGGAAAGGCAGAAAGAGCAGCTCATGGCCACAGGATCTGGCCACCTCTGGACAACACACGATGCTTGTTAAGTTAATGACTGACGGGGCACGGGACTGGTCCTCAGACTCTCTGTCTTCCTTTGGCCTCATCTCACCGTGCTGTCTTTTCTCTTTGACCACGATGGCACACTTCCCATAGGCCTTCTTCACCATATCACAGAACTCAGAGAAGAGGCTGTCTTCTTGCCTGTAACATAACTCATCTCGTAGGAACATCCGGTATTTCCAAGGCACCCATCCTTGACTACCACCAGCATGCACAATACACCAAGTTGGATTTTGTATGAAATATCTATCACCAAAATCTTCCCCACTTACAAGACTTTCTGGGATATCAGTTTCTCCAAAAAATACAGGCTTAAATCCATCATATTGCAGGGTTCTCAGGGTCTTCAAATATTGGAGGCATTGCTTCCTCTTGAAGCTATCAAATTGACTTCTGATAGTGAAATTTCTCAAAAGAGGGTTTGCAAAGTGGAGCATGGTTTCTCCTAAGCATGTTCAAGGCTTGCGCAGCTACATCTGCGGAGATCTGGCAAGGGTGGGATGACGACCTCATAAAGGGCCTTCTTACAGCTGTGCCAGCCCCAGAGTTCCACTCGGATTTCAAAGCATCATGGAACACAAGCTCAGAACAACTCTCTTCTGGCCCCTGTGATATTGGGATGGGCAATGCTACCCATAGACTCTGTTACTTGGACATCACTTCTGCAGTAGGTCTGGGACAGAGGTTGGCAGTCTTTAAAAGTGCTGAGTCATGTTTCTGATTCCTTTCCATTTGGTTCATTATGATGGGGAGGAATATTTACATTCATTCACCCATTAAAAAAATATCTATTGAGCACCTACTATGCAGCAGGCATTGTGCCAGGCACCAGGGGCACAGGCGTGACAGTCCAGGTCGTTCAGGACATGTGTGTGGTGTGTGTCTGTGTAGGCGTGAAGTTTGAGCCAGCTACCTGCCCACTTTTGCTATTAGCAGAGGGTTTTCCGGGTGTTAGAAGGAGGGTCAAATCTCAGCTCTATCCCTCACCAGCCTCAGTTTCCTTGTCTGTACAATGGGGGAGAACACCTGTGTACAGGTACTATGGTGAGGAGGAATGAGGTAGTGTACATAATCTGCTGGCACAGAGCTTAGTAAATGGCTGCTGTCATTATTGAGAGGCTGGCCAGGAGGGCAGATCCTCTGAGAGTTTTGTAGAAATGTAGGAAATGTGATGGGAGGGGAGAACAAAAAAGTCAAGAGGGAACCAGCATTGAAATGAAATAAATTGTCCTTGCTGGGGCAAAAATGGAAAATGTCCCTTCCCTCCCTTCTCTCCTTCCCTCTCTGTTTGTCTTTAATCTGTCTCTATTTCATCAATAAATCTTGAGTACCTCCCAGGTCCTGTGTCTGTGTAAATATTGGAAAGAGTCCATACCCTCAAGGAAGGCACCATCTTGTGGGAGAGAAGAAGAGTTAATGAGTGGTCCTCCATACAAGGAGGTGGATGCTAGGATGTAGGGAAGCTCTAGAAGTGGGCCCACGGGAGACTGTGACTGGCTGCCTCCCCGAGGAGGAAATGTAGCAGATCCCAGCATGAATGGAGATGGGTGGCAGTGGGGAGGAGCCTGCATTACAGCTGAGATAAAGCTTCTAGGGGTTCCTGACTTCCCTCAAGACTTAACAAGGGGAGTGTAATATGAGAGCTGAGGAAAGAGTGAGCTACACAGACTGCAGCAAATATGCAGCCTATGTTGGTTCCAGAGGACTAACCAACCCAACCCAACGCAATCAAACCAAACCAGCTACAGTCAAGTCGACTCCAACTCACGGCGACCCCATGTGTGTCAGAGTAGAACTGTGCTCCACAGAATTTTCTTTTCTTTGTTTTGTTTTTTTACTTATCAACAGGCATAGTTTGTTTTTTTTTTAAAGAAGTTCTCTACCCCTCTACCAATGGATGGTATTTTTAGCTCACATTAAAATTGCCTAGGGGAGTTTGTATATTTGTATGCTTTTTTTTTTGTACTTTAGATGAAGGTTTACAGAACAAATAGTTTCTCATTAAACAGTTAGTACATATATTATTTTATGACATTGGTTAACAACCCCACAACATGTCAACACTCTCCCTTCTTGACCTTGGGTTCCCTATTACCAGTTTTCCTGTCCCTTCCTGCCTTCTAGTCCTTGTCCCTGGGCTGTTGTGCCCCATTAGTCTCGTTTTGTTTTATGGGCCTGTATAATCTTTGGCTGAAGGGTGAACCTCGAGAGTGACTTCATTACTGAGCTAAAAGGGTATCTGGGGGCCATGCTCTTGAGGTTTCTCCCGTCTCTGTCGGGCCAATAAGTCTGGTCTTTTTTTGTGAGTTAGAATTTTGTTCTACATTTTTCTCCAGCTCTGTCCAGGACCCTCTTTTGTGATCCCTGTCAGAGTAGTCAGTGGAACAGGCATAGTTTTTACCTATAGGGATTTCAATGACTGATTTATTGGAAGTAGATTGCCAGGCCTTTCTTCTGAGGTGCCTCTGGGTGGACTCAAACCTCTAACCTTTTGGTTAGCATCCATTAACATTTGCATCACCCAGGGACTCTGCAGCCTGAAAATTCAAGGGATTCTCTGTTGTGGGGGATGAATGGACTAAAGAGAGACACAAAGACATGAATGCAAACCAGTGGAAAGGAGAAGGGACCAATGACTTCGTGCATGGTGAGGGGGCATTTCAGAGTGAGGCCACCAAGCACAGTCTGTTTATATGTTGTCTGTACACTTCACGTGCGTTCAGTGGTCTGTTCATTAAACCTCTACACAGGCCTGCGTAGTGAGAGTCCCATAAGGGCTGGGAAGAGGGAGGGCAGTGGGAGGCTGTCTTAGTCATCTAGTGCTGCTCCAACAGAAATACCACAAGTGGATGGCTTTAACAAAGAGAAATTTGTTTTCTCACAGTAGAGTAGGCTACAAGTCCAAATTCAGGGCGTCAGCTCCAGGGGAAGGCTTTCTCTCTCGGTTGGCTCTGGAGGAAGGTCCTTGTTGTCATCCATCTTCCCCCGGACTAGGAGCTTCTCTGAGCAGGAACCTCAGGTCCAAAGGACACGCTCTGCTTCCAGCACTGCTTTCTTGGTGGTATGAGGTCCCTCCTCTCTGCTCGCTTCCCTTTCCTTTTATCTCTAAAAGGTGGTTCAGGCCACACCCCAGGGAAACTCACTTTACACTGGATCGGGGATGTGACCTGGGTAGGGGTAGTGTTACAATCCCACCCTAATCCTCTTTAACATAAAATTACAATCACAAAATGGAGGACAACCACACAATACTGGGAATCATGGCCTAGCCAAATTGATTCCTACATTTTTGTGGGGACATGATTCAATCCATGACAGAGGTGTTACAGATTAAATTGTGCCCCAACAGATATGTTACCATTCTAGCTTCTTCCTTTCCCCTGAACACGACCAGTTGCTGTCAAGCGTATTCCCACTCATGGCAGCCCCACATGTGTCAGAGTAGAAGTGTGCTCCACAGGGTTTTCAATGGCTGATTTTTTGAGAAGTAGATCACCAGGCCTTTCTTCCAAGGCACCTCTGGGTGGACTTGAACCTCCAACCGTTCAGCTAGCAGCCAAATGCATTAACCATTTGCACCACCACCCAGGGATTCTGTATGTTTGTAAGGAGTGTGCAAGTATGTGTGTGAATTTGTGTATGTACATATGTATCTGAATGAGTTTGTGGTGGGGCCTGTGTTGTGTGCGTATGCACACACATGTGTGAATTTTAAAATACCTGGACCTGTTCCTGCTCCGGAAGGGCGTCCTGTTTTCTCAGCACTGAGAGCAGCAGTTACGGAGAACGCTTCCTCAGGGCCGGCAGAGAGTATCAACCCTTCCTTCTGGGCACTCCCAGAACCACTGCCCACGTTAGTCCCAGCTCCCTGCTGCTGGGAATTACCCAATTACCCAATTGTCAAGGTAATGACCCAGTTAGCTCCAACCTTCCTCACCTCACTTCTTGCCTCTCATGGTGGAGGCACAATTCCATCTCCAGCTTCTTCTACGGCCCTCGCCTGGGAGAAAAGAAAGCCGCCCACAGAGCTTAAAGCTCGTTCAGGACTGCTGGGAACAGCCGTCCTCCACCGGGTACATCCAGGAGCCATCTGGGACTTTACAAAACTGCCTGTGTCTGAGCCCCAAGCTCAGAGGTACTGACTGAATTGGTCTGGGGTGAGGTCTGGGCATCAGGATTTTTACAAGCTTCCAGGTAGTTCCACGGTGAAGCCAAGATGAGAACGACTGGCTTAGAGAGGCTTACTCAGGGCCTGGTGGAGAGCGGTAGGTGCAGAATGTTAGGGCTGGCAGCAGAGGCGAACCTAAGGCAGGTATGGCACGCGCCCTGGGTGCCACTTGAGGGCCGGGGTGAGGCCTCACTGAGCAGTTTCTATTAACCCTCTATGGCCCAAGTACCTTCCTTAAGCACGGTGGACACAGCGAGGGGGAGCAGAGGGGAGCACTTACCCCCTGGCACAAGTCCAAGGGGGTGCCAGATGAGGCGCGGAATAACATTCCAAGACGGCACAAATATGAAAGGCTCCTGAGGCAGCTGGCCAAGAGAGGGGAAGGTGTTTCTGCCCATAAGTTGCTGCTATCAAGCTCTATTCATCTTGAAGTTTGGGGGGTGGGGGGTGCAATTTACAGATTGGCCCTGGGAGCTGTTACCCCGCCAGCCCCTGCAGGGGTGCTATTTTCCGTAGATACGCCTCTGGCTAGCAGGCGCCTCAGAGGAGACATTCTTTTCTGCATGGAAATGTATATGTAGACCACCAGTAAATGAAAACAGATACAAAGCAAGAAATGGGATTGAGCTTCCCTTTGCTGCTCATGGTGGCCCCAAAGAAGCTCCACGGACACGGTTTGAAAACCTCTTCAGCCTGGCTCAGCTCTGTGGAGCCCATTACTGCCAGTCCCCCAATTCTTGGGCTCTCCACTTTCCAGGCACGCGGCTGATCACACTTCCCTGCCCCTAGTGGTTGGGAGGAGTCATGCGTGGTGGGTGGGAGCCATGTGTGTCCTTCTAGGCTGGATGGAGCATTTCCTTGTCCAGGCGAAACCGTCCAGAGCACTTCCCTCCAGCACTGGGGCCAGTAGTGGTCTGGGCTGGGCTGCCCTCCAGCTTGGGTCTCAGAGAACAGGTGATGAGGGCGCAGAGCAGATGCCCCCGCTGACCTGCTGTGCACATGCCCTATGAGAGAGAAATAAACCTGGTTGCTTTCGCTGCTGAGATGCGGGGGTGGTTGGTGTTAGCTGCTACTGGAGCCCACCCTGACTTCCACAAAGTCCCTCATTTTATAGATGAGGCTCCAGGTCCCTCTGTTCTAACAGACTGGTGGTGTTGTTGTTAGGTGCCGTCAAGTCAATTCCGGCTCATTGTAGAACCACCCCCTAGGGTTTTCCAGGCTGTAATCTTTATAGACGGAGCCCTGGTGGCACAGTGGTTAAGTGCTCAGCTGCTAATCGTAAGGTCAGCAGTTCAAACCCCCCAGCCACTCCATGGAAGAAAGCTGTGGCAGTCCGCTTCCATAAAGATTATGGCCTTGCAAACCCTATGGGGCAGTTCTACCTAGTCCCATGGGGTAACCACACTATAAGTCGGAATCGACAGCAGTTGGTTTTTTTTTTTTTTGTTTGTTTAATCTTTACAGGAGCAGATCTCCAGGTCTTTCTCTGTGGAGCCACTGGGTGGGTTTGAACCTTTCGGTTAGCAGCTGAGCGCTTAACCAGTGGGCCACGAGGGCTCCTCAACAAACTGGTAGCTTAGCTATGTCGATCTAGGGAATAAACTGGGGGGAGGGTTGCCACACCCTATACAATTGTTGAAGATGTCAGGACTCCAGGTCACGCATCCACATAAGGGTCCAGAGGCCACACAGCCAGGAAGTGGCTGAGCTGGGACTCACACCTTGGTCTCTGACTTCAGTCCGGCACACCACGCCTCCAGGCTGGCAGCCTTCTGCTCCTCACCTTAATAAAAATCAAAGCGTATTCTGCACAGAAGTTTAATGGAGATGTCACACGGGCTTTGGGATCTGATAGACCTAGCTTTGAACCTCTTGCCAGCTGTGTGATAATATACGAGGTTCTTAATCACTCTGAGTCTCAGTTCCCTATAATACCCACCTGATGGAGTTATCTCAAGAGAAGGCTGTGGCAGTCTGCTTCCGTAAAGATGACAGCCTTGCAAACCCTATGGGGCAGTTCTGCTCTGTCCTACAGGGTGGCTGTGAGTCGGAATCGACTCGACAGCAATGAGTGGTTTTGCTTTGGTGGAGTTATAGCATGATTACCTGGGCCGGCAGATGTCAAAGCACCTAGTACTAGGGACCAGTACCAGTACAAGTACCTGCTGCCATTAAGTTGATCTGGACTCATGGCGACCCCATGTGTGTCAGAGTAGAACTGTGCTCCATAGGGTTTTCAATGGCTGAGTTTTTGGAAGCAGATCACCAGGCCTTTCCTCCGAGGTGCCTCTGGGTGGACTCGGACCTCCAACTTTTGTTTCGCAGCCGAACATGTTAGCCGTTTGAACCTCCCTGGGACTCCTAGTTCATGGTTCATTTAGTTCATGAAATGCTAGTTTTCTTCCCCTCCTGTAGTGGGCCATGACTGCCAACCCTGCTTCCACTTTTCCTGTTCTCCTTCCCAACAACACCCCTAGCAGCCCTCTACACAGCTCCGGTCCTTTTGCAGGAAGCTAGGCAACCCCTCTTCCGGGCTTCAGCCAACTGGCATCACCAGGGCTCAGGGTGTACACGTGACCTGCGTGGCCGCAGGCAAGCCTCTGGGTCTTCCTTGGACTTCTGGGGCCCTCGGGCCCTGGAGGGGGCCAGACTCATTTCCTGCATTCCTCTTCCTCCGGGAGATCTCCCCTCAGACCTCTGTGCACAGACACTAGCACAGGCTCAGACACGTCAGGCCCCAGTGCGGAACACAGCCTGGGCTCAAGCTGGGAACCTCACTTTATTTGTTTTCTGCTAATTAAACTTCCTAATATAACTCCATGCTAAGCATGTTGGCAAGGCAGGGGGTGTGGGAGAAAAGGCCTCATCAGGCTTGGAGAGAGCAGCTTCCTTCTGTGCTGTGTACCAGCAGAGACACATGCTGGCAGCTTAGTACAGACGGCTGGTGATGGTCAGGGTTTCAAATCAGCCAGGAAGAACATGACTGGGGGCAGACCTCTCGGCACCTCCTTGGAAAATAATAATTACAGTATTAATAATACTACTCTGCAAAGACATTCAGGATTTGTTCACACATGAAAGCAGAAATCTGTGTCATTGAAATGCTGTGGCTTAATCTGACATTTATGACTATTACTGGAGACCCAGCAACATCACCCTGTTGGTTGGTTTCACTTCATTAAATTTCCCAGTGTGTCTAATTATATCACTAACACTGGTGCTTGATGACGTAAATGTCTTTCCCTGCCCTGTCCTGACGTTTACCAAGCAGATTTTCAGTTCTATTGTAACATACTGTCCCGAGTCACCAATAGTTCATGCATACTTTTCTTACAAAGAGCTCATAAGGATGAATTTCTTTCCATCACGCACTGTTGTGGTTGCGCCACCAGGTCTTGGGGGAGTAGTCTAATTTGTGTTAGGTGTTTATATGCTATAGGCTACACAGAAATCTTTTAAAACCGATCCAAATCCAAACCACAATGAGATATCACCTCACCCCCATTAGAATGGCAATTATTTAAAAAAAAGAAAGGAAAACAAGTGTTGGCAAGGTTGTGGAGACACTGGAACCCTCATCCATTGCTGGTGGGATTGTAAAATGGCGCAGCCACTGTGGAAAACAGCTTGGTGGTCCCTCAAAAAGTTGAACATAGAATTACTGTATGAGCTGGCAGTCCCAATCCTAGGTATATACCCAGAAGAAGTGAAGGCAGGAACGCAAACAGAAACCTGTACACCAATGTTCATTGCAGCACTATTCACAACAGCCAAAAGGTGAAAACAACCGAAATGTCCATCAACAGAAGAGTGGATAAACAAAACGTGGTACATCCATACAATGGAATATTACCCATCCATAAAGAGAAATGAAGTTCTGACGCACGCCACAACATGCTTGGAAACATTATACTGAGCAAAGTAAGTTAATCGCAAAAGGTCAAATACTGTATGATCTCGCTTATGTGACGTAAGCAAATATATAGAAGCTGAAGATTCTTAGTGGGTACAGGAGGAGGGCAGTCAGGGAAAAGGAGGAATTTTGGCTTGGGGGGCTTTGAGCTTATGTTAATGGTGGGGGAATATTTTGGAAAAGGATAGCATTAGTGATGGCCCGATGTGAAAAATGGAATCAATGTCATTGAATTGTAAATGTGGAAGCTGTTGTACTGGCGAATGTTTGGGTGTGTGTATTTTCACCACATTATAAAAGAAAAGATGATCTATCCTGACTCTATCCCTCTGTAGGAGATGTTTAGTAATGCCAGGTCCCTCATAGGCTCTGTGATTCTGAACATGGACCTTACAGGCAGTCCTCCGAACAACTTTCTTCAGGCAGGAAAAGCACATTTCATCTCTAGTCCAAGGGATGTCTCCAAAAGCCCAACTAGATAGACTTCATAAAAGTTGGCTCAAAATGTAGTTCTGAATCAACTACATAATTTTTCTCTTGCTTGCTGAGAGCCGCATGTAGAAGTTTAGCTGATCATAACCTCCTTAAATTAGCAGTCATCTAGATAAGATTTATTTCTTTTTTAGGCGGTGACACAAGTATATAAGTAACAGATATTTGTACAACATTTTCATGAATCATATGATCACATATGATGTGACAAAACCTAAAAGTGCCCGTGCTGTCTGCATGTAAAATCTGAATCACATGGCGTCAATTCAGAACACAGGTCATCAACTGTTACGCAGACAGGTTCTCCTGTAGAACATGGGGTAATACAGTCATTGCTTAGCAACTAATTTCCACTGCACTAATTGTTTCCTACTCCACAGTAACAGCACCACCACCGTCACCACCACCATCACCATCAACCTCCACCATCAACACCACCACCACCAACCACCACCACCAACCCCCCACACCATCAATATCAACTATCTGCCACCATCACCATCAGCCGTCAACACCACAATCAACATCAATCACCACCAACTCCACCAACATCAACTAACACCAACACTGCTAGCAGCATCAACTGTCACCACCACAACCACAACAAGGCTTATGTTTACACACTGATTTTACTTTTCAAAATACATCCATATGCATGAGCTCATTAGGTCTTATCTACTTTGTAAAGTTGGCAGAACTGCCGTCATTCTCCTCATTATACCTGTACAGCAACTAAGGTCCAGAGAGGTGAAGTGGTGTGCACAGGGGCACGAAAGTGGTGGATAATCAAAACCAGACTCGAGTCTGGTTCTTCTGGTTCCAAAAGTAATGTTCTTTTCATTGAACCACTCCGTGATAATGAAGACGAATTCCTGACTAACTTCTGATATCAACAACTTTGGTCCTAAATTAGAGTCAGAGTCTTTAGCATAAAATGGGACTGTTTATCCCAACCCCCATGTGTTTCAGGTGAGAAACGAGATGCTCAAAGTGTCTGTGACCCCCAGAAGTTTTAACTGAGGGTGTCTGACTCCAAAGTCAGCTTTCTTTCCATGACCAGGGGTTGCCTCTGTGTATACCCCCAGGAGTCTCCTGGGTTCTCCTGAGACCCCTGGGTCTGGATTTTGGAATCCAACCTGGTCTGCTGTGCCCCATGCCCGTCTCTGAAGCACACAGGCTTTTCCAGTGAAGAGCGAGCATGGCTGGAAGCTGCTGCCCCTGTTCTCTGCTCTCAAAGCAGCAGAAACCCTCAGAAGGAAACCGGTGCTAGCTCCCAGTCACACCCTTGTCACTATAAGTGCCTGCAGCTCAGGGATGCTCTACTAGCCCCTCAAGGGCTCAACTCCTCCCCCCAGGTTCCAGATAAACCCAAAGCAGCTCCACTGCAAGAAGGTTGGGGCCTCCCCTATGGAGGCCAGCTTGTCTTAGCTTTCAAGGGATCCCCTGAGTTCTGGTATGGGCCTGCTGTCTCCACACATTGGCCCTGGGCTAGCCTGGTTGGGCTCCAGGACTGCTCTGTTGCTAACGGTTGGTGCAGAGCATTGGGCTGCCTTGCTCTGAAGCTCTTTGTTTTCTAGTTTGGAGGTCAAATTTGAGTAATAAATGTCTTCCAAGGACTTATCATTCTTTCTGAGGATGTTGCTGGCCAGCCGGAAGAGAAAAATGACCCCATAGATGCCGATGATGGTGAGGATGTACCAGGCTGCGCTCGTCCCATCTGGGAGCTTCAGGGCCCTGCTGGAGTTGGTGATGCTCTTCTCCTCCATGTGGTCCCTCAGCAGATGCCACAGCAGGGCACTGGCCTGGGTCCATCTGGGGCCCCCCAAGGAGTCCACCTGGTCACTGAGAAACAAAAAGGCCCAGATGAGACCCTCTCTCTGGGGCTGAGGGCTGCCTGGCCACATCCAGGGGACTGTGGTCCTCACACGGATGGGAAATAAGGGGCTGCTTTCAGGGACTTTCTTTGTTGCATGCCAAGAGTCTAACAACATACATGCCAATATATTTTCAAAAATCAAAAGAGTTCAAAACACCAAGTTCTTGAATAGGAGATTGAACATCATGTTATTGTTGTTAGGTGCTGTCGAGTCAATTTTGACTCAGTGACCCCATGTGACAGAGTAAAACTGCCTCACAGGGTTTTCTAGGCTGTAATGTTTATGGGAGGAGATTGCCACGTCTTTCTCCCTTGGAGTCTCTGGGTGGGTTCGAACTGCCATCCTTTTGGTTAGCAGCTGAGCACTTAACCATTTGCACCACCCAGGGACCTCAGAATTAGGTATAACTCTTCCTAAACACTCTCCTGATGAAGCTAGAATAGCTAAAACAGTGTGGTTCTTGAACGTAGCCAGCAGATCGATGGGACAGAATAAAAGCACCATCAATGCACCAAACCTGTTGTCACTGAGTCCATTCCGACTCCTAGTGACTCTATAGGACAGAACAGAACTGCCCCATAAGGTTTCCAAGGAGCGGCTGCTGGATTCAAACTGCCAACCTTTTGGTTAGCAGCCAAGCTCTTAACCACTGTGCCACCAGGGCTCCATCAATAGGCCACGAATTGGAATTCGGTAGATAAGAAAGGGGCATTTCTGATCATTATGGAAAAGATTGATTCTTCAGTAAATAACATTGGAACAATATATTGTTGGGTCCACATGTCTCACTTTATGACCCCCAAAAGCCCAGATAAATAAAATATTTTAATATAGAAAAATAAAACAACTAAAAGTACTAGAAAAAAATGCATGGCAGAGTTTTTTCTTTATCATTTCAGAAATGCCTTCTAAGCATAACACAAAAATCCAAAAGCAAAACAAACAAAAAACCCCATAAAAATCACATTGTTAAATTCAACTACATAAAAAAATTTAAAGTTATTGCATGATAAAAAATACTATAAAACTAACAGACAAATGAAAAACTGGAAAATATTGTGATTTATATCATGAATTTTCTTAATAGCCTTCAGCTCTGTAAGAAAAAATCTAGAAACCCAGTAAAGAAATGTGCAAAGGATATGAACAAATACGTCATAGAAAAAGAATTGGACCTTGAACATTTAAAAAAAAAAATTCCCAATTTCACTCATACTAAGAAAAATGCAAGGAATCCTGGTGGAAGAAACAGTTAAGTGCCCAGCTGCTAACCGAAAGGTTGAGGGCTTGAACCCACCCAGTGGGTCTGAGGGAGAAAACGCTGACACTCCTCTTCTGTAAGATTATAGCACCAGAAAACCCTATGGGGTAGTTCTGCTCTGTCACACGGGGTCTCCAATGAGTTGAAAGAGACTCAAGGGCGCCTAACAACAACAACAAGAAAAAAGCACATTAAAACCACAAAATAACATTTTGCTATCTGTGACCCTAATACTCTGCGACGTGTTTTCTCCTTCTCAAAATGGGCGATTGAGAGCTTGACATAACTTAATGCCATGACGATACTCTAAGTAACCTATAAGTTTTTTTGCTTGGTATTTTGTACTCTCTCACTTTCAATGCCCTTTTTTATTACACCAGCTGCACCGGTCTCTTTCCAAAGGGGTGTGGGGCTTTCTCGGCTCTTGCAGCCTTGGTCTCCCTCCTTTTCTTTGTTCTCTTAGGGGATGGCCTTCAGCCTGCAAGACAGCAGCTAGGAAGGCTGCCTGGTGCTTTTGGTCTGTAACTTTCTTTTTTTCTTGCTCCTTATCTCAGTTAGAATCTAGATGTCCAGCATGCATATCTTTACTCTAATAAAGAGTTTCTTGTGATTGTCATGTGATGTATACTTATCTGACTGTCTCTGGGCTACTTGCCTGAAGACACTACATAACCCTTGCAAAAATGATATATAAGGTCTGTTGTAGAAACTGTCTTTCGGGACTCCATGAAGACAGCCAACATTGCTGTCAGACTCCCCATTGATGTCACCTCCTAATAAACTTTCTCTCTCTTTCTGACTTGGAGTACAGTTTCATTGGCTCGACTGCTGCAGGGCATGGACCCTAATCGGGCAACATTATCTATCATGTTTGTAAGCTCTTGATGTATCAGAACACTCTGTGTGGCTATGTCTGTGGGGTAATCAGGCCGTTGACTAATCTCCACAAAGGTGTGAATTCATATAACCAATATGGAGGGCACTTGACAAGATCTCTCAACATTACCACAGTGATTAAGAGCTCGGCTGCTAACCAAAAGGTAGGCAGTTCAAATTCACCAGCTGCTCCTTGGAAACCCTATGAGGCAGTTCTACTCTGTCCTACAGGGTCATTACAAGTTGGAATCGACTCGACAGAGAGAGTTTTTTTTTTTTTTTATCGACTTATCTTTGACCCCAGGGGTCCCAGGGTGGTACAAAACGTGAACTCTGCTCAGCTGCTAACCAAAAGATTGGAAGTTCAAGTCCACTCATAGGTGCCTTGGAAGAAAGCCCTGGTGATCTACTTCTGAAAAATCAGCCATTGAAAACCCTATGGAGCACAGTTCTACTGTGACACATATGAGGTCACCATGAGTTGGAAAAGACTTGGTGACAACTGGTTTTACTTTTGACCCAGGACTTCTACCTCTAGGAATTTATACTAAAGATACACCAGAACATGTGTGGAATGAAGTATGCTAAAGGTTAGTCACTGCAGCATTGCTTGGGAACAGCCTGAATAGCATAAACTGGGGCATGGCTAAATATAGCTTGGAACCTCCATGCAGTGGAATACGTTACAGCCATAAAAAGTAATGAGCTTTTTAGGTCCTAAATATTAATAAGTAAACAAAACAAACCTGTTGCCATCAAGCTGATTCCAACTCAAATCAACCCCATGAGACAGAGTAGAACTGCCCCATAAGGTTTCCAAGGAGCGGCTGGTGATTTCGAACCACCGACTTTCTGTTAGCTATCCGTTGCTTTAACCACTGCACCACCAGGGCTCCTTAGTAAGTGAAAAAGTCAGTTCATACCGTATATACCATGCTACCACTCATGTAAGAAAGGGGGAAAAGCCAAAAAAACAAACCCGTTGCCGTCAAGTCGATTCTGATTCATAGCGACCCTATAGGACAGAGTAGAACTGCCCCATAGGGTTTCCAAAGAGTGGCTGGTGGATTCGAATTGCCAACCTTTTGGTTAGCAGCCACACCTCTTAACAACTGCACTACCAGGGCTCCAAAAAAGGGAGAGGGGAGTATATATCATTTAGAGTCCCTGAGTGTTGAAAATGGTTAAGTACTTGGCTACTAACTAAAAGGTTGTTAGTTTGAATCCACCTAGAGGTGCATCCGAAGAAAGGCGTGGTGATCTACTTCTGAAAAATCAGCCATTGAAAACCTTCTGGATCACAGTTCTACTCTGACACACATGGGGTCACCATGAGTCGGAATCGACTTGAGGGCAAATGTCTTTAAAAAATATATGTTGTTTGCTCATAGCTTGCATATGTATAGAGTATTTTTGGAGACACACACAAGAAACTAGTATCTGCGATTGCCTCCGGGAAAGAGGACTGTAAGGAGACGTCCCACTCACTGTATGCCCCTTTGTACCTTTGGCACCATGTATATTTATTTTCAAAAAGAAAATAACTTTAAAACGAAAGAGTACAAGTTTTCACTTTTCTGGTCTCCTTGGTGGAGGGCCTCTGGGTAAAGATGTTGTGTGCCCCTCCAAGACCAGAAGATGAAGATCTCAACTGCTGTTTAATTCAAAACTGTTTTCTTCAGCTGGGGAGCCCACGAGGAAAGCAAAGCAATGAAACCAAAGTAGCAGACAGTCTTCTACAGACTTTCCAGTCTTTGAACCAGATTTACTGGTTCAAACCCCCTCGACTTGCTCTGTGTAAACACAGATATGTTCCGATATGTCACAAGATAAACTCCACAGCCCGAGGGTAGACCAAATGTGCTTCATAAATGCTTCCTAGTTGATATTTGCATGGTTTTTGCTAATTCATTTTACTAACGCAGGACTCAGAGAGGCCAGTATTACTGTTATATTTAGTCACCAAAATGAGTAAATAATCCTACTACTTTCAGATGAAGGAGAAACCATTTAAGAATAACTCTACAAACTACACGTGACAAAGTCCGGGGTAAATGAACAGATTCAATTACATGAAATCAATCAATCATAAAAACAATAAAATAACCATTCATTTCACCCTACTCTCCATGGAACGGTTTGAGACCTTAAAGTAAGGGAGGAAACCTGTTTCACTGAGTCAGTTCCAACTCATGGGGACTCCATGTGTGTCAGAGTAGAACTGTGCTCCTTAGGGTTTTCAATGGCTGATTCTTCAGAAGCAGATCTCCAGGCCTTTCTTCTGAGGTGCCTCTGGGTGAACTCAAACTTCCAGCCTTTCGGTTATCAGTCCATCACATTAACCATTTGTACCACTCAGGGACCATGAGAGAGGACCCCCCTCCCCCATAGTTATTAAAAAGCAAACCAACCTGACAAGAACACCATGAATCTTAATTAGGACAAGAGAATTTATTTAAACTTGGGACACATGTATAAACCCATAGAAGTTCCTGTGAATTGTTAAGAATAATGTAATACATTCAAATACATACAGAACATACCCAAATAAGACCTTTAGAACATTAAATTATTTTAAGGCCCGTCCATTTTTCTATAAGAAAGAAATCCATCTATCAATGATTGCAATACCTTGCACCTTACCTTTCTCCTTTAAAATGATAAGAGTCAGTTAGGTGGGATCTTAATGGATAATCACACTGTGCAGAAGGGATAAAGCTTTTCATCTGCGCCATAATTTAATGATGTGAAATGTATCAGTGATTCCAGAACTGCCCGTCCTTACATCACAGTGGATACTTACCTGCCTCCAGGTGGTCTTTTCCTGACCGGTTCCCTTGGGGAGGCAGGTTCAATCTCCTGCCCAGGAAATCGAAGAGGACAAAAGAACAGCTCCTTTCTCCTTGCAGACGATCAGAGCCGCACTGCAATGGGGCTGCACCAGGTTGTCCGTGCAGGAAGTAACACAATCCCCCAAGAACTGCAGGGCAGTACCAAATAGAAACTTAGCTGAGAATAAGTGGAAGGACTTTCATTCAGTTAATCCAAAGATCCAAGTCACTCTGTCTTCTACTGGCCCGAATTTAAAAAACAAAACAAAACTTCCTGGCTTTGGCTTGTTAGGAAGGTCTAAAGTAAAAGGATTGTCTAATGTGCTGGACCAGGGAGTCTCCAGCCCTGCCAGGTGGCACCCAGGCCAGCAGTGTGGGAAGCTCTCCCTGAAGCTGCTCGCCAGCTTATAACCTGGATGGTTCCTGAATTCCCCTGTTGTGCACCTGTCACAGGTGTGGTAGAGTGCCAGGTATGGAAGAGCCTCACTGTCACAGGGCCAGGAAAGTCTATGGGCAAGAGTCAGCAGCTTCCTCTCAGACGGTCTCCTGGATGAAGAAAACCAGCAGGAAGGACACAGCTGAGGGACATGGTTGTCCCGTTCCTCCTCAGGGCTCAGTGGGTAGTGGGCTCACGGATCAGGCTGGAGTGAGAGCTCTCCTCTTTCCCATAGCCCCGAGTCACAGGCCACGTAGGAACTGGGGTAGATTGGACTGGAAAGTGCTGGAATGCGGAAAACAGGAGAGGAAAGGTCAGAAGACACCAGCAGATTCCCTAATGCAGCCATCTTTCCCAACCCCATTTCTCCTGGGTCCTGGCTAATATGACCATGACCTGCCAACCTTGTGAGAGCTGTTGGTGTTAAGAACTAATTTGATCAAATTTCCATCAATATAAAACCAAAAAACAAACCTGTTGCCATCAAGTTGATTCTGACTCCTAGCAACCCTACAGGATAGGGTATAACTGCCCCATAGCGTTTCCAAGGAGCGGCTGGTGGATTCAAACTGCCAGCCTTTTGGTTAGCAGTTGAGCTCTTAACCACTGTGTACCAGGGCTCCTCCATCAATAGGGAACTGGTTAAGTAAACTATAATACAGGGTAAACAATCCAGCAATTCCACTCCTAGGTATATACTCAAGAGAAATGAAAACATATGTCCACACAAAGACTTGTGCCCACATGATCATAGCAGAATTACTCATCATAGCTAAAAGTGAACAGGACTGGAGCAGGGCTTGGGTCCCAGCCTTGCTCTGTGACCCTGGGCCAGTCCCCCATCTGGAACATGAGGGCAGGGAGGATGAGCACAGTCTGCTACCCTTTGGTCCCAAGGACAGAAGGAAGCCTGGGGGACGTGCCACTCCTTGGTGGAGGTGTCTGACCTGGGCAGGTTGCTTTGTAGACCTGCCAACACTGGCCCCCCTCGGGAGAGGGAGGACACAGCCCAGCAGCTGGCTTGTAGAGAGGGACGCTTTGGAGAGTGTGTCATCTGGGGAGTCAACAGGTTTTGGCATTAAGCTCAGCAGGATGTTGTGTGGGATGTGGGACTTGATAAGCCCCAGAACAATGGGGAAGCCCCTCTGCCCGAGAACAGGCCAGTCCAGGCCAAGATGGAAAATGGGCCCCAAGACTTACAGGGTCGCTTTGAGTCAGAATCCACTCAAGGGCAACGGATTTGGGGTTTTTGTTGTCTTTGTTTTAACAGTATGAAATGGGAATTCCAGGACGGTGCCAACAGTTAAGTGTTCGACTCCCAGCTGAAAGGTTGGCAGTTCGAACCCACCTAGAGGCTCCTCAGAAGACAGGCCTGGTGATCTGCTTCTGAAAGATCAGTCTTTAAAACCCTATGGAGCAGTTCTACTCCAAAACACTTGGGGTCACCATGGGTTGGAATAGACTCGACAGCAGCTGGAAAACAGTATGGAATCATTCTGGGCCAGGTTCTTCCCATGCTATCTGGGTTCTGCCCCAGAGCCCCTATAAGGAAGGGCTGTTGTTCCCATTTAAAGAGGAGGGGGATGTCTGACACCAAGGTCATAGTCCTTCCACTACCTGAACGTCGCCTTCACACTTGACCCAGGGTCTGCTGTCTTAATTACCTTGTGCCGCTGTCACAGAAATACCACACGTGGGAGGCTTTAAAGAACAGAAATTTATCTTCTCACATTTCAAAAGGCTAGAAGTCCGAATTCAAGGCACCACCTCTATGGGAAGGCTCTCTCTTTCAGGGATGGATTACCCAATAAGCAAGGTAGGCACGGGGTTAATTGTGCTTACTTACTAATCTGTAGTGCACTTGTTTACTTGCTTACTGTAAACTGGCACATACCGTGCTTCCTGGTTAATCTGCCCTTTCCTCTCTGTCCACTCTGGGGGAATATCCTGTCTCTTTCAGCTTCTGTAGGACCGGCGTTCCTCGGCTCCTGGGCGATCTTCACGTGGTATCTGTCTTTCCTGGTTTGCACTTCTTCTCTGTCTAATCTGATCTGTTTATAACATATAAATGATTAGGTTTAGGACACTCCCTACACTGATATGTCCTCATTAACATGACAAAGAAAGCCCCATTCCCAAATGGCATTACATCCACAGGTATGGGGTCAGGATTCCAACTCACATTTTGGGGGGACACAATTCAACCCATAACATCTGGTGTTGTGAACTCTCCAGATCACTTGTCCTACAGGCTGAGTTACAGAGTGATGGAGCCGTCCCTGTTAAGGTTGAGGCATGTCCTTGACGTTAAGATCTCCCTATTGGGAGAAACTAATCTATGGTGTCAAGTTAGGATAACAATACTCTTTGGGTGAGGGAAAGTGTTTAGGAGGGGACACGAGGGGGACTCTGGGATGTTGGTCAAGTTCCATTTCACAGGTTTGTTCAATTTACACAAATTCATAGAGCACTTATGTTGTGTGCACTTTTCTATACGCATGTTAAAAAAAAAAACCAAACCAGTTGCCATCAAATTGATTCCAACGCCTGGTGACCCCATGTGTTTCAGAGTAGAACTGTGCCTCATAGGGTGTTCGATGTCTGTAACCTTTCGGAAACAGATTGCCAGGCCTTTCTAAAACCTCTGCCGGTTGTTTCCTTAACACAGGAAGCCCTAATAGGCATGGGAAAATAAAGTTTAAGGTTTACATGGAAAAATATAAATGCTATTTTACAAGAAAGGGTCTCTATTCTGCCACAGCTGTGGCCACCTGGTATTATCTGATGAAAAGTGCCTTGTCCCTGGGGGAGGGGGTGGTGTCAAAATCTTGGTCACTACAGGGCTGGGCAGCTGCCTGCCTTCTTCTTAATCAGTGTGGATGACGTCAACTCGTTGTCATTCCCGAGTGCTTACATAACAGTGAAATGGAACAACCTGTACCACCAAGAGGGCCAGGAATTTTCTCCCGACTGTGTATGCTGCATTGCCTCCTATCTCCTCAGACCTTCTGGTTCGACCTAAACGCAGTCAGGCAAAGCCACTCAACTGTAAATATTTGCCTGAGCTACACTTGTGAAAGGGCTCCTGTACCCTTGGATACCTTTGACATTCAAGACCTAACTCTCTCAGAGAGCCATGGCTGGTTTCGCCCACTCAAGAGTCAGTCAGATGAGGAAGCTTCTAAATTAGGAGCAACTTGACTCTCCAACGAAAAGGAAAGGAAAAGACAGTCCTTTTAACAAATGGTGCTGGCAAAACTGGATGTCCTTTTGTAAAAAAATTAAACAAGATTTGTACCTCACACCATGCACAAAAACTAGTTCAACATGGATCAAGGACCTAAACATAAAACCAAAAACTATAAAGATCACAGAAAAAAAAATAGAGTCAGTGCTTGGGGCCCTAATATACAGCATAAATAGGATACAAACCATAACTAACAATACACAAACACCAGAAGATAAGCTAGACAACTGGGATCTTCTCAAAATTAAACACTTATGTTCATCAAAAGACTTCACCAAAAGAGTAAAAGGGGAACCTACAGACTGGGAAAAAAATTTTGGTTACAACATATCTGACAAAGATCTAATCTCTAAAATCTGTAGGAAAATCCCTCACCTCTACAACGTAAAGACAAATAATCCATTTAAAAAATGGCCAAAGGATATGAACAGGCACTTCACCAAAGAAGACATTCAGACGGCTAACAGATACATGAGGAAATGACCACCATCATTAGCCATTAGAGAAATGCAAATCAAAACTACAAAGAGATACCATGTCACCCCAACAAGGCTAGCATTAATCTGAAAAACACAAAATAATAAACGTTGGAGAGGTTCTGGAGAGACTGGAACACTTATACACTGTTGGTAGGAATGTAAAATGGTACAACCACTTTGGAAATCAATCTGGCAGTTCCTTAAAAAGCTAGAAATAGAAGTAGCATATGATCTAGCAATCCCACTCCTTGGAATATATCCTAGAGAAATAAGAGCCATCATACGAATAGATATATGCACACCCATGTGCATTGCAGCACTGTTCACGATACCAAAAAGATGGAAACATCCTAGATGCCCATCAACAACAGATAAATGGATAAACGAATTATGGTATATACACACAATGGAATACTATGCAACGATAAAGAACAATGAGCAATCCACAAAACATCTCACAACATGGATGAATCTGGAAGGCACTATGCTGAGTGAAATTAGTCGCAAAAGGACGAATATCTCATGAGGCCACCAATATAAGAACTCGAGAAAAGGTTTAAACACAGAAGAAAACATTCTTTGATGGTTACGAGGGTGGGGGGTGGGGGAGAGGGGAGTTCACTAACTAGATAGCAGACAAGAATTATCTTAGGTGCAGGGAAGGACAGCACACACTACAGGGGAAGTCAGCACAACTGGACTAAACCAAAACCTAAGAAGTTTCTTGAACACAGCCAAACACTTTAAGGGTTGGAGTAGCAGGGGTGGGGGTCTGGGGACCATGGTTTCAGGGGACATCTAGGTCAATTGGCATAACGAACTTTATTAAGAAAATGTTCTGCATCCCACTTTGGTGAGTGGCATCTGGGGTCTTAAAAGCTTGAGAGTGGCCATCTAAGATGCATCAATCGGTCCTAACACATCTGGAGCAAACGAGAATGAAGAAAACCAAAGACACAAGGAAAATATTAGCCCAAGAGACAAAAGGGCCACATAAACCAGAGACTCCATTAGCCTGAGACCAGAAGAATTAGATGGTGCCCGGCTACCACCAATGACTCCCCTGACAGGGAACACAACAAAGAGTCCCTGACGGAGGAGGAGAAAATTGTGATGCAGAACTCAAATTCACATAAAAAGACCAGACTTAATGGTCTCACTGAGACTAGAGGAACCCCAGAAGACACAGCCCCTGGACTGTCTAGAACTAAAACCATTCCCAAAGACCACTCTTCAGACAAAGATTAGACTGGACTATAAAACATAAAATAATATTCGTGAAGAGTGTGCTTCTTAGTTCAAGGAGATACATGAAACTAAATGCGCAGCTCCTGTCTGGAGGTGAGACGAGAAGGCAGAGAGGGACAGGAGCTGGTTGAATGGACATGGGAAACTCAGGGTGGAAAGGGGGAGTGTGCTGTCACGTTATAGGGATTTCAACTAGGGTCACATAACAATGTGTGTATAAATTTTTGTATGAGAAATTAACTTGAACTATAAACTTTCACCTAAAGCACACTTTGAAAAAAAAAAGAGCTGGACAATGAATAAGAAGACTGAAGAAGAATTGATGGCTTTGAATTATGGTGTTGGCGAGGAATATTGAACATACTATGAACTTCCAGAAGAAAGAACAAAGCTGTCTTGGAAGAAGTACAGCCAAAATGCTCCTTGGAAGCAAGGATGGTGAGGCTTCTTCTCATGTACTTGGACATGTTATCGGGAGGACCAGTCCCTGGAGAAGGACATCATGCTTGGTAAAGTAGAGGTCAGTGAAAAAGAGGAAGACTGTCAATGAGATGGATTGACACAGTGGCTGCAACAATGGGCTCAAGCATAGCAATGATTGTGAGGATGGTGCAGGACTGGGCAGTGTTTTGTTCTGTTGTGCATGGGGTCCCTATGAGTCATAACCGACTCCATGGCACCTAACAACAACAAAATCTTTATGGAAGTAGACTGCCACAACTTTCTCCTGCTGATCAGCTGGTGGGTTCGAACCACCGACATTTCAGTTAGCAACAGAGCACTGCGACACCAGGGCTCCTTAAACATCCATCAGTTCAGTGAATAAATCAACTAAATGCAGTATGTCCCTACCACGGGACACTACTCAGCAATAATCATGGATAAACCTCAAAAACATTCTGCTAAGTGAAAGAAGCAACACACAAAAGACTGTATATCCTATGATTTCGTTTATATGAAATTTGTAGAGAAGTCAAAACTATAGAGACAGAAAGCAAGTCTTGGGCTAGGTTGGGAGTAGATGTTAGTGCAAATGAGCACCAGATATTTGGGGCTGATGGAAGTATCCTAAACCTGGATATTTATGACAGTTCAAAGTTGTATAAATTTACTGACAATCATCTAAAGCACCCTTACAATGGGTGAATTTTACAGTATGTAAATCATATCTTCATAAAGCTGCTTTTAAAAAATTAAATTAAGCATTTAATTTAAGATGATAGAAAAAGAATAACAAAATAAACTGAATGAAAGCAGGGAAAAAAATTAGAAAGGATAAGAGCAGAAATTTAGAAACCAGAAAATATCCCGTGCGGAAGGGAGTGGCTGGCAAACAAATGTAGCAGGCATGTGTTATTTGTGTAAAAATAACAGAAACGGTGAGACACACTGTTATAGCCAGGAACGAGAGCCAATCCTCCATTATCACCACTAACATTTACTATTGTCCCGAAGGAATTACTCGACCCAATTAGATGAGAGCGGGGCGGAAGGTACATAAACTGGAAAGGAGGAGGCAAAAATTCTCATTATTTTCAGATAGTTTGACCATATGTGTCTTGGTTTTAGGGCTGCCATGACAAAATACCACAAACTGGGTGACTTTCAACAACAGGGATTTATCACCTCACCATTCTGGAGGCACAAGTCCACATTCAGGGTGTCGGCGGGGCCACAGAGGTTTGAAAAGCTTAATCCTGGCATATAAACAGGCAGACCGATCAATGACGGAGAATGAAGACCGGAAATAGACTCAAAGACAATGAAGAAATGAGTATAAAATAAAGGGGCCGTTTCAAATCAGTGGAGAAGATTGGATGGGACAATTGGGTAGACATTTACGAAGGGTAAAGTTGGAACTCTAATACTCACAACAAAGTAAATTCCAGACTGGGCACGTTATAATATTTTTTTTAATGAAGCCACAAAATAACTAGAACAAAACACAGGGGACTTATTTTTACAATTCCTGATTGTGGCAGTCTTTTCAAGCATGATCCAACAATTAGAAATCATAAAAGAAAACACTGATAAATCCAACTACTTAAGAATGGATAATTTCATCATGGCAAAAAGTATATATATTATCAAACAGTCAAGAGACAAATAATAAACTGGAGGGAAGTATTTGCAGCACATACAACAACAGGTCAAATTTCTTAATACTTGGAAAGTTTTTAATGACAAAACAGACCAACAACTCGCCAGAAAGAAGGCCGAAGACACGAACAAGTACTTCAAAGCCAAGGAAGAACAGATGTCTTCTAAACAGATTTTAAAAAAAATACTCAGCTTCACTCATAATAATAGGAATGCAAATTAAAATTATAAAAAGATCCCATTTTACTACCAGTAGACAGTGAAGATCATCTGTACAATGGGACAATTCGCAGCACCTTCTCCACAGAGTTGACTAGCTCATAGTAAGAGCTGAGTAGAAGTCAGCTATTGTTATTATCATTCTTTACAACAACTTAGCATTATTAAAATTTATAGTGTGCATACCTTCTGATCTGGTCATTCTTCTTCCAGGAATTTGGAGGACTTAGATGTGAGTGTGTTTCCGGGACACATGTACAGGGCTAATCATTGCTCCATTATTTGTAATAGTAAAAGATGGGAAACCACCTAAATGTCCATCAGAGGAGCCCTGGTGGCAGCAAGTACGGTTAAGCTAATGAAAGGCAGGCAGTTCAAACTCACCCAATGGCTCTCCAGGAGAAAGACCTGGCAATCTCCTTCCATAAAGATTACAGCCAAGAAGACCTCATGGGGCAGTTCTACTCTGTTACATGAGGTCGCTATGAGTTGGAATGTCAGCCAACAACAACAAAAGTCCACCAAGACAGGACTGGTTAAGGAGAGTATGGAAAACCTGCAGCAGGCATCTACACAGGCACACATGGTGTTACCGGGAGTCAAAATCCACTCCGGGGTTTGGGCGTTTTCCTTTTTTTTTTTTTTTTTTTCTTCTTTTTTTTGTGCAGGCATTAAAAAGAATGAAGCAGATACCTATGTACTGCTGTGGAACAATCTTTGATACATTGCTAAGAAGGGGAAAAAAAACTATAGTGCATATTGGCGTGTATTTTGCCACCATTTGTATGTATAAAAGCTAGCTATTCCTCCCTAGAAGCAAGGATGGTGAAACTTTCATCTCACAGACTTTGGACATGTTATCAGGACGGACCAGTCCCTGGAGAAGGACATCATGCTTGGTAAAGTCGAGAGTCAGCGAGAAAGAGGAAGACCCTCAACGAGATGGACTGACACAGTGGCTGCAACAATGGGCTCAAGCACAACAACGATTCTGAGGATGGCGCAAGACTGGGTACTGTTTTGTTCTGTTGTCCATAGGGCCACTATGAGTTGGAATCGATTCAGTGACACCTAACAACAACATATATTCCTATAAACACACAGAATATCTTTGAAAGGAAACAGAATCCTTGTATTGCTTCTGGGAAATCTCCCTTTAAAAATGACGCATTTGTTTAATTTTACCACGTGTCTATTACCTACTGAAAAGGTAAATCTCTCTCTCTCTCTCTCTCTCTTTTTTTTTTTTTTGTTACGAGTAAAGAGTTTGAAATAAACATTAATTCTTTGCTTGGAATCAGTTCGTTTCTATGTGAATGTGTTTGACATTCTCACTTCCCAACAGTGTAAATCGCCTCCCCCTAGACTTCTGTCTGTGCCCCTGATTTGCATCTCCTCCTTGTGGAAATGTGCCCCTGTGTGAGAGAAAAAACTCCCTCACAAGAGAGGATTGAATGAGAGGAGCAAATCAAAGAAGGCCCTTTGTAAACCGCAATTGCAGGTTGCCCTAATTTTAACCGAAAAAGGCCGTTTGAAATTCATTAAGTCAGTCTCCTTCTGATTCAGCGTCGTCTGCATGGCAGATGTGGCCTTCCCGATGCCAGCACCTCTAGACAAGTTTCTGGAAGCAGGTGCTGGGAGCCCCCTGCAGGCAGAACCTCCGGTAGAGGCTGCAGGGGGATTCTCCTACCACAAGGCTAGGTGGTGCCCGTGGCTGCTCTGCCCCCTTGTGGCGAGAAGCTGCCATGACAGATGACAGGGGCAGCCAGGCCCCCAGCCCCAGGGTTTTCAGTAGAGGGTGCCAGACCAGAAGGCCGCGTTTAGGGGCCGGCTCGGGATGCTTTCTAACATAACAATGATCAGATACGGGAGTTGTCCACTTACACACACAAAATCACTCCAAAAAATTGTAAAGTGTGTAAATCTGAGCCTTGTGCTAGTTATGGATTTGTTTTCACAAAAAATAAAAATTCTGATATTCTGCACTTTACAGACGAAACTCCTACAAAGGACTAGGGAGTATGTTCAGCCAGGGCCAGCCTCAGTTCGGACTTCAGGGAGTCCCCACGGCCCCTCTCACCTGCGGTTCCTGTACCTGAGTGCCCCAGAATGTGCGTCCACAGGACCATACGGGGCCAATGTTGTTGGGCTTGGCCGCATAGTCAAAAGCATCAGGACGGATCTGGCACAGGTGTCAGCAAGCTTCGTGGCCCCATGGTTTCCATCACAATGACTCAACTCTGCTGTTGAAAGCAGCCTCAGACAATATGTAAGTGAATGCATGTGGGTACGTTCCAGTAAAACTTTACTTATAAAAACAGGTAGTGGGCCAGATTCGGCCTGTGGATGTTAGTTGGCCGAACCCTGTCTAGAAAGTTCATCTGTGTCTCCAAAGTCCAGTAATGATGTACCTTTTTGGCATCTGCTGTCCCACCAGGCTCAAGGCAGTTCAACAGTGGGACATGAACAGAGTCAATGGTTCTGTTTGCTCAGTGTGATGGTTAGTTTTATGTGTCACCTTGGCTAGGCTGTGGTCCCCAGTTTGACCAAACACTAGCCTAGCCGCTGTCATGGAGTAGGTACGTGTAATTAAGTCAGCCGGCCTTGGGTAGAGCAAGATATCTCCCATAGTGTAATCTGTTGATGGTTGTTGTGGTTGGATGCCATCACGTTGATTCCAACTCATATTGACCCCATGTGACAGAGTGTAACTGCCCCATATGGTTTTCTTGGCTGTAACCTTTATGGAAGCAGAGCTGCTGGGTGGGTTCAAACTGCCAGCCTTTCGGTTAGCGGTTGTACACTTAACCGTTGTACCACCAGGGCTTCTTATAAAGTAATCTAATGTAATTACCTCACATCTAATGTAATGTAATCACCCCCATAAGCAATGTAATGTCATCAATTAATCAATCAGTTGCGGTCATACCAGCAGAGGGTGGACCCTACGCCTAATCACGTTTGACTTATAAGAAGACCAGAATAGACGCTGAGACACACACAGAGGGAAGACAGAGGACATGGAGGGCCCATCTACAGGCAAAGGAATGCCAAAGATCAACAGGCCTTTCTTCTCAGGTGCCAGTAGGTGGATTCCAACCACCAACCAACCTTTCATTTAGTAGCCAAGTGCAAACCATTTGCACCACCCAGGGACCTTACTGGGTTAGGGTGGTCCCTAAATACAGTGAGGTGTCCTTATAAGAGATAGAAACCCCACACAAAGATCAATGAGAAGAAGGTCATGGGAAGACAGAGGTAGCTGGAGATGAGAGGCCACCAGGAGCCACCAGAAGCTGCTGGAGGCAAGGATGGATCCTATACTAGAGCCTTGGGAGGGCACGTGGCCCTGCCAACAACACCTTGATTTTGGCCTGCTGGCCTCCAGAGCTGTGAGAGATTAAATTTCTGTTGTCTTAAACCATCTGTTTTGTGTAATTTGCTATGGAGGCCCCAGGAAATGAGTACAATCACTTACTTAATTCTCACATAAAATCTGTCTGTGTTTAAAAAGTAGTCTGGCAGCCTGGAATTTCACGGGTGCACCCCTCCCCACACCCACCCACCACCCACCCCCACCTTTTCCCAGAAGCGTATACATTGCCCATGCTTCAGGCTGCCTTGGACCTTTCACTGCCCTTACCTCAGAGTCCCCTTCCTTTGTGTGTGTGGGGGAAGTCCTCCTGACCTCAACCCCACCTCCATGCACCACCCCCACGCCGAGTGCCTTTTATATTTGACGTGCACACATGTCATACCTGTGGGTGATCCCATTTGGGAATAAGGTTTTCTTTGTTATGTTAATGAGAACATATCAGTGTAGGGCGTGTCTCCAACCAACCACTTTTGATATATGAAAGGAGCAGATCAGGCACAGAAGCAAGCAAGCCGAAAAGGGGGGAACAATAGATGCCACCTGGAGATCTCCAAGGGACCCGGGAATACCAAAACTAGAGAGGCTGAGGCGAAGTTTGTTCCCCAGAGCTGACAGAGAGCCTTCCCCTAGAGCTGACACTCTGAATTCAGACTTCCAGCCTCCTGCACTGTGAGAATATAAACTTCTGTTGTTTACAGCCACCACGTGTGGTATTTCTGTCACAGCGGCCCCAGGTGACTGAGACATCGCCCACGTGGGGTACTTCTGTCACAGCGGCCCCAGGTGACTGAGACATC
The DNA here is from genome assembly GCA_030035585.1 of Dugong dugon. Lineage (NCBI taxonomy): Eukaryota > Metazoa > Chordata > Mammalia > Sirenia > Dugongidae > Dugong > Dugong dugon. The sequence goes on along the minus strand of CM057473.1, from coordinate 1,947,939 downwards.
GCCCACGTGCGGTACTTCTGTCACAGCGGCCCCAGGTAACTGAGACATCGCCCACGTGGGGTACTTCTGTCACAGCGGCCCCAGGTAACTGAGACATCGCCCACGTGCGGTATTTCTGTCACAGCGGCCCTAGGTAACTGAGACATCGCCCACGTGGGGTACTTCTGTCACAGCGGACCCAGGTAACTGAGACATCACCCACGTGCGGTACTTCTGTCACAGCGGCCTCAGGTAACTGAGACATCGCCCACGTGGTGTATTTCTGTCACAGCGGCCCCAGGTAACTGAGACATCGCCCACGTGCGGTACTTCTGTCACAGCGGCCCCAGGTAACTGAGACATCGCCCACGTGCAGTACTTCTGTCACAGTGGCCCCAGGTAACTGAGACATCGCCCACATGAGGTATTTCTGTCACAGCGGCCCCAGGTAACTGAGACATCGCCCACGTGCGGTATTTCTGTAGGTAACTCAGGCATCGCCCACGTGCGGTATTTCTGTCACAGCAGCACTAGGTTACTGAGACATCGCCCACGTGCGGTATTTCTGTAGGTAACTGAGACATCGCCCACGTGCGGTATTTCTGTAGGTAACTGAGACATCGCCCACATGCGGTATTTCTGTAGGTAACTGAGATATCACCCATGTGTGGTATTTCTATTATAGTAGCAGGAGATGACAAAGGCAGACCCACTGCTGCCTTATTCACGCCCTGTTTCATGATTCTGCAGGGCCGTCAGAAGGCTCCAGAAACTGCTGCCCTGAGTTTCCTTACGTGGCCCTTCCTCCCACCTCCTGGGAGGCCCCAGGGGACGTGCTTGGAGGAAAGCCCTCCTGTTGGTTGACGGCGTGACTGAGCGGTGTATACACTCGGCACCAGGTGTGGAAGGCACAAAGCAAACGAGAGCAGCTCTGGTGACAGAGCCCCACAGCCCAGATGTGTCCCTTGAACAGACTGGAGAAAGATACCCCTCTGCCTGCAGCCACAGCCCCACTCCAGGGCCAGGGCTTGGCTGGGGAAGCAGCAACCCAATAGGACAGAGTAGAACTGCCCCAAGGCTATAAATCTTTATGGAATCAGACTGCCACATCTTTCTCCTGCAGAGCAGCTAGTGGGTTTGAACCACTGACCTTTCGGTTTGCAGCCGAGCTCTTTAACCTCTGCGCCACCAGGGTTCCTTCCAGCGATGATATAAGACCTACATTTCAGGCTCATGATATATGCTGCCACTTGGGTGAACCTGAAAACATTATGCTGAGCGAGATAAGCCAGACACAAAAGGACAGATATTGTATGGTCTCACTTACATGAAACAGGCAAATGTATACAGGCCAGAGCTAGTGGTCATCGGGGGCGGAAGGCGGGGTGGGGAGTGGGGTCTGCTTCGGGTGCACTGAGTTTCTGTCCATGGTGGTGGAACAATCCAGAAAAGGATGGTGGTGAGGGAGGCACAACATGAAGAGTGTAGTCCAGGTCACTGAGTTATACGTGTGAAAATGGTGGAATTGGGAAATGGTTTGTTCTATACATTTGCACCACAATGTTTTAAAACAGGGAGCAAAAAACAAAAAAGAGGCAAAGTTCCTGTGTCTTCACGATCTCACTAGCAGATAGCCGTGAAGCGCGTCGCCTTCTGGTTCAGTGGTGACTCGATAAAACCCAGCCCAACCCGCCGTCAGTCGCCTCCGACTCACAGAGACCCTGCAGGACAGAGCAGAACTGTCCCGTAGGGTTTCCAGGCTGTAAATCTTTATGGAAGCAGACTGCCACATCTTCCTCCTGCAGAGCGGCTGGCGGGTTCAAACAGCCGAGGTTTCAGTTAAGAGCTGAGTGCTTTAACCACTGTGCCACCAGGGCTCCATTACTGAATAATAAAACTGTTTTATTTCTCAAAAAAAAAAAAAAATGTAAAGCTTAATATCATGTGCTGCCTGGACATCTGGGAAAATCAAGAAGGCTTCTAATAGCCTAACCATAAAATCCCCTCCACACTCTGCTCCGGTGAGTAACATCCTCTAACCAAACAACACTCCTTATCAAACGAACCAGGGACAGTTCCTGCCTAGTCTTGAGTAGTGGATTTCTGTCCTGTGCCAGCCCATGGAACACACAGGAATCAAATCGACCACATCTGTGAAAGAGATGATGGAAAAGCTCAATATCATCAGTCAGAAGAAGGCCAGGGGCCAACTGTGGAACAGACCATCAATTGCTCACATGCGAGTTCAAGCTGAAGCAGAAGAAAATTAGAACACGTCCAGGAGAGCCAGTGTATGACCTTGAGTATATTCCACCTGAATTTAGAGATCATCTCAAGAATAGGTTTGATGCATTGAACACTAATGACCAAAGACAAGATGAGTTGTGGAATGACATCAAGGACATTATACATAAGAAAATAAGAGGTCATTAAAAAGACAGGAAAGAAAGAAAAGAGAAAAATGGATGTCAGAAGAGACTCAGAAGTAGCTAAAGCAAAAGGAAGAAATGAAGTAAAAGAACTGAACAGAAGATTTCAAAGGGTGGCTCAGGAAGACAAAGTAAAGTATTACAATGACATGTACGAAGAGCTGGAGTTCGAAAACCAAAAGGGAAGAGCACACTTGGCATTTCTCAAGCTGAAAGAACTGAAGAAAAAATTTAAGCCTCGACTTGTAATATTGAAAGATTCTACGGGAAAAATATTGAACGACGCAAGAAGCATCAAAAGAAGATGGAAGGAATACAGAGTCATTTACCAAAAAGAATTGATCGACGTTCAATCATTGCAGGAGGTAGCATATGATCAGGAGCCTATGGTACTGAAGGAGGAAGTCCAAGCTGCACTGAAGGCATTGGTGAAAAGCAAGGCTCCAGGGATTGACGAAATATTAATACCAATTGAGATGTTTCCACAAATGGAGGCAGCACTGGAAGTGCTCACACATCTACGACAAGAAATTTGGAAGACAGCTACCTGGCCAACCACTGGAAGAGATCTATACTTATGCCTATTTCTAAGAAAGGTGATCTAACTGAATATGGAAATTATCAGACAATATAATTAATATTACATGCAAGTAAAATTTTGCTGAAGATCATTCAAAAGAGGCTGCAGCAGTATATCGAAAGGAAACTGCCAGAAATTCAAGCCATATTCGAAAGAGGACGTGGAACCAGGGATACTCTTGCTGACATCAGATGGATCCTGGTTGAAAGCAGAGAATACCAGAAAGATGTTTTCCCCGTGTTTTATTGACTATGCAAAGGCATTCAACTGTGTGGATCATAACAAATTATGGATAACATTGTGCAGAATGGGAATTCCAGAATACTTAATTGTGCTCATGAGGAATCTGTACCAAGATCTAGAGGCAATTGTTCAGACAGAACGAAGGGATGCTGCGTGGTTTAAAGTCAGGAAAGTTGTGCGTCAGGGTTGTATCCTTTCACCATATGTATTCAATCTGTGTGCTGAGCAAATAATCCAAGAAGCTGGACTATATGAAGAACGGGACATCAAGATTGGAGAAGACCCATTAACAACCTGCACTATGCAGATGACATAACCTTGCTTGCTGAAATTGAAGAGGACTTGAAGCACTTACTGATGAAAATCAAAGACCACAGCCTTCAGTATGGATTACAGCTCAACATACAGAAAACAAAAATCCTCACAACTGGACCAATAAGCAACATCATGATAAACAAAGATAATATTGAAGCTGTGAAGGATTTCATTTTACTTGCATCCACAATCAACACCCATGGAAGCAGCAGTCAAGAAATCAAACGACCTATTGCATTAGGCAAATCTGCTGCAAAAGACCTCTTTAAAGTGTTGAAAAGCAAAGACATCACCTTGAAGACTACGGTGTGCCTGATCCAAGCCATGGTGTTTTCAATCACATCACATGCAGGCGAAAGCTGGACGATGAATAAGGGAGACTGAAGAAGAATTGACGCGTTTGAATTGTGTTATTGGCGAAGAATATTGAATACACCATGGACTGCCAAAAGAATGATCAAATCTGTCTTGGAAGAAGTGTTTTTTTCTGTTGTACACAGGGTTGCTGTGAGTTGGAACCGACTCAATGATACCTAACAACAAAAACAGCCAGTCCATGAGTTATTTAAACAAGTCAATCCCATCCTCCCTTGAGAGCCAGAGTGACCCTACCTTCTTGTTACCATACAGCAGCCTCCTCTACCCCCTGCTGGTTCACACCGTTCCTGAAGGCAGCCCCTGTGTGTCTCATCCTGGTGTGTGGTTCCTCCTCCCCCAGGCTGTGAGAGCCAAAACCAAAGCAAACCAGTTGTCTTTGCATCGATTCCAACTCATGGTGACCCCATGTGTGCAGAGTAAAACTGTGCTCCACAGGGTTTTCAAGGCTGTGACCTATCTGGAGCAGGTTGCAAGGTCTTTCTTCTGAGGCACCTCTGGGTGCTGGGTGGGTTTGAACCACCAACCTTTCAGTTAGTAGTCAAGTGCTCAACTTGAGTAGTTTGCACTACCCAGAGACTCCGGGCCATGAGTACAAGTGACTAGCAAACTGCCGTGGCTCTCGTCTGTCCAGTGTTGGGAGGTCGTGTTTTCAGCCAATCCCTCCCTCACCAACAAGGTGAAGGGAAGGCGACTGAAGGACCTGCAACCCTCTGAGGTCATCCAGGGGTAACATCCTTTCTCCACATGTAGTGTGAGTCGCCACAGGCCTTGAACTGAAAAGGAACTCGGACTGGGTGAAGGATTACCGTCCAAGGCTGGAGAGGACAACGAAGAGTTCTTCCTGGAAGCGGGGAGGGAGACGAGAAGGCTCCAGCACACAGGAAGGGGGAGGGGCCCTAGAACTTCCCAAGAACACGGAGCTATATCACTGCCAACGCACTTCCCGGACAGGCTCTTTCTAGACTCTCGCCATCCCATTTCATTACAGGGCCCACGGTGGGTCCCTCCTCTCTGAACTTGCCAGCTGAATAGAGGTTTAGCCTCCCAAGGTTGCCGAAAGCCCATTCAGAGCAGGACTGCTTGCCTCACACAGCCCAAGCAAGCACCACCTGGCTCCCATGTGCTCAGCGGGCCATGTTGTTGTTTAGACGCCGTCAACTCGGTTCCGACCCACAGAGACCCTAAGTACGACAGAACGAAACACTGCCCAGTCCTGTGCCATCCTCACATTCATTGCTATGCTTGAGCCCATTGTTGGAGCCACTGCCTCAATCCATCTGGTTGAGGATCTTGCCCTCTTTCACTGATCCTCTATGTTACCAGGGTTCCATATGCTTTGAAAAATATCCTCAAAGTGGCCACCAGGGGGCAGTCACACCCAAAGAGCTCCTTCCACCCCACCTTGAGACTGAGAGTCAAAACTCCCATAATTCTTGGAAATATCTGCGATACTCCGCTACTGATTTACTGGTGTCAGGTAGACAAACACACCACAGCACTTAAGAAGCAACTGGCTTCTCACGGTGCGTAGACGGCAAAGTTTAACTACCCACAGCCAATCTTAGCTCCCTATCCCCGTGCCCCTGGGGCTGCGTGGTCGGAGACCCTGCAATGGTTACTTTTACGTGTCAACTTGGCTAGGCTGTGGTGCCCAGGTGTATGGACAGACACTAGTCTAGGTGTTGCTGGGAGGGTATTTTGTAGATGTGGTTAACATCTGTGATCAGATGACTCTGAGTAAAGGAGATTGTTGATGTCAGTTCCCCATTGAGTCGATTCCTATTCATGGAGACCCCATGTGTGCAGAGTAGAACTGCTCCATAGGGTTTTCAAGGCTGTGACCTTTCAGAAGCAGATTGTGAGGCCTGTCTTCTGAGGCACCTCTGGATAGGTTTGAACAGCCAACTTTTCGGCCAGTAGCTGAAGGCGTAACCGTTTTCCCATCCAGGGACTCCTTTAAAGGAAATTACCCTCATCCAGTCAATTGAAGGCCTTAAGAGCAAAAACTAAGGCTTTGAAGAGAAGAAAAAAATTCTGTCTTAAAGCTGAAGGTTAGAAATCCTGCCCCAGCCTCCAGCCTGCCGGCCTGCCCTGCAGATTTTGTGCTTAAGACTGCTGGAGTTTCCAGCCAGCTGCTGACCTATAGACTCGCCAGCCTCCACAACCACGTGAGCCAATTCTTTAATTAAAAAAAAAAAAAAAATGCATTTATCTACCTACTTATCTACCAAGGAGCCCTGGTAGCACAACAGTTAAGCACTCAGCTGCTAACCAAAAGATTGGTGGTTTGAACCCACCCAGCAACTCTGAGGGAGAAACACCTGGCAATCTGCTCCTGTAAAGATTACAACCAAGAAAACCCTATAGGGGTAGTTCTACTCTGTCACATGGGGTCGCCATGAGTTGGAATTGACAACACCCAACAACAACAACTTACCTATCTACCTGCCTGCCTACTTACCTACTTCCACCCATCCACCCATCCATCCGTCCATCTGTCTGTCCATCTGTCCATCCATCTGTCCGTCCGTCCATCCACCCACCTACCTACCTATCATTGTCTATCTACCTTACTGGTTCTGTGTCTCTGGAGAAGTCTGACTGATATACCCCTAGCCCTAAAAGAACTGACATCCACCTCCTAATAGTATTAGAGTGATGTTCAGAGAATATACACCACAGATTATGATAAAATTTAATTTTTTAAAAAAGTACCCAAAAAGATACACTGTCCTATCCAATGAACATAAAATACCGCGTGTAAAATGTGGGGATATATGCCATTTAAACATGGCTGCACTATTGACAACTGCAGCCCCCACAGGCCTCTATACTGCACAGCATATTGAGACTTGTCCCCAACATGTTGAGACTTGTCACGACTTGTTTTCCCAAACCTATTGTCCTTTTACTGATTGGCTTGTTTACCTGAATTCCTTCTCCCTTGCCCGCACCCAAAGCCCATTGTTCTGTTATTTGCTTCACTGCTTGCTGTATTGACTATAAATAAACTCCTGGGACTGTAGCTGGGGTCGACTCCTCAGAGTGACCCTCCTGGCCCTACTTCTCTGTAAGAGTTGTGTTTGGTTACTGTCTCCGCCGTCTAGACAACTGTCGCCGCTGTGACAGCAAAATACTGAGTTTATATGTTCAAAGTACTTACAACGGTGCCTGGCACATTCTCTGTTTGTTAAATCAAATTGTAAAATACAGAAACCAGCATTTGAAAATCTGTGGTTCAAGTCATCCCTCTCTTACCTTTTCTTCCCCCTCCACACCTTTCAAACCAGTGGGATGGAAGAAGAGATAAGTGGTTTGAGAAGCAAGGGGCAGTGAGCTGGGTGCATCTTCCTTCAAGGACGGAGCGGATGAAAGCTCATAGGTCTGCCTCTGCTTTAAGTCTCAGGAATCTGAGTGGTGGAAAGTGTGCTGGTGATGGAGGGCCCACATGCTGACCTCGAACATCAGTCTCAGTCTGCCGCTGTGGACCACATAGTGGGTCATACGCGCCTGGGCCCCTCCCCAAGCCCATGAGCCCACAGCTCCCTCTCCCTCGAGATGGGCAGGGTGCTGACATGGGGAACCAGGATGCCAGCTGTTGTAACTGGGCTTGAAGCTGCCTGAGCCCCCAAAACGGTGGGCAAAATGTGTATATTTTAAAAAAAAAAAAGTTACCATTGAGTCAATTCCAACTCATGGTGACGTCATATGTTACAGGGTAGAACTGAGTTCCACCAGATTTTCTTCACTGTAATCTTTACAGAAGCAGACAGTCAGGTCTTTCTTCCATAGCGCGGCTGGGTAGATTCAAACTGGCCACCTTTAGGTTAGTAGTGGAGTTCTTAACCCTTTGTGCAACCCAGGGACCTTATGTTGTGTATTGATGGTACATTTGGGGGAGAGGATCCACAGCTTTTATTAGATTTTCAAAGCATCTGTGACCCAAAGAACCACTAATGCCAGGGCTGTAGGAATGCAGAGCTCTGGCCCAGAGAGGTCCTGCCCGGCACACGGAGGGACCACTGCTTCTTACCAAGATGGGGGCTGAACACGTCCGTTCAAGGATGGCCAACACTCCTGACGGATTGCTTTCCATTTATATTTAGTGCAGGTTATTTTTTAATTATGTTTTATTTAACGTTCGACACTCTTTGAGAACCACCAAGCCGGCGAGCTTTCGGGACGTCGCAAATGCCACTGAGGTGTTTGCTGAGAAGACGGGCGGGCGCTCAGCGCGCTTCTCTCTGATTGAGGTTCTCCTTTACCTCCATGGGCAGCCCCCGGTGGGAACACCTCCACCCCCAACTCCTTTTACATCTCCCGTCTGTGAGGGAAGGTTCCAGACAATCATGTGTGCCTGGAGGAAAAGCAGAAACCCTATGGGCAGTTCTACTCTGTCCCTGGGGTAGGGTGAGAGGCACACCACTTCCACAGGCCCCACCACCTGAAGCCCACAGCCACGCCTTCCCTGTGGTGGTGGGTGTACCTTCCCTCCTGCCATGATGCCTGATCTCCTCCTCCTGGGTGTACATCCTGAACCGGAAGTTTTTTCTCCTCCATCTCAGTCCTGTAGGAAGTGAGTTCTTTCTAGATTGAAATGAGTGGGAAGTGTGTGTGTGTGTGCATGTGTATGCGTGTGTGCACGTGTATGTGCATGTGTATGTGTATTTGCACACATGTGAACGTATGTGTGTGTGCATGTGTGCGTATGTGTGCGCATGTGTGTGTGAGCATCTGCACGTGTATGTGTATTCTGCACGTATGTGCATGTGTGTGCATGTGCTGTGTGCACGGGTATGTGTGTGAGCATCTGCACGTGTGTGTGTATTCTGCACGTGTGCATGTGCTGTGTGCACATGTATGTGTGCATGTGTATGTGTGCATGTGTGTGAGCATCTGCATGTGTATTCTGCATGTGTGTGCATGTGTTGCATGTGCTGTATGCACGTGTGCGCGTGTGCACGTTTGCATGTGTATGCATTTTCATGTGTATGTGTGCATCTGTGCGTGTGTACGAGCATGTGCATGCATGTATGTGTGTGCACGTGTGCATGTGGGTGAGCGGTGGGAGTAGGGGAGAAGCAGGAGGCGGGAGGCAAAAGGAGGCTGAGCCACATGTAGGGCTGAGGTGACAAAGGCAGACTTGTCCTGTCCTGTAACAAGAGGAGCAGTGTGCTTGTGACAGACATTACACCTTTAGTTTCAGTCCTATAAGGTAGGTGTATTACCTGGGGGATCTACTTCTGAAAGATCATAGTCACTGAAAACCCTACGGAGCACAGTTCTGCTCTGACACACATGGGGTTGCCATAATTCGGAATCGACTCAACAGCAACTAGTTTAATTTTTGGTATTAGTTAGGATATTGATTCTGCTACTTTAAGAGACCAAATTACAGTGTTAACAAGATTGAAGAGTCCTGGTGGTACAGTAGTTAAAAGCTTGGCTGCTCACCAAAAGGTCAGCAGTGTGAATCCACCAGATGCTCCTTGGAAACCCTATGGGGCACTTCTACTCTGTCCTAGAGGGTCACTATGAGTTGGAATCAACTCGATGGCAAAGGGCTTGGTTTTGTTTTTTAACAAGATTGAAGTTAATTTCTCTCACATATAATGTCTGAATAGCAACAGTTGTGAGGATGGCACAGGACTGGGTAGTGTTTCCCTCTGTTGTACACAGGGTCTCTATGAGTTGGAACCGACTCAATGGCACCTAACAACAACAATAACGTCTGAGCTAATGGGGAGGTGGGAGAGACCCAGCTTTGTGACGTTGCCCAGGGACCCCTATTACTTTGTCATCTACAAGGGTGCTGTCCTTTCCCAGAGTCAAAGCTGGACACCACCTCATCCACGTGCCAGCCACCAGGAAGGGGGCAAAAGGAAGTGGAGGGCTTTCTTTTCAAGGATTACTCAGAAGCTGAACTCATCACTTCTACTTCTCCTGGCTGGAACTTAGTCACATGACTTTCCTAGCTCCTGTTCTCAGAGGCCACGATTCTGCTAAAATTAACAAGGCCAGGATAGATATTGGGGAAGAACTGACAGTCTGTGATAGAAGGAAAATGATTTTAGGAAATTAGTGTCATCAATCCACCCTTCACCTCATAATATCCAAGAACAGAAAACCAACCAAACAAAAAAATATTGGACCCGTACAATGAAGACTATGAGGGGCATGTGATTAGAAAAATCAGATTGTCAAGTAGGATTTGTCCAGTTTAAGCAGCTGTGGGGCTCAGCAGGAAGACTTCATCTCGGGAAGGTAGGCGCTGGGTTCTTCAACAGCCAGCTGGTTCTCAATGACATAGCACGCTTTGTAGCTCTCCAGAATCCGGGCCTGGAAGTATGCCTTGTCCTTCTCCTGCCAGGTGTCTGACTCGATGTACACATTGAAGGGGTCGTGGGAGTGCTCCAGCTTCTTGGAGCGGATGTAACTCAGCATGATGCCCAGGGTGAAGAAGCCGAAGAAGCTGAGCACAATGAGAATGTAGAGTGCCTCCAGCTGTCTGTCGTGACTGCTGGTGGACCTACGGGCCAGGGTGGACGTGTTGCCGCCCTGCGGAACTGTCTCCTGCCACAGCTTGGTCAGAAAAGGCATCACGGCCGTGGTGTTAGACAGGATCATCCTGGTGTCCAGGGTCCACTGAGGGCTGCAAGCTTTCCAGCTAAACTTTCTACAAGAAAAGTGCAACCTGAAATCAAAAAGCACACGTTGGCCAAAACGCACACTTATGCGCACACACACATGCACCAAAAAAAAAAAAAAAAAATCAAACCAAACCAGACCCGTGTCCCCTGTGTGGATTCCTACTCCTGGTGACGTCCTGTGTTACAAAGCAGAGCCGAGCTCCACATCGTTCTCTTGGCAGTAACCTTTACAGAAAGGAGCCCTGGTGCCCAGTGATTAAGTGCTGAGAACTGATAAGGTTGGCGGTTCAAACTCACCTGTATCTCCTCAGGGGAAAGACCTAGCAATCTTCTCCTGTACAGATCACATCCTAGAAAACCCTGTTGGGACAGTTCTACTCTGTCATATGTGTTTGTTAGGAGTCAAAAATCCACTCAACGGCACCTAACAACAGTATTTATGGAATCAGATCACCAGGCCTTTCTTCTGCGGTATGATTGGGTAGGTTCAAATCGCCAACCTTTCGGTTAGTGGCCAAGAGCAACTGTGCCACCCACATGCCTATACAGGTGCACACAGGTTTCTAAAGTCTCAGGTGAAAGAGTCGACCTTACTCGCCATCATCTTTGATCTGCACGCTGCCTCTCTTGATTGATCAGTTGATACAGTGATTCTCGTTTATTTCCATTCACTACTGTCACCGCCACCTCCATAAGGGGACCGTAGGAATGCTTGCCTTTAACGTGGCATTCTGTCACATGCGTGTATCCTAGTTTAGGGAAACGGGATCAGGTTATGTATCTCACTCTGTCTTTTTCCTTTTTCACTCACCACTGTGATTTTCACATAAGGAGCCCTGGTGGAGCAATGGTTAAGCACTGGACTGCTAATCGAAAGGTCTATGGTTCGAAACCACCAGCCGCTCCGCGGGAGAAAGATGTGGCAGTCTGCTTCCGTAAAGATTACAGCCTTGGAAACCCAGTGGGGCAGTTCTACTCTGCCCTACAGAGTCACTATGAGTCGGAATCGACTCGATGGCAATGGGTTGGTTTGGCTTCTGTGGGGTCCACACTTACTGCACTGGGTGGCTGCGTTCCCTTACTTCTGACTGCTGCACAGCACCCATGGCCAGTACCCATGGGCAGCACCCATGGTGAGCACCCACATCTTTTTCTGCTCACTCTCCAGGAGGCAGAAACTACTGTGGCCGATAAATCCATAAACAAAGGTGTGACAAACATCCTACCGGTGTCCTTTTATGGGCTTCCGAAAATCACACATTCCACACCACTAATGCCAGTGGTTTACGTGACTGCCCGTACAGAGGAGGCAACGTGGGATGGGTGGTGTATTTCACCCCCGAGCACGCAGCTGTACGTTTGAACGGAAAACCTACCCTATCACATAGCAGACTTTGGGTGACTCTGGTGTCATTTCACACAGAGCCCCCTCTAAGGTGCCAGTGGGACAGCTTTGCCCAGCTTTGCCTGCTGCCCTGGATGGAATGTTTAGCATGGACTTTGCAAAAGTGACATTTTCCCTGTTGCTTTACTGCCACTGGCCCTGGACACCTGTAGTAGGCCTGGGAATTGTAAACGTTGTTCTAGAATTCCATCAGTGGTTTCCGTGAGCACTAAAAACTGCATCCAGACAGCCTTGAGATCACTCACAAGCAAAAACAGGTTTCTTTCTCTTTTTTTGTTTTTTTGGCAAATGCTGGCTTCTACCCCTAGTTCCTGCTGGGAAACAAAAGGCCAAGCTGATAAGGCCACACTCAGACTCAACACAGAAGGGACCACCTGGGAGGTTATCAGGTTTAAGTGGTTTTATTCATTTCTCAAGACCTACAACCTTGAGGCACCCTTAGGGGCAGGGTGTGTCTAGAAACACAGTTTGTGGCTGGAAACACTGTGGAAGAGAACTTCTATGTACCCCAGCATAGCTCAGCTTTTCTCAGCTAGACGGGGGACTGTGGCATCGCCTAGGACAGCTGTCCACCTCAGAAGACTGGCCCCCACCCAGACCGAACCTAAAGCTACTTCTTCATTAAAAAAAAAAAAAGTTGCCATCGAGTCGATCCTGACTCGTGGGGACCCCATGTGTTTCAGAGTAGAACTGCCCTCCATAGGGTTTTCATTGCTGTGACCTTTCAGAAGCAGATTGCCAGGCGTTTCTTCCAAGGCACTTCTGGGGGAGTTCAAACCGTCAACCTTTCAATTAGTAGCCTAGTGCATAACCATTTGTACCATCCAGGGACTTCATATTATTGACCTGGTTTTGAAACTTATACCGAATCCAGGTGAAGACTTTTAGCACTTTCCCAGGCCCCTTCCGCTACTGTAAATGTTGGTGTGCCTCAGAACGCCGTCTTAGGCCTCTTCTCAGTTCACACTCTCCCTGGGTGATTGCATTTACTTCTCCTGGCTCGCCCACTGGGCCATGACTCCCAACTCCATACGTGCAGCCCAGGCCTTGCCTCCGAGCACTGTGTCCAGTTACCTGCTCTGAGGAGTTCAGCCCACTTACAGAGATAGGGAGAGCAGCGTCCACAAGACTGCTTTCACTTCTGACACCAAACCACCCTCAGGCTCAATAATTCTCTAGAAAGACTCTAGAGATAATTCTCTAGATAATTTATCTTGTAGATAATTCTCTGGGAGGACTCACAGAACTCACTGAAAGCTGTTATACTCACAGTTATGGTTTATTACGGGGAAAGATACAGGTTAAAATCAGCCAAGGAAAGAAGTGCATAGGGCAGAGTCCAGGAAAGTTCCAGACCCAGAGCTTCTGTTGTCCCCTCCCCATGGACACAGGATGGTGTTACTTTTCTAGTATTGATGTCTGACAATACACATGGAGTATTGCCAACCAAGGACACTCACCCCAGCCTCAGTCTCCAGAGTTTTTACTGGGACTCCACTACACGGGCGTGGTTGATTGATTTCCCACGTAGATGATCTCAGTCTGCTGGTCCACTGATACTGACTGATCCAAAGCCCCCCACCCCTACAAAGTCACACAGCTGGTCTTTCTGACATTGCCAGTCCCCACCCTAAATAATTTTGTTAGACTATCCAGTGTGAGGAAACCCTGGTGGTGTAGTGGTTAAGAGCTACATCTGCTAACCAAAAGGTTGGCAGTTCAAATCCACCAGGCACTCCTTGGAAACTCTATGGGGCAGTTCTACTATAGGGTCACTATGAGTCAGAATTGACTGGAGGGCAACAGGTTTGGTTTTTTTTTTTTTTGGTATCCAGTGTGACCCCCCAGGCAAACAAGGTCACTCCTATCAGATATAACATTGCAAAGGCTTAGAGATCACCTCCCAGGAGCCAAGGGCAAAGGCCTGATTGTTAATAGCTGCTTACTCTAATTACTGTTGTTGAGTCGACTCCGACTCATGGCAACCTTATGTGTAACAGAACCAAATGTTGCCCGGTCCTGCACCATCTTCATGATCACTGGCGTCCACTGTGTCAACCCTTCTCACTGAAGGGTTCCTTCACTTCCGGTGACCCTCTAACTTACGTGATGTCCTTTTCCAGTACCTGGTCTTTCTTGATGACGCATCCAAAGTAAGCGAGTCGAAATCTTGCCATTCTCGCTTCTAAGGAGCATTCTGGTTATATTTCTTCTAAGGCTGATTTGTTTGCTCTTCTGGCAGTCCGTGGTATATTCAACACTTTAATTAACAGATGCCAATTAGCTGGCTTCTGAGCCTTAGCTAACTCCCTTTTCTAGAAGGACAATCATCTCCCCACTCCAAACCATTGTGTTGGAGAGCAGGAGTGGAGGAGCAGGAAGACCTCAGACTTTGGAGCTCAGGCCCTGAGTGGCACAGTCAATCACTCAGCTACTGAAAGGTTGGTGGTTCAAACCCACCCAGAGGCACTTGGGAGGACAGGCCTGGTGATCTGCTTCTGATAGGTCACAGCCTTGAAAACCCTGTGGAGCACAGTTCTACTCTGCACACACGGGGTCGCCATGAGTCAGAATCAACTCATTGGCAACTGTCATGGATTGAGTAGTGTCCCCCAAAAATATGTGTCAACTTGGCTAGGCCATGATTTTCAGTATTGTGTGGTTGTCCTCCATTTTGTGATCGAGGATGTAATTGTCCCATGTGTTGTAAATCCTAATCTCTGCCTACAGCCAATAAGGCAAGATTATATTATGTTAAAGAGGATTAGGGTGGGATGCAACACCCTTACGCAGGTCACAGCCCTGATCTCATGTAAGGGGAGTTTCCCTGGGATGTGGCCTGTATCATCTTTTATCTTACAAGAGACAAAAGGAGACATAAGGGAGCAGAGAGATAGGGACCTCCTACTACCAAGAAAGAAAAGCCGGGAGTAGAGTGTGTCCTTTGGACCTGGGGTCCCTGTGCTGAGAAGCTCCTAGATCAGGGGAAGATTGATAAGAAGGACCTTCCTCCAGAGCTGATAGAGAGAGAAAGGCTTCCCCTGGAGGTGGTGCTCTGAATTCAGACTACTAGCCTCCTAGACTGTGAGAGCGTAAATTTCTGTTTGTTAAAGCCGTCTACTTGTGGTACTTCTGTCATAGCAGCGCTAGATAATTAAGACAGCAACTAACAACAACAACAACCCCAGGTTTGGATTCTGGCCCTGCTACATTCTGGCTATGTGACCTGGGACAGGTTTCTCAGTCCTGCTGAGTCCTGGCTTTTCCCTTTTGTAAAATGGGGAGAAATACCACCGATGTCTGTGGGCTGCTGAGTCAGGTGCTCGGTGTGGCTGGCACAGCATGTGGCCCTCAGTGGTCCCGAGTTTATTGGGTTTTGCACCTCATTAACAGATTGCAGAATAAGGATTTGGGGGCTTTGGGGTTTGAGTTTTGGTTCCTCCACTGCCGACCCTGTGGCTCCCTCCTTCACCTTGTGGAGAAACCAGCCATGAAGAAGAAGCCAAGGTTGTGGCTTTTCCTGACTTCTTGGCTCTGTGCCAGAGATGGTCAGGGGTTAAGCCGCATGCACTCCACAGAGACCCCGTTTTCTGTATACTGGTTCTCATACAAAAACAGCACTTAACCTGTTCTAGAGGCTGTGGTGGCTCAGTGGTAGAATTCTCGCCTTCCTCACAGGAGACCCAGGTTCGATTCTCAGCCAGGGCATCACATGCGGCCACCGCCTGTCTATCAGTGGAGGCTTGCGTGTTGCTCTACACCAAACAGGTTTCAGCAGAGCTTTCAGACTAAGACAGACTAGGAAGAAAGGCTTGGCAATCTACTTCTGAAAATCAGCCATGAAAACCCTAAGGATCACAAGGTCTGATCAAGACCAAGCAGCATTTCGCTCTGTTGTGCATGGGGTTGCCATGAGTCGGGGGACCACCCCACAGCAGTTCACAACCACAATCCCACCCCACAGCAGTTCACAGCCACAACCCCACCCCACAGCGGTTCACAGCCACAACCCCACCCCACAGCGGTTCACAGCCACAATCCCACCCCACAGCGGTTCACAGCCACAACCCCACCCCACAGCGGTTCACAACCACAACCCCACCCCACAGCGGTTCACAGCCACAACCCCACCCCACAGCGGTTCACAACCACAACCCCACCCCACAGCGGTTCACAGCCACAACCCCACCCCACAGCGGTTCACAGCCACAACCCCACCCCACAGCGGTTCACAACCACAGTCCCACCCCACAGCGGTTCACAGCCACAACCCCACCCCACAGCGGTTCACAGCCACAACCCCACTCCACAGCGGTTCACAACCACAACCCCACCCCACAGCGGTTCACAACCACAACCCCACTCCACAGCGGTTCACAACCACAACCCCACTCCACAGCGGTTCACAACCACAACCCCATTCCACAGCGGTTCACAACCACAACCCCTCTCCACAACAGCTCACAACCACAATCCCATTCTAAGGGGTGGGGTAGGCAGGAATCGTTTGAGAAGAGCTTAGACACAATGTTCAACATCTTTGTAAAAAATGATTCTAAACCATTTTGCATGGTCAGAATGCATACAGTCATGCCCCAGGAAACAGGCCTTGAGCTGACAACATAATCTTACTTTCAAAAGCCAGAGAGGCCACAGGTAGCAATGATCTTGCTAACCAAATATTGTCAGAATTTTTACAGCTTAATGAGCTGGTGAGACCAGGATTATGGCAGCAATCTCCAGACGTTAATTTGTTTACAACTAATAATGCCATACAGTAGATTAATTTAAGAGTAACTTCTGCAATGAATCCATACCAGTGGGTTCACTGAGCTGATCTGTTACTAAAAACCAGATGGGGTTCTGGGGGAGCAGGGCCGGAGGAAGCATCCAGAAACATCTGCTTTGAAAACCTCCCGGGTCCAAACTATCCTCAGCCACAGGTGCTCACACTTCAGCACGCTTCAGAATCACCTTGTTAAAATGCAGGTTGCTGGATCCCACCCCACAGTTTCCAATCCTGTAGGTCTGAGGCAGGGGGTGGGGGTGGGGGCTAAGAATGTGCATTTCCAACAAACTCCCAGGTAATGCTGATGCTGCTGGTGTGGGGGCCCCACTTAGTACCCCGGTGGACTCCCCAGGTGGGCTTTAAGAAAAGACTGAGGCCTGCACCCCGCCTTGAGATTTTGATGCAGTTGGTCTGGACTGCAGCCTGGCATTGGAATTCTTTCTTTTCCTTTTGTATTAAAAAAGTCTATTTTATTTTATTTGTAGTTGAACATATACACAGCAGAACACACACAAATTCAACAGTTTCTACACGTACCATTCAGTGACATTGATTACATTCTTCGAGTTGTGCAACCATTCTCACCCTCCTCCTCTGAGTTGTTCCTCCCCTGTCAACATAAACTCCCTGCCCCCTAAGATTCCTATCTAATCTTTCAAGTTGCTGTTGTCATTTTGATCCCATATAGATAGTTGTTTAAAAGAACACAGGTTTTTAAAGATTACCTCAGGGCAAGAGTTACGGGGGGTGGGGGGTAGGGACAGGGGTTGGAATCTTAAAAGCTTCCCAGGTGACCCCGATTTGCAGCTAAGATTGAGAAGCACGGGGCTATTGTGTGTGACCACAGGAAATGGGCTAATCGGTCTTCTGGGCTGCACAGCGCCTGGAGGGATTCTGTAAGAACTGAAACATGATTTCACAGCATAATTTTCAAACAGGGTTTACTTTTCACATTTTCGCTTTTGGTCCTGCCTGTCCCTGATGTAACCTGAAGACAGATTCTCAGGACTTCACGGTCACCTCAGCCGCCCCTGTCCTAACTCACACTAGTACCCTAAATGACGATTAGCCTGTCAGAGCTGGACCAGAAAAGTCAGTTAATGAACTGCTTTTCAAATAACAACTCGTGGTACTTTTAAAGAAAACCCTTTTACATTTAACTCATTGTATTGCTTTGCTAACTGCCCGCTGTACCCCCAAGGACGGCATGCCAGGGCATCAGGATATGCTTGGGTACTGAGTCTCAGAATGAGTTTGGCGACAACCTCTTAGCAGTCAGCGTGGTATAAATGACGTAGAACCCCAACCTGCACGTCATTTGGGGGTTTACATCAGTTTAAAAGATTCTCTGTGTTCACTAATGCCAAAGCACTCACGTGCCCAGGGACCATGAGTTTAGACTGTTGGACTCAAATGGATCCAACAATCTTTGAATTTACGGAGAACTGGGCTCGATGGGGGGGGGGGGGGGGGTGGCACAGCCACACTCATCGCTCCTGTCAGCAATACGTCTAAATCTTAATCTTTTAGCTACTGACGCACATTCTGTTAGGATAGAAAAGGGAATCCCCACGACCTTGCAGAAAGAAGACAGATTCCTTATTTAGCGTAAAGGGACTGGGGAGCTGGTCACTTTATAAAATTGGCTCTACCCGTGGGGACTGGCTCTGTCACCATGAGTCAGAATTGACTCGATGGCCACTGGTAGGAGTCCCGGGGTGATGCAAACTTGCTCGGCTGCTAGCCAAAAGGTTGGAGGTTCGAGCCCACCCAGAGGCACTTCGGAGTAAAGTCCTGGCAATCCATTTCCACAACTCAGCCATCGACAACCTTATGGAGCACAGTTCTACCCCGACACACACAGGGCCACCATGAGTCAGAATCGACTGGACAGCAACTGTTTTTTTTTCTTACCTAGTGTTCCAGCAGAAGCCCCTGCCCCCAGAGCACAACCTCTGGTAGCTCACACAGTGAGTGAGGGGCTCGAGGAAGCAGGAGCAGCAGGAACCAGGGACGGCCAGTCCAGGCAAAACCAGTCTGATGCTCGGCCTGTGCTGAGCATTCTCCAATTGTGGCCTTGTTGGGCCCAGAAAAAGGGGGTTTCTAGGACTTTCTGCTTCTGCCTGGGTTTGGGATTCCTCATGAGGTGTGGAACCCACCCCCTGTCATGGTTTAGGGCACTTTGTTTTCTGAACAGCTCAGAGCTGCCACTCTGTTGGAAATTACTGGGGCCTGGAGCCCAGCAGCTGAGCTGAACAGCACAGCTGTAAATGGAGGTTGGCTGGGCCCAGTGTGGTCCTAGCAGACCCAGACTACACCCAGAGAAGACAGCAGGGGTGACGTAGGCTGTTCCTGGCGCACGCACCCCTTCTACATGTCTCCCACATGCCCCAGCTGCACGGCCTATCAGCGCTGATAACAGCCTGGAAGCTTTCCGAACGAAAGACTCCCCGGCGCTGGCACCTTCTGCTGTGTCTGAAGCTTTTACCTACTGGGCACAGCTTCTGCAGCTCAAGCTTGCTGTGAGAGGCTGAGATTGCCGGGATGGGCAGGAGAGGGAAAACGTCAGGCCTGGAGCCCAGGTATCTGCGCTCTGCCCCACCTCAGTCCTCTATAAACCCCACAGCTTCCCGAGGGCCTTTGCTTATTTCGTAAGGGAAGTGACATTCCTACGTTATTAACAACATCCCTTGAGCGCGCCCTCCAAAAACAGCCAGTCCCCAGATCAGCATTTGGCCTTACTTGTTCTAGGAAGCCAAATCTTGGGTAAAAACAATTATGGATAAGTCGAATTCTTTTGACCATGACAGGGGTGTATCCACAGAAAACGGCACCGTTGGCAATTAAAGTGCCACGTGATCTCTCACTGGTGATGGAAACTTGGATTGCCAAAAGAAACTGCTTGCTGGCACCCCACCCCTTTAAGCGGCACCCAGGGCACGCGCCCTCCCTGCCATACCCTAGATGGCCTCTGATTAATTGATGATCTCATCGAGCCAAGAATTCTACGAGCCAATTTTCCTTGGAAGAAATCATGGATTGTTTTTATCTTTATTGCATCCACGAGTAAAACCAGCTGCGGTCAACTCAAACTCATGGCAACCCCGTGAGAGTCAGAGGAGAACTATGCCCCACAGGGTTTTCAATGGATGATGTTTTGGAAGTAGATCACCAGGCTTTTCTTCCAAGGCACCTCTGGGTGGACTCAAACCATCAACCTTTGGGTTGGCAGCTGAGCGTGTTAACCTTTTGCAACACTGTGTTCAGTTTTTGAAAACAGATTTCCCTCATACAAGAAAAGAAGGCAACTGGGGCACGGGGCCCCTGCGGGCAGGTAGCTGCTTTGTCTTGTCTTCTAACCTTCCCCTCTCTCGTGAGGCGCCAGATCTCTCCAGGAATCAGGATGTAGCCTGGACAGCGAACTGTCCCTCTAAGATCTGAACAGGCTTTCCTCCTGCCTCCTTGCTGGACTTGGGGGTGTGGTTCCTGGGTCTGGTCATCTTACCAGAAGTTTCTAGCACTCTGTGAGTGGTAGTGTGGGAGTTTCAGGGTGTGAAGTTTGGATATCACGACACACTGCACCCTCAGGGAGTCAGACCCAGTGAGCTGGTGAGGGGGACTCTGCCAGACTCCATGGGCATGAGGGGAGCTTTGGGTTACAGAACAGATGGTAGCAGGACACCCAGAGACTTTGGGCAGGTGGCTGAGGTCATATACAAGGGGGGCAGAAAGGAATCTTACCTTCAGCAAATCAGATCAGCTCAGGGGGCTCAGTTTCCTCATCTGAAAACTGGGAATAATGTAATCTGCCTTGACTGTACCACAGGGTTTTGTGAGGCATGAATCTGTCCACCTCTTTCTTGCCTCTTAGCTCGCTTTTGACACAGGGACTGCAAAAATGGGCTCAAGCATAACGATTGTGAGGGTGGCACAGGACGGGGCAGTGTTCCATTCTGTTGTACACGGGGTCGCTATGAGTCACAATCAACGCAGCAGCACCTAACAACAACAACCTGGTTTTTATCGTTCTCTCCATATGGGAGGCACGTCCACTATGTCTGCTTCTTAAAATTCGACTGGCGTTTCCAGAACCTCCCATGTGCCAAGCTATGCTGGAAGCCTTTTCTGCCCCTCCCCATTCTCCTCTCCTCTCCTCTGACCCTTCCAGAGCCTGGTCAATTCTCCCACAACACTGATCTCAGTCTAACCTGTGATTTGTAGACTTGTCTGGGCACTTCCTTCCACGAGCTTCTGAAGGTCAGAGACCCTCTCGCTCACCTGAGTCCTCCTTCTAGCCCTCAGCACCATCCACAAGGTTTGCTGAATTAATGGGAAGGCAAAGGATTAGGTTCAATACAACGATAATGCAAATGTGAGAGACAGTAATCGACAAGGTATGACCCACTGGAGAAATAAACTGTCAGATAACCAAATAAAAACCTCTTGCAATGTAGCGTGTTTAGACTACCAACTTTCTACTATTAATATAGTTACATATGTATCTGCAACCCTCCTTGTCCCAGAAAAGACTGAAGGCACTCTGGAATTGGTAACAGTGTAGCGTGCTTTTCACCCCCTCTCCCCACGCCTGGTAACCTTCACACTGCTGTCTTCTTTCTTTTCCCATAGTACTTATCACCTGCTAATACACTATCATTTTCTTATTTACTGTGATTGTTGTTTGTTGGTTACCTTCTTCCCTACAATGTAAGCTTCTCGAGGGCTGGGCTCTTTCTGTGTTTTTCCTCATTGTAACCCAAGCAAGTAGAACAGGAGCTGGCACACAACAACAATCTTTATGGAAGTAGACCACCAGGCCTTTCTTCTGTGGCACCACTGGGTGGGTTCAAACTAACAAACTTATGTTAGTAGTCAAGTACAAACCGTTTGTGCTACCCAGAAACCTTGCCTGGCATATAGTAGGAGCTCAGTAAACACTAACTGAACACATGTGCGCAAGAATAAATGTTTCCCTCAACCACCTGAAAGCCCTGGACCACGCACAAACCATCTCACCAGCTCTGCCTTCACAGACTCAAAACAACAGGAGTGAGACCCTCTGAGGGCTTCAAAAAACAATCAAACCCGTTGCCATTTTGTTGATCCTGACTCATGGCGACCCCATGTGTTACGGAGCAGAACTGCTCCATAGGGTTTTCTTGGCTATAATCTTTATGGAAGCAGAGCGCCAAGCTTTTCTTCCACAGCACCACTGGATAGGTTCGAACTGCCACCCTTTTGGTGAGTAGCCAAGTGCAAACCATTTGTGCCACCCAGGGACCTGACGTCTCAGAGTGAACTTCATTTACAAAACAGTTCACTTTCCAATAATGTGTCCAAAGCAAGACATACCTGAATATTCTTAAGGTTATTTCCTCTGGAAGTTGAGACGGCCTTCCTCCATCCAACCCTTGGCTCACTTAGTGAGTGGCATGGGACAGACCGGGGACAGCAAAAGGCTTTGCCATCCTTACCAATCCATAGATGAGGGACAAGGCTTTCTTACAACCTGCTCATCATGCATGAATTAAAGCAGCCCCGTGGATACAGGAAAAAAGCAAGTCTCCTGTGGCCACCATGCAGTCCCTGGATGGTGCAAACAGTTATTGTGCTCGGCTGCTAACCGAAAGGTTGACGGTTCAAGTCTACCCAGAGTCACCTTGGAAGAAAGGCCTGGTGATCTACTTTTAGGAGAAAAAAATCATCCATTGAAAACCCTGTGGAGCACAGTTCTAGTCTGACATACATGAGGTCGCATGAGTTGGAGCCTCCCTGATGGCAACTGGTGGCCGGTGTGGCTATAAATGCAGCTACAGTTTCTGACAAGGTCCCTCGTCCACGTAGCCCAGCGTGGCCCTAAATACACTGTCAGTTCCCAAATAGCAGTCTGAAAAACCAGGGGCAGTGGAACAGCTAATGGACTTGGCACATACACTTGATTGCTACTTGGTCAACTTCTAAACGTTCCACATTTACCCCATTACCACAATCTCTATCAGATGCCAATAAACTTCTCACTGTCCCATGCCCCTTTCCTGGGAAATGCCAAAGCCCCAGACCTTCCTGGTCAAAAAAAAAGGATCCCTTTGAGACAGGTGCATATTCAGGCGTTGTCTGAGTCTGCTGATGTCTTGACCAAATGCAGGCTGGGACCTTGGCTGGCTTTAATTTTCTTGTTATGCTTTTAGGCATTTTCCAAATTTTCTGCAAGAGCGTATTAATACTGGGAAAATGTTTTGCTGTGATGTGGTGGTCAGATGTCTTTCTATGCCTGTGGTTTGTAAGTGAAGACAGGCAGAGGGAAAGGATGGGTGAGGTGGACCTGTATCCCGCCTCCCACAGCAGGGGCAGCCTCGGGGGCGCCAGCTTCTGGCGGCGCCCTCTGCGTTCCCAGATACTGAGACCCCCGCGGCAGAAGCCCCCTCAGGGGCTCCGACTAGTGGTCCCCGCGCCAGGCGAGGAGCCTTTGACTTACCCGGGTCTGGGGCGCCAAGAGCTGTGCGGGGAGCGCCATCTGAGCGCACCGAGCGCCTGCGGCCAAGGACAGAGCCAGGGAGGCGGTGCCGTGCGCGTGGGTGTGCGCCGCCCGGCCCCGCCCCGCCCCGGCAGCCCGCGGGGCCCCAGGCCGGCCCACGGAGGGGCGCCCGAGCCTGCGCCCCTGTCGCCCCAAGCCAGCACCGCCCTGCGCGGGGAAGCGCTCTGATCGCACCGAGCTGGCTCAGGGCCGCCAGAATTAGTCTGTATTAGACTGAACAGACAGGAGGGCAGACAGACCTACGGATGGATCACAGAAGACACCTGGGAGAGTTTGGAGTTGGCAGGAAAGAAGCTGCTGAGGCCAAGAGAAAGGCCATCTGGGGGCCCCCCTGCTGGACAAACCCCCCTTCAAACATTTCTAAGCAAGACGGCTCCGTAAAGACGGCACCAGTTGCCCTGGAGTCCATTCTGACTCGCGATGACCCCACGTGTGTACAGTGGAGCTGTGCTCCATAGGGTTTTCAATGGCTGTGGCCTTTTGGAAGCAGACCGCCAGGTCTTTCTTCCAAGGCCCCTCTCCACCAACCTTTCTGTTAGTAGCCAAGTGCTTAACCATTAGCGCCACGAGCCTACCCAGCTCCTTCTAGCTGCACCTCGCATCGGGGCTCAGCTGCGCAGCAATCACTCAGTAGACGCTGACTCAGCGTCGATTTAGTGTAAGGCACCGGCCCTGAACTGGGATGCAGCTGTGGGTGGGGGGTGGCTTCCAGCGCCTGAGTCAGTTGCTGGTGTCATCCAAGCCAGCCCCCACATTCAAGCCTCGGGCTGGGCGCACGCCCCTCCCGCCTGCAGGTCCTTCCTTTAGGGACAAACCGCCCAATGGCCCTGGTGACTCCTGCAAATTTCACAGCAGTTGCCCATCAGCTTGGTAGGCAAGAATGAGAGAGGGCAGTCCCCAAATTACAGTCCCACCCAGGACAGCACTGGGGACAAAGACCCAGGCTCCAGCCTGCAGTGGGGTAGCGGAGGAGCAAGGTTCCATAGAGAGCTAAGAGACCACTTAAGGTCGCTGCGCTGTAGTCTTCCTAGGCAGGTCACTCGGCCGGGCCTCAGTGTTGTAGTGGGAAAGAGCCAGACTGGAGGCTCTGGAGGGGTGGGTGCAGCTGTGGCATTCTAGAACTCCACACTGGCTGGCAAGGGTGGGGCGGGACTGCGGTCACCCCCGCGCAATGTAAACCCAGACGATGACTTCCGAAAGCCGTAAAAGGTCCACAGCTTTGGCGTGGGACTGCGCTTTGTGAAAGTTATTCTGTGGAAAAGAGGTGAACCAGAGAAAAGCTTCATGCACGTAAATGTTCTTTGTAGCTTTACTTATAACTAGAATAGAAACGTCTGAAAATTAGAAAACGGTTAATGAAATCCTGGTACTTATGGAAGAATATTATTCTACATAATCCAAGAAACCAAACCAGTTGCCGTGAAGTCCATCAGCCCTGTGTGTGTCAGAGCAGAACTGCTCCATAGGGTTTTCATAGCTGTGACCTTTCAGAAGCAAATTGCTAGGCGTTTCTTCTGAGGCGCCTTCTGGTGGGACCCTTTTGGTTGGTCCAGGACTTACCCTCTTGCGCCACCCAGAGACTCTTACATGTGCCAGTCAGATAATGTTTGTCTGGTCACAACATGGGAGGGGATTTTATCACGCAAAGGATTCGTCACAACACGGAAGTCAATCCTGACGGTATAAAGTTAGAATGCACAGCCCGAAAGCACACACACCGGATGCTTGTATTATCCTAAAGGGCTGGACGGGAGACAGTGTGCTGCCATGTGAACACTGTCCGTCAGTGGGGGCTCCTGTGGGGTTTAGTGTCTTCTTTACCCACTTTGTGTTTTACTTGGTTTAAATCATCTCCCTGTGCTTTAATATTTAGGAAAAATTACATCAACTGTACTTTGAAGTTCCCTGGATTCTCTCTTCTCGAGGCCTTTCTTCTCAGTCTGTCTGTCTGGAAGCGCCCCTGAAACCTGTCCTCATGACTCTTCTTTCTTGGTGGCAGTGAGATCCTCCCTTCCCACCTCAGGCACATTTAGAGCCCAGCAGGATGGCGAAACTGACCAATCCCCTCATTAGAGTTCCATACACCTTATTTGCATGGCCCCACCCCCACAAAGACACCATACACCTTATTTTCATTCTTAGCAAGCTGTCCAATCCCCTTGGTGGGCCACAAGCACGTCATTTGCTTAGTCCCACCCAGTCATTTGGTGGGAGTTACAAGACTGTGGCGAGAAAGGCCACAGAAACGTGTTTCATCACAACGAAGTCACTGTGAGTCAGAGCTGACTCACAGCAACCAGCAACAACTCTTTTTCTCTCATTGACTGCTGCGTGTTTTCCCTTCCTTTTAATTCCTTTACTGGGGCCTGTCCCTTGCGGGGGCATGCAAATATGGCCCCCTGCTCTTCTCTGTAGGTTTATCCACATCTTCCGTGAGCTCCCGTATCAGCACAGGTCATCCAAAGCCACAGCTCCAGCCACTTCTTCTCATTCTTTCTTAGGAAAATCTCAACTCGCAACTTGGATGTCCTGCTTACGCTCCTAACACTGCTCACTTGCTACGGAAGAAAGGCTCAGTCCATCATGAGAAGGGACCCATCTTGGTGTAACCCACCTGGGATGCACATATTGAGTCCAGAATCACGTAGACAGTTCTTAACTCTTCCCACGACTGTTGTTACGTTGGTGCCCAGATCCCTATGCATTGTCCTGGAGGCACCCCCTGTCCTTTGGCCCCTCCCTTCTTGCTTTTGACTCCTGTACCGATGGCCGTTGGGGGCCAGTGGTGGACCAGTGTTACAATTCTTGTCTTCGTGCAGGAGACCCAGGTTCATTTCCCAGCCAATGCCCCTCATGTGCAGCCACCACCCGTCTGTCAGTGGAGGTTTGCATGTTGCTGTGATGATGAACAGGTTTCAGTGGAGCTTCCAGACTAAGATGGACTGGGAAGGAAGGACTGGTGATTGACTTTCAAAAACCAGCCAGTGAAACCCTATGGATCACAGCAAACAATCATGGGGATGGTGCAGGACCAGGCAGCAATTCCTTCCATTGTGCATGAGATGCACGACTGGATGGCAATTAGTGACAACTGATGGTCTCTACCATCCACATGGGCACCTCTCAGTGCCCTGGGGCTCCGGGTCTTCAGTGAGAAGCACCTGGGAGGCAAATGACCCTTCTTTGCAGAAGCAGAGCATAACTTTGGTGCAGGTGTGTGCTAAAATTAAAATACTTCCTCCCCACAAGAAGGAAAAAGGGGATAAAGGTGTTTGAAGGCCTCAGCCTGTCCCCCTGGTGATAGGTAATGAGGTGCAGAAGGATGGAAGAGAGCCCCATCCTGACACGTAGGACATCGTCCCACGCAGAAGGCTCCAAACACCCGTGTCTTCTCTGACGGCCATTTCTTTCTCTTTGATACTCTCCAGTCTCTTCTGTCCCCCTTCCTCAGCCTGCACCCGCCCTGTCTGATTCACTTGGTTACGGAGGCCTGCCTCAGTTACCTCCCAGGACTCCTCTTTGGCTGGGAATCCTGCACAGAAGAACATTCTTCCCATGTACTGCGATCTGGCATTCTCCTAAGACGCCTGGAGAACTGCTCTTTACAGTGAATGGGTTTCTCTCATATATGGCCTTTCTGGCCTTGAGTTTATAATTTTGCCAGAGATGATTGGTTGGGCCACAGCCTACCCTGTGATTGTCCATTTTATGCACCTTGCAGGGATTGGTCAGTTTACTAGGCAAATAGGGCGCATAACACCCCCCAATAGGATTGAGTAACCTTGTGGAGATGGGTTGTTTTTTGGCCTGGCTGGGAGGGCCATGCATTGAAATTGACACGGAGCTTGTTTATCTAAGCAGCCAACCTCACAGAGGTTTAGAGAGAGGCCATGGGAGAAAGAAGGAAGCTCCTAAAGGATGTGTAATATGGGTCAGGAGCTGTAACACTGAAGACAGTGCAAAACGGCACAAGCACAAGTGGTGGGAACCACAGGGCTGGCAGGTGGCTGCAGTAGTGCTTGCCAGACCACGGACAGAGAGTGCTGAGCGTCTTCAGGCAGGAGGCTTGCTGACAGAGCTGGGTGCCTCCAGGCACTTGGAGCAGCCAAAAGGTCTGCAACGCTTCCCAGAGCAGGGCAGAGGCCTGAAAAGGCCCAGCGGCAGAGGGAATGGCTGCTGTCCGGCATGGCTGAGAGAAGGGCCTGCCTGCCAGCCCAGCCAAGAAGAATCCAAGAGCTGTCTTGTCTGGAAGCTGCCCCAACTGATGAGCTGTATCCTGTCTCCTGAATTCTATCCTGTTCCTTCCAAGTTGATCCTGATCCTGAGTTGTAGCCTGCTGTTTTCCTAATGAACCTCATAATCATTAGTATGGTCTGTGAGTCCTGTGTGGCCATTGCAATGAATTATCGAACCCAGCAGAGAAGTAGAGAGTGCCGTGGGAGGGACGTCTGGTGTCAGAAATGGTGAAAAAGTTGGACCTTCACCTCAGAGGAAACAGCTTTGTGCTGATCCCCCTGATTCTCATCCTTCCTCCTGAATGCAGGCAGGCGCTGGGGCTGCATTATACTCTTTTTCCAAAAATAAACCTCCCACAACCTGCTGGGCCTTTCTAGCTCACCAACTTTATTTCCCACTGCTCTGCCCCTCAGAGCTTCCCGCCCCGCAGACGATGCATCTTCATTTTCAGTGCAGAGCCCAGCTCTCCGTCCTCCAGACCCACCTCATGGAGTTCACTTTGTGTGTCCAGCTTTACAACCACAGGCTGAGGACCCTCCTCCGACTTGGGCCCAAGACTTGCAAATCCCAGCTGCTCAACACAGGTCTATAAAGGGGAGCCTCTGGCCAGTTCTGACCCTCCGTTTGCTTCTTTTAATTTTAAATTAGATTTTAAGATTTAAAAATGGAGAGCTGTCATTCAAACATCTGGATTTCTGTTTCTCTTGCAAAACTCAGAAGATCTGGAAACTTTATGCCGCATCTGGCAAGCAAAACACTGACAGGAGCCGATAAAATGACCCTCTTTACATGAGAAGAGATTTTCTAGTTTACCACGGGCCTGACCATTCCACATGCTCCCTCGTAAAGACACTTAACTGTTGTTGTTGTTAGTTGCTGTCGAGTTGGCTCTGACTCAAGGTGATCTTACATGTAGACAGAACAAAATGTTGCCCAGTCCTGCACCGTCTTCATGATCATTAGTATGTGTGAGTCGATTATTGTGACTGTTGTGTTAATACATGTCATTAAAGATTTTCCTCCTTTGCCATGACCCTACACTTTACCAACCATAATGCCCTTTTCTAGCGATTGGTTTTTCCTGATGACGTGTCCAAAGTAAGCGAGCCAAAGTCTCGCCATCCTTGCTTCTGAGGAGCATTCAGGTTGTATTTCTTCTAAGACAGATCTGTTTGTTCTTCTGGCAGTCCGTGCTATGTTCAATATTCTTTGCCAACACCATAGTTCGAATGCATCAGTTCTTCTTTTTCCTTTTTCATGGTTCAGGATACTTAGTAGGTTCTACTTATTGAGTGTCCTGCCTAGTTCTCTCTTGTCACTCCTGTTTTGGGCCCTTCTCTTTCAGGACCTACTTTTTGCAAAGCCCCTGACCTGGAGGCTTCTTCACTTTGTAACCTGAGAACTCATTTGCTCCTTGAATTGTTTCCTGCTTGCGGATTCCTTCATTACCAGTGCTTTTCGGCTGTATCAGTTGTGTATGTTCTTTTCTTGTTTTTGAAAAGTGGTTCTTAACTTTTCCAGATTCTTCTCGGGTATTGAGAAAAGCTATAGGTTCCCTCCCCCCCCACCCCAATGCACACATGTGTAACATTTTACCTACAATTTGGGAGATTTATGGACCCCTGATGCTGGGTGATCTGTGGCTGCCAAGTTATGAACCGTGATTTAGGGTAGGGACTGTCTTTAACATTAGATGTACTCGGTTGCGCTGATTCCCCGTCTCTTCTTTGCACTGTGCTCAGCAAGTGCACTGAATTTTGCCTAATTGGTGAACTCGAGATTGTCTCTTAAGATAGTCATTTAACCTGCTTCTGCCCACGTCTTGGAGTCCCTAGTTGGCGCAAATGGTTAAGTGCTTGGCTACTAACCTAGGAGGTTCAAGTCCACCTAGAGGCGCCTCAGAAGAAAGACCTAGTGATCTACTTCCGAAAGGTCACAGCCGTTGGAAACCCCATGGAGCACAGCTCTGCTCTGAAACACATGGGGGCGCCATGAGTTGGAATCAACTCAATGGCAACTGGTTTTGGTTTTTTTTGGCCTTAAGGGGCGTCTGCACTAGTGCATGGGGCCCTCCAGTCACTCAGGAAGACCAGCAGCTGGTTGGACACCCACAAATTCAGGCATCACAGCTGCCCTTGCATTTGGCAAATAACCACAACCTTCACATTGTTATGAAAAGAGCACAAATCCAATTAAGAAAGCTCTTCCAAAAGAAATAACAGCTTTTTACCACCACCACCCCCCCCTCCACACTTTTATGTCCCAGTCAGAATATTGCTGTATTGATAGAAACACAGATAAGTGAATTATAGCCTGGAATGCTATTCACGGTTCAGAAAGAACATTAATGCACACATGATGTTTGACATTTGAACACAAACACTGCCTTTACATTTCGTTTTGTTTTTTAATGCAACTGGTCCAGTTACACAAACATGCATAATCCTTTTACACACTGTGGATTTACAATTGCAAAGGTAACAATATGCTGCGTGTTTGACCAAGCCAAGAACAAGGAGACATGGGAATGAGATTAGCATCTCCTTGGCTCCCGGTGTCTGACATTATTTCGGTGTACTCCCAAAGTCCTGATAACACAGAAGGACAGCTGTCGCCAAAGTCCCTGAAATGGAAGGGCATTGCAAAACAACCCTGCTTTAAAGCCAGCGGAGACTGCCCCTTTCTGGGAAAGGGCACAAAGTTCAGTCTTTAGAAAAGGGAACTTCCACAGCCATTATCACGCTTTCTGTGTTATTTCACCCACGGCCCGAATTGTGCCTGAATTCCAGCCTTGGCAGTCTGGATTGAAGAGAAAATTTTGCTGGACGCTGTGGGCCCTCCACAGAGATAGGATGAATAAATCAGAGGTGGTGTCTGGCACAACTGAGAGGGAACACGCTCAAAGGAAATCTTTTAGAAAAGCAAATTTCCAAAATACCCTAAGTGGAAAATTTGTAAACAGTGAAAACATGTCAATCAATGACAGCCTTGATCTTCAGGCTGAACCCTTATTCCAAGCAATGTCTTAATCTGAACTCAGACCTTCTGTCTTTAAAAATTTCTCAGTAAAAACATCTTCTCCCTGAATGCCTACTCTGTTCAACTCAGTATTCACAGAGCTCCCATGGCGGGGTGTAGGGCACTTACCTGTGCTCAGGTGGAACCAGTACGTGGTTCAAGAGGCAGTCCTTGGAATACAGCAAGGGGATACTTACTACTGGTTCTGCACTGGAAAATGTATGCAGGAGGGTTGTATCCTATCACCTTACTTATTCAATCTGTATGCCAAACAAATAATCCGAGAAGCCAGGCTATATGAAGAAGAACGCGGCATCAGGATTGGAAAGATACTCACTAATAACCTGTAATATGCAGATGACACAACCTTGCTTCCTGAAAATGAAGACAACTCAACTGATGAAGGTCAAAGACCACAGTCTTCAGTAGGGTTCACACCTGAACGTGAAGAAAAGGAAACTCATCACAACTGGAACAATAAACAGCATTATAAGTGGAGAAAAATTGAAGTTGTCCATGATTTCATTCTACTTGGACCAACAATCCATGTCCATGGAAGCAGCAGTCAAGAAATTGGACAAATTTGCTGCAAAAGTCTCTTTAAAGTTTTAAAAAGCAAAGATGTCTCTTTGATAGCTAAGATGCTCCTAACTTAAGCCATGATCTTTTCAATCACCTCATATGTATGTGAAAGCTGGACAATGAAAAATGAAGACAGGAGAAGAATTAAAGTGTTCAGATTGTGGTGTTGGCAAAGAATGTTGAGTGTACTGTGGACTACCAGAAGAACAAACAAATCACTCTTAGAAGAAATACAACAAGAATGCTCCTTAAAAGCATGGATGGTGAAACTTCATCTCACTTACTCTGGACATGGCATCAGGAAAGACCAATCACTAGAAAAGGACGCCATGATCTTTACAGTTAGAGGCTCAGCAAAAATGAGGAAAACCCTCGATGAGATGAGTTGACTCAACTGCCGCACCAATGGAGTCAAACATACCAATGATCGTGAAGATGGCAAGGAGCTGGCAACATTTCACTCTGTTGTATATAAGGTTGCCATGAGCTGGAACTGACTCAACAGCAACTAACAACAGGGCACCCATTCAAATGTATGTCCAAATTTGCTCCACGTTGCCAGCAGAGCTAAAATGCCAACCTCTCTTCTTGACTCATTCACCCACTAACACACGCAAAGACTTTCTGGCAGAAATGATCTTCTCACCCTGCTGTGAACCACTGTTCCACCAGCACCAGGGTGTCACCTTTGACCACAGCCCTCTGACCCCCAGTGCTCTCAAGACTATTCCTCTCTTTCCGTTTCTAAACCAAACCAGCTGCCATCAAGTCAATTCCAAGTTATGGTGACTCCAGGTGTGTCAGAGTAGAAATGTGCGCCATAGGATTTTTAATGGCTGGTTTTTCCGAAGTAGGTCACCAGGGCTTTCTTCCAGGGAGCCCCCGGGTGGACTCGGCCACCAACCTTTGGTCAGCAGCTGAGTGTATTAACTGTTTGCATCACCTAGGAACTCCTTCATTTATAAAGCCCCGTCAAACGCTACACCAGATCAGCTTTTACCAGGAATCCAACAAGAGTTTCCAGGCTTATCTCCTGGCCCAGGCTGACCCTTCTTCCATCTGTCCTTGCCTGACCTGCTTTACTATGCTTCATTTCCTACCTCCCATGTTAGTAACTGATGATGACACCAGCTCTCACAAGAGACTGTAAGCTCTGAAGGCAGGCTCGATCGATGATTTGTCTTTCATTATTCTTCTGTGACTATTATGGAACTTGGCACATAGAACTTCCTAACTATCTCTCGAGTGGCTAATGGCTACTTTTGTATCTGTGATTTTGGGGACATCCCTTTCTGGACCATTCGTAGACCAGACTACAACACCTGTTGGTGCCTGTGCACGGCAGAGTCTCCGTGGACATTTGTTGAGTGCCACTGAATTTAAGGGAATGCAGGAGCATGCACCACCATCCTGTGTTAGTTTATTGTACTGTGGTGGTGGCTTCCATGTTGCTATGATGCTGGATGTATGCAACTGGTATATCTAATACCAGCAAGTCAGGTGGTGGACAGGTTTCTGTGGAGCTTTCAGAATCAGACAGACTAGAAAGAAAGGCCTGGTGATCTACTTCCAAAAATTAGCCAATGAAAACCTTATAGACCACAACAGAATATTGTCCAATACAGTACCAGAAGATGAGCCCCTAGGTTGGAAGCCACTCAAAATATGCAATGGTTGCAACAATGGACTCAACCATACCAAAGACCATGAAC
Source organism: Dugong dugon (assembly GCA_030035585.1). Lineage (NCBI taxonomy): Eukaryota > Metazoa > Chordata > Mammalia > Sirenia > Dugongidae > Dugong > Dugong dugon. The sequence goes on along the minus strand of CM057473.1, from coordinate 1,915,088 downwards.
ATGGCACAGGACCTGGGAAGTTTTATTCTGTTGTACATGGGGTTACCATGAGTCAGAGCCAGCTCAACAGTGGCTAACAACAACAGGAGCATGGAAATTTGGACTAGAAAGGTAAGTAGGAGAAATAAGTTGTGAGTGACAGTATCTAAATTAAAATCATTTGCAGCGACAGGAGACATGACCTTTTTTTACTCTGATATTGTTCTTCTGGAAATCATAAAATGCCAAAAGAATCTAAGCATTAGGTAAATGGGAAAGGGAATTGTATTTAACCAATTCCATGATCACTCGGTGTTCTATTTCTCTTGGCAGCAAGAGTGACTCAAAAACTAATATATGATGGGATTTGGAGCCCTGCATGGGGGTCCAGGCTCCGCAGCTAACCACCCACTCACTAACCCTGAGTGAAGACACTTTAACTCTCTGTTTTTGTTTAGCTCATTTGCCACTTGAGGTGACAAGAATACCTGCTCTCTTTGACCCACACCGTCAGTGTGATGAAGTAAAACAGATTCTTTACCTCCCTGAGGAGCAGGACAGTCAACTGAAAACATGAAAGATAGGGAAGAGAGTTCTGGACAAGACAGCTCAATGTGTTCATGCTTTGGTCTGTCTCTCAGCTCCAAATACAAGGCCACGACAGATAAAGTGTAAAAATAGAACACTAAAAAAAGATGTCTGGGTCAACAGCATGAAAATCATCTCTTTAGAGCAGAGGCAAAAGAGAAACTGCCTGAAGCCTCTGACCCACTGGACTCTGTCTAAAATCAGCAGGAGATGAAAAGTCCCTACCCAAGATGGCAGACGGGAGCCAAGTACATTTCTCTAAGCCAGGGGCTGGGTTGGGGGTTCCTGAAAGAAACAAATAATGGCTTATGACTGTCTGGACACTGAGGTTTTAAAAGAATGATAGTCCAGGAAAGTGGAGCTAAAAACTCCATCCCTAGGCAAAAACTAAGTTTTGATCTCCTCATATATCATGTATACATGACAGTCATGTAACCCCATCATAATAAAGATACAGAACATTTCCTTCACCCCTAAAAGTTCCTCATGTCCCTTTTTAACAACCCCTTCCCCCAACCCAGCCATTGGAAACCACTGATCTGATTTCTGTCCCTATAGTTTTGCCTTTTCCAGAATATTCCATAAATAGAATCCTACAGTATAAAGCATTTTATGTCCAGTTTCTTTCACTTAGCATAATACTTTTGAGATTCGTCCGTATTGTTTCAGGTAGTATCAGTTTTTTCCTTTTTATTGCTGGGTAATTATTCCATTATAGCTGTACCACAATTTATCTATTCACTAGTTGATAGATATTCAGGTTGTTTCCACTTTGGGGTACTTATGAATAAAGTTGCGACAAACATTCACATACTGGTCTTTGTGTGGACCTATGTTGTCATTTCTCTTGGGTAAATAGTTAGGAGAATAGGTTTATGTTTAGCGTTGTGAGAAACTTCCAAACATTTTCCAAAGTGGTTGTACCATTTTGCATCCCTACCAGCAGCGTATGAGTGGTAAGTGGCTCCCCACTCTTGTCAACGCTTCATACGGTCCATTTTAAAATTTAGCCATTGTAGTAGATGTGTAGTGGCAGCTCGTTGTAGTTTTAATTTGTATTTTTCAAACTGATAATGATGTTGTGCACCTTTTCTTGTGTGTATTGGCCATCCATATCTCTGGGAAATATGACCTTTACCAGATAGCTGTTTTACAAATATTTTCTCCCAGTGTAAGATTTGTCTTTCATTTCCTTGATAGTGTTTTTCAAAGAGCAGAAGTCTTGGGTTTTTTTTTTTTGTGCTTTAGGTGAAAGTTTGCAGAACAAATTAGTTTCTCATTAAACAATTGATACACGTATTGTTTTGTGACATTGTTTGCCAACCCCATGACATGTCAACACTCTCCCCTTCTTGACCTTGGGTTCCCTATTTCCATTTGTCCAGCTTTCCTGTCCCCTCCTGCCTTCTCGTCCTTGCCCCAGGGTGGGTGTGCCCATTTAGTGTCCTATACATGGTTGAACTACATGTGTTATTGTTTGTTTTATAGGCCTGTCTAATCTTTGGCTGAAGGGTAAACTTTGGGAGTGACTTCAGTACTAAGTTAAAAAGGTATCCAGGGGCCATATTCTCGGGATTTCTTCAGTCTCTATCAGGCTAGTTAAGTCTGGTCTTTTTTTTTTTTTCTTTCTCTTTGTTTTTCTTTTGTGAGTTTGAATTTTGTTCTACCTTTTTTTCCAGCTCTGTCCAGGACCCTCTATTGTGATCCCTGTCAGAACAGCGGGTGGTGGTAGCGGGGCACCATCTAGTTGTGCTGGATACAGTCTGGTGGGAGCTATGGCAACTGTGGTTCATTAGTCCTTTGGACTAATCATTCCCTGGCGTCTTTGGTTTTCTTCATTCTCCTTTGCTCCAGACAGAGTGGGATCAGTAGACATAGATGGCCGCTCACAAGCTTTTAAGACCCCAGACACTACTCACCAAAGTAGGATACAGAACTTTTTTTGTATATAAACTATGTTATGCCAATTGAGCTAGATGTCCCCCAAGACAGAAGTCTTAAATTTTTATGAAATCTGATTTATTAAATTTAATTTTTGATTAGTACTTTTTTTTAAAGAGTTTTTTTTTTAAAATTGTACTTTAGATGAAGGTTTACAGAGCAAACTAGTTTCTCATTAAACAATTAATACACATATTGTTTTGTTACATTGGTTGTCAACCCCATGACATGTCAACACTCTCCCCTTCTTGACCTTGGGTTCCCCATTACCAGCTTTCCTGTCCTGTCCTGCCTTCTTGTCCTTGCCTCTGGGATGGCGTGCCTATCAAGTCTCATTTTCTTTTATGGGACTGTCTAATCTTTGGCTAAAGGGTGAAACTTAAGAATGACAGTACTTTTTTTTTTTTTATCCTAGCTAAGTCTTTGTCGGAATGCTCCTTAGAAGCAAGGATGACAAAACTTCGTCTTGTTTACTTTGGACCAGTCATCAGGAAAGACCAATCGCTAGAAACAAACATCATGTTTGGTAAAGTAGAGGGTCAGTGAAAATGAGGAAAACCCTCTATGAGATGGGTTGACCCAGTGGCTGCAACAATGGACTCAAACATGAAGATCGTGAGGATAACAAAGGACCGAGCAATGCTTCGTTTTGTTATACTGGATGTCCCTGACTTACAACAGGGTTCTGTTCCAACCAGTCTGTCGTAAGTCAGTTCTGATCTAAGTTGAATACCTCATTTAAAAAAAAGTTTTCATTATTATTGCCTTTTATTATCAATATCTTCATAAATCTGATCTTTATTTGTTTTGGGGGTTTGGGAAGATGTTAATACATGCATACATAAAAAAAATACACAAATCACAAAAATTTACTCCAATGATGAGGAAGAGTTGGATGACATTAGCATTTTGTCAGTTGTGGCAATAACTCCACTTGTGGAAGGTTCTGGATCATCCGAATTGTCCCCAGGAATGGGGATGGCGTTTCTAGTCAAAAAATTGGTGAAAGTTATCTGTAAGGCCCTTTTCTTTTTTTCTTATATATTTTGCAGTAACATCTCTCTACTTACCGAATCTGCCTATCGACTTTAGCAAAGCGATCAGCATTTGGATCCATGTTTTCAAGCAACTGACGCCAGATTTAGTTTAGAAGAAACCTCAGCCAATCCTTTCACTGTAAAATTTTTGACAACTTCTTTCCCTCCTCTTCCTCATTTTTTCTTTCTTCTTCAGTATTTCCTTCCCCTTCAAAGTCCATTAAGTCTTGATCTGTCAATTCCCCTTCTTTGTGATCTATGAGCTGTTCCATATCGTTGATATCAAGTTGTAAATTCAGTGTTCTTGCCATAGGCACTATTTTCCCACCAATCTCTTCCATTATTATCCTGATCAAATGCATGTTCACATAACTCAGCAATTTTTTCCACATCCCCTGCATACATTTTCCCATAACTTCCTCCCAGGAAGATGCAATGTTCCTGCCTGCTATAGAGCAGTGTTTTGGACAGTAAATCATAAAATTGAACATCTGCCAGTGAACATCTAAGAATGATAACATCAGCAAATTACACGCTGCAACACTGTATATAGTACCTATTATTAACGATAAGATGTACAAAAAAAAAAGGACAGTTGTAAGTGTGGTTCACGTAAGTCGAATAAGTAGAGGAGTACCTGTACAGAAGGTTTCCATAAGTTGTAGCTGACTCGATGGCAACTAACAGCAACAACAAGGTCTTTGTCCAACACAAGGTCACTAAGACTTTCTTCTGTCTTTTCTTTTACAAGTTTTATAATTTTAGATTATACATTTAGTTTATGATCCAATTCAACTTGGTTTTTAAGTAAAGGGTGAAGAACAAATTGAGGATTATGTTTTGATATGAATATCCAATTGTTCTAGTACCATTTGTTGAAAAGGCTATACTTTATCCATTGATTTACTTGGGTTTAGAATATTATAACCAGCTACCCTCTTATTGAAGAATAAAGCAATATAAAGAGATTTTTAGAATTCCACAGACTATGAGAATTCACACTCACTAAATGAATTATTAATGGTTGTACTCCAACAAGAAGAAAAAAGAACAAGGAAGGAATGTATGAAATTCAAGATAAAATGGTAAGCAGAGAAACTGATAAAACATATTAATAAACTTAATCACCTATTAAATCAACAAAAAAAGCTAATGATTAATTTAGGGGATTTAAAAGGGATAAGAGCAATAAAATTGGTGGGTGTTCAGTGGATCACTGAAGCTTCCTGGGGTCCTTGATGTGATCACAAAGAAGATAGACATTCTGAATCGCTGGAGATATTTTTTAAGGAAATTATTAAATTCACAGTTAATTAAGTATGCTAAAAATGCATAGGTGATTATGAAAAGAATGGAAATAAAATCTATACAGTTGAAAAGCAGCAAAAGAAATTTGTTTGTTTAAATAAAAGTGAATATAGAATGCTTTATTAAATCAATGGAAAAAAGGTAGGAAAAATAAGAAAAGCAGTTGTTAAACAGAAATAAAAAAATAAGGTAGTAGAAATATGTCCAAATACATCAATGATCACAATTTTCTTAAACAGGATAAGCACACCTTAAAAGACTAGAATATCACATTGAATAACAAAATTAAATCTAGCTATATGCTGTTTACCAGATACACATCTAAAATAAAAAAAAATTAAAAAATTGAAAATCGAGTGATGAAAAATATAGCAAGCTAAGGTAAACCACAGAAATCTAAGTTAGAAATATTAGCGTAAAGAATAAAATTGTATATTATTAATAGGATATAAAAGGTCATCACAATCTTATAAGAGGAAATCGGCTAGGAAGATTGAAAATTATGGCCTTGTAAGTACCTAAATATGTAGACACAAAATTTGTGAAGCAAGCTAGCAGATTTACAAGATACTAAATTATCCACAATAAGGCGAATTGGTCTGGAAAGAGATTTAACATACCTTTCTCAAAAACTCATATATATTCTTCGCCACTCGCCAATAGTAAGCATATAGAATATTTGAGTAACGGAATTAACAAGCTTTAATGAATAAATACATAGAGAGAAGCCTACACTCAAACAATAGAGAATGTACATTCTCAGTGAGTGCCAATGAAACATTTTCAAGAATTGGCCATGTACTAGGTCACAAATGAAGTCTCAACAAACTTTTAGATATCAGTTTTATATAGACTGGATTCTATGACCTCAACAATAAATATATAGTTGATACATCTATATTGTTGTTGTTTGGTGCCATCGAGCCAGTTCCGACTCATAGTGACCCTATCTATGTACAACAGTATGAAACACTGCCCGGTCCTGTGCCATCCTCACAATCATTGTCATGCTTGAGCCCAGTGTTACAGTCACTGTGTCAATCCATCTCGTTGAAGGTCTTTCTCTTTTTTTCAATGACCTACTTTACCAAGCATGATGTGCTTCTTCAGGGACTGGTTCCTCCTGATAATATGTCCTAAGTATGTGAGATAAAGTCTCACCATCCTTGCTTCTAAGGAGCACTCTGGCTGTGCTTTTCCCAAGACGGATTTGTTTATTCTTCTGGCTGTCCATGGTACATTCAATATTCTTCTTCACCAACACCATTAATTCAAAGCCATCAGTTCTTCTTCAGTCCTCCTTATTCATTGTCCAGCTTTCACGTGCATATGAGGCAACTGAAAACACCATGGCTTGGATCAGGTGCACCTTAGTCTTCAAGGTGACAGCTCTGATTTTCAACACTTGAAAAAGGTCTTTTGCAGCAGATTTGCCCAACGTAATGCATCTTTTGATTTCTTGACTGCTGCTTCTGTGGGCATTGATTGTGGGTACAAGTCAAATGAAATCCTTTACAACTTCAATCTTTTCTCTGTTTATCATAATGTTACTTATTGGTTGTGTTGTGAGGATTTTTGCTTCTTTATTTTGAGGTGTAATCCATACCGAAGGCTGTAGTCTTTGATCTTCATCAGTAAGTTCTTCAAGTCCTCTTCACTTTCAGCAAGCAAGGTTGTGTTATCTGGATAACACAGGTTGTTGATGAGTCTTCCTCCAATCCTGATGCCCCATTCTTCTACATATAGTCCAGTTTCTCAGATTATTTGCTCAGCATACAGGTTAGATAAGTATGGTGAAAGGATACAACCCTGACACACACCTTTCCCGACTTTAAGCCAAGCAGCATTCCCTTGTTCTATTTGAATGACTGCCTCTTGATCTATGTACAGGTTCCTCATGAGCACAGTTGTGTTCTGGAATTCCCATTCTTCATAATGTGATCCATAATTTGTTATGATCCACACAGTCAAATGCCTTTCCATAGCCAATAAAACACAGGTAGACATCTTTCTGTTATTCTCTGCTTTCAGCTAAGATCCATCTGGCATCAGCAGTGATATCCCTTGTTCCATGTCCTCTTCTGAATCTGGCTTGAATTTCTGGTCCTTCCCTGTCAATGTACTGCTGCAACCACTTTTGAATGATCTGTATTTTCTATATTAGTAAACCAAAAACAAATTGATGTCTACTAAAGTATTGATTAAAGAGGATAATATTGTAGAAATAATAAGACATGAAACGGCATAGAAATGCTATATATGGGAACCTTTGGGATGCAGTTAATGTCATTCTTAGAGGTAAATGTATAGCATTAAATGCAATTATTAGAAAGAAAAATGGTAGGAAATACATTAAACTTAATTCAAAAAGCAAAAGAAGAACTATGATGCAAACTCTAGAAATCAGAATAAATAAAAATTTAAAAATAAGAACAGAAATTAACAAAAGAGAAATCAAAGCAAGGTAGAGAGGATCAACTAAATGAAAAGCCACTCAAGAAATTCGGTTTGAAGATTTGGATGAAATATATACTTTCTGGAAAAAAATGTAAATTTCCAAAATGAACCTAAGCATAAGTACAATTTCTGTATAAAACTAGAATCTATAAAAAAGTATCAACTCAGTGGATGGATTTACTAACAGACTAGACACAGCTAAAGGGAAAAATAGTGAATTAGAAGATAAGTCAAGAGCAAACCTCTACAGTAAAGCACAAAAGAAAAAATAATGGAAATTGTGAAAAACAACTGTACGAGATATATGGAAAAGGACTAACAGAGATGCAATTGGAATCCAAGAAAGAGAAGAGAAAGTGCATGCACCAGAAGTAATATTGAAGAGATAGAAATAATTGAGAATTGTCTAAAACTAATTAAAACAACAACAACAAAAGAAAACAAGCTACAGGTTAAATAAGTATTAAAATCTTTAGGCAGAATTACTTCAAAGACAGTTATATCTATGCATATGATAATAAAAATGTTGAAAATCTAAAACAAACAGAAAATCTTAAAAGCAGACAGAGGAAAAAAAGACATAACCTTCAAAGAACCATTGATAAGACAGAGAACTTATTTCTCAAAAGGAATGATAGAATCCAAAAGAAAACGGAAAGACATCTTCAAAGTGCTGAAAGAAAACGACTGTCAACCTCGAATTCTACGCCCAGTGACAATATTCTTTTAAAATGTAATCAAAACAAAGACTTTAATAATTCAAGGATGTAGGTTGTAATCTCAATGTTGTCATTAAAATAATAATAAAGAGAGATTGAAGAGAAAGAGAGATTGAAGGCACAAATTATTATATTTGAAATAAAAAAAAGGATATCTCTACCGATCCTCATTTTACAAAAAGAAAAGAATATTATTATTTGGAATAGACAAATTCCTAGAAAATGTACCTTAACCAAAACTGACACAAGAAATCCCATATCTATACAGAAATTAAATCAGTAATTAAAATCCTTCCAGAGAAAATGCAGACTTAGATGGCTTCTCCAGTAATTTTTCAAATATTTAAGGAATAAAAATATCAATATGGCATAAAATCTTTAAGAGAACAGACATACAGGAAATAGTTCCCATTCATTTCATGAGACCTGCATAATCTCAATATCAAAACCGGAAAAGAACATTATAAGAAAAGGACATTACAGGCTGATCTTTTTCATGAATATGGATGCACAAATCCTAATATTAGCCAATTAAATTCAGTAATACATAAAAAATTAATAACTAATGGTCAATTTGGGTTTATTCCAAAAACTCAAGTTGGTTTACCATACAAAGTTCAATAAGTGCAATTTACTTCATTAATAAAATAAAGGAATTTAAATCGTATCTTAACAGAAGCAGAAAAATCATTTGATAAAACTCAACACTGATTCGTGACCTTTATAAAATCTCTTATCAAACTAGGAATAGAAGGCAACTTCCTTAATCTGATAGACTATCTACAAAAACCTAAAACAAACATCACACTTACTGACAAAATACTGAAAGCTAGCTTTGCCTTGAGAACAGAAATGAGACCAGTTTGGCCACTATTGCCATTTTTTTTCAACTTTGTATTGAACAACCTTTCTAATACAATATGGCAAGGAAGAAAAATGGTAAGAATTAGAAAGGAAGAAAGAAAACTGTTATTATTTGTATAGGATATAATTTCATATATGATATGATTTTGAATTTAGAAAACAAACTATTGAATCAATGAATATAGCAAAGCCACTGGCTACAAGGTCAATATACAAATATCAATCATCCGTTTACACAAAAGCAGCCAATAAACATATAAAAATGTACTTAATCTTATTAGTCAACAGAGAAATGTTAGTTAAGCCACAAAGAGCTATACTGTTGTTGTCAGGTACCATCCAGTCAATTCCGACTCAAAGCGACCCTACGCACAACAGAAGGAAACACTGCTCCATCCTGCGCCATCCTCACAATTGTTATGCTTGAGCCCATTGTTGCAGCCACTGTGTCAGTCCATCCCCTTGAGGTGCTTCCTCTTTATTGCTGACGCTCTACCTTACCAAGCATGATGGACTTCTCCAGGGACTGGTCTCTCCTGATAACATGTCCAAAGAACATGAGATGAAGTCTCCCCATCCTTGCTTCTAGGGAGCATTCTGGCTGTATTTCTTCCAAGACATATTTGTTCATTCTTTTGACAGTCCATGGTGTACTCAATATTCTTTGCCAACACCATCATTCAAAGGCATCGATTCTTCGGGCTTCCTTATTCTTTGGCCAGCTTTCACGTGCATATGATGTGACTGAAAACCCCATGGCTTGGGTCAGGTGCACCTTAGTCTTCAAGGTGACATCTCTGATTTTCAACACTTGAAAAAGGTCTTTTGCAGCAGATTTGCCCAATGTAATGCATCTTTTGATTTCTTGACTGCTGCTTCTGTGGGCATTGATTGTGGATACAAGTCAAATGAAATCCTTTACAACTTCAAACTTTTCTCTGTTTATCATGATGTTGCTTATTGGTCCAATTGTGAGGATTTTTGTTTTCTTTATGTTGAGCTGTACTCCATACTGAAGGCTGTGGTCTTTGATCTTCATCAGTAAGTGCTTCAAGTCCCCTTCACTTTCAGCAAGCAAGGTTGTGTCTTCTGCATAACACAGGTTGTTGATGAGTCTTCCTCCAATCCTAACGCCCAGTTCTTCTTCACATAGTCCAGCTTCTCAGATTATTTGCTCAGCATACAGATTGAATAGGTATGGGTGAAAGAAAACAGCCCTGACACACATCTTGCCTGAACTTAACCCACACAGTATCCCCTTGTTCTGTCTGTACGACTGCCTCTTGATCTATGTACAGGTTCCTCATGACCACAATTAAGTGTTCTGGGATTCCCATTCTTCACAATATTATCCATTATTTATTATGATCCACACAGTCAAATGTCTTTGAATAGTCAAGAAAACATAAATAAACATCTTTCTGGTATTCTCTGCTTTCAGCCAGGATCCATCTGATATCAGCAATGATATCCCTTGTTCCTGTCCTCTTCTGAATCCAGCCTGAATTTCTGGCAGTTCTCTATTGATATACTGCTGCAGCTGCTTTTGAATGATCTTCAGCAAAATTTTACTTGCCTGTGATATTAATGATACTGTCCGATAATTTCCACGTTTGGTTGGATCACCTTTCATGGGAATAGGCATAAATATGATCTCTTCCAGTCAGTTGGCCAGGTAGCTGTCTTCCAAATTTCTTGGCACTGATAAATGAGCACATCCAGCACTGCATCTGTTTGTTGAAACATCTCAACTGATATCCCATCAATTCCTGGAGCCTTGTTTTTCACCAATGCCTTCAGCACAGCTTGGACTTCTTCCTTCAGTACCATCGGTTCCTGATCATATGCTACCTCTTTAAATGACTGAACATCGACCAATTCTTTTTGGTATAATGCCTCTGAGTATTCCTTCCATCTTCTTTTGATGCCTCCTGCATCATTTAATATTTTCTCCATAGGAATCCTTCACTATTGCAACTCGAGGCTTGAAGTTTTTCTTCAGTTCTTTCAGCTTGAGAAATGCAGAGTGTGTTTCTCCTTTTGGTTTTCTGTCTCCAGCTCTTTTCACATGTTACTATAATACTTTACTTTGTCTTCTCAGGCTGCCCTTTGAAATCTTCTATTTGGTTCTTTTACCTCATCATTTCTTCCTTTAATTGATGTTCAAGAGCAACTTTCAGAGTCTCTTCTGGCATCCATTTTGGTCTTTCTGTCTTATCTTGTTAATGACCCCTTGCTTTCCTCATGTATCATGTCCTTGATGTCATTCCACAGCTTGTCTGGTCTTCAGTCATTAGTGTTCAATGTGTCAAATCTATTCTTGAGATGGACTCTAAATTCAGGTGGGATATACTCAAGGTGGTACTTTGGCTCCCGTGGACTTGTTCTAATTTTCTTCAGTTTCAACTTGAACTTGCATATGAGCAATTGATGGTCTGTTCTACAGTTGGCCCCTGGGCTTGTTCTGACTAAAGATATTGAGCTTTTCCATCATCTCTTTCCTCAGATGTAGTCGATTTGATTCCCATATATTCCTTCTGGCGAGTTCCATGTGTATAGTCGCTGTCTATGTTGGTTAAAAAAAGGTTTTTACAACGAAGAAGTTGTCCGTCTTGCAAAATTCTATCGTGGGATCTCCGGCATCATTTCTATCACCAAGGCCATGTTTTCCAACAATCGACCCTTCTTCTTTGTTGCCAACTTTTGCATTTCCACTTCCTGTAATTATCAATGCATCCTGATTGCATGTTTGATAAATTTCAGACTGCAGAAGCTGGTAAAAATCTTCAGTTTCTTCGTCTTGTGTCAACTTGGCTGGGCCATGATTCTCAGTGGCAATTATGATGTAGTTTGGCAGTCGTATGATGGTGTGATCACTTCCATGATGAGCTTTGATTAATGTGATCACCTCCATGATGGTATCTGCTGTGAGTAGCCAATCAGCTTAAAGGGAGTTTCCTTGGGTGTGTGGCTTGCATTGAATATAAGTGGACAATCTGGCAAGGCTCAGTGGCTTTTGCTCACTCTGGGTCCTGCAGATGGCTCCTGTTCATTTGACCTCCAGTTCTTGGGACTTGAGTTAGTTTACCTGCAGTTTTGCCTGTCAATCGTGGGATTCATCAAACTTCACAGCCTGTGAGCAAGAGCCCTGCTCTCTGACTTGCCAATCTTGGGTTCACCAGTCCCTGTGGCTACATGAATCAGGAGAAGCCTCTATCCTGACCCACAGACTTGGAACATTCCAGCCTCTACAACTTCGTGGGCCATTTCCCTGATATAAATCTCCTATGTATATATTTATATGCTTTGCTGGTTTTGCTTCTTTAGAAAACCCAGCCTAAGGCAACCACAATATAATTGAACTAGAAGTGAATAACAATGATAGCAGGAGAATTCCAAAGCACTTGAGGATTAAATAGCACACCACTAAATAACACATAGATCAAAGAAGATGCCTTAAAATAAATTGATAATATTTTGAAATTAATGAACATGAAAACATAATTTATCAAAATTGGTGGGATGCAGCAAAAGCAGTACTTCAAGGGAAATTTATAATATTGAATGAACATATTCGAAAAGAAGAAAAAATCTAAAATCAATAGCCTAAGCTAGCACCTTAGGAAACTGTAGAAGAAAAGCAATTTAAGCCTAAATCAAGTACAAGAAAATAAATAATAAAATTAGAGCAGAAATCAATGAAACTGAAAACACGGAAATGATAAAAGAAATCACTGAAACAGAAAGTTGTTTTTTTGAAAAGATAAATAAAATTGACAAATATTTAGCCAGGCTACAGAAGAAAAAATAGAATACATAAATTACTAATATCAGAAATGAAAGAATAGCCACCACTACTGATCCCATGGATATCAAAAGAATCGTAGGGGAATATTGTGAAAAACCCTGTCTTAGTCATCTAGTGCTGCTCCAACAGAAATACCACAAGTGGATGGTTTTAACAAAGAGAAATTTATTCTCTCACAGTCCAGTAGGCTACAAGTCCAAATTCAGGGTATCAGCTCCAGGGGAACGCTTTCTCTGTCGGCTCTGGAGGAAAGTCCATGTCATCAGTCTTCCTTTGGTCTGGGAGCTTCTCTGTGCAGGAACCTCGGGTCCAAAGGACACGCTCTGCTGCCACACTGCACCTATGGCCTCATGGGGAGTTCCTTATGATCAGTTGACTGAGGAAGAGAAAACTCGTGCCTGGTTTACAGGTGGTTCTGCATGATATGCAGGCGCCACTTGAAAGTGGACTGCAGAGCACTACAGCCCCTTTCTGGGACCTCCGTGAAGGACAGTGGTGAAGGGAAATCCTCTCAATGGGCAGAACTTCAAGCAGTGTACCTGGTTGTTCACTTTGCTTGGAAGGAGAAATGGCCAGATGTGCGATTATACACTGATTCATGGGCTGTGGCCAATGGTTTGGCTGGATGGTCAGGCACTCGGAAGCAACATGATTGGAAAATTAGAGACAAGGATCTGTGGGGAAGAGGTATGTGGATAGACCTCTCCAAATGGGCTAAAGAAGTGAAGATATTTGTGTTTCATGTGAATGCTCACCAAAGGGCGACCTCAGCAGAGGACGGTTTTAAGAATCAAGTGGATAGGATGATGCGTTCTGTGGAAACCACTCATCCTCTTTCCCCAACAACTCCTACCATTGCTCAATGGGCTCATGAAAAAGTGGCCATGGTAGCAGGGATGGAGGTTATGCATGTGCCCAGCAGCATGGACTTCCACTCACCAAGGCTGACATGGCCACAGCCTCTGCTGAGTGCCTAATCTGCCAGCAGCAGAGACCAACACTGAGTCCCCAATATGGCACCATCCCTCGAGGTGATCAGCCAGCAACTTGATGGCAAGTTGATTACATTGGACCACTTCCATCGTGGAAAGGGCAGCGTTTTGTCCTTACTGGAATAGACACTTACTCTGGATATGGATTTGCCTTCCCTGCACGCAATGCTTCTGCCAAAACTACCATCTGTGGACTTACACAATGCCTTATCCACCGTCTTGGTATCCCACACAGCATTGCCTCAGATCAAGGGACTCACTTCATAGCAAATGAAGTGCGGCAGTGGGCCCACGCTCATGGAATTCACTGGTCTTACCATGTTCCCCATCATCCTGAAGCAGCTGGCTTGATAGAACGATGGAATGGCCTTCTAAAGACACAATTATGGTGCCAGCTAGGTGGCAATACCTTGCAGGGTTGGGGCAATGTTCTCCAGGAGGCTGTATATGCTTTAAACCAGTGTCCAATATATGGTGCTGTTTCTCCCATAGCCAGGATTCACGGGTCCAGGAATCAAGGGGTAGAAATGGGAGTGGCACCACTCACTATTACCCCTAGTGACCCACTTGCAAGATTTTTGCTTCCTGTCCCCTCGACCTTATGCTATGCAGGCCTAGAGGTCTTAGTTCCAAAGGGAGGAATGCTCCCACCTGGAGACACATCACTGATTCCATTGAACTGGAAGTTAAGAATGCCACCTGGCCACTTTGGGCTCCTTATGCCTCTGGATCAACAGGCAAAGAAGGGAGTTACCATCCTGACTGGTGTGATTGATCCTGATTACCAAGAGGAAATCAGATTGATACTACATAATGGAGGTAAAGAAGAGTATGTCTGGAAGGCAGGAGATTCCTTGGGGCATCTCTTAGTACTACCATGCGCTGTGATTAAAGTCAATGGAAAACTTCAGCTACCTAATTCTGACATGACTACTAATGACACTGACCCTTCAGGAATGAAGGTTTGGGTCACCCCACCAGGCGAAGAACCACGACCAGCCGAGGTGCTTGCTGAGGGCAAAGGAAATACAAAATGGGTGGTGGAAGAAGGTAGTTCTAAATACCAGTTACAGCCACGTGACCTGTTGCAGAAACAGGGACTGTAATTGTTATGAGTATTTGTACCTTGTATGTGTGCATCAAATATTTTTGTTTCCTTCACTTATAAAATATAAGCTGTAAATGGGACTAGTGCGTTTTTGATTGTACATGTGTTAGTTGTATCATGTTAGGCGTAAGTATGACTTTCTCATTGTCTTTATTCAGAGATTATGTATGTTTAAGGAGATGTGTACATGTGCCAAGTTGACAAGGGGTAGACTGTGATGGTTAAGATTGTGTGCCAACTTGGCTGGGCCATGATTCTCTGTGTTTTAATGTAATCACTCCCATGGTTGAATATACTGTGAGTAGCCAATCAGATGAAAGGGATTCTCCTTGGGGGTGTGGTCCACATCTGTATATAAGCAGATGTTCTGGCTTTTTGCTCTCTCTGGATCCTGTGGCTGCTTTCTGTCGTCTCATCTCCTGTTCTTGGGACTTGAGCTGTCAGCTTATCTGCTGAACCTGGGATTTGTCGATCTGCACAGCCTGTGAGTGGGAGCCCTGCTCTCCGACCTTCTGATCTTGGGCTTGCCAGCTTCTGCAGCTGTGTGATTTGAAGAGGCCTCTACCCTGATCCACGGACTTGGGACTTTCTAGCTTCTACCAAAACTAAGGAATTCTACTATGGATTTAGTTAATAATAATGTGTCAATATTGGTTCATTAATTGTAACAAATGTATCATATTAATGTAAGGTATTAATAATAGGGCAAACTAGGTATTGGATACATGTGAACTTTTATCATGTCAATTTTTCTGTAAATCAAAAACTGTTCTGACAAAAAGTCTATTTAAAAGAAAGAAAAACCAAATGTACAAACTACTGCTACACAAAACCACTTAGATGAATCTCTCAAATATAATGTTGAGCAAAAGAAGTCAGACACAAGTGTACAAAGTTTATGATTCTTTTGATATAAAGTTTTAAAACTTGCAAGTATGGTATTAAAAGTTAGGAAAGTGTTTTCTTTGGGAAGTGGGGCAGACGGTGACCAGGTGACGTGTGAGGGACTTCTGGGGTACCATTAATGTTCTATTTCTTGATCTGATTGGTCAACGCATGGTGTCTTAGTTTCTTAGGCTGCGGTAACAAAACAACACAAAGTGGATGCCTTAAAGAACAGAACTTTATCGTCTGTCTTAGTCATCTAGTGCTGCTCTCACAGAAGTACCACAAGTGGATGGCCTTTATCAAGAGAAGTTTATTCTTTCATAGTCCAGTAGGCTACAAGTCCAAACTCAGGGCATCAGCTCCAGGAGAAGGCTTTCTCTCTCTGTCGGCTCTGGAGGAAAGTCCTTGTTGTGCATCAGTCTTCCCTTGGTCTGGGAGCTTCTCTGCGCAGGAACCTCAAGTCCAAAGGATGCGCTCTGCTCTCAGCACTGCTTTCTTGGTGGTATGAGGTTCCCATGTCTCTCTGCTCGCTTCCCTCTTTTATATCACAAAAGAGATTGCATTAAGACACTATCTAATCTTGTAAACCTCATCAGTATAACCTCATCACAGTGACAGAATTTACAACACATAAGGAGATCACATATAACCTCACCATAGTCATAGAGTTTACAACACATAAGGAAATCACATCAGATTACACAATCATATAACACTAGGAATCATTACCCAGCCAAGCTGACAGATATTTTTGGGGGACACAACTCAATCCATGACGTTGTCTTAGACCAAATTAGAGGACATGTTGATTCCGCCTGAGGGCTCTGAGAGAGAAACCGTTCCAGGCCTCTATCCTAGCTTCTGGTGGCTCCTTAGCGTTCCTTGGCTTGGAGCTGCCTCTACCTCAGTCCTCACATGGCTGTGTTTCCCTGTCTCTCTGTCTCTATGTCTGTTCTCCTATTTTATAGGACACCACTCAGATTGAATTATGACCCTCCCTACTCCAGTATGACCTCATGTTAACAGATAACATCTTCAAAGACCCTATTTCCAAACAAGGTCGCATTCACAGGTACAGGGGTTAGGATGTCAACATATCTTTTTTTGGAGGCACAATTCAATCCATAACACATAGGTATGTTCACTGTATGAAAATGAATTGAGCTGACGCTCATAATTTGTACACTTTTCTTTATGACTGTTATACTTCAATAAACTTCACTGATGGGAATGAAACAAAAATGCTTCAGAGCTGCATGTATCCATATGGCTAAATCTAAAGCACAATGTTGAATTTAAAGTGCATTTTGCCAAATAATATTGAAAATATGATACCAATTTTAAAAATACCATCTGTAAGACAATACTATATATTGCTTATGGACTTATAAAATGTAGTCAAAGTACATAAACGCACACGAGATTAAAAATATCAAATTCATGACAATGGTTACCTCTGGCGAGGTGGAAAGAGGGATACATAGAGGATCTCAGTTATACCTATAATGTTTCATTTATTAAAAAAGCAAACTGAAGCACTTATTGCAAAATGTTAAATTGTGATACAGGTGGGTTTAGCTACATGGCTAATCATGATATTATTCTCTATACTTGTTTTGGAACGTGTGTGTGTGTGTGTGTGTGTGTGTGTGTGTGTGCGTGTGTGTGTATGTGTGTGTTTTAAGCACTATTTTACCAGACAGACAGAGAGAGAATAGTGGTAAAATCATCCCTCAGTATTGAAAACTCTATAAAAACAAGTAAAACTATATAGAACAACAACAAAAACAAAAATCCAAACAAACAAAAAAACAAAACAAACCTATTGTCATCAGTTCCAACTCATGGTGACCCCATGTGTCACAGAGTAGAACTGCTCCATATGAGTTTCTTGGCTGTAATCTTTTTTATTTTTTTTTGAGCATTTTATTGTGCTTTAGGTGAAAGTTTACACAGCAAATTTAGTTTTCCATTCAATGATTCATACATAAATTGTTCCATGACATTGGTTGCCATCCCCGCCATGTGTCAGCTCTCTCCCCGTTTATACCCTGGGTTCCCTGTTCCCATTCATCCAGTTTTGCTGCCCCTCCCTGCCTTCTCATCTTTGTTTTTGGGCAAATGTTGCCCTTTTGGTTTTGTATAGTTGATTGTTCTATGGAGCACATTCCTCACAGGTGTTACTCTTTTATTTTATAGGCCAGTCTACTATCAGGTGGAAAGGTGGCCTCCGGGAGTGGCTTCAGTTCCAAGTTAGAAGGCTGTCTTAAGGCAATAGTTCTGGGGGTTCCTCCAGTCTCTCTCAGACGAGTAAGTCTTGTTTTTTCTTTATGAACCTGAATTTTGTTCTACATTTTTCACCCCTTCTAACCAGAACCTTCTACTCTGATCCTGGTCAAAGCAGTAGGTAGTGGTAGCTGGGCACCATCTAGTTCTTCTGGTTTCATGTTAGATGAGGCTGTGATTCATGTGGGCCTTGGGTCTTCAGTTTTCTTCATTCTCCTTTGCTCCATCTGTAAAGAGATCAATAGTTGTGTCTTAGATGGCTGCTTGAAAGCTTTTAAGACCCCAGACTCTACTAACCAATCTAGGATGTAGAACATTATCTTTATGTACTATGTTATGTCAATTGATCTAGATGTCACCCGAGACTATGAACTTTAGCCTTCAAGCCCAGTAGCTCAGTCCCATGAGATGTTTGGTTGTGTCTAAGAAGTTTCCATAACTGTGCCCTCTATGTGCTCTATTGTATATGCGAATATACACGCAGCCCTTACAAATATGTATACAGAAATATCCACAATCATACCTATATGTGCCTGTGGATGTACTCCTCTATGACCTCCCACATCTATTTAGCATACATATCTACCTGTGTATCCATTCACAAATTATTGTTTGTTATTACTGCTGTGGCAGGGTTGTATATGTTATAGGATTTACTGTAGTTGCCCTTTATTCTTGCGTACCTCTAGTGTCCTCCTTTGCCTTGGTCACAGTGTGCGGACTTCCCCCATTTTGTGTATTGCCTTTTCCTTCATCAGAATTAACACACGTCTATTATCTAGTTAGTGATTCTCCCTCCCTCCCCCTCCTATCCCTGGTAACCATCAACGAATGTTTCTTTCTGTGTGTAAACTTATTTTTGACTGTTTATAATAGTGGTCTCATACATTATTTGTCCTTTTGTGATTGACTTATTTCACGCAGCATAACGTCCTCCAGATTCGTCCTCATTGTGAGATGTTTCATGGATTCGTCATTGTTCTTTATTGTTGCATAGTGTTCCATTGTATGTATGTACCACAACTTGTTTATCCATTCATTCGTTGATAGGCACTTGGGTTGTTTCTATCTTTCTGCTATTGTGAATAATGCTGCAGTGAACATGGGCGTGCATATGTCTGTTGATGTCATGGCTCTTATTTCTCTGGGATTTATACATAGGAGTGGGATTGCTGGATGGTGTGGCAATTCTATTTCTAGCTTTTTAAGGAAGCGCCACACCTTTTCCCATAGTGGCTGCACCCTCTTACAGCCTCACTAGCAGTGGTCAAGAGTTCCAATCTCCAGACATTTGCTTCAGTCTTTACAGAAGGAGATCGCCAGGCCTTTCTTTCCTGGTGCAACTGGGTGTGTTCGAACCACCAACCTTTAGGTTAGTACTGAGCACAAACCATTTGCACCACCAGGGACCTATAGAACAACACTAGCTTAGGAGAATTAACAAGTATTTTGCGATTAATACCGGAGCCTCTGAGTTGCTGAAGATGAATGGATCCATAGATCCTCTACAGTCTGGAAACTTGTGGCTTAGTTTTCATCAGAGAAGTTCTAAGTCAAGTATTGATGACCCTTGAATGTCACCAGCCCCTTGTTAACCTCAAATCTTTCATGAAAGATAATCTCAAAATTTCCTGGATAATGAATTCTACCTGCTGACAAGCATATTTAGAACCCCTGGGAAAGATCAGATACTGAAGGTCAGGAAGAAACCAATCCAGCTGGACGGTGGTCCTCATGAGCTGTGACAGGGCTGGAACCAGGTGGCTGGGGAAGAGAGAGACAAACAGATCTGAGAAACAGTCTGGAGGCAGGGCTGTCAGAACCTGCTGAAGGGCTCTGAGTAACGTGGCAGGATCTGTGGTGAGAAGAAGAGGAACGGAGGGCTGCTAGGGTTTTTTTTCCCCCGTTGCGGTGGAGTGGATTGAGACTCATGGCAACCCCATGTGTGTCAGAGAACTGTGTCCCATAGGGTTTTCATGGCTGTGAGCTTTCAGAAGATCACCAGGCCTTTCTTTCAAAGAGTCTCTGGATGGGTTTGAACCACCAACCTTTCAGCTTGTAGGTGAGTGTATTCACCACGTGTACCCCCCAGGGACCTGAGAGCAGCTAGTGTTTTCACTTGAGTAGCTGTGTGGAGGCAGGCGCCATTAACTGAGATGGAGCGTGTGGTGGGTAAACAGTGCTGGTGGAGGACTGGGAATGTACAAAGTGTGTGATGCCTCTCAAAGGCCGTGTCCAGACACGGACAGTTGTATGTTGAATCTGGAGGGAGCCCCGATGGTGCAACGGTTAAGTGCTCAGCTGCTAACTGAAAGGTTGGTTGTTTGAACGTACCCAGTGGCTCCCTGAAAGAAAGATCTGCTCCCGTAAAGATCACAAGCTAGAAAACCCTGCGGAGCGTTTCTATTCTGTCACATGGGGTCGCTATGAGTTGAAAAGCGACTCAAAGGCGCCCAACAACAACAACTTGTATTAGGAGTTCAGACAGGAGTCAGGCTGGAGACACACGGTTGGGTGTGATCTGTTTATTGATGGTTTTTGATGCCATGCGACTTGATAAGCTTCCTTCTGGAGAAAAGGCAGGTTCCTGGGTGGTACAAATTGTCTGCACTTGACTACAAACCTAAAGGTTGGCGATTTGAACCCACCCGGTGGTGCGACGGGAGAAAGGCCTGGCGATCTGCCTCTGTAAAGATGACAGCCAAGAAAACCCTATAGAGCAGCCCGACCCTGTAATCCCTGGGGTCGCCATGAGCCGGAATAGACTAACGGCAACAGGTTTCATTTTTTTGAAGAAAGGGTAGTCAGAGAAGGGAGGCCTGAGGATCAGACCCTGAAACACCCCGGCGGTTAGAGCTGCAGAGGAGAGAAGGCGAGAAAGGGGCCTGAGAAGGAACAGCCAGGAAGGAAGGCAGCCGGGAGAGGAGGTCCTCGTGGAAGTCACGAAAAGAAAGTGTTTCAGGAAGGAGCTAGCGACTCATAGACAAGACCAGACTTAGGGGTCTGAGAGAGGCTGGGGGAACCCCCGAGACTATGGCCCTTAGACACCCAACAAACTCGGAACTGAAGTCACTCCCCGAGATCACATTATAGCCATACAGTGGCCAGGCCTAGAAAATGAGCAATAACACCAATGAGGGTTGTACACCACAGAACAATCGACTATACGAGACCTAAAGGGCAGCATTTACCTAAAAACAAAGTTCAGAAGGACGGTAGGGGCAGGAAAGCTGGGCGAATGGACACGGAGAGCCCAGGGAGGAAGAGGGGAGAGTGCTGACACCTTCAGTGGTTTGCAACCAGTGTCACAAAACAAGCTGTGTATAGACTGCTGGTTGGGAAACTCATTCGCTCTGTAAACTTTCTCCTAAACACAATAAAATGTTCCAAAATCAGGAGGTGGTTAACTGGGTCAAATGTTGTGAAAAGTCTAGTAACACAGGGCTGTGAAAGCAGGAAGAGGTTTTCCTGGGGAAAAGAAGACATAGCTAGCATTCTTGCTAAATTCTCAAACGTGAGAAACATTTTCCTACAGTGTCAGGCAGTGGTGGAAACAGGAACCAACAGGATGGGTTAGGAAGAAAAGAAACTTCTAGCCCCTCTAGGGCACATCACATGAAATAAAGGACTCCACAGAGTCCCTGGGTGGTGCAAATGGTTAATGTGCTCAGCTGCTAACCAAAAGGTTGGAAGTTCGAGTCCATTCAGAGGCTCCTCAAATGAAAGAGCTGGCGATCTACTCCCGAAAAATCAGCCAGCCATAGACAATCCTATAGACCACAGTTCTGCTCTGATACACATGGGGTCGCCATGAGTCAGAGTCGACTTGATGGCAACTGGGTTTAAGGAACTGAACAGCAAATATCGTCCCAGAGTTGGAAGAAGCAATTTTCAGCCCAACAGTGGGTTCTGTGATTGATTATGGTGACAGCTGAGATTAGGATTAACCTAAAACCCACATCCAGGCATTTCTAGCTCCAAAGCGCCACACTAAACGATCTAATATTCCGTTGTAGGGAGTTCTATTGTGCACTGGAAGAAAGGCCTGGCGATCTGCTGCCATAAAGATCACAGCCCAGAAAATGCTATGGAGCAGTTCTATCCTGTAACATGTGGGGTCGTCATGAGTTGGAACGGACTCAACAGCAAGGTTTATTTTTTTTGTTATTATCAAGGAGATTGGAAAACTGGACATTCTCTTTCCAGACCTTTAGGAACTCAGGGGAGGAAGAGTGAAGAAAGAATCTCAGAGTTTAAGGACCACAGTCCCATCCCAGGAACTTCAAGCGAGTCAGAAGAAATTGTTAACAAGACTTCTTCTAATCATCAATTTGTTTTTCTTTTACTTACATAACGTGACCACATTACAAAAATTTGCCCCAGAATAGACACAAGTTACCCAGAATCCCTCTACCCTGTTGTTAGCTGCTGTCAAGTTGGCTCCGACTCGTAGCGACTTTACGTGTCACAGAACAAAATTTTGCCCGGTCCTGTGCCGTCTTAACCGTCTATCACCGGTCTGTTTGAGCCCATTATCGGGGCTGTTGTGCCCTTCCAACCTTGGCGGGGCGCTCATCTTCCAGCACCATATGGGGCAATGTTCTGTTGTGATTCATAGGGTTTTCATTGCCTGAGTTTCAGCAGTAGATTGCCAGGACTTTCTTCCTAGTCTGTCTTAGTCTGAAAGCTCCACTGAAGCCTGTTCAGCGTTGTAACAACACGCCAGCCTCCACTGACAGACAGGTGATGGCCAGGAATCTCCTTCCTGGAAAGCAAGAATTCTACCAGAGAACCAGCAACGACACCATTCCAGAACAAAAAACCAAACCCACTGCCATTAAGTCCATTCCGACTCATACAACCCTGACCCTACAGGACAGGGTAGAACTGCCCCACAGGGTTTCCACGGAGCCCTGGTGGATTTGAGCTGCCGACCTTTTGGTGAGCAGCCAGATGCTTAACCACCAGACCACCAGGGCCCCAATATGACACCATTAGTAATACACAAAAGATCCCTCCCCAGTCTGGCTGCTGCCTGGTGATCTCAATCTTGGCTGCACTTCAGAATGGGAGGGTAGGGGGAGCTTTTAACACCCGCCCTTGCCTGGATTCACTGGGATGGCCTCAGGCATCTGGGTTTTCAGTTGAGTCCCTGAGGACCTCGACCCCAGTGAACTATTTGCAGGCAGCAATTGTTTTCTAATCTAGGTTCTGGGGAGAGATCTGAGAACTTCCCTTGAGGCTTGACAATTTTTTTCCTTCTATTCCCTGTGGGTGGTAATTAGTCTTTTGTGTTTAAGACTCAAAACCAAGAAGGCCTTTTGTGTTTCTAAGGTGGGCCCTTTGAGGCATGTAGGAAATTGCAGAGGGAGAGATGGAATGTGGGAATGAGGAAGGGAAAGTGTGGGAAGCCAAGTCCTTGAGGTGGCTGTGAGGTGTCACGAGGCCAGGAAGGGAAGCTGTGAGTCAGCGGAGCAGTCAGCCAACAGGCAGAGGGGCTCTGCAGGCAGCCTCTGAGTGACCGTTGAGTCCATCCCGACTCACTGCGACCCCGTGTGTGTCAGAGTAGAACTGTGCTCCATAGGCTTTTCAGTGGCTGCTTTTTTGGAAGTAGATGGCCAGGACTTTCTGCCAAGGCATCTCTGAGTGGACTCAAACTGCTAGCCTTTCCCTTAGCAGCCGAGCATGTTAACTGTTTGCACCAACCAGGAGCCCCAGGGCTTATTCTAGCATTGGGTTTGGGGGATGATTCTCCCAGGCAACCGACCACCCCTCTGTTCAACCATCAATGGCTCATTAATCTCCACAGCAGCAAGTCCTGGTATGCCCGAGCAACACCTCAGGTCCCTGGGGATGAAGTGTTCCAGACAGACCCAGGGCCACCTCCAAGTACTAGGTGGCTACTGGGTGCCTATCAGGAGTGATTTTCCAGTCTCTGGAGACAAGTGAGGCATAGGGGTGCACTTAGCCTTGAGACAGAGAGGGCTCATTTTGTTTTAAATTTCTGTACAATCCAAGCTGTCTCCCCACCATGAAAGAACCTCCAGACCGGAGCTGTCCATCTCCCCTGAGCTCTGAGTTGCTGGATGAGAACTGTGGACAGGAGTGGAGGCCTCTGTCACTGGGACTGGGAGAAGCTGTGCAAGGCCTTCCCAAACCGATGGAAGAGAGGTCGCGGACTCCACCTGTGTGCAGATTACAGGAGCGAGCAGGAGGAGATAAGTCCAGTTATCCAGCACCACAAGTCACTGACCCACAAAGCAGTCTGCTCTAGGCAGAGGGTAGGAGCACATCCCGAGTAAAACCTGAGGAACGCTGCTCGCCCCACTGGGAAGGGAAAGGGCTTTCAAACATGGAAACCGAGTCAGTCAGGAGCAGGGACAGGACACCCCACCCCCAGGTCTCAACCCTTGTTATTTTCCCGAGTTAGATACTCAGGTGTCTGGGAAGTAGGATGAGATGGTCCCTACTGGTTTCAGAGCCTACAGACACGGGTGGAGAGGAGGACAGGAGGCTTATAGTCTCTGGGTCTTAGAGGTGGTGGTTGAACATCAAAGAGAACATCAAAGAGAACATCAAAGAACCAGCAGAGGCTGGGGGATGGGTGGGAGTAGGGGGTGGGGAGTGAGAGCCTGGGGGGATTGTAAGGGTTGTCGAGAGAAAAAAGCTCTAAGTGCAGGGGCCCCACGCCAGTGCCCACAACAAGCCCAGACACGAGGGCCCACCCTGGAGTTATGATCTCACCCCCGCAGACCCCACTCCTCAGCTGGAGTCTCTCCATGGCTACTGTAGGTTAGAGATGGCATCTGTTAACATCCGGTCAAGGTGCATCTCAGCTACAATCTGGCCCCAGAAACAATGGGTTCCGTAATAACCCTGAACGTCTTTCAGTCCTGGGGGTCACTAGATCCCCAGGTAGGCCTTAAGCTTGGAGTTATCACCAACTAGTAGGTGTGGACCTGGATGTCCCATAGCCAGGTAAGAGTAGGAATGTGGATGTGGATGCCCTGGAGATTGAAGACAGGAGACAGACACTCCATTTCTACCTGCTCTTGCTATTGTTGTACCAACTGTCTAGAACACCTTTCTTTTTCTTTCTTTTTGGCCAGTCTGGCAGAAACCTTCCCATTTATCAAGAATCAACATAACAGGAACCCTCTTATCCATGCAAAACGGTGCAGCTGCCGTGGAAAATAGTGGTAGTTCCTCAAAAATTTGAACATAGAACTACCATAGGTACCCAGCAATTTCAATCCTAGGTATATACCCAGAAATAGTGAGAGATACCTGCACACAAATGTAATTGAGCACTTTTCACAATAGCTCAAAGGTGGAAACAACCAAAGTGTCTATCAGCAAATGAATGGGTAAACAAAATGTGGTCCATACAATGGAATACTACTCAGCCAGAAAGAGAAATGAAGTCATGATGCATACCACAACACGTTTGAAGCTTGAAAACATCAAGCTGAATGAAGAAAGTCAGTCACAAAAGGAAAAATACTGGATGACCTCACTTATGTGAAATAAGCAAATATATAGAAAACAAAGTTTATTAGTGCTCACCAGGGGTAGAAGAAAGGGGGAGGGTGAGGTTTTCCAATGGAGGCTATTTTAATGGTGGTGGAATAGTTTGGAAAAGGATAGCGAGAATGGTTGTAGAATGTGAAGAATGTAATCAAAGTTACTACTGAGTTATACATGTAGAAATTGGCAAAGGTTTTGTAATGTATATTTTCACCATTAAAAAAGAGAGAGAGAATCAACATGAGTGCCATCTTTTGATGGAGCCTTTCTCTGACCCTCCTGGGTTGTTGCGAGGTACCATTGAGTCGGTTCTGAATCATAGCAACAACAGAATGAAACACTGCCCGGACCTGCACCATCCTCACAATCACTGCTATGTTTGAGCCCACTCCTGCAGCCACTGTGTCAATTCATCTTGTTGAGGGTCTTCCTCTCTTTCGCTGATCCTCTACTTTACCAAGCATAATGTCCTCCTACAGGGAATGATCCCTCCTAATAACAAGTCCAAAGTACGTGAGACATAGTCTCACCATCCTCACTTCTAAGAAGCATTCTGGCTGTACTTCTCCCAAGACAGATTTGTTCGTTCTTCTGGCAGTCCATGGTGTATTCTACATTCTTTGCCAACACCACAATTCAAAGGCATCAGTTCTTCTTCAATCTTTCTTATTCATCGTCCAGCTTTCACGCGCATATGAGGTGACTGAAAATGCCATGGTTTGAGTCAGGCACACCTTAGTTCTCAAAGTAACATTTTTGCTTTTCAACACTTTAAAGAGGTTTTTTTGCAGCAGATTTGCCCAAGGCAATATGTCATTTGATTTCTTGACTGCTGCTTCCATGGGCGTTGATTGCTGATTTCAGTAAAACGAAATCCTTGACAACTTCTATCTTTTCTCCGTTTATCATGATGTTGCTTATTGGTCCATTTGTGAGGATTTTTCTTTTCTTTATGTTGAGGTGTAATCCACACTGAAGGCTGTGGTGGTTGATCTTCCTCTGTAAGTGCTTCAAGTTCTCTTCACTTTCAGCAAGCAAGGTTGTGTCATCTGCATATCTCAGGTTGTTAATGAGTCTTCCTCCAATTCTGATGCCCTGTTCTTCTTCATATAGTCCAGCTTCTCAGATTATTTGCTCAGCATACAGACTGAATGAGTATGGTGAAAGGATACAGCCCTGACACACAATTTTCCTGATTTTAAACCACGCACTATCCCTTTGTTCTGTTTGAATGACTGTCTCTTGGTCTATGCGCAGGTTCTGCATGAACACAATTAATTGTTCTGGAATTCCTATTCTTTGCAATGCTATCCATAACTTGTTATGATCCACACAGTCAAATGCTTTTTCATAGTCAATAAAACACAGGTAAACAGCTTTCTGGTATTCTCTGCTTTCAGTCAAGATCCATGTGACATCAGCAAGGATATCCCTGGTTCCATGTCCTCTTCTGAATCCAGCTTGAATTTCTGGCAGTTCCCTGTTGATGCAGGGAACCATTTTTGAATGATCTTCAGCAAAATTTTACTTGTGTGTGATATTAATGATATTGTTTGATAATTTCCACATTCTGTTGGATCACCTTTCTTTGGAGTGGCACAAATATGGATCTCTTTTAGTTGGTTGGCCAGGTAGCTGTCTTCCAAATATCTTGGCATAGACGAGTGAGTGCTTCCAGCATTGCATCCGTTTGTTGAAACATCTCAGTTGGTGTTCTGTCAATTCCTGGAGCCTTGTTTTTCGCCAGTGCTTTCAATGCACCTTGGACTTCTTTCTTCACTACCACTGGTTCTTGACTATATGCTGCCTCCTGAAATGGTTGAATGTCGACCAGTTCTTTTTGGTAGTGACTCTGTGCATTCCTTCCATGTTCTTTTGATGTTTCCTGTGTCGTTCAATATTTTGCCCATAAAAAAAAACAAACCAAACCAGTTGCCATCGAGTCAATTTCTACTCATAGCGACCCTATAGGACAGAATAGAACTGCCCCATAGGGTTTTCAAGGCTATAATCTTTATTGAAGCAGACTGCCACATCTTTCTCCCTCAGAGTGGCTGGTGGGTTTGAACCTCCCATAGAATCTTTCAGTATTGTAACTTGAGGCTTGAATTTTTTCTTCAGCTCTCTCAGCTTGAGAAATGCCAAACGTGTTCTTCTCTTTTGGTTTTCTAACTCCAGGTCTTTGCACATTTCATTATAATACTTTATTTTGTCTTCTCGAGCTGCCCTTTGAAATCTTCTGTTCAGATCTTTTACTTCGTCATTTCTTCCTTTTGCTTTAACTACTCAGTGTTTAAGAGCAACTTTCAGAGTCTCTTCTGACATCCATTTTGGTCTTTTCTTTATTTCCTGTCTTTTTAATGACCTTTTGCTTTCTTCATGTATGATGTCTTTGATGTCATTCCACAACTTGTCTGGTCTTCAATCATTAGTGTTCAGTGCATCAAATCTATTCTTAAGATGGTCTCTAAATTCAGGTGGGATATACTCAAGGTCTTACTTTGGCTTTTGTGGACTTATTTTAATTTTCTTCAGCTTCAACTTGAACTTGCATATGAGCAATTGATGGTCCGTTCCACAGTTGGACCCTTGACTTATTCTGACTGATGATATTGAGCTTCTCCATCATCTCTTTCCACAGAAGTAGATTTGATTCCTGTGTATTCCATCCGGTGAGGTCTATGTGTATAGTCGCTGTTTATGTTGCTGAAAAGAGTATTTGCAATGAATAAGTTGTTGGTCTTATTGCAAAATTCCATCATGCACTCTCTGGGTGCCGTTTCCATCACCAAGGCCATGTTTTCGAACTACTGGTCCTTCTTCCTTGTTTCCAACTTTCACATTCCAATCACCTGTAATTATCAATGCATCTCGATTGCATGTTTGATCAGTTTCAGGCTGCAGAAGTTGGTAAAAATCTTCAGTTTCCTCATCCTTGGCATTAGTGGTTGGTGTGTAAATTTGAATAATAGTCCTATTAAGTGGTCTTCCTTGCAGGCGTATGGATATTATTCTATCAACGACACTGTTGTACTTCAGGACAGATCTTTAGATGTTCTTTTTGATGATGAATGTGACACCATTCTTCTTCAAGTTGTCATTCCTGGCACAGTAGACCATATGATTGTCCAATTCAAAATGGCCAATACCAGTCCATTTCAGCACACTAATGCCTAGGATATTCATCTTTATGCATTCCATTTCATTTTTGATGACTTCCAATTTTCCTAGATTCATTCTTCATAAATTTCATATTCCGATTAGTAATGGATGTTTGCAGCTGTTTCTTCTCATTTTGAGTCATGCCACCTCAGCAAATGAAGGTCCCAAATGTTTGACTCCATACATGTCATTAAGGTAGAAGGGTCTTATCTTTCCTTGTGGTTCCTGTTGCATTCAATCCTGGATAGAGTATAAGAACATTGAGTGCATAGACTTTGATTCGTCCCTGTCCCTAACATTAAGACCTGTGCCGGGCAACTGGCAGATAGCATAACTTTACAGTGAATGAGTAGATGGATGGATGGATGATGGATGGATGGATGGATGGGTGGATGGATGGATGGACAAATGCATGAACTTAACAGGTGAAGAAACTGGCCTCAGGAGTGATTTATTCATTTGCCAGAGCCACCCAATTTATTAGTTCCTCATCTCATCCCAGCACAATCCCTGTCCTTCAGCTGGATGCAGGCTTATGTCGGAGTCTTGTTGTTGGTCACTCCTAATAATCTTCCCGGGAGCCCACCTGGATGAAGCTCACCTGTGCTATGATTAGGAAAGCCAACACTCTGACCTTTACCTCACCTCCACACTCACTCACCTGACTCCACCTGACTTGGCCTGTTGGCTCTTCCATCAGTCAACAAGACTGCATTGAAGACTCACTGTCTATTGTTCTCTATGGACTCACGTGAAGTGCACTGAGATGTCCAAAGGCACTGGCCCGAGACTGGAATTCAGCCCAGGCTGGTAATGACACATGATCAGAGGTCAGAACCCTCATTAAGCCATAGTCATTTCCCTTAAGGAGCACAGCTCTAGAATTTATTAGCTTCCCATAAAAATCTCGCCAAGGCTACCATCAAGCAGAGTGAGTTTCTCATCTTCCAAGGACTCCTTCTTCTTTAGAAAACACCTTGTTCTACTTTAAGGGAAGTAGATCCTTATGAAAAGTGGGCTGTTAGGGGGTTCAGAATGTCAGTGTATATCCCCAAGCTCTTACCTTCTCTCTAAATTTTGAGAGAAGCTCCTCACCTTCTGAGTTTGTAACCCTCTGGAACAGTAAACACACATTCAAACACATGTTAATACTAACAGTTATCCATTAGTCACTCCCTCCCAGTTACACAGATGTGACAAGATGAAGACATTTTCTTCTAAGCAGCTGGTGTAAGAAAACCTGCCTTTGTCAGGAAAATGCCTGCCTAAGTAAGCCACTTGTGGCAGACCCTAGCCCCTGGGCTCTTGTGTTGGCTTGCACAGGGCCTGCAGAGGAAAGGAGAGCCAGTCTACAGGGTTGGGAGAAGAGTCTAGAACTGGGTGAGGATGTAGGGGATTCAGGAGGGCCGGGGACAAGGTGGGGGGAGGGAGAGTGAGATGGGAGAATGCTGTGTCCCACAAGATGAAACTTCTCCCCTCAAAACCAAAAAAAAAGAAGAAAGAAAATGATCTTCTTTCTGCCCTTTGTATTTCTTATGGAAACTGATGACCGAGTAGAACTTTGTGACCTGGGACAAAAACGTGGCAGAACCAGGCAGAGAGAATATAAAGCCCAGTGTGTCGTAAAGAATTTAACCTTGCTTGTGGAGAGACTGGAACACTTATACACTGTTGGCAGGAATATAAAATGGTATAACCACTTTGGAAATCAATTTAGCCCGTCCTTAAAAAGCTAGAAATAGAAATAACATACAATCCAGCTATCCCACTCCTTGGAATATATCCTAGAGAAATAAGAGCCGTCACACAAATAGATATATGCACACCCATATTCACTGCGGCACTGTTCACAATAGCAAAAAGATGGAAACAAACAACCTAGGTGCCCATCAACGGACAAACAGATAAACAAATTATCATTTACCACACAATGGAATACTATGCAACGATAAAGAACAACGATGAAGCCGTGAAACATCTTATAACATGGAGGAATCTGGAGAGCATCACGCTGAGTGAATTTAGTCAGTCACAGAAGGACAAATATTGAATAAGACCACTATTATAAGAACTCAAGAAAAGGTTTAAACACAGAAGAAAACATTCTTTGATGGTTACGACGGTGGGGAGGGAGGGTGAGGGTTATTCACTAACTAGATAGTAGATAAGAATTATCTTAGGTAAAGGGAAGGATGGCACATATTACAGGGGAAGTCAGCACAACCGGACTAAACCAAAGCTAAGAAGTTTCCTGAATACAATCAAACACTTTGAGGGACAGACTAATAGGGGCAGGGGTATGGGGACCATGGTTTCAGGGGACATCTAGGTCAATTGGCGTAACAAAGCTTATTAAGAAAATGTTCTGCATCCTACTTCAGTAAGTGGCATCTGGGGTCTTAAAAACTTGCAAGTGGCCATCTAAGATGCATCAATTGGTCCCAACCACCGGGAGTAAAGGAGAATGAAGAACACCAAAGACAAAAGGAAAGTATCAGCCCAAGAGTCCGAAAGGGCCATAAACCAGAGACTTCATCAGCCTGAGACCAGAAGAACTGGATGTTGCCTGTCTACCACCAATGACCACCCTGACAGGAAACACAACAGAGAGTCCCTGATGGAGCAGGAGAAAGGTGGGGTGCAGAACTCAAATTCTAGTAAAAAGACCAGACTTAATGGTCTGACTGAGACTGGAGGAACCCCAGAAAGCATGGCCCCTGGACTTTCTGTCAGCGCAGAACTAAAACAATTTTCGAGGCCAACTCTTCAGACAAAGATTGGACTGGACTGGGGGACATAAAATGCTACTCGTGAAGAGTGTGCTTCCTAGCTCAAGTAGATACATGAGACTAAATGGGCAGCTTCTGTCTGGAGGTGAGATGAGAAGGCAGAGAGGGTTAGGGGGGGTTGAATGGACACGGGAAATCAGGGGTGGAAAGAAGGAGTGTGCTGTCACAGTATAGGAAGAGCAATTAGGGTCACATAACAACGTATGTATAAATTTTTGTATGAGAGACTGACTTGAAATGCAAACTTTCACTTAAACTGCAACAATAAACAAACAAACAAAAAATAAAGTGGGGGATAGCCACACCTCAACGTGGGGACTGGCCAGGCCAGAAAGGCCAATGATACTGTTATGGATTGAATTGTGTCCCTCCAAAATATGCGTTGGAATACGAACCCCATACCTATGGATATAATCCTATTTGGGAATAGAGTTTTCTTTGTTATGTCAATGAGGCCGTATCAGTGTAGGGTGTATCTTACTTAAGTCAATCACTTCTGAGATTTTAAAGGAGCAGATTAGGCACAGAAGCAAGGAAACACAGATAGGGGAAGACAGATGCCAAGCCACATGAAGCTCACCAAGGAACCGAGGAATAGAAGCTAAAAAGAGGGAAGGATCTTCTCCCAGAGTCAACAGAGAGAAAGAGTTTTCCCCTACAGCTGGTGCCCTGAATTCAGACTTCTAGCCTCCTAAACTGTGAGAAAATAAATTTCTGTTCACTAAAGCCACCCACTTCTGTGATAGCAGCACTAGATAACTAAGACACATATGATCGAGGGTGGGGACTTTGGGTCACAGGTATCAACTGACCTGGAATCTGAAATCAGCCACAGTGGGCAGTCCACCAGTCAATCATGCCTACTTAATGGACACCCAACAAGAACTCTGACTTGGGAGTCTTGGGTGAGCTTCCCTGGTTGGCAATACTCTATGCATATTGTCACACATTGATTCTAGGAAGGCACTACTGTCCTGACTTCATGAGGAGAGAACAACTGAAGGCTCTGCATTTGGAACTCTCCTGGACTCTGCCTTACATACTTCTTCCCTTGGCTGATTATAATCTGTAGACTTTCCTTGAAATAAACTATAACTGTGAGTATAACAGCTCTCATTGAGTTCTGTAAGTCTTTCCAGCAAATTATCAAACCTGGAAGTGGTTTTGGGAACCCCCCAAAATTTTTTTGCAGTTAGTGTCAAGAAGTGAGGGCAGCCTTGAGAACTGTACCATCTAAACTAAACCAAAAACCAAACTCACTGCTGTCAAGTCGATTCCAACTCATAGTGACCCTTTAGGACAGAGTAGAACTGCCCCACAGGGTTTCCAAGGCTGTAAATCTTTATGGAAGCAGACTGCCACATCTTTATCCTGCATCTAAACTATAGAGTTGGCCAAATTCTTCACACCCAGGAATCAGCAGGGATCACGTGAGGCTTAGGGCTTTCCCAAGCTATGAAATTGGGACTTGAAACCATCTTACCTGGTTACTGAGCAGAACCAGTAAACATTGGGTTTCCCAAATCTAGGCAAACAAACATTCTCTAATCCTCACCATAATCCCTACAAGGCAGGAATGATTGTCTCCCTCACATTTTGTTGCTGTCGTTGATGTGCCCCTGAGTGATCTGTGCAGATTTCTAGGTTTCTCCATCTCCTCATTGCCTGAAATAACAAGCGCAAAGGCCCTCACTGGTCACTGTAGCTCAAGAAAGGTCTGAGCAGATCCCTGAAAGGATGTTGGCTTGAAGTGTCTCCTCCAGTCACTCCAATGCCCCACCCACCACACAGTGTTTCTACCTCCAAGTTGCTGGAACTTCAGAGGAGCATCAGGCTTCTTGAGTGTCATAGATAGACAGAGGACTATGAACAAAAAAGTTTTAACCACACTCTTTTTTTAAAGTACATCGTTTAGATATTGTTATCGAATCCTAGAAGGTGAGTTCTGTCTGGCGAGCTCAGACCTGCCAATAATCTGGACACCAGCCTTTGAGAAAGAGAAAATAACTTTATTGCAATGCCAGAGCAAGGAGCCAGGAGGAAGTTCCTCAGATGTGACTCCCCAAGCTATGGGGAAGTAGGGCTTATATGTGATTTGGGCAGCAAGTTGGCGGACATGCAGGCGTACTGGGGAGGGAAAATTTTAGAAGGAAGACATTGCAGGAATTATGGTTGCCAGGAAACAGGAAGTGATGTGTTTTTTGTCAGCCCTCTCACTTCAGAATAGGGCCGGGGTGATGATTTTCCTTCTGATTCATTCCACTTGTTGCTGCATCCTCTGCTGAGGTCAATTAATGGTCACAGCTGGCCCTTCCGTGCATGTGGGGCTAGCTTAATCTGACTTGGGTTAGTTTAAAGATTTACTGGTATTCATAGGGTCATTTCAACATCTAATCTTGGCCACCTGGTTTGCATAAGTGCTTATATGTTAAATAAATGCTTTACATTAGGGGTTCACCTTGTCTCGGGCACCTACAGAGAAGATCTCAGAAATGAACTGCTATTGTGCGTTCAGAATTATCTGGCCAAAGCTTCTCCGTTATGCAGGTCAGTAAATCAGGATTGTCCCCTCTGTCTAAGCTCTTCAAGGTGGGCCCTACAGATTCCAAGGGGACAACATTTCAGGAAACTGCTGGGCTTCTAGATTGATCATGCCTTTGAAATGCTTTCTCATTCCTCAGTGATTTCTTATTTCAGCATAACTCAGCTGGTTGAATAGACTGCACAGATCACAATATGAGCCCAGCCAGAGGGCACAGAGGATGATAAAAGCCAGCCTATTCTGGAAACAATTGGGCAAAGCCAGCCCCAAGTCTCCATGTTTGAACATAGTGTCTCCATTGAGAAAACAACCCCTGCGAAAAATGTACGTGTATTGCTGTTTGCCTGTTTCCACTGCCTGCACAGACACAGCACAGCTCAATACTGTTTTGGGAGATCGGCATCTACAAAGAGTTATGGAAAAAAGAATTGAGTTGGGTTGTAAGCAATTCATCCAACAAATATTTACTGAGTGACTAGTTCCTTCCAGGCACTCTGCTAGGTGATGAGAAATCAGAAATGAATAAGTTGAAAGAATTTGTAAGCTGGTTGGGGAGGTGGACAGGGAAACCAGCAATTACAGTTTAGCCAACTGTGCTAAAGCTTCTGCTGATGGCTGCACGGGAGCCTGGAGCAGGCACATAGTTCTGTCTGGTGGGACTGGCCTGTGTCAGGCAAGGCTTCCCAAAGGACATGATGCTTGAAAAGGGTCCTGGAGAATGACTGAAAAAAACAAAACCAAACCAGTTGCCATCGAGTCCATTCTGACTCATGGTGACCCCATGTGCGTCAGAAGAGTAGAACTGTGCTCCATGGGGTTTTCAGTGATGGATTGTTTTCAGAAATAGACTACCAGGCCTTTCTTCCAAGGCACCTCTAGGTGGACTTGAACTGCTAACCTTTCAGTTAGCAGCTGAGGGTATTAACCATTTGCACCACTGCAAATCTGTACAAAGACATTGCAGGTGAAGACACAGAGGCAGAAACAAGTGATAGACGGATGCAAGTTGGGAGGCTTGAGTTTGGATTTTGACCTGAAGATGAAGGGAAATGACTTTATCAGATACACATTTTTAGAAAGCCCACTCTGGCATTACGTTGGAAACGGATGGTGAGAGGGCCAGGGTGAATGTTTTGCTCACAATCTCGTGAGAAATGGTGAGGGGAAGAATTTATAGCGTGGCTGGGGGGCGGGAGGGTACACAGGAGACATATCCTAATGACAGGAGAGCAAAGGTCCAAGAACTGAGAAGCAACTGAAATGGGGACAAGGAGACTGAGGACGCCTTCCAAGGCCCTTGCTTGTGTGACTGGGTGGAAAGGGGTACCAGTTCCTGGGATCAGTAAATATACAGCGGAAGACAATGTGCTCAGATGTATACACGATTCAGAGTTCCTGAAAGAGGGCTGGCGGAGACAGGAGATACATTGGCCTGGGTCCACATAAGCACGTGAGACTTCTTCTGGAAGAACTGAAGCACATCTCTACCGGTGCAGAAACGGACAGGCATTGTGCGGGTCAGCCTCGAATATACTTCTTGATGGCCTGGGGATGGGACATGTCCCTCACCCATGAGAGGACCTGAGTTAAGAAGAAGGGAGATGATGGGGAGGACCCTATAAGCAAAGCATTCTCCCTGGCCGTTTTCAGCTTAATACGGAGGCCCCGGTGGTGCCAACAGTGGTGCCCTGGCCGTCAACATCCCTGGGTC
The DNA here is from genome assembly GCA_030035585.1 of Dugong dugon. NCBI lineage: Eukaryota > Metazoa > Chordata > Mammalia > Sirenia > Dugongidae > Dugong > Dugong dugon. The sequence goes on along the minus strand of CM057473.1, from coordinate 1,879,382 downwards.
ACTGTGGGAGGGCCACCGGTGACTTAGCAGCTTCAGCATGCATCTGAAAATGGTGACGACACCTCCCCTGGCTTTCGGAATCGTTCTCAGTACAGGGACTGTGCATCATGACCCCACCACCTACAATTACACGCCTTCTTTCCTCTAAGGCACACAGAGAGGCTAACACATTGCCTCAAGTCTGGGTGAGCTAACCTGCTGAATGCACACTTCCAGTGTTTCTGCAAGAACCCCTGTGAGGCAATGCTACAGGTCTCAGGACAATCAAGCATTATGACAGAGGTGTGCTTTTATATAGTGGGAAGTGTGCAAGCAGTGAGCAGGCAGTCACTAACCCTGTAAAAGTGTGGTAGTCGTAGGAGTAGGGCTGCTAGGGGTCGGAATTGACTCAACGGCAGTGGGTTTGGTTTTTCGGTTTTTAGTAGGAGTAAGTAGGGTCAGAACCTGTCTTTTATGGGAGATAGTGAGAACCCAGACAGCACAAAGCTGATTTCTGTGAGGGGGAAGTCAGACAAGCCTCCACCCTCCAACTGTTCTACCAATTCTGACAACTACCATCCTCCCCACAGCACTCTGCTTCTCTGCTGGGTTCCATAAACCACTGCAGTTGTCACACAGAACTCACAGACCGTACTTACAGCTAAGTGGTTTGTTAAGGAAGCAACAGCATACAACTCGGGATGAAGAACAGGAAGCACGTAGGCAAAGTCTCCCTTCTTCAGTGCAGAACAGCTCTCAGTTTCTCTCACCCCTGAGGGCAGGCTCCTCACAGCCCCCTGAGGACAGGCCCCTCTCAGCCCTGAGGACAAGCCCCTCTCAGCCCCCTGAGGACAGGCTCCTCTCAGCCCTGAGGACGGGCCCCTCTCAGCCCTGAGGACGGGCTCCTCTCAGACCTGAAGACAGGCTCCTCTCCCACCTGAGGACAGGCCCCTCTCAGCCCCCTGAGGACGGGCCCCTCTCAGCCCTGAGGACAGGCCCCTCTCAGCCCCCTGAGGACGGGCTCCTCTCAGCCCCCTGAGGACAGGCTCCTCCCCCACCTGAGGACAGGCCCCTCTCATCCCCCTGAGGACAGGCCCCTCTCAGCCCTGAGGACAGGCCCCTCTCATCCCTGAGGACAGGCTCCTCTCAGCCCTGAGGACAGGCCCCTCTCAGCCCTGAGGACGGGCCCCTCTCAGCCCTGAGGACGGGCCCCTCTCAGCCCTGAGGACGGGCCCCTCTCAGCCCTGAGGACGGGCCCCTCTCAGCCCTGAGGACGGGCCCCTCTCAGCCCTGAGGACGGGCCCCTCTCAGCCCTGAGGACGGGCCCCTCTCAGCCCTGAGGACGGGCCCCTCTCATCCCTGAGGACGGGCTCCTCTCAGCCCTGAGGACGGGCCCCTCTCAGCCCTGAGGACGGGCTCCTCTCAGCCCTGAGGACAGGCCCCTCTCAGCCCCCAGAGGACGGGCTCCTCTCAGCCCTGAGGACAGTCCCCTTTCAGACCTGAGGACGGTCTCCTCTCAGTCCTGAGGACAAGCTCCTCTCAGACCTGAGGACAGGCTCCTCTCCCACCTGAGGACAGGCCCCTCTCAGCCCCCTGAGGACGGGCCCCTCTCAGCCCTAAGGACGGGCCCCTCTCAGCCCCCTGAGGACGGGCTCCTCTCAGCCCCCTGAGGACAGGCCCCTCTCAGCCCCCTGAAGACAGGCCCCTCTCAGCCCTGAGGATGGTCCCCTCTCAGCCCCCTGAGGACAGGCTCCTCTCAGCCCCCTGAGGACAGGCTCCTCTCAGCCCTGAAGACAGGCTCCTCTCAGCCCTGAGGACAGGCCCCTCTCAGCCCTGAAGACAGGCTCCTCTCAGCCCTGAGGACAGGCCCCTCTCAGCCCCCTGAAGACAGGCCCCTCTCAGCCCTGAGGATGGTCCCCTCTCAGCCCCCTGAGGACAGGCTCCTCTCAGCCCTGAGGACAGGCCCCTCTCAGCCCTGAGGACAGGCTCCTCTCAGCCCCCTGAGGACAGGCCCCTCTCAGCCCCCTGAGGCCAGGCTCCTCTCAGTCCTGAGGACAAGCTCCTCTCAGTCCTGAGGACAGACTCCTCTTGCTGCTGCTGTGTGTCGCTGCCAGCTCTCCCTCTGGGCCACTTCCGGACAGGGTTACAGCCCTTGACCACGTTACAGATCTTTCAGGAGGTTTCTTGCCTCCTTTTTGTCTCTGCTTCTTCTCACTTCTCTCTTCTTTCTTCCTTCTGCTTCTCTTCTTGCTTCTTTCTTTCTCAAAAACCTCTGGCTGCATACATACACACTATTCCTTGTCAATTTCAAGGCATGGCCCCTCCCAGCCAGGCCACAAGCTGACCAGTCCCCTCTTGGTAGTCCACAGACACTTCATTTGCATAGTAGGCTATAGTCACCACATTTGCATAGTCCGTGGTCACTTCTTTTGCATAGTCAATTGACCAATCCTTGCCAGGTGCATACCAATCACAGGGCAGGCTGCAGCCCTGGGCCAGCCAAGTTGTCTACAATTTACCTAGGAAATGTAAATCAACCTAGACAGAAGTAACAAGCCCTCCGGGGTAGAAAACCAGGGCAAACGTAACTCCTCAGGGCTTAGGGGAAAATCTCTCAAGCTGTTTTTCCAAAGAACTAAGGCACGAGGCCGCATAAAGGAACTCTTTTCACCACAAAAACAAAATCGAAACCCGTTGCGGTCAAGTCAATTCTGACTTATAGTGACCCTGTGTGTTACAGAGAAGAACTGATCCATAGGGTTTTCTTGGTTGTGATCTTTATGGAAGAAGATTGCCAGGCCTTTCTTCTGCAGCACCACTGAGTGGATTTGAACCACCTATCTTTGGTTTAGTAGCTGATCACAAGGCACTTGTACCACCCAAGGACCTTAAGCAGTCACTCAACGGCAATGGGATTGGTTTATGAGGAGCCCTGGTGGCGCAGTGGTTAAAGTGCTCAGCTGCTAAAAGGTAGGTGGTTTGAACCCACCAGCCACTCCATGGAAGAAAGATATGGCAGTCTGCTTCTATAAAGATTTACAGCCCTTAGAAATCCTACGGGGCAGTTCTACTGTCCCACTGGGTCACTATGAGTTGGAATCGACTCAACGGCAGTGGGTTTGGTTTGTTTTTTTAGACAGCTTTATAAAAATAGAAGTGAATATAAAGGATTAAAAATACAATGCTACTAGAGGTCTTTGCCTTCTTGTTATTGCCATGTAAGTATACTTAACCAAGTGTTCTCGCGGGGAGAGAGAATAAGGCCATTTTTTTACTACAGCGCAAGTCTGGTATCTTCATGCTTCACTAACCAGTAACCTGTTGACATCCAGTCAGTTCTGACTCATGGTGACCCTGTGTGTGTCAGAGTAGGACTGTGCTCCATAGGGTTTTCAGTGGCTGATTTTTTGGAAGTAGATCGCCAGGCCTTTCTTCTGAGGTGCTCTGGGTGGACTCGAACTGCCAAACTTTGGGTCAGCAGCTGAGTGCGTTAATTGTTTGCAGCATCCAGGGACTCTGAACGGTGTACAATTAGCTGTGAGAAGATTTAAGCTGTTGTTTCAATGAGCTATTGGGGTAAATCATCCCAAAACCTTAGTGGCTTAAAACAGCAACCATTGTATTCTCTCACGCAAGTCTGTGGATTGATTGCCTTCAGCTGGTGTTCCTTCTGTCCCACGAGATGTTGGCTGGGGCTGGGGCTGGGCTGTCTCGGGTTTGATTTTGCTGGAACATCTAAGATGGCCGCTTGACTCACGTGTCTGGCATTTTGGTACCCCCCCACCCCCTGGCCTTTGTCTCCATGTGGGGTCTCATCCTCCAGGGTGTCTCTGAGTGACCTCTCCCCCCAGCAAGGTAGTTGGACTTCTCATGTGGTAGCTGGCTTCCAAGAGTCCAGGAGTGGAAGATTCTATGCCTTCTTAGACCCAGACATCACTGCCACCACATTCTGTTTTTTTAATATATTTAATGAAAATACAACAAAACATTCACCAATTCAACAGTTCCTACATGTGCAATTCACTGACACGATCACGCCCTTCATTTGCACAACCCCATCCTATCTTTTTCCTAATTACTCCACCCCCATGAATATAAAATCATTGCACCCCCCACCCCAGTAACTCCCTCTTTCCCCCTCCTTTCCAGCCCTGGTGATGGATAAAAAGCTTCGGTTTCTATGTATCTGCTTATTTCCTACAAGTGAGGCCATACAGTATTTGCCCCTTCATGGCTGACTTATTTCCCTCAACATGATGTTTTCAAGGCTCATCCATGTTGGGAGCCCGTATCAGGACTTCGTTTCTCTTTACGGCTGAATAATACTTCATTGTATGTATGGACCACATTGTGTCTATCCATTCATCTACTGACGGATATTTCGGTTGTTTTCCCACCTTTTGGCTATTGTGAAAAGTGCTGCAATGAACATGGGTGTACTGTATTTTTACAGAAATAATGCATAAAATATGCCCTTGGACCATTTTCATATGCCGTGCATTATATGTATGGGGCATGTTATTAACATCGGAGTGTTATTTGTGAAAAATACAGTATAGGTGTCTGTTTGCATTCTCCACTCACTTCTTCTGGGTATGCACCTAGGATTGGGATTGCTGGGTCCTCTGGTGGCGCAGTGGTAGCTCGGCTGCTAACCAAAAGGGCGGCAGTTTGAATCCACCAGCTGCTCCTTGGAAGCCCTATGGGGTGGTTCTACTCTGTCCTGTAGGGTCACTGTGAGTCGGAATCAGCTTGAGGGGAATGGGTTTGGTTGTTTTTGTATGGTAGTTTCTGGTTCAACCCTTTGAGCTACCACCGCACTGTTTTCCACGGTGGCTGTACCATTTTTCATTCCCACCAGCAATGGATGAGGGTTCTCATTGCTCTACACCCTCTCCGAAATCTAATGGCTGATGATGTTGAGCATCTTCTCGTGTGCTCACTGGCTGTTTGAATAGCTTCTGATTTTCCTCCATTCTTGATTATTCAATATGAAATCACTCTAAGAAACTTCTATATATGCACTTATTAGAACCTTTTATTACAGACTGAATTGTGTCCCTCAAAAAGACAAGATCAAGTCCTAACGCCTGTACCTGTGAATGTGACCCTGTCTGAAAATAGCGTTTTTGAAGGTTAACATGAGGTCACATTGGAGTAGGGCAGGTCCTAATTGAGGAGCCTTGGTGGTGCAGTGGTTAAGCACTTGGCTGCTAACCGAAAGGTTGGCGGTTCAAACCCACTAGCCGCTCTGTGGGAGAAAGATGAGACAGTCTGCTTCCGTAAAGATTTACAGCCTTGGAAACCATACGGGGCAGTTCTATTCTGTCCTATAGGGTTGCTATGACTTGGAATGGACTTGACAGCAGTGGGTTGGGTCATAGTCCTATATGACTCCTGTTGTTATAAAAGAGGAGATTGGAAATGGAGAGACAGACGCGAGGGAAGACGCCACGTAAAGATCATCTACAAACCAAGGACTGTCAGCAGACACCTGGGCTATAAGAAGCTGGAAGAGACAAGGAGGGATCTTCCCCTAGAGCCGACAGAGAGAGCAGGGCTCTGCTGGTGGCTGCATTTGGACTCCTAGCCTCCAGAACTGTGAGACAGTAAAGTTCTGTTCTTTAAACTACCCACTTTGCAGTAGTTTGTTCTGGCAGCGCTAGGAGATGCACACACCTCTAAAAAGCAAATTTTTAGCTTTTTATTTTACAAAGATTTGCCACAATGACCAAACACTGTAGCTGAGACTATCTTTATAAAAATCAACAATTCAAATTTACTCAGTTAAAAAAGGTATTTGGCAACCGAGTCTATAATAAAACAACATAATAATGGTTAGATTTTGGAAGTTACAAACATGCATATACAATATGCAAAGCATGTGTTCTGTGTGGCTCTGCCTGTCCCCTGTCTGCCATGTTGCATTTTACTGAGTTACTTTCACTAGCAGGGAAGAGAAAGATGAGAGAGTCCTGGGCTCATTCAGCACCTGGTGCCCTTCAGATCCATCAGCCTGGGAAACGGCCACGTGCGGTATTGGTGCCAGAACTTCAGGAGGCCGAGGCTGCTGTACGTGCTCGCCACAAAGGCATTAATCAGACAGTCTGTTGTGAGTGAGAACGTTTGCTGACTCGTGATTTCGACTCTGTAGTTCTGTTGGCTTTACCGGCAGTGGGACCACCAACTCATGTTGTCAGTTGCTGTTGAGTCGGCTCTGACTCATGGTTGCCCCACGTACAATGGAGTGAAACACGGCCCGATCCGGCACCATCCTTGCAACACTGGTACACTTGTCTTCACTGCTGCGGCACTGTGTTGTTCTGAGTACTTTCCAGCCTGGGGGCTCATCTTCTAGCACCTTATTGGACAATATTCTGTAATCCATAAGGTTTCCATTGGCCAATATTTGGAAGTGGATTGGCAGGCCTTTCTTCCCAGTCTGTCTTAGCCTGGAAGCTCCACTGAAACCTGTCCCCCATGGGTGAGCCTGCTAGTACTTGAAATGCCAGTGGCAAAGCTGCCAGCATCACAGCAACATGCAGCCACCACAGTACAGCAGACGGACAGACGGGTGGTGGTCAAACACACTTCCCCACTCACGTTGAGGGGACTCAACTCAGATGTTGGAAGTCTGTGTTAACTGACCACACATTTCTGATTTATTTCAGGGATGTCTGAGCGGCCTTTTATGAAACTATGTGTTTTTATAGGCTGTGCGCTTCTCCTTCCAGCTCTGTTTACGACGGAGCTCCTCTCCAACAGGGTGGTGAGTGACAGCTGTCCTCCTCCCCGTTCCCTCCAGAAATAGTTCCCTCCTCCCCCTGCTGGTCGGCTGTGAACCTGCTCCGTTGTTCACTCAGCAATCAGACTGGACCCACCTGACTGAAGTGCGAATTTCCCAACATACTTAAACCTCAAACGTGTATGGCTTTAAAATATGCAAACGTTCTTGGGGGATGACAGGACGAGGCTTCTCATAAAAGGGGAAAAGAAGGAACATTTGAATTTTTGTGGAAAAATGCCCACTGTTAATCTTGACCAAGATTAATGCCAATGGCTAGATTTCGGCAAATAAATAGACTGGGTTATGCAGGCCTTTGTGGGAAGTTTGCCACCATTTGTTGTAAGGGTCCAGAGAAAATGCTGCTCGAGGTTTAAATGGAAGACATACAGATTTTCTGAACATAACCAGCCTCTGTACCTTAGTACCTTCCATGCACATCTTGTCTAACTAAAAAGAAAACTCCTCGAATGAACAAGCAAACGCAGCTTTTTCAGGCAGGGCTGCAGTGAATGGGGTTTCTCACAGCATCGTCTATCCGCAAAAAGGGCGCACTCAGAGTCCCGATTCTAGTTCTATCCATTTCCCCCTTTTGTAAGCGACATGCTGCAGCGTGGCAAACTCTAGCTCAAGCAAGAGCAGAGAACTGGGATTTTCTAAACTCAGCCCGATGAAGGAATGTGTCCTTAAGCTGTTGTTGTTGTGAACGGTCGAGTCAATTCCGACTCACAGCGACCCTACAGAGACAGCAAAATCCAAAGGGTTCCCAGACTGAACCCTAGAAATAAAGGCACACACAGATAACTTTTCCGTAAAGAGCAGACTGTGCCAATTTATTACAGAACGCAGTTAAAAAAAATATTTTGAGGCTAGCCTCTCCAGTTTAAAAGCGCTTAACTAGAAACACTTAAACAAGCCACGCAAGGTCTCTCCCTCACCTGCCCCCACCCAGCCCTGTAAACGAGGTTGGAGACATCCAATCCATCCTTGACAGGAACCACCAAAGGAGTTAATGCAAACCTACTTGCTTCTTAAAAGAAAAATCACCTTCCAAATTTCCAAAGCATGCACTGTTACTTGGCATTAGGTATTTCAAAATGACACACTCTGTTATGGTATTTTTAATTAAGGCCCAAATATAATACCTATGTACCAGACAGACACCTTACAACTAAAAGGAAATACAAACGTTAACCTAGTGTAAGAATTCCATCAGGAATTAATGGGGAAAGGCACTGCATCCTCTCACTTCACCACATGGCTACTACCCACCTGACATGCTCTGGATTCAAGCCCTGTCAAAAGGTTTTAACAGCATTTTCTACAACATACAGCTCCCAGGAAGGTTAATACGTCTCAAGTGTTCTTCCACCACCGTATTTTCACCCACGTATACAACGGTTGTGAATATATGCTATTAGCTTTATTTACAAGTTTATTTTGATGTTTCAGTGGGGTAAAACTCAACTACCTCAACCAACAGTCCCCAAAGAGTATTTGGTTATGATTCATGGGTATTAACAACCATGGAAAAGAGACAAAGGAAACCAATGTCTCACCCAAAAACACATAAACTAAAATTTCTCACCCACGAAAAGTTGGCAGTGAAGCTGCTAGTCTCTGAATGGTGTAAGCTAAACTCTACACAGACATTCCAGACCAACTTCTTTTGCAAAGCGCAGGTTACATGTTGCCCCAGGGAGGGTGCCGAGCGAATGCGTCCCGGCCAAAAACACGCACGCTGTTGAACATGAGAGGTGCAGATCGGCAAGGGTGACAGTTTTCAAAATCTTCCCTGGCTTTCCAGAAGACGTAAAACACAGCGGTGTAATTTGACATAGGAACAAAGGTTAGTCTGAAAATCAGTAATCTACATGCACAAACATTAGAACAGGAGGGGACAAATAAAACACGCCCATTTCCGCATGGCATTGTTGTTTTAACGAGCTCCCTGCACCGACAGGCGGAGTGGTGCCTCTTCAGACCAGCCGAGGCTCTACCCTGCAGGCCAGCTAGAGACACAAAGCTCTCCCGGCCGCCTGCCAACCTGCCCCAGGCACAAAGGTGACAACCTACCAGGAAAGAACAAGCACAAAATACTCATTATCAGTTTTCTCAAGACATGATTGGCCCAAGACATTGGGGTGCCGTGAACATGGACGGATGTGCAGCGCTGGAGCCAGGAGATGAAGCCTTGATTCTCTTCTGAGCAACATGGACTGGAGTTTCTGCCACGACGGTCACGGCTGCCACTTCCCGAGCTGTGACCGGCCATTTGCACAGTCAAAGGTTCCTCCCAGGAGGGCGGTGTGGAATCCATCTTCACCCAGGGCCGGTTCAGCTTAAGTGGACAGGCGTGTACTCCGGCCTCCTGGTCTGGGTGATCTGGGGCTTGGGCCTCTTCCTTCTCTCCACCTCCTCGTCGTCTCTGTCCTCTTGGTCACTCTCACACACGTGGACCACCACGCTGGGGGTAGTGTCGGTGGCTGCGTGCAGCTCGTACTTCTCCCCTAGGGAAAGAAAATGATCACAGGGTGACTCAGACAAGCCCTGGAGAGCCGAGGGCGAGAGAACGGAAAAGCATCAGGGGGCCTGCCTGGCCCAGCTTCTGTGCACATTCAGTGCGGACCGAGAGACACAGGCAGGCAGCCACCTTCTGTATTTCTTCAGGAGCTCTCTCAGAAGACACGTATCACCACCGTCTGAGTCTCCTGACAGGCAAACCCTGCCCCGTCCAGGCACACGGGAGGTGAGGAGAAGTGCTTTTTGAATTGCGGTCCCTGGAGAGTTCAAATGGTTAGCACATGAGGCTCCTAACCGAAGGGTTGACAGTTTAAGTCCACCCAGAGGGATCTCGGAAGAAAGGCCTAGAGATCCACTTCTGAAAATCCAGCCACTGAAAACCCTATGGAACGTAGTTCTACTCTGAGGCACGTGGGGTTGCCATGAGTCAGAGGCGTCAACTCAACGGCAACTGGTTTTTAACACGTCCTTTAACATGTCCACCGGGAATCCTGAACTACCTGAAGGTCAGTATTGCTCCAAGCATGGTGTGAGGGAGGAGCACTGGCCCAGGGGAAGGATGCAGCTGGACAAGCGCATGTGGAATCAGGACCTGCAGAGGCTCCGCCATGAGGTCCCGCTGAGACGCACAGCGCACACCACAGCACCGGGCACACTAGGGTCCCGCAGCAGACACAGGCCTGCACGTGGCCACACGCCCCAAAAAGCATTTCCGACTGCAGCATCCTTTTTCACATAACAGCTGCTAACCCCCCGGGACGAGCAGGGCTCTGCTTCTCTGTTTTAGCCTGAGCTTTGCCAGGTTCCGTAAGGTTTAGGCCGTCTGGTCCAGCAATGGCGGACTCAACTTTTCCCACCTGGCATCACTTTCTGGCACCAGTCTGGCTATGGGGAGAGCCTGTGTCTTTGGGGGCTGAGGCGAGGCCGTGTCGCAGCGTGGTCAAGAGCTTGGGCTCCAGCTAGGCAGGCTGGCCACTCAGTACTGGGCGCCTGTGGGCATGTTGCTTCACCTTCCTGTGCACCTCAGTCTTCTCCTCTGTATAATAGGCTGATGATGGTATCTGCCTCACGGAGCTAATTAAATGCGTGAACAGGGCAAAGCACTTGGCACACGCTCACAGTGTATGCGTGAACTCGCTCCATCGTATTGTGTTTTAAGAGACAGCTGGAGTCCTTGCTCTTGTGTGGAACGCTGAGGGTAGCAGGGACGCGAGGGGGTTTAAACAGGGGAGGAGGGTTGCTTCAGCTTGTCTATCTACCCTCAGAGTGGCCGGGAGGGGCCCCTGCCTGCCGTGTGCCCTTCACCTGGAGGGAGCAGCTGGGCAGGACTCCTCCTCAGGCTACATCTGACACCCCTCTAACCGTGGAAGGCACTTTGGGGTACAAACGGTTAACGTGCTTGGCTGTGTTATGTTGGAGGCTTGAGTCTACTTAGGGGGGCTGCGGAAAAAAAGCCTGGTGATCTACTTCCGAAAAGCCGGCCACTGCAAACACCATGGAGCACAGTTTTACTCTGACACACATAGGGCCACTGCGAGTCCCCTCAAGGGCAACTGTTTTTTAACTCATAAAATGGCCTTCTGTCTCCCACATGCGAGGCTGGACTTTTATCGTACTTGAATTTGAAAAGATGAAAGCGCCTCAGCTCTCTTGCTCAGAGAGAGAATTAAAGTACGGAGGGTCAGGCAGAGCACTCTCCAAACACAGAGTTCACCGTCTGGTTGAGATCCTCTCTACAAATTGTCACCTATCCAGCAGTCAGTCAAAACCCTGAGTTTAGGACCACGTTTGCAAAATCTGTGCAGTCTTCATGGCTGAAAAGCACAGCCAAAATGTGAACTATCATTCATGCGCATCACTGAGTAAACCCAGGACAAAATGACTGCACCACAGCTGTCTCCTGGAGAGGCTTCTGAAATGAGCACTCCGTAAAGAAGCAGTAGGCTCCGGGCTCCAGGCAGCGGGAAGGACTTCCATCAGCAGCACTTCTTGCTTATTCAACAGTCTGCACCTCAGGTGGAGGTCTCCTTTCCTCTGAAGCCTCCCCTTTGCTCCAGCCCCTCGGCCAGGGGCTGTGGCGGGGGTGGAGGGTGACACACTCCCCTCAAACTGGCCAGTAAAGACCTTGGCCTTCAGGCAACAATTAGTGTAAGTCATGAGATCCGACTTCATGTGGCGGATGGAGTTTCCATCAGGACAGTATTTTCAGAAATGGAATCTTTTCAGTGTGAAACTGCTAATCGCCCCAGAAATTAAAACCCTCAACCCCAAAGAACATCAGATGGCTGGTCAAGGAGAAAGGAGGAGCTGATGGTCCCAGCATTTATCTGGTTTGCTCCAGGCAGGGCAGGAGGAAGGGCTCAGACCTCTTCATCCCAAGACTCCCCAGCCCTCACCCCTGCCTCCTCAGGGATGCCCTGTCACTCAGGACAGGGACCACCAACATCTCACTGGTTTTTAAAAACATGAATTGAGCACTGACTACAGACTAGGTACTGCTCTCAATGCTTTCAAGTGATTTTCTCATCTACCACCCACAATCCCACGGAATAATACCCACTTTACAGATGGGGGGAGCCCCGGTGATGCAGTGGTTAAGAGCTCGGCTGCCAACCAAACAAAAGGTCGGCAATTTGAATCCACCAGCCGCTCCCTGGAAACCCTACCAGGCAGTTCTGCTCTGTCCTACAGGATCTCTATGAGTTGGAATCAACTTGACAGCAGTGGGTTTGGTTTTCTGGTTTACAGATGAGGAGCCCAAGGCCAGAATAACTGATCTCCCTGGATGCTCACATCTTCGCCGGTAGTGGGTCATCTTAGCCCCTCCCACGGCCCTGAACCTCTACTTTGTCTGCCAAGGCCAGTGAGGCAGCGCCCCCTATGGGGCGATGAGGGTGGGGCAGGTGTGACGGGGGCTCTTTCTCACCACAGTCTAAGATCCTCCTTCCCTCCCAGGTTAGAGAAGGCAGGTGAGGGCCAGGTTACTGGATTGAATCATCTTGACTATTTGAATTTCTAAAAGGGGGGGGTCTGTTTTCCCTTTCCAAAGTCCAATCGCATCCCCACCTGGAGTGACAGGATCTCAGGCTGGGAATAAGCCATCACGCAGGCTGTGCTCAGGAGACGAGGGGCTGGATTCCCGTGATCCCGCCAGCAGGGGTCCCAGGGCTCAGTCCCTGTGACCAGCTACAGCCTCCCTTGTACACCTTCCTGAAGGAACGAGGTGACAGGAGGCGCACACAACCCCAGCATTAGTCACGGTGATACCAAAACCAAGCCCGTTGCCGCTGAGTCGATTCTGACTCATGGCGACCTCATGTGTGCACAGTAGAAGTGCCTTCCATAGGGTTTCCAATGGCTGTGATCCTTTGGAAGTAGACTGCCAGGACTTTCTTCTGAGGCACCTCTGGCTGGGTTTGAACTGCCAACATTTTGGTTAGTAGTCAAGCTACCGAGGCACTCCTTACAATGATACCAAAAAACCAAACCCATCGCTGTTGAGTTGACTTTGACTCCTGGCAACCCCAAATGTTAGAACTGTTCCATAGGGTTTTCTTGGCTATAATTTTTATGGAAGCAGATTGCTAGGCACTGCTGGGTGGGTTTGAACCACCAACCTTAAGGCTAGTAGTTGAGTGCAAACCATCTGAGCCACCTAGGATACCTACCACAGTGACACAGAAGGGTATAAACAGAGAAAATTCACAACACGTGCTGTGTAGACCCCATGGGTGAGGACGAGAGCAGTGGGGACACTCCGCTCCCTGACGCAGAGAGCCCGCCTGTGTCAGGGCCACCTGCCCGCCCTGCCTGCCCTGCCCGAAGGCAGTGCTTACCTGGCCCCAGCTTGGAGATAGCGTATAAGAGATCGTAATTAATGACGGGGGTTGCATCTTCCACTTGTTTCCAACCCACGGGTGGAGAGGCAGGAGGAGAGATCAGAAACTGCTTGTCGGGATTTGGCGGAGCCAGGTGTGAACTTCCGATGTGTAAAGTCTGAGGAGATAAAGAAATACACGCCTGTGTTTAGCGAGGGACGGCCTGAGCAACGCAGGGGCGCTTAAAACAGCTCAGGAGTGACAACGACGGGTATGAAGGGTGTGAAGAGAGCTGTGATCTCATGGAGGAACCCTAAATGGCCGAGGGGGAAGGGAAAAGGGGCTTGAACTCTGGTTATGGTACAAGTAAAACTGGAGCCACTTCTAGGGACGCGGGACCCACAGGGGCTGACAGAAAATTACAGAGAGGATTTTAGCACAGTGGAAAAAATAAAGCCACTGACTTCAAGGTTAGAAAACCCACTGCCGTCGAGTCAATCCCAACTCCTAGTGACCCGACAGGACAGAGTAGAACTGCCCCATAGGGTTTCCAAGGAACAGATGGTGGATTCCAATTGCCAACCTTTTGGTTAGTAGCCAAGCTCTTACACACTGTGCCACCAGGGCTCCTTGAGCCTCGTTAGGCCTTACTAATTATCCCTACGATTAGAAGGCTACCTGGGAACAACTTACCCAAAACCTTACCAGTTTTGTTTTCTTTATACTTCAACACTTCCCCCCAAATTGTCACAATGAACATGTGTTCCTTTTATGATCAGAAAAAAGTCAGGAAAGTACTAAGCAGTTATTTATAGAAAACCAAAAACCCACCACCATTGAGTTGATTCCGACTCATAGTGACCCTATAGGACAGAGTAGAACTGCCCTATAGGGTTTCCAAGGAGCACCTGGTGGATTCGAGCTGCCGACCTTTTGGTTAGCAGCCTGAGGTTTAACCACTGTGCACCAGGGTTTGTGTTGTTAGTTCAAGGCCTCACCAAGTGCAGGAAAGCCTGCGCTCACAGGGGAAGCTGCACGCCGCCCTTGGCCCCACAGACCACCAGGGGGCAGTGCATCCCAGCCCGCTTTCATTTACAGGGAACCTGCTGGGCAGGCTGGCCCCCAGATCATTCTATCAGGAAAGGCGTTTTGCTCTCTGGCCTGGAGTCAGGACAGCTTTCCTCCCACTGGCAGGAAGACTCTCGGGAGACCCGCTCCCACCCTGGCGCGGGGTTCAGAGCCTGCCTGGGGCTCGCTCACACAGCAGAGCAGCATGCTAGAAGCTCCTTCCCCACCCCCTGCATCCCCTCTTCCTTCTTCATGTGGAATTTTGTGGGCTGCCTGGAAGGTAGGTCACTGGCTAATTCTGCCTCATAGCGACCATACAGGACAGAGCAGAACTGCCCCATAGGGTTTCCCAGGAGCAGACGGTGGATTCAAACTGCCGATCTTCTGGTTAGCAGCCGAGTTCTTAACCACTGTGCCACCAGGGCTCTGGAGGCTGGTAAGCAGGAGGAAAAAGCAAACCCGGGGCTGGGCCCTGCTGACAGAACGTCTCCTTGGAGCTCCTACCAGTCCAGGCCACCCATTTTCTGCATTTTCTTTGGGGCCAGGGTGGACAGCCCTATGCTGGTGTGCATGCTGGTGTGCACGGTGTTTGCAGACTGCTGCTTCCCTGAGGACTGAGAGGACACCTGCTTTCTCTACCAGGGGGAGGGAGAGAGCACACTGCTGTCTGCAGAGAACCGTATGGAGCTGGGACCTCCGCCTTTGCTCCGGCTGGAACCCTCCAGCAAGTTCCGTGTGAAAACCAGAGGCGCACATCTGTGAGGGCACCAGCGCAGCGACACCCACAACCCCCCGCCCACAACCCCCCGCCTTACCACCTCACTTTACAGCCCTCCTCCCCTCGCCTGGCACTGGCCATTCTGATGACCAGGGGCCACTGGGAGGCTGCTTTCAGACACACCTTGACGTTTTCTTAAGATAGATGAGACGCTAGTAACTTCGGGTATAAACTTCGCCTTTCTCAAGATGAATTCTTGGGGTTAAAAAGAAATCAGTGTATAATCTAAGTACCAGCTGCTTCAAAAAACCCAGTGGGAGGGAGAAGCAACCACAGCACTGAACTCGACTCACCTGAGCGAAGTATAATTTCATTTCCTTTCCCAGAAACTCAGTCTTATGCAGCTGGAGTCTGGCGTCTGCCGCAGATAAAGGGTTGCTGAAGTTTATCCTGACTCGTTTGAAGCTCTTAAAATACTGAAAGGTGATGTCCTTGTCGTATGTCCTAAACAGCGATTCAAACTTGGCCTGAAAAATTATAATAAAAACAGAAGAATTTAAAATGTACCCAAATATGATCCCTGACCAGGCACCCGCATTACATTTCTTATTGAGGAAGAGAATTATCAACCATTTCTAGAACGCGGAACTTGTTTCCTGGAGAAGATACAGAGAATCAGCCTTTCTCCTGAGGATGCACCGCACCTTCTGCCCTTCTACCACCAACAGAGGTGGTTGTATGGGGCCCGTGGGTGGCGCAAATGGTTCAGTGCTCAGAAACCCACCCAGAGGTGCCTTGGAAGAAAGGCCTGGTGATTGGACAGGTCACAGCCAGAAAACCCTATGGAGCAGTTCTACTCTGCAGCACGTGGGGACACCGTGAGTCAGACCTGACAACTGATTACTGGTTCGCAGGCGGCTGTGTAAGAAAGAGGAGCCCTGGTGGCGCAGTGGTTAAAGTGCTCGACTGCTAACCCAAAGGTCTGCAGTTCGAACCCACCAGCTGCTCTGTGGGAGAAAGATGTGGCAGTCTGCTTCTGTAAAGATTTCCAGCCTTGGAAACCCTATGGGGCAGTTCTACTCTGTCCTACAGGGTCGCTATGAGTCGGAATCGACTCGGTGGCAGTGAGTATATGAAGGTAAGATTGTATGGTTTATGAAATTGCATTTCATAAGCAGGACAATGATCGTACTTAAACGCTTTTTATGGTAAAATTCTTTTTAAAGTAGAGTGAGCATTTTCCAGGGAGGTACAGCTTGGTAACTTGGTCCCCTCTCCCGCCTGCCAGCTTCTCTGTCCAATGACCTTCTCTAGTCTGGTTAACCCAAGTCCCCTCCCACCCCAGCAAAGAGTGCTCAGCGAACATCTTCTTGTTAATGGGCACAGGCCCCCTTTTCAGCCCAATTGGGAAAGTCACAAGCTCTGGCCTCAGCTTCCTTGCATAAAGCAAGGCCCCAGCAGCTCCAGAAAGACTGCGATCACCAGCTGTCAGTCCAAGTGAAGACAGAAATACTTCTTTAGGGATTAAAAGCACTGAAGCTAATTTGAGAAAACCATTTTTACTGAGCAGGAAAATGACAACGCTAATAAAAGCTTTGCTTCTTAATGTAAAGAGACCGTTTAAAAAAACCTGCTCCTGAGTTTATCTCAGTCTGTTATTTCTTGACACTAAAATGATCCTGGTTTAAAAACCAACATACTGCAAACGGACCACTTCTGCATGCTGGCTTTAACGCCTGCGCACATCTGGCTCCAGTGTTATGGGCATTAGTGGGAATTACAAAACCTTATGAGCTCTTCGAATGAAAAGCCAAAGTTCAAAGGTAACAAGCTCAGATTCAGACAACAGAACTCATCAGCTTCCTTCCTTTTCTGAGAAGCTCTGCAGAGGCCCCTGGGCTGGGTCCCAGGTGAGGTGGGGTGGGGCCTAGCAGGGTGGGGTGGAGGTGGGAGAGCTGGGCAGGCCATCCTGATTCCTCAGGATTCCAAAAGGGAGCTGGACAGGCGAGGCTTCTGGGGATTGCAAGGCTTTTAGTCCCCATGGTTCTGGGTCTTTTTTTCAGACTACACACTCAGGGCCTGTGCTGGGAGCTGGCTGAAAGGCAGAGGGGGTGGCTGAGAGTCGGGATCTGGGCAGTGGGGGCCCACAACTGCATAAGCAATGCAGAAGGGGAAACAGGGCCCCCTAGGATCCCGGAACACCTACAGAAAGCACAGTTTAAGTGCCCAGCGGAGAGAGGATACCAAATAGGACAGGAGGCCAGGTTCTGGAATGTTCACAGCTCCACAGTGCAGGGCAGGAAGAGGGGGAGGAGTGTGCAGGGGAGGAAAAGGGCAAAGGTGCACCTGCTCAGGTAGGGCTGCCCACAGGAGAGGCTGCCAGGTCCCTATCCGACTGCAGAGTGGCTGCTGGCTCCTTAAGGGAGAAGGGAACAACTCCCAAACTTGCTGTTCTCGCATCTCCCCAGCTTTCTTTAAAAACAAACAAAACCTGTTGCCATCCAGTGGATTCCGACCCCTAGCGACCCTACAGGACAGAGCAGAACTGCCCCAGAGGGTTTCCAAGGAGCAGCTGGTGGATTCCAACTGCCGACCTTTCGACCTTTCGGTGAGCAGCCGAGCTTGTCTTTAGTTGATGAAACCTTCTGTGACCTTTCTGGGAGGGTTTTTGCAAAGGCACGTGTAAACAAAGGCAGAGTAGATGCTCAGTCTCTCGTCTGGCAGCCTCATACTTTAACCCACCCCTCTCGAGCACAGGCAAGTGTCTGGCGAAGGGTGTGTCTCCTAAATACGGAATTTCGCATGACCTCATCAATAAGCTCTGGGACCAAGTGCTTAGTTTTGGAGCTATGATTCAGAGTTTAGGCAAGATGACTTTGATGAATGTTTTCAGAACACAAGCCGGGGCTCAGGCCTGGGACATGAGAGAAATTAACATGATCTGTTCAATCCATACTACTATTATACTACTCTCTTATAAAATCATCATAATTCTTCAAATAACTGACATCTAGTTACTAGAGTTGTTGTATGGCATCTCTGCTTAGTTAAAGGAAATAGCTATTTTACTTACCTTGAGTCAAATACTGAACACTTCCATTCTGTAGCACGCTTACACATAGAACCACATGTGAGTGTCCTATGTATAGTACTTTTACACATAGATTGCTCTACAACCTACTTCAAAAACTATGGTCCTGGGCTGAAAGCACTGTATACAATTACGGCGTTAAATTTTATATGGATAGATAGAGGCCCCAAATCCACCGCTGTCGAGCCAATTCTGACTCACAGAGACCCCGCAGGGTTTTGTAGGCTGTAAATCTTTACGGAAGCAGACTGCCTCATCTTTCTCTGGAGGAGCCAATGGTGGTTTTGAGCAGCTGACATTCTGGTTAGCAGTCGGTTGCTTTACCTGCTGTGCCACCAGAGAGATATATACAAAGATACATATTCGCGTGTCCCCATATGGCTTTGGGTATAAAGCATGTAACACAAACACCACCTCCCAAACAGAGCATACAGAATTAATCATATTTGATATCATTAAAATCAGTTATATAGCTGGGTAGTTATTTGATGAAAAATCTTACATTTAATCAAATCCGGGAGAAAACTGCCCATTAATCACCATCAATGAGACCCACTTCCCAGGAGGCACCCTCCGGCCAGGAGGCACCCTGAGCCCAGAAGGCACCCTTAGCCCAGGAGGCACCTTCAGCCCAGGAGGTACCCTCAGTCCTGGAGGCACCCTCAGCCTAGGAGGCACCCTCAGCCCTGGAGGCACCCTGATTACAGGAGGCACCCTTATCCCAGGAGGCACCCTCAGCCCTGGAGGTACCCTCAGCCCAGGAGGCACCCTCAGCCCAGGAGGCACCCTCAGCCCAGCTGCTGCGGATACACTTTCTCTGCTGGAGAAACCGGTAGCCTGGAGGATAGACCCTGGTAATAACAGGCAAAGCCTACAAAGATCTTCACAATATCCATTTCCTAAGGTAAAATCAAGTTACTCTGAGTTCTGCCCGTAAAACAGAAGCATCCTAGTCACCATCTGAAATTTACTTCTAACATAAAACCAAAAACCGAGCCCATTGCCATCACGTCGATTCCGACTCAAAAACACCCGAACTCTGCCTTATCATTTGGTCAAGGACCTGAATATTTTCAAATACAGAGATCTTTAGAAATTCCTTCACTGTATACCTTTTGCTTTTCCAAGTTAAAAGTACTTTGAATTTACTTCAAAACTCCAAAATCCACCAGAGAGCCACATACCCCCAAATACTTCATTAATTGTACCAATTAACGCAATGTTGTGAGACTTCCCTTACCCTGGTTTCACTTTCGATGAAGACATCGCTGTTTGCCACACAGGCAATGAGGGAGCTAAAGCTGTAGTTAAAGGTTCTAAAGTGCATCCTGCTTTCTTACTGGGACCCAGGAGTCAAGTCCTGAGTGACGTCCCTTTACAGGAGCTGCAGGTTCCCGCTGGAGCCCGTGCTTATAAAGCACCAAGGGCCGGCCCCTTGGGGGAAAAAACACCACTTCCAGGGCATCCTGTTTGGACAGCAAATTCCTGAGTCAAGTCCTGCATGCTCGCAGGCGGACAGGGACAAAGTGTGAGTCTCTACTGGAAAGAGGTGACGTCAGCACCTTAGTCATTTTCCCTATGCTAATTACCTCTGCTTTGGGAGGATGGGAAAAGCTGCCAAGATTTGCTCAGCAGCTGCTTTATCAACCCCTCCTGCAGCATAGTTTCCACTGGTAGTAATTCCATTCAGCACTCAGACGGCACGCTCCCGGTTGGACAGGACCCTCCTTAAGACGGAAAATCTTACAGGAGAACAGGGAGCAAGTCCACAGCACTGAACAGCAATTAGCCCTCCCGGGAACTCTCAAGGCTTTGGGAAACCTGGAGACCAAGGTCTGGGTGACCTGTTTCACCCTTGCGATCTCCTGAAAACTCCATGAAAGTTTCAAACTGGGGAATTAGAGAAAACGTTTTGAAATCTGTTTTGGTCAATGAGCTCCGGTTTTTAAAGAAAAGAGTGGAATTAATTTTGAAACCCAATGTTGTTGTTGTTATTTTCCAGTTAAGCTTTACTGGATGAACGTCCCAATTCCCACTTACATCCACAGCCTTATTACGGGATGGTGGGAAGAGATCCTAAAGCAGTCCTGGGACTTTCATTTGAAAACTTCATTACTGTAATTTGAGAACCAGGAATACACAACGCTTGGATCATTTTCTAACGGCTACTGAATTTAGGCAAAGATACAAGAACATTTTAGGGAATTCAGCCTCCGAAGGTGAGAAAAGACAGACTAAGAAGTCCGGTTTAGAGGTTCACAAATGACTTTTTTTTTTTCAGAAACAGGAAAAGCAGTAGCAACAGAGAGAACCTCCACTATTACTGCAAAGCTATCTTGGCTGGTGTTTTTCAGGGAAGCTACCTGGTCCGGCTCAGAAGCACATGGGGATGGCAGGACTGACTCACTCCAGTGGTGACTTTCAAAAGGTTGCAACTCTTTAAAAATTCTCAACCTGTTACCAGTTTAGATGCCTGTGGTGGTCTGGGTCCTAGGTCCGTTCCATTCTCCCCAATTTCATCAGACACCTGAAGGTGCTAAAGTTATTTTTAAAAAGCATTCTCGAGTCTGTGGGTCCACAATCAACATCCGTGGAAGCAGAAGTCAAGAAATCAAATGATGCATTGCATTGGGCAAATCTGCTGCTAAAGACCTCTCTGAGGTGCTGAAAAGCAAACGTGTCCCCTTGAGGATTAGGGTACACCTGACCCAAGCCATGGTGTTTTCAATCACCTCACATGATGTGAAAGCCGGACAATGAATAAGGAAGATCAAAAAAGAATTGACGCCTCTGAATTGTGGTGTTGGCGAAGAATATTGAATATCCCATGGACTGCCAGAAGAACGAACAGGTCTGTCTCGGAAGAAGGACAGCCAGAATGCTCCTTAGAAGCAAGGACGGTGAGACTATGTCTCACATACTTTGGGCATGTTGTCAGGAGGGACCAGTCCCTGGAGAAGGACATCATGCTTGGTAAAGTGGAGGGTCAGCAAAAAAGAGGAAGACCCGCAACGAGATAGACTGACACAGCAGCTCCAACAATGGACTCAAGCATAACAACTGTGAGGCTAGGGCAGGACCGGGTAGTGTTTCATTTTGTTGTACATGGGATCTCTACGAGTTGGAACTGACTCGACAGCACCTAACAAGAACTCTAGCGGTGCCAGCGGGGGTGGTTCAGTGCTAGGATTCTCCCTTCCACATTGGAGACCCAGGTTCCATTCCCGGCTGATGCACCTCACACACAGCCACCAGCCTTCTGGCAGTGCAGACAGGTTTCAGTAGAGCTTCCAGACTAAGACAGACTAGGAGGAAAGGCCTGGTGATCTACTTCCAAAAATCGGCCAGTGAAAACCTTATGGATCACAGTGGTCCAATCTTGCTGTGTATGGGGTCACCATGAGTTGTAGGCCAACTCAATGGCAGCTAACAGGAGTCTAGGAGCACACAGGAACATCTCCTAACCTTCAAAAGTTAAATGGAACCCTTACCATTCACATTTAAAAATTAACTTCAAAGAATCATTAAAGCCAGCCAATAATTAAAAAGAATATATGCAAGAGGAAAAAACAAACCAGAACATTTATCCTTCCAAAAAAGGAAATCAAAGGCTTCTTGCATGAGTGTGCATTGCTGAATTTCAATGTGCTGAGACTTGCTGCTGACTGTGGATTATGTAAGGAACCAGTTACGGTGTTTGCTTTGCCAAACTGCCCATAACTCCCAACCAGAAAGGAGCTAAATGAATATATTCTAAAACATTTGAGGACATGGTGAACAAAACGGTGTATGTTAGACACCGAGGGGAACTAGCCATACTGGGTGGTGCTCCAAGATGCAGTGTGTTCACCTTGAATGCTCTGCACTTCCCGTCCTCGAGGCTACTGCACAGTGTATGTGGGGTGTGTGTGTGTGCTGTGTGTCTATGTGTATGGTGTACATGGTGTGTGTGTATATGGTGTATGTGGTGGTGTGTGTGTATATGGTGTATGTGGTGTGTGTGTGTGCGGTGGGATGTGTCTGTGCATGGTGTATGTGGTGGGGTGTGTGTGTGTGGTGTATGTGGTGGTGTGTGTGTGTGTATGGTGGGGTGTGTCTATGTGTATGGTGTGTGTGGTGGTGTGTGTGTGTGTGTATGGTGGGGTGTGTCTATGTGCATGGTGTGTGTGGTGGTGTGTGTCTATGTGTATGGTGTGTGTGGTGGGGTGTGTCTATGTGCATGGTGTGTGTGGTGGGGTGTGTGTGTGTGTGGTGTGTGTGATGGTGTGCGTGTGGTGGGGTGTGTCTATGTGTATGTGTGTGTGGTGTGTGTGTGTGTGTGTGGTGTGTGTCTATGTGCACGGTGTGTGTGGTGGGGTGTGTCTATGTGTATGGTGTACATGGTGTGTGTGTGTATGGTGTATGTGGTGGTGTGTGTCTGTGTGTGGGGTGGGGTGTGTCTGTGTATGGTGTGTGTGTGTATGGTGTATGTGGTGGAGTGTGTGTGTGTGTGGTGGGGTGTGTCTATGTGTATGGTGTGTGTGGTGTGTGTGTGTGTGTGTGTGTGTGGTGGTGTGTGTCTATGTGCACGGTGTGTGTGGTGGGGTGTGTCTATGTGCATGGTGTACGTGCTGGTGGTGGGGGCGCTGGGGCTGGAGACGCAGAACTGTATCCCACTTGTCCAGAGAGGCCGGGCCCTTGTGGAAGTGCCCTTCCTGTCCTCAAACCCCGTGCCTCTTTCTCCTTCTCACCTCCACGGTGGCAGTTAAAGGGGGATCAAACCAAACCCAACCCAACCCGTTGCCGTCGAGTTGATTCTGACTCACAGCCAGTGACCCTACAGGACAGAGTAGAACTGCCCCATAGGGTTTCCAAGGCTGTAATCTTAAGGGAAGCAAACGGTCACATCTTTCTCCTGCAGAGTTGCTGCTGGGTTCGAATCGCCAACCTTTTAGCTGGCAGCCGAGCACTTAACCAACTGCACCACCAGGGCTAATTCACTGTCATCTGTTTTTTTCTTAGTTGTAACATAAAGGCCCTGTTCAGTTGTCTGGACAAATCTGGAACATTTCTGTTCATTTGAGACACTAGTACTGGGCTCACCCAAATTTCTAATTTTGGTTTTATTATGGGTAAAGAAAGAGAATAGGAAGGTAGTTGAAGACTGTTTAACTGTTTAAATGAGAACTCTTTCGCTAGGCTGCCCCCAAAAGTCAAACCACACTTGTAATTCTGTACCTGACTTTGAAGCGATTTTCTGTTCCAGCTGACTTGGATTTAGTGAACTTGCGAGCTCCCGTTTTTAGATCAGGCACAGGGGCTGGTCAAATTGGTGGCTGCCGAGTATGGAGATGCTGGAAATGGGGCTATCTGGCAAAAGTCCTGGGTCACGAAGTGTCCCAGTGACTGCGGCAGGGGCTAGGACACCTAGCATCCGTCACCTCAGTGTGTTCAGCCCCAAAGCGAGAGGTGTGAAGTAGGTTAGAGTTTTCAGAGCACATCACCCTGAGGGACACGGCTCCATGCCACTGCTCTGACACCTCGCTGCCCACAAAGCTGGGTACCAGGGTTCCTGGGACACCTGTCCCCCACAGCCAGAGGTGACACAGCTCATCTCAGTTTCCCTTCATCTGCTAATCTGACCGTTCTTGTCTCATCCACAAACTTGGGTTTCTAAACATCCTATGCAAAATTTACTTTGTAAATAGATCTCTGCCCCACAGAGGACAAATGTGGAGCCAAAGCAAGTGTAAAACAAGCTGATTTCCCTACTTGTGTATCTCCTGGTGGTTTGGGAGACAAGCATATTCTTGATTCTTGCTTGCGGGTTGGATCTCAGTGATGTGGAGAAAGGAGTGCCCACAGATACAGGACTTGTTAGAACTCCTGACAAGCATACTAAAAACTGTACTCACAATAGTAAAACTGAAACCAGAAATTAAAACAGAAATTAAATGCCTTCGTTGCCACAAAGCTTAGATGTTTTACATTTCTTCCATTCACGCCATAAAAATCATAAAAGAATCTCTTTAACCTGCGTTTGCCTCCTCTGGCTCCAGTGAGAGCACACTTTCATTAAGAAGTTTCTATTTTCAGCGAGGAAAACTTGAGGTTTATGTGAATTCCATCACTCCCATTACAGCATTCCTACAGCACAGCTGGGATTACCTCAGCACTTCCATTATAAACCCCAAGGAGTTTACAATGTGGCAAGAATGTGCCACCCGCTGACACTGTAGAAAATGAATCGACCAGAGAGATAAAGTGGGTTTTGACTTTGATGGGCTGACAAAATGCAGCAGAGAATGAGGCACCTTCTAAAGATCTCTTGGAAAGGAAAGCAATGCTGGTGGAGCTAACTGGGGTCACTGCACTGATCCTTAACACTAACACACTTACATCCGGTTGGCCTTTCAGGCTCTGAGATAATGGAATGACTTTATTGTTGTTTCGTGTTCTTTCTAACATGGGGCACTGTTTCCCCAGCCCTATGACTGCACGAAAGGAAACCACACCGAACCCTCTCTTCCTCATCTTCATCATTTCAAGCGCTGAAAGGTGTTGAGGAGAAGGTTCTAGCCCTCCACTGAGCTGTGGTGAGGACTGAACAATCTGAAGTACCTAGCAGGGTGTGTCAGCTGCCTCTCTGTTCCCTAGGTCACAGGTAAGCACACCAAGACTCAGGGGTAACACTGTGTTAGGGGAGCCAGGACTCTCCCCTGATGGCAGAGCCCCTCGGCTTTGCAGCGCATTTCCCCATTTCTGGGACGGGTGTCTCTGTTTTTTCAGTCCCTCCAGCTGGACTGTCCAGGCCACCTAGGATGTCTTCCTCTCCACTTTGCACTCCTACCACACCACTTGAGGCACCCCCCCCCCCCCATAACTCTGCAACACCTTTCCAACTGGCCTCACTATGCCAATTAACTTTGGACACTTCCACAACAAAACACTTCCCAAAGCCAAGCCTGGATCACATTCCTCTCCTACTGTAAGAGCTTCAGTGACTTCTCACTGCTCCTTAAGTATCCATCCATTCACCTATCCACCCACCCACCCATCCATCCATCCACCCAAGCACCCACCGACCCATCCATCCATCCACCCACCCACCCACCCATCCATCCATCCATCCATCCACCCACCTATCCATCCATCCACCCACGTATCCATCCATTCGCCCAGGCACTGTTCTAGGTGCTGGGGATGCAGGAGCGAACATGACAGAAAGCAATCCCTGCCTTCATGGAGCTTACATTCTAGCTAGAGAGAAAGACAATAAACAAGATAAATTAGTGGAGTACATAGTATGTTTAGATAATAATTTGTTTGGGAATAAAGCAGAGGGGAAGGATAGAAGTTTGGAAAAGGGGATGTTGAAAGTTTAGAAAGACTAGCCAGGGAGAGCATCCTTGAGAAAGTGGCATGGAGGGGTGTGAGTGAGCCGTGGGGATGTAGGGAACAGCATTCCAGGCTGAGGGAACAGCAGGTGCAAAGGGCTGCAGGTAAGAATCCTGGCACATGGAGGGCCCAAGAGGCTGCAGGAGACACACAGGGAAGGTGGCTGGAAGAGCACGTGAGACCTTTAGTCCCCTGGAAGGATGCTGGCGTATATTTTGACTGAGGTGGAGCTGTCAGAGGGTTTGGGCAGAGGAGGGGCGTGATCTGACTTCCACACTTAACAGAATCCTCCGGTTTCTGGTTCAGAACAGAGAGAAAGGCCCAGTGAGGAGGTGGCTGGCGCCAGCAGGGCAGTGAGACCACCGTCCCTGACCACAGTGCCCACTGCTCCCCTCGGTTCCCTCAGCTGACTCCTCCCTTGTCTCACCTCTGCCTCTAAACTCCTACTCGTCCTTGAAAGCCCATCCAAGAGCCCCTCGTCCAGGAGGCTTGCCCCCAGCTAAAGGCTCTCTCGCTCCTTTAACCCTGGTGACCCCCAGCTCCCCCCACAGTCTGCCCGGTGTAAGAACACCAATGTCCTCACTGGCCTACCTCCCTGCTACAGTGAGCACTTCAGGAGGACAATGCACCCCCGCCACACTGCCAAAGGGGACTCAGGGAATTCAACACTGCCCCGGGGGCCAGGGGAGTCCCTGTGACACAGGCAAATGGGGCAGGGGGCTGGGGGGGGGGTCCCTGTGACACAGGCAAATGGGGCCGGGGTGGGGAGTCCCTGTGACACAGGCAAACGGGATGGGGAGGCCGGAGGGGAGTCCCTGTGACACAGGCAAACAGGGTGGGGGGCCGGCGGGGAGTCCCTGTGACACAGGTAAACGAGGCGGGGGGCCGGGGGGGGGGTGAGACCCTGTGACACAGGCAAATGGGGCCGGTGGGGGGGTAGTCCCTGTGACATAGGCAAAGAGCCAGGACTTGACCAGGGTGGCCACTGTGTTACCGCTGAGGCCATCTTGCCTCTGGTTTGTGCAAGGCCTGTGTGGTCACTGCAGGCGGCACGGCGTTGGGTGAGGAGCTTGCTCACAGGCCTCACATGTGCTCACATGGCACCAGATGCACCCCCAGACGAGTCTCCTTGCTCTGGGGGAGCTGGCAGGATGCCCAGGTCCCTCAATGACCGCACCATTAGCAGGTAGCTCTAAGGCACCACCACCACCCCGTGGGGCTCCTGGTGCTTCTTCCTGTGAATCTAGGGTGGTGTCTCCAAGACAGTCCTTCAGCGGTGGGACGAATACAGTCAACTTCCATATGTTTACCTGGTCTTTCTTAAATGCCTATTTTCAGGGTATGCTTTGTAAGGTACATAATACGTAGTAGACAGTGGACAGAATTTAGAAATAAAGTGATTTTATCGGCAGATGTACTCGGAAATCTTTTACTAATGAGATTTGTGATCTAAGAGTTTGCAGACCATTTGTCTAAGTGGTGGTGTGATTCAACTCTCACTTCCCTTTTGGCTCGTTCATGAGCATTAAACATCAGAAACAGAATAGGAGAGATATTCTTATTTTCCATACCTTTCAAGCAAATTGCTGTTCTGTTCACTTTTAGCCGCCATCAGGGAACGGGCTCAGGAATTTACTGTTTGAGTACTGGTAAAATCTGCCGGGTCACAGGGAGCAGCCACTAACCTAAGATAACCTCCACATGCTGATTTTCTAATGGACTTCAAAGATTCTATCAGGACTCCCAGGAGAAAGAAATCAGGTGGGAGCTGGTTCTCCAACCACTGAGAAGTCCAAATCTGAGTAAGAAGACTTATCTTACAGGAAAATCACTGATGGATGGGACAAAGCAGGGAGGGAGAGAGTTGCAAATTTATACCTTAAGATTTCATCTTGTTGGTTAAATTCCATGTGTGCTTCCAATCCCATTAACTCTGGTTCCCTTATTACCTCAATCTTTCCCCAGTGCTTGAAGGTTAACCACCGCACTGGAACTTCCTGGAAACACACTGCTCGGAATGCTTAAGATGAAGAAATTGCCACAGGCAGATCAAAGTTCCACTTAATGACTTGGAAACAGGGAGTGTCTTAGCTATCTGGTGCTGCTGTAACTGAAATACCGTAAGTGGATGGCTTTAAAGAACAGATTTATTTTCTCACACTTCAGGAGGCTAGAAATCTGATTTCAGAGCACTGTCCACGAGAAGGCTTTCTCTGTCAGCTCTGGGGGACGGTCCTTGTCTCTTCAGCTTCTGCTTCCTCGGATATCTCCACGTGTCTTGGCTTCCATCTTACCCCCTCTCCTCTGCTCACCTGTTTCCCATTGCCCCGACTCATAGCGACCCTACAGGACAAAACAGAACTGCCCCATAGAGTTTCCAATGAGCGGCTGATAGATTCGAATTGCAGACCTTTTGGTCAGCAGCCAAGCTCTTAACCACTCAAACCCAAAAGACAAACCCATTGCCGTCGTGTTGATTCCGACTCATAGCACCCTTACAGGACAGAGTAGAACTGCCCCATAGGGTTTCCAAGGAGCGGCTGGTGGATTCAAACTGCCAATCTTTCGATTAGCAGCTGAGCTCTTAACCACTGCACCACCAGGGCTCCAGGCCAACCACAGGCATGGAGGTTAAGATTTACAACATACATATTTTTCTTTTTATTGTGCTTTAGATGAAGGTTTACAGAGCAAATTAGTTTCTCCTTACACAATTAATACACATATTATTTTGCGACATTAGTTGCTTACCCCATGAAGTGCCAACCTCTCCCCTTCTCCCAGCTTTCCTGTCCCCTCCTGCCTTCTCGTCCTTGCCCCTGGGCAGGTGTGCCCCTTCAGTCTCATTTTGTGGGCCTGTCTAATCTTTGGCTGAAGGGTAAACCTCAGGAGTGACTTCAGTACTGAGTTAAAAGGGTGTCTGGGGGCCATACTCTTGGGGTTTCTCCAGTCTCTGTCAGGCCAGTAAGTCTGGTCTTGTTTTGTGAGTTAGGATTTTGTTCTACATTTTTCTCCAGCTCTGTCTGGGACCCTCTGTTGTGATGCCTATCGGAGTAGTCAGTGGTGGTAGCCGGGCACCATCTAGTTGTGCTGGACTCAGTCTGGTGGGGGCTGTGGTAGCCATGGTTCATTAGTCCTTTGGACTAATCTTTCCCTTGTGCCTTTGGTTTTTTTCATTCTCCCTTGCTCCAAACAGGGTGGGACCAGTGCAGTATCTTAGACGGCCACTCACAAGTTTTTAAGACCCCAGATGCTACTTACCACAGTAGGATGTAGAACATTTTCTCTATACACTATTTATGCCAAATGAGCTAGATGTTCCCAGAGACCATGGTCCCCACAGCCCTCCGCCCAGTAATTCAGTCCCTCAGGGAGTTTGGAGGTGTCTATGGAGCTTCCATGACCTTGCCTTAGACCAGTTGTGCTGGTTTCCCCGGTATTGTGTACTGTCTTATCCTTCACCAAAGTTACCACTTACCTATTGTCTATTTAGTTTTTCCCTCCCCACCCCTCCCTTCCCTAGCAGCCATCAAAGATTGCTTCTGTGTGTAAACCTCTTCATGAGTCTTTCTAACAGCAGTTTCATGCAGTATTTCTCCTTTTGTGATTGACTTATTTCACTCAGCATACTGCCCTCCAGATTCACCCATGTACAACACGTATTTTGGGGATACATAGTTCAGCCCATAACAGGGAGGTAAGCAGACGTGGATGAAATGATGTTTACTTAGGGATTACGGGGGCCGATGCCACCCTAATTAATCATTGCTTATTTGCTCTCTTTAGCCTACTTCTTTCCAGATCCACCTTGCTTTAATTACTGCTGCTCCCCTCTGCTGACATGCTCGTAGCGGGGCCACCACACCGCAGTGACAAGAACCTGGGCCGGATCTTGTGCTGGTGTCCACGAGTGGGCTGGCCACCCCTGGCCGCTGTGCTCGGCAGCCAGAAACACCTGGGTGTCTCCCACCCAGCTTGCCCAACCTGGACTGGAGCGTTCCCACCAAGTCACTTCCTTTACATTCAGAGTACCACTTGGACTCTAGTTCTGCAGCTGGCAGAAGAGCCGCGCGTTCAGTTTGTGCCAGAGCGCACCCTCATCTCGGGGTAACTGACAACCACAGGCCGGCCAGGACGTGCAGCTATGTGAAGGCAGAGGGTCCTCCACCCGGCCACGCACCCAGCGGGAGGCTGGAGAGGAGGGTCCTCCCCGTGAATCCAGCGGGAGGCTGGGGCGGAGGGTCCTCCCCGTGAATCCAGCGGGAGGCTGGGGCGGAGGGTCCTCCCTGTGAATCCAGCGGGAGGCTGGGGCGGAGGGTCCTCCCCGTGAATCCAGCCGAGGCTGGGGCGGAGGGTCCTCCCCGCGCACGTGGCGGGAGGCTGGGACACCCTACCCACGTGGAGGATGGCTGGCTCTGCTCAGGTCAGAGAGTCAAGGGTGAGGAGGTCCTAGAGGAAAGGTAAAGATGTCATCTTCTGTCCACCTTTAATACTGTACCAGGTATAAGACTGAAATCTTGGTGGCGCAGTGGTTAAGAGCTACGGCTGCTAACCAAAAGTTTGGCAGTTCGAATCCACCAGGCTCTCCTTGGAAGCCCTGTGGGGCAGTTCTACTCTGTCCTATAGGGTCGCTGTGAGTCAGAATCGACTCCACAGCAACTGGTTTGTTCTTTTTTTTTTTTTTTTTTAGGTATAAGACAGTTTTCAGTAACTTTGCTAAGTCCTGTTTGTAGCCACACCTATTTTTAAAGCCCAGGAGTCAGCTGACCAATTGTTTCTCGCCAACGGCTAGGGGAAGAGAAGAGCATAGGGTGTGCGGGGAACTACTATTTCCATTACCACTCGCGCTGTGCGTCCACATCTGCAGCTGAAGTACCACCAGACACTGCATCCTTCCTGACGATTTAAACGTCTGGTAACAGTAGTGTGCAGAAGCCTATCGTGTCACCTTCGTGAGGGTAACACAGTGGTTCAAAATAGATCTAAAAACAGTAAACCATAAACACTGAATAAACAAGACCCCACCAGGAATCGGCTACATTAACACTATCAAAGAAAGGAACCCTGGTGGCGCACTGGTTAAGAGCTCGGCTGCTAACCACAAGCTCGGCAGTTCAAATCCACCAGGCTCTCCTTGGAAACCCTGTGGGGCAGTTCTACTCTGTCCTGTAGGGTTGCTGTGAGTCGGAATCGATTGGACAGCAAAAGGTTATCAAAGAAAAGAATAACTGTGCCAACTCTGTTCCTTGCCCCATCATAATACGAACGTTTCCATGAGAAATCGTCTGGAAGCAAAAATGCTCTGTGTCCCCATCTCCACCCAGCCCCTGAGGTGTTAACAAAGCTGTCCTCTCTCCGGCGGATCCAGAATGCCCAGGCTGGTTTCCTGGCTGTGAACTGGTGGCTCCCAAGATTTAAAAAAGAAATTAGTCATCAATATTTGCAAATTGGGAGGTTTCACATCGCAGTAGAATTTCTGGCTTCCCTGGGAAAAAAGGGAAGATGTTGCAACAAGGCCCAGAGACTCAGGTGGCCGTGGCTGGAACAGCTGCCCTCGGGAGAAACAAGCTGTGCTCCCAAAGACCCGAGGTCTCGCAGCAGAGTCCCGTGGTCTCACACCTGCCCTTCAATCACAGCTGCTGGCTGAGCAACCCTAAAGGCATATGAGATTTTGGTCTCTGCTTTACTACAGCAATTCATCAAAAATAGATTAGTCACCTGCTATGAGCCAGACCCAGCACCTGTCAGTTTGTCCTACTGTGGGGGCTTGTGTGTTGCTGTGATGCTGGAAGCTATGCCGCCGGTATTTCAAATACCAGCAGGGTCACCCATGGTGGACAGGTTTTAGTGGCGTTTCCAGACTAAGACAGACTAGGAAGAAAGGCCTGGTGATCTATGTCCAGAAATTAGCCAATGAAAACCCTACGGATAACAACAGAATACTGTCCAATGCAGAGCTGGAAAATGAGCCCCCTAGGCTGGAAGGCACTAGTATACAGTGGCCACAAATAGCCTCAAGCATGCCAACAACTGGGAAGATGGCACAGGACCAGGCAGTGTTCCTTTTTGTTGTATGTGGCATCATCGTAAGTCAGAGCCGCCTCAACGGCAACTAACAACCAATGAGCCAGACACCACGTGAGGTGCCAGACACACAAAGAGCAGTTCACCCATTCCCAGGCACCTGTGGTCTACACTGAGTAATCTACGTCAAATAACACATTTAGGAGCACATCCCTTACTCCCCACACAGTGGTTCTCCATGTCTCTCTGCCTGACAATTCACTGTCACGACACACTCCCGTGGGTGACCCCAGGCACTTGGGGAATGTTTTCTCCTACTCGTGACGTCACACTGTCACACGAGTCCATGGTGGAGACGCTGTTACAGGGGCAGCCTCGTCATCCAGAGTTCCCTTCCTCAGTGATGGTCAGTAAGAGGCGACTGGGCCACAGCAGGGAGGCGGGCAGCTCGGCTGGCTGGGAATCTGGATCTCGATGCACATAAGGATTTCCACAGCATCAGTGTGTGACCGGCAGCAGAACGGCACCGCCACGCTGGCACCGGGAGACATGGCTGGAAAGATGATCTGAGAGCAGGCTGAGAGCCTGGTATTTATTTTCAGTTTGAGGTTTTTAAGATGGCCTTTTATAAGACTATTCTGAGAGGCCAGAGCTTTAAACTGCTCTTATAAAAACCGAGGATACAGTTTTTGGTCCATTGTCTCGGAGTGAAACAGCCGAGGAAGACGGTACTGGGTGGGTTCGAACTGCGGACTTTTCAGTGAGCAGCCGAGAGCTTAACCACTGCACCACCAGTCTTCTTCAGTAGACCACTGAGTCATTCAAAGAGGTGAAGGCTAATGACACAGGAAGATGTTCACAGCTTGGTATTAAGGGAGAGAAAGCAAGTTACAATTGTGACTCTATTCTGGTGAAAAGAAAAAATATATGTGGTAGTATTACAGAAAGGGGCCCTGGTGCCCAGTGGTTAAGCGCTTGGCTGCTAACCAAAAGGTTGGTGGTTCGAACCCACCAGTCATTCCACGGGAGAAAGATGTGGCAGTCTGCTTCCATGAAGATTTATAACCTTGGAAGCCCTCTGGGGCAGTTCTACTCTGTCCTACAGGGTTGCTATGAGTCAGAATCGACTTGAGGGCAGTGGGTTTATTTTTGGTTTGGTATCACAGATGATTCAGTGTTTTCTTGTTTGCTTTTTTAGATTTACCAGAATTTCCACAATGAGCATTTATTACTTTTGTAATAAGAAAAAGACTTAAAAAAACAAAAAAAGGCCTCCCCCCCACCCCCCGACAGGTTAAATGCACGTTATTTTCAATGGTCAAGGAAGCCAGGGCTGATAGACATGTTACATAAGGTTAAACACTAGTCAGAACGGAAATCCACCCTTCTTCTCGGTATCGTGGTTTGCTATCATGGCTTTTAATTTCTTTATACTGTATTTATTGTGCAGTTTCCAAACTTGGTATTTTTAAGCCATTAATATTTTAGAAAGGAGCCCTGATGGTACAGTGGTTAAGTGCTCAACTGCTAACTGAAAGGTCGGCAGTTGGAACCCACCAGCGGCTCTGTGGGAGCAAGATGTGGCAGTCTGCTTCCATAAAGATTTACAGCCTCAGAAACCCTATGGGGCAGTTCTACTCTGTCCTACAGAGTCGTTATGAGTCAGAATCGACAGAATGGCAGTAGGATTTGTTTTGGTTTTTAATACTTTGGAACACCAATTGTTGACTGAACCCATTTCTTAAGTAAATATCTTTAAAAACAGATTTCACCAGAAAAAAACATTACTCTCCCTTTCTCTGCTAACCTCTCCTGCAAGCTGTCTTCATCTAGGGAGGCGGCCGGTTCTTTAGCTGTATCGGCTCAGCTGCTCTCACCGGACTGGAGCTGTGCATCTGCCAGCAAACGGTCATTTGATTCTGTCCTGGTACAGCGGGGAGCTGGGCTGAAGCTCTGAACTAGTGTGAGCAGATCTCACAGAGAAAACAGGGGGCCTCGAGTGTACCCACAAAGGATGCTCAGTGTTCCTGGAAAATCTCCCACCCAGGCACTGCACATGACCTCAGGTCGACGCCTTCTCTGAGCAAAGCTAAGAACTCTTTCTTGTCACTGACACCTCCCGATATCTCCTCCTTTTTCACCTGTGACCCAGGTCACGTCCAGGCTTTCTCTTTCCTGCTGCGACTGCCCCACCCTCTGGATACTCCTTCTCACAAGACTGGGCCGTTACCTAACAACCTTCTCCATACAGGGTTAGTGATGATAGGTTTAACCCGTAAGGCCTTGTCAGCGACTCTGTCTTCAATCAGCAAATTCTGGAGGTCAAAGTCTCAATCTCAGAGGAATGTAACACTAAGGGGAAATTTTCAGGCAGCAAGTCCAGTTACAGAGGACAGGTGGGTTCTTCTTGGGCTGGGGGCTAACTGCCTGGGGTTGAGACATAGCTCATTCCTTTGACACATATTTTTCAAGCACCTACATTAAGCAGATTCGAGTGTTTGGATTAAGAACAGACTTTCAAGTCTGAAGGAAAAACACTCACTTGTACATTCACTCAACCACCATTTGCTGAGGGTCTGCCATGTGCCTTCCGGACCCCCATGAGTGGGCCAAATTACTCTTCTTACAAATTCTCGCAACACTGTGAGCTGTAATTGGTTTCTCCACTGGACTAAGGGCAGACCAAGGCCATGGAGCACTGAAGAGCCTCAATAAATATTTGTTGAAGGAATGCATGCAGATAAGTACATTACTATTCACTGGGGATACAAAGATACAAAGAGCTCACAGTGAAATCATTCACAAACACTCACTGAACCATTACCAGCTGCTCAGTACTCTCCCAGGGGCTTCAGAAGCCAAAGACAGTTCCTGTCCCTACAAGGGCTGAACGGTGAAGCTCTGAAGACAGCAGCTACAGTGACGGGATAAATGCCCTCAGTTGTGTGTTGCAGACAGTGAGCGCTCAGTACATGAAGTGGTGAGGATGGGTGAAGGCCGATTTAATGAGCCGATCTCAATATCCAATTAGTCCGGTTGCAGAAAGCCTTGTACATGAGGGACTGGAAAACAGGGCTAGATTTTAAAAGGGTGGAAAAAGGACACATCCTTTCATTTTCTCTTCCTACCTGAAAAAGGAACATTAACACTTTCTTTGTTCACTGTCCTGCAGAATAAAATTAAAGATCTCCTTTTACTAAAGGACACACACTCTTAGTTCATTCTGAACAAATTTCTTTGGTTTCCGGTGTAGCAGTTAAGTGGTAATACTAAGCTGATGTCCTGTGTTTCTTGGGAAATTCTACCTTTGCATAATTTAATTTACTTAAAACGAAAACATAGTTCATGTGATTGTGTTTCTTGTATTTTGCTAAGAACATCAAAATAAATTCATATATCAGAGAAAATCTTTTGTAAGATCCTATGCCCAGATTTGGGCTTGTAGAATAATATATCCATGAATGGGGGTGGGGTGGGAAAGACACTGAGCGGGGGACACGGTGAAGACTGAGTTTACCCGACATCTCCTACCCCACATGCTCTTATAGATGCTCCTGCAGAACCTTTTCATCTCCCATCAAGAGGGGAAGGGGACGTCCCCTGCTCTTGATCCTGGGAAGGCCTCTGTGCCTGTGTCAACCAGTGCTATATGACAGCGTGTGCCTTCCAAGCTAGGTCATAAAAGAGCCACGCGCTTCTGCCTTGTTCTTCTAGGACACTTGTTCTAGGAACTTAGGTGCCATGCTGTCAGGAAGCCCAACCTGTCCGTGCAGAGGCCTACATGGACAGGCACTGGAGCTCCTGGCCCAAAACCCTGGTTGAGCTCCCCAGTGGCATCTAGCCAAATGTGCTAGCCGTGTAAGTGGGGCACCCTGAGCGTGGGTTCTCCAGTGCCCAGTCAAGCAAGCCCACCTGAACCATTTCTGCACACACTGTGGATGCATGAGCAAAACAAATGACTGTTCTTGTTCTAAGCCACTGAGTCTGGGGTGGTTGGCTCTGTGGCAAGCATGACTGGAACAACACTTCAGAGCTGGGGGGAAGTGACAAGTCATGGAGCTAGTAAGACTCGGAAGCAAGGCGGAAAAGACTAAAGCGAGGAACTGCTTTCCCACCTGAGAGGCCAGAAGGAGAGGAATGTCCTTAACAGAGAGAGTGGTAGTGAGAGGGAGGGCAGGTTAGGGGTGGAGGCGGGAAGATGCTGAAATGGGCTTCTTGCCCTTTACATGCATGTATTTCCAGTTGCCAACAAGAGTAGAACTGCGCTCCACAGGGTTTTCAGTGGCTGACTTTTTGGAAGTAGATCACCAGGCCTTTCTTTCAAGATTCCTCTGGATGAACTCAAACTGCCAAGCTTCTGGTTAGCAACTGCATGCATTAGCTGTTTGCATGACGCGGGGACTCACATATGTACACCATGGTCTTATCTGTACATCTATCTGGAGCCAGACTGGCCAGCTTTCCCCTGATGTGGCCCCTTCTTAGCTATGTGACCTTGGGCAAGGCTCTTAACTCCTGTGTGCCTCAGTTTCCTCATCTATGAAAGAAGGATAATAACAGAATCTATCTCATCCAGCGGTTCTGGGTGCTAACTGACCTATCTAAAGAGGGTTTAGCACATGGAAGTTCTGTGTTTGCTGTTATAATCCACATAAATATGGCTCTCAGATTATGTGGAAGGCCAAATAACAGCCCCTTAAAGATGCCCACATCCTAATCCCCAGAACCTGTAAATATGTTACCTTACGTACCCAGAAAGGAGCCTTGGTGGTACAACAGTCAAGCACCCTGCTACTAACCCAAAGGTTGGCAGTTTGAACTCACTCAGCAGCTTTGCAGGAGAAAGACCTGGCAATCTTCTTCCTTCTGGATTACAGCCTAGAAAACCCTATGGGACAGTTCAACTCTGTCACCTGGGGTCACTGAGTTGACATCGACTTGATGGCACTTAACAAAGCAATATACCAAAAGGGACTTTGCAAGTGCGATTAAATCAAGGATCTTGAGTTGAGGAGATTATTTTTTACTATCCATCTGGGCCCAGTGTAATCACAAGAGTGTTTACAGAGGGCAGCACAGAGTCAGAGACTCTGATGTGATGGTAGAGGCAGAGGTCAAAGTGATGGGGGGCCATGAATCAAGGAATGCGGGCAGCAGCATCTAGATGCTGGCTAAAGGCAGGAAACAACGCTCCCCTAGAGCCTCCAGGAGGCACCTGTCCTGCTGACGTCTTGATTTTCACCCACTGAGACTGACTTTGTACTTCTGACCTTCGGAACTGTAAGATCTTACATTTGTGTTGTTTTAAGTCATTAAATTTGCGGTAGTTTGTTACAGCAGCAATAGGAAACTAATACAGATTTTCAACTTGAGAAGGGTAGATTTGTAGAATATCAAGCGGATACCCATTGAAACCTGTTGCCTTCAAGTTGGTTCTGACTCATAGCAACCCTATAGGACAGAGGAGAACTGCCCCTTAGGGTTTTCAAGGAGTGGCTGGTGGATTCGAACTGCCAACCTTTTGGTTAGCGGCCAAGCTCTTAACCACTACGCCACCAGGGCTACCAGATAGAATATTCAAAATAAGATGGATTTTAGAATCAATAAATGGCTATTTCCTCTTAGGCTGGACTAAGTTTTCTTTTTAATCAAAGCCTGGCCATGAACCCTGGCTCCAGCACTTACTTGGCCAACTGGTCCCCACCACTGTGGCCACAATGGTTATTACAGCCAGACCTGTTGGGATTAGCTGACATCTGCTCTGACTGGTCAGTGTGCTTGACTTACTACTAGCTATTTATTTTGAATATTACCTCTAAATATTTTGAGCTTCAGTTTCTGCATCTGTGGATCAGACACAATCCTAGCCAAAGACTGTTAAGAATTAGTGTAGGTACGTGGTTCTCAGCCTGTGGTCCCCAGACCAGCAGCGTCTGCACTCTGCATCCCCCAGGAACATGTTAGAAATGCAAATTCTCATCCTCCCACCCCCAGCCCTCTCGCCTCTGTGGTAGGCAGAATTCTAAGATCCCAAGACCCCACCTCTGATGTACACCCCCTGCATAATCCCCAGGACTATGCATGTGATGGATTTTAGCCCCATGATTAGGCTACACTGTGCAGCGCAGTTTAAGAGAGATTGTCCAGAGTAAGCCAGTGACCAACCGGGCAATCGATTGAGAGAGATTCTCAGTCACTGGCTTTGAGATGGAGGGGGCAGACGGTGTGGGAAGGAATGTCAGTGGCCTCCAGGAGCCAGAGTAGCCCCGGGCAGAAATGGGGACCTCAGTCCTATAGCTCTAGGAACTGAACTTGGCCAACAACCTGAATGGACTTGGAAGCACGTTCTTCCCCAGAGCTTCAAGATAGAAACGAAGCCCAGCTGACCCCTTGATTTCAGCCTTTTAAAACCTTAAACAGAGAACCTGCCACACCATGATGAACTTCCGACCTACAGAAATGTGAGCTAATAAATTGCTGTTGTTTTCAACCACTAAATCGGTGGTCGTTGGTTAGGCAGTGACGGACAACTGACACACTTAGTGAGTCAGAAACTCTGTTTTAACAAGCCCTCCAGGTGATTCTGATGCATGCTCAAGTGCAGACCTGGAGCCCTGGTGGCGCAGTAGTTAAAATGCTCGGTGCTAACCGAAAGGTTGGCGGTTTGAACCCACCAGCCGCTCCAAGGGTGAAAGATGTGGCCGTCTGCTTCCATAAAGATTACAGCCTTGGAAACCCTATGGGGCAGTTCTGCCCTGTCCTCTGTTTTTTACATCTGGCCCAGTTCCAGCTTGGGCACCCAGGGACAGCCCCACAACTGTTTGTTGGTTGGATGACTGAGTGAATTAATGATCGTGCCATCTGTAAGCTTCAAAAAAAGAAATTTAGTTAAAAAAAAAATAAAAAGATATAATTGGTAGTCTTGAAAACTTTTAAACGATTTGGGGAAAAATCTGACTTTTCTATTTACTGAATTTAGGCTGTGGCACCTTCCTTCCCCTACTCATTCAACAAACATTTTCTGAACATTTTCTTTGTCCAGGGAGCCACGCAGATCCTGAGGGAAAAAGCACAGTCAAGGAGACTAGTCCCGGGCTGTCTTCGGATGGAGGGAAAGGCCTCTGCACAGACAGAACCAGCTTTTCAGTCCTGGAAGCGGCCACGCGAGCAGCAGATGCCTAGTGAACAAAGATCTACCCTTGAAGTCAGGACAGAGCTAGGCAGAAGAAAACATTATACATGATTCTGTGTCTGCAAACCGTGCTCTATCATTCGCTAGCAAACTTCTCCTCCAGTGCTCCACAGCGAGAGCCTCCAGGACAGCCTCTCCAGAGAACGAGCTGTGAACCAGAGCCGGCTGACCGGTGAGACATGTTCCCCCAGAGAAGCTACACCAAAAGGCAAAAGCAAAGACAGTTGACGAGACCAGGCCCTGGCCCCCCCTTGTTTCAGTGCCGCCTCAAGCCAGCTTCTTGCTGTCAAGGCGAGTTCCAGCACCACTCAACACACCCATTGTTCACGCTTCCCAGGGGGCATGTGGCCCACCGACTCGACGTTTTCTAACAACAGATTTCGCTGGTGAAGTACATGAGTGCTGGTTCCCCACAGAAAACTAACTTGAGTCATGACTAAGAAAGTTGTTTCAGAAATGAGTAAGTATATATACCCTGGGGGCTTTGTGTTTCTGATGAAAACGGCTGCAACGTGGGGGCACGGGTGAAGGGAAAACACTCAGCAAATACATGTGGACACGCGGTTTCCACAGAACTCGTTCCAACAATGAGGGAGTTAAACTAGGTAGGAAGGACCTTCATGTTCTAACAAAGCCCTGCTGGTGCAGGGGTTAAAGTGCTCAGCTGCTAATCAAAAGGTCGGCAGTTGGAATCCACCAGCCGCTCCCTGGAAACCCTATGGGGCAGTTCGACTCTGTCCTGTAGGGTCGCTATGAGTCGGGATCGACTCGACAGCAACGAGTTTGTCTGTTTTTTTTTTTTTTTTGGTTTGTTCTACTGTTTTATGAGCCGATGGTTCCTCTCAATGTTAATCAACACTCTCACAGGGGCATCTTGGGTGCAGAGATTTTCCCTTCTGTGGCACTGTACCCTCCATGGAGAAAGCTTAGCATCCCTGTCTGCCACCCTCACCCTCCTGGTAAATGCCAGCAGCCGCACCCCCGCCCCGGCCCCCGCTCAAGTCACTGCTGCAACCCAGCATCTCCCTGGATTTTCTCAAATGCCCCTGGGCGGGTGGTGGCTCCATCTGAGTGAAAACGTGACTCTGCAATGGTCTGTTCTTACATCCTGGGGAGACCCCCAGCACCTCACACACAGTCGTTTAGTTTCTTGTTCAACTCGAAAGAATGACCTCTTTCAGTCTGGAGCAGCTCTGAAACCTGCCATTTCAGACAGGTCCAAAGAGGTTGATGCTGTCCATGTCTCACTGACTTGGCTGTAAAACACAGGGATGCTGGTAGGCTTCGGTCTATCTTCAAAACAACGAAATCCCTCAGAGACACAACACTCTCGTCATTGGAAGGATGCTAAAAGAAAGGGATTTACTGAAATAAAATGGATGAAAACAGACATTTCAGTGACTTAGGAGAAAATGGCTAGAAATCACATCAGCCAAAATTCTACTCTTTTCCATTAAAAAAAAACACCTAATCACAACATGGAAACCCTGGTGGCATACAGTGGTTAAGTGCAACAGCTGCTAACCAAAAGGTTGGCAGTTCAAATCCACCAAGTGCTCCTTGGAAACCCTATGGGGCAGTTCTGCTCTGTTCTACAGGGTCGCTGTGAGTCGGAGTCGACTCGAAGGTAATGGGTTTTTTTAAATCACAACACCCTGTCCCTCCCCAGATATTTCTCGCCAGTTGGCTGAGAACTTACTAACCTCTGACTCTAAGAGAAATTGACGTAAAAATACTGAGT
Source organism: Dugong dugon (assembly GCA_030035585.1). Taxonomy (NCBI): domain Eukaryota; kingdom Metazoa; phylum Chordata; class Mammalia; order Sirenia; family Dugongidae; genus Dugong; species Dugong dugon. Next base: position 1,839,067 of record CM057473.1, on the reverse strand, counting down.
TTACAGTATTTCTTGGCAGTTTCCTTCTTACCGTTAGGTTTTTTGAAAATGGAGGAGCTATTTTCTTTGTTTCAAACTTAATAGGCTCAACTTAAGATCATTTACTGGTATAACTGAGAATTAAATTATTTGAAAAATCCCAATAATGATCCGAATAGACTGTCAACAGATGTGTAACTACTATTTATTTTAGAGGCTGATGCAAAAAGGATACTACAAATATAAAAATGAAAGAAAAAAATGTGTAGCTTAAAAGGAAAATTGTCTTTGCAGTCTGGAGATAAACACAAGGTTCTTAAATAATAATGCGGTAAATTATTACAGCTCCCCAACGCAGAAAGCAGGCGGCAGAGAGAACAAACACCCACCGTACCAGGAACCAAACAATAATCAGATAAATTATTGTAGCTCCCCAACTGAGAAAGCAGAGGGCAGAGAGAACAAATACCCATCGTACCAGGAACCAAAGAATGGGAGGAAGCAGGTTTATAATAGCAATGGGTTTTTCCCCGAGATGGATCTTTTACAAGAAGTGTTTGATTCCGTTTCAGATATGGAAAGACAGTGTGTTTTTCCCATTGAAGGAGGGAACAGGAAAGGTACAAGCAGCTTGACCCATACCAGTCCTATCTGGAAAAAAACAAAAGGTGGAGAAAATGATTAGTGGTAAGTACATGACCTATGGAAGGCAATATCCTGGATAACAGACGCATACCTGCAGGAGTAAATATTTCCCCAAACCTCTATTTTGGGTCCATACTTTTGAAAAGGTGTCCCTGGGTGGTACAAACTGTTAGTGCACTGGCTTGCTAACCAAAAGGTTGGAGGTTTGAGTCCATCCAAAGGCATCTCGGAAGAAAGGCCTGGTGATCTACTTCTGGAAAATCAGACATAGAAAACCTTGTTGAGCACAGTTCTACTCTGATGCACATAGGATCACCATGAGTTAGGGCCAACTCAATGGAACTTGTTCATTTACTTTGGAACTCAAAGGCCACAGAGAAACTCCTGCTCGGCTGCAGCTGCCAGCCTGGGAGCAAGGAGCAGTGGGGCCAGGGAGGCCCTGAGGCCTGGCCACAGCACAGGCATCTCCCAGTGCAGCCAACAACAGGGCCCTGCCGGGGCAAGTCAGGCTGCTAGCCCACCACCACTTCACACTCTCTCACTGCTCCTCCCTCCGCCCTGGTCCCACACCGTGTACCTGAATACCCCTAGGAGATATGTGATTTGGGAAAACAGTCCCAACAGAAAAAGGAAAGAACTGTCTTGAGAGGCCAGGAGCCGGAATGGAAACAAGACCCCACTGGGTTGTATCAGTGACCACCATTTAATGTCGCACCAACTAACTGAAGCCATCTCAGCTTCCTCGTCTGAAAACAAATGTTTCATTCATCTCTCAGAGGATCTGTGAGGAGAACACACACACACTCCATGTACTTATATAACATTAAATGTGTGTGTACATTTAATGTTATATATGTGACTATAGAGATAGGTGATATAGATGACAGACAGATATAACTGAAAATTTCTTATAAATGTATGGAAACTATCACATACATGTCCCCAGTCATTTTATCTTTGGAATGTATTTCGACCCTCAGATTCAAATTGAGCCGATTTTCAGTGCCATCCTAATATTTAAAGTAAACTTACTGTTAGTTGCCATTGAGTTGATTCCAACTCATGGTGACCCCATGGGTACAGAGAAGAACTGCTCCATAGGGTTTTCAAGGCTGTGACCTTTTGGAAGCAGATCACCAGGCCTGTCCTCCAAGTCGCCTCTGGGTGGGTTTGAACTGCCCACTTTTCAGCTAGCAGTCAAGCACTAAACCATCTGTGCCGCTCACAGTCCTGTTACCAAGATCTGACCCACAAGGCTCCCCTGAGTCTCCATTCTGTCTGCTCCTCAACACCTATCCTCTCCACCTTCCCCCACCCAAAGTGCCCTCGGTATCACCTGTGCTCTTCCTAAACATTAAACTTCTCTGGCTGTACAGGGGCATGAAAGCGAAGGTCTTGCAGTAAAGACAGTTACAATAAAAAGACGTAAAAGGTCCACACAACAATAGCATTTCAGTAATTTACGTGGCTTACATTGGCAGGAAGCTGCATGTACTCCAAAGCTCACTTTTATGGTGTGCACGTACCCTACAGGCCTCATCCCTGGGACCTGCCTCGTTGCTGTTGTTAGCTGTTGTGGCGTTGTCTCCGACTTATAGCGACTTACGTACAACAGAACGAAGCACTGCCCGTTCTGCTGTGTGGGTCATAACAAATTAGGGGGGACATTATGAAGACTGGGAATTCCAGAACACTTACTTGTGCTCATGCAGAACCTGTACGTGGGTCAAGAGACAGTCGTTCCAACAGAACAAGGGAATTCTGCGTGGTTTAAGATCGGAAGGTGTATGCTTTCACCTCCCTCTGCATGTCTCGGTGACCTTCGGTGACCTTGTATGATATAATATTCCTGTGTTGGCCTAATCATTGCAAACCTCCTTCTCTCAGAGCTAAGGCCTCTTGAAAAAAACCAAAACCAAACCTGTTGCCACTGAGTGGCTCCTGACTCATAGAGACCCTATAGGACAGAGAACTGCCCCACAGCGTTTCCAAGGAGCAGCTGGTGGATTCGAACTGCTGACTTTTCGGTTAGCAGCTGAGCTCTTAACCACTATGCCACCAGGCTTCCAAATGGAAGTGCAGCTCAGTCCCAGGTCAAGCACTTCTGACCTGAGGCAGATGGAACTTAGAAACCCTTGGCAGCCTCCGGAACTTGGCGGCCTCCAGTGGTCTTCCTGCAGCACCACCTCCACTTCTGGTGTTTTGGGTTGTTTCTGGGTGGTTTTCTCCCGCGCTCCCTTCTGTCTGCCTGCTTACTGAATCCTCATAGCTCACCCCGCCCCACCCATGAGGCAGGTATTATTTACTCCCACTTTACACCCAGGAAACAGTCTCTGAGATACATTAACTACCTTGTCCTGCATCACTCAGTTCTGGAACCAGGATTTTGAACCCAAAGTCTGGATTCTAAGCCCATGTTCTTAACCACTGCATTTCACCACTTTTTCAAATGCGCTGGATTAAGCATTCACTGTGTTTTAGTTACAATGCACTTTTTGCTTTCAAAGCAATGTATGAAATTTGTTTTGTATGGTTAGATATATGCCGAATGACTAAGAATCCTGGAAGACAACTTAATATATCAAGAATCAAATCAGGTCACCTAACAAAATCACGCAGCTCCGATTTCTGTTAAAGCTCTTCCATGACCCCTTAAACTGGGGAAGCTGGGTCTGGACATCGATAGTGAGCCTGATAAAGCTCTCAGATAGGGGACTTCTCTCCACCATGTTTCCCCATGGATTTATTTAGACGGCACAAAGACAGAACTAAGGAACCCTGGTGGTACAGTGGTTAAGCACTCGGCCGCTAACTGAAAGGTTGGTGACATGAACCCACCAGCAGCTGGGAGGGAGAAAAGACCCGGTGATCTGCTCCTGTAAACATTACAGCCTAGGAAACCCTGTGGGGCAGGTCTACTCTCCCCTGCAGGGTCGCTATGAGTCGGAATTGACTCGATGGCACACAACAACAAGACAGAACTTAACATTTCTACATGCCAGCACATTCTGAACCAGCCAGCAGACAGACGCAGAAGTTGATAACAGCTTTTTAAATTGTATTTAGATTAAAACAGAATATTTATATTATGAAGCAAAATATTAATTTTACCACAATATAAAGACAAAGGTGAAAAAAGTACTATACATGTTCTGTGAAGTATATCTTAACAAAGCTATTTAAGAGAAGTACTATGCTCATATTTGAAGAATTTCAATATTACAAAGAATTTAAATCTTGAACATATACTGCCTTAAAATTTTTAAATAATTTCTAAGCCTTTGGAAAACTTGGTCAAAAAAATTTTTTTTGCAAGAAACATATAGTCTGAAAACTTAAAAACTGCTCAGTTATAAAAATAAACAAGCCAAGAGCACAGTAAGTACAGCCATCTTTTTTCCACAACACAAATGGAAATCCCAGCTCAAATTCTGTGTTTAGTTAGGGCCCTCATTACGGGGGAACCTCACTTTATGTAACTGCTAAAGAACAACTCCATTCTAAACTTGATGTACAAGCAAAATTTTTCAGTCGGGTCCCATTATCTAACCCACTAGCGGTGATCTTTTCTTCACCTTAACTTTCTTGTTGGTTTTAATTAACAGCGACTCCCAAGCCTAGTGGTGCCACGCGGGAGGAAGAGTCCCAGCCGGGAAGTGAGAGGTCTAAGGGTCTAGCTCTGACGAGCCCCTGATGAGCTGGTGACTCTGGGCATCCTGTTAACTTCCTGGCCTCAGCTCTCGCGTGAGGAAATGATGAGTTTGGATAGGACAAGTGCCGCAGGCTCTCCCATTTCCAGGATGGCATGTCTCCCTTCCCTCCTTTGCACGGACGCCTGCCCCACGGGAACGCCACCTGGGCCCTCACGGCACACACAGCCGTCACACCTGCTGTAATGGAGAGCCACACCCAGGGTCATGTGGGAAAACCAAGGATTCGAAGGAGCCCTTTGGGAAGGCGAGACTCCTTTCTAATGACACGTAGGAGTAAGTCTGTTAAAAAAAAAAAAACAAAACCTCAAACTAATGCTAGGTGGTGCAAACAGTTAGCACGTTCAGCTGCTACCCGAAAAGTTGGTATTTCAAGTCCACTCAGAGGTGCCTCAGAAGGAAGGCCTGGCGATCTACTTCCCATAAGTCAGCCACTGAAAACACTATTGAGCCCAGTTCTACTCTGACACACACTGGGTCACCATGAGTCTATTTGGTGGCGACTGACTCACGCTGGATAAATGAAGTAGTGGTTATTCACAACTGTTGGTTTCATTACTGATACTACAACGGAAGCAGCTAGGTATGGTGGCGAAGTGTGAGGCTTGGACATGGGATGCAGCCTGAGTCCCTGTTCCATCACTCATTGAGTCCACTGAGTTTGGCTAAGTCACTTACCATCCGAGCACCGTTTCCCTCAATGCTGACACACGGACAATGAAGCCATTTATTTACTGGGGTTGTTTGGAGGATTAAATGAGAAAATATGCAGGAAATGCTGCTTACGATCGGCAGTCCGCCACATACACGCTTTACAATAGTCAGGGCAGAGTGCTGGAATACAGCTTTCTTTGTTATAAACTATTCAAGTTTTAATAAAAACAGTTCATATATATTTTTTAGGAAAAACGTTTATTCTTTAAAATAGGGTACAACTGAACTCATCTCCTGATTTCTAGCTTTGGACTTCACATGTTTTCTTAAATGAAGAACATTTCTCTCTCTCCTCTGCTGGGTAAAATCAACAGTCTTTCCCACTTATATAAAGGAGCCCTGGTGGCGCAGTGGTTAATGCGATCGACCGCTAACCGAGAGGTCGGCGGTTTGAAACCACCGCTGGCTACACTGGAGAAAGATTTGGCAGCCGGCTTGTATAGAGATTTACAGCCTTGGAAGTCCCGTGGGGTTGCTGTGAGTCAGAATCGACTCGAGGGAAGTGGGTTTGGTTTTGGGTTCCATTTATGAACTTAAGATCCTCCTATATCGTTAGAAAATAAGCTAATTACTGTAACATGTCCCTTTTATTGGTGTAGCACAGACACAGCCAGCATTTCTGCATGTCCATTTTCTAACTTTATACTGTCAGTTCAAGTGAAGGGCTGTAACAGAGTATAAGGCAGTGACAAAAAAGGGCAGTGCTTATTTTGCGCAGCTTGATAAAGGTCGGGGGTTTGAATCCACCAGCCGCTCCACGGGAGGAAGATGTGGCAGTCTGCTTCTGTGAGGATTACAGCCTTGGAAACCCTATGGGGCAGCTCCACTCTGTCCTGTAGGGTCACTATGAGTCGGAATTGACTCGACGGCATGGGTTTTTTTGTTTTTTTGAAGAGTTTGCTAAGCTGCACTGCTAACAACACACTGGCTGGTTGTGGCCAAACACCCGGGAAAGGATCTATGGGATTTCATTTGCCAGATGCTGGACTAAGGCCATATAATTATGTCTGAAGTTATCCTCCATTTGCCTTGTTACTCACGCTCTTTGCTGTCTCCATCCGAGATGGTGAAAGAACTGTCTTCTGGCCGGGGACGAAGGCGCCAGGCTGACACGCCCGTAGGGTCTGGTGTGGTCTGACTCATGTTGGTGGTGCCCTCTAAGACGCCGGATCAGAGAAGAGGGTCAGACAGCCAGGAACCAGCATTCAAAATGTGGAATCTGCCATGGAGGCACTTTCTGGAACTTAACCGATGACTGAATGTAATTGTTATTTTTATTTCTTCCACAGGAATGTTCATGTTCTAACCTGGGAGTGGTGCAGGTGATGTTCTAATCTGCTTCTGAGTTTGAAAGTGCGCCTGGTAAATGATTCACTGTGGTTGCTCCCAATCGACATCAGTGGTAGCTACCTAAGACCCGACAATGACCAGTCATGAAGGTAAACATAAAATTAACACCCTCTCACAGCCAGGGTGGTGTGGAGGCCCTCCCGTCAGGACTGCACAACACCTGCCCTACTCCAACACACATGGAGCAAGGCAAGGTTCAGCTACGCTGCCGTCACTAAGCAGCAGTCCCCAAAGGGGTGCCAGGCTGAAGAAGAACGACGGAGGAGTGGGGGAAGGGGAGTAGCCTCAATGGCTGACACTGGAAACACCTCTGAGTGGAGGGAGGTGTACAGTGGCTTGCCAGTGTTATCAATTCATTCATTCTTTCATTCACTTGTTTAATGAATACCCACCAGGGGTCAGGTACTGACTCTTCCAGGCACTGGGCCCCAGAGATGAATACATCGTGGTTCCTTCAGGAGATGATAGCCCCCCAGGGCAGACCTGGCCACCCATACTGACTCCAGGAGCTCAGAGCACAGAACCAGTTGTAACTCTGGGGCCCAAGCCCCCCTCCCTTGACGCTCCTGGTGGTGGCAGCTGCAGGTCGGCTCACAGACGGTGAGAAGAGAGGAAGCACCAGGACTCCCGTGTGGCACAGGTCCACTCCGCTTCTGCAGAACCAGTCTCCTCACTGAGTTTCAGAGAGGCTGACGACAATCTCCAATGGCCTAAAGTGTCATTTAGAGAATTGTGCTTCTTGTTGCAATTCTTACTTCCACAAGAAAATTCCAGATCTGCCATCCCTCCAAGAGGATGAATACAGGAACATTCTTTAAAAGAGATGGAAGAACTGAAAAAATAACTTGAGTCTAAGAAATGGTTATGCAATTTCAAAGTAGTTTCCATGATCTCCAACTCAAGAGCATGTAGCAATAGGAAATGTGGCCATCTTGAAGGATCATCCTCACTAAAAATTCCCATGTATGGTCTCTGCAGAAGCAGAAATTCCCATCTACAGTTTGCCTTAACATGTTCAAGGAAAAGACTCCGGAGGAAAATGATTAGGCAGGAATGTAATGGTAGCTCTGGTCCACCACACCAACGTGCACCCAGCTACCTTGAGACAGATTCCAAACTCAGTCGTGCGTACAGAGCTTTAGAATATGTCTGAAGGAAGCTCCACATTCCAAATTCTGCTATCGTTCAATAACAAGCTCTAAGTAACTCATGCATATATGCAAAACCACTCAACTCACCGAGGTTGATGAAGTGAGATAAGCAACTCTATGACGATGATTAAAGCAGTCTTTCCCAATGCCATGTTCTTGGCAACCCTGTGGAACGGGGCTCTTTTTTTAAACAAAGGACTCCAGGAGAACAGTGGGAAGGCTTTCAAAGGCACCCATCACACTAAGAAAAAACATCAAGAATGTTTTTAAGACCTCAGTTGCTACTCACCACAGTAGGATGTAGAACATTGTCTTTATGGACTATGTTATGCCAGTTGACCTAGATGTCCCCCGAGACTATGGTCCTAAGCCCTCAAGCCCTGTGACTCAGTCCCTCAAGGTATTTGGTTATGGCTAGGAGGTTGTCATAACTGTGCCCCTGTGTGTTCTACTATATACATGGATATATCTGCAGCACATACAGATGTGTATGTAGAAATATCCTCTGCCAAACCTATAGTTGCTCATGGGTGTATTCCTATATGTCATCCCACACCTGTTCAGCTTCCATATCTACCTACGTATCTACTTGTAAATTATCATTACTGTTATTGCAGGATTGTGTATGTAACAGTATTTACCATTGTTACTTTTTACTCTTGCGTACCTCTCAATGTCTTCCTTTGCCTTGGCTGTGTTGTGCTGACTCCCCCATATTGCGTGTTGTCTTTCCTTTCAGCAAAGTTAATACTCGTCTACTATCTAGTTAGTGATTCTCCCTCCCTCCCCCTCCCATCCCTGGTAACCATCAAAGAATGCTTCCTTCTGTGTGTAAACCTTCTCTTGACTTTTTATAATAATGGTTTCATACAATATTTATTCATTTGTGATTGACTTATTTTGCTCAGCATAATGTCCTCCAGGTTCATCCATGTTATGAGATGTTTCTGGGGTTCATCATTATTCTTTAACATTGCGTAGTATTCCACTGTGTGCACGTACCACAGTTTGTTTATCCATTCATCCGCTGATTGGCACTTAGGTTGTTCCCGTCTTTTTGCTATTATGAACAATGCTGCAATGAACACAGGTGTGCTAAGATAGAACTACTTGTCTCTTCCCGTTAGGAGGAAAGAGGAGTGAAGAAAATGAGAATCTCAAGGAAACAATTAGTCCAAAAGACTAATGGACCACACGAACCACAGCGTCCACTAGCCTGAGACCAGAAGAACTATATGGTGCCTGGCTACCACTACCAACTGCTCTGATCGGGATAACAGTAGAAGGTCCTGGACAGAGTGGGAGAAAAATGTAGAACAAAATTCAAATTCACAAAAAAGACCAGACTTAATGGTCTGACAGACTGGTGGAACCCCTGAGACCATGGCCCTTAGACACTCTTCAAACCTGGAACTAAACCCACTCCCGGAGATCACCTTTCAGCCAAATAATAGACAGACCTATAACGTGTAACACCCGTGAAGAATGTGCTGCTCAGAACAATCAACCAGACCAGACCAAAAGGGCAGCATTTACCCAAAAACCAAAGTCCAGAAGCAGGAGGAAGGGGGTAGAGTGCTGTCACACTGAGGGGATTGCAACTAATGTCACGAAACACAACGTGTACATTTTGTTGAACGCGAAACTAATTTGCCCTGTAAACTTTCACCCAAACCACAATAAAATGTTCAAAAAAAGAATGCATGTATGCCAATAACAACTATTTTTACTCTTACATTCTGAATACTGTTTCTTTTCAAACAGGATGTATGGAAGGTCTGCTGGCTGGAAAAGTCACAGAAATTTACCCTTGCAAAAAATATCTATAATAGCTTCTTCCTTGGAAAAAATAATGACAGACCCTGAATCATACTTCCTAGGATTTTAAAATGATGATGCCGGTTTATTTGAAAATTCCATGGTAATAAAATAACCAATTAAAGATTTAACCTATTTCCACTGGGGCAACCAAGGGAAACAAGGAGAAGGAAAGCACATCTTGGCTTAGCAGTTTCTTCAACGTGTCCACAAACCACTGCATCCTGACAACCGGCAGTCCCGAAATACAACTGCTGAGACTCCCACGCTGGGCTGAGGATCTTCCTTTAAATCCGCCTTAAGAGAGCCCTAAACCTCTTAAACATCTGCTCATAGAACGCCTAGCATTCTCCCCCCAGGTCACTCAAGCTGAAATTCCTTCTTATCTCTCCGAATGTTCTGAAACTCGTCCCCTGCATGTTGGAGGATGAAGTAGAGTTGACTGTGTAAACTCTTAGAATGAAGACCCAAAGAGTAGTGTTCATGGTCCCATGGAAAGACCTGGGCGACCAAGTAGTTCTAGAAATCTCCCCTGCCCTAAGAAAGAGTCCAGTCAGTGGACAAAGGGAGGGGATTAACAGATGTGTACAGGGCTTTGGGGTGGGGCAGGCACCTGTGTGCTTGGAGAATATAGCGTGCGTGGTTCAGGCAGCTAGGTGGGAAGACCCTATTGGTGTCCCCAGGGTGAGGACTCACATCACATCTCTATTAGGGTTCTTCTCAACCTGGGGTGTTTCCCATTCCTAGTGGGGTGGGGGTTGATGGATTAAGAGGTATGATGTCTTAGAGAAAGGTCTGTAAGTGTTAGTGTTAGACAATGATACCCTTCAGGATTTGGCTTCTTACTAACTCTACAGACACAATTCACTTATAGCATTGGCCTTGGGGGCCTCGACACTCATAGGTGGACCAGCAGCATTGGTATTACCTATGAGGTGGCCAGAAATGTGGAATCTTGGGCCTCATCTGAGAGCTACTCTCATGGGCAGTATAGTTTGAGAAGCACTGGTCAAGGGCAATGGGGGAGGAAGAGAGCTGATGACTACCACCTGATTGCTAAGTGCCGCCATGCTGTGAGAACATTAAAACACTCTGAGTTAACCTCTGGGCCAACAGTTCTCCATAGGAACCTCGCCAGAGTGCCACAGATGGCAAACGGGACAAACCTGGTTTACAGGATTTCTTCAAGGTAAAATAAATGTTCACCAGGTTGCCATCGGCATTGGAATCAACTAGAGTACCATCTGCTTTCAATGGGGGTGTGACTACTCACACGCAGGCTCCATTCTTAACCAAGTTACTCCATTAGATGTGTGCGCCAAAAGAATAAGAAGTATTAATTATATATATTAAATAGATACAAATATTGTATGTGTGTATATCAAGCTCTAATTCTAGAATGCTATATGTATATATCCAGCATAAGAGACAGGCGAGAGTCTGACCTGATTATACTTTCACTGACTTATATTGCCAATAAAGCAATCAACTTCTTACTTCTCCCCACATGTAACTTTAGCAGTTGACTCTATTTTCAACATTTTACTCTAGAGATGTAGTTTTAGGGAACCATACGTGACTCAAACTTTGAATCCACCCCATTTCCACAAGGTTGTCTTTCCTCCTTAATGTTGCTGTCAGGTGCTGTCCAGTCGGTTTCAGCTCATAGCGACCCCATGTACAACAGAACGAAACACTGCCAGGTCCCGCCCCATCCTCATGATCACTGTTATGCTTGAGTCTGTTGTTGCAGCCACTGTGTTCGTCCATCTTGTTGAGGGTCTTCCTCTTTTTTGCTCACTCTCTACTTTACCAAGCATGATGTCCTTCTCCAGGGACTGGCCCCTCCTGATAACATGTCCAAAGTACGTGAGACGAAGTCTCACCATCCTCACTTCCAAGGAGCACTCTGGCTCTACTTCTTCCAAGACAGATTTGTTTGTTCTTCTGGCAGTCCATGGTCTATTCAATATTCTTCGCCAACACCACAATTCAAAGGTATCACTTCTCCTTAATAGGATGATAGAAGATGGGAACACAACTGCCTTACTGTGAATTTCAGAGTACCTTTCTAAAACACACCACAGGGAGAAGCAACTCTCTTCCAGATTGTAAATGACACACCTTTACAAGCAGCAAGCACGATGGGTATTAGAACCAGGGTACCAGAAACAAAACCAACTGCCCCTGAATTGATCCTGACTCAGGGAAACACCCCATGTGTGTCAGAGGAGAACTGCGCTCCACAGGGTTTCCAATGGCTGATCTTTTAGAAGTAGATCCTGCCAGGCCTTTTTTTTTTTTGAGGCATCTCTGGGTGTGCGGCTGCTAACCAAAAGGTTGGCGGTTCAAGTCCACCCCGAGGTGCCTCGGAAGAAAGGCCTCGTGCTCTACTTCCACAAGATCAGCCATTGAAAACCCTAGGGAGCACCGTTGTACCCTGGCACACGTGGGGTCGCTATGAGTCATAATCGACTCGATGGCAACTGGTTATCAGAAACAAGAGAATAGACAGAGGTCACCCCTTGTAGTGATGACTCTGTCAATCACTTCTCACACCTGATCTATTTTATTTTTTAAATAACATTTTATTGTGTTTTCAGTGAAAGTTTACACAGCAAATTAGGTTCCCATCTGACACTTTCTATACAAATTGTTCAGTAACATCAGTTACATTTTTTAAAAATCTGTTGCCATTCTCTTTAATTGCATTCTGGTTGTTCCGTTTCCAGGACTCTAGTTTCCCTGCCCCCTCACCTTCTCATCTTTGCTTTAGAGCAACTGCTGACCTCTTGGTCTCATACAGATGGTTTTTTAATGGAGCACCGTACTCATGGGTAATATCCTTTATTTTATGTGTCAATCTGTTATTTCCCTAAAAGGTGACCTCAGGGGATAGTTTCTGTTCAAGGTTTAAACAGTATCTTGGGGCGACAGTCTCAGGGAGTCTTTTAGTCTCAACTGGTCCATTAAGTCTGGACACATTAAGAGTTTGTGTTCTCACTTTGAGGGACAGAGTAGCAGGGGTAGGGGGTCTGGGGACCATGCTTTCAGGGGACATCTAGGTCAACTGGTGTAACAAAGCTTATTAAGAAAACGTTCTGCATCCTACTTTGGTAAGTGGCATCTGGGATCTTAAAAGCTTGCAAGAGGCCATCTAAGATGCATCAATTTGTCCCAACCACCTGGAGTAAAGGAGAACGAAGAACACCAAAGACACAAGGAAAGTATTAGCCCAAGAGACAGAAAAGGCCACATATACCAGAGACTCCATCAGCCTAAGACCAGAAGAACTAGATGGTGCCCAGCTACCACCAATGATCGCCCTGACAGGAACACAACAGAGAGTCCCTGAAGGAGCAAGAGAAAGGTGGGGTGCAGAACTCAAATTCTAGGAAGAAGACCAGACTTATTGGTTTGACTGAGACTGGAGGAACCCTGGAAAGCATGGCCCCCAGATTCTCTATCAGCCCACAACTAAAACAATTTCCAAGGCCAACTCTTCAGACAGGGATTGGACTGGACTGTGGGACATAAAGTCATACTCGTGAGGAGTGTGCCTCTTAGCTCAAGCAGAGACAAGAGACTAAACGGGCAGCTTCCGTCCGGAGGTGAGACGGGAAGGCAGAGAGGGTTAGGAGCTGGTTGAATGGACAGGGAAAATCAGGGGTGGAAAGGAGGAGTGTGCTGTCACAGTATGAGGATAGCAATCAGAGTCATATAACAATGTATGTATAAATCTTTGTATGGGAACAAGTTAAAAAAAAAAGAACCAAGCAAAAGAAAAAAAAAAAAAAAGAGTCTGTGTTCTCCCCTTCTGTCAGGGTCCATCTAGTGTGGCCCTGATCAGAATGGTCAGCAGTGGTAGCCAGGCACCATCCAATTCTTCTGGTCTCAGGGTAGATGAGGCCATGGCTTGTGTAGGTTGTTAGCTCTGTAGACTAGTTTCTTCTCTGAGACTCTGGTTTCCTTCCTTCTCTTTTGTTCCTGATGAGTAGAGACCAACAATTGTATCTTGGTCCAATGGGTCTTTGGATGAATGTCCTCATCCCACACGGAGCTGAGAGTAGGGGTGAAAAGGCATTGAAGTTAACAGTATATTTAGTCAACACAGTAGGGATGACTGGCTAGTGCAAGAGATTTGGCACTTTTACTCAATAGTGCTTTCAATTTTATCTCAAAAATTTGATTAAAAAAAAAAAAAAGCCTCCAGGTCTCTGGATGGCTATGCCACATGATTTACAGTACATAAAATCATGGAAAGCCACACCACTTCCTGATAGCCCACAGCTCACGCTGGCTGCTGAAACACATCTTCTGACTCATTGATTCCATGCTGTAGTTTTCCACAGCTGACTCATGACCACATCCTACTTTCCTCATTTCCTGAAATGATTTTCATGAAGGTTATTCCACAGAAAAAGGGAATGATATCTAAAACCCAGAAACCTAGGTACAATTTTAGAATCGTAACTCTAGATCCTAAATAAACTTTCAGCCATAAATTCATCAGAGGAACCGATGTTTCTGGGTTCTCAGTACATCATACATTCCAGTCAATGAGCCTGCATGGCTCAGTACTGGGATCATGATCAAAACTCAGTGAATTCAATTCTAGAACCAGGTCTACTTGTACGTAGTGAAGCAAATAAGCTAGAAAGCAAAATCTTTTCAGACCAACGAGAAGTCTGAAATCAAGAAGAGGTATGATTAGGATGCAAAAGGGATAAGAAGCACAGCAGACATCCCTGTTCTGTAAGATGGTGCATCATTATGCTTTATTTAAAGGGACATTTCAATATATAATCACTAATTCTTTTTCATTATTACTAATGGGAACACAGAGTACTTTAAATCAGCTCAATGAGCACGTTTTAAGGAAGATGTATGCTTTGAAATTACTTACGGTTTCCTTTAAAAAAAATCTCTTAGAAACAACATCCTTCTGGTTGGGGCTTACCAGAAGAGAGTAAACCAGCTGACCCTCTACTAATTATTTCTCATAATCATCTTCTTTCTTCGAGGCTCTGATTATGTACGTTCCTCTAGTTAGCATCCTGAATACTATGTGCTTCTACGTAACAGCATGAAAACATTCTGAACTGTGCAGTCACTGAAGATCATCTTTTTATTCAAATCGTGCAATATCTCGAACACCCACTAAGGAATATTTTTTTAAAACCTTGAGTTATGTGCTAATTCAGTTAGGTTTCAGGTGCTGAGACCTGCTTGAAATGATGAATCTAGAAGCAAGGGCAGTAATGGCCACTAACACCATCAGGTGGAAGGCTGATGGGGAATTTTACAAGCTGGATCAGGTTGACCACACGACGCAGGGACGATCAATCTTAACATCACGAGAGAGAGACAACTGGCCACCAGGAGCTCCTGATGTACACCAAGCACAGAACATCAGATGAGAAACAGTCTTGCCAAAAAGAACCCAAAACAAACAGAAAACTCAGCTTCTGAGCACGCCTCCAGACTTACGTTTACAGTAAATACGGGGTACAAACGGGCATGTTTAACAATGCTCATGGAGATTTAACTGCAGTTTCCAGATTGTGGAAAATTCTATCATCAAATGACTCAGCTTCTTCAAATGCAAACGACTAGGGGGAGAAAAAACAGGGTGGGGAACCCAGATATTGGGAGAGACAAAAATTAGAAAACCTGTTGCCATCCAGTCGATTCCCACTCATAGCAGCCCTAAGAGACAGAGCAGAACTGCCCCACAGTTTCCAAGGAGCGTCCGGTGGGTTTGAAATGCCCACCCTTTGGTTAGCAGCCACAGCTCTTAACCACCACACCACCAGGGTTTCCAAAGACAGAGAGAAGGGCTATGTCAACCAAACTCAATGAGTGCGCCTTTTCAGATTCTGATTTGAACAAGCTAAGTGTAAAACACCATTCATGAGACAACTGTGGAAATCTGAACAGACAGTGCAGATCTGATGATGTTAACAAAGTACTTTTATTTTATTTTTTGAGAAAAGAGTTCTTATCTTTTAGAGATGCATACAGATGAAGTGAAATGATGCCGGAAATGATAAAGTATGCTTATGGAAGGAGAGAGTCCAAGTGTTCATAATTTTATTTTTACATTTTTTATTTTATTGTGCTTTAGGTGAAAGTTCACAGCACAAATTGGTTTCTCATTCAACAATTTATACACATATTGTTTTGTGACATTGGTTGCAATCCCTGCAACATGTCAACACTCTCCCCCTCTCCACCCCAGGTTCCCTGTGTCCATTTGTCCAGTTTTTCCATCCCTTCCTGCCTTCTCGGCTTTGCTTTTGGGCAGGCGTTGCCCATCTGGTCTCATATACTTGGTTGAACTAAGAAGCACGATCCTCACGAGTGTTATTGTTTGTTCTCTAGGCCCGTCTAATCTTCTGAAGTTCAGGAGTGCCTTCAGTTCGCAGTTAGCAGGGTATCTGGCACCACAGTCTCGGGGGTTCCTCCCGTCTCTGTGAGACCAGTAAGTCTGGTCTTTTTTTGTGAATCGGAATTTTGTTCTACATTTTTCTCCCACTCTGTTCAGGACCCTCTATTGTGATCCCTGTCAGAGCAGTCGGTGGTGGTAGCAGGGTACCATCTAGTTCTTCTGAGCTCAGGCTGGTGGAGGCTGTGTCCCATTAGTCCACTGGACTAATTATTTTCCTGGTGTCTTTGTTTTTTTTCATTCTCCTTTGCTCCGAACAGGATGGGACCAATAGGTGTACCTCAGACGGCTGCTTGCAAGCTTTTAAGACCCCAGATGCTACTCACCCAAGTAGGATGTAGAACACTTTCTTTATGAACTATGTTATGCCAATTGACCTAGATGTCCCCTAAAATCATGGTCCCTAGACCTCAGCCCCAGTAACTCAGTCCTTCAAGGTATCTGGATGTGTCTAGAAAGTGTCTATGACTTTGCTTCGGTCAAACTGTGCTGATTTCCCCTATATTGTGTGTTGTCTGTTCCTTCACCAAAATTACCAAGTGTTGATAACTTTTTAAGCTGAACGATGAGTCCAGTACATGGGGCTCATTAGAGACCCTCAATGAGACGGATCGGCACAATGGCTGCAACAATGGACGGGAACATGCTGGTGTTTGTTAGGATGACCCAGGACCGGCATAAGGTCACCTCTGGGGCGGGGAATGACAACAACAGACTATCCTCTCTGCCTTTGTATGCACTTGAAAACCTCCATAATAAAAAAGTTATTTAAAAGAGTTAAAAGGGAAAATAACAAATAACTAGTAAAGACTTGACAGGGGGATTTAAAATAAGGTCAGCACTACCCCTTACTAATTCTAAATTGACATGGCGTAAGATGCTCTTCATAATAAAATATACATGTCACACAAGCTGAAAATCCACAATTTGTTTGTTAAGCATTTTGCAAGGGAGTGAGGTTTCCAAGGAAACATCTCACACTGATGCTAAAAGCAGGCAACTGAACTCTCTTGGACGTGGTTTAGTTTTGAAATCATTGTACTGTTTAGAACCACTTTCAAAATGCTAGGAGGATAAGCTTAGATAAATGTCTCAGCCCATCTTTCAGGTGAAGACCAAGTACTACGTAAGCTGTTGCTTCTTACGGCGTAACCGGAACTCAGAGCCTCACGTGCGTTGAGTCACCATCACATGTGAGGCCTGGCCTGGTAAGGCGGAAGGGCCATGCAGAGAGGGGTGCACTTACTGTTCTGTTGAAGAAAACATTTGGACGCATTTACGGTGCTTTAAACACTGTGAAGAGCAGGCCGGGGCCACTGGTAAAAGGTAAGAGCCTTGAGTCCAGGTGTGATAAGCAAACACCTCATGCTCGTGTGGTTCATTCCAGCCAACCATTTCAGAAACACTACCTCAAACCTCCCACAACAATGCAGTGAGGTACGGAGGTGGCAGCTGAATGTTTTCATTTCATCTGTGAAAAAACTGATGCAGTTCACGCCATTGCTCTGGCCGGGGAATGACTCGGGGGGTGGCCAGGACTCAAACCCAGCCCGGCACTCGAAATCCCCGCGTCACCTCTCACATGGTGCTCCTCTCTGAGCCTGGGGAAGACACCACCATGAACGGCACATTAAGATGCACACTAGCAAATACCGTGCAGTAGCTTTTTAACTATTAAGATATTTTTAAAAATAATAAACACCGAACCAACTTTCACATTTAACATACTTAAAGGAAGCGAACGGCGGTACCCGCTTTTCACAGAAGAATATGACATGGAAGAGACTTAGCAACAAACAAGGACAACGTCGGTGATGAAGACGATGGGGAAAAGCAACCACCATAAACTGGCAGATTACCACCTACCAGGGGCTGAGGCAGGGATTCTGCCAACATGCTCCACTTAAACCTCGTAACAACTCTACGAGGATTTTCACTAAGGGGAAAGTGAAGCTATACCTTGTGCTTAATTCTCTTGGCTGTTGGATTTGGAATCGGAATTTGAAGCAAAGCAACAATGAAATTGTACCCGGCCTACAAAAATTCTTAAAATAGTGAAGAATGATCCATCATACCCTGTGACAAACTATGGTGACAGGTTCCAGCTGTCAAGGAGGCACCTGTGGTCCAGAGTAACAGTGATGGAAAAAGGATAAGGCGTCTAAAGCTGCTGACAAGTCACGAGGCATTTGGCTCCTTGTAGGAGACGTTCTGAAAGGCGACAGAACTCCTGGGGAGAAGACTGTCTCCGGCTTCAGCCTGCAGGCAGGCCGCCATGTTGCCCCGCGCAGGTGTCCTCACTTCCAAAGCATAGCACAAGGAAGACCAGGACCGGAGGCCTGCCAGGCCCTGCAGCCTTTTCTAAGGAAGCTGCTCCTGGGCTCAGGCCCTGCTTAATGTATACCCCACAGCGCCTGTACCTACAACAAGGCACGGGGACTGGGCCTCAGGATGACCGATGAACTGCAGTGATTACCAGAACACATCCAGGACACGGAATGATCAAGAAGAGGAACTTCCATCTCCATTCACGAAGGTAGGGCGGGACTGCCCACTTTAGAAAGACACCAATCACAACATGGTTAGACATTAGATTTCTAACAATCAAACAGTTACGTGCCCTTCAGCTCTACTGAAAACCTGGCTATCGGACATGAATTATTTCATTTCCCAAGGTTTCTGAAAAGCAGAGGTTTATGCTGGTTCCCCAGGACCACGGTGTTTGAGGAAGGACCCTGGCCTAGGAGTCAGAAGGGCTTGGCAGTAACAAGCCGGGCTGCACTGAACAGGCAGGACACGCGCCTCCTGGGCCTCAGTCCCTGCTGCACAATCGATGGCCTGGACCGGACGACATGACAGGTCCCTTCAGTGCCAACACCCTGCATTCAGGGACGCCAAGAGGACAATGGCAGGGAAGGGAAAGACCACAGTCATACAAATAACCGAACACAGGGTGCGGAAGCATGGCAGAGGTATCAACACCAGGCTAATGGAACACTAGACAGACAGTTACCCGAATATTAAAAACGGGCCTGTAAGTAATCATTAAAAAAAAAGAAAAATCTTAAATTGTGTCATCTCAGCTGCATGAAGTTCCCATCAGAGTCACTGGACACTGTGAGAGTGACAAGTTGGATGAATGTAGCCATCTTATTCCAGGAATAGTTGGAAAATCCAGAACAACGCCAGGACAAAGCGGGCGGGGGTGGCGGGGGGGCAGGTGGAGAAAGAAAACTTGCCTGACAGTTCAGTAGTGCCAGAAGCTTAACACATTCTGTGTGATTCACAGCACAGAATTCTTCAGTAAGAAGCGTCATCAAAGCCTGCTGGTTCTGGATAAAAGCTTATGTGCTCATGAGAATAAGTTCAGGTAAGTGGAACTTACTACCGAGCTCAATAATGAATCCTAGTACACTGATGGCCGTCAAAACATTGTTACGACTGTCACAGGCAGGGAGGGAGACAAAGCCTCAACTGTAGGGCACACAAGTGTGACGCTGTAATGGTCTAGCAGGTCTGAGGTTTTCAATGCCCTGCCCGGAAATGCTCTCTTCTTGCCACTGATTGTCGGTCAAAATGCCCAGAACTGGGTCCCACCAAAGGCGCTGCTACTCTTCTGAATACAACGCGCATTTTATTTATTATTTATTTTTTATTATTTTTATTTATTTATATTTATTATTATAAATATATTATATATACATATAAAATAATATTTATTATTATTAGTTATTTATAATATTATTATATTATTATGCAGACTCTGGCTGACAGAAATTCCGAGTTACATTCGACCCACACTTAGCAGTTTATAAGACCCTTTCACACACATTAACTTATTTGAATTTCCCTAAACCCTCAAGAGGAGCCCTGGTGGTGCAGTGGTTAAACGCGTGGCTGCTAACCAAAAGGTTGGTGGTTCAAACCTACCAGCTGCTGCATGGGAGAAAGATGTGGCAGTCTGCTTCGATAAAGATTAACCAAAAAACAAACCCGTTGCCATCAAAGTCAATTCCAACTCATAGCGACCCTATAGGACAGAGTAGAACTGCCCTGTAGGGTTTCCAAGGAGCAGCTGGTAGATTCAAATTGCTGACCTTCTGGGTAGCAGCTGAGCTCTTAACCACTAAGCCACCAGGGCTCCTCGGTAAAGATTACAGCCTTGGAAACCCTATGGGCAATTCTACTCTGTCCTATAGGCCTACTATGAGTTGGAATTGACGGCAGTGGGTTTTAAACCTTCAAGAGGCCGACAGAGCTGGCATCCTTGTCCTGACCTTTCAAAAGGAGGCCAAGGGACGTGGTGGGGTTTGGATCACCTGCCCACAGTCACACAGCCGCAACAGGCAGCATCGCCATTCATGGTCCAGCCCTCCGACTCTGTCACCCTCTGCAACTCTGCCCTGAAAATCCTGAAGAAAGTACTGAAACAGAGAGCCCAGGTACACTGACCCACCCTCAGATTTCCGCCGTCAGTCAGTGAACAGGTCAGTCAGTAAACAGGACTTAAAGGGAGGACACTGGTGTGCTCAGTCAGGTCTCCAGCTCTGAATTGAGAAAGGGTTAGGGCCTCTGGGAACATCTAGCTCAACTGGCATAACATAGTTTATAAAGCAAATGTTGCACATCCTACTTTGGTGAGTAGCATCTGGGGTCTTAAAAGCCTGTGAGCGGCCATCTAAGATAGTCCACTGGTCCCACCCCATCTGGAGCAAGAGAGAATGAAGAAAACCAACTGCACAAGGGAAAGATTAGTCCAAAGGACTAGTGGACCACAACTACCACGGCCTCCACCAGACTGAGTCCAGTACAACTAGATGGTGCCCGGCTACCACCGACTGCTCTGACAGGGATCACAACAGAGGGTCCCGGACAGAGCTGGAGAAAAATGTAGAACAAAATTCTAACACACAAAAAAAGACCAGACTTACTGATCTGACAGAGACTGGAGAAATCCCGAGAGTATGGCCCATGGACACCCTTGTAGCTCAGTAATGAAGTCACTCCTGAGGGTCACCCTTCAGCCAAAGATTAGACAGGCCCACAAAACAAACAAAAGCACACATAGCTCAATTAAGTATACGAGACTAAATGGGTACAGGAGCTCAGGGGCAAGGACAAGAAGGCAGGCGGGGCCAGAAAAGCTGGACGAATGGAAATGGGGAACCCAAGGTGGAGAAGGGGAGAGTGTTGACAGTCACGGTGTTGGCAAACAATGACACAGAACAGTATGTGTGTTAATTGTTTGACGAGAAGCTAATTTGCTCTGTAAACCTTCACCTAAAGCACAATTAAAAAAAGAAAGAAAGGGTCAGGACCATTAAAAAGTTGGTTTAAAAAAAAAAAAATTTTACTCCAAGAAGTCAGGTTCTATACATTTCTGAGCACTTTAGTACAAAGCAACACTGCGGTGGCTAATCACAGTAGATATATGACTTGTGCCTCTAACAAGCCTCATTTGGTGGGAAGGTTTGCTGATCACGGGCAAACGCAGGCACCCATGAAGTGCTAGCAGGAAGTAGCCCAGACAGAAAGAGGCCTGGAGGTTTCTGGGAGGAGGCTAACTTCAAACCCCATTAGTGAGCTGCCCTGCATAACGTTTACTGATGATTCCACCCAGATTTTTTAAAACATTTTAAGCAAGGATCTCTCTTTATCATTTTTCTATACTTTACATTTAGAACATAGAGGTAATAGAGAGTAAGAATAAAAAGTGAGAAGAAAAAAAAACAGAAGCAAACAATGAATGGTGTGGTTAGGTGCTGTTGAGCTGGTTCCGACTCACAGTCACCCTACGTACAACAGAACGAAACACTTCCCGGTCCTGCACCACAGTGAATAGCCATATTAACGTTTATCTCAAGGTGGTTGATTTTTGTGGGACATCCATTTACTGGAAAACATCCTTATGAAAGGAGAATTTTGGTCAAGTTTTAAATTACGAAAATAGGGTTCTACCATGGAAACTATTTTGCAATTCTTTAATAATCTTAATACTCAATACATTTGGAATGTACCAGACGAAAATTTGGTTGAAACAACAACAAAAAGAAAATAACGCGTAAAAAGTCAGACACATCAAGATGTTTTCACAAAGACAGAAGCACGTATACTTGTTCGGGAAGCATGGCGAGAGCCTGGGGGAAGCTGAGGGGAGAATTAGCCGTGAAGAGGCAAAAAGCGGAATGGTTTATGAGCCCCGCTGAGTGAGCCCATGCGGGGCTGAAACCACCATCGATGTAAATATGTGATAAAGTTTCCAACAGATGCCATTTCCTCCTGCATCAGGAAACTTCTTTTGGCAAGTGGTTACTTTAAACTTTTATTTTTAGTACAAAGAAAAATAATCCCAAGAGTAACTTGTGAGCCCTGGTTGACCCACTGTTGATGTCTGAGATATCCTGCATATTTACTTTAACTACTATTTTAAAGCTCTCTGCCCACCACCAGTCTATCAGTCTGTTGTTCTATGGTGGAAGCTCTGCCACTGGTATTTCAAATACCAGCAGCGTCACCCATGGTGGACAGGTTTCAGGAGAGCTTCCAGACCAAGACAGACTAGGAGGAAAGGCCTGGTGATCTACTTCCAAAAATTAGCCAGTGGAAACCCTATGGATCGCAACAGAATACCGTCCAACATAGTGTTGGAAGATGAGCCCCCTAGGTTGGCAGGGTGGCCTCAACAATGGACTCGAGCATACCAATGATCACAAAGACGATGCAGGACAATGTTTCACTCTGCAGTACAGGGGTCGCCATGAGTCAGAGCTGACTCAAAGGCCACTAACAATGCTCTCCACATAAACCTCTGAAAGAGTTCTCTCTTCTTCCAGCAGCTGAAAAAATATTGTTGCTCGTTTAAATTGGCTGATTAGAATACCTGAATTCAAATCAAGTATTTCAGAACTGAAAGAACGAGCAGTTTCTGAAGTTTTTACCTCTTCCTGAATTATTTTACATAAAAGGTGGTTAGCAGAGTAACGTGTATTTGAAAAGAAGAGAAGCTAAACCTGAATCCAAGCAAAGAGTCCTGCTGTTTAGAGCAGCTGAAGGCCTGGGACAGCCCATCGCCCTCCACTCCCGGGCCTACTCAAAACATCCCAGTGGAGGATCACTCCTGTGCACGGCTGCTGTGCTCCACTACACGCTGTTAAATGTGATCGGGTTAGCTGTGGTGGGGTACTCCCTGATCGGCCTCAGACTTTCTGTGAAGTAAAACAGAGCAAAACGCTTCAAGAAAATCTGCCCCAGCGCTCTGTGAATTCCATTAGGAAGGCACAGAAAACACCCTCTTGCCCATTTCCCTCACGGCGAATCTCTGAAGGCCACGTTTTGGCTAAAAAACAACAAAGACCTCATGGAGCTCTGACTTGAGTCTGCAGTAACGTCAGTTTAGGACACTCTTATGCTCTTGGAAAATAAAACTACTCCATACTTCATTATTTCCCTGAATCTTCTGCTTCGTTCATAATTACTGACTGGACGCCTACTGTGTGCAAGGCATTCCCAAGAAAGCGTATTTTCTAGAGAGACAGACCCCCGAGCAGCACACAGTGACGGCCACACGACAATCACCACAGAAGTGGCACAAGCAGGGGCCACAGGGGCCGCAGGTGGGAAAACAGAGGGGTGGGAGGTGCCACTAAGCCTGTGTCTGCCGTGGTTTCTCACTTTCCTGAGATGCTTTCAATGTCTATGAGCTTTACTTTTCTTATTCATAAAATGGAACAGTAATATGTAGCACCTAACTCACACAGTTGCTGTGAGGACTCAATGCGATCTGTGTCGAATGGCTACAGAGCTAGCACATAACACAGGCGCACCTTAGTTAGGGTATTCTTGCCCAAGCTAACCGAAGGCTCTGTCCGTGGCACATCCATGTTAACCTTCTGCCACCAGTACATTCTGCTGTTGCTAGCTGGCATTGAGTCGATTCCGACTCATGGCGAACCCATGTGTTACTGAATGGAACTGCTCCACAGAGTTTTCTTGGCTGTACTCTTAACAGAAAGGAGCCCTGGTGACACAGGGGTTAAAGCGATCAACTGCTAACCAAAAGGTTGGCGGTTGGAAACCACCAGCGGCTCTGCGGGAGAAAGATGTGGCCGTCTGCTTCCTAGAGATTTACAGCCTTGGAAACCCTCTGGGGTCGCTATGAGTCAGAATCAACTTCATGGCAGTGGGTTTGGGTTTTTGGAATCTTAGCAGAAGCAGATGGCCTGGCCTTTTCTTCTGCAGTACCACCGGGTGGGTTCAAACCTCCAACCATCTGTGCCACCTAGGAACCTCAGCATGTCTTAAAACCAAAAAAAAAAAAACAAACCCACTGCCATCAAGACGATCCCGACTCATAGCGACCCTACAGGACAGAGCTGAACTGCTCCATAGAGTTTCCAAGGAGAAGCTGGTGGATTCAAACTGTAGACCTTCTGGTTAGCAGCTGAGCTCTTAACCACTGTGCCACAGGGCTCCCAGCATGTCTCAGGCATGTCTTATTTAGTAAGCCAGCTGTTTTTGGTCACTTTCTCATCTCTTCCTTTGTCTGACACACAGGGAGGAATGTCTTCTGTAAACAACCACTTATTTAAACTTCTGCTCATCTCAGAATCGGACTTGGTGTCATCAGCATTACTGCCAACATGTATTGATTAGGTGTCCATCGTTTTCAGGATAAAAGAACGTTGGAAGATAAAGTCCCTGCCTTTGATGAACTGACATCTAAAGCAGAAGGCCCATTAATTTCACAGTAACTATCAGAAATACAAGACACACTCTATACTTAGGGGAGAAGTTAATTAACTCGAGGGCAATTCTGACAGTTATTTCTGAGTTAAAATTCAGGTTTTATTGATGCTGAAAAAGAAAAATACCTCAGCCTTTCTGGAAAACAATTTGGCAATATGCAACCAAGTCTATAAAGGGTCCATTATCTTGGTCTCTGTAAGTTTATTTGGGGAAATTAACTCCTATGTTAAAGGAAATAAACTGTATAAAGATGTTTAAGTCAGTGCTGTTCATGATAGAAAAATTCTGGGAAACGCGCCCAAATGGGGAGCTCGTGCGAGAACGCAGCAGCTGGAATTCAGCATGCACTGGGTGTGGGGACCGTGTGCTGGCTTACGAGTGCCAGGGGCGGGGGGCATGAAAAGGCACGGAGCTCAGCGTGGCTGAAGCACAAGGGGTGGAGAACGATCAGAAGGCAGGAGATATTTAAATAAGAAATGAAGCTGAAGAGGCTAAGCGGCGGCCAGATCAGGCTGTGGAGGACCGTGGAGGCCATCTGGTGAGAACGGTGGCAACATGCGGCCATGACTTGGGGGGACACGCCTGTATGTAAGTATATGTTGTATCACAATATTACAATCAACCGAAAATGCCGCCTGCACAAAAAAGTGTATCGCTGATTAACACCCGAATTTCTTCCTGATTCTACAACGTTTTTGGTCATGTTTTAATGACAGTATTAGGCAGATCCAATCACCGTCACCTTCACGTGCTCTCTGCAGAATCTGTGACTTGCATTTAATAAATAACCAGCCACAGAGAGCTACACCTTTTAATCTAAAGGGCTTCACGGGGTCTCTTCAGCAATGACCACGCACATACACTAGACGGAAGCCCCACACAGGTGGGGATCCCCTCCATTGCTTTGTTCACCACAGTATGCAAGCGTGCAGTGCTGAAGGAGCCCTGGTGGCTCAAACAGTTAAGCATGTGGCTACCAAACAAAAGGTCGGTGGTTCAAACCCACCCAGGTCCTCCATGGGAGAAAGACATGGCAATCTGCTCCCGTAAAGACTACAGCCTAGAAAAGCCTATGGGGCAGTTCTCCTCTGCCACATGGGATCACTATGAATCAAAAACAACTGGACGGCACCTAACAGCAACAACATGCAGTGCTGAACAGACCACGCGCCCACCTACTGTTTGCAGGGCACCTAACACTTCCAGACCTCTCCACGTAGCCTGTGTCAACGGAACCACGCTGTCCCCCAGACAGGGGTGGCTAGAGACTATTCTCACTCAGGAGCACCTTCAACATCTCGCAGAACCTGCCACCTTTCAAGAACGCACTAGAGTAACACCAAGGGGATGTTTTTGGCTTACGCTAAGAGGGGACTCTCTCGGATCACGTAAGGATGCAACAGGCTACGTTGGGGAGGAAGCAGCTGCCCATTCCTAGGGTGAGCGGAGGGTGGCCCTGGACTCATGAGGCAAGGACCTGGGAGGCAGCCAGCACCACAGAGCATCTAGGCAGAGTGGCATCCAGGTCTTTTCCCAACCACAGGGTCCAAATTCTGACTGAAGAACTCCAGATCTGCTTACTATGACAGCATTTGGGTGTCGAGCAGGCCACCCTGATGGACAAATGGAGGTCCACATACCATGTGTCTATGTGGTTAAAAGTTACACATCAAGCTAACAGACTGCCAACAAAATATGTTCTCTTCCTACCCTGAAAAAAAAAATACAGTGGTAGTGACCTGAAGGCCAGGTTCAAAGGCAGGACTCTCTTAACTCCTTGGCGTCCTTCACTGGACTGGGCTGCAGGAGGCAGAGGTGACCCCTCTCTTCCTACCAGTGGCTAAACTGGAGCCCGAGGGCCTTGCCCACTCCAGGTGGGCCCCAACCTATGTGCTGAAGCCCTGTCCACAGCCCTAGCGAACCCCTCAGGCCTGGAATGGCACTACCCAGGCCTGGTCCACAGACTAGCGGGAGGCGCCCATGCAAACCTTGGAAGTGGGCCTAGATCATTGAGCAGGGAATTGCAGGGTCCTGGGAATCCACAGGGGCCCTGGTGGCACAGTGGTTAAAGAGCTCGGCAGCTAACCAAAAGGTCAGCAGTTCAAATCCACCAGACGCTCCTTGAAAACCCTATGATGCAGTTCTACTCTGTCCTACAGGGTCACCATGAGTCAGAATCGACTTGACGGCAACAGGTTTGGGTTTTTTTTCTGTTTGGGAATCCAGTATATGGCCAAAAAGGAGGGGTGTGGGGTCTGCGTGGACATGTCTCCTTGGGGACATGGGGGGCACGGTTAGAGGAGGAGCAGAGTGGGGCCCTCTAGAGCGCTGGGCCCAGGTGCCTGCTGGCCACATCTAAGGAGAACAACTGACAGGGCAGGCAGTGCCGTGCTCCCTGCTGCTACCGCAGCCCCCAGAGATTCGGGTTCTGTTCTCTAGCGTCTCGGTTACAATAGAGCAACTCTCCCACCCTCTTCTTTTCTCTCCTGAGTGTCTGCACACACACCCATCTACACCAGCCACCGGTTTCTGCAGTGTGCAGCAGGACACACTCAGGCACCTGACAGAGGTGGCCCACAGGGCAGTGAGGCACCGACCTGCCCTGAAGAGGGGGCCGCAGAGACGTCAGATCACCCCTCCGGTTTTCCAGGTGTTGTCGATTCTGACTCATGACAACGACCATTGCGTGTTAAGAGTAGAACTGTGCTCCATAGGGTTTCAATGACTGATTTTTCAGAAGTAGATCTTCAGGCCTTTCTTCCAAATGTCTCTGAGCAGCCTGGACCCTCAGCAGCCGAGTGCAGTAACCTTTGTACCAGCCAGGGACTCCAGAATCATGCTAAGGATCCTCACTTCTTTGACCTGAGGGCCTTTAAACTAAAAACCTTATAAATGGTATTGTTTTGCCTTCCATCCCCTCCCCCCCTCAATCCAACCCCAGTTCTACGAATTTCTACAATTTGGAACTATACAGACACAAACCAAATGCTTCAAAGTGAAAAAGGTACAGATTTTGTTCCATTAAAAAGAAACTTTGAATACTTGTAACTTTGAGAACAGAAGCTCTAACATGCACCCTTCTGTTAAAAAAAAAAAAAAATAACTGTAACTACTCAGAAAAATCTCAAATCAACTTTGAAACTTAAAACTTTAGCCTAGTTACTGACTAAGGAAACCCTTAGGGAAATGTTCGAGGGTTTAGCCCACAACCTGTGAAGTTTCTAAGCATCTAAATTAGTATCTGCTTCTTTGGAATTTCCTAGTCTGTGTTGACTATTCGTTACTGCTGATGTAATGAAATAGCAGGATCTGAGAGCAGCCTTGGACAGAAGATAATCTGAGCGCGGCAGGAATATTCCCACGTCTCTCACACATTTGGTCTCTATCCCACAGTCAGGACGAATTACGCTTGGTGGGTAAGTGCACAGAAGGGGCTCAGTGCCGGCCATCTGCGTGCACAGCACTCAGAACAGCTTCCCCTGGGAAAACGCTCCTTACGGCCCCATTTGAAGGAAGCTGGATGTGCACACTGAAAGCCGGCCTCCTGCTTCAGCGGACACCCAGCCTGATGCCTCCCCAGCCGCTAAGGTCAGAATTCCACTCGAAATGCAGATGCATCTGACGCGCACACCAGGCAGAAAGGGCGAACCAAAGGTGCTCTCTGTTGGACACCACTCTTTCACCCAAGGATTGGCTGTTAAAACCTCGCCTCAACTGTAAGTTAACTTTTAAGTTAACTTTGAGAATTCAGTTTTGCAACTCAGCACTGAAGTGAAGTTGTAGCTTTGAGTCTAGACTGTTTGCTGGTGAGAGAGGGCAAACGGAGTGAGGTTAAGTTAGTGCCACCACCTGACCGCATTAATGTTGACCCACGTACCCTTGGACTGAGCTGGCTTTCCAGGCAGGAGAAATCCTACATCAATCATACGTTAAGGGAGGTCTCTACACAAAAACTAGTCCCTGGGTGGTACAAATGGTTAAAGGCTCAGCCACTAACGGAAAGGTTGGTGGTTCGAATCCGCCCAGAGGCACCTTGGAAGAAGTCCTGGCAATCTACCATCAAAAGGTCACCAAGATCTAAAAAAACCTGTTGCCGTTAAGTTGATTCCGACTCACAGCGACCCTACAGGACAGAGCAGAACTACCCCATAGGGTTTCCAAGGCTGTCATCTTTACGGAAGCAGACTGCCACATCCTTCTCCCACAGAGCAGCTGGTGGGTTGAACCGCAGACCTTCTGGTTAGCAGCCAAGCACAGCCATTGAAAACCCTATGGAGCAGTTCTACTCTACACACACGGGTGGGCTGTGAATCGGAGTCAACTTGACAACAGCTAGTTTGGTTTTCTGGTTTTCCACAGAGAATGGAACTGCTCATCTCTCCGAGTCCCTGTGCTCACCGACTACTGTGGTGGAGCCAACAGGAAGGAGACTTTCAGACCCGCCTTGTCAATACCGACAGCAGAGCCAGGACTCACTTCACATAAGATTTACTTCACTCCGTTTCTTCCATGTCCCTCCCTCCTGTCAGATCTTTCCTAGAGACGTTTTAAAACAGACCCCAAACAGTATTGCTCAGTTACATCACGGGCTGCCGCACAGGCCTCTGTGTGCTCGCTGAGGAACCAACAGAATACGTCTCTATCGGGAGATGCCTTCCAAGCACTAGCTGGCAGACTTACAGAGAGATCTGGGGGAGTAAAACTTGTTTTTGAAGATGGAGAACGGCCATGTAGCAATCTGTTTAAATCCTGAAAGGCTAGGCCTCCAATAAAAGTGTTTCCTGTAAGTGACTCTGAGATAATTTAACACAAATACTAACGAATGTTACCTTTATTCCATGGTGACTCTTTACATGTTAACATAGATTAGAAACCTACTTATGACTATTAAAACCGGTTATCGTCGAGTCAACTCTGACTCAAGGCAGCCCCACGTGTGTCAGAGTAGAACTGTGCTCCACCGGGTTTTCAATGGCTGATTTTTTGGAAGTAGATCGCCAAGCCTTTCTTCCGGGGTACCTCTGGGTGGACTTGAACCTCCAACCTTTCAGCAGCCAAGCACACTGACGGTTTACACCACCCAGGGACTCTCATCCCTTGAAAACACAGCCCAGACTGCAGACTAGGAGGCAGTGGCCTCCCTTACCCTCCAGCCTGGAGGACGAGGTGGGGCTTCCTCGTGTGACCTCCCCGGAGGACAGGGGGATTTATGCCCGCCAGTCACTGCTCCTCGTTCCCGACAGTGAATGTGCCTGCAGAGCTTCCACAATGGCGGGTGCGAGGGGTGCGGATGAAGTGAACAGCGGAGCAGACAAAGGAGGAAAGAGTGGAGGGAAAGGGAAGAAACGGAGAGAGAAGCTAATGGCTGAGGCACTTCCTGAGTTGGGAACCATGCTAAGTGTTCACGTATATGATCTTTTCAAACTTCCCGTCTCGGCTCTGAGGTTGGTGTTATTCCACTTCAGAGATGAGGGAACACATCTCAGACGTCCAGACCTTGCCCGAGGTCATCCGCTGATTTCCTTCTGGAGCCACTCTTTGAATGCAAAGACCACGGGGCTGGGGTGATCCGCTGTCGGGGCAGTGGGGACACAGGGGCGCAGGGAGCAGGAGGTGGCGGGTGCTCTGACTCCTTCCCCTTGAAGCCTGTGACATGGCCCAACCAGAGACTGAAGCTGAGGGACAGAGGACAGGGAAGGGGAGTACCTGCCGGGGCAGTGACGGATTCTCGGCACCCTACCCCCCACCCATGAGCTGAGTTTTCCGTAAGTTGTGGGTGGTGCCTGCGGAGATTTTAAAGAAAACCAGTCAATCTAGAACACCTCAGACAGAGAAAAAGGCCCTTTCCTTTCTAAAGATGTTGAGGTAGAAAATTTTGTTACAGGTAAAATGTGACTTGAGAAAACAAGAGAGAACAAATCAAGTAAGGAAATATTTCAAAAAAGAAGGAAGGAAAGGAGGGAGTGAGGGAAAACTTTTGGCACAAAAATTCTGCAAAAGACTAGACTGATCTGCTTCTGCATTTAACTTCCAGTCATTGAAGTACTGCTATCACGAAAGGTCTAGTAAACACGGAGAACAACCGAACCAACGGGGAACAGGATGTAAATGACAGCCTCTTGGGCAACAGGAATGAAGACACAGGTTTTGCCTAAGCGCCCAGCGCTAAGCTACATAAAGCAGGCTGTCTACATACTACTCCCTGCCGCGTGGCTCAAAACTCATACCGCCTTCGTTTGTAATACGTTTTTCTAATGTTACATCTCTGTCCTTTGATGACGGGCTGGATTTATTTTATTTATTTTTAGAACACTTGAAACCAAAATAGGGTACATGAAGTGCATGACCAAGCCGGTAACACTATCCTAAACTAAAAACAGAACGTGGCCATACTGCACGTCTAGTTTGCTCATGTACTTAGTGAATTTGCCCCAAATACAATGTGAAATGGACGGTTTAAAATTCCTTCTGGCACAGCGCTAGAGCATGCTTTTGTTTTGGAGACTTATGGCTTTGTATAAAACACAGCGCTTTAAAGTCCTCTCCCGATAGATCTTTCCCCAGTGGTTGCCCAACCTGATGAAAGTAACTAATGTCACTGAACTGGTACATGTCAAAAATGTTGAAATGCCAAGTGTTTTATTATAGATATTTTTACCACACACACACACACACAAAATCCTTTCCCCAAGTCGCATACTTTAACAAAGATCCACAAAAATCCATCATGATTATGAAGAATAAAAACGGTATCTTCTCAGAGGGAAGTTACTTTATAAATCACCGGAACACGTGCCAATATGGTAAATCATTATTTGATTTTTTGACACAGCTGCAAAATTATCCTGGAAAAAAAAAAATCAACACTTATATCGCTTAAAAATATGCATGATGTTAAAACGTGAATGTTCTCACAATTTAAAAAAAAAAAATAAATTTTCCTAATGATGCCAACCAATTTGCTTTAAGTTAAAATGATACAGAGACCACAGACGCAAACATTTTTTTTAAGACTTTAAATCATTAAGACAATTATTTAATTTGGTAAATTACAACTAACTGCTTTTACTAGCCTGCCTATCAAGGGACTAATTTAACGATCACTAACATAACCGGAGGAGCCCTGGTGGCGCAGTGGTTAAGAGCTCAGCTGCTAACCAAAAGGTCGGCAGTTCGAATCCACCAGCCGCCCCTTGGAAGCCCTATGGGGCAGTTCTGCTGTCCTGCAGGGTCGCTGTGAGTTGGAATTGACTCAAGGGCACACAACAACATAACTGGTGTGACCCAGACGAGGCCAAGCACGCTCACCTTATGACCTGAAGAGCCCCCTTCAACTGGGGAGACACAGCACCCAGGTGTTCCCAAGAAGGAAGGCAGGAAATCTGCTGGAATTAACCCAGACTTCATTTTTACACCACCTAGGTATCTGTGCAGCAAGAAAACAAGCGTTATCTCCCTTATGGGATTTCATAAGAGCCTAAGGTAAAGAAGCCTCGCATTAAAGGCCCCTGAGATGGCTCTTGGCCACCCCCACAGGAAGGAGCTGGACCGTAGGCCTCGGATCCACTCTCTGGCTTCTTGGTCCAGGATGCACGGCCTCTCAGTGACACGGGGAGCAGAATGCAACGCTCAGACCTGGGGGCCAGGCTCACCCACATGCCCTTTTGCTGGCTCAGTTCCATCAACTATAAAATAAGGTGGAGTCCCAGGGGTGTGGAGATGGCACAGGAGGCAAAGGGAGCTAATGCACAATGGGGCAGCTCCCCTTGGAGTTGTTGTTCATGCTGTTTATGTGCCAGGCTTCATTAACGACAACAACAAACAAAAATACAACAATTTCAAAACCACTGAGCTTCTTCCAGCCCACATGCTAAAGTGCCCCAAAGTCTGCTCCCAGACCCAGGCAACCGTCAGCTGAGAATTCCGCCTGGAAGGCAAAATGACTCTCTTGGGTGGACTCTGGTTTTGTAAACAGTGATCCAAGGACGCTAGGTGACAAGTGATCTGATGTAAATGGAAAGATTTTAGCAGAGACCCACCAACTCTGGGACCAAGTTTCCAACTCCTTCTTTTCTCTGTACTCCTTGGTACAGACTTTGTGTGACAACGGAGACCGTGGAGTGGCGTGGGCAAGGAGGAAACACCAAGGCACGGACTTGGGTAAAGTCAAGACTATCTAGCTAGCCACTCACATGAACCACCAGTAATGGAAATCGTGTGCCTTGGCTGAGTTGCCTCCTCACCGTCTTGTGGCCGTGCTTACCTGGCCACATCTCAATCCTATTCCTGCTCCTTAAAAGAATAACAACAACAAAAAAAAAAAAAAAAAAACAGTTGCCGCAGAGTTGATTCCAACCCATGGCAACCCCATGTGTGTCAGAGCAGAACTGTGCTCCACAGGATTTTCAATGGATGTGATCTCTGGGAAGTAGACTGCCAGGTCTTTCTTCCGAGGTGCCTCTAGGTGGATTCGAACTGTCAACCTTTTGGTTAGTAGCCAAGCCCTTAACCATCTGCGCCACCAGGGACTCCACTCATGCTGTGAGGTTCTGATTACAGAAGGTTACAAAACCAGGCCAAGTGGTCCCACTACAGATACAGCCTATCTAACTTTAGAAGGCCTTCACGGCTGCTGGGTCAAACTTCTATTCACCATGTTTTCTCTGGCAGATGTTGACACCTTTTTATACCCCAGCTCTTCAGTCCAAGCAGATGACTCGGACTTCTACTTCATGATTACGAAGGCCAAGTAACCTGAGTTAACTTCTCTCCTTGGACCACAGCACCCCGCCCCCCACCATCTTGGTCCCTTTTTGACTCCTCGATTATGTCAACAACCAGCATCCCTCCTCTGTCCCAAAGATAACACCTTCTTTGTTCCCTCAATCTTCTTTCCTCTTGCCTCCTCCCAGGCCTTACTCCAACTTACAATGACTCCTACTGTAGTCTTTGCGAACACTCTTACTATAGATGTTACTCTCTCAATTAGTAGAATATTGGACAAAATGGTCTGCATCACAAAAACAGATAAAGATAGAAAATATAAGATAAGCGATATAATTGCCAATCACTAGGAGGCCCATCACTCCATCACTGGGAGTCCCAGAATAACATGCAGGAAGAACGTAAGGAAGGGGATTAAAAAATTCCTTAAGTCTAAAGGATGCGAGTCCTCAGACGGACAGGAATCACCAAATGAAGATACATCACAATAAATAATGACTCTCAGGTAGACACACATGCATGGCGTCCCAGAATATCAAAGGTGAAGAGAGAGGTTTTAAGAGAAAATTCAGTCGCCTAGAAAGATGGACATCAGCCTTATCATTAGCCAGACTGGATGCTAGAAGACAAGGCCATTGCCCTGGGGATTCCGAAAAAAGACAATTCTCACTGGAGATTCTACATGCAGATAAACTACCACTCACCCTTTTGCGGATGAAACAAACGTGTTTTAAGATATTGTTAAGAAATCAGATGATTTACTTTCTCTTCTGTCTTTTTTGGGGAATGCTAATGTAAGTGGAGTCTGGCAAAAGCAAAGCATAAACCACAAAAGAGAAAGACCCAGTACCCAGGGAAGGTAGGATCCAACCAGGTAAAGAGTGAAGAAAAGTCTTAGTGACAGTTATACCCCCGAGCACAGTCAGTCCAGATGGAAAATACAAATAATAGGTATTTGCCATAATTGTGAAGAGGCAGAAACTTGAGGCTATGATAATACACACACACACACACACACACACACACACACACACACACACACACACGAATTTTTCTTAGAATAGAAACTCTAATGCTGCTCAAGAAAGTCAGGTTCAAATTACAGCAGAATGGGACACCATTTTAATCAGTTGGTTGAGTGTAAAAGGAATATCCATTTGCCTTGGACGATAAATATTCTCTTCAAGTGCCTCCTGGGTCGTGACACTGGACCAACATCCTAACCAGCTGCTTGGTTCAGCATTGAAAAAAATATTTTCATAGCGAAAATAATGTAACTACTTACTGATTTTCAGCTTTTAGAATCAACTTATGAATAAAACATGAAAAACGGTTACAGCTACAGCACAGAATGTAAATGTTACCCACCAAAATGTAGAAGTAGGACTAGAAAGTGGAATTTGGAAGGAGAGAAGGAAATCAAGAAGAAATCAGAGGAAAGAAAAAAAAAAAAGGAAAAGGAAGGTGGAAATTCTCGATTCCAAAATGTTAGGTTATCTGCTAACATCGGTCCATTTACATCAAATGAGTCTTCAAGCAGCGTCCATGGGTCACGGTCTACCAACCTAGTCCTGTGGTTTCTCGAGACCTGGTCAGAAGGAAGCCGGGCTCAGCACAGCTACCTGGCCGTTCAGACATGCAGCTGAGAGCCAGGAGGCCCTGCCCACCTGCCACAGGCACAGCGGGTACCAGCGGAAAACGGTGCAGTTCTTCCCTCTTTTTCAGGGCTGGCACTGCCACACTCAACTTGCTATTAATATCATTTGCTCCCACCCTCGCTCCCTTCTCTCCCACCTACTGCGCCCCTTGGACGTGCCAAGCACTGTGGCTAAGACAGCCTTGCCCTCAAGGTGAGCCCACCTTACAGGTCAGCCCCGAAACCCAAATAATCTATGCCTGCAGGTGACAGAGAAGAACATGCAAAGTAGAAGTGCTTTTAGAAAGGCATCTGACACAGAAGGGTCTCAGATTAGTTCTGTCAAAGCACAATTCCAGAGCCCTGGTGGTGCAGTGGTTAAGAGCTTGGCTGCTAATCAAAAGGTTGGCAGTTCGAATTCACCAGCCGCTCCTTAGAAACCCTATGGGGCAGTTCTACTCTGTCCTATAGGGTCCCTATGGGTTGGAATCGACTTGAAGGTAATGGATTTTTTTTTTTAAGCACAATTCCACTAACAGGAGGGACGCAGGCAAGAATTCCGCTCACAGAACCCAGAAGAGCAGACGAGCAACAGTCTGCCGGGGGGTGTCCCATGGGCCTGTACCTCACAGCGTGTCAAGCACATCATTTCATCTCATCCTCAGAACAACTCTTTGAGGTGGGCATTATTTTACCCATGAGGAAAAACTCAAAGGTCTGGGTGTAGCTGTTTCCTAGCCCATGTGTGAGGTCCTTCCTCTCGGTTACTCTGGGTGACAGAATTCACGCAAGAGCCAGGGTCCTGTGAAATCCTTCAAACCCTGTATGCACCCCAGATGAGATGGCTGGAGAATAAACGCAACGCGCAGGAAAGCTCGAGGACAACTTCAAGTCTAAGAGCTCGACACTGCAGTTTAGTTTACCCTACGTGACCCGTGAGGTCTGATGCAATGGCGGGAGTCTGGTCCCGCAGCTCTCCTCCTAGTTCTTCCTTCTGTGTCCCAAACAAAGACGTGACTTCACTGCATGTGTCAGATAAACCAACAACATGCTCGGGGAACATGGCAGGCCCACACCTGCACCACCCGCTCTGTGCCCTGCCAGCTCCTGAGCTGTTCTTTCCAGCAATAAGAACTGGGGTGCCGCCAAGGGCAGGGCTCTGGAGAGCTTCCAGAGTGGCCGTGACAAGGAGAAAAGGGCCCTTGGAACACCGTCCAACTCAGACACAAGCAAACTGCGAGGTGGGGCACTGGCTCAGATTCCAGACACGTTGGATTTCTGCTTTTGCTTTAAATCTGCCCACCACTGTCTCGTGTGCTCTAACTTATCCTTTTAGGGAAGCAAGACAAATTTTACTAAAAAAACAAAACCAGCCAGGGGACTACACAGTCTTTAAAAAAACAAAACGAAACCCATTGCCGTTGAGTCGATTCCGACTCACAGTGACCCTACAGGACAGAGTAGAACTGCCCCATAGGGTTTCCAAGGAGAAGGTGGTAGATTTAAACTGCCAACTTTTGGTTAGCAGTTGAGCCGTAACCACTGCGCCACTAGGGCTCCATACAGTCTTTAAAAAGAAAAACCAGTTGCCATAGAGTCGATTCCGACTCATAGCGACCCTTTAGGACAGAGTACAACTGCCCCATAGGGTTTCCAAGCCGCAGCTGCTGGGTTTGAACTGCCAATCTTTTGAGTAGCAGTCGTAGTTCCTAGTCACTGTGCCAAAAAACCCAACCCATTGCCATCAAGTGGATTCCGACTCACGGTGACCCTACAGGACAGAGTAGCACTGCCCCACAGGTTTTCCAAGGAGCGGCCAATGGATTCAAACTGCTGACCTTTTGGTCAGCAGCTAGACTCTTAACTACTGCGCCACCAGGGCTCCATATAGTCTGTAACTAACCCTGCACCACTGGGGCTCTGTACGGTCTGTAACTAACCCTGCGCCACCGGGGCTCCACAGTGTGTAACTAACCCTGCACCACCGGGGCTCCGTATGCTCTGTAACTAACCTGCTGCCGTGGAGTTGATTCCGACTCCTAGTGACCCTATAATCTCCAGGTGAAGCCAGTTACAGCAGATGGAGAGTGACACACTAGCACGGGAGAAGTCTGTGCGTTTGGTAAAGACGAGGGAACGTTTTAAGGGGCCACTTGTCTGGGGAGTTTCTAGGGAGTCTAACGCTTAGCAGATCAGCTGCAGTCAAACGCACTTTATGATACAAATCAGCAGGTGGGAAGAGATGACCCAGAGACAGCTCAGGGGTTATACTTCCTCTGTTGGTTCAAATACATGACTTAATTTTAAAATGACTTGCTAACTTATTCATTCATTCCTCAAATACTTAACACATAACACAGCAAGCGACTATGCTTGGGAACTTCAATACTAGGAGAGTTTCTTCATTCAAGAAGATGGAAGTTTAGCTGAGATTCTCAGATGTGGATCCCTTGGCATTTAGGTTGGCTGCTGAAAAACCACTTGGAGGAGCTTAATGAAAATGCAATGCTAAAAACACAAAGTCCAGATCCTTGACCCTGAGCCTGGGCTAGGACCAGGACATCTGATGTTTAAATAAGCTCCTTACGTGATTCTGGGGCCCTGGTGGTGCAGTGGTTAAGAGCTCGGCTGCTAACCAAACGTCAGCAGTTCGAATCCACCAGCCGCTCCTTGGAAACCCTATGGGGCAGCTCTACTCTGACCTACAGAGTTGCTATGAGTTAGAATCGACTGGATAGCAATGATTTTATTTTTTTTCAGTTTTCAGGTGATTCTGATAAGTAGCCAGATTTGGGAACCACTGGATTAAACAATTATTAAAATTACAGTCTGTGATTCAATGTGTATATTTCATAAATGCTCCCAACCAATTCAATAACCATGACCCAAACCTAACACAGTGCGGTAGGTTACTCAGACATTACTTATGAAGCTGATGAATAACTCTTTCGCTTTACATAAAACAGAATAAATCTAATTAGTCAGGGGTTCTAAAATAGACCTCTGTCTCCCATCTCCCTCGAGTGAATTTTCTAAAAGTAAAGGAGAATGTCAACATCGTCGCTGAGCTGGGAAGAGGGAAGTGGTGGGGCGGGCAGCTCCAGGGCCGTGAATGCTAAATTCTGCGGGACTACAGATTTGCAATATGATCCTGAGCAGACGTTCTTTGTTTTTTTCTTTTGAACTGCCTTTCTTCCCTGTCAACCAGAAACCACTGCCACCAACCTGTCTCTGCAGGCTGCCGGGCAGAGTTCCTACGGAATTTGCTATCAGTCTGACTTTTTATAAGTCACACTGGCTGCCAGTGGGATGGCAGAAGAGAGTGACACACCGTGTTACTTTCAGACCCAAAATGTCTGCTCTGTTACTACTTCAACAGCTTAAAACAAAGGTGAACCAGACCGAGAACTGCCAAGGAAAAGGGAGGAAAGCTAGTTTTACTTTCACGGGTAGGACCAGTTCAGCCCCGAACGCCAAGAGCCATCTCGTCTACCTGCAGGTGTGCTGGAAGGGGGCCGGTCTGCACAGCCCAGGCAGCAGCTGCAGCTGCAGCTTCCTTGAGCTGAGGGTGCTGGCTCTGGGGCTGACAGCAGGCAGGGTCAGAGCGAATGGAAAGTGTGACCGTGTGTCCTTCCGTCTTCCCGAGGCTCGGGCTGATATGGAAACCGGCTGGCAGGGGAGGCAGTGGAAAGTATGAACATGCTCCTGCCTGGAGATGGATGACTGAGGACTCATCAGTCCGGGGCTCAGGTTAAAGGATCACTCCGCCTCACTGAAAGCTGACATCCAGTCACGTCCTTCGGCCACAGCTGCTGAGGAGGCAGGAAGCTGGGATGAGACTGGATGGGCGCTGAGACCCGGAGCCGGGAGGCCAGGTGGGCGTGACGATCACTCTGCAGGGTTCTGGGAGCTTTACCTTCATCACCACACCTCAAGGTCCTAACAGGTATGTCATCTCTGCCCACTTTATGGATGGGGACATTCAACCCAGAGAGGTTAACCTCGGCTTGCCTGAGGCTGCCCAGGGCAGGGGTCCAAACCTGTCAGTGACTTCTCATCACTCTGGCTGCCCCTGTGCACGGAGAAGCAAAAGCACTTTATAAATTATGGAAACCACAGAAAGAGAAGGAACAGGGGAACGAGTAAACAAGAGGAAGAAGGTATTTTGGGCCCAAACTTTAAAAATGTCTTTCAGACAAGAAGTAGAAGAAGCTAGGAAAACACAGGCACTGAGCAGCGAGTCTGAAATCTAGGCCCTTCCAGTTCCCACCGCCCGAGACTCTGCAGTCTAGGCCCTTCCAGTTCCCACTGCCCCAGACTCTGCAGTCTAGGCCCTTCCAGTTCCTACAGCCCCAGACTCTGGAGTCTAGACCCTTCCAGTTCCTACAGCCCCAGACTCTGGAGTCTAGGCCCTTCCAGTTCCTACAGCCCCAGACTCTGGAGTCTAGACCCTTCCAGTTCCTACAGCCCCAGACTCTGCAGTCCAGGCCCTTCCAGTTCCCACCACCCCAGACTCTGGAGTCTAGGCCATTCCAGTTCCCACCGCCACAGAGTCTGCAGTCTAGGCCCTTCCAGTTCCCACCACCCCAGAGTCTGCAGTCTAGGCCCTTCCAGTTCCCACCACTCCAGAGTCTGGAGTCTAGGCCCTTCCAGTTCCCACCACCCCAAAGTCTGGAGTCTAGGCCCTTCCAGTTCCTACAGCCCCAGACTCTGGAGTCTAGGCCCTTCCAGTTCCCACCGCCACAGAGTCTGCAGTCTAGGCCCTTCCAGTTCCCACCACCCCAGAGTCTGCAGTCTAGGCCCTTCCAGTTCCCACCACTCCAGAGTCTGGAGTCTAGGCCCTTCCAGTTCCCACCACCCCAGAGTCTGGAGTCTAGGCCCTTCCAGTTCCCACCACCCCAGAGTCTGGAGTCTAGGCCCTTCCAGTTCCTACTGCCCCAGAGACGTCCCAGTCTTCAAGGGAAAGAACAACTGAAAATGCCTTCCAGGCTGGAAAGTTTACAAAACAAATGTTTGCACCTCCCTAATAATTGTTTGGGTTTTTTGTTTTAAGTGTGCCTTAGAATTGAAGGCAACCCAACCCAACTGTTATGGATTGAATTGTATCCCCCAAAATATGTATTGTAAATCCTAACCCCTAGTCCTGAGGATGTAATCCCAGTGGGGAATAGTTTTCATTGTTATGTTAATGAGGTTTTTTATCAGTGTAAAAACCAAAAACCAAACCCATTGCCTTAGTTGATTCTGACTCACAGCAACCCTACAGGACGTAGCAGAACTGCCCCACAGGGTTTCCAAGGAGCAGCTGGGGGATTCGAACTGCTGGTCTTAACCACTTCATCACCAGGGCTTCATAACTCACAGTGACCCTACTGGACAGAGTAGAACTTCCCCATAAGGTTTCCAAAGATTCAACCTTTTGGTTAGCAGCTGAGCTCTTAACTAGTGTCCTTCAAATTATTAAACGCCATCAGGATACCCTGCACAACAGTTTCAATACAGTATTAATGAAAAAAAATCTTAAGAAAAATAAAAAAGGCAACATTAGGAAGATGAGGTAGAGGACTGAGTGTCAGCAGAGAGCACACAGTGAGAAGGGGTGCATCTTGGGGGTCCTAGAGCATTCTTGCAAAGCAGGTGCCTGTATTAAGGTCAGGGGGTCCCTGGGTGGTACAGTTAACCACTCGACTGTCAGCCGGTTCAAGTCCCCCCAGCGGCGCCTCAGAAGAGGCCAGGGGATCTCCTTCTGAAAGGTCACAACCCTGAAAGTCGGGGCAGTTTACCCTCACACACAGGGCCAACAACTACTATTTAGATCACAGAATCAAGAGACCAGCGTCATTCCACGGCCTCTCAGCTCCCACTTTGTTATCAAAATGCAAAGCATACAATCTCTTTCAAACCACAAGGGTCAGTTACCCTTTGCAGGCAGTTTCTCAACTAATTATGCCCGTGATGCAGGCTTCTCCCGAGGCTCTGGGCAGACGAGGCGTCTGCACCTACCAACCAAGGCAATCTGCCTGCCTTCGCCTCTGACGCCACAGATTCGTCTGAGTCACAGAACTGCACTTACGGACTTAAGCCACAGTCATCGTGCAAGCACGGTTCTAAGCTCTGGGTGTACCCCTGGTGAACAAGACAAAGGCTTCACGGAACTCACAGCTCCAGCCAAGAGAGACAATCCGCAATTATGTACATAAGGTCAGGAATGGGGAAGTGCTCTGAGACAACTAAGAGAACAGGAGGTAAGGGCAGGGCATGGTGGGCGAGGGGCTGAGGGAAGAGCCCTCTGAGGCAGTGACATTTGGGCTGAGACCCCAGAGAAGCGAGGGAGGAAGCCACGTGGGCACCTGGGGGTAGGACATTCCAGACAGAGAAAGGCCTTGAGGAAGGGACCATGCTAGACCCAAGGGGAAACAGCGAGAAGGCCAGCGTGGCTACAGGGCATGGCTGAAGAGGGGACCTGGAGGAGGGGAGCGAGGACAGGAGATGGGACAGTTCACGGACAACCTCCTAGCCATGGCAATGATTCCAGAGTCTGCACTGAATGTGCTAGAGCGCTGCTGGAGAACTCTGGACGAGAGTGACCACATCTGATTTGTGTTATAGCAACACCCCTGGCTGGTCTGTGAGCCTGAGGTCCAGGATGGCAGAAGGGCAGGGAAGGACTAGGAGCCGCTGCAATAATCCCGGCAGCAGGTGATGCCGCTTAGACGGGGGAGGCAGAGGTGGAGCTGAAGAGCAGCTGAACTGAGAACATCCTCTGATGAGACAGCCGAACGGCCTTGCTGATGGATGTGCGGAATGAAGAAAGGAGAAAAGTGACTTCCAGATGAGGACCAGCGCCATGTTGGAGTATCAGAGAGGGACAACCTGTTGCCTGTTTGGGAGCAACACCCGTACTTGATTCTGAGTCATGGCAACCCCAAGCGTGTCAGAGTAGAACTGTACTCCGTAGGGTTTTCAGCAGTTGATTTTTTGGAAGTAGATTGCCAGGCCTTTCTTCTGAGGCATCTCTGCATCTTTCAGTTAGCAGCTGAGGGCATGAACTATTTGCTGCACCCAGGGGCTACTTTGGAACAATTGTTGTTGTTGTTTGGTGCTGTTGAGTCAGTTCCGACTCATAGCAACCCCGTGTACAACAGAACAAAACACTGCCCGGTCCTGTGCCATCCTCACAATCGTTATGCTTGAGCCCATTGTTGCAGCCACTGTGTCAATCCATCTCCTTGAGGGTCCTCCTCTTTTTTGCTGACCCTCTACTTTACCAAACATGATGTCCTTCTCCGGGGACTGATCCCTCCTGATAACATTTGGAACAACAGTGCTAATAAACCCTTGCACATACTCTAAATATACCTCTAGAGAGCTCAGATCACCCTGTTGTTGTTGTGTGCTGCCAGGTCGATTCAAGCTCATAGTGACCTTACAGGACAGAGTAGAACTGCCTCACAGGGTATCCAATACTGTAATCGCTACAGGAGCAAACTGCCATATCTTTCTCCTGCGGAGTTGCTAGCGGGTTCAAACCGCCGGTCTTTCAATTAGCAGTCAAGAGCTTAGCCAATGAGCCACCAAGACTCCTTTTCCAGATTATACTAATAAACTGTAGTATGCTTTGAATCTCTAGAGGTTGATAAGCTCAACCACAATCTACAGAAAACCCACAAGCAGAGGAGACACTGCAGAAACCTGAAGGCTAGCCATTAGAAAACAAACTACTCCCTCCCAGCCACCTCCCAGCCACTCGCATACACACAGCAAGGTTCATCAAGATGACAATGCAGTCTCCCAGTTTATGCCCAATTCCTCAGGTAACTGTTCCTCTGAACATCCCAAAGAAAGCATGGTTGCTCCTGCTCATATCTGGATTCCCAAGGATAGGGTTGGCCAAGGACGGCTGCGGAACAGTTCTCTGGAGTACCCCAGCCTGCTGACTGTCACTGTGCAATAATTTGTTGACTTTAATAACTTTTTGACCATATTCTAGTGGCAGAAAAATCTCAAACCTTACTTCAATCTCTACTGACAGCCCTTCCTACCTCTCAGAAGATATTAAGGATCCAAAGGGCAATCCGAAACTTAGCTATGCTAGAGATAGTCTAAATATCTCGTTCATAATGAATTCATCAAACAACCCCAAAGCAAAAATGGTGATGAAAAATAAATTTGCCTACATCAGAGCATTTCTCTTGCTGAATATTTCCATCAAATCTTGGAAAACAGACACTACCATGTGCCATGCATTGAACTGTGTCCCCCCAAAAATATGTGTCAACTGGGCTACGCCATCATTCCCAGTATTGTGCGGGTTGTCCACCATTTTGTGATCTGACGGGATTTTCCTATGTGTTGTAAATCCCACCGCTATGATGTTAATGAGGCAAGATTGGAGGCAGTTATGTTAATGAGGCAGGACTCAATCTACAGGATTAGGTTGTATCTTGAGTCAATCTCTTTTGAGACATAAAAGAGAGAATCCAGCAGAGAGGAAAAGAACTTCATACCACCAAGAAAGAAGTGCTAGGAGCAGAGTGTGTCCTTTGGACCCGGGGTCCCTGCACTGAGAAGCTCCTAGACCAGGGGAAAGTTGATAACAAGGACCTTCCTCCAGAGCTGACAGAGAGAGAAAGCCTTTCCCTGGAGCTAGAACCCTGAATTCAGACTGCAACCTCCTAGACAGTGAGAAAAAAAATTTCTGTTTGTTAAAGCCATCCACTCGTGGTATTTCTGTTATAGCAGCGCTAGATGACTAAGACACCTTGGTTAAAAAAAAAAAAAAAGTGCCTTGTAAAAATAAGAACTTCTGTAAAAAGAATAACTTCATAACTGTAGTCTGTTCTTGTGAATAGCTCCTCAAATACACCCTTCTTGCCAAAGGTTTTCGCTTACTGATCTGCGCTTCTTCTGTCGCTGATTCAGCGGGAAATCACATTCCACCAGGAAATACAATCCTGTTGACGTATACACCTATTAAGGTTCTCGTCAGATTGCTAGGTGAGATAGTGTAATTAGGCAGAGCCAGGGGAGAAATTACAGTATGCAGAGGACGTGAGTCAAAAGGAGAAAAATACTGGGAAGATCGTAAGTTGCTTTAAACTCTGGATCATGTGCTTACAAATTAAAAAGAGCTAACAGGCTAGGCTTCTTCAAACTATTACAGAAGCATGTACCTGCATGCCTGGTGACAGTCTTTTTTGAAAATAAACCTCTACTTCATACATTTTCTTTTCTAAGTCTGCCTTTTACCAGAGGGTTCATCAGAGCATCATGAATCCAAATAACAAAATAAGCGCACACTGAACACTAGTGTCTAACAGTGGCATGTAAATGAGTGGCGTTAGGAACTGAAAACAAGAACTATCTGAGGGGCGTGCTTTGGCACACATGTAGCGGATACTACTGTATGCTTAAAGGGCAATGTTTTAAAATGT
Organism: Dugong dugon; assembly: GCA_030035585.1. Lineage (NCBI taxonomy): Eukaryota > Metazoa > Chordata > Mammalia > Sirenia > Dugongidae > Dugong > Dugong dugon. Next base: position 1,794,713 of record CM057473.1, on the reverse strand, counting down.
TACATAAACTGTGTACTTTGATGATTATAAAAATAATTTATAAATTATTCTTAGTTAAAACAAATTTTCTCTTTGGTTAAGCAAATTAATAACAGAATTTCAAAAAAGCTGAATAATTTCAATACAAGATTTCAACTTCATCCTTTTAACTCATTTGGTGATTATTTATACATTAACAGCTCTAAGAGGTCTTTAGGGACACTAATAATACACAAAAAGGAATAAATTTAAAGGCACTTACAGAATAATGCATTAGACAAAGAAGAAGCATACGCTAGGATAGTATTTCTACTTTCTAATTCATATTAAAAACCAAACCAGTTGCTATCGAGTCGACCGTGACTCATGACAGCCCCATGTTTGCAGAGAACTGCTCTCCACAGGGTTTTCAAGGCCGTGCCCTTTTGGAAGCAGATTGACAGGTCTTTCTTCCAAGGTGCCTCTGGTGAGTTTGAACCACCAACCAGTTAGCAGTCGAGTACTTAACCATCTGTACCACCCAGGGACTTCTTAATTAATATTAGAACTTAATAAATCAAGAATTTACATTGTAATCTCTAGAATAACCACTAAAAGAACAGTAAAGAAATGTATAATAAGAAAGTTAGTAGAGGGGAACAATAAAATTTAAAAATGCATGATTAATTCAAAAGGGATGCAGCAAAAGCCATATTTGAGGAAAATTTACAGCCTTATATGGATATATTGGAAAAAAGGTGAAAATCAATGATTTATATATCCATCTCAAAAATGTAAGAAAACAGAGCAGTAAATTAGACCCAAAGTAGAAAGAAACAAAAAATAAAGCACTGAAATCACTAAGATAGAAAACAAATATACAACAGAAAAAGCAATACAGAGTCAAAAGTTAGTTCCTTGGAAGAATTAATGAAGTTAATAAACCTCTGGCAGGACTGACGAAGAAAAAGAAAGAAAACACAAATTATCACTCTCAGCATTGAAAGAGGAGGCATCACTACAGGTCCTACAGATATTAAAAAGACAATGAGGGACTGTAATCAAAAAATAAGAATATATTTGAAATTTTAAATAAAATGGACAAATTCCTAAAAAATATATATCTATACACATATACGTATATACATACGTGTGTGTGTGTATATATATTGGAGGCAGTTTATATACATATAAATTTATATATTTATATATATACACACACACACACACACACACATATATAGAACTCACAAAACTGACACAAGAAGAGCAAAGTGACTGGTTCTGCAGTGTAATGAGTTTTCTTTTATGTGGCCTTTCTGGTTCTGGGTTTGTAATTCTCCCAAGATGGTTGGCTGGGTTGTAATCTTGCAAGGGATCGGTCAGTTTATTATTCACATAAGCAGCTTGCCAGGACTAGTTGGTCTACTATCCGCATAAGAGCCTTGCAAATCCACTTATGAGACGAGATCACCAGATCTTTCTCCTGAAGAGCTGCTGGGTGGATTCGAACTGCCAACCTAAAGTCCTTTAAATTTAAACTGAATTCTAACTCGATGCATTAATCTATCAAGATAAAAGACTTCAAGATCCTCACAAGGTAAAACCCATGGTTGTTATGCTAACAAGTAAATGTCCATTATTTCACACAAGTCCACAAAACTAACCATCATCTAACTCAACCCATATTCCCTTCTCCCCCCACACCCCTCAATTACAGTGGATGTGGTTACACAGCAAACTGCAAGATGACCAGGATTTCAGCTGCAAAAATTGTCATCAAATATACGAAAGAAGTACGCCCACTCCCGAATCCACCAGAATCTCAGATTCTACTGTCTTTATCAAGGCCGCCGCTATTTGGGTTTAGAGTCAAAAACCAAACCCAGTGCTGTCAAGTTGATTCTGACTCATGGCGACCCCACGTGTTAGAGTAGAAGTATGCTCCATAAGGTTTTCTTGGCTGTAATCTTTATTGAAGCAGATCGCTAGGCCTGTCTTCTGTGGTGCCGCTGGATGGGTTCAAACTGCCAACCTTTCAGTCAGTAGTTGCATGCAAACTGCTTGCACCACCCAGGGTCCATGGGTTTAGACAGATGAAAGAAAAATGATGGGGACCCAGAGAAATTGAGAAACTGAAAAAACTACCCAGATTCACACAGGTGACGGAACTTCCACTCTGGAGAGACCACACCTGGGTGAGTCAGTAGGAGACTGTTGTTCTTCTGAACACAAATAGTGGTCAGGAAGTGATTACAGTTCAAGCAGAAGGCCAAAGTCCCGTCTTCCCAGCACAAGGATCACATGGCAGGTCAACGTAACAGGACAATGTGTAACCTCAGTAACCCCCACCCACCCATACAAGCCCCTGACCCGATACCCTCCTTCCCTGAGCCGCCTCCCTGGTGCCATCTAAGTGCCGACCATTATTCTATACAGGACTCAAAGTCTGTGAGAAGAGAATCACTTATTAAGGGCCCACATTGCTTGACGTTGCTTTAAAAGTGAACAGAACCACCCATCACTTGTTTTCCGGTCCCACATGTCCTGACTGAGGCTGCCTTACCCGGACCAGCTTCTCCTACATAGCTCTGAAGCGCTCCAACTCACAGTGATGGGAAAATCTCCTGGTATGACTTAACTGGAGTACCAAGGGGCCTGGGAAGGGCCTGTATCTCAGCTTCTTTTAATGCTTATGGGAACACGAGGGCAGAAGGTGGGGAACTGGACCCTCAGCAGCCCGGGGGCGCAGTGTGAGCACAGCTGCCTTAATTCCACAGTACTGCTGTAACACAAACACCTCAAGCAGGTGGCTTTACAGAACAGAAATGTATTTTCTCACAGTTCTGGAGACTAAGGGTCTAAATCAAGGCCACATAGATTCCTTGCTTGTAGGTGGCCCCAGTTCTGGAGACTAAGGGTCTAAATCAGGGCCGCGGAGATTCCTTCCTTGTAGGTGGCCCCAGTTCTGGAGACTAAGGGTCTAAATCAGGGCCGCGGAGATTCCTTCCTTGTAGGTGGCCCCAGTTCTGGAGACTAAGGGTCTAAATCAGGGCCACGTAGAATCCTTCCTTGCACTTGTCCCCAGTTCTGGAGACTAAGGGTCTAAATCAGGGCCAGGTAGATTCATTCCCCGTAGGTGGCCCCAGTTCTGGAGACTAAGGGTCTAAATCAGGGCCGCGTAGATTCATTCCTTGTAGGTGGCCCCAGTTCTGGAGACTAAGGGCCGTGTAGATTCCTTCCTCGTAGGTGGCCCCAGTTCTGGAGACTACGGGACTAAATCAGGGCCACGTAGATTCATTCCTTGTAGGTGGCTCCAGTTCTGGAGACTGAGGGTCTAAATCAGGGCCGCGTAGATTCATCCCTTGTGGGTGGCCCCAGTTCTGGAGGCCTGAGTCTAAAACAAGGCCACGTAGATTCCTTCCTTACAGGTGGCCCCAGTTCTGCAGACTAAGGGTCTAAATCAGGGTCAGGGTGTTTCATTCCTTACAGGTGGCCCCAGGCATTCCTTGGATCCTTGGCTTGTAGATGATCCTCACAGGGCATCTGTCTTCCCCCAGGGGTGCCTCAGGGTCTGTTCTGCCTTTTTTTCTAAATCAGAAGTGATTAGGGTGAGTCCTTAACCTACATGGGTAAGACCTCATTAACATGACAAAAGAAAAGCCCTATTTCCACACAGGGTCACCTTCACAAGTACAAGCACCAGGAATTCAACACATATTTTAGGGGGCACAATTCAACCCATAACAACAGTTATCCTCCACCAACGCTACAGGGCGGTGGTTTTGTAAGGAGTGAAAATAAACCATTTGCTGGCCTTCACTCTGAAATGAGCTACATCTTCCCTCATCTAGATTATAATACAATTTGATCCCTAGTTTATACAGACTACATTTCATACAATGTTGTCGACCTTGCTTTGGCTCTGATGATGCTCATTCATTACGAGATGGTCTCATATGAGAAAGCTGATCACGGAAAAAGGCCTAACAGTGAAGCAACAGTATTTCTAGGTAAAAATGCTCAAATATTGGCAATTTCACACATTTCAACCTAATGCTAATTAGCCCTCATTCAACAGCCTATAATTGCCAGCAAGACCCAAGTGATTTGACCACGTGAAGAGTTTGCTCTGGGCCAACACTCTAGGTATGCCACCACCAGCTGCTGTAAGTTGACTGACACACGGAATCTACTCGGAGCAGAACTGCACCCCACGGGGTTTTCACTGGCTGATCTTTCAGTAGATCACCAGGCCTTCTCCCAAGGCCCCTCTGGGTAGACTCGAACCACCACCCAAGGACTCGGACCCTCTAAACAAACTATCACAAATTAGAAAATAATCGGATCGTTATAAATAAGATCTGGCTCATGACATAGGCTGAGGCACCACCCTGAATCCCAACCTCCCTCTGAAGGAAGTGACGAAGGGATGCTGCATGTGGCTAGCATTTCTGCCACCTTTTGCATTTACTGAGAAGGTGAAGAGATCGAGCCCCTCTGTGGCAGGGGAGGGAGCAAGAAGGCAGATGGATTGGAACAACTGTGCCTGCTTCATGGATGAAGAGGCAGAACCGCAAAGAGGTTAGGAGCCGGACCTCGGGGAGTTAGACAACGGGGCTGAGAGACCTCTGGCTGCTGAGTCAATGGCTGCACAGAGACAGGAGAGGCAGTTTTCAGAAAAGGAACAAGGTCTAGTAAATAAGCAGAAGGAAAGGGTCTAGAAAATAAGACACCAAAACTGTCGTGGGCATTCTGTCCACGAAGTGCTGGGCCCGTCTCTGCCTTCCTGGGCTTCCCTCCCACAACACACACGCGAGCTGCCTGCTGCCGTCTCAGCAGACAATTACAGAAGGTTCCCGTACACCACAGACCCCCAGGTCTGGGCCCAGGGGTGAGCCAGACACAGCCCTGCCCTTCACAGAATGTGCACAGTCTGAGTAGCGGCTTCTGCCACTTATAATTCTCTACGTGTGAAGGAAAAAGCTCACGCTGGATTTTTATCCTGGGGTACTCTTATCCTCTTGTTCAGCAACACGGGCAAGTGATCATTTTCAGAGTTGGTGCAAAACAGGAGACAAAAATGTTACACAGCTGACTGATGACAGCAGAGGAATTCCTGTCGTGGGTCCTGAGGTGGAAAGCGGACCTCCCTACAGCAAACAGTCCCAGAGGGGCACGGGAGAGGGTGTGAACCCACAAGTCACGAGAGGAAGCAGGCACATGGGAAGAGCTCGCCCGGGAGGGAGTCAGGGACAGTGCTGAGGAAAGGGAGACCGTTTCAGGAAAGAGGAGCCAAGAGGCACCCACCCTTTAGGGGAGCCTCAAGCCCCCAGAGCAGGTGGCCATTTGACAGGAGTGGGGTGACGAACACGGGGTAGCATGGTCCAGGGGCTCTGAAGTGGCAGTAACCCAGAGGTGGCCAGGTGCAGGAGGGAGGACAGCAGCTGGCGTCAGACTGGCTGTCACGGGCACTGCGTCTGAATCGTAGGCAGGTTACTGGCCTGTCACAGGCATTCTTCATGCTTCAGTGTCCCCACTGTAAGGAGGGAGTAACAAGTGCACCTCACAGGGATGCTGGGCATCAAAGTAAGTGACGGGACAGGTGGCAGGGTGGTGGGTGAGAATGAGGACTCTGGGACCAGATGGCCTGGGTTCAACCCTGCACCTCCTCCACCTTAGCTATACCACACTGGGCACGTGACTTCACCTTCTCAGGCCTCAATTAATCCGTCCACAAGATGAACACAGTAACAGGATCTATCTTATAAGGTTTGGAGCCCTGAAAGTGCAGTGGCTAAGAGCTAGGCTGCTAACCAAAAGGTCGGCAGTTCAAATCCACCAGCCACTCCTTGGAAACCCTATGGGACAATTCTACTCTGTCCTATAGGGTTGCTATGAGTCACAATCGACTCGACAGCAGTGGGTTTGGTTTTGGTTTTAATAAAGTTTGTGTGTGGATGAAATGTGTTCATGTTCCCAAGCACTTAAAACATTTCCTGGCCCCGAACAAGTCTGAAAGCGTGTACTAAATAAGCACATACAGAAGGCACTTGCTCTACGCAGTAGATGAAACACCAATGAATAAACATAATAACATAAATAAACACAAATTAAAAATACACAGGACACATTTGAACTGCAGTGCTGGCAACAAATATTGAATATACCGTGGACTTGGTGAAGGGTAAGACAGTACACAATACTGGGGAAGCCAGCACAACTTGTACAAGGAAAGATCATGGAAGCTCCATAGACACATCCAAACTCCCTGAGGGACTGAACTGCTGGGTGGAGGGCTGTGGGGACCATGGTCTTGGGGGAACATCTAGCTCAACTGGCATAACATAGTTTATAAAGACAATGTTCTAGATTCTACTTTGGTGAGTAGCATATGGGGTCTTAAAAGTCTGTGAGCGGACATCTAAGACACCCCACTGGTCTCACCCCTTTGGAAGCAAGAGAGAATGAAGAAAACAAGACACAAGGGACAGATTAGTCCAAACGACTAATGAACCACAACTACTGTGGCCTCCACCAGACTGAGTCCAGTACAACCAGATGGTGCCCGGCTACCACCACTGACTGCTCTGACAGGGATCACAACAGAGGGTCCCAGACAGAGCTGGAGAAAAATGTAGAACAAAATCCTAATGCACAAAAAAAGACCAGACTTACTGGCCTGACAGAGACTGGAGAAACCCTGAGAGTAGGGCCTCCGGACACCCTTCTAGCTCGGTAATGAAGTCACTCCTGAGGTTCACCCTTCAGCCAAAGATTAGACAGCCCCATAAAACAAAGCAAGACTAAAGGGGCACACCAGCCCAGGGACAAGGACTAGAAGGCAGGAGGGGACAGGAAAGCTGGTAATAGGAAACTCACGGTTGAGAAGGGAGATTGTTGACGTGCCGTGGGGTAGTTAACCGATGTTATAAAACAATATGTGTACTAACTGTTCAATGAGAAGCTAGTTTGTTTTATAAACCTTCATGTAAAGTACAATAAAATATATATACACATATATACATATACACATACACTGTGGACTGCCAACAGAATGAACAAATCAGTCTTAGAAGAAATACAACCAGATGCTCCTTAGAAGCAAGGGTGGCGAGACTTCGACTCACTTTGGACACGTCACCAGGAAAGACCAATCACTAGAAAAGGACATCATGTTTGGTGACGTGGAGGGACGGCGAAAAGTGGGACGGAGATGAGATGCACTGACACTACAGCCACAACAGTGCACTCCAACACACCAATGGTCATGAAGATGGGGTCGCACAGAAGGTCCCCAGGAGGCAGAGACGGCTCCACGTCAACCAGCAACAACCGCAGGGCAAGTGCGGAGTAAGTGACTGGGGAAATCCATCGCAGTGATCTCCCTTCTGTGGGCGTGCTGGGGGGCAGGAAAGGAGGGTTCACAGAGAGAGGAGAAAGTCTCGTTTTTAAACTTGAAGAAAGTGCTCCAAGACCCTGAGGGCAAAAAAAGGAGTAGCACCTGCAGAAAGCAAAGAATCCTAGTAATTTTGTGTTCTGATCAAGCTGAGCCTGACCTTTAGGTAAATCACTCACTCTGCTGGCAGTGAAACAGCCCGCGTGGTGTTCTCCACATTTCCACATCTGGGAAGGAGCCCCAGGCCCAGCCTCTGTGGTGGCTGCTGTCATCTAAGCACCCGAGGATCCGACTTCTGAGCAGGCGCGCAGACCCACCCAGGCACTCTGTCCTCACTGGCAGCTCAAGTGGCTCTTCTACCACACCCACCAATGAGATGTCTCACGAGCCGGTGAGGTGAGCACGGGAACCCTGCCGTTATCAGCCAGCCCCACTCTACAGAGCCAGGACAGCACGTGGAGTCCAGTCGTGAAAGGGGCCATCACCAATGCTGACCAGGTAGGGCGGTCCACCGGCAAACACCTGGCAATGCTGGCCAGGTAGGGCGGTCCACCGGCAAACACCTGGCAATGCTGGCCAGGTAGGGCGGCCCACCGGCACACACCTGCTAATGCTGGCCAGGTAGGGCGGCCCATCGGCACACACCTGGCAATGCTGGCCAGGGAGGGCTGTCCCAAGAACTCGGAGGGGCAGAGATGGACAGACTGCAGGGCCCCTGAGCTCAGTGCAGGAGAGTCGTCACCCCAGTGTGAATACAGGGGTGACCTGATGCAGGCCTGCTGATGACCAAGCCACCTTCCATCCATCCACTATCTCCACCAGAGCCCAGGAGGGGGCAGCTTTGTGCCCTCCTCCATCTTACAGGCAAGGAGGAAACACAACCAGGATGCTCCTTAGAAGCGAGGGCAGCAAGACTTCAGCCGGCTTACTCTGCACATGTCATCAGGACAGACCAATCACTGGGATAGGACATCATGCTTGGTAAAGTAGAGGGTCGGCGAAAACCAGGGAGGCCCTCAGTGGGATGGACTGACGAAACAGTCACAATAACAGACTCAAGCCTACCAGTGACCACAAAGATGACACAGGGGCGGGCGGCCTTCTGTCCTGTTGTACACAAGGTCGCCACCAGCCAGGGCTGGCTCAACGGCACCTAACAATCTCATGGGCAAGGAGGCTGAGGCATATGCCACAGTGAAGTGAGAGAACCAGAGTCACCAAACTTCAAACCTGTACATACTGAGTGACATAAAAAAGTGGCTTAAACAAGTAAAACCACACAATAAGAGCATACTATTTAAAGATGTCAGTTTTCCCTAAATAACTCCATGAACCCAAAGCAAATCCCACTCAAAACACCAACAGGCATGCTTGCAGCATTTCTGCTTTTGTTCTCTGTAGGGCGTGAAGGATAGTTTGAAGGGACTGAATGATCCCACAGTTCACAGGCAGAAGAGCTGGGATTAAGTCCAGATGGTCGGTCGGCTACAGAGCCAGCACTGTTAACCTCTTAGCTCCTAGTCATGACCTTCAGATATGAGTGCAGCTTCCAATCGGCCAGAAAAAGCGACAAATTCTTCATAAGAAGGTTTACTCCTACTTTGCTTGAATGCATTTGACTGGAATAGAAAGCTAAGGGAGTGGTCCCAAGGACCCCCACCCCCAGCCCCCAATAAGAGAGAAAGATCTGGCTGAAGCAGGAATAATTCAGAATGGCTCGTGGGCAATGCCGGGCGGGGCTCCTTCTTTCCTGAGAGATCCTATTTCTACTGGAGCTCTTGGCTGAGGGCCTCCGTGAAGCCTCTCCTTCATTCTCCCTACAGAGTTCTCTTAAGCTTTAGATCAAGTCACGGGGATTGCGGCAAGTCACGGGGATAGCGGCAAGCCCGTGACTGTGCTGCAAGCACAGATGTTTAAAATCTTTTAGAAAAAGTTACAGAAAACGCATTTGGACCAGGAGGCACAGCGTCCAGGTTTCCTGAGGACGCTGGAGCACAGGCAAGTGCCTAACAGTGCTTTCAAACAATTGACCCGGGACACTGCCTCCCAGGGGACTGTGCTGCCCTGATCTTGGAAGAACTTTTGAACCTTTGAACCGTAGAGGGAAATGACTCAGCTAAAAACTGACTCTGGGCCAAGTCACGCGTTAATGAGGCTGGGGTACGCTTACTGTACCGTCCACTGTCCACATACGCGGGGCTTTAGTTATTATTTAAAGAAGGAGAACCGGAAGTAAGGAAGCAAGGTAGGCAACGGCTATAGTAAGAAAAGCTCGAGACTCACAACAAAAAGCCTGTTTATCCGTGAACTTGCCCTGCGATTTGGGGCCAATCTCAGCCTCTCCAAGCACAGTCCCTTTATCTATAAAATGCAGGGGTCATGCGCATCCGTTCAGGACGTGAATGAGAACCCATCCTGCACAAGCTGTAGCTACCAGCCACCTGTGGCTACTTAAGTTAAAATTAAACAATTAAAAATTCAGCTTGTCAGTCGCACCTGCCACATTTTAAGCACTCAATAGCTTGTGACGATTTAAATTAAAACAAAAACTTCGGTCCCCTCAGTCACATTGCCACATTTCACATGTTCAAGGCCCCAGGTAGCGAGCGGCCACCGCACTGGGCAGTGCTGACAGGGAAGGTTTCCGTCGATGCAGAAAGTTCTATTGGGCGGCACTGAGACTATGCAGACAGAGATACAGTTCACAGAACATTCATTTCTTTCAAAGAAGAATTGTGTGCTGCGTTAGACCAATATAAAAGTAATAAAAGAACTGGCTTGTTGACTGTGGGTAGCCAGGTCTGTAAAGGCACTCATCCTTCAAGATATTCTTGGAGGTGAGTTAAAACACCATGGCAGCACGCCAAGATCACGGCTGATGATAAAACACTACCACGTCTCCCTTGAAAGCTGCCACGAGACAAGGATGGCCATCTGCCACCTCTACAATTTAACGCTGAAGTGCCAGTCAACCCGTTTGGACAAGAGAATAAAACAAGACACTGTACAAGTACTGTGATAAAGATGGCAAAACCATCATTATTTGCAGATGATATAATTTTATACCTAGAAAGCACAAAAGAATCAACTCAAAAACAATCAGAAATAGTAAGTGGCTTTAATGACTTCCTTTATACAAAAGTCAAATTAAGTATAATGAAAGAGGATCTCACATTTTAATACATTTCTTAAGTCTATATGAAATTATTTATCCAGAAGAATATAAAACGTAAATACAATCTAAAGAGCATATATGATCTATGTGAAGAAAGGGGCCCCCGTGGCGCAGTGGGTAAGGGGATACGTGTTCGACTACGAAACAAAAGGTCCGAGGTTGGAATCCACCAGCCACTCCTTGGAAACCCTCTGCAGTTCTGCTCTGCCCTATAGGATTGTTTATGAGTTGGCATCGACTCGACGGCAATGGTTTTGTTTGTTTTTAACACGAAGAAAGCTCCAAACCTGATGTAGAGTGACATGAACAATGGCTTACACAAGTAAAACCTTACAAGCACATACTATGAAAGATGTCAACTTTCCCTAAGTAACGCTGTAAACCCAAAGCAATCCCACTCAGAATACTAACACTGCATTCTTACTTCGTTCTTTGTAGGGGGGAGGAGAGTTCAAATATGACTAAATGATTCTACAGTTTGTGAAGAATATGAAGCAAATAAAATTGGCCAAGAAAATAAATTCTGAAAAAGAAGCAGAATTAGCTTTATTAATCATTAAATAAGGCTAAAACGTAAGGGTATGGTCGTTCAAGAGTCTGAAACTGGTTCAGAAATGGACAAAAAAGATCAACAGAAGGGTCCTGATGCAAACAGTTGATCGTTTTGGTGGCTTTTTAAATCTGCAGGGAAAGATGGGCTGCTTAGGAAATAGTACTAGAACAGCCTTCAGTTACAAGCAGGAAGAAAAAAGAAAAAACTTAACTCAGCCTTTAGGCCAAAATATCCAGTGAATTAAAGACAAAGACTAAAAGTAAAAAGTAATCTTGGCGCAGGAAAGGGCTCTCTACATATGAGACAAATCCAGAAGACACAAAAGAAAATTTTCTACATTTGAACTCCAAAAAAAATTGATGTGATAAAAACACCACAAAATCAAAGGACAAACTGGTGATAATATCTGCAATATATATGTGATAAAGTACTAATTTCCCTAATACACACACACAAAAAACTCTTACCAGTTCATAAAGACAGACCAAAATCTCAGCAGAAAAGAGGTAAAAGATACAATGAATGGATTTGCAGAAAAAGAAAAATGACAACCAAGCACAGGAAGATGGTCAACTTTGTTCTCAAAGAAAAGCAAGCTAAACCAAGCGGAGGCTGTTTTTCATCGATCAGAGATTCCAGCAATGATCCAAAAGGATTTATAACATCCAGTTATTGGCAAGAACGTGGGGAAAGAGGAACTCGTATGCAATGCTGATGTTGGCAATATAAATCAGTATAAACATTTTGGACAGCAAATTGGCAGTATCTATCAAATTTTAAAATAACCACACCCTCTGACTCAGCAATTCCATTCTAGAAATATATCTCCCAGACATGCTCATAGCAAGAAACAAAGATACACGTATAAGGATGCTGCTTACCACGCTGTGTAAAACAAGGAGGAGACAACCTAAACCTCCATCAACAGGTGAAATACATCGTTCATTCTTAGACAGTCACGAAAAGAAATGCACTGACTCTACCCGCAAGAGACCCAGGATACACAAAATAGGCAAGTGGCAAACCGCGTATATAGCATGCTGTTGTGTACATACATATATCTGGTATATATTTAAATGCTTTTGTCTCTCTATACGCACACCTGTGCGTGTGTGTGGTGTGTTTACCCGTGCACAGCATGTGTCCAAAAGGCTATACACAAAACTTAGCAGAGGCTGATGCCAGAGAACAGACTGCGGGAAGACGATGGGGACTTTCAGAAAATGCTTTATTTATTTATTTGTATAACGAGATCTTACTTTTATAATGACTTGCTCTTTAAATCATATGGCAATCTAGACAAATGTTGTAACACATAGTTGGTGATCAACAAATGGTACTTAATATGAGTTGTGTTCCTCAGACACTTCTCCATCACGCCAATACTCTTTCAGCAAGCACAACAAGGGAGTAACCCTAAGCTGTGCTCTCTGGCTGGAAGACTGGACAAGGGTGAGCTACCCCGGCTCTAGGGAGTCTCTGGGTGGCACAAAGGGTTAAACGCTTGGCTACTAAATGAAAGGCTGGCAGTTCTTATCCACCCAGAGGTGTCTCGAAAGAAAGGCCTGGCAATCTACTTCTGAAAGATCACAGCCATTGAAAGCCCTGTGAATTATAGTTCTACTCTGAAATACAGCGGGGTCACCATGACTTGGAATTGACTAAATGGCAACTGATTTGTTTTTTCAAATGCTTTTTTTTCTTTTTTGTCCCTTATTTATCTATTTTTTTCATGGTAATAATCTGTATACTGTTGGTGTTGTGTGCCATCAAGTCAACTCTGACTCATAGTGACCCTATATGCAGAGTAGAACTGCTCCATAGGGTTTAAATGCTGTAATCTTCACAGGAGCAGCCAGCCAGGTCTTTTTTCCAGAGGAGTGGCTGGTGGGTTTGAACCACTGACCTTTCAGTTAGCAGCCGAGTGATTAATCACTGTGCACCAGGGCTCCTTTGGTTTTTGTCCTTGTTTTTTGTTTTTTTAAATTCGACCTGAAGCACAGAGACCCAGCCCGAGGAACAGATCACACTATACAGATCACACTATACAAACCCCTCTTGCTAGTCTTCAGCCCCCACTAAGGCCATCAGATGACATCAGAATCTCAGATGACTGTCACTGGGGACATACTGTTGGGTGACATGTCACTGAGGGTGAAAGAATCCAACTTTTAAAGACTGGATCATTTAATTAAAAGCACAGCAGGGAACTCTGTACTGAGCAGACAGCATGCATTTCCTGAAGGAAGGTCATCCACCCTGCCACATTCTAGGGAAACCAGGGCTGCACAGGGAGATGAGGAGGATTGCGAGCCGACTTTGCCCTCTGAGGACTGCAGCAGCCTTCTCTCAAGGGGGCTGGGGGCTGGCTGGGCAGTTGGTAGAGATTTAGCACATGACCACGTATTTCTGAAAAGAACTGTATGTTCCCTAAAAGGCACTGTAAGCGCAATAAGAGAGAAGGGAAGGAGGCAGGGAAGGAGAAGAGAAGAAAGGAGAATCGCAGGGAGGGAGGAGGAAGCCTCACCATCAAACATGGACCATTCATTTTTCCAATTAAAAGTTCTTTTTTAATTTTGCTAGGAAGCCTAGAATTTCTTATCATCAGTAATGATTTTATGTTTTGCAGTTCATGGAGGTTTTGTATTTATTCTCTTATTTCAGATTCATAAAAAGAACTGTTTAGGTTCTTAAGTTGTTTTCAACTTTTTACAATGCTCATTTCACGCTGAAACATTCTTTGAAGTCCTAACATACCAGGCTAAACTGACAGCTTTATCCAAGCATTTACAAGCGATAACCGATAAAGTGTGCTGTCTTTTGGTCTACAACATCTCGTTACAGGACTCGGAATGTTCAGCAACTTCTAAGTCTGTTCATTTCACACACGCGCACACATACACACATCACAGCAGTAAGTTTAAAACTGCAGACCCTACTGGCCCGAAATAATTTATGCCACTTCTGGCAGTATCTAAGTAACTCCTGGGAAAATGAGGCTTAATATTTAATGGACTCAAAAGAGCAATGCTTTCATTTTTTTGTTGCTGCTTTATTTCCACTGTTTCACAAATGTTTAGTAAGTGCCTACTGCACGGCACGCCCTGTGCTAGGCACGAGACAAACAGCAGTGAGCAATACAGACACAGCAATCTTTATATTTTAATAATCATTATAATAGAATCACTATTACATACTAAACACTTCCTATGAGCCAGGCATTATTCTAAGCCCCTTATTTATATTATCAACATAGACATTTGGCCATAAAGAAGTGTGGGCACTCGCAAACGGGTGTATGTGTACACACTGCTATGCATGTTTCCATGCTCAGTTGAGCCATAAAAATAAGATTAATAACCAGCAGCAAGAAAACCCACGTGTCTGTGATATTGCCAACTTGATCACGGTGCTGTCTAACGGAGGACACAAAGGTGGAAAAGGACATACATCAATGAAAAGGGGGTAAACAAACAGTAAATGGTGACCCAACAGAACACCTCAGCAATACGGTTCACTGACATTAAAGCGAGATCCTTGATCAAGACTAAACAAATAGTTTTGAGTATGTACTGTCTTAGGTTTGCATTGAACTGTTAACCCGAAGGGTAGTGGTTCAAACTCATTCAGGGGCACCATGGAAGAAAGGCCTGGCAATCTGTGTCCATAAAAATCACAGCCAAGAATACCCTATGGAGCAGTTCTAGTCTATAACACAGGGGGTTGCTATGAGTTGGAATCGACTTGGTGGCAATGGGTTTTGCTTGTTTGTTTACTGTCTTCAGATACTATCACAAACATTAAAAAAAAAGGTTGCTGTAGAGTCAGTTCTGACTCATGGCAACCCTAGGTGTGTCAGAGTAGAACTATGCTCCATAGGGTTTTCAATGGCTGATTTTTCAGAAGACTGTCAGGCCTCTCTTCCGAGGCACCTTTAGGTGGAATGGAACCTCCAACCTTTCATTCAGCAGTCACATGGTATTTGCACCACCCAGGCATCATAAACATTGCCATACTGTATTTACTTCTCATAGCATCCTGGTAAGTCAAAGGCACCATCTAGACCTCTTTTTACAGATATAAAGATGAAGCTGCTCAGAATCTCAGTAACAGCCCTTGAGGCGGCCACCTGGTGCTTTGTCCCAAGTAACTCCGCTGCACACGATGCTCTGTCCTGTCGTCTGTCCTCTGCATAAATGCCCCCTCCACTTAATGCAGGAAGTCACCCCCAGACAACCTCTCTACCCCACCCCCTCCTCACTCCATATCCACAGTCTCAGGCAGGCTGCTGGTGCTAAGGGACCAGGTGATTTTCCTGAACTTGGTCTAAATGACTGAAATACCCTAAAAAAAAAAAAAGAAAAAAAAACTTAGAGGTTATAACGTATCCTTTGATACATTAACAATGTTTTCCAATACATGCTGAGGATTAAATAAAATATTTGACAAAACAGAGCATATTAGGATCAAAGTGTTTGCCTCCAGCAAACCTATGAATCACTTTGAGGAAATGCACAAATTCAAAATCAATTTAAAAAATGCAAACCACTCTAAATATTGTGTCAGAGTAACACAAGTGGTTGGGTGTGAAAAATCCATCTTAGACGCAGCTATCCTAGAAAGAGATACTGATACGAGCAACCCAGAATCACCTTCAAAACATCTGCAACTGCCTCAAGGTCCGTTCACAAACTGTAACCCAGTTCCTTTTTCTGACAGGTGGTCTGCTTTTAGGAGCTGCAAGTTTTACAAACCAGTCACCACCTGAGATCCACAGCTTAAGATGTAAAGGTGATTGTCTGAGGAAGCTGAGATCTATGCTAATCCCCCAGAATCCCACCTCCAGCCCAGAATTCTGTCACTCCATGGTCTGGCGGCAGGTAATGCTGGAATCTTGTGAGGACGTGAATTTCCATATCCCGCTGTCTTGGTCACCTAGTGCTGCTGTAACAGAAATACCACAAGTGGACGGCTTTAACAAAGAGAAGTTTATTCACTCACAGTCCAGTAGGCTAGAAGTCTAAATTCAGGCTGTCAGCACCAGGGAAAGGCTTTCTCCATCAGCTCTGGAGGAAGGTCCGTGCCATCAATCTTCCTTCAGTCTGGGAGCTTCTCTGCACAGGAACCTCAGGTCCAAAGGATGCGCTCTTCTCTCCTGGTGGTATGAGGTCCCCCACTCTCTGCTGGCTTCCTTTTCCTTTTCTCTCTTATAAGATGAAAGGTGGTGCAGGCCCCACCCCAGGAAAACTCCCTTTACACTGGATCAGGGCTGTGACCTTAGTAAGGGTGGTACAATCCCACTCTAATCCTCTTTAACATAAAATCACAATCACAATATGGAGGACAACCACACAATACCGGGAATCATGGCCCAGCCAAACTGATACACATATTTTTGGGGGAACATAATTGAATCCATGACCCTGCCACCCCCTGCCCTCCCCCTACCCAGGTCTGCGGACCTAACCACCAGCAGAAGCTTTTCCATTTACAGGTCATCCACCACGGAACGTCTGCTCCGACAATTCTGTTATCTCGGAAATCGCTTTGTATTTCCCAGTCCTGACAGACTGTGCCACATTCCAAATAACTTACACCAAATCTGAGCGTGTGGAAGAAAACCTTACAAACTCGCAGAGAGACACAGTGGGGATGAAGGCCACGCCTTTAAATAAAGTCCCCCGTTCAGGCGAGGGAGGCAGTGGTGGGTCGAGGGTCCAATTCTCAGCTTCCACTTGGGAGACCTGGGTTCAAGGCCCAATCAGTGCACCTCGTGCGCCGCATCACCCGTCTGTCAGCAGAGGTTCGCGTGTTGCTGTGATGACCAACAGGTTTCAGTGGAGCTTCCAGACTAAGACAGACTAGGAGGAAAGGCCTGGCCATCTACTTCCGAAAATCAGCCAATGAAAATCCTATGGATCACAATAGTCCGATCACACTCCATTGTGCGTGAGTTGCCGTGGTTCAGTGGCTTATGGTTTTAGGTGAACTCAGCTTCCTCACTGACAGGGTTCCCTTCTGTGGAAGGCGGTCTTCACTTCAAAGTTTCAACTACAAACCTAGTTTCCTATGTTCAGTCTTCCTCCCTTTGAAAATGCACTTTGTTTCTGAGGGCGTGAAACAGTACAAGTCAACCAACAGGATCCACTGCAGAAGTGAAGTTACTTCCCCCTGGTGGCGATCCCTGGTCTTTCGAACAGCACCAGACTAGCTCTCACAAGCTCTCCCGTCCCTCCCACAGGCCTGGGCCGCCCAGACCAGGCAAAGAATCCTCACGGGGCACTGGGTCAGGCCTGACCCGGGGGTGCTATGAGTCAGCCCTATTCCAGCTGACGTCTCTGGACATCCTACTTGTTATTTGTATGTTCCTGGTTCTTCTGGGTGAGAGGTGCGAGAGGTGAGGACAGTATCTGACAAAGAGAATTAAACGAGGTGCAGAAACCCTGGGCTGGGAGAAAGCAGAGCTGCATTTAAGTTCTAGTTCCGTGAACACCTAGTGAGCACTCTTGACAAATACCATCACCTCTCTGAGCCTTAATCCTTCACTGAGGAAACAGAAGCCCCAGGCATCTGAGGTCCCTTCCTGCCATGAGACTCTGAGGATGCCCAGAGTTGGATGTTTAATTGCCATGGGATACGATAGGGCTTCTTGTTTTACAAGAGAAGAACTCTTCATCCATAAAATGGGCAAATAACAGTATTTCTCCTGTTACTGTTGTTGTTGTTAGGTGCCGTCGAGTCGGTTCTGACTCCTAGCGACCCCATGTACAACGGAACAGGACACTGCCCGGTCCTGCGCCATCCTCACAATCCTGGTTACGCCTGAGCCCACTGCTGCAGCCACTATGCCAATCCATCTCGTTGAGGGTCTTCCTCTTTTTCACCGACCCTCTACTTTACCAAGCATGATGTCCTTCTCCGGGGACTGGTCCCTCCTAATAACGTGTCCAAAGTACATGAGACAAAGTCTCGCCATCCTTGCTTCTAAGCAGCATTCTGGCTGTACCTCTTCCAAGACAGATTTGTTCATTCTTCTGGCAGTCCGTGGTATATTCAATAATCTTCGTCGACACCATAATTCAAAGGGATCAATTTTTCCTCGCTCTTCCCTATTCATTGTCCAGCTTTCACATGCATATGAGGTGACGGAAAACGTCATGGCTTGGGTCAGGCGCACTTTAGTCTTCAAAGTGACAGCTGTGCTTTTTAACACTTTAAAGAGATCTTTTGCAGCAGAGTTGCCCAATGCAATAATATTTATCTTAGAGAGTTATAATAAGAATCAAAAGAAATGATGTATATAAAATACATGGCACAAATGGCAAGGGCTAAATAATTATAATTAATTGTGTAATTATTAATTATAGAATTTTCATCCAAATTTAAGAGTGACAAGGGGTGCTACTCATAATGTTCCGGGACAACAGGCATAAACCAGGAGGGACGTACTGCCACCCTATCAATAAATAACAGCTATTATTAGATTTGGAAAAACTCCAAAAATCCACAGACTATTTTTATTGTTTTACTCAAGTGTTTTGGGACTGTGAGCAAACCCTCTGTTATGGTCTGAACTATGTTACCTAAAAATATGTGTTGAACTCCTGGCCCTTGTACCTACAGATATGACCTTGTTTAGAAATAGTTTTCTTGTGTTATGTTAATGAAGGTGCGCAGACACACACACACAGACACAGACACACACACAGACACACACACACAGACACACAGACAGACAGACACACACACACAGACACACACACCCTGGGAAGACAGATGCCATCAGAGGATCGCCTATAAGCCAAGGAACCAAGGAACGCCCAGGGCCACCAACAAGGAAGGAATTGACACGCTCACGACCCTGATTTGAACTTTTAGCCTCCAGAACTGTGAGAAAATAAATTCCTGTTCTTGAAAGCCAGCCACTTCTGGCGTCTGTGTCACAGCAGCACTAGGTAACTAAGACGCTCTCATGGTTTTGGACAGAAGCAGTGCTGAGGTCCTTATAAGTCCTCTCTGGCACAAGATTATCTCATATCAGTCCGATACAGATTTCCAAGACCAATCAAAGAAGCGGAGTTTAAGTGACTAAAATTTACCTCCTCTCTAGCCACAAACTAGCGGCAAGACCCCGTCTTAGTTATCCAGTGCTGCTATAACAGAAATACCACAAGTGGATAGCTTAAACAAACTGAAGTTTATTCTCTCACAGTCTAGGAGGCTAGAAGTCCAAATTCAGAGCATCAGCTCCAAGAGAAGGCTTTCTCTGTCGGCTCTAGAGGAAGGTCCTTGTCATCAATCTTCCCCTGATCTGGGAGCTTCTAAGCACAGGGAACCCCGGTCCAAAGGATGCGTTATTCTCCTGGCTCTTGTTTCTTCGTGGTATGAGGTCCCTTTCCTCTTTGGTTGATTCTCTCTTTTTTATCTCAAAACAGATTGGCTTAAAACACAACCTAATCTTGTAGATTGAGTCCTGCCTCATTAACATAACTGCGTCTAATCCTGCCTCATTAACATCACAGAGATAGGATTTACAACACAGGAAAATCACATCAGATGACAAAATGGTAGATAATCACGCAATACTGGGAATCATGGCCTAGCCAAGTTGACATATACTTTTGGGGGACACAGTTCAATCCATGACACCCCCAATGACCCACATCAGACAAGGCAGGAGAGGCAGTGGAAGGCTGGACAGCTGGGTGGAAGAGAACCACAGAATCGCACTAAAGAAATCCTCTTCATGGGCAAACTCCTGTCTGGAAAAGTCTGACTTGACTTGTGGGATGCGGGCGACCACGGGGCAAATGGGCTGTGCCCCTGACGGAAGCGTAAAATCAGCCATCTTTGAGAGCCATGGAGATGCTCCAACTCTACCTGCCCAGTTTGCAGACGAAACAACTGAGGTCTGGAAAAGTTACAAACTTGCTCAAGGACATATTGCCAATTATTAGCCTATTAAGCTCTTGGGTTGTATTTACACAACACACATGATACAAAGACACTTCTTAAAGGTGAAAAAAAGAATTAACTCTGTGCCTCCCCTGCAGGCCTGTGAGCTCTGAGCAGGAGGAAATGCTATCTGTCCTTCACCGCGGTTGTCTGGGGCTGCCCACCTCACCCTGACTGTCACACGGCTTTGGGGTGGGGACGCCTGTGCTCACTGGGCACTAAAGGCTGGGGCTTGCGGAGGCTGAGGGACTTGCCCAGGTCTTGCAGCTGGTCCTGAATGAGCACGCTGCTCCGAGCAAAGCAGGCGCCAGTGAGTATTTGCTGAGTGAGGGAGTGACGGAGGCAGGACTGAGATCTGGTCTGGCTGGCTCCAGAGCCCAGACGCTGCCTTCTGCTTGAACACAAGACTATTATCAGGGCTGCCCCTGAGCCTGGGGTGCCACGGCACTCAAAAACATCCATTAAAAAAAAAAAAGAATGAAAGAATAATAAAGAGTTGCAAGTTGTCTGCACCTCAGTTTCCTGGGGACAACATACCTTCTCCCAGAGCTGTTACAGGAGTAGGTAAGACATGAGAGGTAGAGGAACACCCATGTGCATGCACTAGTGCTCTCCTGGAGGACGGTTAGGAGCACAAGCCTTGGGGACGGCTAGAACTGAGTCTGAATCCTGGACCGACATGCGCCGACTGTGCTACCTGGGGTGGGTTACCTGGCCTCCAACGGCCTCATTTTTCACATCTGCAGAACGGAGGTGATAACAGCACCTATTTCACAGGATTCTCGTAAAGACGAAACAGTATGTGTCACATACACACAAAGCACTCTGCGTTAATGAATGGAAACTACCATCTTTAAAGTACAGCAGAGGTTTAACGAAAAATATAAAGGGGATAAAGTAAAACAAGCTATTGTTATGTTGAGGGGGAAAAAATCAAAATTAGCTATCTGAATTCCTCAACCTCAAATACCTCCTCTGCTCCTGTTAATACGCCCACACGTGGGAATTTCACACTGCAGGTGCTGAAACTGGTAACGAAAGGAAAAGGCCTGGGCCTTCCAAGTCGCAGAGGGTCGAATTTCAGAGTTCTTTCAGAAATGTAGTGGGTAGCAGCTCCTGATACTTTAGAAACAGACTAACTAACTATAATCCTATCTACTAGGTATTTCATGCTAAATTGTGGATGCTAAAACCATAATTCCTTCATGGAGTTGAAGCTAAAAGAAGCCAGATTAGAAAATGCCTTAGTAAATATCTATAAAAATTAGCTGTTCCTCGGAAGTTAAAAAAAAAAAGAAAACCTGTACTAATAGCCAGAAAACCCTGTGGCACACTGGTTAAGCGCTCAGCTGCTAACCAACAAGGTCAGCAGTTCAAATCCACCAGCCGCTCCTGAGAAACTCTATGGGGCCAGTTTTACTCTGTCCTACAGGGTCACGGTGAGTCGGGATCAACTCAGCGGCAACGGGCTTGGTTTTGGTTTTTTGGTTGAACAGACAGCTAACTGTGGTTACGTAACAGCCCCGTGATCTCGCCCCCTGGTGTTCACACCCTGGACTGTGGGCTACACTCGCGGGCTGGCTTCTAATGAATAACCCAGCTGCCACGAAGATGACTCCGACTCACGGCCACCCCACGTGGGTCAGAGTAGAACTGTGCTCCGTAGGGTTTCCAGTGGCTGATTTTTTGAAGCTGATTGCCAGGCCTTTCTTCTGAGGTGCCTCTGGGTGAAGCTGAACCTCCAACCTTTCGCTTAGCAGCCAAGCACATTAACCACTTGCACACCCAGCAAATGATGGGACAGCGTTCCAAGCTCAGTTACAAAGCACGATGGGCTCCACCCTGCCTGCTCTTTCTTGCTAGTTGGCAGGCAGCCATCTGCCACATTGCCAGCTGCCTTCCAAGAGGCCCCTGTGGCGAGGAACTGAAGGAGGCCTCCAGCCATCAGCCACCCAGGAGGTGAATCCTGCCAGCAACGTGGGAGTGGGCTTGAAAACAGATGCTCCTCCATTCCAGCCTTCAGATGAGGCCGCAGCCGACACTTTACTACAGTCTGAGAGGCTCTGAGAGAGCCACACCTAGACGAGCCATTCCTGGCTCCCCACCCCAGAGAAACGGGGAGATAATAAATGCCCATTGTTCTAAGACTCTACATTTTGGCTGTATTTTTTACACGGTGGTAGATAACGATTCACTAAGCTATATTACATGTTAACTACATCCCAGACACTGGGCCAACACTTTATGTTCATCATTGGATGCAAGTACCATTTTGCCAGTTGCCATCGAGCTGACTCTGACTCATGGTGACCCCATGTGTGTCAGAGTAGAACTGTGCTCTATAGGATTTTCAGTGGCTGGTTTTTTGGTAATAGATCACCAGGCCTTTCTTCCGAGGTGCCTCAGGGTGGACTTGAACCTCCCATCAATCTTTTGGTTAGCAGCCGAGCACACAATTGTTTGCACTACCAGGGACTCATCCATTTTAGAGATAGGGAAACTTGAGTCCAGGCAGAGTAATTAATTTCTACGGGATCACATGGGAAGTGGTAAAAGCACGTTTACGGCCGTACCCTTGGCTATTACGATGCACTACCTCCTGCTGGACACATTTCAGAGCAGAACATTAAACCCAATGAAATCTTCAGTGTTCAAAATAAACAAGCATACAAAAACCACCCAACCCCAGACAGATCCCACAAGGAGAAGGTGTCTACAGTGACTGAAATCTACCCAACATGAAGCCGCCCTTTCCCTGATGTCAAAGTCTGAGTTAAGGTAATTAACATTTTCCTGATCAATATTGTGAAAATGTTTCTCTTTCACCCCAGAAGGGCAGGGGAGCTATTTTTACTTTCTATCACCACAGTAGACCCCCTTTCTGCTCAGAGAATGCGGCAGTCATTACTGTCTCATTAACCCTCAGCAGCCCCAGGTTTTCAGTGATTGCTATTTATAAAGAAAAAAAAATCTTTCACAAATGAATTGTATTTCAAACAATGGGTCCTTCCCTACAGCCCTTGAAATGCTTCCTAACGATTGCACGTAGAAAATGAACACCGAGGGGTCTATCCCTATCCCACCCTGCCACATCCCCCCACCCCCACACACACACTGCCGTGGGTTTATTACCCCACCACATATATACACACACACGCCCATCCCACTCTGGGTCTATCCCACCACCACCCATCCACCCACACACAAGCCCATTCCACTCTGGGCCTATCCCCCCACCACCGACCCACCCACCCACCCATACCCACACAAGCCCATCCCACTCCGGGCCTACCCCCCCTAACCACCCCCCCCACACACACACAAACCCACACACACACAAACCCATCCCACTCTGGGCCTATCCCCCCACCACCCACCCACCCTCCCACCCACATACACACCCACACACACACAAACCCATCCCACTCTGGGCCTATCCCCCCACCACCCACACCCACACACCCACACCCACACACACACACACACACACACACACACACACACACACACACACACACACACACACAAGCCCATCCCACTCTGGGCCTATCCCCCCACCACCCACCCACCCACACCCACACACACACCCACACACACGCCCATCCCACTCTGGGTCTATCCCCCCACCACACACATGTGCACACATGCACACGCACACGCACACACGGATGGGCGTGCACAACTGCTCTCAGTGTCACAGGGGTGGCGTGTTCGCAGAGCGTGGCGGTAGACCCCTCAGTGATATGCATGAAAAGGAGAGAACTGTGTCTTCTGATCACATCTTTAAAAATGAAAGAGACGACGAGACCAAGAATACAGCCTAAAATATAAACACCGACCAGGTCAACAGCCTCTGCTTTAGCAATTCTGCTCTAGCAGAAAGCCTGCCTTCCTGTCCCTTACGCACCTGTCCTGGGGACTGACGAGTCTGCAGTGGAGGCAAGAACGCGTAACGCTGCTGCTGTGAGATAGGACGTCAGCCACGTGGTGGCGGCTGACTGCGCTGGAAGGAACCAAACACCTGCTCAGGCGTGGAGGGGTGAGCAGGGGTTAAAAGAAACTGCTGGATGTTAAACAAAAAGGTCTTTATTTACTTAAGAGTCAGAAATTCTAAAACTGGGAAACAGTAGATAACTTCTAAAATAAACCTTTCACACATGTGACGTAGATTTTTTTTCTTTCAAATAAAACATTCTGAATATTCCCAAATAATCACACCGCACCATATTGGAGACAAGATGGGTTTTCTCTCCGGATTTAAGGAGGTTTAAGTGGGAAAAGAAAACGGTCCGTTAGACACTTTTCACGCATAATTTAAGTCTGAGAAACCTCGTGCCTATGGCACTAAGGTGAAAAGGCAAAATGGTCTAAAACACCTGGATTTTTCCCCAAAATATACATATGTAACCCAACTGTTAGTGTACTGCTGGAATATCAGATTTTACAACATGCTACCTCCCTGTAGGGTGCAAACGGTTAATGCGCTTGGCTGCTAACTGAAAGGTTAGTGACTCAAGTCCACCCAGAGGCACCTCGGAAGAAAGGCCTGGAGATCTACTTACAAAAATCGGCCATTGAAAACCCCGTGGAGCACAGTTCTGTTCTGACTCACATGGGGTACCACACAGCAGGCAACTGGTTCACCCCAGACTGACCTGCAACTGGAACAGCCAGAAACTCAGCAAAGTACATACAACCTTATGAGCTGAAACTAAGTATACCAGCTGTGCTACTCTGGATTTTAAAAACATTTCAATCACCCTGCTACAACTGAACACTATCTAGTGTGCTAAAACGGGAAGAAAGCTTCAGGAGAAGTAGTACATGCTCTGACACGTGGGAGGAGCATGCGCAGCCTGAGGATGTGTGTAAGGGCAGAGGGAGGCCCCCAGGTAAGGAAAAACGCTCTCCCTTGGCCCAAAGGCACAGGATGTCCTGCCAATGGTCAACAGCCCTGTTTTCAGGGGACAAGGCCAAGACACTCGTGAGAAAGGAGCGTACAGATCAAGAGTCCGACTCTCATTTGAGGAAATCAAGGCACAGAAAGGTTATGTTAGCAGGCTGGAAGAAGCCAGCTTTCCAGCCCAATGATCTTCTCACTGTACAATGATGCCTCTGGTCAGGTGTCACCCGTCCCAACTAGGATTAACCAAACCCATTGTCGTCGAGTCGATTCCGACTCATAGCGACCCTACAGGACAAGGGAGAACTGCCCCGTAGAGCTTCCAAGGCACGGCTAGTGGATCCAAACTGCCAGCCTTTTGGTTAGCAGCTGAGCTCTTAACCACTGCGCCACCAGGGGTCTCCAGCTAGGACAATGGTTCTCAGTACTGGCTACCAATTAGAGTCACCTGGAGCTGTCCCACCTACGGATCCTGGATGCCAGGTCCCAGCCCCTGAGAGTCAGCTTTAATTGGTCTGGGTGGCCCGGGCGTCAGAGCATTTCAAAGTTTTCCCCACGTACTCTACTGCACAGCTAAGCTTCGAACCACTGCTGGGGGCACTTATCATTCACTTACACGAAGACTGTAAGAACACCACTTAACTCCTTCTACGCCTGTCGGAATATTTTATGTTATTAAGAGAAACTCATGGAAGTATCACAGATCCTAACTGGGCTTTTTTTTTTTTTTTTTTTTTTTAAATGAAAGTGAGTTTACTCACTAAGAAAGAGTACGTTTTTCTATGATCAGCATTTTCTGACAGCCTTCAGGCAAAGCTCCATTACCCAAATATACATTCGTGTTTTAGACAACAAAAAGGAAAAAAAAAAAAAAAAAGCATTTATTTCCCTTACTGTATGGAACTATATTTACTGCTTGGAAACTAACAGAATATTATTTGAGAACTCTTCAAAGCCTGGTTAGCCTGGTGACGACCGAATAAACCCCTGTTCCAGGGAACCGACCACCAGTGCCAACAACCAGAAGCACACGTCATCACTGGTTCGAAGCATTGCTTTGCTTTTCTAAGTATAAAAAAAAAGGTTCAGAAAAGAGTACAGTGATGAACTACGCTAAGCAAATATTTGTACAAACAGAAAATAATCTTATTTTAACAAGCTTTCATTCATTTGTAATGGCGTAAATCTCCTAATATTACCATAAATGAATGATGACATGGATTTACTTTTTATATAAACATTTAATGAACATACTCATAAAACACCGACCATGTTGATGATGGCGATCCAGCCAACAGAAACAAATCTTCCACATGAGGACACTGTTACAGTTACAGAACAGCTTCAGGGGTAGATTCCCTAACGAATGAGGAGTTCAGGTGAATTTCTTTCTTCCCCTTAAGACTAAGGTTACAGTATGATATGACCCCATGTAATGAAGTCTGACACTGTCCTTCTTCACCCAGGTGACCAGCCAACCCACAGTTAGGAAGAGAGGGGACACGCGGCTTGTGTCAGAACTGCAGTTACTGGCCGACTTATTCAGCTCCCAGACACAACAAGCCTTAAAGCAGATTCATATTCTCATTGCACCACCCACAGTGAACACTTCAGCCTTAAGAGAGAGTGACTTTAAAATAATAAGGCTGTTAGACTGAAACCACAGAAGCCATGTCTTCCCACCCAGAAGGGTGGTTTTAGCTAAATGAGAAGCTACTTACTGGAAGGCTTACCCAAGGCCCATGGAGTCCCTGGGTGGGGCATACAGTTAATGCACTCAGCCGCTAACCTAAAGGTTGGAGGTTTGAGTCCACCCAGAAGCGCCTTGGAAGAAAAGCCTGGTAATCTGCTTCTGAAGAATCAGCCATTGAAGACCCTAAGGAGCACAGTTCTACTCTGATACACGTGGGGGAGCCATGAGCTGCCTGCAGTGGTTTTAGCTCTCTGGTTGCCTTGTTGCACAGAGTCATCTGCCTTCAGGGACCCCCACTCCCTTAGCAGAGCTGGTTCGTGTGTCTCCACCTATTGTTTCACATCTTACCAAAACAAACAAAAAAACTAAACCCACTACCATCATGTTGATTCCAACTCAGAGTGACCCCGTAGCATTTCCAAGGCTGTAAATCTTCATGGAAGCAGACCGCCACATATTTTTCCCTCGGAGTCACTGGTGGTTTCGAACCACTGACCTTCCAGTTAGCAGTCAGACACTTTGACCACTGCACCACCAGGGCTCCCATCTTACAGGATACTACAAATGGTCAACTGACATACAAGCTTCCATCTCCCTCCAGTCTGAAACACCTGAGCTTCTGAATGGAGAGAAGGGAAAGCTCTGTCTGTTTCTCCACCTCTAACACCACCACCCTAGTCCAACCACCTTCCCAACCACCCACCTAACTACCCACCTAACCACCACCCTAGTCCAACCACCTTCCTAACTACCCACCTAACCACCTTCCTAACTACCCACCTGACCGCCCACCTGACCACCCTCCTAACCACCCATCCACCTTCCTAACCACCCACCTAACCACCTTCCTAACTACCCACCTGACCGCCCACCTGACCACCCTCCTAACCACCCACCCACCTTCCTAACCACCCACCTAACCACCTTCCTAACTACCCACCTGACCGCCCTCCTAACCACCTTCCTAACCACCCACCTAACCACCTTCCTAACTACCCACCTGACCACCCACCTAACCACCTTCCTAACCACCCACCTAACCACCTTCCTAACTACCCACCTGACCGCCCTCCTAACCACCCACCCAACCACCTTCCTAACTACCCCCTGACCGCCCACCTGACCACCCTCCTAACTACCCACCCAACCACCTTCCTAACCACCCACCTAACCACCTTCCTAACTACCCACCTGACCGCCCACCTGACCGCCCACCCAACCACCTTCCTAACCACCTTCCTAACTACCCACCTGACCGCCCTCCTAACCACCCACCCAACCACCTTCCTAACTACCCCCTGACCGCCCACCTGACCGCCCACCTGACCACCCTCCAAACCACCCACCCAACCACCTTCCTAACCACCCACCTAACCACCTTCCTAACTACCCCCTGACCGCCCACCTGACCGCCCACCTGACCACCCTCCTAACCACCCACCCAACCACCTTCCTAACCACCCACCTAACCACCTTCCTAACCACCCACCCAACCACCTTCCTAACCACCCACCCAACCACCTTCCTAACTACCCCCTGACCGCCCACCTGACCGCCCTCCTAACCACCCTGGACAACTCCAACTGCCTCCTCACTGGTCTCCTGACTTCTTCTCTTACCCACCTACCTTCCTTCCCCAGAAGCCATTTCCCTCCCAGCTTTGCAATAAGAATGCAATCTGACACAGGGTACTCCACATAAGCAGCCCTGGCTGCTTGTCCAAGCTCAACCATCATCACCCTGGACCTCTCACTACCACTCCAGCCACACGGTCCCTCCATCATGTCCGTGCCTGCACAGGAACCTGGGCCTTTGCTACTCCCTCTGACAGCATGAGGCAGTGGTGCTCAGTAGCAGAACTCTAGCCTTCCATGTAGGAGACCTGGGTTCGACGCCTGGCTAGTGCACCTCATGTGCAGCTACCACCCGCCTGTCAGGGCACGCTGCTTTGATGCTGTGCAGGCTTCCGCAGAGCTTCCAGACTGAGATGCATTAGGAAGCCTGGCCATCTACTTCCGAAAATCAGCTGGTGAAAATCCTGTGGATCACAACGGTCCAATCCACAACCAATCCTGGGGATGGTGCACGACTGGGTAGGGTTTCATTCCACTGTGCACGGGGGCGCCGTGGGTCGGGGGCCAGACTGACTGTAGCTGACGACACCGGCCTAGACAGACAACTACCCAGAAATCTTGACAAGA
Source organism: Dugong dugon (assembly GCA_030035585.1). Taxonomy (NCBI): domain Eukaryota; kingdom Metazoa; phylum Chordata; class Mammalia; order Sirenia; family Dugongidae; genus Dugong; species Dugong dugon. The sequence goes on along the minus strand of CM057473.1, from coordinate 1,765,876 downwards.
GTTTCCTCCTGGAAGCCAAGCCCAAACTGTTCAGAGGCCTTTCTGGGCCACTCAAGCTAAAGCAGCTCCATGCCTGTCCTCAGTGTGCCCCCAAAGCTGTTCTCCGCCCCTTCCGCCCTCCTCTGGGCCCTGGAAGGCTGACCCCACCTGTAAATGGACTGCCTGGGCCTCCTGCCTCCTAGCTGCCAGCTAGGCTCTGCCAACGGGACCCGAGGGTCAGGGAAGTCAGTCCAGCTCACAGTGATGGTTCTTGTTGTTCCCTCAATCCTGCCCCAATGAACCAGCGCTTCATCCAAACTCCTGACACGTTGGAATGCCTCTGTCGGGGCCTGACTGGCACAACCCAGCCCCTCCTGCCTCACTCTGTCTCACCCTGCTCTACTTTCCCCATTGTACTTATCGTTACCTGAAATTACTGTGTTCGGTTTGTTTGTTTTTAGTTTTTGATTGTCTGTCTCCTCCCCAACCTCTAAAACATAAGTTCCGTGAAAGCAGGGAGCTCGTGGTGTTTCCCACTGTATCTCCGGGGCCGAAAACAGGCCTAGAACAGTTGTTGTTGTGAGCTGCCGTTGAGTCAGCCCCAACTCGTGGTGACCCCATGCACAATGGAATGCTGCCCACTCCTACGCCATCTCCATGCCTGGTTGCAGATCGGACCGTTGTGATCCATAGGGTTTTCACTGGCTGATTTCCAGAAGATGATTGCCAGGCCTTTCTTCCTAGTCTTAGTCTGGAAGCTCAGCTGAAACCAGTTCAGTATCATAACAACACACAAGTCTCCACTGACAGATGGGTAGTGGCTGCATATGAGGTACATGGCTGGGAATCAAAGCCTCATCTCCTGTATGAAAGATGAGAATTCTATCACTGAACTACCACTGTCCCCTGAAGTACAGCTTAAGCATTCGATATATAGCAAATGAATGAATGCTAACCCACAGTCTCTGCACAAAACATCACCGTATCAGTAAGATCTTCCCTGACTGTCTTATGTAAAACAGCTATCCCTCTCCACACCTCCCCTCCCTCCTCCTCCTCCAAGTCCTACTTTTACCTATAGCATGCATCACCTCCTGACGCATTTGATATTTGTTTATTGTCGGTCTCCCCCAATAAGAATGCCTGAAAGCAGAGATGATATTTTATTCACTGCTGTACCCTCAGACCCTAGAACAGTGCCCAACCCACAGTAAAGTCTCAACAAACATTTGTTAAATGAATAAGTGGCAAAGTGGGCAAATTTTCATACAAGGCAATTTCAGGAGTGTCCCCAGCACTTACTGGGAGAAATTAAGCACTATGTATTCCTACAGACACCCAATCAAAGAAACCGATTCTTATAGGACCTGACCTTGGTCAGTTAGAAAGTCAGTCTGAGACCCCTTGGAGAGACACCTGAGATGCTGGCTAAGCCTTAGCCTAGGAAAAGAAGAAAAGGCTTTAGCGGAAGATGAACAAGACCCTGTGCTCCTGACATTTGCTGTTCTGAGAAAGCGTGTACCGAAGCTTACCTAAGCACCCAACCATCGTAAATCCCTTCTGAAAGCAAATGGGCATATAAATTATAAATAAGTGGGACTTGGGCACAGTTTTCTATTCCATAGTGGGGTTCCTCTTGGCAGCCACCTTCAACTACAGTTCATCGACAGTACATATAGACTCAGAATCAAGCACTGCTTCTTTTTTTTTCCTTTTTTGACACCTGGTCGCCTAACAGTGCATCTCCCAAAGGCAGGTTTCATTCTGCAACGCCTCCACCGTCTAAACTGTATTCTGCGCAATTGCTGCAAAGGTGAAATACATTCCCCCTCCCCGCCCACATCGCTGATTACTCATACCTGCCTCTCACCCTCCAAAGCGTATGGATTGTATGGATTTGGGGTGGGGGGTGGGGGGAAGCAACTCCCAGTATACTGAGTGTCTTCGATGGTGGCGTGTCACTCCCTCAGGGGTCAAGATTTGAGACAAAACATCCTAAAGGCCTAGAAAATGGGCCCCTTTCGCCCCAAAACCATTTACGTAAAACTGGCCAAGCCCAGGGTATAAAGAGCAGCCAGTGATGCTCACCCAGACACCGGTTTTCCTTCCAGCAGCACAGACCCGGGATGCAGGAAAGTCCTATTCGTGAGCACTGAGTCACGTCGCTGCTCAAGGTCTGTTTCCTCATCCCTATGAATGAGTGACCCCCTCTCTGAGAGTGAATAAATGCATGGACGGTCGAAGCCCTGGGGCGGGGGTCGGTGCTCAACCACTCGGTCCTAATTCATTCCCTTATCTCATACTCCCTGGTCCCCCGCCTGAGTGAACAGGTAAACACCCAGGAGCCGGGGCGTCTCTGGGGGCGGTCACGGGCTCAGGTCAAAGGCTACACTGGCGGAAACCCGGAGACCCTCAGACCCGCCCCCACGTAGCTGACAGGAGGGGACTGTGGAGGATGTCTGGGGCGTCGCTGTGTCCTCAAGGGCCGCCCCCCGACGCCCGGACTGGAGACGCCCCCCAGACCCCCGGGGCTGGAGACGCCCCCGGACCCGCGACCCCCGCGCTGGAGACGCCCCCGGACCGCCGGGGCTGGAGACGGCCCCCGGACCCCAGACCCCCGGGGCTGGAGACGCCCCCGGACCCACGACCCCCGGGCTGGAGACGGCCCCCGGACCCCTGACCCCCGGGCTGGAGACGCCCCCGGACCGCCGGGGCTGGAGACGGCCCCCGGACCGCAGACCCCCGGGCTGGAGACGCCCCCGGACCCCCGGGGCTGGAGACGGCCCCCGGACCCCCGACGCCCGGGCTGGAGACGGCCCCCGGACCCCCGACCCCCGGGGCTGGAGACGCCCCCGGCAGCGAGCGCCCGCCCCCGGCCGCCTCACCCGGCACAGGCCGTCCGCGAGCACGCGCGGGTCCAGGCGGCAAGCGATGGTGGCGCTGGGCAGGTCCTGCAGGGCCACCTCCTCCATCTCGCAGTCGATGAAGCTCCAGTCGCCGCCGTCCTCGGCCTCGGCCGCCCCAGGGAACGGCGCAAAGGGCCGCGAGCGCGCCTCGGCCGCCGCCCCGAGCCGGGGCCCGGCCACGCCGCGCTCCATCCCGCGGCCCGCCGGGTCTTCGCGCCGCGGCCTCTTCACTAACCCCCGGGCTTGCGCCGCGGCCGGCGGTCACCACGGCTCCGGGAGACGCGGCCTCCGAGCGCGCCCCGCCCGCCGCCGCCGCCGCGCCTCGCGGGAGGAGCGGAAAGCGCGCGCGCCCCCAGCCCCGAGGGCGGAGCTCCGGCGCACGGAGTGGCGGGCCCTTTAAGGCCGGCACCCGCCCGGCTAGTGTACCACGCACTTCCAGGAGAGAAGGCCAATGAGGACACGGAACTCCCTTCACGTGATCTGTAAGCCTGAAGCCTCAAGGGTGCCATGTTGAATACAGGCAAAGGTTCCTAGCCTGGTGACTTTTTGCACAGCTGGCGGCTGCTGAGTGGTGCCAGGCGGGGCGCCTGGATGGTAGGCGGGGGGGCTGCGCGTCCTTGGTTCCTGTGCGGCGACGACTTAAGGGACATGGCCCAGCTTTGGAGGTTTTAGCGAGATCTAGTGGCCGTTGTTCTATCTGCGGACTTAACGAAGTGGTTAGGTTCTCACCGTGTATTATCAAACCAAACCCACCGCCTTCCATTCGGACTTATAGCGACCTTACAGGACAGAGTAGAGCTGCCCCATAGGGTTTCCAAGGCTGTCATCTTTAGGGAAGCGGACTGCCACATCTTTCTCTCGCAGAGCCGCTGGTGGGTTCGAACAGCCAACCTTTCAGTTGGCAGCCAAGCGCTTAACCACTATACCACTAGGGCTCCTTATCACAGAGTCACAAATAAGGATTGAGCTAGAGATGATAACTACCTTCCTTCTATATTTCAGTTAATTAGTCCTTATATCATTGTTTGAAATTTATACAATTAGAAGTAATTTTTTGATTTATCGCTACGTACTATGTATCCTCAGGGATCCCTGGTGGCCGGTGTTAAAGCGCTTGGCTGCAAACGGAAAGAAAGTTCAGCGGTTTGAACCTACCATTATCCCGTGGCAGAAAGATGTGGCAGCTACTTCCATAAAGATTTACGGCCTTGGAAACCCTGTGGGGCAGTTCTAGTCTGTCCTACAGGGTCACTAAGAGTCAGAATTCGACTCCAAGGCAGTGGGTTTGGTTTGGTTTTTTTTTTTTTACTGTGTAAGTACAGCGGAGCCTTGGTGGCACAATGATTAAGCGCTGGGCTGCTAACGGAAAGATTGGCGGGCTCCCCTAAAGATTAAAACAAAAACCAAACCTATTGCTGTCGAGTTGATTCTTCCTCATAATGATCTTATAGCACAGAGTAAAACTGCCCCGTAGGGTTTCCAAGGAGCAGCTGGTGGATCCTTACTGCTGACCTTTTGGTTAGCAGCCGAGCTCTTAACCACAGCACCACCAGGGCTCCCCATAAAGATTATAGCCTGGAAAACCCTGTGGGGCAGGGGCGGTTCTGTTCTGTCACATGGGGTTGCTATGAGTCAAAATCAACTTGACATACCGAACAACAACACCTATGTACAACAGAAGATAATGTTAGATAAGGCATTGCTCTTTGCCTTGGGGAGTCAATAGAGGGAAAACAGGACCTCGAGTGTGCCTGTACCTCACTCTCTTCCTGCAGAAAGAAGCCCTTCACTGTGAGGGGCAGTATAAACCAAAAAACCCACTGCCGTCAAATCGATTCCCACTCATAGCAACCCTGTAGGACAGAGTACAACTGCCCCATAGGGTTTCCGCGGAGCAGCTGGTGGAGTTGAACTGCTAACCTTTTGGTTAACCACTGTGCCACCAGGGCTCTGAAGGGCAGTATGGTACGGTAAACACTTGGGTCTGAATTCCAGCTTTGCCATTAATTTGTTGTGTGACTTGGACAAGTAACCTGAATCTGTTTCCTCACTTGGAAAGTGAGGTCACTTACAATAAGCATGTGATAAGTGCCCAGTAAATGGTGGCTCTGTTTATGTGCTAGGTTCTTTGGAGCACAGGAGATCAGGGTTATATATTCTCCTGAAGTAGGCTTACCCTCTCCTTAGGGAGTGTAACTGTAATAAAAGCTATATTCAACTAACAGCTGAGGCTTATCCAGAACCTGCCTCGTGTAAGGTGCTGTGGTTGCTGTTAGGATAATCTCAGGGCTCTTTGTGCCCTTGAGGAGCCTAAATCAAAGGGGAGAAGTAATGCATATGCAGAGATAACTCACAGAGTATGATACACCCAAACACACTGCCCTCGAGTGGATTCCGACTTGTAGTGACACTGTAGGACAGAGCAGAGCTGCCCCATAGGGTTTCCAAGGCTGTAATCTTCACAGAAGCAGACCGCCACATCTTCCTCCCTCGGAGTGGCTCGTGGGTTCGAACTGCCAACCTTTTGGTTAGCGGCCGATCACTTACCCACTGTGCCACCAGGGCTTCTTGAATGTGACACAGGATGTGGAGAAATTGAAACCCACATTCATTGCTGGTGAGAATGTAAAATGGTCTAGCCGCTGTGGAATACAGCTGGGCAGATCCTCAAAAAGTTAGACATAGAATTATCATATGACCCAAGAATCCCAACCCTTAGGAACTGAAAATAAACATCCACACAAAACATGTACGAGAATGTTCATAGCGACATTATTCGTAATAGCCAGAAGAGTGGAAACAACTGAAATGTCTATCAATTGATGAGTGGATAAACAAAATGTATATCCATACAATGGAATATTATTCAGCCATTAAAAGGAATGAAGTACTGCTTCCTGCTTTAACATGCATGAACCGTGAAAATATTGCTATGTGAAAGAAGCCAATTACCAAAAGCCACGTATTATCTGATTCAGTTTATGAAATGTCCAGGATAGACAAATCCATAGAGACAGACAGTAGATCAATAGCAGCCAGGACTGAGGGAGGAGGGAATAGGAGTGATTGTTAAAGGATGTGGGATTCCTTCTGGGGTGATGAAAATGTTCTAAAATTGGATTGCGGTGATGGTTGCACAACTTTGTGAATATACTGAAAGTCACAGAATTGTGTACTTTCAGAGGTGAGTTTTGTGGTATGCGAACTATATCCCAATAGACTGATATTAAAAAAAAAAAAAGGAATAAAGGCCACAAGGGTTGGATGAAATGCTGCAGGGTGGATGACACTGCAGATTTGAAGACTCTGTAAACTCAGCCAGACATTCTCAAAAGAGTAACAAAGGGATGAGGCTCCAGTTTTGGAAAAACAACGCTCGGCCAGCCTGTTGCTGGGCGGGTCCCTGTCGTCATCCTCCTGAGGACAGTAGGTTCTTACATGGCTGGTTTACTATAAGCCGGTTACAGCATGCAGGGTTGGCCTGAGGGACAAAGCCTGGAGGGGAGTGCCAGCAAACAGAAACCTGAAGGGCGAGCAGAGCAGACCATCCCAGCTGCCCGCCACAGGGTCAAGAGAAGAAGGAGCAGGTGCAACCTCAGGCGGAGCTGTAAAGGCATGCTTCCCTCTAGTCGGCTGTGGGATGCGGTAGGTCATGACTAAGTTACAGACAAAACCAAACATTCCCTCAGTGCCTTTGGACTCCCACCTCCATCCCTCCCCTCTCCCTCCCCAGGAGGCATAGTAAACAGGGTGACATTTCTGAGCTCAGGAAGCAGATCAGTTACTTGTCTCTGCAACTCCAATAATAGCACTGCTTTCCTGTGCGGAGCAAACAAAACCCTTCAGCGGTTCTCATTAACTTAAATAGCTAATGAGGAGAGGAGAGAGCTGGGGAGGGGCAGAGAGGAGAGGGAAGGAGAGTTGGAAAGGTGCAGAGAAGGAGAGGGAAAGAAGGGGAAAGGGGTACCAAAATTGAGAACAGAAACGACGAGGTGCTTGCAGTTCAAAGTGGGGAGCAGGGGTGATGTGCCCCCCAACACAGCCTGCCATGTGGGACGCACCCTTAGATACTGAGGGAAAGCCCTGGCTTATGCTTGGCCTCTAGCAGAAAACCCAAACCACACCCATTGCCATCCAACTCACAGTGACCCTATAGGACAAAGTAGAACTGCCCTGTAGGGTTTCCAAGGCTGTGATCTTTATTTATTTATTTAATTGTACTTTAGATGAAGGTTTATAAAACAAATAGTTTCTCATTAAACAGTTAGTACACACATTGTTTTATGACAATGGTTAACAACCCCACAACATGTCAACACTGTCCCTTCTCAACCTTGGGTTCCCTATTACCAGCTTTTCTGCCCCTCTCTACCTTCTAGTCTTTGTCCCTGGACTGTTGTGCCCCATTAGTCTCGTTTTGTTTTATGGGCCTGTCTAATCTTTGGCCAAAGGGTGAACCTCTGGAGTGACTTTGTTACTAAGCTAAAAGGGTGTCCGGGGGCCCTACTCTCGGGGTTTCTCCAGTCTCTGTCAGGCCAGTAAGTCTGGTCTTTTTTTGTGAATTAGAATTTTGTTCTACATTTTTCTCCAGCTTTGTCTGGGACCCTCTGTTGTGATCCCTGTCAGAGCAGTCAGTGGTGGTAGCCGGGCGCCATCTAGCTGTACTGGACTCAGTCTGGTGGAGGCCGTGGTAGTTGTGATCTATTAGTCCTTTGGGTTAATCTTTTCCTTGTATCTTGTTTTCTTCATTCTCCCTTGCTCCCTAAGGGGTGACACCAGTGGAGTATCTTGGATGGTTGCTTGCAAGGCTGTAATCTTTATGGAAGCAGACTGCCACATCTTTCTCCCATGGAGCGGCTGGTGGGTTAGAACCACCCACCTTTCGGTTAGCAGCAAGCGCTTTACCCACTGCGCAACCAGGGCTCCTCTTGCATCATAAAACATGCACAAATTACTCGAGCTTCCGTGGGAATTTTTCTAGTCGTGGCAAAGGAATTTTAGATCTGTATCTGCTTCTGCTTCCACATCTAAAGCGCTTCACTGCTAACCGAAAAGTTGGTGGTTTGCAACCACCTTCATCAGCTCTATGCAGTTGGCTTCCGCAGAGACTGACAGCCTTGAAAACCCTAGGGGGCCACTATGAGTTGGAATCGACCCCATGGCAGTGAGACTGATCCTCCGTTTCCCGTAAGCCATCACAATTACCGAATATAAAGGGAGAAGAGATTCAAAAAGCCATTCTTGGTTATTTTTGTTCTTAACTCCTGTCTCTTGCATCTCTCGCAGCCCAGTTACACAAACCATGCCATGCCAAGATCAACTAGCCTCTTCACCTGCCAGGTGGGCGAGTTTGGCTGCGTGACACTTTCAGCTGCTTCCTGTTCTGTTCTAGACCTTGAATGGGGCTGAGTAGCTGTATACAGTAGGTACTTGCTGAATGCTTATTAAAGGAACCAAAGGCATTTCTGCACATTCTGGGAAATTACAGAATGTTTAAGGAACTTATTTAAGGAAGAAGGGAAACAGCTGACTTTCGTTTACTTTTTCAAAAAGGGAGCTATTCCAAAGACTGTGGAAATGAATAAACCCCTCAAATAAGTCAACGGAAAGTTTCTGTTTTGTGACCTCCTGTAAAATGAATAAAAATATCATGCTATTTTGTTGTTGTTTGGGTTTGTTTTCTTTGGAGGGAGGAACTTTTTTTCCCTACTCCAGTTTTACTTTTTAAGTCCCGTTTATTTATTTATTCTTTTTTTTTTTTAATTGTGCTTTAGGTGAAAGTATACAGAGCAAATTAGTTTCTCTTTCAACAATTCAAGGAACAAATTGTGTTGTGACATTGGTTGCAGTCCTGCGGTGTGTCAGCACTCACCCCCTTTCCACCCTGGGTTCCACATGTCCATTTGTCCAGTTTTCCTGTCCCTTCCTGCCTTTTCATCTTTGCTTTTGGGCAGGTGTGGCCCATTTGGTCTCTTATACTTGACTGAACTAAGACGCACATTCCTGATGTGTGTTATTGTTTGCTTTATAGCCCTGTCTAATCTTTGGCTGGAAGGTGGACTTCGGGAGTGGCTTCAGTTCTGAGTTAGCAGGGTGTTCAGGGGCCATAGTCTTGGGGGCTCCTCCAGTCTCTGTCAGACCAGTAAGTCTGGTCTTTTTTGTGAATTTGAATTTTGTTCTACATTTTTCTCCCACTCTGTCCAGGACCCTCTATTGTGGTCCCTGTCAGAGCAGTCGGTGGTGGTAGCTAGGTACCATCCGGTTCTTCTGGGCTCAGGCTGGTGATGACTGTGGTTCATTGGTCCTCTGGACTGATATTTTCCTTGTGTCTTTGGTTTTTTTCATTCTCCTTTGCTCCGGGCAAAATGAGACCAATAGATGTATCTTAAGACAGTCTTCTGATGCTTCTTAATTCAGAAAGCCAGAGTTCTAAATTGATTTTGGGGGAATTAATGGAAATTGGTTACTTTGCAAGTTAGGGAAGGAAGTCCCTTGACTCTTGCAATCCTTTAAGTTCTTCACACGCATTAACACTTGTGTGATTTTTGTATCAGATGGCATTCTTCTGGTTGCAAGCACCCAAAACCTCTGGAGCCAGATTGAAAAAGGAGAGTTTAAATTAAGGATGGAGGATGTCTCGTGGAAGCCAAAGGCAGGAACGCCATTAGGCCTTGGAAAGTTCTTAGAAGCAGGACCTAGACATGGTCCAGGAGCAAGGAAGTCTTTTTGGACCATCTTTTTTTTTTCTTTTCTTCTTTATTGTGGTAAAATACGTATGACATAGAATTTGTTATTGTGGCTATTGTAGGGCGTACAGTTCAGTGCCATTAATTACATTCATAATGCTGTGCAACCGTCCACCCCAAACCAAACTTGTTGCCGTCAGGTGTCTCTGACTCACGGCAGCTGAGTGTGTTGCAGAGTAGAACTGCACTCCACAGGGTTTTCCACAGCTGTAATCCTCCAGAAGGAGTGTTAGAGTGGTACAAACAATTAAGCGCTTGGACACTAACTGAAAGTTTGGCAGTTCAAGTCCACACAGAGGTGCCTTGGAAGAAAACTCTGGCAGTTTGCTTCCAAAAGGTCACAGCCATTGAAAACCTTATGGAGTGCAGCTCTGCTCTGACACGTGTGGGGCTACCATGAGTCGGAACTGACTTGACAGCAACAGGTTCGCTTTTGAATCTTACAGAAGTAGATCACCAGGCCTTTCTTCCACGGCACTGCTGGGTGGATTCAGACCATCAACCTGTCAGTTAGTAGCTGAGCGCAAAGTGTATGCACCACTCAGGGACCTTGAGCGACCATTGTCACTATCTCCAAACTTCTTCATCACTTTTTGGGCCGTCTTGCTTCATCCCTGCCCCTCCTTTGCATCTGCCCCATTCCTTCCTCTTTACAGAATATGGCTTCGCAGTGTTTTGGAGTTTTCTTCTTCTTGTTCATGGCATTCTCAGGTGGAATGTGTCTACCCCACAGCTCCGAGCATACGTGTTGCAGGTTCAGTCCCTTTCTGGAAAAGAGTCCGAATCTATCGAGGTCTTTCACCAGCCAGGAAGCCCCTGGAGCTTCCATGAAACAATGTAGGTGGATCCACCTACTTGCAATAAACTCTACTGCCTTTATTGGCACCTCATTACGTAGCATGATGGATTCAATCTGCCTCCTCCCCTGAGGCTGGGCTGATAGAGTGGGTCTTTCTGAACTGGCCAGCCCCTGCCCAGCAGGCGCCTCATTAGCATAAGCCCTCAGATGTGGTCTGGATGCTTCACAAAAACACTTTAACCACTGAGGAAATTCCAGATTTAGTCACTATTGCTCAGGAATCAAAGACAAAGACCAAATTCTTTGGTAAAGTTAAATTCTTTACCCTTCAGCCACCCTGGTTTTTCTTTGGATAAATAGCCCTTTTCCATTTGGAGTCTGTGTGGTCCCAAAGGGCTGAGTCCTTCCACTTCTACAGGACCCAGGCCTTGCTAATTAGCATATTTCAGCCCTTGGCCACTGTGATTGGAACAAGGAGAGACATGTGACTCAAGTGGGTCCGATCAGATGCAGCCCCAGGACTTTGGTTGGAACTATCAGCAGGGAGGACCTCTCTTTCCTCTGACTTGCAAAGCTGGGCAAACGGGAGCCTGGACTGCTACGTGGGAAACAGCTGCTGGAGAATGAAGTCAACACCAGAAAAGCAATGCAGGGAGACAAGGGGGAGAATCAGTGGCAGCAGCACCAGGAAACACATTGTATCACCATATCAACAGCAGCCCGCCCTGTGGCAGGGAGCCCTCACTGTTCGGAATGTCTTCCTTTGCTTTGAGCTAAAATCATTGCCCCGTAAGAGTGTGGTGCGGTCTCCTAAATAGCCCCAGAAGCCAGGTGGATCTGATCTGAATTCCAGCTCTGTCTCTCATGGTCTCTGTGGACTTGGGGAAGTCACCTAACTTCTCTGTCGCCGTTTCCTTTGTATGAAAAGATGATATACATTGCTTCCTTTCAGAGATGTTGCAGGGGCTAGCTGTAATGCACAAGCAGTGCCTGGCACAGTGCCTGGCACAGAAGAAGGGCTCAGGATGGGAGGGTTGTAATTCCAGTCTTGGTTCTGGATCTCCTGGCTGGTGCCTTTCTTCTCTTCTGTGTAACAGGTCTTAACAAAGTGATGATCACTAAGTAGATTTTCCCCTCTGTCTTAGTTAGCTAGTGCTGCTGTAACACAAATACCATAAGTGGGTGTCTTTAAATAACAGAATTTATTGTCTCACAGTTTTGGAGGCTAGAAGTCCAAATTAGGACATGGGCTCTGGGGTGGGACCTTCCTTGTCCGTAGCCCTGGGCATTCCTTGGCATTCCTTGACTTGTAGATGATTTCTTGTGTGGTCTCTTACCCCACGTGTGTGTGGTGTGTGTGTATATGTGTGCATGTATGTGTGCGTGTGTGCGTGTGTGTGTGTGTGTGTGTGTGTGTGTGTGTGTGTGTGTGTGTGGATTCTGCTCTTTTTGCAAGACACCACACACAAAGGATAAGGTTTGGGACCCACCCTACTCCAATATGAGCTCAATTAACATAACAAAAGAAAAGCCATATCTCAAACGGTCATATTTTCAGGTACAGGGGCTAAGACTTCAACTGTTAAGCAGCACTAGATAACTAAGACTGGGGGTGACTGTCTCTTTGCTCTACATTCTAATTGATTTTCTCAGATTTACATTTATTTTCCAGCCAGTGCTTGTGTGGCTTTTTGTTGAGCAAGCATAATTTAAAAATTGCTTTCTTGAGGTCTAATTGGCATTCACTAAGTCACACACATTTAAACTCTACAATTTGATACATTTTGACATATAGCGAAGCCATCACCAGGATTAATAGAGTAAACAAGTCCATCCCTCCCTGCAAAATTTCCTCCTGCTCCTTTGTAATCCCTCCCTCCCAGCTCCATCCCCACCCTACCCCTGACCTTCCTTCTGTCACTGTAGATCAGTTGAGCAAACATACTCTTAATCTTTCAGAGCTTCCTTGTTCTCTCTTCCCCTTTCATGGATTTTCTATTCTTAAATTATTGCTCTATCATCTTCTCATATCTTACTGGTGTTTTAATGAGGTTGGTTGGTTGGTTGTTTTAAATTTTTGGTCTGTTATTTCTGTAGCCTTCAAAGCAGTGTTTTCCTATTTGTTTATCTTGTGGTTTCTCTTTTAGCTTGCTGGCCCTCCTCATGTCTGAGAAGCCGTGACTTATCTAGCCTTCTGTCCATGGTATATGTGTGGTGTACCACCCACTTTTTACAGCTCTCAGGTTCTTTGGTAGTGTACTTGTACCAGTGAAAATATCTGCTGCCCTCCAGTGGGCACTTGCATAACAGCGTGGGGTTTCCAAGGAGCTGCTGGTGGATTCGAACTGCTGACATTTTGGTTAGCAGCTGAGATCTTAACCACTGCGCCACCAGGTCTCTGAAAGAAACAAATGTTAATTGAAGCACAATAGCTGGGGTATGAAGCTTGCAAGTAAGGTAGTGCAACCAGGAAGTGTGATTGGGTAAAAATTTTGTCTCTTTCAGCTTTTATACCCCTAGATAAGCCTCATAGGCATGTGAAAGCTGCACAATGAATAAGGAAGACGGAAGAAGAATTGATGCCTTTGAATTATGGTGTTGGCAGAGAATATTGAATAGACCATGGACTGCCAGAGGAATGAACAAATCTGTCCTGGAAGAAGTACAGTCAGAACGCTTCTTAGAAGCAAGGATGGTGAGACTTCGTCTCATGTACTTTGGACATGTTATCTGGAGGAATCAGTCCCTGGAGAAGGACATGGTGCTTGGTAAAGTAGACGGTCAGTGAAAAAGAGAAGGACCTTCAAGGAGATGGATTGACACAGTGGTTGCAACAATAGACTCAAGCATAATAACGATCATGAGGATGGCGCAGGACCGGGCAGTGTTTTGTTTCTGTTGTACACAGGGTCCTACGGGTCAGAAGCAACTCGACGGCACCTAACAACAACAGATAAGCCTTGTAAGAGTATATGTGATTTCCTGTGTGATAGTTAGGGAGTCCTGGTGGGCTTGGTTTGTGTTTGTGTGTGTGTGTGTGTGAGACAGAGAGAGAGAGAGAGAGATTTGGAAAACCAGACATTCCCCTTGTAACCTAACGGAAGGTGCCATGAAAAACATCAGCAACAAAGGTCTGGTGGTACAGACGGGCGCCTGCTAATTATGGGGTTCAAGAATCTTAAAAGTTCTGTGGTAGCCACGTAGTACCAGATAATATTTCTCAAAATCCATATTACCAACCAAAAAATTAAACATACTGCATGACTCAGCATGCTTTCATTAATGAAAACACATGGTATCAAAAAAAAAAAAAAATTCAAAGCGGAAAATAATTGGACCTTGAAAGTGTTAAGAAAGAAGGATTAGGTAGCTAGCAAGCATTTCCTTGGCTGTTGAATAAGACAGTTTCCCCAAGGTCTCTCATCTGAGTGGGAATTCTGAGTGGGATCCCTATGTGAGGATGGGGTAACTGTTGGGCTGTAATATAAGAAGTGAGCCAGCTGCCAGCCTCTGGACCCCCAAATGCCGGCAGAAATGGGCTTTACTCAGGATGCCACTATTAACAAGAGAAGGCTTGGCTTCCCTCAGATAGTTGGTGAATTTACTGGAAGAGCCATCTGGGTTTTTGGGGTATTTTGTGTGCTGTGTGTGTGTCTTCCTGTACACCTGTGTGTCTGTGTGTATATGTGTATATGTGCACCTGTGTGTATTTGTCTGAGTATGCATATGTGTGCAGCCTGTGTGCGTGTGTGTATATGGGTGCACATGTATGTGTTTATGTGTGCGTGTGTAGCGTGTACATGTATGTGCATATATATGTGAATTGTATGTGCGCGAGTGTGTGAATCTATGTGTGTGCATATATGCATGCTCCTGTGTGTGTGCATGTATGTGTATGTGTACACGTGTGCATGAGTGTTCACGTGTATGCAGGTATCTGTGTGTGTGAGTATAGGGGTGTATGTATGTGTATATGATTTTGTGTACAGTGTCTATGTATGTGTGTGTACTCCTGTGTGTGTGTGTGTGTGTGTGTGTGTGTGCACATTTGCCAGCTTGTACACTTGTTGCCTATACAGGAGTTTCAAGTAATCCCTATTTCACCCCAAATCCTCTACGAATCCTGAACTTGGGGTCTCTCTGTGGTTCTCCCTGGAGACCCTGCCCCCCTCTGAAGCTGCATTAGTTGTTTGTGGTTTCTTGTGTTTACTAAGAGCTGGCAGGTTAAATCCTCATCCAGGCTGTGGCTCCTTGGGCTGTTTCTAAGTCACCTCTCAGAGCCCTGGTGGCACAGTGGTTAAGAGTTATGGCTGCTAACCAAAGGGTCAGCAGTTCGAATCCACCAGCTGCTCCTTGGAAGCCCTGTGGGGCAGTTCTACTCTGTCCTCTAGGGTCACTGTGAGTCAGGATTGACTTGATGGCAGTGGGTTTGGTTTTTGGTTTCTGAACCACCTCTGAGATCAAGGTGGCCCCTACAATGTGGAGACACAGCTGTTGTTTTATTTTATAAGTAGAAATGCTGTTTCTTCCATTGAAATCATTTTACCTGAGATTTTTATGAGATTTAGCCAGAAGAGTCGGAGGTTATTTTCTGCTCCGAATGGAGACTCTCTTTGTGGCTGGTAAAAGGCAGACCGATCTGCTTTGTCAGTCGAGGGCTGATTTCACAAGATGGAAGTTCCCTCAGCAGGACGCCTGCGGTTACCTCGCTTCTATTTCAGGAAGAATCAAGATTTTCCTTAGAAAACAGCTGAAGCCCCAGGGTTTCAGATGGCGTAGAGATGAAAATGTTCAAAGTATTCTTTACAGTTAGCCAAGCCTCTGTTAAAAAAATCACCTAGTAGTACACCCATGAAACACCTAATGTAAAGCAAGGAAGCTTCCTGGTAAACCCACCAGAACAAACTAGCTGCAGATTGTCCCTCTTCAGGGTAATATTGGAGTACACATGTCAAATTAATAATTTTGGTTTTAGAGTAGCTAATGTGATTTTGCCCCCTCTAAATATTCAGAGAGTAAGTAAGACTAATTGGTGTAGTGGTTAAGAGCTTGGCTGCTAACCACCAAAAGGCCAGCAGCTCAAATCTACCAGCTGCTCCTTGGAAACCCTATGGGGCAGTTCTGCTTTGTCCTCTAGGGTCCCTATGATTGGAATGACTCCGCCCAACAGTGGGGGCCACGCTCAGCAAATGGAAAGGTTAGGGAGAGCAAGCTGTGGAAACAGCACCACCTAGTGGACAAACACAGACTTTGAAAACATCTGCGCCAGCGTCTTACTGCTTTGCACAACACATTTTCCATCCCATTGGGGAATGATCACAATCCTTTATAAAAGCTGGGTGAAAGAAGGAGTGGGGGAAGGAGAGAGAGGCAAACAGGAAGGAAACAGAGAGCTTGGCTGCCCAAGTGATCAGATACGTAATATTTTCCATCAAACAGACCAACCTAGGGAGAATGATCAAATCTGGAAAGCTCAGAAGCTACTTATGGATAAAAGGGACCACAAGATTTGTTTGCTTCAAAACATGTCTCTGACAGAGGACTCCCTGTGCTGTTGTGGTTGTTCCTCGCTGTCGCCTCTGGCTCGTGGTGACCTTGTGTGTGTGTAACGGAACGAAACTTGGCTCGTCCCGCGCCTTCCCTGTGATCACTGGTATGCTCGAGTCCATTGTTGTGACGATTGTATCAATCGACCTCATTGAGAGTTTTCCCGCTTTTCTCTGACTCTCTGCTTTACCAACCATGATGTCCTTTTCTAGGAACGGGTCTTTCCTGATGACGTGTCCAAGGTAAGAGAGCTGAAGTCTTCGCAGGATGCTTCTCAGGAGCATGTGGTTGTATTTCTTCTCAGACGGATTTGTCCATTCCTCTGGCGGTCTGTGGTATGTTCAGTATTCTTTGGCAATACCACCGTTTGAACGCATCAATTCTTCTGCCTTCCTTTTTCATTGTCCAACTTTTACCTACATAGGAGTCTACTCACAAGACCACAGCTTGGGTCAGACACGCCTTAGTCATCAAAGTGACATCTTTGCTTTTAAAAACTTTAAAGAGGTATTTTCAGCAGATTTGCCCAATGTAATAGGTCATTTGATTTCTTGACTGCTGCTTCTGTGGATGTTGATTATTGATCCAAGTAGAATGAAATCGTTGACAACTTCAGTTTTTTCTGTTGTTATTAGTTGCCGTCAAATTGATTCCAACTCGTAGAGACCTCGTGTGTCAGAGTAGAACTGTGCTCCATAGGGTTTTCTTAGGTTGACCTTTTGGAAGCAGATCGCCAGGTCTGTCTTCCGAAGTGCCTCTGGGTGGGTTCGAACCACCAATCTTTCTGCTTGTGGTCAAGTGCTTAACCGTTTGCGCCATCCGGGACCTGAGTTTTCTCTACTTGTTGTGAATTCCCATGGCCTGGGCATCTCTCATTCAAGGAGAGCCTACTGAGAGCCTGTTCTGTTCCAAGTGCTCTGGTCAAGGCTTGGGGTGAATATTCTATCTAGAGGACATTGAAAATGGAGATTGTCAATGAGTTCATTCTACTTGGATCAATAATCAACGTCTGTGGAAGCAGCAGTCCAGAAATCAAATGACATATTACACATCATGTCAGTGCACATGCCATCTGGAAACACGGGCAGCCTTCTAGCCCCCTCCTTCCTGATATCGCACTGTGAATCCCATTGACCAGGAAAGGGCAGAGGGGAGGAGACCCCAGAGGGTATTCCGGAGCTGGAGGAGGGAGAGGGTTCTTGGCAAAGAGGGTATGTGTAAATAGACGTCACCCCAAGGTGCAGGGGAGACCCACAGGGCAAGAGGCAAGGAGATGGTGAGGACAGAAGTCAGCTATGTTCTGACTTGGCTTCAGCCTGCGGGGACAGCAGGTCCGGCTGCCTCTGGTAAATTAGTTTAGCTGGTTAAAGGGTGGCTGAATCTCAGTCACTTTGTCTCAACAGAGGAAAATTCCTATGATGAAGAGACACAAGGGTTCACCTCTGCTGCTGCTTCCTCGTCGCTGGGGTGTGACACCCACAGCACTCCGTGTTCTTTTTCCAGGCCTGCTGTCACAGGTCCACACACTGGGTGGCGTAAAATCACAGAAATGTATCCTCTTACAGCTCTGGAGGCCAGAAGTCCAAAATCAAGGTGGCAGCAGGGCCAGACTGTCCAGTGGCTCTGGGGGAGGGGAGAATGCTTCCTTGCCTCTTCCAGCTTCTGGGGGCTCCAGGCGTCCCTTGGCTGTGGCAGCATCACACCAGTCTCTGCCTCTGTCTCCCAAGACCATCCTCCCTCTGTGGGTCTGTGTCTGTGTGTCTCCAAGTCTCCCTCTCTTCACAAGGACACCAGCCACTGGAGTTAGGGCCCACCCTAATCCAGTATGACCTCATCTTAACTCGATCACACCTGCAAAGACCCTGGTTCCAAACAAGGCCACAGCCACAGTAGACAGGTTAAGATGTCAGCATATCTTTTGGGGGGACTCAACTCAACCCACGACTTGCTTTATAGAATTGTTGCCAGGTGGAAACCCCAGGTTCTGCTTGGCACAACTCCTCTCAGCCAAAAAACAAGAGACCGAGGCAGGAGAGTGGAAAGGCACCTTTATTTCATTAAGCAAGGAAAGGAACCGTCAGGGCTGCTGTCTCCAAGACTGCTCAGCAGGGGGGGGCGAAAGGTTACTTTTAAGGGGTTTACAAGTAGGCAGTTCATACAAGTTACTTCAGCAACATTCTTAATCATACTTCGCAGGTGTGATGGGGTTTACATAGAACTTCATGCATCACATGTTCAGAAAATGGCAGTTAAATTCCACCGAGAGGCAGGGAAGTTACTAGGTATGAGGTCTAAAATGTTGTCCTGAATGTCAGTGTGGCACCTAAAGCAGTTTCCACCAATTTCCTCTAGTTCTGAGGCAGCAGTTAAGGAGAGGGGAACCAGGATTCTAACATAAAGCTATAGGGTATGCCAAGCAAGCTGCTCCAGGTGGTGGAATTTTCCGCAGCCTGGGGGCCTCTGTCTTAGAATAATCCACCAGGAACTGCATCCTTCTGCCTTCTTGTCTGTATTCTTATTAAAAGATGTATGTGATGATGTCATTTCCCCACTTACCCTCCTTCACTAACTCTCCATGGCCTGTGTGGAGTCAAACACCCTTAGCATCTGTTTGTCTGGGTTCCCCCTGAATAGGCCCTGAAGATAAGAGTTTGAGTGCAAAGAAGGTTATCTTGTTGCTAAGTGCCATTGAGTCGATTTGGGGTAGAGCTGCCCTGTAGAGTTTTCTAGTGATTTAGGAAATAATGTTGGAGTTATTATTCCCTTTTCTTGAGCAGAGAATGTGACCGAGCTGGAGCTGGGCTCACAAGGACTCACAAGGACACATCAACTGGGCCCTGAGGTATAGAGACAATAGCTAAGATAATCTTGGAAAATATCTTTTAGGGAAACTTTCACATAAAACCAATCAAACAGAACACAAAAGACTTTCTACTCTAATCTTTTTCTATTAGCATTTAGTGACTAGAAATTTGTTGGACCAGTGAAGACCCTCCTGACTGTCATTACTGAAACCTGTACCAATGATTGTTAAGAAAGACAATTCAAAATGTAGGATCACAGTTTCTAGCCAATCCGAAAAGGCTAAGCTTCCAATGGTTTTGCCCATTTGTAATGTTAATATGTACTGATGGCTCTGTAACTGTTTTTTTGGACTCAGGCAGACATGGCTGTGGCAGCTTGCTTGTCCGTTTTCCCACTCTTGCCTATTCTGGAATATTCTTTGGACTCGGCCGACATGGCTCAGGCAGCATGCTTGTCCATTTTCCCACTTCTGCCCTTTTGAATATATGCCGAATAAAACTTCCTTTTGCTTTACTAAACTTTATGATGTCTTCCCCCTACAACACTAGAATGTAATATTTACGGGAGCAGATCACCAGGTCTTTCTTCCACAGAGCCGCTGGATGGGTTCGAACCACCAACCTTTTGGTTAGCAGCCGAGCATTTAACCATTGCACCACCAAGGCTCAGGTTCAAGGGTAAATGCATCATTTTGCTGCTGTTGTGGTTAGCTGCCATCCCGACTCACAGCGACCCCACGTGTTACAGAGTAGAACTGCTCCATATGGTTTTCTTGTATAATCTTTACAGAAGTAGTTCACCAGGACTTTCTTCAACAAAACTGCTGATGGGTCTGAACTACTAACCTTTGGGTTAGCAGCCGATTGCAAACTGCTTGCACCACCCCAGCTCCTGCAATTTTGGGAAATGATGTCAAAACCCTCTCAATAGGATTATACCATTTGATTCACAAGTTTTTATGTCTATCTCTCTTTCACTGTTAAACCGGAAACTTTATGTTTAATTTATTGGCACAGGGGCCTACTCAAGAGAATAATTATGTTGACATACTAAGGTTTTAGTTCCATTACAGGTTTTATTCAGTAGATCCATAAAATGGAGTCTTTCTTAATGCAGTCCACCCCGTCTGTCAGTTTGTCCTATTGTGGTGGCTTGTGTGTTGCTGTGATGCCGGAAGCTGCCAGCGGGGACACCTGTGGTGGACAGGTTTCAGCGGAGCTTTCAGACCGAGACAGTCTAGGACGAGAAGCCTGGCGATCTAATTCCAAAAATTAGCCAATGAAAAACTTATGGATCACAACAGATATAATGTTGAAGATGAGCCCTCTGGGTCAGAAGGCACTCAAAATACACAGTGGCTACAGCAATGGACTTGAGCAGACCAGCGAGCCTGGAGGTAGCTCAGGAACTGGCAACATTTCATTCTGTTGTCCATGAGGTCGCCTGGAGTCGGAGCCGACTGGTCCGCATCTAACAACATTAATGCATTAAGAAAAAAAAAAAGTCAGCTTGGCCACTAACTTATCTTACAAGAGTATCATAATGCCAGATTTTCAGTGCTAATTGCTGGCTATTCCACATCATTAAACTTTTGCACTGTCAAATTATTCCAATAATATTCATGCTATCCCCAGGGGGAAGCATTTTGAAGCTAAGGTGTCCTGTGATTGCGTGACCTGTGCCTCGAATCCTACAGAAAAGGCACTCTCTCAGTCCTGCAGAGGACGTCGGCTTTTCTTCTGTAGAAAGCCCTCTCTGTGCTTACTCCCAGGGTCCAGCCAGAACTCCAGATCTGTTTTTTGCCTCACATCACCTCCAAAGGGAGCCAGGCAGGGCCAGCCCCTGGGCACACGGGAAGAGCTCTAATTCCACTTATCTGAGCCTAGTAGAGGTGTGCCACCCTGTCTGATACAGTTAGGGTGTCATAAATTACATGGGTGTCCCCAAAATCAGGGAGCGTGGGCCCCAGGATGGAGAGATTTTGGTAGCAAGTCAATGCTTCAAATTCCTGGAGGTTGATCAGCTGCCAAAAACCCCTTCACAGGTGAATGTGTCCTGAAAGGGGCCTGTAGACACACCTAGGATATACGATCTGCCCTCCTAATGAGCTAGCTGGGCATTTAAGGAGGCATTTAAGAAAGGACCAAAGCAGTGGAAGAAAACAGAAACAGTGATCTCTCAGAGCCTATGGATTCCAGTGAGGTATTAGGTAACCCATTCATGCAACAGCTTCCCCCTAGGATAAATGCATTTCACAGGTGGGGCTCTCTGAAACCAGGCCATTGTTGGCTTAAGCGAAGCTTGAAGGTGGAGCCTTTTTAAAGAAATGGTATGAACATCAGCTGTATAAACTTCACAGGAAGGGAGTGTCAGTGAGTAGGGTGTTTTGATAAAGATATCACAGACTCGTTAAGAAGAAAGATCATTGCAGAAGTTGAGCTTACAAATAAAGTTCAGAAAGGAAACCAAAAAAAAAAAAAAAAAAAACAAAAACCAAACCCGATGCCATGGAGTTGAATCCAACCCAGAGTGACCTCACAGGACAGAGTACAGCTGCCCCATAGGGTTTTCCGAGGAGTGGCTGGTGGATTTGAACTGCCAGCCTTTCGGTTAGCAGCCAAGCTCTTAACTACCACGCCACCAGGGCTCCTCATAAAGGATAGACGTTTGGAAATCTGAATTGCTAACCTCTTTTTTAAAAAATTAAATATTAATTTTGAACTGGTAATAAATGGGCAGCCAGCCGGCCCTGGCGGTCAGTACCTGTAGCCTTTTCTGGGAATGTGGGAAAGGAAAGGAGAGAATGTCTTGATAAACACAGTGCCCCAGCCAGCAGGAAGCAATGCCTTTAATCCAGGCTCTTTTTCACTCATGGAGGGGAGGGGAATGATGGGGGTAGGGAGTGGGGGTGGGGGAGTCACCCTCACCGCATGGCAGGGCCAAGCCTCCAGGCAAAGGTGAGAGCCCAGGACTCTGCTTGGAATCAACCCAGCCAATCCTTCAAATTCTCAGAGTCATCTGCCCAGTTGCTTCAAGTCTATGTTTGCCAGGAGTGGACTAAGTTCTTTTAAAGGAAGGGAGAAACTGGATGCCAATCCAAGCAGAATCTTTTTAGAAATCTTCGGTCTAAAAATTTTTTAAGGCATTGGAATAAATAGGACACATCCCCAAAATCCAGTCCTCCCCAATTGTCCCATTCCAGAACCCATGCTAATAGTCTGTAGTCAATGCCAGTTCCCCAGGTGATAGAAATGGTTAAGCACCCAGCTGCTAACTGAAAGGTTGGAGGTTCGAGTCCACCCAGAGGTGCCTCAAAAGAAAGGCCTAACGATCTACTGCCAAAAAAATCAAACATTGAAAACCCAGGGGAGCACAGTTCTAGTCCGACACACATGGGGTCGCCATGAGTCGGAATCAGCTCCATGGCAACTGGAAAATGTCAATGCTAACGTTTTTTGTTTGAGCAAAAAAAAAAAAAAAAAAAATTGAACATGTGCTACTAATATCCCAATATATGTAAATACAGTCATCTATAAATTTTAACCACACATTGAGGTATATATTATTCAAAAAATTTATATATTAGTAGAGAATACTCATATGTCACGTATGGTATAAAACATGAACAAATAATTATATGAATTGAGGTTGATACCAAAAACATCTCAATGTGTGCTTATGTTTCCTTCTTTCACCCCAGCACGTCATTGCTCTCACCTACTGAGGTGTGGGTGTTACCGCAATAACACGGATTGGAGCCACATGCCACAATAGCCAATTCTGAGACGGGTGAGGTGAGCAGCAAGAGGTTTATTATATATTGATTGATATATAGGAGACAGAGGGGAATAGATTCTTCCAAAAAACCTGTCTCCCCCACTGGAGAGCGGCTGAAGGCTTTTATAGGGACAGGATTATGGATCTTACAATTTGTGTTAGTTTCCCCCTGAGGTGGTCATGTCTCAGATGAGTTAATCTTCTACTGGTATTCTTGGGGGTTATCTGCTGACATCCTTGGGAATTATCTGGCGACATCCTGGTTTTTCTTGTCCCAGGATGGGTGCTTTGTTTGGTTTTCATCCTTAGATCGTTATCATTGTTTTCTGCCCTCCAAGGAGGAACATCAGTTAATCTTAAACCTTTTGTAAAGACTGGAGAAACAAGATCATGAGACAATGTGGCGGTTAGCAATGGGGAGTAAATGATAATGATCCAGGCCTGTGCAGCCTCTTCCATGGGCACCCCACCTACCCAGTGGAGACCACCACTCCACACTCCCCTGATCCTGGAAGTGGAGTTCTAGAAAGGTTGAAATTTCTGTCTTCTCAGATATTCCTTCATTTCCTGTTCCCGACTCATACAGGCAGAAGAGGGAAGTGGGAAGGGGGTTGAGCACCTGTTGTGGATCAAAAGAACGAACACATCAGTCTTAGAAGAAAATCAACCAGAATGCTCCTTAGAAGTGAGAAAGGCAAGACTTCGACTTGATTACTGTTATAGATTGAATTGTGTCCCCCCCAAAATGTGTGTCAATTTGTCTAGGCCATGATTCCCAGTATTGTGCGGTCATCCACCATTTTGTCATCTGATGCGATTTTCCTATGTGTTGTAAATCCTACTTCTATGATGTTAATGAGGCAGGACTCAATCTACAAGATTAGGTTGTATCTTCAGTCAATCTCTTTTGAGATACAAAAGAGAGAAGCAAGCAGAGAGACAGAGGGGACCTCATTACCACCAAGAAACAAGAGCCAGGACCCCATGTCCTTTCAACCCAGGGTACCTGTGCTGAGAAGCTCCTAGACCAAGGGAAAATTGATGACAAGGACTTTCCCTCACAGCCAAGAGAGAGAGAAAGACTTACCCTGGAGCTGGCACCCTGAATTCGGACTTCCAGCCTCCTAGACAGTGAGAGAATAAATTTCTGTTTGTTAAAGCCATCCACTTGTGCTATTTCTGTTGTAGCAGCGCTGGATAAAACTAAGACACTTCCTTTGGACAAATCATCAGGAAGGAGCAATGCCTAGAAAAGGATATCATGGTTGGTAATGTAGGGAGTCAGTGAAAACGAAGGAAATGCTCAATGAGATGGATTGACACCATAGTCACAACCATGGACTCCAACCTACCAGCGATCACGAAGGTGGCACTTTCTGTTCTGTGATTCATCAGGTCACCATGAGTCATAGCTAACTGGATGGTAACTTACAACAACAACGTGATGAGCCAGACACACCATCATGTCATTATATCCTGGTCGTAGGGATTATAACCCCTACTTAACAGACCAGGCACCTCCGGCTCTAAGGCAGAGACGTAGCAGACGACTCCCAGCCTGCACAGGAGTAGGCGCGAGCCCTTCACTGACCTGCCCTGGGGAGTCAGGAAGCTCAAGGCCAGACTTGGAGTCCAGCACAGCGGCATGCTACTTTTTTACTTTATTCTATATTGCTTGGGATTTTTAAAAAGGATTATTTTACTTCTTTACTTTTTGAATTTAGTCAACTTCAGAGTATGGTGTTCCTCCTTCTTTGTCCCATGGGAAGCTTTTTCTGAATTGTCCGCAAAATACTTTCTTTTTGGTCATCTGTTTAGCGTAGGGCTTCTCAGCTGGGGTCCTATTGACATTTGGGGCTGGATCATTCATTGCGGGGGCTTTCCTGTGCATTGTAGGATGGTTAGCAACACCCCGGTCTCTACCCACTAGATACCAGTAGTACTCCCCCAAACTGTGACTGTAAAAAATGACTCCAGATATTACCAAATGTCTCCAGGTGAGCAAATTTACCCCCCATTGAAAATCACTGGTGAAAAGTCACGGCCCCACAGTTGGGTGAAAGTCTCTCGGTGATGCAAGTGGCTTGTGCTTGATTGTTGACCTAAAGGTTGGCAGTTCAAACCCACCCAGAGATACTACAGAGGAAAGTTCTGGAAATCTGCTTCTGCTAAGATTATAGCCAAGAAAACCCTATAGACTGGGTCTTACTCTGTAACACATGGAATTGACTCAGCAGCAACTAAGAATAACAACAGTTGTGTGGGCCCTTCTCCAGAACCCCTGTGCCCTGCTCCCTACACTTTGGTGTTGAGCCCAGCTCAACTATTAGGGCCTGAGACTTCCAATTCAGAGCCCCCAACTTTATGGGAAACAGTTAAATTAAATTTGTAGGGATTGGTGGCCAATGCCTTACCAAGGCCTCTCTCATCACCCTGAACTGCTGCCATGTCCTCCTAGCTCACCTCCTGCCTCTAGTGCCCCCCCCACCCCCACCCCCACCAAAGTGGCCTTTCTAGATGCATATTAGCAGCATACAAGCCCCAGGGCGCCCTACTGGCCCAGTCCTCATGCGTCTCCATGGGTTTCCTCCCTTCCCCACCCTCCCTCAGTGAGCCCCCTCCCCCACAGTGTGTCCTCCTCCTCATGGAGGTGACTTTTCCTGGAGCTCTTGCTCTGGGGTTTTTCTCATGTTCTTTGTGATGGTTAATGTTATGTGTCAGCTTGGCTAGGCTGTGATTTTTATTATCCTCCGTTTTGTGGTCTGATATAATTAGCCTCCATTTTATGTGTTGTAAATCCTAACCTCTATATTTAATGAGGCAAGATTAGTTTAGGGTGTATCATGAGTCACAATCTTACAAGAGGGTCGATTTCTTACAATGGACTGTGACTCAAGTCACATCCTTACTCAAGTATTTGATGAGGGGGGGTTTCCTTTGGGGTGTGACGTACATCCAATATATATGGATGCTCTGGCAAAGCTCTCCCTTGCTCTGGATCCTGCATCTGCCTCATTATCATCTGACCTCTGGTTCTTGGGACTTGAGCCAGCAGCCTTCCATCTGACCTACTGATTTTGTGTTTGTCAGCCCCTGCAACCGTGTCAGTCAGGAGAAACCTCTAGCCTGATGCCTGACCTGGGGCCAGCCTCCATGACTGTGTAAGCCGTTTCCTTGAGATAAATCTCTCTCTATATATATATTTATACACACACACACACACACACACATACACACACACACACACACACGTGATGGATTGAATTTGTCCCCCCAGAATACATGTTGTAAATGCTAACCTCTATGCCTGTGGTTATAATCCCATTTGGGAATGGGTTGTCTGTTATGTCTTTGTTAATAAGGCAGGATTAGTGTAGGGAGTATCTTTAGTCAGTCTCTTTTGAGATAGAAAAGAGATTAAACAAGTGAGCGAAAGAGAGATGGGATAAGTGAGATGCCAAGACACATGGAGGTCTCCAAGGAACCAGGAAGCAGAAGCTGAAGAGACAAGGACCTTCCTCCAGAGCCGACAGAGAGAGAAAGCCTTCCCCTAGAGCCAGTGCTCTGAATTCAGACTTTCAGTCTCCTAAACTGTGATAGAGTAAATTTCTGTTTGTTAAAGCCACCCACCTGTGGTATTTCTGTTAAAGCAGCACTAGATAATTAAGACAATATGTTTTGCTGGTTTTGCTTCTCTAGAGAACCCAGCCTAGGACACTGTTTCCTGCCCAGAATGCTATGTCCTATGTTGTTTTGGCCAGGTAAACTTCTATTCACCCTTCAGTTTTAGCTTAGACCTGACCAAGCCTCACTCCACACCTGCCCACCCCCACGGGAGGGTTGGACACCACATATGCTCATAGACCCTCTCCTATCATAGTGTTCCCCCCCCCCCCATTGTGTTATAATTGCTGTGTCATTGCCTGGAGCCCCAGAAGGGTGTTCCCGTGAGGACACAGCCTAGTACAGTGACCAGCAGGTCCGCAGATATCTGCTCAGTGCATAGTCCACACTGTCCAGTGCCTGGAAAGAGGCGAGTGTTTCCCCAATGGTGCAGTCACAGGATTAAGTTCACAGACTGGAGCCAGACTGTCTAGGTACTTGACTGGGCTCCACTGCTGTCCAGTTGGGTGCCCTTGGGCAGATTACTCACTCTCCTATTCCACAGTGTCTCTGTCCATAGTGCGGGTGGTAATAACTTAACCACCTCAAGTATTGTTACAGGAATCATACAAGTTAATAATATGTGCTGTGTCCTTACAGCAGTGCCTGGTATACAGCACCATGTAAGAGTTTGCTGTTATAAGTGGAAACTTTGACAGTTTCCAAACACTTAGTAGAATTCATCCACCCTAAGAAGATAAGAAGGAGCCCTGGCGGTGCAGTGGTTAAGCGCTCAACTGCTAACCAAAAGGTCAATGGTTCAAACCCACTAGCTGCTCTGTGAGAGAAAGATGTGGCAGTCTGCTTCTGTAAACATTATAGCCTTGGAAACCCTGTGGGGCAGTTCCGCTCTGTCCTACGGGGTCACGATGAACTGGAATCAAGTTGATGGCACACAACAACAGCAGGTGATGGGGGGGGTGTTAGTGGTTCAGTGGTAAAATTCTCACCTTCCATGCAGAGATCTAGGTTCGATTCCTGGCCAATGCACCTCATATGCAGCCACCACCCATCTGTCAGTGGAGGCTTGCGTGTTGCCGTGATGCTGAACAGGTTTCAGCAGAGCTTCAGACTAACACAGACTAGGAAGAAAGGCCTGGCGATCTACTTCTGAAAATCAGCCCATGAAAACCCTGTGGGTCACAACAGTCTGATCTGCTACTGGTCCCGGGGATGGTGCAGGACTGGGCAACATTTCATTCCGTTGTGCCTGGGGCCGCCATGAGTTGGGGGCCAAACCAACAGCAGCTAACAATGAGGACAACATGAGATGGGGATGATAGGAGAAACAGACAGGTTAGGCTGGGCGTCCTCACACAGTGTAAGGGGACACCTAGAGCCTGGAAGTTTCAGGAATAACATTCAGAGCTGGAGGAGGAGCGCAGAAAGTGAGTGGAAAGACCTTGGAGCCACAGTGGTCTGCTCCCCACCAACCATGGACATGGCGCAAGACCAGTAAGTAGCATTTCTCTCGAGTGTGCATAGGGTTGTGGTGAATCGGGGCCAACTGAACCGCAGCTAACAACAGCAACCCTCTTCTGTGCCACAATACCTCCCCTGGAAAAGGGGCTGCCGGTAACGTAAAACCATGGTGGCTGGTTCTTCTTTTCAAGCATTTGGATGAAAGGAAAAATTTAAACCTGTCATACAGGCATTTCTAGCTCTACATGTTTATGTAACTGGATAGCAAACTAATTACTACCCGAATTCTCAGCAGACGTTTTCAGTCTGCACTGACGGGTCTGGAGCCGTGTGGAAACAACCTGTGTGTCAAGTCCGGGTCTTCATGTTGGAGGGAAAATGACTTAAAACCAGGGCTTTGAACCAGTTGGTTGTGGTTCAGACCCCTGCTGAGAATTTGCATTTCCGCCTCAGATTTACTGAATCTGAATCTACGTTTTAATAAATTCCCCAGCTGATTCCTTTGTATAACAGATTTTGAGAACCATGGCTCGACTTGGTCGCTAACCAGCAGCTTTAGCATCACCTGGGAACTTGTTAGAACTGCTTCAAACTTCTGAGCAAGGTTATCATGAGTTAGAGGAGAAACCAAGATTACGAACACTTTTCCTGGTTTGTGAGTCTGCGTCTGCGTTCACAAACCCATGCTGACCTTTTGTAGATCTCATTACCGATTGTTTGAATTCCCGCAGTTACCAACGCAATGGAGACACTGAGGCTATTTGGCAGCTGTGAGTTCCTGTGGTTGTTTAAACAGTTACATCACGTAGCAGGCAGAGAGCAAACACTCACCTGACCGCTGTGCTAGGTGCCTGA
This sequence comes from Dugong dugon, assembly GCA_030035585.1. Classification (NCBI taxonomy): domain Eukaryota; kingdom Metazoa; phylum Chordata; class Mammalia; order Sirenia; family Dugongidae; genus Dugong; species Dugong dugon. The sequence continues at coordinate 1,737,377 of CM057473.1, read as the reverse complement.
CAATACCGAGGGCAACAGCAGCCTGATGGAGGGGCTCCGAGATACCTGACTTCTCTCAGGCACCTGGCTTGGATTCTTGACTCTGCTGCTCTCCAGAGTCGTTTGAAAGAGTATCAAATAGCTATACATTATGCCCCAACTTTGCCCAGATGCCCTCTGTGAGTTGGTGTGTTTGAAGGACCCAGGAAAAAGAGACTGGGCTCAGCTGGGCTGATGGGAGGAGGAGAGGGGAGAGCTGCAGGTAGAGATGTGGGGTCGGGGGGAGTGAGAAATGTCAGAGCTGGAGAGGGCAGGGGTGGCGGAAGCTGAGGCAATGGGAGGGATGCTGGGATGTTCTCCGTTCTCTGATGGGGTTTCTGACCACTTACATCTTGAGGGAGGACTGGAGAACTGGGGATAGTCAGGCAATTAGAGTATGGGTTATATTTATAGTATTTTTTGATAAAATTTACATACATTGAAATATAAAAATTCCATCAGCCCCCCCATCCCCCTTGCCCCTCTGCTGTCAATCCCTCTCCCACCTCCCCCAGCATCCACCGGTCGCTTTCTGCCCCAGGGGTCTATCTTGGTAAGAGTCATACAAACGGAAACACAGTATGCAGGCTTTGGAGTCTGTCATCTTTCATCTGTCATAATGCATTTGGGATTCACCCACCTCATTGTGTGTATCTGTGGTGCTCTCCTTTTTATCACAGAGAAGCTTCATTGCACGGAATGGGTGACCACACTTTGCTTATCCCTTCCTCTGTTCTAAGACATCTTGGTTGTTTCCATTATCTGTATGTTTTGACAAATGGGTACCTGTGCAACCCACATCCCCACCAAGATATACATATAGGTTTCATTTAAAATACCAGTGAGAAACAAGTTCTAGTTCAGAGATTCCTAACCTTTTCTGAGCTATGGGCCCCTCTGCTGGTCTGGCGAAAACTTCCCTGAATAAAATACATTGGACTTCAAGGGAAGCTAGCTATGCTGAAACACAGTTATCAAATGTTAAGAAGAAATCTGTGATACAGTAGTATACGTATTTTTTTACAAACACATTTGTGTGGATGATAATCATCACAAATCAAATCCTCCCCTTCTCACTTCTCTGCTCAGTTCTGACGCCCATGCAGCACCTCTCCCTCTGACTCTAGCCACTTGGAGCTGGGTCACATGTCGCAAGGTTAAGGGCACACTCCTCCAGACTGCCGTGTTGGCCCAAGACTAGCCGCCAGCCACAAGCTCGGAAGTCCCCACGTCCCCCTCACTTCTGACCTGCTGGTTCCCACTACTCCCTTGGGTTAAATTATTTGCTAGAATTACCTACAAGACTCACAGAAAGTGCTGTACTTATGATTACAGTTTTATTGTAGGAAAAAAGATAGAAACAGAGACGTATAGGGCAAGGTCTGGAGGGGTTTCCCAGTGTGGAGCCTCCATGTTCCCACACGGGCCGCTATGTGCATGGATGTCTTTCACAAACCCGGAAGCCCCAGGAGATTCTGTGTCCAGAGCTGGTCTAAGGTGGGGCTCTCTGGCCTGATTACCACGAGGTGATCATCATAAAGGAGGAGCCCTGGTGGTGCAGTGGTTAAGCACTCTTCCACCAATTGAAAGGTTGGCAGTTCGAACCCACCAGCCACTTGGTGTGAGAAAAATGTGACAGCCTGCTTCTGTAAAGAGTACAGCCTTGGAAACCCTGTGGGGTAGTTCTATTCTGTCCTACAGGGTCGCTATGAGTTGGAATTGACTTGATGGCAGTGGGTCTGGTTTTGGTTTAATCATCACAAAATACCCCTGAGGTCAGTTGAAGTGATCTCAGGTGTCCTGAGGTAGGATTTCTGGTCTGGTCACCATGAGGCAACAACCAGAGGTAAGTCCCTCTGGCCTGGCCAGCCCCCACCGCAGAGCTGCCTCTCCAGTATAACCTGTCAAGTTTGGAGTCCTTAGTGATGGTACTTAAGCCACTGGGGAAATTCCAAGATTTTTACAGAGATTATCTCTCAGGGACCGAGGATAAAGATCAAGTTCTTTGGGTAAAGTAAACCCCACAACATTAAATAAAGCTAGAGGCAGATCTAACAGCTACTAAAATTTGTAGCGCTGAGCACCAACGCCGCTTTGAGACAATTCATGTCTGTAAACGCGGAACCAGCCGCCAAGCTGGTTCCAGCTTACGAGCACCCTCCTGTTCCAGGGTAGAACTGCCCCACAGGGTCCCCACGGCTGTGGCCTTTTGGAAGTGGATCGCCAAGCTTTTTTTCTGAGTTTTCTCTGGGTGAGTTCACCTCTGTGATGACACGCATAGAGAAAAATCGGTGATTTTTACTGGTAACAAACGCACAGGGACGATCACCGCCATTGTTATTAGTTTTGCACGTTTCAGTTTGGGGTTAGTGAATATAAGACTGTGATTTTCCCTACGAACCTCCTGAATTCTGTGTGTCCACGGGGACTTCCGATCCTGGAACTGTGCTGTCTTTAGATTGTCAGTTTATTTTGCAGTACAACCTTAAGAAGTGGAGAGGGATCTATTCCTGTTTGCGTCCGTGTGGCAGGGCTCTGTCTTTGGCCTCCGATATGGTGGAGTCCCACCTGCTGTGGAAAAGGAGCGCAGGTCTGTTCTCTGCCGACTCTCTTCTCTTGACTAGGTATAACCCACCTGTGCATGCAGTGACATAACTCCAGGCCATTTCCATGCCTTCAAAACCTCTGAAAGAGAACTGGAACAAAGCCCTCAACATCCTCTGACAGCAAAATATCTAACTTTATCTCTACCAAGGAGACCTGCCACCTGGAGTCACAGCAGTGTACGCTTCAAGCAAAAACAAAAAAGGAAAAAAAAAGGAGAGTTTAACTAGGGTATAAAAACGCAACCGGTATTTTGTGAGCTCCTAGCTTCTGTGGAAACATGAGCCAGTTTGATTCTGGGAAAATTCAACTTCCTGGCTTGAAGATGGGCTTAGAAGATAGCTTTCCAGTTTAATGTATATTGAATGTTGCTGCACTCACCCAACAAGATTTCTTTTTTCAGATGTAACGAGTGTGTATGCCAGAGACATACAGACTAGCAATGCCTTAAAAACCACTTCGATTTATAAGGAGAAATAAATATGTCCAAAACAATGCAAATCTGCCAAATAGGGTTGTTCTGAAGTGCATTTCTTCATCCATTCACTCACCCCCTTCAAAAGTTCTAGAACTTTCCCCTTATCACGTGCCTAAGTTGCTTTTAGACTTCCTAAGCGCCTTATTGCACCTTCACGCTAAGAACCGCTGTGGTCGGAACACACCTCATATGGTCTTTCATCAGAGGTCCTGTCGGGTGTAATTTCAGGGAACTGTGAAACCTGAAAAGTATGTTTCTCACTTGATTGTTAATGCCTTAAACATTTTAATCTGCGCAAAGCTTTTATTTCTCAGACAGAGACAGAACTCAAAGTGCAATACTCTATGGAATGGTAGCTCATCAGGCTGAGTCCATATGAAGGTAAAGGTGTTTGAGAGTGGAGCCTTAAAGCAGTCTTCCCGGTCCTATAAGTGTGTTGATGTTCCCATGGAACCTGCTAAGACAGATACCAGGACCAGAGTTGACCAACTGAATGAACAGTTTCAGGGGACAGAGCCCAGGAGTCTTTGTTCTGACAAACTGCTCAGGCAGTTCTGATGCACAGCTGGGCTTGGACACCACTGCCTTGGAGCAAATGTCCCTGGGAGGGACTAACCGTTTGCTCTCGACTGATAACCTAAAGGTGGAGGTTTGAACCCATCCAGCAGCACCGTGCAAGAAAGGCCTGGCAATCTGCTTCCTTTAAGACAACACTTAAGAAAATCCAATGGGGCAGTAACACACGGCATCGCCATGAGTCTGAGCTGACTCGACAGCAGCGGGTTTGGTTTTTGGGGTTGGCCTTGGAGGACGGAAATTCTGGGAGAGAGAACCTTACCTTTGTATGTCGACAGATCATGGCTTTTGTTCATCAGACTTCTCGCTTGGTCCCCAGCAAGGCTGTGAGGTCTGCAGGGCAGGGACCGTTTCCCACTAGCTCAGGCTGGGAAGCCGAGGTCTAGAAGGTGTTAAGTGACTCACCCAAAACACATGGATGGTAAGCTACAGTGCAAGGAAAAGAGGGAGAAGGAAGGCCCTTGGTTGATGTCGAAATTTTGTTAATAAATGTCATCAATGTCATCTGTGAAATTCAAGGACTTATATGAGGGCAGCGGTGGTTCAGTGGGAGAATTCTAACCTCCATGAGGGGAACCAGGTTCGATTCCCGTCCGGTGCACCTCATGCACAGGCACCACCCATCTGTCAGTGGAGGCTATGATGCCAAACAGGTTTCAGCAGAGCTTCCAGATGAGGCCAGACTAGGAAGAAAGGCCTGGTGATCTACTTCTGAACATCAGCCAGTGAAAACGTTATGGAGCATAATGCCAATCTCATTGTGCCCGGGGTACCATGAGTCAGGAGCCAACTTGAGGGCAGCTAACAACAATATTTAAGTATTAAATGGAGGTTTAAAAATGCTGCCTTTTGTTCACAAATGCACTGGGGAGCCTTCCAGAGGGATGTCATGCCATGGGAAAGGTGAATTCCTTTTCCTTCTTTGGAGAAAGAAGCTGCTATCAGCAGCAGAGGGAGGCTGGACGATTGTCTTGGGATCACTGACAGGCAGGTGCAGATGGGGTTGCCCTTGGTTACTGGGTCAGGATAAAATAGGAATTTTTGTTTTGAGGGTGAAAGAAGCAGCTAGCCCACTCCCTGTCTGCACCCCACCCTCAGGCTCTCAGGGCCCATTGGGGTTCCAGGGAGAGGCTGGGTGTTTAAACTCAGAGCTGTGTCATGAGGAACACCTTTGGCTGAACTGAAAGTGGGGGAATGGGGTTGTTCCCCCTCTGAGTCTTGGAGTCCCTAGACAGTTGCCGTTGAGTCTATTCTGACTCATGGAGACCCCATGTGTGTCAGAGTAGAACTTTGCTCTGTAAGATTTTCAACGGCTGAATGTTCAGAAGTAGATAGCTGGGCCTGTCTTCCGAGGCATCTCTGGGTGAACTTGAACAGCCAACCTTTCAGTTAGAAGCTAAGCAATTAACTGTGCAAATTGGTGCAAATGGTTACTATTCTTGGCTGCTAACCAGAAGGTTGGAGGTTGACGTCCACCCAGGGGCACCTCAGAAGAAAGTCCTGGTGATCTGCTTCTGAAAAATCAGCCACTGAAAATGCTGTGCAGCACAGTTCTACTGTGACTCACGTGGGGTCGCCGTGAATTGGAGTTGACTCAAGAGCAATTGTTTTTTGGTCCCTCCAAGTTTTAGCTGCTGTATCCGCAGGGAGCAGATCAGACCTTCCCAAAGGGGAAGAGGCATCCCTGGACTAGAGCAGGGACTTTGGGTGGAGGCGTGGAGTCTGAAGAATTTCTCACCTATTTGGCTGAGGAAACTCCTAGGGTCCTCGGACAAATGAAGTGAGTGGGGAGCCCCAAGAGGAAGACCCCTGCTGTTATGGATTGAATTGTGTCCCCCAAAATATGTGTTGTAAACCCTAACCTCTCTGCCTATGGATGTAACTCCATTCGGGAATGGGTTGTCTTTGTTATGTTAATGAGGCAGGATTAGTGCAGGGTGTGTCTGGAGCCAATCTCTTACAAGATATAAAAGGAGCAGAGGTGGGGAAGATAGTTGCCAAGCCACATGGACATCTCCAAGGGACCAGGAAACAGAAGCTGAAGAGACAAGGACTTTCCCCAGAGCTGACAGAGAGAGAAAGCCTTTCCCTAGAGCCAACTCCCTGAATTCGGACTTCTAGCCTCCTAAACTGTGAGAAAGTAAATTTTGGTTTGTTAAAGCCACCCTCTTGTGGTATTTCTGTGACAGCAGCACTAGGTGACTACGACACCCACCTTCCTCCTGCTGAGGCAAGTGAGTCCTTTAAAAGATAACAGAGCTGGCTGCATCGAAATCTTGACTTTCCGGACAGCTGAAGAACGAAGTTAGTAATACACCGCCATCTGTGCATGGACTACAGGGTCAACCAATCCATATTTGATGGCTGACTGGGTGAATGAACGAATAGGACATTTGTTCCCTAAGAAAAGAACATTGGCTGTCCAAATTATCCAAAAACACCTGGTCAACTGAGACAGCACATTAATAATTCAGTCACATAACGTGTTTATCGAGCACCTCCTGTACAGCAGGCAAGGTTCTGGGGGCTGACAAGACGTCAATGAACAAGACAGACAGGTTCGTCATCCTTGTGGGTCTTCCTGTCTGTTGGGGAGACCGACAGTGAACAAACACAGGAGAGCAGGGAGGAGATTGGAGAGTGAGGGGTGGGAGGGGAGGAGCTGTTTTGCACAGGACAATCGAGACAAGCGGCCGTGAGGAGGTGGTTTCATCAGGGACCTAGAGCAAGTAGGAGCGGGAGCTATGTGGAGACGGGGAGACAGCATGGGGCAGTGGGGCTGGTTTAGAACTAGTTGGTGGGGGGGGGGTGGGTAACGATAGCAGACACCGAGGCAGAAGACAGAGGTTGGAGAGGGAGTGGAAAACGGTGCCAGGCCGCAGAGAGCTTCAGAGCCCCTGGGAAGAATTCAGAGTTTGCGCTAAATGTAAAGAGAAGCCTCTGGACGGTTTCAAGTAGGGGCGTGACACGGTCCAGTTTACATCGTAGAAAGGGTGCCCAGGCTGCTGGAGACCCTGGGTGGCGCAAATGGTTAAAGCGCTCAGCTGCTAGCTGAAAGGTTAGGGGTTCAAGTCCACCCAGAGGCCTCAGAAGACCTGGTGATCTACTTCGGAAAAAAATCAGCCATTGAAAACCCGATGGAGCACAGTTCTACTCGGACACACATGGGTTACCATGAGTTGGAATCTACTCCATGACAACTGGTTTTTGACTTGGTCTGTTGGGTTGAGAACAGACCCTAGAGGCAAGTGTGGAAGCAGGGAGGGAGCTACGATGCCACCATTGTGGTCCAAATTGGAGATGAAGGTGACTTCAGCCATCATGACATAAAGGCTAATCCCACTCATTCTCTCGCTGGCGTGTAAACAGTGAAGTTCTATGGGGCTCAAACAACTAATTTTGTCTCTGTTAGTCCGAAAACGCTGACTGCAAGACCTTGTTAGACAACGAGGAGCGGTCATGGTCAGAGGGCGTATCCTTCTTAGCACTGGATACACCTTGACTCATATCGTCACTGGTAAGCAGGCGCTAGCAAGCCCAAGCCAAGGGAGAGGAAATGAAGGCACAGAGAGGTTAAGTAACTTGCCCTAAGTTGCACAGCTCGTAAAGGAAGCCAGCATTTAAACACCTGGCCCCCGTGCCCACTCAGAACCGCCCACCTGCTGCTTCTCTGGCACACTGCAGCACCACACAGCACGGAGATGCCACATTACCAGGTGGTTTTCAATGCCACCGCCAAAAGAATACCTTTGGCACTGGGTTCTTTCCAGGACAGCTTTTTGTCGTTGTTTCTAGGGCTGCAGCACAGGGTCTGAGAAAACATTGATGCCTTTCATGGCTGTTCCCGGTGGGATAATTGTAAACCAGCTAACAAACAGGACCTGGGTTTTCAGGGTTGACAACATGCCCTGTTATCAGGAAGAAGTAAGTGAGCAACAAGAAAGAAAGCTCACCTACAACAGAAGAGCTTGCAGCCCCCTGGAGGCTGGCAGGAGGACAGGGTGTGGTGTGGGTGGCAGCCTTCACCGTGTGCCTGTCTAATGGCAGCTGTGGTTAACACAGTCACAGGCACATGGAGTGAGGGTGGATGACCACGGCGGGCTCTCTGGGGTCACGGGGAGTGAGGGTGGATGACCACGGCGGGCTCTCTGGGGGTCACGGGGAGTGAGGGCGGATGACCACGGCGGGCTCTCTGGGGTCACGGGGAGTGAGGGCGGATGACCACGGCGGGCTCTCTGTAACAGTGGCACAACATCTTATTTTATGACTATAAGGGAACATCATTATAATTATTATTTTACTCAAAGCCCGGAAGTTATCAAGTTGTCCTCATGGGGAATATTTTAGAAAACTTGTATTTAAGAGTCACTTTTTCACAATGCACTGTAATTTGTTGTCAGCTGCCATTGAGTCAGCTCCAACTCATGGCAATCCCGTGACAACAGAATGAAACGTTGCCTGGTGCTGCAGGGTCTTTGCAATCGCTGGCATGCTCAAGCCCCTTGCTGCAGCCACTGTGTATTTTGAGAGGCTTCCCATGCAGGCGGCTCATCTTCCAGCACTTGGACAATGTTTTTTTTTTTTTTTTTTTTTTTTTTTTTAATATATATTTTATTGTACTTCAGGTGAAAGCTTACAGAGCAAATAGTTTCTCATGAAATAGTAGTACACATGTTGTTTTTTGACATTGGTTAACAACCCCACAACGTATTAAGCCTCTAAATTCTCAACCTTTTTTTTTGATGAAAATTACAGATGGCCAAAGATACACCGTTTCAAAAATTTCTACATTCACAGTTCAGTGACATTGACTACGCTCTTCCAACTGTGCTGTTATTCTCACTTAAGATGAAGGCTTACAGAAAAAATAGTTTTTCATTTAACAGTTACTACACATGTTGCCCTATGACAATGGTTAACAATCTCACAGCACATCAAGAATATCCTTACTCCACCTTGTGTTCCCTATCACCAGGGGGCTTCCTTGTCCCCTTCTGTCTTCTGGACCTTGTCAGTGGACTATTGTACCTCTTTAGTCTCATTTGTTTATTTATTTTATTTTATTTAAACACCATTTCAAAACTTTTTACTTACACATTTAAGTGATATTGACTATGCTCTTCCAATTGTGCTGCCATTCTCGCCCAAGATGAAGGCTTACAGGACAAAACAGGCTCCCATTTAATAGTTACTACAAATGTTGCCCTATAGCAGTGGTCAACAATCTCACAATACATCGACAGTGTCCTTATTCAATTTGTGTTCCTTATCATCAGTTTCCTACTCTCCCTCTGCCTTCTGGCCCTTGTCACCGGACTCCTGTACATCGTTAGTCCCATTTAGTTTTACTGGGGTGTCCATTCCCAGGCTTAACATCAAACCTTGAAGGTAACTTCCCCTCTGAGCTGAAAGGGTGTCTGGGGGCCACACTCTCGAGGTTTCTCTAGTATTCTTTAGGCCAGTATATCTGGTCTTCTTTTTTTTTTTTTTTTTTTGGGAGTTAAAATTATACTCTACATCCTACTCCAGCTCTGCCCAGAACCCTCTGTTGTGATCCTGGTCAGAGGAGTCATTGGTGGTAGCCGGGCACCATCCAGCTGTACTGGGCTCAGTCCCGTGGAGGCCTTGGTAGCTGTGGACCATTAGTCCTTCGGACTAATCTTTTCCTTGTATCCTGTTCTCTTCGTTCTCCCTTGTTCCCGAAGGGATGAGATCAGTGGAGTATCTTAGATGGCCGCTCATAGGCTTTTAAGACCCCAGACACTACTCACCAAGGTAGAATGTAGAGCATTATCTTTATAAGTAGTGTCATGCCAATTGAGCTAGATGTTCCCCGAGATTTGGACAATGTTTTGTTGTGATTCGCAGGGTTTTCATTCGCTGACTTTGGAAGTAGATCATCAGGCCTTTCTTCCCAGTCTGTCTTAGTCTGGAAGCTCCACTGAAACCTGTCCACCATGGGCGACCCTGCTGGGATTCGATGCACCAGTGGCAGAGCTGCCAGCATTACAGCAAAACTGAAGCCGGCACAGCACACTGGCAGACAGGTGGTGACGCTGTAGTTTAATCCAGTTCCTCTTCTTTTCACTCTGGGGCATCACCTCAGAATAGTGACTGTCTCCTAGGGTTACTGGGAATATTAAATGATTTAACACAAGATATTGTATGTAGTAACCAAAATCTCAGAGAAGAAACAAATCTACAAGGCTGATATTCTGCACAAGCCACAACCTCATCCACCCTGAGACCAGAAGAACTAGGTGGTGCCTGGCTACCACCACTGACCGTCTGACCGGGGTCACAATAGATGGTCCTGGTTAGTATGGGAGAAAAATGTAGAGCAAAACTCAAATTCTTAAAAAAGACCAGACTAACCGGACCAGTTGGGACCAGAGGACGCCCTCAGTCACTCTTTAAACCTTGAACCGAAACTATAGCCTAAGGTCACTTTCTAGTGAAAGAGCTGAGTGGCACACAAAATAAAAGATATTACCCACAAGAACGGTGCCCTACTGAAAAATTATCTGTATAAGACCAAAAGATCAACATTTACTCTAAAGCAAAGACGAGAAGATAAGAGGGCAGGGAAACTAGAGTACTGGAAATGGAACAAACAGACCACATTAAAGTGAAGGTTGACACATTGTGAAAAATACAACTCATGTCACTGAACAATTTGTGTGGAGACTGTCAGAAGGGAACCTAACTTGATGCATAAACTTTCACCAAAAACACAATAAAATATGATTTAAAAAAAGATATATAAAGAACCCTCTATAAACTGCAAAATGCAAAATATTCTGTTTACAAGAGGGAGCTAGACAGAACAATGTTTAAGTTCTTTTCAAGTTTTAAAACTCTGAGAGAGTGTGAGATATTTATTGAGGACCTACTGTGTGTATGGTGTGGTGCTTGTCTGGTAGAACACACTTGGCTGGAATGTGACAGGTCAAAGTTTAAGACCTACTGCTGGGGCAAGGGATCTTGGAAGAATCCAGGCACCTGGATGCCAAGCTGTTCCCCACCAGTTCCCCTTCACCTCAGTGTTTGGATCTTTTCATTGCTTCCTTTCTTCCTCCCTCCCGTCCTCCTTCCTCCCTTCTTCCCTTCCTTCCCTTCTTCCTTCCCTCCCTCCTTCCTTCTTGCCTTCCTTCCCCTCCTCCCTCCCTCCTTCCTTCTTTCCTGCCTCACTCCCTCCACCAGAAGCTGGAAGAGGCAGGAAGAATCCTCCCCTAGAGCCTTCAGAGGGAGCGCAGCCTGCTGACACCTGGATGGTGGACTTCTAGCCTCCAGAAATGGGAGACAATACACTTCTGTTGTTTTAAGTCACCCAGCCTGTGGTGTTTTGTTACAACAGCCCAGAGGAACTAATACAACCAGCAAGTCATTTTCTTGGTTCATCTGAAATAAGGAAATATACCTTGATCATTGAGACTTAATACTGTAAACACTCTTTGCTTTTAATTTAAGCTTTTTTTTTTTTTTTTTCATGCAGACAAATGTTTCAGCTTTTCTGTTTTGCTGCTTTTCATGTGCTCTGGGTTGAGAGACCAGATAACAGGCTAAGCTGAGCTGAGGATAAAGTCAAGGGCTCTGAATGAGAGTCTGACAAGATCATCTTTGAGAACAACACTAATCCTTTAAGAGACCAACTCAGTTAAATTGTGTTTGGTTCATGGAGGACTCTTCTTGCTTACTTCCCAATTCTGAGCTTTGTTCCACTCTGATTAGTGACTTCCGAACACGTAAATTGTTAGATCATAGATTACAGAACTTAAGGGCTGAAGGAACCCCAAGATCCAAGGCTCTCAGCTTGAGCCGAGGAAGGTGACGCCCCATTGAGTGGAAAGAACTTCCCAAGGTCAGCAGACTCACAGGCAGCCAGCACGTGCACCTCCTGGGAGAAATGCAGACAAAGCAGAGAGTCTCACACTGGCAGACCCCCCTCCAGCCCTTGTCTCCTTCTGGTCCAACCAGATTAAACCCAGCCACAATTCAACAAAAAACCCAAATGCCAATAGGATACTGTAGAACAAAATTGCGGGCTAAATTATTTTATTCTAAATGTGCTGAATAAACAAATAAGTAATTTTCAAATGTTTGACTCCAAGTTTTTAAGAAATGAGCTTCAAATTATGAGCAACAAATATAAAACCAAAACCTGTTGCCATCGAGTGGATTCCAACTCATTGCAACCTTATAGGACAGAGTAGAACTATCCCATAGGGTTTCCAACAGCTGGTGGATTCGAACTGACAATCTTTTTGTTAGCAGCCGGGCTCTTAACCACTGCGCCACCAGGGCTCTGTAACAAATATATATATTTAAATATTTTATTTTATTTTTTGTTGTTGAGAATCTATATAGCAGAACATACACCCATTCAACAATTTCTACATGTACAATTCAGTGAAATTAGTTACATTCTTCATATTGTACAACCATTCTCACCCTCTTTTTTTGAACTGTTCCTCCCCGATTCACATAAACTCACCTCCCCTAAATTTTCTATATAATTTTTTGAATTACTATTGTCAATTTGATTGATTCCATTATAGATAGTTCTTAAAAGAGCACAATACTCAAGGCAGACATTCTTTACTAGTTAAGCTAAACTACTGTTTGGCTTAAAGAAGACTTCAGGGGAGTATTTTTGGTTTAAGGCTTAAGATTTAAAGATGATCTCAGGGTCATAGTTTTGGGGATTCATCCAGCCCCAATGGCTCCAGAAAATCTGGATTCCACGAGAATTTGAAATATTTTATTGTAAACATTGTTGAATTGGCAAATATTTTGTTGTGTATATTTTCACCACACACACACAAAACCTCATACTTAAAAAAAAAAATGTGTATGTATATTAAGTATGAACTTTTTTTTTTTTAAAAACATGACCTTGGCATATTTGGGCTTATCAGGTGTAGCTAAGGATCTTTAAAGTAAATAAGTTTATTATTAAAGCTATTGATGAAGTATGGCATGGAACACCAGCATGAACCTATTGGAAACTCTAGAGTTTAGTCAGCTTTTTCAACTCTGCAGAGCTACATCTTTATTTCTCCAATACCAGATGAGCCTGTGTTACATGGAAGGTACTCAGAAATAGTTTGTGGAATAATGGATGGATGGATGGATGTGTGGGTGGGTGGATGGATGGGTGGATGGATGGATAGATGATGGACGGATGGATGTGTGGGTGGGTGGGTGGATGGGTGGATGGATGGATAGATGATGGACGGATGGATGTGTGGGTGGGTGGGTGGATGGGTGGATGCATGGGTGGATGATGGATGGATGGATAGGTGATGGACGGATGGATGGATTTGTGGGTGGGTGGATGGATGGGTGGGTGGACGGATAGATGATGGACGGATGGGTGTGTGGGTGGGTGGATGATGGATGGATGGATGGATGGATGTGTGGGTGGGTGGGTGGATGGATGGATGTGTGGGTGGGTGGATGCATGGGTGGATGGATGGATGTGTGGGTGGATGATGGATGGATGGATAGGTGATGGATGGATGGATGGATTTGTGGTTGGGTGGATGGATGGGTGGATGGATGGATAGATGATGGACGGATGGATGTGTGGGTGGGTGGATGATGGATGGATGATGGATGGATGGATGGTTGGATGGATGATGGATGGATGGATGGATGTGTGGGTGGGTGGATGGATGGATGGATGGATGGATGGATGGTTGGATGGATGGGTAGATGATGGATGGATGGATGTGTGGGTGGGTGGATGGATGGATGGATGGATGGATGGATGGTTGGATGGATGGGTAGATGATGAATGAATGGATGGATAGGTGATGGATGGATGGATGGATGGATGGATGTGTGGGTGGGTGGATGGATGGGTGGATGGATGATGGATGGATGGATGGATGTGTGGGTGGGTGGATGGATGGGTGGATGGATGATGGATGGTGGATGGATGTGTGGGTGGGTGGATGGATGGATGGATGGATGATGGATGGATGGATGGATGTGTGGGTGGGTGGATGGATGGGTGGATGATGGATGGATGGATGGATAGGTGATGGATGGATAGATGGATGGATGGATGGGTGGATGGATGATGGATGGTGGATGGATGTGTGGGTGGGTGGATGGATGGATGGATGGATGATGGATGGATGGATGGATGTGTGGGTGGGTGGATGGATGGGTGGATGATGGATGGATTGATGGATGGATGGATGGATGTGTGGGTGGGTGGATGGATGGGTGGATGGATGGTTGGATGGATGGGTAGATGATGGAAGGATGGATGGATAGGTGATGGATGGATGGATGGATGGATGGATGGATGGATGATGGATGGAGGGATGGATAGACAAATGGATGGATGGGTGGATGGGTGAATGGACGGATGAATGGGCAGGTCCTTTCAATTCTATGAGTAGCATGGAAATAGTTTTTCTAGATGACAATTTCTTGACTTTATCATATAGAAATGCTAACTTAATACTGAGATGTGGTGTGCACTTTTTCATTCACAGGTAGAATGATAAAAAACAAAGTATTGGAAACTCTCACAGTGGCCAGCTTGTGCATCTCCTGGCCACTCAGAGCTTACCTGGATTCTGGAGGGTGAGAGGTGTTTGATACACTGGAACAAGACAAAGGATTCCTGGTGGCACAATGATTAAGTGCTCAGCTGCTAACCGAAAGGTCGGTGGTAGAAACCTCCCAGTGGCTTGGAGGAAGAAAAGAACTGGCAATTTGCTGTCATAAAGATGACACCCTAGGAAACACTATGGGGCAGTTCTACTCTGTCCTATAGGGTCACTATGAGTTAGAATCGACTCCATGGTGCACAACAACAGCGCCATCCGTTCCCTTCATCCTTATCTCTCTTTTCATCCTGACAAATAAATTTGTTCCCAGTGTTTCCTTTAAGAAGTGGAAGTTTAGGGAATTCAAGATTCTAAACTCTTATGTTTCAATGGGTGCCCAGGGACGTGGAAGCTAGTTTTTTGACAAGTGTCAAGGGATTAATATTTTAGATAAATTTTCTGTATTACAGAGGAGAGAAGTCAGTTCCAGCATCTGGGCAGTGAAAACAATAGGAACAGCCATTACCTGCAGGCAGATTAATAATATTCCTTGGCAATTGTGCAGAACCTTTGAAACATACACAAAACTGTCACATGCTGCCTCTTACTGCTCACTAAGAGGTGGCTTGCCCAGAATAACACAGTCAGTAAACAGCAAATTTAGGATTCGACGCTACATTTCTAGATGCAAATTCATAATTTTTCCACGTTTCCCAGATCTTCTCATCAAGACTCATTAATAATCTGCAGGATGTGTTTTGAGAAATGACAGGTCCCTCCAACACAAAAGTCTCCCCCTCGTCCACTGCTCCAAAGATCCTGCGAGAGACAACACATTGGATTAAGGGATTTTTGGTGGAAGACCCTGTTACTAGGGGGCAAGAGGGAGAACAGTCTTCTTCTAACAGTGGGGTTCTCACCCTTGGCACTGAGGACATTTTGGACTGGATAATTCTTTGTCGTGAGGGGCTGTCCTATGCTTAGTAGAAGGTTTAGCCCAGTGGCCAGCAGATGGTTGTTAAAAGACTACAATGCTCAAGGCAGATACTCTTTAGGAGCTTTTTGAAGAGAAATCAGTGCCGGGGGATTTTGTTCAACCACAAGTGCACCCTGTGATCTGAACATTACAGACACATCATGGTCCCAGGACTCTTTGGAACGAAGACCTGCTAGAGAAGAGGGGGATCTCTGTGGAAAGGAGTCCATTCATGCAGGAAAAACAAGACTATAGTCCTTAAATCATTTATACACTTTTAAGGTTTTCTTTGTAATTTCAGAGTTACCCGACTTCATGATTCTTAAACATAATATATACAATTATATAAGATAATAATAGATTATATATTAATATACAAAGTATGCCATTACGTATACATTATATAATCAATATATAATTCTCATAATATATGGTAGGAAAGCAAATATATAATTTTCAGAATGTATGGTAGGAAAACTCTAACTATCAGAAGCTGTTTAACCTTGCCTCATACTCCCACTCCTGAATCTCACCCCCGTTTAACCCTCCTGGCATTTAAACAGCTAATCTATGTTGGTTGTCTAGTTAACAACGTGTAAATCTCCAGGTGACTTCACGGTGACCTTCACTACTCTCTTTGTTTGCTGTTTCCCTTTGTGTTCCTTTATAGGGCTGACTTGGCTCTGGCTAATAGTTAAAGGTCTTCACTCTAGTATTCAGCAAAGTCAGCAGATAAGAATTTCTGTGAATAATGTGTCTTGTGACATTATAGCTTGTCCCTTAAAGTATAAAACTGACTACGAAAAGTATTTTTAAAAATTGATTCCTTGGATATATGTGTATATGGAAGCACATGTGTATTCATTCCTTCAATAAATATCTATTGAGCTTCTCCTGTGTGCCTGGATCTGTTCTAGGCCGTAACAAATGAACACTCCCCTTCCTGGAGCCATGGTCCTAGCGTGGTTGGGGGTGGGGTGGAGACATTTAATAAAGAAATACCGGTAAGTAAAGTATATAACCTGTCACTGGAGGTAACTGCTATGGGGCTATGGGAAGAAGAAGGCAGGAAGGATGATAGAGAGTAGGGGTTGTGTTGTAAAAACAGGTTCTTAGGAAAAACAGCTTAATGGAAGACCTGAACGAGGTAAGGGAGAACGTGAGCCTAGAGAATGTGGGAGCGTCTTAGTTTCCTGGGGCTGCCTGACAAAACATGGCACAGTTTGTGCCCGACTACTGACCGGAAGGTTGGTGGTTCAACTCCACCCAGTGGTAGCATGGAGAAAGGCCTGACTACATGCTGCCAGAGCCCTGCTGGCACAGTGGTTAAGAGTTCAGGCTGCTAATCAAAAGGTCAGCAGTTCAAACCCACCAGTTGCTCCTTGGAGGCCCTATGGGGCAGTTCTACTCCATCCTGTAGGGTTGACCCCATGGCAGTAGGTATAAGTATGTTATTGTTAGGTGCTGTCAAGTCAGTTCCAACTCACAGTGACCCTATGTACAACAGAACAAAATACCGCCCGGTTCTGCGCCATCCTCACAATCGTTGTGATGCTTGAGCCGATTGTTATAGCCACTCTGTCAGTCCATTTTGTTCAGGGTCTTCCTCTTTTTCGCTGACCCTCTGCTTTACCAAGGAAAGCAAATATATAATTCCCAGTTTTGGGGGGATAACATTCAGTCTGGAACAGCAGGCACCCCGGGCACAGGACTAACACTGAGTTCCAGAAACAGCGGGAGAGGGGCAGTGTGGTAGGGGCCTTCCATCTGTGGAAGAGCAGCAGGAAACGAGGCCAGAATGAGACTGAAGTGCCTGGTGTTACAGGACCTCATCTTTCGTTTGTAAAGACGTGACCTTTTCTTGTTTTTAGATAGGGAGTCCTAGAAAGGCAGAAAAGGGGTGTGGTCAGACTTGTGATTTAACCCTTTGGGGTCGAGAAGAGACTGAAGAAGAGCAAGGGCAGAAACAGGGAGACGAGTTGGGAGGCGACTGCAGTGACCCAGGCGGCAGGGTGAATGATGGCTCGGATAGATAACGTGAAGAGGTTGATTCTGGCTGTATCGTAAAACGTAGAGCCAATAGGATTTACGGACAGGTTCAATGTGGGGTGTGAGAAGAAAAAAGAAGGCGGCAGTAAGGCTTTCAGTAACTATGTGTGTGTGTGTGCACGCGCATGGGTGTACACATAAAGCTTAATCTTATCCAAATGTTGTTTAATTATTTATTTTTGCCCCACCCCAAAGCCCTGGAGTCTTGATCACTGCTGTCTATCCAGTGTCTAGAATGGTGTTTATCGTGGGTAATGGGATTACACAAAGATTGTAAAGAACTCCATTGTTTCTCGTCTTCCATATTTTCAGCCTGGATCCTGTATTAATTTTTTATAATAAACTTTGTTGAATTACATAAAACCAAACAATTTTGAAAAATTCTATGATATAAAAATTGCTTATCATGATTATCATCAAAAAGTGAACAATTCTACCTTCAGACAGAATGATGTCATTTTTAGAGCCAATATCCAAGCCCTGTGAAATAATGAAAGGAGCCCTTGTGGTGCAGAGGTTCAAGTGCTCGGCTGCTAACCAAACGTCGATGGTTCGAACCCACCAGCCACTCCGTGGGAGAAAGATGTGGCAGTTTGCTGCTGTAAAGAATTACAGCCTTGGAAACCCTAAAGGGCAGTTCTAGTCTGTCCCATAGGGTCACTACGAGTTGGAATCGACTCGACAGCAGCAGGTTTGGTTTTCTTGGTTTTTGCGTGAACGCCATGCTTCTAGGACATGCTGTTTTGTGGTGACAAATCTCCTGCCTTACTCCTTCCCAGGAGGGCACCACCTTGGAGAGAGGCGGCACAAAGTGGGGTGTAATGATGCTCCTTTCTTATTGTGATGGTTGATTGTATGTGTCAACCAGGCTTGGCTATGGTTCCCAGTTGTTTGACCAAATACTAGTCTAGTTGCTGGCATGGAGAAGTTACATGTGATTACATCAGTTGGCCTTGGGTAGAGCAGATTACCTTCTACAACGTAATGTAATGACTTTCCACAATGTAATGTAATTTATTGTTAGCTGCTCGCGAGTTAGGCCCTGACTCATGCTGACCACATGCACAATGCCTCACTGCCATCTTCAAGTATGGTTGGGGGTTGTGATCCATAGGAAGCAGAGCACTAAGTCTTTCTAGTCCATCTTCCTAGTCTGGAAGCTCCAGTGAAACCTGTTCAGCATCATAGCAACATGCAAGCCTCCAACGACAGACGAGTGGTGGCTATGAATGAGGTGCACTGGCTGGGAATCGAACCCGGGTGTCCTGCCAGGAAGGAAAGAATTATACCATGGAACCACTACTGCCCCATGCAATGTAATGACCTCAAGTGTCATGTAATATGTAATGTAATGACCTTCCATAAGCAATCTAATGTAATGTATTCAGTCAATTGAGGTCATACCAGTGTAGGGTGGATCCTAAACCTAATCATTTCTGAGTTATAAAAAGACCAGAATAGACCAAGAGACACACAGGGGGAGGCAGACTTGTGAGAGTCATCTACAAACAAAGGAACGCCAAGGATCACTGGACAACACCAGAACTAGGAGAAGAGCTCACAGAAAGAACCAACATAGCTGAGACCCTGATTCGGACTTCTTGCCTCCTGAACTGTGAGAAAGTACATTTCTGTTCTTTAAATGTGCCTATGCATGGTATTCCTGTTACAAAAGCCCCGGGGAACGGAGACACCCGTCACCGGTCAGTGATGAGCAACAGAATTGGAAGGAAACACCTGGTCAATGGTCAAATGTGTGACTTCAAGCCATGTCAAAGACACCCCAACTCTTTTAATGAGAAAAGAACCTTCTGTGAATGTGGTGGGTTGCTGTGTCTCAGGGCAGTATCAGAGCCACTGAGACCCCAACAACTCAGATTGGTCTTGAGTTGGGGTCCCTGCTTCACCACATGTAGACGGTACCATCCTGGACAGCCCATTTTTCTGCTCGACCCACATCATGTGGCCAGGCCCACCAAAGGTGGCTATGTCATTTTCATCCTAATTTATTTTTTAAAGGCAAACGTATCTGCTTCATGTTCCTGATGCAGTGAATCATAACTCCCCTCCTTTACATCTTGTGGCCGCCAGCTTGCCACCTCCTTACCAAGCAACTTCAAGGCCCAAGCACTGACATGGGTTAGAAAATCTGGGAGAATCCAGGAGATACCCAGACTTAGAATCTTCAGGGACCAGAGAGATGAGGGATGGACCCTTCTCCCAGCGCAGACTCCCTGGTGGAGAGTACCTGCCATTCTGGGAGAGGGGGACCCTTGGGCACAACACAGACCATTTCAGGTCAAAGTAATGAAACCTCTCAGGAAGGAGACAGGCCCCTCTGGTGACCTTCCACTCTCTTTAGGGCCTTCCTGAGAGGCGGGCATCTTCAGCTGGGAACCAGCCCAGGAATTCACCTCTTGGCTCTCGGAGTAATTTTCTCACACTGCTGGAGGAGCAGGAGTTAGGTGTTTGGTCTCCAGCATGTGCTTGGGGGGTGATTTAAATGCCCCTGGAGCTGGAAGCGGTTCCAGAACACCAACGCAGCATGCCTCACGCACTTTTAGAACTAGGATCTTTACTTTAAAATCCCCAAGGCTGGCTAGACCGGCTGTCATTGGTCAGGATCCCAAGACTCCCCAAGGTTGGGGGACAAGCCCCGCCCAAGCCCCAGGGGATGGAGTTGGCACCGAGGACACCTGGTCAGTCTCAGGGACTGCGGCCAGAAACTTCAAACTGCACAGGGACAAGGCGGCCCTGTGCACCGGGCACGGCACCTTCGTGCCCGCGCCTTCAGTGAATCCCAGGTCGGGCCCAGCCCCGCGTGGGAAGCAGACGCGGAACCGGGGAGAAGCGCGGGTGTGGAGAAGAGTCCAGAGAGCCTAAGCCGGGAAGAAGGGCAGCGGCCTGGCAGTCCAGCGGGTTTAGCCCGCGGTCCTGCGCACCGCTCGGCGTCCCCACTAAACCGCCGCCACCAGAGCCCGGAGCGGGGCGACCTCCCGGCGGGGCGCAGCCGCGGGAGGGTCTCTGGCCATGGCCGAGGACGCGGAGCCAGAGCGGGGAGCCCCGGCCCCCCAGGAGCCGCCGGAGGGCCCGACGCTTCTGGCAGACAGCCCAGGCGAGCCGGGGGCAGCGGGCCCCGAGGCCGAGGGGCCGGCCGCGGGCGAGGTGGCCGCGGAGGCGCCGAGGGGCGAAGGGGTGGGCGAGGGGGCCGCGGAGGCGCCGAGGGGCGAGGGGGCGGGCGAGCGGGGGGCCGCGGAGGCGCCGAGGGGCGAGGGGGCGGGCGAGCGGGGGGCCGCGGAGGCGCTGAGGGGCGAGGGGGCCGCGGAGGCGCCGAGGGGCGAGGGGGCGGGCGAGCGGGGGGCCGCGGAGGCGCCGAGGGGCGAGGGGGCGGGCGAGCGGGGGGCCGCGGAGGCGCCGAGGGGCGAGGGGCCGGGCGCGGCCGCCGGGCGCGGGGAAGGCGGGGGCCGGCCGGCCGGAGGGCCAGCGTGCAAGGCGGCGCCAGGCGCTGACCGTGACCGGGGAGCCGGGGTGCAGGGCGCGAGGGGAGCGGAGGCCGGGGCGGAGGAAGGCGCCGAGCGGCCACCGGGAGGGGAGGAGGCGGGCGGTGAGGAGCAGGTGGCGGAGGCGAGCCCGGGGCGCGGCGCGCAGGGTCAGGCCCAGGGGGAACCCCCGCTGGAACTCGCGACCCCCGACGGGGGAGGGGAGGCGGAGCGCGGACCCGAGGCGCCGGGAGCCAGCGCCCCCGAGGTGCTGGGGGACACTGTGGGCACCGAAGGTCCGGCGGCGGGCGGCGGAGAGGCCGGGGGGCCGGCGGCAGAGGCTCACGGGGCCGAGGGCGAGCCCCAGGACGGAGGGGACCGCAGTCCCCAGCCCCAGGCTGAGGCTGTTGAAGCCGAGGAGGGCGCGGGGGAAGCTCCAGGCGAGGCGGAGGAGGAGGCGGGGGTCCCGGGAGAAAAGGGGCCTGGGAAAGCGGCCCCCCGGGGCGCGAGCGCAGTCTCTGGCGAGGATCGAGACGCAGCTGGGCGCGAGGAGGAGATGCAGGAGGAGCAGGCGGAGATGCGAGAGTGGGGATCGGAGGGGCCAAGAGGGGAAGCCGCAGCCAAAGGCGAGGCAGAGCCCCCCGACCGCAGCCCCGACGTAGAGGCGGCCGCGCCCAGGGGCTCCGCGGCGCCGGAGGACGAGCTCAGCAACCACCTGGCGGAGGAGGCGGAGCGAGTGAACGGCCGCGAGGAGGACGGCGAGGCGTCCGAGGAAGGGGGCCTCCAGCCGGAGCACGACATCACCCTCTTCGTCAAGGTAAATCCGCTTCCCCCAACTCTCGGGACGCCCCCTCCCACCCTTGGTCTTGGACTTCTCGGATCCGCGAGGGACAGGCAGGGGGGGCGCCCTCGGTGCCCAGCACGTCTTAATTGTCACCAGGCACTACTGCCGTCTGCGGAGAGGCGGAGCCCCGGGGTTTCCCGGAGTGGAGTTAAGGGAGCGGTTTGGGAAAGAAAAGGGGTTGAGGTGCTCGTCAGGCATCCGCTGCCCTTCATGCGGTCTAGTCAGGAGGTTATCAGAGAATTAAAACAGCCCAAATTAACCCTGCAAGCCACTCTCACTGCCAGAGAAACAACATGCCCTATCATATTCAAAGGGATTTCTGCCAGAGGAAGCTCTAATACTTGAAATGCAAAAATGCTGCCCAGCCTTTTCAGCTCCAGAAACGTAGGGGTGGGCAACCATTTTTGTGGAATTCATAAGGGATCTTTGGGAAAATCCTTTATGACTCACACACACACACGCGCGCGCACACGCACACACCCGCACACACGCACGCACACACACAGATCCTTAGGAAGAACGGTCCCTGAGTGGCACAGGCTGTTTGCGCTTTGCTTCCCAGGGACGCCGCAGAAAACCCTCTGGAGCAGTTCTACTCTGTGACACATGGGTTCAACATGAGTTGGAATCTAATTTATGGCAACAGGTTTCTGCCCTCCCCTTTGGAAAGAAAAATGAAACTTATTTAACTATTATAATTTTCACTGAATATTTTAACATGTCGTTGGAAGAATAGAAGATTTTAGTGACTTGAACATACATCATCTGTCTTTATGTCAAATTTTCAACCTTATTTCAAGTGGGAAGAGAGCATTGATTTTGTAGAATCAGTAGAGACACCACCGAGGAAGTTCTGAGTTTACATAGGCATTTTTACAAGGCATTGACAACCCAGGGACACAGCCCGGCAGCTGCTCACATGAAGGTCTTAAAAAAACCATTCCCGAAGACCTCTGGCCAGCACTGGCAAAGCTGGAGATAAGAAGGTCAAGAATGTGCGTTGCATGTTGAATCATAATCCTTCTTAAATACTTGTTGGGGTTATAGAAGCCAGTTACAGCCTAAACCTTCTTGACTGAAATGTAAGCAAATGCTGATAAACAAAGGAATATCCCAAATGTGGTTAGCGTCAGAATTTTAAGAATTGTTTGGATGCCGAGGGAATAGGGAAGATCTGGAACATGTTTCTTTCTCAGTCAGAAGGTGCTGTCCAGCACTGACTTTGGCAGAGACATTTTTAAGAGCCTGGGACATTTTAAAATTATGTATTGGGGCATATCTTGAGGGTGCGGCCTCTATGGAAGTCACTGGGAGCTTGAAGCCTGCAGGGGGAGGGGAGTGGGAGCACAGTGCTGCGTGCACCCCACATCTGCCCCTCTGTCACTCTGTCACCTTGGTTTAAGACATTCCCCATGGCTCCAGTGGCATGGTTACATGATTCCAACGAGAGGTCTCTTGTTACAGTTTTGAAATAGCCTACCAGCTTCCTAACCAGCCTTCCTGCTTCCATGCCCCACCACCCACCCCCCCCCAACCCGCCGCCCCGACCCCAATCTAGTCCTTTCACACTAGCCAGTGAGCTGGGGGAAAAAAATCTGATCATTCTGTTTCTTAGTGTAAAGTTCTTCAGTTGTTTCCTCGAGATTTTTGGGTAAATCCCAACTCCTTAGCCAGGCCAAAGGCCCCCTCCAGTCTCCTCCTGGCGTTTAAGTACCTAGCGAGATCGGGTATTACAGCAAGTGACCCTTAGAAGTTGCATCAAGCACTAGTTGGTAATTAGGTGCTTGGCAATTAGGTACCTAGAGGGATTTGCATTTTTAAAAAAGTGACAAGGATGGGTCAGGGTGGGGACTGCATCTGTGCCAGATCAGTGAAGGTTTACGGGGCTGAGTAGATGTAGATACTGGGCTTATTTCAAGCCAGGTGCTGTGGTCAGTGCTTTCTGTAATCTAATTACTCAGTCGTCACCCATGGCACCGCTGTGCCAGCCATGTCGAGTGACTTGCTGCTCCTTGGTGGATCCATGGTCTTCCCTGCCTTGGAATTTTGTGCATGCTGGAGTCTCGGCCTGAAATGCCTTTCTTCCCGTGCCACCCCCCTTGCCCCAGTTCTGGTTATCTGCTGCGTATCCTTCAGGAAGATTCAGTCCGAGCACCACCTCTTCTGGGGGCCCTTTTCCAACCCCAGTCTGGCTGGTGTCCCTCTGTTGAAGCTCCACTCCCACGTGGCACTGCCCTCTTTGTACTTTGTCTTGCCCACTCGACTGTGTGAAATTCATCACTCTTTGTCTGGTGTTGAGCACAGGCCTGGACCACGATGAGTGTCGGGAATGGGCAACAGGCCACACGAGGTGGTACAGTACCTGGACTTTCGAGCCGGGATGTTAGATTAGAGCCAGAGTTGTCTGGTGTTGAATCCTGTGTGACCTTGGGGATGTTACTTAACCTTTCTGTGCTTTTTGTTGTCTCATCGATAAAATGGGGACAATGATAGTACCTGTTTCATAAGGTTGTTGTGGGGATTCAGGAAATAGATTATACAAAGTACTGGGGACAGTTAAAAACCACCCAGAAGACCTGTTGCCATTGAGTGGATTCTGACTCATAGTGACCCACAGGACGCGGCACAACTGCCCTGTGGGTTTCCAAGGCTGTCATCTTCACGGAAGCAGATGGCCACATCTTTTTCCTGTGGAGCAGCTTGTGGGTTGGAATGGCTGACCTTCCGGTTAGCAGCTGAGTGCTTAATCACTGCACCACCAGGGCTCCTACTGAGGACAGTGCCTGACTTTAAATAAGCACAATATTGTTGTGAGCTCTTGGTTTACATCTGCTCAGCGCCATAAACCTTCACTGATTAGCACAGAGACAGTCCAGTATTTAACTATTAACCTGCAGGTACTGCTGAACTCAGAAGCTCCCGTTTATCATGTTTGGTTTCTCCAGGAGAGATGAGCTTGGGACCTGCTGGAGCAAAGTAAAACTCTAGAAGGACAGATAAGCTTTGTCATTCAGAAATGCAAAAGAACAAAAACCCAAACAAACACCACCCCCCACGAAAAAAAACAAAAAACAAAAAAAAACTGAGCCATCCAAGCACTGCCACACTGCATAGCCAAACAGGACCATGGGGTTCAGGTGTGTGATTGAATCCTGGTAGACCAACTCATTGCCATGGAGTTGATTCCGACTCACAGCAACCCTATAGGACAGAGTAGAACTGCCTCACAGGGTTTCCAAGGAGGGGCTGGTGGATTCAAACTGCCGACCTTTTGGTTAGCAGCTGACTGAGCTCTCAACCACTGTGCCACCAGGGCTCCCTGGTAAACCAGCAGGCTGGAATTCTCTGCATGCATTTTGCTTGAAGACAGCATGAAGAGATCTGTTCTGTGGGGTTTGGTCTCTGTGGAGCTCTAAAGGGAGATGTTATTTTCATAACTATGTGTGAACTGTGTGTTCTGAAGGGAAATGAGCAAAGAGGCACTTCTGTGACTTCAGTTCTCCCCTAAAATGACACATTTTGTGTAATCTGTTTTCTAATAGTGTCATGAACCTCACAAGTTATATATATGAAATAAGTACAGGGTTAAAACACCCGAAACCAAACCCGTTGCTATCGAGCCGGTTCCAACTCATACTGATCCTGTAGGACAGAGTGGACCTGCCCCACAGGGTTTCCAAGGCTGTGATTTTTACAGAAGCAGACTGCCACACCTGTCTCAGTACAGTGTTGCCTGGCAGCAATGGCCGTTCAGTGGTAGAATTCTCCCCTTCCATGCAGGAGACCTGGGTTAATTCCCGGCAATGCACCTCAAGCCCAGCCATCACTTGTCTGTCAGTGGAGGCTTGCATGTTGCTATGGTGCTGGGCAGGTTTCAGTGGAGCTTCTAGGCTAGGAACCAGGAGCATCTATCACAGGAGTAAAAAATATATATGATGATAAATAACTTGTATGTATTGTTAGAAATGCTTTTGCTTACAAAGTCCATAATCTTGATTTAGGAGATGTTAAAGATAAAATAGGGAGTCCCTGGGTGGTGAAAACAGTTAATGCGCTTGAAGGCTAACTGAAAGATTGGAAGTTTGAGTCCACCCAGAGGCACCTCAGAAGAAAGTCCTGGTAATCTACTTCTGAAAAACCAGCCATTGAAAACCCTACGGAGCACAGTTCTACTCTGTCACACATGGGGTCACCACAAGTTGGAGTCGGCTTGACAGCAACTGGAGAGAAAATAAAATAGAGATTAAACACATTTATACACAGTTTGATAACAATATATTCATGCAGTCCATGGAATTCTTTTGTAAAATTGTACTTATTTTTTTTAAAAGATACTATATTAGGATTATCAAAAACTATAAATATAAGAAGATATAATACAATGAAAAGTTAAGTCTTCTTCTATCCCTGAGGCTTAGCCTCCAAAATCTTCTCCTTAAAGATGACCTTAAATATCTTTTAGAGACATTCTGTGCGTATTCAAGCACATACGTGAATATCCTCATTGTTATAGCTGTCTGTTGCTGTGTAACAAATTATCCCAAAACTTAATGCCTTAAAACAAAAAATATTTATTATTCACAGCTTCTGTGGGTCAGGAAATTGGGAGTACCATAGTTGGGTGGTTCCGGCTCATGAGGTTGCATCCAAGATGTCGGCCAGGGCAATGGTCTCATATGAAGTCTTGACTGGGGCCGGAAGATCACTTCCAAGGTGGCTGACTCACATGTCTGTTTGCAGGAGGCTCAGGTCCTCACCACTTGGGACTCTCAAAAGTTCTTTAGTGTCCTCACAACATGGCAGCTGATTTCCCCCAAAGCAGTGATCCAGGAGAGACCAAAGAACCATAATGCCTTTTATGACCTAGTCTCAGAAGTCACACTGTTACTTCTGCCTTATCCTGTTTGTTAGAAACAAGTCACTAAGTCCAGCCCATACTCGAGGAGAGAGGAGTTACGCTCTGCCTTTTAAAGGAAATGTCAAAGAATTTGTGGGCATGTTTTAAAAACAGCATACCTACTCCCCTTTCTTTTTCAAACACACGCAAAATAAATTGGTTTACACCTTGCTTTCTTCACTTTACAATACATCTTAGAAATATTCTCCTGTCCGGGCCCCTAGCTCTCCCTCATTCTGTTTACAAACTGTATAATATTTTAGTGATGGGTAGGAGCCCTGGTGGTGCAGTGGTTAAGAGCTTGGCTGCTAACCAAAAAAGTTGGCTGTTCGGATCCACTAGCCACTCCTTGGAAACTCTGTGGGGCAGTTCTACTCTGTCCTGTAGGGTCACTGTGAGTCGGAATTGACTCGATGGCAATGAGTTTGGTTTTTTGGGTTTTAGTGGTGGGTATACCTGGCAATCGATCCCCCATGGATGGATGTTTATGTAATTTCTACTCTTGATACATTAAATTATGCTGTAATGAATATCCTTCCACAGATGTACAATCATGTATAGATGTGAAATTCTTAGAAATAGTATTGTTAGGGGAACCAGCAAAACCAGTTGCCATTAAGTTGACTCTGACTCATGGCGCCCCCATGTGTGTCATTGTAGAACTGTGCTCCATAGGGTTTTCAATGGCTGATTTTCAGTAGTGTATTGCCAGGCCTTCCTGGCAGCTGAATGCTTAACCACATCAGAGGAAAGGGCATGTGGACTGGCTGTGAATGTCCTTAGTCCATTTTTCAAATGGGCCTTATTCTTCCTGATTTTTACATGAAGGAAATTAGCTGTCGTCTGTCACGTATGTTGCATGTATTTTGATGAGAGTCTGACGCCTGTTTGTGCTGGAGTCATTCAACCTGTTAGCCTTAGTAAGGTCTTATAATTGAGGCATGGGAAAACAAAGCTTAGGATGTGATGGCACACTTGGAATCTTCACCTTCATGTACCGGAATCTTTAAAAGCTCTGCTTTACTTTCTATTCTGTAACTTCTTAAGTCCTGAGGGATTAGGTATTTCAAATCTTCCCTTTCTGCCTTTCCTTTTCCTTCATAAGCTACACTTTACCAAGAACATACCTTTTCAGAATTAAACTCTTTCTTGCATTTGAAGAATTTCTGTTCAAAACAAAGTTTAAAGTATGCATAAAGCAGGATCATTTCACACCCAGTCTACGCCATCTGAGGTGCCCAGGTAGCACAATGATCAAGTGCTTGGCTACTAACAGAAAGGTTGTTGGTTCATACCCACACAGCGGCTCCATGGGAGAAAGGCCTGGCGATCTGCTCCCAGTAGAACTGTCCTATAGAGTTTCCAAGGAGCAGCTGGTAGATTTGAACTGCCGACCTTTTGGTTACAGCCAAATGCTTAACCACTGGCACTACCAGGGCTCCCCCATAAAGGTTACAGCCTAGAAAACCCTAAGGGACAGTTCTACTGTGTCATATAGTATCTTAGGCTGGGTTCTCTAAAGGAGCAAAACTAGTAAAGTGTATAAATACATATATATAGAGATTTATATCAAGGAAATGGCTCACAAGATTGTAGAGGCTGGAATATTCCCAAGTCCATGGATCAGGATAGAGGCTTCTCTGGATTCACGTAGCCACAGGGGCTGGCAAACCCAAGAACGGCAGCTTGGAGAGCAGGACTCCTGCTCACAGGTGGTGGAGATTGATGAATCCTAAGATTGGCAGTCAAGACCCCAAGGCTCCTCCTGACTCACGTAGTAGCAGGGGTTGGCAAACCCAAGATCGGCAAGTCGGAGAGCAGTGCTCCCACTCACAGGCTGTGAAGATCGACGAATCCCAAGATCGGCAGATAGGCTGACAGCTCAAGTCCCGAGAACCGAAGGTCAGACAAACAAGAGGCAGCCGCAGGATCCAGAGAGGGCAAAAAGCCAGAACATCTGCTTATGTTCGGATGCAGGCCACGCTCCCAAGGAAACTCCCTTTCCACTGATGGCTACTCACAGCAGATCCCATCATGAGATGATCACATATAAACACTGAGAATCATGGCCCAGTCAAGTTGATTCACAATTTTAACCATCACACATGAATTCACTATGAGTCTAAAATTGACTCGACGGCATCTAACAACAGCTTCTCCACCTGGTAATGTAAGACATGTCACCTTGATCTTAGTGTGCTGCTGACTGAAATGAGTTTGAATCTCACAAATAAAAACCGTTGTGAAAATATCATCTGTGATGCAGTGATATCAAAATATTGTGTGTGAGGTTGTATCTGCTAGCCAGAGGTCCTGTTTATCCTCTCATCTGTTGCAAGAATTGACCAGACTTTACAGAGAATGACAACAGATCCTGTTTGTAGCCTCAGGGATCCGTGAGGATGAGAAGGCCCCACCCAGCACACTGAAATACTCGTGTATTAGAGATCACTGGGAAAGGCAGGTTTGAAGCTTCTGAGCAGGTAGCTCTGTTGAGAAGCACAGACTGTGCTGATATATGCTCTTCAGTCTAAGCTTATGCATGTGTGTAAGAAATCATCGGACTCAAAATATTCTCTAATTCCAGATTTTTACTAGGTTTATAGACTCTGCCTCCAACTCACTATTTCTCTTCCCCGCTGTTCTTGACTATCCACATGAAAGTTGAGTCTTTGGATGTGGGAAGAAGAAAAAGTGGCTTTTCAGTCTTCCAAACCACCAAGTGTTGTTTCCAGCCCACGTGGTATTTAAAGCAAGTGTTTATCGAGTACTCGCCAAGTATCAGACATTGTGCTTGGGGCTGGGGGGACAACAGTGGTTAAGACAAACACGCCCCAGCTTTTCTGGAGCCCTCAGCCTAGAGAGTGAGTCAGAAGGAAGCAATTATGATACAGTGCGAGGAGAGGGATCCCAGGGGGCTGCTGGGTGAGGTGGGAGAGCAGGGTGGCGGACTGGCCAGTAACAGCCCTACCAGCTGCTGTTGAGTTGACACCAACTCATAGTGAACCCCTGTGTGTCAGAGTAGAACTGTCCTCCATAAGGTTTTCAACAGCTGATTTTGGGATGTAGATTACCAGGCCTTTCTTCCCAGGTGCCTCTGTGTGGACTAGAACCTTCAACCTCTAGCAGCTGAGCATGTTAACTGTTTGCACCACCTGGGAACTTCTTGACCAGTTTCTGTCGAGTCAGCTTTGACTCATGGCAACCCCATTTGTGCTTCATAGGGTTTTCAGTGGCTGATTTTTTGGAACTACATCTCCAGGCCTTTCTTCCAAGGTGTATTAACTGTGCACCACCCAGCAACAACCCTACAGTGGATACTCGGACTGTAGATCTCCGACACAGTGGACTCTGCCTTTTCTCTGCATTCCCCCTCTATTTGGAAGATTGTGCTGTACACAATGAATGGATAAATGGATGACAGCAACGGAAAAGTATGGCTACTGTATCAGGTGGAAAGAATTGGGCAGTCTGTTTTTATTTATATGTTTTGTAGGATGTAAATTTTATATCCTGCACATTCTTTTCACCTAAATGAGCAATGCTTCATGAGTCAGAGAGTGCAGTTATAGAGACTGGCTTTTCCTACTCACAGCAATTTAACAATAATTGCAGCACTGTGGCATGCTAAGAAATCATTTTCCCTTCTGTTTCTATGGCAGAAGACTAAGTAAGGAAGATAGTTAAAGACCAAAATGGGAAATCTGTATGTCTCCTAGGATTGTTACAAAGTAGCACAGACTGAGTGGTTAAAACAACAGAAGTTCATTCTCTCGCAGTTCTGGAAGATGAAAGTCTGAAATTGAGGTACTGGTCGGTCCATCCTCTCTCTGAAGACCCTAGAAGGGAATCCTCCTTGCTTCTCTAGCTTTTGGTGGCTGCCAGCAAGCCCTGGAATTCCTTGGCTCGTAGCCGCATCCCTCTGGTATCTGTCTTCGTCTTCACGTGGCTGTCTTTCCTATCTATGTATCTGTGTCCACATTTCCCTCTTCTTAAAGGACACCAGTCATGTTGGATTGAGGGTCCACTCTAACCCACTATGACCTCATCTTAACTTGATTACTGCAAAGACCCTATTTCCAAATAAGGTCACGTTCACAGGTGGACATGCGTTTTTGGAGGACACTATTGAGCTCAGTACAGAAGACACATTGTCATAATGATAGTACACAAACCAAGATAGACTTGATCTGTGACCTTGGTCACTCCAGATAGCCTTTCTACTGTCATTTCTTTGTCATCTCTAAGAAGAAGCATTTATTCTTATGAAGGAAAGGGAACACAGTGCTGATGAAGTAGGTACTAGCCCCAAAGCCCCCTTTTTGTGTAAGAGTGTGAGTTCAGAGCTATCCTGGAGAACCAAGAGTCAGCTTCCTTTTCATAAACATGTTGAATTCTGCCTTCCAGCTGGTGGGACTCTGCTGGAGAGGAGAAAACTGAACTTATTCTGCCTAGGAGGCTTTATTTGTGTACTTTAAAACCTTCTTGGGGGTTTAGGATCTGCAGTCAGGACAGAAGCCTAGTATGGCCCCTAGCAGCCATCCCAGCAGTACCGCTGTCTGCCTCTAGGAGGCAGGGCAAGGAAGCGGTTGTTCTCTTTGGGGGTTGGGACCCTTAGGACATAGGCCACACTGTGGGACCAAGACACTGGGTATGTCACAGCTCTCGTGTGCTTTGAGGGCTGCACAGAATCAAGGTGTTACTGTTAACTGGTCTGGAGATTCGGAGGCACCAGGCTTTCTCCCTAAATGGGGTGCCTTTAATGTCAGTGCCCTAGCGGGGGGTAGTTCAGAGAACCTTGGAAGGACTTAATCTCTTCTCCCTTCCACATTTGTTCTTTTTATTTCAGTCCCAGGCTTAATACTTTCAACTCTCTTCACGTAAATGGTCAAACTGTCTTCATTTGTACTCAGTGGCCTGTTTGTGTCCGTTAACTCTCTAAAGCCAGAATGCTTCAGAAAACTTGGACAGATGGACAAATTAGATACGGAAGGGGGCTTTTTTTTCCTTTTGTTTTGTTAACTACTGTTTAACCAACATATTGTGATTCTTTGAACCATAAATGGCAGCAGTAAAGCAAGATTACTCTGTTATTCTTCCCAATATTGTGATTTGCTGTAGTAAGTACTGCCGATACGTTGATCTGCCCGTTGGGAATATGAAGACATAACTCCATTGCTTTCAGACACTGCTAAGGTTTTCTTAAACCAGCTCAAGTTCCTAAAGAACTGGATCTGTGAATAAGGGATTGAGCATTTCAGCACCCCCTGGAATCATAGTGTGGCAGGTGACAGATGGCCAGATTCTCTGACTCTGCTCCCGTTGAGAAGTGGGGTCTGATCCTCCTCCCTCTGAATATGGGCTGGCCTCCGTGATCCGCTGGTGACCAATAGAATCTGGTGGAAGCGATGCTCTGTGGGTTTCATCATGAAAGGCTGTGCAGTTTTTGTGTTATTCACTGACCACACTGAATGGTTGAGAAATCCTTAACAGGATCAGCTACTAGCCAGAAGATTGGAGATTCGAGCCCACCTAGAGCTGCCTGGAAGAAAGGCCTGGCAGTCTGAAAAATCTGAAAAATCGGCCACTGAAAACCCTATGGATTGCAGTTCTATTCTGCCACCCGTGGGATTGCCCTGAGTCGGGATCTACTTGCTGGCAATTGTGGTGGTGGTGGGTCCCGAAGCTGCCACATTGGAGAGGCTACCTGGAGATAGCCCGTCTGACAGCCTTCCAGCCATCCCTCTAGACGTGTGAGTGACGCTGTCTTGAAGCCCCCAAGATCAGCCCATCCTCCAGCTGAATGTCATTGAGTGACCTTCATCAATGCCGGTGGAACAGAAGAATCATCCAGTGGAGCCCTGTCCAAATTCCTGACTCACAAAATCATGAGCTGCGGTAAAACAGATGTTTTAGGCCACTAAATTTGTAGTTATTTGTTACATGACAAGAGCTAACTAGTGTGCTTGACCTGTGTCTCTTCTAGGCTGGTGAAATCTGGGGGAGTGAGAATACCTGGCCGAGGTGAGAGGTACGGAGTTGATTTAAAGCCGCTCCGAGGGGCAGGTGGGGAACAGCACAGATGAAAGGAGGGCACCGGGTAGCCAACTCAGTTTGACATCTGTGTTTTTTTCCTTTTTCAGTCACTATAGGGATTGGAATCCTCAGCCGTTCAAGAACATAAACCACCAGGGTATATAAAAACAGGCTGCATTACTAACAGGCTTTCCAGAACAAGACGTTCCTTTGTTGCACTAATTCCTCATGAGAAGTTTACAAGGAAATAAGCTTTTCATCTCCATGTAAAAGCTTCAGTTGGTATCAGGCCATATTATTAAATAAGGATTAAAACTAGCCCTGGAGTTTTTAAGCATAATTCAGACACTAGGAGGAATGGCCAGTGCCGTTGTGTTTGCTCATGGGCTTCTCATGACTTGGTTCCACCCACTGTGACGTGAACACTAACATAACTAAGCCTTTTGCCAGCACTTACAGCTGAGAGAAAGCTGGGTCAGTGATTAAGCTGTATGGGCCAGGGGTAGTCAACCATTTAATCCATCTAACCATACATTAATTACAACAGTCGAAGAAAATAAATACTATCCATACATGGGAATATCATTAGGATTCATAGGCTTTTTGAAGTTCAGATCGGTTTCAGTGTTTTAAGATCTAAAATATATATTTTAGGATCTAGGTGTAATGATGAATGAAACAGTTTCTAAGTTCCAGGGATGTCAAAGAGAGAGAAACGTGTTTCAAGGTAGAGTATAATTGTCCTTTTGGTGTACAGTGAGGAACCTGATAGACACATTTGGCCAGTAATATGTGACCAGTGAGCACAGCTCCTGATAAACACATTTGGCCAGTAATATGCGACCAGTGAGCACAGCTCCTGATAAACAGATTTGGCCAGTAATAGGCGACCAGTGAGCACAGCTCTTGATAAACACATTTGACCAGTAATATGCGACCAGTGAGCACAGCTCTCCACTCACCTGGGGCTAGAGACCCTCAATCATTGGTTGGGTGTGCAGACAATGCCAATTTAAAATCAGTGGTAGAATTCTTGCCTTTCATGCGGGAGACCCAGGTTCAATTCACAGCCAGCGCACCTCACACGCAGCCACCAGCCATCTGTCAGTGGAGTCTTGCATGTTGCTATGATGCTGACTAAGACGGACTAAAAACAAAGGCCTGGCAACCTACTGAAAATCAGCCAACAGAAACCCAGTGGATCACAATGGTCTGATCCCACTGTGCATGGGGTCACCATGAGTTGGGGGCCAACTTGACGGCAGTTAACGACGACAACAATCAACTGTGCAGACTCTGTTTATTTTAAAAAATCCACTATTTGATTTTTCTTTTCTAAAACAGTCCTTGCACGTACAATCCACTTTTTCTTTACAGACTTACAAGAAGTGTGATGCATAATATTTGTGCCATGGGATAAGCTAGTAAAATCACAACAAACACTTGTAGCAAAAATGTTAAAATGAAGGTCACGATAGCCGTTCCCTACATCACACGTAACGGTGGCAAAAAAGAGGACCCATTCGTTCGGTTCTTACTTTTCAAGGAGCCTCATTTCTGGAGTGGGCTTTGTGGTTGTTTCTGTCCTCACTGGCTGTTCTGTTGCCACCTTAGAGGGCAGGTGAGAGAAGAGAAAGGACAGCTTTCCTGTCCAGCTGGCATCACCTCTGCCTTGCAGAAAGGCTAAAGACATGGAGCACGAAGCAGCTGGGCAGTGGTGCAGCTGGAAGCCCTGGTTTTTTATGCTGAAGCTGCCCAGGAGATGCCTTCCATCGAGCTCTCTCTAAGTTCATCACTGCCCCTTGGCAATTACCGACACTGGAACTGGTGGCAATAACGGGAGTTGGGCTTCCTGCTCGCCTCCCCATCTGCCTTGTTGTTGGTGTTGGGTCTCGTGGAGTCAGTTTCAACTCATAAGTGACCCCATGTGACAGGGTAGAACTGCCCCATAGGATTTTCTAGGCTGTAATCTTTATGGGAGCAGATCACCACTTCTGTCATGGAGCTGCTGGGTGGTTTCAACCACCAGCCTTTCAGTTAGCAGCTGAGAGTTTAACCATTGTGCCACCAGGGCTTCTCCCCCATCTGCCTCAGCACCTTTCAACTGCAGCAGATCCCTCCATTCTGCTGTGTGATGGGTTGATTTGTCCCCCTAAAAGTTATGTTCAAGGCTTAACTCCTGGTACCTGTGACTGTGACCTTATTTGGAAATAGACTAAATTGTGTCCCCCTAATATAGGTATTGAAGTACTGACCCCTGTACCTGTGGATGTGATCCTGTTTGAAAACAGAGTTTTTTTGTTATGTTAACGAGGACATACCAGTGTAGGGTGGGTCCTAAACCTAATCACTTCTGAGTCATAAAAAGAGCAGAATAGACCCTGAGGCACCCCCGAGGGAAGACAGATGCCATGTGAGAATTGCCTGTGAGCCCAGGAATGCGGGCAGCTACTAGAAGCTGAAGTGGACAAGGAAGGATCTCCTGGAACCACTCCCTGAATTGAGACTTCTAGCCTCCTGAACTATGAGACAATACATTTTCTGTTCTGTAAAGCTGCCCACTTGTGCTATTTCTGTGACAGCAGCACTAGGTAGCTCAGGTAAGCATCTTTGTGAATGTTAATAGTTAGGGTAATATGGGGTCATACTGGAGTAGGGTGGGCCCTAATCCGATGACTAGTATCTTTACAAGAAGAGAAGAATAGGCAGAGACAGAGACACAGAGAGGAGAAGGCTATGTGAAGCTGTGGAGACAGACCCAGAGGGAAGACAGCCATGTGAAGACAGAGAGAAGATGGCCGTGTGAAGCCATGGAGGGAAGAGGGCCGCGTGAAGACAGAGGGAAGAGGGCCGCGTGAAGACAGAGGGAAGAGGGCCGCGTGAAGACAGAGGGAAGAGGGCCGCGTGAAGACAGAGGGAAGAGGCCGCGTGAAGACACGGAGGGAAGAGGGCCGCGTGAAGACAGAGGGAAGAGGGCCGCGTGAAGACACGGAGGGAAGAGGGCCGCGTGAAGACAGAGGGAAGAGGGCCGCGTGAAGACACGGACGGAAGAGGGCCGTGTGAAGACACGGAGGGAAGAGGGCCGCGTGAAGACAGAGGGAAGAGGGCCGCGTGAAGACAGAGGGAAGAGGGCCGCGTGAAGACAGAGGGAAGAGGGCCGCGTGAAGCCACGGAGGGAAGAGGGCCGTGTGAAGCCACGGAGGGAAGAGGGCCGCGTGAAGACGGAGGGAAGAGGGCCGCGTGAAGACGGAGGGAAGAGGGCCGCGTGAAGACGGAGGGAAGAGGGCCGCGTGAAGACACGGAGGGAAGAGGGCCGTGTGAAGACAGAGGGAAGAGGGCCGTGTGAAGACAGAGGGAAGAGGGCCACGTGAAGACACGGACGGAAGAGGGCCGCGTGAAGACAGAGGGAAGAGGGCCGCGTGAAGACAGAGGGAAGAGGGCCGCGTGAAGACAGAGGGAAGAGGGCCGCGTGAAGACAGAGGGAAGAGGGCCGCGTGAAGACAGAGGGAAGAGGGCCGCGTGAAGACAGAGGGAAGAGGGCCGCGTGAAGACACGGAGGGAAGAGGGCCGCGTGAAGACACGGAGGGAAGAGGGCCGCGTGAAGACACGGAGGGAAGAGGGCCGCGTGAAGACGGAGGGAAGAGGGCCGCGTGAAGACGGAGGGAAGAGGGCCGCGTGAAGACGGAGGGAAGAGGGCCGCGTGAAGACGGAGGGAAGAGGGCCGCGTGAAGACGGAGGGAAGAGGGCCGCGTGAAGACGGAGGGAAGAGGGCCGCGTGAAGACGGAGGGAAGAGGGCCGCGTGAAGACACGGAGGGAAGAGGGCCGCGTGAAGACACGGAGGGAAGAGGGCCGCGTGAAGACACGGAGGGAAGAGGGCCGCGTGAAGACAGAGGGAAGAGGGCCGCGTGAAGACAGAGGGAAGAGGGCCGCGTGAAGACAGAGGGAAGAGGGCCGCGTGAAGACACGGAGGGAAGAGGGCCGCGTGAAGACAGAGGGAAGAGGGCCGCGTGAAGACAGAGGGAAGAGGGCCGCGTGAAGACACGGAGGGAAGAGGGCCGCGTGAAGACAGAGGGAAGAGGGCCGCGTGAAGACAGAGGGAAGAGGGCCGCGTGAAGCCACGGAGGGAAGAGGGCCGCGTGAAGCCACGGAGGGAAGAGGGCCGTGTGAAGACAGAGGGAAGAGGGCCGCGTGAAGACAGAGGGAAGAGGTTCATGTGAAGCCACGGAGGGAAGAGGGCCGTGTGAAGCCACGGAGGGAAGAGGGCCGCGTGAAGACAGAGGGAAGAGGGCCGCGTGAAGACAGAGGGAAGAGGGCCGCGTGAAGACAGAGGGAAGAGGGCCACGTGAAGACAGGGAAGAGGGCCACGTGAAGACACGGAGGGAAGAGGGCCGTGTGAAGATGGAGGTAGAGGATGGAGTTAGGCACCTACATGCGAATGAATGTCAGGAAGCACCAGAAGCTAGGAAGAGGCAAAGGATTCTTCCCTGGAGCCTTCAGAGGGAGCATGTCCCTGCCACACCATGGTTGCAGACTTCTGGCCTCCTGAACTGTGTGAGAATGGATTTGTGTTGCTTTAAGCCCCCCCCCCCCCCCCCCCGTTTGTGAGACTTTGTCAGGGCGCTCCTAGGGTACTCATAGAGGCTCGAAAGGTCAAGGTCTTTGTACTTGGCCATGCTGTGTACTTCTGACCGCCAGTGTGAGGCAACTGGGCTTTCAGGGAAGGACGTGGGAAGGAATTCAGGGAAGTTTATAGGTGGGACTCCGGGGAGGTAGTCACCTCCCATCTGGTTTTGCTTTAATTCCTTCTCTCTGCCCTGCTGTGTCCGGCCTTTTGCTGGGTCAGCTGCCGACGGGGAGTGTTCCTGGCTGGTTCTTCTGGCCACAGTGTTCCTCTCTGAGGAAAACTGACTCTCTGGTGGCCACCCACATCAAACTCCGTGTCCTGCCCCTGCCTTCTCTGGTCAGCTACTGTTTTCATTCCGCCTAGGAGGCCCCCTGGGGCATTGGAAGTAGAGCGGCCCTGTCATGAAGCAGGGCCTTCCTCCATGCCCCTGTGATGGAGCCACATGTCCCCCTACCCAGACTGCACATCTTTCCCCGTTTTCCTCAGGGATGCAGGCCTGCCTCGTTGATGGGAAGCCAGTCAGCCCTTTTGTTACTACCTTTTTTCTCCTTAATTCTTTTTTGGATGGTATGTGTTGTCCGTGTTGGAATGTATGCTTACTAACTGAGTGTGTTTAAATTTTGGGTTCGTAATATGGATTTTGAGAAATATGATCTGGTAATACAAGCCACCAACGAGGCGAGTGGCACTGTGGCCCCACCGATCTGTGGTGTGACAGTATATCAATGAGAGCCAGGTAGATAGTGGGCGCCTTTCCATTAGGTTACGTGGGGGAACCTCTGATCTTCCAAATATAACACAAAGACCCAAACAAGCCCATCAGGGCTCCCTAACTATCACACAGGAGAGCTGTACTCTGCTTGCAAGCCTCATCTCACAGAAATAAAGGGGAAAAAAAGGCAAATGTTTACAAAACTAACACATCCAAGGAGCATCACCTAATAGAATGTTCAACCTACACAATGATGAGGCTCCAACTCTGGTCTGCTGAGCTTCACACCTTTCAAAAGGGACCCACCTTGACGTTAAATGCATTAGAACCGGAATAACGCCTTACCTCTAGGGTCCAGAGGCACAAAAAGTGGCTGACGTAATGGTTTATGCATTATCAGATGAGGGATGACTGGTATATTACCAATTTGTTACCTCTTCCTGTATCTTCTCTCCAAGAAAAACCCCCCAAAAAACAGTTGCTGTTGAGTTGACTCTGACTTAGGGAGACCCCACGTGTGTCAGAGTAGAACTGTGCTCCATAGGGTTTTCAATGGCTGCTTTTACAGAAGTAGGTTGCCAGGTCTTTCTTCTGAGGTGCTGCTGAGTGGACTTGAACCTCTAATATTTTGGTTAGCAGCTGAGCATGTTAACTGTTTGAACCACCCAGGGACATATCTTCTCTCCACCCTCCCCCAATTTTTTCAACATTTGTGTAGAGAAAGAAAAAATGCTTACTCTACAGAATATGTTTGCCGTTCAGGCCCACACAGCATCTTCTAGAAAGAAGCGCAGAGCC
The DNA here is from genome assembly GCA_030035585.1 of Dugong dugon. Lineage (NCBI taxonomy): Eukaryota > Metazoa > Chordata > Mammalia > Sirenia > Dugongidae > Dugong > Dugong dugon. Next base: position 1,698,717 of record CM057473.1, on the reverse strand, counting down.
CAGAGAGTGAGGCGTCAAGGTAACGGGTGTGTGGCCAGCTCAGGTGGGAAGGAGAGACAGTGTGTTGGGGAGACCCAGGTGAGAGAAGCCTGAGGAGCACCGAGGATGTCATACCAGGGCGCCAGGGGCCCACTTGATCCTTCTAGGGCTGCGGTGGGGCAGGAAGTGATTTTAGTGGGAGGTGGGGTGTGGGTGGTACCCCTTGCATATAACTCTAGCCTAGCATTGGAGAGGCCATTTGCCTGAAGCAAAAAGTGCTAAATGAAGTTAACGAACATATTTTCCTCACAAATACTGAATGGAGTTAAGTGTGAAAGGAATAAATGGGAAAGGTTGTAATTTAAAGGGGGCCTGTGGTGAAGAGGGGAGTCCCTGGGTGGTGCGAACGATTAATGCACTCGGCTGCTAACTGAAAGACTGGAGGTTCAAGTTCACCCAGAGGTGCCCCAGAAGAAAGGCCTGGCAATCTACTTTGGAAAAACCAGCCACTGAAAACCCTGCGGAGCGTAGTTCTCCTCTGATGCGTATGGGGTTGCCATGAGTAGGAATCAATTCAGTGACGACCGAGGAGCCCCTGGGTGGTACAGACGGTTAATGAGCTCAACTGCTAAGCAACAGATTGGAGGTTGAAGTCCACCCAGAGGCACCTGGGAAGAAAGGCCTGGCGATCTACTTCTGAAAAATAGGCCATTGAAAACCCTGTGGGGCACAGTTCTAGTCTGACACACGTGGGGTCGCCGTGAGTCGGAATTGACTTGACGGTAACCGGTGTTGGTGGTGAGGAGGGACAGCCAACCCCTCCCTGGCACCATTTGTACCCTTACAGCTCAGCTGAGTCACTGTGGGAGGGAGGTGGGCTCTGGCTGGCCAAGTGGAATTACCAGTGTTGTTAAGTTCCGAAGCTAGTACCATCTGTAAGTAGGATTTTGTGGAGCATGTCAGAGTCCTTAGTGTTTCTCTTTTGAGTGTTATCATTGTACCATTGCCACTGAGTCGATTCCAACTCCTAGTGACCCTAGAGGACAGAGTACAACGGCCCTGTAGGGTTTCTAAGGATTCGAACTGCCGACCTTTCAGTTAGCAGCCGAGCTCTTAATCACTGTGCCACCAGGGCTCAAAAAGTTGAATTTGAAAGGCAAACATACAATTCTGTGTTATCCAAGTGCCCAGGTCTTCACTGGAAACAAAAGACACCCTGATCCCTCAAACTGCTGAATTTGATTTTATCAAGAATGTACACATATAAAAATTTCTCTGGTAGGCTGAGAAGCCTGCTGAGAAATTTTAGCCTGGCACCTAATTAGCCTGAGAGAATTGTCAGCATTGGAAAATAAGACTTTATACACGAAGGAAATGTCTCGCTTACAGTGACAGTGTCCTTATATACGTGTATTTATCCCATCATCTCCTCGGTCTGGTTACTGAATCCAAGACAGCACACTCCCGTTATTGCTCAGTCGTGGCCTCTGGAGATGGTGGATCTTAGCCTTTATTTTTGTTGGCACATCCCAGCACCGAAGCGTATTAAAGTAAAATTAGGCAGCAGGGCTCCTTGTCACTCCCATCATGTTCCCGTAACCACCTCATTTACAGCAGACCGAGACAGAAACATTTTTTAGAGCAATTTAAGATGAGGCAACACTGGGTATGTAAATCCGGTTTTATTGGCAGCCACGGCAGCCAGCTCATTCTTCGGACACGCCGGACGTCTTCAGGCCAGCCGCCATTCTGGCTTGGAACTTGTCTGTTTTCAGCCACAATGGGGCGGGGGGTGGGGGGCGGGCAGGCACAATAGCAGCTTTCATATAGCCGCCTCTAAAACGGGGTGCTGTGGCCACACAGACCACGGTGCCACCTCCAGCCAGCTGTTTCGTCCCAGCTGCCCTTCCGGGAAGGAGCCTGTTAAGAAGCTTTAAGTGTTTTACAAAGTCTGATGACAAAGGCAGTTTGTTTTTTTTTAAATTAATTGCTCATAACCCCTTTAAAGAAGTAGTTGGCAGGAGTCAGGAAATGGCGAGAACAGTTTCCAGGGAAAGCACCCAGCTGACACCCACTTTGAGGTTGTTGGAGAGACAGCAAGGCGGAGAGCTCTGTGCAGTGGAAGCGTTCTGCAGGTGCCACGGGGGCGGCGGACGGGGGGGCCCGCTCCCAGACACAGCGCTCTTTGTCAAGGTGAGCTTTATCAGGAGGCCGGCTGCGGCCTGCGAGAAGGCACAGCGCTCAGCGGGGATTTGCCACATTCAGAGTGAGTTATAACAGGACCCCAAAGGTTAGAGGGACAAGCTCAGAGAAACAGCCGCAGCACTCCACAGGACTGACTGCAGACTTCGCCGGGCTCGTACAACCACTGTGAAATGAGAGGTTTAAAAGCTGCAGGGCGAGTCGGGACTGGTTGAAATATGTGGCTTTGTGTACCTCCTGTGCTTTCATCCGCCCCTTTCCTTGGCCTGGCTTTGCCCAAACCTGCAGGAGTTGAGAAAGTCCTGTGATTGAAGATGGTTCCCCAGCAGCAAGCCGTGGGGATCTTAGATCATTCAGCTCTGCTGTCTCGCTCCAGAGCAGGAGGGCATTGGGCATCATCGCCACAGAGAAAGTGGCCTGGGTTTGAAGTTCCCTGAATTCTGCAGGACTCTTTTAGAGTCTGGTTTCCAAATGGCTCAGCTTTGTGGGCCAGAAGGTGATGGAATGGCCTCTGTGGGTGGATGGTGCTATTTCAGGGTCTTCTGCAGGGAAGTTGCTACAGCTCTGTGGATGTGTGGGTCCTATTGTTCTCTTCCCCACTCCTCCACCCACCAGCGCCTCTATACGCTCCAGCTGGGGGAGTTCCCAGCCCCTCCGCTTCAGTAGGCAGAGAGGCAAATCAGTGCCGGGCTGAGGAAGCGAGAATTGGGAGGGGCTGGAGGGTGAGCTTGGTGGGAAACGTGGACCCAGAGCTTGTTAGCTGCCCTTGAGTCGGCCCCCGACTCATGGTGACCCCATGCACAACGGAATGAAACGCATCCTGGCCCTGCACCATCTCCATGATCAGTTGCAGATGGGACTGTTGTTATCCATAAGGTTTTCACTGGCTGATTTTCGGCAGTAGGTTGCCAGGCCTTTCTTCCTAGTCTGTCTTAGTCTGGAAGCTTTGCTGAAACCTGTTTAGCATCAGAGTAACGTGCAAGCCTCCTCTGACAGATGGGTGGTGGCTGTACATGAGGTCCATTGGCTGGGCGAGAACTCTACCACTGAGTTCTCAGTCTACTGGTACCTGTCTTACTTATGTAGTGCTGCTGTAGCAGAAATACCACAGGTAGATGGCTTTAACAAACAGAAATTTTTTCTCTCACAGTCTAAGAGGATTGAAGTCCAATGTCAGGGCTCCAGCTCCAGGGGAAGGCTTTCTCTGTGTTGGCTCTTGGGGAAGGACCTTGTCATTCATCTTCCCCAGTCAAGGAGCTTCTCAGCACAGGGACCCAAGGTCCAAAGGACACGCTCCGCTCCTGGCACTTCTTTCTTGTTGGTATGAGGTCCCTCTCATTGGTTTTCAGAAGAAATCGACTCAAAATACAACCTAATCTTACAGATTAAGTCCTGCCTCACTAACGTAAACTGCCTCTAATCCTGCCCCATTAATGTCATAGAGATAGGATTTACTACACATAGCAAATCACATAAGATCACAAAATGGTGGACAACCACACAATAGTGGGAATCATGGCCTAGACAAATTGACACATGTTTTGGGGGACACAATTAAATCCATAACAGTACCCCCTTAATGTATTAAGTCTGCCTCTTGTCTCCATGTTCATGGAGCTGTGTTTATCAATTGGAAGTCTTTCAAATCCTTGTATCTGCGTATCGTCCACTGGGGGTTCGCACAGTTCTGTCTTACTCGTAGGTAATAACACTGGTGTGCCCGGCTGTCCCTTTGCCCGAGGGTGGCCTGTGGCCATGCTTCTCAGGTGTGGCCTCCAACCACCAGCATCACATCACCTTGGGGGAGCCTGTTAAAATTCAGATTCCTGGGCCCCATGCAAGAACCACGGAAGCTGACTGCATTTAAAAATTTTTTTTTTACTTTCTTTTCTTTGGTATTGAGGTATAAGTTATATGCAGTAAAGTGCTCAAACCTTAGGAGTCTGTTGACCAAATACACCTGTGTACCCAGCGCTCAGATTGATACATAGAGCTCTTCTCCTGCCCCAGCTGGCTCCCTCCTGCCCTTTCCACACAGTTCTGGTCATCCGGGTTAGCCTCTGTCCTGACTTCTGTCTCCATGAGAAGTCTGCCTGTGTTTGAATTTCACCTGCATTGAATCGTACGGGATAGTTGAGTCTGCTTTTTTTCAACATCATCGTTGTTGGGTGCCATCTAACTGATTTCCAGCTCATAGTGACCCCATGTGACAGGGTAGAACTGCCCCGTAGGGTTTTCTAGGCTGTGATCTCTATAGAGCAGATCGCCAGGTCTTTTTCTCTCTGGGAGTTGCTGAGTAGGTTCAAACTTCGACCTTTCAGTTAGCAGCCGAGCGCTTAAGCGTTGAGCCAGCGCTCCCTCTGTCAGCATTACATATGTAAGAATCATCCATTTTGTTGCTTGTAGTAGTAGCTAATTGTTTTCCATTGTGGTATAGTACGACTGTGTAACAACTTATTTATTTATGTTACTCTTGATGGCCTTTTGGTTGTTTCCAGGTTTTGGCTGTTACAATAAAGCCGCTGTGACCTTTTGTGTTTGTCTTCTGGTGTCCATAAGCACTCATTTCTGCTGGGAGTGGAATTGCTGTGTCCTAGCGTAAATGTATCTTTAGCTTTGGTAGATAATCGCCTAATAGTTTTCGAAGTAGCTATACCGGTGGGCGCTTTTGCTAGCAATGAATGAGAATTTCAGCTGCTCTGCGTTTTTGTCTGCTCTTGGTATTGTCAGCCCTTTTAATTTAACCATTTTACTAGATGTGTGGTGGTATCTCCTTGTAGTTTTAATTTGCATCACTCTGCTGACTAATGATGTTCATAAACTCTTCACGTCCTTATTGGCTATTGGCTACTTGGCTTTCCTCTTTCATGAAGAGGCTAATGAAGCGTCTTTGAAACCAGGTTGTCAGGTTTTTCTCCTGTTAATTTATAGGGACATCTCTGCGTTAGTAACAGCCTCCCCAGGTGACTCTGAAGACTGCGAACGTCACAGAACCAGCTCTCGGAAGCGTCTCCTTAGGTTGTTCAGTTTCCTCGAGCCATCTTTTTTCTTTTCTTCAGTTCCCACAGGAGCAGCTCACTTTCTGCATTGTGTGCTGCTGTTTTTCAGGTGATAGGTAGAGTGCTTTCCGCTCACTTTCTTTAATTAGGTGCAGAGAAATGGACTTCGTGCACTAAACACAGCCGTGTGCACCTGTTTGTCATGAAGTCTGACTGAGCATGTCCAAGTGCCCTCCTTGCCTTTTTGGTGGCAACTTAATAGCGCCATAATCTTGCCAGAGATCTGTGGAGTGCAGAAAGCTAGGACGAGAAAGCAGGGTTTTGGAACTTCTTCTTTTGTTAGCTTTGATTCCACCACTCTGCTTGCCGGGAGTTGCAAAAAAATCAAAAACCAAACATGTTGCTTGGAGTCAGTTCTGACTCACAGCCATCCTACAGGATGGAGTAGAACTGCCCCATAGGGTTTCCAAGGAAAGGCTGGTGGATTTGAACCACTGACCTTTTGGTTAGCAGCCAAATGCTTACCCACTGTGCCACCAGGAGTTGCAAAACTCTGTGTATTTGTTTCCTAGAACTGCTGTAACAAAGTATCACAAATCAGGCCGCTGTAAGAACAGCTACTTATTGTCTCACAGTTGGGGAGGCTAGGAGTCTGAGATGAGGGCGTTGGCCGTGTTGATTCCTCCTGAAGGCTCTGAGGGGGAATCTGTTCCATGCCGCTTAGCCTCTGGTGCTGGCTAGCGATCTTTGGCTTGTGGCTGCATCACTTCACATGGCTGTCTTCCTCTGTGCCTCTTTCTGTGCCCCTTCTCCTCTTGTATGAGGACACCACTCATACTGGATTTGGATCCACCCTTCTGCATATGTCCCCTGTTAACTGATAACATCTTCAAAGACTCTGTTTCCAAAGAAGGTCAAATTCACAGGGACTGGGAGTTAGGACTTCAGCATACCTTTTTGGTGGACACAGTTCAATCCATAACAGCCCACAAGCATCTTCTCCAGCCTGTGCCTTTCTCCCCTGATAGAAACTCCCAGGAAGGAGGAAGTGTGTTCAGGATATGTCTTTGCCTGTGTTTGGGGTGCGTGTGTGAATGAGACTTGCTTTGGGGCTTTAAGGAGGAGCCCTTTCATATCCTTGCACGCTTCATGCCTACGTGTGATAGCTTACCTTCTAAGTGCAGGTGTGCCCCCTCTCACCTCTCTGCCACCTCATGAACCAGAGAGGGATCTTAGAGGTCAGGTAATCCAGCCCTCTCGTTTTGTAGGTGAGCTCAGTGTCAGCTGTTAGACATGGGGGCTTGGTGTGAGAGCTTGCTGTTGTGTTTTTAAGTAAGACCATCCTGGAAAGAGAGGCATGCTGCTTCTGGAGAGAATCAAGAGACGGAGGGAAAGAGCATTTTTCTTGTTTGACCTTTGGTATGCAAACGGAGTCCCTTCTTGCTGCTCAGAGGCCCAAGTGCACGGCAGGAAGTGGTGAGGTGGTGGGGAAGGAAGAAAGAAAATGTTCAGTGCATTGTGATAATGTGAGTGTGTGAGTGTGAGTGTGTGTGTGTGTTTGTCCTGCCCATCCTCTCCCCAACATCACCTAGGCCCATTCCCACCTCCAGCATTGCAGTGGGGTCAATTCTGATTCGTGGAGACCCTATAGGACTGAGTAGATCTGTCCCATGGGGTTTCCAAGGCTGTAATCTTTACAGAAGCGGACTGCCTCATCTTTCTTTCGTGGAGTGGCTGATGGGTTCTAACCGCTAATCTTTCAGTTAGCAGCCGAGTGCTTAACCACTGCACCACCAGGGCTCCTTAAAGGCTGAGTAAACTGGCCCGAGACATATATTTACAGTATAACTGTTAATAAAAATGTGTAATAATTTTGTGTATATTGTAGAATGTGTTATTTATAATGGTGAGACTGGTTCAGATTAAAAAAATTTTTTCAACTTGTAGGCTGGTTATGATGGTGAGAGTATTGGAAATTGCCCATTTTCTCAGCGTCTCTTTATGATTCTCTGGCTAAAGGGAGTTATATTTAATGTGACCACGGTGGACTTGAAAAGGTAAGACGAGGCTCCACAGTACTGAGCTGACTGTACCTAGTTCCCTGCTCACACACACCCCACATCCACTCTTGCACATCCACGCATGTATACACACTCATGCACACATACACCTACATATACACCTGCACACCTGTGTACACACACAGCACACATCCACACACATACATACACATGTCTACACATCCCACATGCACACAGATGCACATGCATGCATACACACCACATTCACACATGCACACCTCCTGCATAGACACATGTACACACGTGTACTCACATCACATATCCACACACATGCACACACACATAACATACTCCACATCCACACGTGTACACACGTCTACACACCCCGCATCCACACACACAGGTGCACATGCATGTGTTCACACCACATCCACACGTGCACACACACATGCACACACATATACACACACGTACACACGTGCACACCTCACATCCACACATACAGGTGCACGTGCATGTGTTCACATCCACATGTGCACACACATGCACACACACATGTACACACACACATGCACACCCCATATCTACACTTGGCACACAGATGCACACACATCCACACACCCCACATCCACACATATGCATACACCCCACATGCACACACACACATACACACATGCACGCGTATGTACACACACGGACATGCGTACATACACACCACACATCCATATGCACACACAAATCCATGCATGTGCACATCCACATATGCACGTGCATGCACACACGCCACATTCACTCATGCACACACACACACGCACACACACCCCTAAGACCTGTGGGCTATACCATGGCAGGTGTCTGTTCTTGGTCAGAAGCCTGAACTAAAACCCACGTGCGGCCCGCGGCATCATTACAGGACGGGACAGGGTGTAATCTGGAAGGGGAGGGCCGGGGGCATCATGAGGAAGCTGCTCTCCCAGTTGCTGGTCAACTGTGTGTCTCAGAAGCCTAACTGGGTGTCTTTCCCGCTGAGAACTCTGGGGAGCATTTTCACCTGTGTATCCAAAGCAGGGGCCGCACAGGAGACTCCAGCCTGTAACTTTTTTGCAAATGCATTTGCTTTCACTGCCAGTAAAACACTTTGTAAACCCACAATCTGCTTTGAAGTTCTCAAGGGTTATTTCTCTTAAATTGGGGCGGGCGCAGCTAAGCGTTGGGAGTGAATCCAGATGCAGCCTCTGCCTACAAACACCGCTGTTTATGCCACGCAGGAAGCCGGCGGACCTGCAGAACCTGGCGCCTGGAACCAACCCCCCTTTCATGACTTTTGATGGCGAAGTCAAGACAGACGTGAATAAGATCGAGGAGTTCTTAGAGGAGAAGTTAGCCCCCCCGAGGTAGGCCGCCTAAAGCTGGTGTTCACAACCCGTTTGTCATGTTTTTCCCCTTAAAAGATAATTCAAGAGCCTTTGGCTTTGTGTGCTTGGTTTCCTGGGGCCTGTGCACTGACTTCCTTAGCCACGTCGGTGGTGAACCGCAGAAAACACAGCACAAGATTAGAACACTTGAGTTCAGGTGGCCTGGATTTCTTCGCTCTGCATCTGCCTTTGACAATTAGAGCTTAGAGGCAGGAAGTGGGGAGGTGGTGGGGTGGCGTTCTGTAGATTAGCCATTTCTTAGGTACACTGGAGTCCCTGGCTGGTGCAAATAGTTAACACACTTGGCTGCTAACCAAAAGGTTGGAGGTTCGAGTCCACTTGAGGTACCTCAGAAGAAAGGCCTGGTGATCTACTTCTGAAAAATCAGCCAGTGAAAAGCCAGTGGAGCACAGTTAGCCCAGAAGACTAATGGACCCCATGAACTGCGACCTCCACTAGCCTGAGACCAGAAGAACTAGATGGTGCCCGACTACCGCCACCGACTACTCTGACTGGGACCACAGTAGTGTGTCATGGACACAGTGGAGAGAAACGCAGAACAAAGTTCAGACACATAAATAAGACCAGACTTACTGGTCTGAGAGAGACTGGTGGAACCCGAGACTATGGCCCTTAGACACGCTTCAAACTTGGAACTGAAGTCACTCCCAGAGATCACATTATAGCCATACAATAGTCAGGGCTATAAAATGAACAGTAACACCAGTGAGGGATGTACACCTCCAGAACAATCAGCTCTATGAGACCTAACGGGCAGCAGTTACCCAAAGCAAAGTTTGGAAGGATGGTAGGGGCAGGAAAGCTGGGCAAATGGACACAGGGAGCCCAGGGAGGAAGTGGGGGAGAGTGCTGACACATTCAAGGGGTTTGCAGCCCATCGTGACCCCATTGTTTTCCATAGTGTTTTCATCGGCTGGTTTTCAGAAGTAGATCGCCAGGCTTTTCTTCCTAGTCTGGCTTAGTCTGGAAGCTCTGCGTTACCCTGCTCAGCATCATAGCAACACACGCCTCCACTGACAGATGGGTGGTGGCTGCGCTGCTTGGGAATCGAACCTGAGTCTCCAGCACGAGACTTTTTCTCCCCATTGTATCACCACAACTCAAAGATTGCTTGTCTGTGATATTCCAAATTTGAACTTTTCCAGGTACCCTAAGCTGGGGACCCAACACCCTGAATCCAACTCTGCAGGAAATGATGTGTTTGCCAAATTCTCTGCGTTTATAAAAAACACCAGGAAGGACGCTGATGACAGTGAGTACCTCCCCATCGTCCTGTTTGCTGTTTTTAGAAGGGTTTCCACTCGGCCTCTAGTGTGGCTTCTTGTAAGACATCAGAAATTCTGACTGACTTTGCAGGGTGGAGAGGGGTGTCTGGAATTCCTGGGTGGTGCACAAGGGGCCACGTAGGAGCAAGCCCACCTGTAATTTTTTTATGAATTGCATACTCATTGCTCGGCTGCTGATCGATAGGTTGGAGGTTTGACTCCACCCAGAGGTGCCTCGGAAGAAAGACCCGGTGATCTGCTTCCAAAGAATCACCCATTGAAAACCCTATGGAGCACAGTTCTATTCTGACACACATGGGGTCTCCATGAGTTGACTGGACCACAGGTTTTTTTTTTTTTTTTGAAGAGGTGTATCTAGAAATAAGAAAATATTTCTAACCTTGGATCTTCCCGATGACTGAGTGCTTCTAGAGAATGAGAACCCAGGAAACAATATTTTTTGGGGGAAGATGATAACCATCCAGGTGTTTCCAAATGCACCCTCCAATCCTTTTAAATGATGTTCTGCCAGATCCTACATCATTTTAGTATTTCCAGAAATATTTTTGAATTAACAGAAGGGTTCTGGAAGTAACAACGTTGTGTAGACAGCAGATTTATTTTCCAATGAGGAGTGAGTCCTTTACTCAGAGCTTCTAAATCCACACCCATCCTTCCCACAGCCCCACTGCTGCCTGCCCGGGTCTCCATAAGAAGGGGAACCAGCGCCTTCCTCCGTCTGCATCTGGAGAAGTGAGGCACGGACTTGTGTGGCATAGCTTACTGTTTTTTTGCTTTTCTGTTTTAGTTTATGAAAAAAACCTGCTAAAGGCCCTGAAGAAGCTAGATGGTTACCTGAGTAGCCCTCTGCCTGATGAGATAGACCCCTACAGTGCCGAGGACATCCCTGTCTCTGGAAGGAAGTTCCTGGATGGGGATGAGCTCACCCTAGCTGACTGCAACCTCTTACCCAAGCTTCATATCATCAAGGTTGGCCGTTCCTCCTGTGTGTGCTGAATGCATGAATGAATGGGGCTTTCTCTGAGTTTGTTTTGACCTGTGTCTCTGCCAGATGTTTAAACAATCTAAAATGTGGACTCTTGAATTAAACCCTGCTTGTTTGCGTCTGTGGCATTTGCCCCACAGCCTGAGTTTCAGACGTGTAGAAGGAAGGGCTTCAGGTCTTCTCAAGAAGCGCCTGAGTTTGGCCCCACTCCCTCCATCCATCTGCCTCTCTTCCAAAGCCTTCACATCCCACCCCTAGCCCACAGCAAAGTTGTACAGAAGCAACCAGAGGGAGTACATTGCTCACGCCTGGCACTTAGCACTGAGGCTTGGAGATGCTGTGTGGAATCTGGGAGTTTTAAAATGTGAACACTGTTAATTGTGGGTGATTTTTGGGATTCACACAGCCCTTTCTAGAGATAATGGGGATGTGACCTGTCAGCTCTTAACATCGTTTCTCCACAGCCAGGGAGCAGCCGACAGCTGCTTATTGGGACTCTGCCAGACTAGGTGCCATGACACCCGTCTGTCAGTTTGTCTTGCTGTGATAGCTTCAATGTTGCTGTGATGGTGGAAGCTATGCCACCAGCATGGCAAATACTGGTAGGGTCACCCATGGTGGACAGGTATTAGCGGAGCTTCCAGACAAAGATAGACTAGGAAGAAAATACCTGGCGATCTACCTCTGAAAATTAGCTAATGAAAACCCTATGGATCACAGAATACTGTCCAGTGTAGTGCTGGAACATGAGCTCCCTACAGTAGAAGGCACTCAGAATACACATCAGCCATAACAATGGACTTGAGCATCCCAGTGATCATGAAGATGGTGCCATACCAGGCAGCATTCCCTTCTCTTGTACGTGGGGTTGCCTTGAGTTGGGGCCAACCTAACAGCCACTAACAACAACAACAGACGAGTGGTTCTCCAACGTTAATGGACGTAAGAATTGTTTGGGGAGATTTTTAGAAATGTAACCTCCCCTTGACCCATCCGCTGGCCTACTAAATCAGAACCTCTGAGGGTGGCCCCTGGATTAAAAGGCAGATGGTCTCACACACTGACTCCTTAGTTGTTGCTCTCTCTTCAGCGTTCCCAGCCTTTCTGCCACTTATAGATGTTAATGTTGTTGTTGTCAGATGTCATCAAGTAGATTCCGACTCACAGTGACCCTGTGCACCACAGAAGGAGACTCTGCCCAGCCCTGCACCATCCTCACAATCATTGCTGTGTTTGAGCCCATTGTTGCAGCCACGGTGTCAGTCCATCTTGTTGAGGGTCTTCCTCTTTTTCACTGACCCTCTACTTTACCAAGCATGATGTCCTTCTCCAGAAACTGATCCCTCCTGTTAGCATGTCCAAAGTATGTAAGACATAGTCTTGCCATCCTTGCTTCTAAGGAGCATTCTGGCTGTACTTCTTCCAAGACGGATTTGTTCGTTCTTTTGGCAGTCCATGGTATATTCAAAACTCTTCACCAACACCATAATTCAAAGGCACCAGTTCTTTTTTTGTCTTCCTTATTCATTGTCCAGCTTTTGCCTGCGTATGAGGTATTGAAAATGCCACGGCTTGGGTCAGGCGTGCCTTAATCCCCAAAGTGACATCTTTGCTTTTCAACACTTAATAACTTGTTAATAAAATATCAAAAACCAAACCCACTGCCGTCGAATTGATTCTGACTCACAGTGACCCTATAGAACAGAGTAGAACTGCCCCATAGAGTTTCCAAGGAGCGGCTGGTGGATTTGAACTGCTGACCTCCTGGTTAGCAGCTGAGCGCTTAACACTGTGCCACCAGGGCGCCAAACCTGTTAGTAGTTTATCATTATCATCACTCTTACTGTGGTCTCGGCCCTCAGTAGCCCCAGTGACCCCAGAGCTCTGGGCATCTTGATTATTACAGTCCCACCAGGTCCAGAGTTAGGGTCTTGGTATAAGGGTAGAGGAGGTGGGCTGTAAAGATACAGGGAAATACAAGTCAGGGACCCTATGTTGTCGTAACATGTGTAACCGCCATTTAGAAATTACAAACTCAGTTTATACCACCTGTGGTGTTGATGCTCCATCGTTGCCCCCCCACGCCCACGTTGTCCCTGGTGACTCCGCACCCTACCTTTGCTTTTCTCTTCCTGCGTCGTTTCCTGCTCTTTCCTTCCCCTCCCGTCCGTTCCCCTTTCAGCTTCTTTCTTCTCCCTTCACTCTTGGGAAAGACAGGGCGCCAGATCTGGCTTGAGATCACCAGGGCTACCGGGGCTACCAGCTTGGAATGCAAGCCTTGAAGATGGTGTTGATCCCTCAAACGAATGATCTCTTCAGTAACTCTTCTAGTGCCCCCGCATCTAATGTTTGATGAACGCATCTGGACCCCCGCTGACTTCAGGAGACATTTGCCAGCAGGATATTTACGTAGTTGAGTTCTGACCTAGTTGCTTTTGTTGTTGTTGTTGTTGTCAGCTGCTGAGTCAGTCCTTGACTCATGGTGACCCCATGCACAATGGGATCAGACCCTTGTGATCCATGGGGTTTCCACTGGCTGAGTTTTGGAAGTAGATCACCAGGCCTTTCTTCCTAGTCTGTCTGAGTCTGGAAACTCTGCTGGAATTTGTTCAGCATCATAGCAACACACGAGCCTCCACTGACAGATGGGTGATGGCTGAACATGAGGTGCATTGTCCGGGAGTTGAACCCAGGTCTCCTGTGTGGAAGGCAAGAATTCTACCACTGAGCCACCACTGCCCCTTAGTCACTTGTAGTGAGTGCTTTTTAGTCATTGCTGTGCCTAGAGTAGGAGCCTTGGGTGGGGCCAGCTGTTAAGCACTCGGCTCTATGAGTCAGAATTGACTCGATGGCAATTTTTTCTTTTTAGTTTATATGAATTCTTATTGTTGTTTTTAACGTTTGAATGATCCACAGACTTGATTCCTCTAGGCTCTTTTTTTTGAGCTTTAGGTGAAAGTTTACAGAGCAAATTAGTTTCTCATTCAAATATGTATGCACATATTGTTTTGTGACTTTGTTTGCAATCCCTGCAATGTGTCAGCACTCTCCCCTTTTACACGCTGGGTTCCCATGTCCATTTGTCCAGTTTTCCTGTCCCTTCCTGCCTTCTTGTCTTGCTTTTGGGCAGGTGTTGCCCATTTGGTCTAGTGTACTTGATTGAACTAAGAAACACGTTCCTCACGTATGTTATTGTTGATTTTATAGCCCTGTCTAATCTTTGGCTGAAAGGTGAACTTGGAGAGTGGTTTCAGTTCTGATTTGCAGGGTGTCTGAGGGCCATAGTCTCGGGGGTTCCTCCAGTCTCTGTCAGATCAGTAAGTCTGGTCTTTTTTTGTGAATCTGAATTTTGTTCTACATTTTTCTCCCACTCTGTCCAGGGCCCTCTGTTGTGGTGGTAGCCAGGCACCATCTAGTTCTTCTGGGCTCAGGCTGGTGGAGGCTGTGGTTTATTAGTCCTTTGGACTAATGTTTTCCTTGTGTCTTTGGTTTTCTTCATTCTCCTTTGCTCCGGACAGGATGGAAGCAGTAGATGTATCTTAGACGGCCTCTGACAAGCTTTTAACACCCTAGATGCTACTCACCAAAGCAGGACGTAGACCATTTTCTTTGTGAGCTATGCTATGCCAATTGACCTAGATGTCCCCCGAAACCATGGTCACCAGTCCTCAGCCCCAGAAATTTGGTTCCTCAAGGCATTTGAATGTGTCTAGGAAGGTTCTATGACTGTGCCCTTTGTGCTCTAATTTATATATGAATATACATGCTCTACATATGAATATATATGTAAAAATATCCATAGCCTAACCTATGTATTTACGTGGGTATACTCCTGTACACCCTCCTTCCCCTACTTAGCGTGCAGATCTGCCTCTGTATCTGCTTACAAGTTACTGTTTTTACTGTTGTATGGTTGTATATGCTGTAGTATTTGCTGTGGTTACCTCTGTTTTTTTTTTTTTTTGCTGTGTTCCTCTAAGTGTCTTCCTTTGCCTTGGTCCAGTTGTGTTGACTTCCCGTATATTGTGTATTATTGTCTTCCCTTCACCAAAATTAACACTTGCCTACTGTGTACTTAGTGATCTCCCCCCTACCCCTTCCCTCCCTCATAACCGCTGAAGATTGTGTCTGTGTGTAAACTTTTTCTTGAGTTTTTATAAGGTTTTCTAATAGTGGCCTCATACAGTGTTTTTCCTTTTGTGGAGTTCTCTGTATATGAGGTCAAGTTGATTGATTGTGTTATTTAGATCTTCTGTATCTTTGTGGAGTTTCTTTCTACTTGTTCTGTCGTCAGAAGTGGTGTGTTTAACTGCGTATTTCTCCTTTTCATTTCTGGCAGGGTTTCTTTTATGTATTTTGGAGCTCTGTCATTGGGTGTGTAGGTATTTATTATGGTTATGTCCTCTTGGTGGCTTGATCCCTTAATCATTATATAATGTCCTCCCTTGTCTCTTACGATGGAGTTTGATTTAAAGTCTATTTTATCGGGGATTAATATTGCTGCTCCTGCTCTTTTTTGGTTACTGTTTGCTTGATATATTTTTTCCATCCTTTGATTTTTAACCTCTTTATGTCTTTGTGTCTTGTCTGAGGTGTGTCTCTTGTAGGCAACATTTTGATGGGTCATTTTTTTTTTTTTAACCCATTCTGCCATTCTCTGTCTCTTCACTGTTGGATTTAACCTCTTTACATTTAGTGTGGTTATCAATAGATATGAATTTACTGCTGTCATTTTGTTATGCTTTTTTTTGTGAAGTTGACGGCTTCTTTGTTTGGCTTGATTTTCTGTGCTGAGTTTTTTGTGAAGTTGACGGCTTCTTTGTTTGGCTTGATTTTCTGCGCCGAGTTCTTTCTGTTCATGGATTGTGTTTTCCTTTCCTCCGTTTTTGTCGATTTTTTGTTTACTGAGTCTTTTTGGTTTTCTTCTTTATTTTGGTGGATAGCTTTGTTAATTTTCTTTGTGGTTACTGTGAGGTTTGTCTTTATCATCCTGTGTTTAAAACAGTGTGTAACATTTACATATCGCCTTGACTTCCTCTCTACATGGAAGCTCTGTAACGACACCATTCCTTCCCCCTTTTTGTTTTGAAGTTGTCATCGATGTCAGATTGACACCTCTGGTTCCCTGTGTTGGGTTCTGTAGCTTTATTCTACTTTGGAGACGTCTCTACCTGGGTTGGCATCTTGGTGATGCCATCACATGGCTTGCTCTGTGTTGTTTCTCTTATGACTAGTGTAGCATTGCAAAGTGCATGGAGATTGGCAAAGAGCAAGAGAAATATCCTCCCCATTCAACATTAATTGCCACCTGTTTAGCTCCTATAAAGGAGACCATTTTAAATTTCAGTAGAGTATTTAACTTCAGAGTAACTTAAAGCCGTCCCTGACTCCAGTATAAGACTTAGCCGCAAAACCTTCAAAGCTGTTGAGCACTCAAAATGCCAAATGGCTTAATTATCTTCCATGGAGTACTTCTGAAAGGAAGTGAGAACCAGCCTAAAGGAGTTTATGGTAAAAGATGAGAGAGTAAAGGAATTTTTGCTTTGTTGCTCCTCCTGAAACTCAGCAAAAGCAGTATGAAAAAGTGGAGCAGAAGCTTCATCTTTCCTAAAACTAGAAAGGGACGAATGACTAACTCAGAGATTGAGGAATTTCATCCAGTTGAAGGGCCCCGGAGCCACGACGTGCTTGTCCACATCCTTTGAAAGATTCAGATTTCGCTGAAAGCAAATAGTACCGTCCTGAAACATCCAACCTCAAATTAGTGTTTGGAGTGGGCCATGGGAGAAGCAGAGAGCATCACTGGACGGAGCCCTAGAGAGGCAGCACTGAAGGAGGAACAAGACAGAGGAGACATCCTTGTATCTGTGACCTAGTCCCTACCCCAAAGGAACAGCCTAGAGGGGAGGCAGAGTGGAGGGGAGAGGAGAAGTGATATTCTACTTTGCAGCTACTATGAGCAGAGAAATGAAACAAGGCCTGAGCAGTTAGGAGAGGGACTATAAATAGTCCTAGCTTCATTTTTCAGCGATGGTGACCTCCTACCTAATCTGTGAACCTCTGGGTGGAGGATGCTGGGAGCAGAGAAGTGTTCTCCTGGGAGAGAGTATGGGGCAGTTTGATGAGAGGGTATTTGGAAGCTAAATAGCCAAACTGATGTGCCAACCACTCCATCTCAGTCTTTGAGAGCGCCCCCTACACTGTTTATAAGCAAGTGATAGGTTCAGTAAAAAACCAAAAACCAAACCCATTGCCATCGAGTCGATTCTGACTCATAGTGACCCTATCTGCCTCATAGTCCTGGTGGTGCAGTGGTTAAGAGATAGGCTGCTAACCAAAAGGTCAGCAGTTCAAATCCACCGTTTGCTCCTTGGAAACCCTATGGGGCAGTTCTACTCTGTCCTATAGAGTCACTGTTAGTGGGAATCAACTCAGCAGCAAAGGATTTGATGGGTTATAGTTCTGGGTGGTGCAAGCGGTTAATGTCCTGGGCTGCTAACTGAAAGGCTGGAGGTTTGAGTTTACCCAGAGGAGCCTGAGAAGAAAAGCCTGGTGATCTACTTCTGAAAAATCAGCCACCAAAAACCCTATGGAGCACAGTCCTATTCTGATACACATGGGTAGCTATGAGTCAGAATTGACTCAATGGCAATTGGTTTCTAATAACCAGAAAGAATCTCTACGGGACCTTTATGTAGATAGAAATAATAAAAAAGGGGGGAGGAGAAGGGGATAAAGACAAGGAAATAAAAAGCAAGAGGTAGATCAGAAATACGTACCTGATGATGAATTATTCCAGAAAAATTAATGAATGTTCCACACCGATATTTCTCTACAGCCTCAGAGAAACGAAAGAGAACGTGGGCCTTCTGAGAAAAAGCTCAAAGACGACACAAGATGTCACAGATGATAATCTTACAAAGGAGGTGGAAATAAGACTGGCAGAGCTCAAAAGAAAAGATTGTCAATGTTGTTAGTTGCTATCACGTTGGTTCTGACTCGTGGTGGCCTCAAAAAAGATTAAAGACAAGTAAAATAATTGCAGAAATAAAATTAGAAGCAGAAGAAACATTGCAGGAATTAACGAGGGGTTCAGAGGACAGGCCTGAGACAATTGTCCAGAATCAAATGGAGCAGACCAGAGAGATAAAAGTGATTAGAGAGATCCCAGATACGCATCGTCAGTGACAGGGGAACAGGAAAGGAAAAGAAGGTTCAAAGGGAAAAATAAGGGAAAATTATCTTAGGCCAAATGACGGCCTGAACTTTCAGTGTAAATGGACGTACCATGTTATATATACATATATATATATATAATTGTACTTTAGATGAAGGTTTACAGAGCAAATTAGTTTCTAATTAAACAATTAATACACATATTGTTTTGTGACATTGGTTGCCAACCGTACAACATGCCAACACTCTCCCCTTCTCAACCTTGGGTTCCCCGTTACCAGCTTTCCTGTCCCCTCCTGTCTTCTCGTCCCTGCCCCTGGGCTGGTGTGCCCCTTTAGTCTCATTTTGTTTTATGGGCCTGTCTAATCTTAGGCTGAAGGGTGAACCTCAGGAGGGACTTCAGTACTGAGTTAAAAGGATGTCTGGGGGCCATACTCTTGGGGTTTCTCCAGTCTCTGTTAGACCAGTAAGTCTGGTCTTTTTTTGTGAGTTAAAATTTTGTTCTACATTTTTCTCCAGTTCTGTCTGGGACCCTCTATTGTGATCCCTGTCAGAGCATGGATGTACCATGTTTAGGAAAATATTGATCCAGAAAAAGCCACATTCAGACATCTCTAATAAATTACCGAAACTTGAGGATAAAAAACAGCTTTTTAAAGCATCCAGGCAATAATAATAATAATAACAACAGCAACAATAAATAACAAAGCCATATACACGGTAAGAAATTCAGACTGGCCTCATACAGCTTCATGACCCCATTTAAAACCAGAAGACAGTGGTTTATTACAGGAAAGGATGTGTGACCTAAGACTCTCATATCTAGCCACACTGTTGTTCTTACCTAGACTTCTGGTCTTAATGCAGTAAGCAGTCCTGAGTCGTCGTTTGTATGATGACATAAGACAGTGATTATTAAAATAAAGATCCTAGGAACAGAGAAGCTGTGTGGGGTAAAAGGACGATGAGAAACATAAACCCAAAACCAAACCAGTTGCCATTGAGTTGATTCCGACTCATAGTGACCCACATGTGTCAGAGTGGAGCTGTGCTCCATAGGTTTTCAAGTAGCTCTCCAGGCCTTTCTTCCAAGGCACCATCCAGGTAGACTCGAACCCCCAGCCTTTCAGTTACCAGCCAAGCGCAGCACCACCCGAGGTCACCTGTGATAAACGTAGAGCCCATTTAAGTCTAACAGCGAGACTGACAACAGTGGGAAGTACAGTCACCAAGCAGAATCAGAAAAAGTTTACTGTGGATATGGTTACGCAAGTTGGAATGGGGGGTAATGGAGAAAAAATGGGAAGACAAGCAGATATACTAATTTCCTCGTTTGTCACACTCAGAAGTCAGCGGATACCATCTAAAGTTGATAAAAATCGAGAAATAGAGAATCCCTGTTACTTAAAGCTATAGGAAACCACTGAAGAGTTAAAACAGACCATAAACTTTCAAAATTACCAGAGAGGGAAATACATGCACACGTGCACACACACACACGCACACACACACACACACACACACACACAGATGACAGAAAACAAAGTAAATACTAAATTCAAACAATCTGAAAACAAGATGACATCTGTAAGAGGCACACACTGAACAAAGTTACTCAGCAAAGTTAAAAGGACGGGCAGAGGAACCCAGGCAAATGCAAACTAAAGGGAAGTGGAGTTCCTAATGTCACCATCAGCAAGGCTGGAAACCCTGGTGGCACTGTGGTTAAGAGCTATGGCTGAGAACCAAAAGGTCAGCAGTTCAAATCCACCAAGTGCTCCTTGGAAACTCTTCGGGGCAGTTCTACTCTGTCCTGTAGGGTTGCTGTGAGATGGAATTGACTCGACGGTACCGAGTTTGGTTTTCGGTTTATCAGTGAGGTTAACATCAAGCAAAAGATGCTGATCAATTTAGAAGGTTTTCTAAAAGTTATATGGTCCTGTTTTGCGGCCACACTACGTCCATGTCTCCTGGCCTCCAAAACCTGAGAAGAAGCCCCAAAGGTCTTGTAATTTATGGTAAATCCCATGCTCAGTTTGTTCAGACATCCCAAGGACCATTGCCATGGGGAGAACAAAGAGAAATGGTCTTTGTAGCTCTGGGTCCCCAGTCAGATGGCTGCAGCTTTGATATATGCCCCCTTGTGATAATTTCCCCAGCTGCACCCCTCCTGGTAGAAGGAGACAGACCTCACACTGCTGTGTGTCTCATGGTGTTCACGCTCGGTTGCCCCACCCTCGCACCGACTAGCTCTATGAGGGTCAGGATTTGTGTCCGTTATATTTGTGAATCTGTCCCCTGCACGCAGTAGGCCCATAATTGGATGATCCAGTTTATGATAGAAATCTATAGGAATGATGCACAGTGAAGAGTAGTTAGGAGACCTGAGGTGGTGCAAACAGTTAAGCACTCAGCTACTAACTGAAAGCTTGGCAGTTTGAGTCCACCCAGAGGTACCTCAGAAGAAAACCCTACAGAGTTCAGTTCTACTCTGACACACGTGGGGTCGCTGTGAGTTGGAGTGGACTCTGTGGAAACTGTTTTTGTTGTGGTTGGTTGGTTGGTTGGTAGGGTGATTGGGATTTCATGAAGTTAGATTAGAGCACGTTTCGAAAGTAAGTTGAACCTTCATGCCCCCCAGGCTGGCCCAGCAAGTAGGAAAAAGAGAAGGTACTTTGCAGTGATACCGGCACAATGTAAACTGAAATCCATTTTGAATCTTTATGCACCAAAATAACACAGCAGCAGAGCGCATGAAGAGAACTCTGCAGGCAACACAAGGAGAGATCAACCAGGTACAGACTAATTAACGCCAGGGGTTCTCAGAGGCCGTCAGTGATCAGTCGGGGGGCAGGACTGATGGGTAGCCCTCGTGTGGAACCCAGTACCTCTGTAACCTTTCCAGCTCCCAGGACACCACTGTGTAAAATCCGAGCTGGGGTAGCCCTAAGGACGGTTGGATGACATCAGGAATTGAGAACAAGAACATACCACACACCTTGGAAGATGGAGTGTCTGATTCGGCCGCCTGCCTTAGGGGTTTTCCCTTTTCCTGATTATTTCCTCTTCATTTTCAGATCGTGGCCAAGAGATACAGAGATTTTGAATTTCCTCCTGAAATGACCGGCCTCTGGAGATACTTGAACAATGCCTACGCTAGGGACGAGTTCACAAACACGTGTCCAGCTGACCAGGAGATCATACACGCGTATTCAGATGTTGCAAAAAGAATGAAGTGACGCTGGACTCTTTCGTGCTTTGTTTCACAGTCCAGCAAGCTTGGCTACAAAAAGAGTGTGTTCTGTGTGCTTTCTCCTGACGACTGCCCTTTGGAAAATAACGCTCATAGCCGAATGATACGTGGTCCTGTAATATCTCATTTGTGTGTCTGAACACATTCAGTATCTATCACTGTACACACTCAGGTGTCCTGGTCTGTTAGCTCCTCTCCCTGACACCCATGGCATTTAATCTCTGATGTCTAGGACCAGTGTTTTGTGGTTTAAGTTTCAAAGGCAAATTAGGTTTTCGTTCACTTCCTCCTTCAATTTTTCAAAAAATTGCTCTGTCTCTGATAATTAGTTTTTTAAATCATATATAGCCTGCTTTTCTTCTCTAAAATATTAGCTTAATTTTTTTCAAAAAAAAAAAAAAAAACTTAACTCATTTTGTCATTACAAAATTATACGCTTATTGTAATATTTTAACCCAATGTTGGATGGTATAAAGAAGGAAGGGAAAGAACTCAGCTAAAATCTCACCACTGTAGATAATGACTGGTAACTTATTGGCGAGTGCCCTTCAAATCTTCAGTCTGTCTCCCACACACACTCACACCACACACACAATTTTGCATTCATGAATGGGATCATGCTGCTTTATTTTGGAGGAGGGGTAAGGATAACTCTTGGTGGACATCCATGTTGTTGTTGGGTTGCCACGAGTTGGCTCCAGTTCGTGGCGGCCTCAAGTACAACAGAAGGAAATGTTTTTGGGTCCTGTACCATCTTCATAATGGTTACTATGCTTGAGTCCACTGTTTTGGCCACTATGTCAATCCACCTCACCAAGGGTCTCCCTAACCTTCACCAACCGTCTATGCTACCAACTGTTCATGTTGTTATTGTTGTTAGCTGCTGTCGAGTCAGTTCCAACTTACAGCGACCCTGTGTACAGTGGAACGAGCCACTGCCCAGTCCTGCACCATCCTCACACTTTTTGCTGCATTTGACGCCATTGTTGCAGCCACTGTGTCAGTTCATCTCATCGAGGGTCTTCCTCTTTTTTGCTGGCCCTCCACCTTACCAAGCATGAAGTCCTTCTCCGGGGACTGGTTCCTCCTGATAACATGTCCGGAGTATGTGAGATGAAGTCTCACCATCCTTGCTTCTAAGGAGCATTCTGACTGTACTTCTTCCAAGGCAGATTTGTTCATTCTTCTGACAATCCATGGTGTACTCAATATTCTTCACCAACCCAATCGCCAACCATTCACAGAGGACCTAAAACAAACAAGAAGATTTGGCTCTGCAGAGCCGGAGAGGATGTTGTGATCAGGCTTCCTGGAGGTGAGGATTGTAGAGTTCTCAGACCAGCAGGGACCACCTGGAACTGGCAGCTGTGGACCCCCAGCCTGTGTTGTCTCTGCCTCCATGACGCCCGCAGCCTTGGGTTCCAGGAGGGGAAGTGGAGGAGTGTGTCCTTTGGGGTCTGTAGTTCCTTCCTTTCCTGAGCCTTTTCTTGCTCCCCCCGCAAGGAGACCATCTTGTCAGGAGGAGTCTTAACATAATCTGCAAGATGGTGGATCTCCCTGCCTTGTATTGAAATGTGCATCGAGTACACCTTGATCTCTTTTAATGGTTGCCCTCTCTAAGCCATCCCCCTCCCCCCTCAAAACGAACTAACACTGTTACTGTCGAATTGATTCAGACTCAGGACAACCTCGTGTGTTTCAGTAGAACTGCGCCCCACACAGCGTGGCACTCGGGATGATGTGCTGTGGGGCTAGCCTGGTCCTTGCTGCGTATTTGCCCTTTCTAATCTCATGTAGAGGTGAGGCAGGGAAAATCCAGGGAAATGAAAGTTATGGGCAGTTCTGGTAAAGGTCAAGTTAGGGAGGAAGTGGAAACTCTTGACTCAGAAGGGTTTCTAGTTTGTGGCTTCCCCTCCACCGTCCCTGTAACCAGCCTTTTGTCAACAGCTCTGTGTGTGGGCTGGGTTGCTGGGCTCCAACCCAAGGCTGGGAAGACCAGTGTGAGGCTGCTTAGATAGTCGTCAGGAGCCCGCAGCACTTGAGCGTTATCCATCAGGCGGAGTTCCTTTGACACACATCCTACAGAAAGCCCTTTTTACAGAGTTGGGTGTAGCGTGTGGTTGATGCTAAAATGCTAATTTCTCATTTATACATCAGCTCTGTGGGTGATTCACTTGGAAGAAAGAAAAATGCATTAAAAATAGCCATCCTGGGATTTGGCAGCGAACGTCTAGTAAGAGAAAACAGAGTCCATAATGCAGCGGCCACTCTCATTCCCAGCTTCCTGGGTCCTGCGGTCTTGTTGGGGGCAGCAGGTCCCATAGTCAGCTTTGTTAACTGCACATTTTTGGAGGTCACATCTAGCATATACCACCAGTGATCATGTTGTTCCACATCTTACGGGTCAGATTTTTAAACCCAGTGTTGCAATGGTCCACGTCAGTGTGGCAAGCGAGTAGACTACCAGATGTCACTAGGGCTCACTTTGTAGTTTTAGATGTTAAAATGATCTACATAAACCATGTGCCTTAAAAAATTAAACAAGTTATTAAAATGTTTAGACACAATGGGTTTTGTTTTGTTTTGGAGCATTGGCACTTAAAGTCTGTGAGTCTGTGGGTATATGGGGAGGTGAGGAATATTCCAGGCTGTTCTGTGGGGTTGAAACCTTTATTACAGTATAATTTCTAAAATAAAATACATTTTCCTTTCAAAGCACGTCATACAGCATGCAGATGCGGTCCAGTAGCCAACGGGTCCCTCTCTTGAGGCTGAAGGTGTGAGAAGTCCTTTGGAGAAGATTCCAGTTTCACTTCTAGTTGCCCAAGAGGCTGACAATTAGAAAAGAAAAATCACCTTTACTTCTGAATTCAGAATCTCCAAAGCAGACTAGAAAGGAACACAGGAGCATCCTAGGGTTATACTTTCTGGGTGCCACCCGGCAAACAAGGATGAAATGATAAAACTGAGCCTCAGGAAGGACTTTTAGGGACCAGGGGTCTCAACAGGCAATTGCCAGTCTACAGGTCAGTCTCCACCAGGAACTGATGCATTCCCAAGCCCTTAACCACCCCGCACACATGCTCACACAAACATACACAAATACACATACAGTCACAGACGTTCACATATGTACACAAAACATGCATTCACACATGCCCTTACATACACAGACACGCACACATGCTCACACATGCAGACACTTAAACACACATACAGATACACATTCACACACGTACAAACACACACAAACATACCCTCACACACATATACAAACACACACAGATACACATTCACACAAACATTCACATAGACATATACACACAAGCACACATTCACACATGGACACGCACAAACACATATAACACACACACAGACGCGCACACACTTGCACACCTGCCCGCTGCAGGGTGGGGTCGGGCTCCTGCCAGCCCTTCTCACGTCACCAGCCGGAAGCCCACTCAGCACATCCCACCTGACCTCCCCCGCCACCTCCAGTAGTTCAGAAGTGTGGCTTCGGAAGAATTTTAAAAGAACGTTTTTTAACAAGGAAAACACAGATCACGGCCTTCACACAACTCTTCTTTTACAGTGGGGAGAAGCTAGAAGATAATCCCCAAAACACTGTGTGCATACGATAGATGAAGTAGGGGTGTTCGTTCACATTGCAAATGACTTCTTCTTTTATCCGATGGTTTAATTCTGAATTCTTCTCTTTGGTGAGTTTCCCTTCAGACATTTGAACTTTGGTGTAACACTGTGCCGCAGGTCAGGGGAATGGCCGACTAAAAGATGCGCGTCTGACACGTGCTCACGGTGACTCACGGGGGCCTTGGTCACCAGGACCACCAGGGAGACCCTCCTGCCACCCCGGGCCCAGCAGGGGCGGGGCGCCTCCATGGTAGCGAGTGGATGGACAAAGTCATCATTTCCATGGGGGGATTCTAGCTGAGGCTTGATGGTCTTTCCTTAGTCAGGGAGCATTTGAAGCTGACATTTTCTGCCCTTGGGTCCAGCCACTGCTACTGCTACCCATTGCTGTCAGATCCACTCTGACCAGTGGTGACCCCATGTGTTACAGAGCACAACTGCTCCATAGGGTTTCCTTGGCTGTAATCTCCACTCATGGTGACCCCACGTGTTACAGAGTATAGCTGCCCCATAGGGTTTTCTTGGCTATAATCTTTATGGAAGCAGATCACAGGCCTTTCTTCCTTGGTGCTACTGGGTGGTTTCAAACAACTAACCTTTAGATTAGTAGTTGAATGTAAACCATTTGTGCCACCCTGTAACCCTTGGGTCCAGCTGCAGGCCAGGGGAAATTATCTTCAGAGACATGAGGTTGCAGATTTGGGAGAAGTAAGCCATCTCTTAGGAGGTAAGGTCTGGGGATGGACCAAAAGGAGGATCTCAATCCAGCTGCTGCTCAGCTCCTTCCTTACAGAGTCAACCGTCCACAGTTGACCTACTTTGGGTCAGCACTGCCTCTCCTGGGGGGCCTTGGCCATTCCAGACTCTCCTAACAACCTCTTGAAAGAGACACCTGTCACTCTTTTCCACGCCTCCTTTTGTAACAACTTCCCTGATGTGCTCCTGAGGGAGTGGACGAGAACAGCAGCCACTAATGGCTGGCCCGGGGCTACTCACAGCTCAGCTGACCTGCTAGGCTCTGGTCCCCTGAGTCATGGATTGAATTGTGTCCCCCCAAAATGTGTGTCAGCTTGGCTAAACCATGATTCCCAGTACTGTGTGATTGTCCACCATTTTGTCACCTGATGTGATTTTCCTCTGTGTTGTAAATCCTATCGCTATGATACTGCTGAGGCAGAATTAGAGGCAGTTCTGTTCATGAAGCAGGACTCAATCTACAAGATAAGGTTGTATCTTGAGCCAATCTCTTTTGAGATATAAAAGAGAGAAATGAGCAGAGAGACAAGGGGACCTCATACCACCAAGAATGAAGAACCAAGAGGGGAGTGCGTCCTTTGGATCTGAAGTCCCTGCACTGAGATGCTTCTAGACCAGGGGAAGATTGATGACAAGGACCTTCCCCCAGAACCAGCAAAAGAGAAAGGCTTCCTCTGGAGCTGGCACCATGAATTTGGACTCCTAGTCTTCTAAAATGTGAGAGAATAAATTTCTCTTTGTTAAAACCACTCATTTGTGGTATTTCTGTTACAGCAGCACTAGATAACCAAGACCCTGCAAAGCCATCTTTCTAGTGGGCTCATGCTTGTGACTCTTGAGTCAGGCCCCTTTCCAAAGCTCTGACCTTGTACTGTATACACACCCAATCCTGCTGGAGCCTTGTGATGCCTGGTGAATCTTCCAGATCCTCTTAGAGGCCAGAATAATCATAGAAGAAGAAGGGGAAATTGCTTGCTTAGAATGTTCCTTGGTTTTACAAAGGGAGGTGTTCAAACAGCATTTGGGAGTTTGATTGTTTTTCCGTTTCTGGCATTAAGTTGTACTAACAAGTTAAATATGTTATTAGCCTCTTCCTTATATAGGTTTTCGAGGCAGTGTTGATGTTTAAAACAACAACAACAAATTCAACAGACTTAGGAACCTGAATCTCACCCCGGATATCCCTGACACATCTGAACGACCATTCAGTCTCTCTGAACCTCACTCATCTTATCTGGAGAATGGGAACAATATTCCACAGTCCGGAAGGAGGTGGTGCCCTCAGACGTTCTCTGTGAAAGCTGCATATAAATGAGTTTCTCCACTACTTGCTCTTCTTACTGGGTACCAGTCTTACAAATAACTTGTGGAAGCACTCACAGGACGTGAGTTCACAAGTTTACCAGTCTTGAGCTTTTCTCATGTAGGTGAAAAGCAGTTTTCCTCAAGTTGGTTGTCTTAGTTATCTAGTGTTGCTACGACAGAAATACCACAAGTGGATGGCTTTAAGAAACAGAAGTGTATTCTCTCACAGTCTGGGAGACTAGAAGTTCGAATTCAGGGTGCCAGCTCCAGGGGAAGGCTTTCTCTGTCGGCTCTGGGGAAAGGTCTTTGTTATCAATCTTCCTCTGGTCTAGGACCTTCTCAGCACCTGGATGCCGGATCTAAAGGACGCACTCCCTGCTGGTTCTTCATTCTTGGTGGTATGAGGTTCCCTCTTCTCTGCTCCATTCTCTAAATCTTGAAAGATATTGACTCAAGATACAGCCTATCCTGTAGATTGAGTCCTGCCTCATTAACATAACTACTTATAATCCTGCCTCATTAATATAGAGGTTAGGATTTACAACACATAGGAAAATCACATCAGATGACAAAATGGAGGACAACCACACAATACTGGGAATCATGGCCCAGCCAAGCTGGGAACACAGTTCAATCCATAACACTGGTGGAACTGTGCCCCTAGCTGCTCAGAGTGCCCTTGGTCAGTCCCGTGAATGTCTATGGCTGGTCCAGTTGTCTGCTAGGAGCACTATGGACTGGATGCTCCACGCTTAGCCTGACAGATCTATTGGGGAGCCCCTCTCATTTGGCTTAAAGCTGTTGCCAATGAATTGATTCTGACTCATGGCGACCCCACCTGTGTCACAAGAGGACTGTGCTCCATAGGGTTTTCAATGGCTGTGATCTTACAGAAGCAGATTGCCAGGCCTTTCTTCCACAGTGCCGCTGGGTGAACTCCAGCCTCCAACCTTTTGGTTAGTATTCAAGTGCAAACCTTTTGCACCACCATTTGGCTTAGAGACCTGTTTTCAGTTGCACAGTATTTTCCCGTGTCCCTGAGATGTGAAAGAGCAGGTAAGTCAACGTATGTGGTCTCATGAAAGCAGGGCCCAAGGCCATGGTGCCTGTCCATCTTTCTCCCCCTGGATGGTGCTCCTCTGTCCACTGACAAAGCCCAGAGTGTCCGAGATCCCGCCTTCCTGTCCTCACATGGCCGTGGCCCCTGGGCCAGTGCGCCTCGCTAAGCTGACTTGTCCCCAGCCCCTGGCTCAGATGCAGGCATGACAGCAGCCTCTCCCATGGCTGGGCCCCCAGCCTCCTCTGGGGCCCTTTGCCTGTTTGGAGGGGGAGGGGCTGTGCATTGTAGGGTCAGAGGACGTGGGTGGGGGGTGAGGTCCCTTCTGCTAGTCCGATCACTTGGGTCATCTGCTGGAAAGCCCGGGTGTCTGGATGAGTCCCTACAGCTGACTGAATTGTTCCCGAATCAACTGCCAAACAGTCAATAGACCCATCCACCTGGTTTCTCTGCATGACTGTCTCTGTGGACATGTGGCTTCTGTCACTGACTGCATAATGCCCCTTGTCTGCTGGCTGGCAGCTGCAGGGGGCTCTGCTGGCTGAGAAGAAGATAGAATGATGCTGTGTTAGGCCTTGTCTGTGGCTGCATTCCTACCACGACACGTTGGG